>OY751547.1:8453300-11412923 GCA_963572245.1 Caenorhabditis sp. 8 KK-2011
ATATTCTTTTCAATCAACAAGCAATTTTCAAGAGTGAACTAGACGCAGAGAAAAATGTTTGATACAGTAATTAGTTGTCTTCATTTCCTAATTTCTTCCTTTTTTTCGCAATTTTCACCTGCCATTTTTTCGCGTCTTACTGTCTTCGAAAATCTTAATACTATTTATGTGGTTGTATATTAGTAAACGCATAATTAAACCAGTAAAAGGTAGAAAAATGAGGATGGAAATAGAACGAAAAACGAGCAGATGTTTGAGTTATGACACAAACGAGTCGAGAAAAATTAGAAAACGACCGAAAATATGAAGGTAAAACGTGGGGGGAGAATTATGATTTCTTACACACATTTGGTATTTAGGGTCGGGTAGAGATCTTTAATTTTTGAGATCTCAATTGGCGATGAATTGGCGAATTTCTCCATAGCTGGAAGGCCGTGGAGAGAGTACGAAACGCAGAGTTTGACATTTGAATTTTGACATTTTGAACGAGGAAAAAAATTTCAAAAAATTGGTACCAAACTGTGAGAAATTAAAAGAAAAAAACTTTGAATATTTTGGATTTCAACGATTTTTCTCGAAATTTCACTGATTTAACAGACGGAAGACTACCAATCGGAATCTCTGTTAAACACGTGTATAAATAATATGCTTGAAACAGTGATTTTTTTCAATTCTCAAGTTTTGTTCAGAAAATTGTTCAAATTTGACGTCGATACTGCCATGCCAATCAAAAATAATTTTTTTTTCAATTGTTTTCCAACACTGTTGAAACAGTAAAATTTTGAAAAATGAAATTTTTTTTTATTATTTTTTCATTCGTGTTCACGTTTTTTTTGAGTGGCCAAAAATGTGAGTTTTCATCTTCGAAAAAAAAACGAACGTGAAAACAATTCAAACGTGACCTTTCGAACTGCAAATTTCTTGTTTTTCTCTGCGTCTCTCTTGATTTTCTGATTTCTTCACGTCTGATAGAGTAATTCACAGCGAAACAAAAAAATTTTGTGGCACTGTTTTTCCCCTTTTTTTTCTTTGAAAACAACAAACAAAAAACGTAATAAACCGCGAACAGTCTGCAAAAAAGATGTGCGACGGTTTGCAAGTGGGCGGAGCCCCCCCCCGTAAATCGACACTGTGCATACACCACACAATGAGACAATTTGTTTCTTTTTTTTCGCTGTGGTAATTTCCATCTTGATGAGTGCCAGTATTCATGAAATTTTTAGTCGAAAAAAAATTGCTCAAAACTTTGACAGTCTGGAGAAAAAGTCACAGCAGTTGAGATTTTCTATGAATTATAGTTGAAACAGTAAAAAAGTTCTGAAATTTTTTTCTTGTGAAGTCCAATGAGAGACAAGATAGAAAGGATACTGTAGTTTTTTTCAAAACTTCAAGTTTCATCAAAAGTCACATTTTCGGTTACTATAGGTGACTGTAGTTTAATTATGTGGCCTAATGATTTTTCTGGATTTTTTGTGAAAAAGTAGAGTTTTGAGAAAATGACTAGAAATTGGAATTTTAATTTTCAAAAGCTCCAAAATCATCAAACCTCGAGGAAAACCGCGCGGCACAATTTCAGAACACAAAACTCCTACAGTAATTCAGACAGCACAACATTTTTCGAAAAAAAAATTTTGTGAAAATTTACATGGCATCATGGCATTTTTTTAGGCCCGTCAATAAACCAGGCCCTTTTCGACTTTCGTCTCAACGCCGCCAATTTTTCTGTGAAACGAAAAAAACGAAAAAAGTCCCCGAATTTTTCAAAAAATCTTCTTTTCCAAACACTCATCCGTTATTCTTGAAACTCTTTGCCTACCGTACTCCCTCGTTTTCTGACCACGCCCCTTTTTTTGCTCATATTTCATAGCCCATCACCTGTCTCAACTACCGTATCCTCTCAATAATAATGAGCAAAACTAAAGTCATAAAAGATGCGCGGTCCCGACCGACTAAAACGCATAAATCAACGTTTTGTAATAGGAGGGCGCGCCGCTTGGATACCATAGTTTCAACAACACAAAAGCGCACATGTCCTTTGGTAGGCTGGCCAAAACGGAGGGAGGAGAGAATTCTTAATGGATGGATGAGTCAAAAAAAAAGAAAGAATAGAAAAAAGCACAAAAGTGCTCTCTTCTCATTTCAAAACCTACCGAGGCTTTCGCGCGCGCGCTCTTAGCAAAAACCCGCCAGCCAAAATTTATTCAAATTCAAATTCCAACCCTTTTTGCTCTGTCGAAATGTATCTACCACAATGTAATAATATGTATGGGTGAGTGTCGAATTACGCGCCATCTTGGATACTGTTGCCCCGGGCCTGTTGTGTATTGTTTGTCGAACAATGTTGTTATTGGTAACATTGTTTCTCAGGGCAACTTTTGAGAGTTATTCTCATTATTATTTGTAGTATTATTAAAGACATTCTGTCACTCTGAAATAGTTTTTCAATGTTCATAAAACTTCAACTTTCGATGTATGCGGTTCAAAAAACCAAAAATGTTTGAAAATAATTTTTCTCGTGGGTTACTGTACCTGTACACACACACAAACGGTGTTTGCGGACGACAATCTTCCAGAAAATGAATTTGAAAACAGTTTTTTTTTTTCGATTTTGAATTTCACACATCGAAAGTTGAAGTATTCAGTATTGAGATTTTGATAAATACGAAAATTTATTTCTGAGTGATAAGGTGTCCTTAAATGAAAAATTCTAACGAGTCAACAACAACTACAACAAAAGTATAATTTTCAATTTTTTTACTGTTTCAAAAGTTTTTTATATTTTCATGCATACTTTCATCCGATAATACATTGTGATAAGTTTGAAATTTTTAAATTCCTCCTAACTTTTTCAAAATTTTACATTTACAAAAATAAACGAATGGATCTGATAGGAAATTCAATTCTCTACACGATGGTGATCTTGAAATTCCGAAAAAATAATGAAAAAGGTGTGATTTTTAGAAAAAAACATGAAAAATCAGAGAACAATCTTCAAAGTTTAGTCATTTTCACGTTTTTCAATTAGGCCCAAGCCTTACTGGAAAAGTGCCTCGAATATATCCGAAGTTGCAATACTCACATATACAAACCATCATTTTTCTAGAAGTGAAAAAATGTGGAAATGAATCCCACAACTTTTTCGAAAAATTATATTCCCGGCTCTAAGAAACTGACGTTTTTTTACCGGCCCGTTATTGTTGGGCCTGGCTCTCGAGCCCTTGAACTATAATATCACCTCTTCGTCAAACCTGAATTGTCTTTTTTCCTACTTCTGTTATTGTTTCGAACAGCCTAGACCTAGCTAGGAGTGTGTTCGGGCTCCCGGATGCACTATTTTTGCAAATCTACAGAAAGCCAATACGAAACTCCAACGTATTATTTAAAATAGATGGATTGAGAGGATAATCAAATTGAAATCAAATTAAAATTCTAGTTATTATTTCTATTTGAAACAGTAAAATAACCAAAAAAAAACAACAACAAAAATGATCAGTTGTTCGGCTCAAAAATCGCGGACCGGTCTTTTTTATTTGTCGGTCGGTCTAAAAAAAAGACCAGCCAGACCCGGTCCGACTTCCAAGCGTCTGGTTTTCAGAGCCGGGAATACATTTTTTGTCGCAAAATTTTACTGTTTCAAGTGCTCAAAAAAATGTTTTGATTCTGGTTAAAATATTCGTCCATGAATTTCTGTAGGGTTTCGCACAGTTTTGTGGGTGTGGCCTAAACCGGAGAAGTTTAATTTGAAAATAGGAAATTCCGAGAGAAAGTCAAGAGAAACCTTGGAAAATGTTTTGGAAACCTAAAAGTTCAGCTACTCAAATACACATCTCTCTTAAGTCCCTGTTTCTAAAGCACCTTGTAAATACGCAATATTTTATTCAAAACCTTCTAATTTAATATTTACCGGAAACCAGATAAACGTCTTCTTTTCCATTCCATTCTATTCTTCTCAATAATTACCCATTCTATGTCATAATAACGAGTTGGTCCGCAGATGTTGTCTGTCGTGGAGAGGGGGCGGCACGATTGCGCTAATTACTGTATATTACAAGAAATGAGATAGAAAAACACCTGTACAACCCAACCCAGACAAGCCAAGCCAACCTGTTCATTTTGAAAATATGACGGTTTTCAGTTCGGTGACACCAGCCACTTACAATGTCTACGCACCGGATACGACAAGTTATGCCGCATATTATCAGGTTAGTTTTGGCGTCGAGGTAACTCAAAAAACAATGGTTTTTAGTACTCGGCGAACATGCAGGCAAGCCCGCAAGACAACGGCGGATACGGCATGGTTTTGCACAACAACAGTCAAAATCAGGGAGCACAATCGCCTCATTCGATCGATGACAATGATAATGGCTTAGGACAAACGACACGAGCATCGCCGGCTACGGTAATGCGAGGGAATCAAGAGGTCCTATTTAGCACTTTTCTTTTTTTTTTGGGGGGGGGGGGGGGGGGTTTAGAAACATGTTGGTTGGTGAAATGCAGTACCCGCAGCAAAATAATTATGCCTTTGTAAACATTTTGAAACAGTAAATTTTTGAAAAAAAAAACTTCCAAAAAAGTGCATTTTTTAAAGGCGCATAGAGTTTTCTGGTAAGTCCATCATTATCATGAAATCATCATCACGATTAGGTATAATAGATTTATTTTTTTCTCACAGCTTTTACAGTAAAAACAGTCATATTTAGCTGCTTGTTTCTCAAAACATTTTGAAACAGTAAATTTTTTCAAAGTGAAATGTACGTTTCAAATGAACCTAGTCATGACAATTAAAAAAAAACAAAAAATTTATTTGAATAAAAATTAGTTTTTTCCTTTAAAAATTCAATACATTATTCAAAGGCGCATAGAATTTAACGTTTACGTTGTATTCTTTTTTACCATTAGGTTCAGTAAATTGACTCGTGACAGTTTCACAGCGACAATAATCAAATCTCCTTCATTTTCAAAACATTTTGAAACAGTAAATTTTTTCAAAGTGAAATATACGTTTCAAATCTAGTCATGACAAAAGAGAAAAATCAAAAAGTTTATTAGAATAAAAAAAACAGAATCATTTTTTAAAGGCGCATAGGCTTTTCTGGTTAGGTCTTCTTCTTCTTTATCTTTATCACAATTAGGTCCAGTAATCTAAACTGTCGATCATCGTCAGCGAAAATATTCACAGCTTCTTCATTTTCAAAACATTTTGAAACAGTGAACTTTTTCAAAGTGAAATGTACGTTTCAAATATTCTAGAAATAAACATTGTTATCAACTTTCAGTGCTAGCTCGAATGCCATGAAATTCAACTTTGACGTCTAATTTTTTCAGGTGCTGAAATTATTTTCAACGTTTTGTTAAAAATCAAAATTGATTTAATTATGAGAGTTCTGGAAATTTTCGATCCCTGTTCAATTTTAAATAAAATTTACGTCAATTTTCATAAAAAAATGAACTCGAACGTGAAAATTAGAAACGTGACCTTCTCTGTTTTCTCTGCGTCTCTCTCTCTCTCTCGGTTTTTTTCCAAAAAAAAAAACACATAACTTTGACAATTTTTTCCCACCCCGGTGTTTTTTTTTCAATCAAAGTGTCTATTTTAGTGAGAATGTTATTACTCAACCCAAAAATATTTATGCACATACACTTAATAAAGTACTAGTCTCCATAGAAACCCCTTTGCATTTTGACGACTTTTTCCCTAGTTGCTTTTTTTTGAATGGATCATTTATTAAGTATTAGTACTAATTTGAATTAGACAAAAAACGAAAAAAAAAACGGAGAATGGGTTATTTTTGTGGCTTTTTTTGAAGGCATGTTGGAATTCAATGAACAGGTGGGTGGGTCGATGAAAAAATTACTGTTTCAAAAAAATCATAAATAAATTTTCTACGAATGCTGGTTCAGTGACACGCCATTATTAAAATTTGGTTTTCCCAGAAAAAAAAAAACAATTTGAAGATTTCAAAAAATCTTTTCAAAATCTGGAAAACGAATAGCGCAAATTTTTTCTGTACTTTTTCGATTTGAAAAAAATCACTGTTTCAAATTATGAATATATTTTCTACCAATATGGGTTTAGTGTTTGTAAACTCTAGGTACAAAAAAAATCTGTCTTCCCAGAGAAAAATAATTTGAAAACTTCGAAAAATCTTGTCAAAATCTGAAATTTTTTTTTTGAAAAATTTACTGTTTCACAGTTTTTATTTATTTCTGAAATTAATCTGGTGATTGCTGTATTTTGAACCTATGCTTGGATTTTTCTGCACTTGCTCATTTTGAAAAAAATTACTGTTTCAAAAACGTTTTATACGCATATTTGCTTGACGAGTATTGGTTCAGTGCTGGAAAAAAAAAACTTAAATACAAGAAAAATTCTGTTTTCTCAGAAAAAATTCTACATTTTTGAAAATCTTGTCAAAATCTGGAAATTTTTTTCTCTAAAAAATTTACTGTTTCACAGTTTTTATTCATTTCGAAAATTAAAATAGTGATGTTCACTTACCAATGCTCAATATTTCGCTATTTTACGAACCTAGGCTCGGATTTTTTTGTACTTTTTTAATTTGAAAAAATTACTGTTTCAAAAAAATCACAAATATAGAGTCTATGAATATTAGTTTAGTGTTTCAAAACATGAGGTTGAAAAATTTTCGCAATGTTGACTTCAAAAAAAAATCATGTCAAAATCTGAAAATTTTTTTTTTCAAAAATTTACTGTTTCACAGTTTTTATTTATTTCTATTAGCCAGTTGTCAATCGGTACCACTCGCTCTAATGAGAACACACGCGCCGCAATAGCCGCGACGCACAGCTGTGTGTGCGGGAGTTCAAATTAAGGGTTTTTTTTTTAATTTTCTTTTGGAAAATTTTGTTATTGTTTTTAATAATGTCAAAAAGAGCTAGAATATAATCAAACTAAGAAAAACTAACAAACTTTATTCATGCAACGATTTATTAGGAAAAAAGCGAAAAAACAACAAGCAAAAACAAAAGAAAAAAAAATAATTTTTCGAAATCCCCCGTGGACCACACACAGCTGTGCGTCGCGGCTATTGCGGCGCGTGTGTTTTCATTAGAGCGAGTGGTACCGATTGACAACTGGCTAATAGATTTAATTACTTAAAACGTTATTATATTTGAATGTCATCAACTTTGCTGTAAATACTACAGTACCATCCTGAAAAATTCTCTAATTTTCCAGTCAAGTGTAAAGTACAGTACTCCAGTTCCAAGAAAAACAATCAATACCCTCCCCAAAATTTCGCAATTCCCAAAATTTTTCCGCTCAAAGAACCCACTTTTATAGGAGAAAAACTTTTTGCGCACTAAATACCGGAAATGGTGTGTCAAGCCTTCTCTCTCTCTCTCTCTCTCCCTCTCTCTCTCTCTCTCTCTCTCTCTCTCTCTCTCTCTCTCTCTCTCTCTCTTTTGTTCATTCTTTCTACCTTTTCTTTTTCGATTTTTCGAAATATTCAAAAAGAAATAAATATTTCTTATCGAAAAGGCTCACGCTGTTTTTGATGAGGCTCGTCGTTTTTTGATGTACAAAAAGTCGAGAAAAAGAAGAAGAGGAGGAAGGTGTGCAACCAATAGCAACCATCATCCATCCTGAAGAAAATCCGGCGGAAAAAAAAGATAACACTTTTTTTCTGCCATTTCTCATCTCTTCAAAGTTTTATATTTCATATTTTCTCTATTTTTTTCTTCTTCTTGTCCCTTTGAATTGGTCTCGATGGGAAGTAGTTCGATTGATGGACTCATTTCTGAATCGAGATTACATGTGAGTTGATAAGGGGTACTGTAGTTTTGCAAAATTTTTGAAAAAGTTCAGAAAAATGTTTTGAAAACTGTTTTCGCAGATTTTTCCAAATTTGTGGGCGTGGCCTAAATAAGAAACTTAGAGAGAAAATTTTCAACAATTTTGGACACCGAAAGAAGTTTTTCAAAATATGAAAATTTTTTAGAAAACTGACTTTTTTTGAAATTTTTCCAAAAAAAATCATAAGTACTGTACTTTCCACTTGTCCGAGAGAACTACAAATAACTTTTTTGTATACATCAACGTATTTTTTTTTCAATTTTCAATTCCAAAAATAGATATGGTTGATCCGGATTCGGTTTCTATGACGACAATCGGATTAGAACAGCAAAGGATGAGCACCAACTCATCTAGTATACATCTGACATCATCACAACTCAAATTAATTAATTTTTGCGGATAATTTTCAGATTCAATGGTTGTTGGATAATTATGAGACTGCTGATGGTACTTCGTTGCCGAGATGCACTCTTTATGATCATTATAAGAAGTGAGTTTGAGGGGGAAAAAATACAGTACTTGTTTAAAGGGACATAACAGTTTGACGTTGAAAAGAATATTGGAGTTTGGAAAGTTAGAGATGAGTTTTCGAAAAAAGAGTTTTCGAAAAAAAAAGTTTTAACTTGGAAATTTTATGATGTTCCTTTAAACGGGACATAAACTGAAACGGGTTCAGCTCAAAAATTCAGACCCGGCTCGGTTTTTTTCGGGCCAGGACTATGTTTTGCACAAACGGGCCGAACCAAAAAAATAAGCCGGTCCGGTTTTTTCAAGATTTTCACCAGATAAAAAATCGGGCCTGGGCCTTGTTTTTTCTTGATTTACGAGGCTCAAAAAACATGTTTAAAAAAGGGTCAACTAGAAAATGTTATGTTCCTTTAAATTCTCATACTATAACTCGAACTTAACAGAAAATGACCAGACTCAAAGATCAAAAATCAGACCCGGCCCGGAGTTTTTCAAGATTTTCGCTGGACAAAAAATGGGGCCCTGGTCCAATTTTTGATGTCGGCCAGATTTTGTTATTTTCGGCTGGTCACTTTTTTGTGGATTTTTATTTTTTGATATCAAAAAACCAAGTTAACAGTAGAGCGCATGTTCCCAATTTCATAAAAACACCCACCTGTTTTTTCTCCAGACATTGTGATGAACACCGTCTCGATCCAGTCAACGCGGCATCATTCGGCAAACTGATTCGCTCAGTTTTTCTCGGTCTTCGCACAAGACGACTCGGCACACGTGGCAATTCGAAATATCATTATTATGGGATTCGCATCAAACCGGAATCTCCTCTCAATCGACATCATCTGAGTTATACGTGTACATCGGATAGTTATGCGGATACGGTGAATACGGTAGCTGCGGGGAAGTATAACAACAATCAACAACAACAACAACAACGGGAACAATCAGCACCGCCGACAAAGAGAATGAAGATCAATTCATCGAGTTCGTCGTCGTGTAGAGAGTGAGTTATCCGGAATTTTTTGACCGGCCGAAAAACGACAAAACTCGACCCGGCCCTTGGTTTTCGGGCCAGACCCTCAGACGGACCTCAAACCTCGATATAACTACAGTACTTTCAGATATAAGTTATTTTTTCTAGTAGAAAAAAGATTTGGAAAACTGATCCACAACTATTTTTTGAAATAATCCGGCTCTATGAAACTGGGCTAGGCCGGGCCAGGCTATTTTGGCCCGGTTCAAAATGGGCCTTGACAAAACTCAAAATTTCAGTACTTAGTTCAAAGGAACATGCTAGTTTTTCAATTTTCGTGACGGGACCCTACCACTTTTATAAAAATATCATTGTGAATTTTTGTCGAAAAATTTTTTTTTTTTTTTGTCAAAAAATTATTTTGTTTTATAAAAAAAGAGACGCAGAGAAAAAGGTCACGTTTTGAAAAAAAAACATTTCCAAAATTTGACACGAGTCTGCGTCTCGTACTCTCTCGATGTTTGGTACTGTAGTTCAGGCTTGATCAGAAAAGGAATATCGAAAATTTCTGAGAATTTTCGAAACTTTTTTTTGACGGGATTTTGGAATTTTGAAAAACTTCACATTTTCCCCCTAAAAACTACAGTACCACGTTGTGCATGTTTGGCAACACCAGGAGGTACTGTAGTTCAGACTTGGTCAGAATCTGAAATCGAAAACTTCTGACAATTTTCAGAACTTTTTTTGGAAGAGAATTTTGCGAATATTTTTTCGAAATAAAAGTACCACGTTGTGCTTGTTTGTCACCAGGTGGTACTGTAGTTGTTGTTGAATTGAAAATGAGAATATTTGAAAAACAAAAAAACAACAAATATATTTTTCAGTAGCACCTCTCCGACGATCGAAATGAAACACATTCCACAACCAACTCCGATTGTCCAAATTCCGGCTCAAGTCATCATCGACTCGCCGATCATCGAATCGATCGCAGCCGCACCGATCACAATTCACACCGAGACGGTGACCGGTCAAACGTCGCAAATTGGCGCGCAAGCGCAGACGCAACAATTGGCCGCGCCACCGCAAGCCGCTATCCAACAAGACATGTATACACCCTTCATGACAATTCATGATCGTGTCAGTTTGGGAACCAATGAAATGCCGTATTTGCCGTTTACAACGTCCATCGATTTGGAGACTACTATGAGGTGAGAGAAAGAGAGAATCCGGGAAATTTTTGACTTCGAATGTTTTTTGGAAAAAAATTGGAAATATTTTTTTCCGGAGAAAAATGGTCCAACTTTTTTCCGAAATTGTTTCAATCGAAAAATGTTCCGGAAAAAAGTTTCAAGATATTGAAACTTTTTTCTTTTTCCCCTCCGAAAAAAATCGTCAGGGAAATTGGATCCGAAATATTTTCTCCAGAAAAATATTCGAACTTTTTTTTCCGAAAATTTTTTCTGTGAAAAATGACTTTGACTTTTTTTCAGAACAAAATATTCGGAAAAAATAGCTCCGATTTTTTTCTGAAAAGAAATTGAAAAAAAAAAACTCAAAAATTATTTTTCGGAAAAATCCTCGTTCGAAAAAAAAACGATCAGAAAAACGACAAGAAAAAGTTCTGAAAAGAATTTTCAGAAAAAATTTGGAAAAAATGGCTCCGACTTTTTTTTTTTGAAAAAAAAAATGACCCGGACCTCTCCGGTGACCTCAAACTTTTTTTTTTGGAAAAATTTTCGGGAAAAATAACTCTGAATTATTTTTTCGGAAAAATCCTCGTCTCAAAAAATGAAAATGTTGTCTGAAAAAAAATTCCGAATTTTCTAATTAAAAAAAACGTGACCCCGAAATCCAAAAAATCTAATTTCTCTGCGTCTCTTGTTTTTTTTCCAATAAAAAATATTTTTTTTCCAGAAAACTCGGCCTCGAATTCGAGCACATTGAAAAGTTCATCAACTCGTACCATCACATGTGCAAAGAGGTGTTGAATCAGGTGAAAATTCTCGAATTCGAAAGCATCGAAGATACTTGGGTCAAATTCTGGCGAGGAAACGATTATTTGATCACCAAGGAAGAGCTGATCGCATTGTGCTCGTTGGAACAGGTTCAGGATTATATGATTCAGTTGGATTTGGCACTTTATCAAAATATCGTCGACTGTTTGATTCCCAATGTTTTGATGTCACAGCTGTCTGGTGAGAATTATGTCTCTTAGGCCACGCCCACAAAACTGTGCCAGGTCTAGAAAATTTTTTGACACATTGTGCGGCTTAGGGAATTGATATTTTCTGATTTCAGCAAAAAAAAAACTCAAAAAAACTTTGTCAAAAATTTTCAAAAATTTACTGTTTCAAATTTACTATATAAAGTTTACCGTTTCAAATTTTTCAATAAGAATCAAAACGACATAAAATTTTCCAGCCAACCTGACGCAAGCATGCCGCAATTTCGCCAAAAACATTGACATCTACCTGAAAAAAGCGATCCAATCGTGTGGAATATCGGAAGATGTGATCAAGAAGAAAATGCAGGCGATCAAATACATGCAACAGGGTTTGCGGCGGTACACGTCGCTGAATCATCTCGCACAGGCGGCACGGGCGGTTCTTCAGAAACAAGAACAAGTGACGCAGATGTATGCGGATTATATGCGTGTCGACATGAATCAGGTTCATGAACAGGCCGGATGGATTTGTGGTTGTGACACGTTGATGGTTCAACACGTCAATTCGGCGTTCAAGAGCAATTTGCAACGAATTGCACCGATGTGTGATTGGGCCGATTGGCTGGAAAGTATTGTTGATCAGGTAAGCTTGTGTTTAGGCTTAGGCTTAGGCTTAACTATTCTCTGTAAAACGCCAGAATCTGAACACAGACACAGTTAACTTACTACGACACTCCGTTTGTTTAACAGCTCGCTAAACAAGTGGCAGAGGCGGAGTATCGTTTACACAAATTCTCCGATTTTTTTCCGGAAAAGATATTCGGGAAAAATAGCTCCGATCTTTTTTTTTGTTGAAAAAATGTGTTTGAAACACAAAAAAGATATCTTACACGAAGAAAGAAACACTTTTTCACCCTACGACACTCCGCTCTGCCGCTTGTTTAACAGCGCGCTAAACAAGTGGCAGAGGCGGAGTGTCGTTTACACAAATTTACGGGTTTGTTTCCGGATTCGTCTGAATTTTTTTTTTCAAGAAAGAAGTTTCGAAAAAAAGGACTCTGAAATATTTTTTCAAAAAAAATTCTGGCGGAAAAAAAATTTTAGAAATATTTTTTACGTAAAAAATGGCTCTGACTTTTTTTTTCAGAAAAAGCCTCACCTCATAAAACTCAAATTTCCAAAAAACTCGGCGATATTCGGAACTTTCCAATTTTCCACCCTACGACACTCCGCTTCGCCGCTTGTTTAACAGCGCGCTAAACAAGTGGCAGGAGCGGAGTGTCGTTTACACCGCCCTTATTATATCCATTTCAAACCAAATCTATCTACAAATCCCCAGCGATGTTGAAAATAACCTGTCCGGATTATTTTCAACATTTCCGTATCCACGTCATTCTGTTATTTTCTTGGTTTTGCAGGTGCTCGCCAAATACCATGATAAACCGGCGGATGTTGTCGCCAATGTTGGCAAACAATTTCTGCTGAACTGGAGCTTCTACACATCGATGATCATTCGAGATTTGACACTTCGATCGGCCACCTCGTTTGGAAGTTTTCATTTGATTCGATTGTTGGCCGATGACTACATGTATTATTTGATCGAATCGAAAATTGCCAAGGTTGGTGTGGAAATTGAGTCGAAATTTGAGAAAATACCGTAGCGTCGATATATCAAAAAAAAAAATTTACTGTTTCAAAATTTTCATTTAAAAATGGATATTACCAAATGTCAATTCTATTGGTGTTACTGACCTAGCGAGATAGTGAGTGAAAATAAGAGAATCAGACATTTTCAATTCAAAATAGGAATGAAATTCGGCAATTTTTGAGTTTCTCAATTTTTTACTGTTTCAAAAATGTTTAAAGAAATTCTAACTTTCTTTTATATTCATTATTTGGATTTAAAAAGTCATTTAAAATATATAAAGCGAAAATTTTTACGTTTCAAAGTTTCAATTTTTAATACTTTTTTCTTGAAATACTCTCATGCACGGTGTGTAAAATAATTATTTTGAAGCCGGCAAGAAGTGTTCGCACAACACCGTGGGGGTCAGTGCACACATTTGCACTTACCGTAGTCTGAAATTAATTTTCCCACGTGTTTGTGTGTTGGCCTAAAATATTCTGCAGCGTGTTTTCGGAGTGTATGGCGTACACTCCGACACGCTGCAAAAATATTTTGCCGGTTTCTTTTCATTGTTCAATGTTTTTTTTTACACACCGTGTCATGTAGTTCCAAATCAGACAGTTTTGTGGGCGTGGCCTAAACCAAAGAAATATAATTTGAAAATGAGAAATTTATAGAAAAGGTCACGACAATTATTTTGACTTATCATTTCAAAAAAATTGGCGTCCAAATCCCAAAACTCGCTTGGTCTCGTCACGAACACACACAAGTTTCTTGACGTGTGTTCGTGTCGAGACCAAGCGAGTTTTGGGATTTTGAAAACAAATTATATTAATATCCATGTAAAATTTTAAAATTTTCACCTAGATTTTGAAGTTTATAGTAAAAAAATTTTTTTGAAATTTTGAAAATATTTACTGTTTCAATGGAAACATTTGTGTCGCGGGATATTGTGCTTTGCAGTTGTTCAAATGGTTTTTTATAATTTTTTTCCAAAATTATTGATTTTTCAGGCTGGCAAACAACACCTAATCACTGTTATTCGACAAGACAAGGATCATCAATTATTCAACGAAATTCACGAGTATATAATACCTTCAGCCAACGATTGCAACACCATTGAAAACATCTATGAAGAATCGGAAATGTTACTGTAGATGTCACCCAAATATTCCGCCCGATTCTGATCTCCTTTTGACTTTGTCTCTAGTTTATATTGTCTGGATCTCTCGATTTTACCTAGTCTTTTTTCTCGGCATGATGATCTCCTAGTTCCTTCTATTCTTGTATTTTCATAGATCTATATATTTGTCATCAATCAAAACTTTTTCGAATTGGTTTCGAAGAGTTGAAACATTTGTGATTTGCATTTTACTTATTTACTTTTTCGAATAATTTAATTATTTACAAAAAGATAATAAAGTTACTAACTATAACAAATTCGCAACAATGAAAAAAAAACACGACCTTTATGACGTCCTTCAAAAGAGACGCAGAGAAATCAGATTTTTGCAGTTTGGGGTCACGTTAATTTTTCATCATTTAGTGTTCAAATTTCTTCATAGCTGGTAGGCCGTGAAAAACCAAAGAAAAACCCCCGGATCAAAAAAAAAACGCAGACACCAGACCATTTGAATAGACAAAGACAAAAGTTTATTAAATTTTTTTCAACTCAAAAATATTTTTGGTTCTTCTTTCTTAAAAATAGAGTTTTCTGTTTTCCCACGCATCACAGTTCAGGAAAAAGACAAGAAATAATGTATTTAGGTCAGAGACAAAAAGAACTATTGCCACGTGTAAGGTCACGTGAAAAATTTTTTTTTTTTTTTTACGGTGTTTCATGTTGATTTTTTCAGGTTTAGGTTACGCAAAAGTATTGTGTGAACATCAACATTATCTAACTTAAGTAAAATTTGAAACAGTAAAAAATTTTAGAATTTTCTTTTAATGATTTCAATTTTTTTCGTAGTTCCCAGCGTTCGGGAACAAATATTGATTGTTGACAACTTCCATGAATTGACTAGAAACCATTCCATTTTTACACGAAAATTTGTTTGACCTATTATTCAAAACACCATAATTATGCGAAAATCAATATCATCTGATTTAAAGAAAGTTTGAAACAGTAAAAATTTTCATTTTTTTAAAATTTCAATTTCGCACATTTTTCTTAACATAGATAGTCTCGTGGATGTGGTATGACCAAAGAAATGTAACTTAAAGATGAGAAAATCAGAGAAAAAATTACAAAAATTTATTTGGCCCATCAACTCTCGAGAAATTCCCCGCAACTTTTGCGAACTGTCGGAAAAATCCGCAAGCCCCCCGCAATATAGAGGCCAATATTGCCACGTGTAAAGTCGCGTGAAAAAATGAAATGTTGTGTTGTTTTGAATTTTCTCGACTGTCTCTAATGTGGAATTGTTTCTTGTCAAGTTATGCCTCCTATCGACTGCTCGAATTGTGTGAAAGTCAATACCGTCTGATTTGAGTGAAATTTGAAACAGTAAACATTTTGATAATATTTTTTTCCTATTCAATTTCTCACATATTTATGAACACAGTTATCCCGACCTTCCAGACAAGAGTAAAAATGGAATCGAAGAGAGTTTTTCTTTCGACAGAGACACAGAGAAACACCAAAAATAAGTTTAAAGTGACAACCTCGGGGGAAAAGTCGCAAGTTGGCGCAAGAATTTTTTTGTTGTTGCAAGTTTGCGCCAATTTGTTGCCAGCTTGCGCCACAAAATTGACCATTTTCAGACAGAAAATGAAAAATGAACATGGCGCAACCTTTGCGTCATGTGGCGCAAGCGTGTTGCAAAGGTTGCGACATTTGGCGCAAGTCTGTTGCAAAGCTTGCAACACAAAAATGGCGCAGCTGGCAACAAATTGGCGCTAACTTGCGCCAAATCGGCGCAACACTTGCGACTTTTCCCCCGAGACTATTGGTCTTTTCACGACCCTTTTTTTTGCAAGTCGAGCCAGACGCGGGGAAGAAAAGATAAAAGGCTAGAGAACGAGAGGTCGCGGCGAGATATTTTGATAAACGCTGTGGCGCCAAACTTTATGAAGATTTTATCGCGACGAACACTCGTACTCTGCCTTTATGAAATTTGGCGCCACAGCGTTTATCAAAATATCTCGCCACGACCTCTCGTTCTCTAGCCTTTTATCTTTTCTTCCCCGCGTCTGGCGCGACTTGCAATTTTCTGTTGTTCTAAAGGGTCGTGTTTTCCCATTGGAAACGCAGACATAAACCACACACAAAGTATAGCGCCTCGCTTCCCGTCTGATGTCGGTTGCTCGATTGAATGACCTCTCGGAAAATTTGGAAGAGAGAGAGAGCAAGGGCGCTCTAATGATAAACTCTCTCACTCTTATCGAGTTCCATCTGGGAGGTCGTTAGTTTCGTGGGTGTGGTCTGACCGAAAAAATATAAATAATTTCAAAATCAAAACTGCTGTGTGAACCACCATACTTGAAGAAAATCTGAAACAGTAAAAATTTTCATAATTTTTTTTTAGAGTTATTCAAATTTTTATGTAGTCTTCGGTGTCCGAAAACATTTTTTCTTCTTCTTCAAAAAAAAACTTGGACCTCCAACGTTTTTCAGACAAAAAATCTATTTTCGACTTCCATGTGCATGAAAACTCGACCTCGACTAACATTTGAAAAATATCAAAAACTTCAGCTGTTCTGATTTTTCCAAAACTTGAAAATACTCATGTAGCAAATTCCATGGTTTCTGCTCCGAATTTCGATCTTGAACCTGGAGAAAAAACTGGCGCAAAAATTAATTTTCAAAAAATCAACAACTCGTCATCTTCAGACATTACAAGTGCATTTTTTTTCAGAAAATCATCGTTTTTTTCAGCCACTTCAGGCTCTAATTCGATTTTGGATTTAGTTTCGAAAAAAAAATATGAAATATGAGAAGTACTGTAGACAACTTGATATTTGAAAAAAAAAGTTGAATTTTTGAGTGGATAAACAAATAAACAAAAATATCAAATTCTCTTTTTTTGAGAAAAACACTGTTCAGAATTAAAGAAAAAGAAAATTTTGTTTCTATTTTTCTGAAATTTTAGAAAAAATATTCCGAAATTTATAGTTTTTTTCGAAAAAAAAAAAACGCTGGGGGTTTTTTCAAAAATTATTCCTCGTGTTCAATAAAAAGTAATTTGATATTTTTTGAAAATTTTTCCTGTTTCAACTATTTCATAAAATTTGAAAGTATCTGAAAGAAGCGATCTCAATTAAAATTTTCAACAAGTTTTGTTAAAAAATTCTGATTTTTTTCATCGTCAAAACTACCGTAAAGGATTGAATTTCAAAAATGACTTTTATGAAACTGAAAATCAATTTTCGTGAAGATTTGGCGTAGTCAAAGAAATATAATTTGAAAATGAGAAATTCAGAGAAAAGATCTTGACTTTTCTGTGACAAAATTCGAAATTTTTTCAGACTCAAAAATTTAGACACTGTGATTCGTAAAGGTTTCCTGCGCGTGACCCTGAAAATGTTCGGAATTTTCTGAAAATTATGATTTTGAGTCCAGGGTCGGATAGGTTCGATAACAAACGCCGGGCTCAAAATATCCAACTAAATCGACCGCAAAAGAACTTTTAAATTTCAATCATACAACACTCCGCTTTTACACCTATGTTAAACAAAGGGCAACAGCGGAGTGTCGTTTGTTTTGAGTTGTGAGGTGTGTTCTTTGCGTAGGGAACAGCTTTTTCAAATAAATACCTAGGTCGTTTCAAATCTGAAAAAATAAACATTGCAAGTGTAACTAGCCCGGCCCGGCTCTGAAATTTTGTTCATAATAGCATACTCGAAAGAATTCAGGCCATTTTCTAAGAATGTGATCAGAGAAAAACAATTGATAATGAGAATAAACTTTTGGCTTGTTTATCAATGGATAATTATCGGGTCCATTTTTTCACCTGAATTATTCGTGTGTTTACCGGAAATTATTTTTCGAGTCTTGTTTTTTCAAACAATGTTCTCTTATTTTCAAGATCATGATAGAAACCAAAATTTGAAAGGTATTGCAAACAAAATCCGGGTTACGCGCACTGTTGTAACATGAATTATGTCTGCGTCTCGTAATACTTCTTAATCTAACGTGAAACGAAAAATGTGTTGTGTCTTGATCCCTGCGCGAAAACAAAGATGGAGGAGCAAAAAAGTAAAACCATAACAAGCAAATAATTTATTCATTATTTCTACTTTTCTTTTCTTATTCATCTGCTCTTAATCAAAACAAAACAAAAAAAAATTAAAAAAAAAGAAGAAGAAAAAACAACCCGTCATAACAATATATATTTGTCTCTCATGTGTTTTTGTGTTGCTCTTTGATTCATCTTCTTCTTCTTCTTCTTTACTTTTGATCTACCACAATTTTCGGGAAAACAATTGTTTTCGCATTTTACGCGACGAATCCATACCGTATTGATCGGCCAAACCGCCAACTATCGATTCGAGATGTGGTTGAACTGGTGTACGAGATGAGTCTTGATATCCGAATATCTGCAAGCAACACATCAACAATCTAATCCCTTTTTTTCTCTGAAACTCACATAAAATGGCGCAGTTGAGACAAACACCACCAACAGGGCCAAGAAGATCAGCATGAGTCGTTGCATCTGAAAACACATACAATTCATCACTGGCGAAACAAGCAAGAGAAAAACTGAGAAGAACAGTCAAGTAGGTTACACTTTTGCCTGCCACGCGGGAGAGGTCAGGTTCGATTCCCGCGGAGAGCAACATTTTTTTTTGTTTTTATTATGCATTATTCAAAAACGAGGAAAATGACCACCCCGTTCGTATAAATAGGAAAGAGTCGAGAGAATGAAGGGGCGGGGCAAAGAGGGGGAGAACCGCCTTTCTTAAATACCGCAACACAAAAATTATGACCCTCCCTCTTTCGGAAATTTACGTAACAACAGGTGAAAAACGTGAGATCATTGAAGAGTTAAAATTAGAAGTTTTTGATACTTTTAAGGGCATTGTTGACGAAGTGGAAGATATTTATTTTTGTTTTTGACTGATTCACCAGAAATAGTTCAAAACTAGAGGGATACTGTAGTTTTTTCTTCTTGTTGGTGATAATTGTTTACTCTCTAAACAGAAACCACAAAGGTTTTTGGTAAATGACTAATGTGCTCCCACGACGTTTTTAGATGCAAAGAAAAACAGAGATGAAGAAAAATCTGCAGAAATTTCGCAGTCGTGCCGCAATTTTGAGGATAAATAATTTTCTTGGATTCCTGTTCGGAAAAAGGCAAGTCAAAAAAGTACAAAATGATAATGTTTTGTAGTTTCTGGAGATTCAGAGATGTGTTTACTTCTTTATTGAGAACTACAAAAAATTTTCAAACTGTGACTAATCATATCAGGAATAAGATTTCGGCTCTTTTGGGGCGGCCGAGCCGTGGCTGGACTTTTTACTTGAGGGCCAGAAAGGCCCGGCCGGCGACGGACCTGGAATATATACCTGAAAAACAAACGTTCGGGCCTGGCGGGCTGAAAACAAAAAGTTCAGCGGCCCGAGATTTTCGGACCTAAAATCTCACACTTGGTTCTAGGGGTAGTTTCTGACCTTAAATATTTTATTGATATGTAAACTCGCAGTTACCATCAAATTTGAAGCAGTCTCCTGGATTTATGAAACACCTGAAACAGTAAAATTTTGAGAAACTTTTTTTTTTCAATTTTTCAAGCCCCGATCTCGACTTGTGAAGTTTTTTGGGAACTAGATTTTTTTTAAATTTTTTTCTTATCAATGAAGACACAATAATATACCTCAAAAACCTCTCCAGATTCATTAAAACTTTGAAACAGAAAAAAATTAAAAAAAAAGTTTCTCTTGAAATTACTGAAAATTTTGAACTTTTGAAAATGTTAAATTTTACAGTAATCTTTTTCAACCTCAACCTCATTTTTTTCTCAATTCGCGTGGGCTTCAAAAATGTCTGAAAGCAAGATGAGACCGACCAAACTTTTTCAAAAATTTAATGAAAAACAAGTCTGCAAAAGGGCATGTTATGTTTCTAGGAAATTGCAAAACAACATTTACGTATCATAATGTACTGCTGATAAATAATGGTATTGTTTTGAGAGTTTTTGACTAATAAGGTTGATGAGCAAAAGTACCGTAGTTCTAGATGAGAATGATTGTTTACCGAGAAATCGTGAATCTATTTCCTTTTCTACTTTTTTTCATGAAAAAGGTTCAGAGTCTGATGAATAGGAAAGTTGTCCTATGACGTTTTTGATTAATAGGATCAGATAAGAAAATTATAACACTATCATCCAACATTTGGAAAAATCACTATTTCAAGTACTACTAAACCTCGATCAAAAAGTGCAAAAAATTACTGTTTCAAAGTTTCTGTAAAAATATTGATTGAATTTCTACAGTAATCTTCCCATTTGAGCTATTTATCTTATGTCAGATGATTCTCACTTTACATTTCATTAAACCAGTTGTGAAAAATTTCTTCTCAGTTTAAAAAAAGTAGTAAATTTTTTCGACAAAATTTTAAAAAATTACTGTTTCAAAATTTCTCTAAAGTTATTGATTGGACAAGTTCTTCACTAGAATTATGCGTTGGCTATCCTAGTTTCAGTTCAATTTTTTTTTTTGGGAAATTTATCAACATTTTCAAAAGTTTACTGTTTCAAAAACTCTATAAGAATATTGATTGAATCCGTGCCCTAATTTGTTTCCTTTTGCAGGCCCATGTCAGATAACTCGCTCGCTGAGCTGCAAAAAAAGTGCCTTAGAAAGTTGGAGACGCAGAGTTTGCCACGTGTCACGCGTGAACTTGAAACAAATGTAAAATAAATAAAAACGTGACCTAGTTTTCATCATTTTGTAAATCAGATTTTTCTCTACGTCTCGTTCACTCTCAACACGGCGTTTTAGATTTTGAAAGTTCACAATGAACTTGTTCGTTTTGTGGTGTTTAATAATTAAATCGTGACAAAATTTAATTTTCACTTTTTTCAGAGTTCATAAGGTTTCCTCTAATTGTTTGCTCAAAAAAATGTATTCTATAAAAATTTTGGAAAGTGAAAAACGGGGAAAAATGGGAATTGAAATAAACAGTATTTTTTCCGAGAAATTTGAAATTCTGAGTGTTAGATTAATATGATTTTCTTCCAATTTTACACAATTTCCCATAATTATTTTTGAAATAAAATGATTCATTTTGCCAATATCGGAAAAGAGACGAAATGGCAAAACTGTATTCGTTTTTTGTGCCAGGTTTGACGAGATAGTATTGATAAATGAGAGAATCAGACGCTTAGAAAATCGATTAACAAACAGGAAAAAAAAATTTCGCCGAGCTCGGGGATCGAACCCGGCCCAGCAACACTGCTGGAGGGAGGGTAACCAACTTGTGACCAATAAAGAACCAAGTGGCTTTACGCCTTTCTTGGCCTGTAATGTACCAAGTTTTCACCTTTCCCCACCCCCTAGTTGGCCAACTTTTTGACCCAGGGTTCGCCACATTTTGGCCTTCTTCCAATCCTGGAAGGGTTAAAGCTGGGTTTAAAACAGCTCAAGAACAAAATTTAAAGAAAAAAAAATAAAGTCACATAAGTTCTATGTTTGGTCATCATAAGACGTTCCAAAATTTAAAATAGTAGAGGCCTCTTCATGATGACGTCCCGGGTGTAGGTGGTACCTGAAAAAAATCATCCAGAAATTCTTTGACTCAACCGAGTCAACCGCATGTTATATAGTATCTCGCTCACCGACATCAAACTGGTCTCGACCCACATCATGTTTATCATGGAAGGGGGAGGAGCCAAATCAGTTATGTTTTTTCATTGTCTTTTTTAAGCCAAGGGATGAGATAAAAGGTTAAGCTCCTCCCCCTTCCATGATAAACATGATGTGGGTCGAGACCAGTTTGATGTCGGTGAGCGAGATACTATATAACATGCGGTTGACTCGGTTGAGTCAAAGAATTTCTGGATGATTTTTTTCAGGTACCACCTACACCCGGGACGTCATCATGAAGAGGCCTCTACTATTTTAAATTTTGGAACGTCTTATGATGACCAAACATAGAACTTATGTGACTTTATTTTTTTTTCTTTAAATTTTGTTCTTGAGCTGTTTTAAACCCAGCTTTAACCCTTCCAGGATTGGAAGAAGGCCAAAATGTGGCGAACCCTGGGTCAAAAAGTTGGCCAACTAGGGGGTGGGGAAAGGTGAAAACTTGGTACATTACAGGCCAAGAAAGGCGTAAAGCCACTTGGTTCTTTATTGGTCACAAGTTGGTTACCCTCCCTCCAGCAGTGAAAAGCCGCGATGTGGCCCAGATGTTACCACCAGCGCCACAGCGCGGCCTGAAAAGTTGTGAGGTGAATAGCCAAGAATAGGTAACCGTTGTGCACGCGCGACGGCCGAACAACCGTGGCCTAGAAAAAATACGTCCCTCTGAGTATTTTTTTTTCTTTTTTTTTCACTTTTCCGCTCCAGAGTTTCAAAAAATCACTGTTTCAAAATGTTTCTATAAGAATTTTCACTATTTCAGTAATGTTACTTCTCCAAAAAAAATGATTTCAAAATTGTTTTTCCAACTCTGTTCAAAAAATCATTTCAAAAATACAATTTTTGTACCTGTCTACTTTTTTTCTGCAAAAAAAAAACTTCGAATTCGTCACAATGTTTTTTTGTTGAAAACTGAAGAAACTAACAAAGATCTATTCCCTCGAAAAGTTCAAAGATTTTTCTCTCAACAGCAACTAAAAAATATCACATTAGATTTTGAGGGTCTTCCATGATACATGTTTCTGACGCGTTCGCCTATCAATTTCGGCGCCCCATAAAATATGGACTTTTTTATGACGTTTCGTGATATCTTTCAATTTTTGGTGTTTAACCGAAAAATGAATTATATTTCGGGACAATTTGATTTCCAAAACCAACATGGAGAAAGAAATATAATGATTCTCCGAAACAAATAAGGAATTCAAACGAAAATAAAAAAAAGGGGGAGGCTTATATTATCCTTTTTCGAACAAGAACCAAATAATTTATACGACAAAACCGTGGGTGGTCTATGTAATCAATTTTCGACCTTTTTGTTTTGTCTTTTCTTTGTTTTTGAGCGGTATAATTCGTAGACATTCATGAATCACTCGTTTATGTATGCAAAAACATCGGACAAAAGGCCATTCGACCAAATATTTTCGCCTTTCTTTTTTTTTTTTGAACAGAAAATGAAAAACAAAACAAAATGTATTACGCAGATGAGGAGGATAAACAAAATATGTTTTTTTTGGCGGGGAAAAAGGGCAATGGAAAATGGAAATGAAACATTACAAGGGAAGGTGGCGCAACAGGGAAGGTGTGCGACTAGTAAGCGCACTGAAGGCGGGGTGTTCACCAATTTTTGGCCACTTTTTGACCAATGAGGAAAATTGGTAAATAATTTGTAAAATATTGCCCAGTGGGGCGTCATTGGGCAATAAAGGTCAAGTATAAATAGTGCAGAGAACGAGGAGAGCGTAGTCAGTTAGACAGTTTTTGTTAGAGATTTTTTGCTGTTCCTTTAAATGCCTTTGCTAGTTTTTTGCATGTAAAAAAAAAGCTCCGAGGGGCAAAAAGGAGATAACGAATATTATTCTATCAACGCCCACAAGCAAGCGCCTACTTGAACTTGAGTTTGTTGAGCAATCAATAACCGGCCTGGATGCTGCACTTAACCCGAACCGCAAGCGGCGTCAGCCACAAATCACCCGGGGTGGACGTATTATGCTAGGAACCCTAAACCATAGCGACCCTTGCCGAAAAATCAACAGGGCTTTTAGTACTTGCGGTGATAAGTTGCTGCACGGGCCGGGAACCGATCCCGACCGCTTCCGCTTGGCAGTCCACTGCTGGAGGGAGGGTAACCAACTTGTGACCAATAAAGAACCAAGTGGCTTTACGCCTTTCTTGGCCTGTAATGTACCAAGTTTTCACCTTTCCCCACCCCCTAGTTGGCCAACTTTTTGACCCAGGGTTCGCCACATTTTGGCCTTCTTCCAATCCTGGAAGGGTTAAAGCTGGGTTTAAAACAGCTCAAGAACAAAATTTAAAGAAAAAAAAATAAAGTCACATAAGTTCTATGTTTGGTCATCATAAGACGTTCCAAAATTTAAAATAGTAGAGGCCTCTTCATGATGACGTCCCGGGTGTAGGTGGTACCTGAAAAAATCATCCAGAAATTCTTTGACTCAACCGAGTCAACCGCATGTTATATAGTATCTCGCTCACCGACATCAAACTGGTCTCGACCCACATCATGTTTATCATGGAAGGGGGAGGAGCTTAACCTTTTATCTCATCCCTTGGCTTAAAAAAGACAATGAAAAAACATAACTGATTTGGCTCCTGGGGAGGATTGGAAGAAGGCCAAAATGTGGCGAACCCTGGGTCAAAAAGTTGGCCAACTAGGGGGTGGGGAAAGGTGAAAACTTGGTACATTACAGGCCAAGAAAGGCGTAAAGCCACTTGGTTCTTTATTGGTCACAAGTTGGTTACCCTCCCTCCAGCAGTGTAGATTTGCACTGATACAATCAATAAGTTCATCATAGTCAGTGCTCATAATCTTCTCGTATTTCTTCAATGTTTCTTGTATTTTTGTCGACTCTTTTCTTCCCGAAGTTGACACTTTCACCTCCAAATCATCACATTTTTTCGACAACCTTTTCACTTGCTCAACGAGGCTCTTCTTATCATCTGTTTTTGCTTGTTGTGTCATCGTTATCGATTGTTTCATTCTAATTTTGATAAAACAAGTATAAATAAATACATATATTCCAGACTCACTTTTTCAGTTCTAATTTCAACTCGGCAATCTCCTTGTTTTTCGCTTTTTTCCAAACTTTCAAATTTGTCAAACTTTTTGAATAGTTGTCTTTTTGTTCAGCCAGTTTTTTTTTCAAAGTGGCTATTTGTCTGAAAAATAAAATCATGAAAACGATGACCATCTCAATGGTTTCTTACTCTTGTGAGTTTTTCTTGTTTTCATCCATTTTTTTCACAGTTTTTTCGAGTAGAATTCGCAGTTCATCGACTTGTTGGCTCACTTCTTTTCCCGTACTTGGCTTTGCAACAACATCCACTTGAGTGTCAGTATTTTCTGCCTTTTTTCTGTAAATTATTAAAGATTACAGATCACGTAAAGAAAAAACGGCAAAACTGAATCGAACCAGGTCCAGGACCGATTCTGTCGGGCCTGAAAATAATCAAATCAGAATGGGGCCGGGTCCACGTTTTCCAAAATTTTTGCTGAGCTTGAGCAGTGAGGCTTAGCGGTTTTGCAGTGAGGCTTAACCATGTTATTCAAAATATGACTGAACTGGACCTAGCTAAAAATCGAAACTTGTCTATTTTTTTGTCAACGTGAATCGGAAAAAAATAATTTCAGAAGTATATTTTTTTGGTTTTTTTGGAGCATCAAATTATTACAGTAGATTCAGCCAAATTGTCCGAGTTCTCGACTCTGGTCCGATTCAGATTAGGTTATTTTCCGGTCCGATAAAATCGGGCCTGATCTCAGAAGTCGACCAGCAAAAACAGAACTAGTTTCAGAATTTCAAAAACTTTTTCCAAAACTAATTTAGGTATCTTACTTTTCACTCAAAAATTGTTGGATAATCAATAAATGATTTCGAGCTACTACTATGCCATCTCTCATCTCCAAAATGTTTTCAAATAACATAGAACTCGTTTTCGATAACCTATTCCGAATCTTTGAAACATTGCGCTCAATCGAATCGATCAATGAGTTTCTTCGCAATTTCTCTGTTTCGTTGTTAATTTTGATATCCGCGAGAATGAGCACACAGAAAACCCTGTTTTCATCAATTTCTTGCCTTCCCATCAAATCGATCGACCCCTCTAACCAGTTTTCCGGGAAAAGTTGGAAAACGGTATAATGCAACCTTCCCAAAAACCTGTAATGATATTGAAGTGAAATTAATAACTCTGAAATAAGCATACATGAGTAAATAGAGAAACTCTGTTTCAATTGTTTCTTTTTTGGAGTTGATGAATGTTTGCAAATTGGATCGATATTGAGACACTAGTGCATACGAGAATTTCTGACCCGATTCTGATTCTTCTCGATATGCCGATTTCAGGCACAATTTGGAAAGGAGCAAACATGATTCAGGGTTTTTGAAAAGATTTTCAAAAACTTTGCCAACAATTATTTTGAGTTGTTGATCTTGGAGAGGAGAGAGATATGAATAGAACTTTTCTTCGTCAACAGCAAATGTTTCTTCAGAGATTTCATTCAACAATTTATCCACTTTTTCGCAAGTTTCATTGAAATTCATGTCCTCCGAGATTTTGATTTCTCTGGAAAAAATCAAAATTTCAAAGTTATCGTATGGGCGGGCCCGCCAGCCCGGCCCGAAAAAATGTAAAGCCAAACAACCTATTAAAAAAAGGGAACTCCGTTATCAGTTATCATCGATTTTCAAAAAAGATACATCAAAATGAAATTGTCAGTATTACTGTATTTGGATGTGACCTTACAGTATTATCCTGATTTCAAAAAAAAAATCTTTTCAGGTCAATAATACTGTAGCAAAACTAACTTTTGAAATGGTGCAAAATCTGAGTAAGAAATAATGATATCGACTGAAATCTTATCAAATGACGAGTTCTTATCAGTTATCTTCAGAACATAAAAAATGTCAAACACCAATTTTTTTCGCTTCCTCAAGCGTTCGAGAAATAATGGGTAGTTTTATTTTTTAAGACTCGTGATCAGGGCTGGTCGGCATAGACCTCTCGGCATTTCGGCACGGCTATTTCCCATGCCGAATTTTTTTTCGGCATTTCGGCATGCCGAATTTTTATGCCGAAAAATTTTTCGGCAGTTCGGCATGCCGACTTTTTATGCCGAATTTTTTTTCGGCATTTTCGGCATTTTTCGGCATATTCGGCATTTTGTACATTATTTTCATGAAAATCTCATTTTTATTTGAAAAAATTCTACAGACACTTCAGACATAACAATAAAAACAACAAAGTTTCAAAAAACGCCAGTAAATTTCCAATTATTTCACAAAACTCATTAACTGAACATTTCTTTGTAAAAACAAAAGCTTGGAAAAATTACCATCAGCCTATAATTTATTTCATAACAAAATATCAGTGAAGGTTTTCAACTTACTTTGCCGAATATCGTAGGGTGGTGTTGTTTGAAATGATTTCTGTAGACGTTGGTAGATGAGTATTTTTGATAGTTGAAAACATGATGACATATAGTACATTTTTTCCGTTCATCGGGGATTTTCATGAGATATAGATCCCACTTCCCCATCTTCGCGGAACAAAAAAAAATGAAAAAAAAAACATGATTTTCAACGTTCTCATGATTACTATCATTTGTTCGCGCCGAGACCTAGCTCAAAATTGCTGCTGTTTCTTTCAAAGACTGTATCTGTTTTTTTTTTTTGATGCCGAAATGCCGACTTTTTTCGGCATGAATGCCGAAAAAAAAGTCGGCATGTAATGGATTTCGGCACGAGAGTCGAAATAGTCATAATGCCGAATTTTTTTTCGGCACCACTGCCGACTTTCAGAAACTGCCGAAAAAATGACGAAATTCGGCATTTCGGCATTCCGAAATGCCGATGCCGACCAGCCCTGCTCGTGATGCTCGTGGGCAGCACCGAAAAAAGTTAGTCTGACATGGGAACTATAGTGTCAAAAATTGTGTTGCACGAACAATACTAACCTACTGATCTGAAGAAATTGATCGAAAAAATACACAAAAAAAAATAAAAATAAAAAGGTGGAAAGAAATAATTGAAAAAATAAAACACTAAGAAAAAAAACAAACGTTACCTAGATATTATCGATGCCACCTGTTCGACGTGGCAAAATCGACGATGGATGAGCTTCTCGGCGTTTTCAGTATTATTTTCAATAAGGTCTTTCGAAAGAGGTGAGTTTGGCAACTACGGCAACTAACTTGTATTTTCAGAAACTTATATTCTAGACTCCTCATTTAGTAAATATGGAATCGATGAGAGTTTTTCTCTCGAGGGAGGCATAGAGAAACAGAGAAAAATAAAATCAAAGTGAAAACTATCAGATGAGAGCGGGAAACGCAGACAACAACCACACACAAAGCATAGCGCCTGGCGTATCGCGTCTGATGTCGGTTACATGGCTGAAGGACCTCTTAGAAAATTCACTAATTCCGGAGATAGAAAATGCGCTCTGACGATAATTTTTTTTTAAATTTCTCACTCATCGATTCCTGAAGGTCGTGGAGAACTCTCCCAAACTATATACAACTTTGAAAAACAATTTTTGAACTTTATTTCAGCGAAAAAATACAATAAATAAAACCGTAAAACATGCTATTTTTGTGGGAAGAGTTTCGCCCATCAAAAAAAAAACATTGTCAGAAAAAAACTAGTTAAATAAGGACCGTAATGAGTATCTTGAACCCTTTTTTGTTTGTTTGCAAAAAGTTGAAAGCTATGAAGATGGAGGACTGTTATTCATGAAGTTGGGAAAATAAATAGGAGTGTTGTAGCCTTGCATAAACAACATTGGTTGAGTGAGAAGTGATTGATAATGAGCCTGCAAAAAACGGGAATTTGTTTCATTTCCTCAACATTGTTTCACCCCAATTAATTAATAAACAAGTCTCTCTCTCTCTCTCTCTCTCTTTTCAATTCCCCGTGTGTCAAGGTTTTTGTTCGCCCCGGGGTGCCTACCGTAGTAGTATTGTTGTTATTTGGTGAATTTGTCGCCGACGCCGCTGCCGCCGCAGTTCCGTATTGATGATAGAGCGGAATGTTTTTTCGGCATCGAGCGCGTCGATTCGAAAACCATGTCATTATTTTCTCCTCGGAGAGGCGTGTTTCTTTGGAGATTTGCTCGCGTTCTGTTGCGTCTGGATATGTGTTGGCCTGAAAGAAAAAAAAAATGAAAAATTTTCATTAAAGACACCTTGTCACTCAGAAATATTTATATTTTTCGTGTTTATCAAAATCTCAAAATTGAATACTTCAATTTTCGATGTGTGAAATTCAAAAATACATTTTAAGGTCAAAAAAAGAAAAAAACTGTTTTTGAACTCATTCTCAGTAAGATTGTTGTGTGCAAACACCGTCTGTGTGTGTGTACGGGTACAGTAACCCACGACAAAAATTGTTTCGCTCTTTCTTTCAAGCGTTTTTGGTTTTTTGAACCACATAAATCAAAAATTGAAGTTTTCAATATTGAGATTTTTGTGAATATGAAAAACCATTTCTGGCGGAATTGGAGCCGAGATTTTTGGGACTTTTTTTCGGATGAATTTTTTTCCGACAAAAAACTTTTCAGAACCTTTTAGCCTTTTTTTCTGAACCCAAACTGTTTATTTTAAAAATGTTTTGCCTAAAAATAGAACTCAGATTTTTAAATGAGAAAAATTTTGAAAAATCTCGAGTTTACTGAATCGGGCCAGGCCCAATTTCCCAAAATTGATCGAAGGTCAGGCTTTTTCGATCGAGCCTAGAAATTTGACATATTTCTGGACCCGGTCCGAAAATCGTGCCTTCATCTAATTTCTCCTGGAAAAAATTGAAAACAAAAGTTTTCAAATTCAAAGTTAAAAAATTACGTCAAAATTGAGATTTTTAAAAATTTTCTTTCTAAAAAAATATTCACGTGAAGTTACGATTTAAAAAATTTCATTTTTTCTTTAAATTTTTGACGTCGAAATTTTCACGCTTATATTATATGATTAGTTTTCGTGTTGCCCTTTTAGACGAAAAATCTGCTCCGGGGCCAAATTTTTGGAGCTCAAAAGTTTCTGAGTTTCACATTTTTATTTCACAGAAAAAATTACTGTTTCAGCTGTATAATTTGTTCGGATCAGGTCCGTTTCTTTGTTCCGTGTCTCGTTTATAACATTTGCAAATGTCCTAACATTCAAAAGTTCAAAAAAAAAGTTCCCAACTCACCTTGAAGGCCGATTCCAACGAATCTAATTGATCCGAAGTGAACGATGTTCGATTTCGACGCGATGATTCGTTGACCGGCGAAGTTGATGAGCAATCATCGTCATCTGACGAAGATTTCGAACATTCATCTGCAAAAAAAAATCAGGATAATTGAATGTATAGTTTTTGAAACAGGGAATTTTCGAAAATTGTAAACTTTTATCCAAGAGTAGGACACACAATACAGCTCTTTATCTGACACAGTTAATTATATTTCTTGAAACAGAAAAAATTTTTGAAAAATTTGAATTTTTATTTTATGTTGGAAAACTCGTATATCAATTTTTAACCCTATTGGGACAATAAAATATACTTTTTGAAAAATAAAATTTTTCTTTTCATTTTGTGCACCAAATTCTACGCCTCATGTGAAACTATTTCATAAATTTTTGGAACAGCTAATTTTTTTTTTTTTGAAAAATTGTAAACTTTACCAGACTGTAGGTCACACAATACAGTTCTTTATCTGACACAGTTAATTATATTTCTTGAAACAGTAAATTTTTTCGAAAAATTTAAATTTTTATCGTAATAACGTAGGACTCCTAATTCGATTTCCTATGGCTTATGTGGGACAATTAAATTTGTTTTTTGAAACATGAAATTTTTTAAAATTCTATAAAACTTTCATACTGCGCAGTCGATTCTGCAGACAAATCATTATTTTGAAACAGGAAATTTTTGAAATATTGAATTTTTTTTCCAAGAGTAGGACACACAATACAGCTCTTTATCTGAGACAGTTAATTATATTTCTTGAAACAGTAAATTTTTTCAAAAAGTGAAATTTTTTTCTGGAAAATCAATTACATTTTTTGCAAAATTTTTAAGAAAATTTGCAGTTTTGAACGTTGCGCAGTCAATTCTGCAGATAAATCATTATTTTGAAACAGGAAATCTTTGACATCAAATTCTATGCCTTATCTAGGAAAATCAAATGAATTTTTTGAAACAGTAAATTTTTGAAAAATTTTAAATTTTCTCCCAATTTTTTTCCGATCAAAAAAGTTCCAGAGGATCCCCTGATCCCCTCATCCAGATCAATCTAATCGACACCTAATCGAAATGGTCTCAATAAATATGTAATATGTCAATATAACCCCATAAAAAAGGGCCCCACTTCATCAATTGTCACATTATATTATTTCCTATCTTCTTCTCGTTTTTCCCCTATTCTTCTAATTACCTTATATATATCATGTTGCGCCACAGGGTGAGCGAACTTTTTTCTGTTGGTCTGGTCGCGTTTGATCAGATAATTCGGTGTCATAATTTATTGACACTATTTTGTCGAATGCTGTTGCATCGTGGTTAGATAGATTAATCACCGCGCTTTTCATAATCATCTCATGATTTTCAAAACCAAGGTTCACACTAGGATTTTCAAGCAGTTGTTCTCGTGTCGTGATCTCTAGAGTTTTTGAAACAGTAAAAATTTTCAGATTTTTTTTTTTTTTTTTTTTCAAATTTTTTGGGTGATAAAAACAAAGAAATAATTTGAACGCATAAATCCAGAAAAACATTTTAGACAAAAAGTTATTATCCGAGAAAATCGGGCCAGAAATTTCTGAAATCGAAAAGTTGTGCCCTGAAATTTTTAACTCAAAAATTGGGGCCAAAAAATTAGAGACTGAAAAATGGGCTTTAACATTTTGTATCAAAAAGAGTACTGAATATCTGAGCCAATAATTTGGCCCAAAAAATCTGGCTCCAAAATTTAGGGTCAGAAAAGTGTTATCCAAAAAAAAAATTGGGCTCCAAAATTTCTCATCTAAAAAATCGGGCTACAAAATTGTTTTTCAAAAAACCGGGTCAGGAGTTCGTGAGCCAAAAGTTTGGCCCAAAAAATCTGGCTACAAAAATCGGTCGAGCAACTTTGTTATCCTAATTTTATCGGGGGCTCCAGAATTCTGAACTAAAAATTGAGTTCAAAATTTCGGATCAAAAAATCAGGCCTAAAATTTGGATCTGAAAAAGCGGGCCACAAAAATTTGTCTATCCAAAATATCGGGCCAGAAAGCCGGGCCCGGCCCGATAGGTCCCAAACCTAACATTTCACATAATTCCACTAGTCCCCATAGTAATATTTAACCATCTGAAACGGTGATTTTCTCTCATCCCCCCCCCCCCTTGCAAAAAAAGTTTAATCTATCATTCGCGCAAAGTTTCCACCACACAATAATTTTCTCCGAAAATGTGTGACACCCAATAAATCTAATGACAAGATTGCGCACTTGATGAACATTTACGCCCAATTTCATGCGCCAAACTATGTTGGTTTTTTCATTTAATTCATCGAAGAAAAAAGTGGAGGAAGAATGTGTGTTTTTGATTGAAAGATTACGGTACTTCGATGATTGAAATTGACGGGGAAAGAGGACAAAAAAAGTGGAGGAAGGAAGAATATGTGTAAATAGTTCGAACCTTGAAATGATGACAATTAGTTGGTCGGTGATGGGATAGCGAGGGTACAATTTTGGCCGAGAACTTTTATCTCAAAAAATTTTGGGACAGTTTCCTAGATGAAACTCGGGCGGTGAATTTTTAAAAAGTCAATAGTTTCGTATTCAAAAATTCAAAATTCAATTTCTAAGAAAGTCTTTTGAAACAGTAATTTTTCCATAAAAAAACAAAAAAAAATTTCAAGCTCAAATTGTTCGTTTCTGATAAGTGTTGATGAACTTCTGCAATTTATCTGAGACAAGTAAATCTATTTTTTGAAACAGTAAATTTTCGAAAATTTGTAATTTATGAAAAATGTGAAGTTCGGTAATTTTAGCTGTATCGTTTTCCAAAAAAATGAAAAAAGTCAAATAATTAATTTGAAACAGTGAATTTTTGAAATTGCTAAAAAACTACAGTACCCCATTTTCTAATCTGTTAATCGATTCGTCATGTTTGTCAACTTGCCGATTTCTTTTTCTTTTTTTCTCTAATTCAACCGCAGGCGCGCAAAAATGTTGCGCTTTCCTTTTTTTTCCAACCTCTTATCAATCGCCGTTTTTCTCAATTTCAAAGTGTGTTAAATACACACTAATCACCTACAATCATTTAATGACCGTTATTATTATACGCCTACAGTAACCCTGGGAAAATATACAACAAAGTTGTTGTCCCCCTTTAATTTTCAATTAAAAGTTTGTACACAGGAAGCGAGGAATATAAATGTGTGAAATTGGCAACTTTTTCCCTGTTGAAGGACATGAGGAAGGTGTGAAATTAGAAGATTTGAAAAAAACTGACCTCCGGAAATACCAAGGATACTTTCGATACTGTAGCTCAGACGTTTTCGATCCATTTTTTTCTCGCGAACTGGCACTGAAAATTAGATGGTTACAACTGGGACATTTTGTAGTTAAGGAGCAGATTTTTGACGGAATTTTTTTGAGAAAAAAATCTTGGTCGGAAATGGGTCTTAGGAAATTGTTGGTCAAATTATGGGCACATCAACTTGTTATCCAGAAAATTGGCCAGAAATTTCTGAACTCGAAGAATGATACATTAAAGTTTGGTGATTGAAATATTCGAGCCAGCTACTTTCCTCAAAAAATATCTGAAATTCGTTTTCCAAAATATCGGGTCAGGAAATCCTGAGATAAAAAATTCGGCCCGGAAAATCGGCCCAGTAGATTTCTGAACTAAAAATTGGACCAGCAACTTGTTATCCTGGGCTCCAAAATTCGTTAGCAAAAAATTGGGCCAGAAAGTTGTGCACTAAAAAAAATGTGGCCTAACCCTTGTTCTCCAAAAAAAACCGGTCCCGAAAATTGTAGACAAAAAATGATCCAAAATTTTTTATCAAAAAAAAAATGGGTCAGAAATTTTCGGCCCAGAAAATCGGGCTCAAAAATATTTTAACAAAAAACCGAGCCAGAAAATTGTAGACTAAAAAATCGGGCTCCAAAACTTGTAACTCGAAATATCGGGACAGAAATTTCGTAACTAAAAATTGGACTTCAAAATGTATTGTCCAAAAAAATCGGACCAGAAAGTTTTAGACTAAAAAATGGGGCATTTTTTTAACAAAAAATGGGCTCCAAAAAACAGGCCAAAAACTTTTCAAAAATTTTCTAAAATTTTTACTGTTTCAAATATTATTCAAAAGTTTTCCTCTCGCACAACACAAGTTGCTCACTCTCTTACCTCTTCCTCTTATAACCCGATTGATCGCCGCAATAGTCGGCGCATTTCCGCGAGTACAAATCTCCTTCTGAACAAGAATTTCGCGCAATTCTGCCGCTGAACAATTCGGATTCTCGTCGAACGCAATTATCAATTCTTTTTCGACAGCTTGAACAGTGATTCTAGCTCGAGGACTTCCGCCAATCTGCAAAACAACAACTCTTGTCTTCTTTGTTCTCCTCGAAATATTTTTCGGTAACCAACCAACCAGACAGGTGTCTCTCGCTCACCGGGTGGTCACAACCTGTCTTTTCTCAAAAAAACAAAACAAAAAGTACAGTACCTGTCCAGGCGAAATTGATCCAGTCTCGGCGTATCGATTCAAAATCTTCGAAACGGCTCCATGCGAAACTTTGAGTTGTCGACTGATATGACACGGCCTGAAATGAGGAAATAGTGTGATGAGTTGAGAGACGCAGACTTACTTGATGCCTTTTTTGGCCATCGAAATGATCGCTTGTCGAATTTGCAAAGGCAGCGGGCGACCATTGATGAAGATACCGCCTAGTTGATTTACTCGACCCTGGAAAATTTCGAAGATTTTTATTTCGATCTCTCATTTTCACGCACTATTTCGCTCGGGAGATTTTGATTTTCGCAAAATTTTCCTGTTTCAAAAATATTTTAAAAATAAATTGGTTTTCTGAAAATCACTTCTCGATCAACTGAACCAAAAAATGGAAAGTAATTTTTTAAAATTTGAATATCTCTGTTTTTCGCTCCTTTTTGGCCTAAAAATATTGTTCAAAAAACTTTAAAATTCAGAAAAAAATTCGAACCTATTAGAAAAAATATCAAAACTTTGAGGGCCTCAAAACTCAGCTAAAGAAACACAAAAAAAATTTCAATTTTTTCAAAAAATTACTGTTTCGAAAAAGTTAGAAATTTGGGGACAGTTGGAACAAAACGTTATTGTTGCCTTTATTGTCTAAAAATAACTTTTCGAGTCAAAAACTATGTTTTAAAAAATTTGAATATCTCAATATTTTCGCCATCTTTGAGCCTAAAAAATAATTTTTGAAAATCGGAGAAAAAAGTTTCAATAATTCTAGAAAGTTTTTTTTTCAAAAAATTACTGTTTCAAAAAGCTTAGAAATTTGAAAGTTTTCAAAAAAAAGCGTTTCGGATTTTGTGTGTTAATTTCGTGTCAACTTGGAGTTCTAATTTCTACTTTTGTTTTTCACAATTCTGGGCTCATTTTTCAGGCCTGTTATAGAGAAAAACTAGGTCAAAGCCCGAGGCCCTAAACATTTTCAACCAAAAAAAAATCTGCCGCAACTAACCTGTCCAAGAATATGATTAAAAGCAATTGGATCGGTGGTCATCCTTCTGAAAACAACAAAAAAAAATAATATTTTCAGTTAAAAAAAGCACAGAAATTATGATTCGTCTCGATTCATACCTATTACTACACACCTCTTGTTCCGCACCTATCACAACCGAAAAGGGGCGGAGTCATAGTGTGTGTCTCGACTCCGCCCACTTCTTGGATTGCCCTGCAAGTATACGGTAGTTTGCGGTGTGAGATGAAAGAGAGAAGAAGAAGGGGCGAAAAAAAGTGTTATCATGCGGGTAGGTACGGCACGCGCCCCCCTCTTTTTCAATGAATAGAAGATTTATGGGAAGAAGGTGGAAAATATTGGGAAGAAAAAAGAAAAAGAAAAAAGAGGGTGGTAATATGGATTGATGACACCTTTTGGAGACAGATTTTCGCGCCCGAAAAATGTTGGAGTGAAATTGGGATGGCTGGAACTTGAAATGAGGAACAGTACACCCAAATTGTGTAATTGTGTTGTTGAAACATTTTGAGATTTTAGAATAGTTTTGAAACAGTAAAAATTTCATGAAAAATTATTTTTTTTTTCCTGACACTATTTTTTATGTGTGAAAAAGTAGAAAAAATTGGACGTCAAAATATGAAAAAAATCAGTTATTCATCGTGCTGTTGCCACATTTTGAGATTTTAAAAAAGTTATTTTGAGATTTTAAAAAAAAAAACAGTTAAAATTTTCTTAAATTTTTTTGCTGTTTTTTCTGGCACTTTTTCATTTTCAGTGTCCGTGTGTTTTTTTTATTTATGAGTAAGAAAGTGGAAAAAACTGAGAAAAACTAGAATTCACCTGTATTTCTAGTAAAAAATTTGACCAAAAGTTTCACTTTTCCACGCTAAATTTTTGTTCCTTTTATGCATACATATATTTCCTTCATAGAATCGTAGAATTGAAAAATTTTGAGATTTTAAAAAAGTTTTGAAACAGTAAAAAATTCATGAAAAATTAATTTTTTCCTGGCTCTTTTGGTAAATTTTCTATTAAAAATTTGACGTCAAAATGCAGAATACTTTTCGGAAAAAAAAAACAAAAAGTATACAATTCTCCACGTCAATCAAAACGTTTTTAGAATGATCATATTATAAGAACCTTGAAACAGTAAAATTTTTACGAAATTTTTCTTGAGGTTTGGAAAAAAATGAGTTCGAAATGACATTTACTTCAAAATAATTGAACGTTTGGAAACTTTTTACACTTCCGCATTTTATTTTCATTCATCAGAAATCAGAAGTTTCACAAAATTTAGAAAGAAAAAAACTTTCAGATTTTTCATGAAAGTTTTTCATGTGTTTTTAAATCTGAAATTCTCTGAGTTTAGAGAACGACTGCCCGTGAAAATTCGTCAAACTTTTTGATTTTCACTGAAAACCCCTGCGACAAATATTCGGATTCAAAATCTGTGTTGTTTATGAACCATTTTTTTAAACTTTTGTATATTTGAAGTCAGCAGAAAAATTAACAGTTTTCAATAATTTCTGTTAATCTTGAAACAGTAAATTTTTTTTTAATTTTAATTTTTTGTTTTTTCCCCTTTTTAGATGATTCAACCAAAAGGTGAAGAAGTGGAAATCTCTGTTTTTTCAATTCAAAAAATTTTTTCAAACAGGAATTTTCGAACTGGCCTAGAAATTTGAAAAATTCGAAAAATATTTTATGCTTACATAACTTTTTTTCGAAAAACAAAAAATATTTCAAATTCTGCGTGACTAACCTGACAAAATCTGACCTGTCCGGGCTGCGATTTTCAAGCCGGGCTTCCTCTGCGTCCTCCGGAATTCGCCCAATTTCCAATCTGAAACATTAAATTTTTTTCTGACCGTATTTGACAATTTTCCCAAAGGCTTCAATACAATTTGATAGCGGCTATCCATCATCCAAACAAATAGAAAGTTATCAATCGGCTCAGTTTTCAAAAAACAAAAAAAGAAGCAATTGTCGGCGAAATAAAAAGAGACACCCTAGTTGCCTACCGGGAGTCTAATCCCTTGTAATCCGGACAAGAAAAAAAGATGAGACGATATCAATTAGGCAATATGCACTAATCTCACAGGTGCTAAAGAGGTATGTTATGAACAACAAGAAGAGGGAGAGGGAGTAGATTTTTTACTGTTTCAAATAGGATAACTTGGTTTTCTAGTTTATTTTCTTGATTTTCGCAATGATCTAATTCCGAAAAATGTGAAATTTGTGAGGGCCTTGATCAAAGCCTCTTAGCCTGTTTCGCGGTTTTTTTTAAGTGACAAGTTAGCTCATAGCAACTCTGATCTGTCATGATGATGCACGATCAGATAACAAATTGTGACACTAATTTGTTGGAAAACAAGAAGAGACCGACTCTTTGAAAAGGGCTCGGTCTTTTTTGGGATTTCTTGGGAACAGTTTTTTTTGGGAAACATACCTCTCACATTTCCGAAGAGTTGGTGAAGAAAGAAATGACTGAAAATCGAGTGACTTATCTTAGAATTATTTTAGTTGGGTCACGTTTTTTATTTTTTCCGGGCCGGTTTTTTTTAAAGTTTCTTCATCAAAAAAAAAACGCCGACATAAAATTATTTTCACACCTGTCTCAAAGTGTATCAAAAGCTTCTGAACTTGTTCTACCCCTCTTAACACATTTCTTGAGTCGGTGCGAACAAAAACAGCGAACGCGGTGCGCATTAAATAAGGTTGCCTTTGGGAAGTGTGTCATCAATTTCGAGATTTTGAGATATGATAAAGTAATGTGACACTAATTTGTTGGAAAAACAAGAAGACACCGACTCTTTGAACAGGTAAGTAAACAATTGTGTTTTGAAAATAATTACTGTTTCAGGTGGAATGTATTTTTGAGGAAAAATCTCATTTTTCTTTGGAGCTGTCTCGGAATTTTGAAAACCAAAAAAAAAAAATCTTTTGAGAAAGTCGATACCAATCTCTGAGATTTTTTACTGTTTCAACATCAACTTTTATTCCAGAAATGACTGTCAATGCTGCTTAGTTTCAAAACCCACTATTCATTGCAAAAAGCCTGGAATACCGTTTGTTTGTCAGTTTTCCCATAATTTTGTCAGAAAGAAAACAAAAAAAAAACTTTTAAAAAAATATTTCGTCACAGCCGGGACTCGAACCAGTGACCTCATGCGCGCTGCTAAAAAAGGGAACCACTATACCAGCCGCGTACTTGTGTAAAATTTTGAGACCCAAAAGTTTTCACACGCGTCTTGAAGTCTCTTGTCGGCCCTGAAATAATGTGTATTCGATTCAGAGTGAAAAATCTCGAAGAAGACGGGTTACTGTAGCAATCTCCAAAAAAGGTGCTTCAGAATGAGCCGGCTTATTGTTTTGTAACAAATAGTGTGTAACACACTTATCTGATTGTGCTTCCACTTTTTCTTCTTCTTCTTCTTCTTCTTTTTTTCCGGTAACACTCCTTTTCATCTTTACCGCTTTGTCATGAACTTTTTGTTATCTGAAGATGCGCGAAAACCTGTGAATTGACACGTCAATTGAAGGTCGATGTGATATGAGTGACAGACGCGTGCCCAATAATTATAATGTACGAAGAAGAAGAATAGACGAATGAACAAGAGAAGATCTTTTAAGAGTGCCGATCTGATTAGGATTAACACTTATGCGCAACTTTTTTCTTGTCTTGGTGGTGTACTGTATTACTTTTGAGAAGGAGGGGGAGAAAAATGTCGTAAATTAAACATGGTATAAGATTTTACATTAGAAAAGTTTAATGGGTAATATGAGGTTAATGTGGTATTATCTAATAATATGATTTGTTCTTTTTTTCCTATTCATGTAAGTTAGAAGGGTAGAGATTACAATCGATTTTGCACATTTGTGCTAATCTGACATGTTCTTGACAACCACTAATTAGACACTTTTTTATGTTCCCGAAAAATTAATTGATCTAATTGTTGTTAGTTAGCTGAAAAAAAAATGGAGGGGATTCAACAGACTTGCAAATTTATAAATGTCGGCGTGGGACACAACACGTTGCGTGTTGCGCCTTGAAGTACGGTAACACACAAATTTATTTTTATTTTTTTTGAAAACTGAAAAAAAACACAATTTCCAGGAAATGGCAGGGAATCCTGAAAACAAGCGAGTGTTTTTAGATATCACGGTGAATGGAAGAACGCTGGGAAGAATTGTCATTGAACTATTTTGCTCGATCGGTGAGTAAAATCGAGTTTTAGGAGGAAAAAACATATATTGATTTTCAGCTCCATGTACAGCAGAAAATTTCCGTGCGTTGTGTGTTGGAGATGTTGGAATGGCTGTTGATGGAAGAACCAGATTGTCGTATAGAGGAGTTTCGATTCATAGAGTTGTGAAACAATTCATGATTCAGGTATCTTTAAAACATTTTATCGAACTTGCATGGTGTTTTTAGGGAGGTGATATTTCGGGAAAAGATGGTCGTGGTGGATTTTCGATTTATGGGGAACATTTCGATGATGAACCGTTCATAGAAACACATAAAAAATATATGGTGTCCATGGCGAATAAAGGTCCCAACACGAATTCGTCGCAGTTTTTCATCACCACATCGGATGCGCAACATTGTGATGGAAAACATGTTGTATTTGGAAAAGTGAAATTTTTGTATATTGCCCATTTATTCTCAATTCTTCCAGGTTGTCAGAGGCACAGATGTGGTTGATGCGATTGAAAAAATCCGAACCGATAAAGACGACAAACCAATGATGGATATCATGATAAGTAGTTGTGGTGAACTTTTCAGAAAACCGAAAACGAATATTAATAAGGAAAAAGATACAAGTAATGCTCCAATAGAAGAAGCAGCAGAAGAGTCCGAAGACCCAGAGTCTACTGAATATATCCCAGAGGCACCGAAAAACTGGTTGTATCGACCGGATAAAAAAGAAGAAGAACAAGAAGAAGTAGGAAATAAGGAGAAAAAAAGAGATCGAGGGGATCGGAAAAGCGAGAAAAAACGGCATAAGCATAGACACAAACACAGACATCACCGGCATAGAAGCGAAAGTCGCAATCGTACTCGGAGCAGAAGTCGAAGCCGCGGTAGAGAAAGAGTAAGATAATTTCGAAAATGGGAAATTATGAGTCAAATTTTTCTCAGAAGGAAAATCCTATTCGCGAAGATGCAGATGGAAATCGTATCAGAGGACGTGGAAGTGTTCTGTATAAAGGTTTCAGAAGTTCAACGCCAGAACATTGGAGAGCCAATGCACCAACGGTAAGTGTTATCAATTAATCGTGTCAAAAATCAAGTTTTTCAGAGAAAATACATCCAAAACAATGTTTCAGAAAAGAACGAGTAATTTGTTTCACGCACGAATATAAATAATAAATTTTGTTATCTTGATCAAAACGTGTTGTTCCATTTTGTTTTTTATTCACAGCTCGTCAACTATTCCTTATTTTCTCATATTTCAAATGGTCGAAATAACCAAAAGTGAGCCTTCTGGCGAATTTCTCTGAAATCTACATTTTTTCAGAATCAAATTTCTTCTTCGCTTCTTACGGCTGTTGCATTCCAATTGAAACGTATGCCTACATCGTAACAGTTCTATTCGTCTTCACAATTCTTGTCATTCTATGTTGTCTGTTAGCCACCGCAGTTGTCAGATGGGTAAGACCAATTGATTTCGAAAAAAACTCGAAACCTCGAATTGCTTCAGTTGTACAAACGACGAATGCGTAAACGTCTTTATGACATGAAGGAGAAGATTGTGACGGAGCAAAGAATGAAACAAGAATGTGAGGCGAAACTGAATTACTTGGCTCAAAAGAATCAAATGAGCAAAATGCCGAATATTGTTGCACCGGAACCGGCGAAACCGAGTAGTGGAAGAAATGAAGTGAAAAAAGAGGAATATTCGAAAGAAAATAAAGTGAAGTCACCACCAATTAGTGCTCCTAAAGATACTCCGAAGAATATCAATTGTGATCCGGCCAAAGATTATGTTGCTGCCAAGTTGGAGATTTTTTGAGGTTTAAGGATAATTTATTTTTTACAGGGGAAGAACTCCTCGACCTGCTGCTCAGATTCAACGTCATCCAAAGATATTTGACCCAAGAGGTCAGGAATTGACACCAATGGCAACTTCAGAATCGGACGCTCTTCATCGAACACTTTCGGCGAATAATGTTATTATTGGACCGTTGGATCCAAAAGATCCGAATCGACGACCACTTTCTTCGGAAATCATGCCGAAGTCTGCGGAAACTGTCGAAGCTCCCAAAAAGACATCCAATGAATTGGCAAAAACTCCACCGCAAAAAGGTTCGGCTGAATCTGGAATGTTGCCACCGTCATCAGGAACATCTACAACCACCGCAACAAATCCAGCGTATACATCGCCAAGCAATACCACTGGAAACAAGGGAAGCACTGAATTGATGAAAACGTCTGGAAGTCATGAAATCACCACAACTAAACCAACATCAGGAAGTCGTGAAACGACAAATACTAAAGCGACGGGCGGTAGTCGCGAAGTTCCGCTGGCGAAAGGAAAGAGCGAAGGATTCGCACGACATGTCGCGATTCCGATGGATGGAGAGAAAAAATCGCATCCGGATGAGGCGAGAAATGAAGCGGCGGGCGGGTCAGCGGAATGGAAATGGTTCAACAATCCGATGATTCCACGATCACTCATGTGAGTTTTGAAAATCGATAATCTCGGGCCGGGATGTTCAAATGAAATTTTCAGCCCAAGTACTCGTTCCTGGCTCATCGATACGACTGGTTCGAACGTAGCTCACACAAAATCTGATGATTATTCGACTTCGAAATCCAACTCACTTTTCCGAACCAGTTCATCGGTTTATCAAACCGCCACCACATTGGATGACGATAAATATCCTCATGTGAGTTTTTTGTTGTTTAAAATTTAAGAATATTTTTTACAGGGTGCTTTCATTTTTGATAAATAGCTCGTTTTTGTTTTTTTTTTCTCTAAAGTAATTGTTAAAATTTAATTTAAATAAATGTTTCTGTCCTTACTATGGTCTTGCAAGAGAAAAATGGCACACTCCTTCCCCTTGCCCCGCCCACCCACACACTTTCTCAGGCAGCCACCCTTACCAGTGTGTTGTCGGTACACTCGTTTGCTTATATTGCGACACCCGACCGCTCATAAACTTACCTGGTTGGGGATACACCGCGATCATCAAGGCGGCGTTCCTATGGCGAGGCCTATTCATTGCACTTTTGAATGGGCTGACCCGTATGGCAGTCTCGAGTTGAGATTCGCCAACAACTAAATTTTTGCGTATTGGGGTCGCTTCGGTAACCCCTGAAAAATGACGTATTTCGGTAAAGCGATTTTCTGAATCTAACTAAAGATTTTTTAAAAAGAGAGAAACTCTTCATTAGGTTGTGTTTAAAAAATATCAACTAGTTGGATCCTCTTTTCCACCTCCAAACTGTTTTCCTAAATCTTTTACCAATTGTTTCATCATTCCTATCGTCTCGGCATTTCCTCCTCGAGATTTACAACGAAGCTGAAAATCAATGATTCGAAGAGAAAAATGAAGAAAAGAAAGGCTTACAAAGATATAGCTGGATACTGAATAAACGGCAAATGTGAAATAAAATGCAGTTTGAAACGAACCACATCGTTGATTTCGAATTTGTCTGAACATTTCTTCAATCTGAAAAGATACGAATTGTTCCTGGATCTTGGAGATGAGACGACTTACATCGACAGTTTTCCCTTCCAAAAGTCGATTACTGACAACATCGGTTAATACTAAAGTAGCGGATCGATTAGCTCCATCATCACAATGAACAACAACCGGTCCCTTCTGAAGTGGATCCAAACTGATCGATCGAATCAAATGCAAAATAATCTTGATATACGGTGTCCCTTTGGCCGACCATGTCGGATAATTGACGACTCGAACAAATCGACACTCCGAACATCCTTCCGGCAACACCTCAATCGTATAAATGTAGGGTCGATCGGGTTTTTCGGGCTGCTCGATTTTCCGCGTGTGTATAAAATATTTGCCAATTGTCACGTATTGTCCTTCGTTGAGCGGAAAGTAGGACGTCGAATCGGCCAGTGCGCATCGTTTCGATTTCGACGCAATTTCGTATTGACTTTTTGACATGTTGAACGAGGTTTCGCGCATTGACAGTGCTTTGCTGTTACTTGATGATTCGGCGGGCAGTTTGCACGTGTTCATTTGAGATGATTGACGTTTATCGCTGCTGTTTCGTTTTTTCGAACCAGGCCGATCTTGATATTCTTTTATGTCCTGAGAAAAACACTTTTTTTTTGCAAAATTTTTACTGTTTCAAAAGTTGAGTAAATAAAACTACGATTATCAACTTTGCCGGTTGAATTCTGTAATTTGTGTCCAAAAATTTAAGTTTGTCAAAGACCAAAAAATTTTTCTGAAAAATTTGGCGCAAATCGGATCAAATCTCACCCCTTGGCCCAAACATGAAAAAATTTTCAGAAAAATTTTCCGAGAAAATGTTTTTTGTGGAGTTTTTTAATGTTCTGAGGAAAAATTATTCTTCGAAAGTTTTTACTGTTTCAAAAATTGAGTAAATAAAACTAACATTCTATTTTTCTTTTCTTCGAAAAATTTTTAGGAAAAAATATCGGAAAACTTTCGGAGAATAATGTCCTGGAAAAAAATTATTTTTCGAAAATTTTTACTGTTTCAAAAGTTTAGTAAATAAAACTACGATTATCAACTTTGCTGAGCGTTCTTTTCTTCTCCCCAAAGATTTAGGTTTGTCAGTGAAACCCAAAAGTATTTTTCTACTGGGAATTTTATAAAAGCTAGAAAAAAAAATCTTTTGAAAAAAACTATGCCCTAAAAATGTTTACTGTTTCAAAAGTTGAGTAAATAAAATTCTGAATAATCGTTGTGATTCTTTCCTCAATCAAATCAGATCATCAAAAAATGAGAGTGGAAAAAAATAAAAGAAAAAAAATAATTTGGATCTGAAAATTAATCAAAAAAACTGGGCCGGCCCGATTTTTCAACAATGTTTTTGATCGGAAAAATTTGTCACATGTCCTTTTTTCGGCTCCGGGACATTTCAAAACCGCATGAAAACTTTAAAAAATTCTACTATTTTTCCTTAAAATTTTTTCCGTTTTGTTTTGTTATCAATAAACGTATGTACCGACATCTCGCGGGTTTAGCGGTTTCGAAATTTCGCGGAGCCCTTTTTTCGGACCAGGTCTTTCAACTGTCATTTTCTGTGCTTTTTTCAAAAATTAGGAAAAGCTCGCAGATTCGCCAAACTAACCCGATCTCCATGCGGATTAAAAACCGACAAAATCGTCTCAACCTCATTGCCAAAAACCATCGACCAAAAATCTTCCAACGCCTCCGGCAACGGATACTGTGTCATGATATATTTCCGATGAACATCGTTGAATTTGACAAGACTCGCATTTATATAGTCACTCTTTCGTGTTCCATCCATTTCCAATTTGACGCGAGTGTGATCGTAGCACGAGTGATTCGCGCGATTTTTGGCCGGATTCGCGTCCGATGATGTTGTTGTGACGCCTTGCGGTTGATACGATTGGAGATGTGTTTCAAAGTATCTCGTTAGACCGCCGCTTGATACTACAACAAATTTATTATCAAGTTTTGCATGAGTTTATAACTTACACATATTTCGAACTTGTTCCTCGAATTTCTTAACAGCCGCACAAAGTGCCGGATCAACTTTAACAACTTTTTTCGATTTTCTACTCGCCGAATTTCTTTTCGCGTTCGCGTTATTGTTATTCATCACCGATGCTTCTTTTTTCGGTTTCGTCGTTTCTTTGCTGAAAAATTTCCACGATGATTTTTTCTTCAGCTGTCCTGGCGCTCCGTCACTCATTGATGGTTGTTGCATTGAGGTATTTTGAAACAGTTCATCTTCTTCATCTAATGTATCCTTCTTTTTCTTTGCCTTTCCATTTTTTCTGCAAAAATCAATTAATCATTTTGGTACTGTTGCTCTCAACAACATACTTTGATCCTTTCTTTTGCCCTAACATTGTTACTCTGGCTTCGAATTCACTTTGGTAATAGTCGATGTTGATGTGAAAAATGATTCGTTTCCTTCCTCGCGCCCTTTTATATTGTAGCTTTCCACGTGTCACGTGTCAACTTTTGAAACAGTAAAAATTAGAAAATGTGGGGCCGACATTGGAACACACGTTGCTAGTCATTGTGTTTCATATAAAATCAATCTTTTTCAGGGGTCACCGAGGCGACCCCAATACGCAAAAATTTAGTTGTTGGCGAATCTCAACTCGAGACTGCCATACGGGTCAGCCCATTCGAAAGTGCAATGAATAGGCCTCGCCATAGGAACGCCGCCTTGATGATCGCGGTGTATCCCCAACCAGGTAAGTTTATGAGCGGTCGGGTGTCGCAATATAAGCAAACGAGTGTACCGACAACACACTGGTTATGGTGGCTGCCAGAGAATGTGTGTAAGTGGGCGGGGCGAGTAGAAAAAAGCAGCGTTGCAGCGAGAGTGTGAACGAATTGAAGAGATTGTAGAAACGGACCGAGCTTTGAAATGGCCCGGACTATTTTATGTTAGAACATTATTCTGAAAAGATTTCCATAGAGCCTTTGAAAATCTTATGAGAAATTAACCTGTCAAAACCCAGTGAGGCCGTTCCGGGTTATTTATTATAAACGTAAAAAAAAAGTTGGCGTCGAAATAAAAAAAAATTTTCAAATCATAAATTTCGCGCTCTGTGATCTCCTCACGAACACACAAAAATTCAATGATAATGTGTGTGTTCGTGACGAGACCATGTGCGCGCGAGGTTTTTTGGTTTGAAAAAAATTTTCTATTTTGACGCCAATTTTTTTTACGTCTATAATAGAATGGTTGAAAACATAAAAGGCTCGACTTCATCCGTGACTTTTCCGGTTTTTACCCACAAAACTATTTTTTTCAGAAGAATTTTCACACCAACAAGTTTCTGAAAACTTTTACAAAACAGTTTCGAAGCCTTTCGTAAATGTACTAAAAAAGTATTTATGTTCTGAATTGTATTTATTCAACTTTTGAAACAGTAAAAATTTGAAAATGTGGGGCCGACATTGGAACACACGTTACTAGTCATTGTGTTTCATATAAAATCAATCTTTTTCAGGGGTCACCGAAGCGACCCCAATACGCAAAAATTTAGTTGTTGGCGAATCTCAACTCGAGACTGCCATACGGGTCAGCCCATTCGAAAGTGCAATGAATAGGCCTCGCCATAGGAACGCCGCCTTAATGATCGCGGTGTATCCCCAACCAGGTAAGTTTATGAGCGGTCGGGTGTCGCAATATAAGCAAACGCGTGTACCGACAACACACTGGTTAGGGTGGCTGCCAGAGAATGTGAGTAAGTGGGCGGGGCGAAGAGAAAGGGAAAGGAAGAATTTTTTTTTTTGGGGGGAAAAATATAATTTACACGTGAACTTTTCAAAATGCCCAACAAGGATTGGGACATTGTTGAATAAAAGTTTCAAAATATCCTTTGGTAACCGACATGAGTACTGTATGAACTGTTGTTTTGTTGAGATTTGGCTTCGAAGAAAGAACCTAAAACCACAAAATTCTTGTAAGATCAATGAATAAAAAACTCCTACAGTAAAAAGTCCTTTCATTCCAACATTTTTTCTGCCCATCTTTCTCATACACGCATTTCCAGGATCTCTTCGATTGTCAAGATAAAGTGGATCTTCCTCCGGATCATAATTTGTTTGCAGCAAGAACCAATCGTTATCCTTATCGAATAATTTTCTCTCAAATTGAACCGATGTCGTGTTCCGCACCAAGACACTACCTTCTCCCGGTCTCGATCCACCCAAAATGAAATATGCACCTGTCATGATGTTCACCTTGGCAATTTGCTCGCGAGCACACTGAAAATGTTCTCTTTCCCGAAAAATCCGATAGATTTACCTGAAAAGTTTCGCAATTTTCGAAAAGCCATCTCTCGAAATACATGACAAATTGGAGATCTGTATCCTGGTAACCTCCCAGATACCATTTGGCCACATTTGAGATATCTGGTTGCACTTTGGCGTTCATTGAGAGCGAGAATTTTTGGGGCTTCATTGCTGGAAATTTAGAGTTTTGTTTTTTCTGGCAAAAAAATTTAAAAAGGTTTTGAAAACTTTGTGAGATTCTAGTCCAGGGACTCCACCACCGGGCCTGAAAATCACAGACTGGGTCGGGTTTTCAAAAAGTCCAGCCTGGTAGATCAATCTCACCCCTGTTCTCAGTATCGAGATGTTCAAAATTATAAATTTCCTTTGAAAAATTAACCAAACTTTTTTTTCAAAAATTTATTGTTTCAAGAAATAAATATAATGAGAGTGAATAATATTACCAGATCTTGTTCAAATAATTTTGACCTCACTTCATTCAATTTTTTTCAGCGTATCAAAAAAATCTTCAAAATGATGATTTTTTCTTTGAAAAAGTTGAAAAAAATTTTCAAAAATTTACTGTTTCAAGAAATATATGTAACTGGTGTTTATGTTTCATTCTTGGTGTTTTTTTATTTTCGGTGGGGAAGTTTTTTTATAATTGCAAGATTCAAAAACGCGTGAAAAATTTTTTGAAAAAACCAGTGTAAAAATAAATTGAATTTTTTTGTTAAAAAAGTTACACATTTTTTTTTCAAAAATTTACTGTTTCAAGAAATAAATAAGGGAAAGTTACTGTTTCAAGAAAAATCATGAAGTCATCGTTTATTTTTGATTAGACCCCTTCTCATTATTATCTCAACTCAAAATTTATTTCCTTGTTGTGTTAGTTACACAGTGTTACCCATCCATTTTTTTATCACTGATGTCACCTGTCAAAACTCCGACATGTCCAGCCAATGTTGATCCTTTGAACAACAACGTTCCATTCTTATAAAAATTAATATTGACACTGACTTTTTTGAGCGCATCTGTCAGTGCCCACGATTGAGCATCAATGTCCCAAACAAACAATTGACCAAAGTCCAAATTTCTGGGGAAAAAAAAGATACATTTTCAGGAGATTTATAGATACCTAGCGTGGTACAAATCCCTGTTGTCTTCTGTTTGAGCAATAATTGATGTGCAAAAACGGGACATTTCATAGAAAATGTTGAGAAAAACGAGATTTCCGATTGGAACATTGATCGCTTCGGAAATACCCAACACTTCCTCTTTGTATGGTTCCATTATCATTCCGTTGTTGAACGCATTTTCTGTCATATTTCCAATCAATTCCCACGCATTTATACCAGGTATTATGGTTAGAAAGTACTGTAAAAACATAATTTTCAAAATTTCAGAAAAAAATCAAATTTAAATATTTTGAATTCACGCTTGACACGTGGAAAACTCTGTTCTATTTCAGAAATTTCAAACGAAACGTTTGGCTCATTACGAAAAATATAGTTTTTCTGAAACAGTGAATTTTTGAAATAGTTCCCCCTCATTTTTTCTAGCCTACAGGAAGTTCAATAACGTTTCACATTGTGTGCCAGAGGATTAAATGATAACAAAAAATATGTGTTATTTATCAAGTTGATTTTTGAACCTACACTCAAAATATCGAAAACATCCTTGATTTCTTTTTCATAAGCCTTTGCTAATTGTTGAAATCTTTGACGAGGCGGAAGATCCAGATTGACATCGAACCAAGCGACTTTCGAAGCCTGTGTAGGGTCATAGATGTTCGGGCCATCAATCAGGCATTTTGCAGGGAAATCCGGGTTGTTCACTTTTTTCGAAAATGATGGAGTTGGAATCTGAAAATATTTACTGTTTCACGTGAATTGTTAATACGAGGCTTGTTGCATTGTGTTCAATTAGTTGAAATATTAACCCATTCGAAAGTGCAATGAATAGGCCTCGCCATAGGAACGCCGCCTTGATGATCGCGGTGTATCCCCAACCAGGTAAGTTTATGAGCGGTCGGGTGTCGGCATATAAACAAACGAGTGTACCGACAACACACTGGTTATGGTGGCTGCCAGAGAATGTGTGTAAGTGGGCGGGGCGAAGGAAAAGGGAAGGGAAGGGAAGAATTCTCTCTTTTTTTGGAAAAAAACGTGACCTCCTCAAAAAAGCCCAGAATTTTGGGGAGAGACTTTAAGCCAGGTAGGGCCTTTTTTGTTTTTCGGCCAGACAAAAATCTACCTCACACCTGGGAACTCCTTATTTTTTCTGACTTTCCTAATTTTGTGAATAAACTTTTCTCCACACAATCAACATAAAATAAAATTGATTTTTCATTCTAAATCCAAAAAATCCCCCTGAGAAATTCAATAATTAGTATATTTTTTTCTCGGCTCTATAACCCATACTTAAACTCACCAAACATCATCTATTTTTATCATTCTTTTCAAAACTCGAAATGATTTTAATATACTTTACAATTTTGACTAACTTATTCGCTGTTTTTATCAACTATTTCCCGTTCGAAAAATTTCCGCGAAAACATCGTATTCGAATTTTCGGCCTCATCATTATCTCCTACTTTTTCATTGGTTATAATATTTTGTGCAAAAATTCTGACTCACCAACAAAACTACAGTAATCCACGCAAAAAGATACATTTTTCGATTTTTTTAACAATAAAAATGAACTCTTTTATCTTTTTTTGTTAGGTGTTTTGTTATCTTAAGAAGGTTGTCAAGCACTTTTGTCAAAGGTGTCAATTGTTTTCAAGACGAGGAAGTGAAATTTTTACTGTTTCAAAAGATAAATGAATTTGGTGATTGTCAATCTGTTTGTTGAAAGTGGAATTGTGTTTCATGAACATTAAAAATTTTGAAAATTTTTTGTCAGCAAAAATATAAGTAAAAAATTGTCGAGGTGAAATTTAGAACAAATTTTTGAAAGTTATTCCAATGGGGAGTTTTAGTTATATCAAATAAAATACCTCAAGGATATACAATCTTCAATATACACAGTCACTGAAACAGTAAAAAATTGAAAAAAAAATCGCGCAAAATTTTTCTGTGAGAGTCACAGAGACCAGAGCGGAGATTGTAGCCCGAGGACCCGAGACCCGAAAATCACGAGCCGGGTTTTTTTTGGGAAGAAACAAAGCCCGGCCTGGCTCCGGGCCGAATTTTTAACGTCAGTTTTCCAGAACCATGCCTAGAATTTGTTGAAAAATATGACAAAAATAAATTCTAAATCTCTTTCTCTTTCTCTTCTAGAACATGTATGATTTGTGTCTGAAAATACCATATTTTGGGTATATTTGAGGCCCATTTCTAGTTCAAACAAAAAAGCCCGGCTGGCCCAGAATAGCCCAGACTCCTGGATGAGGTTTGAACGAAAAAAAAGTTCAAAGTTTCATTTCAAAATTGAAACAATAAATTTTTCATTCAAGTTTTATTTTTCTAAACTTTAAAAAAATCGAAGTTCGGAATTTGTTTCAGAAAAATTTTCCCAATCCATAAGATCCAATCCATAAGATTCAATAAATTCCTTGAAACAGTAAAAATTTGAAAAACTTTCTTTATTTTTGAAAATCAAATAAATAGAATTGTTTTGGGCTACACGTAACAAACAAAAATGTATATAAATAGATGTTTAGTAGAAAATGATGAGCAAAAGAAGTAAGAATGTGAGCCGATATGTTGTATTTGTTGACGATGAAGATGGATCCGAAAACGCTGGTCCTTCTGTGATCGAATTGTCGGATGGGGAAAGGGTGGCAGATCCGGTTGAGCTCTGCAAAAAAGGTGTAACTTGCTATATATTAGAGTGAGTTAGACGCAGAGAAAAAAAGCAAAATTGTGCGAGTTCTCTGCGTCTCTTACAGGCTAGGAAGAAACTTTCTGAACCAAAGTTTGGTTCCAAATAAATTCGGAAAGCCCGGAAGTTTTCACTCCAAAAGAGACGCAGAGAAAATCAGATTTTTGCAGTTCGAGGTCAAGTCAATTTTTTATTATTTAGTGTTAACGTGTTTTGGAACCAGAAACATTATGAAAAAATAGTTAAACCGGAAAAATATTTTTTAAATTACTGACGTGACCTTTAAATTTAGTTCATTCCATTTTTAAAAATGTCAGTTTTGAGATATTTTCCTTGTTTTGAAAAAAGAAAAACGTGAAAATAATACAAACGTGACCTTTCGAACTGCAAATTTCGTATTTTTCTCTGTGTCTCTTGCTAGACGCAGAAAAAAAAGGTCACGCAAAATAATTCGAGTTCTCTGCGTCTCTTACAGGCTAGAAAGAAATCGACACTTCCTGAACCGAAGTTTAGCTCAAAAAAAATTCGGAAAAAATTGGCTTTGACATTATCTTTCGGAAAGCCCGGAAAGTTCGGAACTTTTCAGCCAGTCCAAAATTATGAAAATCAGATAATTTTGTCATAACAGCAAAAAATTGGTATTTAGTTTAAGAAACTGTGAATTCATAATTTTTTGGGTTATTTGCTAGACGCAGAGAAAAAGAAATATTCGAGTTGTCTGCGTCTCTAACAACATACCTTCAAACAAACTCCCAACAAGTTATCCTTCAAATTAGTGCATAATTGATCATCTCTTGTGGTGCATGTACAATTCGAGAAAACACTTCCAACACTCGTCTCGGTTGTTTGTTTCAATAACGTCTTGCATTTATCCGAACATGCGCCTAAACACATTCAACTAAATATTTTGCGAAATCTACAGTAACCCGTTCGAACCTCTAGCCGCATCCGATTCACATTCCGACATGAACACGCCAAACTTGGAGTTGCATTGAAGATCGGCTTCACATGCCAATTTTCCGAGACTACAATGAACTGTTGGTTCGGAGGGCAAGAAATTGCAGGCGCGCAACTCGTCACGACCCGGAATACAAGAGGCGTCGGATCTGAACGAAAAAAATGTTGGGGAAATTGAGGGAGAGCAAGTTTAGAAATACCTTAGAAGAGTTCTTCCGAGTTTGTTCTGATAGACATTGAGAACAGCTGAACGACATTGTGGTTGACACGTTCCGGTGCTGCTGCAAAAGAAAACATCAGGAATATTTGCAATTGGGTTTGTGTACTATCAAGATTTCTTGAAACAGTAAAAATTTCAAAACTTTTTAAAAAATAAATTTGGAAAATAATCTTCTTTGAAAACAACTTGAATATTTTTCTGTTTCTGAAAGTTCAAAGGAGCACGCTGAAAATCAACTCTTCGTTCCGAGACCCTCTCTGCGTCTCTCCTTCTCCCATTGTCTCTCTGTGACAGTTTCCCTTTCTCTTTGGCTCTATCCTATTTTCATTTCGAATGAAATATCGCAAAGAAAACCATGTCATGAGATATGAAGATACGTTGAAACAGTAAAAATTTTTTTAAAAATTTTGTCTGAAAAATTAGGAAAAAATGGCTTTTTTCAACAAAAAGCTAAAATTTATCGGTTTTTTTTCGAGATATTGCTTTGTGGCTGACGGTTCAAAGGCGCACACTAAAAATTAAAAATTAAAATTCAACTCTTCGTGCCAAAATCCTTTCTGCGCTTCCTTTTTTCTCCGTAATCGTATAGACTCAACGTCAAGAAATCATGCCATGAGGTATAAAGATACGTTGAAACAGTAAAAATTTACAAAAAAAAATTCAGAAAAATTAGGAAAAAAATTAGCGATTTTTTTGCTAAAATTCCTTGAACTTTTTCGAGATATTGATTTGTTGTTGAAGATTCAATAAAAATTTCAGAAAAATTAGGAAAAAAAGGTTTTTTTTTCAAATTCTCAAAAAATTACTGTTTCAACTTTGTTTTTTTTTTCAATAAGCTATCGTTCAGTGAGAGACGCAGAGAAAACTGGGAAATTTTCCAATCTAAGGGTCACGTTAATTCTTTCACGTTGGCAATTTTTTGCAAAAACTACAGTACTTTTTAATGCTATCTCAAAATCTTCGAAAATCTCACCAAGCAGCCATAAGCGGTGCCAATCTGTTCTGACATTCCAGGTCATTTTCACAATCTGTCAATGCTTTTGTGCACGCGGCTGAAGGGGACTCTTGTGACAATACCAATGACACAAAAAACGACGAAATAATGAACCACCGCTTCATCTGGAAAATGTGACGAAAATATGAAAAACAACGAAAAACAAGAAGAGGCCATTTTGACAGCGGCTTAAAACGGTAATTAGGTATAGTTATTTATGTGTAAAAAAAGTGAGGTGAAAAAGAAAGTGTACATTAGACGAAGAAGGAGGAGAAGAAGATGGCTTATGTAGAACCGGAAGAATTAGGAACGGTGGCAAATCGCACAAAAATATTGTTTTGGGGCAAGAAAATTGGGGAGGGATAACTGTTGATTTTTAGGGAAGAGATGAAAATATTTTTGAAAAAATTACCGTTTCAAAATTGAGTTCAATCCTGAATCATGGGGCTTCTTCTGATGGGAATTTTCCTTTTCGTTCTCCAAACATCTTATGATTTTTACTTGCCCGGCCTTTTTTTCAAGGCCACAGTTTTGGGCCGGGCTTCCGGCTTGTTAGGCCTTTTTTCCTCCACAGAAATTTATTATGTGTGTACCGACATCCCACTGGATTTGGCATACAGTAAGACAAACAAACATTTTCCCTTTATTTTCGTTGGAATTTCATGCGGTTTCGAAATGTCCTGTTTCGAAACACTGTCAAAGTAATTGTTTTCTAATCAAAATGGGCGGAGCCAAGGTGTGACACTACGCATAACCCGGAATATGTTTGCAATAATAACTGACCCTGAAATTTTCCCCCGAAAATAATTTGATGTACAAAATGTGTGCTGATTGTATCGTTTGATTGTTTTCCCAACATGTAGAATACGACCCCACCGTATTTCATGACCCCCCAGCGAGTTATACGACCCCATAAATGTATTTCGAGACCCCATTTTCATTAGGGTGGGGTCTTGAAATACATGGGGGTCTTGATGTAAAGTGGGGTCATGAAATACTTGGTGGGGTCGTGAAATACATTGATGGGGTCGTGAAGTAACTGGCTTACAAGGGTGTGGGGTCGTCTTCTACATGACCCGGACAAGATGTAGAACACGACCCCACGTGAAGTATTTCAACACCCCACAATAAAAGTGTATTTAATGACCCCTAAAAATTTAGAACACGACCCCAACAATGTAGTACACGACCCCAACAATGTAGAACACGGCCCCAACAAGGTAGAACATGACCCCAACAATATTGGGGTCTTGAAATACACGGTATGGGGTCGTGAAATACATTTCTATCGCGGGGTCTTTTAATACGTTTGGTGGGGTCGTGTTGTACGTTTTGCCCCAAAATGTGTGCTGATTGTATCGTTTGATTATTTTCCCAAGTAAAGAAACACTGAAACAGTAAAAATTTGAAAAAAAATAAGTTGAGATAAACGTGGTTTTTTTTGAAACTTGAATATCAGATATTATTGAGATAGTGAGAGGTACCAGAGAAAAAGTTTGGAGCATTATTGCAAACATTTTCCAGGTTGGGCAAGACACTTCAATAAGGTGTTCAAAAATTCAGTTTCAATTTTTATTTAGACAGTAGACGGAACATAGTGGTATGACTGACGAGTGTTTTAGAGAAAATTTGAAACAGTAAATTTTTGAGAATTCGTGAGTTTTTTTTTAACACAAAAATCTATTTAGAAAACCACTGAAATTTTGAAAAAAAAAAACAAAATTTTCAGTCTTCTATATTTTATGAGCTTCACATTTCGAAAAAAGAAAGAAGAATAGCCAATACAAAAATGATAAGTGAAAAGAGATGAACGAAATCTCCTTCTTCTTCTTCTTCTTCTTGACATATTATTATTGTTATATTAGCGGACAAAAAAGTGTGCGCGACGGCGTTTTCGAAAAGAGAAGAGCCTCCCAACAAAATCACAGGCTCAAACAAAAACGAAGCCGGATTGTTTGTCCGCGCGCGCGCGCTCGCCGAGCGTCGAAAAAAAAGTGAGGGGCGGAACGAGGAAAATTTTTGAGGGTGAAAAGTCGTGTAAATATTGAGGCACTTGGACTAGGAGGAGAAGGAGGAGGAGGAACAAGACAAAAATGCACACCACAAATTATTGTGAAAGAATTAGGCGAAACAAAAAACAGTGTTTTGTTTTAGAGACAAGAATCCGGTTTGCGAGGAGAAAATCAGCGAGTTTTTGAGAAATGTGATGAAATAAGAAGTTGAGGGAAAAACCGAAAAGTGCCCGATTTCTCACAGAATTCCTGTGCATCGTATGATTTTAGGAGAAATTCAAAACTCTACTAAAAGTTGTTAGACCTTCTTTGACTGAAAGACTTTATCTCAAAGTTGAAACAGTAAAAATTTGAAAAATAAAACTAAATTTTTTCAGAAAAAAATTGAAGCAGACGTTGACCTTTTCACGGTTGTTCAGGTCACGCCCATTTTTCAGGAGAAATTTAAATTTCAGAAAATAGAGCTAGTGAAGAACTCTAGCTTCATTGATTGAAAGATTTTATCTTAATGTTGAAACAGTAAAAATTTAAATTTTGTGATTTTTTTCAATTTAGGTGAGAGAAACACGAAAAGGCTTCCAGGAGACAAGAAAAATGTGGGCCTGAAATTTTTTTCCGATTTTTATCACTTTTTCCGGCACATTTTTCAGTTTTTGAAAATATTTCAGTATTTAAAAATTTTAGCTTATTTTCGAATTCTCGTTTGACAAAAAAATTAGATTAAAAACCGCGTGAAACAATTTCAATTAAAAAAAAACGTGAAAACTATTTTGAGCCCGGCCCGAAAATCTCGGGCCGCGCCGGGTTTTTCCATTTTTCAGAGGGTCAAAATTTTTACTTTGAATAAAAAAACCCCGGGCCGACTTTTGAGAAAAGTTTCTCAGGGCTATAACTTTTTTGAGCCCGGCCCGAAAATGATTCAACCAGAAAAAAAATCAAAGAATTTTTTGTTTTATTTTCTACTAAAACTGTGGATATAATCAATGTCTGTTTCCGGCCCGGGCTTACAATTAGGCTTATGCTTCAATTTTCAAAAAGCCCGGCCCGAAATGGCCTGAAACTCCCCAAATCTCACATTTTTTTTCCAACAACATCAAAGTAGGTATTATGGTAAAAACAATTATACTCTTATACATTCAAACCTTGAAACAGTGAAAATTTCTATATTTATTCCAAACACATTTCATTTCATTTCAACACAACACAACCCACAAAAAAAGGTGCTGTGCGCGGCTCACATTTGTCGAAAAACCGGAATAGTTAAGAACAATACAACGGGTGTGTTCCATTCTTTCTCCCATTTTCCGGCATTTTTTGAGCCGATGTAAATACGAAAAACGACATGAGATGAAAGAAAACAAAAACGAGACGGGAATCGACAAAAAACACCGAAGACAACATTCAAAAGACACATACTTTTCTCAGAAATATTGAGGAGTACTGTAGTTTTCTACATTTTTGTATGAATAAATAATGAATTCATGCAATTCTGACACATTATACGACTTTTTGGTATAACAAACATTTCTTTTCTTTTTCTAATATTAATAAGAAACATTGTTTGTCTCGTGTATTTCATAATTTGGATAACAACAAGTGGCGAAATGTTTGTCGGAACAATCCAAAAACCCCTTCAAAGATGGCAAGTGCTCTCTGCTCCAACAAAAAACCCATAAAATAGTAATAATTTAGCATCATCATTTAAATACACCTTTTGTTTACTCGAATCAAATGAGATGAGCAAATATGAGTGATGCATGAGTCATGGCAAAAATTTAAAAAACTAGCTTCCCATGCCGGGAATCGAACCCGGGCCGCGTGGGTGAAAACCACGAATCCTAACCACTAGACCACATGGGAGGACATGAGCGAGGTGAAAAATGACAGATATTTTTTCAATGTCTATGAAATTTTTCGAAAATGAGCGAAAAAAAGAAGAATTTTCGCGTGACCTTGATGAAAAATGGGATATCGATGGTTGAAAGAGGTATTTCTGAATATTTGAATACTTCAAAACACAATGCATAAGTTAATATTGTCAATTATCGTTCTTATTTTTCAATTTCATACAATAAAACCAACCTTTACGAGCAGCACAGCACATTTGGTAAATAATTAAAATTTTTTTCGAAAATCAAAAAAAGTACTTCAGTTATGCGAAAAACAAGGAAGACTAGGTTTAGTGGGACAAGAACTAGTGATACTTTATGAAGATGTCGGTGACGATCAACCAATGATAAAAGAGTCAATTGAAGACGTTCTCTGTTGGGCAAAAAAAGTTGGGCGGTCCAGAAAATTCCCCAGAAAATGTGGTTTTTTTTCAGAACATTTTTTCAAAAACAGTTTATAGAAGCACCGAAGCTGATCTCTGTTACGATTTACATCATGTAAGCTCTTATATATTTTCCGCAGTTTTGCCGCATTTCTGCCGTTTCAGAAAAAAGTGAAACCATCAAGTGTCATTATCGTAATTGCTCGAGCAAATGCAGAAGATCGATGTCCGATGTTGATTTTTGGACCTGTGCCAAATGTGATCAATGTGAGGGGAAAAGGGGCGGAGTCAGTCTGAATTTGAAAATATTTTTTTAGATCAATAATTATGTTAGTGAAACGGGTAATTTTACATATTCGAGAGCTTTGGTGATGGGTTTCAAAAATGCTGGAGGACAAATTAGGTTGGTTACTGTAGATGTACTGTAGATTTTTGAGAATTGGGTTGCAGAAAAAGGTAAAAGTACTCGGTAAAATGTGTTTTTTTCTGAACCGGTACGAGTTTTTTCTGAACCGGTGCGATGAAATCCCACCAAAAAAATGGAACAGAATCGGACCTGAGTCAAGAAATCAGGCCCGGCTCATTTTTTTCAAGATTTTTCAGATCCGGCCCGAAACCTACTCTCATTTCTCTGCGTCTCTTTGTCGTTAATTTTCGCAGTCGTCGAAAATTATGAAAAAAGATGTAATTTTTTGAAAAATTGTTTTTTGAAATTATTCCTGTTTCAAATTTGACACAAGTATTCGATTTTCTGAAAGTTCTTATTCGGCCAAACTTTTTCCGAATAGCAAAAATACCGAATTATCCAAAGTGATATAATTTCGAATGTTCTGGGCCGGACCCAAATATCGGGGCGGCTTCATTTTTTCAAGATTTCAAAATATTTTTACTGTTTCAACATTGGGATAAGATTCAAAGTCATCTGATCGTGTCAATACATAGTCGCACTCCCATGAACATTCGGAAAATAATTTTGGAAAAAAATTCTGTTAAAAAATTTGGCCGGAAGTTTCCGGTTTCGGCGATGTTGTAGTTTTGATTTTTCCGCTGGTTTTTTTGAAAACTGCAAAAAACTCCAACCAGAACGCAAAAATTTAGTAACTTCAAAAAAAACATTCAAAAAATGACAGATTTTTTGCAGAACCTCGATAGATTTACAACAACCCGATGCGCTAACCCGATTCAACAACACACTCTCCTTCTTCATTCACAATCTCGATATGTTGACACCTTATTATGGTCGACTTAGCAATTGGTGGCAAATGAATCAGAGAATTCCACCAACCAAGTATTTGACAAAAGAACGACAACATAGACTGATGGAATCGCACAGTAAGGGGGAAAGCAATTCGACGATCATCATGATATCTTGTCTTCCGATGTTGTTGTTGGCTGTATCGTTGTCTGTTTATTTGGTCATTCATCCGGTTTGTCGTTTTTTTTTTTACGAAAATTTACTGTTTCAAGTTTTCTATGAGTTTGAATGCAATTTTGTTTATCAATAATAAATTCATGCGAAAAAGAGAAAAATTAAAATATGAAATGTTTTTTTCCCAACTCTCTGACAAAACTCAAAAACCAAAATTTTTTCTCAAAATGGAGTTTTGTAAATAAGAAAATTTGAATTTTTTTGTCTCGAAAAATTAACATTTTAACCCTAACCCCGGCGATATTGTTTCAAGGCAACTGACTTTTTTTATTTTTGAAAAATTTACTGTTTCAAATTTTCTACAAATTGGATTACAATTTCGGTAATCAATAATTTAGCTTTACATCATTGTAAAAATTCAAATAAAAAAAATATTTCTCAAAATGGAATTTTGTGAAGGAGAAAATTTGAATTATTATTTTTTATCTCGAAAAAAATGATATTTTTGACGTAAACCCGTGGGTATTTAAAAAAACCGATTTTTATATAGCTCAAATTTTCATTAAACTGAATATATTTTCATGAATCATTATTTTAATGTCGAAAGAACACAAAATTAGGACAAACTCGAAAAAAAACCAATAAAATAAAAATGGAAAAATGTGAATTTTTTGAACGTAGAACTGTGCTCCTAGATATTTTTTTTTCAAAATAAACCAAATTTTTTTCTTTTTGAAAAATTTACTGTTTCAATTGTTCTACAACTTGATAGATTTTCGTGAATCATTTGATTCTTCACAAACGGAAAACCAAAAAAAAACCCGAAAATCGTTTTCAAATTTTTGAAAAAAATGGGGTACTGTAAATAAGAAAGTTTGCATTATTATTTCTTATCTTAATAATGACTATTTTTTACGTGAACCCGTGGATATTTTTCGAAAAAAACTTGATTGTATTTTTGAAAAATTTACTGTTTCAAAACTCTTACATTTTCTCATTATGAGTAAGGATTTAGTACTGCGGTGAAATTTCAAGAGAAAGGAGCAAGAAATTTTAGTTTGTCTTCCCGTACGGCGTATCCAGTGAAATGTCGGTACACAAATTTGTTGAGAAGGGAAAGAAAGCATTTTTTCTTAGATTTTCTTCAATATTTTTCTGATTTTTTCATGCGGTTTCGAAATGTTCCGGGGCCACGAAAACAAGCTCGCATGTATTGTTTTCCAGCGTAACGCTCTCAAATACTCTGACGAAGAAATCGACTACATCATCGAAACAATCGACGAAACAATGCCCCCTCTTCCACCGACAATCAACAACACACAAACCCACAAACCACCAGCCAACACAACAAAACATGTGGCCCCCGAAAAACAGAAAATGACCGATACACGAACCAAAGGAACTAGTGATGATGAAGTGCACACGAATTCGACGATGAAATCCGAATCGGAGAAGGGTCCTTTGATGATGGGCACGGGCCCGAGAAAATCAACAGGATCCGCGAGATTGAGACTGTCTTTTCGACCACCGTCTACGGTTAGTTTTGAATTAATTTGATGGGGGAAAAAATAGAAAGAGGTAGGAAAATGTATATTTCACGGCCTACCAGCTATGAAAAAGTTTGCCAATCAAAAGAGACACAGAGAAAGATACGAAATTTGCAGTTCGAAAGTTCACGTTTGTATCATGGAAAATATCTCAAAACTGACAATTTTCAGGAAATGAATATAAAGGTCACGTCAATAATAAAAAATTTTCGGTTCAACTATTTTTTTATAGTATTTCTCGTTACAAAAACGTGAACACTAAATAATAAAAAATTAACGTGACCCCGAACTGCAAAAATCTGACTTCTCTGCGTCTCTTTTGAAGGAAGTCATAAAAGGCCGTGGAAGTTCCGCCCACAGTAGCCTGAAATGCGCCGGATCCGAAAAAATTGGCCCAAAAATAACATCGAAAGTGTGACTAAAAAACATTTTTTTTTAAATTATTCCTGTTTCAAATTTGATACAAGTATACAAATTTCGAAAAACTTCAATAGGATAAGTATCTGCTTTCATGAAAAAAATGTGTTCATCAAAAAAAAATCCAGAAAAAAATCGCAGACAGATAGAAATTTTTTGGAAATTTTCTAAAAAAATACCGAGTTTTGCAAAATGACATAATTCTGCGAGTTTGGAATGAGGTCCAAATATTGGGCCGTCTTCATTTTTTTCAAGATTTTTGCTGGGCCAGTTTTAGTTTTTTTTCGAATGCCTTGATCCATTAATTTAAAAAGTGCTCCCGTCTCAATTTCACGAGTCAATCAAAAAACACATATCGAAAAAACGGGCCGGTCAGATTTCTCGACTCTGTCCTTTTCAGTCACATTTCCAATATTTGGGTCCGTTTTTTTTATTTGACCCGGCCTGATGCATGTTTCTGCGTCTCTCTCTCTCTCTCTCTGTCTTGCAATTTTGCAGTTGTCAAAAAATTCTGATGTTTTTTTTTTGAAAATGTTTTTTTTTCGAAAAATTATTACTGTTTCAAGTTTGGAAGAAATATTCAACTTTTTCGAGAAACTTTAGTCGATTCTTTGAATGTGTCTAAATAATTTGTCTAAATAATTTTTCGAATGAACAGGTACGATTTCATTACTCTGGCCCTATTCAGATTTTGTGATTTTCGGGCCAGTTTTTTAACGGATCCGACCGGTTAGAATATTTATCTTTTCTCTGCGTCTCTCTGGCTCTCATTTTTGCAGCCGTCCCAATTTTTTGATGTTTTTTTTGAAAAAGTATTTTTACAAATTATTCCTGTTTCAAGTTTGATAGAAAGATTTCACTTTTTCGAGAAACTATAATGTAATGAAGTTCTGAACTGCATTTATTTTTCGAAATAAAAAAAAATTATTCCTGTTTCAAGTTTTACACAAGTATTCTTTCTGAAAAAAAACTATACTATGAAAATTTTATAGTAATCATCATCAAAATTTTAGTTTTTTTTGTCCAGATTTTCAAAGTTCATGTTCTAAATATCTATATACCTATTTACAGTAGTGTCTTTTCGTCCAAGCTCAACTTTGGGGGAAAAATTGAAAATTATTACTGTTTCAAGTTTGACACAAGTATTCAATTTTCGAAAAATGATACTCTGTGTATGAAGTAATCTAAACGTTATGTTTTTTTTTCTCCAGACACGTAAAGCGAACCGTTCCAACTCTCCGATTCCACTCCGACTCGCTCCAACCAAACAACCTTCAGCGTGTGAAATGGCAATAGATCGAACACTTTCATCCAACTAATTCATTTTTTAAAAAGAAATGTTTTACAAAGAAAATCAATGAAAGTAAATAATGAAAAAAATAAAATGATCACTCTAATTTTCGAGTCTTTTTCCAAGGGACAAGTAGTTTTTCAATGATTTTTTCCCGATTTTTCATGTAAAATGGTATGAAATGATCAAGAGGTATTGGTTTTTCCATTTTTCGACGCCTCGATTTGATCGGTCTGAATATCATATCAATCCACACAAAAGAGGCAAGAGTTAGGACAAATTGACGAATAAAATGTGGAAGGGGAGTGTATCTGAAAAATATTGGAGGTTTAGAGAAATCAGAGAGAAACTCACGTGGATGGTTGTTTTCCATTCGCGATATTTACAAGATGTATATTAGGATTATCAAAAAATGTACAGTCGATGGCAAACATAAGATGCACATTTTTCGGGTCTCTGACTAGCATTATCTGCAATTTTTTTTGAATTTGAATGAAGCCCATGAGATCACAAAAACATACCCTTTGGTTAGTAGCAACATGTTCGTGAAAAGTGCATTGATTTAGGCCATATCTTATTAACATGTAGTGACATAATCGAGCAGAGTTCACATTTCGCATTAGTAGTTTAACACTGGAAATGTTTCAGAGTTTTTGGTTTGAAGAAAATTAGGTTTTTCAAAATATGATAATTGTTTTGACCCAAAAACCATAGTTTCTGTCTTTAAAGTTCTTAGCTCTTAGTGAAGTGAGAGTCTTAGTGACTCTCAGTGAAACATATTTTTTTAGGTTAAGCTTGAGCGGAGCAAAAAATTCCGAACCACAATTGAGAAAAATAAGTAAAGTCTCGTTGGAGAAATTTCGGAGAAAAAACATGGCCTTGATTATGCTTGAAATTTCAAAGTGGCCTGAAAATCGTGGGCGAGGATTTTTTTTCGGGAGATTATAAAATTCCGGTCCGGCCTGGACAGATTTTTGAAAGTTATTCTTTCAGAGAATGGGAAAAATGTGACTTTGTATTTAACAGTACCTCACTTTCGTCATACCACGCCTAGCCGAAGAGGGCCGAAAAGTACCGAAAGAAATTTCAACAATGTGATTGAAAATCATGGATTTTAAATATTGTTGCGCGACGTCAAAATTTTTTAGAGAAACAATAACTGTAGAAATTTTGAGGTGATTTCTCTCTCTTTCAGCTCAAAAGTACAGTACTTCACACATTTTCTAGTCCGAATTTCGGCTATGCGTTTTTTCTGTTCTTCAGAAAATTTGGCAAAACAACTAACATAGGTTCAAGTCTTGATATTTCAATCCTGTGTCTAGTTCTCAAAACACTTTTTATAGTTTTGACCGATCTTCCCAACACCAGACGACAAGGATACCACGGATTCGGCCTGTCAAATTTCATTTTTCACATATACTTTTCTCGCTCACTCACTCTTCAATTTTCGGTGTAACTCGTATCATATAAGTCCGTTTGACCCGTTTCATCGTGCTGAATGTGACTCGTTTTCGACTTTTTTTGGTTTGATTAATGTTTGCTGATAAAAATGAAAGTGGAGGAGATGATGATGAAGATGATGATGGAGATGGAGAAGGTAATGGAGATATTTGTGCAGGAGGTGTCATCCAAACTTCATTCGGCGAGCCAGGTATATCTTCCAGAAGATGAATTTTGATTCCTTTCCGACGGTTTTTCAAAGGATGCTCAGATCTCAGAGCATCTGCCGCTTTTTCATTTTGTTCCGATGGTTCAAAATTTCCCGATTTTTCTTTGAAATCCATTTCGACATCTCTTTCCTCTTCAACGTATTCATAAATCGACTCATCTTCGGATTCTTCGATTTCTGTTTCGTATTCAGATTCATCCGAACTGCTCAACTTCATCTGTTCACGCGAACGTCGGAAGAGTATCGGTTGACGAACTTGTTTCTGTAATTAAACACATTTCAACTTGAAATTTTCAAAAACTCGATTTTTCGATCGAAACTCACATTTCTCTTTTTTCTAAAACTCGAAGAACGTTTTTCAATTCGAAAGTGTCGATATAAATCTTCCAAAGCTATTCCGAATCGAAGTCGACCACGTTCTCGAAAATAACGAAGAGCCTAATAAATAAAAATGGGATTTAAAAAATTTCAAAAAAAAAAAAAAGTTCTGCGTTCGGGGGGAATCGAACCCCCGTCGAATGCTTGGAAGGCATCCATGCTGACCATTACACCACGAACGCGGCTTGAATGTTCATTTCGAAATTTCGGAGATAAGAAAATCGCTTATTTCATGGTAGAAAATGGAAATCCGAATATCTTCTCAAAACCGGTTAGCCATTTATTTCCAAAATGTCACGTTCTTATCTCCGAAATTTTGGAAAAAATATTCAAGCCGCGTTCGTGGTGTAATGGTCAGCATGGATGCCTTCCAAGCATTCGACGGGGGTTCGATTCCCCCCGAACGCAGAATTTTTTTTTGGTATTTTTTTCTTCAAAAATGACCTGATTTTGAGATGTTTCAGTTTACCTCTTTTTCAGTCTCATTTTTCAAAATTTCATGAGCTGTTCGATTGTCAAAGAGGCGTTTTTCATCATACTTCGGCTTGGATCGTCTGTCCTGTTTCCGATATTCTTTCATAAACCGACTATATTTGTTCTGTCGTCGTAGTTTTTCACGATTTTCTGTCGATTCGTCTGGATTAGTTTTCGAATCGTATTCGAGAACAGGGTCGATTTTCTGGAAAAAAAATGGGATTTATCTTGAAAAGTTTGAAAAAGACCCCGATTTTTAGGATATTAGGTATTTGTCAAAGTCTTACCATTCTGATAACTTTGAGCGATTCCACAACATCGTCGTCCGAATCAACGAATTCCGCCTGCAAAAAATAATCTGACATTTCTGAAAAAGTGATTTTTAGAATCGGACCCAAATTGAAAAAAAAAACCGGGCTGGATCTGATTTTGGGAAACGTGTTCCTGAATCGGGTCCGAAAAAAATAAACGCGTTTTCGTTTTAAAAACGTGCACTTTTTACGGACTATCTTTGTTCTAACTTTTCCAGTTTTTTAACAATGAAAAAAATATTTTCAGGCCTCCGTGATAATTAGTTGATCTAAAAATGAGTCAAAAATTTTGTTTTTTGAAAAAAAAATCAGGCCAAGTCCGACTGGATCACTGGATCTGAAACTGGAATCGATTCAGAGATTTTTCGAATTTTCCAAAACAAGGCAAATTTTCAGACCAAAAATTTGATAATTTCAATTCCCGGCATCAACCAGTTGAGAGTACAGAACTTTTTAAATGTTTTTTCTGTGTAAAAATCACAGAAAACATTCTGAAAATGTGGTTTTCCACGTTTTTGGGCAAGGTATGATATTTCCAATGTTCAGAAACTTTGTAACTCATCCACCAACCTTTTTCTTTCTCCTCGTCACGTGCTGACTCGTACTTCTTCGCACAACTTCTCCGATTTTTCGTCTCAATTTTTGTCTCCATCCAATCACCTTCTCCATCTTCATAGTTTCTCCTCCACTTGTATAATTAGTGTTGTTGTGCTTCTGAAGACTGTAATGAGACAACGATTATCAACTGTTCAAGCAAGCACACTCAAGATTTTTCTGTTTTTTCTTGTTTTTGATTGGGCCCATATCTCCTTGGTTGATGTGAATTTGTGCAAAGATATAACCTGTGCGGGTTAGATGCTAAAACTAACAAAAATGGGTGAAGCGGAAAACACAGGATAGGCATTAAAAATCACTAAAGAAAAACAAAAACCAAGACTAGTTACATTATCAAAAAATCAATTTTTTTTCTCTAACAAAAAACGAGACGTGAGTTTCTAAAAAAAATATGAGGTTAAATCACAAACTTACCGTAGTTTCCAAAACAACAACATCTTCAGAAGTCACATCTGATTTTTCCGACTTTTTTCTCAACAATTTTCTGCGTTTTTCGACTTTGTCAAAATCTTCGTCGTCGGATTTCGGAAGAGATGAGAACAATTTGATGATCTCTTCCGAAGTTATATCACTGATATTTGGTTCACTTTGCGATTTGGCAAGTTCATAGTTATCACAATTTGATTCACTCGATAAACAGAGATCTGAAAGAAAAATACGTGACTTTGAGACAATTTTTGTAATAAACAATTTTGGGCCCGGCCCGGACTATCGAAAAATTGGTCGGAGAATTAAAAAAAAAACAGAAAAAACCGGAAATTCTAAAGTTTTTTGTAAGAAATAATTCTCGGACCGAAGTTGATTGGAGCAATTTTTCCAAAAAATTGGAAAAAATCGGAAATTTTAAATGCGAAATAATTCTCGGGCCGGCCCGAACTACCGAAAAAAGTTGATCGGAGAATTTTTTTCCGAAAAAAAAAAACAGAAAGAACCGAATTTTTCGAAAAAAAAATAATTCTCGGGCCACCCCGAACTACCAAAAAATTGATCGATCAATTTTTTCCAAAAAAAAATCCCGAAAAACCGGAAATTCCTAAACTGTTTTTTGTCAGAAATAATTCTCGGGTCGGCCCGAATAACCAACCATCTTCACTGTTCTCCGGAGTGGTTCCACACGCATTTCTTCGCTCAATTTTTCGTTCCAAAGTTCTCTGCTTTTTGGTCTTTTTCATAATTTCTCGATCCATCCATTTGATTCGATGCTTCTTGTCTTGATTGCTCTTCAAACTTCGTCGACTCAATTTCTGTTTGTACCATTTACCCTTTCTTTTTTGGGCAATTTTCAAATAATTCGGGTCGTTGACATCGATGTTCTCGTGTTCATCATCGTTTGTTTGTTCGTTCGAATCTTTTTCGATTGATGTCGATGGTCGTGGTGACACTGACAGCTGACTCACTTCAACAGATTGTTTTGTTGACAATATCGGTTTTGGTTGAACTGAAAAACGAACTATTTTTGACATGGAACTAGTTTTCTATCTACACAGAAATCAAAAAATTGAAAAAAAAAAACTCTGCGTTCGGGGGGAATCGAACCCCCGTCGAATGCTTGGAAGGCATCCATGCTGACCATTACACCACGAACGCGGCTTGAATACTCACGTCGAAATTTTGGAGATAAGAAAATCGCTTATTTCATGGTAGAAAAAGAAGATCCGAATATCTTCTCAAAACCGGTTAGCTATTCATTCCCAAAATGTCACGTTCTTATCTCCGAAATTTTGGAACAAATATTCAAGCCGCGTTCGTGGTGTAATGGTCAGCATGGATGCCTTCCAAGCATTCGACGGGGGTTCGATTCCCCCCGAACGCAGAGTTTTTTTTTTAAAGATTTTTTTGATTTTCTTCTCTCTAAAAACTCATGTAAAATTTTGGACTTTCCATCAAATTTTCACATTCAAAACTAGTTTTCAACTTTTTGCAAAAGTTTTTTTTCTTAATTTTTTAGAATTTTTTTAAACGGTCTCGTAGATAAGAGACAAAATCTAGTGGATTTTTTCAAGAAAATTTGAAGCTTTTGGAAAAAAAATATCCGAAAAATACTATTTTTCTCGTTTAAAAGTTCGTGACCCCGAAAAAATACCGAAATTTCTGAAAATCGTTCTTTGAAACTTAGTGACCCCAGCATCAAAAAGCGGTCGATATTATGTCAATAAGTTTTTAAACTCTCACCACAATCCTCATTAGAATGCACAATCATAGTGTAATAGGGCAAAAACTGGCTGTCAAACGACAAATATCTCGGCAAGAACGAGACCAATTGAAAGACTTCTTTCGTTTTTCCCGTCTCATCCTCCACAACGACAGCATCCTCGAAATCCACTAACATATATTCAACACCATTTTGACCCTTCATTTTCAGCATCAAATATTGAAAATCGTCCTGTTTGATGAAGTGTTGCCAGAAATCTTCATTTTTAACTCTTGTGCATTCATACGTGTCTTTTTCGATGCTACACTTGGTCAACGGCCGTTTCGTTCTCATATTTCCATTGTATTTGAAGACCGAGTCGAGTAGATCGGAAATGTTGTAATGTAACCCGAAAATACTGTCGCCTTTCGTTTTGACATCAGACAAATGTTTTGCAATCACTCTCAAATTGAAGTCATAGTTGAATAATTTCAAGTCCAATTTTTTGGATAGCTCTTCCATTTCGTTGTTCAATTTCAGCGTCTCTTTCGAGTACAACTTCATCATTTTATCAGTCATATAATAATCCGCCGTCGAATGAGCCGCTCTTTCATAAATGTACAATCTGACAACAAATTCGGGGACAGCATACGACATTTCGATGAAAATAATACCTCCTGAAATTCGAAAAATTTGAACTTTCAATTTGAAATTTAAAATTTGACATAAAATCAGGCTTGGGGACCCGAAATTTCCGACAATTTTCGCAAATTTTTTCTGCCAAAAAAAAATTCCGAAAAAAAGCAACAGAATTTTTTTTCAGTGAGAAATGTACCGTGGATTTAGGAATTTTCCCAAAAAAAAATCAAAATTTTCAACGAAAAAAACCCCCCGAAGCTTCAAAAAATGGGCAGAGCAAGGTTTTTCTCTGAAAATGAAAAAAAATTTGGAAATTTAGAGTACTGTAATTTTGGAATTTTTTATTGCACGACTAGATTTCAAATTGAGGCTTAAAAAATTCCATCTGTTTTGTTCAAAAATCAGTGGCTCCAAAAAATATGGCCAACACATGGTGTTTTTGAATTAATTTTCGAAACTTTTCAGCAAAATTTTCTGGTAAATTTTTTTTTGAAACTATAGTGTATTCTGACAATTTTTCATGATTATGAACGCTTGCCTGGAAATTTCTGGATTTTCCGAATAATTTTTCAAAAAAAAGTCATAACCTCTTTTTTTTTCTAAAATTTCTGAATGTTCTGTTCCGCCCAAGCCCGCTCAAAATGCTCACCTTCATAAGTTTTGGTCAGAATGAGATACGGATTATGAATACATTTTTCCGAGAAATTCGGTGAATATCTGTTGAATTTCATTGATCTTCGAGATAAATTGGTCATCGTCAACAAAACAAATCCATGCTCTTCTTTCATATATTTCAAAAACTCGTTGGCATGGAAATATAGGATGGGAAGAATCGGCGGTTCGGTGTACACAATCTTTTCCTCTTCCCGTTTCATCTCTTCCATCTGCTCATTTTCCATCAATTCCAGCGCATTTTCACCCGTTTCAATTTGTTCGACCTCGTTTTGAACAACACTGAAAATTCGTTTACTTGTCAATGTTTTTTCTGTGAAAAGTTGACCCACATTTCTCTCGTTTCTCTATGCGAATTTCTTCGGAACGGTCGAACCAGTTTACTAGCCGCATTCATTGTCAACGTCTTGGCTTTTGAGAATGCTCCTTGTTGAACTCGCTGACTTTGTGGAACAGTGACGAATGGAGGAATGACTGGTTGAGATGGAAGTGGTGCTTGTGATGTTGATGGCTGATCAGCGGGTGGATCGGGTTTGGGAGAATTGCGAATTCGTTGAACAAGAGAACCGAACTGCAATTTTGAACTTTTTTTGGAGTACAACAAAAATTGTGTAGCTTAAGATTTGGGTAATTTCAGATCTTCCGAGCCGTGAACGGGCTTATTTAAGGACCAGAAAGGCCTAGGTGAAAAATAAAAATGTAGTATTTTTTGGTAAAAAATCGGAAAATTTGAGAACTTTCTTCACGTGAATCTGAAAAACTGACTTGCGGAAGTCTCGCCGAGCGACGCTATTTTGACGGGCCAAAATTCGGGTCACGTTCTCGGATTTTCAGTTAACACCCCCACTCCTAAGTTTGAAAGAAAAAATGAAATATTCAAAAAATTGGAAGGAAAACAAATCCAAGAAAATTTCTAAAAATTTCGATAAAAATGACACGGTTTTTTTTCGGCTCACAAAGTCAGCGACATTTCAAAACCAGGAAGTTTCGAAACCGCATGAAATTGTTTAAAAAATTCGCAGTTTTTGCTCAAAAAAAAGAAGCTTTTTTTTGCTAATTTTAATAAATGTGTGTGCTGACATTTTACGGGTTTTGGGAGACAGTCTGTTTTCTCTTTACATCATTATTTTTAGAATGTTTTTTTTCTAGTTTTATTTATTTTATCATGTTTTTGATGGTTTCGATTTGATTGGTTTCGAAATGTTCCCGAGCCATTTTTTCTCCTCTCAGGCCCTTGACTTCCAAAATTTTTCCGAGAAAACTTAGAATTTTCAAATTCCCTGTGCTAAATACCTACAAAGTTCTTTTTTTTCTCGACAACAACTTCTTCCTGTCCATTTGTTGCCTGTTCATTTGTCACTTCTTTTTCCTCCTCTTTCACTTCATTTTCCAAACATTTCAACGCTATCACTCCACCACTCGATCCCGATTCAAGGCTCAATTTTTCGGACGATTTCGATCGTTTTCTTTCAACTTCCTCGTTTTGAACGTCTCCTTCTGCTTCTTGTTCGCCAGATGGTTCTTCTTTTTGCTCTTCTTCAAAACTTGGTTTGGCTTGGAGAGTTTCTTTGTAGGCTTGTCGCCAACAATCCAAAACTAGAAGAGGAGATCGAAACTCTTTGACAAAGTTGGCAGCTGGTTCCGGTTTCATCTCAATCTTTTTGAGAAATGTTCCACGTTTTCTGAAAACAACAAAAACCCTGTTGAATGGGGTGGTTCTACTCACATGAAAATATCCGATTCAACATTTGCAAAACTTCGAATCGAATTCTCTCCAAAGATCGACGCTCTTTTACTAGTTTTCTCGGTCGTCGATAATGCTTCGTCAATTTCGACATCTTCCGGTTTTTTCGATTCTTGTGTCTGTTGTTTTCTAATACATTTCGGCGGCCGAAGAAACTCGTGAAGATTGTCTTCTCGGATTTCTCGTTTTCCTTTCAAAAGTTCGTCGTGAGTTTCGGTGATTTTTCGAATCTTCTTCAATTTTATACTCAACCCATCTCTCCAGCGCAGCATTTGTTCATAGTGATTTGTTGGCACACAATCAGACTTGAAATAGAAACGAGCTGAAATTATTCGATTTTTTGGCAAGTTTTCGGAAGAAATCGAATTTTTAAAACTGCATGGAATTCCAACAGAAAGGAGGAACAGTTTGTTCTACTGTATGGCGCATCCCGTGGAATGTCGGTACACACATTTGTTGAAAGCGCGAGGAAAAACATTTTTTTTTGGATATTCTTCGATACTTTTATGATTCAAAGCGTTTTCGAAACGTCCCGGAGCCCGCAAATTATAAACTCGCCGCAGACAAAAATGGGCGGAGCTTGTTTTATTCGAAATTTTCGTGAATTCTGTTTTTTTTTTTCAACAAAAAATTGAATTTTCAAAAAAAAACCTATTTTGGCATTCAAAAATGAGCGGAGCAATGTTAATTTCTGAAAACTAAATTTTTTTGTGAACTTAGAGTACTGTAGTTTTGAGTTTTTAATGTTTCCGACGGGACTCATTTTACGATTATGTTTTTTTCCAAGGCATCTTTTTTCAAAAAATCATTTTCCCCTCGAAAAAAAAACTCACTTCTTCCCATGGTATACTGTAGATTTGGTTGACGATACATTCTATAGAAAATATTGGAATATTCCGGATAGTCAGCAATCGTTTTGTTGCCCAAATATTCCGGCGGATACTCTTTGGCGATCAACTGCATCGGATCCGACCAGATCAATCGTTCATAATCGAACTCATCTTTGGGTTTCGGATTGAAATTGGAGAAATGTGTTGTGCCCATTTTGTGAAGTCCGATTTCGCGGAGAAGCCGGGTCTTGGCGTTGTGCCAACCGGCGATTTTGTGAATTTTCGTTCGAACCTCTTTCAAAATGTTCGGATGGAAGTTGTAGAAATAAACATCCATAATATCACCCCGCATAATTGCAAACATCACCCGTTGACGGGAGATGAACTGATCTGCTGTTATTTTTGGCTCGTATTTTGCATCTGCAAACATTTTGGATTTCAGCTGCTTTGGATAGGTTGGACTCCTGCTCATCAGGCTTGGGAGGAACCGATCCTTCGGACCCGATATTATTTTGCGAAAAAAATTCGGAAAAAAGAGGTTCCGACTTTTTTCCGAAATTTTTTTTCGCAAAAAGAGGTTTCGACACTTTTTCAGGATATTTTTTCGGAAAACCGAAAATCTCAAAACTTTCCGGCCAAACATCCAAAACCATGAAAAAATAGAAATTTTTGTCAGAACATAGAATAATGTATCTATTTTTTTTGGTAGTTCGTTTTAAGAACTGTGAAACGATAAATTTGTTGAATTTTTCGCTGGAAATGAAAATCATTTCGGAAAAGTTTCGAAAATAAATTCAAAAATGGTTCCGTCAGAAAGAAGATCAGAAATATTTCGGCCCGAATTTCTCAGATTCTCAAAAAAAGTCCGACCAAAATCCAAGGCTTGGACAAAAAACGTTTCAGAAATGCACAAATTCAAAAAAAAATCACCAAATTTCGAAAGGCTCGAAAATCACGGGCCGGACCCAAAAAGTCCCCTCTCTCTCTCTGGTTTCTCTAATTCAATTATACTATTTGAAAAAAACCGCAAACTCACGTAAATGATTTCTAAACAACAACGTTTTCTCGTTGACTTTATCCGGTGTCAATCTCATATTTTGATCAAAACTCGGGAACACATTTTTCATATAGCTGACAATCAAATAGTTCTTATTGGCAGCCTGTTCATCAACACCAATATCACCAGTCATTCCGACAAACGGGTCAGTTGTCAAAATTTCGAATTTCGAGTCAGTTTTGATTCCACCAACAAGTGAAAAACTGGAACCTCGTGAAACTTCTTCGTTTTCAGCGACTTTCAAACCGCACAAAAATACATTCTCATAAACACCGCACGCCGATCCACCAAGCTCGATTTCTATGCGATTTCGAATTTCGAACAGCGGCTGAAATGTTCTTTTTCAGTTGATTTTTTCAAAGTTCTAAATCTTACCGTAAGAAGGGCGTGTTGACATTCAAATCGAACAGAATCAATGACAACCGAGTTTGTTTCTCCGTGTCTTGACTCGACAAATTTGAACCAATTGATGATCTCATAGGCAGTTCGAGGATGGATGTAGTCTGGTTTTTTGGGCACATAATCCTCTTTCATGGTAGCTTCGAATTCTTTTGACAACGAGTTCATTTTTGATAATGTTGTTCGTTGATTATCAAAACTTCCACCGTGCTGAAAATTGAAAATTGAACGATAAATTTTAACCAAAAAAGTACCGTGAAATTTTTCAAAAAAAAAAAAAATGGTTGAGGTCGCGTAACAAAAACTGAAAATCTATTTTTTCAACAATTTTTTAGTGGTAATTAACAGTGACAAAAAATATTCCAAATTTTTTGTGAAATTTTTGCCAGGTACTGTATAATTGTTCGTTTCCGAAAAAATTCCTGTAAATCGAATCGGGCCCGATATAGAAAACTTTTACCGTTCCAAATTGATTTTTGGTTTTTTCTTATCGACACGGGTACATTTGAGTATTTTTCGGTCCAGTTTTATCTTGCCAGCAATGAGAAAAAGTACCGTAACGATTTTTTTTTGGCTTAAAAAGTCACTTTCACCATGATTTTTACAGAAAATTTTTGTCCAAGATTTTTTTTCAATTTTGTCACACTATGAATGACGATCAAAAATAACAAAAAATGTCTAAAAATTGAAGAAAAAATATGATATTTTAACCATTCATGGTAATGTAAATTTTTGACCAAAGTGTTACGACCTTTCAGACCAGGGATTTTTTGAAAAAAAAAACTTTGATTTCAAAATTTTACTCACCGAGCTTCTTCGATTCTCCGGTCGTTCTCCTTGATAAAACGGTGTTGTTTCATGAATATAATAAGTATTCTCAATGACATCAGTTGTTTTCGCAAAAAGAGACGAAGATTGTAAAAGATTCGTGTTAAGATACCCAAACTCGGTGATCACATCATACATACTCTGCAAAATATCACCATTAAAAACAGCTAGAAAACAAATAATAACCTTCTCAATAATTTCATGAAGTATCGTATCCAAAGACGTCGATTCGATATCTCCCTGCTTCCATAAATTCATTTCCAAATATCCGCAAATCGATTTTTCGCCGGGTTTCGGCTCATCAAATCGTTGGACTTTTGTGATGTCTCTATGAAATAGCGAGTTATCTCCCGGCGTTTTGGGCACAAAAATCGCATGACTTTGCTCGTCCATTTTGGGTTGATCGAGTTTTTCGAAAACTTCTCCGGTCGGCGAGACCATGCGCAGTTCAACGACGCCAATTCCAACTTTGGTCATACCGATCGAAGAATTTGTGAGGAAAAAGTGAAATGTTGACAAGTTGTATTGATCCGAAATCTCTCCACAATACGGTTTCATCGGTTGAAACTTTGGATCATCCGGCTCTTTTTGAACTTCAGACGCCTGAACAGACGAACTAGATGAGCCAGATTTGCCGAGCATTTTTTTCTTGAATTTCACTGTTGTTATAAGATTCAGCGTTTCCAAATGTTGATTGACATAGAAGAACAAAGCGGCCAAGTGTTGTGAGAAAATCTGTGGAATTGAGAAGAACGACCGAGCGAATGGATCGGTTCCGGGTGGTTGGATGAATTCAACTTCACACGGGAGAATGCCCAACTCTCGATTGTTCCAAATTGAGCGAACAATTTCGTCAACGAGGAGTGCGTCCAATTTTTGTCGACGTGTTTCAGCAAAACTTTCGAGAAATTTCGCATCCGGCTCATCGATAGCGAATACAGTCATTGCTATTTGCGTTTTCAGTTGTTCTACTCTTTCCCTGGAAAAAATTAACTTTTTTTTTGAAAATATTTATACATCAGAAAAGGGTGCTTTACTCCCAAAAATTGTGAAAATTTTAGGAGAATATGTTAGAAGTTGGTGACCCAGCATGCCGCAGAAAAAAGAAGGCGGAGCTTGTATCAAGCTAAAACGTGAAGTAATAAGAATCAAAATTTTCAACAAAAAAAAACCGAACAAATGCAACATTTTTTTTGGTTCAAAAGTTTGTGACCCATACATCAGATGGGGACCAGACCTGTGGGAAGGGGGTCCTAATCTCGGGAAAAATAAATGGAGGGGAATACTAATTTGTGAATTTTTGATAAATTAAAAAATTGACTTTGGCCATACTTGGAATAATTATCGACCAGAGCTCAAAGTTAAACCCTCTCAACAAAAAAAAAAGCTGCTCAAAATTTAACCCTCTATCAACAAAAAAAACGAAAAAAAAACGATCAAAGTGAACGATACAAGAAAGAAAGAATACTATATTGTGAAACTAACAAGAAAAAGACGAAGAATGAATGAATGAATGATTGAGCACAGGGATGTACATTGTCTGTCGACTCCGCCCCTTTTGGCATGCGGCGTGGGTTGTAAAAAGGGGCGGAGTCGACAATCTATGTGCCTTCCTGTATGCTCATTCATTCATTCTTCACTTTTCTCTCCGTTTTCTAATATTGTTGTTTTTTCGTTCTGACTCTTTTTTCTTCTTGCTCTCCCTCTCCCATTAGTCAAAAGTTATACAAGTATGGTTTTCTTCATTACTTTTCTCTTTCTACTTTTTTTAAATCGAAACCTAGAGGGATTTAGGCCCTAAAATTTTAGGGGTACTAACCCAAAATGATGTCTGGGCATCTATCTGATGTATGTTGTGACCCCCAAAAAAAAAATGAAAATATTTCAACATCGAAATCTTACTCCATCATCTCTTTTTTCTTTTTCCGATCCATTTTTGTGTTTTTGATCGATTTCATATAGCTCGGATAGGTCATGTGAAGTTGCATGTACATAATAACTCCTTTCCGATCGTCTCTGAAACAACAAAAATTTTCAACTGCTTTTCTGATTTTCCCAAATTCCCAATTCCCTACCTCACAATATAGGTATTGGCCACATTTCTGACACCGTATTCTTGCAGCGAAATCCAGAGTTTGTAGAACGCCACATAAAGCGGCGACTTTCCTTTTCCGGCACTGATGTCTCGCAGTCTCTGATGAACCGGGAACCAGATTTGTTTCTGAAGTGGACACGCGAAATAGCCTGGCGAATCGGGACAGATGTAATCACCGAACTCGTCATGACGTGAAGATGGTAATGCGATTTTTGATTGGGTTCTGGAAAAAAAATTTTTGGTGGGTTTTTGGGTGATTTCAGGGGTGAGAGAGATTCAAAAAAAAATTGTCACTGATGATGACAACAAAACAACTAGAAAATAAAGAAAAATGGCTGAAAATCTCAACAATTCTAACGAAAAATGTCACGGTACTCTTTTCCCTTCTGGGTCAGGTATGTGTGACATGTTTGGTTGAAAAATTCACAGTGACACTTTTCAATAAAAAAGAGGTCACGCGACGAAATTTCCATTTTTTTTTGACATTTTCTAGATTTTTCCGTTTTTGAAAACCTTTTTTTCTTCGGACCGGATTTGGGTCACTTTTGAGAACATGAGAAAAATGTTTCTGAAGTTGTGAAAATCATCAGTGGTATTGTTGGTCTTGTGGCCAGGGCCGGTCTGGAAATTACTTTGAAAGTGAGTTGTGAAAGCCTTTTTTCTCCACAATTTTTTTCTCAAATTCCTCCAAACAAAAACCTTTTTTTTTGCAACTCACATATCTTCCATGTCATTCGAATCAGCGTGATCAATAAACAATTTATCACATTCTCTCGTTTCGAACATTCGTTCAAGTAACAATTGCTGATTGAAACATCTCAACTTGTGTCGAATTGTTTCCCAAGTAGTTTCGAGAATTTTCGAATGTCGTTTTGCATATCGTTGGCAGAAGAATATATTGATTCTTTCTTCAGGCGAAAAACTTAAAAGAAAATATGATTTTTTTTCAACTTCTTTGCGGGAAAAAAACCAACTTCGGTGCAATTTTATCAACTGTGATGATGATCCAAAAATCGAAAAGAAGATCTTTTCCAAGCGGAACACTGGTGTCAACATAATCCTCAATCGTATTTTCTGATTTGTCAGGTATGTTGAGTGTGCTTTTGAACTTTTCAATGTCTTCAACTCTACAACAATAAAAGAAATCGGAACCGGGAATGCGGCGGAGTGTTGTGTACGAGACATTGAGTCCGTCGATTGAACTCTGAAACCGGTTTTTGTATTTTTTTCTGGGAAAATAGTGAAGTCTTACCAAAAATCTTTCTCGATTTCCTTGAATATCAATAACAAACTGTAAATTCTTCTCTCGACGATCATTGAATCCGACTATAGTATCAGCATTATACTAAAAACATTCATTTGGAATACATACATGAAATCTTGATAACAGAAATATTTTTTTTTCGCCCTAGAAAATTTTCTAAAATTTGAATGTCAAAAAAAATCAGGACCGGGCCAGGCTTAGGCGGAACCGAAATCGAAACCGGAAGTTTCCTTAATTCGGGAATTCGCGGACATTTTTGATACTTTTTTTTTGTGACTGAGCTTGAGCTTAAAAAACAATCTTTCCGGTCGAAATGTGGGTATCCTTATTTTGAAAATTACCTCTGTTATTTTTCATACAAAAAATTCTGAAAAGTATTTTTTTCTGAAAGTGTGCTCCGTAAAATTTCACGTCGAGATTTTTTTTTGAAAAAATTGGAGCAATTTTGAGATCCGAGAGTTTCGTAGCGTCAGTTTTGTTCAAGTCCGGACCGGACAAGAAATTTGTGAAATTTTTTTTCGATGTGAAAAAAAAAACTAAAAATGAAAAATTTTACTTTTGGAAATACGTTATTATGAAACTTCTAACTTCTAAAAATGTCATAGTACGAATTTTACCATGAATATTTCTCTCTTCAATCCTACCTGACCTAACAGGGTACCAAAAAATCCTTAAAATTTTGTCACTGTGAAAATCTTGAGAAAATTTTTTTTGTCATACTTTTATCAAGAAAAGCAGTATTTCGTTTTTTTAAGTGAGTTTTGGCTCTTCGGAAAATTTCCGGCTCGACCAAGTCTGTTGTACAGTAATCCAGGTGGCACAAAAAAAGTTCAAATTTTATGAGGTGTGAAAAAGGTCTAATTAGGTCACATCTGTTGTTATTGTAGTATTGACAACATCATAAATAACAACAACAGGTGTGACCTTTTCTCCAATGCTTGACCAATTATTTTTGATCAAAAAAAGTCACATAAGGACAAAAACAAAAAAAATAGAGAAAAATAGCTGGAAATTTGAAAGAAAATCATACTTTTCTAGAAAATGTCACGGTACTTTTTCTCCTCTTACATTAGGCCAGGTATGTCTTCAATGAATCCGCCCAAAAAATTCCAAAAAAAAAAAAAATCACCGCTTTATCAATATAATTCCTGATATACTTAAGTTTTTCAATAGTGATATCCGCACTTCTCGATTCAATCAAAACCTTTTCCAAATCCAACAAAATATCGATACTTTGAATCAGATCATTGATCGCCTTCCGCTCCTTTTTCGGCAATACTTTCATGTCCGTATTCAATTCTTCGATTTGTTCCGATTTTTGTGATCGGAATCGAACCTGTCTCGCCTGTTGCATGTATTCTTTCGGATTTCGATAGCCTTTATCGCTGATTTCGTTGGGTTGAGTTGTTGGCGGTTCGGGTTGAGTTTCGAGCATTCGACTTGTTCGAACAATCAATTCGACATTCACTTCAACGTCTCGAACATCGAATGGTTCTACGGGATAATCGAAACCTTCAATTTGACTACATTTTTCGAGAACTTGATAGATGCAGGAGGGAAGGAAGTCAATTTCGAAAGAATCCATCGTTGTTGGAAATTTGACTGAGCAATTGAACTGGACAAATAGAGGAATCGAAATTTCTTTCGATTTGTGAGAATTCAAATTGATTTTAAACTCATTTCCAGGTTTCGCGTTTCTCCTTCTATGTTTCGACACAATCGGCTTCATGTAGAACAAGCAATTCGAACCGAGTACAGGTGAAAAATTCTGATATAGAACTTTTTTGAACATCCATTCAATATTCGATTGTTGACTACAAATATGGCCGGGTTCGGGAGGATCGGTGGTGTCTTTGAGATGTTCGCAAAGATAAGCCAACGCTGGCGGAACCGACTGAAGTTCATACTCCATTTCATGGAAACAACTATCGGGTCCGAAGAAGAAGTTGTCGATCTGGGTTATGACTTGTTCATCGACTTCCATGCCTGTTTTGGCAGCCTCGAACATTGCGCCGACTCGAGTGCTTGACATAACTCGAGCAGTGATATAATCGGCGAATTGACTGAATGTTATTGTACTTTCGGGTAGTTGAACACGATTGTTCGAGCGCCATCCAATTCGAACATTGGCAAACCATTCGGTGGGAACTGCGATGATCGGCACGTTCACAATTCCATTTTCATCGAGATTTTGGGTGGCGACACAGTATGCGAGTTGAGCTTCATTGCAAGTGAGAATGACAATCGGAACACCATCTGAAAATAAAAAACGTAGTGATCAATCTTGGGCGATCGCCCGGCCGGGCGATAATTTTTTCGGAAGAAAAATGGTCTCCACCTTTTTCGGACATTATTTTTCGGAAAAACCGGAAATTTCGAAACTTTCCAGGATAACTTTGTTGAATTTTCACTGAAAATGAAAAAGTGAGATAAAAATCAAATTTGCGTTTTACAGTTTTACTGAAAAATTTGTTTCGAAAATAATTTCGGAAAAAGTCTTGTTAGAAAAATGTTCCGTTAAAATTTTTCGAAAAAGATTCCGTCTGAAAAAATTTTCCAAATGGTCAGAAATTTCGGAATTTCGGAATACGAAAAAATGTCACGTGAATTTTTTTTTGAAATTTCGAAAGCAGACATTTTCAAAATTTTGACTTCTATTTAATTTTTTTTTCGGATTTTTTTGTCTTTTCCGGCTAGAAAATCTGGCCCCGAAGTCTCGAACTTTCACCTTTGCAGAATTACAAAAAACACTCTCACCTTCATCATTCTCAAAAGCTGAATCCAAAATTGGCACAAAAATGAGTCCGATCATCCACGGTGTCACACCTTTCGAATACACTCGCAACTGTAGATTGTGATAATTTGTATCTTCGAATATTGACTTGCAAATTTTCGCATTCTCGTCGCTGTTCACAACCCAAGTGGCATCGCAAATATTGCTCAACTGTTGATGAAGTGATGTTAAAATGAACGCGTTACACTCCGCATTGTGTTTTGGATCTGAAAAATAAGTGGCGTGGGATTAGAGGTGAGATTTCGGTCCGTATGGGCCGGCCCAGACTTGACCAGAACCGAACCCGGAAATTTCCGGAAATTCCGAAAATTTTCGGAATTTTTTCTAGACGGAACCTTTTCCGAGAAATTTTAACGGAACTTTTTTCAAATTTTTTTTTCGGGATTTTATCTTGTCAGGTCGGTTCTGCCCAAGCCTAATGAGCCGGCCTGTCCCTGACCGGGCTTTTTTCACCGATCCGGAAAATATAATCGAAAATTTAGCACTCGCTCGAAAGTCGGGCCAGGTTCAACGGCTGGAAAAAAAACAAACGAAGCCCGGCCTGGCCTGGCCCGCGATCAAAATTTCTGGAAAAAAAACAACACAAACCTTTGACAAATGGTTTGATCGTTGTGAGTCGTCGTTTCGAATGCTCAACCAATTTGAACAAATCGAACAAATTCGAATAGACAGTGACAAATGGTGACACTTTATTGCACTGAATTCCGTGTTTCTCCAATCTTGCCGATGTCAATTCAAAATGCGATAAATTTCGGCAACCGTCCTCCTTCTGATTGAATTGAAAATCGACATCATCTTCTTCAACTTCACTCGACCATTCTTTGAATGCGTTCAACGCGTTCGCCGGGTCGATGCAAGATCCGCACAATTTCAAAACTCGATCCAATGTGAACAGCATTGAAGTGATATACAAGTCTTCATTCTGTCGATCTTCAACACTTTTATAGTTGAGTGACTTGTTCGGCGATTCCATTAGCTCCAATGTCTCCGATTCGTACCAGAACTCAGAAATAATAGCCAATGGTCGATAGGTTCTTTTCGGCGGCATGGGATTCGGTGTTTTTCCATGATTTTTCGGAAACGTCGGCGGTCTTTTCAAGCTCACCTTATGGTCTGTTATTGGCAAAGTTGTCGATGGAAACATGATGAATTGCTCCAAAGATGTTCCGCCAGACGTGAAAACTTGTCGACAAACTTGTTTGCAAACCGAGATGATGTTATTTTTAGTCCACGCTACTTTGAATTTCTCCGTGTGCAATCTTTTTTGCATGATCACGTTCATAATGTAATCAGCCAGATGTCGAACCATATAAGCTCCGCCTTCTTTCTGATTCGGCGACAACAACACAATCGATCTTCGACACGTCAAAAACTTTGAAATCGCATTGTGAAGAGTGATGAGTTTTATCTCCTCTTCATCGTTCGTTTTCTCATCACATCGAACAATGTATTGAAGATCGCAAGGAATATCGGTGTATCGAACGAGCATTCTCTCAAGAGGTCGCAGGATAACACTCATCACATTCTCTTTATCTGTGTCCAGTCTGGGCCGATTCACATCTGATTTGGTCTCGTTTTGAGATTGTAATTCGTTGAAGTTTGTGTCGAATCGAAGTTCACGGAGACGACGACGGTGTTTTTCAACGATCTGAAAATTACTTGCATCCGTCGAAAAAAATAGGAATGAATGGGCCTTATCATGATAACTTTTTTTCGTTGAAAATCGGTCACGTGAGGTCAGCTTGTCCTTTTTCACAATTTTTGGAAGAGCAAAAACATTTGAATTTCATTTTGGTTGAAAGTAGATTTTTGCGTTCCTATTTTTTTTCGAAAGATTGAAATTGAGAAAAAAGTTAGCTTGACAAAAAATTTCACTTTTTTCAAAATTGTCAAAAAAAGCATACAGTTGTTTTAAAATTATGATTGTTTCGATTTACCGGAAAATGTTGACCCAAGATGATTTCTTCACTCAACCAGTTCGTAAAACTTCACATTTTCAAAAAAAAAATTATGGGCCGGGCCTAAATTATAATTCTAACATTCAAAAAAAGAAAATCACATTTTTCAGGTCGAGCTTCCGGCCTACGAGGACATTTTTTTTTAACACGGCTTAAAAGTTCGAGTTTTGGAAAAGTTTTTCTGATATTCTCACCTCTCTTCTGATCGACGAACTTATTCCTCCTAAAAACGCAGTTTTGATAACAACAACCGGCGCTTCATTACATATTCGTTTCATATAGAAAAATTCAGGTTTTCCATTTTCATCCTCATTCTTATACTCCAACTTCACATAAGTATGACCATTCACCAAACAAAATGTGCTCTGTGTTTTGATCAACGCGTGTAATTTATGAAGCGCTTTCGAACAATCCAGTTGGAGGCAACTCTTCGTGTTGAATATCTCAAACGGTAGATCGGGTACAGTAAGAAGAACACGTTCGCAATGTGTATGAACCCATTTTTGCCAGGTTGTATCGTTTAGTTCGAGTAGAACTCTCCAGAATCCGATAAAACTTCGCGTCGAATTCTCGTCATGTCTTCCCATACATATAGGCGGTAATCGTCGAGCATTTTTGTCATAACTTCCGAACAATGCATAGTCAATTGTGACACCAGATGGTATAGTGTAATAGTATTTTTGAGTATCGAATGAGTGAATATGAATGAGTAGTCGATCAGCTTCAATGATTCTGAAAACACATTTTTCAAAAAAAATTTCGTATTTTTCTAATTATACCCATCAATCGCCGATTTGGTCAAGTTCAACCTTTCCGGATCCAAGTATTGCCCTTCTGTTAACAAATCTTTGAGCTCATTATATGGCGCTTCGATGATAAGTTCCACTTGAATATTTTGTCGTTCATCTCTTGAATACGGCCAAGGACACCGAATTACGTATTCAATAAAAACAAGTGGTCGAAATGCAAGACAAAGTGTTATCAGCAATGAGCTTTTGTCGTCATTCAGCATGACTAGAAGGCAAAAAAATGTATTTAAAATAAATGAAAAAAAATTCTGCGTTCGGGGGGAATCGAACCCCCGTCGAATGCTTGGAAGGCATCCATGCTGACCATTACACCACGAACGCGGCTTGAATATTCTTGTCGAAATTTCGGAGATAAGAACGTGACATTTTGGAAATAAATGGCTAACCGGTTTTGAGAAGATAATCGGATTTCCATTTTCTACCATGAGATAAGCTGTTTTCTTATCTCCGAAATTTCGGCATAAATCTTCAAGCCGCGTTCGTGGTGTAATGGTCAGCATGGATGCCTTCCAAGCATTCGACGGGGGTTCGATTCCCCCCGAACGCAGATTTTTTTAGTTTTTGGGATTTTTTCATGATTTGGTGTCGAAATTTTCTTTACACATAAAATGCCAATTTTTGAGAACTTTATTTTGGCGGTTCATAATTATTTTACAAATTTTGAAAAACCGATTTTTTCCGAATTTTTAAGTTTTCTGAAAAGTCGTGTTGAGGTTAGCAACTTTTATATTTTTCAAAGAGCCTAGTATTTTGAGAAAATTTAATTCGAATTAGAACAAAAACTCACTGGACTTCAATGTGAAACCTTCTCTCAATCGCACATACATCAACTGATTCAAAGTGGCATTGTAAGTTGTCATAAATCGTCGATGTCTCTCCACACCTCTCCTCTGGAGTGCAACAAATTCAGGATTTATCGATGTGAATGCATTTTCCATGAAAGCATGATCACCCAACGCTTTTTGAAAGGACCAACAAACGAGGGCACGATGAAAAGTGTTCAAATTATCATCACTTTGCTCGGTGGCCTCATCAAATGATTGATGTTCGTGTAGATCTTCCAAATTTGCACAACACGCATGACTTCGATGTTTTGGCAGATATGTTCCGAATGTGGCCATTGTCAAAAAATGAAAAAGTTCACACGATCCGACATGTCCAAACACCGGTTCGCTACACGTTTTTCGTTGAAGTTGAATAAACGAGCAGGCAATTGTATAGCTTCGAAGTTGTGTGAGAACTTGTTGAAGTGCATTCGAGTCTGGCATTCCGCACACCGAATCAGTTATAACAATCAGATCTGAAAAAAATTTGCTATTTTCTCAACCGAAAAATTGGCAGAAATTCCAACTTGATTGGGTGTTTTCGGGTAGCATTTGAGTGGCGATCAGTCCAATTCGAAGCATAAAAATTAGCGACCATTCCGGATTAATATAATCTTTTCCACTGCGCTTTGAAGTGAACGCGCTTTCCGACATGTCAACAGGAACTTTCCTGAAAAAAGGCATAACTCGGCCATATTCTTTCAAATTTAGCCAGAATTTGTCATTTTTTTTCCTGTTTTTTGATCGATTTACAGAGTGAGAAAATTTTTTTGTAAGTTTTTCGTGGCCTTTTGTGACAGGTAGACAATTTTTTGTCAAACTTTGCAATTCTACAGTAATAAAAAGGTCAGGCAGACAATTTTTGAGATATGAAAACTCACCATGTTCTTCTCGGATAATTCATCAGAGTAGGCGGAGCTTTACTTTTCAACGACGATCCCGCATTTCGCAAAACTGATTTCTGATCCTTCTCTCGTTTTTTCAAAAACTTCAGATCTTAACAAAATTCTTGTTCAACATGATAAATTATAAAATCTTACTAGCAATCTCATTCCACATTTCATCAGTAATATCATCAACAAAATTCGGTTCACACGTCGATTCGAACTTTGTATTTTTATACCTTCTCTTTTGTTGACCCCATTCGGCCAGTGACGGTGACGCGAATGCATAAAGCGCTTTGAACAGCTTGTCAAACTTTTCCTCAATTATATTGAGAACTGCATCGACGTTAGTTTCAGTGACAAATTCACCTTGAATCAGTGTCTGAACATTGATCTTGCTGTTTCGAGCAAAATTGAAAAAACTCACTAGTTCATGTTCAAACTTCAGAAAAGGCACAAATACACAAACCGACAGATAAACTTGTGGTTGAATTGTATGATTAGTTCCAGGAACTCGAAAATTTTTCGTTGCCGATTTGACCGCATTTTTCAGTGTTGGAATAATTCGAGAAGACAAACAACAATCCGAATCATCATCCTGAATAAGAGAAAGTTTTGAAAATTTGTAGATTTTCTACAAACCGCAACAATTGTAGATGGACTAAGATCAAGCACAAATACATGTCGATAATATCTTGATATATAAGTGACTTTTGTGTTGACTGTTACAAGAAAATCTTCATTTGTCACAACTTCCGAACCGTTTCCACCTTTTGGAATGATGCCAATAACTGTCATCTCTTTCGAATATTCATCGTCTTTCTGGGAGGAAAATTCGATTTTTTCAAAAATTTGAAAAAATATTTTCTTACATCTATGTCTACAGAATCGATACGAATTGGTTTGTCTAAATGATAAAACAACCAATGAGCTCGTATGTTTCGAGATGCTCGATAGTTTCTGCAAATTTTCGAGAGCTTTTTTTTAAAGAAAACTATTTTCCAGTAACCAGACCAACCTGTGCATGTGAATGAAAACTTCTTGCGCTTCCCGCATTTCTTCTTTTTTCTCTTCCATCACTTCATTTTCAAAACTTTTCCAATAAAATCTTTTTCTAATCGATTTCTACTGTAAATCCAGCTCTGATTAGAAAACACACAAGAATGATAATTTTGTTATCAAGGTATGGGAAATTGATAAAATGTTACAAAGTTTTGTTAGAAAATCTTTTTCTACATAATAAACATACATTTTATTTTTAATTTAAAAAACAATAACAATAAAATCTCCTAGAAATCACCTAAAAACTATCGAAAACTGTTACCTGAAAAAAAAAACATCAACAAGAAAGAGAGTATCAGTCAAAAATTGGAAATGATTACAGAATATGAAAAAGTTTAAAATCGATTAATTAAACAGCAGTTTCTCGTTTCAATCCAGTGCCGAACTTTGTCTGAAAATTAGAAAATCTAATTTTTTGGAGAGAAAGTGACAACGAACCTCCTGATTTCTGGCCAACAATTGTTCTTTTTCCAACCATTCCATCTTATGCTCATGTTGTTTCATCGCATCAGCTGTGTTTCTATCAATTATCTCTTCAGTTAGAATACCCGTTTCTGATGCATAAGCAGATGCCTGAAAAATTATGGAAATGAAATTTCTCATTTATTTCTCAAAATTAAGCGCCTAAGTTTACTGGGTCACGTTTATACCTGGCCAAATTGTAAGAAGACATTACGATTTTTGAAAAACAAAATTTTGTCACTGAGAAAAATGGCTAAAAGTTTCAAAATTTTGAAGGAACCTTATATTTTTTTTTTGAATTTTCGTCAAAATATAAGTCAAGCCTGGTCCCGCTCTTTTAAATTCCCAACTTACCTGCCATCCAATAACCAATTTACTCAATTCTCTTCCACTCATTCCTTTGGTTGTCTTTGCGAGAGTATTCATTTTTCCAACCCAATCAAACTCAGCCAATTTCAGCCGCTGTGTTCTTGATCCACTGGTTGCTGGTACAACAATGTGTTCATTGAAATATTGCAACAGAATACGTTCACGCTCCTCAGCTCCAGGAAGTGCAAATTCAACCAACTGATCGAGACTAGAACGAAACCCAATTAAATCTGATTTTTGAGACTAAAAACAAACCGATCGTTAACCGCCCAATCGAACTGTTCTGGTTGATTAGAAGCGACAACCAACATAAATTTTCTCGATTGTTCACCAGTTCTAAACAAGAACGCATTGAGAGCGGCTCTTGTGTCTTCAGACATTCCTTCCTTCGATCTTTTTTGCAAGAATGCATCAGCTTCGTCGATAAACACAATCAGTCCTTTTCTACTCTTCGAAGCCCAATCGAAAACTTTGTGGATGGCAGAAACACCGTCTCTTCCAAGTGGAGCGATATCTCCACCAGTAAGAATGGCGTAGTCCAAACCACTGTGTTGAGCCAAACTCTTGGCGAACAATGTTTTACCAGTTCCTGGGGGCCCGTAGAACATCACATTACGGAAAAGACCCTGAAAATTGTGATTTTTCTTGTTGAAGTGTTGAAAAATGAAAACTTACGTTATTTCTTCTTGTGTTGGAAGTGGTGATAGCAATGTCACGAAGTCTTTTTTCGAGAGCTGGCTGAAAACTCATATCTTAAATCTCGAACAAAATTAAAGTTCCTCACCGATAAGACAACACCTTGAAGTGGATCTTTCGTTTTGCGGGTCAACAATTGAACAGTCTTCAAAGGATGTTTGGCAACTTCAAGAGGAGTAAGTCGAGATGTCTCTCGGACCAACGATGGTTTTCCGATGCGGGCTTCGATGTATCTAGCGGCAACACCGGTACCTCTTTTGGCGGTGTACCATCCGACAGCTAACGCTGTTAATCCACCAACAGCTGATGCAATTTTTGTTTTATCATTGAGGAATTGATTGAGACCGGAGCCTATCAATTCTCCACTTGTTCTGAAACAAAAAATGAATTGTTCTCTGAGTTTTTTATAATAATTACTTGATTTTCTCGATGACAGTCTTTCTGTTCTCTTCTTCGTGAAGTTTGGCTTGTTCCAAATTAACATCTCTGTTCTCTCTGGCTGCCTTTGCTCTAGCTTTTGTCTCGGCCTCAATCTTTTCTAATTCATATCTATGCTTCAATGCCAACTCATGTTCGATGGTTTCTAAATTTTTTATTAGAGAAGTTTGAGTGGGAAAATCTTACGTTTTCTGAGTTGTTCTTGCTTTTTGATTGATTCCTCTTGTTTTCTTAGACTTTCTTCTTGCATACGAGCTTTCAACGCGAGTTCATCTTCATTTCTTTTACGGGCCAATTGATCTTGATAGTCGGCTCGAGATTTTGCATGTCTTGATTCCTCCCCAAGTGTTTTACGACGTTCCTCTTCAGCTACTCGGATATGTTCTGCTTTCATATTAGCTAATTGAGCTTCAATTTTTTTGGTTTCGTTTTCAACTTCTTTTTGCCGAGTGACTTCTTGCATTCTAGACAAATCAAGTGCTTCTTTTGCATTTGGAAATCTTTCTAGATCCCGTGCCGCCTTAGCTGCTCGTTCCAAAGCTGTTGAATCGAAGGAATAGGCCATTTTACTACCAGCAGCATCTTTTTGTGGGGCACCGCCTGGTTGTTGTAGAGCGCCGCCTGGTGGACCACCAGCTTGAAAATCGTCGGGAATTTGAGGTGGTGCGTTCGATTTTACTCCGAATAACCACGACATTCTGAAAAGGATGAACTTTGCTGTTGCATTGAATGAGAAAAATGAAGAAAACAATTTCAGACGAATTTTACATTAAATAATCTGAGATGGTGTAATAATGACGCAATTTTTTTTGAAAAATATGGTTTTATTGTCTTGACCAAGATAAGTATTGATGCTTTCATTTTCGAAATAAGGTTAAAAGATGCTAGAAATGGAATGACTGACATAACAAACCAAAACTTCTTGAATATTACGAATCAAAAAAATCTTGTTTATTCTTTAAAAAAAAAAAATGAAAAAAGTGGCGAGGATTTTCAAATGCACAAAGTGTGAAGCTAAACTTAGAATCCATGTTTGATTTTCTAATTTTTAGGATATGAACGAAACTTCAATTCTTTCTCGAAAAAGTTAAAAACTTGAAATGAAAATGTTGAAAATTGAAATTTGCGAATTGAATGCGCTGCGTTTTTTTTCGTACATTTGGCCTAGAAACCGACGTGGAAGAGAATTTTTAGCCACGCCCACTTGCCCCGCCCACAACCACGCCCCCTTTCAGTTTTGTTTATTTTTTTTTCTTCCTCGCTGTTTTCTCCGCTCTCAGACATTTAAAAAAAAATCGCAATGGTAGTTATTTAGATAAGTATTTGAAGTTTCTTTTCCGACCGAGATTAGAAAGTTTGATGCTAAAACCATCGACTAGATACGATTTAAAAATTCCAATTTTTCAAAATGGCCGATATTTCTCGTCGGTTCCTAGGACATCTGTGAAAACATTATAATATTAATCTAAGGCTTAAATACATGGCGTTTTTTTCTGCACGTTTGGTCTAGGATCCGACAAATTGAAGAGAAAATCGAGGCGGTTCGAATGATGCTAATCACAACTGATATAATTTCGAAACCATTGAGTTATTAAAGCCTAAAGTTTGTAACTTTTTCCAAAAATAACTTTTTCGGGTTGTAAGATTATCAAAGGTAGTTTTCTTAGTGATTAAACATTTTAAGTGTTATTGAATGTCTTTGATAAAATAGAACACTTTCTTGCCCCTTCTTTCACAAGATACTGGCCAAGAATAAAGAATATGAAAAAAAACAATTCAAAAGGAAATATTTCAGCTTTGTCACTCAATAATTGATGTCTTTATCGATAATTCACTTCTGAACAGCAAAATTTCATCAGAATTTGTGTAATTTTCTGATTTTTTCAGTACCAATTTTTGACTAAAATTTAATTTTCTTGATTTTCACACTGTTTAGCAAAAAAAAACTTTTATGATAATCAAACAGGAAAGAATAAATAATCAAAAAGGAAAGAATAACCAGTATACAAATATGTACAATGAACACTTAACACATTGGATACTCAGTTCTTTAGAACATTACCACTTCCTCAGTAAAATGAAAACTCCGGAGCAACTCCAAATTGAGGAGTTGATTAGGAGTACCCTGAAAAACTCTGGAGCGGCACCTTGTTGACTCCGGAAACTTCTAAAATTCGAGTTGCTCCAGGGTTTTCATTTCACTGAGTCCATTCGAGTGATGTTGATAGGTGGAGAACGTCGATCGCCGAAAAACTCATTTTGAATGAAAAACTATACTTGAATACCATCAGAACCATTTTGAATACCACCAGACACGTTTCAGATCTTGCACATGTGCCATTTTTATGAGTCAGCTTCTAAATACACTGTTCGGCAGTAGATCGACCTGAAGACAAAATTCTGTCACAAAAATTACAAAAAGTTGTTTTACTCACCTTCTCAGCAACTAGAAGATCCTTGAAGTCGAAATTTTCGTAGCAATACTCCCACATTGTTGTTTATACGAAGAATGAGCCTGAAAACAGATTTTCGGACATAATTTAGAAAGGAAAAAACGTATAATGTTTCAGGAAATGTTCGTTTTTCAAGTTACGATTAGAAATTCACGTAATGGAGTTACTAAACACTCCAAACGTCGTGAAAACGAAGTTCGAAAAAAAACAAGAAAAAATAAAATAAAAAGTAGTTTTGAAAAAACTGTGCGGAATGCAATTTGAACGGAGGCATAACTGCTCCATTGACAAATTTTGGATTTCTCGTCCCCCAGGCCAAATGTACGAAAAAAAACGCCGTGCAGCGCTGAATGCAAGCAATTGTGCGATTGATCGCCTCGATGCAGAAAGTGCGCTCCAACAAACCACGTGAAAATTTCAAATTCATTTTTTCTTTCAGATGCACGTGATGAACTGTTTCTGTGCAGACTTTGATGAAATGTTAATTTTTGTTGTCATTTCATTATTCAATACTTTTTAAGAAAAAAAAGTCTGAGAGTGTGTGGCATTTTTGTCGAATTTTCGAAGTCCCGACAAACATAAGGAAAAGCTAGATAAGATTTACGACCGTGTGTCAATTGTGCGACACTGGCGCAATTTTGGTTTTTTGTGCACACGTTTTGCGCCAGCAAAATTATTATTTTTTTCCGAAATTCGTGTGGAATTATTTCGAGATAGAAAGTTGAACTGGTTTCTCTATTGATTTATATTTTAAGATAGAGAATAATTATGTTGATTTCTTCAATCATTTCTTCATTCGATCATTAAAAACTTCTAATAACTTCAATATTTTCTATTTCAGAAAACTTGGTCATGTATAAAGCGTATTTAAGTCCCAAACGAGAACAGGAAAAAGGTGAGATCATTTTAGCATCATTCTCAACGTAGCCAAAGTTAACAGATGTCATCGATGAAGATGGAGAATATCTCACATATGAAGAGTTAAGGCAGAAACAGTCTATGAAACTATTGAGAAAAAAACAGCAAATTGAGAAGGAAGATTCAAGAACAGGTGAAGTGAAAGAACTTTTGGCAAAACGTCGAATGGCCTATGATGAAAGTGATTCGGACAATGATGACGATCCAGTTATCGCTATGCCGAGTAATTTACGGATTTCCCGACAAGAAGTTCGGGCTATAAAAAACAAACCAAATCCAAGCCATAGGTTATTGCGAATAGCTGATAACAACAGAAAACGAACTTTGGCCCAAATGGAAAGAGTTGAAACTCCAAAACCAGATAAATACAGCTCGTTTCCCGGAGCTGTTGTTAAAGAAGAAATTGAAGATGGTGAATATGAAGATGTCAAAGAAATGTGAGTTCTATAATAGTTCTCATCTTTCAACAATTGGTTTTTTTTTGTTTCAAGTAAACCAGATCCATCAGATGACGAAAGGAAAAAGAAGAAAAAGAGGAAGCACAAGAAGAATCGGTCGAGATCGAGATCTCGAGAAAGAGCTAGAGATAGAACTTATCCGAGCAAGAAAAAGAAACATCGCAGAAGTCGATACTCACCTTCATCAACCTCTTCGTCTAGTTCGTCAGAATCTTATTCAACTTCTAGATCTCATTCAAACAATTTTCCATCGGCTAAAACTTTCATTCCAGTTGTAAGTTTTTTTGACAATTTGAAATCTGCCGTAGGCTTAGTCAGAATCGGAAATCGGAGTTTCCGATTTGAAAAAAGTCGGAAAAAACTAGAAGTTTGTTTGAGAAGTAATTCCAACCAACTTTCTCAGAAAATTTCCAACAGTTTTTTTTTTCGGACCCAACTTACCGGTTAAAAAATAGTCGATAACGATCGGTCTATGCTAGGAAAGTAGCAGTTTCGTCATTTTTATTTTCCAGAAAAAATGGTCTTTCATCAGTAATGATGAACTCTCGCAAATGCATCAACTAAGTTGTAATTCCTGGATCCTTACGAGTCGACAACCGGATTCTGAAAATGTGCAATTAGGAATGCCGTCACGAGAAATTCCAAAATATCGTCTCAAGTTCAGATACATTGATGGTCTGAGCAAACAGGAAAACGAAAACAAATTCTATGTGAGTTTACGCTCATTTCTTTTTTCTTGTGATTTTCACTTTTCAGAAGTATTTTTCCACCGAATTTCCACAAACAAAACAGAAGGCAGTGAAAGAAAAACCATTCTATGTCCAGCTGTTGAGCACTGCAAAACATGTTCCTCAAGAAAGCAAGTTTAGGAAAAAAGTCTGGAGCACTGACAACGAAACTGGATATTTTCCCATATCTCAGGAAGCACAGGATATCTTTGAATACCAGGTAACAAATACAATGATTAATTTTCATGGAAGAAACCAATACATTTTAGTCTGAACTTGCTGAAAAACGCCGACTTCGTGAACAATTGGAAAACGAATTCCGACAAAATGCAAATTCTGAATACGACGACTCAATCATCAATTCAATCTCAGATTTGCAAATGCGCGAGCAAGCTATAAACATGAGATTATCTCGAGAGCCGAAAAATTGGAATCTTTGGATAGAATTTATCGATTTACAAGACAAAATTTATGAAGCCAGACGGATTCATGATGTGTGTGATGTGAGAAGTTCGTACATGGAAAGAAAAGAGGAAATTATAAAAACGGCGATTTCGAATAATCCGAAAAGTGTACAACTGCACATTATGCGAGTGGATTTGATGATTGAAATGAGGAAAGATCCTGAGACAATCATTTCGGAATTCAAATATATCACACATAATTTTCCGCATATTCCTATGACTTGGAATCGGTTTTTGGATTATGTACAGTATGACACGAATGTTTATAGTTTTCCGCGAATGGTAGGTATTTTTCAAATTGAGAAAAAAAATTTGAAAAAAATGATCGAATTTGTGTCGTGTGACATTCATCGAGAAGGGTGAAAAACTGGCTAGAAAACAGTGAGTGATCGTATAATTTTCAAACTGATTAGCTCCGCCCACTCAAACGAGCGAAAGGGCGCGCCTCGTAACCAGTTAGATGTCGGTACACGAGATGCTATATAAGATGTAACTTTTTTTATTCACCAAATTCTTGAAAAAAATAACAGAATTTTAACCAAAAAATTACGTTTCAAAAATATTTAAGAGCCAGAAACTGACCAGATTTTTTGAGGTTGGAAAAAAGGCCTTTCTGAGCTCATAAAGGGTTTCAACGAACATGGCTAAGAACTGGCCAGATATTGGTTGTTGGCCCACATCCTGTGCCGAAACATCCCAGAGCCGAACAAACATTCTACACCAGAAACGATTTTTCTGATTTTAGGAAACCGTCTTCGACAATTGTCTCGAAAAAATGCGCGGACTAGTTGATGGAACACTCAGATCACATGTCACATTCATAACCGATGTGTTATATATAAGAAAATATCAATTGTATGTCTATGTTCGATATTTGAAATGGTTGATGGACAATGGATGTGTTCCACTCGCCATTGCAAATATTCAAGCAACATTTGAGCTAAACTTTGGATTTCCTTACGATAAAGTTGGCCTGAAAACACATCGACAAAGAGTTGAGATGATCTCCACGTTCTGGAACACAAAAATGCCGAGAATTGGTGATCGAGGAGCGAGAGGAGCGCTATTGGAATATAAAAGACACGAGGAAATGTTGAGAAAAGAAAAAGAGGCTCCAAGTGGAGGGTTGTCCGAGATTCAATTGTTGGAATTCGAGCAATATGATATTGATCTATATAACATTAGGAATGAAATCAAAGGAAATTTGATGAGATGCGATCGACCGATCACAGAAAATTGGGTGACTTTTGAAAGAAATATGTTGAATATTGAAGCAAGAGTGAAAAGAAATCCAAGTAAATTCTACGATGAAGAGTACAGGGATGACTTGGAAGTTTTTGAGGTAAAAATAGATGTTTTGACTAGAAAAATATAAGTTATTTCAGCTATGGGATCCGATTGAAAGTTCGGATTTGAGACTGTATTATCATCCTCCAGATGAAACAATTTTCGATTTTGTTCAGCCAATTTTAGAACTTCTTGGGACCAAGTTTGCAAACACGGTAAGCGCCAAAAAATGAGTTGTAATTTTTGAAAAATTGCAGTCAAACGTCTGGTGTACAACAGAAGAATTGTTGGAGACTTGGAAAGCTGCCAGCCCAGAAAATAGTTGCAATTTCGAAAAAGTTCCGACGTATACGGAAAAGTTTTGTAGAACGGTAGCTTTAAATCTAGTAGACGTTGAAAAAAAAAGTAAAGAAATTTTCAGCTTGCCACGAATATTATTGATTATCTCGTGACTATTGAATACGCAGTTAGTGATCAGAAAAAAATGCCATACGAAAAAGTTATGAACTTGCTAGTTGCCTCGGTATTGACGTGAGTTTTCAGTGTTTTGAAACGAAAAAAATTGGAGATTTTTTTCAGAAAATCTGCGGAAATGGAGAGAAATAGGAAAAATGAAATTTGGAAATTGACAACGAAAGATTTGACAGAAATGGTGAGAGAAGTTTTGACACCGTATGGAACGATTATCGATCAAAATCCGATTGTTGGAAAAGTTTTGCAACTGTTTGCTATTCAAAAGGTTTGTTGATGTTTACCAAAATGTTGAATCCTGAAAGGAAAAAGTACCGTGGATTTTTTTAGTAAAAAATTCACAGTAGCATTTTTCGAGAAATTGTATAACTTGAAAACTACAATTTTTCATATTTTTCATTCACAGTGACAAAAATGTTTTCCCAACATTTTCACAACCACAAAACTCAAAAAATTGTTATTTTCAATTATGAAAAAAAGCAAAGTAAAAAATGTCAAAAGTTTGAGGAAAAAATTAAAGCTGTTGAAATTTTGTCACGTGATGTTAACAAAGGGCGTTTCGAAACCGTACATTTTGAAAACGGGTACCGACATCTCCCAGGTTTCACCATACGATATTTAAGACAAACAAACGTTTCTTCCTTTTTTTTGGAATTTCATGTGGTTTCGAAACGTCCCGGAGCCGAATTTTGACAAAAAAAAATCACCTTTTTTTTTTTAAACCCAAGTTTCTTGTCTAATTACCCACAATTTCTCAGTACTTGGAATGGTATCGTGTGGCGAAAATCAACCTCGCCGAAGTACGACAAGAAATTGAGAAATGTAAAGCCAGAAAAATTGTGACGGAATTGTACATCGACAAGGATGATGATAAACGAATGAACAAGCGTATTCCAAAACATGTTAATGATGTAAGTTTTGAAAAAAAATGTTTCCATCCAGAAAAAAAACACGTTTTTTTTTCAGTTACTTCAAGAAATCGCTCCGTTCTGGGTTATGGGCGAAAGTAAAATTGGGAAAAGTGTGCCGCTGTCGGATGTTCAAATGCATTTGTTTGCTATTTTGTTGAGATTGAATGTAGAGTTTTTTTTTTCGAAAAAAAAAGTTGAGAAAATTTTGTTTTCAGATGATTAGTACTATCGATAGAAAATCATCACTTATAATTTTGGGCTCGCAAATTTTTGAAATCCCGCTGAAAGATGTGGATACGACAAATCATCATAAAATAAGAGAAGCGATTATTGTGTTAATTGAAGAGCTGGTTCAAAGAGAGAACGTTGAATCGAATACGATGATTGATATTTTGCCAAAATGTAGTGTTATTGCACAATGTCTGCTGGTTGCGTTGCAGTTTTCTACATGTAAGCTCTAACAAAAATGTATTATTTCAAAAGTTTCCAATTCATTTCAGTAGACAATGGTGATAATGACAAAGAGATGGTTTCAACGTTGGCGGCGAAGTTGATTGATCAAGTGAATCGATTAGACACGACGAATGAGAAAAATGTTCGAGATGGAAAAATTATCATTGATCAACTTTTGAATGGATTGACCGATGTGAAGGAGCGCAAAATTTTGCACCTGGAAACGTATAAATATGTCATTCAGGCGGCTCTGTTCAAATTTCCGGCAGATATTCGATATTCGCGAAAATATGTGGATGATATGACCACTTGTATTGCCAAGAAAATTGATTTGCAAAAGAATTTGAATTTGGCGAAACAGAGGTTTAATCAAACGAGAAGAGAAAGATTTGGTATGTTTTTATTATCTGGACAAAAATGATAGATTCAAAATAATTGCAGAGTTTGAAATTGAGGTGAATCTCAAAATTCTGGCGATCGTAACAATGTATAGCTCACTAAAAATGTACTTGAAAAGTGAAGAACAATGTGCGATGAAATCACTTTTGAAAATATTCCAACGAGAAGCTGGGGAGATGCAAGATCCAGCGTTGTGGAGAATAGCAATCAAGTTTTCATCAAAAATCAAAACATCTAATCTGCGAGATTTGAATGATACACATATTATGGCATCAGGACAATGTGGTTGGGCTAGAAATATTCATTTAGATCGTGTCGATGTGCAACCAAAGGAAGAGACGATGAACTATGTGATGTGGGTTTTTTTGGAAAGAAATATTGTGACAAAAACATTTTCCTACATTTTTAACAATGACAAAACATTTGAAAAAAAATCTGATTTTTCCGAGAATGTTCTGACAGAAACTTCGGAAATTTAAGAGGGTACCAAAACTTCTCCTAACAAGGTTTCTCAAAAATTTTGTCACAGTGAATAACAACCAAAAAAACGAAAAATAGCGGGAAGTTTGAAAGAAAATCATAGTTTTTAAATTTTTTTTTTGAAAATTTGAAAAACTAAAAACATGGTTTTGGAATGAAAAATCAATCAAAATTTTACAGGATGTTGATGACGGAAAAAGCTCGAAAAGCTCCACATTCTATGTTTGCGATGGATATTAGAACAATTCAAAGTTTTGCTGATATAGCCAAACAGTTAGTTGATTCAATATTGTGTTCAGACTTCAAAAAATTACTTACAGACGTCTACCTTCTTCGTCTCAGAATACGACTCAGTTATAGATTTCTCTACTAGAAAAAATAATGTTATTTGTGTCAGGTTCTTGTTTTTACGAGTATTAATTTATATCTTTCTAATATATTTTCTCAGTTTCTTGTTTGTTTTTTTTCCTCATATTTAAAGTTGAATAACTTTGAAAATATTTGATTTTCCACTCGACTTGTTATTTGATTTGTTTCCTGTTTAGATGCTTCGAGCATTGCGTGGAGCTGCTGATTCGTTATTTGGTAGTTCGGTTTGGATGGCGAGAAATGAACAATTATTGAGTAGAAGGTGAACTAGTTTCATATTTTGAAAAATAGATTTTTCATGATTTTCAGAATGTTCTCAACCGCTGCTCCTAGTGAAAAGACTGACGAAGCGGCACCGGAAGTCACCGAAACACCGGAAGAGGAAGCTGGAGTGCCAATGAAGGTGAGCATTTTGTTTTGTAGTTTTAGAAATCCGAGAAAATCCAATTATTGATTTCATATCCTTGAGTTTTTATTCAAATCAAGACTTATTCAAAAAAAAAAAATGTTTTCTTCGCGCTTTCAATAAATGTGTGTACCGACATCTCACGGTTTGCCAGAAGACACACGAAGGAATCGATGAAAGTGAGAGTGCTCAAAAAAAAGGATTATCATTAGAGCGCTTTTGCTCTCTCTAAATTTTTGGAATTTGAAAACTTTGAGAGTCCGTGTGACTGACATCTCACGGGAAGCAAGGCGCTATATACCTGGCGTAAGAAAGAATTTCGTACCTTGACAAAAAATTACATTTTTTTCCATAGTGGCATTTTAGTGGAAGAGGGTGCCTGTTAGAAAAATCAGAAATTTTTTTTCACAGTAACAAAAAAATCTTGAAAAACTTGAATAATTTTATATTTTTGAAAATCTTGATTAGTTTTTCAAAAATATTCTTAATTTTTTTCAGGAAGCTCGATTAACCCAACCATATTCGCGCGAAGCGATGCAAAAATTGAAATTGGATCAATATCCATTGTGAGTGTTTCAAAAACCACAATTGTCGTCTCATCTTTCCTTCATTATCCAATGCATTTTAGATATGTCGAACGAGAATGGTGGAAAACCGGAAAACGGATGACATTTTGGGCAACATGGCGACAGTTGAGAGATGTCAAACGTAGACAGCAAGTGCAAGTTGGTTTTTTTTGTTGTTGTTTTTGTGTGTTTTTTTGGCTGCCTAATTGATTGCACACTAAAAACACCGTACTCTTTTAAAGGCTAATTCTCATTGACAAAAAATAGTGAAAAGTGAGTTTTTCTTCGAAAATTTTTGATGTTCCTTCAAATTTTTTTGTGAGATGGATTCAAAAAAAAACTACCGGAAAATAGAATTTCAACACACCCACGGTTACTTCTTCGAAATAAAACAAATATCTGCGTTCGGGGGGAATCGAACCCCCGTCGAATGCTTGGAAGGCATCCATGCTGACCATTACACCACGAACGCGGCTTGAATATTTGTTCCAAAATTTCGGAGATAAGAACGTGACATTTTGGAAATAAATGGCTAACCGGTTTTGAGAAGATACTAGGATGTTCTTTTTCTACCATGAAATAAGCGATTTTCTTATCTCCGAAATTTCGAAATGAAAATCCAAGCCGCGTTCGTGGTGTAATGGTCAGCATGGATGCCTTCCAAGCATTCGACGGGGGTTCGATTCCCCCCGAACGCAGAGTTTTTTTTTTTGAATTTTTGAAATTTCTTTTGTGTCAAAAACAGTCCGAAATCACTCTAGTTATGCGTAGTTCACCAATTATCCGTTCCAGGAAGTTGGAGCTGATCGTATGCGTCTGAAAGCCATCAAATTCAACACCATTCTCCCACAAGCGATTCGAGACGAAGCCGCTGACAAACTGTTCACCGCTCGTCGTTACGATCATCCTCGTCTCATTCTGAACATGTGCCAATTCACCGGAAGACAACGTGGAAAGATAAAGCCGTATCGATTGAGTCGACACCTTTTCCGTAAAATGGCCGATCATTCTTCGTTGAGTGGAGTTCAGAGAGCTATGTGGTAGATGATCAGTGTTGAAGTTTGTAGAATAGAATGTTGTTTTCTTTGTTTATTTTTTCTGACAAAATGAATTTTCAATATTTATTCGGTTCTTCCATTTTACTGGGGTTATAAATCTCCAATTTGATACTTGATTTTTTTTTGGACAAGAAAATATGAGAAATATCTCATTCCAGACGTTTCAGATTTGATGACCGATCCGCCGCCATCGACATCAACTCAAAATTATTTCGAAAATGTTTTGCCCAATGAAATCATCCTCTATATATTCTCATTTATCCCGTCGAAAGAGCTCGTCTCGAATGTATCCCTTGTTTGTAAAAAGTTCAACACGTTATTAGGAAATCAACAATATTGGAAAGGAATTATTGTGAGAGATTGAATCAAAAAGACACTGAAAGTTTTTTTTTTCTTTTAGAAAAGTCGACACGATGTAATTCTGGCGGAATGTGAGCAAAAACACGAAGCTTTTGATGCGCGGAAGACGTTTGTGGCGATTGATGAGGCCAAGGAGCGATGGAAAAGTTGGGAGCAACAGAAAATGTTAGTTTTTGGAAAGTTGGGGCCCGATTTTCGAACTAAATTATACCGGGTCTAGGAAAGTACCAAATTTTCTGTGGCGCGAGATCTTTTTGACGAATGTGTCTGGGTCTCGTCACGAAAACTTACGTGTTCTATTGAATTTTGGTATTGTTTATCCTGTTTTTCTGAAAAATATCGGTAAAATGACACAGTAATTTTTCCATGAATAAAATCTGATTTTTCTAAACCAGAACAGAATCGATAAAAATGAGAGAGTGCACAAAAATTATTATCATTAGAGCGCTTTTGCTCTCTTTAAAATGATCGATTTTGTGAATGTGTGGCCGACGACAGACGGGATGCGAAATGCTATACTTTGTGTGGGGTTTATGTGTGTGTTTCCATTTTTAACAGTGAACATTTATTTACGGTTTCTCTGAGTATCTCAAGAAAAAACTCTCATCGATTCCATTTTTACTCTTGTTTGAAAGGTCGGGAGTACTGTGTTTCTCATTTCAGAAAGTCAAAGTTAGTTTTCCAAAACTTCGCTTTTTTCAAAAAGTTGAAGTTTTTCTGTTCCAGTCAAAATGTTGTCAACTCATTTTTCGTCATAAAAATAAGTTTTTTTACAGAAAAACAGCATTTGGTCACATTGCCACAATTGACAGTTTGATGCTTTTCAACAAAAACTCAAAACGGTTTTGTCTGTCTGGAAGTCGTGATCGAAGTATTCGACTATGGGATGTGGACAACATCGAGAGAGCCGACGACAGCGCTGAAAATCGTTGGACAGTAATGACGAAGGATGATGCGCACGGGGGATGGATTTGGAATTTCGCCAAAGACGATGAAAATTGCAACAATTTCTATACAACATCATGGGATTCGACGGTCAAAGCGTGGGATATGGCAGAAGCAGAGATTCGAGAAACAAATCGTGTAAATGTTGGATCGGCGGCTCAATGTGTTGCTTGTCTGCCCGGATCCAATGAAATTGTATGTACTACTTTTGCTAAACGGGTTGCGATTGTTGATAAACGAACATTCAATGTTGTCAGCAATTGTTCGTTTCATAAAAGAGCGGTGATTGCATTGGCAGTTCGAGAAAATGTGATTTATTCGAGTGGAGAAGATCGACTACTTTTTATGGTTGATCGCAGGTTTATGGCTAAACCTATGTTATTAGTGAGTTTTGTATTCTTCAAGTTTTGTCGCGGTGATGCGTGCAACGTAGAAAAAATGTAAACAATTTGTAAAAAAAAACTGTGCAACGTGACCTTATTTTTTCCAAAAAAAAAATTGCAACATTTTTCACTTTTTCATTTCGATTTATTTTTCAATAGAAAATGTTGCAATTTTTGGAAAAAACAAGGTCACGTTGTATAGTTTTTCTGCATTTTTTGCTACGTTGCACATCGCATGAAAAAAATTAAGAAAAATTGGTCGCAATCTGATTTTGTACCGAAAAAAAGTCAATAATTTAGAAAATAGAAATTTCGAATTTTAGAAGTCTCCAAAAAAGGAGGCAGGCGATGTGAAAAAATATGAAAAACCGGCTCCGGGACCTTTCGAAACCGGACATTTCTAAATTCCCCGGAGCCGGCTGAGAGAAAACAGACTGTATCCCAAAACCCGCGACATGTCGGCACACATATTTATTAAAAAACAGCGAAAAAAAATTTTTTTAAGGAAAAACTGAAACTAAAAAAAAATGTCCATTTTCGAAATGTTGCGGAGCCGAAATTTGACCTTATTCGTTCAAAAAAAACGTGAAAATATAAATGTTGCAATTTTTTGGAAAAAAAAACAAAGTCAAAATTCAGTTTTTTTTTTGAATTCTCGTGGCGCAATTTTGTGTGAAAATTTACAATGAAAAACACCTGAAATTAGAAAAAAACCAGAAAAAAATGAGCTGAAAAAAGAAACAAACCGTCTCGTGAAACCCGTGAGATGTCGCGACACAGATTTATTGATAAACAGAAAAAAAAACAATTTTTTTAAAACATTTCATTTGGTTTCGAAATGTCCCGGAGCCGAAAAAATCCCCGTTCTCAATTTTTTTCATATTTTCAGCATTATTGTGCACATTCATACAAATCCTACTTATCCATTCATAATAGTCAACTCCTAGCAGCTGGTTCTAACGGAACTGTTTCACTTTTCGATGCTTCGAAATTGCAAGTTGTCAGTTCGTACAAAGTTGGAAATTTCACTCGACAAGCCGTCATCAATCGCGGAGCACACTTGGTCATGGCCAAACAGGATCGGGGATTCAAGTTTTCGGTTTGTCTTCCTCAACTTTTTAGATCCCCCAAGCTTGAAAAAATGAGAAGAAAAAACATTGATGAACAAAACAAAAATTTGATTTGTTTTTTGTTCGTTTTTTTTTTTGGAACACCAAATTTCTGGTCTCAAATTTGCAGATTTTTTGTTATCTGTGAAAAAAAAATTGAAAAATATTCCAGATTCATACCCCGGGCACAAAAAGTGCGACAATTTGTGAATCGAGCGAACTTGCCACAGAACCTGCCAAATTCGATTATTCCTCTCAAACACTTGCCATTGGAAATGGAGACAGTTCAATTCTGTTCGCATTTCCTCAAACAACTCAAGAGACAACTGAAGAAGATAATGTACAGCCATAATTAATCATGTTTTTTGTTGTTGATGTATTTTGCCAGAGATGATCTCTTAAATATGAACATAATTATTCTTTCTTTTTTGAAAAAAATTACTGTTTCAAAATGGAGGTATTATGAAATCCAGGTATTTTTGAAATTAGGAAATTGTTTATGATGAGAAAAAATTTAGAAACCAATTGGATTACTAGTGAAATCGTCGATTGTGAAATATGGAGTATCAGGAGGAATTGTCGTGTCTGCGGAATCTGGAAATTCATTTTTTTTCACTTTTAGAAACTACAGTACTCCGGACCGAGAATCAATACAGAGCAGGACTAGAAATAATGTTCTCAACTATTTTTTTTTGTGCAAAATCAGAAAACAACTCGACCGAAATCAATATTACCAGAGACCTAACAAATTAAAATATTCAATCAACTAAAAAAAGTCATTTGAAACAGTAATTTTTTGTGAAAAATGAACATTCCAAAATTTTACAAAAACCAAAAGTATAATCCAAAATCGAATCGGTCACACGCGCTCCATTGATAATGTTGTCATTTCTCGGTTCAGAAGAGATTTTCAGAAATTTTTAAAAATCAGAATCTGATTCTATGCGTCTGAAAAGTCTAGAGATGTACCTCTCCAAATAATTCAGTATTTCTCTGCGTCTCGTTCACTCTCACAAACTGTTTTCCAATACGAGATACTATTGTACGGAAAATTCGTGGCGAGACCGCATGAGTCGGGAAATTTCCCGCGACATTTTATTATAGTGGTCTGTTTTTATTTGATTCAAATAATCATTCAGGAGATAAACTGTCAACAAATTAAAAACCAACTAAAAAAATATTTTGAAACAGCAAATTTTTGTGAAAAATGCACATTTCAAAATTTTACAAATATTTTCTTGATAAAATGAGGAGAATTTCAGAAGTGTTATCAGGAGCGCGAAGTTATTCAACAACAAAAAACAAAAATCCCAGATTTCCTTGATCTCACCCCTATAAATTATCCTGTCAAATTCAGCACAGGCCCGACCGGTCCGGAATTCTCGGGCCCGGAATCTTATGGGGCTATTTTGCCAACTCACTCTTCTTTTTATCGGTCGGTGTCAGGGCTCGTTTCTCTCCCTCATCCTTGGTCGCCGCCTTCTTTTTAGTCCGCCTACTTCTACTCGATTTTCTCTGCTGTTTATCGGATCCGGATGCACCGTGTGCCACCGCGGCCGCGTTTCTTTTTCTCGTCGATCCGGCTTTTTTGTCGGGTTGTTTCTCGATTTCTTTCGACGCTTTGCGTTTTTCGGCTGATAGCTTAGTTTGCGGTTCCCAGTGATACGGATCGGACCATTTGAAGTCGGCCTGTTTCATGATAACATTCAGTATAGTGAACAATTTCTCATAGTCTGGTCGATCATAATAATTCAATTTTCGCACTTCCGCCGCAAATTCGAGAAGTTGTAGCGGGCTTTTGCTGAACAACACATCGTCGGCCGTCTTTTTTTTCGACGCCAAAATATCCTGTTTCTCGCTGAACTCGCCCCATGGAAGTTTGCATCGAATCTCGGCCAGAATGTACATCACGGCCCACAGATCGTCGACGCGGCCCTGATCTTCTCGCTCGTGCATTGCCATTGAGCAGTAGCGAGCGGTTCCGCGGAAGAGGGCGCGTTCGCGCGGACGGCGAAGCGCTAGTTTGCCTTCGACTTCGGACACGTATTTTCGCGCCAAACCGAAATCGAGCACCAGGAAGTAGCGCTCGTCTTCGGTGCCCTTCTGAAATCGGGGGGAACATTTTGTAGAAAAATATAAGGCCAGAAATTGCAGAAAATTTTTTTCAAAAATAGAATTTCTGTATTTTGAAACAGTGAAAATTTGCAAAATTTTTTAAATATTGAATTTCTAAGTTGATTTTTACACGTGTCACACACGTTTTTATGATTTCGCATTTTTTTTCAATATTCACTTTACTAATCATTCCCTAAAAAAAAGAAATATTTCAAAATATTTTGAAACAGTTAAATTTTGCAAAACCTAAAATTATTCAATGATTTCCCAGTGATCATTCTTTGAGAGAGTACGAGACGCAGAGTTTTACACGTGAACTTTTTCTTCTCACACACGTTTTTATAATTTTGCATTTTTTTCAGTCACTAATCTTTTGCTCTCTCATTTAAAAAAAAAATTGACTAAATAATTATAAACCAAATGAGATAAGTATGGGTTTTGAAACAGTAAAATTTTGAGAAAAAAAAAATTAAAAATTCAAGTTCGTTTTTATTCACAAATTTCATTAAAAAATGAACTGAATGTTAAAAAAAATTTCAATTTTTTGTGTGTTCGTTGCGAGACCATTCAAATTTTGCGGATTTTTTTCTAAGTAAAAGTCCACGAAATTTTCACGGTCTCGTAACGAAAGTTCACAAAAAAGTAAACGTTTTTCTTACAGTTTGTTTTAACCTAATTTCACACACCCACTAATCAAAAAAGCTGTCGATCAACTTAAAACATTATTTTGAAACAGGAATTTTTTGTGAAAAACTCACATATCCAAGTGCAATGTTTGCCGGTTTCAAGTCTCGATGAATATAGCCACTCTAAAATTTTTGATTTTTTTTCATTTTTTTAAATGTTTTACATACATCATGAATTTGTTTGACACCAAAAAGCAACGAAATTCCGATTCTTGTTTGAGTAGAGACATTGAAAAATGGACCATGTTTACTGGAAAAAAAACAGTGAACAATGTGGCAAGGTAGTTCAACAGGTTAGGAGTTTTGTTCACAGGTGGTGGGCCAACAACCAATATCTGGCCATTTTTTGGCCAAAACTGAAAACTGGCCGGTTTCTGCCTTAAAAAATACCTCTTTTTTGATTCTGGCCAGAAAAAGTTTGAAAAAGAAAGGTGAAAAACTGGCTAGAAAACAGTGAATGATCGTATAATTTTCAAACTGATTAGCTCCGCCCACTCAAACGAGAGAAATGGCGCGCTCCGTAACCAGTTATATGTCGGTACACGAGATACTATATAAGATGCGCTTTTTTGTTTGAACCGCGGCAAGAAACCCATAGTTTCTATAAATTTTGAACATGTCCAAAACATCTTTTTGACATTTATTCACCAATTTCATGACAAAAATAACAAAATTTAACCAAAAAATTTCATTTCAAAAAAAGAGCCAGAAACCGACCAGATTTTTTGAGGTAGGAAAAAAGGCCTTTCTGAGCTCATAAAGGGTTTCAAACTGTATGGCCAAAAAATGGCCAGATATTGGTTGTTGGGCCACCACCTGTGGTTATAGATCAAGAGGTCGGGGATCGATGCCTCACCCATGCATTTTGTTTCTTCATTTTTTTTGTTTTTGGTTTTTTTTGCGAGATACTTACGATATAAGAGAGCTCAAACTCTCGCCGAGCAACGTCATAACCATATAGCAAAATTCAGTTTTTTTGCCGCTGAAAATCAATTTGGCCACATGTTTTTTGGTGGTCAACGCCTGTAATATTTGCACTTCCATTTTGAGAACATTGCCATTCGCCGTCGAGTTGTACTCGACTTTCATTGCACATGGTTGATTCTGATTCTCGATATCCTCCACCTTGAACACCGAACCACATCCACCTTCGCCGAGTTTTTGAACAATTTTGAAGCGGTTGCCAACAATTGTTCCGTCCGGCAGTGTTTCATCTTTATCAAATTCTGACATGCTTGTAATTTTTCACTTTCTTATGAGAGACGGTTTATCAGAAATGACTGAATTTTTGTTGAAGGGCAAAAATGGAGGGGCACGTGAAAACAAAATGAGCTGGCAACGTTTTCTGAATTTTTGAGGGAAAATTTTGTTGCTGAATTTTTTTTCAAAAAAAAATACTGTCTGAAATAATCCGACCAGGCCCGATTTTCGGCTCAGAATTTTACTTAGGGAAAAAATGAGCTGAAACGGACATTTTTTTCGGATGTTTTCTGATTCGGGCCTGAAAATCAGGCCTAAAAGTTGGGCCCGGAAAAAGTTGAGCCCGATTTTTCTCGTGAAGTTTTCTGGTTCGGGCCTGAAAATTTTTGGACCCAAAAATCGGGCCTAAATTGAACTTTTCCGGTAATTTTTTTTAGAATCTTGAACAAAAATTTTTCAGAAAAACTTTGTCCGGAATAATCAAGCCTGGCCCGATTTTTAGGCCCGAACTTGTTCGGGGAAAACTTTGGGCCCAGAATTTTTGTCTAAAAAAGCCTGACTTCGTTGAAATGATTTTTCTGACTGGAAAATTGGGCAAATTTGTTTGGGCCTGAGAAATTTCTAGGATCGTGAAAATATTTAATCACTCTATCCGACCAGGCTTGATTTTTCGTTCAGAGTCAAAACTTTTGAGGTCGGGCCTGATTTCTATCGGACCTGGTAGATTTCAAAAATTTTCCTGTCCAAAAACTTCTTGACCCGAGCTCAGACCTGGCCCAGGAGATTCACAAATCTCCCCTCAAATTTGCCAAAAATGACTTTTCTCATTGTCCAATTTGCATAACCGCTCTGTTTCTCCCCCATCTCACGATAACAAAAATATATTTGTTCGAATTCTTACCTGTCCTTTCTTTCTGCTCATGATCATCTCACCTATCTCTTTTTCGTGATCATATTATGTCTGCGTCTCGCTGTTCAACACACTATTTCGGGTGTTTTGCCCCAAAAGAATGTGATACTGATTATGTAAATGCAAATGCTCCCTCGAGTTGTGAAAAGTGAAGATAATAATAAGTGTTGATGATAAAAATAAACAAGTTGAGACAAGTGTGAGATTATGAGAAGAGCAATAAAAGGGTTTTGTTTATTTGTTTATGTACCTTTTGTTGATTCAAATGATTTTATGAAATTATGAGAAAATGTGTGAAGTATAGAGTCAGCTCGGACGAAAAATTGAGCCAAGTTTTTTTTTGGAAAATTCAGCAAAATTTCCACTCAAAAAGTTGCTAGCTAGGAAGAGAAGACAGGCAAATTTTGAAAGTATGAGCATGTTCAACTCTACTCTCAAATTTTCACTGTTTCAAAATTTTGCTAAGATCAAAACTCTGACATCATCATTCAATTTTTAGATGGATTCCAAAAAATAGAAACTTTTTCCAATTTGAAAAAAAAATGGAAATAAACTTCGAGTCCTGACAAAAAAGGGACTAGTTAGATTTTCATAACATTTTTTGTTGGTTTTACAAAAAAATGGGTTTTTTTATTTTACAAAAAATCGGACCGGCCCGTTTTTTTTTGTTGGACCTGATCCAATTTTCCAATTTTTTGAGCCCGTTTTTAAACCATTTTCAACCTTATTATTTTTTTTACAAATTTTTACTGTTTCAAAATTTTGATTCAAAAAAATATTTACGAATAATGTTCATAATGTGTTTAATATTTGGTTCTAACTATAAAATTTTTGACTGTAGACCCTGCGCGCATGAGCCAAAAATATAATTTTGGAATAAATGTCACGTAAAATTTTCACGTGGAAAATTCGAAATTTTACTTTCAAACATTTACTGTTTCACAATGTTTTAAAAATCAACGTAGGAGAAAGGCAAAAGTTATTTTTCCGATTTGAAAAATCTTCCTGAAATTTTCAGAAAAAAATGTATATTTTTTTTCTCGGCTTGAGATTTTTGTCAACATTCATAATTATTTTTTTTTCAAATTTTTTTTCCAAAAATTTTTACTGCTTCAAAACTTTGATTTAAATAGAAAAAAAAAATGTTCAAAGTCAGTTGTTTCCTAGATTATCACATCACTATGACAATTTTCTTTCAAAAATTTACTGTTTCACAAAGTTTTCAAATGTCAAATTTTCAGGCTTTTATATTTACAGATACCATTTTGAAAAAAATTTTCCCCGAATGATTCTGCACAAAACCGAACACCTCTTTTTTTCCCCAAACACTTCAACATCTCAATTTTTCCAATTTTTATTCACATTTTTCTTCTTTTTTTTCATCTGAAAAAAAAACACACAACATTATGGACGAATGAGAACAATGGGGGAATATAAAGAACATTCAAAAAAAAAAGAAGAAGAACAAAAAATGTTTTTTTTTCAGGGGCAAGAAAAATTTCCTGAAATTCTGGAAAAATACCGGGATTTCGCTAAAAAGTCATATATGCTTTTCGTATTTTTTTTGGTTGTTGGTTAAAATGTATTTTTGATACCTATACTTGAACCGGGGATGACTTGAGAAAGAAAGAAATTCGGGAAAGGGGATTACTGTAGGTGCTAGGAAGTGGTACTGTAGCTAGTCGAAAGATTTGAAATGGGCGGGGAAATCATCAATTAATTACATACAAAAGTGTGTGGACGATATAGTTGAGATTATCTGGAAAAAAATTTTGAAATTTTTTTTTGAGAAATTATTTTTTTGAAAAATTGAATTTTTTTTTCAGGCCGGGCCGAAAAACTCAAAAATTTTTTGAAAAAAAATTGTTAGGCCCGGTCCGGTTTCAAGATATTTTTAAAAATTCCTGATTTTTCTCAGAGCTCGAAATTTTTGGAATATTTTTTTTGAAAAATTAAATTTTTGTTGCCGGGCTGGACCGGAAAACTCAAAAATTTTGAAAAGTGAAAAATATTGAAAAAAAATGTAAAAAAATTCTCAGTCCCGGTCCGAGAATCGGTCAAAACTGACTTTTCCCGAAAAAATTTTTTTCGGAGCTCGAAACTTTTTTTTAATGAAATTTGTGATGTCGGGCCGGACCGAAAAAGTTTCAAAAAAATCTGCTAAAAATTTCAATAAAAATTTTCGGAAAAAAGTTCTCAGGCCCGGTCCGGTTTCAAGATAGAAAATTTCATAATCTTTTTTGGAGCATTATTATTTTTCTGAAAATTTTAAGAAAAAATTTTGCAGGCCCGGTTCGAAAATCGGGCTAATTTTTCGCAAGAATTTTTTTTTTCAAAATTTTCCCAAAAACCAACCTCTCATCTAATAAAAAATGCGATTATCTCGTCCACGATAAAAAGTTCCGTCAGATTGTGAGCCCAACTTTTCGTCTCGATTTTTGCACGCCTCCGAACACGGCACAACACCGTATAACTGAAGGAGTCCGGCAGTTTGGGTCGAAAGGGATCGTTTCACGTTTCGTCGCATTTTCTTCGGTTTCAGTTGATAGGCTCGGCCATATACACGTTCGCGTTTTTCGAGAACAAAGTAGAATGACCAACTGGAAACATTTTTTTTTGTTGAAAATTTTTACTGTTTCAAAGTTTTGATTTCAGGAGTTTTGTGTTTTATTTTTGTTAAACAGGCTCTTTTTTCAACACAAAGTAGTGAAAATGAATGGGTTTTAGTTTTGCAATTTTGCGGCACACAGTTTGATCAAAGGCACACACTGAAAATCAACTCTTCGTCGCAAGACCATCTCTGCGTCTCTTCTTTTTCCATTATCTTTCAGTGTTTTCCATTATCTCTCAGTTTTCTTTTTTTTCTTTTTCAAAAATCCCACGAACAGGTAAACGTAAAAAAAATCAAAAAGTTTTGTCAAACTTTTTTTTTCAAAAAAATTTGAAAAATTTACTGTTTCAAAATTGTCATAAATTCTTCGAGTTCTGAAAAAAAACTATTAACACCTTCCACAGCAGGCTTACTTTAAAACATCAAGACAATGATGATTTGTGAGAGTCGTGGTGAGACCTATGTACATGTCCGAAAAAGCGGGGCGGGCTTTTTTTTGGGCCGAAGCCAAAAGTGGATTAAAACTTTTTGAAGAAAAAAAAATTTCGAAAAAATTTACTGTTTCAATTTTCTCATAAATCTTATAGGGTATTTTAGAATTTGGTATGACGAAGATATCATAAGTTTTCAAAACATTTTCTCTTTTCGAAATGTGAGCCGCGTCGCGGACACGCTTCGCGCTCGACGACATCAAATTTTTCAATTCAGAGAATCTAACCAATAGTGAAAATGGGACACAAATCTGGAAGAATGTGTGATTTTTGAAAAATTTACTGTTTCAATTTTCTCATAAATGTTGTAAGTTGAAGTTTTTTCATTATTGACTTCGAATTTGTTTTCAAAGTTCCCGACACTTTCTCTACAATTATATTTTTCTTGTAATTTTACTTTACGATAACAAGCTTTTGCTTTTTGCTACGATTTCATTAACATATAATTAACAATCTCGCGATCAAGAAAAAAACAACTAACGTATCATCTTTATGTGTCCATGGTCGCAAATAGGTGCATCCTTGTCGATCGCGCGGAAAATAAAACTTGTCCAATGTACAGAATCCGCCTTCTGATAATTGACACGTGTAAGCGTGAAGTCTGCAAAAAGCCAGGAGATTTAGGGCGGTGATAAGGGGTTTTTGAATTTTTTTGGTTTTTTTGGAAACAGGACATTTTGGATTTTACTAACCCGTTGAAATGACTGACAATACTAATACTAACAATAATAATGAGAAGAGTGAAGAGCAGAAACAGGTTAATTTTGATTTTGAAAAAAAATTCGATGTTTTTTTCAGTTTGAGGAAGAACTGAAAAAAGAGAAAGATCTTGAAAAACAAAGAATTCAAGAAGATCGAAATATTCGAAATTCGCAAAACAAAGAATATGAGGAAAGTTTGGCGAAGGATCTTATCAAAAAGGCCGAACGCGAAAAAGCAAGAATTCAAGAAGCCAATCGGCTTGAGCGTTTGAAAAAGATAACGGAATATCGCGACAAGCTGAAAGGTTGGTATCTTATCATGACAATCTTTTCACATCGCTTCCGTAGCGTTCGTGGTGTAATGGTCAGCATGGATGCCTTCCAAGCATTCGACGGGGGTTCGATTCCCCCCGAACGCAGAATTTTTTTGTTTTTTTTTCAATTTTATTTTTTTTTAAATTCAGGAACCGTGTTCACTGGCCCGGTCAGGATTCTATGCCGCTTTCCTGATGGAAAACGTCACATTATCGGATTGCCGAACAAGGATTCGATTGAAGAATTGTTCAACGCGGTGATCAGTCATCCTTCCTGTCCGAACTACTTTTTTGTTCGACAAATTCACCCGAATATGGAAATCAAATGTTATCCGGAATGGTATATGAGATTGGTGAAAGAAGAAGATCCGGAATGTGATTTGGACAATGTGAAAAACCCTGATTTGTTGCCAAATTCTATCATTTTTGTGAATACAAGACATTCTTAACTTTTTTGTTATTTTTTTTTTTTGGGAAAGTTTTGTGAACTTTTCGGGCCAACTGGGTTTGTAAAGAAAACTACAGTATGCTATATTTTTTAAAGCGATTCACTGAAACAGTAAAAATTTTCAAAATAATTTCCAATGAATTTTTCACAATAAAAAACGTGGCACGGTAGTTCAACAGGGTAGACGTTTTGTTATAGTGTGAGAGGTCGAGGGTTCGATGCCGCACCCGGCAATTTTTTTTTGTTTTTTTTTTTCAAAGTTTTTTGGCGCATTGATATAGTTTAAATAAAATGCATACTCCTTATATAATATTTGCTCTCTTACATGCATATTGCTCATGTTTTTGTTTGCACTGAGTTATGAAATTTGAAACAATTGCTTGTTTGTTTTTGCAATTGGCACTGATTCAGGAATTTCTTATTTTTCAGCGTCGGGTCATTTTGAAATTTTGGGAGAACAAAAAAAAAATCAAACCCCCCGAACAGTTTTTGTCATGATTCATTTATTGATAACAAACAAGGGTCAGTTGACTTTACAACCTTGTTGATTTCAGGAAAAGAAAGGTTTTGTTTTGGTTTTTATTGAAAAATATATATGATAATTTATTAATTTTCGCAAGTTCAGAAAAAAAAGTGATTTTTTGGAAGGTAAAGTGTAATAAAACTGTCTTTTTGGAACATGTTAAGAGAGCCCGCTGATAAAAAAGAACATGGCAACATTGGAAAATTATTGTTTCGAAATTTCTGTGATAAATAAATAAAAATTTCGAAAATTTTTTTTTTGAAATTTTTACTGTTTCACCGATTTGTCATAGTCATTTCGGTGCTGCAACCAAAGTGTTTTTCCTTTATAGTACTGTAGAATGGTAAACTTTCCAAAATCTCTTGATTTCCCTTATTTCCTGACAAAATCATTATCAACAGAAACAAAAAAAAAACTTTGCACATTATTTGTTCTACCACCAATTGTAAAAAAGCGCAAATTTCTTTTTTTTTCTTCAAGTATTGTTTACAAAATCAAAGTCAACAAAAGTGCAACTTTCCCTTTTGTCAGGAAAACTTTGTATTTTTCCGTAGTTATGATAATGAGTCAGAAAAAAAATTGTCTTGGAAATGTCAAAAAAATTTTGGAAAAGATGACTCATTTCTTATCTTGAGTTAGATTCCAAAGAAGATTACCAAGGAACGTGGTGTAGTGGGCTAAACTTTTGGCTGTGGCGCGGGAGGTCGCAGGTTCGAAGACCGGTGGGAGCGAAGTTTTTTTTTTAGTTTTTTGTGGCTTACTTGGTTCGTTTTTCCAATAATTGGAAGGAGAATTGGACACATTGTGTGGCATTGAGTTCGAATTCGGCACTTTTGACAAAAGTTTTTGGGGAAAATGAGGAAATCGAATAATTTGTGGCGGTGAGTCCGGTGTCTAGTGGAATTTCAGTGTAATTCTTTTCAGCAGCACTAGAACCAATCAATATCATCATCACCAATATATTTGCCAGTATCATCATAATCGAACTGAAGACAAAAAAAAAGTAGAAGAAGAAGAAGAATAAGAGGAAGAGCGAAAATGTGAGGCTGGCCGGCTCGCTGTCCTGACTCCGCCCACTTTCTGTAAACGAACACCGAACCGAATTTCGTCGTCGTTTTCCTCTCCTCTCTCTTTTGACTGACTCCGCCCACTTTATGTTTATTGAAGAGATTTTAGAGAAAAAGAGGAGGGGAATTTTCGAAATTTTTTCGGCGTTTTTGGATCGAGCACACTGGAGGAGAGGAATTTGGAGAATTTAAAAAAAAACAATGAAAAATCGAAAGATTATGATGATGATGAGGTAAAACGGTTGAATTTTGAGAAAAAAAAATGTTTTTTTTTTGCAAAAAATTACTGTTTCAAGATACTTACTTATGTTGGGAGGTGAGAGAAAGGTTGATTTTGGGAATTTAATTGTTGAGTCGTAATCTGAATATACAAATTATCAAAATATGACAGTGAGCACAACCCGAAAACTGTTTGCAATCCGAAAATTTTAATTCTTTGTTATTTTTTTAGTCGTTGGAGATGAAAAGTTGCAATTTTTAGTTTTTTATTTCCGTTATGTTTTTTCTGTCAAAAAAAATCATTTTTCATCGCCGTCTTCAAAAATTCGCAACTCATCAAGTTTTCAAAGTTTTTGCCACGGCCTTCCGAAAGGGAATCGATGAGAGTGAGAGAGAGCACAGAGGTGATTATTATTAGAGCGCATTTGCTCTCTCTAAATTGACAAGTTTCGAGAATTTCCCGAGAGGTCATTCAGTCGAGTGACCGACAAAAGTCAAGGTATGCGCCAGGCGCTATACTTGTGTGTGGTTTTTGTCGGCGTTTCCAATGGAAAAAGGCCGCTCTCATCTTATAGTTTTCACTGTGAGTTAATTTTTCTCTGTTTCTCTGTGCCTCCATCGAGGGGAAAACTCTCATCGATTCCATTTTTTCTCTTGCCTGAAAGGTTGTGTTTGATGTCTGGAAATTTCTGTGCGCGGTTTGATTAATTTTTCTTTTTCAACTTTCAATTTTTATAACATTTTTGATCAACTTTTGGTTTACATTTGATGGTGTAATAAAAGACTTTGAAATAATGAAACCTTATAAATTACTTGAAACAGTAATTTTTTCAAAAATATGGAAAACTGAAATTGACAAAAAAAATTCAATTTGAGGAGAGAAGGAAACGTCAAAAACCAGAATTTGAAAAAAAATTGTAAACGTGAAAATATGATAATGACGTGGTCAGTGCTCAAACCCGGAACTTGTTTGCAATCTTGATAATTTTCAAAAAATTGAATTTCGAAGCTATTGGACATCTCTGATCTCTCTCACTATTTCTTGTCAGAAATTCTATAATAATTCTGGTTGGAAAGATTTTTCGAGTTTTCGTGTTATTTTCTAGTAGAAAAGTTTGAGTTTGAGTTTTAGAAGCCAGTAATATTTCATATAACTTTTTCAATCTCATAGATATTGAAAATTGTTGAGTAGGTCTTCGAGTTTTAGAATAAGAATTTTTGAAACAGTAAATTTTTTAAGAAATCAAAAATTTTTGAACGATTTTTTCTTGCCAATTTGAAAACTTTTGTTTTCGAAAAATATACCGTACCCAGTTTATTCTCATGTAAAATATACCTAATTATGAATAATAATATGAGTTGTGGTACCTGTTACAAAACTTAATCATCTAACTACTTGTTTTTTTCTTCTTCCCCCCGTGACACATATTCCCATCCAATAAAAGTGCAGAAACCAAATAGAAAAGTACAAATAAAAAGAAACAAAAAAAAAACATTAAAATTTGTGTGAAAATGAGTCTGGGAAGAGTGTACGATTTCGCAAAAATGTTTCATTTCCGCTTCGGCCCGAAAAAACAACAACAAAATTGTTGTTGGTCAACACAGTTTCTGGATGTTTCTAGAAATCCAATCAAATCATTTTTCCATGTTTCCGGTACGAAGTACTGTAGTTTTGGAAGGGTTATTGTTGTGAGATGATGGTTTTTCGGGGGAATTTTGTTATCACCGAAATGCTCGAATATTACAACGGGGAAAACGAAACAAAACATAGATTTTTTCGGCGGAATAATTGGATGATTCGCCATCCCGTGACTATCACCAACTTTGCTTTTTTTGTCGAAGACTGGAAAATAGTGATAGAGGAGGAGATTGTGGTATTTTGGGGAGCAGGCTTGGGCGGAACCGAAATCGGAAATTTCCCAATATCCCGAACTTCCGATCATTTTCTGAAAAAGTTTAACGGAACTTTTTTGGGGCAAGACTTTTTCCGAATTTGTGTCGGAAGATATTTTCGAAACTTTTCTGGAATTTTTTTCCGATTTTTTCATTACAAAGTTCCAAAAAACATATAAATTTTTTCTATATTCTGACAAAAGTGTCTCACTTTTCAAGATTTTGGACGTTTGGCTGAAAAGTTCCGAAATTTCCGGATTTTCCGACGAAAATGTAAAACAGTTTCGGTTCGGAAAGTTCCGAAAGGTTGGTTCCGCCCAAGCCTGTTGGGGAGTTGTCTCAAGAACATTTTGAGATCATGGGACTTTTGAGAAAAACTTTTTGGCTCGAAAACATTTTCTGACCTGAAAAATTTGTAGATTTGAAAAAAAAATAATTTTTGTGAAAATTTACTGTTTCAACTTTGCGTGAGAAATTAAAGTTTGCTATTCGATTTAATTGTATTCTTCTATTTCATTACTGTGAATTTTTCCTTCGAGTAAATAAATTTGATCCAGATTCTTGAACATTTTTCAATTCGGCCGTATTTTCTGCATGTGTTACGGCGAGTTTGCCGCACAAACGCGGCGGGAGCGCCGTTTCCAAAAATGCCGCGTTCGAGCCCAACGAAAGTTCAAAAAATTCAGCATTGAACAAGCCAAAGTTTGAACAACACATTTTATAAATGATTTTTTAAGTTTTATTCCACAATTTTTTTCGGTTCTAGTTAGATTTTACTCGGATTTTATACTTTGCAATTAAAACCACCTAATTTTGAAGAACGCATTTTATAAAATGTTTGAAACAGTGAATTTTTCAAAAATAACCTGATTAAATTTTTTTTGATTTTGAAAAACTAAGTCAATTTTTTTCTTAATAAACATCGACATTTGGAAGAATTAGTTTTTTTGTAATTTTTTATTGTTTCAATTTCACCTTATAATGAAAAGTTTTTTTGTCGAACTATTGACACTTTCTGCCTTTTCACAAATTTTCTGATAGTGTCACCCAATTTTCAAGAGCACATTTTGAAAAAAGTTCGAAACAGTTATTTTTCCAAAAGTAACCTGGTTGAATTTTTTGATTTTTAAAAAGTAAGTCAATTTTGTTCATAACTTTCGGAACTTTATAGTTTTGAAATTTTTTACTGTTTCAAAGTCAAGTCAATAATTGAATGCATTATTTTGTCAAACAATCTCATACAATTTAGCAGTATTGGCTATTGACTCATATTCACGAATAAACAAAAAACTTTTCGTTTCAAATGATTATGTCAAATTTTCAATTTTCACTGGTCACTGTTCACGAATGTTTCATTGCGAATTAACGAAGTTTCAGACTTTTTCAAAAATAAAAAGTTTGAAACAGTAATTTTTCTCAATGTCTTTTTGAAAAATACAACAGATTTCTCGGCTCTCCGGAAATTCAAAATTATTTCGAAGATCAACAAGACTTCTCATTTTTCACGGGAAATTAGAGATTTTCAAGTCTTACCAAAATTCGAAGAAAAACATTTTTAACAAAAAAGTCTAAAATTTTTAGGTTTGACGTGACCCAATTCAAAATTTTTTTCGATTTGCGAATCCCCCGGTTTCGGAACAAAACTGTTTTGAAAATGTTTGAAACAGTAATTTTTTCAACATAAAATTTGTAAAAAAAAGTTTTTTTCTTGGAGATCACAGCAGATTCATCGACTATCCTGGAAAAATTCGAATATCGATTTAGTTCAAACACACCAGGTTTTTTTTTGCCAAAAATGTTTTTAGCTATTTCCTGAAAGGGTCCTAATGAAACATGTTTTAAATTCTAGACAGGAATTTTTTCAAAAAAAAAAAAAATGAAAACTCTCCTATAAATTTTTGTAAAATTTTACTGTTTTAATTTCACGTAAAAAAAACATCGAAATATCTTTGTTACCAGTTCAAAAATACGACTCAGAATTTAGGCCTCGGGTCAAGAAAAAGCGAACATTTTTCGCTGACTAACTTGGCCCGCTGATCTATTTTTTTGGTCCGATCATTTTGAGAAAAAGTTCATAACTTCAGTGGTTTTATCAGCATTAAAATCTCTCCAGACAAAAATAGAAAGTTCACGTTTTAAAAATTTCAATTTTGTGAATTTGAATTTTTTTGAGTTTTTCTCAAATTTTCAGAAGATAAAAGTCATTGACATTTTTGATAAGGAGGTTCTCTTTTTTCTAGAAATTAGCATGGTGTCAAGTTGAACCTGCCTTCTAACATAAGCCTCACCCAACTACAGTACTCATTTACAAGACTACAACATCAAAGTTCTCAACTCCATTTTCATTCGCTGTCCTTTTTTTTTTGTCATGTTAGTTAGTATTTATAAAGTTCATATTTTCACGCAAAATAGTGTGAAATAGACAGAGACGCCGACAATACGAAGACCGGTTTGTTGGCCTTTTTCGTCTGCGTCTCCAGCTTCTCTCAATTTCTCTTCATTTCTCTTGTATTTTTGCAAATTTTATTTTATTTTTCGAAATTTGGCAAAAAAAAGAAGGTTTTTGTTTTTTCTACGATTTTTTGAATTTACAAATCGATGAGAATTCAATGAAACATGGCTAGTTCAAATAGAGTTCTTGTTTACAAAATTGATCATTGTTTGGAAAATGTCGTGAAATTTGAAACAATTTGTTTTTTTTTTGAAAAATTTACTGTTTCAACAAGTTGTTTTATAGTTTTCTGGTTGTTTTATTTACTAACTACACTTTTGTCGCTAGGTTTCTTTCCATAAAAATTGATAATAAATAAAAACAGGAACTTTTCTGTAATTTTTCTCTGCGTCTCGTTATCTCTCACAATTTGATTTTTGAATATAGGTGAATTTTTCCTTTTCCCCCTCCCGAGAAATGTTATCGAAAATCCCGATCAATTATTTTTCCATAAGCCTGCTGTTCTGAACTTTCGGACCAAAAACATTCTGAAATTAAATTTCTATTTTTCCGTTTTTCCATTCAATTTTTCGGAAAAAAATTTTCTACCCAAAAAACGGAAAAATTTTCAAATTTCCATTCTTTCAAAAGGGATTGTCCCAAAAATTGAAAAAAAGCAGCGGTAAAATTCGAAAAATCCGGAATTTTGTTTTCCCACATTGAAATTTGGAACTTTTCCAAAAAGGAAAAACCTCCAGAAAACCGCCTAATTTCAAGTTTTTTCTAAGATTTTGAAAAATTGTTGAAAAAATATTGTTTCACTTCAGAGCTTCTAAATAAATACCAAACAAAATATCAGACAAAAACAATTATAAAATATTTGAAACAGTAAAAATTTGAAGCTGCAATTTTTTTTCAAAACAATTAATTTTCCCTGCAGTTTCCGATCAAAAAATTTCTGAAAATTAAATTTCTTGTTTTCAGTATTTCTGGAAATATTACTATAATTTTGTAAAAAAAAATCCAGCCAAATACTCGGAAAAATTTTCCGAATAATAACTTTTAATAAATTCCGGAATATGTTTTTCCAGTTTTCAAAATTGGAAGTTTTACAAAACGCAAAAGGTTCAAACGCCCGCCTAATTTCGAAACTCAAATTTCCATTTTTTTTTTCGAATCTCCGGGTTTTCCAAAAAAATCTGTCGGAGAAATTGTTTTTCGAAAAAAATTTCCAAGATTTTGAAAAATTCTAGAGACCTCCACGTTATTCACAATAAGTTGAAAACCACACAAAACAATTATAAAACATTTGAAACAGTAAAAATTTGAAATTTCAATTTTTTTCAAAAATTAATTTCCCTCCTCTCTCTTTCTCTCAATTTCGAAATTCGATTTGTCTTTTTTCCCTGGCTCAATTTTTTCTCATTTCCAAAAGCATTTCGAGATTCGTCCAAAAAGCTGTAATATTAAATATTATTTGTTTTGCTCCCCTTCGAAATATGTTGCCATTTTCCAATTTTCCATTTCTCCCATCGATTTTGTGTTGTTTTTTGTTTTTTGTGTGGTTTTGAAACCCGGCACAAATACGTTTCAACTCACAACGAGAACAATCCGCTTCTAGAATTATGTTTGATGCGTTATCAGTTTTGTTGCCTGCTGATAACTTTCATTTTTCACACATAAATTTTCGAAATTTCGTGTACTTTTTTATCGATTTTTCGGGATGATTTTAGTTGGTCTGACTGATTAAAATAATCTTGTTATCTTGACAAATCGTGGGTGGATGTTATCTATTCGGTAGGAGAACAAAAAATGTGAAGAGACTTTGAATTTTTTCACTTTTTCAGTTTTGCACTTAATTATAGGGGTTTTGGTTATTCCCCAAATTTTGAAAAATTTACTGTTTCACTTTTGTATTAAAACTTCTGTCTTAAAATTAAAAAAATTCTCAATGTTATAGTCTTTTCAAAAAAAAATTTGATAATATACGAGAAAAAAAATGTTTTGAAAAAACTGCGCACGAAATTACAGACCCACAAATTTAAATTTTTTTGAAATCACAATGTTTTCACAGTGAAGTTTTCCTGTTTCTCTGTGTCTCTCTTGGCGAAAAAACTCTCATCGGTTTCATTTTTACGGTGCGATTCCCAACCTATGCAATTTGTTTCAAATTTTTCTTTCAACTCAACAAAAAAAAATGTTTTTTTTTCTGAAATTTATGTTTGAGTAGAAAAAGTTTTCACTATTTTTGTACTCTTAACTTTGTGAAAATCAAAATTCGAACAAAAATAAGGATAATGTGAGTTCGAAAAAATATTCAAACGTGAACCAAAAAACAAAGACTTTAAATTGTTCTGTTCCTCGATAACCCTTTATTTGTCCATTTCTAATTCTCTATGTCTTCTCGAATCAGATGCATCATGGCTCTTCGGCGTCAACATCATCATCAATGCAACGTAAATCAACATCATCGACCAGTTCAATCCATCTTCATCACAATTCGATGAACGGATCACATCGCAACGGTTCGACATCGTCTTCTCGAGCACCACTTCTCACTCGACACAACGAGATGGATTTCGGCAAAATGTTGATGGCCATGGAGAAAGGGCATAAAGTGTGCAAGATGGCCGTGTTGAAGAAATGGGATCCCGCTTATAAATTGTTGACTTTGGATCGGAATTCGAGACAGATTTTTTTGACCAAAATTGAACAGGCCGCCGTTAGGTAAGAGGCATCAAAATGTGCAAAGTTTTAGAGGCGGAGATTATATGGGAGTGTCCAAAATCAGAGAACAATTTAAAGGAACATGAATATTTCTCAAAAAAAAGTTAGAACCTTGATGTCTAGCTCGAACAAGGAGCGAGTGTTTTTTAAACTTTTTTTTTAAATTTTTGCCACTTATTTGCAAGTTCCACATTTTTTGAGTACAATATCGCTATGTTCCTTTAAAAAATTACGGTATTTTTTTTTTCGAAATTTGACACAATTTCAATTGGCGAAATAGTATGAGAGATTTTACCAAAGTGGGCGGAGCTAGAGAAATGGCAGTGCGCAAAACCTGGAAGTTGTTTGCAACAGTTTTTTGGAAATTTTGAAAAATATTTGGTTTGAAAATGGAAAAAAAAAACCGAAAAAACTGAAACGGGGCCAGAATCTTTGATTTCAAGTTTAGGTCCATTTTTCCAAAAATCGGGCTTTTTCAGGTTCAAAAATTTTTTCAGGTAGTACTCCCAATTCAGTCCCAAATTTCGAGCCCATTTTTGTGCCTGGCCCGATTTCAAAACAGTGTTTTCCAGAAATAAGCCAACAATTCTCGACATTCGACACATTCGCGAAGTTCAAACATTGCACTACAAACTGAACACAATTCGAATAGCGGATAAATGGAAAAAAGATCGAGAAATTATCAATTTCGATCCGACCAAAATATTGATCATCTCAAGTGGAATGGGATTCGCACTTTCTTATTGGATTTTGCTGTGTGAGTTTTGGGGAAATTTTTCATTGTCAATCCAGCCAGATCAGCATTAAGAAAATGATGAAAGATCAGGTCAAAATGAGAGAATTAGACAGCTCACAAAATTATTATCATTAGAGCGCATTTGCTCTCTCTCTCTCTAATTTGATGGATTTTGAGATTTTTCCAAGAGGTCATTCAATCGTGTGACCGACATCTCACGGGAAGCGAGGCGATATACTTTGTGTGTGGTTTAGGTATAACTGCGTTTCCGATGAGAAAGACCGCTCTAATATCTGACTGACAAGAAAATTTGAAAGAAAGTTGTTATGAAAATAAGATTCTGTAAATAGAAAAACGATGAAATTGAGATGCCGGAGTAAATATAATTGTATAAAACTTACACAATTACGCAAATTTTGAAACAGTAAATTTTTGGAGAATTTCAGTTGAAACGGTTGATTATTTAACAAAAAGTTGGTGTTGTAGTTTTTTTTGTATTGACCTGGTAATTTTTTCGAATTCTTTTTTTTGGTTCCTGCAAAAATCGATCATAGTTGAATTAAAAATTAAAATTTCAAAATTGAATTAAAAATTAAAATTTCCAATGCGCGCCGTTTAAAAAAAATGTTTTTTTTTCTTTTTTTATTGTCACGTATAGGTCGATCAGAGAGTCTTTTTCTGGAAATAAATATTCGTTGCTGAAGTTTCAAACTACAGTAACCGCCGATTGGTATGTAATAGGAAAATGTTATTACACAGTTATTGAGCTCACACAATTATGCAAACTTTGAAACAGTAAATTTTTGGAGAATTTTCAGTCGAAACAGTGGACGCATGCAAAACATGGTCATTAGGTCTGCACAATCTGATGATGGAAACACGCGATCGAGACTCTTCACCTCATCCTCTTCGAATCGAACGATTTCTTCATAAACACTTTTTGAGCCTCATGTCACCGGCTACTGATTCGTTAGTTTCCTTTTTTTGTTGAGTAGAGCCAAGAGAGAGAGAGAACGAGACGGAGAGAAATCAGAGAAAAAAGTCTCGCTCATTTTCATTTTGAGCCCCTCCCCACAAAAGTGTTTTCCAGAGTGGCTCGAAAACACATGAAACCATTTGTCCAAACTTCTCTTCAATTCAAAACTCAATCAGTACAACTTCAAGAAGTTACCGAAGATTTGATGGACTTTGAACAGTTTAGCTATGCAAGTCGGCAATTGATTCATGTTCCGGAGGTTGGTTTTTTTTTTGAGAAAAAAAAATTTGAAAATTTTTACTGTTTCAACGGATTTATTAGAGAGGTAAGTTTTTTAGCGTTTTACTAAGACTATAGCAGGTACTAGTACAAAAGCTTGAATTTGAGATTTCACATTATTAGACGTAAAGAAACTTGACGAAGTTTATGATTTGAAAAAAAAAATAATTTTTACGCCAACTTTTTTTGCGTCTATAATACCGATTCGACCGCTGTGGAATTTTTTCTTGAAATTACAACTTTATGAGCTATTCTCCTCAAAACAAAATTTTTTTTTTTCGAAAATTTTCACTGTTTTAAAGATACTTCAATTGAAAAATTAGCTCGTTGAAACTGTTATTTTCGTAACACTTAGCAACGCAGAGAAATCACATTTTTTGCAATTTCGGCTCACGTTTTTTTCTGACATTTCAAGAAATACATTAAGTTTTTTTTAACCAGAAAACTATCATGAGAAGTTCTCAGAAAATAGACGAACCAAAAATATGAAAAACAGTCCATTTTTCGAAAAATCCAGTTTTTAGAAATGCTGCTTCGCGAAAAAAACGAACGTGAAAATAATATAAACGTGAAATTTTGAACCAAAAAATTTGTGGTCTCGTTTGATTGTCAAACTTCTTCGAGGTTGACAAGCTTACCTCTCCTCTAAATCACGAAATGAAAAAAATATAAATATTTGAAAAATTTACTGTTTCAAAGATAGTTTATTCGGAAACGTAGAAAGTTCAAACTGTTACGTAAAACTATTAACTGTTCCGTATAACTATAGTCTCTGCGTTTTTTGAGCGTTTTTTAAGGTTATAACTCTTAATTTCTTCTCAAAATACAACAGGAAACAAAAACAATTTCCAAAAATGGTTACTGTTTCAAAGATACTTCAATTGAACATTCAGCTCGTTGAAACTATGGAGTAAAAAGAAACCGTAATCTGGCCAAAATTAAGATATTTTCCTCGCGAAAAAAGAGAATTTTTGAGTTTCCAATAAATATTTTGTGACATTTGGAAACCGGTCATTTCGAAACCGCATGAAATTTCGAGAAAAAGGAGGAAGAAATGTTTGTTTGTCTACTGTATGGCGTATCCAGTGAGATGTCGGTACACACATTTGTTGAAAAGGAAAAGATGAACATTACTTCTTTGGTAATGTTCATTATATTTGTGATAATTTTATGCGGTTTCGAAATGTCGCGATTTCGAAACGTCGCGGGTTTGAAGAGTCGCGCTTTCAAAATGGGTAGTTTTCGAAATGTCGCGGTTTCGAAGTGTCGCGTATTCAAATTGTCTTGATTTCGAAATGTCGCAATTTCGAAACGTCGCGGTTGCGAAATGTCGCGTTTTCGAAATGTCCCGGACCCCGCTTTTCGGTAGTAAAAGCGTGTTTTTCCAGCTGTTCACATCTCGATTCTCGGATTTGGCCGAAAAATGCGATCGTCGCGGTCAAATCATCACCTTTCAAAATTTTCTGCGCTTCCTCGACAACAAACAATTCGACGACATGGCGTCGAATCGCGCGCGAGCTCTCGACTTTCTCAATCGCTACTTTCAACAAGATCAAGCGCCGTACGGCGAACGAAACGAGCCGGCCATGACGGTGCTCGAATTCTGCGACTTTCTCTTCTCGCGCGAAAATTCGCTGTGGGATCCGACGAACGAAAAAGTGACGCACGACATGAGTCGCCCGTTGTCGCACTATTGGATCGCGTCAAGTCACAACACGTACTTGACGGGCGATCAGCTCAGATCGGAATCATCGCTGGATTGTTATGCGCAGGCTCTTTTGATGGGTTGTCGATGTATCGAGCTGGATTGTTGGGATGGTCAGAAGAAGGCGGGTTTGAACGAGTTTCACGATATCGTCATTTATCACGGGTACACAATGACATCCAAAATTCTCCTACGCGACGTTCTCCAAGTCATCAAACACTACGCATTCATCACCAGCGAATATCCGGTCATTCTTTCAATTGAGGACAATTGTAGCGTGCCCGCACAACGACTCTTGGCACAAGAACTCAAAGAAGTCCTAGGCGAATATCTGTTGACACAGCCGGCAAATCGGGAAGAAACCCAACTACCCTCACCGGCTGCGTTGAAGAAAAAAATCATTGTGAAACACAAAAAATTGCCGGTGGAAAGCGAAGATTTGGCGACGATTGTCAAAAATGATGAATGTGAGATAATCTGATCAAAATTTGAGAGGTTCTAATTTATTTTTGAAAAGTTTACAGTTCAAGACACTGATATTATTGCTCGAGAATGTGTCAAGAAGGATATTTTGGGGTTCAAAAATAGTACTAGTCATGTGAGTTGGACTTTTTCGAGAGATTTTAGGCCAATTTTTCAGACCGGCCTCCCGGGCAAGCTCCTCTTTGAGACTTGCGATATTTGAAAATTTTTACTGTTTCAAATATTCTTCAAATCACGTTTTTTTCGACAATTAGGTAATCTGAATAATGGTTCAGTTTTAAATAGTTTTTTTTCAAACCAATTTTTTTTGTTATCACGAATTTGAAACAGTAAATTTTTGAAAAATTTCATATCCCACATAATAATCGATTTGTTCTTAAAATTTTCCACTTTTGCTCAAAAAATTGTTGGAAATAGGCGGTGCATTTTTATTATCGTTCGAAACGAGCACTCAATTTTACCGTCTTCAAAAAAAGATAAATTTTCAAAAAAAAAATACTGTTTCAAACTTTTTTTAAATCTCATTTTTCTTCCCAAATTTGCTAATACGTAGATTTTTCAAAAATCACCGAAAACTGGGAAAAGTCATTTTTTTAGCGGGAAATAAAATTCCAAATATTTGGAAACCTACTGCAAACTGTGACCTCATAAAATTGTAGGTCAGTCAAAAGTCGAATCGGCCCAGGCCTGTTGAAAAAATAGACTTCAAAAAATGGAACAGGTCTCATTTTCGGGCCGATTTTTTCCGATTACGGAAAATCGGGCTAGAGTAATTTTTTTGCTTGGGTATTTTTTTCTAGCTGAAAAAAATTATCCAGCCAAACAATTTTCATCTTTTTGAGAGATATCTACAAAGTCTGACCCCCTAAAAATTGTAGCCCGGGCTAAAATCAAATCGAGCCAGGGTTGATAAAAAACAGATAAAAAAGCAGGCTTTATTTTTCTGAAAAATCAAAAACGTGACCCCGAAACGTCTGACTTCTCTGCGTCTCATCCTCTCGATTTTTCCAGGAATGGTCATCGCACGTGTTCATTCTCTTCCCAGATCGTCTTTGCTATCTGCTCGACCCAGCTGGAGATGAAATGAAAGACGATAGTACAAGCATAAGCGGTGATCAAGAATCGGACGATGATCCGTCGGGCTTCGGTGTGAGACCCGAAGAGATGCACGTGACAGAAGAATGGTTTCATGGAAGATGTGAACGAGATGTGAGCTGGAATCTGATGGACTTTTGAAAAATTTTGTGTTTTTAGGAGGCGAAAAAACGAATTTTGGAGCATAAGGAGAAGGGGAATGGGTTGTTTATGATACGTGATTCGAACCTGTTTATTGGCGATTTTTCGCTTTCGATTTTGCATGATGACAAGGTTCATCATGTTAGGATTCGATCAAAGATTATTGATAGTGAGTTAGGAAATCCATCCAGAAGGGAATCGATGAGAAAGGGTTGATTATCATTAGAGCGCGTTTGGTCTCTCTCTCTCTAAATTGATTTTTTCCGAGAGGTCATTCAATCGAGTGACCGACATCTCACGGGAAGCGAGGCGTTATAGTTTGTGTGTGGTCTATCTCTGTGAATAACATGAGAGCGTGTTTGCTCTCTCTCTCTAAATTAATTGACTTTGAGAATCCCCGAGAGGTCATTCAATCGAGTGACCGACATCTCACGGGAAGCGAGGCGTTATACTTTGTGTATGTCTGCGTTTCCAATGGGAGAAGACCACTCTCGCCTGATAGTTTTCACTAGGAATTTTTCTTTGTTTCTCTGGGACTCTCTTTCCTGAAAAATCGTGAAAAATTGATTTCCAGAAGAGAAAAAGTACTACTTTATGGACAACAAAGTATGCGACACATTATACGAGCTCGTCTCCTACTATACCCGCCACTACCTCACAACTCCCTCGTTCAAAATGGTGCTCACCATCCCGTGCCCTCAACCACAACCACACCTCAATGAACCGTGGTTTTCGGCGACGGCGGACAAGGAGAAGGCTGAAGAGCTACTGAGCTTGGTACCTGAAGATGGAGCATTTCTTATTCGAACATCATCTGTTGATGCGTCGGTGTTTGTGTTGTCGTTGAAGTGAGTTTTTTTGTTGTTGAAATTTTTACTGTTTCAAATGGAAGATATTTGGAGAAGAGCAGCAAAAAAAACCGTAAAAAGTGGAAATTGAAAATTATTACTGTTTCAAACATTTTTAAAAATTTGTTTTTCGAAAAATGAGTGATCCTGAGTGAAATGAGTGATTAATTGCCAGACGTGAGAGAACATTTTGAAAACACATCTTTTTCGAAAAACCCGAAACTTTCAGAACCTTCTGATATTGGGTAAAAAAGTTCCGAAATTTTGGAAATTTCCGGTCCCGGTTCTGCCCGAGGGTGATTTCATTGTTTGGGTGTGAATTTTATCAACAAAAAAAAATGAAATTTGAAAATTATTACTGTTTCAAACATTCTTCAAGTCTCATTTTTTTTCGAAAATTGAGAAAAAAAACTTGTAAGTTATTTTTAGATAAAAATAGACATGATGATTATGGGTCAAGTTTGAACTTTTATTTTTACATAAGTTTGAAACAGTAAAATATTGCAAAAATTCATCACCCTTATTTTCGAATTATTTTTGAAAAGTGTAAAAAATCTACCGCTTTGGAAAAAAATGAAATTGGAAAAAAATTACAGTTTCAAACATTTTTGAAATCTTGTTTCTTCGAAAATCGGGTAATCTAAACAGTCTTTCTGAATCAAATCATTCTTTTTTCAAAATCTACAGAACAAAAAAATTATAAAAACAAATATTTGACACGGTGGGAATAGAAATTTGGATCTGGAAATAATATCAACCGAACTAGCATTCTGACCAAATTTTAACTTTTATTATCATGTGAATTTGAAACAGTAAAATTTTGCCAAAATTTATTACCCTAATTTTCGAATTATTTCGAAATTTAGACCTTACCGTCTTCAAAAAAATTACTGTTTCAAACATTTTTCAAATATTGTTTTTTACGAAAGGTGCTTGTTCGCTTGTAGTTCATATTTTTCAAGATCCACAGAAAAGCATAATTAAATTTTTTGAAAAAATTAATATTTATTATGCGTCAAGTTCGAAATTTTATGATTTATTTTTCTAATTTTCAATTTTTTTCGAAAAGAGACTATCGTCTTCGAAAAAATGCAATTTGAAAGTTATTACTGTTTCAAAAATTTTGAAAATTTGTTTTTTCGAAAATTTGGCAATCCACTCCTGATGTTCATTGAGCAAACAGTAAAATTTTGCAAAAAATAATTACCCTAATTTCTAAAATTTTCCAATTTGTCCAGAGTCGACGGTGAATTTTGGCATTATCGTTTGAAACGAGACGGTCGAATATTCGTAGTCAATCAGAAAATGTTCGAAAATCTCAATCAAATCGTCGAATACTACGACAAACGTGAATTCGTGCGCGGCATCAGTCTACGTTTTCCGGTCAACGAACGCAACATCAATCATTTGACGGCCGAACTGGCCGAGGCGCGAACTCCCGGTTGCTACATGGAGTTGAAGGATCTCGACAAAGAGGTGCAGGCACGCGCACTTCGACCGTATCGCGGCACCGCCGACGACGAACTCTCGTTCCCCGCCAACGCCATCATCACCGTGTTGAGAAAAGAGGAGGGATTGTGGAGAGGGCGGTATGGATCCGACACCGGATGGTTTCCGTCGGCACATGTTCAGGAAATTCTCCCCGAGAAAATTACGAATTCTGGTGAGATTTTCAGGTGAAAATTGAGAAAATGTGAACGTTTCAGAAACCAGTAATTATAATACAATTGAACTGGCTGGAACGCTCATCGAACAAGTCAATGATTCGGATCGACCCTATGTCATCAAAATTTCACAGAGTAATCAACATTGGATGAACAAACAAGTCTATTATTTGTCGGCTAATTGTGAGTTTCTTGAATTTTTGAAAATATCAAGAAAGTGCCAAGTTTTTGAACTATGAAAATCAGGCCTGGTTCTTTTTCAGGCTTACCTAGAATAAAACTTTGATCTCAGAAATATCCAGTTAGCACTAGACTCGATTTTTGGGTCCGATAACGGTTGTAAAAAAATTTTGGGCTCAGAGAACTTTCAATTTCGTTTGTCAAAAGTTCAGAAAAAGTACTGTATTTTTTTCCGTACATTTTTTGGCCAAAAATACCTGGCCCGGAAAGTTTTAAAATTCATTTTCTCAGAAACAGTACTGTAATTTTTAAAAAGTTTGTTTTTGTCTGAAATTATCTGGTCCAGAAAACTTCAAAGCTTACTTCTCAAAAATTCAAAAAAAAAGTACTGTAGTTTTTTTTCTGCTAGAAGTTTTCGAGCCGGAAAAAAGTTGAAATCTCATTTTGTCAGAAGTTATGAAAAAAAAGTACTGTAGTTTTTTTTTTGTTAGATTTTTTTGGCAATATATTCGTGATCCGAAAAATTTTGAATTTTTTCCAAAATATTAGAAATATCAGAAACAAGTTACTCTAGTTTTTTTTCTGTCAGAAATTTTCGGGCCTAAAAGTTTTGGAGTTCCTTTTCCCAAAAATTTAGAAAAAAAGTACTGTAGTTTTCTCTGAAATATTTTTTGTCGAAAACCAGGAAAAAATTCGAAGTCTCATGTTAACAAATGCCTAGAAAATAGTACTGTAGTTTTTATCTGTCAGATCGTTTTGGAGGCCGAAAGTTCAAAATCTCAATTTCTCCAAAAAAAATTATATCAGATATTTTCTTGGAAACAAATTTCCAAGCCAAAAATTTCGAAAATTCAAAAATCTTTTTTTTTTTTTTGTGAAAAATTTACTGTTTCAAACATTTCTCAAAACTTGTTTCTCATAAATTGAGTGATGTTCGTTTTGTATAATGTTTTTTTCATCTTTGCGGTTTCGAAAAACTCTGAAAAATTGATTTTTTTCTGGCGAGATTTCGAAAATTTCACAAATGAAAAAAGTATCTCGAAGATATGAATGCAATTAGGCAGTACCAAGTTCGAACTAGATCTACCAGTTTCTGTTTTTATGATAACATGAAACTGAAACAGTAAAAATTTGAGGAAAAATTTGAGAAAAACAATTTTTCAGCCCCCGAAGAAGCTGCTGAATGGCGAAACAATTTGTTCGAACTAACTCGATCTGTAAACACAAAAATGTCGATTCTTCGAATCAAAGAAAAAGAGAAACGAATCGCCGCCGAACTGTCGAACCTTGTCGTCTATTGTCAAGCGGTTCCCTTCGATCCCGCCCACATCTACAACGACGCCTTCTACGAAATGTGCTCATTTGTCGAGGGCAAACTCGACAAACTCGTCGAAAAAGGCTTGTTGCCGTTCAACTCGCGAAAATTGTCGCGCGTCTATCCGAACGGTTCGCGTATCACCTCCAACAACTATAGCCCGGTTCCGATGTGGAACGCCGGTTGTCATATGGTCGCGTTGAACTATCAAACCGGTGACAAACCCATGCAACTCAATCAGGGCAAATTTCTGGCGAACGGTCGATGCGGCTATGTGCTCAAACCGGATTATATGCTGAACGATGAGTTTGATCCGCAAGCGGCGGATAAATTGACAACAACATATCCGATTAGATTGAATGTTCAGATTATCGCCGGGCGGCATTTGTCGCGACGCGATAAAAACAAGGGTATATGCTCGCCGTTTGTCGAGATTGAAGTCATCGGTATGCCGTGTGATACAAGGGTTTATCAGACAAAAACCATCGCGTCGAATGGTCTCAACCCGATTTGGAATCAAACCTTTACCTTTGAAATTCAATGTCCCGAAGTGGCTCTCATCCGGTTTCACGTGGAAGATGGTGACTTTGTCGGACCGAAAACCGACCCGTTCATTGGTCAGGCTGTCTTTCCCGTCGACTCGATTCGATGCGGTTTTCGAAGTGTTCCACTGAAAAATCAGTATAGTGAAGAGTGCGAGCTGTCGTCGTTGTTGGTTGATGTGCAAATGTGCTCGAGAGAAGGGTCGCAGCTTATTCGATCGTCTTCGCATTTCTTACAGGTTGGTTTTGTTCACAAATTGATTTTGAAAATTTACTGTTTCAAATACGTGATGATTCATTTCAAAAATTGTAACTTTAATATTTTTGACACAATTTTTTTGTCTAGATTTTACTGTGAGCCTAGCGAAGACAGATTTTTAGACATAGGTTGAGTCTGACAATTTTGAATTTTCACAGTTGATTGTTGAACTATTTTAGGAGCTTTCGAATTTACATTTGAAAATATATTGAAACAGTAAAAATTTGAATATCTGAAAAAAGTCAATGAACAATGTAATTTTTTGTTGAAAAATAGCAACCTGCTGTGACACACAAATACGCAATTGTGCGTCATTTAGATGGTGTGTGGTGCAAACACTTCAAGTTTTTCGGAAATCTTTTTTCTTGAAAACCCGAGGACCTTACATTTCAAATTTTGCAAAAAAAAATTTTTTTTGATTTTTCAAAAATTTACTGTTTCAAAAATCCTATAAAAATATGTGAGTTTTCTTGGTATTAGTACGGGCCTTCTCCTTCTAATAAAAGTTTTCACGAGACGCAGAGAAAGAGGAGTTAGACGGAAGAGTCGCCCAAAATCAGGTCACGTTTTTATTAGATAATTTGGCGTCGAATTTAAACTTTTTTTAAAGCTAAATTTTCGATTTTTGAAATTTTTTCCGTTTTGACGCAAATTTTTTTTGCTCATGGAAGTCTGGTCCGAAAATCGCGGGCCGAGCCGAGATTTTCATTTTTCGGTCTGTCAAACAATCGGAGCCTGGCTCGGCCCGATTTTTGAACTTTTTTGGTGAAAAAATTTTGTGGAAATCATTTTTTCACTTCTGCCTCGCTGAAAAAACTAAATTTTCGGCCTGTTTGGCTTTCAGGTCGGCTCAAAATGCCCCGAATTTCAGCTCTGAAAACTACGTGTAAAAACTCTGCGTCTCTCACTCTCTCAAAAAGTTATTTTTGAACATTGGCTTGATACCTAGCTCAAGAGCCTAGCCCGATAATCAAGGGCCGGGCCTCCTTTTTCGGCCCTGTCAAAAAACGCGACAATGTTTCCAGGCCAGCCGTCTCGCACCAGTTTTCGCTCATCGTAAAATCACCAACGGTGACAGTATTCCACGTGAAATGGCACCTCGACTACGTGGAACCACTGACCGATCTCTCGACTCACCGACAAATTCCGAATCTCGAGCCACACTTCTCGGCTCGTCGACGAATCGCGGAAGTCAGGATTCGGTGGAAAGCGGGGCTGAGTGAGCTCCAAATTTTTTTCCAGTAAAAATGTTTCGTGATTTTTAGCACAACTTCGATAAAATCAGGAACAATTGGGTCGCAAAGCGGAAAGAAGAAACAGAAATGGCTGTCGAAATTCAGTTTTGGCGGGAAGAAATAGGCTCCGCCCACATGGTTTGTAGTTCAAATGATAATCGCTTTAATTTATTTTCTTTTATAAAGATTTTGTTGTTGTTGGGAGATTTCTAGACGCAGAGAAAAACAGTGAAAACTGTCAGGCGATCTCTATTGGAGACGCAGACATATACAAAGTATAGCGCCTTGCGTATGGCGTCTGATGTCGGTCACACGGTTTAATGACCTCTCGGAAAATTGTTTGCTTTTTTTACTGTTTCAAAGTTCAGATATTAATTGTGTGAGTTCTATTTTTCGATTAGATGGTTCAATACAGGAAGAATTTTGAAAATGAGAGAAAATCATCAAAATATTTTTCAAAAATTCGAAAAAAAAACTGATGCTCTCCGCCGACTTCTACTAACAATTCAAACATCTCTCACACAGATCGATGTTTTGGCTTTGACTCCGATTTTGTTCGAGTTTTTTGATATTTATTCGAATGCGATTTTGGAGGAATATATTGTGTCGATGGCACTTTTCGGGCCGATATTTAATCCGGTTGTTTCGTTGGTTTTTATCAAGCCATATAATATAAGAGTGAAGATGTTTTTGGGAATGATGGAAGGGGAAAAATCGACAGATATTGCCAAATCGACTGGGAATGTCAGCGCGACTCAAATCTGAAAATGTTCAGAAGGTGGTTGATTTTTTATATTTTTTCAGGGCTCGAAAATATCCAAAACTTGTGCCAGGGTCGAGAAATCGGGCCCGGTCCGCTTTTTCTCAAAAAGTTATGTCTCAAAATTGGCTTTTCAGTTTTGCACAACTTTTTTATGATGAAATAGTTTTTGATCCGATTTTGAGGTCGAATTTTACTTGAAAAATGTATTTTTTGAGATTTGAGCCATTTTTGGACACAGTTTTTTTTTATTTCGAATGCCAGATAATAGGCCTGTCGAAATCCGGGCCAAAAATATATGTAAGATTTCAGATACAAACGCAGAGAAATACAAAACGGCCAGGCGAGCTCAGGTCACGTTTTTTTTTTGAATAAATATTTTTTCTTTCATCAAAGTTCCAAAAATTGCAGACCTCTGCAAATATGTTTTTAAACCTTTCGCGTTATACTAATATGATAAGGCCGTCACTTCCTCACAACAAAGAGAAAGAGAGGCAGAGAAAAAGGCAGGAATTTTTAGAACTCAAGATCAATTGTTGCTTGGAAAACTCACAAAATTGAAGATGAATACCCAAACAATGTTAAAGAACTTTCTGTAAAAAATGTTTCAATTAATTTCATCAAGAAATTGGCAGAGAAAACAGAAGAGACGCAGAGAAAAACAAGAAATTTGCAGTTCGAAAGATCACGTTTTTCTGTTTTTTGAGAAAAAATTCTCGAAATCGACATTTTTTTGAAAATATAGGTCACGTCGGTAGTTTCACAAAATGATTTTTCACGTCGTTTCTAGTAAAAAACGTGAACACTGATTTCTCTGCGTCTCTTTTAAAAGAACATTCCCTAATATACGACAAGAAAATCAAGTTCTCAACAGTCTGAGTTGTCAATTGAAGTATCTTTGAAACAGTAAAAATTTTCAAAAAGTTTCTCTGCGTCTCTTTTCAAATACCACAAAGAGCCCGTGTTCATGAACTCAAAAAACTTCGATTTCAAATTTTTTAAAAACTCATTTTCTAAGAAATGTTGCGTCAGATGAACTTTGTCATATTTTTTGAAAACACGTTTTTAGCTGACGTTGTTTATTAATCATCAAAAAAGGTAGAGCTGCATAGTCGCTAATCGAAAAAACATGTTTTTCAGCAAAAAATACCTGAATCGTAATTTAATTTTCCAGATTTTGGACTAAAAATCAAGAAAGCGATCAACAAATCTAGTTCCGTTGGAGATAGGCTCCGCCCACTTTTGTTGTCAACTTATAAATATATTCAAAGACCATTGATTCGAATTTTATGAGCTATTTTGAAACGCGACAATTTCTGGTGAATTCTCTATCGATTCTTTCAATTATTGAAGCACCGATTACAATAATTGCGGGGTACTGTATTTTGATGAAAACTCCGAAAAAAATGAGCAGTGTGAAGTGGAACCTGTTTATTCTTCATTTTTGGAGCTCTTTTTTCGATTTTAATTTGACTGTTTTGACAGCTCCGTTTTTGATTTTACCAAGGTTTTGTGGTTTTCCCTTGGGAGTTTTGGGACGTTATTTTGATGTCGGAGTTCCTATTCAAACATATTTTGTTATGACAAATGCGGCGTGTGAGTTTTTTTTTTACTATTTTGAAAAGGTGCCATCAGAATTTCGAAATTTTAAAGTTATTCTATCGTTTTTTGACTTTCATCACTAAAATGATACAAGTTGAACAAGATATTTCAAGTTTTGTGCTCAAGCTTTGAGCTAAATTTTCATTTTTTCTGTGCGGATCTTTGCGATATTTAGCTACGAGATGTTAAAAACTCTATCGGATGACATAATTCTTTTCTCAAAGTCTGTTAACGTTCATTTTTAGTTCTCCTGTAAGCTGGACACAAACAACAACAATAATAATAGGATCAAAGTTGTACTAATTGTAGAGTATCGGAGATAATTGAATGAAAGAAAGCGGTTTTTGATCTCCTGACACTCGGAATACTGTAGTCTAAACTCTCAACAAAAAATAATATTTCCAGTGGTCGGCATCTCGATAATAGGAGTTTTTGAAAATCGTTATCAACGAGTTGTGATAGACATGAACGGGTTATTGAGCAAACCGTCAAGAGTTTTCATTTATCTTCTCAATATTTTCATGGCTCTCACTTTTATTGTTCCGTCATTGTTGAAAGTTCCGATAAATCAGGAAAGCGCTGTTGAAATTGTGATTGAGGTTGGTGGCATTTTTCGGGCCGGCGCCATTTGTCAGAAAATTATCATCTTTACAGACTCTTCCTGCTGATAAACCTTACTACAAACCGTTGTACGTCTTCTCATTGCAATTACAACCAGTTCATTCGTTCATCGTTCTTACCACTCTAATTATAGAGTTTCAAATTTTTTTCTTCTGTTTGAAAATTTCTAGTTTTCTTAGAAATGAGAATGTTCAAATGTCAAACAACACAAGACAATTGCAACGAAAGTTTTTTATTGGGGTTTCGATTCAGGTAATTGGGAAAAAATGTGTACTTGAAAAAATATCACATAATTGTTTTACAGATAACCGTGCCAATTGTGTTAATTATGTTTCCAATTGTTCACATATTTTATGGGTTTTTGATGAATTATCATAATCAGATAATTAATAATATATTTGTTTTGATTACTGCTTCATATGGATTTGGTTCTTCAATATTATTGTTGATTGTACATAAACCATATAGAGAAACGTTATTTGGATCAAGAAAATGTAGCAGCAGTTTGCGTAAAAACACCACTGTTCGTCCCCAATCAAATATTTTACTGTGAAAATAAATATTTTTTATTAAAAAAATCGTGACCTTAAATTTATAAATAATAAAAAAGCTCATTTGAAAAATGCATTCATTTATTGTTTTGATGCGTGATAAATCTACTTCGCAGTAAGTTAGACTCAAAACATTACAATTGTGTGTGATACCGTAATACGTTGGAAGGAACATAAAAATTTACAAAAAGGTCTTGTTACTCGATGGGACGCGCAATGTTTTTTGTTTCGAAAATTTTGTTTTTGTTTTTAGGATTTTTTTTTATCATTTTTTCAACAAAAAAGGCAGAGTTTTGTTGAAGAAAACGGACATTTTTTAGAAGAAAAGACGAGCGTGGGGCTTTAGGACAGTCGGGGAAATATTTGAATTTAATTATTTTTCGAATTTTTTCAAAGAGTACCATTCGTTTTCCAGATTCAATATTCAAAATGCAAACCAGAAGCGGTGGTACTCGTAAAATCGAAGAAGTTCCAAAACCAGAACGCCGAAGAAGTCTTCGAGAGAGAGTAAATTTAGTGAAATATTCTCCAAATCCCGCAGATGATGAAGTCGATGAACATGGCCAAACAAAACGGAGAAAAATCGAAAAAGCCAAGAAAGAAGAACCAGTGTTCGTAAACAAAGTGCATTTAAATGGTAACAATGTGTTCGAGCGATTCGAAGAGTTGTTGGAAAAAACAAACAATTTATCAATTCCTATTACAATGGAAGATCTGATGGCTTTGCATGGTTAGTTTGCATTTGAAAAATGTTTTTCTGATTCTTATTATTTGGCAGAAGGTGAAATGACAAAACAAAAGCAACAAACTGTGGCGAGATATCAAATGCTGTCTTCGGGATACGATAAAAGTGCAACCTTTTACGAGGCAACCCCAAAATTTATGAATGCTGTTATGAGAAATTATCAAATTGCCGGACTCAATTGGATGTTATCTTTACAAAAAGCTGGTCTCAATGGTATTCTTGCTGATGAAATGGGTCTCGGAAAGACTATTCAAACAATCTCCTTATTGGGACACAACAAATTTGTTGAAAAATCCGAAAGTCCAAATCTAGTCATTGTCCCGTTGACGACATTGTTGAATTGGAAAGATGAAATTGAACGGTTCTGCCCGAAACTCCGAGTTTTTGTTTTGCATGGAACTATGGTGGAACGAGAGAAATTGCTGAGAAAACGACTTCGTGCGCTTGATTTTGATGTTTGTCTCGTTTCGTATGAAACTGCAATTAGAATTCCGATGACTCGAGCAAAAAATATTCATTTCAACTATGTTGTTATTGATGAAGGTCATCGAATCAAAAACGAGACAGTCAGAGTAAGCGACAATCATTTATGATTTAAGAGGGTATCAATATTGTAAAACAAAAAATTAGGAAATTATTTTTGTCACTGTGAATTTCGACCAAAAAACTTTTTAAAAAAGTTGTGAATTTCGAAAATTTGAAGAATAATAATATACAAATATCTAACTGTATTTTTGACCAAAAATTTTTCCAGTTTCTTTTTTTCCCTCTCAGGCAAGCTTGGCCGGAACCGACCTTTCGAAAATTTTAGAACCGAAGTTTAGTTTTAGAAAGAAAATGTTCCGACATTATTTTTGGGAAAAAGCCAGAAATTTCGGAGTTATCAGACAAACGTCCAAAACCACGAAAAAAGTGAGAAAAAAATCTGGAAAAAACTCCGAAAGTATTTTTCGGAAAAAAAGTATCGACGGAAAAAATTTCCAAAAAAGTTTAGAAATTTTTCCTTTTCCTGTTCAGCCCAAGCCTGCTCTCTGACACAGTGTGAATTATCGTATCTCAATGTTTTCGCGCATTTTTCTAGATCAGACAGTTTTCTGAATGTGGCCTAAATCGAAGAAATATGAATCAAAAATGAGAAATTTAGGAAAAAGCTGACGAAAATTAGTTTGGAAATCTTTCAAGTTTCAAAAAAATCTAAAAAACATGGCAATAATTTTTTTGCGATTTTTTAAATCAACATTTTCAGTCTTAATTCCAGCTCGCCAAAGCAGTTCGTGTTTTTAAATCGAATCGTCGTCTTCTTCTCACCGGAACACCATTCAACAACACAGTTCGTGAAGTTTGGGCTCTTCTCAACTATTTGGCTCCGGCCATTTTCACCGATGGAGATGAATTCGAAGAGTATTTCTCCAGTGATAATTTGTCTGTTGATGACAATGTTGTTAATCGAATGCACAAACTTCTGAATCCGTTCATTTTGCGAAGAGTGAAAGCGGATGTCGAAAAAAGTTTGCTGCCAAAAAAAGAGTACAAAATTTATGTCGGTTTCACCGAACTTCAAAAAGAATGGTATCAAAAAGTGTTGAGTAAAGAAGGAGTCACCATCGTTCTCAGAGACGGAGAGAGAAAGTTGAAAAAGTTGGACAATTCTCAATCAAAACTCTAAAATTTTCTGCAATTTCAGATTGTCCAATGTGATGATGGGTCTTCGCGAAGTTGCCAATCATCCATACATGTTCCCAGCAGCTGAACCATCTGGTCCTCCGTTTATTACTGACGAAACTATTGTCAGTTCTAGTGGTAAAATGATGGTTCTCGATAAAATGTTGGCGAAATTCGAACGAGAAGGAAGTCGAGTTTTGATTTTTTCGCAATTCACAATGATGCTTGACATTTTGGAAGATTACCTTATTTATCGAAAGTAGGTTTTTTTTTGTTCCGGGACATTTCGAAACCGCATGAAATTTTTTGAAAAATATCGCAGTTTTTTTCTCAAAATTTTTTTTTCGTTGTTTTCAATAAATTTGTAAACAAATAAAAAACCAGGGAATGACACATTTAAAGATAAGCTGCGAAGAAAAAGACTGTCTCGCGAAACCAGCGAGATGTCGGCACACACAGTTATTGAAAAAATTCGAAAAAAAAACAACAAAGATTTTAAATTTTCGTGGCGTGACCTATATTTTTTTCTTGGAAATGTCACTGTGAATTTTTGACCAAAAAAAAATGTCAGTACTTTTTTCCCTCTAAAGTAAGGTATGGAGAAAGATCATTCCGACCCATAAACATACATCAGGTGGACTTCGAGCAAAATAAAGGGAGGGGACAACTAACTTTTGAAGTTTTGACAAATTAAAAAATTGATTTTGGCAGGTAATATACTGTTTTCCTGATAATTTTTTTCTGGAAAGGGGGGTGAGGGTACTAACCTAGAGAGATTTAGGGGTACTAACCCATAGGGGCGTCTGGGCATCTATCTGATGTATGCCCATAAAACATCGCTCTTTGGACAAAAACCTCTTGGAATAAACACATACCTGTCACAAAAAGGTACCGCAATTTCTCAAAAGTTTTTGAATTTGAAGGTAAATGGTTGTTTTCAAAAAATGTAAAACAATTATCAAAACAAAATGTCACGGTATTTACTTTTTTCACCTCTTTCTTGATTCCAGCTACGAATATTGTCGTTTTGATGGAACCACAGATTTGGATGAGAGACATTCATTGGTGACAGATTACAACGCAAAGGGATCAAAAAAGTTTGTGTTCCTAATGTCGACAAGATCAGGAGGACTGGGAATCAATTTGGCCACCGCTGATATTGTTATTATTTATGATTCCGATTGGAATCCACAAGCAGATTTTCAAGCATGCGATAGAACACATCGAATTGGGCAGACAAAACAGGTTAGATCTTGAGTTTTCTGTTTTTTGTTTTGTATTTTTTAACGCTTTTTCTACAGGAAAAAAAATGCGGTCAGCCATGCAAAACTATGAAATACAGAATATTGAGGAAGTTTTTCAGGTCCGCGTATTCCGACTAATCTCCGAGAAAACAGTTGATGATTATATCATGCAAACGAACGAGCACAAAGTTCGTCTCGGAAGTGTCGTTATTCAAGATAAAGACGAAAATATGAGAGTGAAAAAATCCAAAGACGAAATGATCAAACAAATTGTTGACGGTTCGCACAGAATTCAGGCTGGGTCAATCAAAACCGTTCACGATGTCGACATTGAGAAAATGATCAAAGAAGCCGAAGAGAAAACCGAAGAGGAAAGTGCGAGAAAGATGAAAGAACTTCAGAACAATGAAAAGTATTTGGTGCACGTCAAAAACGAGCATGCGATGTACGAGTTTTCGGGCAAAAATTATTACGGATTATGGCCGAAAAAACCGGACGTTGAGCTGGTTGAGGAGAAATTGAGAACTGATCGGAAAGCATTGGCCATTGGAGATAGAGCGGTGAGGCGTTTTGATAGAATAGGGAGATTAGAGCCCGAAAATAACGGGTCGGGCTTTTTTGTTTTTCGGATAAAGCCTGGCCAAGCGCGCGGTGACTTTTGAACGTCAGTTTTTCTGAGCCGGGTGAAGAAATAAAAGTCGTGGGAATTGATTTTTTTCTTTCAGCTTACACTTGAAGAGTTCTGGACAATGTTCGGATTAAGGTTTCACGAAAAACAATTGTACAACTACAAGTTCTATCCGCCAAGATATATCGAATTATGCCAGAAAAAGTTGTCGTTTCTGAGAAAAAACAATCAGATTTTGTTGTTGAAAATGTCGGACAAACTCGACAACAAAGTCAAAAAAGCTGAAGATTTGACGCCCGAAGAAATTACTGAAATGGAAAATCTGAAAGACGAGGCTGGCTGCAGATGGAGTTGGCATAAATTTGTCGCTTTTATTGGAGTTTGTTGTTTTTTCAGCAAAAGTTTTCAATTTTTGTCGATTTTCAGAATTTGCGAGTGATTGACAAGAAAGATTACACAAAACTGGCGACCAAATCGAATTGTTCGGAAGTTGAAGTTGAGAAATATCTTGATATTTTGTGGAAAAGATTGGACGAGTTGCCGAATTCGCAGACTATTTTGGAAAATGTTGAATTTGTTAGTTTTGATCTCACCTGGCTGGCCTAAGAGGGTACCAAAATTTATCTTTAAAAAATAGCTCAAAAGTTGAGAAAAAAAACATAGTTTTCAAATTTTCGTGGCGTGACCTAAACACAAAATGTCACGGTACTTTTCCCCCTCTTGTTAGGTCATTTTTTTCACAATTTTTTTCCAGTACGAAAAAAGTACGAAAACCAACTGTGAAGTTGATCAAGTTTTGGACAAGGTTCGAACGATTTGTGAACAACCTGACAATCAATTGTGCTTCGACTACAGTTTGGAAAATTGGGAATATGAAGAATTCGAATTCATGCCGATGGAAGACAGGTACTTTGTTGTTTTCAAAAATTTCTGAAATTATTTTCCCCTCCAGATATCTGATCACAACAATGCAAAAAAGACCGTTCCATCCTGGAAATTTCCAAGGATTCTTTATGAAAGAGTTGGGTTTGGTTCGAAAACGTTGGCCAATGAGATACTACCCTGTGCATATCATTTCGAAGCGATTCGATTATCTGTTGGAAATTGTGAAAAAAGATGGGTTCAAAAATCCGCAAACCCCAAAAATGGAAGTCGACACTGAGCTTGTTATTCTTGAAGATGAAAAAGTAAAGACCGAAGAAACAATTTGAATGTTCTCCGATGTAAATCTTTGTAAATGTTGAATTCTTTAGCTGTTTTATCACAAATTTTGTTAACGCATTTCAATCCCCCCTTTTTAGACTGTTTGTTTTCCCCCGAATAATTATTATTCTTTTCTCATTGTTATGAATAATGCGAAATAATTATCAATAGTTTTTATGTAATCTCTCAAAATCGGGCCAGAAATTATTATTTGATTGTCGATCGGTACCACTCACTCTAATGATAACACACGCGACGCGAAACCGCGACGCACAAATGTGAGTGCTCGACAATTTTTCTTTTCCTCTCTTTATGCGATGGGGCGCGTTTTATCGATTAGCTAACTACACAAGTTGTAAACATATGGCATCAACCAGCTATGTGTTGTTATTGATTGGTTATTTACATAACAATAAGTGCGACATGCTCCTGTTTTTGGAAAGGTCATGGTTAATGCCATATGTTCACAACTTGTGTAGTTAGCTTATCAATAAAAAGGCGCCCCACCGAACTTTAAGAGGGGAAAAGAAAAATTGTCGACCACTCACATTTGTGCGTCGCGTGTGTTATCATTAGAGCGAATGGTACCGATCGAAAATTGAATAATAATTCCCAATGTTTTCTGGACTACTGTAGTTTGCGATAGAGGGAACTATTTGATACGTTGAGCTAAGCTAGATTCAATGTTCCGATTTTTCATGATGATTCATTTCAAGAATATGTTCTAGCGGTTAGCAGCACCACACTTTCAAAAATTATAATAAAAGCTTTTTGAAACAGTAAAAATATTGAAAACTTCACTGTTTTTGAAATAATAACAAAGAGGAGAGACGCAGAGAAAAATAAGAATACATTTCAGTTTGAAAGGTCAGTAGGTCACGTTTTTTTTTGTTTACATGTTTCTTATTTTTCGAAGAAAAAACTCTAATTTTTCGGAAGATGAACTGCAAAAAATGCAGACAACCATTTCTTTCTGATTTTCGAAATTGAAATTTCTGAGATTTTTTGGAGAAGAGATGTGGGATCCAAACAAGCCCACATCTGTAGATTTCAACAAACTCTAGTGGACAAAGGAGATAATCATAAAATTTTCAAAACTCATAATATTTTCTTTATGAAACAGTAAAAACTTTTTCAACTCCAAACTTTTTTCAATTTGTCCATATATTCATCCTGTGTTTCCTTTTGGTTTCTCAGATTTCTAATCACTTTTACTCGATTGTTCCGAATTCGTCTCAAAATGACAATGATCATTAGTGGTATAAATGTGCAGACATAGGGCGGGACCTGGAATTTTTTTTTTTTTTTTTTGAGTCGTTTGCTGAAAAATCTCACATAAAATCCGGTAAGCAGTAGAATATATTGATAAAGAGAGAATGATGATTTATAAGATCTGATGAGATAAACAACACCGTTCCAGAGGCTCATACCAAGAATCTGGGTGGTTGAGAGGATTGTGATTGCTTGCGAGTTTTTCAAATGTTCCAACGAGTTGTATCTTTTTACCATGTTGAATTGTTTTCTGCAACTGGAAAATGCGAAAAATTTGGTAGTTATGGGGGCTTGGGTATCAGGAAATTTCGGAACCGAAATTATTTTCCGAAAAAAATTGGAAAAAAATGGTCTCGGCATTATTTTTTTCAAAAAAAAAACGGAAATTTCAGAACTTTCCAGGCAAACTTCCAAAACCATGAAAAGTTAGACATTTTTGTCAGAATATAGAATAATTTTTCTAATTTATGGTATTTCGTTTCAGAAACTGTGAATGAATTTTATCAAAAAATTTTCGGAAAAACGATCTTAAATTTTAAACATCTGAAAAAAGTCGGAAAAAGTCTCGTCTAAAAAGTTCCGCTAAAATTTTTGGGAAAAGATTCTGCGTGAATAAAATTCCAAAAATTGTCGGAAATTTCCGCCCAAGCCTGGTGGGTATGTCCAGGTTATTTTTTTCAAAAGCCAGTAAAAAACACTTCGGACTTTTACTGTTTCAAAAAAAGTTCATCTTGTTTCGCGAATCATGTGCAGAATTACGAGAGATGAAACGAACTGAAACAAGAATAATTCTGGAACTTCTCTAAAAAATTTCCACAATTTTGAAAAAGTGGTATCTCTCGGGCCGGGCTTTTTTATTCGAGGCCAGAAAAGGCCGGGCCCGGAAAGTTTGAACAGCTTTTTTTCAAAAAGTTCTAGTCGCGGCTCCGAGAAACTGACGTTCGGTCCGGGCCGGGCCTTTTTTCACTGACTAAAAACCAAAAAAGCGCGCCATAATTTTTGGGCCGGCCTTCAATTTCACATTCACTCACCGATATTTTCTCGATTTCCTTGTCTGAAACTTCAAATTGATAATATTGATAACAAAATTGACGACCGCCACGAAAAAGCAAAACACCAAAAAATTGTCAAAGTTTTCTTGAGATTTTTGGGGATACAGTCCACAGTTTTGGATGTAGGTGTCCAAAGGGTCTCCCAGGGTTAGCACATCCCATGTCAGACAACTCGAAATTATCTGGAAATGAGAATTTTGACCCAGCAAAAAGGAGACACAAAAAGAAAGGTAGTACTCCAAAAAAAAATCACGTGACCTTTTTTTATTTTTAAATTATATTTCGTAGGTTTAGGCCACGCCCACAAAAGTGTGTCTGCTCTAGAAAAATTTGCAAAAACATTTACCATAACAACAGTCAAAAAATATCCGACTTTTTTCTTATGTGATCTGTACAGCCTCGAACAACAAGATGCGAATATTCGATCGAATGTCATTGCAGTTTGGACCAATGTCAGACCACTACTTCCGATCATAAACCCTCGACTAACAAATCGACAATCATAGACAGAGAAGAGGAGATCACATGGTTCGTCGAGTTTGAACAAAATCTTGTATGTGACATCGACCTAAAATGGTTGAATTCGGAATTTCCGGGTTTTCAAATTTCAAGGATGCTTTTTTTTCGAAAATCAAAATTTTTTGCCTAGCTGAATTTTTCTGAAAATTTAACCTAACAGTTTATTAACCAACCCTCATAAACAAAAAATGAAAACATTTTTTTTTGAAAATTTTTACTGTTTCAAAGATACTTCAATTGGAAACTCATCTCATTGCATTTGTTCGAATGGTACATCTCCACTATAACTTCTCAGAGAAAACGCGTCGAGCTCGCAGAAAGTTCAAATTGAGTTCGCAGAAAGTTGAAAGCGAATTCAATTGGAGTTCCTTTTGAGCTCGCCAAATGCCCAGATATTTTCGAGTTCAATTCGAACTCGCATTGAACTCGACAATAATTGAACCCCTTTCAAAGAAAAAAACTTCTACACCCCTCTGAGGATCGAACTGGCATCTTTCAATCGGAAGATCCGCACGCTCCCGACTACTCCACGCTGACACTTGTGGTCGTCGTTGAGAAAGAAAAAGATATATTGATCAGTCAGCAAAATCTTGTCGAGCTCGCTGCGAGTTCAATTCGAGCTCGCACTGATCTTTCTGCGAACTCAAATTTTATCATTTTTTTAATTCAAATCGAGCTCGCATCGAGATCGTTTTTCGTGTTGTGTTTTTTGAGTTCAAATCGAACTCCAAGAAAGGTCGTTTTCAGCGTTGAACTCGCATCGAGCTCGACGCGTTTTCTCTGAGTTCTTGAGTTCATGAAAATTTTAAAATTGAAGATTTTACCTTTCGAGATTCAAAAAACAAAAAGTGAATTTGTTGTGTCAAAAAACAAAAAAAACCATTTTTGAAATGATTATCCGAAAGAGCAGCTTGTGCAAACACCGTTTGTGTGTGTGCGGGTACAGTAACCCGTCAAAACATTTTTTTGCAATTTTTTTTTTTTTAGATTTTGTTAGGACAAGTTGAAGACTTCAAAATTAAGATTGTTGTGAGTTTGATAAATCGATTTATGAGTGACCAGGTGATTGAAGATTAAGAACGACACACTAGTTTTCGAAAATTTCTCAGAGATATAAACACGCGGTGAAACAGTAAAAAATTCAATCTGAATTTTTTTCGAAAATTAAAAAATTCAACTTTTTTAGGCTAGATAATTTTTCTTCAAAATAATTTTTCTGAAAATTTAACCTTCATGAACAAAAAATGAAAACATTTTTTTTTCGAAAATTTTTACTGTTTCAAAGATACTTGAATCGGAAACTGGTGGTACATCTACACTATAACTTCTTGAGTTCATGAAAATATTAAAATTGAAGATTTTACCTTTCGAGATTCAAAAAACAAAAAGTGAATTTGTTGTGTCAAAAAACAAAAAAAACCATTTTTGAAATGATTATCCGAAAGAGCAGCTTGTGCAAACACCGTTTGTGTGTGTGTACAGGTACAGTAACCCCGTCAGAAATTTTTTTTTCGCAAACTTTTTTTTTTCAAATTTTGTTAGGACAAGTTGAAGACTTCAAAATCAAGATTGTTGTGAGTTCGATAAATTGATTTATGAGTGACCAGGTGATTGAAAATTTGGAACTCATCACTATTTTTCAAAAGTTTCTCAGAGATATAAAAATGTGGTGAAACAGTAAAAAATTCAATCTGAATTTTTTTTTTTTAGAAAAAAAAATCTGAATTTTTTTTTCAGAGAGTTAAGCGGAACTCGAAAAAACTGAATGAAACAAAAATTATCTGACGTGAGCTGATTTTTCAAAAGGATTTTTTTGTCACCCGGGCCGAGCTGCTCGGGCTGGAAATTGGCCCAGTTTTTTTTCTACAAATCAGCGTGTTCGGGGAAAGTCCAAGAGCGATAGACCCTGAAAACTACAGTAACCTTGTGACCAGGCTTAGACGGAACGAGACCTACGGACCTTTCGGAACCAAAGTTTTGTTCCGTGAAAAAATTCCGAAAAAAGTGATTCCGTCCTTTTTTCCGAAAAAAAATTGCGGAAAAACTTTGAAAATAATTTCGAAAAAAGTTCCGTCAAAAACTTTTTGGAAAAGGTACAGCCTGAAAAAAAGTTCCGGATGTTTCTGCCTGTGACCCTACCTTGATATACAAATACGACAATTGATGAACCATGGCATAACAAATGTTGATGACAAGAAATAATCTCGTCGAAGAATTGATGATCGATTGAGAATAGAGTTCTCTGATTGCAATAGCTGCCACAACAAATGACACAAATACAACTAGCAGGTTAGTTTGGATAAGAGTAAAATATAGGGACGATGAGAGAACATCGATTTGCGGCTGACTTGCGCACTGATTATTCATGATTCTGCAAAAATGAAAATGTCAAAAAAACGGAAACAAAAAATGGCGAGATTCATTCATACATACACGATTTTTCGAATTTATTTTTTGAGAAACATCCACGTCACTTCTGGACTCATTAAAAATAGGAAACTGAGTCTTCCTTTCAAACTTTGAACAAATTCCAAAGTTTTCAGAGAATCAGAAAACAGAAAAATGACAGAGTAAAATGTTGGGTAATCGTTGCTGAGAAAGTGGTAATTGTTCCGATGATGTGAAAAATCACCAGGGAGCAGTGAACGATCAGAGAAAGCTCAACGAAACTTGGAAATTATTTTTAAAGGCGCATGAACTTGTGTTTTTATAAACGTGGAAAATTTTGACATCGAAATGGAAAATTAATCTGTATTTTTGGAAGAAGTTTGGGAACAATTATACTTCACGACTTCTCGAGGGTGTGGGAAAGAGACGCAGAGAAATCAGAAGTTTTGGGTCACGTTAGCTTTCTATTATTTAGCGCTGCAATTTTTTGTTTTTCTCTGCGTCTCTCTCAACTATATGATTTTTTAGGGAAATATCAAAGAATGTCGGCTTAGGACAAGTTTCCAGAAATTAATTTTTTTCAGAAAATTCTCTCTGAAGTCGGGAAGTTTGTAGCCAAACTTTTTCATGCTCATTTTGTTTTCGAAAAGTCTTGAAATGACATTTGAAAACAGAAAAAAATTCAACTACACTCCACTATTTTTTGTCATTTTCCAAGTACAAATTTTTCTTGAAATGATATAGGATAAATCATTTAAGCTTGAAATATTTCTTATATCAAGGATCTTTGAAACAGTAAAAAAAAAAAATAGATTTTTTTGTTGAATTTCGGATTTTTTGTAAATCACTCGAAATAAACTTGAGTATTTAGCAAAAAAATAATAAATAAATAAAAACGTGACCGGAACTTGTACTCATTTTGAATCAATTTTCCAGCTGATTTTTGTTGAAAATTTTTTCCTAAAAATTCTTCCTGAAATCGGGACGCTTCGAACATAACTTTCTGACGTTTATTTTTCTCTCCAAAAACAGAAAGAAAATCCAACCAAACATTACCAAATTCACCGTAGAAGAACAGTTAAACTAGAATGAACTAGAATGACTTCTTATATCAATAATCTCTGAAACAGTAAAAAATTTCATGTCGAATTTCGGTTTTTTGTAAATTACTTGAAATAAACTTGAGATATCACAAGTGTAATTTTTTCTGGTTTTTTTGAACATCACTTTATCGCGCTTATTTCTCTCTTCAAAAATAGTAGGTGACATTTGAAAACATGAGAAAAATCCAACCAAACTTCACCTATTTCACGTCATTTTCAAGGTAACAATTTTTTTTGAATTTTTGTAAAATCATGCCCAAAATCAATTAAACTAAAAATAATTCATATATCAACTATCTCTGAAACAGTAAAAATATAAATCTTTCTAATTTTTGTAAATTCTCAAAATTGGGAAAGTACACTTTCTATACGCAGAAATTGGCGGGTCTACTAATTAGCAAAAACAAAACTCTGAGAATTGTTCAATTTTTTCTGTTTTAATTTTTGCAGTTTTGCCGCACATAGTTTGAGGAAGGAAACATTTATAATGCAAAATTTCAATTTTAGCGAAAAAACTGTGCGCTATAATTGCAAAAAAAGTGGGTGGAGCCTAATTTGAAAATTTTTGAGAAAACATTTCCAATTAAAAAAAAACAAAAACAATATTTTCGCACATTTTTTCCTGAATTTCTGAAAATCTTAAAAAAGTAAAAGATCCCAAAAAACAAACAATAGTAACGAGTCTAGGAAAAACAACAAGAACGATTTTTTAATTAAAAAAAAGTGGGAAAAGCCAACAAAAATTTGGAAATCAGACATGAGATTATTCAAGTATACATAACTTTGTCGGCAGGCAGAGATAAGAAGTGGTAGACATTTTCTCATAGTCTGAAAATAGAAAAAATCTTGATTTTTGAGGGACCAAAAAATCATGGAAAATTGCGAAGAAAAAAGTTTGACCAGAAAAAATGTGCCGTGTCAACTTTATTAATAATTCATCAGCTGGATATTTTTTGCACTTTTTTTGCTAAAATTTACTGTTTCAAGGATTTTTCAAAATATTTGAAACGTTGGACTAGATCGCTTCGCTTGGAATAAAAAATCTAGATCTTGGCATGGTTTTCAGAACAAAAAACTATTTCCGAAAAATTGTCTGCCTTTTTTGCGGCTCGAATATCTCTACTGAGAGACGCAGAGAAAAACAGAATTTTTGCAGTTTGAAAGGTCACGTTCTTTTTTCAGAAAACAAACTGAATGTAGGTCACGTCGAAAAAATATATTTTTTTGATTCATCTGTTTTTTATAGTATTTCAAGTTACAGAAAAATGTGAGCAGTAGTTAAAAGTCTGATTTCTCTGCGTCTCTGATTTAGGACAAAAATATTCTAACGTCTATACTTTTTTTTGTTAAAAAATTCACTCGGAAATTTTCGAAACAAACTCGAAAATCGAATTTTTGAAAAATTTGAAATTTTTACTGTTTCAACGTTCTCATAAAAACATTAATAGAACTATGAAAGTGATACGTCTAAGGATTCTCATAAAAACATTAATAGAACTATGAAAGTGATACGTCTAAGGATGTAGATACAAATTCACAGTTTTATTGTGTAAATAATTGTTCAAAAAATAAAAACAGCTGAAAACGACATCTCGTCAAAATATATATTCACATCAGAGTGCTGACAATAACCTCACCGAAGTTATGAATAATTCAAGAACAAAGGAAAAGTAATAATTTAAATGGAATAAGAGCAGAAAAAATTGGAAAAGTTTTGGTCGCATCTGTTTCGGATTTGTATTGTTTTTCCAAAAAAAAATAGAAAATAGGGAGAGCTATGAAATCTGATGATTGATCAACTAATTAGAATCTGTTTCAGTGGTTGATTAACAGGTGAAAAAAATGAGGTTGATAATGGTGATAATTAGTAACAGGTGAAAAATCACAAGGGTTAGATGGTAGCCAAGAAAATTGAGAGCCTGGTCAATTTCTCAGAATCGAACATTTTTCTGAGAAAATGTTAATTTTTCTTGTGCTTCTAGACAGGAAAAACTTTCACCCAGAATGTTGTGGGTCCCAAAAATCTAAGATCCGAAAAAACAGAAATGAAAAAAAAATTGAAATAATTTTTTTTTGTTGAAAAAATTACTGTTTCACAGATTTTGTGAATATGAGAAACGGGGTTTTGGTCTAATCTTCTTTTTTTTTCTCAGGTATGAAAAAACAAAAAAGTTGTCTACGTAGAATTTTTGTTGAAAAAATTACTGTTTCAAAAATTTCATAAATAAAAGAAACTGTGTGATAACTCAGTAACTTATGAAAAATATGATCTGTGATTTTTCTCTGCGTCTCACACACTCTCAACATTCAACCCCATTTCTCTTGGAGCCAGATCCGACTCAGCATTTTGCACACATTTTTAGTTGGCTGGTTTTCTGATTCGAAAAAACACCTGCGAAAATAATCACAACCATGATACGATTTTCAGCCTAATTAGAGATTTTCTCCATGAACCATGCGCCTTTAATGATGTGGAAATGTTTTGGTAGATCAGACACAACATTGGGAAATGCTAAAAAAGGAAACATGCTTCTATATTTGTCAGAAAAGTGGTTTGTTTTCCTGTGTTTGAAGTTTTTGGCCAAAAAACCCGGCTGGTTTATTTTCGATTTTCTTGAAGTTATATCACAAAAATAAAATCGAAATTTTGGAAAAAACAGAAAAAATTCTAAATATTTTTACTGTTTCATGAATCTTAGAAAGAGACTAGAGCGGCTGAGTGTTCAGTTTTGGCGTGTGCATATAAAATAAACCGAAAATTAGAAACTTTTTTGAAAATCGGAAAAATTTGCTGAATTCTTACTTTTTTGAACTAACACTAAAAAATCCGACTAAAAAAAATTTTTTTTTTTTTGAAATTTTTACTGTTTCAAAATCTCTAGAAATGCAATACCCAAAAAACTAAACGCGATAGGTCCGGTCCCAGTACTCCATAAAAATTTGTCGGTGAAACAGTAAAATTTCTGGAAATCTTTGTTTTCAGACCTCTCTGCTAGAAATAACTGACAAGGAAATGGTTAAGGGTAATTTGGAGTTTTTGGATGAAATTGTGTGGTTTTATAGATTTCGATACGCCGAGAAAGATCCCGTCGTCAGATTTTGCGAAACTCCTCTTAGAACAGAGATATCGAGCTTATTTTAAAACACGGTAAAGTAGAAAAAACTATATCAATTTTGGATAATAAACCCTTCTGAACAACATCCGGATAATATTTTTTGAGAAAAACCTCTAGTTCTCAAAATTGCTGTTTTAGTCTGAGTTTTTTAGTCGATTATCGGACTTCATAGAGGAGTTTCGCAAAATCTGACGACGGGGATCTTTTTCAGCGTCCAAAACTCTATAAGACCACTAACTTTCATTCGAAAACTCCAAATTCACCCAAAACCATTTCCTTGTGAAATGTGAAAAATTTTTTTGCAAAAAAAAACCAAAAACATACACGTTTTTATCAATGATGTTCACGTTGTTTTTTGTCTTTGTTGTTTTTTTCAACAAAATTGAGCTAATTACAGTTTTCTTGGAATGTTTGTTGTTTTGATGAGGCCACCCTCACACGGCTTTTTTTGACGCCCTTCAAAAGAGACGCAGAGAAATCAGATTCGGGGTCACGTTAATTTTCTATTATTTGGTGTTCACATTTTTTGTAACGAGAAACACTATGAAAAAAAAGTGAAACCAAAAAATTTTAATTACTGACGTGACCTTTTAATTCAGTTCATTTCCCGAAAAATGTCAGTTGAAAAAAAAAAAACGTAAAAATAATACAAACGTGACTTTTGGAACTGTAATTTTCGTATTTTTCTCTGTGTCTCTTTTGATTGGCGGTATTCTTCATAGCTAATAGGCCGTGCTCGTTTTACTGTGAAACAAAAAATTCAAAAAGTATCGAAATAAGGAAAAAACGAAAAAGGCTAGCGACTCTCCAGTTTGTTTTTTGAAATTTGAGAAATACACAAGTCGAAAAATAATGAATTTCGAAAAGACAAAATTTAATGAAAATGTTCAAAGAGTCTGAGCCGGCCTGTTCTCTATATTTTTGCAGAAGCGGAAAAATTTTGATAAAAAAACAAATAACTTAATAAATAACAACTCAGTACCTCAGGATGCTATGCACCATTCAAAAATGTTTTTTGAAACATTAAATTAAAAAAAAAAACTTTTTTTCGTTTCAAAAAAATTATTTTTTCTGAAAAACTTTCAAGAGAAAGAACATTAATTTTCAAATGACGTTGAACCCTTAAAATTTATTTGAAACAGTAAATTTTTGAAAAAAAACATTTTTTCGTTCCAAAAAATTATTTTTTTCTGAACAATTTTTCAAACTAATCCCATCCACAGTGGAGAATAAAACAATTTATTCAAAATATAAAATCAACACTGTCCCAATTTGGTGCACGCATCCTTTGGCGCGGTTCCTCCTTCCAACTCCTGAATGATTGGATCAATTTCCGAGTCGACGTATTTTTGACATTCTTGTGGCGCGAATGGAATCGAGTGGAATAGCGATTTGCATTCATCGTCGAAGTCCTGAAAGAATTTTTTCGATAAAATAAAATTTCGCAAAAAAAGGGAAGGGAAAATTGAATCTCGAGAGCCTCTGAACCATTAAAATGGTTTTTGAAACAGTAAAATTTTGAAAAAAAAATTTTTTTCTCAGTTTTTTTTTGGAAAGTTTGAAAAAAAGAAGAAGAAAAACAAACTTTTTTGATATTGTTAACATCCTTATCAGCCGAATCAACATATTCATTAACAACCAGTTCGCACATTTTACACGAGAGCGTACTTCTTTCGGCAGGAACTGCCAAACACACAGCAACCAAAACGGCGAAAATGCCAAAACGAACAAAAGACATTGTACCTCAAATCAAACTGAAGAAGTGTTCTATCATAATGCTCTTTTTATACCAAAAATATTCCTGATAAAAAAAAATATCGAAATTTGACAACAATTGGAACTGATAATAGTTCAGAACACATCCGGCTTTTGTTGTATTTTTCGTAAATGTGATTTCTTACCGGAATCATTCCACTTCGAGCCTATAAAAAACAAAACACATTTTATCAGAGAACCCGTCTGTGTTTTGTGAGGGCTACAAATTTTGCGAGGTGATGTAAAATTATGTAACTTTTTTTCTAAACTTTCCATGGAGATTTACCCGGTTAGAATGAACGAGACGCAGAGAATCACGCTTGATAGGGAGGAGAGATAGTGTAGTGGTAGTGGTGGCTGCTCACAATCTCAAGGTCCCTGGTTCGATCCCCAGGTTCAGCCGATTTTTTTTCCAGAAATTTTGCTGTCAAAAAATCGGATTTCTGTTTGAGCGGACCAGGAATGACTGAAACAGAGCCAGAAAAAAATCAGAAATGTTTTTGTGAGATTTTAGCTTCTTGGTTTGACACACTTTTTTCGTCATGATTCTCGGTTTTTTTTTTCAATTTTTTACTGTTTCAACACTTTTTTAATATTTCCAAGAAGATTTTAATATAGTGTTGAATCTGAATCGAGCCAGAGTCCAAAAAAGTCCAAAAAAAACTTACCAGGTCCGTTTTTTTCAGATTTTATGCTGAAAAAATTTGACGAAAACGGACCCGGATCAGAAATGAGACCAGAAGCATTTTTTGTTATACCAGGTTCAACCAAAAAATTTTGCTGACCCGATTCAGCTAAAATCTCACCAGACTTGGTCCGATTTCGTAAATATGACCCGGTTCAGAGTTGGCTTACATACTGTGGCATCGGAATTTTCAAAAAAAAAGTTGTGGTTTTTTTTGTCTCGTGGGACGACTCTGACTTTACCAATTCCTTCATTCTGTTGAGAAAAGTGTAAATTTCAAATTGTATAAAATTGAAATTTTTACTGTTTCAACACATGGTTATCTCTCTAAGAAATTTCAGAAAAATTGGTGGTCTAATGTATGCGTGAAAATTAATGAATTGAAAGTTTCTGAATCTAAAAAAAAGAACAGGCTTGGGCGGAACCGAAAACGGAAATTTCCAATTTTCCGGAACTTTTTTCAGGCGTCTTTTTTGAGCCACTTTTGACGAAAATTTTTCGGTCTAACTTTTCATGGTTTTGGACGTTTGGCTGAGAAGCTCCGAAACTTCCGGTTTTTCCGAAAAATAATGTCGGAAAAATGTGGAAACCTCTTTTTTCCGATTTTTTTCAGAAAATAATTTCAGTTTCGAAAGTTCCGAAGGGAAATCCATGAATTTCCGATAAGAACATCAACTTGAAGTGTAAGCGGTGACAAAATGTCACATTTGAGGGGTTAGAACATCATGTAAACATCCGATCATCTCAATATTGTTTTTAGGAAAAATAATCATCTGTTCTACCAAAAAATCAGAAAAGATGACATTGGGCCTAGCCCTGAAATTGTTTGCAATAAGATTATCAGAATTTGTTCCAACAAAAACAAGAAAATTGTACAATTTTTGACACCTGAAAATGTCTAAAAATAAATCTGTAAAAAATGCAATAAACAACAATGTCGTGGTTTTTCAATTTCAATTCAATCAAGTCCAATCTAATCTACCGTACCCCTATCGCCCACGTATTTACAAAAATCTAATTAAAATTAAGAACAAAAAGGTTCTTCACCCATTCATCCACTCATTCATTTATCCAACGCGTTTTGTCGCGCCTCTAAAATATGCAAAAACTTTAATAAATATTTCATGTTGGGATGTGTGTGTGTATTCATTCTTTCACTCGATCCTCATTCAGCCTAAAGTACACATGTCAATGTGACATTTTTCAGCACAAAAAATGTATTTTTGCTGAAAATGAGAAAATGTCCGAAACGGAAGGAAGGATTTATCTCATTTGATTTTGTCGTTTTTTTTTTCCTTTTTTTGTTGAAAAAATTACTGTTTCAAAAATAGTTCATTTCGTTTTACGAATCGTGTGAAGAGCTGTTAGGTGTTTTTTTACATTGATTTTGGTGATTGAGAGAGACGCAGAGAAAAACCAGAAAATTTTTTAGTTTGAAAGGTCACGTTTATAAATATTGTTCTCACGTTCATATTTTTTTTAATATCACGTATCAGAGCAAACGTTCAAACAAAGTTAAATGATTACATTGAAACAGTGATTTTTTCTAGAAAATATTGTTGAACAAAAAATTGATTTTTTGCTCTAATTTTTAAGTTTTTTTCACACACTTTTCTGAAGGAAAATTTTAGTGTTGTCTTCGTCCTCCCTTTGAATGAAATCTACTGTACTTAGGTCTGCTTTAATTATCATTAGAGCGCATTTGCGCTCTCTAGAATAATCGGAAGAGGTCCTTCAACTGTGTGCCCGACAGTAGACGGGAAGCCAGGCGCTATATTTTTTGAGTGGTTTATGTCTACGTTTCAGATGGAAGTTTTTACTGTGAATTTTTTCTTTGTTCCTCTGTTACTCTCGAGAGAGTAAAACTGAAAGGCCGTTAAAACTGCATGATAAAGTTAAACGTTAGAAGTGCTAACAATCAAACTTGGCCTGAAACAACGAGAATAATTAGATTTTTTGAAACAGTAAATTTTTGAAGAAAATAAATTTTTTTTAGTTTTTGAATTTTGGTCAAGATTTATAAAAAACGTGAAAAATGAATCGAAATGAAAAATTTGGCAATTTTTTTGGAAAAATGAAGGTCACGTTGCACAGTATTTTTTGCAAATTTTTGCATTTTTTCTAATTTGCACATCACTCAAACAATCAAACTATTTTTATTTGTCATGACTTTAGCAAACTTTTGAAACAGGGATTTTTCAAAAATTTCTGTTTTTAAATTTTTTGTCAAAAAAAGCTGCAAAAATAGTAGAAATGTTATGTCTTGAAACAGGAATTTTTTTTGGTTTTTTTTTTGAAAAAAATTCCGTTCGCGGATCAGCCAAACTGACTTCGGGCCGGGCTCTCGGAACCTCTATTTTTTCACGTTTTTATTAAAATCTGCAAAACTGGGTGTATTTCTAAAGTTTCGCTCAATTTCTTAGCTCAAAATCATGTCGCCCGAAAAAATCCAATTTTTTTCTGTCGCATTTATTCTCCATTTCCGCCCGATACATTTCCCATAATCCATACTCCTCCGTTTTTTCTCATTTTCCCCTTTATTATACATAACTCGACAAAAAAAAAAATCCCCACGCACTTATCTATCCAAAGGTCCAAAAAAAAGAGGAAAAAGAAAAGAAAAGACCTAGTCATTTTTCGTGCCCCGGTTTTCGTTTTTTTTTCGTTTTCTCGTTGCTTTTCTGTGCTCACATCTATCGATTCCAAAACGAGGATGGATGAAGAAGGAGAAAAAGAAAAAGAAAAAATGAAGAAAAAAGCGGTGCTAGGCTTCTTCTTCTTCTTCTTTTTTTTCTTGTTCAGCACATACATACATACATGTTTGGTGCGCGAGACGTCGTTGAGCTTCTCTTCTTAGTTTTTCTTCTCCTCTACTTTTTTGCTTGTTTTTATTTTTTTTTGTTTTCTTCTCGTATACATAATCGTCCTGAAACTTATTCTCCCCTCCTTATTTTCTTATTCGATTTTTGCTTTTTAACAAATTCGTATAGATTTTGGGGGAAAAGCAGAAAAAATGGATATAGTATTTAGATTTATGGATTACTCTCAAGCAGTTTTTTTGTTTGCCGAGTAGCCAGTACACATCTTGTTGTTTTTCTTCTCTTGACTGGTTTCCAGATGATGTATGTATACTATTTTTTTTTTTGGAGAATCTGGAATTTTATTTTCAAGACAGTTTTTTCTTGAAAAATTATTTTTTTTTTGCAAAAATTTACTGTTTCAAGTTGAAAATAAGTTATTTTTAGTTCACTTTATTAATTATGGTGCTACTCTGTTCTGGTAACTTTTTTTTTTCAAATTTTTACTGTTTCAAAGTGAATACTTGACCCGGGCGTCGCTAAACATTATGTTTTATTGATAACTTTTTAAAAAATCGAGGTATTTACCTGGTCACTTAGAAACTAATTTAAGACTTCAACTTTCGATGTGTAAAATTTAAAAATTTAAAAAAGTGCTTTGTGGGGTCGAAAAAAAAAGAAAAAAAAACTGTTTTTGAATTCGTTCTCAAGAAGATTGGCGACCGCAAACACCGTTTGTGTGTGTGTGCGGGTACAGTAACCAACGACAAAAAATGTTTTTGTTTTTTCTTTCCAGCATTTTTGGTTTTTTGAACCAAATACATCGAAATTTGAAGTTTTCGATATTGAGATTTTTATAAACTTGAAAAACAATTTCTCACATCAGAGTTCGAATAAAAATCTCTTTTTCTCCAAAGGCTTAAAAACATAAGAAGAAAAAAACCTAGAACAAAAAAGGTTATTGTTCCTTTTTTTTCAATAGCTTCCTGTGTCGGTGTGTTTTGATATTTTTTGGGAAAAAGAAAATCGCGGCGCGATTAAAACTTTTTTCAACGAGTTTTCCAAAAAAAAAAACATCGATAGTAAAAATCAAAAATTTACTGTTTCATGATGTTTTTAATAACCAAGAGGGGAGATACAAAGTCATTCATATTTACATTAACGGAATTCCGCGGAAGAAAAATAAATAGGATTTTGCGAAATTTTTTTGAAGTTGCGAAATGTCAAGAAACCTTTGTTTTTGACTTTTTTTTCAATACACAAAAATCAGGCTGATAACCTATTTTTATTTTTTTAATTCTAAACTTTTTTTTCGAAGGTCGAAATCTATTTTTCCCGAACAATCCGTTCACAATAATCACAAGAAAGCCATTTTTGGAAGGTAATTCCGACATCAAAACAATTGAAAAAATTTACTGTTTCAAGATACCTTGATAAAACAATAGTTAGTCTTTTTTCCATTAACTTTTTAACTCTCAATTTAGGTCATGAGTTCTCAGGAAGTTGCAGGCAATCAGTATTTATAGGTTAACGTTGAACGACACGTTTTTATTCGGGGATTTCGGGGTAAAATCAGAATTTCGTTTGTGTTCCAAATTGTAAGGGTATTTCAAACTTGAAACTTTTAACAAAAAATCCAAAATAAAATTAAAATAAAATAAAAACGTGACCTGGGTCAATGTCATTTTTGACAGCGATATTATAAACTATTTTCAGCCAGTTTTTTCCAGATTTTCGAGAAATTCTTAGGGTTGCAAATCGGGTGCGCGTGTGACACGGCACCCGCCTGTCTACTCGCCTCCACACCCGTTTATACACGCGCTTTTTTTGGTGACACCCGTTCGTACACGCTCTTTTTTTGAAACACCCGTTCGTACACGCTACACTGTAATGTGTACAAGGTCATACACGCGCCGTGTATGAAAAACACCCGTTTTCCTTCTTTTTTTCCATGCGCGTGTACGACGGGTGCGTGTACGAACGGGTGCGTGTACGACGGGTGCGTGTATGAACGGGTGCGTGTATGACGGGTGCATGTACGAACGTGTATTTCGTCAAATGGTGCCGTGTCACCCGTTTTCACCCGATTTTCAACCCTAGAAATTCTATGAAAGAGTCAAAATTTTTTTTTCAAAAATTTACTGTTTCAAACAACTAATAAATAGAAAAAAAAAATTAGCCCACAGTTCTAATTGAATTACCGGCGTGACATTGCATAGATCAGCTTAGAGATGAGATTGTATTATCAAATTGAAATTAGGTTGCGTGCTGTTTGTAACTTCGTTGCGTGCTGTTTGTAAGAGACGGCAGAGAAAAAAAGACACGCGACGCGTCTGAAAACATAATTTTCTCAGCGAATATTTTTCATGGCCCTCAAATTTTATTTAATTTTTGCCATTTATTTTCAATTTGATAATAGCCCAGGTTCGAGAGCCCAGTGCTAAAATCACGGACCAGCACGGTTTTTTTTTGTTTTTCGGTAGGTCAAAAAAAAGTACGGCTCGATTTTCGAGCGTCATTTTCTCAGGTCCGCCTGGTGTGTTTTTTTCTCAATATTTAAAAAATTTCTGTTTCAAAGGACTCAATGAGTTCTGAAATAAAGTTGTGGTGCGATTCTTAGAACATTACACAAAATGTTAATTTGACCCAAAAAAAATTTTCACTGTTTCAAAACTTTCACTTATGGGAAATTCTTTCTGGGGGTTGTTCGTACTGCGAAAATTGGATTAAATCGAGTTCACGTTGATCATTCTGCGTCTCGTACCCTCTCACAAAAAAATCCGAGAGCCTGGCTCAAAAATGATGGGCCTAGCCGGGATCAAAAAACAACCTTGAAGAATAGTTTCTCACACCCGCGAGTAGAATTTTTTTTTTTTGAAAAGGTTGTGGGAACTATTTTCACAGACCGCCAGCCTGTTTCAGGCCGACCCGAGGGGCCCAAATCTCAGGGTCAAAACTTGAACCCTCATTTTTTGAGTGCTCGACGAACTCATCATGTCATAATTCTGTTTTGATGTTGAAATTCATCATCCCTATTATGATGATATCAAAAAGACAATCCCCCTTCTAATCCTCCCTCCCATTTCATTGCAATTAATTTCCCACAGTTTTAATCGTCAGATGTTTGATTCGACAAAAGCTGAATCAACACACGCATCCCATGTGTATTGTATCCTTCTGAACAGCAAACTTTTTCTCGCCAAAAAAAGCAGCTATCGATTCGACGAGTTTTTTGTCGTCTAGAAAAGAGCCCTCAAAAAACACATATAATTCCGACTAATTGGTGGTGCACTCTTCGAAATGACTACCTCTAACAGCCTCTAATTTTTTTTCTGTGCTCGTTTTTTGTGTTTTTTTTTTGGAAGAAATTTGGGCAAAAAAACAGGCAATAAATTAATCCGAAATTTGTTTTTCGTTTCGTGTTTTTGTCTGAATATTTTTCGATTTCAGATAATTGCAAAAAATAAAAGAGAACAATTTTTTGAAAATAGACATTCTCATTTTTTTCTATTTATTTATCGTTGCATGAAACTCTAAAACATTTTTGAATTTTTTTTTAGAAAAAAAAACTGTTTCAAGTTACAAATACCTGTCAAAATTTAATTAGACAGTTTCAAAATACCTATTAACTAGAATGTCGAACCAAACAACAATTTGAAGAAAGCGCCATCTTATATCTTATCTCATGTACCGACACTCCACTGGTTCCGTTGCGAGCCATTTCTTTTGTTTGAGTGGGCGGAGCTAATCAGATCACTGACTTTTTTAGCGCGTTTTGCACGCTAGAAACCGCCCAGTTTTCAGTTTTGCCAAAAATCCTGTGTCTGGTAAACAATGTTCGAATTTCTTCCGCTCCTCGAACCTGTCATTTCTCATAAAGTTTTTTTTTGCAATTCATTTTTTTCTTCAACTTGAATAGTCATATAATTTTGTCGACGCATTTTTTTCTTCAAAATTTGCATACATATTGACTACTTCTCCTTCGTTCTCTACTTTTCCTAATAACTATACTATATATATATATATATATATATAGTCATAACTTGTTCTTTTTTAGTGGATCCCTTTTTTTTGCGTGCTCGCGCGCGACAAAAAAATAGAGAAATTTTAATTAAATTTCACACACAGAGGAGGAGAAAAGAAGAGTCCGCGGACTGACGAAATCTTTTATTTTTCCTGGTTATTTTTGCTTTTAGTTCAGTTTAGTTTTTTTTTTTTGAGAGAAGCGAAAGTCTTGGTGGAAAATGGAAAAACATAATATTTTTTAATTATAACGTTACTTGGGGGAATTGTAAAATGTTATTGAAGAAAAAAAGTATCGTACTTTAAAGGAACATCTCAACTTTGAAATTATATTTTTTGAGAATTTTTACTGTTTCAGAGATAGACTAAATACAAGTCTATCTTTTCCTTTTCATTGCTTCTATCAAACTTTTTTTAAAAATGCCTACTTTATGAATACCAAAAAATATTTCTGAAAATTCAAAAAATTGCGGCTAACAACCGTACTTTTTTCGCTGTGGGGAACAAACACACTTTTCTTGAGAAAAATTGCGTTTTTCTTCCTCCCTTTAAACTTTGTTTAATTTTTTAAAAATTTACTGTTTCAGAGAAAAATGAAAAACAAATGTGTATATTTGTTTTCATTATCTACCCTTTAAAAATTCCTCATTTTTTCTCTGCGTCTCTTCATCTTGTGGGCGGAGCAACGGCCCACAAAATGGTACCAGTGCGCGTAACCCTGAATTTGTTTGAATTTAAAAATTATTTTAAGCGTGAACAATTCTGGCGTTGAAATGGAAAAATTAAATTTTTAATCGAAGTTTTACGTGAACTTTTGGAAAAAAATATTTTTTTGAAATTTTTTACTGTTTCAGAGACCCTGACTTTGCATTCAAAAATTATTTTGAACGTTAACAATTCTGACGTTGAAATTTGAAATAAAAAATTGAAAAAAACCTAATTTTACGTGAACTTTTGGAAAAAAATTACAAAAAATTGTGAAAACTTGGACATTTTTTTTTGAAAATTTTTACTGTTTCAGAGTAAAGAAATATAAGTCCATCTTTATTTTCATTGATTCTCTTTTATTCTTTTACAGGTTTCTAAAAAAATTCGATTTTCTCTGCGTCTCTCAATCTTGCGGGCGGTGAAACTCCACACAAAGGGGTGCTAGTGCGCCTAACGCTGAACTTGTTTGCAATTCTCAAAACTTTTGTTCTCTCATTTCTCTGGCACCTCTTACTGTCTTGAACCTGTCCATTTTGTGGAACGGAAAATAAGAAAATTTTTGAAATTTTTACTGTTTCACAAAAAAAGTAAATATGATGCTGTTTCTTTCACTTGATCATTAATTTCAATGGATAAAAATGAGAGAGTTCACAAAACTGTTATCATTAGAGCGCTTTTGCTCTTTCTAGTTTACCGAGAGGTCATCAAAGTGTGTGACGGACATCTCACGGGAAGCGAGGAGCTATGCTTTGTGTGTGGTTTATGCCTGCGTTTCTTACAATTTATTTTGTTCTGTTTCTCTGCGTCTCTTTCAATTCAATTTTTTTGTTGCAGCCACAACCCCCGATCAGTCACCACACAATGGTGAGAATCGCCGCATCGGCAGAAGATGAAGGTGGTGAGTCGAGGCCGTTGGGCGGTGACAAAGAGACGGTCCCCGAATTTCTGCCAATGGACGAGACAACAACTGAACAAGTGTAAGAAAATCAGGGCAACAAAAATCGATGTGACGACATTAATGTTTTTAATGTTCACTAGACAACATTGATTTTCTGAGAATTTTTTCATTTTTTCATTACATTTTTTTGCAGCTCTACATCGACGAAGGAAACGCTGAAGGATGTTGTGGTGAACAAAGTGATTGATGTGAAAGACGTGGTCAAAGAGAAGGTTATGCAACAAACTGGAAGTTAGTCTTTTTCTGTGCTCATATTTTCTGATGAAAAAAGGGGTTAAGAGGGTGCGAAAATGGGAAGAGAGGAGAGTGAAATTTGATAGTTTGGGGTTTATGTTTCGATGCATTTTTCATTGTTTTGTGACTAGTCTGGAAAATGAAGAGAGCCGGGGGGTTTGGAAAAGTTTTTCGTTTTCTGGTTTACAAAAAAATACTGTTTCAAAATATTCATAAGTTTCGACGCACACCAGTTCAAATGTTGATTTGTTGAACACACGGTTAAAAAAGTGGGATTTCTGTGGGAAAAAAATTCGTCGCGGAAATTCAAAAAAATACCCGCGAAGGGGGCGGAGTCTGTGTGTGCCGAGGTCCGCACAAATATTTTGTTTTTTTGCGGCACACAAATTTGAACTTCGCGGAGAAAAAAAATCCCCCTTTTTTTTGCTGTGACTAACATGTTCAGTAAAAAACAAAATTTGGTACAGTGGTGAGAAGTCATAGAGCCTGGCCCGAAAATCCATTTTCAGTCAGGTCAAGTTTTCTAAAGGTCATTCTTCAAACTTTTCTGGTGAATGGAATTTTTTCGAAAAGTTTATAGAAAAAATTCCCAGGTTCAAAAAACTTTCCTGTTTTTTTTCTATTATAAAACTCCCGGGCTTGGTCGGACCTATCAAAATTTTTGAGGTTAATAATTTCAAAAATTTTGTGAGTATCACTGTTTTTTTTTTCAATTCGGAGCTGTTAAATTTCAATGTAAAAACTGGATTTTTTTTTCAAAAAATTACTGTTTCACAAAGCTTACTTAATATATAAGTTCCGTTAGTTTTCATTATTTTCTAGTTTTCTTGTTCCAAAACGAAATGAAAAATATTTTTCAAAAAACCCACGTGACCTGATCATCCCGTTTATTAAGAAAAATTAGAATTTTGAAAATTTCACTTTCTTGAACAAAAAAAACGTGAATTTTCGAATTGCGAATTTCTTGTTTTTCTCTGCGTCTCGAAATAGCAAAAAATCCATTCACCTTATAAGATTCATGAAACAGTAAATTTTTGAAAAATTTTTTTTTCCAAAATTTAAAAAAATCTCGAATTTTTTGCAGTGCCTGAATGGGCGTTCGTTTTTCTTGGTCTAATATTTATTTTGCTCGTTTTGGCCTGTGCATTTATGGTCATTCGAAAACTGTTTGGCAAAAAACGACATGGCGAAAAAAACAAAAAAGGTGGTATCAAAGGATTTTTCAGTAAGGGACAAGACGTTGTCGATGGTAAAAATGTGCAAGGAGTGAGTGGAATTTCAGAGCAATTTTGAAAATTGTTAAAAGTTTCAGATGGCTCAAGATCTCGAAGAACTCGGCGACGCAATGGAACAAAATGAGAAAGCGCAAGCCGAAGAGAAAGAAGAAGTGAAACTCGGAAGAATACAATACAAATTAGATTATGATTTTCAACAAGGACAATTGACTGTGACTGTGATTCAAGCGGAAGAGTTGCCTGGAATGGATATGAGCGGAACATCGGATCCCTATGTTAAATTGTATTTGTTGCCTGAGAAGAAAAAGAAGGTTGAAACCAAAGTGCATCGCAAGACGTTGAATCCGGTTTTCAATGAGACTTTTATCTTCAAGGTGAGCTGGCAAAAATTGTATTAAAAAAAGTTGGCGTAAAAATAACTTTTTTTCAAATAATAAGTTTCGCGCGCGTCACGAACACACAAAAACTAAATGATAATGTGTTTTTTCGTGACGAGACCATATGCGCGCGAGGTTTTTTAGTTTGAAAAAATTTATATTTTGACGCCCAATTGTTTTTTGCGTTTTTAATATCTTTTTCTTTTTTTTTCAAGTTTTCTGGAAAGTATATCTCTACTGTTAATAAAATAGAAACACCCATTTACATTCATGAGTATTTTGAAACAGTAAAGTTTTGAAATTATTAAAAAAAAAAGTTTCAAGAAAAAAATCGAGCGGATTTCAGTTTTTGTTTTGTTAAAAATCTTCAAACCCCATTCTAATTAAGTGGGCAGGGCTATAACACACAAAAAAGAATGGTGGGCATAACCCGGGAATTGTTTGCAATGTATTTTTTTGGAAATCATTATACGCGTCAAAAATCTTGTCGACGAAATAGAACAAACAATTTTGGAAAAATCGTTATTTTTAATTTTTGATTTTGAAATTTTCACTCCGATCAATGAGAAATTTTTTCTGAAATTATAAACATTTTGAAACAGGAAATTTTTAAAAATTATTTCTCAATGAAAATTTCATGAAAAAAATCGGGTGGATTTCAGTTTTTATTCAACTCTTTCCTATCTAACCAAGTGGGCGGGGCTACAACACACGAACAATGCTAGTGCGCAAAACCCGGAAATTGTTTGCAATACTTTTTTTTGGAAATTATTATAGGCGTCGAAATAAAAAAGAAATTTTCGAAAAATCCTTTTTTTCACGTGTAGTTTTTTTTATATTAAAAATTATACTTTGACAAACTCAAAATATTTTGAAGCTATTTTTTGCAAAATTTTAAACCTGAAAATGCTTTCAGATTTATGGGAGTTTCCAACTACCAAGCCATAAATATTTAGCCTAACAAAAAAATCCAAATTTCAAAAATTTACTTTTTCAAAAAACTTTGAAAACGCGCCGCGTGTTCCAGTGCGTAGTACAATAAGACATCATTTTTCAGGTTGCCTTCAACGAGATCACCTCCAAAACCTTGGTATTTGCCATCTACGATTTCGACAGATTCAGCAAACACGACCAGATTGGCCAGGTTAGTTGATTCAACTTTAACTTTCGATGTGTAAAATTCAAAAATTGAAAAAAGTACTTTGTGAGGTCGAAAAAAAAGAAAAAAACTGTTTTTGAATTCGTTCTCAGGAAGATAGGCGGCCGCAAACACCGTTTGTGTGTGTGTGCGGGTACAGTAACCCACGGCAAAAAATGTTTTTGTTTTTTCTTTCAAACATTTTTGGGTTTTTGAACCAAATACATCGAAATTTGAAGTTTTCAATTTTGAAATTTTTATGAACTCGATTTCTGAGGTATAGGGTGTCTTTAAATCAATTTTTTGCAGGTTCTCATCCCACTCGGAAAAATCGATTTAGGACAAGTAATTGAGAAATGGGAAGACATTGCACCTCCTCCAGATGACAAAGAAGCGGTGAGCCAAATTTCCGAATCAACAGTCAATTTTCTGTCCAGGAAAAATCACTCGGTGATATTTGTTTCTCACTTCGTTACGTTCCAACTGCTGGTAAATTGACTGTTGTTGTTCTCGAGGCCAAAAATTTGAAGAAAATGGATGTTGGTGGATTATCTGGTAGGTTTAAAGGAGCTATATGAAATTACCGAGTTTAATTTTCAAAATCAAATTATATTCAAAATTTGAAACTGTGAATTTTTTCGATTCAACATTTTGAACTGTATGATGAAAAAGTTTCTAACATTTCTAGAACAGTAAAAAACTAACATGAAAAACCTCAAAATCGGTAATTTTCTTGTATTTGTTCATGTTCTGAGAAAGTTTCTCCCCAATTTTTTAGACCAAAAGTGTAGGACAGGTTTTGAAAACGTGAAAAATTAACTTCGACGCCGAATATTTTTCTTTTTTTTGTTTCTTTTTCCACCAAAATTTGAATCGAAAAATTTCAAATTTTTTTCTAGTTGTTTCCAGCTCTATTTCTGCGCAGTTGCTGCCAACTCTTTTCAAATTTCGAACAAAAAATCAAATTCAAAAATTTTCCAAAAAATAACTGTTTCAACAATTTTATAACATGCGGGAAGCAATTACTCAATGATAATCTGATGCTGTTTTCTTTAAATCAAAAATTTTCACGCTTTCAAAATTATTTTCACGTTTTTTTTTTCTTTTTCAAAAAATTAAAAAATGTCAAAACTTTATTTTTTTGAAAATAGGCTGAAAATGTAGGTCACGTCCTTTTTTATTTCACGGAAATTAAATACCGTGGTAAATTTAAATTTCTCTGCGTCTCTTGCAAAATATAACCTAAAGAAATAATAAAAATGCACTCCGAGAGAACTACACAGTAAGACATGCAAACGTGCTCTAGCGAAATTAAGCAAAAACAGCAACTAAAAGCGTATTTAATATCGACGCTGTAACAAAATCATCAATGAAGAACAAACTAAAAAAAATCGATTGAAACAGTAAAAATTTGAAAATTTCAACAGATCCATACATAAAACTCGAACTATTCGACGAATCCGGAAAACGATTGAAAAAGCGAAAAACAACGATAAAACGAAACACATTGAATCCGTATTATAACGAGAGTTTTGTTCTTGACAAAATTCAATTGCATAGAATGAAGGTTCAAAACATTTTAATTTCTTGAAAAAAAACTAACATTTTCTCTATCGCTAACAATCGCTTGTTTTTGGGGGCGTGTCCTCTTATGACTAACGGCAAATGGCCTAATCTCATTTTCAGATCCCTATGTGAAGATTGTTTTGATGCAAGGTGGAAAACGGCTGAAAAAGAAGAAGACGTCGATCAAAAAATGCACATTGAACCCGTATTACAATGAATCGTTCAGTTTTGAAGTGCCGTTTGAACAAATTCAGGTTTGAACTGGTTTTGCTTTTTCCCCCAATTTGCTTTTTAACATTTCTTCGGGTGGTTAGGGGTTGCTCAATGGGAAAAAAAATAAAAAAATTTTTGAGGGGTCGAGAAAGGCCGAGAAGCCCCAAAGACCGAGGGCCTGGCCTGAAAATCACGGGCCGGTTTCTAGAAAAACCCAAAAAAAACTATTTCTAACATAAGTTTTTCAAACTTTTTTTCTCGAAAAATTGAACCTGAAATTACTGTATTTTGCGTATTTTTAAGGCCAAAAATCCGACCAGAATTTGCTAATTTTCAACAAAAAAAACCTGGCCAAGGCCCGGTCCGAAACGACCCAAATCGAACAATTTTTTTTGAAAAACTTTAGACCTCACTTTTGTTGTTTATTTAAATATTCCGAGTTCACGTGTGACACGTGGCATCTCTGCGCCTCGTACTCTCTCGAAAATTATTTTTTTTTCGCCTGACCAAACTTTGAGAGACGTATCATGGGTTTTTCAAATCCCAGAAACGAGCAACCCTGAAATAATCAAGTCGTTTTGAAACAGTAAAATTTTCAAATTTTTCCAGAAAGTTTCACTTATGATCACTGTGATGGATTATGACAAACTCGGATCAAACGATGCTATTGGTCGATGTTTGTTGGGTTGTAATGCGACTGGAGCCGAATTGAGGTACTTTAGTGGGTTTGAGCAACAAAAAACAAAAAAACACAATGAGAAAAAGTGCATTCGTGAAAAAAAAACCATGTCATAAAACAGAACATTAGAAAAGAGGCATGAAATTGAGAATAAGAAAACATCTTTTTTTTTTAAGAAAAGAGGGACGATAGAATCTGGTTTGAACTTCGAGTAGGGACACAAGTTACAGCTGAAACAGTGAATTTTTGAAAGGTATTACCGATGAGTTATGTAACCCGGCATTTGTTTGCAATATGAACTTTTACTCAAATATTTTTCAATAATTCCACCAAGAAATCAGAAATTTATTTCACTTTTTTTATGGTAGAACTTTGCCAATTTTTCCATTCAAGAAGAATATTTTGAAAAATAATTTTCTTGTTACGAAAAATGAGAAAATTACTGTTTCAAAATTTCTTGAGTTTACTAACCTTCGAGAAAAACTTGGTGAAGTATGCAAATTATCTCTAAAAATTTAGAAGTTTTCCACATTTTGTAATCGCAAGATTTTTTAAAAATTTTGATAAGTTAGACGCTGAAAAAATTGTCCCATTCGCAAAATTTTTTTTTCAAAGTTATGAAAATTATTACTGTTTCAGTTCTGACATAACACAAACATGACATAATAATTTTGATACGAACTCATTTCGGGCTAAACTCCATTTTTTTTGTTGTTCCAGACATTGGATGGACATGCTCGCCTCACCACGTCGTCCAATCGCCCAATGGCATACTTTGGGGCCAGTCGAAGAAGAGGGTGACAAAAAAGACGACAAAAAATAAATCTTCGACCCTCCCTCCCACGCATCCCCCAACCCAAAAATGCTCCTTTTCACTTCCCAGTTTTTACTTTTTTCAAAAATTCTCATTTTTCTGTCAAAAGCCTTTTTCTCTTGCGCATGACAAAAAAATATTAGTTGCCTATTTATTTTCATTTTGTAAATATTTCTTCTTCTTACCCCATAATACTCCTCCCCAAAAAATGTGTAGAAAGAGTAGCAAATATATTATTTTTTAAACCAGTGCCAATTTCGGTGATGATTTTTTTTCGAAATTTTAAGAAATTTAAAAAAGAGAATTTATTTTTCAGAACTAGTCATGATTTTTCTTGTGTTTTTGAAATTTTTTGAAAGATAATAAAGTTTATTTATTTAATAATCGAGGTAGTTTTCACGAATATAATGAAAAAACTAGGCCAGAAATGTGTTTGATGAGATTACCAAGAAAATAAGGAAAAAAAAATGCCGGGTGTGGGATCGAACCCATAACCTCCTGCCTACTAGTTAAACCTCTTCCCTACTGCGCCGCGGAACCATATTGTGTCGAAAAAATTTTTCCTGATACGTCATAGGTGGTTTTTCAAGCAGAATGCTTTGTGAAAACAGTCAAACACTTTGGAGGCCCGGTCTTTTGCCGGAATTAACTTTTTTATTTTTACCTGTTCTTATTTACAGACTATTTTAGAGATGTAAGAGTTAAATTTAAAAAATTCAAACTAAACAATACTAGTAAAATTGTTAAAAATTTGAGCAAAATTTGAAACAGTAAAAATTTTCAAAAAAAAAAATGTCGCGCACTCATTTTCTGACCTCATTTCAAACCATCCAAAACAGACACACAAAAATCCACACAATTTCACGTCGTCCGGCACCCTCCTCAAATCACACACTCTCTCGCTCACCTTCTGTCCACCCATCGGTCAATTTTTGTATGGATTGTTGGATAGGTTTAGAAAAGAAGAAGAGGATGACCTTTTTATATGGTTTTTTTGGATTATTATAATTATTATTGTAGTTGTAAATAATTTAAAATGTTGTTTCTGTTACAATTTCTTAGTTTTTGTGTGAAATCTTGATAAGTTTGTTTCTGGTTTTTTTTTTGGGTGTTGTTGAAGAATTTCACAATTTGTCCGAATAAACAACATTTATGTGACTTTTCGCGCATTTTAATTGAATTTATCGATGGTTAAAGTTACATCTTTTTTGAGATGCAAACAATTCCCTGGAATTGTGTAGTAGCATTTTTTGGTCGGTCCCGGAACTTGTTTGCAATGCGAAAAAGTTTCTGACATGTTTTTAATCTCTATTTCAACAGCTAATGTTCCCCAAAAACCCAGTAACATTATATAAATTGTCTGAAACAGTAATAAATTTCAAAACTGAAATTTTTGCAAAAACTTCCAAATCTCGTCCTCTTGTCAATCTTAATTATCCTAATCCGAAGACTTCCAGTTTTTTTTTGTTCCAAATTAAATCTTCTGATTCAACAAAAGATTGTGTTCCGATAAAATTTCTATGTTTTTTGAAACATTTTTCGGTTTTTAACAAGTTTCAGAGAAGTTTTTGTTGGAACTCGAAAATAAATATGATTCGTAATAAATGCATTTCTTTCCGATGGTCAGAAACTTCTAGTGTTGCTGAAACAGTAAAAATTTTCATTTTTTTTCAAAAAAAAAAAAAAATTCCTATCAAATTTGGAGCAGTTTGTTCAGTTTTTTTTCTCTGGTAAAGAGCTATAAGGCCACAAAAAATCATAATATTAATTTAGCTCAGGTTTTTATTTCTAGAAATCTTGGAACAGTAATTTTTAAAAATCGAAATTTTTCAACCCGGAGAGTAGCAGGTCACGAAAAAATTACCTATATATTTAGGTCACGTCAATAATTTTTTATGAATATTTTTTGTTCATAAATTGTGTTTGTTTTTGCAACATTTTTCGGTTCTTACCTAGTTTCAGAATTTTTCTCATTTCTGAAAAGTGAAACATATTTTTGTGTTTTTTGGAATTTCAAATTTTAAACAGTTTGTTCAATTTTTGTCACTGGAACAAAAGCGAGCGGCTAATAGTAAAGTCAATGAACTTAATAAGAATAGATTTTTATTTTTAGAAATCTTGAAACAGTAATTTTTTGAAAGAAAAAAATTTCTTTCGACCCGGAAAACTTTAACGCATGTCTTAAAACATTTTTTTCTAGTTAAAAAAAAGTGAACACTAAAGTTGTTTTTTTAAATCACGTGACCCTGGAACTCCAAAACTCTGATTTCTCTGCGTCTCTTTTGGAAGGAGTTTCAAAATTCCACATACAGCATTAAAACATTCTCCTTCGATGGTCAGAAACTTCAAGTGTTGCTGAAACAGTAAAAATTTAAACTTTTTGAGAAAACTTTTTTCTATTCTAATTTAGAAACCTTGAAAAAAAAATGTTGAAATACAATTTTTTCAACTTTGAGAAAGGCATGTTTTTTGAATCAATTTTTCATAAATTCTATCAGAAAAAATCAACCTATTTTTTGTAGTTCTCTCTCAATTTTTCTCGCCGAAACCTCTGACCAGTCGAGTGTTAAACGGTTTTTTAACGTCATCATTTTTTTTGTGTTGCATCAAAAGTGATAAAATCGGATGAGGAGAACAAAAATGCGAAAAGAAGCAAAACCCGAAACGTACTTTCGATTGTCGGCCGTCCGTTGTTCGCATTATTCTCGGCTACATATTTCTCTTTTTCTTCTTCTACAAAACGAAGTCATGGTCAAATCCTGTTGTTTGTTCTATCGAGTTTGACAAGTTTTTTCCTAGTTTTTTTTTTGGTTTTGAAAATATTTACTGTTCAGTTGACTTTTATTATCACACTTGTGTGCTCACCGTGTTAGAACTAATTCATAGTCGTCCAAAACTTTTTTAGTATAAAACTGTTGTGTTCCTTTGAATAAGCAGAGTTTGTCACTCGCGTGAAATTGAATTATTCAAATCAAAATTGTATGGAAAAAACGAGACCCTCTTTTTTTGGACCGCGCTTCTGTGGTTTCAGAAGGTTTCACAACCAAAAGGTGTTGAGAATAATTTCCGGGTTACACTCTTTGACATGTTCTGTGTATTGTTGCCGGTTTACTTTTTGAGTCATCTATGCTTCTCATAACTGAATTTAGAAAAAAAATCACATTTTTCAAGTTTCAAAAATTTACTGTTTCAATTGTTTTATGAATGGAACATGATTTTTCTCAGGTAGTTTTAAAGATCTTCTCGAAAACACAAAGCCGAAATGAAAAATATCATTTAATGATGATGTGATGTGTGACGTAAAAAAAATCTAGAAAATTTGCAAAAAAAAAAACTTGACCTCTATATTACCAAAAAAATTGCATTGACATAACGTGAAAAATGATTCGATAAAAAAAAGTCAAAAAAATAAAAAAACAATTTTGAGAGAAAAAATTAGGCCAAATTTTTTTGTTGCACGTCGTATCAAGCAAAAGAGAATTGGCAATCATTGAAATCAGGGGTGTCGTTTTGGGCCGAGCTGGTTGGGCTGGCCCAGCCCAAACAAGAAAATACGGGCTCAACAAGCCCGCGGTGAAAATTAAAAGGCCAAAACGGAACTTCTTGTACGGCCCACATAAGGCCCAAACGATGTAAAAAGGTTCTGCCCCCACAATGACTCATAATTGCAACAAAATTTGGTCTTGCCAAGCCATGCCCGTTCATTAAGTTTTCAACGGGCTGGCCGGGTCGGCCCGGCCCAACATATAGCGGGCTGCGGGCCCCCGTAAGCGGCCCAAACGACACCCCTGATTTAAATAGAGCGAGACGCAGTGTGGGCGTGGCCAACACACACACAAATTATGGCAGTGTGCGAGACGCGTGTGTTGTCGGTACCGAGATTCAATGACTCTATTGCATAAACCCAAAAATCAAGATTTTGAAAAATTAAAAAAGGAAGTTTGTTCCATAGATTTGTGTGGAGCAATAGAGCACATATGTGAGAACAATGTTGTAGTTCTCTCGGAATGTATTTTTCTTTGCGTCTCTCTCTATTTCAATTATTGCAATAGAAAACGACGTGTTGAAAAAAATAAAGTCAAAACACTTTTTTCCACTTTGCACATCTCATAATATTTGCTTTCAAGACCGTCCGAAAAAGTAAAAAAAAACATCTCGACCCGTCTCGTGATTTTTCCGGGCCGGGTCATAATTTTGACACTTGGTAATTTTTCACTCTTCTTAATTTTTTTTCTTATGGGGGTTCAAAAAATCGCTCATATTTTTTCTTGTCATAATTTTCTCAGACCACCTTTATAACAACAAATCTGTGAACTATAAAGACTATTTTTCAAAATGCCAGAAAAAAAACAACTTCTGGTGTTATCAGTCACAGTGAGAATTATTTCTTGTTTTTTTTTTCACCGAAAAATACTGTTTCAGTGACCTGTTATAGTTCAAGATCGGGAATAAGTTTTTGTTCATTCTCATTATTTACGGAGTCCAAAAACAAAGAAAAAAGTACCGAAGGCATTTAAAGGAACATCATAAAATCTCAAAAAAAAACTGTTTAACTGACTACGCTCTCCTCGTTCTCTTCACTATTTTTTTGTTCGCTGCGAAATTGTTGTGTCCCTTTGAAAAAGTACGGTTTTTTACACAATCTCGGCCACCAAACTGTTTCCAACACCATTTTCTTGTCAAAAAATAATGACATCAAGTGAACAGGAAAAATACACAAACACAGCGAGTGGTTGTATCAAAAAACAAATAATAATAAATGATTCTGTAAGAAGAACAAGTGTAACCTTGTTAGTCAAACTGGTTAGTTTGGATGTTCAAGGTTTCTGCTGATTACTATTTTTCTTGCCTGATGTTTTTGACACTTTTCTAGGCTTAACTTGAAAAAGTGCGCAGAGTGAGATTGTCAAATTTTTACTGTTTCAAAGATTTTATTTATGTCTAACTATTTTTAGATTTTTGTTGGGTCCATTATTAAAATGTTTTTCGTTGAATGTCAAGAAAACAATCTAGTGCACGTTCGTATCATCTCAAGGGCCCAAAAGCCCGACCCGAAAATCACGGAGCCGGTCAAAAAAAGCCAGGCCCGGTCCGATTTTTGAGAGACAGTTTCTCAGAGCCGCGACACAGTGTGTATCCAAAAAGTTTAGGTCTCAAAAGTTTCGAAATTTTTTCATCGGTAGATCACAATATTTTTCGTGATCTTATCTCTGCGTCCCTTGTTTCTGTATGCTATTTCGTCAATTTAGGCTCCGCCCCCCTTCCCACACACTGTGCGAATAATCTCGTGATTTTTCCGACTTTTTTCTTGGAAAATTTCTAGCAAAATTTTTTGGTCCAGTATATTTTTTTTTAAGGAAAAAAAATCTAAACTTGGTCTAAACGTAGTAAAATTTTTTCACGTATCTCATATTTTTTTGCAAGTTGAAACAGTAAGTTTTTGAAAATCACAACATGCGAAAAATTTCCCGAAAAGGTACTTTTAATCTTGTTAGTCAAACTGGTTGTTCAAGGTTTTTTTTTCGTTTTTTCCCTGATAATTTCAGGTCATGTGGAATTTTCCAAATTTATTTATGTACACATTGTGAAAATTTGAAAATATCTTTGTTTTGTTTCTTATCAAAGAGTCAATAGTGCTTCCTGATTTTATTTTTGAAATGTTCATTTTTATTTTTGCTGAAAAACGTGGAGAAATTTTTTGATTTTTGAGAAAAATAGACGCACAAAGTATAGCGCCTTGCTTCTCGTGAGATGTCGGTCACACAGTTGAATGACCTCTCGGAAAACTCTCATGGAGAGAGAGAGAGAGAGAGAGAGAGAGAGAGAGCAACATCGCTCTAATGATAATCCTTTTTTTTCACTTTCCTTCTTGAAGATACTTCAACAGATAATTTAACGTTTCCTCATAAAAATTACAAGAATATAAATTTTCTGAAACAGGGAATTTTTCAAAAACATCACCTATGTCAACAGTAGTAATGAGTTATCAATGTCGCTCGAATATTATCCAATTTTTGAAACAGTAAAAATTTTCAGAAATCAAAAAAAGTTTGTTTGTTGTTGTTACTAATTTGTTTGTTGTCCACAATTCAAACTTTGAACATTTTCTCTTTTTTTCTCACAACTTGTTTTTGAAACGGTTCCAGTTCCACATAAACCTGAATGACCCACCCGGCCGGGGGTCACTTTCTTGTTGTTTTTTGGGAGATTTCTCACATTTACAACTTCTCTGCCATCATCGTCCATAATTTCTTCTTTTTTCTTCTTTGAAACCATAAAAATGTTATCGTTTCGTTTTTTTTTTGCTGGAAAAAAATGAACATAAAATATGCTTAAAAAGGGTGATGATAACGCTGAAAATATTCACTTTCTTGTTGATTTTTTTTTGTTGAGAAAATGTATTCCGGTTTTTTGGTCGGTTCCAATGTCAAAAATCCTGAAGGTCGAGTAGTGTACTTTGAGGATTTTTAAAGAGAGAGTTTTTGGAGAAATTCTGAAACTTTTGAATGATCTATTATTCTCATTCAACACACTTTGCTTATCTTCCCAAGTTGAAACAGTGATTTTTTGAACTCGACTTTTTTAGATGAAAATAATTGCAAACAAATTCCGGCTTTTGCGCACTGACATAATCTGCGTCTCGTACTATTTCTATGCCTTTTTTCGATATGAAAGTGTTCTTTGAAACTCAAAATTTTTCGATATTTTTTTTTTGAAAAAGTAATTGTTCGTCCAATTTGTAATCTGATCGCTAAATTGCAAGAAAATTGCAATTCTTATCAATCTTTGACTTTTCCGGGTGGTAATTTTTCATTTTGAAAATGAGACCACTTCCTGGAAAAGGTTGATTTCTCCGAATTTTCAGAGAAAGAGAAAAAATTTTTGTTCAGAACGGTTTGTCAGACATGTAAGTTTGAAGAACAAAAAAGGTTGAAAATTCAATTTTTTGTTTCAGAAAGATTAATCGAGAACAAAGCAAAATTGATTACAAAAATTGTTTGTTATAAAATCAGATAATTGAAACAGTAAAAATTTCAAATTTTGTTTTTTCAAAAAAAAAATCCAGAAAATTTGAATTAATTTGGACTGAGGTTTTACAGTTTAAAATACGTTTCAATGCATTTGAAATAACTTTTTCAGTGAGTATTCTTCCTAAATTTTTTCAGAAAAATTCATTGAAAAAACGTGAGTTCCTTAATTCAACGGATTCCAGGAAAATAAGTGTTTCTTATGAGATTATTGAAACAGTAAAAATTTCAATTAATTTGAACTAAGATTTTTACAGTTTAAAATACGTTTCAAGACTTTTTGAAAAAAATTTTTCTGTAGGTTTTCTCCAAATTTTTCTAAAGAAAAGTTCATAGAAAAGCGTGGCCACTAAAATAAACCAAGAGATTCCAACTCTTCCTTATGAGACTGTTGAAACAGTAAAAATTTTAAAAATTAGCCTTTCAAAAAAAATCCAGAAAATTTGAATTAATTTGAACTAAACTTTTTACAGTTTTAAATACGTTTCAAGACTTTTTGAAATAAATTTTTCTGTAGGTTTCCACCAAATTTTTCTAAAGAAAAGTTCATAAAAAAGTGTAGCCACTAAAATAAACTAACAGATCCCAACCCAATGTGTCTTCCTTATGAGACTCTTGAAACAGTAAAAGTTTTAAAAATTATTTTTTCACAGATATCCACAAAATTTGAATCAATTTGGACTGAAATTTTTACAGTTCGAAATACGTTTCAAAACTTTTTGAAATAAATTTTTCTGTATTTAGGTTTCCTTCACTCTCTCAACGTTTTTTTTCTCGCAAAAAATCAATATATTGAAGTTTCACATTCAGTCAAAAAATTGTTTCTAATAAAACTATTGAAACAGTAAAAAATTCTGAGAATCAAATTTTTCTGGCCCAGGTTAAAATTGAAAAACCAAACCAAATTTTCTATTATTCTACCCTACGTATATATTTTATCAATCTCCCCGATCAAACTATGAAGCCTAGACTACATTTTGGCCAGATTCGAAAAATGAACAAATCTCCAGAACTACTGTATGTATTAGCTATCTAGTTGTGTTTTTTGTTTTCTTATTTATCTTTTCTTCTTCTTATTATTATTAGAAATAATAAAAACATATTTGACATCTATCTACAGTAGTGTTTTTTTCGTTCAATAAAGTCCAGTTTTATCTTCCTCTCAACTTGTTGTTTTTTTTTCTTTTTTATGTTTTTTGGAGTGTATATTTTTTTTGGTTGTTGTCAGATATCAGATCCATATCAGTTGAATGGAAAAGCTTGTTTTATCAATTGTTGTTTTTGTTTTATGACGGGGGTCGTTTGGAAAAGAATGGCTTGTTTTCATTCTTTTTTTCTTCTTCTTCCTGTTGATAACAATTTTTAAAATGTATAGAAAACGTGAAACAGGAATTTTTCAAATTTTTCCACTTTTCGGTCCAATTTTTTTCACTTACAATTGAGAATTTCCGAGAGAATACGAGACGCAGAGTATGCCACGTTTCACGTGAACCGACCTCTGAATTAAATTTTTCAGTGGGATAACACTTTTTTGTGGTTTTTTCAGCTCCAGAAAAAAAAATTAAATTCAAAAAAATCGGCTCGGGCCTAAAACGACTTGTCTAAAAAATTGAAGTTTTCCGATCTCTGAAAATATAAAACCGACAACTTTCTGTATTTAAATCTGATATTTTTTTGATGCATCAAAAATATGACAATGTGAAATAACCCTTTCCGGCTGCATAATAAATTAATATTGAGTTGATAGTTATCAAATCTATAGAAAATTTGAAACAGGAATTTTTCAAAAATGTTTCCATTTTTAAGCTCAATTTTTTTCAATTATAATTGAGATCTTCCGAGAGAGTACGAGACACAGAGTGTGCCACGTTTCACGTAAACTTTTTTTGTTTGGGTCCCATTCCGAAACGGTTTAATGACTTGTCTGAAAAGTAGAATTTTTCAATCTCTGAAAAAATGAAAGCCACATGTTTCTGAAATGTACTAAATTTTTCACGCCTATGATATGACAATATAGAAAATTTGAAACAGGAATTTTTTCAAAATTTTTCATTTTTCGGTCCATTTTTTTCACTTACAATTGAGAATTTTCAAGAGAGTAAGAGACGCAGAGTCTGCCACGAGAACTGACGACGGAACTCCATTTTTTGTAGTCACACTTTTTCGGAAAAAAAAATTCAGAAAAATCGGGCCGGGCCCGAAACAATCTCAAAACTTTTTCAGAAAAACAATGTTTTCTGTAAATCTACACTTGTCCAAAAATCTTTGTTTCGTTCATCATTTTCTGACCTGCCATCTTATTATCCGCCCAAATTATTGTTTAATCCCCCCGTCTCAAACCATAAAATGACCATTTTCTCCTAATAACTTTTGACTTTTCTAAACTGGTATTATTTTTGCACTTTTCATTTCTTATCTCATCGTTGATGAATTAGCCAGATCTTTAATTCTCGTTTTTTTTTTTTCAGATCGACATCATCTTGTTTCTTCGCCTTGAAAAGGTCATTTCACACCAGAGCATCACTACAGATGCTCTTTTTTCGGTATCATTCATTTGAGCGTTCTTTTTTTTTTTTTTTTTTGAGATAGGTCATTAACACCATTTCTATTTTTTTCTTTTTTTGTGGTGTGATTTTTTGAACATTACACTAATTGTTAATTTGATAACAAGTCGAAGTTCAAAGTTTGTTTTTTTTTTTCAAATTTTTACTGTTTCAAATATTACATTTATGGGTAGCTCTTTTCAGGGTTATGTTCGGCAGAAGTAAAAAGCCTGTTGAAATAATTCGAGTTCACGTGAATAACTCTGCGTCTCTTACTCTCTCAACTAGTGTAATTTGTTTGAAAATAGGGTCAGAAGAAGGCCCGGGCCGTCTGAGAAAATTTTGGGCTCAAAAATTTACGATAACTTTTTTTCCAGAGTTCCAGAATTTTTGGGTCTCTCTTATCCCACAAACTCATTTTTTTTTTGAAAAAATTAAAGACACCCTATCACTCAGAAATAGTTTTTTCGAGTTCATAAAAATCTCAAAATTGAAAACTTCAAATTTCGATGCATGTGGTTCAAAAACCCAAAAATGTTTGAGAGAAAAAACAAAAAAAAAATTGCCGTGGGTTACTGTACCCGCACACACACACAAACGGTGTTTGCGGCCGCCTATCTTCCTGAGAACGAGTTCAAAAACAGTTTTTTTCTTTTTTTTCGACCTCACAAAGTACTTTTTTCAATTTTTGAATTTCATACATCGAAAGTTGAAGTCTTCAATATTGAGATTCTGATAAACACGAGAAATTAATTTCTGAGTGACAAGGAGTCTTTAACTTTTGGATGAATCATAAAATGAGTCACTTGCAATTTGATCATCTCATCTTTTTAACTTTTTTGCCCTGATAAATCAAAACAAAAATACGGTTTTTTTGTTCAAAATTTTCAAAATCTCTATTTGATTGTGGACACATTCAAATATTGAAAAATTTTCTGTTTTTATTTTCAGGTAGAAATAGAAATTAGACTCCCGAACTCCCAGCAAAATATATTTACATTTTGGTTGAAACAGTAAATATTTTCAGTTTTTGAATTTTTTTTTTTTTGAAAAAGTAATTGTTCGTCCAATTTGTAATCTGATCGCTGAATGCAAGAAAACATCTTATCAATCTTTGACTTTTCTGGGTGGTCATTTTTCATTTTTAAGAAGACCACTTCCTGGAAAATGGTTAATTTTTCTAAATTTTTTGAGAAAGTTTTTTTGTTGTTGAATACGGTTGGTAAGACTGAAATATTTCAACAAAAGCTCAACAAAGTAATCAACAGATACGAAAGCAATAAGTTTTTCTTATGAGATTGTTGAAACAGTAAAAATTTTTAAGTTCGTTTTTCAAAAAAAAAATCCAGACAATTTGATTAAATCAATTTGAACTGCATTTTTTACAGTTTGAAATACGTTTCAAGGCATTTTGAAATAATTTTCTCTGCGGGTTTTTTTCTGATTACGCTTCGTAGAAGTGTTATTTTGTTTGTCTCCCGATTCTATGAGATTGTTGAAACAGTAAAAATTTTCAAAATTATTTTTTCAAAAAAAAAAAATTCACAAAATTTGGATCAATTTGGATTGGGATTTTTACAGTTTAAAATACGTTTCAAATAATTTTGAAATAATTTTCTTTGTTGTTTTTTTCCAATTTAGTTGTTCTAGTGATTTGCCACCCCAAAAATGTTTTTTCCTTATTCTTTTACCATAACTCCCGAGGAATAGATTGAATTCAAGATTTTCGAAACATCGAAAATGTGTCCAATTCGATTCTCTCCCCATTCTTCCGATCTAATCAGCATTACCAGTTCTTCTTCTTCTTCTCCTTCTCAATTCTCCTCCCACTGTTCACCTTCTACCTTTTTTCGTCAATCTCCCACATTTTTTGTTCTTCGTTTCACAGTCAGCCTAAAAAGGGGGATTCTCCTCTTTTTTTCCTTCCCTCCTTCTCAGTCTTCTCCGATCTAGTCCCGCCAATTAACAACTTTCAATTTGACCTCATTTCAGACACTTTTTTCCTCTTCTTATTAATTGTTATTATTGGATATTTTTGAGTTATTAGCTTAGGTTTTTTTCTTTTCGTTGGGTCCATATTTGGATAATTTGAACTTTTTCTATTTATGATTTGAATGTTGGAATTTTATCTGTTGAAATACACAATATCAGAAGAATTTTTTTTTCACATGAATATATAAAAAACTTGAAACAGTAAACTTTTGAGATTTCAAAAAAAAATCCATTTTTTTTAAATCACTGTTTCAACCCTCCCAAAAGATTGGCCCGAAAATCTGGCTGGGCCCATTTTTCGGACCGATCAGACTTTGAAATTTCTCAGAAAAGAAAATATTTTTTGTTTTTGTGGAAACCTCACCCTTAAAAAAAAGAAAAAACCGAAACTTTTTGAGAGAGTACGAGACGCAGAGTTTGCCACGTATATTATTTCAATGAAAAAAATATTTTGAAACGTGACCCCCCATTTTTAATTATTTTTATCTGCGTCTTTTTGTTGCGGAAACCTCGTCCTTTAAAAAAACACCGACAATTTTCGAGAGAGCACAAGACGCAGACAGGTCGACCTTTCTGGCTCAGGGACTTTTCTCTGCGTCTCTCTCCCTCTCAATTTTTAATTATTTCTCGTGGACCATAGGATTAAAAAAATATATTCCAAAAAATTAAAACACAAATCTCGCACCTTCAATTTGTGTGTTATGTGAAACAGTAATTTTTTGAAAAAATTAATTTTCTCGTTTTTTCTCATTTTCTCAATTGTTTTCCATTCATCCATATCAAACTTTTCGTTTCAGATGGTCATAAACATTCTCATCCTATTTCTTGGGTGCCTAACCATCCCGATCAATTGTGGCCTCGAAGAATACGACGAGCCGTTCATTCTCAAATTCATCAACCGTTCTCAAACTCTTAATCTCAGTCCGAAATGTCGACAAAGTCTTGCGTTGGTCTACGATTATTTGAACGACATCGAAACGTTGACCGATCAAAAGATCTGCTATTTCGAATCGTTCGCGACGGGACCCAATGATCTGTTCTTGTCGAGAGATCAGGATCGATGGGTCTATAAAGGGTATGAGTGTTTGTTGTCGGCTGGAGAGACGGTTTATTCGAAAAGTGAACATCCTATGCATTATTGTTATACTCATGATGATGATAAATCGAAAAAAGTTCCAGCTTATTCGGTTTGTATCCCATCACCTTGTGCTGATGAAAATCTCGAGGTTTGTTCAGTTTTTCAGCGGTGAGATTTGGGCCTTTTTGGGCCGGCCCGGGAATTTTTTACTGTTTCAAAAAATATTTAAAGTTCAGAAGTTATTTCACAAACTAAAAATTTCAAAAAATTCCTGTTTCAAAAACGTTTCTTTCCAATTTGTTGGAATGATGATGTGTTTATAACCCAAAAATATTCATCTTGACGAAATAGTGTTGAAAAACAAGAGACTCAGAGAAAACCTCGAAGTTTATTCTGAACATTTTTGAAATTTCGAAGATATTCAAATTTCTAAAATGTATCCTGGTTCTTCGCATAGAAAACTATGCCGATTTTTGAAAAAATATAAATTTCAAAAAATCACTGTTTCAAAAACTTTATTAAAAATTTAACGTTATTTTCAATCGGTTATTTTGAAATTGTTTTTGGAATTCAAAACATTTTTTTAAACTAACGAAATAGTGTTGAAAAACAAGAGACTCAGAAAAAAATCTATGCATTTTGAAGATTTGAAAATTTATTCTGAACATTTTTTGGAAAAAAAAATCTGCCTGAATTTTTTTTGCCAAATTGTTTCCATATTTTTCGCCTCAAAAACTATCTCAAAATGAACTCTATTAACCACAATTTTTGAAAAATAAAAATTTCAAAAAATCACTGTTTCAAAAGTTCTACTTAAAATTGAACGTAACCAATTTTTTTAGTGGTTTAACGTTCGTCCCCATCAAAAATGAAATTTCGAAAAATCAATATTAAATATTTAAAACGTGACCCACGTTTTCTTGAAACTGATATTTCTCTGCGTCTCATTTCTCAGGTTTCTTGACCTGACCAACCAAATCAAAAAGTACGTTCTCGTTTAATTCAATTACCCTTTTTTCATAATTTGCAGTTACTCAAAGAATGGCGAAAAATGACGCATCCCGAAGAAAAGGAACAGATCACATTCACCGCTTGCACACGGTCTCGACACGAAAAACAATGGTTCGAGATGCCGGTTCCGGTCGCCGATTTCGGTTTCAACATGTGTTTGATGATGTTGGTTGTGATGGCGACCATTTTCCACAGTATGCGAGGAGATGATGTCAAGTGAGTCTTCTTTTTTAAATCCTCGTCCACTGCTAACTTAGCCAAAATATGAATGTATATAGAAATTTTGAAACAGTAAATTTTTACGAAAAAAATTTCCGTTTTTTCGTAATTTCGCCGTTGCAACTTGTCCAGGAAAGTAGGATTTGTCTGATTGTAACACTTTTTTTTGATTCACGTTTGAATATTTTTTTGAGCTCACGTCATACATTTTTTCTCGAGTTTCGTTATTTTCAAAGTTCAGAATACAAAAATAGTGAAAAGATTTTTTGACTCAAACATAAATTTCAGAAAGAAAACTTGTGTCTTGGTGAGTAGAAAAAAGTTCAAAAAAAAAAAAAAATTGTCAAGGTGAGGAATCGAACCCTCGACCTCTCACTTTAAAATTGAAAGCCTAACCGGTTGAGCTGCCATGCCACATTGTTTGTTGTGGAAATTTCGTTTCAAATATTCAGACAAAAATAGGAGTTTAAAATTTTGAATTTTGGACATGCAATGCTTTCTGTACCAAAACACTAAAATATATAAAAGTTTTGAAACAGTAAACTTTTGCAAAAAAAATGTTCTACCGTAATCCTAGTGACCTTCTCCGTTGGAACTTGTCCAAAAAAATCAGATTTGTTTTCACATAAAATGTCACGTTTTCATTCAATTTTCTCGTTTTTTGAAATTGGCCAGAAATTGACGAGATACGGTAGATCACAACCGGTTTTTTTAGTGGGGCAAGATTTTAGAAGTTGGGACCAGGGGGTGAGATTTGGGCCGGCCAGAAGTCAGAATGACCGGCTGGGCCTGTTTCGAAAGTCGGGCCGGGCCTAGTCCACTTGATAGGCTGAAAAACGGAAAAATATCGGGCCGGGTTTTTTTCTAAGAAAAAAATATATTTTTCAGGTCATGGTCTGGAATGATACTTCTCTCATTTTCGGCCAAAACAAATCTGAAACGTTTGGTGGCTCTTCCAAAAGACCCGCAAAGCTGTATCACCTGTTTGATCGGTCTCCGATTCGGTTCAATGGTTTGGACACTCATCGGACACTCGTTCATCTTTGTTCAATCATTCATGGAAAACGTCGACGAGTTCAAAGAGTCGATGGTCAACAACTTTTTCAATCAATGGATCACCAATTTCACACTATCGGTTGATGTTTTCTTGACGCTGGGCGGTGCTGTTTTGTCGTATAGTTGGTTCAGAAAATGGCTGAAGAACACGACGGAAGAGGAACCGACGTGGACATCGTGGGGATATTGGCTCAGATTTTATCGACATCGAGTTGTTCGATTGTATCCCGCGTATTTGTACACGCTTATGGCTGTCACTTTGAGAATTTCGGTAAGATTCGAGTCACGAAAAATCAGTGATTTTTCAGAATTTTTTCTTCAAAAAATTCAAAAATTTCCTGTTTCAAAATTCATGTTTATTTTGGGAAAAAAAGTGAGAAAGACGTTCTGTTTTCTACATGAAAATTTTAATGTTGTTGAAAGCCTTGCACTGAAGATCAGCTCTTCGTGACAAGACTCTGTCTGCGTCTCTTCTTTTCACAATGTCTCTCACTGTCAGTTCCGTTTTATACATAAATTCCATGAACAGGAAAACGTTTAGAAAATCATGATCACTTTCTTATTTTTATCAAAAATTGAAAAATTTTACTGTTTCAAAAATCATATTTGCTTTTGAAATGAGATGTAAATCTGATAGAATATGGTTGATGTCATTGACTACGCAAAGAGACGCAGAGAAATCAGAGCATCGCAGTTCGGGGTCACGTTGAAAAAAAAACATAAACCTAATAAAAAGTTTTTTTTTTCAAAAAAATCATATTTGTTTGAGAAGTGAGACGCGAATTCAATGAGTTTACAACATTTTGAACCGAAACCTTGCTTCTTACGTGTATTTTTAGAAGTAAATTTCATTTGAACCAAAAAGTTCCAGAAAATCGAAAACAATTTTTTTTTTGAAAAAATTAAGAAATTTTGTTTCATCGTTTCTCTGCCCCCTCTCACTATCTTCAAAATAACGTACTAACGAAAACGTTTCTTGGAAAATATATTTTCAAAAAAATTACTGTTTCAGAAATTTTAATTTATTCAGAAAAAAAAGGTAGAAAATGTGGTACAAGTCATCTATAGAGGAGACGCAGAGAAATCAGACAAAAAACAGAGGGCACAACTAATTTGTATTTTTGATAAAAAGCTTTTTTGAAAACTTGAAAAAATTACTGTTTCAAAAATCATATATCTTTGAGAAGTGAGATGTAAATGAACTCTTTGGAGAATTCTAAGAAAAAAAAACATTTTTTGCAGGTAACCCACTTCCATCCAATGTGGCCACCAACCGACCCGGCCATTCAATGTCCAAAATATTGGTGGCAAAATGTGCTTTTCGTTAACAGTATTCTCAACAATCAATGTATGCCATGGACATGGTACATTGGAACCGAGTTCATCTATTATCTTCTCTCACCAATCTTTCTTCTCACGTTGAGAAAAAAGCCGAAGGCCGGATTTGTGAGTTTTGGTCCGAGGCCCGATTTTTGAACATCCATTTCTCAAAGCCTCGCAAACAGAATTTTTCTGAAAAAAAAAACAGTGAGAAATAGGCTTGACTGGGACCCAAACCAGAAAGTTCTGAATTTCCGAAAAATGTTGGCGAAACTTTTTTTTCTGACGAGACTTCTGAATTTCAGAAATTCGAGACTTTTCTGAGCCTTTAGCACTCGGAACTAGTTCCGAAATTTTTGTGAAAATTTTCCGGAAAATCAGAAAAACGCAAATACGATTTTTATACAACTTTTTTCGGTCCATAAAAAATTCAGAAAAATCCAGAAAACTTGTCATTTCACAGCTTCTAAACCCAAAAGCAAAAAATAATAAAAAAAATGCTTATATTTTTAAAAAAAAAGGTCTAATTTTTTCAAGATTTTGGATTTTTGCCTGGAAATTTCCGAAAATTCCTGGTTTTTAGAGAAATAATTTTAGTTTTTTGGGTCCTCCCAAGCCTCGTGGACACCTTTTTACACTCTTGTTTTTCTAGAAATTTTTTTCGGATATTTTCAAGGCTTGTTTTGGGCCAGGCCCGGTCCAAGTTGGCTTACCCCGATTCAAAAAATCTCAAAACAACATTTTTTCTTTGAAGATCCTCTGCATCATCACAATTCTCATCTCTGCCGGTTTTAACGTCGAATCAATCATTCGCAACAACTTCCCGCCCACCCAATTCCTCTGGAAACAACCAGAAATTTTCAATCCAAACTTCATTCAACATCATCTCGAATTGTACATCAAACCACAATACCGTATCGGCCCATATATTATTGGCATTTTGTTGGGCTACCAATTGGCCAGATATCAGAAAATTGCCGTCAAAACTCAACCGACTAACAAACATATTTTGACACTTTGGAGTGTTGCCATTTTCGGAATCGGTTTTGGACTTTATGGATTGTATCCATCACTTCAAGGATGGGATTCGATTGCGTGGCGGGTTTATCATGTTTTGTATGGAGCGTTCCACAGGTAACCCCCTTTTTTGCATACTTCAAAAAGGAGCTAGAAGTGGGCGGGGCCACTAAGATTGTGAATCCCGTGAAATGTTTGCAATCTCGAAAGTTTTTAACAAAAAAAATACCACGATAAACTTGAAAAAATTACTGTTTCAACATTTATACTTGTCCCAAAGTGAGACAGAGCGGTAATAATATGTCCTTTTTAATATCCAACAAAAATTTACTGTTTCAAAGTTCCCTCAAAACCCCGAACCCACTTTTTTTGTGATAAAAGTCTTTCAAAAATTTTTGCAAAAAAAAAAATTAAAAATCGTGCTTTTTCCATCGCGCTCTCCTCATTTTGTGTTGTTTCTCGGTGGTGATGTGTACGACACTCCGCGTTGCCCTTTCTTTAGCGCAAGTGGCTAAGCGGAGTGTCGTTGTCAATTCTCGATTTTGAAATTCTGATTTTGAAAACATATTTTTTTTACAAATAATTACTGTTTCAAAAATTGTATATTTTTCTTGATCAGAGTTGTGAAAATAATGAAGTTCTATCACTTATTCAGCAAGATCATGAAACTAAAAATATATCAACACAAAAAAACCTTTTTTGACCTATTTACCACAGAAAAACACCAAAACTTTAGAGACCTGAAATTTACACGCTCTGAAAATTTTTTACTGTTTTAAAAATTCTATATTTTTGTATTTCTCCTTCATCAAAGTTGTGACAATCATACTAACAATGTTTTTCTTTCCCTTTTCAACAAACATTTGTGTACCGACATCTCACTGAATACGCCATAAAGTAAGACAAACAAACTTTTCTTCTTCCTATTCATTGGAATTTCATGGGGTTTCGAAATGGCGCGGAGAAAAATTTTTGAGCCCTAAAGTTTTAGGTGATGAAATTCTCAAAAAATCACTGTTTCAAAAAATGTATATTCTCATGATCAGATTTGTGAAAATAATAGTTAGGTATTTCCACAAGCAATCGACGCACGAAAAAAACAGTTAAAATGTCGCCACGTAAATATTTTCGAAAAAAAAACAGGGAAAGTGGGCGGTTTCCAGTTTTTGCAGTTTTGCCGCATACAGGTTGAGGAAGAGCGAAAAAAACTGTGCGCTACAATTGCAAATAAAATGGGTGGCGCCTAATGTCCGCAGTGACGGTGTTTGTGTATGATGAGAACTTTTCACAACAAAAACATTTTTGACCTATTTACCACAGAAAATGCGAAAATTTCAAAGACACGCCCTGAAAATTTTTACTGTTTCAAAAATAATTAACGAAATGAAAATAAATGGCAAAAAGTAAACAAAAAAAGACGTGAAAAATATTGGCTGATAAAATTATATTTTTACGTGCGCTGCGCCGCGTTGCGTGTCGTTTATATGAGACGGCAGAGAAAAAAGACACGCGACGCGTCTGAAAACATAATTTTCTTTTTTTTTCGAGAGAAGTTCACAAAAAATCACTGTTTCAAAAAATGTATATTCTCATTGATCAGAGGTGTGAAAACAATAACTTACACATCAGGCATTTCCACAATCAATACGAATCTTTCCTATTTTCCAGAGACATTTTCTCTGTCGGCATCGCGTATCTCATCTACATTTGTCACACCGGCATCGGCGGTCCGATCAATGCCCTGCTCTCCTCAAATCTCATTCTTCCACTTGCCAACATGAGTTTCTCCGCCTATCTATTCCACATGATTCCGGTTGTTCTGACCTATATGCTCGTCCCATTCCCAATCTACTACTCCTCACACATCCCATTGTTCATTCATTGTTTCGTCCAATTGATCATAACTTATGTCTTCGCAATTATATGTAGTATGGTCAGCGAGTTGCCGGCGTTGAACATCGAACGACTACTTCTCGCATCGCCGCCGGCCAAGAAGACAACTCTCAAACCCATACCAACAACCGATTCCGAAATTCAGCTAAAGTCTTCTGAGAAGGCTTAGAGAGGGTTTTATATTTTCTGTGTGTGTGTGAATTTCAAATAGAATACGTGTAGTTTTATCATCATCACTGATTCTTTCTTCTTTTTTCTCTTCTTCTTGTATTAGGCTCTTTTTGTCCGCTTTATCACCTCATGTGTTTTCTCCCCTTTTTTTGTCTGTGCCCTCTTTTTGCAAAAATTGTCTTTCATTGTTCCATTTTTGCGAATCATGTAAATATACCATTTAATACCGTTAATAAAGATTTATCGTGAGTTTGGATGCGAATAAATATCATATAAAACTTTGATCGTGTCTAGTGTCTGCAAAAAATTTGGAAAATTTCGAAAAATTGAAATCGGTTAAAGTTTAGACCTTCTTTTGTTGACAGCGGCGGCGAGAAGTCCAACAACTTTTTCGATTTTCGCCCGATCTGAATTGATTCCGAATGTTCCGACACGCCAGATTTTGCCGACTGTAGCACCGAGGCCACCAGCGATCTGCAAGAGAGAATGTTTTCGAATTTTTGAAACAGAAAAAAAAATGCAAATTTTATGCGATTAATCACTTTCTCGAATGACATTGTACTTCCGAGTACAATGATGTTTTTAAACTTTAGAGACATAGAAAAGGGGGCGGATCTGTCGGCCGAGGTTTGGGCCTGTGATTATCGGCCCGGTCAGCCTTTTCTAAAGGACAAAACCAAGTTCAGGCATTATGGGACCGAAATTTTCCAGAGAATCCAACTTTTTCGCGATTTTTTTCACTTTATTTTTTTCGGAAAAATTTTCAAAACTTTTTTTTTTGAAATTTCCGGGCCGGCTCAAGAATTTTAACTAGGCCCAATTTCCTCTGGATTTTTGGGTTAAAATTAAAAAAAAAAACAAAAAATTTCCTGTTTTTCTGATTTCGTGACCTTTTTCCGCATTTTTCATTTTTCAAAAAACATTCTTATCCGGCTTAGGCCACGCCCACAAAACTGTGCCTGATTTAGAAAAATGTTGAGATTCAAAAATACACATTGAGTTTTTCAATAATTTTCACTCCGGCCCGGTTTCCTGAGGTAAAACTAGATGTTGATGGTTTTTTTTTTCAGATTTTTAAAATTTTGAAATTTTCGGGCCGGCCTGAAAAAATCCACCGTGACATTTTTGAAGAAAAACGGATAGGTCACGCCACGAAAATTGAAAAAACTTTTTTTGGTTGTCATTTACAGCAACAAAATTTTTTTTCCATAAATTTTTCACAGTCACAAATATTTTTGAGCAATTTGGGTATCCTCTTAGGCCAGGAACTATTCTTTTTCAACATTTTTAGTTTGAAAGTGTCTCAAACTACAGTAGTACCTCAACACCATTGCTCATCAACTCAGCAGCAACATCTTTCCAATCAACACCTTCTGGCACTTTGATTGTCGTCAAACACGGCAATCTCAACGACTCCTCCTCAACGAACGGTTCCAAATTGTTCTGTTTCAAAAGCTCATACAAATAATCGATATTTGTTTTGTGTCGCGCAATTGTCTCATCAATTCCCTCTTTGGCAATGGCTTGAAGGGCGGCGCGAAGTGCATAAACAGTCGAGATCGGAGCCGTGTGATGATATCTAAAAAACACATTGATTGTTTTTCTCGTCTACTTCGACCCTTTGATGTTATTTTTTGTCATCATGTGTTGGATCCAGTTTGAATGTCGATAAAATCTCAATGTTTTTCTATTTTCTATTTCGATTTCTCGTTTTTATTTTTTTGTCAAACAGTTCTTTTTTCGGGAGGAAAAAGAGGGACTTACCTTTTCAATTCTTGATCACATCCCCAATAGTTTCCCAATTCCAATGCGTCAAAGTAGAACGAGGCAACACGTTGTTTACGGTTTCGGATTTTTTCGCTGAAAAAAATTTAATTTTCTAGGTGAGACAAAGTTTGATGGAACTCAAAGAAATATAATTTGAAAATGAGAGATTCAGAGAAGTCACGTGAATTTTCTGAAATTTTGGAGTTTTGAAAAAATAACTTTTGGATATTTTGACTTTTGAGATTTTTTTCCGGACCGGTCCAGGCCTTCAATCTCGTCTCTAGTTAAATTTACGAAATTTTCAGAAAAAAAACTCAATGTTTTTGTGTCTTTTTCTAGATAAGGCACAGTTTTGTGGGCGTGGCCTAAATCCAAGAAACATAATTGAAATATGAGAGATTTAGAGAAAAGGTCACGAAAATTATTTTGAACTTCCACGTGAATTTTTTGGGTTTAAAAAATTGATTTTTCTCTGAAAAAATGTCTCGGATTTTCAAAAATTCAAAAAACACAAAACTTTTGACGAGCAACATGCTAATTTTTTTTTTTGAATTTTGGATGTCAAAGTTTTCGTGTCTTTTTCTAGATCGCACAGTTTTGTGGGCGTGGCCTAAACCAAAGAAATCAAATTTGCAAATAAGAGATTCAGAGAAAAGGTCACGTGGAACTTTTCGAATTTTGAAAATTCAGCAAAAAACCCACATCGCACGATCAGAAAAAGAGATCGGTGCAAGACCCGGCGGAGCGTTGAGCACTTTTTGAGTCGCCGAATAAACACAGTCAACTTTGAGAGCATCGGCATCGAACGGTGTTCCACCAAGAGAAGCGACAGTGTCGACCAAGAAAAGAGCACCGTGTTCATGACAAGCGTCGCCAATGTGCTCGAGTGGTTGAGCAACTCCGGTTGAACTTTCACCTTGACACACGAATACGACGTGAGGTTTGAACTCGGCGATGGCCTGGAAAAAAAACTTTGAAAATATCTATAAGTATTCTATCTTTATTGACAACATTTTCTGTTTTGAATATTCTTTTATTTGGAAATTTTGAAACAGTAAAAATTTGAAATATTTTGAAATTGAGATATATTTTCATTTTAGAGTATTTTTGTTTTCAAGGTCCGACTAAGTTAAGAACCAAATTTGGTAGTGAATTTTTCGAAAAAAAAATTATCGGAAAATTTTTTCCGAAAAAATATCAGACTGGAACCGGGAAATTCAGAAATTTAGAAAACTTTGAACTTCGAAAATCAGAACTCACATTTTCTCGCTTATTTTTTTCAAATTTCGATTAATTTTCGGTAAAATTTCCGTAGAAAAACTATTTCTGAAAAACGTTGGTGAGACTAAAAAATTTTCAACGCTGAGTAGAACGGCTTCGGGGAAAGTGAACATGCTCGTTTCTTCATCAAAATAAAGCGGGATTACTTTGAAATTTTTGCCTTTAAAACTTGTAGAAAATTTGAAACAGTAATAATTTTCAGATAAAAAACTTTTCAAGAAAAACCTTCTTGATCTCCTCGATTGGCACCGCTTTTCCATGTGGTGCCGTGACCTTTTTGACATCAATTCCCATTCGATTGGCCAAATCGGCCGCTCTCGCTCCCCACAAACCAATCTCAACTGACAAAAATCGATCACCTCTTTCCAACAAATTCACCAAAGCACATTCCATTCCAGCGTGACCTGAAATTGAACGAAGAGATCAACTTTTTTTAGGAAAAAAATAGATAAATTACCAGTTCCACTGACAGCAAACGTGTAGGCGTTGTCAGTTTTGAACACGTATTGAATACCCAATCTTGTGTCGGCCATAATTTTCACAAATTCCGGATGCAAATGTCCGAGAAGAGATTTTGATTGAGACTCGGCAATTGAGTCAGCCATATTGGATGGTCCTGGACCGAAAAGTTGGCGTGGTGGGACGACCATTTCTTGGAGAAGGGCGGCTGGTGGTGAACGAGACGACATTTTGGCCTGAAAATGAACAAAATCGAGAATACAAAATACGAACCGCCCGTTGTTCGAAGAAAACAATAAATGAAATCAACAAGAAAGATGATATTATTATATGTGGCGAGGGGAATGATCTGTGTTGTCAGGTTCATTCAAACCATTTTTATCACGTTTTGTTGTTTGTTGCTTACCAATGTATTTCGATAATAGATGATTGAAGATGGACAAAGTTTTTGTTTAAAAAAACGTGTTGAAATCATTCTAGGTTATTTGGATGAAAATAAAGGAAGAGGAACACTGAGGCCGGTGAACAAACGCTTTTTTCGTTGACCGCCTCTCTCCTACTCTCACACTATTTTCATCTATTTTTATCATCATCAATACACCGGTCATTCCGAGTTTCTTTTTTTCTGGCAAAATGTGGACTTTTACAACGATATGATAAGGAAAACTAACATACGAGAAACAGACAGCAAAAAAAAATAAAAATATACTTGTCCGTGCGAACTACACGTGTACATGGCCTAGAAACCGACTCGGCCAATAAAGAAATTCAATTTTTGCTCGAAAAAGCGGCACATGCAAAAAAAATAAACAAAAACAATGAAAAATAGTGTCCCACGTACTTTTGCAAAAAAAGGGGCGGTACCTGAGCTTTTCAATGAAAAAAATGGTGTGCCGCAGTTGCAAACAAACATGCCGCGGGCGTTTTACGTGGACAATTTTTTTGTTTATTTTTTTTGCATGTGAGCGGTGGTTTTTCTAGAATTCTGGGTCTCACGAAGATATTTGAAGTTGGAAAAAATCAGAATGCCAAAATTGAGAAATCTTAGTCAGACAAAAAATAAAGTTACCAATGATGAAAGTTGATGAATTGATAAAAAATTGTTGTTGATAAAAAAAGTGCAATTTTCCGGAAAGATGTTTGTTTTCAGGTGAAACACAATTTCAAAACAAAATGACATGCAAAAAACACATGTTTTCAAAGAGAAAAAAAAACAAGGGCCCGAGAAATCGGCCCGAAACTTACGGGCCCAGTTTTTTCTTGTTTGGTCTGTCAGAGATTCATTGGGCCGACCTCACAGGTCTTAGCAAGAAATGTTTGACGTACTTCGAGGCTGTCTTATCCGTGTCCAAAATTTCAAAAAAAAAAAAAATGTGGTAACATAAATTTCGTGCCCTTTTTCTAAATTTCTCATTTTCAAATTATGTTTCTTCTGTTCACGCCACGCCCACAAAACTGTGCCCGATCTAGAAAGAATGTGTGAAAACATTGAGATATTTTCAGAAGCTCGGGCCGAGTTAGGCTACTTTGTAAAATTTTCGGCCCGGCCCGTGATTTTCAGGCCGGGTCTCGGACCCTCGAGGCTCGAATCTCATTTCTATTTCGATTTTTTTTGAAAGTAAAGTTCGAAAACAAATTCTAAGTGTAAATTATCGGTATTTTCAAGCTCAGATCATCAATAAAGTTTGAAACAGGAAAAGTTGCAAAATGTAACAACTGAAAAAGGTCAGATTTGGATCATTTTGGAGCAGGTGAATTTCTAAATGTTCAAAAATATTTATTAAAGAAATTTGAAACAGTAAAAATTTTGAATTTCTGAAAAATATTTTTCAGCTTCCTGTCAGTTCGATGTCATCAAATGGCATTGCAAACAATTCCCGGGATTTGTCCGAATTTTTCCACAAAAAAACCCTGATTTTTTTGTGCACCAATGTTCATGTTTCCGGGCCCATACAACGTGTAGTATAGTACAAAACAAAGTTGGCAACTCGACCAAATTATCAATCAACGTGTCCCTCCCAACTGTTCCATGACATTTTTTTCACCCCGTTCAATTTTAAATTAATAGACATATCCGCCACCATTCGAACATCTTCTCCTTATCTTCTCTCTCTATCCTTTGCCCTCTCATTTTTCGCATTTTTACACCCTCCCACACTTCTTCTCGATCTCCATCTTATTTTGTGATATCTATTGGCCCGCGGGAGCATTTTGCCTGCCAGCTGCTCAATTCGAGAAGACAATATATCCCTCTTTTCCACTCTCTTTTCTCGTTTCACTGTCTCGTCTGTCATAACCCCTCCCAACACACACGAGATTTCATTTTTTTTTCTTGCTGCTCGTCAAAAGTTTTGTGTTTTTTGATTTTCGGAAATTCAAGATGTTGTTCGAGTTTTTATCGAAATTTTTGAGAACAAATTTCGAAAAAATTCGAGTTTTTGAACCTAAGTTTGTCTCTTATTCAGGTCTCTGGAATTTGGAAAAATTCACGTGACCTTTTCTCTATAAATTTCTCATTTTCGAATTATATTTCTTCGGTTTAGGCCACGCCCACAAAACTGTGCCTCGTCTAGAAAATGTATGAGAACTTTTAGATCCAAAATTCAAAAATTTTCAAAACCCAAAAAAAAAATCACGTGCAAATTCCCATTGATTTCCGTGACCTTTTCTCTAAATTTCTCATTTCTAAATTATATTTCTTCGGTTTAGGCCACGCCCACAAAACTGTGCCTGAGAACTTTGAGATCCAAAATTCAGAAAATCTGATGAAATCAAATTTTTCGTGAAAATTTTTTAGAAAACCGGAAAAATCATAGTTTTTTCACAAAGTTTTGAGGTCTGAAAATCTTTGAAAATCTGACCAGGCGTTGAGGCTCAAGCTCTGGTCCGGCCCAGAAGTTACAGACTGTCAAATTTTGAGGTATCTAATTTTTCAGTCCGGCCCGACCAGAAAAAAGTCTGACCAAGTGTAAAAACCAGAACAAAAACAACTTGGGATTTTTATTCGGAAAAAAAATTGAATTTTATTTTTTTGTTTGGAAAATTTTGAACTCGTTTGAAAAAAACACCTTCTCAACTTGACTTCAAAAAATCAGCGTAATTTTTTTATTTCCTCCAAAAAAGCACATGAACTTCAAAAATAAAATCAATAATGTTTTCCAGGCTCATGTCAGATTATAATAAAAATTTGAAACAGGAAAAATTTTCAAAATCTATGTAACATCTCAATACAATTAATTAAGTCATCAATATTTAAAATTCGTAGTAACCTCATATAAGAAACTTGAAACAGTAAATTTTTCAAATTTTCGAAAAAATCATTTTAGAAATTTTAGAAACAATCGTTTATTTACTCTAACACTTCAATGTTTGATTTCTATTTGTTTATCCATTTTTAACCCAAAATTTTTGCAGCTAAAAATGGTGGCCGATTCGGAAACGGATGATCAACCAAACATTGAGGTATGACATTGGAAAACGAGCAGAAAAATTGATTTTTTAGGAAGAAGAAGAGGAAGAAAAAGAATCGCCAATGGTCAAACTAGATTTCGCGAAATTGTTCAAAATGGCAGAAGATCCAGATCTAGAAGAATTGATGAAGAGCCCGTTAGATCAGGCGCTCCAAAATTTAGAGTTTGTCAAAGTCAAATTCCCATTTTATATATAATATCGATTTTCAGCGAGGGAACTGAAATCCAAAAATTGACAGCAATTCGAACTTTTCCGGATATTCTCGAATCATCGGAAGGTGATCGATGTCTCCTGAAAATGTTGCCAGCGATCCAGAAGTGTTTGAAAATCGAATCATCCAATCTGGATTTGCATTGTGAGGCGGCGGTTATTTATAAGAGTATTATTCAGAATGATAAATTGGTCAAGTTATTTCCGTAAGTGATCTTGTTTTCTTGGGAGGTATAATTTTTGTTTGAAAATTTTTGAAACTTGAAAAATGTGTGGAACTAAATTCTCAAAATTGATGTGGAGATTTCATAGTAAATGTGAAACAGTAATTTTTTGAGAAATTTTTTTTTGTGAATTTTTTTTCCGATTCAAAATTTTTAGAATTTGGTGAACAAAATGAGATTTTTAGATTATTTGTTTGGCTGATTTTCTCGCCATTTTGAGAAACTAAAAACTCGAATTTTCGAGAGAATCGGGAGGTATTATCTTTGCTAGAAACATTTTGAAATTTGAAAAAGGGCGTAGAACAACTCGAAATCGATGTGGAGATTTCATAGTAAATGTGAAACAGTAATGTTTTGAAAAATATTTTTTGTGATTTTTTTTTGAGTTTTTTGACAATATTTACTTTGCTAATATAGGGAGCCGCAATTTTTGCAATTTCGATTTAAGGACTGTTCGCCTCTAAAAAAGATGAAAAAACGAAGAATTGTGTATTTCACAGAATAAAGACACTTTCGAAAGGTTTTTTGACTAATTTTGCGAAAATGGTTCGAGCCTGGGGTTTCACAACTTTATCCCAGATTTTGAAAAAAAGAAACCAAGTTTTGCGAGAATGGTTCGAGCGTAGAGTTTCCCAATTTTATCACAGACTTTGAGAAAATAAACCAAGAAATGGTTTTAAAAAAACAACGAGAGTAGGGAGATCATTTTTCCGGAGAATTGAGTTCTGTTTTCACAGCGTCCTGACTATAAAAAGCAATCGTTTCTGTCGAGGTCATGAGAGCTTTGTTTGATGTTAAAACAATTTTCAGATCAAAAGTTTTTGAATATTCAAAGATCGCCACTAAACGAATACAAAAAAACCATTTTATTGGAAAAAAACCAATTTGAAAAACAGTATGCTCGAGAAGCGCTCCATTAATGACGACATATGAGGGTAGAATCCATTCAGAGAAATGTTGAATCAATGACGGAAGATATCCCAGTAGAGCCTACACTTCATTTCGTTGTCCAACCTGAAAGTACCACTATTTGACATTGTTTTGACATTGTTGCAAAATTGTCGGATCGCCAAATTTGTATGAAAGAGTGAATGGCCACGTTTTAATCATCATAAAAAGATTCGCGTGAACCATCTTTTTGTTTTTGCAAAATTGTCGGATCGCCAAATTTGTATGAACAAGTGAGTGGTCACGTATTTATTTTATTTATTCGGAAAACGTGAATTCTTTTTTTGCGAAAATTGGCGATCCGACAATTTTGCAAAAAAAATCAGAAAGTCAATAATTCATATTGATAATCTTGGGTTCGTTTTTTTTGCCCTATTAAGATATAACAGACGTGCCCGGAGTTTCCGGGCCCGCTTTTGCTAATACTTTTCTCTAGAGTATCGAATAGTTCTCAAAAATTCAAAATAACAGTTTCGGGCCGCTCAAAAAACTATCCGTTCTTAAACAAACATAACTCACTTCATAGAACTTCAGAACTTTCCGACTGAAACTTGAAACATCCAAACGCGAGCAAGATGTTGATAGTTTTACGAAAGCACCAAACTTCTGATTCTTCTCCAAACCCAGTTTTTGTACCAAAAAAATGGGATTCGTTCATCATAATAATCCTCAATCACATCTGGAATAAATTACAGTTAGATTATGGTTATTTCATTCGAAAAAGTTCTGAAATAATGTGTAAAAACTCACTTTTACTCAACGACCATCTTTGTCAGCAAATTTCGACTGAATGATCGTTTTTTTTTTTCAAGAAATAACACATGTGTCATCACGTCATCACGTTCACGTTTTATTTATAAAGGTTCTTTATTCCACCACAATGTTCTGTTTCACTGTTGACGATGACGCCATGACACGTATGTACGTGATGACGTCATGACACATGTGTTATTTCTTGAAAAAACAACGATCATTCAGACGAAATTTGCTGACAAAGATGGTCGTTGAGTAAAAGTGAGTTTTTACACATTATTTCAGAACTTTTTCGAATGAAATAACCATAATCTAACTGTAATTTATTCCAGATGTGATTGAGGATTATTATGATGAACGAATCCCATTTTTTTGGTACAAAAACTGGGTTTGGAGAAGAATCAGAAGTTTGGTGCTTTCGTAAAACTATCAACATCTTGCTCGCGTTTGGATGTTTCAAGTTTCAGTCGGAAAGTTCTGAAGTTCTATGAAGTGAGTTATGTTTGTTTAAGAACGGATAGTTTTTTGAGCGGCCCGAAACTGTTATTTTGAATTTTTGAGAACTATTCGATACTCTAGAGAAAAGTATTAGCAAAAGCGGGCCCGGAAACTCCGGGCACGTCTGTTATATCTTAATAGGGCAAAAAAAACGAACCCAAGATTATCAATATGAATTATTGACTTTCTGATTTTTTTTGCAAAATTGTCGGATCGCCAATTTTCGCAAAAAAAGAATTCACGTTTTCCGAATAAATAAAATAAATACGTGACCACTCACTTGTTCATACAAATTTGGCGATCCGACAATTTTGCAAAAACAAAAAGATGGTTCACGCGAATCTTTTTATGATGATTAAAACGTGGCCATTCACTCTTTCATACAAATTTGGCGATCCGACAATTTTGCAACAATGTCAAAACAATGTCAAATAGTGGTACTTTCAGGTTGGACAACGAAATGAAGTGTAGGCTCTACTGGGATATCTTCCGTCATTGATTCAACATTTCTCTGAATGGATTCTACCCTCATATGTCGTCATTAATGGAGCGCTTCTCGAGCATACTGTTTTTCAAATTGGTTTTTTTCCAATAAAATGGTTTTTTTGTATTCGTTTAGTGGCGATCTTTGAATATTCAAAAACTTTTGATCTGAAAATTGTTTTAACATCAAACAAAGCTCTCATGACCTCGACAGAAACGATTGCTTTTTATAGTCAGGACGCTGTGAAAACAGAACTCAATTCTCCGGAAAAATGATCTCCCTACTCTCGTTGTTTTTTTAAAACCATTTCTTGGTTTATTTTCTCAAAGTCTGTGATAAAATTGGGAAACTCTACGCTCGAACCATTCTCGCAAAACTTGGTTTCTTTTTTTCAAAATCTGGGATAAAGTTGTGAAACCCCAGGCTCGAACCATTTTCGCAAAATTAGTCAAAAAACCTTTCGAAAGTGTCTTTATTCTGTGAAATACACAATTCTTCGTTTTTTCATCTTTTTTAGAGGCGAACAGTCCTTAAATCGAAATTGCAAAAATTGCGGCTCCCTATATTTTGTAAAGTAAACAAGGTGAAAAATATCTCTTTTTTTTTTAATTTTGGAGACCGCTTGAGAGATTTTTACCTTGATAAAAAATTGCATTTAGGAACGCCAAGTTTCGTCAAAACTCCCAATCTCTGGGGAGGTTTTCTTATCTAGGAAATATGAAACAGTAATTTTTTCAAAAATTAATTTTTGTAAATTTTCGGGCAATCCAAATTTCTGAAGATTCTGTAAACAAAGTCGATTTCTTTGGATTTTTGACCGACTTTCTCGTCGTTTCGAAAAAATGAAAAACACGGTTTTTTGATAGAATTTGGGAAATATTATTTTTGCTAGAAAAATTTTGAAACCATAAAACGACAGTGCGAGACAATTTTCAATTGTTGTGGAGATTTTATAGTAAGTATGAAACAGTAAATTTTTGAGAAATTAATTTTTGAATTTTTTGTCCTATTCAAATTTGTTGCATTCCGTGAAGAAATCCTCGTATCGAAAAAATACAAACATTTGAGTGAGAGAGTAAGAGACGCAGAGACTTCCACGTTGCACGTGAATATAAATATCGAAATATATAATTGTTTTTCATGATTTTTTTGAGAGACACAGAGAAAAAGAGAAACGTTTACTGTTCGAAAGGTCACGTTTATATTTCATGTTCGTTTTTTTTTTTCAGAAAGTTGTCAAAAAAGGTCCAGTTTTCAATGATAGAAAATCGTGACCCCGCGAAAATCCGATTTCTCTGCGTCTCTTCTTACGGACGTTCTAAAAAGCCCTGGCTGGGCTCATAAATTTTTTGAAAATTCATTTTTTCAGCGGTATAATCGACACACTTCTGGAGAACATTTTGCAAAATATTCAAAATCAAAAAGAGCACAGTGAGTTTGTGAATTCTTCTTCTATTTCTTTTGTGAACCTCTGTCTTCTAACTAACACGTTTTCCAGAAACTCATGAAAAGGAGAAAATAATCATTAAATCCAATCAAATGCATCATTGTATGTTGAACTAACCGCAAACTTTTTCTAAAATTTTCATTTTTCAGTATCAGCCGCGGCTTGGCTCGAAACAATTGTCGAGATTGCCGATAGACTCACGTTGAGCTCAATCAAACAGTTTATCATTCCGATTGTTCAAAGTCAGGCGGAACCTGTTCAGCGCGTTCAGCGGAGGATTATTGCCACGAAAATTATACACAAGTTGGCACTGTTTTTGCCAGCTAATGAGTTGGTTTTTTTTTTCTTTTCTCATTTTGTCTGGGATGGTTTCAATTTGGCCCTTTTTACTTTTAAAATTTCAAAAATTACATTTTCGATAAATAAACAACCAGAGCTCTCTCAACAACCTATTTGAAATCATGAAAAACTTATCAAAGAAGTTTGAAACAGTAAGTTTTTCAATATTTCAAAAAAAAAAAAATTTCAAAGAAAATCATGTAAATATTATTAGTGTTCAATCGAGGTGTTTTGAATTTTCTTCTAAATTCCAAAAAAAAATTTCGAGCCCTATCAAGCTCCCACTCATCCTATCGGGCTCAAAAAAGACAGAGAAAAAAGTGGAGAGAGAAAAGAAACAGCGACCGCGTCGCAGACACGCAATTTTTATTAATTTGTGCCACTTTTTTGCAAGATGAACGCCAAAGAATTATATCCAAAATAGTCAAAAGTTGACCTATCAAAGAAGTTTGAAACAGTAGAATTTTTCAATTTCTCAAATGATAAGCTTTTGCCACTTCTTAACAAGCTAAAAACCCGAGCAATTTATCAAAATTGTGAATAAAAGTTAACTTAAGTTTGAAACAGTAAATTTTTCAATCTCCCAACAAAATGTTCCGAGCCGGCCCGGCCCATTTTACATGTGAAACAGCAAAAAAATGTTTATCGAACAATATTTAAAAAATGACCCCGAATTATCTGTTTTCAAATAAGTTTGAAACAGTAAATTTTTCAATTTTCTGTGAGCAAACTTTTTTCTGAGCCTCACTACTCATCAATTATCGCGCTTTTCCGTGAAACAGTAATTATTAAGAGAGTACGAGACGCAGAACCTGCCACGTGTCACACATGAAATTGCAATGATTTAATAATTTTTGAAACGTGACCTTTTCTCTTAAAATCAGTTTTTTCTCTGCGTAACTCATTTCAACATTTTGCAGAGTTCGAAAAGATGTGTGTCCAATCGTCGCAACCTTGTCAAAAGATGCGAATTCGAATGTTCGCGTTGCGATTTCTCAAAAACTTTGCGTCGTCGCAACTGCGCTGAAAAATTCGCACGACGTCGTTTCTTGCCTCCTTCCGTGCTATATTCAATTGTTGTCCGATGAAGAGATGAATGTGAGAGAAGCTGTTATGAACAATCTCACCGATGCGTTTTCATTGTTTACGAGAGGTTGGAATTGGGGGAAAACATGACAATTTTTTGCAAAAATTTACTGTTTCAAAACGATTTTATAAAATCAATCAAAATAAAATGTTCGCGTTACAGATTCAAAAAAGCATACACTATTCTCAAAAATCAAATCAATAACCGAAGAAGCATTGGACAAAAAGAACGAGGCGATCGCGTTAATCTCTCAAAATTTTGGAAAATGGGCGTGGGATCTGAATGAGGTCATCGATCAACTGGACAAATCGTGGATCTTGAACACATACTGCAAAATGATCCAAATATCTGAGGAGAAATTCGATGTTGGAATTGAGAGAAATATTCGAAAAGTTCTCAAAAAATCATGTTGTTACAACTTGCCGGTGAGTTGTTGGGATATTTCATGGAAAAAAAAATGTTTTTTTTTTTTTTGAAAAAAATTACTGTTTCACAAAAAGGTTATGGTGTGATGAGTTACGCGAAGGGATTCTGTTTAAAAAACGTACTAGTTGCATTTTCGAGCCGCCCTTCCTCCAAACCTGGAAATTTTCCAGTGCATGATTCTAATGTTCAAAAAACACGCTGATCGCCTTCTGCCATTCGTCGAACAATTCGGAACTGACGCCGACGACGACGTCAAAATTTCGATCGCATCTTCGTATCACGAAATTCTCAAAATCTATCCGGATCGATACGATTTGGTGCAACCGTTCATCGAACTTCTACACAGCGGTTCGACCGATGTGATCGCTCGAATTTCGCAGAATATGTCGACAATTCTTCCGCTTCTCTATGCAAACGTCAAAACAAATCCAGGGGTATGTATTTCAGCAAAAAACTTGATTTCAAAAAAAATTGAAAAATTTCCGGAGATTAAATTGTGCAATTGTTCGTCGAGGTGTGTTCACACTTTTTCTGAGCGCTCTCCTCTTTTTGTGTTGTCTCTAACAGGCGATGTGTACGACACTCCGCTTTGCCTCTTGTTTAACGCGCTGCTAAACAAGTGGCAGAGCGGAGTGTCGTAGGATGGAAATTTAAATTGCGAGACTTGTAGAAGAACCTTGATGTCCACATACGAAACATAATACAAAAAGAAAAAAAAACGTCACCACGTATTTAAAAAAGTGAAAGTGGGCGGATTTTAGTTTTTGCAGTTTTGCCGCACATAGTTTGCGAAAAAACTGTGCGCCACAATTGCAAATAAAGTGGGTGGCGCCTATTGTCCGCAGTGACGGTGTTTGTATTATTTTTGATTGTGTGTGTACGACACACTGCTCTGCCTCTTGTTTAACGCGCTGCTAAACAAGTGGCATAGCGGAGTGTCGTAGGACGGAAATTTTTCTGGTTTTGAACACGCCTAGAAAAGAGAATTTTCCAATTTCAGAAAACAAGTAGTTCTCAACTGGATCATCTAATAATTGGGTGCAATCAAATTCTTCGAAATCACAGCAATTGGCGAAGTCACGAGTCGCTTCTTCGAAGTGTTCGATCAATCACATCTTGTGTTTCTCAAGATGTTCTCATCCAGACTTTTGTACCAATGTTGAAACGAGAAATTCTCACCGTTCGAGCTATCCCGTGTCGTGTCACAGCGTGTGAATCGATTCTGTTTTTGATGCGAAATATTGCCGATGAAACGGTGCGGCGGGAGATTATCGATTTTTTGAATGAAGGTGATTTTTTTTTCAAATTCTCGGGCCGGGCAGGGAATTTTCTTGTTTTTTTTTAGCCTGTCAAAAAAGCCAGGCCCGGCCCGACAATTTTTTTTGAAAAGTTAGAAAAGTCAGGCCCGAAAATCACGGCCTGGGCCAAATTTTTTTCTGTTTTTCGGTCCGTCAAAAAAGGCTTAACTTGGCCCGGCCTAAACTTCTCAAAAAACTAATGCTGTGAGTATATTTTTCTCTGCGCCTCGTTAACTCTCAAAACTCTCTTGCTGGCGTGACAAATTTGGCTGGAATTTTTTCTGACACTAGAGAAAAAAGGTTTTTTCCAATTTTTTTAGAATCAGATTCTGATATCAAAGTATTTACACAGGGCTGAAGTTTGAACAAGATTTTTTTTTTAATTTTCATATTTAAAAATCTTCGAAATTTGTCAGGTCACGTTTTTTCAAAGCCGGGCACATTTTCTGAGATTTTTCTTTAAAAAACATTTCTCTGTTCTGAAAATTAACGTGAAACGGTCCGGTCCGTGGTTTTCGGGCCCGACTTCCGGGCCGAATTTTGGAACAAAAAATTGAAATTAAAAAAATCTCAAAATTTTTCCAAAAAAACACCTTTATTTTTTCAATTAGAAAGCCTCAAAGATAATTGCAGGCCGGTAAATACGGGCCGGGCCGGGAAAATTTTCCGATAAAACAGGATTTCAAAAAATTCTACAAAATTTCAGAATGTTATGCAAAGTTGTGCAAGTCTGGCTAGGTTCAAAAAAACGCGAAATTTCCACCAAAAAAAATTCCAGAACTAGCCAAACATACATGCTGCTATCGCCGAATACACTTCATCGATGTCGCCGAGATCGTCCTCAACATGTTCAGCAAAGGAATCTTCATTCAACACTTTCTCGATTCCACCCTGTCTCTGACAATCGATCAAGTCTCCAACATTCGCATCAGAGCAGCCAAGTTTCTACCAAAAATCAAGGCCAAGTTAAAGCTTCCTGGCGATGATGAAACATTGCTGAAGATCGAGAACTATGTTCGCGATCTGTTGAAAAGTTCCGAAGGTCCGACACGGGCGATGATCAATAGCGCGGCTGTCGAGTTGACAAGATCCGATTCGTGTCAAGACTCGAGCGATGAGAAAAAGATCAGGGAAGAGGAAGAGCTATGGTCGAGTCGGCCGAAGAAGCCGACTAGAAAATCGAAAATCTCTGACTCTTCCGACTCGCTTCTTCGACCACCATCCTCACCAATTCGAGCAACATCACCATGGCGAACCGAACGAAAAGCCATCGCTGTCGTTCGACCGCAACCCGTTCTAACCGTCCGATCGCAGTCGCCATCACCGATGTCGTATCGAAGCCCATCACCAGCACCCAAAGATATTCGACCAAGTCGTTTGCCATTAAGCGAACGCGAGAAACTCCGTCGAGCCGCCACCGATACACCTCCACCACCGACTCGATCAACTCGAAGCTCTTCGGTTCTCTCCTCTCGACGTTCCGACTCAATGACATCCTCCACCTCATCCGTCGAATCCAACAATGTCTCATCGTCAACCAACGGCTTCGGCCTGGGTCTTCGACGATCGGCCACCTCACAATCGGCTCTTTCCGGTGGTTCGAGTTTCACATCCACATCGTCCTACTCACTTCAACACACTCGATCGAGTTCGAACCTTCGTCGGCCAGTCTACGGACTATCGCACGTTTCGAGCCTGAGCACGTTTGAACGTAAACCATCGCATGTTTCGTTGCGAGTTCGAAACGTTGAACCATAATTTTATATATTTTTTTGTTGTTTTTTCTTCGTTAATAATTACGGGTTTCCAATCAGGCTTGGGCGGAATCCGGTTTCGGTAATTTCCGACCATTTTCAGCTTTCCAGACCTGCAAAAAAACCTGGTCAGTGTGGAGAGACGCAGAGAAAACCAAAAAAAAACCTGGTCATAGATTCCGCTCCGAAAGTTCCAAAGGGTCGGTTCCGCCCTCGCCAGTTTCCAATAAATTGTTTTTTTTTTTCAAAGTTGTTTATTTACAAAAATCATGGATGCATCAAACATGCTTCAAAAGCCGAAAAGAAATTATTCACAGAATGAATACCAGCTCAATGCAGCGGATTTGCTGGTGGAGGCGGCGGCGGCGGCGGAGTTGTTCTTATAACTTGACCCGGTGGCGGTGGGGGTTGTGGATAATAGGGGGAGTGCATCGGCGCTATATTTGGATTGAACACCGGCTGGTATTGATTGACGAGTCCGTTTTGTGGAATCACATTATAATAGCCGTACATTGGCGGGGGTCCTCCGTTTATATATTGCATTGGGTGAGGCGCAGGATGCGCGTACGGCGCATTAAACCACTCTTGCATTCTGCAAAAACTTGGAATTATTTTAAAGGTGTCGAAAATGTGTTTCGAAAAAGGTCGGAAGTAAACGGACATTTCGAAACTGCACGAAATTATCATGAAAATATCCGAGAGAATAATTTTTCCTCGCGCTTTCAATAAATGTGAGTACCGACATCTCACGGGATTTGTCATAAAGTAAGACAAACAACCTTTTTCTCCTCATTTTCATTGGAATTTCTAGCGGTTTCGAAATTTCCCGGAGAGGGCAAAATTTTCTTGAGTTGAGAAAAAAAAATCCGGAAAAAAATTGGGTCACGGAATTTCGGTCAAATTTTCGTTTCGTTTTTTTTCTCTGGATTTCAGTATTTTTGAGAATGCCGAAATTTTGTGAAAATTAAATTTTTGGCCCAAAATTTCACAGTGACATTTTTCAATAAAAAATTAGAGGTCACGCAAGGATAATCTAGAATTTATGTTTGTTTTTTTTTTTTTTGACATTTTTTAGGTTTGGTTTTTGAAACTTACGGTTGGTATTGTGGTGGTGGTTGTGGTGGGGCGAATGGATTCGGACAATACCATTCCGGGTACCTGGAAAATATTATTTTTTGTGCGAAAAATTGGATTTTGGAAATTTTAAAATTTCGCACAGCCTTGCAGAGAGAGAGAGAGAAGAGTAAGAATGGAAGTTTTTCCGCCGAGAGAGACACAGAGAAACAGAGAAAGATAGATTAACAGTGAAACTGTCAGGTGAGAGCGGTTATTTTCTATTGGAAACGCAGACATAAACCACACACAAAGTATAACGCCTCGCTTCCCGTGAGATGTCGGTCACTCGATTGAATGACCTCTCGAAAAATTTTCAAAATCTGTCAATTTAGAGAGAGCTAATGTGCTCTAATGATAATAATTTTTGTGATTTTTTTCCAGAAATATTTAGAGAGGAAAAATCATATTTGTTTAAAGTATACATTTCTGATGAAACCACTTTTTTGGGAGAAACTCGAGATTTAAAAAAAAAATATCAAGTTTTTTTTGCCCAATTCTGTCAGAAAATTCAAATTTTGTGTCAAAACTCACGCATAATTATTGAACATAGGAGCGTGTTGTTGTTGTGGTTGATGCACCTGTTGCGGATTGAACATTTGTTGCGGCGGTATTTGCGGCGGCGCAGGTGTTTCGCACGTCATCGGTCTCGACATATCGACAAATGATTGATCAACATACGGCTGAATAGTTGTGTTCATGAGTTTTGGCAATCGCTCATTGTTCATCGGTTGGTGGGAAAAATGACATCTAGAAAAATGAGATTTTTTTAAGAATCATAACAAACCTTACTTTGCTCCAAAGCGACAATTTCCTAATCTGAAATTACGACAAATCTTTTTCTCAGCCTTTTGTCTTTTCGACGGAGTTCCAAACTCGTTTGCCAATTCTTCTTGAAATCTCACGAGTTTCGCTGTTCTCGGTATGCGCAGTTCGTTTTTGCCGTGCGCGAATCGACAACTCGTTCCGTATGAACATTGTCCGGTGCGCGAAAATGCGTCACAAAGTGATATTTTGAAACTGCCTGACACATCTTTTCGCAGTGACGAAACATCTGAACCGGTTGAAATTGGCGTAGGTGATTCTTGGTTATTTGTCGGCTCTTGTTTCATTGAACGACTTGGATTCATCTGGAAAATTGAGGAGTTTTGCAGAAATAATTGAGATAAAAACTAACCATTCTTTTGACTGGCGCAAATTTGCGCTCGACAGCCGATTCGTCGTTCGAGCGTAACAACGCAGCTGGACATGTCTCATTTCGCAATGAAGACGCATCCATATACGATGTATCGCTCACCGCATTGTTCGAATTATCAACATCGGTGTTCAACTGAGCCATCTGCTCAGCGAGTGGACGAGACTCCTTCATTCGCGTCTCGAATGACGAAATGATCACATGACATTTTCAACAAACTTGAGAAAAATCAAAAAAGGCCGCGGGAGATCAAAATTTTATTTTTTTGCAAAAAAAAATAAAATAAAAATTCAACACAGTAACACATTTAAAGGAACATTTGCACAAATGACGCGTCTCGCAGAGAACAAACATTTTTCGTTATGTCCCTTCATACTTTCGACAACTGAAAAGATCCATCGGCATATTCATTATATTCGAATGACACTGAATCACTAGTGCCAGACAAATCGAAACAGTCGAAAAACCTTGGGCAGGATCCAGATGTGACAGCAGCGTAAGAAACATTGCATACAGAGGAATTGTGCATAAATTGTGGTTCGATCGAAAAAAGTTTTTGTTTTCTTTTTTTCTAATATCGACTTTTACCTTGATCCCAATTATATTACTTATATTACCACTTACTGATGGTACAATACCAGTCATTTGTGCAATATTATACATGGAACAGTTGGAAATATGAGAAAAACTGATGCAAGAATTATTATTGAAACATTCCGACTGACATTCATCAAGTGTTAGATTGTTCGAACTCATGATTCCAGTTGATTGGATGGTTCCATAGATAATGAGCATTCTCGTTAATGCTTCCTAAATTCAAAAAAAAAGGTTTTTTTTTTTGAAAAATTTCACTCACAATAAATGGAAGTAGAAGAAAAGCGGAAAACGCTCTCATATTTGTGAAAAATAAAAAATAAAACCAAAAATTTCTCGAAAAACAACAAGGTTACCATAGAAAACTAGTAACACCTTCTGATTTATCGTAGTTTTTAGTTTATTTATTGATTCAAAATCAAAAAACGACCCGTGTAAGAGAAATAAATACAAGAGCCAAAAATGAAGTGCGGTCCAGAGAGCTTGAATTGCATAAATCACCATAACATTGACATATACTCACATTTCCAAATTGGCCCATTGAACTACAAAATATTGATTTATTGATTTTTTCCCGAAAATTTCAACTCACATTCCGGTGGGATATTCGGGTGTGATTTGGCAGGAATGGGGAGTGTGTTGAAGAATTGAGTTGAGTTTTGAAAGACAGTTTCGGAGCACAACTCGTTCGCCTAGAATTTTGGAAAAAAAAAATTATTTAGGCTTGTAGAGACCTCAGTTAGGTTTTGACTTTAAAAAATCTCGGGCCGGCCCGGGATTTTTACATTTTTCAAATTTTTTGATAGACCTACCCAAATCTCATCTCTAAAGTTCTATGCGGGCCGAAAAAGGTTTTCAGGTAAGTGTTCTCATAAATTTGGCGTGCCTTAAAACTTGGTAATATTTTCAAAAATCCGGCCCGGTCCAAAATGACAAAAAATAGTGACCCTACATGACGCAGACAAAAATGGGCGGAGCTAATTAGGTTCACGCTAAAATTTTAAATATTTTTGAAATAAAAAATTTGTCAACAAAATTCGAAATTTTCGGAGAAAAATCTGGAAAAAAACCTGAAAATATGCAATTTTATGGTTGAAAAGTTAGTGACCCCAAAAAATGTTCGAATTTTCTGAAAATTGATTATCAAAAAGCGACTGATATTGTTCATGCCCGAAAAACTCAACGACAAAAAAAGTTTCAAGTAAATTTTTTTGTCACAAAAATCCGACCGGCCCGGATTTCTGACCCGGCCCGAAATCACAAAACTAACCTTGAAATTGAAAATCGACTTTTGCGCACACATCTCGACAAAACATGCGAGGAGCGTTGATGTAGGTCGGACGGGATGTCAACGCAACATCGGCACAACTCGACGACACATTGACGTGTGGGATATTTTGCTGGAAAAATACATAGCTACAGTACTTTTGAAGCTCAACAAGTTCTGGTTTTTTGCCTAAAACTTCAACTTACCACAGTCAACTCGTTGAACAGTTCAGTCAGATTATCTCTTGACTGTGGAGGTGCCAAAGGATCATTCGGGGAGAGAACACGTTGTCTGAAACTAAACTATTTGGGAACACATCAGGCCGGTTCAGGCCTTATCATGCCTGAGCCTGAAAACTTGGCCTGCCGCTAAACTTTTCGGTTTTTTTGTCATCAAGAAATTTTTTGATAGCAAAAAAAAGTCACGGAAAAAATGCAGGTTTCCCATGGAAAACTCTGCGTCTCGCACTCTCTCAAAATTTGCTTCTGATTCCGCCAGAAATTTTTGAACCAAAGTTTGAATTTTTCTTTTGGATTTTCTAGTTTTTTTAATTTTTTGAAAAATCCAAAATTTTTCAAGTGAGATACAAAAAAAATTGATTTTTTCAGAATTTTGGATCAAGTTTTGAAAAATTGAAAAAATTTAAAATTCTACGAAAATGGCTAGGTCTATAAATTTGAAATTTCCGGAAAGTTCAGAAAATTCCAAAGTTCGAGATTTTTCAAGAGATCTTTTCAGAATTTTTTTGTGATTTTTGAAAATAGTTTTTGTCATCAGTTTCGAGAGTGTCCGAATTATCCGGGCCGGATCTTGGATTTTTTCCGATCCCTCTAAAAACTACCGGTCCGGCCTTGCCCAACTTCGGTAAGGTCATATATTTTTTTTCTAAAAAAAAATGGAAACTTTTTTGTATCTGGGAGTACTGTACTTTTGTCAATTTTCACGGTCTGAAACCAAACAGGTTCTGTTTTTTCTACAAAAAAATTCGGGCCCTTTTAACCGGGCCAAAATCTCATGTTTTTTACAGATTTTCTCAAACCTACCTATAATTCAAAGCGATACATGAATAACAATAAACCGAGTCAACAAAATCAATATGATTTGACAGAAAAATCAATGAAACTGCCCAAAAAACATCTGAAAAACTGAAAATTTTCGAGAAAAAATATGGAAAAACCAACCAATTTGTCGATTTTTGAAAAGCATACATCCAAATCTGCAAAAGTTTGAAATTTCCAAGAAAACGCGAGAATTAAGGCAAAAAAACACAAGAAAACGGGTCCCGCCAAATTTTTTGGCCAAAAAAAAGTTGATTGAGTAAGGTTGGTTAGTCATGTTGTGTCTCATTAGGCAAACAGAAGGAAGAAGACAAAAAAAAAATAGAGGAAAAAATAAAATACGACAAAAAAAGAAGAAGAAGAAGAAGGAGTGTATCAATTTCGCCTTGAGAGAGCATGAGAAGAGGCCAAAAAGTACACTTTTTTTTGTTTCGAGAAACACCACAAATTTTATGGTTTTGTGTCGTGCGCAAAAAATGAGACGGGTGGAATTTACATAAGACTCGACTCATAAACCCATCAGGAAGAGGCTTTGTTTTTGGAGAACACACAGAAAATGTGAACAGAGGGAAATGGGAGGGGTGAAAAATGAGGAAAAAAAAGTTGCTCATAAATTTTCACGTGAAAAAAATTCATATTTTCGAAAATTTTGAGCTTACCGGCAGAAAAAAATTTATTTTAATTTTTGAAAAAATTACTGTTTCAAAGTTTGCACAAATATTTGTTTCAAAAATTTTAACTCATTATTTTATGCCTGAAAATCAAATTTGAAAATAATTCCACAAAAAAATTATCATTTTTGTTCTCAAATTTGCCACGCTCTCTTCCTGTCTGCACTCTCTCACTCTCTCGGTGTTGCAAATTTTTCGGCTGTTCGAATATTCAATTATGTTGAAAACGCAACTTTTCAGGTCTGAACTGAGAAAAAAGAAAAAAAGAAAAATTCAATTTTTGCACATTTCGAAAAGTTTGAAGTGTGCTAGAATATTCAACAAGAGAAACCACTAATCTTCAAGTTTTTTTTTTCAAATTTTCACTGTTTCAAAAATTACATTTTAGCAAAAAATTTAGGGCTCGCACCTTTTTAACGTGAACACCAAACAATAAAAATACGTGACCCCGAAAAGCAAAAATCTGACTTCTCTGCGTCTCTTCTGAAAGACGTTTTAGATAATTTTTTAAAAAAGTATGTTGAAAACTCCCATGAGAGTTTTTGTCAGAAAAGGGTTGAAACTTTTGACCAAGTTTTTATTCTTGAAAAAAATTACTGTTTCAGATAGATAATAATTGGGTAAGTCAAAGAAAAATACATTATGTTTTGTGCTTTTTGTATCTTCACGTCGTATCAAGCAAAAGAGAATTGGCAATCATTGAAATAGAGCGAGACGCAGTGTGGGCGTGGCCAACACACACACAAATGATGGCAGTGTGCGAGACGCGTGTGTTGTCGGTACCGAGATTCAATGACTCTATTGCATAAATCTAATTTTCAAGATTTTGAGAAATTAAAAAAGAGAGCTTGTTCCATAGATTTGTGTGGAACAATAGAGCACACATGTGAGAACAATGTTGTAGTTCTCTCGGAATGTATTTTTCATTGCGTCTCTCACTATTTCAATTATCGCAAGCGAAAACGACGTGTCTTTGTATTATATTTAAAAAAAAACAAATAGCTCAAAATCAAGAGATGTGATGCAAACGAACATTGTCGTGCGCGTTGCGTGTCTGCGAGCGGTCTCGTTTTCTTTTCCCTCTCCACTTTTCTCTATGTCTTTTCACACGATTTTAAAGAGCAAGAAACAATTTTTTATCATGAGAAAATGCACTTTTTTTTCGAAATGAACACGTGTAACTTGAACAGAAAAATAAAACAAAAACTTTTTTTTACCGTGACCCGAAATTTTTTTATCAGATTTATTTTCACAATTTTTATTTTGTTTTACTTTTTTTTGAAAATTTGATTTATGATCAAGAAAAAACTTTTTTAAAAAAATTCTAACCGCAAAAATACGCGCAAAAAGTTCATATAATATTCGTGAGATATTACTCAAAACACCCGAAAATAAAGTATGAAAAACACGCGAAAAATGAATAAATAAATAGAACACGAAACAACGTTTTCTCCTCTTTTTGCCGCCTTTTTTCGTCGAAAATAAGTTTTGAGAAAAAGATGAGCATACGTCTACTTTTTAGCGGGTTCAAGAAAAGTTCGAGAAACATATTAGTTTTTGTGGAAAATCTCAGAAGGTCAACATTCTCACACATTGGAGGCAGATGTTTGTTTTTCAGTGGTTGATTGATTGAGAAAAATTTGAAACATGAGCAATTTTCGAAATAGTGAGAGGTGTCAGAGTAAAACTTTTTCGCATATTTTAACGATTACTTGAGATGAAATTTGCAGGCACAAAAATGTGGCCTAACAGTTCAACAGGTTAGGCGTTTGTGTATAGCCCGAGAGGTCGGGAGTTCGAATCCTCACCTAAGCAACTTTTTTTTTAATTTGAAAATAACGAAATTCAAACAAAAAGTTCACTTTTTGGTCTGCGCCTTGCACTAAATCGAACACTTATTTTTCCTGTAATGAGCCAAAAAAAAGAAAACAAAAAAATAATGTTGATCAGCATCTTCGACTTAGTGAACCGCCCAAAGGGTTTTTCGCTGAAAACTCCCTTGGGGGCTTTGACTAGACAGAACGGGGATAACAAAAGTTCTTCGTCTTTTGATTTTTCTGGAAATCATGAAAAACTAAAAGTGCTAATGACAAGACAAGATTTCCACAATTTTTGTTTAATTTAAAAAAAGTCAAGATTTTCAGAGAAATTTGAAGTTTTGGCAGAGTATAAATATATTTTTGGAAACTTGAAAGTTACAAAAAACCTCAACAAATAAAATTTTTTTTTGTTTTTTTTTTTTTGAAAAAATCCCTGTTTCAAAAAATGCTTATTAGTGCGATTTCGATTTTGGGGGAGTTTGAGTGGCTGTTTAAGGTAAGGGAGTGAAAAACAAAATGTTGTACACTTTTTCTGAATATTTATGAAAAATTTATGATGTGTGTTAGTATTTCTTCGGTGAGATTTGAGCCTTTTTGGACCCGCCCGAGGTCCGACCTAACTAACAAGGGAACTACATATAGGTGTTAACGGACTTTAAGAAGAGACATGTGTCACCCGGTACAGTTTTTCATGCTGATCATCATGCCGTAGCTAACTTTTGCAAAGCTCCACACAGAAAGCTGAAAATCGAGCTCGAAGTTTGAGCAAAAAAATTGAAATATCTTGTTCAATTTGAATTATTTTAGTGATGAGAGACTACTAAAGGGTTATTTGGCATGCCAGGAACGATAGGAGCATTTAAAAACCTCGAATTTGTAGTTGTAACGCTGAAAAAATGAGCCCGAAACTTTTTATAAAAAAGGTAGATCAAAAAAACGTGAAAAATAAAAAAAATTGCATTGAAAAACGTGAAAATGACTAAATTTTGAAGATTGTTTTCTGATTTTTCATGTTTTTTCGAAAAATCACACTCTTTTCATTATTTTTTCGGAACTTCAAAATCACCATCGTGTGGAGAATTAAATTTCCTATCAGATCCATTAGTTTATTCTTGTAAATGTATAATTTTGAAAAAGTTAGGGGGAAACTAAAAATTTCAAATTTATCACAAAAATGTGATTTTCAGCTTTCTGGCTAAAGCTTTGCAAAAGTTAGCTACGGGATGATGTTCAGCATGAAAAACTCTATCGGGTCACATACATCCCATCTCAAAGTCCGTTAACACCTATATGTAGTTCCCTTGTAAGTGGGCTATGGGCGGAGCCTAAAAATTTTTTCACTTTTTTTTTTGAAAAAAAATCCGGGTCAGGTTATTTGACCGGAAATAATATTTTCGGGCCGGCTCGGTGATTTTGTGATCACCAAAAAAATTTTGAAAACTTTTCGTGACCTTTTCTCTGAATTTCTTTTTAAATTATATTTCTTCGGGTTAGGCCACATCCACAAAGCTGTGTCTGATCTAGAAAAATGCGCGAAAACATTAGGAGTCAAAATACACACAGTGAAACAATTATGAGGAAAAAAGTCGTGGTTTCCACACAACCAGATGAAGAAAAAAAAAACGAATATTTGGTTTTTTTTCATTCTCACAAACTTTGTCGACCGGAACCATCTCCTTCTTTTCTCTTCCTGAAACCGACGTTAATTATCCGAATAAAGCGTCTCGTTGGTTCGTGTTTCATTCTGTTATCTTTGCTTTTTTTGGTCAAGCAAGGAAAGAGCAATGAATGACAAAAAAAAACGTTAATCGAATCACCGTTGAATAATAAATCAGGAGTGGCGTTGAACAAAAAATGTGTTTTTTTGTGTGTGTGCAAAGAAAAAACACTGAATTTATAGTTGACGAAGAATCGTAGTCTTAGATAAATAAATAAGGAAAATGTGAAAATTCTTGAAGAGGCATACTTCAGAACAATTGTTATTCATTGGAAATGTGATGCACTTTCATTCAGTTCCTCATAAAAGGGGAAACACATAAAAACGGGATCGGAAACAAAAAAAAAATGAAATTGGGAGCAAAAATTAGAGGTCGGGGTCACGTTGATTTGAATTAAAACATTGAAGCAACTGAAAAATGTTCTGCGCCTTTGAAAATTTTCGAATTTTCTAGATAAATAGAAATTTTCATCTCATCGCGCACATTGGCAATTTCATTTTTTCATTTCTATTTTTGTTCCTGTTTTCAGTTTAGAGATGAATTTGAAAAAAATACTAAAACTTTAAAAATATCTTTGTTGAAACAGTAAAAATATTTTTTCAAGAAAAAAAAAACCTGGAACTATTTCTTGTACTAGTACAGTGTTGTTTAGATTTACCGGAAAGCATAGAATTTCAAAAACTTTAAAATTTACTTCAAATTTTTTTATTAGAGTGCAAAAAATGATTATTATTATTAGAGCACAATTGCTCTCTCTCTCTAAATTGACGGACTTAGAATTTTCCGAGAGGTCATTCAATCGAGTGACCGACATCTCACGGGAAGCAGGGCGCTCTACTTTGTGTGTGGTTTATGTGTGCATTTCGAATTGAAGAAACTCAGGAAGTGAAGAGCGCGATTTGAGCGGACCGCTCAGAAATCTAGCAGCGCGCATCCGCCGCTGACGCGTCGCGGACCCGCTCACATTTTTTATCTGAGTTGAGCGCTCCGCTCAAGTCACGCTATTTCAGTCGAGCACTCGATCGAGTCCCTCTATTTCAGTTGAGCGGACCGCTCAGCTCTCGCTTATTCATTTGAGCGGACCGCTCAAGTTCCGCTCAAGAGTCGAGACAACCATAAATTTATATGGAAAATTTTGAAAATGAAGATAATATTATTTCGCGTACCGCTCAACTCTCGCTCTATTTTTTTCTTGCATTTGCTTGTCCTCGAACCCTCGACCCTTAAAAATTAAAGTGTCTTTAGTTGCATAACATCTTCAAAGTTTATTCATCATGTATTTTTGATCACATACACACTCAACTCACCGCGGTCCGCTCAACACGCGCTCAGTTTGAACGACGACCACAAAAATTGAGCGGAACCTGAGCGCCACCCTCAAAAACTTGAGCGGAGGTTGAGCGTGGCGCTCAAGCTGAGCGGTCCGCTCAAACCCCGCTCTTCATTTCCTGAGAACTTTAAAACTATTTTTATTGAAACAAATGTTTCATTTTTCAAAGTTTGATAAAACTTGTTGAAACAGTAAATTTTTTTAGAAATTTTTTTTTTGGTTTCAATTGTTTATAATGAGATAAAAAAACGAAAAACAGAAAACTTTGAAAAAACATTTCTCCTGTAATGTTATTGTGTAATCAAACAGAAAAAAAAACCGGGCCCCAAAAAGTAATCAAATCTTAATAAGGTCAAGGTCAAAAAATTCCAGTCCTGCCTGTTTTTTTCGACATCGGCCACGAAATTGGTCCGGAAAATTTTCAAATTTGTTTTGTTAAACTTGTACAGCGATTTAAGGTGGCCAAATCCCAAGATTTGGTCTGAACAACAAAACAGTTTGGAATTGTTTTCCCATACGAATCAATAAGTTCAAATTGTTTTTCATAAGCATAAACTAGCCCAAACATCAATATAAATTTCTTGTCAAATTTTTGATACTTTCGAAATGAATTGTGTTCTTTTCCTTTTCCCCGCTTTTCTTCCTGTTCTAGTCATGAGTTATCATACGACTTTCGAATTTATCGGAAATTTCAAGTGCAATCGTACTGGTAAATGGTGTGTCGAGTTATGGTATCGAGAACTCGACAATTACGAATCGTCACATGATGATTATGGAAAACCTTTTCAACAATGTACCTTTAGACCAACTTTAATCATTGATCACCTAATCACTGATCATAAGGATGGACTGTTCAATGTGAGTTAGAGATATTTTCGGACAGCTGATCAAGTGCGCTCTATTGAAACCCAGTCCACCCTTTTTTAGTGGTGGTTCGAGCCAGAAGTTACCGTAACTCATAATTGCACAAATGTTGGTGATGTGACATTCCGTCATCGATTCGAGGATGTGTCTGTTTTTATGGTGTAAGACAACAATTTATTGAAAAGAAAATTTGTAATTTCATTTTTTACAGTTCCGTTAGAGTTGATTACGAGATGACGTTGAATGAATAAACATTTTATATATTTTTGTCTGTTTTGGTGGATTTTTTATTTTGTTTTTCATATCTGCAGATGGGTGAAAAATGAAAAAAAAAAGTTCTATAGTTTTCAAAAATTGTGGTGTTCAGATTTTTCCATTTGCGAAGACGTGCGAGTGTGGAAAATAAGCGTGAACTTTTTTGCGGACCTGGAATTACTCTGGCTTCTCTGCGTCTCTCACTGACCAGAATCTTACAGAAAGAAATCGATGAAAAAATTCTCAAAATGATTTTCATTAGAGCGCATTTGCTCTCTCCAGGTTGATCGACTTTATGAATTTTCCAAAAGGTCATTCAATCGAGTGACCGACATCTCACGGTAAGCGAGGCGCTATACTTTGTGTGTGGTTTATGTGTGCATTTCCAATTGAAGAAGATCGCTCTCGCCTAATAGTTTTCACTGTGAATTTCACAAATTTTTGAAACCAGGAAAAAATGTGACTGGATTGGAAAACCAAATTTGAATATAAATGAAATGAAGAATATGGTAGCCGAGATGAGAAGGAGCAAGGGTTACATTGTAAAAACAGAAAAATTGAAGAAAATTATCTGGATTCCTAATTTTTTTAAAGATTATTCAAAATCTTAAGATCTGAAAAAATGAAGAACTAAAATAAAAACACATAAAAGAAAAAAATGAAAACGTGAAAAAAAGAAATGGAAGAAAAAAAATAAAAACGTGACCTATATATATTGATGTCACGTGTGTGACGTGGCAAAAACGACGATGGACAAGCCGATTTTGGTCAGTTTTATTTTTAACAAGACGCCAAAAAATGTGAGTTTGGGTGCCGCTTTAGAAAATTTAGGATGGTTCAGGGGTTTATTTATAATACTCTCATCTTCATCTCGTTTTTTTTTTCCTTCATAAAATCCTCACATTTTCAGACGCTTGACATCAATCAAAATGGAATACTTGAAAGAAGGATCAATCGGATTGGCAGCGATTTCGTCGATTGTCGCTGTTGTTCTGACAACTCTACTGCTTTGTGGTAAACTAAGACCGGTTTGTCGCCGTTACGAGGACAAACCCCACATCTGGGTTTTTTGCGGTTTTTGGTCTTATGTCCTTCTTCATTATTTGATGGTGTATGGATATAAATCTGCTGCCTCGATGTCGGATCAAAACCCGGTATATTATTTTGATTCCATTGAACGAGGTAATTCTGAAATAATTTAGGTTACTGTAGAACGATATTTTTTCCAGCAACCACAAATATGGCGACAAACTCTCTCAGACAACTGAATGAGATCGACATATTCTCAATTGCGACGCTGAACATTGTTACTAACAACGTCAGTTCTGGTGATCTGATTTTGGATGAAATGGGGTTAGGAGATTACGAAAATGTGAGTTGAAAATAAATTTGTGATCATCATACTTTTCAAAATTAAAAAAAAAACTAATTAGTTTCAAAAAACACAACGTAACTCAGATAATTCATGCCTGCTCTTAGATTTAAAATTTTTAAAATAATTTATATCAAAATTTTCCAAAACAGAAAACTGGCCAGTTTCTGGCTGGAAAAGTTTTGAAAAAGAAAACTGGCCAGAGAACAATCATGTCATTTTCAAACTGATTAGCTCCGCCCACTCGAACGAGAGAAATGGCGCGCCACGTAACCAGTGAGATGTCGGTGCACGAGATACCATATAAGATGAGCTCAAACTGGTTAAAGCGCGGCAAGAAACTATGCAAGCCGTTAATTCTGAAAACATTTTGAGGTTGTCAGAAACATCTTTTTGATATAAATTTGATCAGACACAACAGTTTGAAAGGAATTTCAGAGAAAACAAAAAATCATGCAAAGTTTGAGCACAATTTCAAATTTTTTAACAATTTTTGGCCGGAGTAAATATAGCTGTTTTACGAGAACTAAAATTTCAGACTCAAAAAATTTTGTTTGATCTATACGGGAGTTTCGAACATGCACTCAAACGATTCCGATTTTTAATAATTTTTTTTTGGTTCACGTTTGAATATTTTTTCGAACTCACATCATCCTCAATTTTGTTCGAATTTGGTTTTTTACAAAGTTGAGAGTACAAAAATAGTGAGAAACACAGCTAATGTGAAACACTTTTTGTACTCAAACATAAATTTCAAAAAAAAATTGTGTTTTTGTTAAGTAGAAAAAATTCAAGATAAATTGCGTAGGTAATCGAACTATCGACCTCTCACTTTATAATAAACGCTTGATCTGTTGAACCATGCCGCCCAGTTTCTCGACGTGAAAATTTCTGGAGTTTTGGCTAAATCGGACCGGGTGAGCGATTGGGTTGTAAAAATTTGACAATAATTCTACTGGTCCTTTTTTTCCGATTCACGTTGAGAAAAAAAGAAACAGGTCCGATTTTTTACCTGGGTCCGTTTCAGCAAAAAAGGTGTTTGGTTCGATTTGGTGGTCCGATTCAGATTTGTTCATTTTCAGGTCCGAAAAAATTGGACCTGGTCCGATTCAGTATTAATCGCGCGCATTGGCAATTTTATTTTTTTAGCTTAATGTTTCTATTTTTTAATCTCACAAATTGGTCAAATAAAAACAACAAAATAATTTTTCCGAATTTCCCCGTGAACTTGGAAAAAGAAAAAAAAGATTACCCGTGAAGGTTTTTTGAAATCAGTTCTCGATTTCGATCAGGTATGAATCTGACTACAATACTTTCTTCTGGAATAGCTGCAATTTCATCCAGTGTCACTACTGCTCTTCTCGTTCTTCTATTTCTCGGGAAATTGAAACAAAAAACCGAAAAAGACGGTGAAATATCGAAGTTGTGGACAATCCCTTTCACCATTGTTATCTTGATATCGATCGGTTTGATTGGAGCAACAATCGGAGCAAAAAATGGAGTGGATGAGGAAAATATGAATGAGATTGGAAAAGGTTTAGGCCAGAGGCCGGAAAAGGCTCGGCCAGAAACAGTTCATAAATACTCAGAAAAACCGGTGTTCGAATGTCGGGCCGGCTCGTGAATTGAATATTTTTGTAATGTAAATTATTCAGACTTCAAACCGATCATTGAAAGTGCTCGTCAACGATTGAATTTGGTTAACATTGGAAGATTCGATCAATATTCATATCCGTTAGCTTTTATCTTTCAGAAGAAGTTTGAAGACGATTGTGGGCTTAGTAACCTTAGATATGTCAGTTTGACCGGGTTTTTTGGACGATATTTGGTTACTGTAGAAAAGTTTGGAATGTTTTTGTTTCCAGAACAAGTCAGGCGGATACAAATACCATGTTAAGAATGAAAACAAACGCACGAACCAATTTGACGACTTGTTCAGAAAACTTCAACCAAACATATGCACATATAAATACTTGGTATCAGAGATCCATACGCTGGTAGCCGATATCTACAGATTCTACTCTGAAGTCGACGTTTTTTTCGACGATGCGTCTCCAGTTTGGGACGAGTTGGATGACACTTTCTACGTTGATTTCGTGAGCTATCAAGAGGATCAGGCTCTTAGAGAGAAGTGAGCTCACAACAAAGTTACGGGCCATGACAATTTTTTTCAAAAAATTTTAAACTTTTCTTGCATACCCAGTATGAAAATTGTTTTTGGCCAAGTTTTGCCTATTATATTTTTGGCGTCCAAAAGCAAAAATCCAATTGCAAACAACAACAAACACCGCACCCTTTCAAAGGGACACAACAATTTCGCAGCGAACAAAAAAATAGTGCAGAGAACAAGGAGAGCGTAGTGAGTTAGACAGTTTCTGTTTGAGATTTTATGATGTTCCTTGAAAAACCTTTGGTACTTTTTTTTTGCTTTTGGAAGCCGCAAAAAGTTACTGAATTTTTCACAAAAATTTTGACAAAAAAAAATTATTTTCAAATTTTCGGAGTGACCTATACATTTTCCTTGAAAAAAATTCACAGCTAAAATTTTAAAATTTGGGCCCGAAAATCACGGGCCTGCCTTTTTTGAGTCTTACTTTTAGGCCTAAGGCTAAGCCTCGCGAATTTCACAATTATCAACTCCAAATTTCAAATTTTTGAATTCCCAAAAAAAATTCCAGTTTTTCAAAAAAAAAAATTGGGTAGTTTGAATATCCGAAAAAAATTGAAAACAAAAATCTCATCCTTATTTACAGTGCCTATAGCAAACGAAAATCTGAAAATGGTGTCGAAATGAGAAAGGTAAATTATTCATATTTATGTAGATCAATTTGAACTCCTCGTTTGGAACATTTTAGAAAATGCTCGACAACTTCGAATCAGACATGAATAATGTTCAGACAAGAAATAGAGAATGGATAGAGCAAATGATTAAAGCCCTGCCAAACAGACAGTTTGTCATCAAAACAATTGTCATTGTATCATGTTCAATCCTCATTCTTTTGTCAACCATCTCCATCTTAATCATTGTTTTTGGACACATTTTTCCAAAACTGAAAGAATCAAAAACGCTTCTACTCATGTTCGGATTGATTTCAATTGTGATTAGTTTGATCGTGATCGCTGTATCTTTGAATATTTTCGGAAAATGTTCATTGAATGAGGACAACTTTGGCCTCAAAGACTTTCTTTCACCAATTCCTGGAAATGAATCACTAACAATTTGTCATACACGAGATTCGTCATTTTTTGCCAGCTTGGAAGAGGACACTGTTGTGACATTTGAAAAAAGATCCATGGAATTTGACAACAACAAAAAACTGCATCGATCTCAAATATCGAGCAAACTGCACGAGATAACTTTTCGCGAAGAATTCTTCACAAAATTCGATGCGATCAAAAAAACAGCTGAACAACGCGATGCACTATGCAAGCAACAATGTTTCACAAATGAAACGGCCAGATTTTGCGAATATCGAGATTTGGTGCAAGGTGTTATTGATGCGGGTGAAGGGATGAAAGAGATGGTTGACACTTATAACAAATGTTATAAAAATCCCGATCAAATAATCGATAATGCCATTGATTGGGATAATTTGAGGACTTTTAATGATGTGAAGAACTTTTCAATCGACCCTACTCGAGTGAGTGTTATGCGGCGTCCAAAATCAAGAAAAAAACAAAAAAAAGAGAGAAAAATGGCTTCCAATTTCGAAACGAACAAACACAGTAATAATTTAAAGGAACACAACGTTTTTCATTAAAAAATTTGCTTGTAGCACAACCTGCACATCTAACTCAATGTTTTTTCCGAGAAGAATGTTCTAGAAATGGTGCTACAAGTAAATTTTTTAATGAAAAACGTTGTGTTCCTTTAAATGATTACTGTGTTTGTTTTTTTCTTGATTTTGGACGCCGCATGAAAGCTTACGCGAAAAAAAACAAATCCTTACGGCTCCAGCTTGTAGATTTACGGTAAACTAAAGGCAAAGCGGAGTGTCGTACATACCGTTTGTGAGAGACTACACAAAAAGAGGAGAGCGCGCCAGAGAAGTGTGAAGACACCTCGACGAACAAATGCACAAACTGAACTCAGGATTCTCCGGAGATTTTTTTTTGTTTTGGTTTTTGGCTCGCCACGACCTTTCAGACAAGAGTTGCCCTCGAGAGAGACACAGAGAAACAGAGCAAAATGAATTCACAGTGAGAACTATTAGGTGAGAGCTGCCTGTTTCCATTGGAATCGCAGACATACTCAAACCACACACAAAGTATAGCGCCTAGCTGATCGCGTCTGATGTCGGTTACACGGTTGAATGACCTTTCAAATTTTTTTCGAAAAATTTTCAGAATATTTCAGAAAGAGATCATCGCCGCTGATTTTTCGTGCAACCCTCTCATCGACAAATTCTCCCACACTGGCCGTTCAATTTGTTCGCAAGTCGATGGTCCAACCGACATTTTCTACATCTATCTCACCATTATAGTTGCTCTTTTCATCGGTCATTTGATACTCAATACATTGATGTTGAAGTACTCGTTTGATGGAAAAATCAATGCTTCTCGAAGCACAGCAATTGCTCAACCGAACAATGTATAGGACGTTTTACAAAAATTGTTTTTTATTCGTTCATATTTCAATTAACTATCTCTCATATTTTTGTATTCCGTAAATTAAATATAATAAACACTTTTCATATTGTAGGAGCAAAAAAACTAATTTAAAATACGTAAGAAATGTGTGTGTTCGCGACGAGACCAGGCTCACTGAAGGCGGGGTGTTCACCAATTTTTGGCCATTTTTTGACGAAAGACCCATTGGGCAATAATTGGTCCGAAATGCACCTATGAGCGATTCGGCCATTTTTAGCAATAACTGACAATGGAGGGTTGAACCGCAGAAGTTGTCAATGTTCAATGTAAAAGTTAAATAATACTCATAATATTGGACATTTCCAAAAAATTTCATCCGTGAAACTAATTTGAACTCTGATTGCTCATCAGTCTCACTCCAAAGTTTTACATACCACATATTGAGTAGCAACGCTATATATAATATCTCAGTGACCGACACCACACTGGCTAGGTCACGCGCCATATCTCTCATTTGAGGAGGAGGAGCTAACCGTTCAATTTCATTGATTTTCACTCTCATCGTCTAGCTGTGTGTGGTATATAAGAGTAGCATTATGAGTGAGACAACATGTAGCACATAGCAAAGTGGTTAACTCGTTTGACTGCCAAGCGGAAGCGGTCGGGATCGGTTCCCGGCCCGTGCAGCAACTTATCACCGCAAGTACTAAAAGCCCTGTTGATTTTTCGGCAAGGGTCGCTATGGTTTAGGGTTCCTAGCATAATACACAGGCAAATTCCTAGACACATGTGGCAGGTGTGCGGCAGCGATGTTTTGCTGGCAGACGTCAGGCATGTATGTCGCATCGATGCCGCAGCTCTGGACCCGATTCCGGTATTCATGCAGCAGGCCTACGGCAGGGATGCCGGAATCGGTCCAGAACTGCGGCATCGATGCGACATACATGCCTGACGTCTGCCAGCAAAACATCGCTGCCGCACACCTGCCACATGTGTCCAGGAATTTGCCTGTGTACGTCCACCCCAAGTGATTTGTGGCTGACGCCGCTTGCGGTTCGGGTTACACAGGCAAATTCCTGGACACATGTGGCAGGTGTGCGGCAGCGATGTTTTGCTGGCAGACGTCAGGCATGTATGTCGCATCGATGCCGCAGTTCTGGACCGATTCCGGCATCCCTGCCGTAGGCCTTCTGCATGAATGCCGGAATCGGGTCCAGAGCTGCGGCATCGATGCGACATACATGCCTGACGTCTGCCAGCAAAACATCGCTGCCGCACACCTGCCACATGTGTCCAGGAATTTGCCTGTGTAAGTGCAGCATCCAGGCCGGTTATTGATTGCTCAACAAACTCAAGTTCAAGTAGGCGCTTGCTTGTGGGCGTTGATAGAATAATATTCGTTATCTCCTTTTTGCCCCTTGGACCTTTTTTTCACATGCAAAAAACTACCAAAGGCATTTAAAGGAACAGCAAAAAATCTCTAACAAAAACTGTCTAACTGACTACGCTCTCCTCGTTCTATGCACTATTTATACTTGACCTTTATTGCCCAATGACGCCCCACTGGGCAATATTTTACAAATTATTTACCAATTTTCCTCATTGGTCAAAAAATGGCCAAAAATTGGTGAACACCCCGCCTTCAGTGCTGGTATGATGAAAATTGTTTCAAAAATCCAAAGTTCCCAGTTCAAAAGAGAGAGATAGAGACGCAGACAGTCGCAAAAAAAAACGAAAAATAGCTAACCGATTCTAAAAAAATGGGTTTTATTATTTGTTTGTGGAAATTGCAAATTGATTGCCGCCGCCCTCACAGAAATTGAATGGTCCTTGAAACAGTAAATTTTTGTGAAAATTTGTCAGCGATTTGAAGTTCAAAAAAATCGTACAGTTTGGACATGTTTTCCCATACGAATCAAATGATTTCTCATGATCGTAGCCTATACGATTCTCATGATTTCAATGCTATTTCCATAAAAGGGCTGATATTATTAGATGATTTGATTAGAGTGAGCCCGAACATCAATAAAAAATCATATATTTATACATTTTTTTCATTTTTACAAATTTCTTTTCTTGTTCCCGTCACGATGATTGGTGTGTCGAGTTATGGGATCGAGAACTCGATGATCTTGATACCAAAGGTCGGCACAACAATTATCGTATGATTAATATGGAACGATAGTATTATTGGCTAACACACGAAGAGAGATGAATGTGAGCTGGTATTTCGAGCCAAAAGTTACTGTAACTCATGATTCCACAAATATGGATGTTTTTAGAGACACAGAGAAAAATACAAAATTTGCAGTTCGAAAGGTCACGTTTGTATTATTTTCACGTTCTTTCTTTCTTTTTTTTTTGAACAACTATTTTTTTCGCAGCGTTTCTCGTTACAAAAACATGAACACTAAATAATAAAAAATTGACGTGACCTCGAACTGCAAAAATCTGATTTCTCTGCGTCTCTTTTGAAGGACGTCATAAAAAGCTGTGCATTATTATTCAAAGTTGAAAACGCGCTCTATTGATAATGTTATCTTTACCCGGTTCAGAGAAGATTTTCAGAAATGTTTGGTATAAGAATCTGATTCTACGCATTTGAAAAGTCTAGAAAATTACCTCTCAAAATACAAAAAAGTGTTGTTCTGAAATTTCAATCTACAGTAACCGCGTAGGTGGCCCGATTCAAAACAACTTCTTGCAAAAATGGGCCGGGTTTGATTTCCTGGGAGTACATATTTGCCAAACAAAATTGTTTTCTTTGAAAATTTTGTCAATTTCATAACTTGTTGAAAAGTGCAGATAACTCTTTTTTTTTTTGAGATCAAGAACAGATTTTCAGTGAATCAGCGATTCTAAAAATCACAAACAAAGGGTAATCAGGTAAAAAAGAAATAATGAGAATGTTCATTTATGTTATGTTATGTTATGTTAACGTGAGAAACTCGTGTTTGAAATGAACTAGATTTCAAAAAAAAAAAAAATTGTTTTAATTTTTGTGAAAATTAAAATTATGTCATTTTTGAGGGTCTCTCCGAATGTATAGATTTGGTACAGTACCTCTGAAAACTTTTCTTGATGACGCAGTTTTTCACTTTTTCGCTAATTTTCACATCGTATCATTAAGATTTACGAAAAATGATAATTTGTCTATCATTTTGTTTGTTTTGAGCATATGTTCCGATCTTAAAAATAAAGATAACATGTGCTTTGTGCTTTGTTTCAGTACCATTCACTTTTTTTGAAATCTGCGGTTTTATGAAGAGTCAGAAGTTTTTCACATTTTTTGTAGTTTAGGCAGAAAAAAACGTGTTTCGAATTATCTCAATTTTTCACAAGTTTAGTGAACCGCAAAAGTCTGAAGTATGCGTAATTTTATTCACGGTTACGTACTTTTTCATCATCAATTTTGTTGAAAAAATTACTGTTTCAAACATTCTACATGACAATAATCGTGACAAAAAAAAGTAGAAAAAATGAATTTCAAAATTTAAAGGCGCATAGATTTTCCGGGTTGGTCTCGCCACAACTCGAACAAATCATCATTTTTTTCAACTTTTTTTGAGAAAAAAAAAATTGGGTGGCGCCCATTGACAAATTTAATTTTTAATTCAATTTTTTCTTTTTTTAAGAAATTTTATTTAAAAAATGAAATGTATTAAATATTTCAGCAATCAAATTTAATCTATTTCTGTTTCATGTGAAACAGTAAATTTTTGGAAAAAAAAAATTCAAAAAATTATACTTTTCTAGAGGCGATGTGAAATTTTTGAAAACAAGAAATAATATTTTGATGGATTTTCAAAATTTTCAAGCTTCTCATTTGCTTCATAACTTGCCAAAAAATTTTGATTTTGATTTTTTTTTTCAAAAATTTACTGTTTCAAACTTCCTTTTTCTCACTTGACTTTTCATTCGTCTGTTTTGCGATATTTTCCAGATAATTCGAAATGTTAGACACTGAACTCTTCGGAACTATACTATTCTTTGTGAGTTGATTTTCAAGATTCAGGACGAGACAAAAAACAAAAAAAATTGCAATTTTTTTTTGTCCGAAAAAATATTTGAAATTTATTTTTTTTTTCAAATTTTTACTGTTTCAAAGCCAAATCAAAGTCAGATAATTATCCGCCATTTTGTTCCAGTGGTTAATTTATATTTTAACAAAAAAAATTTCCGCGACATTTCAAGAAAAATAAATAGGCCACGTCAAAAAATATTTCAACTCTAATTTTCCTTCAAAGTTTGGAACTTTCGGAACCGAATAACAGTTTCGAGAAAAAAATCGTTTTTTTTTAAAGTTCCCAATATGGTCAGACAGTTTTTGGAGAGAGAGAGAGTACGAGACGCAGACATTGTGTCATTTTTCTCTGCGTCTCGTACAATCTCCTCATATCATTTTGCAGCTATCGTTATTCGGCGTTGTTGCCAATTGGTCAGTGGTATTTCTCATCCGCAAACTGCCATTTCTCAACACCTCCTTCGGAATTCTCACAGCCAGTCAATCAATCGGCGACGGTCTTCATTCTCTAATGTTTCTCGTCTATGTCTCTCCAATGATTGGATCTAATAGTCCCTGGATGTCAGAGTATTCCAATCATTGTGGAGCTATTCTCATCTTCTGTTATAACATCTCAATAATGTCACATTTTCTGATCTCATGTAATCGGTTGATCGCAGTTTACTCGCCGATGCAATACAACAAAATTTTCAATAGATATAACACTTATATTGCCATTTTCATAGTTTTTGTTATCGCGTTTTTATCATCATTATTGTTGTATTTAGGTGAGCTCAAACTTTTCCCAGAGACTTTGGTTTTTGATCATCATTCGATCAGGCGTGAATATAATTACCAAATTTTTCTATGTGTATGAGAAAAGTACTGTAGTTTTGGTTCATCAGACAAAAAATGTGTCTTGATGTCAAACTCTGCATCAATGAACATGTTGAACTACGAAATTAAAAGTATGATTTTTTGAAAAATTTTCATTTTTTTACTGTTTCAAAAACTGAATATAGGTAAAAGTTTCGAGGTGATTAAAGCTAGTCTACCTACCTTTCGGCTTGTAAAAAAATATTTTTGGAAAAAATTTAGAATACATGAAAAATCATTATCAAATTAAATACAGATTTGAGTTTTCTACAAGCTCCTGTTTTTTTTTCAAAAAAAATCCTCATTTTTTTCTGTTTCAAAAATTAAATCTGAAATTTTTTTAAAAAATGCTCGAAGCCAGTTCAGACATTCTTGATCACAACAATCTTGGATCAACTGTTCACTTTTGAGATGATTACTGTAGCTTATCCCTTTTAGCTTATCCCTTTTAAGGCTAGGCCCGAAAAAATTCGGGCCTAGCCACTAAATGTTTCACCGAAGCGGATCTTCCCGATTTTTTCGAAGTTTTCTGAATCGGACCTCAAAATTTGGACTGTGAGTCTGTTTTTTCAGAATAAAATTTTGAGTCAGAGAAACTGGTCAAAATTAGATCCTTAAAAGTGCTAGATTTTGAAAAAATTATGACACGAGAATCATTAGTAGCACACCACCAACTAATGATTCACAACTATTTTCTCTTACATCTGAAACAGTAAACTTTTGAGTTTCTCAAAATTCAAAACAGGTTAAATAAATTATCTTCAAACTTCTGGTAAATATGAACTACCGTAGAATGATGAAACAACAATATTTTTCGTGAAAATATTTTTTTGGTAAATATCGCAAAACCGTTACTCATTTTCCGGCCAAATGGTATAACCATAGAGTTGAAAAAATAGGACCATTGGAAGAGAGCCAATAAGGCCTAGAAAACCAATGGGCGGGGCTAAATACAGTACATTTTTGTTGAAAGAAGTTTTTAACCCGCGGCACGAAAATATAGACTCCGCCCTTTTTTTGCACACCGAGGCACTGTTTTTTCCTCTTTTTTTCTTTGAAAACAACAAACAAAAAACGTAATAAACTGCGAACAGTCTGCAAAAAAGATGTGCGACGGTTTGCAAGTGGGCGGAGTCCCCCCGTAAATCGACACTGTGCATACACCACACAATGAGACAATTTGTTTCTTTTTTTTCGCTGTGGAAATTTTTGAATTTCTCAAAATTGAAAATTTGTATTCAAATTCCTTAGATAGTCTGAAATTGTTTCAAAACAAAAAAATTAGAAAATTCTAAATTTCCAGCTTCTTGTCGATTTCACTACGGGTTAACCCTCTATCGATTCACCTACAATCCCGATCCAACATGTCTAAAAATCGCATATTATTTCGGATTTTGTAAATATGTCATTATCATAGTTATCATCGTAATTATCGATATTTTCACAATCTCAAAAGTCAAAAAAGAGCGAAAGGTTTTTAAAATTTCATAGCTTGAAGTTTTTCAAGCCAAACTTGGATTTTTCAGCGAACCAAAACTCAATCAAACGATAAAATAGCTCGAGAAAACAGTTTTCTTCGTCAAATTCTTTTTCAAGGAACTATTTTTGTGATCGAATTGGTTGTTTGTTTCATCATCTCTCCAATGTTCGATAATGATTTTTTTCATTTTTTCGCCTCAATTATTGCATGGTGTTTCATACATGCTAGTGATGGGTATTTCTTAAAATTTTCAACAAAAAAAGTTTTATTTTTTTTTTGCAGATTTGTCACTCTTTATTGTAATATTGAATTCCGGAACAATGTCAAGAAACGATTCAATTTGTGGACAGAAACTGCTCAACCTTATCCTATTTTTACTATGCAAACTTCAATGGTCAAATAATTATAAAAACATTATTGATTTTTTTGAGTTTGAAAGGAAAACAAAAATATACCCACAACTCTGAAAAACTGAAAAATTGAGCAGGACTTTTTTGCCCTGTGATTTTCAGGCCCATCTATCATAGACATTTTTTAACCCCCTTTTTTTCAATTTTTACAAAATTTCTTTCACAATCGCGATGTCCGAACAAGTGACGAAAAGTATGACAATAAATCAAGTATTTTTGAAACAGTAAATTTTTGAAAATCAGTTTTTTTCACTTTGAATTATGTTTTTAGAACGAATTGGGACGGGCTGTTTTGACCGGTCGGAAAAAAGAAAAACCTGGCGTGGCCCGTGATTTTCGGGCCCGGCATAATGATTTTTTTGCAATTCAAACATTTTGAAAATGAAAATTTCAGAAAAAAAATCATCTATTTAGTAGGTGAGCCTATTCTTTTTTTAAAATTTCCCCAAAACTTGGAAATGTCAAAATTGTTTACTTACATACCTAAATTAGGATTCATAAACATTTTTGCACCACCAATTTTTTTTGAAATTGCGCAAAATTTCAATTTTTAAAAGTTTTCAAAGTTGAACCTATCATTACTTGCATTAGCGAATGACGAAAAGTTTGAAAACAAATAAAGTAATTTTGAAACAGTAAATTTTTAAAAAGTCTCACAAAAATTGAAAATTTATTATTTTTGATTGACTTTTCAGAATTTTTATGTGGCGTCACCTCTAGATCTAACTTTATCACTATTATTATTCAAAAATTGCAAATCTAATTATCACCCGTGATTTCTTTCCTATTATTCATCATCGCAATCGCCAATCGTTCTCGTTTCATATCCAACTCCAACTGTTTCAACATTTCATACGGATCCGAATCGATCTTCAAAAATAAATCTACCTATAGGGTTGAGAAATCAAAGTCTCACATTAATTTCCCGCGCTTTTTTGGCCGTGATAATTTGATACTCTCCAATCTGCTCATCATTATGATAATCCAATTTAACATCTTTGAAATCAGCCGCTTCCAACGTCATCAAATATCTCATCGGATCCCATTGTGTTTTGTCAACAATCCCATTCTCCGACAGCTGTTTCAGTCTGCCGAACTGCATTCCAATTCGTATCTCTGCTCCCGGTTTCAGCGTTCTCCAAATTTCTCGATTAATGTCTAACAGATGATCTTGTCGAAGAAAATAGAACAAATCCACGTGGAATACGTGATCGAAAAGATTGGTAGGATACGGCAAATTGCGAAGATCGATAGCCGAGTCGATGCGGATTTTCGATGTTTCCGAAATTTCGAGGTCGAAACGTTTTCGAACCTTTTCGTCGAGATAACCAGAACGTTCGACGCCGAAAATCTGAAACGTGAACTTTTTTGATCTACCTGATAAAATGAAAAATGAATGAATTTAGGAAAAAAATTTATTTTGCAATTTTTTTCTTGACAAAAGATGAGTGATCAACGAATCATCAAAGTGAGTGAGGAGGGGTACTGTAGTTTCAAAATTTTCTGCTTTGTGAGAAATGTGGAAAACTAGAGAGTATGCAAAGGATAGAGAACGCAGAGATCAGGCCATAACTTTTTTTGGAAATTCTAGAAGTCTTCAAAAATAGGCGAAATTTATCAAGCCTGGCATAGGGCCTTTCAATTAGGGCCACACTTTCAGAAAGACCAAAAATACAAACGAAAAAAATTGAAATTTTTTACTGTTTCAAAATATGAATATAAAAGGTTTGAGATGCAACAGTTGATTCTCCAATTAAGTGGCTTTGTGTCTAGAAGATTACTGTAGTTTCGATTTCAAAAAAATTACTCTTTTCTCTAAATGTCTCATTTTTGAATATGAGAAAATTTTACCGGTTTCGGCCACGCCCACAAAACAGTGTCCAATTTAGAAAAATGTGCGGAAACATTAAGATTCAAAAATACACAATCGAAAAACCGGGCCTGACCACAAAAATGTGTTCTCTAGGTAAACGAAGACGAAGAGCTGATAATAGTCGACGATGATGACACAATGTATACAACATGTCCAGAACTTGTGCTACACGTTCAGAACGATCGAAAACGAAAGATCACAATTATTTCGGGCAACGATGACGGCGACGACGACGAAGACGGGTATTCGTCGCGTCGAAGTCGCCGATCAAGTCACGATCTTCGACGACGCGCGATTCTCAACAACGCCAACAGATCTCGCTCGAGGAAACGTCTCGATTCACCGCGGTCTGAGTCGATGACGCAACTCGTCAAGACGAGAAGACCAAGTCGACAAGATTCTGATGAGCCAAGAGCCATGTCGAGATCGAGATCAAGATCAAGAGTCAGATCGAGATCAAGATCAAGATCTAGATCCACGAACCTGAAAAGATCCCTAACACTCCCGACCAACGACGAGATGGCCGAACTTCGTGATCGTGGCCGAGTTTCTCGTCCAGACCGCATTTCTCTTCCATCACCTCTCCACATTTTGACAGAACAACAAGTGACCGGTGTAGCTGAGGCGAAAACGATCCAATTCTTGACACGAATCATACTAACCACAAAACGGTTATCGTTAGAAGATCGAGGTGAAATGTATGAGGAGATGATCGAGGCATCTCGAGATACAATCGGAACAAGTCGATCATCAATCGATATTAATGATGACGAAAAAGAGGATGAAGACTACAGTAGTCGAATATTCTACTCAGATAAAGGAGTGTTGATCGAAACAATTCAAATGGTTCGAAAAGTTGGAAGTGGTAAAGTGACGATGATCAGCGAAGAGAAACTCTACTCAGATATTTGTAAGACCCGAATCATCGGAGATAAGGGAAAGTGAGGTTTCCTAATTTATGTAGCACCAAAAACTATCCCCTTGACCAGATTCCTCGATGGATCACTCAACATCAAATGTTCGGAAAAAATCGAAACTCGTCGTCAAACTTATACTCGTTACGAGCAATTTGCCATCGGGTTGAAGAATGATCGAGCGGATGGAAAATTTGAAATTGGTTCGGAGAAGAAGACATTCGATCCGACCAAAACGATTAATTTCGAGGAGAAGGTTATGTTTGATCGCGAAAATGTTGGGTGAGGTTTTCGAGTCTTGGGCCAGGCCACTTTGATCCATATTTTTTTTGATTTTGAGTGAAACACCACCAAAAATCAAAACTTCGGAAAAATTTCTGAAATGTTTTGGTCCATAAAAAATCAGCGTCTCACTTTTTTCTATCAGAGTTTTTTTTTAAAGTCAACTCGACTCCCAACAATTTTTTTTCTAGTTTTCAAATCAAAAATTCTGAACATGGTGACGTTATTTTCTCGTTCTTACGCATCCCGCAGCTGAACAAAATTTTTTTTTGAAATTTTCTCTAGAATAATATCAACACATTAATCAGCATATTCGAAATCCTCCAGAGCTCCAAATGTCATGGAAAATAAAAATTTTTCAATTTTCATTCAATTACGAGATACGTAAGAAACATTACGTCAGACGCATATATTACGAAGGTACCAAAATGTATTAAAAATATTTCGCTGCGTGAATGACGACGAAAAATCAAAGAAAAATTGGATGAAAAACATGAAAAAGGTCCTAATATGATTTATGTTCTGAAATTAAAGACAAACGTACTATTCGATGATGAGGGTAAAGAATCAGAAAAAATCAAAACAAACGAGACAAAAAAGAAAAAAACAATATCAGAAAACTAAGAAAAAAGTAGAGAATGAATGAGTGAATGAATGAATGAGAACAGAGAGGCACGTTATCGTCGACTCCGCCCCCTTCTTGTATGCGGCGAGGTGCGAAAGTGGGCGGAGTCAACGGTCTCTTGGTATACCGGGCAGGTGTTCATTCATTCATTCATTCCTCACCTTTTGCTCAGTTTTCTAATATTGTTTTTTTCCTTGCTTGTCTCGTTTGTTCTGATTCTTTTTTTTCTTGTTGTTTTGTTTCGCCCTTGCACTCAAAAGTACGGTTGTCTTGTATAAATCATATTGGCCACTTTTCCATGCTTTCAGCCAATTTTCTCTGTTTTTTTCGCCATCGTTCATGGACCTATTCCAACCTAAGATCAACCCGGGAAAGTCTATGCGCCTTTAAAATTTGCATTGGATTTTTCTTGGCAAATTCAATTTTTTTGGGAAACTTTGGTATCCCCCTGGGTCAAATAAGCGTAACCTTACTTTTTTGAAAAAAGTCACAGTGATTTTCAAGTCATTTTTTTTCCGAGAAAAAAACCAGGCGCCCAATGTATCAATAGTCTTTATCCCAACTTTCACAGAATCGTCATTGATCACAAAGCCACAGCCGAAATGGCCAAGTTCTGGAATCACGATCAAGGATCATTCGGCGAACAACATTGCGATTATCATGAGATCAAGTTCCTATTCGCCGTGCCCGATGTCAAACCAAAAGAAGAACAAGAACAAGATCAGAACTCGACGAAGAAGAAGCAGAAAAAGAAGCGACTCGCAACTCCAACAATTCGACAACACGCTCCACAAAAATCAGAAGACTCATCGCTGAAAACTGCATTATCATCAACACCGAAATCGCCCGCCTCCTCATTTCTCCAATCGTCTCCACAAGCCACGTCCACCCCGAAATCGCCGTGTCTTCTTCGCCCAACATCGGCGCGTGCAACTTTGACGCCGGTCAAAACTGGAACTCCGCAACAACTATCACCAGCGCCGAAAGAGTCGCCAAACGAAGTGGATGTGGACAAGAGTTTGAGAAAGCCGGCGACTCGGAATTTGGACGAGTTGTTTGACAGGGTTCGTAGATCGAAAACTCCGCCCAATAATGATATGAAGACTGCGCTGGAAGTCACTCCAACATCTAACAACAAGAAACAACCATCAAATCCAGGCTCGAATGAGAACTCGTCTTCGTCTGATATTAGTTGTGAGTTCAACTTTTTTTGAAACTGACAGGGGTGGGGGCAGGCTTCATCAAAATCTGATTTTTTTTCAGTGTTACGACCAAAAGGTAAGCTCCGAATCAAAGAAACAAAAATCACCCGTGAAATTTTGGAACGCGAAGGACAACCGCCGCAAGTGAATGAGAAAAAAGAGGAGACTGTCAAAGAACAGGATGGTGAGTTGGACGCAGAACACTGTTGACAAGATTCAGAACATTTTCAGTATCAATGCATAGCAAACGTCCGAGGAAGAAGCGATCAAAATCGAAGACGCCCAAGATTGAACTTCCAGGTTCGGCGAAAACCACACCAGAAAAGTTAGTTTGGATTCTATAGTGTCAAGGAGAAAAAGAGTAGAATCGATTTTTGTTTGGAGAGCCTTTTTGATTTGAAATTTTTTTTCAAATTTTCAACAATCGTTTTCGGGCCCGTTCGAAAACTTCATCAAAAAAATCGAACCCTGCTTTTTTTCCAATTTGAGTCGGGCCACGAAAAATTTTCAAAACCTGGTCCAATAATGAACTTGACCATTTTTTTTTATTTCCCAAATTTTCAGATCAATGAAAATCGATTTGCCACCAATCGACGTTCCCAGTCAACAGGGTCCAAAACAAGATTTTGTGGAACCCATTGAGATTGTTATGCTCGCAGATGGTATTCCGAAAACTTGTGTTTTCAACGTTGTTTTCAGATCTGTCAAGAAACCGAACGTCGAGCTGGGTTCGATCAAATTTCATGGTAAAAATGTTTGGGAGAAGAGTCAAGATTGGAATTCGATGTCTACTAGTACTAGCAACGTAAGATCAATTAAAAGTGTTTTTGAGATAGAAAAATCAATTTTTTTCAGACAAAAACATTGGCCGTTCAACAAAGTGATATTATGAAAGATAAATAGAAATGAACGTGTTTTTTTGCACTCACCATTCCTTTTCCTTTTGATACAATGTTGAAACACATTTTGATAGCATCACCACGTCCAAAGCCAATCTCGAAAACGTAGTCATCTGAAATCAGAATAGGGTTTCATTGAGATTGGAAAAGTGTCAATATTTTTCGATTCGTGAGTTAAGTTTTTGAAGGGAATCTGATATCGCCGGTTAACGCTTTCTGGTTTGTACATTTTTTAAAGAAACCTTTTTTGTGCGTAATTTTTTAGGACTGTCACTTTCACCAAATAATTAAAAATTAGTTTATTGAAAAAAATAAATTAACAAACTGAGAAACGTCCTTAAAAACAACATTATTCAGTTTTTCTAGTTCACGATTCGATTTGAATTCCGTCTTTGCTTTGAGTTTTTGATAAAAACACCATCCACAAACAATTAGAGATGGAACAGTGAAAAATGGATTCGTTATGAATCCAAAAAGTATTCATTTGTATGATTTTTTAGAATATGGATCTGTTAGTTGTCCTTTTTGGGTCCAGTTTTGAGTGTTGTACTTTATGGATACATTCCAAATTGTCTGTGTCATTTGTGAGAACCGCTATAACATAGGCTCTTTGTCCTTTATTTTTTCCTTTTGCCGGCCCGGATCTTTTTTCATCAATATTTCCCATCCGAGCTATTTTGTACATGCTCTCCGCCTTCTGTTGCCATGCGTACTCTGATGTCATTCCTTCGAATATCCAAGTTTCGTCGAAGAAACCAAAATATGCCTTGATGGCAGCTTGCTCGAGATTTTCTTTCTTTTCCGAGTACTTTCTTCTCCAGATTATCAAAGCTCTCTTCTATGACCGGAGTTCAATCCTTGAGTTTGTCAAGAATTTTACTTGAATTTCTTCTTTCCAACAACTTTCCAGATGTAAAGGCAATTTGAGTTGTTTGTTGAAAGAGTTTAGCATCTTCCATATTTGAGTTGTCTGTTTTTCATTTTGACAATTCCATTTGAGAGTTTTGACGTAAAATAGCGATTGCCATGAGTCCTTGAAAGTTGTTTTTGCAGATGAACCTAATAATTTCATTTTTTCAAATACTGACTTTTTTTTCAACTTTGAAAATTTTAATTTTTTCAACACAACTTCATTATGTTTTACTTGAATGAGAAAACACAGTTAAAAAAAAGAAAATAATGTATAAATGACCCTCTTTTTTCGGCCCGAAACAAAAAAAATACGATAGAAAAATCGGACCAAGTTCAATCTTGTTCTTGAGAAAACCTTGAAAAATCGAACCGGGTCTAATTTTTGAGCTGAAAAAATTTTTCAGGTCAAATTTCATGGCCTTACACACAACAATTTCACATTCTTGATATTAAGGCCCTTTTTTATCGGGCCCACCTGCAAGAACTGCCACGGAGTTATGGAGGGGAATATTCACCATTTTTTCTGTTCTGAACTTTTGAAGGACATCGAAAATTCCAGTGTCAATAAGAAAATTTACCCACCTTTCTGAACATTCATATGTTTTGTGATCATCAGTTCATTTAATCTTCTCGAACTTTTTGCTGTCCATCGACTAACCACACTTCCCGTCATCGATTTGACCGGTAGAGCGTACTTGAAAAAAACCTCCATTATTTTCCACAAAAATTCAGAAAAATACCTGATTTGCTAAATCACTTGTGGCTAATTTAAAAGAACTCGTGAATATCCTAGCGATTTTATCCATCTGAAAAACTTTCTCTGCAGAAAACAATGTAGTGTGAGATATATTTCCAGTGTTTTTAAAAACGCATAAAAACTTTTTGGACTTTTCTAAAATCGCAAATTTTATGAAACAAAATAAAGCAAAATAGCACAAAGCATAACAAAATATGAGATTCTTTGAAAATGAGGTTATAGACTAAAACACAACAAAAAACAGGGTATTATGCAGTTGGGTGTGGGTTCGAATACTCAACAATATTTTACACAAAAAACAAACAAACAATTCAACTCAAGAACAAGAATACTCGTGTGGGTGGGCATCGAGGCCGGGATATTTTTTAATTACTAGACAGATATGTGCATTAGTTTCGGATATGTTTATTGATCGATAATTGTGTCGAGGCGAGGTGTTACAAAATCGTAGAGCTGTCGAGAGAGCTGGAAAATGTTTTGAGAGCATTTGCACTGGAAAAATAGCACTTACTTGATAAATTTCACTTTCAGTTTCGTTATAGGTCTCGCAATTATCAACTATCAAATTAAAGTCATGACGAAGCTGAAATTATTTCAAATTTCCAATATTTTTGTTTTTTGAATTCCTCACCTCAATAGGTTCATTATAAACTCTCTGTTTGAGTTTGTTCATCATAACTCTCAAACACATCGGTCGCTTGATAACATCGTAATAATCAGGCACTTCTTTTCGATCAACAGCCTCAACGAATGGCCACGCAAATTCTTTTATCATTGATTCTTTCAACAAGTTCTCAATTTTTGTCATTTTTTCACGTATGTTTGGGACATGTGGATGTCGAGTGACTTGTTCAAGTTTTTCGAAACCTGAAAGACGATAGGGTAATGCATTTTTTTTCAATCTTTCTCTTACTTTTTCGCTTGGGCGTTCGTTTACTTCTTCGTCGATCTTCTTCTTCGTCGGTTATCATTTCGGAATCCTCGTCAGGATCTTCTGTATCATCTTCTGTCACACTTGTATTCTCGTCATAACTGTCGAAGCTGCAAAATTTAAATATTAATCAGAGCGTGGTAGCTAAATTTTAGGCCTCTAAAATTTGGCAAAAATTGAATCAGGCTGAGTCTTATAAATAACGAAGCCGAAAACAACCAAATTGCCTAAAATTGGCTCCGGCCCGATCAAATTTTTTTCGCCTGATTCGGCGGAAAAAATTTCTTGAATCTGGAATTTCTTCACTTTTTAGATGTTTAGGCCTGCTCTAAATTTTCTCATCGGGCCGGACCCGATTAGAAATTCACTCAAAATTATAAAAAAAAATCAGGATTTTTTTTCTGATTTTTTTTTATTTTCAAACCTACTTTCTCTGACAGCTTCTTGTCGGTCTCTCCGCTGTCACACCTCCATTCGACTTTCTCTGCTTGGTCGGTTTTAGTGGTTTCGGCACTCTCACCATATCCGTATACTGTACTTTTTTGACCGCTCTTCCACTCAGTGTTCTCGTCACATTTCCATTGTCCAAATCACTATTATTTTCGGGATCCGAGAATAATTTCGAGTCTGATCCGGCGTCATTTTCGAAAAGTCTCGTCGCATCGGCTCCAGAAAACTCATCATCTTCTCCACTGCTCGCAAACTTGATTACCGTCGTGTTCTTTCTTCGTTTCTCCTCGTTGGCCAATTTTCGTTTGTTCGCATGGCAAACAGCACATTTCCAATCACACGGTGCTTCTTCGTTAATGGGCAAGTTCACACAAGCCAAATGATAGCAATTGTCACATTCGGCGCATAGGACGAGCTCGTTTGTCGCGCCCTTTCTGCGACACTTTTTACATTTTCCTTGTAGACGCGATTTGCTCCATTGTATGGCTACTTCGATGGTTGACAAGAAAAGGGAGAGAGCGGAAAGCGATTCACATTCTAGCAATGCTTTCTGCCAGCGGATGAACATTTCGGACGGCTTCGGAATTCCATCTGAAATTTTTGAACAGTTATTTTTCTGTTAGACCCGGAAATTTCAATTTTTGGTCATGATAGAGTTCTTTTCATATCTCAAAAAAAGTGAGTAAAATTTCGAAACATGAAATTTGTTTAGTAATTGAGATGACACAAACAAAGATTTTTTTTGTGTGAAAAATCACAGAGAACATTCGGAAAATAATTAATTCCCCATTTTTGGCCGATTCTTTTGAAATATTTTTCTTAATTTTTCAGAACTGACAGTCGATTTTTAGTACTAAAACCGCTGAAAATTTTTCGATCTTTGCAAAACTTCAAAACTCACTTTCATCCTTTTGCTGTGTCATGAACGGGTGTCTGATGAACTTCGGCGAGATACATTTGACGATTTGGAAAAACGCGACGCACAACTTTTTGACTTCATCAAATGATTTGATATCATTCAAACTGACAACAACTTCCGATCCAATTTCGATGTCATCATTCAACAACATCAACGTGTCACCGAGATGTTTCAAAGTGTCTCTCCAAACATTTCGATCCAAGTTGAATGTTTTGGCAATCGATCCCATTTGTCCTTGCTCAATTTTTTCCTCAAAATCGAGAAGTAAATCACGAAGCTCTTGATGCCAATCAATATCCCAAGATTCTGCTGGATCTTCTGAATTTGTCATCAAAGATTCGAGCCATTCTCCAGATTCGATTGCGTTGCTCTAAAAGATATCAATTTGAAAATACGGGCAGTAACTTTTATCTGAATCTTACTGTAGTTTGCAGAATTTCGATCAAATTCGGTTTGAACTGATTCAACTCCTCGATAAGGTCAAATTCACGAAAACCTCTTGGATTCAATGTCTTCATTAGCTGTTCAAATTGTTCTGGACCACTAATATAGCTCCATTTCGGATGTTTCCAATTGTCTTTTCCATGAATTTTACACGAATCCATAGAACCGGTGCAAACAAACACATCTTGTTTCTCATTTTCAATGAGGAGTTCGGGTTTTTCGACAATCGACGCTTCTTCACAATCACCGATTTGGTCTTCAGATGGATAGGGCGTTTCGACTAGAATCGCCGCCAGATTGTCAACAACAAAATATTTTCGATACGCACGATCTTTTCCCAAAATTATATCGCTGATCATTGCTGGAAAAACATTTTTTTATCGAAAGCGACTTTTGAGAAAAACAACTTACAATGTATCTCAAAAATTTTAGAAATCAAATCTTTCATCAATTCGCCATACTCTTCTTTTTGCAAACTTCTCGCCGTTACTATTTCATCAAGATCCAGATCGTTATACGGTATTGATTCCAACAATATCTGAAATAATCGCAAGGTGAGATTTTTCATCGAAGAACAATCTAGCGCACTGTTTGTATTTTGTATTTTTTTTGTTTTTGAAAACATGATTTGAAAACACGAAACGCATACTTCGGATATCTGTGAACAGGGGCTCACATTTTTTCAGCCCTATTTTTTCTGGTCACTCATTTCATTTAGCCCTCCCTTCCTATTTACACATATTTTATGTTGACTTCCTCTAGGTCACCATATGCTGTTATTGATTGTTCATAACAACAGGTATGGGATATTTTATCGATAACATCAAAAGGTGTGAAATATGATGAGCCATATGGTGACCTAGAAAAGACACAGCTACTAGTACCTCTATACAGCCCGGCTACTAGTACCTCTAAAAAATAGAAAAAAAAAACTATAGTAAGGGGGAGCTAGACTCTATTATTTATAAAACGTTGAAAAATGAACGAAAATTATAATTTCTCTGTAACTTACCGTATCAAGATCTTCTCTGTCAACTCTTCTTCCCTCATTCAACGCTTTGATATGTGTTTTGAGTCGCTTTCCGATTTCCGTCGACGCGTTCGAACCTTTTTTGTTTCCCTCTTGCTCCAACGCCGTTCGGGCCGCATTCGCCTCTTGTTCCTGTGTCTGATCCCACAATTTCAGTTTCTTTTGCTCTTTTCGAAGCTCATAAATTTCATTGTGCTGATCATCGATATAGTTGCGGAATTTTGTGTAGGTCAAAAGTTGAAGAATCAAAGTTTTCATAATTCCGAGACGTTCATTTGGCTCGAGTTCATAGATTGTTTGGGATCGCAATTTTTCAAGAATTTCTGGATGATTTCTTCGAAACTCGAAACCAGGATCTTCATAGCTGTAAGGAATGTTTTTCTTATTTTTTTAATGTTATAATTTTGTCAGCCTACCCTCTATACATTCCTCTTGCATACAATCGATGTCTATGCGTCGACAGACCAGTATAATATCCAGAAGTTAATAGAATCAATCTCAAAACTTCACTAAGAGTCATCCAATCAACTGGTAAATGTCGAATTGGTTTTCCGTGAATTCGTCGCATTCGATTATGAACTTCAGTGCTCTCTCGGATAGCCTCTCCATAAATCGGATGACCCGGATCGCAATTTTGCGAATTTAGAAGATTCGCTTCGTCTCTATTCGAGAAGTCCGCTTCGTCGCCATCTTCCTCGTCGGCAACATCTGCTCTCACTGATAATAGAACTCGCATCAAATCGGCGTAAGGACTATTTTGTGGATCGTTACATCGGATGGCTATGATGATGTCGGAGAGGTAGATGTCGGTGGTTCCACGAATTTCTGGAGAAAGAATATTGAAAAAAAGACTTGGTGAAAAACTACCAGCTTGGGAACTTTTTTAGAGAAAAATTTGATTAGAAATTTTTTTGGAAATAAAAATTGTAATCTTCAAAAAAATCATTTTTGAAAACGTGACAAGATTTATATTTCATTTTTTGTTTTTTAGTTTTTTCAAATAATTTTTACTAGGTTTCGAAACCAGACATCTCAAAACCGCATGAAAACATTAAAAAATATCTAAAAACTTAGGTTTTTTCTCGCTCGTTCAATAATTCTGTGTACCGACATTTCACTGGACACGCCATACAGTAAGACAAACAAACGTTTCTTCCTCCTTTTTCTTAATTTTCATGCGGTTTCGAAATGTCCGATTTCGAAACATCCCGGAGCTTAAAAACCTACCCTTGAGCGGAAGAAGTTCTTGGAAAGTACAGAAAAACTGCATGACAAACATGTATTCGCTAAATTCTTCATATTTCATCCAGGATGGTAGTTCGAGCGCCGAAAACTTGGGCATTGGCTTCAAATCGTCGCAAATCAAATCTTCCCGCTTTTTCATGTAAATCGTTCTTTCGCGATTCTTCTTTCTACGCTCCTCTTTCTGCGCCTCTTTTTCCTAAAACCAATATTTTTCTATTTAAAAAAACTTTGAAAACCCACTTTTTCCTTGGCATCTTTCACATTTTCTTTCAATTTATTGACAACATCCTCATTTAGAAGTAATCGTTCTTGTTTGATATCGGTCAAGTCGATACTGAATTTCTCGGCATCTTTGAAAATCGGTTCCAATTGTTCCTGTTGTTCTTTGATCTGCTTCTTTTTCTTTTCAGACATTTTCGGAGTTGCCGATCTTTTCTTTTTGGTCGGTGTTTTGTGATCAACTTCAGATTTTCGATTTACTCGTTTCTTTTTTGGCGCCGGTTCCTCTTCGGCCTCTTTTTTCTCCTTTTTCTTTCGCTGTCGTTTTGTTGATGAAGGTGTTTTCGATGAGCTGGGAGCCTCTCCAATCTCTTCCAAATCCGGTTTCATACACTCTTCAAAATCTTCTTCAGGTTCTTCTGATTTTACAACAGTTTCTTTTTGTGATTTTCTTCGCTCTTTTTTCTCTTTTTTGGGTTGTTCGACATAACCGGGCTTCATGACATTCGGTGTTCGACCTCGTTGAAGAACTGGAGTTTGTGGGCAAATCGGCGGATCGCCTGCCAACAACACGTCCCATTCGAGTGAATTTACAATTCCATCTGACAAAAACTCGTCCTTCACAATATAGTGATCACCGGGCCAAGGCATGTAGCAGGCATTTTTGAGAAAAAGTTTGACTTTTTGACGCGAACCAATATGTTTTGAGCGGCTGAAATTATTCAATGATTTTTTACTTGAAGGTCAGAAGAAGCCCAGCCCGAAACGGACCTCAAATAAATCTACAAAAAAATTAGAACCTTTTTTTCACAGTGACATTTCGAGTGAGAAAAAGATTTTTTTCAAAGATTTTCTGAGAGTGACGAAAATTCTCAGAAACATTTTTCACACTCTTACGCCAGCACACTCTCACGGAAATTCCCACAACTTTTTCGAAAAAATTCTAAGAAGCCCGGCTCTTCGAAACTGACGTTCAAAAGTCGGATCGGGCCAAGACCTGGCCGGGCTTATTTGACCGACTGAAAAACATAAAAGCTCGGACGGGCCCGTGATTTTTTTCAGGTTTAAAAATTTACGACTCACAATAATCGGTCAAGAGGAACATGATCCCTGATTCCATCATCTTCTTCTCCATTCTCAGTCATAGGTGGTCCTTCCAACAATTGAAGTGTGTATCGGAAAAGTTCGGCGGTTGCTAGAAGAGGCTCTTTCAATTCTCCTTTCGCATCTCGTCTGAAAATAAAAATATTACATTTTTCTCTTGAATTTTTTTTAAATAGAAAAACTCACAAGTCATCATATCGATGCTCTCTAGCCGCATCCAACAAAACATAGTTTCCAATAACTTTTGCCGGATATTTCTTGCTCTTTTCCGTAAATGTAACCTCCTCTCCAATGAAATATCGATCTTTCATAATGTTATAGCAATCATTGACCAGATCTTCAAATCTTCCGCGATTGGTGAAGTTTTTAACAATAAACAATATCGGTTTTTCAAGAAAACTCGGAAAATGATTTAGAGATCTGATGGCTTCGGCTTCCGATTCACAAGCTTCGAAAAATGTCAAATTGGTTTTTCGAGTATAAGCGCAAGACCAAACTGTTGAATTCAATTCTATAACACGGTTGAAGTAGTCTCTGAAAATTCACGTTTTTTTAAATTTTGAATTTACACTCACTCATGATCCACAAACACTTCATTGGTCGCTTCCAAATAGAAAACTTTTGTATCATATCTCAAATCCGGTGGTTTTTCTGTTTTTTGAAACGGTTTTTTATGCAACAATGGCATATGTCTGCAAAAATTAATAATTACATTGAAAAATCGCATAAAAATAAATATAAACTATGGTCAAAAACCAAGATAACAACAATCAACAAAGAAATATTTTCCATCATTCCAATTTTCATTCAAAGTGTACAGAGATCTTATCAAAGTTAAAAAAATAATATTATTATTATAAGTCCAGCAAATATTCACAATTTTCAAATTATTACATATAACCCATTTTTCCTCCCGACTCTAGGAGTATTTCAATTTGTTGTTTGGCTAGTGCTCGTGCATGATCAGGCAATGTTCGTAAGTCGGAGACAATTGATGCGGAGAATGCAGAATCTCCATCAAGGAGAACATCGCCATTTCCAGCCGCTCCACTTCTTTTCTCCATCATCATAAAGTGCATACTGGAAAAGATCAAACAATTATGTAAAATTTGTTTTGTTCAAAAAATTCCAAATGATATTTTTTTAAATGAAAATGTACAGGTCACGTCGCGAAAATGCAAAAACTATGATTTTCTCATAATTTTTTTCGACCATACCTAACCTAACAAGATCTATCAAAATTACCCGAAAAATTGTCACTATGTGAATGATGGCAAAAAAAGGAAAATAGCAGAAAAGCATGGAAAATGAAACAAAAACATCAAAAGAAAAAAACAAACGATGCAAGAAAAAGAAGAAAACAATATTAGAAAACTAAGAAAAGAGTGAAGAATGAATGAATGAATGAATGAATGAATGAACACCTGCCCGGTATACCAAGAGACCGTTGACCCCGCCCATTTTTTGCACCTGCGCGGCGTACAAAAAGTGGGCGGAGTCGACAATCTATGTGTCTGTCTTCTTGTGCTCATTCATTCATTTATTCTTCACCTTTTGCTTAGTTTTTCGATATTGTTTTTTTTTCTTTTTTGCCTCGTTCTTTTCTCTTCTTGTTGTTTTTGTTTCGTACTTGTACTGATCATCAAATGGTACGGGGGTCTTCAATTTCAGACCATCAATCATTTTAGTCCCTTTTTTTATTATTTTCAGCCAATTTTTTTTGTTTTTTCATCGTCTTTCACCTAGTGACCAAGTTACTGGGAAATTCTGAAATTTACCCCTTGACTCAGTCAGGTATAGTCGGGGAAAATTTTTAAATTCGCATTTCACAGTACTACCGTTTTACTGGAACCGGAAATTTCCGACTCTTTTCAGAGTTTTTTTTCCGCTGGATACTTTCCGAACAATTTTAACAAAATCGAAAAAAAAATGTTTTGAAGAGACCAACTCACTCATCATCATAATCTCCATATTCGGACAAATCATCCGGCCCTCCTCGTTTCATCGATCCACGAGCACCCGCTGCTCGATCATCTAGAAACGGATCCATCCACATCATTTGATCATAAAACTCCCATGTTGATACTTCAACTATACCAAGGTCAGCCTGGAAGTTTTGAAAGTTTTATGAAATCAAAGCTCAAATTTACCTGAATTTTCAATCGTCTTTTTTCTCGTACATAACGATCTCTAAATTTTTTCCATTGTTTATATATTGAAGGAATTCCACTTGGATATTGGAGAGTTTCAATAATCGATGTCCATGCTTGATGTCGCCAATCAGAATGTCGATATTTTGCATCTCGAACATCGTAAAGACACGGATGTTGGTGAACTTGTTCAATCAGTCGTGGTGCGAACATTGGATCAGTTACAGCCACATGCTGAATACACATTCAATGTGTTTTACTTCAAAAAAAAAAGAACCTACCACATCATGCGGCTCTTTTCTCGACGGCGATACATCGGTTCGATCTGTCATGTGTGGATCAAGAAAGGTGAGATGTTTAAAATACTGCCATGCCGACTTTTCATGACTGTACTTTTGTTTTCGTTTCTCTTTTCCATATTTATCTCGTAGCTGTTTCCATCTAGAGGCCAACATTCGCGGATCACCTTCATAACCCAGCACAGTGACAAGACGATTCCAAACCTTGTTTTTATAATCTGTGTTACGATACTGCCTGTCGGTTGAATCAAAAATGCATCTACTATGTTTGACAGCTTCGATAAGGCGAAGGTTGAAAGTCGGCTCGATCATGTCGTCGTTTATTCTACCACCGATTTGAAAACCATGCCTAGAGTTTTTTTTTTCAATTTTATGTTTGATTCAAAAACTTTTGACTTTTCAGGCAATTTTGAGACTTAAAAAAAGAAAAAAAAATTGAAACTCACATTTTGCTGGTAATCAGATAATTTTGCTAGCTTTCTTCCACCTGAAATTCAACAAAATTTTAAAAACTCGATTCAATTTTTTAAAGGTATTTGAACGGTTTCAAACCACATAACTTTTCAAAGCGGTAAATCAGTGAAACAAAGAACAATTCATTGATAAACTCTGATAACAAAAACAAATCAACAACACTGAAAACTTTAACTGGAACTTTTCACCTTTTTCCCTTTTTTATTGTCAAATTTCGCTTTTTTCGCCTCAATTTGTCCAGTTAGTTTCTCAATTTTCCGCTTCGAATCGGTAACTCTTCTCAATTTCATATTCTCCATATGTTTATCAGCTTCTTCTTCTGTCATTCCACTCAACAATAGCTCTTTCCTTTTATTGATCTCTCTCTTTTCACCAAACTTCTGATTATCCAATTTGAGTTCAGCCTCTTTTTTCGCCACAATAACTTTGGTGACATACTTCGTCACATGTTTAGCGCTAACTTTCAACTCGTCTAATTTTTTACTAATCGTTTTTTCGATAGCCTGGAGAAGTTCGATGTCGTATTGTGTGACAAATGTGAGAGCGGAACCGAATCGACCAGCACGAGCAGATCGACCAACTCGATGAATATACGTTTTCGGGCATTGTGGAACATTGTGATTCACAACAAGATCGACATGTGGAATATCAAGACCACGAGAAGCAACATCTGTACAAATGATGACTTGAAGAGTTTTTGATCTGAAGGCAGAGAGGGCAGCGAGACGAGTTTTTTGTGCAATTTGAGAGTGGAGAGATCCAACCTGAAACATTAACTTGTGAAAAATGTTCTACTTGAAATTTGGTGAAATTAAATAAATTTCGTGACCTTTTCTCTAAATTTTTCATTTTCAAATTTAATTTTTGGAAATATGCTTTTGATAGGATTTGTTTTTTTTTTTTTTTGAGAAAAAAATTACCCTGAATCCGAGACCTTCGAACATGTACGCAAGTGCCTGACACTCTCTACAAGTTTGCGCGAAAATAATAACCGACGATGATGGATTTCGTTCACTATAGTTTTTCACAACATACACCAGATAGGCATCTTTGACAGAAACTGGGCAAACGACAAACTTCTGCTCCAACTGCTCGACTGTCGAAATGTTTCCTTTGTCTTCAAAGAAAAAGGGTTTTCGGACCGATACTTTGTGCAGTTGATTGATGTTGTTGGTAATTGTGGCGGATAACAATAGGGTTTGTCGTTTTTGCGGCAAACTTTGGAAAATCGGTTTGAGCTGATCGTTATACTGCCCTTCAAGCATTCGATCAGCTTCATCGAGAACAAAGAATTGAACGCGTTTGAAAACTTTCGCGATGACATCCGGATCACTTTCGATCAAATCAGCCAATCTACCCGGAGTAGCAACTACAATATGTGGTCGAGCCGAAAGTTCGCTAGCTTGTTGAATCTGAAAAAAAACAGGTTTGAGAAAAATTTAGGTGTTTTTATAAACTCACCAAACTTCTTCCTCCAACGATAACTGAGCATTTCAATGTGATCGGTTTTCCAACAGCTATGAATTGATCAGCGATTTGGAACGCCAATTCCCGTGTTGGTGTTAAAATCAAAGCATAAACTCCAAACGGATCAATGGCTAACTGCAAAAAATAACATTTTCAAAATAAAATCACTGATCCCACCTTTTGCAAAATCGGTATGGCAAATGCCAGTGTTTTACCAGTTCCTGTTCTCGCACATCCCAAAATATCACAACCCTCCATAATTTTTGGGATACAATGAGCTTGAACGGGCGTGGCCGTTTTGATGTGCATCGTTTTGAGTTGTTGTGTGATCCAGGAAGCAATTCCGAGCTCGGAGAAGTTTTTCGTTGTCATATTTTCTTCGGAGATTTGAACGGGTTTGTCAGACTGGCTAAATTCAACGCCTTCTTCGAGTTCTTCCTCCTCCTCTTCTTCTTCATCCTCATCGTCTACATCTTCTGATTCGTCACCATTACCATCAACTTTCTGAAAAAACACAGGTTTGGAAATGTTTTTAAAATCATTTTAAAAGCATACTCGATCTATTTTAGAAAAAAGTTGACTTTAATTTTGAAACTATAATGATCAAAGCAGAAATAAGTATAGGAATTCCATTTTTTTTAACGTGAAATCTGAAAAAAAACCAGGCCGAATTAAAAAATATCATTTTTAATTTTTCGTGCAATTCAGAAAACTTCGAATATTAAAATAAAAATTCAACTAACCTTTGAACTGGTCGGTTTTTCAACCTCCTCCTCCTCGTTTTCTTCTTCTTCCTCCTCGTCTAAAAAATCTTCATCGTCAGACAAAATTGCATCCGAAACTGTTGTCATTCTAAAAAATTCAAGTTTTTTTCTATTTTTTCGAATTAAAATTCCGATATTTCAGAAGAGAATTCAACTCCACAAGAAAAAATCAATTTTTTACAGCATTTCAAAAGCAAAAATCAATTCATGCGATAGACAAACAAAAAGCAGATGGAGAAAAAAACAACTGAGATGCCAAAAAGAATCAAAATTTGAAAATGTTAACAAAATGTTTCGATAATAATTATTGCATTTTGAGAGCGCCTAATTGTTCGCGAGCACGAAGTTCTTTCGATTCTTTCTCGGTGAGAATCCGAATGTTATGCGTTTCTTTGTGCGAGTTCAATTCTTTTCCCTTTTCGACAAGTTGATTGTTGAGTTGAGTGAGAACTGCAGCCAACTGAAACGAAAAATTTCGGTAAAAACAAATGAAACTGAAACTCACGTTGTTAATATTTGTCTCCAAATCGGGGATAACATCCTTGACGGTGTATTCAACTAATGTGTCACTAATAAGACGGAAACATTTTTGATCCTTGTCCAAATCTTTGATCAATTCGAGAACTCTCCTGAAATAATAATTATCAACTTTTAAACTTTTTGAAATAAACTAACTCATGTTCCCTCCGCTCTTCCTCAATTCTAGTCACTTCACCAGCAATATCTTGTTGTTGTTCTCTTAAAAGTTTGAACTTTTCCACAATTTTCCGTTGTTCTTCTTGATCGGCTTGGCTCACTTGTTGTGACATCTGAAATCCTTGATTTTTTGATAATGACAAGAAACACGTTAAAATATTTTCAACGGTTATGAGAACCGATTCAATTTCAGAGCAGAACACGATTAAAAATGCATAATATTTTTCAAAACAAATAAAATTATCATGAAAAAGTTAAGAAACATCAACGAGATTCCAGGAAAGAAAAATTGAAGAATAAATTAAAACAGATATTGGAGGTGTGAAAAAAACAAGGTTATATAACATGAGAACATCAGATGAAAAACAAAAAGCCGCGCAATGTCCGATTTTTTAGGTTTCCATTTCTTCTTCAAATCCGCCGCCGTTTGCTCTGGCAATTTGATCCAATTGTCGATTCCAACCCTGAGAATAAACTCTTGTAAATTCACCGTTTCAGTTTTTGAGAGAAGTTTGATATTAAAACAAAAAACCTACTTTTTCAGGCACCCGCCCAGAAGCTAGAATTGACTGCAAGTAGTTGACTTCTGCTAACGATTTAGCGTTCTTGATGGCATCCTTGATCTTATCACGATCTTCTTGTGTCAATTGAACTCCAGCGGAGTTCTCCTTCTCTGATGCCTCTTCTGTATGAACAGTTCGTTGAATAGCATCACGAGCCTTCTTTCCTCCTTTTCCTTTGAACATTTTTTTCGCAGCTTCTCGTTCCTATAGAAACAATGAATGGAGAATAGGAAAATTGTGAACTTACGGATAACTTTACGCGATTGAAATCAATCACCCGAACTGATGGAAATTTGAAAATGACATAAAGACGATAATTGTCTTTGTGTGTGATTGGGTTGCCGATGAATCTGAAAAAAATCGAAAATTGAATTTGAAGGAAAAAGGAAAACTTACGTGACATATTCTAACTTTTGACACGCCGATAATGGATCAATATCTCCAAGCTCGCAAATATTATTGTTTGTCAGCGCAATTGTTTTTAGATTTGGCAATTTTTGACCAATATCCGGGGCTATGTAACTGCAAAAAAAATTTGTTTTATTTCTCTCTTCAGGATACAACTTACTTTACACGATTGTTGTGAAGATATAAAATGCTCAGTCGTTTTAATGTTGGGAAGTTATCCACCTTACGAATATCATTGTCTGTGAAATCAATTACATCAAACTGGTCCTGAAAATAGGATTTTATTGAGAACGCTGGTCTGAAAAAGCTAATTGATTACCCGTGTGACTCCCATGTTTTCGATGACAGGAATTTTTTGTCCCCGAATGTTGATTTCTCGCATGTTCAGAGTGTTCACATACTGCGGCCGCTCGGATAACAATTCTGCTGTCAATCGAACCATCTGAAAAATAATTGAATGAATAATAAACATTGAAGTTGAGATAGTGAAGGTGGCTTCAGAAACCATAGAAAACAAATTTTGGCGATGAAAAAGTGAAGGAGATCAATTCTTATTATATCACAGATAAAGTTACATTTTTTAAATACAATTACTTTGGGTAGTGGGTTAAAAATAAAATGCACCTATAAAAAAGCAAAAACTGCGATGAAAATGAAAACAATGATGAAAAATGGCAACCACTGGGAAATGATATTATGAGTCTTCACATATTTTCCATCGATCAGAATATGCCAGGCTAATTTGACCATGTTCCAGTCTTCTCTATCCTGGTATCTCATCAAGTTCATCGCCATAGCAACGTGACTATGACAATTGTCGCATATCAAATTGTGCATACGAGTTTTGTAGACATCAGATGCTTCAAGAATCGACTTGTCAAACGCTTCGATTCCACCTTCGGCGTGTTCGGGGACCAACTGCCAATATCTTGTCGGCCAGCCAAAACCCATATCATCTTCGCTGACATAGTAACTTCCAGCGAAATCGCGGATGATGCCACGGCTTGTAGCTATTCCCATGTGTCCGACGAATGGGAAGAACCATCTGAAAATTTTTCATTTATTTATTTTTTAGGAATAGAGATCTAAAATAGATCACAAAAAATGTATCATTTGCATATTACATTATCCATCAAAAATCAATAATCAGAATGATTGAATATTTTGTAAGAAGAATAACGCTTTTATTTAACTTTTGAGAATATTCACAAAAAACTCACGTTAAACATGGGATTGGCGTCCAAACTACGCAATACGGAAATCGGTTGTTAGCAGGATCAATTTCTCTATCTGTTATAGGCATCATTCAAGCGTAGAGTTCTGCAGAAGCTCACCAAAAGCCGAAAAACACAAGAAAAATCGCGAAAAAAAAAGAATCGAAAAACTTTGTGTGCAATTTTGCGCCGCCGTGTGAAGCGCATTTCGAACATTAGAAATGACGCGCAATTTTTTAGAGGGGCTTCAAAAATTTAAAAATTAATAAAAACACGTACGTGACCTGATGTATGGATTTTGCAACGTGGCAAAAATAGAGAATCACCGGATGATTCCATTCAGCCTCATTGTTTTCTTGGTTTAATCAACAAAACGAAAAATAGGCTAGTTTTAGAAATATATTGTAGGATCAAACTGTGGTTTTTCAGTCATGTCGCGTGTTCGCGTTTACTTTGATATCAAAATCGGCGGAAAAGCTAGTGGACGAATCGTCATGGAATTATTCAATGATGTTGTACCAAAAACAGCCGAAAATTTCCGCGCTCTTTGCACTGGTGAAAAGGGAAAAGGAAAATCCGGAAAACCACTTCATTTCAAGGGATGCAAATTCCACAGAATTATTCCCGAGTTCATGATTCAAGGTGGCGATTTCACTGCCGGAGATGGAACCGGAGGAGAATCAATCTATGGAGAAAAATTCCCTGACGAGAATTTCAAAGAAAAGCACACCGGACCGGGAGTTCTTTCAATGGTAAATTTACAATCGCGCTACTTTTTTGTGTGGTAAATCAAAGTACAGTACTTTTATATTTCCAGGCCAACTGTGGAAAAGACACAAATGGTTCACAATTCTTCTTGTGCACAATCAAAACTGCTTGGCTCGATGGAAAACACGTTGTGTTCGGAAAAGTTGTTGAAGGAATGGATGTTGTGAAGGCGATTGAATCGAAAGGATCTGAAGACGGAACTCCGAAAACTGCAGTTCTCATTTCCGATTGTGGACAACTCAAGTAAAATGATATAATTGTTTTTTTTCTTCTCAAAAATAAAATAAAGAGTAATTATGACAATTGACATTTGATTTTCAACCAACTGGCTTAATCCCGGTCCGAGCCGATTTTGATAGGTCCAAAAACACAGCATGACTCGGAGATGAGAAACGTCCGGAATTTTGAAAAATCGGTCCGAAAATAAAAGATTTTTCTGAAAAATTATCAAAAACTACTGTGAGTACTGTACTTTTGTCTGTGATTATTGAAAATGTTTTTGTTTTCCGGTCGAAAAAAAGCTCGGCCAAGCACGGTCCGACATTTCACAGCTGCGAATAGATTTTTCTGGAAAATAGATTTTTCGCGTGACCTCAAACCCTTTCACGAACTGTTATTTTTTTCCAATTTCTGAAATCATTTTCTATCCATCATCAAAACAAACATACGAAACTATTTATTTACGAGACAAAATGTCGCGACCTCGTGTGTTTTTCGACGTTGCAATTGAAGACAAACCAGTTGGTCGGATAATCATGGAATTATTCAATGATGTTGTACCAAAAACAGCCGAAAATTTTCGCGCACTCTGTACCGGTGAAAAAATGGGCAAAAATGGCAAACCGCTTCATTACAAAGGCACAAAATTTCATCGAGTTATTCCCAATTTTATGTGTCAGGGAGGAGATTTTCACGGTGGCGCCCAATCGATTTACGGCGAATATTTCGATGATGAGAATTTTATCGAAAAACATACCGGCCCGGGAATTCTTTCTATGGTATCTAAAACAACCCAGTTGCGATTTTCACAAAAAAAACTTCTTACAGGCGAACCGTGGAAAAAACACAAACTCATCGCAATTCTTCTTGTGTACTGTAAAAACGTATTGGCTTGATGGAAAACACGTGGTTTTCGGAAAAGTTGTTGAAGGAATGGATGTTGTGAAAGAGATCGAGTCAAAAGGAACTGAAGGTGGATCAACTGTTGACGAATGTGTAATTGTTGACAGTGGAGAACTCAAATAAACCGTCAAAATAGTACTGTATTTTCAAGGCGCACACAAGAATGTTTTTATTTCGTTGCAGGACGCGGATCTGTTTCATAGCGCGCCTTTACTTAATTATTTTTCGCATTTTATTTTTTTTTTGTTGCAATTTTGCAAACTTCGATATTTTCAATACTTTGAGATAGGAGTGTTGTTGTTTTTACTTGCTCTAAAAATAAATATGTAAATGTTACGAAATATCGTCTATAAAAGAATGATGACATACAATACCTCTACATTGTGTTTCTGTGTCTCACATTTTGTCATCATTATTTCACGTCACTTTCACCACACAAGACACAAGAAAAAAACATTGTTGTGCCCAAAGTGGGCGGAGTTTCATTCAAATTATTGGCGCGAATGAACATGAGCGTCATTATTCCGTACATTTTCCGCTTTATCACATTTTTTTCTCACCTAACTCATTAATTTTTTTGTTGCTTTGCAGATGGCACTTTTACTCGACGGCACAACATTGAAACTTCGCGACGGTTCTGAAGTGAAAGCCGAAGATTATTTGAAAGGAAAAGTTGTTGGACTATATTTCTCAGCCAGTTGGTGCCCACCATGCCGCGCCTTCACACCAAAACTAAAGGTACATTTTAAATATCAAAAAAAAAAAAATTCAATTTCATTTTCAGGCCTTCTATGAACAAATCAAAAAGGAACATCCAGAATTCGAAGTTGTTTTTGTTTCACGTGACCGAACTGAAGAATCTCTCGTTGAATATTTCAACGACCACATGGGAGAATGGACTTACATTCCATTTGGCAATGAAAAAATTCAGTAAGTTCACAATTTTTTGTTGAGTGTATTTCGGTGATTTTTCAGAGAACTCCTCTTGAAATATGAAGTGAAAACAATTCCATCAATGCGTGTCGTCAAGCCCGACGGAACTGTTGTTGTTCAAGATGCCAGAACTGAAATTCAAGAGAAAGGCATTGAAACTCCATCTGATCTCTGGGAAGAATGGCTCGCATTCTACGACTAAATTTGCACTATTTTCAATTTTACAAATTGTATTTTTATCATACTGCAAAAATAAAATATTAAAAAAACGTATCCCACGATTACCATAAAATAAAATTTTTTCGACAAAACTATGAAATCAGGCGACAGTATTTGTCAACGAGAAGAACAAAACATCCTTCTTTCCTTGTTGTTGTTTGAATTGATGCGGATCGATCGCCTTCAAAATCGCAGCAAGTTTCATAACAACTTCTGATTTGCTCATGTCTCCACATTTTCCTTTCATTTTGTGCAACAATTCTTTTGTCGTGTGTGGTTTTCGACGTAAATAACGACGAACAGTCTCCTCGTTAAGACCATCAACGAATCTGCAAAAAAAAAGATGTTTATCAAAAAAAAAAGAAAAAAAAATTAAGTACAAAGTTTGATGTTGAGCGATAAAATGCTGAACTTTGATTTTTCGAAATAGACCTAGTTATGTTTTCTACGCAGTCGAGCTTGAGTGAAAACAATTTTTCAAAATTTTTGGAACCGAATTGAGTTCCGACATTTTCTGAAAAGCCGATAGTTTTCGCATAGGAGCTGAGAAAAAAGAAAAACCCCGAAAGTGAATCTGTAAAAAATTTGAAATATATATTTTTTTTAAATCTCGCCAGAAAGTTTTGGAAAAAAAAACTGGAAATCTCCGGTCCGGCCATATCAAAATTTCTTAAAAATTTTGTCGCATCTTGGGAAAATACATATTTTGTCACAGAAAAAAAATAGCTGAAAATCTCAAAAACATGACGAAAAATTATATTTTCTGAATTTTTGAGGCGTGACCTATAATTTTTTCTTGAAAAATGTCACGGGTTGAAATTTCCGGTCCGGCCAGAAAAAAAAAGATGAAAAAAAAAACTCACTTCGGTTTATCAGCAGCTTTCGATTTTTTCGCATCTTTCGGCCCCAAATCATCATTTTTCAGAGCTGAATCATCAGTTGCTCCTCTTTTCTTTCCTTGTCCTCCACTTGTTCCACTCGCGCCTTCTCCATTTTCACCGGTATCCATCGCTGATTCGACTTCTTCTTTTTTCGGTAAAAACACAACCGATGTCATATTTTCTTCATTATCTTCGTCGGTATCGGCTCCCGACGAGTCACGTTCTTCAACATCCAAATTGTCTTTGCGAGTTGTCTGATTTTTCAAAAGCTTTTTGGCTGAAATTCAAAATCGTGATTGGAAGAGCAGATCAAATAGACTCACTCAAATCATCATCAGATTCACTATCATCTGAATCTTCTTTCGCTCCATCTTCTTCTCCAACACCGATCATTTGTTTTTCAACTTTGTCATCAGACGGAACTTGTTCGCGACTGGAAAAAAATTTAGTTGGAAAAATTTTTGGAAAAAAAACGCTCACTCAGAATCAGATCCACTGTCTGACATGTAATCGTATTCACGACCTTCGTCTTCTCCGTCGGATGATTCATATTCTGAAAAAAGTGACATTTTTGTGGAGGTGCTCGGGAACAACCTTGAGGGGTTTGAATATTCATAAAATTTCGGTTGCAAAAAATTTCTGTTATTACTGAACAAGAAGAAGATGTAAAAACAATAGAGATGCGTTTTTTTTTTTGAAAAATGGCGCAATAAAATTGAGGAAAAATAACCCCGAATTTTTTTCTCAAAATCTGGATTTTCGGACCCAGGCCCGAGAACTCACTCGCAACTTCCTCAGCATTATCAACTCTTTGTCGTTTATCCTTCTTCGTTTTCGTATTTTTCTTCTTTTTATTTTTCTGAGGTTTCTCTTCATCTGCTTCATTGTCACCATCATCCGAATCACCCGAACTCGCTTCATCTCTAACTTTCAGACTTCGATTCAGTTTCTCCATCGCTTCTCCGTCTTCAGCAGGGTTTACCATATTTTGAATTGCAGCTTTGAGAGCAAATTGGTTCATAACTTTGTTACGTCTACAAGACGCCAGAAAGTTTAGAAAGAAATAGAGAAACACTTACTGTAAAAACTTTTCTTCTGCTTGATCGATATCTAATGTTTTGTGAGTGATCGCGGGCAAGAACTTATGCCATTCGTCCACTTTATAAGCTTGGAATTCACAATTTGATGTTGGTTTCAAAAACACCCAATAATCAGCATGCTCATTGGCTCCACCTTCACGAATTCCGCGCATTTTTCTATGACGACCTTCTGGCTCATTAAAAGCTAATTTCCATGGTTGATTGTCTAGTTTGTAGGTTTTCGACTGTCTTCCAAACTTTTTCCGACGCGCTTCTTCTCTCGCCGCCTTTCCGTATTCACTACCTTCTCCGTATTCTTGCACACTTTGTGATGCTAAAACAACGCCTCGATTGTCTTCTCGTTCCAAAGTCACATTCGATTCATTTGTCCATTTTCCCGTATCAACTTTATCCATTCCATTGAACATCAACACCGAATATCTCATCTCATCATTTCTTCTAAAAAAAAATGCGGTAAATGAGAAAAATAAATTATTTTTATCTCACTTGGCCACGCGAACACTGAAGTCACTTTGAACAGGAGCTCCAGCCATTTCTGAAAAACATTCTGTGACGAAGTTGTTCAAAATTTGAGGTACGTTATATTTGCGGTAAAAACGCATTTTTTCAAATATAACAAAGAAAAAATGATATAATTTATGAACAAAAATCCTAACTAAACAACAACAAAAAAATAACTGCTAAACTTAGAAAATATTTAGTAGAGATTTGCGGTTCTGTGCTTGATATTTGAGAACTTTCATATCGATAACACTTGCAATTTCTTCAGCTTTGCGATTCTGTCCATAATAATCATGGAAGTTACCATCCGGATCGATCAAATACATAATCACAGTATGATCAACGATATAATCATCTTGTTGTTTGGTCGTTCTTGGACCTTGACTGTGATAAACTCGGAATGTTTTGGCAACTTTATTTACTTGATCAGTGCTGCCAGTAAATCCTCGTAGTTTTTTGGAAAACTCTGAACAATACTCTTTCACTCGGGCGATAGTATCTCGTTCTGGATCGACGGAAATGAAAACAGGTACGATTGGGACTTGTCCTTTGGCGTTTAAAATATCCACAACTTTGATCATTTTCTCGATTTCATCTGGGCAAATATCAGGGCAATGTGTGAAGCCGAAATACATTAGGAGCCAATTTCCGCGGAGTTGTTCGGAGCCTTCCAATTTTCCGTCGGTGTTTAAAAGTTCCCATTCACCACCAATTCTAGCTTTGCCGGCAGTGATTTTTCTGTGTTTTTCACGCTCTTCTAGTCTCTAGAAAAAATCAATTTATTTCGAAATACAAATAGAAAAAAATAACTTACAATTTTCTTTACATAGAACAACGCGGCCAAACATGAACCTCCAATAGCTAGTGTTGCTGCAGCTACTTTCCAATTGAAAATTGAACTGCTTCTTTGATAAGCTTCACGCTGAAAATTATTCAAGTTAAAAAAAAAAGAAACAACTTTCAAACCCGTCTTACCTCTGATTGTTGTTTGAAGTTCATAAAGTTCTTGTCAGCAACTGGCTCCTCAATTTTAGAAGGTTCTTGCGGTTTCACATCACTCAAGCCGGTTTTCAGAATTTCGTTGAGTTTTTTCAAATCTTTTTGAAGATCACTCTCCAATTCATCTCTGAAATCGGCAATTATCTGAATTTTTGTGCCAACAAATGAACTCACCCTTTCTTTCCCGTTGAATATGCACTTCTTGATAGAAACAGACCCGATTTCTCAGTGAGCAGAGATACCCGTCTTGCTGAATTTACGAAATGCCTCGAAAGCATCTAGAATCAATATTTTTTGCAAAAAAAAAAACTCCGGGAGAACTACAAAATTTTGACGTTCGAAAAATTTGGGAAGTTCGGCCAAAAAAACCTAGGCCATTTGTTTTTTTGAAATTTTCATTTCATTTTTTGTTTTTTTCCCCGTTTTTTCACAAACAATGTTGTCTTGTTATTTTTTTCAAAAGCCCAGAAACTGCAATTTTCAGACTCCACAATCATCAAGAAGAAAAAACATCGAATTGGAAACGAACAAAACAATGGAAGGTAAATTTATTTTATTATTAACTATCTGAAAAAGTCGAAAAAACATAATTACTTGCTTTCTGTCATCTTCTCGAAGTGTTGAATCAAACTGTCTCTCGATGACAAAATTGGGGACCATTTTTGCAATAGATCCGTGTCAAGAGCACAGTTTCCTTTAGTTGCCAACAATTGTTTAGCTCGTTCAGTGTCAACACCAATCGGTGTCGGGTTGACAGCCGGGTCGACTTTCTCTTGGTAGATCTTCACAACTTCGTAGAGACTGATCGGTTCCGGATTGACCAAGTTAAGAGTTCCACCTTGTCTTTGCTCCATCAAGTTGAGCATAGCGTTCATACAATCTGGTAAAATTGTAAGAGAAACTGGAATATCGAAAAGTTCCTTGTAGTTGATAATCTTCGAAAGAAGGTTTCTTGGTTGTTGCAAGTCCAAACTGAGCGGCAAAGTGATTCGAACATTCAGATTTTCCCATCCTTTCTGGTTGAAATGTGTCATTTGACGATCAGTAAAACCTTTGACAACCGAATAGGCTGATCCAAAAAATGTTGGTTCGTCCTCCTCCTTGAACATTGCTCCATCAATTGGATGCTCCTTATCATAAGCAAACATGTACCCAGTTCCAATATAAGTGTAATGAATTCCCAATTTTCTGCACATATGCGCCAAAATAGTAGCACTATACATGTTGTCTCTCACATTGATATAAACCTTATCGGCTCCACCTTCAAGATATTCAATAGTATTGCATCCCGGTCCGTGAGTTCTTCCAGTGACACAAATCACATGAGTCACTCCCAACGAAGCCAATTCTTTTTCCACTTCTTCATCACTATCAAATCCAACCTTCTTCTCGGCCAAAACATATGGAATTTCTCGGGCTTTCAGAACGTGTTGAAGCTCCTGTCCAACATATCCTTTTCCACCATAAACAGCCACGTGCATTTTGACGTGTTTGTGGTTTTTCAAAGCTTGCGCGACTGTGAATTTCATTCCATCATCGAAAGATGTTGTTGGCTCCCATCCCAATTTCTCCTTGGCCTTTTCGATGCTAATGAAATAACGAAGATCATTGTATGGTCGGTCTGGGATTGATTTGTATCTTGGAGGCTCGTAGGGGCGACCAAGTTGAGAATCTACTTCTTGTTGAATTGTCTGTGCCAAATCAGCCACTGAAAAAGTGAATAGGTATATTGTAGACGTCGAGATAATTAGCGATTGAACAGAAAAATAATTTCAAATCATAGAAACTGATATGGTCTTGCCACGAAAGCACCAAAATACAATATGTGTGTTCGTGACGAGACCATACGAAAGTTTTATGATTTGAAATTATTTTTCTGATCAGTCGCCAAATATTTTTACATCTATAACATCTAGAGCCTCACCATTTTTCTCATAATAGGTTCCAAGATTATAAATATCTCCAATTTCTCCCTTCTCAGTGATTGCCTTCAATCCAGCTCCTGCATCATTTACGAACAACCAAGATCTAAAATTTTTCAATTACAAAAAAAAAAATAAAATCGGCCCACCTCAGTTGTTTTCCAGATCCTTGAATCGTGTATTCCCCGCGAACTTTAGCGATTTCAATAAATCTTGGTACAACTTTGACATCCCATTGATTTGGTCCATAGATGTTGTTCATCCTAGCAGTGACAATCGGAAGATTGTATTGCGCTTGATAAGCCCGGACGTAGGCTTCACCGGCGATTTTTGTGGCAGCGTAAGGGTTGCCGGGAAGAAGACGAGAGTTTTCAACTTTTCCGGCCTCGTCTTCACCGAGACCAGAATCCCCATAAACCTGAGAGAAGATTGTGACTTTTTCCAAATCTCAAATTACTAACCTCGTCAGTACTGATATGAACGAATCTCTGGATTTTTCCATAGGCTCTAACAGTCTCCAAAAATTGGATAAACGACAAAACGTTGTTATGAACCGCCTCACAAGTTTCGTTGTAACATCTTGTAGAAGTGCAATCGGCAGCGAAATGAATGACAGTGTCAATCTGAAAATTTGAAAATAAAAATCTGAAATTCATTGAAGTCTTACCTTGTTTTGCTCAAAGATTTCTAATATAGCATCTCGATTCTTGATATCAGCTAACGCCAATTTATATCTTGGCGATTTTTGAACTTCTTCATCAACGTTTTGAGTGTCACTGTTCAAAATCAACTTGTCAACATTGACAAAGTTACAATTCGGCCAAGCTCCATAAATGTAATTGACGAAATTCGAGCCAATAAAACCACAGCCGCCAGTGATAACAACGTTTTTCGGAGTGTAGACCATTCCTGAATGAGAAAAAATGGAAAAGATTTGAAGAATTGATAGGACAGCGGAGAGAAAGAGGAAAAATGAATGTATTAGGTGAAGGTCGTACTTTTTGGCTTTGGATGGTCGAGAAAGATATGACGAGGAGGGAGAAGAAAAACAGGATGATATAGATTGTATTTTGACAGAAAAAAACGCTATGAAACGGGGAAAAGTGTATGAAGTTTTTGAGCAGGTGTTCAAATACACGAAACTGATAATCTACAAATACGTGTCAACGTTGTCTATCACTCTTGAATTTTCAAAAAAATTAATTGTCGGTCTGAAATTTTGAACTGTTCAAATTGGGAAAGGTCCATGTTCTTAATCGGCCCGAGATTTTTTTTTCATTGTAAAAAATTCCGATTTGAATTTTTCTAACATTAGTGCAAAAAATTGTTTTTTTTTTGTTTTCTAAATGTGTCACGGACACATTGAAAAATTTAGAGACAGAATTGATTTTTTTTCAAATTTCTTCCAAAAAAACTGAAAATTGCAATCTTTCAAAATTTTGGTTTTTTCCAAACTTTACGCCACTTTCTCATCATACATGGGATAGCCCGGGGAAATGACCACAAGGCGTACAATCTTTGACTTATAGGAAAGGGGGAGAAAGTATACCCTTGAAAAAACTGCTCTTTAAAAATTTGTTGGGACGAAACTGTTAAAAAAATGTACAGAAAAAAGCACAAGTGGGCTTTTTTTAAAGGAACATTGTGGTCTTGGGGGTCTATCTTATAGGAGGTACATAAGAGGGTACTAAAATTTAGAAAAATGGTCACTGTAAATGACGAAAAATGACAGAAAAGCATGAAAAATGGGCCATCATGATTCGTGGCCTGAAATTGAAGAAAACCGTATCATAAGATAATAAGTGCACTGACGAAACAACAAGAAAAAGAGTCAAAATAAACGAGGCAAATAAAAAAGGAAACAATATTAGAAAACTGAGTAAAAGGTGAAGAATAAATGAATGAATGAACACCGCGAGGTATAAGAGACCGGTGACTCCGCCCATTTTTTGCACCTGCTCGGCGTACAAAAAGGGGGCGGAGTCGACAATCATTGTGCCTCCCTTCTTGTGCTCATTCATTCACTCTTCATCTTTTTCTCAGTTTTCTTTTTTTATTGTCTCATCCGTTTTTATTCTTGTTTTTTTCTGATTTCTTCTTGCCCTCATCATTGAATGATACGGTTATATATTGGCCGCTTTTCAGTCTGAAATTTCCAATCCTTCAAAATCTTGTTTTTCGATTTTACGCCCTTTTTCACGTTAATGGTTTTCTGTGTTGTTTTCATTGCCCCGAGATTTTTGCAAATAAAAATTCTCATTTGAATTAATTATCAGAAATTTTCTCTCCTCGTTCTAATTATTCGTTTCCTAGTTCCACTTCCGCTGAAAAAGTACTTTAAGCTCTAAAACATTGAAGAAGCCAGTTTCAAAAAAACGTTTGATCTCCTGGTAAATATTTTTTTTTCGAAATCACGAGACAATTTCAGATGTTTGAACAAAGAACAGATGAAATTTGATCGATTGAGAATAAAACAAAGCTGATGTCGTGATAGAAATGCATTATTCAAAAAAAAAACATATGAGATGGTCAAAGCTCACGTTTTGGTTTTCAAAAAAAAAAAAATGTTTGCTTAGCGTTTGAAAAAATGCCGACCAGGCCGAAAAATTCAGCTTGGTCAGAATTGACGCTTGGGAGTTTTTCCGAACTCATTTCTCGGAAAAAATCGGTCGGAATGTTTCTGAAAAAAAAAGTTGGTCAGATTTTTTTTCTGAAGTGAATAATCTAAAGTTTTGCCTCAAAAAATCCCAGTTTGTCGAGCTCTCTAACTTTTATGTTTTCATATTTCTGATTAGAACAGAGTGGCAAAACATACGTCATGACTATTTGTTTTATGTTTTCAGTCCATCATAATGAGTATACTTTGCATTTTTTTTTTCCAACAAAGGTTTTTTGTCAAGTGCACTACCATTAATTTATTTGTCATTCCGGTTTCTCATTTTTGTTTCTTTCTTGTTTCCAATTCAAAAATCTCTCACGCCCATATAAGTTTCTATCTTTCTCTATTTCCTGCAAGTAACAAATTGGCCAATTTTTTTTTGTTTTAACTTTTTATCATATCAATTATTTTTTCGCACCCCCGTCATTATTTTTTGTTCGCTGAGAGAACTGAACAAACAGTGGTTTCAGTTTTTAGTGACGGTGTTGACAATTTAGTCGTATAAACAAAATGAAATAGAATAAATAAACCCCAAAATTTTTTTTTCTGGTCGAAACAACCGCAACGAGCCAATTTTATGAGTCGTGCAATTTGAGTAAACGAGATGAGACCCGAGGCCAGAGACACCTAATTGCATTTTTTTAAAGCTTTTCTGATTTCGCACTTTTTTGCCGAATGATAGTTAGATATCCAAGTAGCTTCGTGTTCACTAGTTTCATCAGAATTTTGAAATAGATGAGAGCTTGCCAGCAAAGTTATAACTCTGCAAAAAATTCGCTGTTTTTTTTCGCGTTAGCTCTGCCCGAAATATTTTGTTTCATGATGATTTTCATGCATTTTCTAGTGTTTTTCAGCTGCTGAAAAATGTACTAGAACATCGATTTTCAACAAAATTCCAAAGGTTCACTCAAAGCCGATAAAAATATGAATTTAATGACAAATTTTAAGCCATAAATTTTTGAGCCGTTCCACAAGATTAGCTTTTATTTGAAGTCAATTCTTGAAAATTTACGATTATCGTTTTTTTTTTTGTTGAGCTGTTGACTTTCTTTTTTTTATGCTGATTCGAAATTTTTGAATTATTCATATTTTATTGTTCCGAAAAAATTTTAACCTAGTGCATTCAACTGCCGGCTCCATTTTTTCGTATATTTTCTAGAAAAACGAAAGTATAGAAATAATTTCCACAATTTTTTTTCAAAAAAAATCTTCTCATGGCTCTGAGAAAGTGACGTTCGAAAGTCGGGACGGGCTTTTTCTAATCTGTCGAAAAAGGAGAAAAAATTCGGCCCGGTCCGTAATTTTCGGGCCACAATTTTAGCCCTGTTCTGATCATAGTATTTTCAAGAACTTTTTGAAAATTCCAAAAATGAATGGAAAATAGCGCTGCTCTGAGAGAAGCGGAGAAAAACGATCCAAAACTATTTTCAAAGGCTCATACAGTAACCAATGGAAAATACGGTTTTTTCAAAAAATGTTTTGAACATACCTCGGTCAAAAACGTGGAAATCTTTATTTTCAGAATGTGCCTCTTGATTTTTCACACAAAATTTTTTGAAAAGTTTGTGCTGTATGAATTTTGAGTTTTGAATTTGTTCCACGTGGAATTCCACGTTTTTGCCGAGGTATGGTTCTGAAAAGTCCCCTAGAAAAAACACGTCAGAATTTGATGCAAAATCTTAGTTTTTCTGACGTGACCCATACAAATTTCACTGCACTTTCGGCCACAAAAATGTCACGGTTAATCTTCCCCTTTTTGAGCCAGGTATGAGCTTTTGTAAATAGAAAAAAACTGGCGTTGCTAGTGCAACATGTCCGAAATATCTGTTGCTCATTTATCTCAACTCATCAAAACCCCACTATCCCGTCGGCTGTTTTCGACATCATAATGTGGCTGATTGGAAGAAGACCTCTTCATCGTTTTTTTTCTGTTTTTTTTCCGTCGAACACATTTTATCTAATATTTCCGCTCTTTTTTTTTGTTGCTGCCCCTTCATCTATTCATCTTCCTTCTCATCCTCCAATCTTTTTTTTTTTTTTTTGACGTCTCACACAAAACATTTTCGTGTGTCAACTCTTCTCGCTTCCAACAACAAAAAAAGAAGAAGCTATTTAGTTGCGTGAACATGAACATAGCCATTGTTGTTTTTTGTCCTCTTCTCTCTTGTTGTTTTGTTTTGAGCCGCTAAAATGGATTACGCGTTGTCTTTTTCACAACTAGTTTTCATTGCGGTGGGATATATATCAACACATAAGTATTCATTTGTTTTTCGAACAACCACAAAAATCAGTTCCTGTGACTAACGAAATTCAATGAATCATCATTCATTTTTATTTTCGACTGATTATTTTTCTCGTCTCCGTATAAAAACACTTAGAGAAGAACAACATTTGACAAATATTTGATCTAACATTTATGTTTTTTTTGCTGTTCTCGTAAAAAATGTGGTTGAGATTTGAGCCATTTTGGCCGGGCCGGAAAGGGGTCCGAAGTTTATCCGAAAATTTGAAATTTTCATATACTAATCACACTTTTTGTGAAAAAAACAAAAGTGTAGAAATGTGCCCTCAAACTTTTTGAATTTTTTTGTTTAAATTTTCAAAAGTCGGACCGGGCTTTTTTTTTTTGGCTGGCCGAAAAACGGAAAAGGCCCGGTCCCTAATTTTCGGCCCTTCTGGCTTTTTCAAAATTCTACTCCCGGCTCTGAGAAATTTACGCTCAAAAGTCGGGTCGGGCTTTTTTTTGGCCGGCCGAAAAACGAAAAAGGCCCAGTCCCTAATTTTCGGGCCGACTCTTCGGGCCTCCTGGCTACAATCTCACCCCTGTAAAAAAGTCACATAAGATTATCCCGTTCTCCGAAAAGTGGTTTTTTAATATATTCGGAAAAAAAAATGTTTCAAAAAATTAGTAACAGGTGGATGACTCGAACTATTCGTATGCCCACTTTTTCTTTCTTTTTTTTTTTCAAATTCCGAACTTGTAGCTAATACAGTAATCAGACTTGTACTTATGTACTTCGCCATTTATAGCGACACTGTTGGGAATTGTGAAATAACAAGTTCTCAGAACTTTCAGTGCAACTAGTTTTAAAAATAGGATTTTTTTTCAGATTTCTCTGAAAATCACACTCAAATTTGACCTTGTGTTCTCCAAACTCTTGTTTTTTCTCTGTTCGTTTCGATTTCAGCAGTTCATTTTCACACTGTCTATTATTATCATAATTTCATGAATTATTTAGACGTGTGATTTTGTCCGATGTAGAACAATGAATACAAATGAGACGATATTTGTTTAGAAGACAGTTTATATTACATTTTAATCTGAAAACCAAACACTCTGTTTAGTTACTCCCTTGAAAAATAAAATAAAAACGAAAAAAAATGTTTTTCGATTTATCGACATAGCAATTATAAAAATTTCCTTTTTTTTTCACCAGACTATTTTTCCCAAATTTAATTGCTAGGTTCTCACCTCGTCTTTTCCAAAAGCTTGCCAAGATGAAAAAAATTAGTAGCTGAAAAAAAATGATGGCCTAGGATACCAAAAACGTGGCTTTTTTCTTCCAAATTTTATTCGCGGAATTTCTGAGATTTTTTTTTTTTTTGCATAAATTGTCTTATTGCAGTCGCTGTGCTCGGAGCCGGCCTCAAAATGGCGACAAAATATCGGAAAGAAGATCCGTGGGTTATTGGACAGCGCTTATCAGCCAGATTGGATCATGAGGCGTTTCCACTTCATCGAGCTGCCTTTTTCAACGACACCCAATCGATATTGCAATTGTTGAGAGCTGGTGAGAGTTTTTATTTCATTTGAAAACAAAACAAAATTATTTATATGAAAGAATTAAAGATTTATGTGACATTAAATTTTTTTGACTTAGAAAGAGGAGAATTTTAGTTAAACACAATGAAAACATGTAATTTTATCATCAAAAAATAAAATTATCGAAAATCACGAACCATACCTCGGCCAAAACTTCATTTTCAAAATGTCCTCTGTGATTTTTCACACAAAAATTATTCAAAATTTTTGGGTTTTGAAATTGTGCTGAATGAAATTCCACTTTTTGGCCGAGGTATGTCACAAACAGTGTTTTTTTTTCACTTTTTCGGTCCGGTCAAGACGTGGGCAGGTTCAAAACAAACAAAAAGTCAAAAATGTTGTGAACAAGATTTTTATGAACATTTTCTTCTCAAAAACAGTTCTCGGCCAAAAATCCAGAATTTCACGGAGAACAATTTCAAATACAAAGTTCATACTGAAATTCAAACAGAACAAAATTTTTCAATTTTTTTTTCATTGTGAATATAAAGTTTTTGGCTGAAGTATGCTCGTCAAGTTCATTTTGCAGGTCGAAGTCTCTCGGAAAAAGATATGCATGGAAACACGGCTCTTCATATTGCGACCATGCTTGGACATAGAGGTTTGTTTGTGTTTTCCCCGCCTTAAAATACTAGATATTTCATTTTCAGAAGCGATTGCTGTTTTGTTATCAAATAACGCACCAGTTCGCGCGAAAAATTCAGATGGATGGAGTCCGTTGATGGAATCAGTCAGCTATGGAGACCGACAAATTAGTAGGTTTTTTGAAGTCATTTCTAGGGGGGAAAATCAATTTTATTCTTCAAAAATTACCAATTTCAAGTCACTGAAATGCTCCGAAAAATGAAATCACAAGCACGCGAAAAAATGTCTCTCGGAAAACCGCACCTGATGAAAATGTTTGAAGATTTGGGAGATTTTTACATGGAATTCAAATGGGATTTTCAGAGTTGGAGTGAGTTTTTTCAACATTTTTGCTGAAAATATAATTTTCTGAACAAAATTGTTTTTCAGTCCCACTTCTATCGAGGATATTACCATCAGATGTATGCTTGATTTATAAAAAGGGAACACAGTTTAGAATGGATACCACGTTGGCGGATTTTAGTGAAAGGTGAGATTTTTGAGAAAGTGGCGCGGAAAAAATTGGCCCGACCTGGAAAATTTCAAGATTTTTTCAAAATCGAAAAAAAAGTTTTAAAAACAGGCAAAATTTGGAAGTTTTAGGCCGGCCCGGAAATTTCGAAATTGTGTTTTGTGCGTTTTAGAGAAGGAAAGAAATTTGTATCGGTCGGAAAAGACTTTTTCTGATTATTCTTCCAAAAATTCAAAATCACAAACAAAAAAATAATCTGATTTTTGAGAATCAGAAATTTTCAAGCAAAATTTGAGAACACAACTTTTACAGTAATTCAGGCAGAATGAAAAATTTCGACATTTTTGTGTGAAAAATCTCAAGGTACCTTTTGAAAATATGAATTTCCACTTGGGCGGAACCGAAACCGGGAATTTCCGAAAATTTTCGGAACTTTTTTCAAACGGAACTGTTTCCAAATTTTTTTCGGAGTTTTATTATTAAAAAAATATTCGTAAATCGAACAAACGCAAATATGATTTTCATTTCCAGCAAAAATTTAAAAAAAATTATAATTTCACATTTTCTCTAACTGAATACCGAAACAGTAAATAATTATTTCCTATTTTGAAAAAATTTTCCTATTTTTCATAATTTTGGGCGTGAGCCTGAAAAGTTCCGAAATTTCCGGTTTTGCCGAAAGTAAAACATTCGGAAAAAAATCAGAACCTTTTTTCTGAATTTTTTTTTGGGAAAGCAATTTCTGTTCCGAAAATTCCGAAGAGTCGGTTCCACCCAAGCCTGTTCGCGATTTTTCCTCATAAATGGTTCACAATTCTCTCCAGAAACTGGGAACGAGGTGACATCACATTCCTATTCAACGTCAACGCTCCGACCGGCGAACAACTCGTTGTCATGGACAACAAAACCAAAGTATTCCAACGTGGTCGACGCGAACAATCCGAAGCGGAAGTCGATGAAGAAGTCGATGTTCTCATGTCGACCGACATCATCAACGCCAGCATGTCGACAAAAACGATCAGTTTCAAACAAGCCTACTCGGGTTGGGTGTTCAAACATGCGCGCGAAGAACAAATGGGCGACTATCCGGTGAACTTCTACTCGGTCGAAGGAATGAAACTGATGACACGAAAACGACGAGAGCATCTGACGAGTGAAGACGTCAAAAAGAACAAGACAATGTTGACGAGTTTGACACAGGGAAGTGTCATCAAAGATGACGAGTTCGCCAGTCTACAACATCGCAAATCGTTGGCACCGCCTGGAAGATTGCCAACAACATGGGAAGAATATTCGGGAGCCGCTCCCGGTGCACCGCCACAACTCGGCCGACCGCAAATCGTCAAAACCAATGAGAAACAGTTCAAAGCGTTGGTTGGAATGGTTTGAGATTTTTGAAAACTTGAAATTGTCTGACTTTTTGTAGAGCGAAGAATTTCCCCTGTCTGTTGATGTTTTGGTGGATTTGCTGGAAATTGTGGCGCCTTTCAAACATTTGGACAAACTGAGAAGGTTTTGTTCGGCTCGTCTTCCTCCTGGCTTTCCGGTTTGTGTTGGTATGTTTTTTTTCTTTGAAAAAGGCTAGAAAAATGGAAATGGGTTTAAAAATTCTGTTATAAACATAAATATTCCCATTTTTTGATGCGCGACCATCTTTTTTGAGAAAAAGTTCAGAATTTTTAAAACTGTTCGGAGCCACTAGTTTTTGACCAAAAAACAATTTTTTTGAGGTCTCAATTTGGTAGCATGCCTTACCTCAGAAGTGAAAAATTACCGTGACATTTCTCAAAAAAATATGTAGGTCACGCCACGAAAATTGAAAAATTATAATTTCTCTTGAAATTTTGAAATTTCGAAACTTTTTTCGTTTTTTGTCGTCATCAGGCTTGGGCGGATTCGAAACCCCGAAATTTTCGGACTTTGAAAATTTCCGACCGTTTTCTGAACTTTTTTCCCAACGAAACCTTTTTCAGAAAACCATTTCCGAATTTTTTTTTCGAAATTTTTCTGGTAAAACGGAAAAAAAAACGTAACTATGATTTTCATCCTACTTTTTAATTTCCAGCGAAAAATTCAGAAAATTCGCCATTTCACAGTTTCTAAAAGTAAATCACAAAAAAGAGATGAATTTTTTGGTTTTCCGAAAAATAATGTCGGAAAAAGTGTCGAGACCATTTTTTTCCAAAATTTTTTCGAAACAAAACTTCGGTTTCGAAAATAAAATTTTTGTAACTTCTCAGGTCAGGTTTCCAACGCGGGCCATCTCTGTCAGGCCCTTTGAAATCGGACCAGAACGGGCGTCCAAAACTGCCTAAGAATGATATCGAATTTTCTATCTGAACATAAATCTTCTCTACAGAGTTTTAATATTCTAACATAAATCAGAAAATCTCGAACAATTTCATTTTTTTTTTCGATCTTCATCTATCATCTTCCACCTAATGCGATAAAAGTCTACCTGATTGAAATGATTTATTGACAATGTACGTTCTTTTTTCAGAAATCCCTCTTCTTGCCACAATTTCGGCCAAAGTCACATTTCAAAAATTCGAGTTCACCGACAAAATTTCGGACAAAATATTCCGGATACCAGCCTCCTATCGAGAAGATCCCACGCGTTTTCCGGACTTGTAAAAGTTTACTGAATTTCAGGTCAAAATTTTCCTCCCCCTCCAAAAATTATGTATGTATCGATTTTAACCCTTTTTATTCGCACCACTTATATTTTGTGTTAAAAGCGGGTCTCGAAATTATCTCCTTTTTCTTCCTGTAAAATCAAAACTAACCCTAATTTCTTTATCTACAGTATGACTGAACTTACAGTATTTAATTTATTTTTTCTCCTCCTTTTGTCTTGTAAAACTTATTTTCTTATGAATTTTTAAACTTTTCTTGGACCGGGCCTGAAAAAGAAACCTCCACCAGAAGTCATAAAAACAATAAAATAAAAACCGAACGACTTGTAGTAATTACTAATGTACACCACATCATCATAATACAATTTATATGATCCGCCTATTTTTTTTTGTCGTCTTCCCAAAAGTCTTCCACTTCTTTTTTTCTGCGGCTTCTTTTATTCAACCGGTTGTTTTTGGACAAGAGGCGGAGTGTTGTTTGACCTCTTTTCGATATTTTCGGATAATCAGTTTTTATCAATTGCTTCGAAATGATCAAAACAACAATGTGGTTGGTGATTGCGGTTTTGTTGGTTGGCGAGTTGGATGGCGCGAAAAAGAAAAAGTGCACGAAAAAGTTTGAGAAAATTAATAAGGCTAAGGTGAGTTTTGAGAGGGTGAGATTTGAGACGCACTTTTTTTGGTCAAAATTTGGGCCCTAAAAAAACCAGAAATAATTTCTCAAAGTCACAGCCTTTTATGCTATTTCGAAGTAAGAGACGCAGAGAAATCAGAGGTCACGTTAATAGATTTTTTTATTATTCTGAGTTCACTTTGTAACCGGAAAAGTTGGCAAAAAATATGAAGCTCCGGAGCCTGGACCGAAAAATATAGGCCGAAAATTTCGGTTTCGAAACTTTTTTACAAAAACACAAAAACGTGAGATGAAAATAATATAAACGTGACCTTTCAAATTCTAAATTTCTTGTTTTCTGCGTCTCTTCTTTTCTCTGCGTCTCTTCTCGTTTCTCTCTGTCTCTTCTATTTTCTCTGCGTCTCTTCGACGGGACTTCTCGAACTACGAATTTCTTGTTTTTCTCTGCGTCTCTTCTCGCTTCTCTCTGCCTCTTCTATTTTTCTCTGCGTCTCTTCTCGTTTCTCTCTGTCTCTTCTGTTTTTCGCTGCGTCTCTTCTCTTTTCTCTCTGTCTCTTCTGTTTTTCTCTGCGTCTCTTCTATTTTTCTCTGCGTCTCTTCGATGTGACCTTACGAACTACAAGTCTCATTTTTTTTTAAATCCTCGGATTGAGGAATATCATAAATCTTCAAATTTTTCAAAAAATTTTTGTCGCAACATCTGTCCAGCTATTTTTTTAGGTCTCGAAAATTTTCGCTTTCTCTAAATTTCTCATTTTCAAACTGTATCTCTTTCTCCAGTTTAGGCCACGCCCACAAAACTGTGCCTGATCTAGAAAAATGCGCGAAAACATTGAGGTTCAAAAAATTCGGAAAAAATAGGGGCCAATCAGTTTTGGTGAAGACCGGAAGACCAAGAAACTGGGCCCGAAAATCATGTGGCTTCATTTTTCGGCCCGTCTAGAGAAACCACTTGGTCTGGAAATTGGCAAGCCAAAAAAATTCATGACCTAGATAAAAAAGAGTAGGTAAAAATGAGAGGTTTAGACAATCGGGCCCAGGTCAGATTCATCTTTCAGGCTTTCGCTGTCAATACAAAATCAGGAAATGGTATCGATGCGGTCGAGTTCGAAGACAGAGTACTCAGGTATTTTTCATTAATTTTTTTGTTTTTCTCTGGAATTCTATGTTCCAGAAAACCGGTTCAAAAAATCTATTTTTGGCCAAGTTTGAACGAATTCGAGAAGAATGTTCTGCGCGACGCGTTTTTCCAAATCGGCCGACGAACATGTTTGAAATTCGAAGAACAAGAATATAAACCATGGTATCATGCCGATCGATGGGACAGCAACTCGCCCCATGTTCTGATAAGAAAGTCGGGCAAATTTGCAGGTTTTTTTTGCATTTTTTCCCCAAACCTTCGATATTTCTTAGCCTACTCCGATGCGATTGTCGAAGGTCTCATCGATCGAACAATTCTCTACATCGCTCAAGATTCGTTCAATCAGGCAAATTTCAATCAATCCAGAGGGATTGTTATGGATCAACTTGTTCGATTTATGGGTGAGTGAAATTTTTGAGAAATTTTTTTTCCAAAACATTTTTCAGGGTTACAAAGAGAATTGTATCGACCGGATGCCGTGTCGTATGTTCAGGCGAAAACGTGAGTTTTTCTTGATTTTTGGAAAAACACAAAAGTTGGCAGAGAGCCAGAAACTTTTTTGAACGTGATGTTTAAAAAAAATTATATTTGTGCTGAATAGAATATAATAGAACCAAAGTCAAATTTTCACGCTTTGACTTAGAAAAATTGTGAAACAGGAAATATTTTCAAAAATTTTCAGACAAAAAAAATCAAATTCTGGATTTTTCAGCATACAAATTGTATTTTTGAACCGCATGATTTTTGCGCATTTTGCGAGATCTGGCACAGTTTTGTGGGCGTGGCCTAAATCGGAGAAATACAATTTGAAAATGAGAACAAGATTTTTTCCACGTGGGATGTCACGTCATGAATGAAATTTTACCATGATTTTCAGACGACCATAATTAATTTTTTGAGAATGTTAAAAGTACGGTACTTTCTGATAAAAACTATAGATTTTCTAGGAGAGTGGAGGGGTTTTATGGGGCGGCTCGGATATTTTTCGATAAAAATTTTAAAAACTGATCTTCGTGGGCCAGGCCGATCCTTTTTATCAAGTCAAATAAAAAAAAAAAACAGTAATTTTCGGGCCAAAAAAAACCAACAAAAAACATTTGGAAAAATACCGTACTCCAACCAAAACTTTTTTTTCCAGCGACGGAATTCCGAACGTCGGATCACCGGACTACAATCCAATTCAACTGACATGGCCATTCGATCCGGAATCAATTACAGTACCCCTTTGGGCTCGCGACAAATATCGCCTGACCGCCTATTGTCCGGCGAGAAATGATGCGGATATTGGCGCCGGACAACGTGTCGGTTTGTTGACAAAGTAAGTAAGGTCATAGAATTTGAAACAGTAACATTTTGTAGGAGTATTTCTGAATGGAAATCAAAAATTTTCTGTTGAGATGAACCTAAAAATCTGGCCGAAAACTTTTAGACACTTTTCCAATTTTTTTTTTCCAACCCCCAATTTCAAAAATTTAGGTCCGAAAAATTTTGAGCCCGACTTTTTTTTTCAAAGTCAGGCCGGGAAAAGCCGGTTCTGAAAATTTCAGGCCCTGATTTTTTCAAAACTCAGGGCTGAAAACTCGACTTTCAAAAACTCGAGCCGAAAAAATTTCAGACCCGGTTTTTTTTCAAACTTGTTCTCCGGAACCCGGTTTTGAAATCTCGAACCCAAAAATTTTCATGCCCGATTTTTTCCTCAAACTTGGTTTCAAATAACCCGTTTCAAAAACTTGAGCTCAAAAAGTTTCTGGTCCGATTTTTTTTTCAAAAAATTCCCCATTTCGAAATCTTGAGCGCGGAAAATTTCAAAACTGGTTTTTTTTTCAAATTGGGTCCCGAAAATTTGGTTATGAAAATCCGAGCACAAAAAATTTCAGGATTGGCTTTTTTCGTCAAATTTTGAAATTTCAGAACCCATATATTTCCGATTTTCAGGTCCAATTTTCACGGACCAGGCCTTGTCCCATAAAATCATGATTATTTTTCACCCAAAAAATCCAATTTTTCAGATGGGACACGATCAAATTGAACAGCATGTTTTGTCCGGATCGAGTTGTTGACGCAGACGCATCTCGCGGTCCTTGCGTCGTTCCTCGAACCAAAGATTTGGACAGTTTCCGCAAAAGACTTTGGGCCTACAAACGATTGTTGGCTAAAAACACAAAAGTGTAAAGGGGGGAGTTTAATAAATTATGAATAAATTATTTTTGTTTCAAAAAAAAAAGGGAAAAGTAATGAAGACAATTTCCGGGATAGACCTCACTTTTTTTCAGCTCAATATATATTTTTGTGTTCTTGGTATCTCGCTCAGAAAATATGGGATGAATATTTTAACATATTTTACACATCTGTTTTTTTGTGCGTTTTCCGGTTTTATTTGTCTTGTACATAGATCCTGAATTTCCCCCCAAAAACCAAAATTTTACTGTTTCAAAAAATGTTCAAATTTCTTGACTAAACATCACCAGAAAAAAACGGAGAGCTGCTGGAAAAAACAGCAATATTTCAGCTGTTCGCCGAAATTAATTCGTGTGTTTTGTCTCGATCTTTGTCGTTGGCTTATACTGTGGAAAATTTTGACGATTTTCTGGTGGAAGAAAAAAAAAAGAATTCCCTGAAAATGTGCCTTGGAAATGCACTTGTTTTCTCAGTTCAATTTGAAAAAATAAAATGAGAATTAATCGATTTTTTGTTTTTGAAATTTTTCTGTTTTCTATGTAAAACTTGAGGCCTGATCTTTGATGACAATTTTTGAAAAAGTCGGACCGGGCCCGTTTTTTGTTCAGGCTCAATTCAGCCCACAGTTTGTCTGGGTGAAAAATTTCGGAAAAATCAGACTGGGCCATATTTTTTCGGTCCAAATCAGAACATTATTTTTTGAGCCCTTTTTTTTTTTGCCTGAAACTGGCCCGAAGTTTTAGAAAAATGGGGCCGGCCCGAAAAAAAATCTCGAAAAACCGGACCCGTTTTTTTTGGGTCTGACTTAATTCTTCACAATCGGGCCCGGTTTTCATTGGCAAAATCGGACCGGGCCTGATTTTCTGTGCGGGTCCGATTCAGAACACCCAATTTTTGGACCTGATTACTTTCGAGCCAAGACAATCCTCAAAAAACTCAGACCGGGCCCTATTTTTGGTTTCTATTAGACCAGATTTTTTTCCCGATTTCAGAAAATTCCCAAAAACTCGGACCGGGCCTGATTCAGCACATCATTTTCAGGTCCAATTTTTATCGGACCAATATTTTGTACCCAGAAAGCTTCAGGCCCAAAAATTGGTCCAATTTCAAAAATTACAAGTTTCAGAAAAAAAAAGCAAATATTAAAAAAATACTCTAACTATTTTCTAAACTACATGAAGGTCTGAAATGGGTCCAGAAAATTTTGAAAACTCGGACCGGGCCTGACTTTTTGTTTTGGTATGATTTTCGGCCCTCGAAAACTATGTAGGGCTGAAAATTGGCCCGATTTCAAAAATAACAATGTTCCAGAAAAATTGAGATAAAAAATACGCGACATTTTTCTCTGCGTCTCCTCCAAGACCCAGTTTCTCTACCGTACACCTCTGTGAACCATATTTTGTTTTGCTCCCCCCCCAAAAAAAATGGTCTACCCCATCCATTATATCTGACTGACATATTTATGTCTATTTCCATTTCAATTTCAACGCTCAAATTTGTCAAAGTTTGATGAATCGACCTAGGTTCTGTTTTCATTTTTTGAGCCTAATGCGTTGTTTTTTTTCTCCGTGGAGATTATGTTTTATTTGCGCAACAGCTAAGACAAAAAAATATCATATTTTGCTTTTGTTATTTTTTTGAAAAGACGAAAATCATAAATATAGTTTCGATGAGCACTCGAGAGTCAATTTACACTGAGAGCAAGAGCTGAGCTGACTTTTGATCAGATTTTTTCGCAAAAATTGGCCAGAAAAATCTGCCGGGCTCCATTCAAAGTTTGAAAAAAAGAGGACTTTAAAGGAACATATCATTATTCAAATTTTTTTTTTGAAATTCGCGGTCTTTGAAGTTACAGTAATTCAAAGGAACATCACAATTTCCAATTTTTGAATCGTGTACTCAATTTCTTAAACTTGAACTTACAGTACTTCAAAGGAGCATGTCAATTTTCAAATTTTTCCAAATAGTGTGCTCAATTTCTGGAATTTAAAGTTACAGTACTTTGAAGGAACATATCAATATTTAAATTGTTTAAACTTCGCGCTAAAGGTCTTTGAGTGTTCAGTACTTCAAAGGAACATCACAATTTTTGAATCGTGTACTCAATTTCTAAAATTTAAAGTTACAGTACTTTGAAGGAACATAAAATCTTTCAAAATTTTCAAATTTAGAAATCAACTTTTTGAGAAAAAGCCCAACTTTTCCTATTTTTTCATTTTCAAAAATAGCAGACTCATATTTTTGGCAAGCCTAATTCACCATAGAAACCATTTGTTTTTCTCATAATGCTAACCCCTCAAAATTTTGAGAAAAAAAATGATTCAAAACTATTTTTGAGCACTAAAAGTACCAGCAATTCCAGCACGCAATGTTTTTTTTCGTCATGTTATGCATTTCAAATCTTGTCTAGTATTTACTTGATCATGCATTTGCGCTCCAATGAACTACAGTACTTTTGGGGGGACTTTTTCAATCGAAAAAAAATCAAGAAAAACTGGTTTGAAAATTGGAAATTTCTCTAACTTCTCTGCGTCTCTTTCTGTCAACACTGTGAATGTTGCTGTAGCAATTTTTTTTTTGTTAAAAGTTGAGAAAATTTCTCCGAGAAAATCATGAAAAAATTTTATTCATTACGTGACCTCCTCCCACGTGGAAAAAATGCGTTCCACCTACATTCCTAATTCTCAGACATACCCAAAAAAATCTTTTTTCTCCGGTTTAGGCCACGCCCACAAAACTGTGCCTGGTCTAGAAAAGTGTGCGAAAACATTGAGATTCGAAAATACACAACACATTTTGTGTCGTTGAAAAATCTAACATAAAATTCAATTTTTATTTTCTGACAAGAATTGAAAATTTTTACTGTTTCACAGTTTTTAGGAATTCAAAGAGGGATAGGTTGATTTTGATCGTGTATCCTGGCCTATTCTTTAAATTTCTCAATTCCAAATTATATTTCGTCGGGTTAGGCCACGCCCACAAAACTGTGTCTGATCTAAACATTCAAGACCGGACCGAAAATCGTGTGACTTGATTTTTTGGACCCGTCTAATAAGCCCAGTTTGTCTGTCTGGAAATTGGCTCTAATTTTATTTCGGAAAAGGACATATTTTTTCTTGAAAAAAATGTGAAAAAAATTACATGACCGTGTCCACCTAATAAATGTGAATTTTTCTAGTTTTGCGGCCCGGGTCAAGCTGTTTTTGGTCCGTAAGAAATCAACCTGGCCCGATAATTTGGGCCCATAATTTTGTCTAATTTTACCGCCCGGATTTTGATCGTGGTTTTTGGTTTTTCTGAATCAGGCACAGTTTTGTGGGCGTGGCCTAGTTTTGAAAATGAGAAATTCAGAAAAAAGGTCAAGTTTGGAATTTGCTCCCTAGAAAATTTTCCAGCCTTTCCTTATTTCTCAACTTTTTCAGCGTTCCATAAATTCCCAAGACTCTTATCTTTGTCAGATTTTGATCCAACTTTCCGTTTCGATATTTTCCTCATCTCCTTGTTTGTTGTTTTTTTTCCGCCCATCTCATTATCTCATTTTTATTGCCAGTACTCTCGAGAAAAAAAAGAAAAACAAAAAACAATAAGAAATTGTTGTGGTGTGTTGAAATGCCCTTAACGCACCATAACTCGGTTGACTGGTTGGGTATATAGATTTTTGTCGGCGCCGAAAATTTAATTTGGCCAGAAAAAGAATATTGTTAGTTTTCGGGTTAGGTTTACACGCACAACTATTTTTTTCGTTCTAGAAAGTTTTCCTGAATTTCTCATTTTCAAACTATATTTCGTCAATTTAGGCCACGCCCACAAAACTGTGCCTGATCTAGAAAAATGGGCAAAAACATTGAGATTCGAAAATATACAACACATTTTGTGTCGCTGAAAAGTCTAACATAAAATTCAATTTTTTTTCTGACAAAAATTGAAAATTTTTACTGTTTCACAGTTTTTATAAATTCAAAGCAAGAATTTTTTGTCGTGGGTTACTGTACCCGCACACACATGCACACAGTGTTTGCACAAGCCGCTCTTCTGGAGAAATACTTCAAAAAAAGGTTTTTTCTTCAACTCTACCACGCCAAACATCGATAAACTCAGAGCAATCAATATACATAATCATTGAAACAGTAAATTTTTTCAGACAGATTTAGCCAAAAAAAAAACCGAAACAGGATCTGAGTCACATACTTAGGAAAATGGTAATAATAGTTATTTACCAATCATAATAATTTCCTTTTTTTTTGTTTTTCCGTGTTCTTGTTATCATTAGAGCAAACTTTCTCGTCACTATTTTTTAAAAATATTATTTCACGTCCAAAAAATTGAAAAAAATGTTTTTTTTTTCATTTCTAAACTTTTCACAAAAAATGAGAAATTCACTTTTTTCAGCTGATCAAAAAAAACTGATCGTCTACAAAACAGCAGTCAATCTCTGATCCGATGAATATTTTAAATTTTTCAGAATTTCAATTATCCTCAATAAGTCTGGACCTAATTTATCTCTCGTATTTTTCGCGAAAAAAAATACTTTGATGTCTGTTTTTTTCGACACGAAGCTAATAATTTTCTTTCTCTGAGTTATTACTTTTTTGATGTATTTTCTCAGCGAGAAAAAAAACAACAAGTTTGGGGAGAAAATATTTTTATACTTGTAAAAACTTACTGTTTCAAGTTGAACTTATAGTTCTAGTTTGAACTTGGGCTCAACTTAATAGTTGAATTTATTAGGTTCTGAAAACTATTTTTATTCTCAGAAAGTTCAACACATTCCGGGTCCTTTTCTGACCTTAAAAAATCTCGGCCCGGGCCCGGCTCAAATCCACATTCCTCGAAAAGTGAAACAATTATTGTTTGTTTTGAAATATTTCTGACAATCTATTTATTTACTTTTCTCGCATTTTTCTATTTTTCAATTTTTTACTGTTTCAATGATTAGTTATTGATATTGGTTCTGGTCCACTTGTCAGTAGGTTCATTAGGATACTTCAGAAGATTCCTGAATTATTTTAAAGACGAAATACTCAATATTGAAGTTCAAAAATCGAAAAAAGTACTTTGTAAAGTCGAAAAAAAAGAAAAAAATGTTTTTGAATTTGTTCTCCGGAAAATTGGCGTCCGCAAACACCGTTTGTGTGTGCGTGCGGGTACAGTAACCCACGGCAAAAATTTGTTTTCTTTTTTCTTTCAAACATTTTTGGTTTTTTGAACCACAAACAAAAAAAGTTGAAGTTTTTTTGATTTTTATGAACAATTTCTGAGTGGCAGGGTGTCTTTAAAGGCCAATTTTTGAGAGAGTATAGGACACAGAGTTTTTCACGTGTCACACGTAAAAAATAGGTGAAAACTAGACAAACCACTTTTTTCCCAGACACTATTTTTTTGCTCTCAAAAAACAACTGGCCCGAAAAATTCCCAATTCCCCAAACAGCGGTTTTCATAAATATTATTTCGACAAAATCACCACACGAAGAAAAGACCCCCCTCCCCACACAAATTGATGAGTTTTTTTGTGTGTTTTTTGTTGAGTCAGAAAAAAAACAAGGAAATTGTGCAAGTTCTGAGAAGCTGAAAAAAAGATGAGTTGCTCGAGCAAAAAATGTTCGCATTGAGTTCATCCCATTTTTGTTGTCTTTTTATTATTTGTTTATAGCTATTTTTGTTGAAATTTTTACTGTTTCAAGGAAATTTGAAAAATTGGAGCAGAAATTTAGAGATAGTAAATCTTAGACGGTGCGTTGAGTAGCTAGGTCTCCAAAATATTGAAAAATTATTTAAAAAATCAAATTTGACCTTTGCTCCGAATTGTTCATTTTCAAAACTAGGCCACGCCCACAAAACTGTGCCTGATCTAGAAAAATTCGCAGAACTTCAAATATTTTCCAGATGCGACAATTTTTCTAATATTTTTGAAACAGTAAATTTTTGAAGTTTTTTTTAAACAAGAAAGCGTAACTATTTTCAAAGAGTAGAAATATTTTTTTGTTCCGTGAACAAAAGTTTCTGAAAAATTTTAATTTTATTTTTTCTGAAACTTTTATTTTTGTCTGTTAATAATAGGCATTATCATCACATTCCAAGTTTATTGAAACTTTGAAACAGTAAAAATGTTTCAAAAATCGATTTTTGAATTTGACCTTTTCGCACGGTTTTTCATTTTTTCTTTCAATTCGAAAAAAAAACCAATCACTTTTATATTTATGAGCAAAAACGCTTTTTTCGAAGATCTGAAATTGAGTTTGACGCGCTCAAAGTGGACATTTTCCACAATTTTTTTACTGTTTCAAAAAACTTTCAAAATTAGGCGATCGGATGTGAAGAAGTTTCATATTCTTTCTTATTCTCACACAACAAAAACAAACATTTTTTTTGAAATTAATTTTTGTTTTCGCATTTTTTGCACATTTTCTTCGTAACTGATTTGATCTGCAGAATTTTCGAAACGAGACCGTGAATTTTTCAAAAATTAGGTTTCTTCTGCAAAAATTAAAATTTCAAAAATTTACTGTTTCAAAATATACTTAAGTTTGTGAAAATTTTTTGGAAGAATGATACAATTTTGTAAGTGTCGAGAAGTGAATTTGAGAAATTAAATTAATTTTTAAAAAATTGATTGAAAATCAATTCAAAAGAGAAAGTGTGCTCTATTGATAATTTAATTTTTATTTAATTTTTTTTTCTTTGAAACATGAATTTTAATGTGTTAAGATCTGAAAGAGGTTTGAAAGATTTTTCTAAAAAAATTAAAAAATTTACTGTTTCAAAATATCTTTAAGGTTTGACACGTTTAATTGCAATTTAATAGGGATGTGGCGATTGACTGTTCATACAAAAATAAATAGGAAACGTCATCACGTATTTTCGAAAAAAAATGTAAAAGTGGGCGGGTTTTAGTTTTTGCAGTTTTGCCGCACACAGTTTGATGAAGAAAACAATGCAAAAATTTAATTCTTACAAAAAAAAACTGTGCGCTATAATTGCAAAATAATGGGTGAAGCCTAATGTCCACAGTGACGATATTTGTATTATTGGTTCGTATGTTTTGAGTTTAAAAAAGTACATTTTTGATGAAATTAATTTAAAATCATGTTAGAAGAGAAAGTGCGCTCTATTGAACTTTTCATTTTTATCTTTTTTTTTCAAATTTGTTTAAAAATGAAGCTAGAATTTCTGTTGAGATTTGCAGAGATTTTTTCGAACAAATTTAGAAAAAAAATGTAATTTTTGCATTGTTTTCTCCTCCGAGCTGTGTGCGGCAAAATTGCAAAAACTAAAACTCTTTTTTTTCGAAAATATGTGATGAAATTTTTGCCTATTTTTTTGTACTTGATAATTGGAATCATAACGTCACAATGCCAAAAGTTAAAAATATTTTGAAACAGTAAATTTTTGAAATTTTAAAAAAGTGAATTTCAGAAATATAATTAATTTAAAATAAAGTTAGAAGAGAAAGTGCGCTCTATTGAACTTTTCATTTTTTTTAAAATTTTTCAAAGATGAAGCTACAATTCCTGTTGAGATTTGCAGAGATTTTTCTAAACAAAATTATAATTTCAAAAATTCCCTGTTTCAAAATATATTTAAGTTCCGACACGCTTCATTGTGATGTTTCTTTTGAATAGATATTCCATCAAAATCTGATTTTCACTTTGACCCTGTCTCATCGAACTCCATTTCCATTCCATCTCATTTTCCCTTTTCACCCAATTTCGATTCAAATTCTCCGAATTCAACCGGAGCTCTCGACAAATGATTAGTTTGACCCCGTGTGTGTGTTTTTTCTTTTCTTGTTTTTTTGATCGTTCAAATTTTCCGCTTTTTTCCTGAAGTACCTCCTCCTTTTTTGTGCCTTGTTCTCGTTGTTTTTTGTGGACCAATGAATTTTTAATCCGTTTTTTTTTTACTTCGTTTCGAGTTTTTGTTAATTCATATTATTTCTATGTCTAAACATCTGGTGTGAGCACATGAAAAATCTCTCGACTTTTTGCACAATTTACTGGTTTTACTTTATTTCGATTCTGAAAATTTACGTCGTTTTGAGTTTTTTTATTTTCAAAAAATCCCTGTTTCACGAAAATCATAAATTCATTTTTTTCTGTTTTCCAGGATTTTACAGCGCTAAGGGCAACACTCAAATTTCTCGAATAAAAATTCAACCGGAGCCTTTGTTTTTTGCAAACTCTGGCACACATTTCTTGGCCCCGCCCCTTTTTGATAAATTATTTTTTTCTGATTGAGAGGATACCCTATAGACTTTACACCACTGTTAATTACTAAAACACTGAATATTTGGTATATTTATGAAACAGTAAATTTTTCAAAAAATTTTTTTCTGTAATTTCTGATTTTCAAAAATGTCCACATTCTAGTGAAAAATCTCTTTCAAATTTTCAAAGAATAGATTTCTGAAAATGACGAAACCCGCGAATTTCTAATGGGGTCACGTTAAATAATTCCGTGGTGTTTGTTGATTTTTTCATCTTGGATGAGAAATAAAAAAACCTGGGCCCGAAAATCAGGCCTGCCCTGATTTTTAGAAAAATCTGGATATTTTCAGGCAAAAAAAAACTATAAAATAAATAGAAGACTTTTTTGTCAGAAAAAGTCTACTTTCAAATAAAAAAAGCCTGGCCTGAAATATACGAGCCAAACCGGGCTTATTAGTTTTTCGGTCCGTCAAAAAATCTGACTTTTTCTAAACTTAGAGTACCAAAACGAGGCTCATACCTTTTTTCCGAAAAAATGGTTCAGATTTTGAGCCTGACATTATTTTTAGGAAACATTTGAAAACGTGGAAATTCAAAATTTCAGAATTTCCGTTGTGATTTTTTAAATTGTGCTCCTTGGAATTTAAAATTTTTGTCTGAAAAAATTCTTTTCGAGAATAGTGGGATTTATCCGACTCTGCCCAAATCTGGCCCAGATAATTTGAGCTTCGGGCCGGCCCGAAAAACCCAAACTTCCAATCTGGGCACATGTTCTCTGTATTTTTTTTTCGATAATCTCTTTTCTGACTCAATCATCAAACTATGTATGTAGTATTTCAAAGTTCACAAAACTTATAAAACAATAGATTGTAATCCTTTGACGCTTCATTTTCATTTCACCAATTCTTGTTCCGCCTCATTATTTTTTTTTCTGAGATTTCAGAAAATAATAATAATAATAATAATTAGTTGTCCACCAGGGATTCCTTTTTTTCTAGAAGCCCAATCATAACAACAAATTTTATTAAAAGTAATAACAAAAATATTTCTATTTTTATTCTTTTTTTGTAGGTGGAGAGAGTACTGTAACTTGTATTTTGAGTTTTTCCCGTGGAAATTTTTGAAAATTTTTCCTGTTTCAAACTATTCAGAAATGTGAAACTTCTCTGAAAGAGCAGTTTCGCAATCATTCCTAATAAAAGCGAAAAATTTCGAGAGAGTACGAGACGCAGAGTTTTTTTCTGCCATGTATTATACAAAACGTGACCTATGCGTCTTTTTTGTGTCAAATATTTTTCTCTGCGTCTCGCATACTTTCAATATGAGCTGCGCGGGTCACAGAAAAACAATTTTACGAACAGAAAAAACTTGGCGTAGAAATTGAAAAAAATATTTTATTCAAATTTTTACTGTTTCAAGAATTTCTGAAAGTAGGGCTGTCCGGTGTGAGGTTGTTTTATCCTCGTAGATTGTTTTTTTTACACAACTAAAAAAGGGCCGGCCTGAAACGGGCCTGAAAAATATATGACTTTTCTAAAAAAGTCTTCAGAATTTACCCAAACCTCACAAGAAAACAGGAGAAATTCTCAAAAATTTTGTGAAAAAAATGAGAAAATATTTTTGTCACTGTAAATGACGACAAAAATACGAGAAAAATGGGAAAATTCTTCTCGTTTTAAAGGAGCATGGTAGTGTTTCAAGTTTCGTGACAAGACCCAGGCACATTTTTCAAAAAGTGTCACAAATTTTAGACGGGCTCGTGATTTTTGGGCCGCTTTTTCCAAAAAAAAATTTTTCAGCTCACCCCCCCCCCAAGTATGACGCGATTTCCGGCTCCATTTTCAATCGAACTTTTTCTTCTCTGACGCTCGAAAAAAACCTAATTCGCTTTCCGATGATTAACTTTTCGTGCACAACAAAATGAGCAAAAAAACTACATAGCACTCACCTCGTGTCTGAAAAAAAAAGAGTTTAGTTTCTCGCTCGAATTACTCGCGCACTAACTAAGTGGCCACGATAACGACTTGAAAGTTTTTCCAGGAATTTTGTTGCCAAAAATTCTCTTGAGAAAAAAATTTAATTTTTGCTTCGAGAGTTTTTTCTTGGAAGAAATCTGTTAATTTTCAGTCTGAAATTGTGTCAAAAACCCAGTTTTCACTCTTACACAACCCTTGAAACAGTAAAAATTTTCAAAATTTCCATTTTTTCTAATTTTCAAAGGTCAATTTCCCATTTTTGCCATAATTTTGAGCTGACTATAAAAATTTGTAGCTCTTCCCCATTTTTAGAATTGTGCCAAAAAGGGCATTTTTCCTTTTTTCCCCCCGCCGCCAAAAAATCATACGTGGTTTTTTGCGAAAAACTTTATAGTCCAATGATTTCGGCCAAAAAAATCAAAAATTCAAAAAACGATTTTGAATACTTTAAGAATGGCTATTAAACTTTTTTGGGATTTTTATTGGTGTCTTAGGAATGTTGTAAGGCAATCCTGAAATAATCCCGAAGAATATTAAAAATAAAATTGAAACAGTAATTTTTTCAAAAAAATTTCCTCTTGAAAAATTTTCCACCTAACTAATTATTCATTTTTTCATTCATTCTTCAATGAAAAATGTTTCTTATTTAACACCCACGATTAATTTCAGCCAAAAAAAACGAAGGAAAGCAAATAAAAACAAAAAGTACACCCGAAATTCAATATTCTCGCGATAAGTTTGGAAATATGAGATTTTTTTGACACTTTCTTGCACTGTTTGTTGTTGTTGTTGTTTTTGTTCATTTTTGATGCGAACATGTTCTCGAAAAGGTCTTTCTAATGTTTTTTTGGGAAACTTTTTTTTCTCGAAAATTTACTGTTTCAAAGTTTTTATAAATGTTTGTAGAGTAGGTTACACGGTAATCAAAGTATTTCATAATGGTCATAATGTGATGAGAGTTAAAAAAAACGCAGAGAAAAAATTGTGAATCACAAAGGGTCACGTTTTTTTATCGGAATAATTTCGAGTTCACGTGTGACACGTGGCACACTCTTTTTTTTTATTTTTTTTCTCAAAAATTTACTGTTTCAAATTTCTCATAATTTTTGTGTGGATTGAAAACACTGATTGACAAACCACTGATATTTAGAAAAATGGAATCGATGAGAGTTTTTTCCTCGATAGAGACATAGAGAAACAGAAAAAAATCACCGTTAAAACTATCAAGCGAACCCAGACACACACAAAGTATAGCGCCTCGCTTCCCGTGAGATGTCGGTGACACGGTTGAATGACTTTTCGGAAACTATTTGGAGTGAGCAAAAGCAATCAATTTAGAGTGAGCAAAATCGCTCTAATGATAATTTAAGCAAGAGAAAAGATTCCCTTCTGGAAAGTCGGGACACGTGGACAAAACTCTGCGTCTCGTACTCGCTGGTAAAGATTGTACACAAACGATGTTAGAACTGTACACACTAAATTTATGAAATATTTGAAACAGTAATTTTTTATAAAATTTTCAAATTTTTTAAAATTTTGGTTTACAAAGTTTCGCGGATTTCGACTTTCAAAAAGGGAAATTTTCCGGAACTCTGGAAGTTTTGAAAATTTCAAAGCCTACTCTCAACGTTTGCAAACGATGTCAAGTTCTAAATTTCACAAATTTCATCGTCCGCGTTGCGTGTGCGCGTTGCGTGTCTTTTTCTCTGATTATTTCAGAGAAAAACCGCAACGCGCACACGCAACGCTGACCACAAAACTCGTAGAATAATTTTTTTCTGTTGATCTACAGACTTTCGTCATTCTTTTGCAAGTTGATAAATGGTGTTTATAATATTTTTCTTGTTGATTTTTATAAACAATAATTATAGTTTCATGATCAGTTTGTATTGTTAGTTACAAAAACGTGAACATGAATAATCAAAATTGACGTGACCTCTCAAATTTTCTCTCTTTCTCTGTGTCTCTTCCGGTCTCGCCTAACTCGAAAATGGTGAACTTCATTTTTTGTCTGAAATTTTGCGTAGTTTTTTTGGCTCGAAAAGTTCATGACAAACATGGAAATTGGATTAGACTCTGATAATGATTTTTTGACTTTTTGTTTTCCAATTTTTTTTGGATATGAAAAACTGGAAACTTTTCTGGAAATCAAAAACTTGGAATTTTGAATTCATAATTGTGAAAATCGAGCCGAGGCCTTTTTCAAGGCTCAAAAAAGGCGCCAAAATTTAAGCCTTAAAATACCCAAAAAGACGGATCAAAAAAATAGGCCCGTGATTTTCGGCCCGAAAAATTGAACCCATAAATTTGAGATTCTTAATCGGGCCTAAATGTTAATTTTTTTGTCATTTTTTTGGTCAAAATTCGCAGTGAAATTTTTTCCGAGAAATGTTTAGGTCACGCCACGAAAATTTGAAAAGTATGATTTTTTTCATTTTTTGTCAAATTTTAATGATAAATTTTGAAATTTTTTCTCCAACGAAAAAAAAAACATTTTTTCTGCTGAAAATAACACATCTGATAACCAAATTACACACATATTTTTTGCGCCTCCCAAAACGTCGACAAACATCTGAAAATATTCATTTATTTTTCGTCGTTTTTTTCTTCTTCGCCACCCTAAATAATCTCTGAACAACGATTTGCCCCAAGGGCCCTTTCGGTGTTTTTTGTCGCGTTTCGAATTTTTCTTCTAGTTACGGGAACTGGAAAAACGACACATCAAAAATTTTTCGTTTTTTTTTGACAAGGTGACAAAAATCTGATCATCTTTTTTTTTGTTTTTCTCATTTTTTTTTCAATTTTCCAAAAATCCCATATTTCCCTTTGGTCCGGATCATTTTTCGGCTAAGCTCCGCCCCTTTTTCGTTGGTCTCCTCGCCGACTCCGCCCCCTTTTTCTGTCTTTTATTCACATCAGAATAATTTTTGTACTCTGTCGTTTTTTTTCAGATGGATTCTTTGACAGAATTTCTCTATGAGATTTGTATTCCGGGAATTGGGCTTTTGTGCATTTTGGCGGCTCTTTTGAATATTGCCGTATTTTTGTCGAGATTTCAGGTGAAGTCAAGGTAAGATTTTTTTTTTTGGTTATTGAGGAGCTAGGCCCGGGTAGGGTCTTCTTTTTTTGGCTCAGCCTAGGGTCTTCTTTTTTTGGGTATTTTTAAAACTTTTCAAAATTTTGAGATTCGGGCCGGGGCTTTTTTCAAAGGTCAGAAAAGCCTAGCCAAAATTTTGGCCTCAAAAAATTTTCCACAATTTTTTTGAGATTTTTAACCCTCCAGAATCCCACCAGGTCGGGCCTGTTTTTTTTTTTGCCCTGAACTTTGGCCCGAAAAAATTTAACCTAAAAATTTGAGATTCTGATTTTGGCTCGAAGCCAAATAAAAAATTGGGCCAGGTCCAATTTTTTTCGAATTTTTTCAACCAAAAAATTAGAAAAATTTCTTCACACACTTTTTCGTATTCTAGATTTGGTCCACTTCTCATAAAACTTCCAATAGTTTTTTCGACGAAAAATTCTGAAATTTTGCAAAGCACGATACTCAGAAATCATAATTTTTCCCACGGCCTATTTTTCCAAAAAAACTTGAAACAGTAAAAATTTCAAAAACATCCTCATCTCATTTACAGTAGTAGTATTAATCCTCGAGTACGGTAAGTTGACCCTTGATACAGTAACCGCAATTGAATGGTGTTGAATTTTCTGATAGTCATCGCATGCTCATCATAACCCTTTCACTAATACATAACTCGAAGAAATGAGATCATTTTCAGGGAAAATATACTTTTTTTGGGTAGTTTAATTTGGATTAAGTGGAACATTTTGGAGCCAATTTTGTAGTGCCAGAAAAAAGATTTGAACATTGGTCGATATTTTTCAAATTTCTCTTTAATTATGAGGTTATGTAGTTTTGGTGATAACACTACTTTGTCAGTTTTGTTTGAAAAGTTCTAAAATTGATTTTCAGAAAAACCACCATGAAAAATAGCTATTTCAGAAATTTACCATGTTCTATCGTTTCTCTAATACCTCTCACTATCTCAAAAAGCTAAAGTTTCGAAAATAATTTTTTTACTGTTTCAAAAAATTGTTAAAATCAAGGTTTATCTTTTTTTTTGATTTTTCCATTTTTCCGTTTAATTATCAAAAGTTAACTCTAGTCGACCTTGCAAAAGTGAATTGATGAGAGTGAGAGTTTATCATTAGAGCGCATTTTCTCTCTCTCTCTCTCCCTCACTAAACTCATGGATTCTCTGAGAAATCATTCCATCGAGTGACCGACATCTCACGGGAAGCGAGGTGCTATACTTTGTGTGTAGTGGATTTTGAGCAATGTTCAGCTATAGTTCAAAAAAAGAAAAAAAGAATAGTCATTAATCCAGTCACGTTCGTCGAAAAAGGTTTTGACAATTTCCGGAACACTCAAACTGATACTAATCTTTGTTTACCAAAAAAAGCTCATTAAATTGGATTAGCGGGATCAGAAAATAAATATTTGACTTTTCTGAAAATTTTCACATCGAAATTTTATTAAACATGACTAGAGTGATCACTGGGGTTTATAACATTTTTGGAAATTTATGAGACATTTGAAACAGTAAATTTTTCTAGAAAAATTTGGAATTTTTTCAGAAAACGCTCAAAAATAATATTTGTGAAATTTTGAACAGATTGGCCTTAACATTGACATATCTTAACGTTGTTTGAAATTAGAAATTTGAAACAGTAAATTTTTCTAGAAAAATTTGGATTTTTTTTCGCTGGAAACTGCAAAAATATCGGACCAGTTTCAAGGAAAATTGAAAAATTTCCCCCCGAAAAATCGGGCCTCGAATTAGTTCTCCCACTTCTACCCCTTCTCCCATCCCCGCTCCCCACACCGCTCATATTTCCCATTGTTTTGCAGATCATCATCACTTGAGCTCACCTATTCTTTGGCTCTTTCCGACACCTGGACATCGATTGTTATTGCCGTCTCATTGTTCTGGAATAGTTATAAACCGGTGGTTCTTCAATGGTATCACAAGACCTATTGTTTTCCATTGACACTTGAGGTGAGGTCGGGTGAAATTGGATCAGGCCCGACAAAATTGGGCTTGAAAATCGGGCCGGGACTGGAGAGTTTGTGAAAAACTGAAAAAATATCGGACCGGTTTAGTTCTGGATATAAAATCGGGCCTGGCTTTGAGTTTTGGGAACTTATCAGTTTTTGAAACAGTAATTTTTTCTCTAAAAACTGAGATATATCGGACCAGGTTTAGGCCTATTTCAGAAAAAAATTGAATTTTGCTCCGTTTTTTTTTTTTTGAAATCTTTCGGTCTTGAAAATCTTGAAATTTTCACCAGAATTTATTTTTGAAAAAAATCGGACCTTGCTTTGACTTTTTCCCCGGGAAGCTTATTTTTAGAGTGAACGAGACGCAGAGAAAAATCCTGAGTGACAAAAAAAAGGTCACGTTTTTATTAATTTTCTAAAAATTTCCTAACAAAAAAGTCTCATAACTTTCCGACTGACCGGTTAATCGAGTTCATACATGTCAACGCACACATAATTCAAACTCGCGAAACAAAATTAATAACAAGAAAAGAGTTTTGTTGCTCTATGACCTCACGATTTGATTAGTAGAACTTTGTTTCTTTATGAGTTCCTAACACAACAACACTATAGAACGTGGAGCCGAGCAACATTGAGAAAAAGTGAACATCTTTGAAAAACTTTTGAAACAGTTAATTTTTGAAAAAAAATTCAAGTGAAAAATACGTTTCAAAATGGTTTTTTCTTTATCAGAGAGAAAAACTCTTTTCTAACGTTTCCCCTTTGCTATGCAAATGTTCAAAGGCGAACATTGAAGTACAACTCTTCGTTGCAAGACCCTGTCTGCGTCTCTCATTTTCTCATTGTCTCTCAGTCCCCAAAAAACATGTTTTTGTTCTGGGATCTATTGATTTCCGGTAGTGACTATCATAGCGTGTAATCAGATAATCAACTAATTTTTGGAGCATAAAATTTGATTGTAAAACTGATCTCCAAAAAAAACCATTTTTTTCTTTTTTGCAAAAATAAAAAATTACTGTTTCAAACAATCTTGAAAGTGAAATGGTTTAAAATTTGAAAGTTCGTCTTTTTTTGACCCGGTTTATGCGATCCGATACTATAAACTTGAAAAATCAAACCAGTCCCGGGTTTTTTTTCAAACTTTAGTCGGCTTCGATTTCCTCGAATATAAGTTTCATTTAAAATTCTTCCAGAAATGTTTCACTGTAAAAAATTTCGAAAATTCACAAATTTCAGGTTTCAGTTTTGTACGAGCCCGATCTGAGTCGATTCAGTAAAAAATCAAGATCAGATCAATTTATCAAACTTTCTATAAACTACCACAACATTTTAGAAAAAAGGTAGACAACTATCTCTTATAGATAGGAAGTGAGAGGGAGAGAGACGCAGAGAAAAACAGAACGTGGTGCGCAGGCTTGGACGTAACCGACGCTTCGGAACTTTCGGGTTTTCCATAAAATTTTCGAAAAAGTTCGAAAATTGTCGGAAATTTCCAGATTTTTTGCCACCGAGAAAAATCGATATGTTTCAGGCGTTCCGAACAGGCGGTCTTCTCACTGGAATCTTCCATCTCGTCGCCCTCGCCTTCTCGCACTATCTTCAAATCGGCCGCCCGTTCGATCATCAACAAGTGCTTCCACTTCGAACCATCCACATTATCATTTGCCTGATGTGGGCGACACCGCCACTCGGATTGATGGCATACTTTAGCAGTTGGGAAAAACAGGGTTATAGGTGAGGGAAAAAATGCGAAGATTTGACTCAAAAACACTTTTGAGGGCTAAAACCAGCTTATTTGTCTGAAATCATTATGCGCTTAGGCGTGGGTTCATTTAATTTGATTTTGAAACAGTAATTTTTTTCAAATTTTCAATATCAAGGCCTACCAGCTATGAAGAAATTTGCGAATTAAAAGAGTCACAGAGAAAAATACAAAGTTTGCAGTTCGAAGTTCACGTTTTTATTATTTTCACGTTCTTTCTTTTTTGTGAAACACGGAAAATATTTCAAAACTGACATTTTTCGGGCCACGTCAGTATAAAAAATATTTTTTTCGGTTCAACTTTTTTTTCATTCTCGTTACAAAAAAACGTGAACACAAAATAATCGAGAATTAACGTGACCTTGAACTGCAAAATATTGATTTCTCTGCGTCTCCTTTGAAGGACGTCATAAAAGGCCGTGAAATGCGAAATTTTGAAGGTTGTGTGAATTATTTGACCTAATATAATTATGAGCTTGATTTTGAAACAGTAAATTTTTGAAAATTGTCAATATTTAAATATTTCTAACCGAGTGACCAAAACAGAGAAAAAACTTGGAATTTTAGAGTCTGAAGTTTTGAAGAAAACTCGAGTAACATAATCTTGTCCTTGTGAAAAGATTTATTAAACTTTATTTTGAAACAGTAAATTTATAAAAATCGATGAAAAAAAAAACAATTTTTGTTCCAGAAACGACTCTTGCATGGGCACCGCATTCTACGAAAACTTCTACTTCCGCGCCAATATTTCGCTAATCATTATGGTTCTAATTGTCACCACCGCACTTTTCTACGTTCGAATGCTTCAGAAAATCAATGAGGTAAACAATTTGGCTCCAAAAAAATTTCAACATTTTTCGTTTCCTTGTTTTCCAGGTTTTTCAATAGAAAATGTAGCAAAAATCAATGAAGAAAACTTCAAATTTTTTGAAATTTCAGGTGCGCAACAAGACAACCGCTGCGTCAGCGCGTGGAAAACGGACTGTCGTCACTGCTGTCCTCATTTTTGGCACTTTTTTGTTTGGTTGGATGCCGGCTAGTGTTTTGTTCATTTTGACCGCCGAGGGAATGCCGTTGTATGGGTTAGTTTTGACCAGATAATTTTGAGGATTTTTTTATCGCATAGTTTTGTGGGCGGGGCCTAAAGCGACAAAATAGCTCGATAAAGAGAGTGGGACAAAAGTTGGGAGATCGAAAATTTTGACGCAGAGAAAAATCTGAGAGTCAGATAGACCTGGGTCACGTTTTAATTAAATATCATTTTTTTTTGTTAATTATCTCTGCGTCTCATACTCTCTCTCAGAAAAATGTTGAGACAAATCAGGTAAAAATTGAAGCCAAAATCCAGAAAAATTCAGACTTGACCCGTCCGATTCAGGAAAAAAAACCCAAAAATTGTATTCCGGGCCTAATTTTTCAAAACTCATGTCAGATTCAGAAAATTTGGAAAAAATCGGGCGCGGTCTGATTTGATTCAAATTTTATAATCTGATCTAATGACACGTGGAAAACTCTGCGTCTCGTACTCTCTCGATCTCTCAACAAGTACTGAATCAAAGCTGGTCCAAAAAAAATCGGGCCCGTACAAAAACAAATAGTTTTCTGATTTCTAGAGTTTTTGCAAAAATCAGTGTCAGGTTCGATTTTCAGGCCCGATTCAGAAAACTTCGAAAAAATTCGGGGCCGAAAAACCGGGCCGGACCCTTTAACAGAATTTTGAAAAAATCGGGCCAGGTTTATGAGCCTGGAGTTCTTTCTCAAGCTCAACCTCAAAATAACCAATATTTTTTGCAGTAAAAAATCAATCTGGATAACAGTGTTATCCATAGTCGTCCTAGTAAACATAATGGTCAAAACACTAACCAACCCGATCATCTACGCCACTCGAATACCCGAAATTCGTCAATTCGTCGTCCAAAAACTCCTGTGGAAAATCATCCCACTTCGCGAAGTTTCTCGCCGCCAAAGTGAAGTGTTGACACCGCTTCGTGATCGATCACAATGTCTACACACCAATACAATCATCGTATGAGCACATTTATCTATTTGGTCTGTTCGTCTACGGGTTAACTCATCTATTTTTCCGAATCTCTGGTTGTTTTTTTGTTCGTGATATTTTGTGTTCCCCAGAAAAAAAAAACAAGAATTTTGGGAATGAAAACAGTGTTGTCTATTCTATTCCATGTATTTTGTTATGCTATTAATAAAATTTAATTATAATTTGTTTTGTTTTTCAAGGAATCTGTCTCGGAATTTTCGGGAATCGGGGATTTTGTCAAAAATGAAAATTTTCACTGTTTCAATGATCCCATATTATTTTCAGAATAATTTTTCAGTGATGACGAAAAAGAGAAATAATGTTCGTGGCCTAGAAAAAAAACGAGTTCAGCCATCACTAAAAGTAAAAATGAAAGTTTTTCCTTGAGAGAAACGCAGAGAAACAGAGAAACTACCAGGTGAGAGCGCTCTCCCTCTGTTGGAAACGCAGTTAACACACAAAGCATAGCGCCTCGCTTCCCGTGAGATGTCGGTTTGAATGACCTCTCGAAAAATTCTCTATAAATTTAGAGAGATAGAGCAAATGCGCTCTACTGATAAAGAGTCGAAAAAAAATTGGAAAAAGCTTTGAAAATCTAAAATTTTTGTGAACTTGGATTACTGTAGTTGTTGAACTTTTTTTGAAAATAAGTGACCCCAAAAAAGCGGTAAATTTCCATAAAAATTTCGGAAAAATCTTCAAAAAACTTTTCTGAAACGATTCTGTCGGAAATAATGTTCCCATAATGGTCAGAAATTCTCGGTTCTTGTTAAAAAGTCTATAAATTTAGAAAGAGAGCAAATGCGCTCTAATGATAATCAACTTTTCCAACGTTTTTGTTTTTGTTTTTTTGCGTCAAACAATGTGTGAAAAATCAAAAATACATGAAAAAATAGTGATTTTGAGCACAAAAAATTGTCCTTAAACGAATCCGACTTTCTCCATGGATATTTTGAACACAACATCCATACAAGAATCAAAAACTCGATCAATATTTCGAGTATCTGTCGCATTGGTACAATGAGAATAGATTGGTTTTTCGTGTTGAATTTCGGAGCCGACTAGACGTGTGAAACGATCTTGAACATATTGGGCACATGCTTCGACGCCTTGACCACCTGAAAACAAAAAAGGGAGAACTAGAAGAGACGCAGAGAAAAAAACAGGGTCAGGTCACGTTTTTTTAATTTTATTTAATTTCACGTGTTTTTTGAATTTAATTTTTCAAAAAAAAATCTGAAAAAATTTACTGTTTCACGGATTTTATAAATTTTATTCTATTGTGACGTTTGCATTACACAGCAGTATCGAAAAAAGAAAAGAATATTTGAAATTCACGTGTGACACGTGACAAACTCTGCGTCTCTCACTCTTTTTCTGAACCGACTATTCTTCCAATCCCCGTCAACCATACCTTTATAGTTTTTGAAGCATTCATTGAGTGGATATTTGAGAATTTTCTCGCGAAAAATGTCGATTTTATTCAAGAACAGAATAATTGCAGTCTTTTTGCCGAAGCATGGATGATTCGCGATTCGTTTGAATAGTTCCATTGAGTAGCGAAGTCGATTTGTTTGTTTGGTCTGAAAAAAATGAAATTATTTAAATAGTACAGTTGGAAAACATAGAATTTATCGTACTTATAAAATATCACAGATATTTATGATTCCTTTGAAACAGGGATATTAAAAAAAAAAGTTTCTAGAAAACTTTACAAACGCCAGCTTAAGCTGTATTAAGTAAAAAATGCGTCGAAATTTAAAAAATTTAAAATCATAAATTTCGCGCGCACATGGTCTCGTCACGAACGCATGCATTTTCATTAAATTTAGCTGAACTTTTTTGGTTTGCAATTTTTTTTATTTCGACGCCAACTTTTTTTTAAACGTTCATAGATCGGAAAACACGAATCCAAGTATCTTAGATATTTATGATTCCTTTGAAACAGGGAATTTTTTCAAATTGAAAAAAAAATTTCTAGAAAATTTTACAAACGCCAGCTTAAGCTGTATTAAGTCAAAAAAAAAGCGTCGAAACAAAAAAAAATCAAATTATAAATTTCACACTCGTCACAAACATACAAAACTCAATGATAATGTGTGTGTTCGTGACAAGACCATGTGCGCGCGAGGTCTTCTAGTTTGAAAAAATTTCTATTTTGACCACTGAACATTAAATAGATGAATTGTGCTTATGAAATATCCCAGATATTTACAATTCTTTTGAAACAGGGAATTTTTCAAATTGAAAAATTTTCCTAACCCTATGATTTTTGGTCGAAAAATCCAAAATCTGATTTCAAAACTAACCGGATCATCATCATTTGGCAGAAACATGTTATACCCGCTGATCGCGGTGATGAACAGAACCCCATTGACATTATCGAAACAATGTATCCACTTGCGTTGTTCGGATCGTTGCCCACCCACATCGACCATTCGTAGCGAGACCTGTCGGAACGGAAACTCGATTTCGGTGATTCCGGTCGTCGGAACTCGCGCCTTCAACACATCCATCTCTGTCACCTTGTAGTCGATTCCTGATATTCTTTCGATGTCGTCCAGAAAACTGGAAAATATTTTTGATTTGTTTGAATTTTATGAATTTTTACTGTTTCAAAAATTCTTTAGTATCTCTGAATGAATTTTAGACCTCAATTCGCAGAGCTAACATCGCTGAAAAAGTTTAAAAGTCTGACAATAAGTGCTAAATTTTGAAGATTTCGAAGAAATTTTTTGTGCCTGAAAAATCGGATAAAACCACGCCCACAAAACTGTGTCTGATCTAGAAAACTTTGTGTGAAAAAATTTGTTATTGGGGTCAAAATTTGAAAAACGGACAAGTCCCGAATTTTGAAATTTTTTTTTTAATACTTTCAAAAAACTGTGAATTTGAAAAAATTAATTTTATTGAGCGAACAAAACATACCTCAACTCGAAAAATAAATTGATTTTTTGAAACAGTAAAAAATTCAATTTTCAAAAATTACCTTCCAAAACTTCAAAAACTCTAAGAAGTAATTTTTCATTTCATTTTTCAATTTATTTGTTTAAAAAAAATCCATTGGAAACGCACACATACACCACACACAAAGTATAGCGCCTCGCTTCCCGTGAGATGTCGGTCACATGGTTGAATGACCTCTCGGAATATTCTCAAAATCCATAATTTTGGAGAGAGCAAATGCGCTCTAATAGTAATCATTATTTACTCTCTTCTGGGAGGTGAATCAAGGACCAAAAAATTTGTAATGTTTAACAGTAGTCGATTGAACGATCAAAAATAGTGTCCAATTATAAATTGAAACTTTGAAACAGTAAAAAAAACCAACTATGTCGCCGAATCCAACAACTCGATCTGATTTTTGTTCAACAATACAGCTTTGATAAATTCGGATTTATAAAGGCAATTTATAGCTTGATATAGTTCGGGGTTCATGTCAACTTCCGACGGATTCACACTTTTGTAATATTTTTCGAAAAATGACAGAGCTTTCTGAAAAGTTGCAAATTTAAGGGCTCTTGACAAAATCGCTCACTTTGACTTGAAAACTCTGATCCGGTTCAATATTCAATTTCTTGGCCGAGCTCAATAGTTGATTCATCGATGTGACAATGTTACTATAGATCAAATATCGAAAATTGACATAATCCAAATCGGAAAAACCGTTGAGATGAAGTATTCGCATCTGTTTGAAAATTGTAGATTTTCCGCATTCGGGACCGCCCAAAAGTAGGATTTTATAGGTTCGACGCAAATGGAGACGATCTTTTTCGAGTTGTTTTTCGATGAGACTGTTTTTACGAGCCATTTCGGAAGGGGTTAACGATGTGCCACCACATACGTTTACTCTGCAAATTTTTTTTATTATGACGTTTTACATATGGGAAAAGTTAAATCACTAGTTTTTCAAACCTCCATCTTTCATGTATAGTTTATTTGAAACAGTAAAAATTTTCAATTTTTGTGTGAATTTTTTTTCCAAAATTTCTTAGAATTTTCGTGACATTTTCTCTCAAAGGATTTATTAACAAAAATAACTTTTTTCCAAAAAAAATTGGTTTTTTAAAGGCGCATAGGTTTTCCGGGTTAGGTCGTGCCGGGATTTAAAAAATTATCAATTTTATTTATTTTTTTTAAATAAAAAATGGCAATTTTAAATTTTTACTTTTTTTTTGATGAAAAAGAATGATCCTGAAGGCCCGAGAGCTCGGCCCGAAAATAACACAAAAAATACAACCTGCGTCCAACTAAATGTTCAACACTATAGCTCATCATGTATAGATTATTTGAAACAGCAAAAACTTTCAACTTTTTGTTTTTTTTTTCGGTTGTTGATAAACTCACTGATTCTGAACTTCGGTGCTTAATTGGAGCGATCCACAAAACAGAAATCGAAGTGATATGTTGGAAGTTGCCATGGCCGACGAAGATGTCGTCGCCGCTTCTTGATGACCTGATTTTGGGACTGGCTGGAAATTTAGAAAACATTTTCGAGTTCCCAAACTTTTTTGTAAAACGCGCTCTATTGATAATGTTATCATTACTCGGTTTAGAGAGATTTTCAGAAATGTTTGGTATCAGAATCTGATTTTACGCGTCTGAAAAGTCTAGAAATGTACCTCTCAAAATATCAAACAGTTTTGTTCTGACAATATTTGTTGCTAAAATTTCATTTTACAGTAATAAATAGAAATGAAGGGGAAGGGAAATATTGCCACGTGTAAGGTCACTCGAAAAAAAATAAAATTTTCAGAATATTTTGGCTAAAAAATAATCCAGTGAGGGTTAACTGGTTTGTCGCGTCAAAAACTCACAAAATTTTAGGAAACCGGTAACATCGGGTAGTAAAATTTTGGTTAGAGACATTTCATCTTTGAACCAAAAAAAAAATTTAAAAATTTCCTGTTTCAAAGTTGATTTTTATATGAATATCGGTTTTTTATCTGATTCGCAGTTGTAAAACTTTTTCCGTTTATTTTTTGAATAGTTCGAGTTCGCGTGTGACACGTGGAAAAAAATTGAAGATTACAATTTTGAAATTTCGAAAGTTGACCCGATAATTTGAGAAAAACAATTCGCCGGTGTGTATTTCAGTAGGTAAATTTTTTGGTCTCTAAAAGTTTGAAACCTCCGAATCTCTTATTTTCAAATCATATTTCTTCGGTTTAGGCCACGCCCACAAAACTGTGTCGGATCTTGAAAAACGTGCGAAAACTTTGAGATTCAAAAATACACGGTTATCTCAATGTAAACCCAGGAAAAAAAAACAAACCTGTGGATGAACTTGATTCAATTGAAAAGGTCCTGAATTGGTAGTTGAACTCGTAATTGCAGTGATATCCGGCACTATGATTCGCTGAAACAAAAAAAAAACACAAATTTTTTCAGGTTTATTTTTACTGAAAGATTGACAGATATTTTCTATTTCGGTGTATTCAGGTGCTTTACTATGAGGTCATACGAGTTCTGAAACATTTTTGGTCAGAATGACAGGTTTTCTTGTTATTTTTCAGATTTACAGAGATTTTGAAACTGATCACGAGCTCAAAAATAACTTCAAAACTTTTTTCCGTAAATTCTAAATACTCAATTGTATTATTCACGACCTTCCGAAAGGGAGTCGATGAGAGTGAGAGAGAGCACAGAGGTGATTATTATTAGAGCGCATTTGCTCTCTCTAAATTGACAAATTTCGAGAATTTCCCGAGAGGTCATTCAGTCGAGTGACCGACAACAGTCAAGGTATGCGCGAGGCGCTATACTTTGTGTGTGTGATTCATGTCTGCGTTTCCAATGGAAGACGAGCGATCTCGCTTGATAGGTTGTCTCATGAATTCATATTGTTCTGTTTCTCTGTGTCTCTCGAGGGGGAAAACTCTCATCGATTCCATTTTTACTCTTGTCTGAAAGGTCGTGTATTTTTTTACAATTAGCTGACACAAGAAAACAGGTGAAATTGGGTTGGTCAGAAAAAAATCACGTGAAAATTTTTACTGTTTCAAAAGTAAGTTAAGTTCATAAGCTAATTGAAACAACTTATTGACACTATTTGAGACGAAATAGTATTTTGCTAGAATAAAAAAAATTATGTGGTTTTTTTTTATAAACTCATTTTTTAATCGAATACCTAAAACAATAAATTTTTTGTATTTTTTTGAAAAAAAAAATTTTCAAAAATTTACTGTTTCAAATAATTAACAAACATTTAGTGAGACATTGCCTGATATTACTCAATCAAAAACCATTTTGAATGAACAACAATTGATGAGAGAGTGAGAGACGCAGAGTTTTCCACATCCTCCGGGAACTTGGATAATCTTTTTTCTTTGTCAGGCTTCTTTCTCTGCGTCTCGCTCACTCTCCGAAATTGCGTGATTGAAATTGATTTGTGTGAAAAATTTACTGTTTCAAGTTTAGCGTGTGTTACATCAAGGAGACGCAGAGAAATCAGACAGTTTTCAGGTCACGTTTTTAATAAAATAATGTTCTATTATTTTTGATTGAAATATTTGGAGTTTACGTGTGACACGTGGCACACTCTGCGTCTCTTGCTATTTCAAAAACTGTCATTTTTTCTCAAACACTGAAAACATTACAAAAGTTCTTGTGGAACCTTTAGCTAAACTCACATTTCTCACCAAACAGTCATAGCAAGGACAACATGTGTGCATTTTGGATATGTGAAAAAAATAAACAAAATATTCTCGGCTAAGAAAATGGAAAAAAGAATGGCGCGAAAAAAAACTAGGACAGGTGCAAATAATCGACCATGTCATTCATGAATTTTCAGCCAGCAAAACTTAGTTTTTAGATTTGAATCAGTTTTTGATTTCAGAATTTTTCGTGAGATCCTCTAAGATTTTGGTTTTGAGGGTTTTTTGATAGAATTTTTTTTTCAAATTTTCGGAAGAAGAGTTCAAAGTTTATTCGTGGTTTGTGAAACATCGGTCATTATTTTCAGCTGTCCTGATTTAGTCAGATTTTTTTTTGAAAAAAAAATTCAGAATTTGGACAAACTACAGTAGGCCTGAGGAAATGTGAAAGTTTTAAATTTTTACTGTTTCAAAAACTTTTGAAAAGTTTTCAGAGAAAAGTTTTCAGAGTTAGGATTTCGGTTACTTTCCAGGAAACTGAAAATTGTAAAAAAATTGAAATTTTTGTAAGTTTTGAATTCACAAAAAAAAGTTTCAAAAAAAAAAAATTTCAGTCCAAAAAATAAGCCAAAACCTGTCCAAAATTTTTTTTTGGAAAAATGTTCGGAATTTGGACAAACTACAGTAGACATGAGAAAATGTGAAAAATTCAAATTTTTACTGTTTCAAAAACTTTTCAAAAGTTTTCAGAAATTTGGCATTTGTGGTGATAATACAAGTGTTTGGTCAATATTATCTTTTGGAAATTGGGAAAATGAAAATTGTAAGAATAACTTATGGTCCAAAAATCTCAGAAAATCAAAAAAAAACCATGTCGGCTTGCCAGAAAAAATCGAAGCCTACCAAAAATTCCAAAATACAAAAAAAAATTTCCCAAAAAATTTTTGACCTCCCCGCCAATAAACCACGTGACCCTCAAAATCTCTTTCCAATCCATTTTCCCTGATCAATTTCATTTTCTAAATCAAGCTCACAACTAAAAATGGTCAAAACTTTGCGTTCAAAAGAGCTTATGTGGATTTCAAAAATTAATCGTAAAATGAGGTAACTACAGTACTCCTCGTTCATTTAAAATGTTTTTTTTTGTTGCAGTATTCAAAAATTTCGGGACAATGTAAAAAGTTCTCGCTTAGTTGGTCAGGATTATTCTCGAATTTTGAAACATTTCAGTTCTTCGGATGATGTTTATGAGGTGAGGATTTTTTTGCAAAAATCAGAAATTTCGAGCAGAGACGCAGAGAAGACAGAAACTCTGCGTCTCTTACTCTCTCTAACACACAAAAAAAAATATTTTTGGAAGATTTTGGGCTCGGAATATAAATTGAGCTTATATTTTTCTAGACAATTTATGATTTTTTATCTGAACTAACTAAATTTTCAGAAAAATCCTGGCCCGAAATGACTCAAAACAAAAAAAGTACGCAAAAAGTTGTCACTTTTTCTCCCCTCTCTCCAAAATCTCATCAAACTACAGTACCCCTTTTTAAGGTGACAGTTGAAACATGGACCAAAGGTGACGTCAACATTTGGGTGCCAAAACAATATGTTCAAACGACCGGCGAAATGTTGACACGTTTTTTGGATACTAACAAAGAGGTACTGTATATTTTTCTAGGTTGGGAATCTTGGGCGGAACCGAAACCGGAAATTTTCGAAGTTCCGGATTTTTTGCTAATTTTCGAAACTTTTCCATAATTTTTTTTTCCGATTATTTTTCGGTAAATCGGAAAAACAGAAATTATTTCCAGCGAGAAATTCAAAAAAGTTATCATTTCACAGTTCCCAAAACGAGATACAAAAAAATATATAAATAATTCTATTTTCTATCAAAAAATCTCTAACTTTTCATGGAAATTTCCGGTTTTTTCGAGAAATAATTTCGGTTTAGCCCGAACCTGGTTGAGATCTGAGCCTAAAAGCCGGGCCGGCCCGAAATCTCACCCCTGCTTTAATAATCTTTAAAAATTTTAAAAACCCCATATTTTCAAGACCGAAGAATCAACAATAATCGAGAATGATGTGACAATTTCTGATCTGATTGATGATGAAAATGAAATGGAAAAAGAGACGGAGTCGGTCAATTCAGACCTATCCGAAACTTTGGAATTCGATACTAACACTTCTTCTTCTACTTGAATGCTTACTGACACAAATAAATATTTTTTTGAAGGGGGTACTGTATTTTGACCAAGGCTCTCAAACTAACCGATTGAACACTGTCAATATCAGTACTCGTATCATCCTCAACATATTCCATTGCCTATCTGCAAAAAAAATCGGTAAATTTTCGACAAAAAACGGAAAAAAGGCAAAAGAGCAGATGAAAAAAAAACCTTGCGATTGGCTTTTTATAAGTATAATAATAATATGAAAATAAATTATTTGATTAATACAAAAATACACGTGTTTCAAAATGGAATGATCGAAATAGACAAAACATAGAGTAAGAAGGTGTGTGTTATGATGCTGCTGATGTTGATGAATTTCGATTTTTCGACATTTTTTCCAATGCGGTTTTGAACATTTGTAAACGATCGTTCACATCAACCATCTGCAAATGTGTTGAAAATTCACTTTTGGTAAAAAAAATCAATTTTTTCTGGGAGTTTTTCGTGGAAAATTGTCAAATTAAATTACTGTGAATGCGAAAAAACAAGTGTTCATAGAAAGGTGAATATAAAAATTAGCTGAAAATTCTGAAAAATTTAAAGGTACATCATACCTTTTCAATATTTTTGTGGCTTGACCATTTTTCTTTACTTCCGAAACAGTAAATTTTTCCCAAACAAAACACATTGCTCACTGATTTCTGGAATTGTTCTTTCTTTTGAGAAAACACATTTTTTCCGAAAATTGAAAATCACCTGTTTTTTCCTGCACTTCTAGACCATGACTTTCAATTAAAAAATTATTGGAAAAAACCCCGCCGACAAAAAATGATAATCTTTTGAACATCATCAAAACAATATGTGAAATGTGTCTGCCTTTTCTGTCAATTGGAACATTTGATTTTTAGTAGAAAAAAATCACATGCTAGCATGGAAGCTACAATTAGAGAGAAGTGCGCGAAAAAAACCAAAAAAAAAAAAACTAGTCACGGACGGGATTCGAACCCGCGATGGTGATACCATAGAGACGGGTCTCTCTACGCCTTAGACCACTCGGCCACCGTGACAGACAATCTGAATTTTGTGCATTTCTTATTTATGTATAAACACAACTTTTTGCTCATTTCGTTAAACAAAACAGAAGAAAAAAAATTGTAAAGGTTTAGTTTGATCTTCTAATGAAAAAATTCAGAACTATTGTCAATCCGGTCAGATCATCCAACGGGAAAAGTGATCTACCACAAAAAGTCGACGAAAGATCATATAAAAATGAGAGATTCAGACGGTAGATCATTCTCTCGTTGGATGATCTGGCTGGATTGACAATACAATTATGTCGAACTTTTGAGATTCGAAGATTTTCGGAAATTAAAGACTATAAAGCATCGGGAATTGCAGGAAATTAATTTTTTCTAAAAAAAATTCCATTTTATCTGTGGAAAAACAAAGAGAAATGAAAACTAAACTTTTCTACGTAACAAAATCGAGTTAGCAAGATATTAGTAATCGGTTTACACATTTCTTTTTTCAATGAGGGCGGAGATTGAAAGAAAAGTAGAAAAATCTCGAAAACCAAAAAGAGAGGTATAATTAGAGGGTGTCGGCTGGGGAAAAGGAACTGGTAAGGTGTACGAGTATTAGAAAACTACGAGAAAATCAGAGATAGTGGAATTTTTCAATAAAAACGTACAGGTCACGCCACGAAAACTTGAATTTATCAAATTTTTGACATTTTTTCGTTTTTCTGGTCGTCATCCAACTTTTAGAGAAACTTTGGCACACGGCCAGGTATCTGTTTTTCATTCACTCCGAGATCATTTTATCGAAATTTTTAAACTTCTCCCAAAAATCAACCAACCTTATTCAAATAATCCGCTCTTCCTTGCGTTTCGCGATGTTTTCGATTGAATAATCTCTTCTTTTTGTCCACAATCTTTTTCTCATCATCCAATTTATCCTGTGTGATTTGCGCTTTATGATGATAGTCATCCAGTTTCGTTCGAGCATCGTTCAAAAGGTTCAGGAGGAAGTTGTATTGTTTGCCGTCGAGAAGTCTGCAATGAAATTTGGCAATTTTTCTCTGCGTTAATTTTTTTTCGAAAAGTCAAAAAATTTTCGTAGAAAAGTAGCGCGAAATGTTTTAGCGAAAAACTCAGTGAAATTTTTCGAGAAAAATATACTTTTGATATTTTCACCCATTTTCTTCGTTTTTTGCTCGTCTTTTGAAGTCACAAAAAGCGTATTAATAAGTACTAAAAAAGTGAAATGTGTCTGCCTTTTTTTCAATTAGAACATTTGATTTTTAGTAGAAACAAATCACGTGCTAGCATCCAAGCTACAATTAGAGAGAAGTACGCGAAAAAAAAGAAAAATAAAAAAAAATTTAGACACGGACGGGATTCGAACCCGCGATGGTGATACCATAGAGACGGGTCTCTCTACGCCTTAGACCACTCGGCCACCGTGACACACAATCTGAATTTTGCGCATTTCCTATTTATAAATACAACTTTTTGCTCATTTTGTTAAACAAAACAAGAGAAAATAAAAATGTAAAGGTTTAGTTTGATCTTTCGATGAAAAAACTTAGAGCTACAATTATGTCGAACTTTTAAGATTCGAAGATTTTCGGAAATTGTAGGAAATTAACTTTTTCTAAAAATTTTAATTCTTTTCTCACCTTCCACAGTCACCAAAATCGTTCCAAAACTATCAAAATGAAACATTCGAAAATAAATTTTGCACTTTTTTCGGGTCTTTCTTTTCCAAAAAACCCAATTTTTTTTCAAAGAAAAAAAACCACCTACTTATCCTTGAGACTCTCATCAATCTGATCATTCAATAATTGAACTCTCGTCGTCACGTTCAAAATATCCAGTGCCAAATTGTGATGCGCAACAGTTTCTTTCGCTTTCAAGTTCATTTCCAATGTGTCAGATGCTCTTTCGAGTTCTCGCTGTATGTATTGTGTTCGGATTGTGTTCGACAGCGACTGATCTAGTGCGTATTGGAGAATCGACAACTCTCGAGCCGATATCCGCCGTGCTTCTTTCACTTTTTCGAGTGCGTCGATTGTGTCACGAGAGGCTATGCTGTATTCTTTTGGTTTCTGAAAAGAAATTTTGATTTTTTAAGGGTCAGAAAAAATTGGCAAAAAAACCGTTCCAAATCGTCAAATTCCACAGCACATTTCGAAACACACAAAAGTTGTACAGTAATCCAGACCGCAAAAAAATTCAACTTTTTTCGTGCCCGAAATATTCACATTACGAAAATGTATTCTTCTCGATTTTTTTTCGCAAAAAAAAGTACTTTTCGGCTACAAAATTTTTCGAAAAAAAACTCACCCCATTCTCGTCCAAATTCAATCTAGCCTTCCGAATTGATTCTTCAAGTTCGTTCAATTCTTGAAACAGAGCCTTTCGGAAAGCTCTCGATTTTATCTTCGTTTCAGAGTAAGATGTCATCAATTCGGTCATTCGAGCATTATCACTAAAAAATGCGTTATGTTTCTCAAAATACGTGAACAAACTAACCCAGTCGATGCGCGAGAAAGAGTTTTCGAGACAGTTCTCCATCTCTCCGTGATCGCCTCATTTGCATGCTTCTGCTGCATGAACAACATCGCCGATTGCTCAATTTTCACGGCAAGAGCTTCTAATTGTGCACTGACGTTTATGCTCATTCGTATCACTTCCATTTTTTTGCGATTTCCATCGCTGAGGTGTGCCTCTTCGAGAATCGCTTGGAATCGTTTCAATGAAAGTTTGTTGAGGTTTTCGAGTGGATCGAGTTCTTGGTCAGAGTCATCATCGGAGTCGACACTTTCTTTATTACTGGAAAAATGAAGGGAAATTAAAAACGATATTTTGAAAATCAAGAACTATTTTTATACTCGAAAAAAAAAATGAATTTCGGTTCCAAAATTCCAAAATTTCTCCACATTTTTCGAAAAATACTTTGGGAAAATATTTAATCCCTGTGATAAAATCCTAAAAAAAAGAATGACTGAAATTTTTTATAAATTTGTAGGAAAATTATATTTCCCACGTTTTTTTTCGTGACCTTTTTTCCGGCAAACTATGTTGAAAATTTACAGGAACATTCTAAAGAAGCGTGTAAAGGTCTCGTCACGAAAACACAACAACTTTCGACATTCCTCAGCAGTTTTTTATTTAGATTTTTTTGGTTTTTTCTTTGGCCAGAGCCTGCTTTTGTCAGAAAAAACCGCAAAATTGGGGAGTTTTTCAAAATAAAAAAAAATACTGAAACTTTTAAAAGTTTCATGCCTCACCTCGATCCGATTTTCTGTGTATATTCCCGAATTGTACATCTCACATCATCTTCTAACTCAAGCAATGGCGTATTTTTCGATCTCCGATATTTTCTGCTGATCGGCTCAGTTTTGTTCAAATTTCTAACAAGGAACCGAAATTCGTGTCGTGCTTCTTCGATTTGTGAACCGCCAAACGCCGCGAACCATAATGTAAATGATTTGAATCGATCTGTATTACTATCCACTCGGAGAGATGTTGTAACAAGCCATCGAACCACGGGGAATATATGTTCATAGTCTAACTTGACGATTTGATGTGGTGCAAGAGTGTGTGGACAATGAAGTTGTCCGAGAGCAAGAGAAAGAGCTTCTGATATCGGGCTGAAAATGAGAAACTGGCCGTTTATTATAATAATTTGGAAAATAGAAAAACTCACACTTTTTTGCGAAACGACATGTTTTCTTGATATAAAATATCTACATCAACTTTAAACGAACATTTTGTTATCAGCCAAACAATTCCACCAACTAACCGATCGAATATTGGAATTGTTTCGACTCTTGCTCGATAATAACCGGCTGCGTGAAGAAGATGAACACAATTCAACTCACTTTTCTCTATCACCTGAAGCGCTTTTATTTTTACAAATTATTGAGAAGTATTTTGAAAAAAACTTACTAGATTAGGATCAGACATTTTTGAAGCACAACCCCAATTTCAACGACGCCTCTGGCTCTTGTGAATGAGATTTTTTTTTTCAAAAAATAAACCAAAAATTTGTCGTCGCCTAAAATGTATAAGGTGGAAAAAGGCGCCGCCGTGTTGACACTTTTCCCATTCATTTCATGAAATGAATTCAAAAAATTATTTTTTTTGCGCTCGCAAAACAAAAACAAATCTTCATTCTTTTTTGAACAACGATTTGACGATTTTTGCAATTTTCCGGTCTGAAGATGCAGTCTTTCCGCCCTTCACTTTCCTCGACAACTTTTTCTTGTTGATAGTGGGATTTCTGGGGGTGGCAGCGCTTGGAGTTTGACCGGGAGCTGGTGTGTTTCCGGCAGCGGTTGTGTTGGGAGGTGGTGGGATTTCTTCTGGAATTATTTTTCGTTAGAAATGGATTTCTCATGTTCTTAAAAATCTTAATTTTTCCGATGTGTGCGGTTCAAAAAACAAAATTTTCAAAAGTGTTTACACAAGACGTTCGTCGTTCCTCAATTTTGCAAAAAAAAGTTTCCTAACTTACCGAGCTCATTCATTATCGAGGGTTGTTTCTTCTCTTGTGGTTTCTCAACAGTATTTTTGTCCGCAGCCTTTTCCATAACCGATGTTGGCACCTGTTTCCTCACACTCTTTTTGACATCCTGACTTCGAACTTCATCCAAATTGATCGTTAGATCTTTTGTCAAATCTTTCGTGTCATCCTCTTTCGGTTTCCTAAACTTCTTCTTATCCGTATGATTTTCCACTTGCTCCATACTCGGATCCTTCTTCATTTTCTGCTTCAACAATGGTTTTGGCAGATGTTCCCAGTTATCCTTTTTGAAATAATCCTTCGGTTCTTCCCAAACATAGCTCACTTTTTGCTTCGTCTTCTCATCCTTCCACTTACAATACTCCGGCGTTTCCTTCGTCTCCCAATCGTACGGATCTGTCCAATTTGTTCCCGCTTTATCCATCAAATTCTTCATCGTCTGGTGGATCATTTCATAGTCAGGCGCCATGTAATAACCACAATTCCGCAGGTTGTCGTCCACTTTTGCCATCGTCTCCTCTTTGAACATTTCCGCGAGTTTCGCCGATTTTTTGACACCCTCCAAATCTTTTTCCTCGTTGGCCCATGGAAGTGGCGAGAGAAATTCGGCCAACATGAACATCAGCGACCACACATCATCCGCTCGGCCCTAGAAAATTATCAGGACTAGGGTTGTACTTCTATTTTTGCAATAAAATCTTGCGCGTATGGTCTCGTCACGATCACTGAGATGTGTTCGTGACGAGACCGCGCTATTTTTTGTTTCGTCGCCAATTTATTTTATGTCGGATGTAGTTGGAGCCAGGAGGCCTAAGAGCCCAGTCACGGCCAGCGCTGGTCTATCAAGTTAATTTCTCACGATTTACGAAACCCGCGAGATGTCGGCACACACATTTATTAAAAATCGGCTTCGGGACATTTCGAAACCAGAAATTTGGAAACCGCATGAAATTTTCAAAAAAAAAAATTCGCAGTTTTTTTCTCGAAACTAAAAAAAAGCAAAGAAATACCAACTAAAAAATGGGATGTAAAGAAGAGACAGACGTTTCCCGAAACCCGCGAGATGTCGGCACACACATTTATTGAAAATCGGCGAAAAAACACTTTTTGAAAAAAAAAACTGCAAAATTTTTTAAAAATTTTCATGCGGTTTCGAGATGTCGCGGTTTCGAAACGTCCTGGTTTTTTTAAATGTCCGGTTTTGAGATGTCGCGGTTTCGAACTGTCTGGTTTCGAAATGTCGCGGTTTCGAAATGTCCCCGGACCTGTTAAAATGCCTTCTTCCGCATAAAAATCAATTTTTGTCAAAAAACCATAAACCATAATTGAACATTAGAATTATGAATTAAAATATACAAATTCGATCATCATCTAACCAATATAAACCATCTCTCCTCATTTATTCCATTCCCATTTTATGGCTCAAAAAACTTGTGCGATTAGCATTTTCGACTACGAACCATCGTTCATTCGATACAATCAGAAGGATGCGGCATTGTTGCCGATCGCCGAGTTGCCCAAATTCGACGGTGATCCAAAACTGTTCGCCGAGTTCAAACGACAATTCGCTGTGATTGTTGGCAAGTATCAACTCGAGGACGACAATCAGCTACGAGTTTTGAGGATGTGTCTAGTTGGCGGAGCTCGAAAAGGTGTGCAATATCTGCCGTCGAGAGTGGAGCATGCTCTGCGAAAACTCGAAGAATGGTTCGGAGCCGATCAGACATTTCTAGTTGCTCAATTACCATCGATTCGCAATTCAACCAGTCCCATTGAGTTGTATGAATTTTGGTCGACAGCGACTCGGAAATTGAAAAACTGTCAGGAGAATTGTGACTTTCTGGTCGAACCGTTGAAGCAGAAACTTCCACGTCGACTAGTTTCCCAGCTCACATCGGTAACAACAATCCCATCGCTCTTGAGCAAAATCCACTGGATTTCACGGCTCGAAATGAGCTCAAACAACAAGGACGTCATCGAAAAACAAACGGAGCGACGAAAAAAAGAGGAGGAGAAGACGAATGAGTGTAGATTCTGTTTCGAAGAAGGGCATCAACAGGAGGATTGTAAACGATACGACACTCCGGAGAGACGCAAGACCAGAGCCATCACGTTGAAGTTGTGTTTTGCGTGTTTGAGAAGTGATCACAGTTTTCAACAGTGTCGAAATCCTTGCGTCCTATGTTATCGGTGTAATGAGGAACATAAGTTTCACGCGTTTCTGTGTAAATTTACACCAAAGGATCGGAAAGTTGAATCGTCTGATAAATAAATTTTTCCGTTTTACATACTTGTTATCAGGTGAACTACAATGTTCCTTTAAATTCTGACGATTCTCTGCCTCATATTCAAAACTTTCAGAAAATTTTGACCAGGCCCGGGATTTTTTTGAAGAACAGAAAATGTTTGTAAATTTCTTTCTGAACTTTAGAGCTACTTCAATTTTTTTTGGAACAAAAATTTCGGAAAAAAATTCCTGTTTCAAAACATCTTTATAAATTTATTTTTCAATTTCGAGGGGTTATGGTTCGTTATTGTACATCCAGCCAGATCATCCAACGTAAAAATGATCTACCAACTAAAATCGAGGAGAGAGCACGAAAAAATTAGAGGTTTAGACAGTAGATCAAACTCGCGTTGGATGATCTGGCTGGATTGACAATAGCTCATTTTTCCCTGAAATTTTCAAAAAATCTCAAAATATTTGGCCAAAAATGTGTTACAAAAATCGATAGGAAAAAAATTTGCAAAAAAATGCAAAAAAAATTGCAAAAAAAAAAACTGTGCAGCAATTTCTACTGAAAATGCGTGAAAAATGAATCGAAATGAAAAATATCAAAATTTTGAAACAGTAATTTTTCGCAAAATTTCCCATTTTTCCCCCCTTACCAATTCCTTCAACTCATGCGCATTCGGCGACGCATACATTTGTGTTCCTCGAAACTCGGTGTGCGCTCTCGCCACTCTCCAACGATACTCCGACGGATTACACGACGTCGCGTCACCGTCCATACTCTTCATCACCGACTTCCGAACCTCCTTGTTTTTCAAAACGAATCGCCGCGAAAGTCCGAAATCGAAGAGGTAGATCAGTCGACCTTTGAGAATATCATCGGATGGACCGAGAGCAAAGTTTGACGGTTTGATGTCGCGGTGAAGGAAACCGTTGTCGTGGAGTAGTTTTATTCTGAAAATATGTATTTGATTTTTGAGTGATGACAAATATTTTTCGAATTTTTTTTTTAATCAAAAAATTTACTGTTTCAAGTTCCCTATAACTATTTTCATGCAAAACCTCGGACAATTGGACAATCTGAGTTTCGATAAACTAGATTCAAAGGAGGCAAAGTCGCCCTAATGATAATGAGAACTCTTTCACTCTGATCGTCTTCCTTTTCACAGTGTCTTTTGGAATTTTTGCACATTTTTCTAGGCCAGGCACGGTTTTTGTGGGCGTGGCCTAATGCGGAGTCCAAAAGCAAAAAAAAGTGTAAACAAAAAAAAAACTATACCCTTTCAAAAAAGCCACAACGAATTCGCAGTGAAAAAATAAATAGTATAGAGAACGAGGAGAGCGTAGTGAGTTAGACAGTTTTTGTTTGAGATTTTTTTTATGTTCCTTTAAATGTGTTTGGTAAATACTTTTTTTTCTTCGAAATTAGATGAGAGGAAATATAATTTGAAAATGAGAGGTTCTGAGAAAAGGTCACGATATTTATTTATTTTTCTATTATCAACTTGCAAAAAAGTGGCCAAAATTAAATCGAAATCAAGAGACGTTAGGCATACTAAGGAGCATCATGAACATCGTCGTCCGCGCTGCGTGTCCGCGAGCGGTCGCCTCTCCACTTTTCTCTCTGTCTTTTCGAAATGAGAACCGCGACGCGGACACGCTTCGCGGCCGACGATACTAAGGAGCGAGTTTTTTTCAAACCGGCTCTTATTTTCTATTTAATTTTTGCCACCTGTTTGCAATTTGATAATATTTTCAAAAATTTTGAGAAAAAAATCAACTCGAAATTTGAAAAAAATTACTGTTTCACAAAAATTATTTCATTTTTTTTTTCTGACTTACGCATACAAACACTGTATCCCTATCCGACACCAAGTGCCCGTCGTCAATGTCTCCGGATTCGGACTGCGATACTTCAAAGCTCTCAAATTCTCCCCAAGCAATTCCATGATCAAAAAATGATATTTGATCTTTTTGCCCGCCTTAACAACCATCGGAAAATTGCTGACTTTCCGAATTTTCAAATCTTTCAACACGTCAATCTCCAATTTGATCGCCGAACCACCTTCTTGACTATTTGATTCGATTTTCATTGCATAGATTTTGTCATCTTTTGACACTTTAAACACTTGACCAAAACCACCTTCATCTATTTTCTCCACTATTTTGTAACCTGTCACTCTAAATACAAAGTCAACTTTTTTGTGTTTTTGATTTTGAGAAAGTTACTCACACATCTCCAACGTTGAACACGAGTTCTTCGTTGGCTTGATTATCTTTGTGGTGATTTTGTTTCTCATCGCTCATTTCTATCGTAAAATACAATATAGGAAATAGAGAAATCAACTTGCATCTTGGCTTTTATACCCTTCACGTGACCCTTTTCTCGGTTTTTGAATTTTTTGATTTTGAAACAGTGAAATTTTTGAGTTTTTGATTTTATGTTCCGCCAGGCCAAAACAAGATCACACTACCCTTTTGATTCTTAATCTCATTTTGAAACAGTAAAAATTTCAAATTTTTTAAACAATTTTTTTCGAGAAAAAACAACAAAAAAAAAACACAATGAAACATGTGCGCTCTAGCGAACTCTGTGTTTTCATTGAATTTTTTTTTTTTTTTTTTTTTGAAACACTGTGACGCACTTTTGCAGACTTTCTTCTCGAATTATTTCCTCTTTAGAGCTACCAGAAAAATGAGAAAAAAAAATGTTTTTTTGGAGAAAATCTAGAATAAAAGTTGTTCAAACTTTTTGAAAATACTCCACCGGGAAAAGTTTCCAAAAATTTTCGAAAATTTCCGGTCCGTTATTTTCGGGCCGAGCTCTCGGGCTCCGGGCTACAACAAAGACCCCTGAGCCAACCTCTCCAGCATAAGTAAATAAGTTTTATTTATTATTAGTCTTTTTTCATTTTTCTCGTTTTTCTTGTACTCGAAATCAATACAAAACCTGTCAAAATATTCCATTTAACTTTTGTGTTTAATCGTTGAACCATCATCATCGATACGTATTTCAACACCGGCCAAGTTTTCTGTAAAAAACCAAGATTTTTTTAGAAAGTTTGATCTAGGAAATTTTGAAAAACCTTTCTTGAAATGTCTGAAATATTTTCGTTGCGCGATGAATGCTGCAATCGCTGATATAACAGCTACAGTTGTGTTGAGAATCAGATGCATTGGAAGGGTGAACCAGCTGGATAAGAAGAAGGTTGTAGTTGTTGCGATTCCCTGAAAAAAAAAAAACACATTTTTCTTTCAGCGGAGATTTTTGAGGAAATAAATAATTGCAAACATATTCCGGGTTACGCGCTCCTGTTTGATTTTTAGATGTGGATATTCATTTTTCTTCAAACTCAAGATGTAAAAAAATCTTATCACTCCAAGTTGAAAAACACATTTATAAAAAAGTTTTGAAACAGGAAAGTTTTTCATTTTTCAAAAATGTTTAACTTTGGTCAATTTTGATAGTTCAAGATGGTTTTGTCAGAAAATTTCTTCAAAATTTTTTTGTGAAAAAAATTTTGTTTCTTCAAAGTACTGTATCTTACCCCGAAAAATTTACTAATTGCAAAAGCGTGCGACGATTCTTGAGAGTAACCGTCAACCAGATATGTTTGCATTTCAATTTGAAGTATTGCATCGCCGAAGCCGAGAAAACCAGAGCACAGAATGGCCACGTATTTACTGCAAAAATTTTGAGATTTGTTGGAAAAAAATTTTGAAAATTTTTGGCCAAATAAAAGTAAAAACACATCGAGCGGAACAGGAATTTGGGGGCGGAGCCTATTTATTTCCCATAAAAAATATGTCTTGGCTCCGCCCCTTTTGTTTAAGTTTACCATAAAAACTGAAAATATAGTTAAATTTTTACCCGAAAAAAAAACTTGAAGTTTATGGGAATTTTTTTAGGTTTTGAAATTTTGAAAAAATTCACTTTTTGAGATTTGTTGGAAAAATAATTTGAAAATTTTTGACCAAATAAAAGTAAAAACACATCGAGTCTGCTAGTGATAAGGTTGATATTAAAATTTTTTAGGGTACTTTTGTGGGGGCGGAGCCTATTTATTTCCCATAAAAAAATGTTTGGCTCCGCCCCTTTTGTTTGAGTTTACCATAAAAATTCAAGTTTGTTAACCAAAAAAAAACTTGAAATTTATGGGAAGTTTTAAGATCTTAAATTTTTGAAAAAAAGTCACTGTTTGAGATTTTTAAACTTGTTAGAAAAATAGATTTTTGAAAATTGTAACAAAAATATCACCAGAAAAATGTTTTTTAGGGTACAAAAACTTGTGGGCGGAGCCTATGTCTTGTAAAAACTTAACCATAAACTCAAAATATAACTAGATGATTAACCAAGCAAAAGTTGAAAGTTATGGTAAATTTTTTAACTTCAAATTTTTGAAAAAATTCACTGTTTCAACAAACATTGAAAAAAAAATCGTTTTTTTCGAATTCTATTCTTTGCCAGTTCGGTATTTCAAAAAACGAAGTGTGATTGTGTAGCTGAATTTTGGAAATTTTTCGTAACCTTTTCTCTAAATCTCTCATTTACAATTATATTTCATCGGTTTAAGCCACGCCCACAAAACAAAACCAACTTTGGCTCAAAATACGACACATTTTCTGTGGTGTGCAGCGGAGCGTCGTTTGGGAAAAAAAGCAAAACGAAAGCATAGACAATGATGTGAATTGATATACCGATGGCATAAATGTATTCTCTTCCGATGAGTTTGGCACGTGTTCCAATTAGAGATAGAATCACACTGGCCGATACTTGACCGATGCCAGTTGCGATACAACTAATCGCAAGCCATTGGGTTGTATTTCCACCGAGACGAGATGTGAATTTGATACATGTCGGGTAGATGGCTGAATTACACGGGTTGGAGGGGACCTCGAGAAAAAAACTCCGAACAAAATTATTCCGTTTTTTTTTGTTTTCACGTTTTTTTTTCAAAAAAACAAACTGAATTTCTGGGTCACGCTGGTAATTTTCTATCTGCAAAAAAACGTGAAAATTTCTCGGATTGAAATTAGTCTGACTTCTCTGTGCCTCTATTGAAATACCTCATAAAAAACCCGTGAATTTGGAGAATGTTTTTCATTGTAACTTGTAAATTTTTACTGTTTCAAAAGTTCTTCAAGTTTTTCTCAGTTTGTGACTCACTGATTTGCAGAATTTAGTCCAATGATGAGTCTCTTGAGGTTACAGTCATCTAAAAACGCCCAGTTTCTTATCAGATTTTTTTCGAGCTTTGAGAAATTTGGATCGTGTCGCTGGATAGATTTTTCAAAAAGAACCTGAAGTTTCAAAAAACGATTTTTTCCCCAAGAAGTTTGATCACCTTTCGGATTTGGTTTGTGTTGGTTTTTTGATGTTTAAAAAACTTTACATAGATCTGTTCAAAAACAGAATAAATTTTTGTAATTCTAGTTCAAAAAATCGGTGAGAACCAGTTGAGAACCATGATGAAAAAAAAGAAACAAAAAATTATGTGACTTTGAAATCCTATCAGTTAATTTTGACTTGTTCTAAATTTTTGAGAAATTAAAAAAAAAAATTTTCAAAAATTTACTGTTTCAAATAATTTATTTGTGCCAAGTTTTATAACCAGGACAATTTTTCAATATCGGACATTTAATATCAGACCTGTTTCAAAAAAAAATGAAAGTTTCAATGTCTCTAATGTGAATTTGAAACACTCACCAACCCAAAACGATCTGGCAAATCCCAAATACAAAAAAATGATGATCATAAAAAACATTTTCCGTGTACACATCACTTTGACCGTTTGTCCGAGTGTTTGACAAACTGTCCTTTTCTCCTTTTCCACATAATAAACTGGTCGAGGTAGAAGAGCCACATTGATTGCTCCGAATATATTAATTCCGATGAAGACATAGCAGAGGATTGAGTACTGAAAAAATAGAAAGATTTTTGGGAGCAAGTTTTTTTTTGCTTTTTTACCTGACCATTTTCGATGGACTCTGATAGAGTTTGATTTTTGAACATTAGCAATAAAAATATTCCGCCGATTATCAAACTGCAAAAAATATACAATTATTGTTGAGGGGGCTGAATTAGATCCCCTGAATCGGGCCACAGATCAGGCCTACCAAATCGGGCCTCGAGAAGTGGAGCCAAGTTTAGTTTGCCGTGACGTTTCAGTGTGCAATTTTGTGATTTTTTAGGTTCCGTCAAAATTAGCAATACTCCTCCGTGGAACTCAAAAAATGGCTCCAAAGTTTGAGCAGAAAATATTCTTTTTCAGCTTTTTTGACCTCGTTATTTTCGGGCCAGGCTCTCGGGCTCCGGGCTACAATGTCATCCCTGGCTGTGCTAAAAGTTAAAGTTTTCAGGAAAAAATTATTTGAATGTTGTTGAGAATGATGAATTACATCCAGTTGACTCATCCAGGTGTACTTTCTTGAAAGCCAAGATTTTTATTTATCAGAAAAACTTTATATGCAAACACATCAAATGAGGAATACTCTAATTTTGTTTTCGACGATGTTTTTACACCAAGTGTACTAGTTCTATTCATGAAACTTGCCACAAATAAGTTTTTTGAAACAGTAAATTTTTGAAAAAAAAAATTATTTAAATTTTTTTCATAAAACTTCTCGGAAACATAGGCTAAGTCAAAACTGACTGAAAATTGTTGGGAAAATATTTTTAAGTCACATATTTTTTTATTTTGGATTTTATTGCTACGGCTCGAGACCAATTTTGAACTTGATTTTAAAGACACCAAATCTTATTATTCAAAACTTCAACTTTCGATGTAAGTGGCTCAAAAAACCAAAAATGTTTGAAAGAAAAAACAAAACAATTTTTTGTCGTGGGTTACTGTACTTGACCACGCACACAAACGGTGTTTGCGGACGGCAATCTTCAGGAGAATGAAAAAAGTTTTTTTTTCTTTTTTTTCGAAATCAATTTCTGAGTGACAAGGTGTCTTTAAGAAAAGTGGGCCCTTCAACTAACGCTGTTTTGAAAATAGTCCACATGATAGAAGTGTTCCTCTCAACCGTTTCATTCGTACTATTCTCAGTCAACGCTTTTCCTTGTGCAATTCCCAACAACGTTGCACCAACTCCCATCAAAGCACTCGTCGAATACAACCCGATCGGATTAATATTCAAAAATGTTGCCTGATAAACAAGATAGAAACATATTCCGACAAACATTGACCATTTTGCGGTGAGTTTTTCGACGATAATACCGCCAAAAATACAGCTGAACGAGTTGAAAAACCAGAGAATTGTGAAGCCGATATAGCCGGCGTGCGGGTTTATTGTGCCGCGAAGACGCGACTCACTTTCCATCAGCGGTTCTTGGATGAATTCTGGAGAATTTTTGGCTGAGTTTCTAATCTGGCGGAGGGCCAAAATATGGAGCAACCCCTAATTCACGTCGATTCTATTGCAATAATTGAAATAGAGAGAGAGAGAGACGCAGAGAAAAATACATTCCGAGAGAACTACAACATTGTTCTCACATATGTGCTCTATTGCTCTCTATGGAACAAACTTCCTTTTTTAATTTTTCAAAATCTTGATTTTTGGGTTTATGCAATAGAGCCATTAAATCGCTGTACCGACAACACACGCGTCTCGCACACTGCCATCATTTGTGTGTGTGGTGGCCACGCCCACACTGCGTCTCGCTCTATTTCAATGATTGCCAATTCTCTTTTGCTTGATACGACGTGGTTTTTGTAAAAATAAAATATTTCGTAAAAATTATATACAAAAAGGCACCTGAAATAGATAGGACTCAGGCCTGTTTTTCGAAAACGAATTTTTTTCAGTAATATATTTAAAAAAAAAAACACAAACTTTAAACATGTTCATCTTTTCACATTATTTTGAAACAGTAATTTTTTGAAAATCTCGATTTATCTTCTTTCTCAAAACTGAACGTGGGTGCAACAAAATCTATATCAAAATCAGTGTGTTTTTTGTTTGAACGGGATTAATACTTTTGTAAAATATAGTCTAGTTTGTGGTTGATCATTGTATCGGTTTGTTTCGAATGGTGCTATTTTAAAATTTGAAATTTTTTGAATCTCAACATTTCAAGAGAAATACAGTTGAAATTTGTTCAATGTTACCAATCACGCTACACACATTGAAGAACTTATCAAAATTCTTTATAAACAAATATTTTGAAACAGTTAAAAAATTCTGAAATTGTCATTTTTGTGGTAAAAAATTGGCTCTGTTTTACAATGTTCGACCTTGCTCATAGTAAATACTCACATCACAAATCGATGTACTTTGCAAAAAAAAAATCAAAAACTTTCCCCCATGGGAAACGAACCCTTAGCCTCCTGCCTACTAGGCATTTATCTTCCCTACTGCGCCACGAAACAACATCGGATCTGAGGAAGGACATTTACGAAGATTTTATAAAACAATATGTTGAAACAGTAAAAATTTCAAAAACTTTTTCATCTCAAAATTTTCGGTTTTTTTTCAAATAACCCTTTCTCACCTTGTGACATGAATGCAAAATAGTTCAATAAATAGGAAATCGAGAATCTCGCGACATTCAAAGTTCCTTGATCAATCCGCATTATTCTGAAATGAAATGAAACTTGTTTGTATCATAAAAAATGACAAAGTATTATTTTAGGTTTCAAAAACATAAAACTTGTTTTGACGAAAAATGCACTTTATTACCTATTTTTTTGTCGAAAACCCTATTTTTTATGTTCAAAAAAATTGATAATTGTTTTTTTTCAGAAATTCCAATTCAAAATCGATAATTTGAAATGGGAAAATTATATAATTTGTTGGAGAAAAAATATTCAAAAATAGATTTGTTCGTCTCCACCCATTTTCAAATATTGTCCCGCCTCTTCTCAAATGTTTTAACCGGTTTCATATATTTTTTTCTTCCACATAATCTCTGACAAAAAAAAATCCAATTAAAATCAACAATAACAAATGGAGTGTTATTTTGGATCGTTTGGTTGCTCTATAAAAATGAATGATTTTTTGCGGGCAAAACAACATGGAAAACTAACCTTGTTGAAAATGTGATAATTTGTGAAAATGGATTCGTTGAGCAAAAATGGCTGAAATAGCGGAGAGAAATGCGAAAAATGAATAGAGAAGAAGATGCGATAGAAGAGGAAATGATTTGGACAGGAAGAAGGCGACTGTTGATGAGGCACCCTGGAAAAACTAGGTGGTCTGAAGTGGGCCAGGTCCGATTTTATGGCTCCGCGACATTTCGAAACCGCGACATTTTGAAACCGCGACATTTCGAAACCGCGACATTTTGAAACCGCGACATTTCGGAACCGCGACATTTTGAAACCGCGACATTTCGAAACCGCGACATTTTTCGAAACCGCGACATTTCGAAACCGCGACATTTTGAAACCGCGAAATTTTGAAACCGCGACATTTCGAAACCGCGACATTTTAAATCCGGAAATTTTGAAACCGCGACATTTCGAAACCACGAAAATATGTGAAAAATTTGAAAGGCGTGACGACGTGACCTTTTATGCGGACTTCAAAAAGAAAAAATGTCCATTTTCAATTTTGACCACACCCACAAAACTGTGCCCGATCTAGAAAAGTGTGCGAAAATGGGACGATTCAAAAATCTTTCCCGATGCAGAATTGTTGTGTCCCTTTGAATAACTACGGTATTTTTGTTCCAGTAATTAGACACATTTTCCGATTCCGGTTCAGCCAAATTCTGATCGTAACCTTTGTACCATGCTGATTATCGCACATGGACAAATATATTTTCCAACTTTCGATAATATCTCAGCTGGAAACCGGTTATGTTCGCAAAGTTCAAGTTCTTTTGGACTAGTTTTTTTGTGCTACAGTAACTACTGTATTTTCAATATCATGTGAGTTTGATACTTCGTCTAGATGACTATCAAAAACGAACTGGAACCCGGTGGCCTGAATCGGTGAGGTTTTGAGATAGCTTAACTTGAAAATCAGAGAGCCGGGCCGAAAGTTTTCCTTTTTGTCGGTCTGGGAAAGGGCGGCCCATGGAATGGAGGGTAAAAATAAAGAATTAACCAATTTTTTAACTTTCAAGGTTTTCTAAAAATGCATACTTCCATTTTGAAGGTACTGTATGTTCCTATAAATTTTTAGAGCTCCTACTTTCCCTAATATCAGAAAAATTGGGCTTCCAGGCTCTCAAAACGGCCCGAATTTTTCCTTTTCCATATTTTACCAACCTGGAGAATTTCAGACTCACAGACAGAAAATGTTTATCATCACTGATTTTGCATTCAAAATCACAGACACCAAAAAAAAATTGTTTTGAAAAAATAAGTCTTTGTTCGAAATATCAATGAAGTTTTTTTCTTTTCATGTTTTTCAATTATTTGAAAAAAAAAACGGTTTTAAAGTGCATTTTTTTCGTCACACCGAAACAAGTTATGAACAGTACTTTCTGTTCAAAACAGAACATTTTTGTTTCATGATGTTTGGATAACTCTGTGGGTTTATCGTAATTTTCAATGAAGTCTTTGTGACTTTGAGAGAGTAAGACACGCAGAGATAGCCACCTGTTAGACGAAAAAATTCCAACAGCATGGAAGAAATGTGGGGATGAGAAATTCTTTGATTTTTTTCCATTTCAAAAAAAATTTTTGAAAATTTTTACTGTTTCAAGAGATAGTCAAAGTTGCACAACGATGAAGGTGAATAATAATATTTTTGCAATAGAACCTGTGCCTTATAGATGAGACATTTTTGGTGTTTTTTAGAGGGCTCAAAAAGAAGAAGCCTTGCCCGATCTATGTACTGGGCTCCAAGCTCCAAGCTCCAAGCTTCGGACCGGGCTCCAAGGCTCCTTCTGTTATTTTTTGTTCAAATTTAGAGCTCCGCGACGTTTCGAAACCGTATTGGCCAACATGTAGGTTGAAATTTCAGCTACAAATATTTCGAGAACTACATTTCTAGACTTTTCAGATGCGTAGAATCAGATTATGATATCAAACATTTCTGGAAATTTTCTCTGAACCGAGAAATGATAGCGTTATCAATAGAGCGCGTTTTACCTATTCGATTTTTGGAATATGAAATTCAACAAAGAGGAGTCGTATCCCGCGGGATGTCGGTACACACATGTATGCAAATCTCATGCGGTTTCGAAACGTCGCTTTTTCCCCAGCGCTTCTTTTTTCTCTAACTTTTTTCAATACTTTTTTCGAGTTTCTCTTACACTGTAAAACTTGAAAATGGCAAACGCATGAGATGATTGGGTCGAGTATCCATCACATAAAAACGAGTAGATTTGTGTTTGAATGATCGCGTCGCCAAATCCGAGGAAAAACGAGCTAACCATCGCCATTTCGACACTGCAAAATTTATCGAAAGAAATGATTGTGTCTGGGTCACACAGACATTTGAGACACTTCTGAAGCTCTTTTCTCATTTTTGATTTCAGAACAATGTTATTTGTGTTTTTGGTCATTTTTCTATCTGGTTCAAAAGCAACCGAAACTCCAAGTGAATTCAAAAATGCTGAAACTATGATGGAAACGTTGATAACTGCCGCAGAGCAATATAGAATCGCGGATTTGACACCTCTGTTAGACCCACATTTTGTTATTATAGTCGATGGTATTGTCAGAAAAAACACTTTGGGAGAACTGCTAAATGTTCTACCTTCCAAGAACCAACAAGTATCGTATTATGATTTGAAGAAAAAGGCTGATGAAGTTCGTGTAGTTTTGAAATACTTTGTCAAAACTTCGCAGGAGAAATGTGAGGCTCGTTTTGAATTGATTCGAATTGGCAAAAATAGGACTGTTTTGAAAAGTATTATTCTCACGGATTGTATTGCTTACCGGGACTATGACTAAACTTTTTTTACATGAAAAAAATGTTTTTATTTAATTAATTCGAAAGAAAAAAGCCGGAAAAAACCGCGGAAAGGATTATCATTAGAGCGCACTTGCTCTCTTCAAGTTTTGTGGATTTTTAAAAGTTTCCGTGAGGTCATTCAATCGAGTGACCGACATTTCACGGGAAGCGAAGTGCTATGGAGGATGCACGCTCTCAGTTGATTTTTTTCAGTGTTTTTGAAAAATAACAACATTTCAAATTTTTACTGTTTCAAAAGTTTTATATCATATTTTTAATTAATAGAAGAGAATGTTAGTTTATAAAGTTTTCCTTTACACGAAAGTGGGCGTGGTTAGAGCACCCAAAACTTTTAGATTCTTATTTTTTTGATTTCTCATTTCTTATTTTTCCTCGTCTTACAGTAAGAACAAATAATCATAAAATTAATCGAAAATAATGAGATGAAAAATGTGGAAAATCAAAAACATCACATTTTTCTCAAATATGAAACTTCTCATAATTCTGACCAACTTTTTCATTTTATCGCAATCGCATCCTTTTCAATGGTCCTGGGACAAGTTTGCGTTCGATTTCCAGATAACTTGTCGAATTTACAACACATATTATTGTGATGTTCAGTTTTTGGAGAAAGATTCAATTTTGTGAGTTTTTTTTTAAATGAAAAAATTTGGTCTTTTTTCAAAAAATTACTGTTTCAACGGTGTTTTATTCATTGTAAAACATAGTTTTAATTGCAAGTAGGTTGAATTCTAGTCCAAAAGTCTGACAAGGGAACTATGATAACTTACTAACGGACTTTGAAAAGAGACATATACCACCCGATAGAGTTTTTCATGCTGATCAAGATCCCGGAGCTAACTTTTGCAAAGCTCCAGCCAGAAAGCTGAAAATCACATTTTTGTGATCAGTCCAAAATTTTTAAATGCATCCTAACTTTTCCAAGGTTTCACATTTACAAAAATAAACTAATAGATCTGATAGGAAATTAAATTCTCTACACGATGGTTCTATTGAAGTTTTGAACTTTTTTCGAAAAAAGTGTGTTTTTCTGGAAAAACATGAAAAATCCGAAACAATCTTCAAAATTTAATCATTCTCACGTTTTTCAATGCAAATTTTCTAGTTTTTCACGTTTTTTTGATCTACCTTTTTTATCAAAAGTTTCGGGCTCATTTTTTATGCGTTACAACCGCAATTTCAAAGTTTTTAACTGCTCCCATCGTTCCTGGCATGCCAAATAACCCTTTAGTAGTCTCTCATCACTAGAATAATTCAAATTGAACAAGATATTTCAAGTTTTGTGCTCAAACTTTGAGCTCAATTTTCAGATTTCTTCGTGGAGCTTTGCAAAAGTTAGCTACGGGATCTTGATCAGCGTGAAAAACTCTATCGCGTGACACATGTGTCATCTCAAAGTCCGTTAGTAAGTTATCACAGTTCCCTTGTGAGCTGAAAATCTAACTAAACAGGCAAAAACTATCCATTTCAGATCTGGCGAATGGATAAATCAAAAACATATCGAAATGACAAATCGTCAAACAGTTAGCCGGACATTTTTGGGAGCAATGAATGGCGATGAATTATTCTCTGCTGGTTATAACATCGCAGCTATTTTCAATCATAATTGTACGAGAAATGGGAAATTGGTCGAAATGCAGTTCGAATTTCAACAATTGTGCGAAACCGGCGAATTTTGTTTGATGACCTATCATGTTGATTTGACAGATCGATCTGGTTATCAAAAAGTTCATGAAAATGTGATCGGCTAATTTTTCGTTTATTTTGTAATAAATTTTGTGTTGCAGAGAAAACAGTCCGCAAAATGTATTTAGAAGTGTTTAAAAAAAATCAATTCCCTTCTGGGTGAAAGTTTTGAGCACAATTATTATCATTAGAGCGCCCTTGCTCTCTCTTCAGAATTTTCCGAGAGGTCATTAAATCGAGTGACCGACATCTCACGGGAAGCGAGGCACTATACTTTGTGTGTGGTTTGAGTATATCTGCGTTTCCAATGGAAAAAAGACCGCTCTCACATTTTGCTGTTTCTCTGCGTCTCTCTCTCGCGAGGGAATAAACTCTTGCCTGAAAAGTCGTGCGCTAGAGCACACTTGATCAACTATGGAAACATTACAAACCCTGAAACAGGCTCTTTTTTTGCTTTTTGATTTTTAGCTCAGACTTCTTGGCAACCATTTCATTGCTATGAATCAATAAAGACCTTTTTTTAATTGATAACATACCGTTGAAACAGTATTTTTTTGGAAAAAGTGCGAAAAACGAGTTTCTGAATCGGGCCAAGCTCCAAGATCCGGCCTGGGCCCGATTTTGTTGTGAAAAAATTCAAGTTTGTAAAAAAACGACACTACAAAAATTTTGGAAAAAAATTAGAAAAATTATTTTTCTCAGAGTTCTAAGATTTTCAAACTTTGGTCCACGGTTGAAAGCCCGAAAGCCCCTTGTTCAAGTACCATATTTTTTTCACGTTTGTATTTATTTACAAAAAAACGTGACCTCAAATCTCTGATTTCTCTGCGTCTCTTCTGAAGCACGTGGTTCTGTAGAGAATGTGATCAATCAAAACGATGGATTGGAGAAAAACAGTTTGTTCGCTGGAGCGCGTTTGCATGTTTTCCCCACCGCTCCACAATTCTTACGCTATTTTACGCGAAAAATTCTTCAAACTGGAGATCGACTATTCGTTGCAAGATCCTGTCTGCGTCTCTCACTTTCTCATTATATTTTTCTCTCTAATAAATTCTGAGAACAACTGTGATTTTCACTGCGTCTCATACTATCTCGAAATTTGTCCTGTGTCATAACTTTGACATTTCAATAATTATCCAATAAAAATAATTGAATCATTCAAAATCATCCTCGTTTCATTTTCCTCGTCTTTATTTTTTCAAAAATGTTGTTCATCTTTCTCACTCTGTTATTCATACCTCCTCTAACTTCCTTCGACTGGGATCCATTCACCTTCGACTTCCAAATAACATGCAATCTTAGAACCCGATCCTATTACTGGTTCAGTGTTCAATTCTTTGAGGAGGATTCGATATTGTTAGTCACTGAACATCCATTTCAACTCAGTTTTTTGTTTATTTTTCAATTTTCAGTTCTGGTGAATGGATAACAAAAAAGTTCAACGAGACATTCCACGCTGGCACGATAAGTCGGAGATTTACTGGAGCTATGGATGGAGATGAGATATTGTCGATAGGTTATACTATCACCGCGATTTTTGAGCATGATTGCACAACGAGTGGGAATTTGGTCGAGGCACAATTTGCGTTCAAAACTTTTTCGTGTGAAATTCACAAGCCATGTTATATGAAGTATCATGTTGATTTGGCAAACGAGAGTGGATGCATTGGTGTTTATGATGTTTAACTTTTTTTCTCGTTGAAATGAACATTTTTTTGATTTTTTTGGCTAGAAGACTTATGCCAGAGCCTGTTTATCTGAATCGGGCCGGGCCCACAACTGATCAAAATAGGATCTACTTCCGAAAATTATGTTTTTTTGGTTCTCGACAAAACTTTTCCGGAAAAAATCTTCACACTTTTTCTATGGCGCTCTCCTCATTTTGAGTGGTCTCTCACACGCGATGTGTGTACGACACTCCGCCTTGCCACTTGTTTACCACACGTTCTCTGGTATATTTATCATTCGGCTCCGCGAAATTTTAAAACCGCGACATTTTGAAAATGCGACAGTTTGAAACCGCGACATTTCGAAACCACGAAAATATGTGAAAAATTGAAAATTTTCAAAATTCTTCCGAATTTCAAAACCGCGACATTTCGAAACCGCGACATTTTGAAACCGCATGAAACAATCTTGAAAATATCCAATATATTATTTGTTGTCTTTCTCTTTTCAACAAATGTGTGTACCGACAACCCACAGGATACGCCAGACAGTAAGACAAACAAAGATTTCTTCCTCCGTTCTCTTGGAATTTCAGGCGGTTTCAAAAAACATTTTTCAACAAAAAAAAAATCTATTCACTCTGAGAAACAGACCTTTGAAAGTCTGGTCGGACCGGCCTTCAACAGCTGACCCCGGCCCCGATTTTCCTGCTCTCGTATAATGTGTGAAACACTTTTTTTGCAGATAAAACATTATAAGTCACAACCGTAAATGCCTCAATATAAGAAAACATGACCGGATTGATCAGTCAACTCAAACTTAGTTCGAATGTAACACGGTTCGCCAATAATGCACAAATCCCTAAACTCGAATTGCGCTTCGACCATTTTTCCAGAACTCGTGCAAGTATGTCGGAATATCGCCGACACACTATAACCATCCGAGAACACTTCATCGCCATTCATCGCTCCCGAAAATGTTTTCGTCCGCACACCAGAGTTGACGAACTCGGCATAACTGCCAGTGATCCATTCGCCGCCGCCACTATTTTCAAACATGTTTTATTTTCGAAATTTTTGACTCACACTTTGTCATTTTCCAGGAATTGAACCTGATAGTAAAATATTCCTGGGTAGGCGCAGATTATCTGGGCGTCGATTGTGAATGGATCCCAAGAATCGGACCTGGTTATTTTGTCGCGACGATAGACTTTTTGAGAATTAGAGAGGGAAAAGAGGCAGAGAAAAAGGAGAGCTCGAAACATTTTTGACAGTTTTTGTTGGAAAAATTGTTCTTTTATATTTGTTTGAGATGACATTTAGATAATTTGATTATTGCATTTTTTTGAAACATAGAAAATCAATTTTGCTGAATTTGGAAACAATTCTGGGCCCAAAAATGAAACTCAAAATCATTTTTTCAAATTTTTTTTGTCATGAAAACCATAGCGGTCATTTTGGGTCGGCCAGACTTTCTCGATTTTACGATTTTTCACCAAATCACTTCACGCACTTTTTCGAATTAACAAAATATCGTTGAAACGGTAATTTTTGGAAAAAAATAATGACTTATTTTTTAGCTTTTACTCAAAATTAGGCTTTTCTGGAAGCAGAGGTGGTATTTGGGCCACTTTGGGCCGACCCGACCTGGCCAGGCCCCTTTATAAGAGGTCGGAAAAAGTCGTGAGAGTGCCTACAAAACTTTGTCCGAAAAAATCGATACTGGTTGCTCTCAGAAACTGATGTTGAAAGTCGGGCCAGGCCACAAAAACGGCCGAGTTGTTAGAAATTTGGCTGAAACGGGATCTGAACAAGTTTGGATCCGGTTCAATATTTCTCGGGACAAAAAGTATCACATTTCAGAGTCGGCCCGATTCATATGGCCCAAAAATCACTTTTCGGCCCGCTAAAAAAATAGTCAAAAAAATTCAATTTTTCAAATGCAACAATTTATTTTTCACAAAAAAAATATTCTCAAAAATTTCAGAAAACCTGTTTCTGCACGACTAAGTGTCCAGACTGATCAGCCAACCGCACATGATAATTCATTTCACACGTTCGCCTAATTTTACAAAGTTGCTCAAACTCGATCTGAAGTTCGACGCTTTTTCCAGAAGTTGTGCAATCATGCTGCAAAACTGCCGTCACACTATAGCCATCCGAAAATAATTCGTCGCCATTCATTTCACCGTAAAATGCTCGTTGTTCTGATTTTCGGAATTGTCCTTCGAAACGTTCGGTTATCCATTCACCAGATCTTCAAAATTCCGATAATTTTCAATTTTGGAAAAGTTGAAAAGTTACCCAAAAGTATCGTTTTCGATGAATTGCGCAGTGTACCAAGTGGATTGTCGATTTGGTAAAGAACAAGTTAGTTGGATGACAAATACAAATTTGTCAAAATGAGAAAATGGTTGAGGATACATTTCACCAACAGATGATGACATTTTTGGGAAAAATGAAATATTGAAAAATGACAAAACAATAAAACACATAAAATTAATCAAAAATGAGAAAAAAACTTCACTTTTTCTCGAAAATCAAATTCACAAATTTTTACTGTTTCAAAAATTGTATATTCGTTAATTCATCAAATTTGGGAGATGCAACTTTTGTTTACAAAATTTTGTAAAGTTTTAAAAAATCCAAGAGAAAACTATCCGGTGAGAGCGAACTTTTCCCATTAGAAACGCAGACAACACACAAAACATAGCGCCTCACATATCCCTTCTGATGTCGGTCACACGGTTGAATGACCTCTCGCGAAAAAAGGGGCAAGCCCCTTTGCCCATAATAAATAACATGAAAATGAAAATATGTACCGAGGCGATTTCGAAACAAAAATCCAACTTTGTTTTTTCGACCCACCTTGGTGAAAATATTCCGATGGAATTCGTCGTTCTCAGCGGAGCATCGTTTGGAAAAAACAAGAAGATGGTGAAAAAGACGAGTAGATGAATGACGACAGCAACGATCATGATCAAATCTCTCCCAATTTTTCGAGCATTTCTTCCGATTATTGTCATAACACATCCGGATGAAACTTGGCCAATACCACTTGAAATACAACTAACAGCCAGAAGTTTTGTTGTATTGGCGCCGAGATTTGAGGTGAATTTGATGCATGTCGGGAAGATTGCGATCCAAAATGAGCGAGAAAATCCGGCGTAGATGAAAATGATGGCTAGGAGGCTCATTTGACGTGTCGTCAACATTCGGAATGTTGAGCCTGGAAATTTTTCCAGAATTATCTAGGCCGAATAGGGCCAAGGTCAGTTTTTTCGGGCCGTCAAAAAAGCCGCCGATTTTGTCCACTTTTCTAGGCTTTTATATTTCTATCCGGCCCGAAAATTTCTGCTGAATCGGGCCTGGACCAGAACATTTTTACTAGAATCTGGTTAAATTGAATTGGACCGAAAACTAAATCGGGCCAGAAAAATTTCGGCAAAATTTTTGAAGAAAACGGGTCGGCCCGATTCAGGCACATTTTTTTGTATGGGTCCGATTTCATCCACCTTTCTCAGAAAGTTTGTATATTGAAAAACTTGGATCCAAATTTTATGGGCCTTCAGAAAAAGCCCCGTTCAAATCGGGCCACTCTGAAACATTTTTTTATCCCTGAAAAACAGAAGCCTCTGACTTCTATCCGGCCCGAAAATTTCAACTGAATCGGGCCATAAAATTAGATCAAACTTTTTTTTTTGAAATCTGGTTAGTTTTTCTGCCGTCCCGATTGATTTTTGATCATTTTTCGGTCTACTTTTTTCCGCCTCACAAAATTTCAAAAAAATTTTTGAAAAACTTACAAACTGACGAGCTGAAATTTTCCTTTTTCTCATTTTCCTGTTCATACTCTGGAGATGGAAGAAAAATCGTATTGATCACAGCCAACCCATACACTGTTAGAAAAAGTATGCAAATTTTGTTGATCTGCAAAAAATCTCATTTTTCAAAACTATTTTTCTCTTGACATGTCTTACCGTATCGCTCTGGATGACATCGGCAAGTGTTTGATGTTCAAAAAGTGTGTAGAGAAATAGTCCGCCTGTGATTAGTCTCAAATTTTTTATAAATTTTTAGGAGAAGAAAAATATGGGAAACATACGATAGTTTCAGTATAACCCACATCATAGATGTATTAGTCTCGATGGTGTTAGAGGTACAATTTTCCGCCAAATATTTGCCCTGACCAATCCAGGTGAATGAACTTCCAATTCCGAGAAATGCACTGCTCACATATAAATATTTTGTGTTGGAAATGTTGAAAAAAGCGCACTGGAAGGTGATAAATGTGAACAATCCGAAGATAATCGACCATTTCGCAGTGATTTTGTCGACGACTGAAGTTGTGAAGAGACACGAAACCGTGAAGAATAGATACATTATGGCGAAACTGTTGTAACCGGCATGTTTGTCTATACCACCAAAATGAGATAATGATTCGATTAGAGGTTCTTGGATGAATTCTGGAATAAAAAAATGAGCGCACGTTTTTATTTTATTTTGGGGGAAAACGTGAAGACTTTGTTATTATCAAGATTTTTGGGAAATTTTAGAATTTTCGTTGTTTCCATGATTTCTGTCTGAACTTCAGTACTGAAACTGAAACAACATTTCAAATTCCAAAAAAAAATCGTATATTATCTGAAAATTTTGAACTTCGAGTTTTGAAACATCGTTGAAACAGTAAACTTTTCACAAAAAAAAATTATTTTTTTTTCTTGCTCGCTGCGCAATTTTTTCAAATTTTCTCTCATATTTTTGAAGAAATAATTTTCTGTTCCTGAATTGGCGATTCGCCAATCTTATTTTTTATCATTTTTGGTGTTTTTTGATTTTCCGATTTCGCATTGTCAAAAAAGTAAATCGGAAAACAAGAGGCGTGAAAATATTCGCCGATAAAACTATGTTTTTACATGCGCTGCGCCGCGTTGCGTGTGGTTTATAAGAGACGGCAGAGAAAAAAGGCACCCCTGAAAACATAATTTTTTTCTTCACGGCTTTCAACTTTTATTTAATTTTTGAAATTAATTTTTCAACCGATGGGTATGTGACATCAACTTAATATTTTCTCGGGTAATTTAAAACCTCGTTGAAACAGTAAAAAATTTTTGAAAAAAATTTCTTCCAAAAAAAAACTTTTTTTAAATTACTCTATTGAGTAAGAAGTAGTACTCCAAAAGAAGTACACAAGTGTTACCTTGAGACATGTACGCAAAAAACTGGAGCATAAAAGTAATCGATAATTGTATAACATTGATCGTTCCCTTGTCCAAACCCAACATTTTGTTTGTCTACTCAACAACAAAAAATGAAATTTTTTTATTATTCACATTCCCATCTATTAATTTATACATACTTTATGCAATTTATACAAAAATTCATGTTGTTGTTGATTCGAGATTCATTTTTTGTGGAACATCAGGACCTTGATGAAAATGTTGAATTTTGTAGAAATAGACACGTTGCGCAATTACTGCCGAAACCGCGGAGAGGAGGGCGAATGTGCCATAGAGGATAAGATGCATTGGAAGGGTGAAATATTGAGAGACGAAGAAGGCGAGAGTTGAGGAGACACCCTGGAAATATTGAGAGGTTTGAGAGAAAAAGAAATTTCTGGGAAAAACGATACACTGTAGAACTTGAAGAGGGCGAATGCGTGAGATGATTCTTCGGAGTAACCGTCGCACAGATATGCGTAGACTTGAGTTTGAAGAATGGCATCACCAATTCCGAGGAATAGAGAGCATAGATTGGCGATGTAGAAACTGAAAAACAGAACTCCTTTTGCAATTTGTGAAAAAAAAATTAATTTTCATTTTCTAAAACTTCTGTAGCTTTAAGAATATTCGAAAAAACTTCAAAAACTAGTTTTGTGAAGTTTTGTAAATTCTCAAAATTTTCACTGTTTCAAAATTTCTTGAATATCTCAGAATAAATCTGAGTCTTCAATTCGTTGAATTTAAATTTTTAAAAAATAAATACAGAAGCCCGAGTGACAAAACACAAAAAATTCTAATTTTTGAAGTTTTGTAAATTCTCAAAAATTTTACTGTTTCAAAACTTCTTGAAATTTTTCAAAAAATGTTATTTGTGGTTTGAATCTTGATTCGACGATTTTTTAGATAAAACCATGGAGATTTTTTCCCTGAAAATGTTATTCAAATAGCATGATTTTTAACGCAATTTTTTTCAAAAAATGAGAGAGCGATATAGTTTCAAAATTTCTTGAACAGCTTGATGCACTTGTTGAAAAATTTCAGAAGTCCGATTGAAAAAACAAAAAAAATTTTTTGATGTTTGGTGAATTTTGAAAATTTTTACTGTTTCAAATATTCTTGAAAGTTGTATAAAATCTTTGTTGTCGTTTCAAAGGTAGTATCGAGTTCTGATAAATTTTAGAAAGTGACAAGGTGTCTTCAAGTTTTGCACTCAATATTTAGAATTCACAACAAAGATAAACTCATGTTTTTTAAAAACTTCTATTATATTTAAAAATGAATTCAAACTTTCATTTTTGTGTAAACTACTGTAGTTTTTGAAAAAGTTCAAAAATCTGATTGAAAAAACACAAGAAAAAACTAATTTTTTGTAAATTCTCAAAATTTTACTGTTTCAAAATTTCTTGAATCAATTTTTCCAAATTTTTATATTTTTGGAACTGAATCACGTGATTTTGAAAAAAAGTGGGCGTGGTTTAGTTTCCCGCTGCGGCACACACCTTCTGCAGAAGTGAACACATTTTTTTTTCTTCGACCTTTTTTCTCTTGGCTTCTCTACACTCTCTCTTTTTTGCATACTCTTCAGTTTAGTCTGTTTATCTCACCATTCTAGCCTGTGTGGACGGATTTTCTACATTTTGTAAACTACTGTAGTTTTCGAAAAATTGAAACTCGATGGAATAACACGAGAAAATCACTGTTTAGAAAATTCTACGAATTTTCAAAATTTTACTGTTTCAAAACTTTTTGAAATTTTCAGGAAATTTTTTGAGGTAGTTGGATCAATTGGTGAAAAATGTGAGAAGCACAGGTTTTTTGTTGGAAAGTGTGAGAATTTTTCGTTTAAGTTTTTTCAAAAATACTGAAAAATTCCGGCAAGTTTGCGGCATTTCCGCGAAAAACTTACTTTGGCGCAAAAAATCCAACATTCTCCGTTTGATGAAGTGACGCATCATAAGGGAAGAACAAATAAATCAACACAAAAACAACGAGATGAATCGCACACGCAACAACCACAATGATATCTCTGCCAATTTTCTTGGCACGCTTCCCAATAACAGTCATCAAAAAACCGGCGGCGACTTGTCCAACACCGGTTGCAATACAGGCGATCGCCATGATTCTCGTCGTATTTCCACCAAGTTTCGATGTGAATTTGATCGATGTCGGGTAGATTGAAATCCAGAATGAGCGAGAAAAACCAGTGTAGATGAAGATGACAGCCAGGAGACACATCTGATACGTTCCCATTAATTTGAACGTTGACACTGGAAAAGTTGAGATCATCTTACTTTTTCGGGCCGGCCCGAAAAGCTTACTCAATGTTTGTGCCAATGTTTCGTCTTTTTTCGTTTTCGGCACATATTCGGAAGGTCGTAGACACATCACATTGATCATTGCGATGATCGAAATTGTCACAAAGATCAGGCAAAAATATTTTGTCTGAAAAAAAACAACTTTTCTCTGTTAAAATTTCTGAACCAACCTTGTTGTTCTCAATGACATCGGAAATTGTTTGATGTTGAAACATGTAGAAGAGAAAAATACCACCACCGAGGAGTCTGGAAAAAAGAGCTAACGGCCCAGAGAGAGAGAGAGAGAGAGAGACGCAGAGAAAACAAGAAGTTTGCATGGAATAAGGTCATGCATGTAATTTTTGTAAAATAATTTTTGGTTCATCTATTTTTTATGTTACAAAAAAGTGAAAACTAACATAAATAATTTTTAAAAAAGTCTACGTGACCCAAATTTTGATTTTTCTGCGTCTCTTTTGAATGGCCGCAAGAGAGAAGGGCCACTTCGGGCCAGACCTAGGCCGCGGTTTTTTTTTGGATAATCTTGAAGAGTTTGGCCGGAATCTGATCCTTGAAAATGCGCAGTAATCACAAATTCAAAATACCCAATTTTTAGAAAAAAAACCTGTTCTGAAAATCTGAAGCCAGATCAAACTGGAATTTCTGACCCGGCCCGTGGTTTTCGGGCCAGGCCGCATTTTTTTTTGTGGCCGAAAACTTATCGAGCCAACGATTAGAAAAAGCAGATAGAAAAATTATTTTGAATATTTTTCAAATTAAAAAAAAATTCTAAACAACTTTTTTTTAGAATTTTTCCACAAAAATATTCACTGTTTCAACTTTATGAGAAAATAATTTTGACATTTTTTTCATAGTTCCAAGGTTTTTTTTTGCCTCCTATGAACAATAAATTCCAGTTAGACGCAGAGAAAAATCTGATTTTCGAAAAAGTTCTGGCTCCGATTTCATGGAGTCGGTCCCATTTTCAACCCTTTAAAAAAAGATGCAAAAAAATCCTGTTCTAAGAATCTAAGGCCAGACAAAACTGGGCTTTCAGACCCGGCCCGTAATTTTTGGACCGGGCCGCATTTTTTTTGGACGAAAACTTTTGAGCTAACGATTAGGAAGCAGATAGAAAAGATATTTTGAAAGTTTTAAAAAATTAAAAAATGTAAATTTCACTCAAATTTTTACTGTTTCAACTTGATGAGAAAATCATTCTGATATTCTTTCGTAATTATAATGATTCTTAACAACCTATCAACAATCAATTTCAGAGAGTGAGCTAGACGCAGAGAAAAATCTAATTTTCAAAAAAAAGTGACACTGATCCGGGTCACGTTTTCATTTTTTTTTTCTTGATGTTTCACAGAAAAACTCACGACAACTTTAAAATACACCACATCATCGATGTATTTCTCTCAATAGTTTTCGAATTACAATTCTCTGTCAAATACTTTCCCTGTCCGATCCACAAAAACGATGCTCCGATTCCCAACAAAACACTACTCGCGTACAAATAGAACGTGTTGATTTGTAGGAACCCGATCTGAAATACAATATAGGCCACAGTTCCGACCACAATCGACCATTTCGCACTGATTTTCTCGATGATTGGCGATACGACTAGACATGAGAGTGTGAAGAAAAAGTAGAGAATGGCTAGACTGTTGTAGCCGGCGTGGATGTCGATTGTGCCACGATGTTTTGACTCACTTTCGATTAGGGGTTCTTGGATGAATTCTGGAAATTGGGAGGGTTTGGAAAAGTTGTCAGAAAAGCTCTAAAATTGGCTCCAAAGTTTAAGCAGAAATTCTAATTTTTCTCTTTCAAATTTGAACTTTTGATGAAATTGAAAGTACTATTGGGTTATTTCATACGAGAAGAAACGTTAAACCATTTATTTTCAGTAAAAAATATTGAAATTATCAGAAAATTCAGCTTCAAAAACTACTATGGAGTTTGACCTACATTTTCATTTATTCTTGATCTAATGAGAATTTTTGGAAGCCTGACAAACCCTTTTCTTGCCTTTGAGGGAAGAGTAAAAATGGAATCGATGAGAGTTTTCCTCTAGAGGGAGACGCAGAGAAACAGAGCAAAATGAATTCACAGTGAAAACTATCAGATGAGAGCGGCCTTTTTTCCATAAGAAACGCAGACAACAACCACACACAAGTATAGCGCCTTGCGTATCACGTGCGAATGTCGGTTACACGGTTGAATGACCTCTTGGAAAAGTCTCAAATTCCATAAATTTAGAGAGAGCAAATGCGCTCTAACGATAATTATTTTTGAGCACTCTCTCACTCTCATCGATTCCCTTCCAGAAGGTCGTGTATTGGATGTTGTTCACAATACAAAAAACTAAATTTTTTTCATGGAAAAATGCGCAGTCTCCATTGTGCAACTTGAAAAGGATTCCAGAAAACTGCAACTTTTTTCATTCCCAATTTTTCACGTTTTTCAATAGAAAATGTTGCAAATTTTTTGGAAAAAATAAGGTCACTTTTCATTTATTTTTTGAATCATTCGGTTGGTAAATAACTAATAGCCTTGGATCAGTCAAGTTTTATATTATAGATTGGAAACAGTAAATTTTTTAAAAATTTTCAATTTTTTTGTTCATGAAATTTTTGTGAAAAATAAGGTCAAATTGCACATTTTTTTGCAAATTTTTGGCGTTTTTGATTCCCCTCAAAAAACAGCTTACCTTGTGACATATAAGCAAAAAATAAAAGCATAAAGGAAATTGATAATTGAATCACATTGAACGTCCCTTTCTCGACCACCATTCTGCAACAACTGTGAAATGTCAGAAAAGAAAAAACTGTGCGCCGGCAGCAAATTTTTCACATGAAATGAACGGGAAAAAGTTTTATAGTTTTCAACACAATAAAATAGTTCATTTCGGGGGAGAAAATTTGAATAAAATATCGAACAATGAATTTTTGTTTTACTTTTTCCAAAACAATATTGATCTGAACAAAAACAAAACGAAAAATAGAGGATTACTGTATTTATACGTGTACTCTTAATCAGGTAGACAGGTAACTAGATTTTTTTGAACGGGTTCAAAGAATCATAATTGTTTTTGTTGAGAAAAATCCGAAAAAGGCAACAAATAGAAGAACAGGCGATCAATCATTGTCATAAATGATTATGATTTTTTTTTCGTATATAAAAGAACTGGTGTTATAATCATTTTTCGGCCAATAGAAAATAGTTGCACCTAAAACTTTGAAGAGAGAGATAGAGAGCATTGGAGTGGAGGAGACGCAGACAAGTTCGTCGAATTTTTGGCAACTTTTATTTTCAAAAAAAAAATCATTTTTCCAGGTCAGATTCTCTCAGAAAATACGAATTTTCCGAAAAATTTGAACAAAAATTTTCGGAAATCAAAATTTTTGAAGGCTCCGGGCCAGTTTTCGGCTAGAAAAAATCAGTAAAAAAACTGTTGGGATCATTTCTGAGGGTCCTGTTTTTCAAGAAAATGCACATTTTTGTATCTGAAAATTTTTCGACTTTTTTTCGGATAAATTTTGCGAAAAAAAATTCCGAAATAAAAATTTGGGCCTCAAAATCAGTGAAAAACTTATTTTATTCAAAAAAGTGTTGCAAACATTTCTCATTTTCTGAATATCTGAAAATTTTTCTGCTGTTTCTATCTAAACTTTTCTCAAAATTTTATACAATGTTACAAAAAATATTGCAAAACAGGAAAAAACATAGAAAAACAATTACATAGCGATATAAACCCGTTGAATGTTGAAAAACTATCAGAGTTCTTTTTTTTTCGGAAATCTAGGCTTCGAGTAGTTTACCATTGGTGTTGTACACGTTGTCATCATCCTCTTCTTTCACCAATTCTGAAAATGAAAAAAATTAAAATTTTTACTGTTTCAAAGAGAGTTTCTAGGGGCTCGAACAGGTCATGAACACGTTACAATACAATTTGTCCAATTTTTACAAAAATTTACTGTTTCAAACGTATTTATGAAAAACGAGAAAAGAGTAGTGTTGTAGAGACGCAGAGAAGTGGGGAAGGCTAGAGAAAGTCTCTTCATTTTCAATACTCTCTCTCCCTTGGATCAAGTTAGACCTAAGAGACACAGAGAAAAATACGAAATTTGCAGTTCGAAAGGTCACGTTTGTTTTATTTTCACGTTCTTTCTTTTTTTGCACAAAGAAAATATCTCAAACCTGACATTTTTTCGGGAAATGAACTAAATATAAAGGTCACGTCAGTCATAAAAAAATAATTTTTACGGTTCAACTATTTTTTCAGAGTGTTTCTCGTTACAAAAAACGTGACACCGAACTGCAAAAAATCTGATTTCTCTACGTCTCTTTTGAAGGACGCCATAAAAGACCGTGAAAAATAACAGAAAACTCACGTCTGTTGAAAAGTGGAATAGCTAGGAATGCCAAAATGTGCCCGACAACATAACCGATCAACAATAGATTCAGCCATCTTTCAGAGATCAGCGACATTTTTACTTTGTTGTAGCACAGCTGAAAAATATTCATTTTTCAAATAAAATTATCATTTCGAAGTTTTTGATAAACTGCAAGACTTTTGTGAAAAGAGTAGAAGAACACACCACACCATGCTTATGAAAAACTGTAAAAAAGTGTCAAAATCACGACAAAACATGCTCACAACTTGCGGTTCAACCTCATTGTCGTCGTCGGATTCGCACTGGAATGCTGCCTCGATCTCGCCGATGAATGATTCTTCGACTTCGGATGCTTCGAAATGATTCAGAAAGTGTCTGCAAATGTTTTCTTTGTTTTATTAAATGTGCCAAAGTTAGATATTTTCATGAAAAATTTACTGTTTCAAAGTTCTGATATGAAATTTCACCGCTCCAAAACTTTGATTGTACAAGGAACTTCCAAAAACTTTCAAAAAAATTGTTCACAAAACTTTTTCGTCTAGGAATGTTTTTTTTATTTTGAAAATTTTAAGACACAAAAATTTACTGTTTCAAAGAACTTATGTAAAACTTCACTGTTTTGAATCTCCGATGTATATAAAAACAAATTTGACACGTCTGAAAAAAAAAACAGTTTTTCAGAATTTTTTTTGTTTCGAAAAGTTGTGTGATTGTTTCGAAATTTTTCAGAAAATGTTTTTGACGTATTCTGGAAACTTGGAAATGCAGCAAAATTTAAAAAAAAATGATCCTACACGTCGTTTTCTCTTGCAATAATTGAAATAGAGAGAGACGCAAAGAAAAATACATTCCGAGAGAACTACAACATTGTTCTCACATGTGTGCTCTATTGTTCCACACAATTCCATGGAACAAGCTCTCTTTTTTAATTTCTCAAAGTCTTGAATTTTGGATTTATGCAATAGAGTCCTTAAATCGCTGTACCGACAACACACGCGTCTCGCACACTGCCATTATTTGTGTGTGTGGTGGCCACGCCCACACTGCGTCTCGCTCTATTTCAATGATTGCCAATTCTCTTTTGCTTGATACGACGTGCCTTGGAACTTTAATGAAAATAAATTTGAAAATTTTTTTCCCAAACATTTACTGTTTCAAAGCTCTAATATAAAACTTAAATGCTTTTGATCTCTAATACATAAGAATTGGTTGACATAATCACAGAAAAAAATAAATGATTCTGACACGTTTGAAAAGTTTATGGAAAACAGTTTTTTAGCATTTTTGTTGAAAATTTGTGTATGATTCGATGTGTGATTCGAAAGAAAATTACCCGATAATTTTTCATTCCACACAATCTAAAAAATTCAAGAAAACGCCAAAAAAAAACTGATCCTGGAAATTTTTATGAAAAAAAATTGAAAATTTTTACAAAAAATTACTGTTTCAAAGGTGTAACGTGCAAGTCTTTGTGTCATTTGTATCAACAAAAAAATTGACATAAATAATCACAGAAAAATAAATATTTTTGACACGTTTGAAAAATTTATAGAAAACTTTTTTTTGACAAGTGGTGTTTTTTTTTTACTTTTTTCAGAAATTGACGTATTCTGGAAACTTGAAAAAGCAGCAAAAAATGATCCTTGGAAATTTTTTTTCAAAAATTTACTGTTTCAAAGCTCTAATATAAAACTTAAATGTTTATGATCTTTACTGCATATTTGTGAAAAGTTGACATAATCACAGAAAAATAAGTACTCTTGGCACGTCTGAAAAATTCATAGAAAACTTTTTTTTTGAAAAGGTCTGTTATTTTTTCGATTTCTTTCGGAAAATTTTTTCAGTAAAACTCTGAAAACTTCAAGAAACAGCCTTAAACTGATACTGGAAATTTTCATGAAAAAAAAATCGAAAATTTTCACAAAAATTTACTGTTTCAAAGCTCTTACATAAATTCAAGATTTGATATAACTTCACTACATCGTGGCTTTCGTGACTAAATTCAGATGTTTGTATTTTATACTTTAAAAAATTGGGCGTCAAAATAGAAAATTTTTAAAAATAAAAAATTCTCGCGCGCATTGGATTTTTGTGTGTTGGTGACGAGATCACAGCACGCGAGAATTTTTGGTTAAAAAAGTCCATAATATCAAAAAAATTGATCATTACATGATTTTGATATTTTTTTATTTCCAATTTTCTTTGCCTTATGACTTCTTATCACCTAATTTAACTACTCAAACCCGTAAACAACCCACAAACTGATTTGGTGATAAAATTAATTATACAAAAAAAACAGACATACCTTCTCGCAGCTCCTCCATCACTCCATAAATAGACAATAGCAACACCCAGAACAACCACATAAATTGCGATGATTGCAAAAAGGATCCACGCAATTGTACGTCGAACCAAACACTGAGAAAAAATGAGTTAAATTCAGAACAAATTTGAAATCAAAAATTACCAGATGACTCGGATTTCCGCGTTTATCATTGAAATCGAAAAATTGGGGAATGATAACTGTCATACAGACAAGAACACCGACGATTGAGATGATCCAGAGGATGAGGAGCTCTTGTTTGTGAGTTTCGAGGATTTTTTGCTCGGCCAAGGTCCAGTCGAAATTCTCTTTTCTTTTTCGCAAATTGTCTTCGAATAATCTGGAAACTTTTTTTTTGGATTTTTCGAAAGTTTCTTGTTGTATTTAAGACAGGCCAAAATGACTTTTTTCAAAAAAAAACGAAAAATATTTTTTTCTAATTTTCATCAAAAAATTACTGTTTCAAAAGTTGTTCAAAAACATTTAGTAATTAGATCGAATGTTTGCAAATTGAAATGTTGCAGTGAGATTAAGGTTCTAGTTATTTTCAAGGTCCGAAGCCAAAAACCACGAAACATAGGACCCGAAAGCCCGGTCTGAAAATTACAGGCCGGGCCGGACTTGTTCGATTTTCGGCCGGTCAAAAGTGTCCAGCCAGGCCCGCCAGATTTTTTAACAACAGTTTCTCAGAGCCGCGAATAAAATTATTTTTTTTGAAAAAGTTATCTTTTTTTTTTGTTTTTTTCTTACAGAAAAAAACAATTTTTTTGTTCTAAATTTCTTCAAAAAATTACTGTTTCAAAATGTGTTTAAAAAATATTTGGCCAACATAATGCATGTTACTTCTTTGGGAGGTTTTTTTGTTCGAACTTTTTTTTTCGAAAATTCAACGTGAAATTTTTCAAGAAAAATGCATAGGTCACGCGCCACAAGTATTTCAAAGCTATATTTTTTTTCAATTTTTTCAGAAAAAAAAACGTTTTTTTATGAACGGTAGTGTTTTTGAAAAGGTTCAACATTTTTTGTAATTTTTCAAGTCTCAAATATTTCAGATTCTATCTTTTTTTTTGCAAAAAAAACGAAAAATATTTTTTTATAAATATCATCAAAAAATTACTGTTTCAAAAGTTATTCAAAAATATTTAGGCATTCATAAATGGGATTCCACAAGCGCTTTTTAGAGATCGGCTTTATTTGAAGGTTTGAACGCACTAAAACCAAGACCATGAAAAATAGGGCTCAATCACGGACCGGGCCGGAATTGTTGGATTTTCGGCCGGCCAAAAGTGTCCAGCCAGGCTCGGCCGATTATTGAAGTTTCTCAGAGCCGTGAATAACAAACAGTTTTTTGGAAAAGTTCAAAAATTTTTTTTATTTTTCAAATCTTGCATCATTCAGGACCTATCAACTTTTTTTTTCAAAAAAAACGAAAAATATTTTTTTATAAATTTCATCAAAAAAATTACTGTTTCAAAAGTTATTCAAAAATATTTGGCCAAAGTAATAAATGTTGTATTTATAACTGACGATTATACGAAATTTATCTACTGTCTGAATCTCTCATTTTGACCTACTATTTTTTCGTGTAAATTGACAATGCGCCTTTTTTGAAAAGTCGGGATGTTCCTTCAAAAATATCCGGGTCACGTCTTTTGACCCAGAAAGATCCTGGCCCGACCAGAATTTTTTGGGCTCCATTTTCTAGATTCAAAAAAAAACCAACCTGTAGGCAATTGGCAATATGTTGGATGTACTTGTATAATACGCTTCCGAAATGGCCAAAACCACGGCCGAAAATACAAATTCAAATCCGACAAACATGAAAACCGCATACTTGTAGAAAGGCGGAAAGAATTTTTGCAAAACTCCCATTGTAGTCTGAAAAAGTCGAGGTACAAAAAACACGAAAAATATGTAGAATATCGAGTGGGTGAGGAGGACAGGTGGAAATAATAAATGAACTTTATGTGGATTTTTGTTTTTATTTGTTCTGATCTCGAGATAATCAACAATGAAATTGAAAATATTTCGTGTGTGTGTCAAAAACATGACAATCAAATTGAATTAGTGTTATCTTCTTCTTTTTTGTTCAATCATCGGAAACAGCAAAAAAAATATTATATTTTGTGTTGTCCCTCTCTCGCTCGACCCGCTTATAAAAATGTACAAATAATAATGATAAAAATGAGAGTTGATGTGTGGGTTGACGGGCCGAAAAAGAGGGTTGTTCTGGAAAAATGTTGATGATAACGAAGAGTTTTTTTGGGTCGGATTATCAATATTTTCTCGTTGTGATAATAGAAAAATGAGCTGTTGTTGTCAAATTGGGAAAATGCACGATTTTTCTTGGAGAGAAACTTTGTCCGAGTTTTTTGGGTATTGCAAACAATTCCCGGGTAAACCCTAATTACACACCAGGTTTGGTCACAAAAAGGAAATCGGAACTTTCGAGATTTTAATTTTCGAACAAGAAAATTCCAACAGATTTTTTGGAAAAAACAAGAACAGACAAAATTTGACACAAAAAATCTGGGAAAAAAATTTCTGGATTTTTCGACATTTTTCGGAATTCAAAATTTCATTTTTCCGGATTTCCGATTTTTCCCAATTTAAGTTTTTTTCGATCAATTTTCGATCAAAAAATTTCTGGCAAAATTTTTCGGTAAAAAAAGCAACAAACTAAGTTTGACACAAAAAATCTGGGAAAAAATTCCGGGTTTTTCCGACATTTTACGAAAATAATTTTCGGTCCGAAAATTTTTTCTGATTTTCAAAATTCAAGTTCCGAGTTTTCTGAAAAATAATTCAGAAGTTTCATTTCCGACCAAGCCTCATCACCGAAATCTCAAAAAAAAATTGAACCAAAAAATATTATTCACGTCGTTTTCGCTTGCAATAATTGAAATAGAGAGAGACGCAATGAAAAATACATTCCGAGAGAACTACAACATCGTTCTCACATATGTGCTCTATTGTTCCACACAAATCCATGGAAAAAGCTCTCTTTTTTAATTTCTCAAAATCTTGAAAATTAGATTTATGCAATAGAGTCATTGAATCTCGGTACCGACAACACACGCGTCTCGCACACTGCCATCATTTGTGTGTGTGTTGGCCACGCCCACACTGCGTCTCGCTCTATTTCAATGATTGCCAATTCTCTTTTGCTTGATACGACGTGATTTCAAAAATGAACAAATGAACAAAAACAAATTCCCATGGAACATGAAAACCAGACAAACTATTTTTTTTTGAAATGTGGAATTTTCAAATTTTGAAAATATTTACTGTTTCAAACATTGTATTTGTGTGAACTTCTCCAAAATCAGCAAAAAGAAAAAAGTGTGTCAACATTCAAAAACAATACTGCGGGATTTCAAAGGAACATATAGTTGTGGTTTCTCAAAAAAAATTTGTTTGGAATTTTTTTGAGAAAGTTATTCGAGAAAAAAAAACGGAAAACTTCGATTTTTCCGATTCCGACCAAGCCTTACTGTAATAACAACTATTTTTTTTTAATTTTTGTTCAAAATTTTGCTAAAATTTTTTACTGTTTCAAAAAATCATTAAAATTCACGTCAAATTTCTTGATCAGTGATTTGTAAATTGTAACATGAAAAATTGTTGAACGTGAGATAGTGAAAATGATATTTATGAGAGAAAAAAATCTCTTCAATTCTATTTCTCCACGATTTTCCAGAAGGGAATCGGTGAGAAAAAATTGCTCCAAAAAAATGATTATCATTAGGGCGCATTCAATCGAGTGACCGACATCTCACGGGAAGCGAGGTTCTATACTTTGTGTGTCGTTTGTGTCTGCGTTTCCAATGGAAAAGGCCGCTCTCACCTGATAGTTTTCACTGGGAATTTGTTTGACTCATTCAGTTCTTTATCGAGGAGTCAGGTTTTTTCTCTTGAAATTATAAAGTTGAAACAGTAAAAAATTCAAAAAAAATATTTTTGACATTAAAAAAAATTCAAAATCTCCTAATAAAAACAGTGAATCCAAATTGATTTCTGCTAAAAAAATTGTTTGTTGTTTTCTCTGCGTCTCGTATTATTTCAAAAATTGCCGTTTCCCACAAGCTTCATTAGACGTGCTCTTGATACTGTTACTATTGAAAAAATGAGAAAATACAGCGAAAAATTTCTAGAAAATAAAAAAAGATACGTCTTCACAGGCCACGCCCACAAAACTGTGTCTGATCTTGCAAGAATGGAAAAAGTATGCGAAACAAAAAAAAATTTAGGTACGAAAATACACAGTTTCAAAGTTTATCTGGGTGTTTTGTTTTCTCTCTTGAAATTACACCATTGAAACAGTAAAAAATTAAGAAAATTGAAATTTTCACAACCAAAAAAATTGTGCCTGATCTTGCAAAATTGTAAAGAAAAAACCACAATTTTATCACAAATACAAATAATGTAACCTGGAATACATTACATGTCTTTTTTTTCTTTCTTGTTATAATACAATTGAAACAGTAAAAATTTCAAAAACTTTTTTTTGTTGGAATTTTCAAAAAAGTCAAAACCTATTCTCTCTCCTAATTAAAACAGTCGATACATTTTCAGAAAACAAAAAAGGAAAACAATAAACATGATTCGGTTTGATATGGGTGGAAATGATAAGAAGACAAAAATAAAAATCGCAAAACATTTTTGTGTACAAAAACAAATTTTGATTATTAAATATTACATTTCGGATTTTGCATAACAGTACTTTATGTTAATCGTCCATGTTTATGATAATTGTTTATGGTTTTCAAAAAAAACTAGTTTATTTTTTTGGGAACTCTGTTGAATTTTTTGTGTCGACACAGACACTGACAGAGACCAAAAAACCACCTAGAAAATATTATTTTTTTGAACTAATTTTTGTCATTTTTCCAAAGAGTGCAAACAAACAAAAAATGCGAAACAAATTAATTTTTTGTTTCGACTCACAAAAAAACCAATCGAAATTAGTTCCTCATGAAATGAAATTAGATGTGGTCTCATAAAAAAAAATGTTCGACCGACGTAGTTATTATTATGATCTTTTTTTTCTCCGGAAAATATTATAGATGAGAGAAAAAAAAGCTGATATAATCCCAAAAAAAGGAATTGTGAGGGTGGAAAAAAACATATCTTAGCAACAACACACTTTTTCTATGTATGATTATGTCACTATTATGAAAAAAAAAATTCTATTGAAAACTTTACTTCACTTATGTTAGGTGAAAGCTCATATAAAATTTCTATGAGTCTTTTTTGAGTTTAAAGACACCCTGTCACTCAGAAATTAGTTTCTCGTGTTGATCAAAATCTCAATATTGAAGACTTCAACTTTCGATGTGTGAAATTCAAAAATTGAAAAAAGTACTTTGTAAGGTCGAAAAAAAAGAAAAAAACTGTTTTTGAATTCGTTCTCAGGAAGACTGGCGGCCGCAAACACCGTTTGTGTGTGTGTGCGGGTACAGTAACCCAAGGCAAAAACTTGTTTTGTTTTTTCTTTCAAACATTCTTGGCTTTTTGAACCAAATACATCGAAATTTGAAGTTTTCAGTATTGAGATTTTTATATTTAAACTCGAAAAAACCATTTCTGAGTGATGGGGTGTCTTTAAGAAAAAAAAAATTTTCTGAGAGTTTACCACAATTTTATCGAAAACTATTTAACTTCTTCATTAGTTCCGCATAAACTATCATCATTGATAATTAATTTTTGAAACAGAGATTTTTTACTAAATTCAAAAATTTACTGTTTCACCAAACAATCAAAAGATTTCTGATCTTAAACTTCTGATCTTCTTTTTTTTTGAACAAGAGAAGCTGAACAAACTCAAATGTCAAAAATCTGAAATTCCATGACCTGTCAAAAAATAATAAAAATTATTTTTTTTTCAGTTTCAAAAATTTACTGTTTCACCGAACAATCAAAACGTTTATCTTCTTCATTAGGGAATCCCTTTATTTTGTAAATGGTTCCCGAAAACAAAATTTAAATGTTTCGACTCGAGAAAACAAGTTCCGAAGTTCGAAAGTTACTACAGTACCCAAAACTCAAATAAATATTATATTCGAAGGTAAAAAAAATTGGCGCTTCTAACATAATACCTAGTAATTTCAAACCTTCAAAAAAACCGAGTCAAAAGTTTAAAAATCCGTGCACATGACCAGCCAAAAAAACAACACTTCAAAAACCAGATGAATTCTACGTGGGATCAAGAGATAATAATAAAAATAGAAATAGATAAGTGCACGATGAAAAGCGATGAGAGAAGTGAGCAAAAAAGAAGAAATTAAACAAAAATACATTATTTATTTTGTTGTTGTTGTTGTTGTTGTTGGTTTTCATTCTAGTTTAAAACTGATATCCATCAAAATGTTTAAAAATTGAAAGAGAGAGGGAGAAATTTCCTCTCTTTCCGATTGCAAACATTTTCCGGGGTATGCACTGTTCAGGTTAGTGGGAAACAAAATTTCCTAATTTGTTAACGTTCTGCAAAATCTCGTTTGAGATTTATTGATATTTTGAAACAGTAAAAAAATTATTCACAAAATATTCAAAAAATTGTTTTTTTTTTCAGACTTTTTCTGGTTTCTGCGTCTCGTACTATTTCAAAAATTATGTTAGATCTGACTTGAGGGTCGTCAAACTGTGTAATTTTTCAAAAAAAAAATCAAAATTTGAATCTCAAAAAAAGGCGCAAAAAGTTTTTGTTGAGGGAACCACATTTTTTCCCCAAAAGTGTCAGTTTTTCTCACTAATTTTATTACGCGTTAAAATAACTATCAGGCATTTGGAATTGTGGGTCGGGTGGAGAATTGATGGGTTGACAGGTGACTGTCGAAAGACAAGGTGGCAACGAACACGTGTTCTTCTTCTCCACACATTGTTCGCCTTTTTTGCATTCCAGGCTTATGCAATTTGGGACTGGAAAATTGTGTTTTTTTTGGTGAAAAAATCTTCACAGACAAGTTTTTGGATAGCTGCGCCAGAGATGAGGCAGAGATTTATTCAGGAACAATTGAAACTCGTATTATAGTAAATTTGCAGGAGCAAAAACTTATAAAACACTTGAAACAGTAAATTTTTGTGAAATTGGTTTTATAAAATTTGATTTTCAAACCGTGACATCTCGAAACCGCATGAAATTCCAACGAGAAAAGGAAGAAACTCTACGTCTTTCTGTATGACACATCCCGTGGGATGTCGGTACACACATTTATTGAAAAAGCGAGGAAAAAAAATTAAATTTTTGATTATTCTGCGGTTTTTTCTTGATAATTTCACGCGGTTTCGAAATGTCACAGTTTATTTTGAAACAGTGAATTTTGGTCAAATTGGGCTTTTCTTTTTTGAACTAGAGTCTCAGTTATTTTCATTTTCAAATTAAAGAAAAATTTTCCCAGAATTCTCTGGGAAATACAGAAAATTCAATTTTTTCAATTTCAAAATTCTGTGAAAGTTTTCGCACACTCTATTAAACTCACAAAAAAAAGTGATTCGGTTATTAATATTGTTTTGAAACAGTAAAAAAATTAATTTTTCATTATTGTTTCAAGATGTTTCTCATTTTTCATATTGACACTTTCTAGAACATCGAAAAATATTATCATAACTCACGATAAATACAATTGGGGACATTATCCACAAGTACACATGTATACCATTCAGGGCAATCAGCTTGACATTCTGGATAAGCGGTTAGATCTGAAAATAAATCGGATTCTCTGAGATTTCTGGAAATTTCCAAGTACCTTCTATAAACTCGATGTTTTGTTGTAATGTTGTTTTGAACATCAAAAATGTTAAGATGATTGGAATTTTGAAAATTCGACTTTTCATAATCTTCACAATAATACAAAATAACCAATCATAAAATTGTTTTTCTTTTTGAGGGTGAAAACTGGGTCACGAGAAATAAGATTTTCTTTTTTTTTGTTTTTCGAAAAAAGTCAATCAAATTTGGTGGTTAAAAAGATTTTCAAAAATTTCATAAAAATGGGACTGAGAGCCCCGGATTTTTTTTTGAAGTTTCAGTTTTTGCAAAATTCAAAGTTCGGTCTGAAAAAAAATCGTTAAAAAAGTTTTGAAGAAAATCGGGGATTTCTGAAATTTAGATTTTTCGCAGAACATTTTTCGGGCCCGGAAACCCATTCACAAAATTTTTACCATGTCCGATTTTTAGTCCGATTCAGGGAAACTCAGAAAAATCGGACCAGGCCTATTTTTTGTTTCAGCCCGATCTTGAAATTTTTCACAAAAATCGTATTCGAGAATTATTTAACTTTTCAAAAAATGAAAAAAAAACATTTTGCAAAAAAAAACATGAACCAAAAGTCTCGCTGGCTAGATTTTCTCAAATTTTTTCCAGAAATTTTGGGTCCAACTCGAAAATTATCAACCCCAAAAATGTTGAAAAAAAACCATAAAACTTTTTTTGAATCATTTTCAATCCTCTATTTTTTTCTCCATCGAATCCGATTTTCAATTTATTACACCGAATAAAATACAGAAAAAAAAGCATTTTAATCTAAACCAACTTTGCATTTCAAACAATTTTTTCAGACAAAACATTTTCCATTGAAAAATGAAAAATGAATCATATCTTCTTCCTGTTCTTCGTTCTATCAATTTTTCGCTATAAAACAATAACTAATTTTTCAGTTTTTGGTCAAGTCATGAGTTGTCTCAACTTGGAAACACAGACAAAGAACACTCTTCGAGTTTCAATCTCGTTTTTGTTGTTGTTTTATGCAGTTTTGAGTACAGGTAAGTGTCAAGATTTGAATAAGAATTTCATTTTTTGCCAAAAAAATTATTTCATGGTTGAAGGTCTAATTGTAAGCTCGGCCCGAAATATTCTGCGCAGAGAAAAAATCGAACTTTCGTATGATTTTATCGGAACTAAATGGTTTTTTTCTTACGAAAAAATGAAATATTGTTGAAACAGTAATTTTTTGAAAAAAAAATGTCTATTAACCGAAATCTGATGATTAGCTCCGCCCACTCAAACGAGAGATAGGGCGCGTCTCGTAACCAGTGAGATGTCGGTACACGAGATACCATATAACAAGGTGCTTTTTATTTGTTTATTAGTTCTTTTATGAAATATTGATTTTACAAGCTGTGTGTAAACTGTGTTTCTCATTCTTGTGCTGGGAATTTTGAAAAAATCGAAATTTAAAAAAGGAGTAAACGTGAGCTCGAAAATATATTGAAACGTGAACCAAAAAAAATGGATCAAAAATCGCATGGCTCATGTCTATTCCAAATTTTGTTAGAATTCATATTCCAACCACTCATCGAAAGTTTCTCGCGACGCGGCTACAATGTTCAACGAGACGATGGTTATACTTGTTTGGCAATCACCTATTTTGTCAGCACAATTGCCTGTTTTTTCGTCTCTCCTCTTGTCAACATAATCAGTTCAAAATGGGCGATGGTGATGGGAATGTCGACGAATTGGATGGCTCAGTTTGTTGTCTTGTTTATGGATCGATATTTGTTGTATGCGGTTATGGTTCTTTTGGGTTGTGGAACTGTTTGTGAGTTGGATCGGGAATTTTGAAAAAATCATAATTTTTGATTGAAATTACTGTATTTAACCATAAAATTAAAAAAATATATATTGTGAAAATGTATTTTTTTCACTGTTTCAAAACAATTTTAAAATCATAATTTTAAATTTTATGCGATGAGTATTAAAAAAAATCTAAAAAAAAACGAAAACTCTAGAATAATGTTGACCAGAAAAAAGTTGATAGAAATTTCCAAGTAAAACTACTGAGACCACAAAGTTTTTTGTAAAAATTTATATTTTTACTGTTTCAAAAGATTATTAAAATGAAAAATTAATTTTCCAAATCTGTTATACATCTGGTAGATGTTTTTTTTTTCAAAAATTCAGTCTTAGAAACTGACGTTCAAAAAATGAGCCGGACATGGGCCATTTTTAGAACGGCCCGGCCCGTATTTTTTGGGTCTGGTTCTCGAACCGCCGGGATACAATCTCACCGATGACAATACTTTCCTGTTTCAAAAAAAAAACACTTGTGAAATTTTTGTGAAAAATTTTACTGTTTCAAAATATCAATAAAATGCACGTCAAGTTTTTCGAGGTTAATCCGACTGACATTTTCACTCTCAAAAATTGCTCATCTTACAGTATGCTGGGTCGGACAAGGCCAATATATAACCGATAATTGCACTGACAAAACCCGCGAGAAAAATACGTCACTTCAATGGGGATTTTTCAAAATCAGCTTGATTTTTGGTGGAATCACGTTCTTTCTTTATTTTCAAAATACTACTGTAGATGATGAAGTGGAGAGTGGAAAGGTTTTTCTTTTTTTGTTTCTTGAAAAATGTGATTTTTTAGATCAACTACTTTATAATCTTCATGCTGATCATCACCACTTTGGCAATTTTGAACACTGCTTTTTTACCAACATTGAAGAAAAGTGATCGGCCACAAAAAACGTATAAACAAGCGGTCATGGAAATCTGGGAACTTTTGAAAACCCGTCGAACTCTTCTCCTATGCACAGTCTATATGTTTTTAGGTGTTTCCAGGGCTTTTTGGGTTTGTAAGTTTTCATTCAGGCCCATTTCAGGCCCCTCGCTTTTTCTGTTTCAGCCATTTTCCCAGCAGTCATAAAATTTTCGAGTTTGATCGGTGAAAATACGTCAAAAATGTTCGCGCTGACAATGACTTCAACGGGAGTCGGACAGGTTTTCGGTGCATTTTTGTTGACCTGGTTGGGAGTTGGAGCGAGAAAATTGGGTCGAAATAATATTGTCATTTTTGCCCTGCTTGTTCAGATTGTTGTGATGATTTTGATTTGTTGCGGATTTCCGAATGATGCGGTCAAAAAGAGGTCGGAAGGTGTTGGATTGCTATTCACGCCAAAGTTTGTTTTTTTTTTTCTTTTTTTTTTGAGCCAGACGCAGAGAAAAATACGAAATTTGCAGTTCGAAAGGTCACGCACAGCCTGAGAAATCCAACATTCTCTTCACAAAAAATTCGTCGTTTCTTTTTTTATTTTATCATTGCAATGCCCTCCAAAAGAGGGGGTGCGGTTTCAAATGCAACTGCAGCACACTTATTTTGAGAGAAATAGTGTGGGGCAGAGAAAATAGAATGTAGTTTGAACTCAATTGAGAGAGAAAATTGACGCTGATTTTGGTAGATCAAACTTTTCAACAACGATGCTTCAGGTTGTTTTTCTCAGGCTGTGATCACGTTTGTATTATTTTCACGTTTTTTCAAGAAAAATATCTGGAAACTGACATTTTTCGGGAAATGAACTGAGGTCACGTCAAAAATTAAAAAAATTTCGGTTCAACTATTTTTTTCATAGTTTTTCTCGTTACAAAAAAACGTGAACACCAAATAATAAAAAATTAACGTGACCCCAAACTGCAAAAATCTGATTTCTCTGCGTCTCTTTTCAAGGATGTCATAAAAGGCTTGGACCAGGCCCCGGTCAATGTGAGCCGGATCTTTTTTTTTCCTCAAATTTTACACGGTTTTTTGACAAAAAACCCATAGTTTTTGTAGGCCAAAGAAAAACAGACGAAAAAAATTCGGCCCGTCATTTTCGGGCCAGGCTTTTGGCCTTCCGCCTCTTCCCACGGGACTATTTTTTTTTCTGAAAACTGTATACGGTATTTTTGGCGAGCCAAATCATGATTTTCATATGACCAAAAACAGGGCCACGGTGTTTTTTTTTTCAGAAAAAATTACCCCATAGAATTTCTGTCTTGAAAAGTTTACCTCTCAAAAATTCGGTCTGACAAAACTTTTTTTCAAAAACATATTTTTCAGACCAGGCCCCTTTTCAACCCATCGAAAAGTACTGATATTTCAGCATTTTCATCGCAATTTTCTGCTCAACATTTTTGGGTTTTGTTGATGCTGTCATTCATACCCAAGTCTATTCATACATTGCCGATTTTTACAAGGAAAAGAGTAGTGCAGCTTTCGCCATTTTCAGATGTTTTTGTGTAAGTTACTTGTTTTTCAAAATTTTTATAAAAAATCGGCCAAATTTTCCAGGGCATTACAACAGTTTTACTCTTCATCGTCGCAAAATTTTGCGGTTTATACATTATTCTTCTTCTCTGTTCAGTAATGACAATTATGTGCGCGGTTTGTGTATATTTCATAAGACCTACTCCTCAATTAGGTTCACAATAATTCATTAATTTCTTATTTACGTGCTCTACGCATTTCATAGAACTTTGAAGGATAAATGAAAAAAAAAGAGAGTTGGAATAAAATCAAATACTAAAATATTATATGAATTGGCATTTTCAATTGATAATTACAGGAAGCATTAGAATACGCTAAAAGTTTTTGGGGAAAAAATCTATTTCTTTTTTTCAGCCCGTTTCGGTGTGTTTTTCGAGAAATTCTTCATCGATGAGCACATTCGGTTGGAAATTTCCTGAGCTTGCGCATTTTCTGCAGGCAGGTTTGGAAGGTAAAGTCGATTCATCATTTCATACCATTGGAACGCGTTGAGCACATTTTCGTAGCTTCTGGAAACAAAAAAATATGGGAAAATGGGCGGTGGACAAAAATGAGGATCAGAAAAAACTTTTTTGTGATTTTTTTTTTGAAAAAATTGAAAAACTATACTTTCTTCATTTTTGACGGGCCGGAAAACGAAAAAGTTCGGGCCCACAGTGATCAATTTTTTCGCACATGTTTTAAATTCTCGCACAGTTTTGTGGGCGTTGCCTAACCCGAAAAAATATAATTTGAAAATGAGAAATTTAGAGAAAAGGTCACGAAAATTATTTTCCAGAAAATTTTGGACACTTAAATTTGCAATTGTAGCGCACAGTTTTTTCATTGTTTTCTTCTTCAATTTGTGTGCGGCAAAACTGCAAAAACTAAAACCCGCCCACTTTCACTATTTTTTTTTCAAAAATACGCGGTGACGTTTTTTTCTTTTTTTTTTTTGTATTATTTTTTTTTGTGGCAAGAATTTCGCCTCTGAATTTTTTGGTGGAAAAAAAATGATATCCAGACCGGCCTGGGACCTGTGCCACTTTTTTTGGAATTTTTTAAACTCACGGGATTTGGCTCAGTTGGTTCATGCCAAGTGTTTCAGAAAATTGTTTGTTATTGATTTGACTTCGCATAATTGTGCATTCCGGGTTGAAACAATTTGAAGTCTTCGCATTTGAACTAGTCAATTTGTTGACAGTTTTCGGTGAGAGACCAATCGATAACAATGCTTTGGCCAACATTTCGTTGTTACAATTGTCCGTGGTTGGGATGTTGTATCCGAATGGCAGAAGATCTGAGTGAAAAAAAGATATTCGGGGGAGTGACAAAACAAATTTATTTCATATTAAATTATAAAGCAAAAAGACAAAAAGAAAACTTTGATTATTTACACACAATATTACATATATCACAGAGGTGTTGTGCTGAGCCCCACGGTCTCCCGAACTAACTTTGAAATTGATAATCTCCGTTGGCGGCGATCGAGGCGGAACCGGATCGAGGGCGATAAGTGCCGTTCATGTTTGCCAATACCATTAGTTGTTGGCGTTTCAACTCGTCTTGACCGTCAGCCTGAAATTGATTTTTGTTTTTTTAAGAACTTTGAGTTTGTCGGCTCCGCAAGATCTCGGAACCACATTAAATTGTCATGAAAATATCGCAGAACTCACGCAATGCATGTGTGTACCGACATCCCACAGGATACGCCAGGCAGTAAGACATACAAACATTTCTTCCTCTTTTTTGTTAGGAGTTTATGTGGTTTCGAAATTTTGCGGTTTTAAACCCTTCCAGAGGCAATTTGTCATACTTACCGGTGGAATTAATAATGCTTTGATCACATTGACACCCATCTCGAGTTTTTGTGCCGCTTCTGGTATATTCGCCGGACACGAGACCTCAATTCTCAGCGGTTCTTCGATTGGAACAGTTGGTTCGACGTCGTTGTTCGTGGCCGTGTTGCCATCACGCTTCCGACCGTGAACAATGATTTTACAACCGGTTGCGTTTTCCAATTGTTTGGCTGTAGTTCCACGTGGACCCAGTATCCGACCAACAAAATTGTACTGAAAAAAATGGTAGATATTTGAGATTTAGGAGGTAAACTACAAACATTTGGATATAGATCGACTGGAACTGGTAAAATTTCCGACAAAACATGAGGTCCGCTTGGAACACTTTTGGCCGCAGTTGGTTGATCATTGCCAGCAACTCGATCGATTTCTGTGAAATTTTGCTATTTTCATGTGTTTTGAGGGTTTTCTAACCTTTATCAATCAAGTTGAAGACATGAGTGAGGCCATCCGTATAGCTTGACAATTGTTCGCGTTCCTCTTTTAGTGATTCGATGTACGAAGTCTGGAAAAATGAAAAACTACTACAAACCAGGCTGGGACCAACATACTGAATTTGAATCATGATCCGAATGACTAGAACTAGTTTTCAAACTAGAAACGGTTGTTTGAATGAACTTCTCCTCGGATTGTGGAGGTGTTAGAAGTTGGGCGAAATCAGACGTGAGACGCAGTTTTTTGAATTTTTCAGAAATATGATCTGAATCACCAGCTGCTTGCATTGCTCCTGCAAAATCATGATTTTTCTCACATCTCACATTGTATAGATGTAACGACTTACTAATTCAAGTGAGGAGATTGTACGTTCGATAAGATCTGTTGAACTGTTCTGAATAATTCGATCGACCATGAAAATGACGTGGATATTGTTGGCATTGCGTGTCGACGACAAAAACAGGAATATTGACGTGAACTAATTTTGAATTTGTTGAATTTTAAAAATTAAAAAAATGGCCGAGGGTCTAGAAAACCAACACGTTGGCCGAGGAAACCAAATATTTTGGCGTTATTGATTGTTTTTTTTTGTTCCGTTTTCGTTTTTTTCCTTTTGTTTTGAATTCTATCCCGATTTTAGACTTTTCTAAAATTTAGAAAAATCATAAAATAATAGTGTCACATTATGGTTCACAAGAAGTCATCGTTTAGTGTGAAAATACTGCGAAAATTGCCATTTTTCAGGAAAAAATGTACCGTGGCGATTATTCAAGTAGCGGTAGAGAAAGAGGTAGTAGTTATCGTTCTATCCAGCCGGCAGCTGTCTCTATTCAAGCGTAAGAAAAATCAAATAACGAGCTACAGATCAATCTAAAAAAATTTCAGAGCACATCAAGGTAGAAGTCGCACAGATTCGCGCCAGCCTCAACAAGTTGAAAACACCCTTTATCAACAACAACAAGCTTATGTGAATCAACTGCATCAACTGCAACGAGCACCAGTACCTATGTCGAATCAACCAATGTACTATCCACCGGCAGTTTCTCAAATTCCAATGCAGCAATATGCGCCACCTCATCAAGCTCCGCGCGCACCTCTTCTTCCACCACCCACACTCATGTCTCTGGCCGAACCGTCTATTTCTGTTTCAAAACGTCGACCGGCTCGCGGATTCGATCAACTACCAGCCTATGAGCAAGTCGGAGGAGATATGGAAATATCAAGAAGTCGAAGTGGTTCACCATCACGTAGGGGACATCGATCTAGATCTCCGTTAAAATCCTTTGAAGAAGTTCGAGATGGTATTCTATGGTCAGATGATAACTATTTCAATGTAAGTAATTTTGCTGGTTTTTTAGTGCAAAGTTTATTTTCTTGCAGTTTTTGGCTTACTGGGTTGATCGATTCGAATCAGTAGAAAGAACAACACATCGCGAACAAAAATTGAGAAAATTAGTCGACCACATTTCAAGTGAGTCCCCAAACCCTTAGTGAAAATGTCATTTTTGACTTTCAGAAGCGAATCGCTCTGAAAAAGAGAAAATCGTCTTGCCACCAGAATATTCGAAATCTGATAGAGATCGTCTTGTTCACTGTGATCTTACAATTCAAGGCCTTCCTTCTTCGATTTTCTTCGGAAGTGGTTACGGAACACGATCAACGTCGGCAAAAAATGCGGCGGCTAAAGATTTGATCGATAAATGTCATCGAATCGGTGTGATTTCTTCAGAATTGCACACAGCGATTGGGGATAGATATCAGTTGGATAGGGTAATATTTTATTCAAAAAAAAGCTCCGGGTCGTTTCGAAACCAGAAAATTTCGAAACCGCATGAAATTATCTTGAAAATAACGGAAAATATCCAAGAAATAATGTTTTTGCCTCCGTTCCTAAGGCAAAAATGTTTTTGTGTACGCTCACTACAGTGTCAATTTTAGGGGGACAAGCTTTATTGAAAGGCAACGAACTCGAACTAGTTGCCAATTTGACAAAGCCTCGAATGAGTCAAATTGCGCCAGTCTGTTCCTTAAATACTGCGGGCACATTCGGAAAAGAAATAAATTTATGTTTTTCGCGGGTGGCCTAGAGGCCGACGCGCGCCTCCCTAAAATGTTTTCCACTTCCGTTTTCTCCCACAAAAACCTTATTTTTCTTCGCGCTTTTAATAATTGTGTGTACCGACATCCCACTGGATGCGCCATACAGTAAGACCATCAAAAATGTCTTCCTCCTCTTCCTTTCAGGTGGTTTCAAAATGTCCCAGAGCCGAAAAATACATAGGTTTTGCTTATTTTTTTTCAGAAAAAATACTCTCGGCAAATCACCCAATCAATAGATGCGATCAAACTTCTTCGCAGAAAAATCGACGATGAAAATTTTCCGAAAGAAGTAATGACGCAACGACAATTGGATCCAGAAATCATCGAAAAATTCAAAATGATATTGCGAGTGGTTAGTATTTTACACCTTTTCGATTTTTAAAAGGGATTTTTCTTGTTTTCACTTCCCGTGTTTAGGTGATGATGAAGATTTACTATGCAGATGCGCAAAAAATTGAGGTTTGTTCTTTCTTTTCTTTTTTCTCACTTTCTTGGTTTATCACACTTGTTACGCATGAAATCTAAAACCTGGTAAGTAATTTATAAGCAATTCAGAAAGCATCAGCACCGCCTGTCAAAAAATCTGAACCAGCAATTGACCCGGAAAAACTGATAGCGATGAAAGAAGCGGAGATACGAAGAAAATTGGAGGCTGAAATGGAAGCGAAAAAAGCGGAACTCGAAGAAGAACTTCGAGCGAAAATTGTTGAGCAAGAACGAGCGAAACTTCGAGAAGAATTTGAAAGAGAAAAACGAATCGAAATGATGCTTTTACAACAAAAACACTACGAAGAAGAAAAAACGAGGAAAGAACAGGAAAAATTGATGTTAGAACAACAGCAGAAAGATATTTTCGCTCAAATGCAAAAAGATGTCGAAGATGAATTGAACAAAATGGTTGTTCAACTTGAAGTCAAATTAATGGAATTCAAAGACAAAGGAATGACAAGTGTGTTAGAATTGATATTCTCTTCCAGCGCTTTTAAAACTATCGCATCGTTAGCGGAGAGTACCAACAAAATGACAATTGACGAGAAGAAACAATTAATTGTCGATTTGAAAGCTCTTCTCGAATGCGCGGCTCTTTCTGTAAACAATCTAATTGGCGGACAAACTTCGTCAAAGCCATTTACAATGGCACAACAACCTGCCTCTTCTTATGGAATTGGATCTTCATCGAATTATGGCAATTATTCGTATGCTAACGAATCGGCGGCTGTTGAAGCTCACAATCGATCGGAGTTTCCGTTGAAATCAGCAAAAGACATGAGATCTTCATCATCGCGGCAGCAAGAAAGTTCGTCTTCAAGACAATCGTCTTCGAAACAATCTTCTTCTTCTTCAATTACAAAACGAAGTTTCAATCAAGAGCCGGTGAGTTTTTTTTTTCAAAATGACACGGAAAAAACTACTTTCACAGTTACAAACATACCTGACCAAAAAGAGGGAAAATGCCGTGACATTTTTCAATGAACTGTAAGGTCACGCGGTGATATTTGAAAAAAAAAGACATTTCTTGTGAAAATCTATTCCCGAAAATTTGATCCCTTTTGGGCCAGGTGTTTTTTTTTCCAGAAAAATTCGAGAACTTTGACAATAAACAGTGCTGTGCCTTTATTAGGCAAAACATTGACCGCTTTGCGTTTTTTTATTGATACGAAAAAATCTGAGACTCTGTTTTCAACAATTTTCAAAAATTGGCTAACATTTGTGCCGCCGAAAAAAAGCCAAAAACTTCTAACATCGACATTTCTCGGTACGCGCCTCATAACACTTGCTTTTTTTGTTAGCTTATAACACTAACATGAAGCTCAAAAACACAGAAAACTGCGAAAAGATGCGAAAATAAGTTGCATTTTTCATTTTTTCAAATTTTTGTTTTATTTTCTTTTTTGCTCTTCGTTGTGTTCCAAATTTTCATAATGCAAGAAAAGAGGAATGATAAAATCCAAGTTTTTTCGATAACAAATAATTGCAGTCACAATCTCGGCACAGCAATGTTGTCATGACCTTTCAGGAAAGAATCGATGAGAGTTTTTCCATCAATAGAGACGCAGAGAAACAGGACGAAATACATTTACCGGTAAAACTATCATGTGAGAGCGGTCTTCTTCCATTAGAAACGGAGGTTTAATCCACACACAAGGTATAGCACCTCACATCCCGTGAGATGTCGGGCACACACCTGGACGACCTCCATAAGTTTAAAGAGAGCAAAAGCGCTCTAATGATAATAAGTTTTATGCACTCTTCACTCTCATCGATTCCCTTCTGGAAGGTCGAACATGATTCAATATTTTCAAAACTAAATCAATGAAAACACACTTACACATAAAATATTGTTGCCAGGTGAAACGTATTCAAGTCGGATCTCTGTGTATTCGATCTTTCAATACAATTGAACAACGCCGTTTGACAACTGGTGCAAAAGTGATCGCACAAGACATGAAAACTGGCAACTGGCAAGTTGGAACTATCAAATCGATAAGTAACGACAGAGCCACGGTGGCTGTTGGAAACAACACGTGGAAGAAAGATCTCACTGATCTTTTCATGGAAGATGATAGCAAGTTTTAAGTGTATCTAATATTTTACAGTTTTCACGAAAATATTGCCAATCTGGCCAGATCAACGTTGAAACAATGTAAGGCTATGATTTTGACTAGTTTTTCTCATGTAGCACATAATTTTTCGATTGGTTAGTCTGGCTGGATTGATTGAGAAGTTTTTTTTTCTGTGTTTCTGACATTTGTTGTGCTTTTTATGTTTTTTTTGAATATGAACTGTAGAGTTACCCACTATTTCCATAATTTGATTTTTCGCAAGCCGAAAGACTGAAATTTCCAAAAAGTTGGAAGACGGAGTTTCGCGCAACTCTAGAAACACGTCCCACCAAGCAGTTTTCAATCGGTCTTATGGATTTCGCTTCTCAACGAAGAACCACTGATTTCAATCATACATCAGTATTTGGAAAACAACGTACCACAAGCTGAAATTTTCGATGTAAGTTCTGTTTGAAAAGTTAATACAACTGACTGAAATTCAGATGATCAAGTGTCTACGTGAAAAATCCGACTACGTTTGAAAAACAAACAAGATGTGGTAGTTTTTTACTCGGGAACTTCGCTGCGCTAGGGACAACGTTAGTTTTGGTACCGTTTGTATGCAACATAACAACGCCTACGAAAACTGACAATCTTGGTGTAAGCTTCATTATTCGAAACCGGTGATGTATCGTGCAAAAGCAAAGGGATCTTGGAATCGGCGGAAACCCTGTAAAAAAGACAAAAAAAGGAACCACGATAAAGATTTTGGTAAGGTATCAAATTTTTTCAAGCTGGTTGGATTATTGTTGGGATTCAGAGAGTATGAGTTTTTCGGGCCTACAGCTCTACATTTTATTTTCACAGAAAATTTTCTCGGAAGAGTTTCAGTTTTTTTCTGAAAATATTTCCGAACAATTTTTCATGGGAACAATTTCAGTCAAAGCCTGGTTTCAAGCCACCGATTTTTCGATTTCAGAGAAAGCTATTTTCATAACAACGTACACATTTTATCTTCACAATATCAGATAGAGTACTGTACTTTTTCAAATACATTTCAGATATGTTTTTCTTAGTTTTCGAAACAATTGAAAACAAGTGTCATAAATAAGTTTCAGAATTTCTTGTGAGTTCATCAAGAACAATTTTCATTTTTTTTGGATAGATAGTTTGCTAAACGTAATGTTTCAGATTTACTTTCAGAACAATTATTAAATTTGACCGATACGTGGAATCGCCCAATAAAAAGTATCGGCCCATTGTTCTGTGTCAACAAGACTAGAACAATACATTTTTTCAAACAACCAGACGATCATAATGACAATCGAACTGATTTAACTATGCGGGGATGAACAGATGGCAGTTTTTTCAATTGATGTCGTCTCACCCAATTTGCAACACTTTTCTCAACCACTTCCCTATCCAATGTGATTTCTTGAAACGTCAGATTTGGGCAAAATGAGATACCAACTTGAGTATATTAAAACAGTAAGTTCTAGGATATTTCAGAGGTCAGTTTTTTGTTATTTAAATGAAATGGGAAGGGGTTGAAATTTAGGCCGTTTCAGATTTTTTCGAAAGTGGGTAATTATTAGGTGGCGAATATATGAAAATTGGAAGCTGAAGGATTTGCCAGAAATAGTGACAAACAACAAAAAATATCGACTTTGAAATTTAATTTTTGAAAAATTTTCAAGTTTTTACTCCGATTTTGCCTTCGAATTTTGGTTGAAAAAAAATTGGATTAAAAAATATCAGAATTAATAAACTTGGCCTACTTTTGAACAATGAAACTCAATCCAAATAAAACCAGATGCTCAAACCATGACACGGATTTACTGTAAGCGATGATGTTTGAGTGGAAACTGTATTCATTCACAACTAGGAACAAGTGGAGGACTGTCGATCGACAATTTTACATGGAGTTAACGAAGATCAGAAATGAAAGCGAACAAAAAAAATAGTGGGAAAGTGTAAACTCATTGAAGGACACGAGTTGATCACTTTTTGAAAACATTGTTCATAGACCCAACCTCAAAATAAAAAATAGCGTCTTTTCCGAAATCAAAAATATTTTCCAGCAAATCTGGCTCGTTCTTCCAATCAACCGTCAATGTGTTCTTGTTTTCGATGGATGATTAAATCAACAGCCGTAACAGTCGAAATCAATAAATGTGACACATGGTCAGAAAGGTTTGTCCATCAACTTCAAATTTCAAAAAATCCACAACTTTACAGAAAAATCTTCGAGCCATCACAAAGAAATAGTTGGAAGCGTCTTGAATCGAATAAATTTGCTTTTCTCTAACCTGTCAATTTGAAATAAAGAAAAGAAAACTTTATTAATAATACAGACAGGCAAAAAAAAGAGAAACAAAAACTGACTAAACAGACCAAATCTTTATATTCGAATCTTGACCGGCTGAAACTAATTGACATTCGTCGATCCATGCAATTTTATTGATTGATGACATTTTGTGAGCGCCTTAAAAATGGTGAGTTTTGAGTTTTTGACGATTTCACGGGCCGGCCCGAATTTCTTGAACCTTAAACATGAAAGGTTGCAATTTCACGACCTATCAGGCAAAAGTAAAGATGATGGATGAGAGTTTTTTCCTCGAGAGAGACACAAAGAATAATAAATTTGCCGTAAAAACTATCAGGTGAGAGCGGGCTAGTTTCATTAGAGACGCAGACATAACCCACACACAAAGCATAGCACCTCGCTTCCTGTGAGATGTCGGTCACACGGTTGAATGACCTCTTGGAAAATTTATAAATTTAGAGAGAGAGAGAGAGCAAGTGTGCTCTAATGATAATTATTTTTTTGAATTTTTCACATTTATTGATTCTCTTCTTCAAGGTCGTGTGTAGACACTTATATTATTCTCAAAGAAAAAAGCCCAAAACACTACCTTTAATAATAATCGGCTCATCATCGCTATATTTCAAACTCCAAACCATAATCGAATTATCCAATCCTCCAGTTGCCAATCTTTTCGAACTCGGAGACCATGCCGCACAATTCACCTTTGCCAAATGATTCATGCGATTTAGAACAATTTCAAATCTCAAAGTTGAATACACAACAACTCTTCGTTGATTATCAGTAACTGCCAAATATTCGCCATTCGGTGAAAATGAGACATCAGTAATTTGAGAGGAGTTCGGTTGTTGTAAGGTTTTCAAAAGTTCCAATTTTCTGTCATAGATCCGAACTTTCGAGTCCTGCCCTCCGATTGCCATCAAATCAGAAGATGGAGAAATCGAACAACACGTTGAATGATAATCGATTGATTTCGATTGTCCCTTCAACATAATGTGGTTATAACAGGAGACAAGTGTGAAATTGTCATCTGGAGATATTTGAATATCAGTAGGTTGGGAAGGAAGAGCAAACGAGTTTGTTATTCTGTTTGGTGTTGTCACATTCATCATATCATCCCAGCCTACAGTAACCAGGCCACCGTTTTTGAGTGGTTGAATACCGACGATTTGCGATTTGTGAGTTTGGAAGGGTAGGCGGGTCGAAGCACCGGTTACCAAGTCAAACTTGCCTGAAAAATTTCAGATCATACCTCGGCAGAAAACGTGGAGACACCCGATTAAAAAATGTGTCGCGTGGATTTTGTAAAAAAAAATTCGCTCATCTCAAAATGTGCCTTGTGAATTTTCCTTTTTTTCTACCCACAAACTTTTTTTCCGCATATCTTGTCGACGCCACGAGAGGGCGCCGAACTACCGGACGTGTGCGCACTAGCGCGCACCCGTACCACTACACCACACTGCCACGTGGAAAATGGATAGGATTTCTCTTTATCTCATGTGTCGCGCGAAGAGAGAGATATTGTGAGAGAGAGTGCGAGAGAAATAAACAGTGTTTGTGCGTGGAGAAAAAAACGATTATAAAAAGGCGGGTTTGTCGATTTTTTATGTAAAAATGTTTTGAATTTACTTTGAATGGTCCTGGCCGCGTGGAACCTCAATGGGCCGCGTGGAAATTCACTAGAAACTGAGATATGTATTCATGTGGAATCGCCTTATAAATCAGTGGATTTTTGGCGATTTTCAAAATTGGGTATAACTTTCTTCGTAGTGATCAGATCAAAAATGTCAAAATAGAAACTAGGGTTATTTTTTGATGTGCTAACAGATGGCACACATGGGACGCGTGGAAAATGTCGTTTTATCACCATAAAAGGTATCACAATTTTTTTGCTCCACATGACCCGTTTTCAGTGAATAGGTTGAGTTTGGAGTGACAAAAAAAAATTTCCACGTGGCAGAGGTTATAAGAAATGCTTTCCGATACCAATTACATTTAAAAAATTATATACCACATAAAACACTCGTGAAAATTATTTTCAATAAAAATGTGTCATGTGAAATTACTGAAAAATTCTTTTTCAAAATGTGCCGTGTGGAATTCCACCATTCTGCCGAGGTATGTTTCAGATAGTTTACAATTAAGCAGTTTGCCAATCGATTTTTTTGAGCTCTGGAAAAAAAACCCGAGCCGGAAAATTTTGCAACAGTGAATTCGGTTTTTTCCATACCTGGCCTAAGAAGGGTAAAAGTACCGTGTAATTTTGTTGGTCGAAAATTCACAGTGACATTTTCAAGAAAATTTTTTAGGTCATGCCACGAAAATTTAAAAACTGTGTTTTCTCTCACAAATTTAGAGCTAATTTTTCTGTTCTTCCGATTTTTTGGTCGTTATTTCCAAAGACAAAAATATGTTTCCCAAGATTTTCACAGTGACAAAATTTTTGAGAAACTTTGGTACCCTCTTGGGGCCGTATTGTCAAAAATTAGAAAAACACATTTTCACAGCGAAAAAAAAGAAACAAATTGTACAATAAAATGTCATTGCGGACGTGGCCGAGTTTTTAACTCGCGGCACGAAAATATAGACTCCGCCCTTTTTTTGCACACCGAGGCACTGTTTTTTCCTCTTTTTTTCTTTGAAAACAACAAACAAAAAACGTAATAAACTGCGAACAGTCTGCAAAAAAGATGTGCGACGGTTTGCAAGTGGGCGGAGTCCCCCCGTAAATCGACACTGTGCATACACCACACAATGAGACAATTTGTTTCTTTGTTTTCGCTGTGCATTTTTTTATAAAAGTTAAACGTGACCTGGACACGTGGAATTTATCATTTTTATTGGGAAATTTTTCTGTTCTCACATGTTCCTTTAACAAAAGTATATATTAGCCCCGCCCATCTGGTTTTTTATGCTATGTTGATTGCCTTCCAAAGTGCTCATGTTTCCTAGGAGCACAGAAATTGTGTAAAAAATAGTATTGCAAACATAGCTCGGTCAAAAACCTGGAAAATTTAATTTTTCAAAATTTCATCTTTGATTTTTCACAAAAAAAAATCTTGAACTGTAAAAAAATTTCGTGTTTCGAAATTGTGCTCCGTGAAATCTACTTTTTGGCCGAGGTATGATTGCAAATAGGAAGATTACGGTAATTTTTTCGACATTTTTTTTCTAAAATTTGAAATTTCTAAAAGACACATTTTCAGTTTTTCTCACTTGTATTTCCCATGCTGTCCGACGTATAAACTGTATAACCATCTCGTCCTAACGTCATTGCTGTTATTGGTTTATTATGACCTTGTCGGCTCTGAAAAAAAAACAAATTGTGAAAATGTTATTTGAAAGTTTTTCACCTGAACAATGCTACCAGAAATTGGATCGATCGTATTTAAAAATCCAGCTAAAGACACTGAAACCAAAAATCGATTAGTCCATACAATTCCGAGTTGTTGATCTTCGATAGAAGAGCCGAGATTGATAACTCTAAATTTTTTATAATTTCAAATAAAATTTGAGCAAAAAAGTGCAACTAACTTGATCAGTTTGAAATCGGCAACATTCCAAATTTTCACCGATTTATCTCCACTAGCTGTAGCTATTTTCGAGCCATCTGGTGACCAGGCTAACCCGAAAACACTTCCCAAATGAGCACTATTTTTGGTATCGATCAGTTCACCGATAATATTCTCATTTGCACTAGAATAAATGAGCACTTTTCCGTCAGAACCTGAAGAAGCGAAGAGGGTTCCCGAAGGGTTGAAACGAGTGACAAGGACGAAGCGACAATGTTTGTTGAGGGTCTGGAAAAAAATGAGGTGGTTAAGGGGAAATTTGAGAGATTGAAAAATGAAACCTCACAATAGATAATTCGTCAGAGTGAATTTAGTATCTGAAAATTTGTGATTTCAAATTTTTTTAAATTTCAACAGATGAAAAAATTGGCTTTTGGAAGCCTGACTCAAAAACTACGGGTCGATATTTTTTTTTTTAACTTTTTAATCTGTCGGCCAGAATTTTTTTTCAGAGCCGCAAATGGTTTTTTTTGGAAGTTGTGGTCAGTGAAATTTAAAAGTGACATCTAAAAATTTTAAATAAAAACTATGATTTTTTTTTCAAAATTTGAGATTTCTAGAACGAAAAAAAATCGAAACTTTTTCGGAATTTTTTTTCAAATCTGACAAAAACTGTTTTATCTTCACTGATTTCATTGTTCATCAAAGAGTTTCAGTTAAACACAAAAAAAATGGGATTTTTGAAAATAATCTCCGCCCATCTGAAAATATTAAATTTTTGATATTTTCAAAGTTCGGGCCGGGCCAAAAAAGTTTTTTTTGAAAAAACTAGTTCAAATTTTTTGTTAGAAACCCTCACCGTTCTAAATTTGAAAGGAGGTCCATCAAAAATCGCAACCGTATTATCCTCCGACCCCGTGATCAATCGATACGGTCTTGTCGGTTTGAAATCCACCGAATTGACCGGTCTCGTCTGTCCCGATAGATTTCCATTCGAAGTACCAGTGTCGAACAAAAACACATGTCCGAATCGCTCTTTTCCCTCTCCAACAACCGCCAATCGTTTACTATCCTCACTCCACGAAATATCGCGAACTGATCCCGAAAATACTTGATATGTCGATTTGAGAATGTGCGTTTTCTGAGTCGTATCCCATATTCGAACATTGCCGTTTTGATCTCCTGATGCACAATAAAATCCGGATGGACTGAAACGAGCAATTGTTGTTGGAGCTGGATGTTCTGTGTAGATATCGGAGGATGTTAGATTCTGGAAAAATTATTGATTTGTTTGAAAAATCGTATTTTATTGGCATATTTACGAGAAAAACAATCGAAAATTGGTTATTCACCTGATTTTTATTAAAGTATGTCGAAAAACCTCGAAAAAGAGGATTTTTGGACATTTTTACATTATTTTTTTTGCGGAATAAGCCCATTATCAAACTTTTGACAACATATAATGTGAATATTTTTCAGTCTAGATGATTTGCAGAAAAAAACTAAGCCGATTTTTTCGAACAAACTTCCAGAAAAAATACAATTTTCAAACAGAAAAATCATCTCAAACCCCCATCTTTGTTCATTTTCAAGTTTTTTCAATCAACGTTTTCTAAAATTCACAAAATTATTTACCTCAACGGACACAATATAAACTGAATTTCCATTACAATAAACAATATTTTCGCCATCAGGTGTTGCTGTCAACTGTGTCGAATATCCTCTCGTCGTTTTTGGCAGCGATGAAAATGTGGCAAGAAGTGACATACTGGTTTTATCTGAAATAAAAATCATGAAATTCGAAAAAATATTTGAGCGTGAAAAAACGTGGCAACTAGGGTCAGATAAGTAGATAAAAATAATCATTGTTTTTTTGAACGTCGATGGAATATTGTGAGTGACTTCAAGAAAAATATCTGAATATTTTGAAAAGTTCAGTGTATCCGACGATAATCGTATCGACAACAAGTCTTTTTCTCACATTTTCTTGTACTGCTGGAAATCGACAAGTTCAAGCTGAAAGAAAGGGTCTACGCTCGTCAAGATCAATGAAATCGAAAAAAATCAAGAAGAAAAGCAATGAACGATCGACATATCTTTATGTGCCAGATCAAAATCAGGAGAAAAACCGGAGTGTCATGTTAGGAGTTGATGATAAAAAGAAGGAAGAAAATAGCAAGAGTGAGTTTTTTTTTTTGAATGAAAATGGCCAATCAATGAAAGATAAAGTGAGTGAAAATCGCTCATGGAAAAAAAACACGGGTTGTTTATCTTACAATCTTTGTGCGCGAGGATGAGCATTAGATAAATATGAGAAAATAACTATTAAAATTCACGTTTTTACAGGCAAACAAGTTCCAATCAATGACAAAGACCGGTAAGGTGGACACGTTTCACGTCAAATTTTTGCAAAAAAAAATCGAATTTATTTTTTCCGAGAGAAGTTCAAAACTGCACGGCCGTGGCCTAGAACCCGCCGTGTTTTGAAGTTCTCCAGGACAATTTTAAATTTAATTTTTTTATCAAAAATTCCAGATCGGTGTATATTCAAAGAGCAGATTCACCAAAAAGTAAAAGAAGGTTAGATACAAAACTCAACATTAAAAAACCAAAAAAAATTCCAGCAAGAGTTCACGTGCTAGCAAATCAAGAAGATCGAATGAAAAGTAAGTTTTCAAAAAAAAATCCACAAAATAAAACTATTTTTACAGAAGTAACCGAAGTGATAGAGATAGAAAATCGAGGTATTCAGTATCAAAAAGAGCTGTGTAGATGATTTTTTGTTAATTCTTTCAGAAGAAAAAGTAGCAGTCGTGACAGAGATCGTGATCGAGATAGAAGGTCGAGGTGAGCCGGAAGTTCAACGATTTTCATTTTTGAGGAAAATTTTGATTTTTTCAGAAGAGATGACTATGATGATCGGTCGAGAAAAAGGTAGTTTTTTTCTGACATAGCTTTTTCCAAATTTATTTTTTTCCAGAAGGTCAAAAGAGTGAGTAAAATAATTTGAATTTTTTGGATATTCAGTTTCTTGTTTAGAAGAGATGATGAAGGCGACAGATCGAGAAGAAGGTAAGTTTTGCAAAAGTCAAAAATAAAGTATTTTTTTAATTTTCAATTTTTCTAGGAAAGATGATCGTGACGAATCGAGAAGGTTGGTGTTCCTGAACATTTTCTGGGAATAAAATCAATAATTTTTCGTTCTAGGCGAAGTTCGAGAGAAAGAAGATCAGAGTAAGGATTTAGGTTGAAGTTTTGTTCTCGAATTTAGAATATTTTTGCAGAAGAGATCGAGATGATAGGAGATCGATAAGGTAAAATCCCAGCTCCGGGGCGTTTCGAGACCACGAAATTTCTGAACCGCATGAAATTCTAACGGATTATCCTGTGCTATTTCAATGCGGTTTCGAAATGTCGTGGAGTCAAAAATAACTTTTAGGAAGGAATCTGTGAGATCTAGTAGATCTCGAAAGTGAGTTTTCAAATTCAAAAACTTAAAACATTTCAAATTTTCAGGAATAACTCGAAATATGAAAAATCGAGGAGAGATGACAAGGATGATCAGATAAAGTCAATGAAGTAAATCTGACCTCGAATTTTTTTATTCAAAATCAAAATTTTTCAGAACTTATGAAGAGGATAAAAATAAGGAAAAGTCAAAGAGGTTAGAAACTATTAGAACAGTTTATCCTATCAAGAAAAAAATTTTCCAGAAAAGAAGATAAAACTGAGAAGACTACGAAATCAAGGTTTGAAGAATTTTCATAATCCTAAAATTGAAGTTCTATTTTCAGAAAGAGCGATGAGACAAAATCGAAAAAGTGAGTTTGAACAAAAATATTTACAACAACATTTTTGGTTTTTATTAGAAAAAAATCGGATGACAAGAAGGACAAGTCAGTGAAGTGAGTTTTCAAAAGAAAAAAATTTGTTTTTTCCAGGAAAGACGACTTGAAATCGACAAAATCGAAAAAGTTAGTTTGAAAAATTTTTAACAAAATAATATTTTGGCATTTTGCAGGGTTGATGCACCGAAAACAAAGCCATCGTGAGTTTTTCAGTCAAAAATTTTGGAATTGGATAATTTTAGAAAACTACTCAAAATTTGAAAAACAGATCCGGCCAGATTTCTGAAATTATAGTCATACATCATATCGTCCGCATTTTGATGCGGGGGGTCACTAACTTTAAAAAATAAATTTTCAGAAAAATGCGAAAATTTTCTGGGTTCACTAACTTTTAAACGAAAACAATTTGAATTTTTTCATGTTTTTTCGGATTTTTTTTCTGAAAATTTCGAGTTTCATTGAAAAAATCCTTATTTCACAAATTTTTTGAAATTTGAGCGTGAAAACTTTTGTCTGAAGCATGTAAGGTCACTAACTTCCCAAACTTTTTTTCTGAAATTTTCACAGTTTTTGGTAGGGTCACTAACTTTCCGGAAATAGTAAAGCGCCCTTTTATGATGTATGATTATAGTTTTCAAATCGGCCTAACTTCTAAAATTTGAAAATATAGACTTGTAAATTATATTTGTTCTTGATTTTTTTTCACTTTTTCAAAAAATATTTCACATTCTCCCTACTTTTCTCATTCCTAATTTTTCAGAAAACTAGAAAAAGAAGTATCGGATAGAGCTATGTGAGTTTCCCGAATCTGTTGAACTTTTTAGTTTCAAAAATTGTATTTTTTCCAGAGCAAAAATGCGTAAAACTTTAGCAAATTATAAAATCAAAGAAGGTGCGAAATTGAAGGTATCCATTCTTCCGAGAAGTTTCAACAGAAAATCCAAATTTTTTGCAGAATCCCCAAGCTGGCAAGAAGACGTTCAAATGCGATTGTGAAGGAAGCCAATGTCGAAAACGATGCAAAATGCTGAAACGGTAATTCTTTGAAAATTGGGCGGTATTTTGAGTTTTTGAGAAAACAAGAAATATTTATGTCTTTCTGTCGTTTTGGGCTCTTTGAGCGCTTTCTGAACCGAAAATTTTTCCATGATTTTCAGCACATCCTCAAGAACATCGACAGAGCATGAATGAATACTTTTGAAATGAGGTTATAAACTTTTATTTAGAATTTTCCGATTTTTTGAGCCCCGAACTCTACAAAAAGTGGCTAAAAACGTTCCTCTAGTGTAATTTTGTGGCCGTATAGTTTAACTAGATTGATAAGGTGTCGTTTATTTGATTAGTCCTAGTCTTATCAGTTTTTCGATATATTCTTTTCTACATTTATTCCATGTTTCACCCATTGATAGCACCGCTAATTAAACAAAACAAATATGCAACAAAAATGTCGATAAATTAGGAATGATGATGGTGATTAGAAGTACTATACACGGAATGGCACAAAATCAAGTAGATATTTGTACAGTTTTCTGTTACAAAATAGCTTGGAAAATGTTGAGAATAGTGAAAACTACTAAAAACTCTCGAAAATACTGCATGAACAAACTTGGGAACATGTTTTTTGACAAAAATGAGTGGAACAGTGTTTTTCAAGTATCCTGTTTTTACATAACCCGTGATCAGAGGAAGATAGAGCCCGCTTTTTTTTAAACAAAAAATACCTTGTCCAAAATAATAAACAGAATTACCCTCAAAATGTCTTCTCTGAATTTTCAAAGTTCACTCAAAGAGCAAGACTGGCCAGAACCGCTTGTTGAGGAATTAGGCCTACAAACGTTGTTAGGCCTGACCTGACTCTCATACGTAACTTTTTTGAAAATGATTGTGCTATCTGATGAGTTTTGTATTTTTGAAGCGTGTTATGTGGAATGTCACGTGTTCGGCTTTTTTTAATTATCGAGATTTTTCAAAATTTTTAGTTTCACACAATATTTTTGTCAATTCAAAAATTGTTGACTCGAATTTTCTATTTTTATCATTAGGCAGCCCGGACCAGCCCGGTCTGTCAGCGAAAAATTTCAGAAGTGAGCTCTCAACAACACTCTTAAATTTGATCTTCGAACTTTCGTGCTCGAAATCGAGTCATACCCCGGCTCAGGCCTGTAACTGACCAACCTATAGGGCCTTACGGAGCCAAAGTTTGATTTCGAAAAAAAATCTCCGACATTTTTTTTCAGAAAAACTTGATCTTTCGGAACTTTTCAGACACACACTCGAAAATAAGAAATTTTAGTCAAGATAATTAGAAAATAGTTTTCTATTTTTTTTGGTCTGTAAATTTTTCTCGAAATCCCTTTCGTCCGAAAAAATGTTTCAAAAGTTCGTGGAACTTTCTGTGAAAATTTTGACTTTAAAAAGACATTGTGATATTTTCCGATTACTACAAATTCCGCAAAAAAATTTCTCGCATAAATTTGGCTGACCTGTCATTACGGTACTTCCAAGTTACAGAAATTTACAGCTTTTTCAAGAAATAGCTTTGTTTTTCTCTGGCCAATAATTTTTTTTTTGTTTTTTCCTCGTTCCCACGGCATTACAAGTACATAGCAAAATATCTAATGTACTTAATATAAACACTGAAACAGTGATTTTTTGCAAAAATTTTTATTTGAATTTGAAAAAAAATTCAGTTTCTCACGGAAAAGAAGTTCAGAATTTTGAATTTTTTCAGCCCAAAAATGTTTCCCTTCCCAAACCCAAAAAAAAATTTCGGAACAAATATCTTGAACTAGAAAATGTGCATAATATCATCATATTTGAAAAGATTTTATGACATGTTCCAGCTCAGGATAATATTCTCATCGTCAAATATTTATATCAGGAGTACTAGAAAGAGTAGAAGAATGTCTCAAAATATGATAAAAAACTGATAGAGATGGGTCCTTTTATAGTGAGAATGTTGGAAGGGGTTGGGCTCTGCGAGTTGTTATCTTGGCCTGAATGAGGAGAGAGTGCGAGACGGTGAGAGACGCAGACGATTATGATTATCAATCAATGTTTGATAAAGAGAAGTGCACTTTATTTGGGAGACTATTAATATTGTAATAATGTGACATGGAGTTGTTAGGGAGTTCCAAAAGTTTGGGAATTGATAAAAAAAGAGCAAAAATGTAGCAAGAGCACCAGGTTTTTTCACAAAAAAATTGGATTTTTCACAATTTTTTGGTCTAAATATGAGGAAAAAGAATTCTAAAAGCGGGCCAAGCCTTATGTTTCTGTAGATTTTCTGAATCAGCCCAAAGGTGTTCGTCTCTGAATCGGGCCCAGCCTTTTTTCCAGTTTGGACCTGTTTCAGCAGTTTTTTGCCTGAAAAATAGCGTTCAATTTTAGTTTACATTTTTCAATGTCACAGGGGATGAGATTCAAGCCATGTCAGGCCAGCTTTTTTTCATTAAAGGTCAGAAAAAGCCCGGTAAAAACGGGCCTCAAATAAATCCGGATTTTTTTGTCAAAAAAGGCTGGCTCGGCCCGTAATTTTCGGGCTGGGCCCTCGAGCAAAAATCTCACTGCTGATTTTGCTAGAATAATATTAGATTCCTACAGTTAGTTTTTTGATTTTTACAACCACAACTTTTTCAAAAAAAGTTATTTTTACGGCGTTCCAAATTCGGGCCGGCCCGTGATTTTCGAAAAAAAAAACGATTGGGCCCGGGAATTGTTTCTAAAAAGTCTCGATTTTTATGATTTTCTGATCTCAAAATTTTCTAGTGAAAAAATCAACCTCTGACCTTTCCTAGTTGAATTTCCTGCCTGATTTAGTAACCAAAAATTGGAACAAAAATTGAAAAATGAAACTTTATTTCAAGTCGAATTAATTATTTGGACCCTTTTCCGGCGGCAATACCAGCTTTAACAATATCAACAGTTCCTCCAAAAATCGAATTCAACAAACCGGCAACCGCTTTGGCATCTGCTGCTGCATCTCCGCAAATAATTGTCGAAATGTGCACAATTGCCAACAACAAAAAAATTGACAAAATCGGAGATGTCGACATTTTTCACATGGGAATATCAACCTGGGTTCTCTTTTTATACCAACTCAGGAATTTCAAATATTTTGGGCGTGAGAAATTTTCTGTCAGAACGTGAACTTTTACGTTGAAATTTTGATTTTTTCCAAAAATTGAATCATTTTCGGCTATTAGAAATATGAGTAACAAACGAATTAGCAAAGTGAGTGTCCCTTCTGGAGTACTGTAGTTTTTACAAAATGTTGCTCCAGGTGAAAGAGGAAGAATATCATTCGGACGACGAGCCACTTCTCAAACTGCCAACAACTCGTCAAATGGAAAAAATGCGTGGCGGTGGCCGAGTTTCGCGTCCCTCTCACATTTCTCTTCCATCACCACTTCACATCATGACAGAACAACGAGTCACCGGTGTTGCCGAGGCGAAAATGATCCAATTTTTGACACGAATCATGCTAACCTCAAAAAAGTTGTCGATCGAAGAAAGAGGAGTACTGTATGAGGAGATGATTGAGGCGTGTGAGAATAATATTGGAACAAGTAGATCGTCGATTGATTTGAATGAGATTGAAAATGAGAACGAGGAAGAGGATTACTGTAGTCGTATATTCTACTCGGATAAGGGAGTGTTGATTGAAACTGTTCAAATGGTCAAAAAGAATGGAAATGGAAAAATATCGACAATGACAAGTGAAGAGAAAACGTATTCTGATATTTGTAAAACTAATATTTATGGAGATCAAGGAAGGTTTGTGTCAAAAAAAAAAACGCGGGCGTTTAAAGGAACATCAATATTTCGTTTTATGTTCCTTCACGACCTTCCAGAAGGGAATCGATGAGAAAAGATTACCATTGGAGCGCAGTTGCTCTCTCTAAATTTATGGATTTTGAGAGTTTTCCGAGAGGTCATTGTGACCGACATCTCACGGGAAGCCAAGTACTATACTTTGTGTCTGGTTTTTGTCTGCAATTCCAATGAAAAAAGGCCGCTATCGCTTGATAGTTTTCACTGTGAATTCATTTTGCTCTGTTTCTCTGTGTCTCCCTCGAGAGGAAAACTCATCGATTCTATTTTCACTCTTGTCTGAAAGGTCGTGTCTTTGAATAAGTACGGTTAATAAATAAATTTTAAAAAATGTTTCAAAACTATAGTTTTGATTCCAGTGAAGCCTTATACTAGAGCTGAAACAGTAAAATTTTGTGAAAATTTTGAAAAATAGGCTTCCAAATTTTTTCAAAAAAATACGCGTGAAATTCCGATTTTTTGTCATTTTCTAGCAAAAAAAAATTGTGTAGCTCAAAATCCCGAAAGCCTGGCCCAAAAATCACGGGCCAGGCCGGCCTTTTTTGTTTTCTATAGATCAAAAAAGGTCTAGCCGACTTTTGAACGTCAGTTTCTCAGAGTTCATAATTTATTTTTCGAAAAAGTTGTCAAAAATTCTCAAAAAAATTGGTTTGTAGAAAAACCTTGATGACCACATCAAATTATTCCACATTTTTCAGAACAACCGAGTTGTTTTCCTTTGAATAAGTACGGTATTAGGTCATTTTTCGTGTTTGAAATTGGACATATTATTAGAGCTTCGATTTCAGTGAAGTCCTATATCAGATCTGAAACAGTAAAATTTTGAAAAATAGGCTATAAAATTTTTTCCAAAAATTCACGTGAAAATCCATTTTTTTTTGTCATTTTCTAGCAAAACAATTTTGTCAGTTGGAAAAATACGAAAATATTGCCCCAACTTGGATAAACTGACCATATTCCTAAAAATTTTGGAAAAATCGGGTTGGTCTTGTTTTCTGGATCTGAATTAGAAATAGGCTTATTTTTCAGACCCGATAAAATTTTTGAGTCTTTTCTGATTTCTGAATTTTCCCGAAATTCTTCGACGGTTTTTACTGAAGTTGGTAGCAGGAATCCATTAAAAATGTTTTTTGAAACAGTAAATTTTTGAAAATTTTCCATTTTTTTCCAGACACATCGAAGGTTGTCTAAACATCAAATGCAAAGAAACGATCAATTCCAAAAATCAAGTCTACACACGTTCGGAAAAATTTCACATCGGCCTGAAAAATGAACAAACCGGCCATAATTATGAGATCAATTCGGAGAAGAGAACTTTTGATCCGACGAATACGGTGAAGCTCGATGAGAAGATTTGGTTCGATTCGGAGAACATCGGGTAGAACAGGTCTTTCTGAATTTTCCCCAAAATTTTGTCAATTCTTCAGAATTCTGATTGACCATCAGGCAACTGCCAATATGTCCGAATATTGGAAGCATGAAAAAGGGACATTTGGCGAACAGTTATGCGACTATCACGAGATCAATTTCACATTCGACCCGAAAAATGTGAGCAGCATTCCATCCTCATCTTCCAACTCGACAACACCTTCTTCCTCACAATCACCGTCAAGATCCTCATCCGGTTGTTCACTTCGATCGATTTTGGCCAAGGCGAAACTGACGCCGAGAAATGTGGCAACACCGAAAAAGAAGTTGGATAGTGGTGCGAGTAGTCGAAAGATGAAAGCGTCGGAAACATTGACATTGGACGAGTTGGTGGAGAAAATGAAAAGTACACCGATCAAACAGAATAGAATGACGCCGAGTTTAACGTCACCAGGTTGGTAGAAATGTATTTGGGTCCCGTCACGAAAATTTGAAAAACTCATGTTCCTTTAAATTTTTGAGATTTTTGGTCAGTTTTTTGAATTTGATGTCGCTAGGTTAGTCATTATTCACAAGAGGTGAAAAAATACCTTCTCGAAAATTTGAAAACTCTGATTTTTCTTGGAATTTTTGAGTTGTCTTCAGATTCTTCGTTCCCTATTTACAGTGACAAAAAATATACTTTGTTTTTTTTTTTTTTTAATAATTTATTTTCTAAATTTACTGATGACAGGCGTGTCAACATGTTGGGCCCAAAAATATAGGTTAAAACTGAAAAAAAAGAAAGTCGGGCCTACTGAATTAGGCCCGGTCTAGGCTCGAGAAATCTTACAACAAGGGTTCGATTTTTGCTGATTTTCTGATCTCAAAATTTGTCTAGTAAAAATGAACTCCTGGCCCGATTTTAAAGTTTTATTTTCATTTTTTTTTCCTATTTCAGTAACCGAAAATTTGAACGAAATGAGAAAAATTATTTGGATTATTATGATGCTCCTTTAAATTTTTGAGATTTTTGGTCATTTTTTTTTCGTCATAATTGAGTAAGAGCGACAAAAATATTTCTCACTTTTTTCTTCACATTTTTTTCATTCTCTTGTGACATGTATGTTGGACCCAAAAAATATTTGCCAAACTGAAAAAAAGGGTCTAGTGAATTTGGCCCGATCTCTTGAATTGTTACTAGAGCACATACAAAAACATGACCCGATTTTTTTCTGTGCAAAATTTCCAGACTTCTGACCCCATTTTTGAGTCACCTTCTCCTAGTTTCTGGCCTAAATTAGTAACTGAAAATTTGAAAAAAATAGAAAAATGAAACATTTATTAGTCTTCCGAATTATTTGGACCCTTTTCCGGCGGCAATTCCAGCTTTAACAATATCAACAGTTCCTCCAAAAATCGAATTCAACAAACCGGCAGCCGCTTTGGCATCTGCTGCTGCATCTCCGCAAATAATTGTCGAAATGTGCACAATTGCCAACAACAAAAAAATTGACAAAATCGGAGATGTCGACATTTTCACAATATTGGAATCATTAACATGGGTTCTCTTTTTATACCAACTCAGGAATTTCAAATATTTTTCTCATAAGCAAACTTGGCAGAGAAGAGAGGCGACAGAAACACAGAGAAATAAATAGTACGCAAAAGAGAGAGAGCGCAGAGAAAGAGATAATATTTTATCGAAAAATAGAGCGCATTTTCCTACCTTCTCAAAAATCGAAGTACAAAAGTATCGGGTAACCAATAAAAAACAATATAGATAATCAAGTAGGAGCAGTGAAACAGTAAATTTTTCATAAATCTGAAATTTTTGAAACAAGTGCCAATTTTCAGACTCTTCCAAACCATCGCCGATCCAAAAATTGGATCGAAAAAGAAAAACACCTGCCAAAACCTCTGACACAACTGGATCAACTCCGAACTCGACGAAAAACTTGAAATCGGAAGGTTTGTCCAACCTAACCCTCTCAAACCAATGATTTTATTCTCGTAGATTCTGTCAAAATGACACCAAAACGAAAAATGTCCGAGTTGGCACAGAAAATGAGAAATGGATTGATGAAGAACACCACGCCGAACAAGCCAGATACAACAAGATCTTCGATTTCATCGTCGACGAGTTCGAAATCTGAAGGTGAGGTTCATAATTCTTTGAACAATCTGATGTTCGGTTTTTAGCTTCAACAGAGAAGAAACGTCCAAAGAAAATTGAGAGCGTCAAAAAAGAGAAACCGACAAAGTGAGTTGATTGGGAAGTTTACGGTATTTTAGCATAGGAGAAATACGGTTCAGAGAAAAATATTTTTGTTCGCGAAAAATGTTCTTGAAATTTCAGTTTTTTATAGGAAATTTTGTAAATTTTTAATTATTCAAAAAATTATTATCACTAGAGCGAATTTGCTTTCTCTAAATTATTGGATTTTGAGAATTTTGCGAGAGCTCATTCAACTGTGTGACCGACATCTCACGGGAAACAAGGTGCTATACTTTGTGTGTGATTCATGTCTGCGTTTCTAACAGAAAAAGACCGCTCTAACCTGATATTTTTCTTTTTGGATCTATTTTGTTCTGTTTCTCTGTGTCTCCCTCGAGAAAAAACTCTTATCGATTACACTTTTATCTGAAAGAATCTGACAGATTGTGTTGTCTCGAGAGACGCAGACGACGAGAATAAAAAAAATGATCATCATTAGAGCGCATTTGCTCTCTTCAAAATGATTGAATTTAGCGAGAGGTCATTCAACTGTGTGACCGACATCTCACCGGAAGCAAGGTGCTATACTTTGTGTGTGGTTTATGTCTGCGTCTCCAATGGAAAAAGACCGCTAATTTTCAAGTTTTGTTCTGTTTCTCTGTGTCTCTCTCGGGGTAATAACTCTAATCGATTTCATTTTTAGTCTTTTTTCGAACCATAATCGGATCTTTTCCAGGTTGATCCAAATCGACACCTCTTCTCAACCAATTGTTCTCAATGACGGTCGTCCGAATCAGAAAAAACTGTATTCTGAAGACATGGAAGTTGTAATGATGATCAACGGAGATCCATATCGAGTTGAGTTGAAAATGCATTTTGTGGCTTGTAAAAAACCCGTCGCCCAATTGAAAAGTGTCAATTTCAAGGGACAATGTGTATGGGAAAGGGTGAGTTGAAATTTTCATATTTGAAAAAAAAAATGAAAAATGAGTGTTGTAGGTGAAAAGTTTGGAAGAATCGAATTTGAAAAATCAAAAAGATTAGAGCGCTTTTGAGAAAATGAAATTTTCAGAATGGTATTAAAAAATATCAGACAAAAACTGTCTAACTCACTATGCTCTCCTCGTTCTCTGCACTATTCCTTTTGTTCGCTGCGAAATCGTTGTGTCCCTTTGACACGATTTTTTTGTTGTTTTTTTTTTTGCTTCTGGACGATTTTGAATAAGTTATGCAGATAAAAAAACAGTCCATTAAAAACATATTTACTTTTTAAACTTTTTGGTATCAACACATTCTTCCTTCAAAATTCGGCTCCCGGACATTTTGAAATGTCCTTTCGATCCAATTTTTGTCGGACTCGGGCCTCGTCGTTGTACATAATCCAGCGTTTTGAACTTCGACAGTACTCGATCTCTTCTTTGTAGTTCGGATCGTATGAGTCTGACCGCCGGTCCGATCGGATGTCTCGAGATCTCCTTTCTCAATTGAACCGACTCGGTGGGCGAGGGGCGTTGCTTAGGCCCGACATCACATTGTAGCCGGCAGTCTTCAGGGCCTCCTCGCGTTCCATCCACATTAATTCCCTCATCGCCATTGCCGATTGAGTGTCCTTTGGAAATCCGTTATCGGGTTCTGTTTTTAGCAGAAACATCACATGAGACGCTATGGTGATGGACGCCAATAGCGGATTCCATCCATTGAGTTTGCTTTCAGCTCATCCTCGATCTCGTGTGTCCATTTACTGATCACGTTGAATCCAGCACGCTTCAGGGCTTCATCGTCTCACAATACAATTGATTGTTGGTAAAATTCCCGCGACGCCAGAAACAAACGTCGTGTGGTTGCGTGCACTTTTTGCAACCATTTATTTCGATTATTGTTTGGGTCGATTTCTTTTTCCATCCACATTAGCTCCTTGATCGCAATCGCTGATTGTGTATCGGTTGGGAATCCATTTTCCGGTTTGTAGCCATTTTCACCCTTAAGGTTGTGTTCAGCAGAAACATCACATGCGGGTTCCATCCATTGAGTTTGTTTTCACAAATCTCAATGATTCACAAATCTCAATGAATTGAATGTTTGTGAAATTTCCGCGACGCCAAAAACAAATGTCGTGTGGTTGCGTGCCTTTTTTGCATCCATGGCAAATGTCGTTCACGTGCTTTTCATCGATCCGTCGCGCCAAGAAGTAAAGTCGCCGCGAAACACCAGGCACGTATTGGATCCGAGTTTTCGTGCTTCTCAAAAGTGTTTCGGCCACAGCTGAAAATATGCTTTTTCTTCAACATCCTAATCTTTCACTACTTACCTGGACGAGGAAACCCAAATCTGCATCTTTCCGTGGTCCTCCCTTGGTAGGTGACCGTTCGCAAGCATGTTTTTGTATGCTGCTCTTTGTGCATCTGATAGTTTGCGACGATTTTGTGTAGCGTCGGCTCCGTGTCTCCGTCTGGCATCCTCCCGCACATCCGTTCATCAATGAACTTTTTCCTCAGTTCGTCGCCGGCGTCTTCGGGTGGGGCGTCTTGCAGCCAGAGGAGGCAGTGACAATGCTGTGTCCCCCGTTTCTGGTATTCAATGCGTCGAAAATAATGCGTTACTACGCCAAGCGGCCCGTCGGGTGCCATGATGACGTGCTTGAAAAACGCCTCTATTCGCCGGTGGAAATATCGGGCGAATATTGTCGGGTCTTGCGCTATGTATTCGCGAATATTTTTTTCGCCCACATCTTTTCCGAACGACTTCCTGTACGCGTCGAACAAGTCTTGCCAGTCTTCAAGGTTCGGGTTCAGCGTCAAGAATATTGTTGGCGGCCCGAAACAATATTGGTAGGCTCGCAGAAGATAGCGCTTGTGTTGTCAGTCGTCAGGCGTTCCTCGCATTTTTGCGAACACGTTGGCCATTGACGATTGGAAATCGAGGTCTGAAAAATGTTTGTCTTTGTGCTGTTACATTTTGTTAACATTTTTCGCGCTTGAGAATATGTCATGTTGGCTGAGCATCTCGCTTGAATTCCGAGCCGTGATCTTAGGTCCTGTATATTTGCACTTTTTCACCTCTCGCTCTCTCTTTTCATTCACTTACCTTTTGAACTGTCAAGTGGTATGCGGCGATGAGGTAGTTCGCATTCCTCGCAATTGTCCGATTTTTATTAAGGAGCATCGCGCGGAAAAACATAGAGAGTGGCACATTCTTTTTGCGGGGATGACTGTAGCCAAATCGTCCGGTTGGTAGCAAATTTGGGAAGGTGGTTGCGTCCAGATGAGGCGTTTCAATATCCAATGGTGTCCGGTTGACTCGCTTTAATGCGTACGTTTTATACGCGAGATTTTGATCAGGTGCTCGTAGAACGTTCGGCTGAATCGCTTCCACGGCCAATGTTTGCGTGATAATATGAAAGTCTTCGGGTGGTTGACGATTTCTTTGGCGTTCGGTTGTTGGAAGTGTCGTCGTTTGTGCGGTGATAACACTCGAACTGTCGAAATTGTTCTCACGTCTTGCCACTGATCTCACACTTTGACTGCTTCGCACTGGACTCACACTTCTGCTTCTCGCGCCGCTTCGACGATGCTGCTGCTGCTGTTGCTATAGTCGCTACTCTCACTGCTCATCCTCACTCTGCTTCCACCTTTTTCTTTCGCCATCAATTCCGACTTTATTTCTTGCTCGCCCACTTTTGTTTCTTGTTCGTCGTCGTCGCTGCTCAACTTCATGACGCCTACAGATGTGATCGTGCATGTTCAATTTGAACATCCATCTCCTTTTCCAGCCACATCAGCTCCTTGATTGGTGTCGGTCGGGAATCCATTTTCCGGTATATATCCATTTTCACCCTCAAGGATGTGTTCTGTTTTTAAGAGAAACATCACATGAGACGCTATTTTGGTGGATACCAATAGCGGATTCCATCCATTGAGTTTGTTTTCACAAATCTCAATGAATTTCTTCAGTGGCTCGACCAGGATATCGCAGTCCGACATGCAATACTCCAACAATTCGCGGTCACAATCATAACGGTTAGTCTTGTTCTCCTCATACCAATTTTTGAATCTTCCCGCGTCGCTCATATTCTCGACATTATAATAGCGAAGCGCCGGCAACCCCGAGTAGACTCGCCCGTAATGGGCTGGGTTGTTGAGTTTTAATAGGTAGTAGCCCTTTTTCAACTCATCAATACCAAAGGCTGCCCGGCATCTTTGACAGGCTCATCGGAAGCCAATTTCGCGAGTCCTTGAGCGAGAATCCGTTGTGGCCGGTGTGGTATTTCGACGGTTTTCGCTCCAACACTGTCGCACTGATCAGTTTGTTGCCGCGTTTGACAATTTTCATGTCGATATTCTCGGCCTGCAACGCCCTGATCAGGTAATAGTGGTCATATTGGCCCGCATCCATGGGCTTTGGCCCGGCACCTCTGGCATAGAAGTTCAAATCTTTCATCTTGTCGCATCGTACATAGGTCAAATTCGATCTGTCCTTACTTTGGATGTTCTTCAGCTCAGCATCTGCCACATTTTTCGTACATTTTTTTGGGAAGGGGATTTCGTAATTGTACACTCCTGCGCCCCTGCCACATTTTTCGTACATGTTTCTCGGAAGCGGACTTGTTCCCGCGCCCATATTGTAGATGCCAAATGAGGCATACTGGACTTTTCCAGTATTTATGAAAAAATGAATAGATGTCATTTTTTCGGGTTGATGATTATTCTTCTTCGTCGACGATCTCATCTGATACGTCGTAGGTAAACTATTGTTAGTTTGTCTACCCTCTAGATCCGAACTTCTTGTTCCATCTATGTCCTCTTCGTCGATGAATTTTGTTGCGATTTCTCCACGGTTCTCGTTGATTTCTTCAGCGATGATTGTCGGCGTTGAATGTTCGACTGGAAATTGTGATTTTCATCGTCCTCATCGTGTCCAGCTCCTCGAACGTACATTCGAAAAAAAAAACTCACTTTTTTTGATGAAAATTCGACTCCTCCATAATTGAACCGATCATTGATGATTTTCAAAAATCAAAAAAAAAAATGAAAAATGAAAAAAAAAACGCGCCTGTGAGGTATCGAACTCGAGATTTAAAAAAATTCGATCAATCGAGTTCTATCACAGCGCGGATATTTTTTGATCTTCGGAAAAAAAATAAAATTTGAAAATGGAAAATTAAAAAAAATTAAAAAAAATGAATGCGAAATTCAGTCGCGCTACGAAAAAAAATAGATTTCAGAAAATGAAGAAGTTTCACCAAGAAATTTTGATGTCAAAAAAGAAGAAAAAAACTAAAAACATTTCTGGGAAACTTTTTGTGTCTTTTCTAAATAAAAAATGAAAGTGAGACTTTTCAAAACTGAAAAAAAATTTGGACCATTTCAGAAAATTATTCAAAATTGGACTCGAAAATTTTGCGATTTTCTCAAAAAAAAATTCTGAAAAGATCAAGAGCTGTTACGAGAAATCTCTAGGAAAAAAAGTTTCAAGAAAAATAGCGAAACTAAAAAACTTGGAGAAAAATGCTCAGATAGAATTAAAGAAAAATAACAAAAGTAGAAAATATGAGAAATAGGGAAAAACTTCAAGAAAATATGGCTAACAAGATTATACACGAAATAGAGAAAAAACTAAAGCTCACATAACTCGACGAGAAAAAGTAATAAGAATGAATAATCCAACAACAGATTGGGCGTATCCAAAAAACTAGTCTGCGTCTCTCTAGCTCTCACACTATTTCTTGGCCTGTAAGTTACACCTTTTGTTTATGGTTGTCACGTCAGGTGTAAATCACACCTTTTGATGTGCGCGACGCATGGGAAGAGACGAATGGGAAAACAATTGTGAGAAGATTTGAATGTTTTGGGAAATGGTATACTGTAGTTTGGAAAATGGGATATTTGTTAGTATGTAGTTTTGAGACAGGAAGAGTGTTTTAGATTTTTGCAACGCTGGGAGAATTACACTTTCAAAAACAAACGACTTTATGAAAAACTTGAAACAGTAAAAATTTGAAAACAAAAATGTTACTTTCCGGAAGTCAGGCTTTTTTCGACAGTTCAAATGGAACTTTGAAAAACACACAATTTTATAGAAAACTTGAAACAGTAAAAATTTCAGAAAAAATATTCCAAAAAAAGTTTGAGATTTTTTAATTTGGCTATTTTGAACGTTAAAAAGTTTGGCGTTGAAATTGATTTTTTTCCAAAAATACACGTGATTTTCTGATTTTTCTAACCTTTTTTGTAAGCCTGTAATTTTGCAAAGTGACTTTTCCGCTTCAAGTCTTCTTCTAGATCTTACGAAAATCTACAGTTTTTGATCACGTTTTCAAATTGAAAAAAATTGCATTTTTTTCAACCAAAAAAATAAATCCCCAATTTTTTTCGGGTCATCCAATCACATGTGAAATGTTTTTTGATTTAATTTTATTGTGGTTTCTCCTCTAAAATTTTTCATTGTTTTTTGTTGTTCAAAACGATGGATTTTTTTTGAGTTTTTTCGCCTATCTTGTCTGTGTGAGAAAAATACTTAAAATTCCTGTGTTGGTATAAAAAGAGAACCCATGTTAATGATTCCAATATTGTGAAAATGTCGACATCTCCAATTTTGTCAATTTTTTTGTTGTTGGCAATTGTGCACATTTCGACAATTATTTGCGGAGATGCAGCAGCAGATGCCAAAGCGGCTGCCGGTTTGTTGAATTCGATTTTTGGAGGAACTGTTGATATTGTTAAAGCTGGAATTGCCGCCGGAAAAGGGTCCAAATAATTAATTCGACTTGAAATAAAGTTTCATTTTTCAATTTTGTTAAAATTTTTGGTCACTAAATCAGGCAGGAAACTAAACTGGGAAAGGTCAGAAGTTGAGTTTTACTAGAAAATTTTGAAATTTCTACTTTGCAAAAGTTTTGATTTTTTTTTAAACCTTTTTATACAATTTCACATAACTTAGAGTTGACAAGAAAGTCGATGACCGATTTTGGGTGAGGTCACGTTTTTCTAATCAATAATTTTCTTTTTTTTTTTTTGGATAGTATACTCTGCGTCTCTCTCACTCTCAAAAATCTGCCTGCCCTGACTAACAAGGGAATGGTTTAGGGTCAATTTGGAGTTTTTGGATGAAATTGTGTGGTTTTATAGATTTCGATACGCCGAGAAAGATCCCGACGTCAGATTTTGCGAAACTCCTCTCAGAACAGAGATATCGAGCTTTTGATTTTTTCAAAAATTCAAATAATCAATAAATTGATTATTTTAAAATGCGGTAAAGTAGAAAAAACTATATGAATTTTGGATAATAAACCCTTCTGAACAACATCCGGATAATATTTTTTGAGAAAAACCTCTAGTTCTCAAAATTGCTGTTTTTAGCCTGAATTTTGAAGTCGATTATCGGACTTCATAGAGGAGTTTCACAAAATCTGACGACGGGATCTTTTTCAGCGTCCAAAACTCTATAAGACCACTAACTTTCATTCGAAAACTCCAAATTCACCCAAAACCATTCCCTTGTAAATCTGAACTGAACCCAAACAACAAAAATAGAATGATTGGCTTGGGTCGGATTACAGAAATCGGATGCGGCCTGTTTTTGATGAGATTTTTTTTGTCTGTACTTTTTTTCGGAATTTTTGAGCTTTTTCCCATCGAAAAAAAAACGAAAAAAATTTTCACTTTTTTCAAATTTTTACTGTTTCAAATATCAGGTTTAAGTTTTTTCATTAGGTCATTTTTGATTCTCAGTTCATTTATTATCTGCGCTGTTTGTTCTGGCTTTCTCGTTTTCGTCAAAATCTCTCATTTTCGTGGTGTGAAAATCAAAAATCGAAAATATTCGCTGTTTTTGAATTCATTCTCCGGAATATTGACGTCTGCAAACACCGTTTGTGTGTGTGTGCGGGTACAGTAACCCACGACAAAAAATTGTTTTGTTTTTTCTTTCAAACATTTCTGGTTTTTCCAAATATTTTTTTTCGGTTCACAAAATTTTGAAGGGTCGGTTCCGCCCAAGCCAAGAAATCTTTAAAATTATATGGCAGAAATTAACTTTTTTTAAGTTTGGAAAATTTCTGAGCTGGCCCATTTTGTGAGTAAAAAATCAAAAATTGTTTTGACCTAAAAAAAAAGAGAAATCTCCACATTTTTTGTCTCAATCCAATATAGATGGCCGGATTTTAATATGTCCTCTCTGTTTTTTTTTCATTTAGTTTGTTTACTCTTTGTCTCTTGACAAAAAATGAGAGGAAAAGGAAATATAAATGACCCATTTCCTATCCAAATTGTTCTCGAGTTTCATGTCTTCCATCTCGATTATGTTTGTCATTTTTCTTTGCAGATGGCCCATCAAAAAGTGATCGAATGTTGTATTGGTGTGATAATGATGATCGGCATGTTTGGTAATGTCAATGTTATTGTGGCCATTGTTCGCAAAAAAGTTTTGCGCACCAAAAAAGGAATGCTTCTTCTGATTTTGGCCGTTTCACATTTTTGCATTAATGTCTCCGAAATTATTGGATTGTTGATGCATTACAGGTGGGTTCCAAATTTGGGTCATGTTTTGATGGGAGATTTTTGGCGCCAAATTTTTAAAATTCAAAAATTTGCGCGATTTTTGACTTGTGTATTTTTGGCGCCAAAAGTTTGAACTTCAAAATTTTCCGGTATTTTGACACGTGCTTTTTTGGCACCAAAATTTTGAAATTCAAAATTCGCGCAATTTTTGACTTGTGGATTTTTTTGGCGCCAAAAAATTGGGATTCAAAAATTTTCAGAGTTTTTTTTTCACGTTAATATTTTACGTCAAAATTCGAGATTTTTTTCGACGCGTGGTTTTCTGGCGCAAAAAAAATACTGAAATTCAAACTTTTCCCGTCATATTTGGCGCCAAGACTTTGAAATTCAAAATTCCCGTGGATTTTTGGCGCCAAAAATTTGAAATTCAAAAACTTTCTTCATTTTCGACACGTGGTTTTTTGGCGCCAAAATATCAAAATTCAGAATTTTCCGTCATTTTTGATACAGTACTGGCCATAATGATGTTCGCCTAATGTTCTTTGTCAAAAATCACACCAAAAAAGTAAAAATTCACTGCGAAACCTTTTGGGTTATTTTTTACGCTGAATGCAATCGTACTGACCATTACATAAGATCTGGATACAATTACTGAAGTTTTTCAGCCCGATAATCGAAAATCGAACTTCAGCTGAATTTCCATAATTCGCAAAACCCCATTCAAAAATTTTTTAATGGTTTTATACAGTTTTGAATTTTGGTGTATGAAATAGAATAAGTCTCTGGCTCTCGATTCCGACTCTAACTTTCAGATTTGCACCACTCCCAGAGATATACTGATGGTTTCAGTAAGACCTTCTAGAATTTTCTGTTTGACTAAATTATGCGTTTTTCACGACGTTTTGTACGTGTTTTTTCTGGCGCAAAAATTGTGAAATCTGAAAATTTTCAGTTTATTCACGTAAATTTTTAGCGCCAAAATTTTAAAATTCGAATTTTCGCGCAACTTTTGACATGTGGTTTTTCGGCGCCAAAAATTTGAAGTTCAAAATTCCGCGTCATTTTTTACACGTCAGTAAAAGTTCCGAAAATGTTTTCTGCTCCAAATTCAGGTTCAGGAGGCCCAAAAAAAATCCCCCCAAACCTCAAAAATTCAAAACGCGACAAAATCATAATTTTCAGATTCACCCCAATGTCACGTCGCAAATGCTATCAGTACAATATTCTTTACACATTTTTCGTTTTACTCCAACCTTCCCTGTTTCTGATAAACGCTCTAGATTTGTGTTTCAGCATTGTCATTCCACTAAAGTTGGTTTTTTTGGAAATTGCCAAAAACTTCAATTCTTACAGACACATGCTTTGGAAAAAATCTCGTTACGTGTTCATCATGTCCATTCCCCCAGTCGCATTTTCAATTTTCTCGATTATTTTGAGTTTGCGAAATTTGACAGATGAAATCGCGCCCTATTGTATTTTCATGTTAGGTTGGTGTTATCAGTGGAGCGAATATTCCTATCTCAATTTTTTTGCAGCGCCAGATCCGCTGGTTTATCATTATCTGACTAGTATAAATGTTTTGTTGAATGTGATTACTCTGGTTATTGTTTTGACCTCAATTTGTATTGCTTCGAAAAAATGTGAGTTTTTCATTTTCTTAAAAATCTAAATGATAACTTCAACTTTCAATGTATATGATTCAAAAAACCAGAAATGTTGAAAGAAAAAACAAAACAATGTTTTTCTCGTGGGTTACTGTACCTCACACACACACACACACACACAAGTGGTGTTTGCAGACGCCAATCTTCTGGAGAATTTCAAAACCATTTTTTTTCGAATTTCACACATCGAAAATTGGAGATTTTGATGAAAAACGAGAAAGATAGTATAGTCAGCCCAGATCAGAAAAGAAATCAGAATTTGAAAAAAAAACTTAAACCAGATATTTGAAACACTAAAAATTTGAAAAAGAAAGGAAAATTTTTTTCAGTTTCGATGGGAAAAATCTCCAAATTCTGTTTTTTTTTTTTGGAGATTTTTGCCGAAAAAAATAATAATTTCCAAAAAGTTTGATAACGTGATACCAGAAATTAACTGAAAAATTTTGGAAAAACAGTCAGAGATCAAAGTCACCCAATTTTCTAAAAAAGACCAAGAGTAAACTAAAATTGAAAGTTAAAAAAACTTAAACCACATATTTGAAACAGTAAAAATTTGAAAAAAAAAGTAAAACATTTCTCCAGCCAAAAACATGAGCGTCAATCGACATTCGAGTTCCGGAAATGCTAAGGTTGGCCAAAACAGTCTTTATCGTGCCACATTTTTCATTGTCATCACCTATATGGCATGTTGGATTGTCACCACAATCACCTTCAAAATTGTCATCTCAACGTTAGGCGAAGAAAAGGCTGTAGAGGTTCTCTCCTATGTGGTTAGTTCATACATAATTTCTGACATCTTTGAATTTTTTTAGGTCGTCGCATTTTTGCCAGTATTTTGTCATACCTATTTTATCGCCTATTTTCGATCGACAAAGTTTCGAAAAGCGTTTCAAGAGCATTTTCATTGGATGTCATGTGGTTTGTTGTTTCCGATGATTTTTGATAAATCTGGAAATGGATCTATTCATCCGCCAAGTTCGAATCAACCACATCAATTCACTGATTCAAAATAATCCGAAATGTGATTTTACAAATTTTTACTGTTTCAAGTTTTTTATAAAATCGTTTGTTTTTTCTAGAAGTAATACCAACTCTTCTTTGTAACCAAAAAAAATAAATTTAAGAAATTTTGCAAAAATATTAATTTCCCAAACTACAGTAACCAATTTCCCAAAATCTCAAATCTTCACACCTTTTCTTCCCATTCAATCAAGAAATAGTGTGAGAGGCGGAGAGACGCAGACTATTACAGTTTTATGGACCCGCCCAATCTGTTGGTGGGTTATTCATTCTTATTTCTTTTTCTCGTCGAGTTAGGTGAGCTTTTTTCTTGGTTGTTTTTTGTTATCTTTGTCAAACTTCCGTTTTTTCTAAATATTATGCTACTTTTTGAATCGTTCTGCGAAAAAATCTAATATTTTTGATTTTTGGGCCCGTTTCAGATTTAATAACTTTCTGGTCCATTTTTTATCGGGCCCAGCGTGAGATTCTGGTTTTTGAATGTTATTTTTAGGAAAAAATTTTGAAATAATCACCCTAAAATTTTTCTTTTTTTTTTCTCTATTTATTTTAATCTGACAATGGCTAGATTTCTTGATGAAAATTTGATTTTAAGTAGTTTCTAAAGTTATATTTTTTGAGTCCTATCAGATCCTAGTTTATTCTTGTAAATGTATAATTTTGAAAAAGTTAGGAGGAATTTTAAATTTTCAAATTTATCACAAAAATGTGATTTTCAGCCTCTGGCTGAAGCTTTGCAAAAGTTAGCTACGGGATGATGTTCAGCATGAAAAACTCTATCGGGTCACATACATCCCATCTCAAAGTCCGTTAACACCTATATGTAGTTCCCTTGTTAGACTGTCAGACACACCTTCTGCCTACAATTTCCCTTCTTATCATCGTGAGAAAAATACTCGAAATTCCTAAGTTGGTATAAAAAGAGAACCCATGTTAATGATTCCAATATTGTGAAAATGTCGACATCTCCGATTTTGTCAATTTTTTTGTTGTTGGCAATTGTGCACATTTCGACAATTATTTGCGGAGATGCAGCAGCAGATGCCAAAGCGGTTGCCGGTTTGTTGAATTCGATTTTTGGAGGAACTGTTGATATTGTTAAAGCTGGAATTGCCGCCGGAAAAGGGTCCAAATAATTCAGAAGGCTAATAAAAGATTTTCTATTTCACAAAGTTAGATCAAACGATCACGTGCGGGGATTTGAATCTTAGGAATATAAGAATATCAATGAACCAATAAATATTGAGAGAAGTAGAATAGTTGAAACAGTAAAAAGTTTTCATAATTTCCAAATAAACCCTCAACTTTTCTCACGTCTCAATATCTCATGGACTATCCCTCTCATCGTCGAGTTGTCTCTGAACTTCTTTGCGAATCTCTTCCGAAATTTTTCGATTACTTCCAGGTCGAAGTTTCACATTCCAAACATTGGGTGGTGTTGTCAACAGTTCCACTGATTTTCGAGCTTTTCTAAAATATTCTAGAGAAAATTCTCCATTTTTTTCCCCAAAAATCTTACGGTGTTGAGTCAATAACCATCACAGACATGTCGTTGGTAATTTCTCGAAGCCTGAAAATCAAACTTTTCTGTTAACATTTTCCCGGTTTTCGAAAATACTCACATTTCCGCAAAAACCGGCGTCTCATGTTCGAACTCAAATGTCGACTAAAACTCAAATTGATTTTGGTGTCAAAGTACAGTAACCTACAGGTAGAGCAGTTTCTTGAACCGACGAAATCGAGCCAAAATTGTAGCTAGGGTGTCTTGAGCGAATCGTCTCGTTGTTACCACTAACATCGGCCATGAATCCACGCTCGTTCTGCAAAAATCGGAGTTAAAATTCTTTGAAAAATTTGGAAATTGATTACTGTAGATTCGTCGAACTCGCGTGTGGCATCGATGAATGTAGAGTCATCGAGGAACTGAAAAATATGCGGATTTTTTCCCCGCCGAACTTGATACTTGGACAAGTAGTTACCATCGTGTTCGAAGTTTCGACATGGGTCGGGCTGATCGTTTCATCTCGATCTTCTTCGATTTGATCGTCCGGACTTGTACGCATTATTGTTAGACGAGATTTTGAAGATCTGAAAATAATTTGATTTTTCAAATATTTACTGTTTCAAACATTTTATAAAAGTATGGATGAAATAGTTGAACTCAGTGGATTTTGCATATTTACACTGTGTATTTGAGTAGCTAAATTTTCAGGTCTCTAAAGTTTTGATATTTTTCCTGGTAAATATCACGCCGTGATATTTATGTCTAAAAATTTGTCGTGACCTTTTCTCTGAATCTCTCATTCTTAAATTATTTTTTTTCGGTTTAGGCCACGCCCACAAAACTATGTCTGATCTAGGAATAAGTGCGAAAACTTTGAGAAATACACAGTGTTACACGGTACAGTTCTAAAATGAGTTAACTTTTTTCGAGGTTAAATTATTCGTCAAAAAAAATTCAAACCCAAAAACTCAAATACCGTAATCATTCAAAGGTACACAACGATGTTGTCTTGTAAAAAATTGAATAATTTCGGCTGACGTAAAGGTTCCTTTAAAAAATTCGCATATTCCTTTGAAGACACCCTATCACTCAGAAATGGGGTTTTTTCATGTTTAAATTTTGACACACTTTTTATTCCCTTTTTCCAGAAAGCCATCTACAATGTTTTAGGATTAACCACAAACTCTGATAGATAGAGAGACGCAGAGAAAAAGAAAACTCACCTCGACAATCTTGTTTTGTGAATCATCATCGAATCATTATGAAGAGGTGCTGCCAACAAAGTATTGTTAGCCGATGTTATTCTGAAAAAATGAACAGATTAGGCTCCGCCCACCACGTCTCTTTTGCAATTGTGGCGCACAGTTTTTCCATCAAACTGTGTGCCGCAAAACTGCAGATTTTTGTATTATTTTTCTCGCTCACTGTGTCACATCAATGGCCGTCATTTCATCTCTCAACCCCTTCAACATGATCAAATATGCTTCGATGTTCAAAATGGCGATATCCAAAGATTGAGCGCCGAGAAACTGCGAAAACGCTGCCGCACTATTGCCGATTGTTCGCAATATTTCGGTCACATTATTCGAGTACACCTACAGTAACCAAAATGGGTATGTACAGTTTAAAGGGAGGGGCTTACTTCTTCCAATTTTTCTATGCTCATTGTTTTGTTTTGAAGAGAAATATGAAAATGAGAAATTTTTTGGTTTTTTTTGGTTTGTAAGGTTTTCACGTCACGTAAGTTTTTTATTTTTAAATTGAAATTTTTCATTTTCTACTAAAACTTTGTTGCTGCAAAAAATACAGTACTTTTTTTAAAGGGAAAACAAGGTAATAAAATTTTTCAAAAACTTTTTCGCAACTTTCTCGAAGCCCAGGGGAACCGGGCTTGGTAAAAAATTTATGCCGAAGTAAAGAAAAAACCGAAATTCGAAAAAATCGAAAATCAATTTTCAAAAATTTCCGTCGAAAAAGAAATTCTGATAGATTTTTCTTCCGGAAATTCAGAATTTTAGAAATTTTCAAAAAAAATTTGGGTCAGAAATGTATTTTTTTCAAAAATTGATCCAGAAATTCTGAAAACTAATTAGAAATTTGGACATCTCAGGCATAAAAATCTGAAATTCTGACTTTTTTCGGAAAATTTCAAATTTCACCCAAGCCCAGGCCCAACCTCAAAAAAAGTCCAAAGATCCAAAAGTCGGGCCTGAACCTTATTTCAAAAAAAATAAGAAAAATAAAAAAACGAATTTATTATCCTTTTCAATCGACCATAACTTCACCCGGATCTGGAAAAAAAATCAATCAATAAATAATTTTCCATTTTTTTTTCTGAAAACCAACCAAAAGACATGCATGTCAAACAATCATCAGTCAATGGTTCCTGTTCATTGCGATCTCGCAAAAATCGATCAATTTCCAGCTCGAGCAATTCAATATTCTCTTTTTCTTGAGCACAAATTTCTGGGACTTTTTCAAGCTCATCAATTCGAACCAAATTACTTTTCATCAAATCTTCGTCAATCTCAAAAATCTTGTTTTTCGGGCCGGCCCGGGCCTCGAAAACTCACCATTCTTTCCATGTGCAAATTTCTAACCGACTGATATGATTTTTCACACGAATCCTGGAACAACACGATACTTTCGATTCCAGACATCTCAAAATCTTCGGATAACATTTGATTTGTTCGGTGGCGGAAGTTTTGCAATGTTGCGGAAACCTGCAAAAATAATTGTCGTTGGAGCAACTTTGCCAACATTCCGGGAAGAAAACCACACACAAAGTATAGATCTTCGCTTCCCGTGAGATGTCAGTCACTCAATTTTTCTCAAAATCCATAGACTTAGAGAGAGAGAGACAGCAAAAGCGCTCCAATGATAATCACTTTGAGCACTCTCTGCGTCTCTCTCAAGATAAAACTCTGATTAACCTCATTATCATACTCCTGATTAGTTCGTTTGAATTGTCCAAAAGTATTGGAACAATTTCTGGTGAATTCCTTGATTTCTGCAACTTTTTCCTTCAAATTTCTCAATAATTCGTCAATTTCTTCGTTTTGATCCGTCACTGTTTCAAAATAACTTTGCTCGTTTTTCAGATCGAAATTCGGCATCATTTCATTGTTGTCGAAAAGTGAAGAGCCATCTGAAGACGAGCAGCTTCCAGCTGGTTTTCTGGGAATTTCAGAAAATTAATTTTAAAGTGAAAGAGCCAGGGTTTTTGATGAATTCAAAAAATTCAATTGGATCTTAAAGTTTGACATAAGCCTCACTTTTTTTGATGTTTTTTGAAAAAACAAAAAAAGAATTCGGACCCAAAATAATTGGATCAAATCCAAGATCCAGACTCAATAAATACAATAGGCCTGTTTTTTGGGTCCAACTTTTTTCGGGCCCAATTCAGTCGGCCTCTTACCTTTGATAAGAACAATCGATAAAAGTAGAAGAGGAGACGGAGGATAAGCAACTGATTGAAGGAAAAAACGACTGATTTGTTATTGCTGTCTCATCGAAAGACTGAAAAATTTTGGAAAATCTATTTTACTCTAAAAACTTGGCCCATTTTTTCTTTATTTTTTACCTAAAAAATCAGGAAAAAATTCCGGTTTGTTGGTCGGACAAATTGTCATTTTTTATCTAGGCTCAATTTCTCGACCGATAAATCCCCAAAATTTTTTGGCCAAAAAATACCGTAATTTTTTGATAATTTTCAAATTTCGAAAAACCTGTTTTTTTTTTGGAGCTGAAAAGGAAAACATAAACTTCGAAAAAAGCTGAAAAGTCGAATTCAAAAAGCTCTTGAAACAGTAAATTTTTGAAAATTTTCAAATTAAAAAAATATTTTTCAAGAACTTTACTTTATAAAATTATATGAAGTTTTACCGGGAATTTCAAATTTAAATTTTTCCTGATGTGAGAATTTTAGACAATTTTTTCTGATAAATAATTTTGGAAAAACATTTCAGCCCGGAATTTTTGGGAAAACTAGGTTACCTAAATAACTTCGGCAGTTCTCAATTTTTTATTCTGGCCCAAAATCATGTGACCATGGTTAAAAGGCCTGTAAAAAATACCGTAATTCCAAAAATCTCGAACTTTTTGGAGTGAAAAATAAAGGGAACCAGAAGAAGAATATTAATTGGTCTTTGAAAAGTCGAACATAAAAATCTCTTGAAACAGTAAATTTTTGAAATTTTTCAAATTTACAAAAAGTAATTTTTTTTGCAATTTTCCTCCCTCTGACCCACCCAAACTCACCATAATTCTAGCACTGCAAGTAGTACAATCTTTCGGATCACTATAACACAAACATATAGTTCCAAGATGTCGAACTGGTCGATTAACTACCGATATGATTCGTTTTTTGACTCGTTTCTCATTTCTCACACTTTCATCGAAAGATGATGTCCCAGTTGATATTAAACTACTACTTTTGCTACTTCTATTACAGCTAATATTTCTCGATTCGATGAACAAATTTGGTCCAAATTTTAAGTTATGCATCTTGTTTATTTATACAAATATTGAAATGAGCAAAAAATGGAATTTGAGAGAAAGAGAGAGAAAAAAAGAAAATGTCACGTTTTTTTGTTTGAAAATAAAAGGTTTGGGCCCATTTTTGAGGCCCGGTACAAAAAAAAAAAGAAGATAAAATGTGACCTTTCGAACTGAAAATTTCGTATTTTTCTCTGTGTCTCTTTCAAATGGCAAATTTCTTCATAGCGACAGGCCGTGAGCAATCAATCAACAAATTTTGAACAATTGCGCCAGTCACAAACTGGTTGGCGCGTTTCTTGACAAATAAATAATTTATTGAATAACAAAAAATAGTGCATCCTTTTTGGGCATCAAAAAATTTTTTTATCGATCTTTTCCAGTATTATTTTGAATAATCTAAATAGAAGGTCTTCATTCTTCCTTATAATTTTTTGAATATTTTTTTAGAATTCAGGAAGTTTTAAAGAATTCTTGTTTCCAATTTTCTGCACAATTTTAAAAATTTACCGATTTGACCAATCTCCATGAAATCAAATGGCTGAACGCTCGAGTAGTTCAATACTGATCCAAAAAATGTTTCGCCGAAACTGTTTCATTTCGCCAATGCAAGTGCAATAAATTAAATGTTAGACTAGACAGGGGGAAGAAAAGAAAGAAGGGGTGCATAATCACAGTTGGATCCGAAAGGCACAAAAAATCAAAAAGTGAATTTGTACATATAGAAATATGATGCTATGAAGAAAGAGGGAAAACAATAGAAATCTATTCAACGGTCACCGATTTGGCCAAGTTACGCGGACGATCAACATTGGCTCCGTTCAATTCAGCAATGTGGTAGGACAACAATTGAAGTGGTATGACGGTGAGAATGTTTTGAACGCAGTCGACAGTCTTTGGAACTCTCAAGACTTGTTTCATCGATGCCAAATCGTCTTCAGGCACAGTGTTGTCGGCAATAATGATCGGCGATCCTTTGCGAGCAACAACTTGTTGAAGAGCGTTCAACGATTTCTGAAAACATCACATAACAATCAAAGTTTTCTTATCGGTCCGCCCCTCTTATCAAACGACGACCAATTCAATCTATGATCTCAAACTAGCCTTGTAAACATGATCTTTGCAGACAACCATGCAGATACTCAAAAACTCGTCAACCATCGCCAATGGTCCGTGCTTCAATTCTCCCGACATGATACCTTCGCAATGCATGTAGGAGAGTTCCTTGATTTTGAGAGCTCCTTCCAAACATGTGGCAAAGTTGAAACCACGTCCCATGATCAGCAACGACTTTTCAGTGTAGATGCGTTTGGCAATTTCGTGAACTTGCGAGTCGAGCTTGAGAACTTCTCGGATGAGGTCTGAATATTTTATATTGTTTTTTCTTTTTTTTTTGCCTGTGGGGATTGACTTTTTCAATTTTTCTTTCCAAAAATAAACCCCGCCCATTTTTGTTTACGCCGTGTGAGGTCTCCAATTTTCAAAATTTTCCTCCGAAATTTGGAAAACTTTCCAGAGATGGTAAAGCAAGACTTTCTTATGATTTATGTTTTTTTTTTTGCGCCGTCAATGTAAAACAACTCACCAGGAAGGTCATTCAACGCGGCAATGATTTCGTCTCTTCTCTGTTGCATCGAAATACGATCATCGGAAAGGGTCAAGGCGAACATCAAAAGTGACAAAATCTGCGAAGTGTAGGCCTTGGTCGAGGCGACTCCAATCTCCGGCCCGGCGTTGATATGAATACCACAGTGCGATTCGCGACAAATCGACGAACCGACCGTGTTGGTGACACCAATGGTCAAAGCGCCACGCGGTTTACAATATCTCAACGCCATCAACGTGTCGGCAGTTTCACCAGATTGCGAGATGAACAGACAGACGTCGTCGCGGAAGATTGGCGTTTCGCGATCGAGGAAATCCGACGCGAGCTCGACAACAACCGGCAGTTCGGACAGCTCTTCGAGCACTTGTCGACAAGCGATCGCCGAGTTGTACGAAGTTCCACACGCGACCATGATGAGACGACGACATCTCTTAATGTCCGGAAGGTATTCCTTGATGCCGCCGAGAACAACTTGTCCGCTTGGAAGAAGACGTCCACGCATAGTGTTGACAGCCGACTCAGGTTGTTCGAAAATCTCCTTTTGCATGTAGGTTTTGAACGATCCCTGCAAATTTTCAGCAAAATACTTTGAGGCTCAATTTTCTCAAAAAACCAACCTTCATGATTTCCTGCAATTCCATGTCCAACGATTGCAACTCTCTCTTTTGCTCTCCATTGTCAGCGTGTCTCGAGATTCTGTGAATTGTCAATCCACCATCCTCAACAAAGGCAACATCATCGTCTTCCAAGAAGAGCACTTGCTTTGTGTGCTCAATGATGGCAGCAGCATCCGAGGCGACAAAATATTCAACTTCCCAGTCAGCCGAATCGAATGGTCTGACAGCTGTAGTACTGTCAGTCACATCAATTTTGCCTGAACCAACTTGCGATCGAACAGCTGCAAAAAAAACCATGAAATCAATATTTTTTCTTCAGAAATAAGTTAGTGAGAAAATGGATGAGTTAGATAAACCACTAAAGGATACCCGAAGAATGTTTTTGTTTTAATTAGAAGTGGAACATGCTAAAACTATAAACTTTTCAAAGATTGAATATACGCAGATAGTCTTCGATGCGACTCATCTTGTTCAACTGGGAGATTCACTATTTCTAGATTTTCTAAACCTTTTTTTTTTTAATTTTCTTCAAACCCTCAAAATATTCTTACCAATTGACAAATCGAGAATGTTGTTTGGAGTTTCAACGAACGAAGATTCATCGCGCACTGGAAAAATAATAATTTTTCAACATTTTTCTTTTTTCAGACTTACAATGAGTAGCATGATTTGACATGAATCGACGCCCTGAAAATAGAAAAAAATAATTTTGGAAACAGAATCATGATAAGCGTTAATCAATGACATGCAGGGTTAAAATTATAGAACAAATAGGAAAACTTGAAAAAAAGCCACCAGGTTATTCTAACACCCTCTTACCATCAGTCTGTTTGTCATCTCCCCAGGTCCAACCATTATCTAAATTTTTTCATACATTTTTTTCAAGAAACATTGAAAATCAATACAATTTTTTGGGAGAAAAAACCGTCAACATACCTTTCGAGAATGAGACTGGGAAGTGATTGGTTTGAAGACGAGAGTTGCTCTTTATTCCGACCAAAAGTGGAGAACCACGACGAGAAGCGACGAGTTGACCAGGGAATCGGGAAGACTTGAACGCAAGGGCGAACGCTCCTTCCTGGAAAACGGAAACTTTTTAGATGTTTTTGTGAAAGGCCTGGAGAAGATCAAAAGGACCCGTCGAAATTGGGCTCCAGGACGTTTGGAAACCGCATGAAATTACAACGAAAAGGAGGGAAAAACGTTAGTGCCCTAATGTATGGCGCATCCAGTGGGATGTCGGTACACACATTTGTTGAAAGAGGAAAGAAAAGCATTATTTTTGGATATTCTGCGATACTTCATGACAATTTTATGCGGTTTCGAAACGTCCATTTTCTATTGACTGTCTCATTTTCACCTACTCTTTTATCGAATTTTTTTTTAGAAAATGACTTTTTGGAACTTTTAAAAAAAATCTTCGTGGCGTGACCTATATATTTTTTTTTTGAAAAATATCATTTCGCATTTTTGGCCAAAAAATGGCACGGTTTTTTCCTTTCGAAAATAATTTTGTGGTTACGGTACAGTGGGTTACTGTAGCCAATAGTTTCAAATTCAAAACTATATCTTCAAATTCGTACAACTATGTGAGACAAAAAAACAACTAACCAATTGTTGAATAACAGTCTCAACAAGTTGTCTGAACGAGAATTCCGGATATCTATCATGAATGTGTTGAGTGAGTTTGGCAATGACTTCAGTGTCGGTTTCCGACTCGAAAACATGTCCCTTCTTCATCAAATACTCCTTGATTTCACGATAATTGGTGATGATTCCATTGTGAACAACCATAAACTCGTTCTTCTCGTTGGATCGGTGTGGATGCGAGTTGACATCTTTCGGCGAACCGTGAGTCGCCCAACGTGTATGAGCAATTCCGCAATGAATGTTGTACTCCATGTCCATGTCTAAGTCTTCGGTGTTCTCTTTTATAAAATCAGAGAGTACAGATACTTTTCCGGTTTTTCGTAGTAGTGACACTTTGTGGTGAGGGTTCTCGATTTCGTTAGAACCATCGATCGCAATTCCTAGAAAAGTGTATGATAAAAGTTTCTTTTTTGAAGAAATAATTACCTGCTGAATCGTATCCTCTGTATTCCATTCTTTGCAATCCTTGCACCAAAATATCAACAATTTCCGATCGTTTTTTTGGTGTCAAAAAGTTGAGATACGCAAAAATTCCGCACATTTTGTTGTTGTTTTTGTTAGTATTAGTTATAAATCTACCTGTAAATAGTACGTTGTTGGAAAGAAGAAAAAAAAAATACGAGGAAAATAAAAATGACAAGCAACACGAAGAGTCAAAGAGGGCAAACAAAAAAGGGAAGAAGAAGGAGATGCGCGAAAGAGATACCCTAGATAAACTAGGTGGTGGAAGAACGCGAAAAATGTTCGCCATATTCGCGAACACTTCAGCACTCACTAAATAATACTTTTTTTGGCCAAGTATTTTTGGAACCGGAGCTAACAAGAGATCAATTTGAGCTAGTCGGCCAGCTGGAAAGTGCAAGAGGTCAATCTTTTTTCTAATTGCAAAAAAAAATCTCCAGCACAACGATAAATCATATTAACCTTATCACAGTCATCGTTATCTTCAACATTTATTGAAAAAATTCAAAAAAAAACGCAGACAAAGAGACGCTGAGAAGAAAAGCAAAGGATGTATGAAAAAGAAGGAAAGAGAGCCACGTCGACATAAGAAACAAAAAAAGGCACACAACAAGGAAGAATGAAAGAATAAATGTGATATTTGCATATTACATCAATTGATGAATTTATATTTATCAAAACATGTGATCGTGGGCGGGAAGAGATGAGCAGAATAATGGAGGATAAGAAAATGATGTGGAACTTTGTTGGAATGTTTATTTGATCAGCTGGTAACGAATTTCTGGTGGAGTTTGATGTTTTGAGGATCGAAAAATGTATGACCTAGATAATTTTGGGTCAATCTACACGTTATAAATAGTCCTGTGGTCACGTCACACTAGATACCACTTGTTTCCGCCGCCCTCCCACAACTGATAACAGCTTACATGACGTCTTATTAACGTAACTATATCACCCATACACACAACTAAATAACATGAATCCTGAACTACTCAAAGAACTCCCACCGAAAAAAAACACTGCAAAAAATAGTCTACAATACCTTACGCAACTGATAAGATACTGGAATGAGAAAATATCAAAGATTTACCGGTTCAACTTTGTGAATAGATTAAAAATCAGCAACAAAATGTCGGTCACACTTTGTCGACAAAAGATAATACATGAACAACAAAACGTGACGAAATCTGGCGAAAAATTGGTGAGATGAATGAATGAGACGGGAAAATTCGGGATTTTATACTTGATCAATGACCAAACTACATATTCATCGTTTCACAACGCAAGTTTTAGCGCGCTGATCATTAGAACAAACTAGAAACAAAAAAATATTTTTTTATTTGCCAATCTGAAACCGTACCAATACATTGAAGGCGCACATGATTTGCTGAATGGCCTCGATGCGAACAAAAGAACTGACGAAACATTGCACAGATTGTTGACGTGAAAATGCACAGATTTGCGATGGAGCAACAATGACCCGACAAATTTTTTTTGTTGAAAAAAAAACGCTTTGAAAATTCAAAATTTACTCACAAGAAATAAAAATAAATAACCGTATGAATAAAATAAAAAAGTTTAAAAATTATTGAAAGTTATTCGGTTTCCATGTTGAGATCTGCCAAAACTTTGAATATTCCGGAAACCTGTAAATTTATTTTTTACTCGGTTATTTTCTGAAGATATCATCGTCCAACTGTCGATCGGTACCACTCGCTCTAATGATAACACACGCACAAATGTGAGTGGTCGACAATTTTTCTTCTCCCCTCTTTGTGCGGCGGGGCGTGTTTTATCGATTAGCAAACTACACAAGTTGTAAACATATGGCATCAACCATCACCTTCCCAAAAATGGGAGGGTGTCGCATTTTTTGTTATGTAGATAGTCAATCAATAACAAGGTGGTCGACGGGAACAAAGCCGCGTTAGAGCCTCCCATTTTTTGGGAAGGTGATGGTTGATGCCATATGTTTACAACTTGTGTAGTTTGCTAATCGATAAAACGCGCCCCGCCGCACAAAGAGGAAAGAAGAAAAAATGTCGACCGCTCACATTTGTGCGTGTGTTATAATTAGAGCGAATGGTACCCGATCGACAATTGAATAAATAGTGTCACATACATGTTGTTGATCAATGGCTAAATCCCCATTATCAGCATCAAGAGTGGAGAAAAACTGCAAAAATGTGAGCATGTCATCAAGTTTCGACGAGGCCTGTGCGAACAACAAAACGATCAGCGGAACGAAACGATTTCTGATTTCAGCTAGTTCTTGACGATGTCTTCTGTGTGGATCTCCATTTTCTCGTGGCGATAAAAAGTATTCGCCGCGGAAACCAATGTTGGTGAGAAGACTGCGAAGAAGTGGCAACGCATTCTGCAAAAATCATAATTTTTTTTGGTATGCTACCCGAAATACAGTTTTGAGTTGGTTTTCAAATTAGTTTCACAAAAATTCGAAATCAGACATTTTTTCTGGGAGAACAAGGCTCTATTTTTTTCAGACTTCCAGAATTTTTGAAAATTCAAGATTCACCTCAATATGTTGCAAAATCATCTCATTCCTGGCCCGCTGATCCTTCTGTTTTCTCTTCGCCGCTTCCTCTCTCAACGTCAATTCAGCTCTTGCTCGAACTCTCAAAGACGCCTCCCAATCCAACGAATCTTTTTCGTGAAGATTCTTTTTGAAGCCTCCAATCATGTTCAGCTCTTCTTCTCGAATCGGTTCATATTGTAATCCAATTTCCAATTTCAAAGAGATAGTGACGATGAAGTTGTAGAGATCCTAACATAAAATAACTGTTGAAAAAGGGTGAAAAATACGAATTCAGATTACCATGAATGTGCAGAATGCCAAAAACTCATTAGAAGCATGTTCGATTTTCTTTTCCACACTCGAGATTTGATCAATATCATCAATCAAAGAAACAACTTTGAGATCTTCTGATAATGCGACATTTGTCAAAAGTGTCGGAACTTCCAACCGAATAGCTTCCCGAATGATATGTCGAACTGTCAACTCATTGAAAGGCTCACTCAACAAACATTTTCGAATAATCCGGTTCATCTCTTCAACCGCCGGGAGTACTGTAGACTCCCCGCCAATAAGCAACCATTGCCAATGACCAATCGTCTCTTCCAAAGATATCATATATGTCTGTAAATTTTGATTTTTACCGATGTCAAAAAAACCATCAGCTACCTTCTCGTCTTCTCTGATTGATTTGATCAGCGTGCAAGCATAATGTTGAAAATCGAGATCACATTTTTGGAGGGCTTCTGCGAAAACTATACGCTCCTCTTCGCTTTCGACTACTGTAAATATTTAGTTTGATCAGCGAAGAGAAAGTTTTTCAAAAACGATTTTTTCTTGATTTTGGATGAACATTTGTGAGTCTATGAATTTTTATACGCCGATGACGATTAAAAATGAAAAAAAGCAAATCAAAAATTTTAAGAAAAATAATTATTTTCAATTTTTCGTGGCGTGACCTCTATATTTTTTATTAGAAAATTTTACTGTAAATTTCCCGCTGAAAAATTTCACCATACTTTTTTTTTATTTTGGCGTTGAAATTGAAATTTTCGAAATGTTGAAGTCAAAAGTAGGAAGTTCGTCTTACTGTGTGGCGCATCCCGTACGATGTCGGTACACATATTTATTTACTAAAAGAGCGACGAAAACCATTTTTTTTTCTTGGATGTTCTTCGATATTTTTAGGATAATTTTATGCGGTTTCGAAATGTCCTGGTTTCTAAACGTTCCGGAACCGAAAGTTCGAGAATGTTAGAAAAAAAAAACGACAATTTTTCCTTACACTTCATAGTTCCAACAATCTGTGAACTTTTCTCATTCTCGTCCAAAAATCTTGAATAAAACGGCGCCATTCTTCTCGCCGGTGTAGCTCCAGGTCTTCGTCGTAGATCTTCGAATTTTACTCGAACAACAGCATCGCCATTTCGCTAAAAAATCCATTTTGATTCAAAATTTTTGAAAAATAAAAACATACTGATCTCTCAAAACCGCTAAGATAGGAAACTGCAACTAGATGGAAGAATAAATCGAGAGCGACGACGTTGACCTGTACAATTTTTATATTTTAATTGGGCTAGAAAAAAGGTTACTTACATTGCAATTGACATCGTTTGGAACATAGTTTTCCGTTTGCTCTCTGGCTAAACGCAAAAACGCATCAATATCATCGTTTAGAAGAGCATCAATAACTTCGAACAGAACTAGAACATCGTTTTGTCCATTGTTTTGCGTTCCCAATTCGCTGATAATTGATCTCAACGTCATTGGAACATTGAAAAGTTCACAAATTCGCTGCTCATCAAGAACTCCTTCAGCCCGAAGAATTCTCGCAAGAAACGCCGAATTGGCATAAGCCCAAACTTTTTCGGCTGGAGTTTTGGCAATTTTCAATAATGGTTTCAAGTTGCCGCGAAGAGCATTCAGCAGATAAATATGGGCATCATCCTCATCTTTTTGAGCAACTTGGATCAATTTTTCAAGCATTTCGAAATATTTGGCACGTCGGATTCTTTTCTGTGCGCCTTGATTTTGAATCGTCACTTCTAGTGGAACATCTTCTGGATTTCGAAGCATTGCGTGTAATTGCAATTGGACACCGATTGGAGCCATTCCAATTTTGATAGCAATTTCGGATGCTTTAGCAGTTTTTCCACTTCGGACTAGTTGGAGCATCAAATTCATCGCGGCTTGTTCAAGTTGAGCATCTTCTTCGACACCTTTTGAATCTGAAATAAAAAGACATATTGCGGGTTTCGGAGACACTTTTTTCTCTTTACAGCCTTGTCTTCTAAAACCCGCGAGATGTCGGCACACACATTTATTGAAAAACAACGAAACAACTTTTTTTAAAGAAAAAACTGCGGAAAAAATATCCTATTTTTCAAAATTTATTCCTTTTTTGGTTGTCACTCAAAATAATTTTCGGTTTTTTCCATTGGCAAAATGTCTGGTATCCTCTTGTAACTCACCTGGATCAATTGACGCATCTTTCGGCGGAACCTGTGAAAAATTCGAGCATTTCAACGCCATTGCCGAATTTCGCCGACAATTCCGAACAGTTTCAAATTTCCCAACTTTTGCTGAAAGTCCCTGTTCATACTGTTGCTCACTTACTGCTTGTTCAGCCCACAACAAAAGTGCCTGAAAAATTCTCTTTTTTTCTCCTAGAAAGTTAATAAAACTTACATAGATTCGTCTGAACTCTATATCTTCGATTATTAATTGGCTCAAAAGTGATGTTTCTTGTGTTTTTGAATATTTTTTTGGCAATGCGGTGAATTTTTCCATAATTGATGCGATTTGAACGGCTTCATTTGCGTATTTCTGCGAGGCGATCGAATATTTTGTGTCGGCTGGCAATTTTCGGGTTTGTGTTTCGGTGTCGACGAAAATTTTGTAGAGATTTTCCCACATATCTGGTGAGATTGTGGTTCCCTCGTTTTCATCGTAGTTTCCGATGGCTAGCAAGCACAGTTCTTGATACAATTTTTCTGACAAAGAAGCGTGATCTAAAAGGTAATATTTTATTGACAATAAATTTTAGTTTAACTTACAAACTCCCATATATTTGAACGATGTCTGATTTTTCCTATCATCTTCGTTTTCTAATATCAAATGTGATCTTTCCATAACCTACAAAATTTTCTGCATATTTTTACGCATTTTTCAATATAATGGCATGCTTGAAGCTTTTAATGAGTTCGACAAAAAAGAAAAAAAAGAAAAAATAAAATTCAAATATCCCTTGTCTGCAATTGTTCGTCGTTGTGTAGATTCAAATCTCTCTCTGCACTCCTCTTTTTACACACTCTCTAACCTATCTGTGTATTTTGTCGTCACGGTGTTTTCAAAAAAATATTTTATTTTTCGAAAAAAAAAACTAAAAATGTTCAATGAAAAGGTTCACGTGGAAAAGTTAAACTAATTGCGCATTATTGTAAGTTTACATTATATTAGTTTCTTTGAATGTTCATCTGGTTCAAGTATTTCCAATACTCAAGGCTGTCGTTGGCAATGAGTCTCTGTAAAAAATTTGAATTTTTGGCTGGGTTTTTTGTTCAAACCTGAGCTTGATAGTCATTCTTCTGCCGTTCAAACAATGCCATAGAAATTCTGGCAACCGCTGTCATCGCCGAAAATGGATCTTCACAATCACATTGAGCTACTATCAAATTGCCATTCAGCGATTGTGATTCTTCGATTGAACCGCCCATTTGAACACCATCTATCAAAATGTCAGCGGAACTGCAAATTAAATGTAAACTTTCAACTTTTCCAAAAAAAAACCTTATAGCGTTTTGAATATCTTGAATGCGATCAATTTTAAAATTGAACTCCTGAATCGTCGCACCTTGATCTTCTAAAATTCTTGATACAAGTCGAATGTTTTTCGAGCCATTCACAGCCACAACCTAAAAAAACCCCCCAAAAAATTAGAATATCTCGAAAAACTTCTCACCCTAGTTCCTTCCAAATAATTCTCACCCAACTGCTCACGTTGCCTAACATTCGAGCCAACATAAAGATTCCCAATGCTCTGCAAAAAAAACCAAATTTGAAAACGTAGGCTGGCATGAAAACCTAACCCGTCTGAAAACGCGAAAATAATTCATTTCAGTTTTTGAAGAAAATGAAATTTTTTATTTTCTTCGTCTTATTCCCTGAAGGAAAAAGAAAATCCAATTTCAATTTTCTTTTTTTTTCGCGAAGAAAGTCAATTCTTTTTTGTTGCTAATTATTTTTTCGCGTTTTGCCCGATTTTTCTTATGCAAAACAATGGGAGGGGAAAGGGGTTGACGATTTTTTTTTCAAAAAATCTCAAACATTGAGAGAGTACGAGACGCAGAACTTTTCTTTGAACTTTTTTTATAAACGGTGACCTCATTTTTCTCTGCGTCTCGCTCACTCTCAAAATTCGCAGGCCTTGCTGAAATTTTTCCAAAATCCAAATTTTCTGAAGAGAAGAAAGTTCGCTCTAATGACAATAAAAAAATGTGTTCCCCTCTGCAAAAGTTGTGCGCCCTGGTGGCCACGCCCCTTTTTGCTTCGGGAGTATCTGGTAAATATAATTTCAAAAGTTCTTCATTTCAAAGAACTCAATTGTTATTAGTCGCATAACATTGTCTTGTTTTTCTATCCGGACTATCGGACACATCCATCCCGAAAACAACAAAATTCCCACTTCTAGTTCGACCAGCAAAAATCGATACAATACTCCCAAAAGCCTCTCCGATATCAATTTCAATAACCGGGCTATTCCAGTGAACTGTCGGACCACGATACAAACACACTTGATAAACTCTGGCTGTGAGTGGACTAACGATAAGTGATGGAAAATCGAGTGCATGTTCCAGTTCCATGTAGTAGACATTCGCATAATTGTCGGTGATCGTAAAACTCGACGTGGTGATGTTACGAATTTGTTGAGGATCCAAAATTTTGTTCATTAATACCTCGCCAACTTTGAGCATAGCGTCACCAGTTTCTTTTGTGATTGGAGAAGATGAGAAAATATCACAGATGAGAAGGGAGAAAAACAAGATGATCGATAAAGTTCTCATTTTTGAGAATGATCAATTTTCAGAGTTTTGATCATTTTTTATATTGTCTAGAATCAAGGGAAAGTGACAAAATCAAAAAAAAATTGGTAGATTTTTTGGAATTTTCTGGTCTGAAAAAAAATCTGATCCGATTTTTCTCAAAAAATTGGACTTGAAGGGTACTGTAGTTTTGCTGAGAGTCGAGTCTAGATGGAAATTTGATCAGGAGAAAAGTATACGGAAAAATTTCAGGTCCGGACTGAAAAATCAAAGGATACTGTAGTTTTTGGAAAGTCCGATTTTCCGTATTTTCATCGAGCCAGCCCGAAAAAAACTTTGGCCCGGAAAAAAGTTTAAAAATATTTCTGGTCCGGTCTGAAAAAAAAAAATTTTGTCGTTTCAATTTTTTTGAAAAACTCATTTCAGCGTACTGTAGTTTTGCCGAGAGTCGAGACAGGAAAACTTGACCCTGAAAAAAATTTGAAAAATTTTTCTGGGCCGGCCTGGAAAATCAAAGGGTACTGTAGTTTTCGAAAAACTTGATTTTTCGTATAACAAAAAATCAGAAAAACAAAAACCAAGCTCAAAAATTTCAAGATCTTCGGGCCGTCCCGAAAACTTAAACCGGACCAAGAAAGTTTTGAAGGGTACTGTAGTTCAAACATTTTTTTTCCAAAAAACAAAAAAAAGTTGTTCAGTTCACGTTTTTTCAGCAAAGAAAAAAACGTGATTTTTTTGACAAAAATTTGAAAAGTAAAATATTTATCAAATTTTCTTAGTTTCAAAGAATACCCCTTCAGCTCATCAATTATTCTTCTTCTCAAAACATGTTTTGTTGGTTTTTTGATTTTTCTTCGAAACATCAAACCCAAAAACTTTGAAATTTCCACTTCTCTCTCTTCCAGCATGCAGCGAAACCGTATGATCTTGAAACTCTCCCACATCAATTTCAATAACGGGACTGTTCAACATTCTTTTCGGGCCCTGATAATAACAAACACTGTTGACTTTGGCCAGCTTCGGATCCAAATAGAATCCGGGCGCCATGAGAGCTTGTTCACGTGTCAGTTTTGTGGCGGGAAAGTAGTTTTCGGTGACTGTGAAGTCGTTGCTTGTTATTCCGGCGATCTCATTGGGGTTGAACACTTTTCTAGTCAACGTTTCACTGATTCGGAACAACTCGTCGGAAGTTGAATTGAAAGGAGAAGCGTGGCAAATGACAAAAAGAGTTGGGAAGAAGAAAATTGACAACATTCTCAATTCAGAGAATGATAAAGTCTAGAGAATTTTTGTTTTAAATTCTCTGGAAGGCTTTCCCAAGACTATAAAATTCAAAAAACAGAATTTTTCAGACAACATTTTTTCTGAAAAAATGAAGTCTAATTTGTCAACCCAGCCTCCTTTTCATCACCTTGAAAATGGGATCGATGAGAGATTTTCCCTTCAGAGAGACACAGAGAACCAGAAAAACTACCAGGTGAGGTAGGTCTTCCTCCATTGGAAACGCAGACATTCTCAAACCACGCACAAAGTATAGCACCTCGCTTGCCGTGAGATGTCGGTCACTCGATTGAATGACCTGTCGGAAAACTGTCAAAATCAATCAATTTAGAGGGAGAGAGCAAAAGTGCTCTAGTGAGAATAATTTTTGAGCGCTTTCTCATCTATGCAATGTTGGGCAAAAATAGGACAGACTCCGCCCATTTCTGAAACACTTTGGGTCCGAATCGTAAAATTTTCTCAATTTTTATATTTTCCTTTTTTCCGTTTTTTCAAACAAAAAACATGCTTTTGAAAAACGAAAATTTTAGAAACATTACGAAACTTCAAATTTTCTCTAACTCTCTCTGAAATTGCATTAATATTTCGGGGGACTTTTAAAACTTTTCCTGTGAAAAAAAATCTCAATTTTTTGAACTAAAAAATTATTTTCACGAACTATTTTGTGACAAATTATTGCGTGACCCGGAAATTGTTTGCAATTTTCGAAAGTTCGGGTTTTTCATGATGAAATTTTGCAACTTGAAATTTCGAATATTCCATATATTATGAAATGCTTATCAGTAACTGGACATCATTGTTTAGAATTTAATAATTTTTGGAACAGTAAAAAATTGAGAAAACATTTTTTAAATTTTATAGAAATTTTATGTGAAATTACAATAATTTCTCAAGTTTTTTCGAATAATTATTGATGAAATAATTATTTAATTTTTTTACTGTTTCATAAACTCTTAAAAGAAATTTTCAGAATTTTCCGAGAGGTCATTCAATCGAGTAGCCGACATCTCACGGGAAGCAAGGTGCTATACTTTGGTCACGGTCCAAATAATTTCTTATTGTTTTAAGCAACATCAAAACCAAATTTAATAATTTTTTGAAACAGTAAAAATTTGAAAATCATCTTTATATTTATTTTATTTTCCTACTTCAAAATATCCATCATTTTATGATGTGAAAACTATTTCAATTTCTTCAAAAATATTCTCCCCAAAAACCATTTCAATTCGGAAAATGAAACGTTCTCCAATATTTGTGCTATCATTCATAATACTTGGTAAATAATCGACCTTAGGCTTAAGCTGACAACACATTTGTTCTTATTCAAAAAATTTTTGTCAGCGTTTCTTATTATATTTTCAGTTGTCACAATAATTCGAAGCACAATGGGGCAACAAGATTTGGCGGCACTTGGGAAGATTGTTCGGCAAAAATATTTTTCGTTGTCAAAAGTGACGCGAGTCGAAGAATTTGTTGGAACTATCTCATATCCATTCACTGTCTCATCAGTGAATAGAGCAAACGAACAAGTTGAAGAGGAACATTTGACATATGATCAAGTTTTGATGTTCTTCGAAAAACAACTCGGACCAACAAGAAAGACCGATCAATTCATAAAACCAAAAATCTTACGAGTTTGTTATGGTAAAATGGCTGATGGTTCAATAAATAAAGAGGTCGTTGAAGTGGATGTGTCATCGTTCGGAGATTTGTCAACGATCTCAGCAGTTCGAAAAGGTCAAGATTATATTCTGTTCAAGTTGGAATTCTATTTCAGACAGAAGATTGGAAGACAATGTTTTGATGATAAAACTAAATTATCTGATTGAAGCTCTTTACTGGGATGAACATTTTTGTGCAGAGTTGAAGAAAAACTTATAGAAAAAATGCAAAAAAATTTGCAAAAAAAAAAACTGTGCAACGTGACCTTATTTTTTTCAAAAATTTTTCATTTCGATTTATGATGAATAAAACAGAGCAAAAATTCAATCCCAGTGAAAAACTGTGCGCTACAATTGCAAACAAAATGGGCGGAGCCTAGTGTCCGCAGTCTGCGTTCTCTCTTTCCCGCATACTCTCTAGTGTTCCTTGTGTTTTCTTTGTTTCTCAATTGATCGACCCGAAAATGACGAGCCGAATCGGATAAAAAATAAGTTTTGGCAGTTTTGCCGCACACATTTTGATGAAGAGAACAAATCAAAAACTCAATTCTAAATAGCGAAAAAACTGTGCGCTACAATTGCAAACAAAATGGGCGGAGCCTAATATTATTTTTCTTTCGAATTTTTTCGATATTGCACTTGAACACATTTTGAAACAGTAAATTTTTTCAAAAAAACTTTTTGTACCAGGCCGGCCGAATCTCATTCCTCATGTGCACTATTTGAGAGTGAGAAAGACGCAGAGAAAAATACTGAATACAAAAGGATAAATCTTGATAAATCTTGAATCCAAAGAGACCCGAGAACCAAGCCCGATCCTAATTTTGGATTTAATAAATGTTTGAAACAGTAAAAATTTCAAAAAAAAAAAAAATGTATTCATGGAATATAGACACTGTCAGGTTTAGCTTGCTCAACTTTCGCATACTCCGACGCCTCTTTTTTCTCCTGAACTCTACCAAAAATGATCAAATAAATTGATGAAAAAATGACAAGAATCCACCAAACCGGCAAAAATGCTATGAAAAAATATGCAAATAGGTTGTATTTTTCTGGAATTAAGACAACCCTTGTTTTTCGTAGAAAAAAGTCGCCGACCTTTATGTAAAGCATAATAAAAAGAATAGGCAACGAGGATCACAATGCATACAAAAGTGAGAATCGAGTAGCCAAATGAGTGATTTGCTCGGATGACCAAAACTTGAATAATGATAAAAGTGATGATAGTAGAAGAGATGTAGAGATAAAGAAGATCCGACGAAAAAATAAACTCGACAAGTTGGATGAGCAGAAAAAATATACTCAATGCAATTGATGCAAAAGATATTGAGATTGATGGAATTGGCCCGAGAACATGGATTGTATTATCAACAGTGTAACACATTTCTGATTAGATTCTTGATTTTTATAATAATTGAACATTTAGAAATGAATCAATTCGTTGAATAGAGAAACAGAAGAATTTCAAAAAAATTAGGTTACGTGAAAAATCAACTTTTTTCAGGGGTCACCGAAGCAACCCCAATACGCAAAAATTTAGTTGTTGGCGAATCTCAACTCGAGACTGCCATACAGGTCAGCCCATTCGAAAGTGCAATGAATAGGCCTCGCCATAGGAACGCCGCCTTGATGATCGCGGTGTATCCCCAACCAGGTAAGTTTATGAGCGATCGGGTGTCGCTATATAAGCAAACGTGTGTGCCGACAATGAACGGGAAAGGGGAGTTGCTAGATGATGTGTGCAAAGTGGGCGGAGCTTATGCAAAAGGGGGAGAAAAAACAGAAAAAGATGAGGAAAAAATAATTTTTCACGTGAAATACGACGTGACACGTATCACTTTAGGTGGAAAAAAATTTCGAATCATTTTCGATTTATCAATTACTAGCTATCAGAAATGTTTTCTGCAATCAATTTCGTCAAAAAGATAAGTTTATTTTCACATTCTAAAAAAGTATGACCAATTCCAAAGTGAGCATGATGTGCCGCACTTTTCTGAGCAAGTAACGTCTACCAGAGTCCGAGTCCCGACTCCATTTGACCCTTCGGGGATCGAGTGAGGATGCCTTATGGCGACCTTTTGGAATAGACCTGAAAGCGATGAGGAAAAGTGTTTATAATTGGGCTCGCCATCTGTCTTGCGTCTAGAATTGGGAGCTCGAAAATATATTTTTGGAGACATTTTTGACACTATTTTTGCAGATTGTTTCACAATTTCGACCTGCAGTTGTAACATTTGGCCATTGTTCATAATTCAAGCTTTTGGAATCATTTTACTCCGATATATCAATGAGGTGAGGAAAAAAAACAATCAGCGTCGTCGGTCGCGTTGCGTGTCTGCGACGCGGCTCTTAATTTAAATTCGGAAAGACATAGAGAAAAGCGGAGAGGGAAAAGAAAAAAAAAGAGACACGCAACGTTAAGATTTCATTCTCGCAAAATGTTTGGAAGTTTTTTCTTCGTCTGATTTTCTATTTTAGGCGAAATTTAAATTGAATACATTTTGAAACAGTAATTTTTCCAAACAAAAAAATGTGACCATTAAAAATTAATAAATAAAAAAATGCCCAATTTTGCAAACAAAAAAAATTTTGACAATTTTGAAAAATATTTTTCAAAAATTTTTTTGTAAAAAATTACTGTTTCAAAAAAATCATAAAAAATCTGAGAAATTTTTTTGGCACTTCTCCATCAATTTTTACACAAGAAGAATTTTGAAAAAAACTTCAAATTTCGACAAAAATTACTGTTTCAAAATGTTTTCAAATGGAAATATTGACAAAAATAAAAAGTTCTGAAACGTTCTGAAAAGTTATATTTATTTATTTACGTTTTTGAAAAAATCGAAAAAAATGTGTAACTTATAAAAAGTGGGCTCTTACCTTCTTGTTGGTCTCACTTTCAGATAAAAATCCAACATTTTTTCTATTTAGAAAAATAGTTTTTTCCAAAAAAAATTCGGTGTTTTGTTAGGAATTTTTGATGTTCAAACGTCGGTGAAAAATTTTTGAAAAAAAAAACTTGGAACTTCCTCTTTTTTTCCCTATTTCAAGAAATCTGCGACAAATTTAGGCAATGTTGAGAAATATTTCCCAACAAAATTTTGTAAAAATTCACTGTTTCAAAAAATTCATAAAAAATCTGAAAATTGTTTTCGGAACTTCTCTGCACGTAGTTGAATACAATATAAGAATTTTTTGAAAAAATTCAAATTTTGACAAAAATTCCTGTTTCAAAATGTATTCAATTGGAAATACCGACAAAAATTGACAAAAACTTAACGCTGTGCCTTTATATTTAATATTTTTGAGACCCTTTAAAAATCCCTCTCTTCCTCCTTCACCTCTACATGGTACACTTTTTGGACATTACTTCCGGACTTTTTAAAAAATCCGGAAACTTGAAAAACAAGTCAACCAAGAAAAAGAAAAAAGATTTACTACTAGACGAGATCAACTATTTTTATTCACTTTTATTCACTTTTTTTTGGTCGTCTAGAATAGAGCAGAAAATAGAGAAATGAGATATGGAAAAGTGTATTTCTATGATCGAATGGGTAATCGGGAGCCGAGTGAGGCGGATAAGATTCGAGGTTGGTTCGGGCCGACCTAAAGCCCGGGCCGGGTATCCTCTGCGTCTCTAACATGAAATGAGAATCAGACAAGTATGTAGATTAAAATATTTTTAAAATTTCAGAAGCGCTCGAAAATTTCGAAGCTCCCCGATTTCGTCCGCCTGATGAGCCAAGAATGATGAAAAACTATTCAACTGGATGTGAGTTTTTTTCGTTTTTCATTTTTTCCAAAAAAATACTGAAATTTTGCAGTTTCTCCCCTCGAAACACCACCCCCAATCATTGGTTCACCCATAGCCAATTTGCGAATGATGGAGCCGTCGGCGAACAATTTGGACCTGCCCGCGAATATTGTCAATTTTTCCGATGGCGATGATTTGAGTGAGTTTTGGCTCTTTTTTTTTTTGAAAACTTGAAAAAAAACACCTCCGATTTTTGGTACATTTTTTCAGGGCTGCCGGAGTGGGGGTATAGTGGGTCCCATATAGGAAACTAGAAAAAAGCCCACCCCACTACAAAAAAATACAGGAAAACGTGGAGTGGGGTGGATTATCCCACCTGAGAACAATTTGTTTCTTTGTTTCTCTACCGTCTCTGACCTATTGGGGATCTCTCGTTTTCTTCTTTTTTCATTTCTAGTTTTTCTTCACCTTTTATGAAAAACAAAGCCCACATGGGCCCCCACTTTTCCCACTTACAGGTGGGCTGCCCACCTGGAACCCACCCCACTCCGGCAGCCCTGCATTTTTTTTGGATATTTTTCGAGCGCACGTAATTCTTATGCGATGTGCAACGTTGCAAAAAATTGCAAAAAAACTGTGCAACGTGACCTTATTTTTTCCAAAAAATTGGCAAAATTTTTCATTGAAAAAAAAATGTGAAAAATAAATCGAAATGAAAAATGTTGCAAATTTTTTGGAAAAAATGAGGTCACGTTAAACAAAATAGTGATAAACACAGCTTATACAAAACATTTTTGTAACTCAAATAGAAATTCCTGGAAAAAAAACTTCCGAAAACCCGAAAATTATAAAATCTGAATCGAACCAGCCCTATTTTTATCGGGCCCCAAAACTGATCAAAACTTAATCGTGTCGGTTCTTTTTTGTCGGGCCTCAAATTGAGAAAATCTTAATCGGGCCCGAAAATGATCAAATCTGAATCCTGGTCCATTTTTGTCGAGCCCACACAGTTTGAAAAATCGGACCCGGAAATTTGAGTGTGCAAAAAAGTGGTAAAAATTGCGCATCATGAACATTTTCGTCCGCGCTGCGTGTCTGCGAGCGGTCACCTTCTCTTTTCCCTATTCGCTTTTCTCTTTGTCTTTCACCTCAAAATGAGAACCGCGTCGCATACACGCTTCGCGGTCTACGACACTAATGCACTTTTTCAACCGGCTTTTATTTTTCATCTAGTTTTTGCCACCTCTTTGCTGATTGCCAACCGTAGATTGATCGAGTTCCTTCGCTAAGATCTCAATTTTCAATAAAACTTGAAACAGTAAAAATTTTCAAAAAAATTCATAATTTTTTTTTTGCTCAAAATCAAAATTTCAGGACTTCCACCGAATCTCGATCCATCAGCAGGTCTTCAGAATTTGGACGAACGGTTTCGAATGGAATCGCCGCCCGACATCTACGGCGGAAACGCTCCCGAAGATCCGACAATGCCGACGAGAAGTTTGGTGTCGCCGCCGAATGTTCGATTCAATTTAGGAGAAGATATTTCAAAGTATACTGATCAGGGTGAGCCGAATTATGGAAAAATCAGCGAGGCTGGACCTTTTAAAAAGGGAAAAAAAAATTGGAAAGGCATTTGGCACATGTAGTTTCTAGAATTTCATGCGATAAATGTTCAAAATTTTTGATGGAATTCTGAAATAGAAACCTATTAACTTTGTTGAGTTATCTCGACACATGAAATGCCTTTGAAACAGTAAAAAAATATAGAAAAAATAGAAAAATTAAACTGTCTAAATCTCTCATTTTGACCTGCTCTCTCGTCGTTTTTTTGTGGTTGATTATTTTTCGATTCTTATTTTTTCTCAAATTTTCACTGTTTCAACTACATATTAAAATTATTTTGCCACCATAAAAATGTTTCGTCTACCGTCGAACAAAAACTTATCAACTAGCAATTTTTGAGAGTGAGAGAGACGTAGAGAAAGAGAAAACTCCAAAATCTTACAAACTAATTCGATAAAATTATTTTTAACATTTTTTTCGAAAAGCTTCAAAACTTTGCAAAGTTCTGAAATTTAAGTTTTCAAGTTTTCGTGAAAACTTCTATCTGGATTTTTCAGTACTGAATCTTCAGTAAGACCTTCCAGACAGGGATTAATGAGAGTGAGAACATTTTCAACAAAAAAAATTATCATTAGAGCGCATTTGCTCTCTCTCGCTCTCTAAATTGATGGATTTTGAGGGTCATTCAATCGTGTGACCGACATCTCACGGGAAGCGAGGTGTTATACTTTGTGTGTGGTTTGAGTATGTCTGCGTTTCCAATGGAACAACAACCATTTGCATTAAAATTGAAAAAGTACAGTCAAAAAAGTTATGACTGATTTTTGAAACAGTAAATTTTTTCAAAATCAGAATTGAAAAAAAAAATTAAATTTTGTTATTGAATCTTCTCCCGTAGGACTGGGCAAAAAATTTAACCTTATTTTTTCCAAAAAATTTGCAACATTTTTTATTTCGAATTTTTTTTCACCTATTTTCAATGAAAAATGCTGCAAATTTTTTGAGAAAAAATAAGGAGTTATTTTGCAAAATTTTTGCAGTATTTTGAACGAAAGGTCGAAGAAATATAAATCTTTTGAAACAGTAAAAATTTTCAGGAATTCAAAACGGTTTCACAAAACACTACGAACAAGAAGAAGCACAAAATGACGAAATGCATCAACTAACCTCAAATCTGGGCAATATTCGAATGTCTTCGTCGAATCATCATGTTCAAGATTCGACGTGGCTCACCGACGGATCACACGAAATATGTGCACAATGTCGAGCCGAAGACGATTACATGGATCGAATGAGAAGAAAAGCCGAGTTGGAACGACAAAAATATGATGAGACAATGAGAAAAGCCAAGAGTTATGAGATGGAAATGAAGACAAAAGAGGAGATGATGAGAAGAGAGGAAGTAGAAAGAGATCGACAGCTTAGGGATCATATCGATCGGGTTAATGCCGAGATTATTGAAATGAAACGAAATCGACCCAAAAGTCCGCCGGTTAGTGGGCGAAAAAATGTGTAGGAAATTTTGTTTTGAAAATTTTTAGGCGAAAAAAAGTCTAAAACTTTAAAGAATTTTTCAAAATCTTCGACCGGGCCGGACCGAGAAATCCATTTTTTTTAAATCTGGCCAATTTTTGAGAATTGAAAAAAGTGAGAAAAAATTTCAAAAAATCGGAAATTTAGGGCCCAATTTTTGGGGGTTTCAAAAAAAGGTAAAATCGGGCCAGGTCTGTTTGGGACCGTTTAGAAGGCCCGGGTCCACTTTTCATCCGGGCCTGGTCCGATTTTAATGAAAAGAAATCGACGGAAAAGTCCGTGGTTAGTGAGCGAAAAATCTTTCAGGAAATTTTTAGGTGAAAAAAATCATTTTTTCAATTTTCTGTTCTGAAAAATTTTCAGACCGAAAAATCAATTTCAAATATCCGGGCTGGGTCATGATTTTGTTGGAAAATCTAACTTTTGCTAAAGTTTTATGAAAATTAAAATTGTGGGACAGTTTTCTATATCAATATACTCAAAAATTCAGTTTCAGGCCCATTTTTAAGTCTGATTTGAAAAAATCGGGCCAGGTCCGTCCCGTTTTGCAACAGTTTTTTTCTGAAAATTGAAGACAAAAAACAATTTTTAAAAAATTTAAAAAGTCGATAAAATCGGGCCAGGGCCGTTTCAGAGCCCTTTTGTTTTCGGGCCTGGTCCGGTTCTAGTTTTTTTTTTGTGATAATCTGCTCACCTAGCTTGAATCTTAGCTTTACTAGAAGTCAAAATCAAAAGTCTCAAAAAACCAGTCAAAAATCTCAGCAAAATTTTCCACTCTAGAAATTCCGCTATTTTTCATTTTGCCCGAGAAGTTTCACAAACTTTGAAAACCAAAAATTTTCCCACATAATCATAAAAATAAACAAACATCATCATGAAAACTGATTGAGAGTTTATCACTGCAAAAATGTGGCCGTGTGGCCTAATGGATAAGGCGTCGGTCTCCTAAACCGAAGACTGCAGGTTCGAGTCCTGCCTCGGTCGTAAATTTTTGTTTGAGAAAAAAAACAACGTTTTTTTTTGCAGCAAGAAAACTACATTTTTCGCCACGAATCTCCGCGACTTCGCGACACGGATATTCGCAATCAACGCGACGCGTATCGCATTGAACTCGACAAGCAAATCGAGGAGAAACGACTGCGACGAATCGCCGAATTCGAGAAGAATGAGGCGATCGATGCGACGACTAACGCAAGAGCCGCGCTTGAGTAATTTGTTTTTTTTTTCGTTTTTGTTTTGCAAAAATGATGTTGTTGTAGATTTGCGAATAATCGCGAAGCTGAGCGACAAGCGACGGAGCATGCGAAAGAAATGGCTCGAAAACAATTGGAATTTCAGATGGAGATGAGTCGAATTGGAGCGCCTGTTGATAAACAATGGCTTTGGTGGGCTGAAAGACCTGATGAACATGGGTGGAGAGATGCGAGAATCAAGGGAATCAAACATACGAACCAGGTTGAGAGGAATAACACTATCAAGTGAGTTCGGAAAGAAGAGATTTCTTCCGAAAACCAAAAATTTTCGAAACTTTTCAGGCAAATGTCCAAAATCATGAAAAGTTAGACAGAATTTTGACAGAATAAAAAGTTAGACAGAATAAAAAAAAAATTTTAGAAACTATGAAATGTTGAATTTTTCGTTGAAAATAAAAAAAAATTGCGTTTTTCCGATTTACCGAAAAAGTTTCGAAAATAATTTCACAAAATGGTGTTTCGCTTCCAGCCAAGCCTGCACCGTACTCTTCCAAAAGGATTGAAAAAAAACCGATCCGTTTCCATCTCTTCTGTATCTTTGCAAAATTATTTGCGGAAATTTTGAAACAGTAAAAATTTTCGGAAAAAAAGTGAGAAATAGAAACAATCAGGCTTGAGGGGAACCGAAACCGGAAATTTCCGACCATTTTTGGAACACTTTTCAGGCGGAACCTTTTCCTAAAAATTTTGACGGAGCTTTTTTGACGTCACTTTTTCCGAAAAAAATTTCGGTGTTTTTTCCGAGTTTATTTTCGAAGCTCTTCCGAATTTTTTTTTTCTTTATATTTCCGATTAAGTTATCATTTCACAATTTCTAAAATAAAATACTATTTTTTTATTTCAAATTTTGGCAAAAATGTCTAATTTTTTCGGGTGTTTTACAAAATTTTGCAGTTTTTTATAAATGTGTGTTCCGACAAACATTTTCCCAGTTTCAGCTATTTTACAAAACTAGAAAAAAAATTCGAAATCCAGAGAATGACACCTTTAAAAATGAGTTCTGAAGAGAAAACAGGCTGTCTCCCGAAACCTGTGAGATGTCGCGACATGTCGGCACACACATTTATTGAGAAACAGCAAGAAAAACATTTTTTAGAGAAAAAATTGCAAAATTTCATGCGGTTGAGAAATGTCCCGGAGCCAAGAAATTCTGAACTTTTTCGAAAAGTTTGACAAACCATCTATTTTCCATTCAGACAATCGATGGGAATGTTGGAAGAGTTCAAGGCTCGTCAGGCTCACGACGATATGACAATGCGCGACATGCGACGCGCCAAATACGACAAACTACGCGAACAGTTGCACGAGAATTCGAAAATGATGTATCCCTCGGGAACGGCGCACGTTCTCGAGAAAAAATCATCGCGTCCAATTATAACACAACCAGATCCAAGGGTAAATATCTGGATCCTTGAAAGCCTGGGGTTTATCAGAAATTTAGAAAATTTCGGGCCGACTTGTGATTTTCGGATTCAAAAGGTTTCGGAATTCAGATTCATGTTTTGAATATTTTCAAAATTTTTACTGTTTCAAGAGCTATTTGAAACTTGTCTATGTTTTTTTCTAGATTACTTCTAAGCTTTCTTGGTTTTCCAAACAATCCAAAAAAAAATCTGAATTTCCTCAAATTTGAAAAGGCGGATTCTGAAGAGATTCACGTTTTTGGCCACAATTCAGAGAAAAACTCTCTTGATAGTTTTTGAAATTTTTACTGTTTCAAGAGCTGTTCAAAAGAAGACTATAGATTTATAGAGTACTTTAATGTTTTTGTTAATTAGGATCCGATAGGTATAGTTTGCAAAAAAGGTCAGTTCAAAAAAAAATCCCAAAAAACAGAGGGCCCCAGGTTGCTCTGGGCCTTCCTGGCTCTAGTCTAGACACCAAAAAAGCACTCCCTGAAATACTTCAAATTTCAAAAAGCAGATCGTGCCGGTTTTCTGATAAAAATTTTGAATTGGGTTCAAAATCGGATAGAATGAGTTTTGAATATTTTTCTAGATTCAGAAATTCCCTGGCGGTATTTTTTCAATTCGGTTAATTTTTTTGAGTTTTCTAAAATTTTTACTGTTTCAAGAGCTGTTCAAATTTCGAATACCATGATTTATACGTTCATCAGAAAAGTCATCGGAAAACTCGGCCCGGATCAGATCAAAAAAGTTTTCATAATTTTCAGAAATTCTAATTTCGACCCAATTCAGTACCTCACTGCAAACAAGTTGAGGTGGAACTCTGAATTTTGATTAGTTTTTGAAACAGTAAAAATTTTAGAAAATTCGAAAAACAAATTTATACTTTATTTGTTTTTTCTCACGTGCAAATACATTTTAAAAAAATTTTGAATTTTCTAAAATTTTTACTGTTTCAAATCAGGTTCACAAAACTTTCTTTTTTAAATTTCAAAATCTTGGACCTAAATTGAACCAGGTTCGTTTTTGGATAATCTTGGCCTAAAAATCGGAAACTACCCAAATTTCCAGGAAAATAGATTTTCGAATCTCAAAACTTCCCAAAATTACAGGTCGAAGCGGCGTGGAGAGAAGCTCACGAGAAATACGACAAAAAATTCCAAGTTCTCCAGGACAATGCGTCTCGTTCGATTTCCGGTGCTGCACTTGTAGGCGCAGCGTCGAGCAGCGCCGCGGCAGGTGCCGCGCATGCTTGCCGTCGTTGCGCTCGTTGTTCGCGTCCGTTGCAACGCAACAAACATTCCGACGTAGCAGTCGGTCGTGGCGAGACCATTTTACCGCATCATTCACTTTGGAGACAGTGAAACGCTACTAATGCATGCCCGAAAATCTTTCAGATTTAAAATTTTCACCAAATTTTTTTCGCATATTAATATTACTGTATTTTACATGATCTCTTAGTAGTACCCAACCTATTGACCCTGTTGTTGTCTCGTTTTCGCGTCTCTCACAACAATCGGGAGTACTGTAGGTTGCGACGTTGATTTCCACAATTTTCGACAATTCGAATCGACAAATTCGGTACGGAATTTGATTTCGCAAGACTAGAACATTTTCAGGGAATTTAGAAAAAAACCCAAGAAAAAAAAAGAACTGACCCATTTGAAACTCAACAAAAATTGTGCAGTGAAAAACTTTTTGTCTGTCGGCTCAACGGTTTCGGTGACTGTGAAATTGTGCTGAAAATTGGAAATTTTTGAGAGTTTTTATCAATTTTTCGGTCCAACCTAGAAAATTGTTTTGAAAAAAATGTCGTTTTTTTTTGAGAAAAACTTGTATAAAAATTTGGTGTCAAAATTGAAAGTTTTTCAAGTTTCTTCAAAAAATACACGCAAAATATCGATTTTTTGAAATTTCATATCATTTTGACGCCAAATTTTTTTTCGATTTAGAAAATGTTAGTTTTTTTCATGTTTCTTTAACAAACATGTACTGTATTTAACCTTAAAATATCTCGTTTTGAAAATTTTCTGAAATTTCTTGTCTTCAAAATTTAAAAATTACGTCCTCCGAAAATTTGAGCTGTGAAATTTTTGGAAAAAATTCTGAAAACTTCGAAATTTTCCGAGCCATGTTTCTTGATTTTTTGAAATTTCGAAAATTCTGAAAACGGGGGGGTTTTTTTTTGACTTCTGTGTCACCAGAAAAAAAAAAATGAAAAAATTCCAAAAATTGGAAATGAAATTTTTTCAAAACAAAAAAAATAGGTCACGCCACGAAAACTATGGTTTTTCTTCAAACTTTTCCTGTCAAAAACTTGACATCTTCAAATTTGTTTTGGTGTTTTTGTCGTCTTTCACAATTTAAATAGTATTTTTCAAAAAAATTTCAGATTCTTGATTTTTTTCGGAATTTTTGACCAAGAATGCTTGGATCAGATTCATAGGTGAAAAAGTATCTTTCTTTTTCTGGTAAATGTGGCTGGGTCTCGTTACGAAAACTGAAAAACAACCATTTTTCTTGAAACTCAAACGAATTTTTTCATTTTTTCTTCGATTTTTTTGGTCGTGATTTATAGGGACAAGAATGTTTTGCAGTTTTTTTCCGGAAATTTTCCAACTTGACCCTAAGAAAAAAACAAACCGCGGGACTCGTCAAAAACGCGACTTCAGCCACAACAACAACACTTCGAATCGTCGACGGATGATCGGAAATAATCGAACCATCCACTCGAATCGGAATCGTCTCTGTCGAATTGACAGCCACCGGTCGATTCTTTTCGACTTGCGGTGTTGTCGAAATTCGAATGTCGACACTGTAGAATTGTTGGAAGAAGAAGCGCGGTAGCATGTAGGGAAGGCTGGCAATGTGTCGGAAGATCGAGTCGAAATTGCGCACGACGGTCAGATCGGGAAATTGCTCGTTTCTTTGCAGGTAGACGATTCGATTGTTGGCCCAGTCGAGCATTTCGTGTTGATATTGACTGCATGTTCGATTGTTTGTCAGTTGGGGCAGTTGGACGATTCTGAAGGTTGAGATCAGAAATTTACCTTTTCTGCTTACCTGTCACAAGAGGTAGAAGAGTACCGTGACTTTTTTGGATAAGTATGTTTTTCTTTTCAGGTTTTTTCAGAGGTTTTTTTTGGTTTACTTTTAAAAAAAAAATAGTGAAAATTTCGGGGTAATTTTTCACACAAAAAAAAAGAAAAGAAAAAATGTACTGTATAAATTGTGTTTTTAAATTGTGCTCCGTGGAATTTCACGTTTTGACCGAGGTGGGCGGAGCTTTTGCGTATTCAGAAAATTTTAGATTTACTATTTTTTAAACAGAAAAAGTTGGTTTTTTGTGGTGTTGAACTGATGATCCACTTTTGAAATTCGGAAATTCCAAAACTACAGTATTCTAAAAACACAAAATTGTTTGATTTTCTAGAATAAACCGTGCTCTGTCCATTTTTAAACTTTTTTCGGAACCATTTCCAAATTGACGAAAGTTCAACATTTCAGAAGTAAAACAAGCTCCGCCCACTTTTGTCTGCGGCATGTAGGCCCTACTTTGTAGGGCCACTAAATTGCGATCTTTTTTTAATAATTTTGAAATTCTTGCGCTCTTTTATAATGTTTAAAAACAGTTTTTAAAAAAGGGCTACTGTAATTTTGAATTTTTACCAAAAATTTTTCAAAACCACAAAACTATGGCCCCGCAAAAAAAAACTCACGATTCAGATGATTGTCTCCCGAGCATAACTCTGACCGCTGATAACAAAACAACCAGTCGATGTGAATACAGAAGAATGAGATCGAAACTAGTGGTGTCGGCACAGAAAGAGGTGCGTGTCAAATGAATCCATTTCGAGAGACACTCGTTGATCGGTTTTTCGAGTGTGTGAATCTGCAAAAAATGCGATAGGGATCTATTTCAGAGCCTTTTTTCCGGAAAATTTTTCTCAAATTTTTGATTTTAAAAGTATTATTTTCAACATTTAGATACCAAAAACTAAAACCCGAAACTTTATAATTCGGAAAATCGGAAGTCTGGCCCGGAAATCGGGCCCAGCTAGGCATAAAACTTTTCTGTTTCTCTGAAAAACAGCCGAGCTGAAAAATTTCTTCTTATATATTTTTTTTCTTTTTGGGTTTTTTTCATGTTCATAAAAATACAAACCTTCAATTTTCGATGTTTGAGGTCTCAAAGAGATCCAAAAATAATATTTAATTTTTTCCAGGTATACTGTACCACACCAGCGGTGTTTGCACAAGATTTTCGTCATGAGAACGAATTCAAAAATAGGTTTTTTTCGACCTTGGAAAATTTCACCAACTTTTGACAATAAAAAATTCATGTTTTCAGGTTTTTTTTCTAATTTTTTCCTGAAACTTTCAGAATTTTTTGTAGGGTACTAACTTTCCAGAAAGATTGATGATTATTTTTTGATTTTTCATGGAAAAAAATTTTTTTTTCAATTTACATGATATTTAGTTCACGAAATTTCCCAGAAAAACTGAATTTTTCCCCAAATCTTCAACCAAAAACTCACCGCTGCCAAAAACCTCTTCGCCACAATCAAATTATAAAACGGTCCTCTTTTCAGCGCCGCCGTCAAACTATCAGTAAACACTTGAACAATCGAGATGATGTGTGAATAGACTTCCGATGTTGCCAGCATACAGTTCAACAAATCGATCGGGAATCTGAGTTGGGCGGTATATCGCGGCGTCTCTTTTGACACTTTGAGAATGGCCAGTGATGATCGCAAGTGTTTTTGTTGTGCTTGAAGATTTTCGACTGTGATTTCGGAAAATTCAGATTCTGCCAACTCCTGTAATGCTAGGAGCCAATCTCCTTCGGTTCGATTCATGTTCTGAGAAAATGACATTTTTTTCGAAATAGACTTTTTGCTAAAAATTATGAGGTTAAAAAATGATACTCAGAGAAAAAGACAAAAATAATAAAATATCTGATAAAAGTGAGAAAATATATGAATAATTAGGTACAGAGCTTAGGGGGCGGGGCATGTTCTGAGAGAGCGAATAAGCCCCGCCCACAAAATGCCAATTTTCTCTTATCCTTCTGCACATAAGTATCATTTGTTATTATTTTTGTCTTGAGCCTTTTTTTATTTGTATAGTCTTTTTTCTCAAAACTTCTTTTTGGTAGGAATTTCCGCTTTTTTGGGGTTTCGCAAAATTTTATATCGAAGCAAAAACCTATTTTAAAAAATATATTTTTGACCAAACTTTTTGGGGTAATTCAGTTGAAAAAAAATTTGTTAAAATATAACAAAAAAACACAAAATATTACAAAAAATTGAATTTTTTGTGTTATTTTTTCATTTTTTAACATATTTTTTCAACTGAATAACCCCATTTCTGACAATGAGAAAATTTTCTGACCAAATTTTTTCGAAACAAAAATCGAACTCATTTTTTCCGGAAAAGTGACCTTGGAAAAAATTTTTTTGAAAAAGTTATTTGTAGAAAAAGTTTTTCTTCTGAAAAATGACATCCGAAAATAATTATGATTTTCTGAAAAAATTCCGACAAATTTTTTTCTTGGAAAAAATTGAAAAAATTCTGGAAAAATGACATCGGGAAAAATTTCCCGATAAATGTTCCGAAAAAAAATTCTAACCAAACTTTTTCGAAAATATTGAACATCCAGCCAGATCATCCAACGAAAAAATGATCTAACAACTAAAATCGAGGAGAGAGCACGAAAAAATTAGAGGTTTAGACAGTAGATCAAATTCGCGTTGGATGATCTGACTGGATTGACAATAACTTGACCATTTTTTTTTCGGAAAAATGGCATCACAAAAATTCCGACAATTTTTTTGATTAAAAAAAGAAGATCAATGTTTTTCGGGGGAAAATAACTGTTTCCAAAAAAAATTTTCAGAAAAAAAATCGGACTAAAATTTTTCGGAGAAATTTTTTGGAAAACATTTTTTTTTCGGAAGTGATTTTGGAAGACTTTTTAGACCAAATTTATAGGGAAAAAATGGCGACTATTTTTTTCAGTGAATCGATTTCGGGGGTTTTTCAAAAATTACAGGCCTGAAATTGTTCTAGGTCTTAATATGAAAACCCCCGCCAGCCCAAATTGACCGAAATTTCGCCACCATGACAAATACCTTTGTCGGAATTCCTCTCAAATTCGGCAACGCAACTTGTCGCCACTTTCCATTTCGAAACGCGGTCCTCGCCGTTTCATATCGCAATTCGGGTGTGGCGAATAGAACCGGCGGAACTATCGTGTTCTCAGTGCCAATGGCCAAGCAGAGGAAGGCGAACAATTTGGGATACGAGTCGAAAATCTCCTTTTTTCTCGAATAAACATCTTCCGACCATTTATGAACATCACCAATGAACATTCGATCCGTATCAACTAATCGACAAAGCAGTTCAAGTCGATGTCTCTGATTCGAATCTACCGATTCAAAAGTTGAGAAAATCGAGGAGATGATCATTTTCGAAAATTCAAAAGTGTTGTAGGGAAACGCGCTGAGAATATCACCAACAGATCGATAAAGCTGTGAGAAAAAGTTTAATTTTTGGTATTTTTTTCATTGAAAAAACTCACTTTTCCGGCCAATGAAGTTTTCAAATTTTGATGTGAACATGCGGCTATCACAATAATTGACAATGACGTCATCGTCGATTCGATCACATCTTTCTCATGTGACTCGAATAGTCGAGGATAGCAATAGACATTGGCGGCGAGTTGAACATATCGGACAGATATTTCCGGATTTGGGATAGATCCGTAACCAGAACCAGATGCGATTAGGGCTGGAAAATAGAGAGTTTTTTTTTTTGGGGAAAATTTGGCGTAGATTTTTTTCTCACAATTAAATATGCGGCGTCGAAAAGCGAAAAAAAAGAAAAATGTTGAAAAAAAATTAAGTCACAACCTGTCCCTTCAAAAAGGTACGGTGTTTTCTGTTTTAAATTGGGCCAAAAGATTTTTGCGCATTTTTCAAGTTCAATCACCATTTTGTGGCTTAAGCCTAAGTCGACGAAATATCATTGAGAAACAAGAGACTTAGAGAGATCGCCAATTTTTTTCGAAAAAAATGATTAACATTTTTCCAGAAACAGTTACTTTTCAAAAACAAGGTCGCAAATTTTTCTGCCATCATTTTTCAGAAAAATTTGGGAATTTTTTCCAACATGAAAATCAGAAACTTGAATTTTGAGATTATTTTTTCCTGCTACGTCAAATATAATCTTCGTGAAATTTTCTCTGAACTTATCATTCATAAAAAATATATTTCTCCGGTTTTAGGCCACGCCCACAAAACTGTGTCTGATCTAGAGAAAAGGTGTGCAAAAAAATTAGAAATTGAAACGTTTTTCGGCGAGAATTCGGCCAACAAAATTATGAAAATTTTAGAAAGACAAGTTTTTCTAAAAATGTGATTTTTCGTTTGACTAGACTGGTTGAGTATATTTATTCGTAATAAAACTCACTTTTCAAAACCAACAAATTCGAATACGGACAATTTTTGGTCAACGCAATCGCAACATCGAAAAACTTTGCGATAATCGATTTGCTCATCGTCGGATACAGACACGAGTTGAACTTTTCCACTTGTTCCTCTTTCCAAATGTTCGAATAACCCGCCAATCTTTTGAGCTCTCTCAGGACGATGAGCATGCGAATACGGGACGAGTTTGAGACCTCTTCTTTGAGAGGGAACAACAAATTGAGGAGGTTGTCAATTTGTTTAGGAATAGCGTAGCGAATTTCGATGCAGAGGCTGGTTGTGGCGTCGAGAAATTCGGAGAGAAGTGCATCTGTGACACTTCTGTTTATGATAACATCAACAATCTCGAATACATGATCCATTGTGGTCGCGTTGGCACTCATCGTCGCAAATACTTTACAAATCTCCGTTTTTCGTCGCTCACAAATCGTCGAATCCTCCAAAAGTTTGCCGATTCGCAGCACAATGTCGGCGGAAAACGTCGACGACAACGCGGCGAACGCTTTCATCGCACAACACGCGGCGCGAAACTCGCCGTCGTGCGACGTGCTCATCGATTCGCAAATCATGTGATGAGTTTGCGCGTGTTCGGGAAAAATCGGCGCGAGTGTGGTGAGCGCGTCGAGAGTCGCTTCGCGTGCACTCGGATCGTTCGAGTGACTGACGACGAGAATTCGACGGAAAATTTCGGCGGATGAGAAGGCGAGAGTGAGTTGCGAGCCGCATTGACTGAGAGCACGAGCGATTGACACGCGAATGTCGTTGCTTCTGAAATATTTTTGCACAATTTTTTAGATCAGGCGCAGTTTTGTGGGCGTGGCCAAAACGTGAGAAATAACAAAATTCAGAGAAATGTCACGAAAATTATTTTGACCTACCAAAAAAACATTTTTTAAATTTTTGAGACTAAAAAATTTGGCTACTCAATTACACACTGTGATCATGAGAAAAACGTTTTTTTTTCTTCTCTCATTTTTTGGTCAGAATTTTCTTCGTGGAAAAAAGTTCGACTTTTTCAGAATTTTTTGGAGTTTTTCCGATTTTTTCAAGAAAACACGAAAAATTAATGGAAAAAGTGTGAACAATTGGAGGAAAATCATAAAATCAGGTTTCCGTGACTGAACAACTGTGAATTTTTTATCAAAAAAAATTACGGTACTTTTTCACTCTTAATGTTGCGCCATCAAAATCGGGCCAAAAATTTGAAAAACAAGGTGGATTTTTTGAAAAAACAGACCGCTTTGACTTGTTTTTCATTTTTGATATTTTTTCTGAACCGGGTGTGGAATTTTGAAAAAAAAACCATTTTTTTTAAATTTTTAGAAGTGAAGGATCATATTTTTCACCGGTTTAAATGAAACTTGATCTAGAAATTAATCAAACTTTCAAGCCCGGCTCAGAAAATCCATTTTAATAATCTGGCCCAATTTGCTTGGCTTTAAAATATTGATTTTTTCAAAAAGAGAAGAAAAAGCCAACTCACCCATCTTTAAACGCTTCGGCTAATCTGACCAACATCGCATTTACAAACGTAGGAACAGGATTTTCCTCAAATATCCGACTGAGTTTCGCAATCGTAGCCATCTGTTCAGGAGCCCAACTGTTCCTCAATCCTGTAACCATACATTTATTTTCAAGATTTTCAGAACTAAACCACCTTTATCAAAATTTTGAAGTATCACATTGACCGCTGCCATTTTTCTGAAACTTCTTTTTGTTTTTGAATTTCCAGGGTAAACTTTGAACACAGATATCAAAGAAGAATGCAAATCTTTACATTTCAAAAAAAAATGAGACAACATGAATGTTTTGCCAAAAAATTTAAAATAGCAAAATTGTTAAAGACTCGTAAAAAAACATTTTAAAGGAGATCTGAGAGTTCAGAGTAACGTTTAAAAACACAGGCACTATACATATATTACAAGATGAAAAAAAAACGGATAAAAAAACAACAAAATATAGATTGACAGTGAGAAAGGAAGGGGTGAGGTTTTTGCTTTTTTTTTTTGAAGGGTTGAAGTGAAAATAATTTGAAGAAGAGGTTAACTTTTTTGTACCCCATGTCTTCAGAGAAAAAAGGAAAAAATCTCACACTTTACGGGAAAGAAAAAGGGTATAGTTTAATCTCGAACTTTGTTCATTTCGAAAATTTGAAGACCGTCCACTTTGTTGAGTTCTTTGATTCCTTGCGGGGTGAAGAAGATGAATTGATTGTGAGGGAACTTTTTAGTGGCCATGTCGACGAGAAGATCCATGGTGATCTGAAATCAAGTTTTTATGGGCAAACAAGAAATTGGGGTCGGAACTTAATTTTTTTTTGCCAAAAAACACGTGAACACCCGAATTTTTTTCTGATTTTGACGCCAATTTTTTAAATTTTCATTTCCAAATTTTAAAATCGTGAGTACGAAAAATTTGCTGCTCAAAATTCAGATTTCGAATTGCTTTGAGAAAAATTGAGAAGGAAAACCAGGCTTGGGCGAAAACGAAACCGGAAATTTTCGGAAAATTTTTTAACGAATTTTTTTGGATTTTTCCTGACGGAATTTTTTTTCCAAATTTATTTTCGGAACATTTCCGATAAAACGAAAAAACGCAAAATGATTTTTTTTTAATTTTTTCATTTCCAAAAATCTAACATTTTTTGGGGTCAACTGTCAAACCAAGAATTGCATTTTTTTTTCAGGGTTTTTCTTTTTTTTCTGAAAATTTGTATTTTTATGCGGCTATCCAGAACTATTTCTCCGCTTTTCTCCACGTGGAGAAAAGCGGAGAAATTCTAGGTGGAGAAATTAAAAGAATAGTCCCATACGATAAAAGTTGTACCAAAACCTATATTTAGCAACATCTGAAATATACCAACAAATTTCAAGAAAAAATTTTGCCAATTTGAGCAGATATGAATTTCTCCACCAGTTTCTGGATAGGTTTTCTCCGCTTTTCTCCACGTGGAGAAAAGATCTGAATAGTCCCATTATTGAGAAACTCCTTTTTTTCCACAAATATTTCAAATTTTAGCGTGAAACAAGCCCAGCCCTTTTTTGTCTGCAGCATGTAGGGTCACTAACTTTCGAACATTTTTTAAAAATTTTTACAATTTGTGGGAAGGTCACTAACTTTCCAGAAAGAGTAATGCGCCCTTTTCTGATGTATGTTTCAAAAAAATAATTTTTTGTAAAAAAGGTAGGAACCTCTTTTCCCCTCATTTTTTTCATGAACAAAAGTTCGGTCCCGAAAGTTCGAGTTCCGCTCAAAAAAAAAGCTCACCTTTCGATTCATCATATCCATGAACACATCAAACTCATCCATCATTCTGAACGGTTGTTCCATAACCTCCCAAAGTGCCATGACGAGTGCCGCCGTGACGAACGAACGCTCGCCACCCGAAAGACCTTTCAAATCGCGATTCTTCTTCTTTCGTTTCGGCTTTTTCGCTTTTTTCGACTTCTTTTTGGCCGGTCCACCGTCCGAATCGTCGTCATCGTCAATGAAACCATCGTCATCTCGTTCATTCTGATACAATCCATCCGATTGTTCTTCATCGTCATCAAGAACTTCGGTCAAATTTCGAACATCTTTGTCTTTACACGAAGTGACAACAACATCCAAACTTTCACGTTCGTTGTCGAAAACAAGATCTCCAATGAAATTTCTGCAGAAAAACGGGCTCTATTTTGTGACAACTTTTGTTCTTGTTCAAAAAATCACACTATTCCGAATGGTGCCACGCAATTGACTTCAATTTCAAAACGAACAGAGTTATCATAGTTAAAAAATACCATCTTTTTTCTTAATGTCAAGCTACAGATCACATAGTTACCAAAAAACTTTAAATTTTTCTTGCTCGAAATTCAGAGTTTTACGAATCAAAACTCATTCTACAGTAATCCAGAAAGTTTGAAAAATCCAAAATTTTCGATGTGAAAAACCCCCAGCCAAATAAAAAACCAACCCTCTAACATCAAGCAACTCTTGAAATTTGCGTCGAACTTTCATTTCCGTATATTTTTTCAGCAACGGATACAACTCGATACGCTTCTGCAGAAGATCATTGAGGCACTGTAAAAAAATATTCTCATTTTTTGAATCAATTTTCAGCTCAATTTTCTCACCTCTAACACTTTTAAGATTCGTTTCGTCATCATTTTCTCTTGTTTGAGAGTGTCTTTGAACTCTGCCACATATTCCATTGTGATTGTCTCATCAACTTCATCTTTCGCGTTTTGAATTCTCTTGATCATGGTCCGGTAGTTTTGTCGAGCTACTTCGGTCGGCGGGAAACTTGAAAGATCCGGCGGGTCGTCGCATCCGTCAGGCTTTGTGAATGCGAGTTTATTCTTGTTAACCTGAAAACGCATATTTTATGTACGTATAAAAACAGACTCCGGAACGTTTAGAAAACGCTACATTTTGAAAACAGGACATTTCGAAACCGCATGAAATTCCAACAAAAAGAGGAAAAAACATTTGTTTGTTTGTCTTACTGTATCGCGCATCCCGTGGGATGTATGTACACACATTTCTGTACATTGAAAGCACGACGAAAAATTATGTTTTCATGATAATTTCACGCGGTTTCGAAACATACATAATATCGTCTGCTTTTAGATGCGGGGGTCACTAACTTTTAACTGAAAAAAATGGATTTTTTTTCTGAAAAGTTCGAATTTTATTGAGAAATTCCAAAGTTTCACAAGTTTTTCAAATTTTAGTGCGAAAAAATTTTGTATGAGACATGTAGGGTCACTAACTTTCGAACATTTTCTCCTGAAATTTTCACAATTTTTGGTAGGGTCACAAACCTTCCAAGAATTAGTAATGCGCTATTTAATGATGTATGTTTCGAAATGTCCTGTTTCAAAATTTCGCCCTTTTAAAACGTCCCAGAGCCTCGAAAACATTCATCAGGCACTCCAGGAAACAAAACTCCTGACTTTCCAAAACCTCGAAAAAAAAACTCTAACCGTTTCGACAATATCATCTTTTGTCGTTTTCGTCTGCTGTTCTTCGTTGAAAAGTGCCTGTTTTGCTGCAGTGTATTTCGAATCGGCCATATTCATTCGATCGTACTCGTCTCCCAACATATTCGCTTTTCTCTCGAGATCATCCAGTCGAACTTTTTTCTTTTTGATTGCATCCACCTGTTCTTTGTACTCATTTGTAAGTTTTCGCAACTGCAAATCGGACGGTGACGATTTCTGCTGTGCTTCTAACTTTGCTTCTTCGAGCGCCTGAAGTTCTCCCTGCGATTTCAGATTTCTCTCTTCAAAGCTGGTGATCTCCATCTTCAATACTTCAATCTCTTCCAAATCGTCGTCAGTGTTCAGGTTTGATGAGAGATCTCTGACTTCTCTTTCGAAGCGTATCTCCGAATTTCGAACATCTGAATATTTGATGATAAGGAGGTACATTTCTCAAAAATTCTTACCAGCAAGCTCTTTTTCGAAGCGACTCAAGTCATTCATAACAGTGGCATGTTCTCTTTTCGTTCGATTGAGGTCATCGTTGGCCTCTTTCACATCATTGTATTGAATACGATCGATTTCTTCTTGCAACACTCTATTTTCATGATTTAATTCACTGAAAATTGATAATTTTGGAACAAGTGTAAGTGGATTTTAGTAGGTAATCGGCACCCTCAATTCTCTAGAGGCCTCAAAAGAGTAAATCTAATTTTGAGAGAAATTTTCACAGAAAATGAAGGGAAAATTGGGTCATGACGTAAAAATTACAATTTTTCTCATTTTTCAAACTGTATTTTCCGATATTTTTCCAAATTCTTCTCTGTCACATGAGATTTCAAAAAGTATTTAGCAGTTTCTTTGGCAAAAGTTTACAGTGATAATTGTTCATGAATTTGTCTGGATCTCATGACGAAAACTGAAAAACTACTATGTTCAAGATAGATGGATTTCAGTATTTTTTCTTGTTTTACGTTTATTTTTGGTCGTCATTCACAGCGACAAGAATTTTCATCGTTTTTGACAGTACCAATTTTGTAGCAACGTAAAAAATGCAAAAATTTGCAAAAAAAAACTTTGCAATTTGACCTCTTTTTTTTCAAAAAAAAATGTTTTTCAACATTTTTTTAATGGAAAACGTAGCAAGTTTTTTTGAAAAAAAATAAGATCAAATTGCACAGTTTTTCTGCATTTTTCTACGTTGCACATCTTATTAGTTCATTCTAAAATACAACTAACCCCTCATCGACATGTTCATCACCCCCGTCAAACAATCCTCTCGCTTGTCCCCGTTTTCCCGCATAGAAACGATATTGGCCGTTAGGTCCACCAGCGAACGCTTGTGATCCGTCCAATGTGTATGCTTTCGTTGCATTACTCGGCGGTCGACTACTATCCATACATTCCATCGCTTCTCGATTGTTCTCCATCAACAAAATCGATTCAACTGATGATTTATCAATGATAGCATTACTGTAATACATAATATAAATTTGAGCTCAAAAAGAAAATATAAAACTCACTGAACATCAGCATCGCTAAACTGTAAAAGTCGAAAGACTGTGGCATATCTCTGATCAGGCTCGTCCAAATTCTGATGAGGTCTTCCCAAGAATCGACTGACAATCAAACTTGGTTTTTCGTGTGACTGCAAACGTAATCGATCGAACAATTTGCGCAAGACGTTTGCGTCTTGAGCGTCATTGCAAATGAATTGTGGAGCTAGTGATGCAATGCACTCTTCGATTGGATACGACCATTTTTGATCGACGATCGAGATGAATTTTCCGAGCGGTCCTTTGGGCATTGTTCGAAATTGTGAATGATTTCTCTCGATTTCGGCAATTATATCAGCCATACGAGCGCCGAACCTAGAAAAATGTCGCTTTATAATTTTTACACGAAAAAAAAAACAAAGGAAAATGACCGAAAAGTGTGGAAGAGGAGCAAATATTGCTTATGGTTTGAAAATGAAGAAAACCGTACCATTCGATAATGAGTGCGAGGACAAAACGAGAAAAAACACGAATTAAAGAAAACGAGACAAAAAACAAAACAATATTAGAAAACTGAGTAAAAGGTGAATAACGAATGAATGAATGAACACCGCGAGGTATAAGAGACCGGTGACTCCGCCCATTTTTTGCACCTGCGCGGCGTACAAAAGGGGGGGGGGGGGCGGAGTCGACAATCTATGTGTGTGTCTTCTTGTGCTCATTCATTCTACACCATTTGCTCTGTTTTCTAATATTGTTTTCTTTCTTTTTGTTTCTTTTTGTTTCGTTCGTTTTGATTCTTTCTTTTTGTTTCGTTCTTGCTCTTATCATCGAATGGTACGATTGTCTTCAATTTAGACCATATATCATATTGGCCCCTTTTCTATGTTTTTGAGTTTTTTGAAGAGCAGCTTTTTGAAAGTCCCCCGTGGTCATTTGATCAGTATCACGTACGAGTTTGACGGAAAATTTCAGTTTTTAAATTTTCGTGACCCACAAATTTTCAGTGAGAAATGGTACTGTAAATTGGCCACAAAAGCATCACGTTACTTTTTCTACTTTTACTTTTCGGGTCAGAAGTTTCAAAGGGAAAAACATCCAAAAATTCGGAAGGTTTCTTTGTTGCTCATGTGTCTAAAAACAGTTTTTCAAAAAAAAAACCAAACTCACTTATTAATCTTATTAACTTTCACAGCTTTTGCTCTTTTCACAGTCTCTTTATTCGAATCGATTTTCCTCTTCTTCATATCAATCGCCGATCTCGCATCATACAATTTCGTCTGCAGCGTGTTCATCGCCGCGTCGAGTTCGAATCGTTTCTTCAGCAACTCGGCACTCGTTCCACTTTGCTCCATCTGCTCTCTTCTGTCTCGAAATTCGGCGAATTTCTCTTCAGCGCGAGCCAACTTTCGTTTCATGTCATTGTTCTCGGCTTTATCTTTGAGTTTTCGAATTTTTTGATGTACATCTGCGATACGAGTTCGGATAAGTCTGAAACATTATTGAATTTATCAAGATTTGAGAGATTAAAGTGTCTTACTCAATATCATGCTTTTTCTGTCGAATTTCTTTATCACAAAGTTTCTTACTCTGTTCCTCATCTTCTTTCTGATTCTTCAGCTCATTGATTTCTGTTTTCAACCCATCCAATTCATCTTTCTCATCATTCATTTCCTCTGTCAAACTATCAACAATTCGCATAAGATCCTGAAACAAAAAACTTGTAAGACAACTTCGAAAAAAAAAACAAAATACCCTTCTTTCTGCACACTTTTGCAACATAGCTTTCTTGTTCTCTACAGCAACCTCTTCATTCGCAGCAATTTTTTTTGTGATCACTCTCAACTCATCATCAACATCTCGAATCGAACAAAACAACAACTTCCACTGAATAACATCCAGATCTTTTTGATCTTCAGCCAATTTATCATGTCTCTGACGAACGTCCTGAAGTCGTTTCAACTCACTGAAAAAACACAAAATATTGGAATTTTTCTAAAGATTTTTTTTCAAACCTGGTCTTTTTACTGATTTCCACTTGTTTGACAGTCATCAGAGAATGCATGTCATTGAGATTTGTCGAGAATTTCGCATAACTTTGCTTGATTTTCTCCAACTCTGTTGCTTCTTGATACAACTTATAAACTTTTTCCGGTTTGAAATTGTTGAGAAAACTACGAGATCGATCTTGACTCATCCAGAACGCCGGATTCGATAGATGAATATTGAAGCGACTGACGAGTCGATCGACGTCACATTTCTTCTTGCTGATAATTTCTTCTGGAAAAATACACACTGATTTTCATGTTTTTTTTTGTACATTTTTGAAAAACTTTTCTCGATTTTCCTTAACTGAAAATTTCCGAATTTGCGGTTTTTTGTAGCAGGAACTTTTTCCAAAAATTTTAACGCAACTTGGCGAGAATTTTTCCGAAAACTTACTTTTTCGTTTTCAAAAAAAAGTAATTTTTAAGAGCTTCAAAAACTGAATTCTAAAAAGTGGAAAAATTGATTCCTTATCTGACAAAAACGTTTTTTTTCATGATTAAGGATGTTTGTTTGAAAGGTTCTAGTTTTTTTTTATAATATCGGAAACATTTTTTTTTCTAAATTCATTTTCAAAACTTTTTGAAAAGAATTCTGAAGGTTCTGCTCAACCCTCATAACTGGCGCAAGATGGAATTTTGTACCGCGACAAAAATTCAGAAGTTTTTTCAGTGATTTGGGGATAGTCAGAAAAATGTGACATTTTTCTCATAAATATCGTATTTTCAGAGGAAAAAATCACATTTTTCGTTTTTTTCAGTGACAAGAGAATTGTAAAAATTTTGTCACATTCTTACGCCAGGTTTGTCAACCCAGACCAAACTTTTTTCGATAATTTTGAACAAAAAAATTACCTTTGACTTGTCTGCCAGATCTTGTGATACTTTTCAAAACATAAGTCGATGCAGACTGATTGATATTTCTCTCAATGGCCACCAAATCACCATAATCCGGATGCGAATTCTGTCCCCGATTGGTCAACGTGATACAAATCTTTGCACTTTGTGTACCATCTTTGATATACGCTTTTACCGAACTACCACGATCATTATCCGAACCTTTTCCACCCAGACCAATGTTGATGGCTGCGAATAGAGCAGACTTTCCACTTCCGTTCGGACCACCAATGTAGAAACAATTATTATGATCAGTATCGAAATCGATCGACAAATTAGCGTGGCACATGAAATTCTGAAGATGTACAGCGGCAACTCTGCCAGCAACTGCGATCTCGTCTCTCGCTGTTTGTTGTCGTGGTCGTTTTACAACCAATTCTTCATCATCCTCCACCTCATTTGCTTCTTGTTGCTGCTCAACATCTCGCTCATCTTCTTCTTGCTCTTCATATTCGTCATCGCTGCTTCTTGTCGATTTTCGAGATGTTGTAGGCACTTGTTTGTTTTCATGGGCGTGTTGTCGTTTTCGTAACGGTGTATTCATATCGACTGGATGCAGATTCTCATTCGGACTGACACTTTTGTCCTTTGTTGACATATCTGAAAAGTTATCAATGAAATCTTGCTGTTGTTTATTTGAAAAAATTGTTGATTCAAACAACGGCGCGAAAACAATAAAAATTTGGTTTCTTAGGCCACATCTTTAGGCCAAGTGTGGAATAAACAAAAACTTTCGAAATCTTGAAGGAAAATTTGAGTTTCAAGTTAAACTAGTTTTCGTGGCGTGACCTAAATATTTTTTTTGAAAAATTTCACTATAAAATTTACCGTTTCCTGTTGGGTCACGTAAGATTTTACTATACTTTTATGGTGTGACAAAAATATTTTCTCAAAACTCTTTGAGTAATTTGAGTGTCATCTCAGTCGGAATTTCCGAAAAATAAACTTATTGAAAAAAACAGAAAACTTATTTTCTTGATGAAACTATGATTTTAGACCGAGTTTTTTTTCCCGCACATTGCGAATTTAATTTTTTACTGTGACGAATATGTTCAGTATCTTTCAGATTAATTTTGTGATCGAAAATTATCAAAGCTGAAAAAAACTAACCAATATTTTTCCCGTAGCAAAAATATCGTACTCACAAATTGTCACAGTGGCGTGTTCTGAAAAAAAAAACGATTTAGGCATCAAAAAAAAAACAAGTCAAGTATTTTTCAAAAAATCATAACTGAATTTTTTCTATAAAAAAGATATGAAAAGTAAATTCTAATAAACACTTTATAAAGAAAAACAACGTACAAATTATTATTTAAAAAATTTACAGTGATCGAATCAATCTTCGACCCAATCGTCTTCCTCCCAATCAGTGGCAACTACTCGTTTCGGTGACAACGGCGCGATAATTACCGGTTTTTTGAAAGCTCTCCAAGTCCAACAACCCATGCAGTTTAGTTCTCCACAAAATGCAGTAGTCATTTTGCATTTGTGCGGTGGAGCAGCCGCTGGAATCTGAAAAGGGTCGGTTTTTTTCTGAAAATTCTAAACTCAACTCACAACTACTGCTGTTAATATAGTTGATTTTCCGTGTGACTTGTTTTTCGTGTGGGATCTTTTGTGCAGTTCTGAACAACGTCTGGATGCTAATTTCTCGCTTTGTTCGTCGAAATCGACAATGAAGATTTTTTTAGCGGCCCGGATTCTTTCAATTTCTGAAGACATTTCTTCTTGACTCTGGAAAAATTCTGAACTTGTATTCAAGTTTTTCTGAATCAAACCGTCGTTGCCTGTAAATACTATTTTACATACCATTTTGGTGTTCCTAAATCGACACTGAATCACAGCCATTGGATGATTGGCTTGGTCAGCTGGAAGGCGCATAACATCTGTTATTCCCGCATTTTTGATTACTCGAAGCTGAAAAATCAACAATCTTATGCAAGTTTTTGGAATTTTAAACCTTGGAACGAGACTCGAACGGAACCTGAAATTGAAGACATTCGATGATGTGTGAAAGGGTGAAACAGAAAGAAATAATCAAAACTAACGAGACAAGAAAGAAAGAAAACAATATTAGAAAAACTGAGCAAAAAGTGTAGAGTGAATGAATGAATGAGCACAAGAAGACAGACACATATATTGTCGACTCCGCCCCCTTTTTGTACGCCGCACAGGTGCAAAAAATGGGCGGAGTCACCGGTCTCTTATACTTCGCGGTGTTCATTCATTCATTCATTCTTCTATATTTTACTCAGTTTACTAATATTGTTTTCTTTCTTTTTTTGTATCATTCGTTTTAATTCTTTTTACTTGTTTTGTTCTTGCCTTCATCATCAAATAGTACGGTTGTCTTCAATTTCAGACCAAGAATCATATTGGCCTCTTATCCATGCTTTCCAGCCCATTTTTTTTTTGTTTTTTCGTGGTCATTCACAGAGTGATAACATTTTTGGAACCCTCTTGATTTTGGTATGGCGACGGAACTTTTTTCTGTCGAGACTTTTTCGGAAAATACCGGAAAAAGTTTTTCCGGTATTTTTTTTTGTTTGGAAATTTATCGTTATTTTTCGATTTTCTAAATTTTAGATACCCAAAATTTCTGAATTTTCACGTGTTTTATTCGGAATTTTCATTTCAGTTTTTATTTATTTATTCAGTCACATTCACAAAACTTTGAGTGATTTTTTAATTGTGCGAAAATTTTTCAATCATTGAGATACTAGAAAAAAAAACAACAACTACCTTTCCCGAATCCATTTCAATGAAATAATCCTCACATCCTCTCGTGCCAATATGTCGTGCTCTTCTGAACATGGTTCCCTCTTCGTAATATTCACTCAAATGGAGTATAACATTTTTTCGCTGCCATTCTGCTCGACTTTGTTGTGGTCTAACGGTCCAGCTGCTCAGAACACGACTGAAATTTTCCGAAAACAGTTGAAGATAGTTGGGCAATGGATCGATGATAGCGTAGAAATGATTGTCGAATGTTGAGAATAAAATCGATGAAATATTTTGCCACCCAGATTTCATTTTCTATAGAAATCGTTTTTTTGATTAGTTGCAACTTTCTTATATTCACCGGTGGATTAATATTTACGATCAAATCTGCAAATGATGTCGTTAGTTTTCTCGAAAATATGTTACACTCGAACACACGAGAATCCGGAACATTGAAATTGTCATCGACATTGTAAACAGGACAAGTCTAAAACTTTAATGATATTTATATTTAAATTAATTTTTTTTTACCAAACTACTTCTATCCTCATCTCGATAAGCGCCACGTTCATAGTTTTTGGTCGTTTTCAGCCGAATAATCGGAGAAGATAAACTTCGTCGACGACTTCCAGGTTTTGTCAACTTGATCGCTGATGCTATCCAAGCTTTCGTAACATTTGTATAATTCACCTAAATACGAAAAAGAACATTTGACAAATCGAATTGTTGACATACCCCAAGATTTTGCAAATGTTTTGTGAATTCAGTTCTGTTCAAACGAGTCTGAAAATATTTGGGAAAATCGATAAAAACACAGATAGACCTACATTCAATGGAAAATCGAGAGCATAATGATTGTCCCGATGATTGTGCCCCAAACGACTACCGTCTCCGTAGAAAAAATGAGTATTATTCACATACAACGCATCACACACTGAAATTCAAATTGTTTTGTTGACATTTTTCACAGCACGAATATTACTTGTATCTCCAGGTAGATCAGTGATTCGATACCGCAAAAGATTTTTATTCTTCGCAAGTTCTTTTTCCAATCTCTCTTCATGCTCTTCTTTCATTTTAATCTGTCTCTTGTCAACCAATCTTAACATTTCTGAAACTCATGGTACTCTTCTATACATGATTGATCTTACTGGTCCCAATATACTCGGCAATGTAATCTTCACATCCTTCCAAATCCATCATCGGTTCTTCTTTATCAGGATCAAGTCTGAAATTTGTGTTTCAGAAAATACATTTTTCAAACAATAAATTTTTGGGATTTTTATGCGTCGAAATTTCGTTTTTCTTGCTAAATTTTATAAAACTTGAGAATTCTGTTTACTCTTCAAAAATTTGTCGACTTATCGAATTTCACCCAATATTTTTGTTCCAATTGTCAGTTGTGCTTTTTTAACAGCACAAAAAATGATGAATTAGAGATTTATTTATTTTTTCCCCCAACAATCTTTCATCTTTTGACCCTTTTTCTCTTATCATTGTCGCTTATTTGCTCAGTTACTCATGTGAAATGTGTGATTTTCACTTGATTTTGTGCTTAAAAATTCATTTTATATCGAAAGTTTGAACAACTTTTTTTTTCTCTACAGCATGTTTCGAAACCAGTGTGAAAATTTGGTTTTCTAGGCCATTTTTCAAATAAAATTTTTCGCGTTTTTTCGAAAATTTATGATTATTTTAAATTTGGGTCCCACATGACTCATAGATTGGATCATTCTCTCGTTTTTGCCAAGTTTTCTGAACGCTATGAAAATGCAATTTCCGTTTCTACTCAAATTTCAAAAAACGCAAGTTAATTTGATTTATTTCATGAAGTCAGTAAAAATTGGAAAAAATCCTTCCAAATATCTGTCAAGCCAATTGTCACTAGATAAATTGGTTGAGCTATTTAATTGTTTTTTGCTCGATTTTTCTCTTTTTTCGTAGCAGTTTCGCAAGAAACTTTTTGAAATAAAATTCTGATGTCAAGATATCGGTGAGTTTTTGGTGTTCCGTAGAGAATTAATCTTTTTCGTACTTTTTAAAAATCATAAATGCTTCGCAACTATCGAAAAATGCCTATAAAAATGTAAATTTTTCTAGAATGTCGGTGTCGGCTAAAAACTTTTACCGTCGCCCGCTTCCCGACACATGTATCGATTTTTCAAGCGATCAAGGAAAGCGAATATTCACTAATTCTCTACTGAAAGGTTGCGCAAACATCTATTTCAAGTTGGCTTCACAATTTCGCACACAAGATGAACCAGCCTATTGCGGTCTGAGTACTTTGGTTATGGTTCTAAACGCGTTAGAAGTCGACCCACAACAAGTTTGGAAAGCGCCTTGGAGATTTTATCATGAATCTATGCTGGACTGTTGTGTACCTTTGGAACATGTGAAAAAGTAGGTAAAATTTTCGTGTAAAAAATTAGAGGTAAAGTTTTTTAGAACTGGAATCACACTGAAACAATTTGACTGTCTGGCTACGTGCAACCGTCTAAACTCAAAACTTTCTTATGGTCAAAATTCTAATGGTAACATTTTTAAATTTTGAAAAAATACCTGCTCCAGGAACTTTCTGAAGATGACGCTGCACCGAATTTTCTCATTTTTGCTGGCACCGGAGCGTTGTCTGAAAAAAACGGAAATAAATTTTTTTCAGAGTTTTTGCAAAACTTCCGACAAGTTTTAATCGAATCAGTAAAAAGTGAGACTAAAGTTATTGTGGCTAGCTACGATCGTGCAATTCTCGGACAAACTGGAAGTGGTCACTTCTCACCGTTAGCAGCATACGATCCAGATACTGATCAAGTACTTATCATGGATGTTGCCAGATTCAAATACCCGCCACACTGGGTCAAACTGGAACTTTTACAAGAGGCTATGTTATCCATTGACCGCACATCAAAACAGAGTCGAGGATATGTTCAATTGGAGTTGAAGAATGGAACTAGGCCACTGATAATGTATGGATTGAAAGCTTATGTCAATGTGAATGATTCAGATGTGAGTTATTTTCAAAATTCAAATTTAAAACTAGAAGATTTTCAGTTCGCCACATCTGTTATTTCATGGAAAGAATTTTTGCTCTGCGACCCATTGCCTGATGAAGAAGAAGAGTTTCAATTGAGTTGTAGAAAATTTGGACAATGTTTTGCGCCTCATGCATTATGTTGCACTCAAAAGGACATTGAAGCAGATCAGGTTAGTCTAGAAAGGTTACATGACTAAATACAAAATAATTTCAGCGTCAAAAAGATTGTGAATGTGTCTATGATCAAACAGAAGCCTGTCGAACTATTTGCGCAGAAGTTAGACAAACTCGATTCGCCGAAGTATTTTCGAGCAGCGCAGTTGCTGCTCTTCTAATCGCTTGGCCTTTTGAACCTCTATACTCCGAAAGAAGTGACAGATTGTCCAAACTGGCAAGATTTTATAGACAGGAATTTACAAGTGACAGTAAAAATGAGATGGGTGAGTTATGGAAGTTATTCAGCAACACATTTCCAATTTTCCAGAGCAACTAACAACTCAAATCACTACATTGATCGAGTGCTCGAAACCACCAGTCAATTTGAGTTTGAACAAGAATAACTCGATCTCAAGATGTTGTCGAAGCAAAACTCACGCAGATGAGCCATGTGCATGTGTTACGGATGTCAAATTATAAATGAGCATATCTTCAAAACTACGGATATTATTTTAAACGTCTTGACCTTTAATTTTTCAATAAAAAAACATTATTTCTCATTTCTAAGACTAATTCAAATTATGGCGTTACTTACAGATTATGGAGATGCATTACTAGAAAGAATATTCTCAATACAATTCGCTGAAAAACGCTTGAAAACAAAAAAAAAAACAAAACTTTTCGAAAAAAAAATGAAAACACAAAAGGAGGACGGAAATACTAACTTACTTGTCCTACATGTTTGGCGGGAATTCAAATGTTTGTTTTTTTTTTCTTTTTTTTTCGCTGTTTGTTTTTTTTCGGTTGGGTAAGTGAAATTGAATGAAAAGAAGCAGTTTTTGAGTGATATCAGTTGAAAGAAGGAATTTTAGTAAAAAGTTGATATGAAATAGTTTCCGAAGAAATCTCGAATGAGAATTTGAGTTGTTGTAATGGATTTTCGATATGATGTTGATTTTTCTGATAATATGTAGAAAAAGAATATGATGAAAATAACCTAGTAATGTCACGAAAGATGACAAAATAAAGGAAACTCTTTCAAAAATTATACATTTGTGTTAGTGAACTCCTGTATTTTACCTATATTTCGAAATAATTCCGTGAAGTTGGATCCTTCCTCACTTTTTGACGCGAGGATGTTTTCTTCAATGTAACAAAGAAAAATTAACCAGCCATTGAAAAATTCCTATGATGAGTTTCGTAGTTTTAAACCAATTCCCATCAAAGGGGGATGGGAGCTCAAAATCTCGAGAGAATGTGAACAGGAAAAATTTCACAACTGTAGAATTTGGGAGAAGACAACGATAGGTTCAAGTTGATGTCAAGGAAGATGAAGTTTATCCGGTAGTCTCAAACTTGGTCCCAATCAGGGCTGGTCGGCATTGAAATTTTGAGAATGCCGACTTTTCTTCGGCATTCATGTCGAAAAATTCACACATCGGTACCAGAGTTGCGCGGAAGTGCTTTTTTGAAATTCCGGAAGCTGGAAGTAAACTTAATTTCACGGAAGTCGGAAGCCGGAAACTTTAAAGTCTGGAAGACGGAAAGTGGAAGCTCAAACTTTGACTTCATTTCACTATCAAAAACAGTACTTTTTTCGCAAAACTCCATGGAAAAGTGCTTTTTCTTACAAACATGTAACGTACATTTTTTTTTCATACTGCCAAAATTCGGTTTCTATTTTGCTGAAAATTAACTTCCGGAATAATTTGGCCGGGAACAAAAATTCCCGAATGTCGAAAGTGCCGAAAAGCCCGGAATTCGAAATTATGCGCAAACTCTGATAGGTACCACGAGCCCTAATGATAATATCATGCAGGAATGAGATTGTATCCTGAAGGCCCGACCCGAAAATCACGAACCGACCGGGCCTTTCCGTTTTCCGATCGGCCAAAAAAAGCCCGGCCATTGCTAGCCGATATAATCGTGCATCCGGCGGTCCTAACATAAGAGAGACCGAATCTCACTCCTGATAATCCATGTACTATGTTCAAAAAAATTTTTCTGGGTATCTTATGTCAGCATCTGATTCTACGTGTCTAAAAAGTCAGAAAATTTACTTGTCACACTTTTGAAGAATTTTATTAAAACCAGGAACCGGTACGGGAAATTTCCAACCCAATTTTTTTCGAAGAGTTTTTGCCAAAAAAATTTAGTTCAGTTCCACCCAAGCCAGGCAGATTATAATTTGGACCTGTGCCCGATGAAAAGTTAAACAGTGGAATATAGTATTGCAGACCAGGATTGAGCGGAACCGGAACCGGAAATTTCCGACTATTTTCAGAAATTTTTCCTGGCGGAATAATTTCCGAATTTATTTTCGAAACTTCCGATAATTTTTCGGAAAAAACGAGAAAAAACGGATCTATGATGTTCACTTTACTGTTTCGTTTTGAGCAATAGTTCCTAGAAAGTTATAATTTCAAATCCTCTCTAACTGAATACTAAAAAGTAATAAATTAATCAATATTCTTACAAATTTTTTCTATTTCTCATAATTTTGGGGTTAGTCTGAAAGTTCTGAAATTTCCGGTTTTTCCAAAAAATAAAGTCGGAATAAAAGCCGGAACCATTTTTTTCCGAGTAATTTTTTCGGAACTAACATAAACTTCGGTTCCGAATGTTCCGAACAGTCGGTTCCGCCCAATCCTGTTGCAGACGTAGTCCTTTTTTCGCCCATTAAAAAAAACTCGGACCCAGAAAAATTTTTAAATGTCCAGTTCGCAGAGGAAAATGTATGTTTTTGATATTTAAGTAGCGAGCAATAGCTATAGCTACTTTTCCAAAGTTTCGGGCGCGTTGCGACAAATTTTTTGAGAAATACTATTTAACATACTCGGGATAATTGTGAACAGTGGATCAAAGTTATTCCCGATTTTTTGGAAAATCTTTCGACTTTAAACGTCGGAAAAAAATCTCGTCAGAAAAACTGCCGTAGAAAAGTCGGCATGAGAAATTTCAAAAAAGCACTTCCGCGCAACTCTGGTACCGATGTGTGAGTTTTTCGACATGAATGCCGAAGAAAAGTCGGCATTCTCAAAATTTCAATGCCGACCAGCCCTGATTGGGACCAAGTTTGAGACTACCGGATAAACTTCATCTTCCTTGACATCAACTTGAACCTATCGTTGTCTTCTCCCAAATTCTACAGTTGTGAAATTTTTCCTGTTCACATTCTCTCGAGATTTTGAGCTCCCATCCCCCTTTGATGGGAATTGGTTTAAAACTACGAAACTCATCATAGGAATTTTTCAATGGCTGGTTAATTTTTCTTTGTTACATTGAAGAAAACATCCTCGCGTCAAAAAGTGAGGAAGGATCCAACTTCACGGAATTATTTCGAAATATAGGTAAAATACAGGAGTTCACTAACACAAATGTATAATTTTTGAAAGAGTTTCCTTTATTTTGTCATCTTTCGTGACATTACTAGGTTATTTTCATCATATTCTTTTTCTACATATTATCAGAAAAATCAACATCATATCGAAAATCCATTACAACAACTCAAATTTTCATTCGAGATTTCTTCGGAAACTATTTCATATCAACTTTTTACTAAAATTCCTTCTTTCAACTGATATCACTCAAAAACTGCTTCTTTTCATTCAAATTCACTTACCCAACCGAAAAAAAACAAACAGCGAAAAAAAAAGAAAAAAAAAACAAACATTTGAATTCCCGCCAAACATGTAGGACAAGTAAGTTAGTATTTCCGTCCTCCTAAACACAAATTCAAAACTTGTTTCGGCGCCATACACAAATGACATTTAATCTGACGCGCAATTGCACACTACAGTAACCAATTTTTATTTCGTTCAAAACCGTAAATAGCTATTTCAGAATAAATTGCGGGATGGATAAGCTTTAAAGCAGTAAATATATACAACAATCACCCAATCAATCTTAATAGATAGCAGTGCAGAATTGTGGAACAGTTGGTTTTGGTGGCAAAGTGGTGGTTCCAGTCGAAGTCGGAGTTGTGGCGACAGCTTGTTGTTGTTGTTGATGAACTCCGTCCTCACCGAACAATGCCGACAAAAAGTCTGATCCTCCGAAAAGTCCACGAACTTGCTGAAAAATCGGAAAATTGTTAGTTTTATAAATTTTTAGGTCAACATACGCTTTGCATTTGAGCTTGAACAGCCTTTTGGTAGGCGGTTTGTTCGGTGTCGAAAGTTTTGAGTTGCGATTGTTCATCGGTGCTCAAATCGCGAGCGAATTGTCCGCCAACATAGACTTTGTTGTTTTGAACCATGCATCCGTCAAAGTAATATTGGGTGGTTTCTTCAGCGGTGCAGAATGATGGCTTTTCTGGGGCTTTTGGAAGATTTTCTTCGCTCTCAACACTGTTTGATTGTTGTTGTTTTCCTTTGCTCATGAAACGGCTCTTCAAGGTTTCACGTCGTTGGTTCAAAATATCGCGGAGTTGCTGAAAATGTATGGTTTTTAAACAGACTTGGGTGGAATAGGAACCGAGAATTTCTGACTTTTTCGAAAATTTTCCGATTTATATTGACCACTTTTCGATGTGGAGCCACTTATTTTCGAAAAACAAAATTTCAGAATATTAGAAAATTTTTGAGGTCACTAATTTTCAAAAAAATTCAAAAACTACAGTACTCCATGTTCACAAAAATATTTGATTCTTAGAGAACAACCTCGCTTCGCCCAATTTTTATTTTCTTCTTTTTTTTTGAAACCGAACTTCGGTTCCGAAAGTTTTTCATAAGAGAATCAGAGAGTGCAAAAAAATAATTATCATTAGAGCGCATTTTCTCTCTCTTTCTCTCTCTGTCTAAATTAATGGCTTTGGAGAATTTCCCGAGAAGTCATTCAATCGAGTGACCGACATCTCACGGGGAGCAAGTTGCTATACTTTGTATGTGGTTTATGTCTGGCCCGATAATTTTCACTCTATTTCTGTGTCTCTCTCGAGGAAAAAACTCTCATCGATTTTTTCTTTTGCCTGAAATGTCACACAATTCTGTGAACGGGTCCTGAACCAAAGAAATATCATTTGAAAATGAGAGATTTAGAGAAAAGGTCACGTGACTTATTTCAACGTTTTACACTGTGCCATTTTTTTTCGGGACGGGCCAAAAAGTGAAACATTATGCTATACTTATTGATATTTCCACAAAAAAAGTCAAGGACTTTCAAAAATTTCACAATTTTCTGGACCTAAAAGTTCAGTTTAACTTACATTTTTGTAGGATTCAACTTCAGTTTGATAAGTGGTGAGTTCAGTTTGTTCAGCGGCTGTCAATTCGCGAAGTTTGATTCCATTAGCGTACAAAACGTTGCCAGTGACAACACATCCTTGACTTCCACCCGCACCAGTCACGGCGATTGTGCTCACCGATAGTTGACGTTTTTCACGTGGCGCACAGATTGCCAAGGCAACAAGAGTTGAGAGAATTATGAACTTCATGACTGCAAAAAATCCACTATTTTTGGTTGAATGAGAAAAATGAAACAAGCCGAAGAACAAGAAGAATTGTAGGTCAAATACACCTAAAACGTTCGACAATTATATTGTTTCGACTGTGTGTAAAATCACAGCAATAATAATTATGAACATATCCCCCTCCCAACCCATCATCAATCCATAAATAGAACTGGTCGAAACCGGATCAAAATTGGGCGAGAAGAATTGATACAAAAACACTTTTTTTTATTGTCGATGGAGAAAAAAAAAGAATTGTGAATAAGAACAACAATGTTTCCTTCTATGTAAATAAATACTAAGATGGTTTTTTTCCTGGTGAACATTCAAAAAAATTTGAATACAAATATTTGCATTTGAAAAGACACGTTAGGTGGGAAACGGGTCAAGATAATTTTTTCAACAAAAAAATTGGATTCTTATTTTTGAGAAAAAGAGAAGAAACCTGATCCGATGGGCTTAGTTTTCAAGTTCTTGACTTTTTTTTGGAAATATTTTTTCTGACCGGAATAATAATTTTTACTTTTTAGCCCGGCCTGAAAAAATGAGACAGTGTGAATTTGAGCAGCTCAATTTTAAGGTCTTCAGTTTTTTTTTTAATTTTTAGACCTTTTCTCTAAATCTCTCATTTTCCAATTATATTTCGTCGGTTTAGGCCACGCACACAAAACTGTGCCTGGTCTAGAAAAATGCGCGAAAACATTGTGATTCAAAAACCCTTTTTCAGACTCAAAATATTTACCTAAAGCAAAAAAATCACCCTATTTCATAGTAATATCAAAAAAGATAAAATTCATCTTTTTCAAATTGACACACTTTTAGGGTGGTCTAAATCGACGAAATAGCATTTGAAAATTAGAGATTTAGAGAAATAGTGGGGAAAATCCGACCCGACTTTTCCGGCCATCAATGAAAAACCAGGCCGGCCCAGAATGATTCAAGGCTCGTTCTGGGTCTCTCATTTTTACTTGCTATTTTCATCGTTATCCTGTGATACTTTCAATCCATCAAAACAATTACTTTTCACAAAAAATCGATGAGAGAGCAGGCAAAAATGAGAGAATTAGACAGTAGATAACTTTCATGATGGAAGTTGTTTCAGGAAATGAAATCTCATTAGATAGCCAATGTCCAAATTTTCAATAATAAAAGTTTTGAAACAGGAAAAAATTGAAAACATTCACATATTTATAAGCGAAGCGTGAAGGTTGAAACACAATGAAAAATCCAGGTTAATCCTCCGTGAAGTATAAAAAAAAAAAGAAGAAAAAGAAAACAACAATCATCTCACCCTGGGGGTCCTATTTATATGTAAAAATCAGACAAAAAAAGTGGGCGGAGCCTGGATGGATTGTTGTAAAATGAAGAGAGATAAAAACAACAAGGATGACTAATACAACTGACCTTTCATGTTTATTTCAGTGAGCGATGAACAGCGAAAAAAAAAACTTGTTTTTATTTCATTCCAGAAGGTTCTACGGGTGTTTTTATTAAAATTCGGCAAATTTTGTGAATCAAGTTTTTGTGGGGTGCCTACAGTAACCAAGTGTTTGAAAAGAGAGAAGACCAATTTTTATATAGTGCCAATAAAGTTTTGATTGTTTGCATAGCCTGGGAAAAAAAAACAAACTGTCATTTTTTTTTCGTTGAACTTTGGGGAAGAATGTTGACTTTGGATGAGACGATGGGCTGAGAACCTGGGCCGAAGATTATGGACCGAAAAATTTTGACAAAATTGAACAACTTTCCGTGATTTTTTCTGAAAAATTTCTCAAAAAACTTTCTGAGTTTTCCTCAGAAACCGTGTTTATTTTTGTATTTCAAAATTTTGACAAATTTTTCTAGATCAGACACAGTTTTTGGGATGTGGCCTAAACCGAAGAAATATAATTTGGAAATGAGAAATTCAGAGAAAAAAGGTCACGAAAAATATTTTAACCTATTTACCAGGAAAAATTTTCAAAATTTTAGAAACCAAAAAATTCAGCTACTCAAATATATACTGTGCCAAACAAAATTTTTTTTTAATTTTGAGAAAATAAAAACTGGCCCGAAGGTCCGGCCCGAAAATTCTCTACCAGAAAACCAAAACTAAAGTAACTACAGTAATCTCAGACACCATTTCTTCTTGATTTATCTGATCCAAAAAATCTCAAACAACAAATGTATCACTGACAATTAAAAGTAAAACAACTGTCTTTAATTACTTTGTTTACTTTTGGGACTGACTCACAAAAGTTTTCTCTTTTTCAACAAAAAAAAATATTTTTGTGAGAAATATTTGATTTTGACACTTCTCATGATGATGGGCGGTTTCGATAAATAATCAAACAGAGAAAAAATTCCAATTTTATTTCAAAACTTTGGCAAATATTTAGACAGTAAACTACTGTAGGGGAAAGAAAAAAACGACATATTTAACAACATAGTACTTCAATTAGAGGAAAAAATATTTGAGCAAATGTAGAAAAAAACAGGAAAACAGAATGATAAAGTCAACAGTTTTGTAAGGGGAAATAAAATGTGTTTTTTTTGTTTCTGATGGAATTAGAAAAGTATGAAGGTCACGGCTTTTTTGTAGAGAAAAAGATTTTGAGCGGGTCAGAGGAGAGTTTCCAACTAGAACAATGCAATTTCAGAATTTTTAAATACACGTACACTTTCTGGAAATTAATGTGTATCAGGTTGCGCTGACTGTTTTCTAATTTTTTTAACACAAAACTTGAAAGGGCCTAGTCAGGCAGAAAAAAAATTCCTATTGTCAGGCAGAAAAGGCCCGACTCGTGGGCCTAAGACCTGGGCGACCTAGGTTTAGGAAGTCTTCAAATATTATATTTAGTCACCAACGAAAAATATTTTCTCCCAAAAATAAAGCTAGCAAAACAAAAAAAACTTCTCGTCTTTTCAATTCTTTTCAAGCCTCTTTTATAACAACAAACTTTTCGGTTTTCATTTACACAGTCGCGCGTGGTGAAAATTAAACAAATTCTGTTTTCCCATACAAAAAACATTGTTCCACAGGTGATCAAATAACACGATTGACCTCAATTGGATTACTGTAAATATTTCATTTGAAAAAAGTTCGAACTTTATCATAAACCAACAATCTGGGCAAATATAAATTGCAAACAAAATCATTGAAAAAAGTTGGGAACACAAACTGCAGACAGGCATGAATCATCGTGTTCGGATTGGAAAAACGGAAACAAAAAAAAATAAAATAAAATAATTGAAATTTTGAGTTTCCGCGTGTTCGGTGGAGCGATATTGCATTTCTACTTTTATTTCCAGCTGAAAATTTTTGTTTCTTTTTCGTTTTCATTGTTTTGAAGGTCAATCAAACTGAGATGCACCTAAATAAAACATGTAAATAAATAAATAAACATTTTCTCCCACGCGCTCTACAAAAAGAAACCCCCCGAAAGAAAGTTGTTGAGATTTGTGTTAACAACATAAACGATGTGAAGTATTTAGTAGTTTCGATTGTTTTATCTTTAACGCGTTGGCTACATATTTCAAATTTTTTTGCAGATGAATAATCGATCCAATATCGAAAAAAGAAGACGACGGTGGTTTGGTAGGAAGAGTCTAGATGTTCCAAATCTCAATGTGACAAGTAGTCTGCTCCCAGGAGAGGAAGATTTGACAAAACCATCGCTGAATCCGTCCCCAAAACAATATCAACTTCCAAATGATTGTGTAAGTTTTTTCACAATTGAATGAATAAATCTGAAATTTCCCATAATCTGAAATTATTCATCAGCACTTGCTTGTTTTCAATATAAATTCTACAGAATATCAATTATTCAAATTGATCATTTATGAAAAAATGTGAAAAAAAACACACTTTTCGATTGCATGTCTGGTTGATGAAATTGATTTGAAACAAGAAAAAACATGAGATTTTTTCCGGTCAAAAAGTTTTCAGAAATTTGTTTTTGTGTAATGGAGACAATTTAGTTTTTAGTTTTTGTTATTTTGAAGTTTTTAGTAATTTCATTTTTTACTTCCTTCTTACTGAAACAGTGCGAGTTATTTGATTTTTGTAGAAATAAAAAAAAATCTGTCAGAATTTTTGAAAAACAGAACAGAAACAAGTTCGGTGATAAAAATTCTGAAAAAAAAAACATTCAAAGGAACATGGTGGTTTTTCAGTTTGACATTTTTTGATCGAAAATTCACAGCTGTGTGACATTTCTCGAGTGAAAAAATTGAAAGGTCACGCCACGAAAAATAATTTTTTTCTGATTTTTGAAAAAGATTTTTCAGCACTTTTTTTATTTTTTCGGTCGTTATTCACAGCGACGAAAATTTCAAAAAAAAACGTTTCTAGTATTTTGAAAATTTGTCGTGACATTTTCTCTGACTTTCTCATTTTAAAATTATATTTCCTCTGTTTAGACCACGCCCACAAAACTGTGTCGAATCTAGAAAAAGATGTAAAAATGTTGAGGTTCAAAAATACAAATTTGGTATTTGTCAAATTCCCAAATTTTTTCAAGTAGTTCTTAAAACATCGCCGAGACCCATGAAAATGACAGTTTTTGATAATGAAACATTGATCAAAACAGAAAAAAGTATCTGATTTGTTGGTTCAATGGTCAATACGGTCACTACATGTGATAATCAAATTCAATTGATCATCAAACATTTTTTTTTGTTTTTTTTTCGTGTGAAAATGATCGAAAGAATGGGTCATAAATACGTCATTTAAACTGTTCCGAAATTTGGAAAAAACACATGAATTTTCAAAAAACAAAATATTCATAATTCCGACTGCTTTTCAATTTGAAAGTTTCGAACTACAAAACACACAAGTCGTAAAAAATATATTTGTTGCAAAATCGAAACATTTCTTGAGTTTTCAGGTAAAGTTCTTTACCATATTTGCTTAAAATAAAAAAAAAGTCCTTTTTGAGGGGGACAAAAAATTTATGTGCTTATCTTGTGATTTTTTGTGTATTTTTGTAAAAAGAAAAACCATAAAATAAAATATCAGAATTTTGTTTTCTGAAACCTGTTAGGTCGCCTTCACCCAGTACGTTGTTAGTGTGATGGTCAAAGACTATACAATTGCTACTTCATCGGTCATAATCATTTGTCTTCTTCTCTTTGTTGTTTTTTTATCCATTGATTTTTTGAGATACCCTGGTAGTTTTTCGAAAGTCAATTGTCTGTAGACATGGACTTTGAGGTGTAATAAATTTGAAATTTTCATCTGGGAGTAGGATTAGAACCTTTTTGGATCAGGCCCGGTCCGGACTTTCTGAAAAATTTCTCAAAAAAAAGCTCGACCGGAAACGGCCCCAAAAACTTAATATTTTTTGATAAAAATCTCACATTTTTTCTAGAAAACATGATTTTAGAAAGAATTTCCATATTCGCTGTGCAAAGTAAAAAACGAGGAAAAAATTGGCAGAAAACTGTATTTTTTCCGAAAAATTCGAAAATCTGCATCTTGGAATATGAATAATCTCAGGCTCCGGGAATTTTCGAAATCGCGACATTTCGAAACCGCATAAATGTATAATACAAATATCCAAAGAATTATTGTTTTACGTTGTGATTTTAATAAATGTGTGTACCGACATCCCACGGGATGCTCCATGAAGTAAGACAGAGAAACATTTCTTTCTTCTTTACGTAGTTTCATGCGGTTGCGAAATGTCCTAGTTTCGAAATGCCCCGGAGCGCAATCTCCCTCTTGGTTGAAAAATTCGAAAAAATCTCAAAAGTTTTAAATTTTCCAAAATGATAAAATTGACCGTGATGCTAAAAAATCAGATCAAAAGTTCAGCTAAAAATTAACAAGAAAAAATAATTCGAATTCCGCCGAATTATGATCTTTTGATTTGATCAATATTTACTTCCATCAAATTCGTGGAAAAAATATCTGTTTTTCTCTCACTATCTATCTACAGTTTTATCAGAGAACACACAACGAGTGTAGTACTGTAGCCTGTGACAGATTTTTTCACAGTGATTGAATTTGGGTACTTTTGAAGGAGTAACTTTCAAATCTGTTTTTGTCAGAGTTCATATCAATAAATATTGTGAAGTGTTTTGATTTAAAAAAAAAAGGAAAAATGTAAATAGATTAATTTGAAATTTTAATGAGTCGTTCTTTCCCCCTTCCGTTTTTTGTGTGGGTTGATAAAAACAATAACATTTTCATTATTTCAGCACCTCGGCGCTTATCAAACAGTCAGAGGACCAATCAATGAGACAATGGGATTGGCCAATTTATTGAGTAATGATAAGGTGAGAACTTGGCCTAGATATTCAGAAAGTCCGTGGCGAAGAAATCCAAAAATCTGGGAATGTTTTACGTGGCCTAGGATCCCAATATCTGGCCTGGAAATCCAAAACGTCGTAGCCTAGAAATTCAATTTTTCCCCCTGAAATTTCAGGACCTAGAAAAGTTTAACGTGGCCTAGAAATCCGAAACTCATGACCTAGGTATCCGAAAATATGTGAAAAACAAAAACCTAACATTTCTTAACGTGGCCTTAAATTGCAATGTCTGGCCTAAAAAACTGAAAAGTCCGTGGCCTAAAAATCCAAAAGCCCGTGGCCTAGAAATTCAATGTTTTTATTTCCTGATATTTCAAGAACTAGAAATTTTGAACGTGGCCTAGAAATACAGCAAATCTATAGCCTAGAAGCCCAAAACCTCGTGGCCTAAAAACGTTTTCTTCTCTCCTGATATTTCAAGATGTTGAAATTTTAAACGTGGCCTAAAAATCCCAAATCTTGTGGCCTAGAAAATCAAAAAAAAAATTAAAAGTTTTTCGGGAAAAATCTGAAATTCCGGAAAATGTAAATTTCCGAAAATCAGAAAATACATTTTTCTCGAACCAAACCATTCGATTTTGATCGGTCCGAAAAACTCCGATCTGTAAAAAACTGCAAAAAAAACGAAATCTTAACTTTTTAGATTTCGTCGCGTGACCTTTTTTGAAAAATGTCACGATAAATTTTTGGCAAAAAACGTGTTCACCAAGGACCTTGGCCCAAGGTCCAACCTGGCCTGGTTTTTTTTCGAAAACAGTCCGAAATTCAAAAAATTTCGAAACCAGAAAAAATGGTTATCCTTCAGTATAACCAATAAATAATTACCAAAAAAATCCAATATTTGAAAAACAGAAGAAGAACATGTCCAGTGACGTAAAATCTTTGAAAACTGTTTGTTTTCATCCAAAAATAGTACTGTAGAAATGGTCTGAATGATTTTTTTCGCAACAATTTTTGATCACAACAAAATGAAATTTTTGGGTTCTCGTTGAACTTCTTTTTTGTCCATTCCCACATACCTATTCTGTCGTCTTACATCGTACCCGCTTTGCCCTTCAACACAATAAAGCCTTTTCTCTATTGACACATTCTTCTCGTCCCCTCGAAAAAACCCTTTTCTGTCCGTATTTTTTTCCCACCCATTTTCGAACAAATGGGAGGAAAAAAATAATATTTCATTTTTTCTCCTTCTCCTGATAAGGAACGAGAAGAAGAAGAAGAAGATAAAAATTTGAATTTTTTGTTTAGTTTCTCTAATTTATTATCATATGATATCACCATGTTCAGATTCAATAACAATCAAACGGTTTGTGTGTGTTTTTTTTTCCGAAAAAAAATTGTAGATAGAATAGAGGTTTTTCAGAACAAAACTGATGATTTGGACGTACCACTTACACATAAAGCACGGACCAAAAAACGATCGAATTTTTGTGGTAAACCGAAAAAAAGCTAGGATGTTGTAATCAATTTTTGTTTAGAAAATGTGTCGAGAATTTTCAAAACTGTAATTCGAGATTGGATTTTTCTTGCTCTTCTTGGTTTTATCATGGCCTCGTTATCGTTTGGAATGGATTATGCGATTTTGAACCTGCAGAATGGTGAGTTTGAGAGAATGACTAAAATTTCCTGGTCTTATTTACATTTCCGAAAATCTGAAAATGTGATCTTGAAAAACAAGACAGAGCAGTCTGAATTCAAAAAATAGTGGTTATCCAGTTTTCGCGACAAGACCCAATCACATTTATCAAAAATTTCACTGTGAATTTTTGTCTCAAAGTTATGAATAATGTCAAAAAAGTTGAAAATAAGTTTTTTTTCAAAAATTTTTCCGCGTGTTCTACTAAATTATTTAGTTTGTTTGAAATCGTCATTTTGAATTTTCGACCACTAATAATGTCACAGTACTTTTCACTTTTTTTGGCCAGGTTAGTCAGAAATTCATTCACGTAAGATCTCACAGCCTTCCGAAAAGTCCCGCCCCACGTTAGACTATCCTGCCAGATTTTTACAATAACTTCTAGCCTGACAAAATTTGAGACCGGGACATTATCACCTAGTGTGAATTATCTCTTCGGGCTCTCAAAAAATTCAAAATTTTCTCGCGGGCTGGAAAAGTACTGGCAGCGAACGTAGAATGATCCCCATAGTTTTTTTTTCTCACAAAAAATCTTTTTAAAAAATAAGTTTTGGGTCGTCTGAATTACTGTATCAATTTGGTTTATTGTGCTCCGTGAAATCCCACAAAATTCATTTGAAAACTGAAATTTTCGGACGTTCTTGATGTTGTTCTTTCTGCCAATATTTTGGCGATGTTTGTATAAGTGATTTATAAAAAATGGCATCGAGTGTTATGAGCTAGTAAATATCACAAATGTGGGTCTCTCACTGCCTCTGAGCCACAGTATTATTCAATTATCGATCGGTACCATTCGCTCTAATGATAACACACGCGACGCAAAAGCCGCAACGCACAAATGTGAGTGGTCGACAATTTTTCTTTCCCCCTCTTTGTGCGGTGGGGCGCGTATTATCGATTAGCAAACTACACAAGTTGTAAACATATGGCATCACCTTTCCAAAAATGAGGGGATGTCGCACCTTTTGTTATGCCATATGTTCACAATTTGTTCAGTTTGCTAATCGATAAAACGCGCCCCACCGCACAAAAAAGGGAAAAGAGAAATTGTCGATCACTCACATTTGTGCGTCGCGGCTTTTGCGTCGCGTGTGTTATTATTAGAGCGAGTGGTACCGAAGTTCTACAGTAACCCATATTTGTTGTCTTTAAAATTTTATCAATCCTAAATAATCAAGAGAACTAATGATGATGGACGTTTTCAGTTTTTTCCCCCCTATCTTTTGATACGTCAAAATAACAGTTATATAAAATACAGTACTCTTCTGATTTTATCAGTCGAAAAAATCAACTAACAATGGTCAAAGTTGTTATAATCTTCTCAACGCTTGCTTATCATTGAAATTAATGGAAACGTCATTTGGGTGTGTTCTGGAAAAAGTGCAAAATGCAGACAAAATAAAATTCGACTGGAGTTCTATGGAGCACACTTTCAAAACACAGATTTTATACAGTAATTCAGACAGCACAATCACAGAGGCCCTTCTTGAAAATTTGTTTTTTGGCCAATTTTCCCACAAAAAAGTTTTCAGCCCAAATGATGTTGTACAACTTGGTAATTGACGTGCACATACTGTTGGCCTACTTGGTATGGGTTGGATATGTTGCCGGTCTGACAGTTGCGTCGGCTCTCGTTGCACATTACATTGCTCCACAGGCCATCGGATCAGGAATACCTGAGATGAAAACGATTTTGAGAGGAGTGATATTGAAAGAGTATTTGTCGATAAGGACGTTGTTTTCGAAAATGATTGGGCTGACATTGTCGCTTGGTAGTGGATTGCCGATGGGAAAAGAGGTGAATAGAAACAATTTTCGAGTTTTTTGAGCTTGAAAACACGTCAGTTTCACGTAAAAGAAAGAAAAAACGTTGACATGTATTTTTAGTTCTTGCAGTTTTGCCGCACACAATTTTAGCAAAAAACTGTGCGCTATAATTGCAAATAAAGTGGGTGGAGCTCAATGTCCGCACGGTGTTTTTACTATTTTTCATTTTTCCCTTCTTGGTCTTTTTTGAAGACTTGAGAAGTGAGAAATTTTCTCAATTCCTTTATGAATGAAAAAATGTGCTCTTTGGAAAACATTTGTTTTCTTCTTATCAACTCTGAATTTGATCATTGTGAACTTTCAACGAATCAAACATCAAATTTATGACAGCAAAGAAACTCCTCAGAAAAGTCAACGCGCGATAGCGGCGCGCGCAGAGACTCGAATGCGTGGTTAGCGCGCGAGTAGCGCGTAGTGGCGCGCGAGTACGCTGCGAGCGGGCGCTAATTTTGTGTAAATGCGCGCTGGCAGCGCGATTGGTGCGTTCTCGCAGCGCGAACAGCTAGAGAGTGCGTGGGCGCTGCGCGATTAGCGCGGGGTCGCAGCGTGATCAGTGTGTGGTGGCAGCGCGAGTAGCGCTCGCTCGCAGCGTACTCGCGCGCTACCGCGCGTTGACTTTTCTGAGTCAGAAAAAAATCGCGCTGCCAGCGCGCATTTACACAAAATTAGCGCCCGCTCGCAGCGTACTCGCGCGCCACTACGCGCTACTCGCGCGCTAACCACGCATTCGAGTCTCTGCGCGCGCCGCTATCGCGCGTTGACTTTTCTGAGAACAGGCAAGAGGCTCGGCCACGACTTAGAAAAAATCAAAACATCGGCCACGACCTGAAAAAGCTCGGCCACGGCCAAAAAAATTGAAAAGTTTGAGAAATTGTTGTATTTTTCACGTGTCCGTGACAAATTTCATTTCTATTTTTCGGTAATTGTTGAAATGGACCGGGCCCGGTGAAAAATGATCCGAAGAAAAACTAAGAATATGAATAGGATCAGAGTTAAAAAGTCGATTCTGGACTGCTTTTTGTTCCAAAATTTCGCTGAAAAAAAAACAAGAACCGGTCAAAAATTGGCTCCGGCCCGTTTGTTTCATAGTTTTTCCCGGAAAAAAGTCGGAAAAAAGGTTCGAACCTGATTTTCGAGCTGGCCCCGTTCGAAAAAATAGTACTTCCAGTCCGATTTTATGGCCCGATTCTGCAAAAATCTCGAAAAAAAAAACGGACAGGGTCCGAGTTTTTGATTCTGACCCTATTTAGTCACATATTTAAGTTTTTCTCAGAATTTTCCAGACAACAATTTAACCATTTCCAAGTTCAGGGTCCATTTGTGCATGTCGCCTCGGCCGTCGCCTCTCAACTAAGTCGTTTTGTTCTCGGCTCAACAGCGGCGATTTTCGAAAATGAGACACGAAGTGCTGAAATGTTGGCGGCTGGCTGCGCTGTCGGCGTCGCTTGCACATTCTCGGCCCCCATCGGCGGTGTCCTATTCTCAATCGAAGTCACATCTGTCTATTTTGCCGTTCGAAACTATTGGCGAGGCTTCTTCGCCGCCACATGTTCGGCAACTCTTTTTCGAATTCTTCGAATGTTTTCGATTTCCGATTCGGTGACGGTTGAAGCGCATTATCAGACGAATTTTCCGCCGCAGAATGTGTTTTTGTTGCAAGAATTGCCGATTTTTGCATTGATCGGGTGAGAAATGAATGAATCTGAAAATAAAGTTTTTGAGAGTTTTTTTTTGCAGACTTGTTTGTGGGTTTGCTGGAAGTGCATTTGTATATATTCATAGGAGAACTGTTCTTTTTTTACGACGAAGCTCAATTGCGAAAAAAATGTTTCAGAAATAGTGAGTTTGAATATTTTGTTGCAAAAATGTGACAAAATGAAGCGGCCGACTTTTAAAAAAAAAAAGGTTTATTTCAAAAAGTTGGAAATTGGCATCGTGAAGTACATTACTTTGTCAGGAGTTCAATCGGAAATGAATTTCTCGAAAAAAAAAACATTTTTTTGCCTCTTTGAAAAAATTACTGTTTCAAACTTTTCATGTAACAAACTTTAGTTTTTTTTTGTAAATTTGAAAAATTTACTGTTTCAACATTTTTATAAACAGCTTCATGTCGAAATCTTTTGCTTAGTTAATCAGTATTTCTTCGAAAAAATTGAAGATTTTCACAATTTCGAGATTGTCTTGGCTGGGCTAGACCTTGTCTGGTTTTTTTTTTCAAAAATAGGAAGCAAAAAAATGTTTGAAAGAAAAAAAACAAAACATTTTTTTGTCGTGGGTTACTGTACCCACACACACACAAACGGTGCTTGCGGACGACAATCTTCCGGAGAATTATTTCAAAAATTGTTTTTTTTTCTCGACTTTACGAAGTGCTATTTTCGATTTTTGAATTTCCAACAACGAAAATTGAAGTCGAGATTTTGATAAACACGAGAAAATAAAGTCCAGAAATTCAAAAATCGAAAAAAATACTACTTTTCCAGGTCGAAAAAAAAAGAAAAAACTATTTTTGAAATAACTTTCCGAAATATTGGCGTCCGCAAACACCGTTTGTGTGTGTGTGCGGGTACAGTAACCCACGACAATTTTTTTCTTTCAAAAAGTTGTGGTTTTTTTGAGTCACATACATTGAAAGTGGAAGAGATTTTGATAAACACGAGAAATGTATTTTTGGTTGACAAGGTGTCTTCAAACAGGCTTATTTTGACCTTTAAAAAACTCAGTTTTGTTTTGCAGTTGGGTAATCTATCCGCTGGTAGTTGCCACATTCATCTCATCGCTCTCCTTCCCGCAAGGTCTCGGTCTTTTCATGGGCGGCGAAGAGCGTTTCAGTCACACAATGACCGAATTCTTCATGAACTGCACATGGACAGCGCCCGACGGAATCGGAGCATCGTGTGTCACCGAAAATGGCACATCAAAATGGGGCGAAAAGTTTGATATTCATCATTGGGAAGGTCCCAACATGAGCTATAGCCCGTTTATAACGCTGGCCGCGTTTCAATTAGTATATGTGAGCGGGAGTTTTTTTTTGGATTTTAATATTCACAATTTTTTCAGTTTTTTCTGACCCTATTGGCGTCAACATTGCCTGTTCCTTCTGGTATTTTCATGCCGGTTTTTGTTTTGGGCGCCGCGTTTGGACGAATGGTCGGTGAAGGGGTTTATCAATTGTTTCCGAATGGCATCAGCGCCGACGCGGGTTTTCAAGTATGGCCAGGAATTTATGCGGTTGTTGGAGCCGCGGCGTTTTGTGGAGCCGTCACGCATACGGTGTCGGTGGCGGTTATCGTTTTTGAGCTCACCGGACAGTTGTGCACACTTTTACCGGTTATGGTGAGTTTTGAGAATAAGGGAGTACCAATATTCTTATTTACAAATATGTGCGAAAATTGGAAATCTATTTCTTTTCACTTTCCAGAGAGATGAGTGATAAAAGTTATTATCATTAGAGCAACCTTGCTTCCTTTTATAAAATTTAGAGAAATTCCGAAAGGTCATTCAACCGTGTGACGGACATCTCACGGGAAGCCAAGTGCTATACTTTGTGTGTTGTTTATGTCTGCATTTCCAATTGAAAAAGCCCGCTCTCGCATGATTGTTTTCGCTGCTAACTTATTTTGCTCTGTTTCTCTGCGTCTCTCTCTCTCTTTTTCTTGGCGTGACCTATTTTTTTAAGAAAAATCTCACGAGATTTTCCCCTTTTTTTGTCGTGTACTAAAAATTTAGGTACGTTTTCGTAAAATTGCATTTTCCCGATTTTTTCAATTTCAAAATTTTTGTTCGAAGATTTTCTCGCGAAAATTTTGTGAATTTTTAAAATTCAAATTTCCGATTTTGTTTTTGCAAAATTTCTCGCCTAAGCCCGATATTTCCAGATAGCTGTTCTCATTGCCAACGCAATTGCTTCCTATCTTCAACCATCTATTTATGACAGTATCATACGCATCAAAAACCTTCCGTATCTACCCGACATACCCCACACTACGTCACTTTATCATGAGATGCGTCTCGAACATTTCATGATAACCCCCGTCGTATTCATATCCAAAGACTATAGTTTGGCCGAAATTCGAAGTGCAATCGAATCACGACCAAAACTTCGAGCATTTCCATTGGTTGACAGTATTGATTCGTTGGCATTGGTCGGTTCGGTTAGTCGATCACAACTTCAGCGATTGATCGATTCGCGAATTGGGACAAAGGCGCGATATGCGGAAGCGACGCGCCGGATCAAGCAGAAACTGGCGGACGAGGAGGCGGAACGTGAGATGGAGGCGCAGAGAAATGCGAGTCAACGGAAAAACAGTCGATTCTTGGTGGTGCCAGTTCAAACGCTCGGAAATGGAAGTGGCGAATCGTCAACAAAGGCGTTGAATCAGACCACTTTGGACCCGGAAGCGATGCGAAAAATATTGACGGATCAACAGAAACAAGAATTGTTTGACGACAAACGACGAGCCATCGAATCGCATCATACGATTGGTGACATTTTTCGATCGATCACTAATTTGAGTTTTGGACGACAACATGGACCGAAAAAACCCGCTAAGAATGAGTTTGATATTTATGGACAAGAGGTATGTGTTTCGAAAACCTTCCTGAAGGGAATCGATGAGAGTTAGGTGCTCAAAAGTGATTATCAATAGAGCGTTTTTGCTCTCTCTAAATTTATGGAGTTGGAGAATTTCCCCAAAGGTCTTTCAATCAAGTGACCGACATCTCACGGGACACAAGGTGCTATAATTTGTGTGTGGTCGTGTGACTCTTGTCTGGGAAAGTCGAGCCCGGTCCAAATTTTGAAAAACATTTCAAATCCTTATTTTTATGATTAGGCTTTGATCAAAATCGAAAGGCGAAGTTTATTTTTCCGCCAAACTTTTTTTTTTGGAAAAAAAAATTCCGATCGATTTTCTCATAAATCGGCTCCAAAATCAAAAAAAAAAACGAGAAAAATCACGTCCAAATTCGAAAAAAAAAAACAAACACAGTACTCTTTTAAAGGGACACGACGTTTTCTCATTGAAAAATTCACTTGTTTAGAGTTTCTTTAAATGGGTACTGTGTTAATTTGTTTTTTGAATTTGGACGAATCTTTAATTAGATAGCCAATTATTAATGGAATAAGTGTCCTTATTTTTCGGAAAATCAAATTATCAAAAAGTTGAAACAGTAAAAATTTGAACAATTTGTCAGGAAAAAGAATTCGCAGTGTATCGAGAATTTCTGAAGCATGTAAGATTTTTGTCTACTAACTGAGTCTAACTATAATCTCGCTTTTTCTTTCAGTTTTGTCCAGATTCGCCAACATTTTCTCGGTTTCTTATATTTTTGTTTTTTTTTGTTTCAGAAAAGTGAGTGGGAAAAATCAGTGTTGGAAGAGAAAATTGATCTCAATCTGTTGCACATTGATTCGACGCCATTTCAATTGAGTGAAGCGACAACACTTTTCAAGGTTTTTTGGAATTTTTTGGTTTTTTTTCTTTATTTTTGAAAATTCTCTACAGGCTCATTCTTTGTTCTCGTTACTTGGATTGAATCGATCGTATGTGACGAGAAAGGGACAATTGATTGGAGTTGTTGCGTTGAAAGAGGTGGGTTACTGTAGTTTTGTTGATTGTTTTATTTGCATGAGAAATTGAGTTGGAGAGAAAAGAAAAAAGTACTGTAACATGTCAAAAATTGGCAACTTGCCAACAAAAAATAGAGGTCACGTCACGGAATTCGGAAAATATTATTTTTCTCATTATTTTTTTACAGTAAAAATTTCACGAAAACAATATTGTTTTCAATAATTTGACCACTCTTTCTGGAAAATTCACAAAAATTGTGAGAATTTCACGAAAAAAAATGTCGCAGACAAAAATGGGCGGGGCTTGTTTCACGCTGAAATTTTGAAAAGAGAAATTTTCAGAAAAAAAAATCTGAAAAGTGTTTTTTTTTATTTGAAAGTTAATTTGAATTTTCTGAAAATTTATTTTCAAATGCGCCCGATTTAATGTATGAATTTTACCGTTCAGAAATTTGTGTCCAAATAGTTTTTTTTCCTGACACATTTGGTCAACAAAAAAATGATCCGAAAAAAACAAAAATTCGAAAAATAAATAAAAATTTGAGTTTCGAAAATCAAAAAATAATATTTTTCTCATAAACTACAAAATAAACCGGTCCAATTTCAAAAAAAAAAAATAGGTTTGGTCCAGTTTTTCAAATCAGAACCCGATTCAGGAAGATTTTCTCACTTTTTTTTGTTTTCAATTAAATTTTTTGAAAAAGTATTCACGTACTTTGAGGAAAATATCTCAAAACTGACATTCGGTTCAACTATTTTTTTCATAGTGTTTCTCGTTAAAAAAACGTGAACACTAAATTATTGAAAAAAAACGTGACCCAGAACTGCAAAAATGTGATTTCTCTGCGTCTCTTTTCAAGGACGTCATAAAAGGCTGTGACAGTTTATCGATTAAAAAAACATACCTGGCGTGAGAGTGTGACAAGTTTTTTTCTTTAAATTTTTGTCACATTGAAAAAAACGAAAAATATGAATTTTTTCTACGATATTTATGATAAAAATGTCCAATTTTTCCCACTTTCCAAGAAACGTCGCTGTGAAAAAACTTTTGATTTTTTTCACCGCACAAAATTCCATCTTTCAGCTCCGAATTGCTATCGAATATCTTCAAGCGGGAAAAACACCACTACCCGGAATAAACATCTTCCACCAACTACCCGACTTGTCCAGCACCCGCATCGCACCTCCACCATCAACAACTCCACATCAACTCGTCTCCACAATCTCCCAAGATGGTTGTGATGCGCAGAAAAACATGGGATTCATACCCGATGATCATTTAGATGATGATAATGGAGAAGACGACGCTCATGACGACTACCTCCAGCCGCCTCTCGAAATTGTTCGACGTGGAGCCGTGACACCGGATCCGATTGTCGAGCTCAATTTTGGCCGCATCAACAACGATACGTTGGTGTCGATGCCGTCGACGAGTTCGTCGTGTGTTAGCATTGATTTGGCGGAATTGCCGAAGGAGACGACGGCGAATTTGAGGGCCGACAATTCGTCGATGTTGACAGTTCCGCAAATGGCGCCAAGATCCAAGTCGGCCAGTGATGTACAGTGAGTTTTGGAATTTGTAAAATTTGGCGTCGAAATATGTAAAAAATGCATTTTTGTGTTTTTTTGGAGAAAATTTGCAGAACATTTTTTTTGTTTGAAAATTTCAGAATTTTTTAGTGAGTTCGAAAAATTAGGTAACCTAGGTTTTACCGTTTTTGAAATGAAAGTTTCCAACTTTTTTACCCACACCTCGTGTTTTCGGGTCATCAGCAAGTTTGGCAAAAATGAAAAATAATCTTTTTCAATTTTTTTCTGGGAAAATTTAGAAGAAAAATTGAAATTTTTAATTTCTAAAGTTTTGAGACCTCATTTTCTAGCCGAAAAACTCCCGAGTTTATCGGATTTTTTTTGCGAAAAATTAGGGCAGAATTTCGAAAAAAAAAATCGAAAATTAAAAAACAAACTTTAGCTTGAAAAATCTGAAATCTCATTTTCTAGCCAAAAAAACTTCCGACCTAAATTTTCTGATTTTTTTTTTGAAAAAATTGTCAGAATTTTTTGCAAGCGAATTTTTTTCGATAAAAATTGGGCAATAATCGGAATTTTCGGAGTAATATCAAAATTTCGAAAAAAAAATTAGCTTAAAAAATGGAAAGTTTTTATTTTTTTGCCGAAAAAATTCCGACCTAAACTTTCGGAATTTTTTTCCAAAAATTTGTCAAAATTTTTTGCAAAAAAATGGTCGAAAAATCGGAATTTTAAGAACAATTTCGGAAATAAAAAAAAAAACACAAAGATTTGAATTTCAAAAATCAGAAGTGACATACAATTTTTATGCCTAAGATGCCTGCAAAAAATTTCAGAAATAGTTTTCCGGCGAAATTTTCTGAAAAAAATGTGATTTTAGAAAGGGTTGATCGTTTTACATTTTGTTGTCGAAAAAAAATTAGGCGAAAAATTGGAAATTTCGAGAAAAATGCGATAACTTTCCGAGCTCAAAATTCTTAAACCCGAAATCTGAAATTTCCTATTCCGACCAAGGCCTAAGCTCATCCATCATTCTTCAATTTTATGTGTTTTTCCAGCGACTATCGTTCAAATCCAGTTATAATCAATTTACCCGAAGATGACGACGTCCATGACGAAAAATTATGAGACCAACTTTCTTTAAATTATTAGATTTTCTACGGGTTCCAGCCACTTTTTAGGGTCACACATTTTTTATATTTCAGATTTGTTTTTTTTTTTTGCAGTTTTTGACGTGTATACTTTGTACTTTTTGTTTTGTTGTTTTATTTGAAATTTAGTCATAATAATATCAGTAATAATAATAAAAAGTTATGTTTTGTTTTGAGTTGAATATGCTCTTAAGGGTACTGTACTAGAACCAACTAGGTATTTTGAAAATAATGGGAAGAATACATTTGTTTTTTTTTTCAGAGGATGAAATTGGAAACGATAAATTATCTGGAGGCTTGTTTTTTTCAAAATTATTGGATTTTCAGTTGGAACAATGAGGTGAATTTTTTTGTGAAAAAAATAAGAAAATGCGGCAAGTTTGCGTTAGGTGCTCAAAAAATTATTATCATTAGAGCGCATTTGCTCCCTCTAAATTTATGGATTTTGAGATTTTCCCGAGAGGTCATTCAGTCGTGTGACCGACATCTCACGGGAAGTCAAGTGCTATACTTTGTGTGTGGTTTTTGTCTGTGTTTTCAATAAAGAAGATCGTTCTCACCTGGTAGTTAGTTTTTACTGTGAATTTGTTTTGTTCTGTTTCTCTATGTCTCTCTCGGTGAAAAACCTCTCATCGATCCCATTTTTACTCTTGTCTGAAAAGTCGTGTTTTTAAAATCACGTCGAAAAAAGTTTCAATTACAAAAGTGAGAAGTGAAACAGTAAATTTTCAAAATTTTTTCTCTTTTTGTTTCGAAAATCTAATAAAAATCTTGACATAAATTGCTAAGACTAGTCTGAACAAAAAATAAAAAAAAATCACCGTTTTTATGATTTTGATATTTTTGAAGCTAGAAATATACTTCAAACATTTTCATGTTCATTTTACAATTTTGCAACAAAAAAAGTGTGTATTTTGCTACCAAAATGGATTGCAAATAGTCGCACAAGCGATGGGCGGAGCCTATTTTTTGTTTTGCAAACACTGGCACAAATATATTGGCCCCGCCCACTTTTGTCTGTCTTATTTGTTCCGTTCAAGATAATGTTCTCGTGAACTGAATTTTTTTTGTTTTTTTTTCAGAGTACTTTTTCTGATCAAACGCACATTTTTCTAGATTAGACACAGTTTTGTGGGTGTGACCTATAATTCGAAAATTTGAAATTCAGCGAAAATTAATTTGCTCTTAAAATTTTCTGAAAACTTCATCGAAATCCGAAAATCCGCACCACAAATGTACTTTCACATATAGCGAGTGGTAAAATGAGCCGCAAAAGTGTCTGCGGCGAAATTTGAAACTTTTTGCATCCCGATGTTGTTTTTTTATTCATCCCTTTAAAAAAATTGCCTTTTTTTCTGCATTGAACAGTTATTATTTTTTGTTTCGAAAAATATAATTTTGTGAGAATTTTTTCGGTTTGACGCATTTTTGATGAGCTTTATTTGTTGTTCGTTTTTTTTTCGAGTTTTTGACTAAACAATATTTTTAGGAGGAATAACAAACTTTTGAAAAGAAAGAAAACATTTAGTGTCAGAAATGGGAGGAACTTTTTCAAAAGAATTTTGGAAAAAGTGGACTTTTTTAGAAAAAAAATTAGAAAAAGTTTTCAGGATTCTTCTGATTCGTGGAAATGAAAAAATCGGATAAATCGGATATGAAAAAATTTGCTTTTTTTGAAGAAAAAACATAGAACTTTTTCATATTGGTCAGACGAGAACAATTGAAAATAAACAAATCATAAATTTTTCTTTACTTCAATATTTTTGAGAAAAAATCTTCGAAAACGCTCAAAAAAAGCTGAGATGTTGTGATTTGTTTTTTTCAAATTTTTACTGTTTCAACATCTTCTCATTTGATAACACCTAACTAACAAAAATAGTTCTTTTTAAATGAGTAAACATTATTTTGATTTTTTTTTGTTGTACAATCATATAAATTTTTAAAAAATGGCGGGAAAATAGAAAATTTATCAAAAAAAATACACGTGAAATTTCGATTTCTAAAAATGTTTATTTTTCATTTCGACGTCAAATTTTTTTTCCAACAAAAAAAAAAAATTTGGCCAAGTTCCAATTTTCACCGAAATTTAAACCTTAAAATTTTCCCGGCCGACAAATTCAGTATTTATCTGAGGTGAGACTCAAAAATACAAGTGTCTGACCGAGAATCTGAGGCCGGCCTCATTTTTTTGAATTTTGAATTGCCATTTTTGGCCTAGCCTGATTCTGTCAGGGTTTTGAAATTTTAGAATTTTCAAATTTTTACTGTTTCACTGTTTCTTCATTTCATCTGAAAATTTCGGTTACAGATGATCTGTTCAAAGTTTTCCTGACCGCGCTGATTATTTTTCAGAAAATTTCTGGCTCGTTGAAAATGTCCGACCCCGGTCCGAAAAAAAATGTGGAATTATTTTCTCTCAATCCAAATTTTAGCCTCGATTCAAAAAAACGAAGAAAAAAATTGGCTCTATCGGCTGTTTTAGTTTTGAGTCCAAAAATCACGGGCCGGGCTGATTTTTCGAAAAATTTCTGGACCATCAAAAATGTCCGCTTCCGAATTCTGGCAAAGTTCTAAAATTTCAGAATTTTCAAATTTTTACTGTTTCAACGTTTCTTCATTTCGTTCATAACTACTTATCGAATAGTGTGTCTATTTTTGATTTATTCAAAAAGTGAATTTTTCTGTTCAGATCAAAAATTTTATGACCCGATTCAGAAAGTTTGAAAAAATCGGATCAGGCAGTTCAGGCTCGATTTAGACTTCATTGTTTTTGAATTTTTTCTCGATTTTTTTTTCAATCCTAGAACTTGAAAAGTCCGAAATTCACGGGCCAGGCCGATTTTTTTTCTCATTTGTAGACCCTAAAAATGTAGACCTATGTTTCTCAAGCCAACCTACAGTCCAAATTTCCACCCAACTCCCCAAAAAAAAAATATACCCAAACATTTCTAATTTTCCGCTCGAAAAATCTCAACATTTTCATTGCCGGGGGTTTTTCTTTGCCTCCTCTTCTTTTTGGCTCATTCAAAGTGGGCGGAGCCAAATTCAGGAGCAAAAAGAGGCGTCAAAGAAAAAGCTGGCGGAGGGGAGAAAATAGAAGAAAGAAAGATCATTTTATTCCTAGTTTTTACTCGACTTTTTGTTCAGGTTTGTTGTTGGCGGAACTCTTTTTTTTTCAGATTTTTTTTTACTGTGCACATTTTTTTTGTGCTCGAAGATTTTGTAGATAGAATTTCTGCCGGGGGATTTTTTTTTTCGAGAACTTTGGCGACCGGAAATTTAAGAGTTTTATGTGTCAATTCAATCGTAAACATAACTTTTTCGAGATAGTACGAGACGCAGAGAAAAATCAAGGGTCAGGGTTTTTTTGAAAAATTTTTCGGGCCGTTGGAAAAATCCAGGTTGGCCTAGGTTTTGGCAGCAAAATAATAGGTTTCATGAAAAATTTTAGAATTTTTCAGATTTTCAAAAAAAACCCGGGCCGGCCTGAATCTCACCCTTGGCCAAGGTCAAAAAAATTCCCACGTAAACTCAAATTTTTCCAAAAATTTTTTTTTCTTTTTTTTTTGAACGTGACCCCATTCTGTCCAATTTCTTCGTCTCACTGTTTTTTCTCTGCGTATCTCTCACTCTCAAAAATTGCTCGTCAAAATTGCATTTTTCTCTGCGTCTCTCTCACTCTCAAAAAATGCTTCCAAAACCAAAAAGCACATAGCCGCTCATTTTTTTGTGTTGTTTTTCACAAAATAACTCCAATAATCGTATTTACGTTTTTTTCATTCCACTGCTGATTTTTCGACGAATATTATTGTCCTCGAAAAAATCATTTTTTTGAAAAGCACGAGGCGCGAAATTTGAAAAAAAATCCATTAAAAATGACCCGTGTCTGCGTCTCTCTCACTCTCAACATTTGCTGCAGTTGACAAATGAAATTTTCCAATTATTAGAAAGTATTCAGGAAATTTTTGTAAGCGTGAAATTGGATTACTTTTGAAAAAAATTGGAAAATGTTCATTTAAAACTTTTTTGGAAAACTTATTTTTTCAAAATTTTGGAAAAAATTACCGTTTCAAATATTGTTTATAGTTTTTCTGAATTTTTCAGATAATACTGGAAACCAAATTTTTTCGAAAAAAAAGTTGAAAATCACGAGAAAAATTGGAAATGAGATAATTTTTCAAAAATGAGAAATTATTCTCAAAAGATATTGTGTAAATTTTTATTTTATCAATTTTTGCTTGGTCCGTGGCCAATTTTTTTGTCTAAAAATTTTCCTATTCAGAAAAAAAGGGAAAAAAATCTGAAAATAAAATAATTTTTTTTTGAAAAAATTTACTGTTTCAAAAACCTCTTTTCTGTTTGTTGATTTTTTTCAAACTTGTTTCAACTCCACTACCCTTTTCATTTTTCATTTTCACCTCGGCCCGAAAATCATAGGCCGAGAAATTTCCGATAATTTTCGTGGCCAATTTTTTTGTCTGGAAATTTTCCTAGGAAAATCATAAAATTTCTGAAATTTTTCTATGCAATTCAGAAAAAAAGCAAAAAAAAAAGTGCAAAAATGAAATTTTTTGATTTTTTGAAAAAAAATTTACTGTTTCAGAGATTTATCTTGTGTTCGTAGATTTTCTGAGGACTTGTTCAAAAATTTTCATCATTTTTAACTTTCAGCTCGGCCCGAAAATCATAGACCGAGAAATTTTTCCGATAGGTGTGCCCAAATTGTTAAACTATATTTATTCTTGACTCTGCAAAAATTCAGAAACAAAAGTTGCTTATAAAAACATATGTGTCGGGCCCTGATATTCTCATAAATCTTTTCATGTGTAAAACATCTGTGTCTCAAAATATTCCAAACATTTTTCAGATTTTCCAAAATTCTTCACTTCAAAATGGATCACGACCTACGTCTCAAAGTATTCGTCGATGAATATCGCAAACTTGTTCAAGTTTTCGATGATATTGTCTCAATGAAAGTGAGTGACTACAGTACTCTCTACAGTAACCTCTCTACATAATTCGTTTCAGGAGTCAATGGGTCGACTCGAAAAATATATGATTATTATGGTGATTCAGGTCATGGTTGCTTTAGTGGTTAGTTTTTTTCTCGGGAAAAAAAAGGAAATCAAAAATTGATGAAATTTTTTACGAGTAAAAAAAAAAGAAAATCACATTTTCCTGGAAAATATGAAATGAAATAAAAATGATGGGTTTCTATGGAGAATGATGGGAAAAAGTAGGTTTCAAAGTTTTTACTGTTTCAAAATGTTTATTTGTTGAGAGGGGCCTTTTCGGAATGTTAGACGTTTACTACCAGAAATGTTTGCTCCTAAAAATCGACGGAAATCGGAATTCTCGAGTTTCGAAAAAAAGTTGTTTCGAAAAGCAAAACTTACTTGAATGTTTTCCAAATTTTCTCTTTTTTTTCGATTTCCGAAGTCGGAATTTTGGATTTCCGACTTCAGAAAAGTCAGAAATTTCGATTTTACGACATTTCAACTCGAAAAATGTTCGATTTTTCATTGCGCAAAAAAGTTTCCGAAAAGCAAAAACTTAGTTGAATGTTTTTTTTTTCAAATTTCAATTTTACCGAATTTTCTTCTTTTTGAATATTTTTTTCGGAAATTTCCAAAGTTTCGAAAAATTTGAAAATTTTTCAATTTTCAACCGAAAGTTACGTGAATTTTTCGAAAATTTCCGAAGTTTTGAAAATTTAGAACTTTTTTCTATAAAAATTTCTAATTTTTCATTTCGATAATAATTTTCAAAAAAAAAATAGAAATTTTCACGTCAGAAATTTATTAAAATTCCAATTTTTCCTATATTTTCTCGGAAAATTTTCGTTTTTTGACCAAAAGTTACGTGAATTTTTCAAAAATGCTGGATTTTTTTAACGATTTTTCATCCCGAAAACTTTTTCGGACGAAAAAACTTAGATGTTAAATTTCGAAAAAATTAGAATTTCCAAATTGTCATTTCCCACCAATCTCTTCTTGAACTACAGTACCCCATTTTTTTTCTGAGTTCAAAAAAATTCAATTTTCCAAACCTAGCAATTATTTTTTTTTGCTCAAAATAAAACCAAGTGCAAATCACATGAGAACAACAAAAAAAGGTATAATAATAATTGGCAGGTTGTTCTTCTCAGTTCTCGAAAAAAAGTTATTAGAAATATGGCACCTAGTAATTATCAGATTGAAAGAGAAAAAGTACGTTTTCATTTTTGATCCAATTTGTTGTCGTGGGGATTGACAATTCATTGTTGTTCCTTTTTTTTGTCGAAGAAAAAGGAACAACAAAAAAAAAACAACAATTCAGCTAGAAAAAATTTATTGCAGGGCTTTGGGGAGCAAAAAAAATACTAACAAAAAATTGTGGATTTTTTGGGCCGGGCCTTTTTGAAGGCCAAAATTCAGGCAAAAAAAATGGCCAAAAAATGAGAAGCCTGGCCTGGCCCGTTATTTTTGGGCCGGTCTCTGTCTCAAACCGATTTTATTCCTGAAAAAAAATTTCAAAAAATCCGGGCCGTTTTTCTGAATTTTTCTGAAAATGTTAGTTTTTTTCAGACCGGCCCGGTTTTTTATATGGGTCACGTTAGCTTTTTATCCAAAATATTTTTGTTGATTATTTTTTTGTCAAAAATCCTGATTTCTCTGCGTCTCTTCTGAAAGTTTGTGATCCTGAAAAACGTCGTCTAGAAAGTGATATACACTATTTTTCTCTGCGTCTCTCATCTCTTTTTAGGGTGCAAATATTAAAAAGTGCATTAGACATTCTTATTTTTTTTGTTGTGTTGCTGCTTTTTGGAAAATGAGAAGAAGAAAAATAAGTTGAAGACGAAGATGAAGAAGAGCAGTCGAGTAGAAGAAACAACAACCAAATAATGTATGGATTTATTTTTGTTGTTGTTGTTTTTTTAAAGGGTTTGGCAACCTGGACTGGATAAACATTAGGGAGCAACAAAATTTGAAAAAAAAACTGAGAAACTTGAAAAACCAGACGGTTGAATTGTGATGCAAACATTTTTCCAAATTGTGACGCCTGAACCAACATCAAAAACGTTAGATCAATCAATAAGTTCCATGAAACAGTAAATTTTTGAAAAAATCATAAAATTTTGAACTCTTTTTTTTTCACCAGAAAAATATTGGAGCAACGTAGAAAAAAATGCAGAAAATTTGCAAAAAAAACTGCAAAGTGACCTAATTTTTGGGAAAAAATAGGTCACGTTAGCTTTTTTCAAAAATCCTGATATCTCTGCGTCTCTTCTAAAAGTCTGTGATCCTGACATGCCGCTTACAAGGGAACTTCGCGAGGTCAATCTATTGGAATTTTTTTATATTTTGGTAGGTGATAGATATTGGTGAGAAAAGTGTGTTCCCAAATTTCTAAGTCTCACAACTCGCTAGAAAAAAAGTTACAGCGCTTGAAAGGTATAAACCCATTACAAATAAACACTACCGCCACACACATTGGTTTTTTTTCAACGTGAAAAAAGATGGTCACTTGTGTGTTTGTTTGTACCACTACGCTGTTGTTTTTATAAAGGGAAATGCACTTTAAAACACTATAACTTTTTTTCTAGCGAGTTGTGAGACCTAGAAATTTGGGAATACACTTTTCTCACCAATATCTATCACCCACCAAAATATAAAAAAATTCCAATAGATTGACCTCGCGAAGTTCCCTTGTTAGAAAGTGATATACTATTTTTCTCTGCGTCTCTCATTTATTCTATGAAACAGTACATTTTTTTAATGAAAGTTTTTCGGTTTTCGCGCACTGTTGTACTTTTGCGTGTCGTTGCTCCGCCCCTTTTTCCAATGACTTCAACTGATTTTAGCATCCATTAGAGAACATCAAAAACTCAGAACAGACAATGAATATATGAAACAGTAAATTTTTGAAGAAAAAATTTCGAAAAGTTTAAATTTTCTATCTAGTTAGAGAAATAGACCATTGAAAGAGTACCAATATGACCTAGAAAACCAAGTGGGCGGAGCTTAATACAGCACATTTTGTTAAAGGAACATGTGAAAAAAATAAAAATTTCACATTGTAACTTTCCTCACAGCAAAAATACTACTGTACGTGACCATGTCACGTTTCACGTCTTTAAAATATTTTTCGTTTTCACCAATTCGACAATCAAAATAGCAACATTAAGAAGTTCAGATCAACCAATAAATTTATTGCATGAAACAGTAAATTTTTGAAGAAAATTGAATTTTTTTAAAATTTCTCGGTTTCCGCGCACTGTCTTCTATTAGAAACGGTTAAAAATTTGGCGTCAAAATTGAAAAAAAATTAAATCATTAATTTTGCGCACATGGTCTCGTCACGAACACACACATTATCATTTAATTTTTGTGTGTTCGTGACGAGACCATGGAGGTTTTTGGTGTTAAAAATTTTCTATTTTCACGTCTATAATACACATTGTAAAGCCATTTACGAAAACTATCAATCAACTTCGAGAAACTTCAGACAAATTTATTTCTTGAAACAGTAAATTTTTTCAAAAAATTTTTGAACCAAACATTTCCCGGGTTTCGCGCACTGTCATAGTTTTGTGTGACGTAGCTCCGCCCCTTTTCATGGGTCGTTAAACTTCGAATAAATCCACAAAACAGTATTTTTTTCAAAAACCAAAATTCACAAATTCCATTTAATAAAACTAATTTTTGCACATTTGTTTTGCTTGTCACATTTCCCATTAATCATCAAACACTTCATCATATCTTTGCGGTTTGTTACACTTTTTTAAAATTATGACATCCACACACAAAAAAAAAAACGTTTTTCCCCTGTTTCCAGGGAGTTTCTCGATTTTTTGTTGCTCAATTAATCACCTCGTACATGTTCGTGTTTGAATCGAGGATGAATTAATCAGAAACGAATGGGAGATTAGGAAAAAAAATATGTGAGGAAAGGAGAGAAATTGTGCTGGAATACTAATTGGAAATGAAAGTGGAACTTGTGTTCTTTAGAAGGGGAAAAATAGGGAAAATGTTGGAGATGAGGGGAATAGGTTGACGTGGGAAAAAACTATTATTTTTCACAGATTTTTGAAATGGCCCAGAAGTTGGGCCTGGCCCGAAACATAAAAAAAAATCCTCGGTTAACTATCTTATTTTTTGTCTGATATTTCTCGGTCCGAAAAATTGGGCCCGGCCCGATTTTTTGAAAAGATTTTTGTTGGCCAGAACTTTTCTAATTTTGAAAAAAATTAGGTTGTGTTGAAAATTTCAAAAAAAAAATTAGGACCCCACTTTTTTTTTGATTTTTCTGGGTCCAGTTTTTTCACAGTTAACCAGGGGCCCGAAAATTGGGTCCGGCCCGATTTTTAAAACATTTTTTAGGACCTGAAAATCGTGCTCAAAGTCAATTTTTGCTGGAAATTTTTTGTCTCAACATTTTCAATTTCTTGACGATTTTATTGATTCGAAAATTTTCAAAAAATCAGGCCAAATTTGGGCGAGATTTTTTGTTCAAAATTCCGAAAATCAGAACTGGGCCGATTTTTTTCAACAGGACCCAAAATTTGGACCCCAGTGGACCTCAACCAGACCCGAAAGTATTTTCTGATTTTTTTGCTCATTTTGACGAGCTCAGAAACTTTCAAAACCCCTACAAAATTTTGGCTCGGGTCCAAATTTTTTGATGTTATCGTGACAGTTTTGCCGCATACCTGTGGGACAAAAATGGGCGGAGCAAGATCACAAAAAATGATGACAGTGCGCAGAAATCGTAAATTTCCTAATTTTGAAAAAAATTGAAAAATTTACTGTTTCATGGAATAAGTATAATGACTGATCTGATTTTTCGAGATTCAGTCACTCGGGTTTGGGAAAAAACAAACAAAAAATGTTTTGGATCAGATTTTTCTCGGGCCATGTCCACTTCAGGTGGTCTAATTTACCAATATTTTTGTGCCTGTCTATTTTTCAAGCCTGACATTTAGATTTTCAAAAAAAACTTTTAATTGTTTGTTGCAGGGCGGCGCAATCTTCATGTGTATTCGGTTTTTTCACACGCAAAAACAGCGCGGCGAATATGAGTTGGAGCATCGATTCGAGCGCGGTCCGTCTGGTCGCGTGTCGGCCGCTCAGGCCGCCGCACACCAGAAAATCAATAAATCCGGACCGCCGCCGGGATGACTATCGATTGATCGACGGCGCCAATCATCAGCATCTCTGTTCACCCGACTCATGTCCTTCATTAGTTTCAGGTAAAAAAAATGATATTTTTCGACGGGAAAGTTGTGAAAAAATACAAATTTTTTCAATCAGAAAATTTAATTTTTTGAAAATTTTTATTTTAAAAAAATTTACTGTTTCAAAAATTAGTCATAAGTTTATGTTGATTTCGAAATTCTCAATGAACCAAACAAAGTATAGTACCTTGCTTCCCGTGAGATGTCGGTCACTCGACTGAAAACTCTCAAAGTCAATGAATTTAAAGAGAGCAAATGCGCTCTATTGATAATCATTCACTTTTTTCGTTTTATCGATTCTCTTTTGAAAGTTTGTGATACACAGCCTTTTATGACGTCCTTGAAAAGAGACGCAGAGAAATCAGATTTTTGCAGTTCTGGGTCACGTTTTTTCTGAGGAAAAAAACTATGAAAATTTTTTTTTTATTTCTGACGTGACCTTACATAGTTCATTTTTTATATACTTACATAGTTCATTTCCCGAAAAAAGTCAATTTTGAGAAAATTTCCTTGTTAAAAAAAGAAAGAACGTGAAAATAATACAAACGTGACCTTTCAAACTGCAAATTTCGTGTTTTCTCTGCGTCTCTTTTGATTGGCTTCACATTTTTTTGAAATGTGTGACACGTGGATATCGCTGCGTCTCGTACTCTCTCAAAAATTGTGGTTTGAACTTTGCATTTTTTGACTTCAAAATTTTCCGTTTTTTGAAAATTTCAGATTGCAAACAACTTTCAGGTTTTGCGCACTGATTTTTGACACGCTCTTCTGATGAGAAAATGTCACTTTTTGTTTTTTTAGAAAAAATATTCGAACAAATCTGAAACAGCATAATGGAATTGTGACAAAAACTTATACTTTTGACTCATTTTTGAAACAGTAGATTTTTTTCAAAATCACAAAAGTGAAAAATTTAATTTTTGATTGAAGAAAAGTTTGATGCGGCATCGGGAATCAAAAAAAAAAAATTGATGTTCCTTTAAATTCCCTTGAGCTTTTTTCTTTTTATAAAAATCTCTTGAAATTTCGATGTATGTGGTTCAAAAAATCAAAAATGTTTTTGTCGTGGGTTACTGTACCCGCACACACACAGACATGGTGTTTGCGGACGACAATCTTCCTTTTTTTCTTTTTTTTTCGACCTCACAAAGTACTTTTTTCAATTTTTGAATTCCGAAAGTCGAAGTCTTCAATATTGAGATTTTGATAAACACGAGAAATTAATTTCTGAGTGACCAGGTTTTTGATTACATCAGGCCGGCCCGAAAAACTAAATCTCATCTTTCTCTCAACCTGTCGGGCCGGCCTGGATCTTTTTTCAACGTTTCCCACCGGGTTTTTTTCTGGCCTTCACAAACAAAGCCCGGACCGAAATCTCACAGATTTGCAGGCCCATCGACCTTTCTCCATTTTGCTTCATCCTCACCGCCCCCCTTATCCATTCAATCCACCTCAACATTCTCCAACTCTTCCTCTTCCTCTTCCACTGATTTTCGTGCAAAACGATCCAAATCTCATCATTCCACAACAACATCTTCATCGTCAACAGTTTCAACTCAAGAATGTATGAGATTGCGAACAAGTCGATCATTTTCATCGATTCCAACTATTGATCGAACAATCAGCGAAGATTCAATGTTGATTGTCAAAAAATTGTGAAAACGGGTAAATATTTTTTTTTTTGATGTGTCTAAATATTTTTGTTGAGATAATAATATTTAAAATAAATAAGTTTTTGGGATTTTTTCCATAAAAAAGAGGAGAGACGCAGAGAAAACTACTACTACACGACCTTCCAGAAGAGAATCGATAAGAGTTAGAAAAATCTAAAAAAATTATTATCATTAGAGCGCATTTGCTCTCTCTGAAGAATTTTCCGTGTCATTCAGAAGTGTGACGGACATCTCACGGGAAGCGAGGTGCTATACTTTGTGTGTGGTTTATGTCTGCGTTTCCAATGGAAGAAGACAGCTGTGACCTGACATTTTTCACTTTGAATTTGTTTTGTACTGTTTCTCTGCGTCTCTCTCTCATCTCTAGGCGGAAAAACTTTCATCAAATCCAAAAATTATCACAATTTTTCATGATATCGTACGGGTACAATTAGCACGAAAAAAAGCAGAGAGAGAGAGAGACGCAGAAATATATAGAGAGACAGAGACGCAGAGAATAAAAAAGAAAGGTCACTTTTTTTTATTTTTCGAAAAATGTGAACTTTTTTCAAAAAATCAAGAAAAAACTAGGCCACGTGAATAGTTATTGATTTTTTTTTTGATTTTCCAGATATTTAGAATTAGTGTGACTCCATTTTGCAAGAAAAAAGTGTTCTATTTCTCTGCGTCTCTCTCTTTTTTAATAGAAAAGGGCGTATAATTTTGATCGGAGACCAATTAAAAAACACTGAAAATTCAAAAACTTTGTTATCTGTAAGTTTTGAAACAGTAAAAAAATGAGAAAAAATTTTCGGAAACTTTTTAATTTTTTTTTCACATTTTCTGGCTAGAAAGTCGAATCTAACCGACGGGGTATTTTTTTCACCAAAAAATGTCGATTTCTAGACGTGTCAAAATCAAAAGAGCCCGGGCCTTTAAGCCAAATCTCAGGCCAAAATGTCAATATTTTTCTGCAACTCATTTATCAAACATTGTTGTTCTAAATACCCCCAAAAAATGATGAATTTCTTCAAAAAAAAACCAGAAAAAAAACAAAGTATTTGACTAATGGCGTACATTTTTTGGCTGGGTTACTAATCCTTTTTTTGTTGCCGAAAAATGTTTTTTTTTTTCCTATTTTCTTGTGAGGGAGTGAAAAAAAAAGTTGACAAAAAAATTTTTTTGAAAATTTTTACTGTTTCACAGGTTTGATAAAGTCGAATTTGTTGTTTCGATGTTGCTCCGATCACTTTTACCAAAAAAGAAAAATCAAAAAGTCAAAAAGTTCCCCATGCTAAAACCTTGTTAGCCATGGTATGCATATTTTTAATAGGAACAATAATAACACTTGAAAATATCGAAATCGGATATTTTTGTCTTTTTTGCATCGAGAAGATCTACCTGTTTTTGTTTGTTCACATTGTACAAGAGAATAATGTGTTTACTCGTTTATCTGCCAAAAAAAACAACAATAACAATGGTCTGGGATGTGACCGGTCTGTAGAACGATTTCCGGGAAACGGGAAAAAACTCACTGTTCAAAAAACTCACAGTTAGAAAAAGCTCACAGCTGAAAAACTCACTGTTCAAAAAACTCACAGCTAAAAAACTCACAGTTTTGAAAAAAAAAAACTCTTAAAAAATACTCACAATTTAGAAAAAACTCACAGCTAAAAAAAACTCACAGTAAGAAATACTCACAGTTAGAAAAAAAAAACTCAAATTTCAAAATAAAAACTCAAGTTTTGAAAAAATTCACGGAATTAAAACTGAAACTCACTTTTTTGAAAAAACTCACAGTTCTGAAACACTCACAGTTTTGAAAAATACTCGCAGCTAAAAAAAAACAAAAAAAAAATTACAGTAAAAAAACTCACAGCTAAAAAAACTCACAGTTTTGAAACACTCACAATTTAGAAAAAAATTCAAATTTCAGAAAAAAAAACTCACAGTTTTGAAAAAAAACTCACAGTTGAAAAACTCAAAATCAAAAATAACACAAATTGAAAAAAATTCACAATTTTCAAAAAACTCAACGTTTAACGCTGGCGTTACATGCCAGAAAGTAAAAAAAAAAAACTTAAAAATTTCAATTTTTAAAAAAAATAATTATTCACTGTTCCACTTTCACGCTTTTTTTCACGCAATTACGTACACTAACTCACAACCTTCTAGAACGGAATCGACCGCACAAAAATTATTATCATTAGAGCTCATTTGCTCTCTCTAAATTGATTGATTTTGAAAATGTATGTCCGACAACAGAGAGGATGCGAGGCGCTATACTTTGTGCGTTTCCAATTTTCACTGTGAATCATTTTATTTTTTTCTATGTCTCTCTGCGTCTTACAATGTATTAAAATTAAAACAAACGACGTTTCAAAACTCCCCACATTATGTGTAAAATTTGAAAAAGTTTCAAACCTTCTTTTCCTCCCGTCATCTCGAATCACTCGGGTCTCAGCCAATAATTTCTATTTGTCCAAAATCTCAGAACGAGTCAGAAGTACCCCCGAATCATAACAGCAAAATTTATAGAATTTTTGAAACAGTAAAAAACTTGAAAAAATAATTTTTTTGTTTTTGTCAAATTTTGAGTTCAGAAAATTTTCAGAATAAAACTAAAACTTTTTTTCAGAAAAAAAGTCACCTCAAAATGTTCTTTTTTGAGTGTAATAACCCGTGAACTTTTTCCAAAAATAATTTATTGTTGTTTTTTTTTCTGATTCACTCAAATGAAATAACCCATAAAATATTTGTAAAATTCATAGATTTTTTGAAACAGTAAAATTTTGAAAAATGAAATATATTATTTTCATCAAATTTTGAGTTGGATTTATCTGAAAAAGAAAACTCAAAAAAAAACAAAAATTAAATTATTCACTGTTTAAAATTTCAGAGTTTTCAATTTTTCAAACTTTCTTTTTTTTCTGTATTTTTACTCGTCACTCTGAATTTTTTTGTCAAAAATTAAAAAAAAAATTATTTACTGTTTCAAGTTTTGGAGATAAGAAGGATGACAAAAAAATCTGAAAAATAAAAAAAAAAAATCCAAAAATTTACTGTTTCAAGTTTTATAGATAAAACAAATTTCAAAATTCAACCTAATATATTTCGCCGTACTTGTTCCCAACTCTTCTCAACCTCACAATAAAATTAGGGCTAATTTTTGGTGAAAAGTGGATCGACACTTGATGATGACCTTCTTTATTCGCTAATCCAATAATCCTCCGAGAGAACTACACAACTCTCTCACCCTCTTTCCCTCATTTTTTTTCGTCGAGGTTGATCGAAAACAAACAATTCGTGATTGTTCAAGTGGTGGTCAGAAACAAAAAAAAAAACACACACTTTTCTTTCATTTTCTCTGCGTCTCATGCTCTCTCGTCGCTTGGATTCTAATTCCAGCATGTGTCTGCGTCTCCGGGGGGTTTTTAATCTCTCGCCTCGTTCCACCCAATCGGTTCTATTGTAAATATGTCCTGCGCAGGAGGAGGATCGACGACGAACACACAACCCCCAACAAAACACAATTTTGGCTCCGCCCACTTTTTTTTTGATGCCCTCACTCTTATCCATTTTTTGAGAGCAGTTTTATGGGTTTATTATTTTATTTGTGCTTTTATAAAAGTTGGAGTACTGTAGATATGTTTTTTTTACTTCAAAATTTTTGATTTTTTTCTGAGATTTTTCTTATTGACATTTTATGAGAGCTTTTTTGATCAAATCGGAGTTAAAAATACCCCCGAATCATATCAGTAAGATTTATAGAATTGTTGAAACAGTAAAAAATTTGAAATTTTTTTTCTCATTTTCATCAATTTTTGAGTCCAGAAAAGTTTCAGAAAAAACCAAAACTTTTCTCTGAAGAAAATCACTTTCTTTTTGTCACAAAAAGACCTGAACTCTTTACAAAATAATTTTCGTGGTTATTTTTCATAATAAATCGAATACGGAATAATATTTGTAAAATTTACAGATTTTTTGAAACAGTAAAAAATTTGAAAAATGAATTTTTCATCAAACTTTGAATTAGGTTAAACTTTGTCTGAAAAAAGAAAAAAAAATATTGCGATAATTTCTCACCCGTCACGTGGTTACTGTAGTTCAGATTTCTGCATTAAAAATTTCCAGAAAAATAATTTAGAATTTTTTTTTTGATCAGACAAGGAATGTGGTCCGATTTTTTGAAGTTTTTCAGGATTTACAAACTTTTGGAAGCAAAAACGTATTATTTTTTTTGATTGTCCGAGTCAAAAAAATCTAGCTGACTCTATTTTGTGTGCAAGCAAGAAAAAATAGAAATAACCTAACAATGAGTGTTTGTAGAAATTTTGAAACAGTAAAAATTTTGAAAAAATTGAAAAAATTTAATTTTGATCAATTTTTGACTTGGGGTTTGCATAAAATCAAAATAATAAAGGACATGAAGTGAAAATTCGAGAAAAAAATCTGGGACAATGCTCCAGCAGGTACTAAACCGGGCTCAAACATTTTTTGTTGAAACAGGTCCGGCCCGATTTTTTTTCGAAAATTTTAGAAAACTTGGGTTGGGACCTATCTAGCAAACTTTTCAAGAAATTTATTTCCATTAATTCAAACTCTATACGCCCAACATTTATTATATTTTTGAAACAGTAAAATTTTGAGAAAAAAACGTTGCTAAAATTTCAAATTTATTGTGCTTGATCATTTGAACCGGAACATTGTTAATTGGTCAGTTTTTCAAATCTCCAACCCATGTTGACTTTTGTCTATTTTGTGTCTACCTGCCGCACTTCTTTTTTTTTTGCTGTTGCCTGTGTAAATATTCTCTGACCACCACCACCACACCTGTCTTGTTTGTCCATCCATTTTATTCTCCGTCTCAATTTTCTCCGTTTTCTATTTTTAATTCCAACATTTTCAGCTCTATGCGCCTTCTTGTTCTTCTACTGATTACTGTAGCTACAGTATGCTTGACGTATGACATCGAGTGTAAATGGAAAAATAATATATCAGGTAAGAAAAACTATGGAAATTTATATTGGCAAGTGAGGCGCCGAGAAAATGTCCCGTCGATAGCTCAGTTGGTAGAGCGGAGGACTGTAGAGTCAGTGGGTATCCTTAGGTCGCTGGTTCGAATCCGGCTCGACGGAATTGTTTTTTTTTTTTCAATTTTTTTCCGCGATGGTTATTTTACTCTCATGATTCTTGACCCAAAATTGTATAATTGAGTGTGTACGTTTTTTGTTGAATTCAACCAGTCAAAAAGAAACGCAAGATTGACCATTTGAATCGACACCGCGCGGAAAAAGAAGATAATTGTTTTTCGAAAATGCGCTAATCGTCGCTATGGGGATTTTTGATGGTTTTATTATTTTGTTGCAGATATCGAAGATGTTGCACATCATAAATATCAGGTTTTGGAAGAATGCTTGTTTTATAAATTGACAAATGAGGCCGATCGAATGCAAGGTTAGTAAGAGGAGGTGTTGCAAACATTTGGCGGGTTTGGAGTTTTCAGGAAAATCCAACTCTCTGATGCTTCTTCCACCTACAGTAGCCGCCGGCGAAACGCTTGAAGTTCAAATTTTGGATGGGTCTATTAGAGAAATGTGGATGAATGAGATTTTCAGAGAGATGAATATTAACGGGTTCTTGAAAGTTGTAAGTTTTCGGCCGGCCCGGGTTTGGTTTTTTCGGGCCCGAAAACTGGGGCCCGAAAATCATAGAAACCATGAAAATTATGATTTTTTTTTTTTGCAGTCCTGGAAAGATCGTCGACTTCGTTGGAATCCGGATGAGTGGAAGACGGAAAATTTGAAAATCAAGTCTTTGGGAAGACTATGGGTGCCTGACATCAACTCGGATAAGTTAGTTCTTCTTGGGCTCAGAAAATTGGCTAAAATTTGCATATCTGAGGGTTTTTTTTGATTTTGGAAATTTTCGAAAAACAAACTTTGACCAAAAACCAGAACATTTCAGAAAATCATAACAATTTCATCTCGATTTTTCTGATTATGTCAAATTCTTGAAACAGTAAATTTTTAAAAAATCACAATCACATAAAATCTATTTTCGAAACAAGACCTATTAAACTACAGTAACCCATAAAAATTACTCAAAAAAATCCATTATGTTGAAACTACAGTACTCCTCATTATTTTTGAATATCCCCCAGTTATGTGAAAAAATGCATTAGTTGGAAAAGTTTTTTTTTAGAAAATCGAGGGGCTGGAAATTTTAGGAAGTTAGAGGTTCACATAAAACTCACTGATTTTTTGAAAGTTTGGAAATTAGGTCGAAGTAAAATTTTTTGTATAACGGAGCATCGTACTAATCGAGTCTTGTTTGAGTTTATCTAACTTTATCAAATTTTTGAAACAGTGAAAATTTTGTATTCTCAGTAACTTCATAAAAATATTTTTCAGAATCTGAAGAGGCCATACAATTTTAATAAAACGTGCAGAAAAATTGATTGTTTATAGAGTTTTTGAAACAGTAAAAATCTGAAAAAATTCATATCTAAAATTTCAACAAAAGTTTCACAAAAATTGTAATTTTTCTCGTGACCTCACTTGAATGTTTTACTCATTTCGCAGAATTTCAAAATTCGCAAATGTCAGAAAAAATTTAGTTTCAAAAATTTCGAATTATCGAATTCAAAACTTTTATCAAAATCGCACCTAGATCTTGTTCGAGATGTGCTTGAACTTTTAACTCACATAAAATTTTTTCGAAATAAGACTCATCAACCTACAGTAACCCATAAACATTACTAAAAAAAATCCATTATGTTGTAAACTACAGTACTCCTCATTACTTTTAAAGATCCTTCGTTATGTGGAAAAATGCATTAGTTCAAAAAAGTTTTTTTTTTAGAAATTTTTGGAAGTTAGGGATTCACATAAAAGCGTAACTCACTGATTTTTTGAAAGTTTGAAAATAAAATGAAAGTAGCGGAGCATCGTACTGATCGAGTCTTTGTTGGGTTTGTCAAATTATATCAAATTTTTGAAACAGTGAAAATTTGGATTTTCAGTAACTTTATAAAAGTATTTTTCAGAATAGTGTTAATACTACGAAAAAAAAGTCAAAAAAAAATCAAAAACGAGAAAAAATATTTAATTTTCATAAAATTTTTGAAACAGTAAAAATATTTAGAAAATGAAAATTTTCAGATGAGCTATTTTTTCTCATAGAAACTATTATTATAGAGTTTTAGAAAATTGACATCAAAATAAAAAAAAATTTCAAAAAATTGTCGTTTTACCTGTATTTCTGAATGGGTCTTAAAAATGTCAATTTTGACGCCATTTTTTCACCCAAGTTCAATTTTTCCTCATTTCGCAAAATTTCAAAATAAGCAAAAGTCAGAAGTAAGATTTCTCCATGTTTCAGACCCAAAATTTTTTTTTGAAAAAAAAACGAAATATTTTTGCAGGCACCAAACAGTCGCGCAATCAGTGGATTACGTAACATTCAACGATTTGCAAAGTAATTCGAACGGAAATGTGACGGCTCGATTGGAGTTTCGAATGCATGCACAATGCGAAATCGACTATACCGAATATCCGAACGACAAAAAACATTGCTGTTTCACACTTCAGTCGTCACTTTATAAAAGATACATTAAATATTTCATTGAGCATGAGGGAGGAAGTGGTGAGTTTTTTGAAATTTTTTGGAATTTTTTCATTGGGACTAATCGGCATTATCGTCATCTTTTGGAATAAGTATTCTTTTTGAAACAGTAATAATTTGAAAAATCAAAAATTTTCATTTTCCACGACCTTTCAGAAGGGAATCGATGAAAGTGAGAGAGTGCTCAAAAAGTATTATCATTGGAGCGCATTTGCTCTCTCTAAATTTATAGAATTTGAGAGTTCTCCAAGAGGTCATTCAACCGTGTGACCGACATTTCACGGGAAGCGAGGCGCTATACTTTGTGTGTGGTTTTTGTCTGCGTTTCCAATGGAAAAAGGTCGCTCTCACCTGAAAGTTTTCACTGTGAATTCATTTTGCTCTGTTTCTCTGTGTCTCCCTCGAGGGAAAAACTCTCATCGATCCCATTTTTACTCTTGTCTGAAATGGCGTGTTTCATCACACCTCAGTCTCAGGCTAAAATTCAAAAAAATATTTTTCAAGCATTTTGTCTAGTTTTTGATTGGTTTGGAGAAATGCAACTAGTTAACCATCGTCATTATCGTCATCTCATCGAATGAGTATTCTTTTTGAAACAGTAATAATTTCAAAAATAAAAAAAAATTATTTTCATCACATTTCAGCTGTATTTTAGCCTAGGCTTTGTGAGATGCAAAAAGTCTTTTTTAAGCAGTTCACGTTTTATTTTTAATTTTATCTAGTTTTTGGAAATTTTTTTGAGTAGTTTCATACATATTTTTGACTAAAATAAAAAAATCAATTGTTCAAGCAGTCTACGCTTTAATTTTGTCTGATTTTTGAAACAGTGAAATTTTGAATTTTTCGGGTTTTTCAAACTTCACACTTTTATAGAACTTTTGATTTTTAATCGATTTTTTTTTGGTTCATGTTTGAATATTTTTTTGAGACTTTTTTGTACAAATTTCGTTGAAAAATTTCAAAGTCAACTTTCAATTTCATCGATTTTTTGAAACAGGGAAAACTTTAAACTTTTTTTTTCGATTTATTCAATTTTTTTTTCAAAAATTACAAATTCTTGCAGATATGCTCGACATGTCGAATATTCGCACAAATTGGCATGTTGATCGTAGCAATTCGTGGATTCTTAAAAGAACACAGGATGGAGATAACAGGTCAGTTTCAAACACAAAAACCGGCTAAAATTTTTTACAAAAAAAATATTTGTTTCAATTATCAAATTTAGCCGGTTCTTGCAGTTGAAATTGAAAAGCGAAAAAAGTTGATATATTTTTTTTCAAAAAATAGTGTGCCCCGACATCTCACGGGTTACCGTGGCTGCATGTGCGCTCTAGCGAATTGTGTGTTTTCATTTTTTGAAATAGTTTTTTTTCTGCACACTTTCTCAACTATTACAAGATGAAAACTTCGATAAGTGTGATATTATTTTTTTTCAAAATTCACTGAAACAGTAAAAATTTCAAAATTCGAAAAAAAATCGATCACAGATTTTTGACATTTTTGCGGGCGGAGGTGGAGAAAAAAAACCACAAAAAAGAGATAATTTTTTGACAGTTTTTAGGTACTGTAGCGCCGTGGTTTACCACATTTTTCAGAACTTTTTTCGATTTTTGAACTTTTTTCTGAATTCCCAGATTTTCTGCCCGATTTTTTCTAATTTCCAAAGCGGCTAGAACTTTGATGGTAGGAAAAAAAACATAATTCTATATTTTCTGAAACAGTAAAATTTTCATTTTTCCAAAAAAATTTCGAAATCTCTTTTTTCTCGCAAGAAAAAAACTGAAGAGTGCGAGCAAAAGTCAACAAAACATTTATAAATCACAAAAAAATCTCATTAAGTTCTATCAGTTATATCGACACTGTACGGAACATTGAGATTTCTGAAATTAAAAAAAAAATTACTGTTTCTCCGTTATGTTGACCTACCCATCAACAACCGGAACTTCTTGAAGATGCATTTTGAATTCTAGTAGTCTCGGTTTGGTTGTGCATGAATGTATGATAGACACAAAAGGTTCGTGGTAGTTCTGTATTGATTTTAGGGCTACGCGACGTTTCGAAACCGCGACATTTCGCAACCAAATAAAGAATATCCAAAAGATGATGTTTTTCTTTCCCCTTTCAATAAATGTATATACCGACATTTCACTGGATACGCCATACATTAAGAGAAACAAATATTCTTCCTTTTTTTCTTTGGAATTTCGTGTGGTTTCGAAATGTCGCGATTTCGAAATGTCGCGTTTTCAAAGCTCTGCGATGAAAAATGAAACATATAGGTTTAGGTCTGAATTTTCAAAAGTTTTTTTTCTGAAAATGTTTGACGTTGGGAGAGACGCAAAGAAAACAGACTCCGAAAGAACTACACAATTTCAAATGCGCTCCATGGCTCTTTATAAGATTCTAACTTTTTTCGAAAATTTCCACTTTGCCTACTTTTTCAGATTTTTATTTTTTGGAAAAGTTTATCTACTTCTGAAACAGATAGGTTTCTGAACTTTGTGAAGCTTTTTTCTGGGAACTTTTGAGGTTGAGAGAGAGAGAGAGAGAGAGAGACGCAGAGAAAAATGAAATCCAAAAGAACTACACAGAGGTTGTCACGATGGAAAAGTGGACTTCAATGAGTGTCGTTTCATGTTTTGTGTTATGTTGATTTCCTGAAACAGTAAATTTTTCATTTTCGAAAACAAAAAAAATATGAAACTTTCGAACTTTTAGGAGTTGTGGAGGGAAAAACACAGAAATAAAAATATTTTGAGTTTTTTTTTATATTTTCTGAAACAGTAAATTTTTATTTTTGTCATAAAAAGGAAAAATATTGAACAATAGTTGAAACTGAACTGAAACAGTAAAAAACCAAACTTTCGAACTTATTTCATGAAGTTTCAGAGCGGAAAAATTGGAAATCTGTCTGGCAGTCAATCGTAAATCATCGACGCTTGCTCTCGAGCTCACTCTTCCCGTCCTCATCTCGGCTCTGATCCTCCTAATCGCCCCGTTTTTCGGCAAATTTCACCAACAAATCTATGTCAAAATGTTTGCACTTCTTCTCCAATTTCTCAGTTTTCAATTTCTTGCCGAAAAAACGCCGCAAATCGGGTTTGGTAGTACGGTTCCGAAGATTTGTGAGTTTTTTCTCGAAGTTTCTCGAAAAATGGAGGTTTCAGATGTGTTCTATGCGTTCACCATTGGAATGACTGTGTTGTCATTGATCGCGACGGTGATGATTTCGGCGATGAGTCGTGTCAAGAGAAATGTTCCGCCGGCACATCGGTACACTTTGTTGGCGTCGGTTTTGAACGCGAATCTTTGCTGTGGTTCGGAAGAGGAACCGACAACTGATGGCACTTCGAAGGTGAGATTTTGGGCCGATTTGGGTCGGCCCGGGATTTGAAAATATCCGAAAAATTCGAAATTTCTAGAAGAGCATAAGTTTAGACATGGTTTTTATAAATTGCAGAAAAAAAGTGCAAAAATTAGGCTGGACCGGGGTTTTTTGACGGGCAGAAAAGTCAAAAATGTCAGGCCCGGCCCGGGTTTTCGGGCCAGGCTTTGTCAGAAATTATCCTCGGATTTTTTTTTTCAAAATTGGAGTTCTGAGAAAAATTATCGGAAAGTGCTTCTGATAAAAAATCGTCAGAAAATTTTTGCCGAAGTCATTTTTCCAAAAAGAAGGATTTTTTTCATTGTTTTTTTTTCAAAATTTTTTCCTGGATAAGTTTTTCCAAAAAAAAAAAATGATCGAAAAATAAAAAAATTATCAGAAGTATTTTTCGAATTTTTTTCAGAACTCAGTTTTCCAAAAAAAAAATGGGGAAATTTTTTTTCGAAGTTTTTTCCCATAAAATTTTTTTTATTCAAAATGTTTTTTCTGTGTAAACTTTCCAAAAAAACTTGATCAAAAAGCTAAAAAAAATTATATTTTTTTCAAAAAATTTTATCGAAAAGTAGAAAAATTTCATTTTTCCAATTTTTTTCTCGGAAAATTCGGGATTTCAGAAAAACTGAAATTCGAATTTCGAAAATCCGAGGTTAATAATTTTTTTGACGTTGAGTTTTTCCTGCTCTTCATTTTCAACTTCAAACAATGTTTTCAGTCGCGCTGCGTGTCCGCGACGCGGCCCGCAAAAAAACCACGTGTCAAAAATAAATAAACCTAGATGTCTCAGGACACCTCTTCGGACTGGCTCCAAATTCATTCTGCTCTCAACAATATTGCCTCAATCTTCTTGATTCTTGTCTACATCATCGGTACTATTTCGATCGCTTTTTAAACATTTTTTTAACTTTCAAAAATTGAACTTTGCAATTATTTATTCTACCGCTTTTTCTGTACATTGTTTGTCAATAAAAAAAGTTCTCAAAAAACTCTATTTTTAGGTCAACAAAATTTTGAAAAATTTGACCTTTTCTCTGAATTTCTTAATTATATTTTTTCAGGCCACGCCCACAAAACTGTGTCTGATCTAGAAAAATGTGCGAAGGCATTTTTTTTCAATGAAATTAATTTTCTAACAACCGTATTTGTTATTAAAAACTTTTTGAAACAGTAATTTTTCAGTGAAACGTTTACAGATAAATTTTCAGATAAATGAAAAAAATCTTTGAATTCTAAAAAAAGCTCGACCAGAAACGGAATAAAAAATCGGGCCGGCCCGAAAAATTAGTTTTTGAAATTCTTTAATTTTTGAAACTAGTTTTTTAAAAATTTAAATTTTCAAAGTTTGAAGTTTTAAACCAGAATATTCGCCAAAAAATGTTTCTCTACAAATCATTCATTCATTCATTCATTCATGTAATTAGCCACTTGCTACTCCATTGTAATCAATTGTGCCAGTCTTCAAATCGGTAACCATTGTGCACGTAAACGCCCAATTTCTTTCCGTGCATCTGAACAGGAATTTCATCTAAAATATTTGGGAAGTCGAGATATGTGGCGGGGCAGCTCAATTGGTTACGCGTTAGTTTAGAGCGTGAGAGGTCGATGGTTCGATTCCTCACACGGGCAATTTTTTTTTTTTGAAATTTGTTCAACTCACCCCCAATCGTGAACACCATAGTCAGCACCATTCCAAACGACACAATATTCCGATGATCCTTCCGGTTGATCCGATCCCAATTTGTCAAGCATCACACGAATTCCTTCCTCGTTACTAACATCGTCTGGATCGTAAAATGTCTTAGTTTCATAACAAGGATCTCCCGCTGTACGACTTCTATAACGACACCAACTCGACTTCTTCATGCTGAACCATCCAGTGCCAAAACTGACGATCAAATCCAACTCGTCAGCCGTGTGCCAACCGGCCAAATTCGCCTTATAATTGTCGACACAATATTGTCGCGCCTCGTCGCGCTTCATCCCCTGCGTATGATAGCGATGACAGGCTCGCGAACCGTCCGGACGAATATACTCGATCCATTGGCTGGGACACGGGTCGTAGGAGCCGATTCCGCTGAACATCACGTCGCACAACATCGGAGCGGGGCGTGGTCGTGTGCCGTAGAACTCGTAGTTGCCGTCGGCTTGGTAGGCCAACATGATCGCCTTGTTCTCACCGGTGTGCCACTGCTGCCCGTCGGGACAACCTTTACAAGGGTTCGTCTTGTATCCTCCTTTCCAGAGCCATCGACTGTTTGTGCCCCAACAAGTAGTCTTGAAAAATTTTTTTTTTTTTTTTGAAATTTTTGAAATTTTTGCTCTTTTTTCTGAGCTCTGAAATTGTTCAAACTTTCAGAAAAAAAACAACAGTAGTAGTAGTCTGCACATTTTTGGAAATTCAAAAAAATAATGTCAAATCGAAGAATTTTATTTGGAAAAGTGTGTATACAACACTCCCCTTTGCCTCTTGTTTAGCACAAGTGTGAAAGCGGAGTGTCGTGAGGTGAGCATTGGAATAGCTTTGGTTTCCTGTTTTTTTTGCTCTTTTTTCTGAGCTCTAAAATCTCCGAAAATTGAACTTTCCAAAATTTCAGAAAAAAAAAACTACAGTAGCCTTTTTGGAAATCCCAAAAATGAGTTTTCGAATTTTCCAGGATCGCAGAAGTACTGTAGTTTGAGCCAAACTTTCTGGCTCAAAAAATGAGATGTTTTTTTAGGGCCGAAAAATGAACTTGAGACCAGAAATTTTGCTCCGAAACCTACAGTACTTTTCCGAGGCAGAAAATTCGGAATGTTTTACAAAAATTTGAAAACTTTCAAAAAAAAAACTACAGTAGTCTGCACATTTTTGGAAATCTCAAAACTAATGTAAAATTAAGGATAATAATTTCGAATTTTCGGGTACTGTAGTTTGAGCCAAAATTTCGGGGCGACAAATGAACTACAGTACTCTAGAGGCGCAAAATTTTGAAAAATTTTCTCTGGCACTCTCTTCTTTTCGTGTTGTCTTTCACAGGTGGTGTGTACAACACTCCGCTTTGCCCCTTGTTTAGCACAAGTGTAAAAGCGAAGTGTTGTAGGGTGAAAAAAATTTGAAGACGAACCATTGGAACTTTGGGATCAAGCCAAGCGCTCGATGCCGAACACCAGTGATAAACAGCGTTTTGGCAATAACGAAACGGTGAAAGTAAAACCATGTTCTCGTTGAGTTGGTTGCCGAGTTTTGTCATAAATGAAATCTTTGGATCAAACATTTTGACATTTTTCGAATCCATCAAAACACTCATTGATTGTTGACAATAAACTTGATGGTGTTCGAACAATGTGTCGTGGCTGGAAAAAAAAAGATTTTTTTCTGGTGGAAAATTTTGATGAAAACATCTATTTGTAATTTTCATGTTTTCTGGTAGAAAAAATCCGAAAATTGTCACTTCTCAGTTTCGAAATTCAAGTTTTGAACTTTTAAAAAAAATTTTAACTTCAAATTTTTACGGACAAAATATTTTGACCAATTTTTTTTTTTTTTGAAAAAATAACCTCAGAAAAAAGTTCCTTAAATTTGTGAGAAAAACTTTGTTTTTTATGGAATCAGTTTCACAAAAAAAATTTGGCAAATTTTTTCACCAAAATATTTGAGAATTTTTTTTATCTAAAAACGTCTCTCAGAAAAATTTTCTAATGAAAAGATCCCGAAAAAAAATTCGACGAAATTTTCGCCAAAAATGATTTCTGAAAAAAATTAAATTTCTAACAACTAAACTTTTCATGAATTCGGGAATTTTTTTTCGAAAAACTTCCGAATTTTTTTTGAAAATATTGTTTTCTAAAAAAAAATGGTTCAAAGTTTTCCGGAAAAAAACCGAAATTTGAAAAAAAAATTGGAAAAGAAAAATTTTTCTGAAAATTTTCGCCAAAAATGATTTCTGAAAAAATTAATTTTTACGGCTAGATCTTTCAGAAATTCGCGAAAAAAAATTTTCTCTGAAAATTTCTGTTAGAAAAATGATTTCTGTAAAAAAGATATTGGAAAAAAAAATTGAAATTTTTTCGCTTTCTTACAGTAACCTGAATATTTGATCTAATCTTTTTCTGCCGCCATTTTTTTTGCCCCAATAATAAACTAGTAGTTGAACTAACATACTTAAGCCTCAAAGTTTGCTATAATTAATAGGAGTTTTGAAACAGGGATTTTTTCAAATTTCAAATTTTTGTTTTCGATCATTTTCGACCAATCCTGGTTCAAACTCACATGTTAAGATCTGGCAAATAGTGATTGAACGTTCTCCACGCGCTGAATTCTCCCTGAACCACACTCGGTTGAATGTATTTGGCCAACATTTCAATTTTCGATCGCAACAACATCGGTGTGTCATTCGGCGTGTATTGACAAACAACCATCGCAAGATGATCATTCGGAATTTTGACAAGACTATTAGTGCTAACACCATAAAAACTAGCCGTGCCATAGACCATCGCATATTGTGGACCACTATCGTGTTCGACATCAAACAACACTCCGTTCTCGTCAATTTTCGCCCAAATCGCTGAGATATCTTTGAACAGCAACCCGATGAAACCAGCGGTCCGTTCGTCGTGATGTTGATAGAGTCGAAGACCGGCCGACGTGCAAATTTGTTCAGCTTTCACAAAAACCTCCGATTTTCGACCATTTTCAATGCGGAAACATCGACCGTTGATTTGTTTGAAACCGTTTCGACAGACGAACAATGATTCAAAATCGCACGCGATAAAACCTATATTATCGACACGTGCTTCGGTCGTGTGAAACGGCGAATAGTGTTTGCAAGCACGTTCAGCTTCTTCCTGATCATTCACCAAAATTCCGCCGAAATTAGCGTCTTTACATTTTGCACCTTGTGTCACTACCTGAATTATGACAATTTTTCAAAAAATTCCTGTTTCAAAGTTTGTACTATTAACATGCATTGAAAGTTGATTTTTAATTCAATTTTTTTGATTGAGGGTTGGATATTTTTTTTTTCGAGTTTCGTTATTTTCAAAGTTAAAGTTATCCTGTAAAATGATTTTTCCCATGTTCATAAAAATTCCCAGAGTCCTCCATTTGAAGCACAGACAACCACACACAAAGTATAGCGCGTCGCTTCCCGTGAGATGTCGGTCACACGGTTCAATGACCTCTCGGAAATCTCTGTGAACATTTCAAAGAGAGCAAGTTCGCTCTAATGATAATCATTTCTTCGGGTTTTTAAAGACACCCTATTCTTATTTTCATAAAATATTAATTTTTTTCGATGTACATGGCTCAAAAAACCAAAAATGTTTGAAAGAAAAAACAAAACAATTTCTGTCGTGGGTTACTGTACCCGCACACACACACAAATGGTGTTTACGGACGCCAATCTTCCAGAGAACGAATTCAAAAACAGTTGTTTCAATTAAAAAATAAGGGTTTAAAATCGGGCCTTTTTAAAAATTTACTGAATTAGACCATTTTTCAAAAAATTACTGTTTCAAAATTTGTACTTTTAGGAAGAAATTTGAAACGTTTGATCCTCTTGCTTTCGGTTCACCCGTCTGATTTTTGACCTTTTTTTCTGAATCACACCCGCCCAAAAATCCCACCCAAACCCTAATGCTAACTCACATTGTTCACCGGCTGTGTTAAGGATAAAGTTCCTCCGACGTTTTTGCAAAATTCGACGAATGATTCGTCTTGTGGAACGGCGTATATTGAGCGGATCAGGAGAAATACCAAAAGCAGCAAACTTTTGTATTTTCCTTCTTTCATTTTTGACAAAAAAATGGAGTTTTCATTTTTCGGCTCAGCTTTTTATTCTATTTTTTGATCTAGATTTGATGATTTTATCTCAAAGTCACGTTGAAAACATTTTTACGTGAAAATTTTGTTGCAAAAGACACATCATGTTCTAAAAAAAAAATCGTATTTGTTATTAAAACTTTTTTGAAACAGGAAATTTTTCAAAAAAAAAAAAACACTTTTTCCGATATATTTTCAAAGAATAATCATAGTTTTCCAAATATTTTTCACCGAAAATGTGGGCAGATTTTCAGAAAAAAATCAAAAACAAAAAAATTACCGCGACATTTTCGAAACCGCTTGAAATTAAAAAAAAAATTTCGTAGTTTTTTCCCGATGCGGTTTCGAAACGTCCCGTAGCCCAAAATCTAGGTCAAAAATCAAAATTTTCAAAATGCCAAAAAGATTATAAAATTTTTCCCTGGCCTAGAAAAAAAATAGTTCGACCACATCTTTTTGAGGGAATTTTTGAGTCTTCCCTGAATTTTTTTTTTAAAAAACAATCACATAAACAATTATCATCGACATTATTTCAAAAGTCTTGAATACGAGATGATGGCTTTCCTGAAAAAATCAACAAATTTCTCCACACTTCCCTTTTCAACCCAACTTTTGACTCGTCGAAACATCTGGGAACCGAATCGGTTCAAGTATCACATACTCGCCGTCCTCTCGACAATTGTGTTGAATATAGCCGAATAGTTCGAAGCTGCCCTGAACAAAAAAAGTCTAGGTCTTTTTTTTTGGCAAAATCTTGACTTACATCATCAACCGGCCCGTCATCGGGGGCTTGGCCCATTTTTGTGATTGTTTGAGATGATTTTGATGTACATACAGAACCAGTCCACCCGAGAAAATCGTGAGCTCTGCAATTTCAAGTTTCTAGATTTGAAAAGCCCGAAAAATTGATTATCATTAGAGCGAACTTGCTCTCTTTGCTCCGAGAGAGAGGTCATTCAATCGATTGACCGACATCTCACGGGACGCGAGGCGCTATACTTTGTGTGTGGTTGTCCGCGCTTCCAATGGAGGATTTGAGCTTTGACTGGGAATTTTTATGCAAAATTATTTTTTTACTGTTTCAAAAAATTATTAAAATGTAATTTTTCCAAAATGCTCTTAGTTTTCAATGCACCATTCCAGAACAACATAAAACCGCAAGTTATCTTCCCTTACTTTCATCGGCCGCGAAGCGTGTCCGCGTTGCGGCCCTCATCTCGAAAAGACAGACGTCCGCGTCGCCCACACGCAGCGCGGATGACGATGTTCATGATGCGCTATTTTTGCATCACCTCTCTTCATTTCGATTTAATTTTTGTCACTTTTTTTAATGAAACATACGTCATGAGATCCTTCTCAAAATAGGTCAATCGAGCACACCAAGGTCTTTGATATGAGCAATGAAGATTGGCGTTGAACACGAATTCGGTGGCCAATGAGGAAGCAAAAAGCAACGAGAAAATTTGGAGAATTCTCATTTTTCAATGCAATGTGTGATTTTTTGAGAAATGAAAATGTGTGGGCTAATTAAATTATTGAAACGATCATGGAAATGTCAAAAAGATGTTTTCAACATGTTCAAAATTTTTAAAACCTGTAGGGGGAAGTTCCTTACCGCGCGTCGGCCCAAGAAAAAACGGCATCTTATATAGTATCTCGTGTACCGACATCTCACTGGTGACGGGGCGCGCCATATCTCTCGTTTGAGTGGGCGGAGCTTATCAGTTTATCCTTCTTTTTCTACTATTTTTCGGCCAGAAACCTACTAATTTTCAGTTTTAGCTGAAAACTGGCTAGATAAGATTAGCATATTTATCAAGTACATGAAACAGTAAAAATTTTCAAACACTTTCTTCGATTTTTCCAGCGAGATGAACTTCAAACTTCATCGGGATATAGCCATGAGTCGGGATTTTTCTGCAAAAATTCGACTGCGGAGCGTGTCCGCGACGCGGCTCGCGCTCGCAGACACGCAGCGCGCACGACGATATTCATACCAACCTAATATTTTTTGGCAATTCTCCCAAATGTGTCTCAATTGTTGTATGGTTCAAAGTCTCTTCACAATTGTGCTCGATTTTTGCATAAAATTGGTGATTTTGCTGAAAATATTTGTTTTTCTTCGAAAAATTCGCTGAAACTTGTATACCTCTACGATTAGATGTTTGACATGCGTCTCGATTTTCTTCTCCCGATCATATGAACATCTCCAAGTAGATCTCCCGATCTCACCCTCATTACTAAAAAAAAGAGGTTTCAGGGTGTATTTATGGCTAACCCACTAAGTATTGCGATCAATAATCTCGTATTTTAGACACCAGAAAGGTTGGGGACAATGAAATGTGCCGATGAACTTGACATTTGTTTCGCGAGCAAAGGAAAAATTGATAGAGAGAAATGAGATGATTATAATGAACAGGTTCATTTTCGAAAAAATGAATTGACAGAAATCACCGGGGAAATGAGGAAGGAAGAGGTCACGTTAAACATTTTTTTGCGTTTGAAAAAATTTACTGTTTCAAGAAAAATATGATGAAAAGTTTTAATTTCTCTCGCAAACATTTTTTTTTGAAATTTTTACTGTTTCAAGAAAAGTATTAGTGAATAATCATAATTTTCAATATTTATTTGAAAACACAAACACCATCGCAGGGATTTTAGGCTCCGCTCACTTACTGGCAATTGTATCGCACAGTTTTTTTTTGCGCTAGTATTCAAATTTTGCATAGTTTTCTACATACCTTAAACTGTGTGCGGCAAAACTGCAAAAACTAAACCACTGTTTTTTTTTCGTATGTGTGTTAAAATTTTTACTGTTCTATGAGTATTGAAAATTTCAGCGGATTTCGGTTAAAAAAAGCAGATGCTGGCAAAAATCGGACCTGAACGAAAAATGCGCAGTTTTTTTCGGTCCCAAAAAAATTTGGTAAAAATATGTGGTCGGGCCCGAAAAATTCAAAAAAATTAAAATCCAAAAAACTAAAATTTCAGGCCAAATTCATGCTTTGCTCAAACCGGCTAAGCCACAAAAAATCCGCTCAGGTTAATTTTGAGATTTTGGATTTAAAAAAAAATGCTTCTGGCTCGACTTTTTGGTGTGGACCTGATTTTGATCAAATTTTTTATCCGGCCCGAAATATTTTCCAAAGTCACGCAATGTTCAAAAAATCAAAAATCAATAACCAATTTTTTCATTCGATTATAGCTTGAGAAGCCCATAAAAATCGAATTTTGCCCCCAATTTCATCATCATTTTGAAAATGAATGTTCTTCTTCTCCTTGCTCTCTCAACATTCGTCGGTTTGACAATCGCCAACACAGAAACATTGTTCGCTTTCTCCGCCACAATCAATTGTCGTCATCAACCGTACTGGTGTGTTCAACTCGAGTACATCGAGAAGGATCTTTTCAGGTAAGGAAAACATGACAGTAGAGAAAATGGGTCAGATACAAACACATTTTTTGAAAAAATTTGGCGCCAAAATTTTCAAATTTTCACTTTTCGCACCAAGATTTTTGAGTTTCTATTTTTCGCGCCAAAATTTCTGATTTTTTGAATGTCGCGCAAAATTTGGAAACTCGAAAAGTACTTAAGTTTGGCGTTAACATTTTTCGGAACTTCAATTTCTCACAAACTTTTGAAAAAAAATTGAAACAAAATTTTGTCGTCAATATTTCTTGTGGGAATTTCAATTTCGCGCCAAAATTATTGAATTTTGGGTGAATTTCAAAAACTCTAAAATCGAGCGGACCAGGAGCATCTGAATTTAGCCTCAAAATTTCAGCCTTTTCTTTGGTCCCGCGCCAAATGAAAAAATTCAAATTTTTTGGAACTTTGAGTTTTCGCGCCAAAATCTCTGCTCTTTCAAATCTCCCGCGAGTTTTGACAACAAAAAAACTTCGGCGTTAAATTTTTTCAAATTTTATCTTCGCGCCAATTTTGAAAATTCAAATATTTTGAAACGTGAGTTTCGACGCCAAAATATTTCGATTTTTGAATTTCACTTTTCGGGCCAAAATTTCTGATTTTCTGAATCTCGCGAAAGTTGAAAAAATTCAAATATTTTAAAGTGAAATTTTTGGCGCCAAAATTTTTGAACTTTTCGAATCTCAATTTATAATTTGGCGCCAAATCCAGTTTTTCAAAATGTACTTTTTCAGGGCCATTTTTTGCCTCTCTTTTTTGATCCACCCAACAACAAAGTTCAAATTTTCAGTGTCGATGACAAGATTGCCAAAACCGCCTGGCAGTGTACCTATGAATCACAACAAAACATTTTGACACGTGGCACACAAAAAGGAGATGGTATTCTTCTCGATGTCAGTTTTTGTTTTTGCGCAAAAATCAGGAAAAATTGATATTTTCAGCTCGAATATGAACTTGCTGTGAGGGTGAATCATAGTTGTCGTGCTCATGGAAAAACTGCGCAGTTCGTGCACAGCTTGCCGAATAGGTTGACCGAGGAAAGGTGGGTCGAAAAAATTGAAGAAATTTTATTTTGTCATGATTCCGCTCATTAAAATTTCGCAAAGAAAAATTATAGAAAAATTGAAACAGTAAAAATTTCAAAAAACAAAAAAAACTTTTTTTTCAGATTTGCACCAGTCGACTACACCCTCAACTTGGATCGCTAAACTTTTAAACTTTTTTTTTTGATAAATATTGATTCATGGGATTATCATTAGAGCGAACTTGCTCTTTCTAAATTAATGGATTCAGAGAATTTTCCGAGAGGTCATTCAATCGTGTGACCGACATCTCACGGGACGCGATGCGCTATACTTTGTGTGTGGTTGTCTGCGTTTCGGGGAAGTTTTTGTTATTTTTGAGAAAAAAAATGTTTTTTACTGTTTTAAAACATCTTCCAGATTGATTTGTACTTCTCTCGGAATATTGTTTTGCTTCATTTCCGAAAAAAAATCGACTTCGTGAATCGAGCTACTTTTTGATCGGTAAGAAGATATAGAGCTATTGAAACAGTAAAAATTTGAAACATTTTAAAAAAAAGATATTCTTACCGGTTGACTGCATCCTCAACTTTGATGGTCAAGTTTTGAAAATTTCAAATATTTTTGAAAAATACAACAAATGACCTAGACTTGAGTCAAGTTTCCAAAAATTTTCGAAAAAAAATAGAAAATAAACGTAAAAATAATACAAACGTGACCTTTCGAAGGGAAAATTTTTTGTTTTTCTCTGCGTCTCTTAATACTCTTGAAGAGAGACGCAGAGAAAAATCATGGGTCGGGCCATTTTTTGGGGTCAGCGAGAGGTTTTTGAAAAACGGCCGGCCCGAAATGATCAAAATGTTGGACCTGACAGAGTGAAAAAACATACAAAAAATTTATTTTCAAAAAAAAGGCTAAAATTTCCATAAACCTAGAGTCCCAACTCGTAGACAATCTCAGCAAATCTGAAAAACTCGAATTTTTTGTCTCCCAGTCTTTCAAGCTCACTCAGTTCGTCTGGTAACAGTTCTCAGCATACGTGTATACCCCTCCTCGGATCGATAACCACATTGATAGTTCAACGTCAACATGACGTCATAGTAACCCTGGAAAAAAGTTGGGCCTCAAAAAAATTCAGGTAGGCTTACTGTAAGAGGTTGAACTTCGAGTTTTCCGCTGGTTTTCAATCTCATTCTGACCCCACTTGAATAACAATGATGTTGGTGAGTTGAGAAAATCAACCCGCTGAAAATTTTTGAGTTTTTGAGTTAGTTGTTCGAAAAATTAAAGACGCACGTCACTTTATCCGAATATTTCAAATCGAGACAAAATGGAGGGTCTAAACAGGTTACAACAGCGACGAATGTTATATTTGTGGCTGATACAGTTAGAAAAATTGTGGAAAATAAAATCACTAAATTCATGTTAGAAAAAATATTTTCTGATTTGTTGATTAATTTGGTTTATATAAGAACAATGATTGAATTATGCTCAAATTTTTGCCTAAAATATTTTGTAAAACTTTCCAAATTCAATCGGGTTACTGTAGTTTGAAATTTCAGCAAATATTTTCTAGTAAAATTTCTAAAAATCTCTTCTAAATCGAGTAAATTTAAGATTATCAATAGAGCGCGTATTCTCGATTCAATTTTGAATAATAAGCCACGTGAACTTTTATATTTAACAAGGTCAAATTTTTTGCTGTTTCAAAAGTTTTTCAAAAAACTACACATTTTCAAGGTCGCGTTTTCTAGCTCCGATTCTTGAAAAAATAGGGTCAAGGTTTGAAAATCGGGCGCGGTCCGTTTTTTCAAAATTTTTTCTGCGCAAAATTGGTCCAAAAAATTTTTGTTGGTTTAACAGTTCAGGTCGTTTAAAATACGGCGAAAAAATCGGATCAGGTCCAATTTTTCGGACCTGAAAATTATCAAATCAGACCAAAAAAAAATGTGTCTGAAACGGGCTCAGAAAAAATCGGACCAGACAATGCTTTTCTCAAACGGACCAGGTCCGATTTTCCTGGGTCCGTTTCAGACATATTTTCAACTACCCGGCTCGTTTAATCAAAAAAAAATCCCGATTTTTTGATTCTGGCCCACATAAACCACACACAAACTATAGCGCCTTGCATCCCGTGAGATGTCGGTCACACCTCTCATCATTCTCGAGAGAGCAAGTTCGCTCTAATGATAATCCCATGAATTGATATTCATCAAAAAAAAAACAAAAAGTTTAGCGATCCAAGTTGAGGGTGTAGTCGACTGGTGCGAATCTGAAAAAAAAATGTTATTTTTGTTTTTGAAATTTTTACTGTTTCAAGGGTTCTATAATTTTTCTGTTGGGCAAGAAGGGAAGTTAATAAGAAATAATGTTGTAAATATCTTAAAGTTTTCACAGATTTTGAAAGATAGAGAGAGAGAGAGAAAATGCGCTCTAACGATAATCCATACTTTGTTTTAATCAGATCTTGAAATTTGGAATTCCCAGTTTTTTTCTGAGAAGTATGTCTCTGCAAATATTTTTCCTTCAAAAAAATCTATAAAAAATAAATTGAAAACGATAAAAATTATACAAAACTAATTGATAATGAGATTCTATAATTCGCAGAATGGTATAAAAAGAGAACAGTTCAAACTTTATCTCATCCAAGATGAAGTCTTTCACCACACTTTTTCTATTCTCCGCCATTTTCGATTCAACCAACGCTTTCAACCAAACTGTTGTAAGAAAAGGACTTCTCGACACCACAATCACCACTTTCACATTCACCGCAACAATTCAGTGTCCAATTTTGAGAGAGTGGTGTGTGCAACTGCAATATTATGAGCATGATTCAACCACGTGAGCTAACTGCAAAAAATTTTTTTTCTGGAAAAAAGCAGATTTTTAGACCCAACGACCCGATTGGTGCGTCAGAATGGTACTGTAATACAGGAGCCATACAAGTTATTGAGACCAAGGGAACTATGGATGGAGATGGCCCGATTGATGTGAGTTAAAGACACCTTGTCACTCAGACATGGTTCATAAAAATCTTAATATTGAAGAGTTCAACTTTCGATGTGTGAAACTCAAAAATCGAAAAAAAAAAACTACTTCGTGAGATTAAAAAAAAAAGAAAAAAATGTTTTTGAACTCATTCTCAGGAAAATTGTCGTCCGCAAACACCGTTTGTGTATGTGTGCAGGTACAGTAACCCACGACAAAAATTGTTTTGTTTTTTTTCTCAAACATTTTTGGTTTTTTTGAGCCACATACATCGAAAGTTGAAGTTTTCAACATCAAGATTTTTATGAAAATAAGAAAAAACCCTTTTCTGGGTCACAGGGTGTCTTTAAATACCGTACTTATTGAAAGGAACACACAACGAAATATTGATGTTCCTTTAAACTTCCGCGTTTTTTTTCTGATTTCGATTAAACTTTCGATGTGTGAAATTAAAAAATCGAAAAAAAAAACTACTTTGTGAGGTCAAAAAAAAGAGAAAAAATTGTTTTTGAATTCATTCTCTGGAAAATTTTCGTCCGCAAACACCGTTTGTGTGTGTGTGCAGGTACAGTAAACCATGACAAAAATTGTTTTGTTTTTTTTTTGAATTTCTCACATCGAAAGTTGAAGATTTTTACGAAAATTAGAAAAAACAACTTATGAGTGACAGCGATTGAAAATATTGTATATTTCTGTTTCAGTGGTATTATGAGCCGTTCGTTGAGGTTCGTCACAGTTGTCGTCATGATGGTAGTATCATAACATTCAGACATTTCTTGCCAGAAGTTTCAGTGGATGTAGAGTTAGTTATCATTCAGTTTTCATGTGTTTATGCAATATCCAAAGCGGAAAAAAATACAAAGAAAAACGTTCAGAACTCACAATAAAAAAGACGAAAACTCGAGTTGGCACAGAGCCAACCTGTCCATCTAACTACCCGCCGATTCGAAAATAATTTTTTTTTGAATTGCGCGGGCACTTATAGGTTTTTTGTTTTATTTTTGAACGTTTTTTTTCTGAATTTTTTTCAAGTTGTTTAATTTCAGAAGTGCACCAATTCCATACTCGCTCAGTTTGATGAATTAGAGAAAAACTATAATAACTATTCGTGCTTTCAATTAATTAATAAACTTTCATTGGGAAAATGTCATGTATTATTTTGAAAAAATTTACTGTTTCAAAAGTTGGGTAAAGAAAACTACGATGATTAACTTTTTTTCTGAAATTTTCTGACATTGTGCTTACACGAACATATTTTTCGCTAATTTTTGCAACCCCAAAAAAATTTGAAAAATCTTTTTTATCTGCAAAGGAAATAAAAAAAATTGCTTAACAAAACTGCTTTTTCTCTAAATCTCTCATCTCTGAAATTCGAGAAAATGTTGGCATCCTGCCAACTTATCCCAGTATACTTGACACTTTTCAATTCAACTTGCTGTCATTTTTTGGGAAAGTACACTTGACACCAAACCGGAACAGACAAAAAAGGGCGTGGCTTAGACTTGTATCAACATTTTTTCTTCATTCATTCATTCTATCACCCATTTTTCGGGTGTACTGTATCTAAACTACAGTAATATTTATGATTTTTATTCACGTATGAATAGTTGAAAAAGGAAAATACGCGGACAAAAGCTCACAATTGATTTGGTCAACTATTTCCTCTTGAGGTAAGTTTTTATGAAATTTTTCTCAAAATCAGAATATTGTTTTTTTAGAGATGGTCTCGAGGTTGTAACCGATGGTGTGGTTGGTGAAAAATGTGGATCCGTGCATAGCATAAGAATGATGTGCGCCATTATCATTTTTTTTTTTGAAAAAAAAAACTTGTTGAGGAAAGAAATAAAAACGTGATGAAGATGCTCAACAATCACCAAATTCATCGAGCGATTGCACGAATGAGAATCGCTGAACCGGGCTCGGTGAGTTTTATAAAATTTATAACAACAAAATCATTTTCGATTTCAGTACATCATTGCACCCCGAAACATGATATTGGACAAAATGAACGATTCGAGGATAAAAATAGCCTCGATACATGGAGGCCTCCTGAGAGGCCCGCTTAGGCGGGCCTCTCAGGAGGAATTTTTCATAGTGCGCTATCTGCGCATTAATAAAGTGATGCGACGCATCAATTTAATCGAATATTACCGTATTCGGTAAGTTTTTATGATACTTTTTATTGATACAAACATTTAATATTGTTTTTTTATAGAGATGAACAAGAAATCGAACCAGATGGAGTGGTCGAAACTCAGAGTGCAAGTGTCCACTCAATATCCAATTTGTTCGGGATAATTTTGGTTTAATGTGTTGATTTTTATTTTTTAAAAATAAACATCTGTTAATAATCCGTGTTCTTGTATTTTTTTTTAAGTTTAAAATAAATTTTTTAGAAAAAAACCAAGTTTCAGGTAAATTTTAGAAAAAAGACAAAGTTTCAGGTAAATTTTAGAAAATAAAAAGTTTCAGGAAAATTTTTTAGAAAAAAACTATTTCCTCTTGAGATAAGTTTTCATGAAATTTTTCTCAAAATCAGAATATTGTTTTTTTTAGAGATGGTCTCGAGGTTGTAACCGATGGTGTGGTTGGTGAAAAATGTGGCAAAAACTGAAAGGGTATTTCTTAAAGGGTTTTTTTTTGGAAAAAAGGGTATTTTTGTTGTTTCTAAAAGGGTAACAAAAAAAAAGGGTAATTTTTGTTGTTTCTCAAAGGGTTACAATCAAAAAGAGTTTTTTTTCGTGGTTTCTAAAAGGGTAACAAAAAAAGGGTATTGGTCGTTGCTACTAAAAGGGTAACAAAAATAAAGGGTATTTCTCGTTTTTTGAAAGGGTAAAATTTTTAAAAAAGCTCCGGTTTGCGTTTCTGAAAGGGTAACATCAGAAAAAGTATTTTTGTTGTTTCTGAAAGGGTAACATCAGAAAAGAGTATTTTTGTTGTTTCTGAAAGGGTAACATCAGAAAAGAGTAGTTTTGTTGTTTCTGAAAAGGTAACAAAAAAAGCGTGCTTTAATCAAACTGCCTTTCTTTTGAAAATGTACAAAAATATAAACTTTTCCGGAAGAAATATTTTTGAAAAAACATCACAATGAAAATTGTGATTTTTCTTGAACTCAATCTGTAGAGAAAATTGATGGGTTTTCATATTCATTCATTACGAGACAAATTGTGTGTCAAAAAATAACAATAAAACACAACAAAATCATTATTCAAAACAAAAAATTAAAGCGTGACTTCTCCATTTGCCAATTGGCAATACATTCGCCAGTAGTCAGGGATAGTGTCAGCCACTTCTATTTGTACCACCTGATTATTTGTCGAGCTATTTTCAAACAAGGCCTCGAGACCTGTGTATTCATCGATAACTCGTTCCTGGCAGATTTGATCACTGTAATTTATTTATATTCGAATTTATTTCCAGTTTTTCCAACAAAAAACAATTTCTGTAAAACTCACATGTGGTTGACTTGTCTTTTCTCGTTGTTTGAAGAGTATTGAGAAAACTTTCTCTTCGGATTTTTTGACCCAAATCGATACTCTCTCAACCTTCGTTTAGTGTTCATAATTGACTCGTTGTTCAATTTCTCAATAACAGAGCTGAAATTGGATTTTCGCTCTTTTTCTTCCATTGAACAAAACGCTCGAATGCTGAAAATTTTAAAATCGAGTTTTTAATTTAATTCAGAACTTACGTATGAATACACGCAATAAATTTGTTGGATTTTGAACAGTCGCAAATCCACTCACCACTATCGATTTTGGAGATGCAATACGAACTGAAAATATCATAAGTTTGATGTGTTTGTAGTCTAAAATTTTCTTACCTATTATCTTTCCGGACAAAAAACTTTCTGTCACATTTATTCACTTCAAAATCGAGCAAACCACTTAAACATTTACCCCTCATATTTCGAGGCAAAACTGAAGTCAAAATATAAATAGGAAATGGAAGAAAACTCACGATTTCTCAATTTGAAAGGTATATCATATAATGATAAATCAGCTTCCGTAAAACCAGCTCTCAAGAGACAATTTACTTTTTGTTGTTCAGATTGTGGCTCATCGTGATTTTTGAATTTATAGTATCGAACCGGATTTTCAACATTATCCTCTAGAATTGAGCAGACAAATTGTCGATATTCGTCTGAAACATAACGAATTGATGAATATTTGGAAGGTTGAACCAACCTTCCACGAAATCCGAGAATTGAGTCATTGTTTCGACGGCGGTTGAGTTGAGATTTATGATTGTTTTAAGTTTACCATTGAGATTTTCAATAATATTCGTCGTCGAGTATTGTTTGCAAATGAGACCTTGAAACTGTGCTCTCATCGAATAGTCATTGTACAATGTTTCTTTTCGTTTTTTGATCCTGTGGGAAAAATACAAAACGAATGTTTTCTCGAAAACTAATTTTTCAAAACCAACCATTTGAAACATTTTTTATGGAGTTTTCCTTCTGATCGTTGGAATCTCCGATCGAATTCTTGTTTGTTTAGTGAACTGAGTAGGCATTTCTTGATTATTTCTTCTCCGTTGTCCAGTTTGTGCTCAAATTGAAATGATAATTATTCGCTCTTTTCATAAAAATTTCGGATTATAGTTTCTGATTTGGATCTTTTTTTGGAATCTAGAGGAAAATCAAAATTTCAAGACACATATATATTCAAAGACAGAAATACTGAATTGAACTTTCTGCAGAACCATCCTGCCCAGGCTTGAAAATTCATTTCTCTAACAAATTCATATTTTTGAAAATGTTATGAGGAATAGAAAAATTTCAAATTTTTTTCAAAAATTGTAGTTCTCTTGTAAGCTTTTCAAAAATCATTTCTCCATTAAACTATCAAAAACCAAAAATTGAGCCAATAACGAGTGGCTTAGCTCATTTCACTGTTTGATTCCCAAACTTTTTTGGTCTAATTTATTTGACAAAAAAACTCAAAACTCACTTTTTTTCCGAAAATGCGATTTGTCATTTCTTCATTCAAATACTTTTTGAGGTCTCGAAAGAAGTTTGCCTTCAAATGAAGCCCACATTTCACGTGTTTTGTATTGGCCAAGATCCCATCAAATTTTAAATATTCGGAGAAGCTGGCTTCGTTATCCGTGACAAATGCCGTAACACAACGATCGGACTTTCTGTCAGCTTCGTTGAGCGCGTTCGCCAATAATCGTGCAAAATTTTGATGTTCTTCTTTTTCTTTTGATTGGTGTGCCATTGCAGCCAGAATAATCGGTCGAGGTTTCCCGGATGAACGAGTCGTGAAATGGGTTGTATATCCGATTGCGTATGTCAAATTGAAATTACCAAACTCGAACGTTGTGTCGAGCTCTATAACGGAAGACCATGAGCAATAACCTCCATCGAAGAGCGATAACAATTTCGCTAAAAAAAAATTTTTTTTCTGTTTGGACAATGAAAATTTGTACATTTTGTTTCCTCAAACGATTCAACCGCATCCAAACCTGGAATATCGGCTCGAAAACTTTCGACATGTTTTCTTTTCGGGCAATTATTCACGAACAATTCAATTGGCTTTTTGAAAATTTCAATGTACCGCCAGAGTTTCGTCTCTGAAAAAAAAACTTATGTGAATTTCAGATCTCAAAGCTCAAGCAGATAGGGGAAAAATCTTGCGAAGATTCCTCATCCTGGAGTTATCAATCAATATGAAAATAAATATTTGAGTACAGGCATTGAAGCAATTTTAGAAGTGGTTTGAAAAAATGTATTTTTTGGAAAACGTTACTTTTTGAATTGGATCATAACGGACACAAGACTTTTCAAAGCTGGTAATATTTTCAAACATTTTCGGAAAAATACTCACCAGAATTAATAGCAAAATGTGCAGTTTCTTGTTGAACAGCGAAGTTGGATAGCGATTCTTCAACGTTGATAGGAACTGGTCCTTTTAATGATTTCAGCCTAGAAGCAACATTACGAGATTGATTTGAGATCTGTAAATCATCTAATAATAGAAACTTAAATATCTAATGAAAAATTACTTTTTTTTTTGGCATGTCGACCCCAGATTCGAGTAAGTATTTTCGAGCATCCTTCTCTGTTCGATGTTTGAGAGCATCTTGTACTTTTTCCTTGAGTTGTTCTGGAAATTCAAAATGTAAAACAATGGGAGTAAGAACACTTTACCGCTGATTTTCTTTCTTTTTACTAAACTCGCCAGAGTGACTTTTTCGAGGACAGTATAAATGACAAAGTCGAGCACGTCATGACAAATCACAATCCTCTCGATGTTTCCCGAAATGTGATTGGAAATAGACCGACGAACTGTTCCATCATCAAAGACTTGTGGGGGAGGTTGCCTCGGTTTCATACGTGTTTTTGTTTCTTCACCTCCTTCTGTTTTTTCTATAAACATGAAGGTTTTATTCAATATGATTCTTTTTCGACTAACCCCCTCGGATTAAGAACTTTCCTACATTTTTTGTTGAATTTCGCTTTTCTTTACTTCTAAAATTCAGAAATGATAAAATTTTTGATGTTTACAATTAGATTTTTATTTCACGTTTGTTTCGAAATTTCATTTTTTTCCCCCTACAAAAACAAGCACCCAGAGATAATCTGAAAAAAACTACACAACCCCTTTATCTTCGTAAAAACGGCCTACCTTTTTTGAGCCAGTAATAGCATAAATCGTCATCGAACAATGTAGATCCTCCAAAACAACCTTTTCGAAATGCGGCAAAATATTGACCTTCCAACAACACATCTGGCAATTTCATGAAGACTTGGTTTCGATTCATTTTGAGACTGAAAAAAAATAGTAAATAGTGAAAAATAAAAAAATACATACCCATTTCTCAATAATGTTTTCCAGTCGTTATACTCGGTCGAAAATGTCCAACCACTTTGGTTATCTGTCATTTTTAAAAATAATTAAAAAATTCGAGAAACGAATATTCACCGTAAATATCCAATACGATGAAGGTCTCGTAGTTTTTTGAACACTCCGCTGAGTATTCAACGTTACATTGTGTGCATCATCAGCCAATTTTTTTTTTATTTTTGGTTCATTTTTTATTTCTTTCGTGGTTTATTATCGACACAACCGAAGATCCACCGAAGAAGGTTTCAAATCAGATTCCGGAAGAATAGAGGTGTTCAGAACTGGAGAGGGTATGGGAATTCGTCTCGATTCGGTATCCGCCTTCGCCGGAAATGTCATCCCTTTCCACTACAATTTGTTGATGGTCAAAGCTATTGCGTCGGCAAGAAAACATCCAAATGCGGCCGCAAAGATGATCCGTGCTCTCAAAGAGTTCCGTATTCGTGGTCAAGACTAACATTCCATTTTTGCTCAACGTTCTCAATCAACCAAGTTTCTTGGACGCCTCTGTTGACACCTACTTTATCGACGAGCATCCAGAATTGTTCCAATCGTGAGTCAAAATCGTGCTTAGAAATTGTTAAGCTATTTGAGAAAAGTCGAGGTTAACGAAGACACAACACCATTGGCCACCGATTTGAAACCAGCCAACATTCAAGCACCAGTTCCATACGTTCAAGCTGGAGCCTAACCACCACCAGGTCAACGCGATGTTTTGGACAAAAATGGACCGAAAGCATGTCCACGATGCATGATCACTGATACCACTTTCAGGTAAAACTCACACGTCATTTTTTTTATACGAAAATCAAAAAAAAAACGTTTCAGAGATACTCATCAATTTCTTCTCGCCACCCGTGTTCGAACATTTGACATGGCCGCCATCTCACCATACGTTTCGCAATCGTTCTCCAATCTGTTCTCGCTAGAAAATTGGGGCGGAGCCACATTCGACGTCTCACTATACGTTCAAGCTGGAGCCTAACCGCCACCAGGTCAACGCGATGTTTTGGACAAAAATGGAGCGGAAGCTTGTTCGAGCTCAACCAGGATGCATGATCACTGATACCACTTTCAGGTAAAACTCACACGTCATTTTTTTTATACGAAAATCAAAAAAAAAAAACGTTTCAGAGATACTCATCAATTGCTTCTTGCCACCCGTGTTCGAACATTTGACATGGCCGCCATCTCACCATACGTTTCGCAATCGTTCTCCAATCTGTTCTCGCTAGAAAATTGGGGCGGAGCCACATTCGACGTCTCACCATACGTTCAAGCTGGAGCCTAACCGCCACCAGGTCAACGCGATGTTTTGGACAAAAATGGAGCGGAAGCTTGTTCGAGCTCAACCAGGATGCATGATCACTGATACCACTTTCAGGTAAAACTCACACGTCATTTTTTTATACAAAAATCAAAAAAAAAACTTTTCAGAGATGCTCATCAATCGCTTCTCGCCACCTGTGTTCGAACATTTGACATGGCCGCCATCTCACCATACGTTTCGCAATCGTTCTCCAATCTGTTCTCGCTAGAAAATTGGTGCGGAGCCACATTCGACGTCTCGATGAGATTCCTCCACGAACGTAGGAACGTCTTTGTCTTCTTCGCGAACTTGTTCACATCGACCCAACTCCACCGATTGGCGACGAATCACGGGATTTAGTAGCTAAATTCATTTTTATTTCGTTTCTAATAAAAAGTTGGTTCGACTCGGTGAACTTCTTACTCATTCATATGTTCAGTTAATCTTGTCAACGTATTTTTGTTTTGCTTCGTGAATATAACGAGTAGTTTTCATAGAAAATATATCTTCGTCGTTTCTTTTTCTTTCGTCGTACTTTTGGTCTTCATAACTTCTCCTTTGATTGCCTATGCTAGGGTTGGAAATGCTCTATGCTGATAGCTTAGAAAATCTTCTGTTGTTCGTTCAACAACAAAAAAAGTTGATTTTCTCAGATTTTTGTTTACCCTTTCAGAAACAAAAAAAATCACTTTCTTTTTGTTGTTTCTAAAAGGGTAACAAAAAAAAAGGGTATTTTTTGTTGTTTCTCAAAGGGTTACAATCAAAAAGAGTATTTTTGTTGTTGTTTCTGAAAGGGTAACAACGAAAAAGAGTATTTTTGAAGTTTCTCAAAGGGTATTTTTTGTTGTTTCTCAAAGGGTGCAACAAAAAGGGTAGTGAAATAATTTTTTCTGAATGGGTACAGGAATAGTTATCTTGTAGTTTTTGGAGAAAGTGATTTTTTTTGTTTCTGAAAGGGTAAACAAAAATCTGAGAAAATCAACTTTTTTTGTTGTTGAACGAACAACAGAAGATTTTCTAAGCTATCAGCATAGAGCATTTCCAACCCTAGCATAGGCAATCAAAGGAGAAGTTATGAAGACCAAAAGTACGACGAAAGAAAAAGAAACGACGAAGATATATTTTCTATGAAAACTACTCGTTATATTCACGAAGCAAAACAAAAATACGTTGACAAGATTAACTGAACATATGAATGAGTAAGAAGTTCACCGAGTCGAACCAACTTTTTATTAGAAACGAAATAAAAATGAATTTAGCTACTAAATCCCGTGATTCGTCGCCAATCGGTGGAGTTGGGTCGATGTGAACAAGTTCGCGAAGAAGACAAAGACGTTCCTACGTTCGTGGAGGAATCTCATCGAGACGTCGAATGTGGCTCCGCACCAATTTTCTAGCGAGAACAGATTGGAGAACGATTGCGAAACGTATGGTGAGATGGCGGCCATGTCAAATGTTCGAACACAGGTGGCGAGAAGCGATTGATGAGCATCTCTGAAAAGTTTTTTTTTTGATTTTTGTATAAAAAAATGACGTGTGAGTTTTACCTGAAAGTGGTATCAGTGATCATGCATCCTGGTTGAGCTCGAACAAGCTTCCGCTCCATTTTTGTCCAAAACATCGCGTTGACCTGGTGGCGGTTAGGCTCCAGCTTGAACGTATGGTGAGACGTCGAATGTGGCTCCGCCCCAATTTTCTAGCGAGAACAGATTGGAGAACGATTGCGAAACGTATGGTGAGATGGCGGCCATGTCAAATGTTCGAACACGGGTGGCAAGAAGCAATTGATGAGTATCTCTGAAACGTTTTTTTTTTTTGATTTTCGTATAAAAAAAATGACGTGTGAGTTTTACCTGAAAGTGGTATCAGTGATCATGCATCCTGGTTGAGCTCGAACAAGCTTCCGCTCCATTTTTGTCCAAAACATCGCGTTGACCTGGTGGCGGTTAGGCTCCAGCTTGAACGTATAGTGAGACGTCGAATGTGGCTCCGCCCCAATTTTCTAGCGAGAACAGATTGGAGAACGATTGCGAAACGTATGGTGAGATGGCGGCCATGTCAAATGTTCGAACACGGGTGGCGAGAAGAAATTGATGAGTATCTCTGAAACGTTTTTTTTTTGATTTTCGTATAAAAAAAATGACGTGTGAGTTTTACCTGAAAGTGGTATCAGTGATCATGCATCGTGGACATGCTTTCGGTCCATTTTTGTCCAAAACATCGCGTTGACCTGGTGGTGGTTAGGCTCCAGCTTGAACGTATGGAACTGGTGCTTGAATGTTGGCTGGTTTCAAATCGGTGGCCAATGGTGTTGTGTCTTCGTTAACCTCGACTTTTCTCAAATAGCTTAACAATTTCTAAGCACGATTTTGACTCACGATTGGAACAATTCTGGATGCTCGTCGATAAAGTAGGTGTCAACAGAGGCGTCCAAGAAACTTGGTTGATTGAGAACGTTGAGCAAAAATGGAATGTTAGTCTTGACCACGAATACGGAACTCTTTGAGAGCACGGATCATCTTTGCGGCCGCATTTGGATGTTTTCTTGCCGACGCAATAGCTTTGACCATCAACAAATTGTAGTGGAAAGGGATGACATTTCCGGCGAAGGCGGATACCGAATCGAGACGAATTCCCATACCCTCTCCAGTTCTGAACACCTCTATTCTTCCGGAATCTGATTTGAAACCTTCTTCGGTGGATCTTCGGTTGTGTCGATAATAAACCACGAAAGAAATAAAAAATGAACCAAAAATAAAAAAAAAATTGGCTGATGATGCACACAATGTAACGTTGAATACTCAGCGGAGTGTTCAAAAAACTACGAGACCTTCATCGTATTGGATATTTACGGTGAATATTCGTTTCTCGAATTTTTTAATTATTTTTAAAAATGACAGATAACCAAAGTGGTTGGACATTTTCGACCGAGTATAACGACTGGAAAACATTATTGAGAAATGGGTATGTATTTTTTTATTTTTCACTATTTACTATTTTTTTTCAGTCTCAAAATGAATCGAAACCAAGTCTTCATGAAATTGCCAGATGTGTTGTTGGAAGGTCAATATTTTGCCGCATTTCGAAAAGGTTGTTTTGGAGGATCTACATTGTTCGATGACGATTTATGCTATTACTGGCTCAAAAAAGGTAGGCCGTTTTTACGAAGATAAAGGGGTTGTGTAGTTTTTTTCAGATTATCTCTGGGTGCTTGTTTTTGTAGGGGGAAAAAAATGAAATTTCGAAACAAACGTGAAATAAAAATCTAATTGTAAACATCAAAAATTTTATCATTTCTGAATTTTAGAAGTAAAGAAAAGCGAAATTCAACAAAAAATGTAGGAAAGTTCTTAATCCGAGGGGGTTAGTCGAAAAAGAATCATATTGAATAAAACCTTCATGTTTATAGAAAAAACAGAAGGAGGTGAAGAAACAAAAACACGTATGAAACCGAGGCAACCTCCCCCACAAGTCTTTGATGATGGAACAGTTCGTCGGTCTATTTCCAATCACATTTCGGGAAACATCGAGAGGATTGTGATTTGTCATGACGTGCTCGACTTTGTCATTTATACTGTCCTCGAAAAAGTCACTCTGGCGAGTTTAGTAAAAAGAAAGAAAATCAGCGGTAAAGTGTTCTTACTCCCATTGTTTTACATTTTGAATTTCCAGAACAACTCAAGGAAAAAGTACAAGATGCTCTCAAACATCGAACAGAGAAGGATGCTCGAAAATACTTACTCGAATCTGGGGTCGACATGCCAAAAAAAAAAGTAATTTTTCATTAGATATTTAAGTTTCTATTATTAGATGATTTACAGATCTCAAATCAATCTCGTAATGTTGCTTCTAGGCTGAAATCATTAAAAGGACCAGTTCCTATCAACGTTGAAGAATCGCTATCCAACTTCGCTGTTCAACAAGAAACTGCACATTTTGCTATTAATTCTGGTGAGTATTTTTCCGAAAATGTTTGAAAATATTACCAGCTTTGAAAAGTCTTGTGTCCGTTATGATCCAATTCAAAAAGTAACGTTTTCCAAAAAATACATTTTTTCAAACCACTTCTAAAATTGCTTCAATGCCTGTACTCAAATATTTATTTTCATATTGATTGATAACTCCAGGATGAGGAATCTTCGCAAGATTTTTCCCCTATCTGCTTGAGCTTTGAGATCTGAAATTCACATAAGTTTTTTTTTCAGAGACGAAACTCTGGCGGTACATTGAAATTTTCAAAAAGCCAATTGAATTGTTCGTGAATAATTGCCCGAAAAGAAAACATGTCGAAAGTTTTCGAGCCGATATTCCAGGTTTGGATGCGGTTGAATCGTTTGAGGAAACAAAATGTACAAATTTTCATTGTCCAAACAGAAAAAAAATTTTTTTTTAGCGAAATTGTTATCGCTCTTCGATGGAGGTTATTGCTCATGGTCTTCCGTTATAGAGCTCGACACAACGTTCGAGTTTGGTAATTTCAATTTGACATACGCAATCGGATATACAACCCATTTCACGACTCGTTCATCCGGGAAACCTCGACCGATTATTCTGGCTGCAATGGCACACCAATCAAAAGAAAAAGAAGAACATCAAAATTTTGCACGATTATTGGCGAACGCGCTCAACGAAGCTGACAGAAAGTCCGATCGTTGTGTTACGGCATTTGTCACGGATAACGAAGCCAGCTTCTCCGAATATTTAAAATTTGATGGGATCTTGGCCAATACAAAACACGTGAAATGTGGGCTTCATTTGAAGGCAAACTTCTTTCGAGACCTCAAAAAGTATTTGAATGAAGAAATGACAAATCGCATTTTCGGAAAAAAAGTGAGTTTTGAGTTTTTTTGTCAAATAAATTAGACCAAAAAAGTTTGGGAATCAAACAGTGAAATGAGCTAAGCCACTCGTTATTGGCTCAATTTTTGGTTTTTGATAGTTTAATGGAGAAATGATTTTTGAAAAGCTTACAAGAGAACTACAATTTTTGAAAAAAATTTGAAATTTTTCTATTCCTCATAACATTTTCAAAAATATGAATTTGTTAGAGAAATGAATTTTCAAGCCTGGGCAGGATGGTTCTGCAGAAAGTTCAATTCAGTATTTCTGTCTTTGAATATATATGTGTCTTGAAATTTTGATTTTCCTCTAGATTCCAAAAAAAGATCCAAATCAGAAACTATAATCCGAAATTTTTATGAAAAGAGCGAATAATTATCATTTCAATTTGAGCACAAACTGGACAACGGAGAAGAAATAATCAAGAAATGCCTACTCAGTTCACTAAACAAACAAGAATTCGATCGGAGATTCCAACGATCAGAAGGAAAACTCCATAAAAAATGTTTCAAATGGTTGGTTTTGAAAAATTAGTTTTCGAGAAAACATTCGTTTTGTATTTTTCCCACAGGATCAAAAAACGAAAAGAAACATTGTACAATGACTATTCGATGAGAGCACAGTTTCAAGGTCTCATTTGCAAACAATACTCGACGACGAATATTATTGAAAATCTCAATGGTAAACTTAAAACAATCATAAATCTCAACTCAACCGCCGTCGAAACAATGACTCAATTCTCGGATTTCGTGGAAGGTTGGTTCAACCTTCCAAATATTCATCAATTCGTTATGTTTCAGACGAATATCGACAATTTGTCTGCTCAATTCTAGAGGATAATGTTGAAAATCCGGTTCGATACTATAAATTCAAAAATCACGATGAGCCACAATCTGAACAACAAAAAGTAAATTGTCTCTTGAGAGCTGGTTTTACGGAAGCTGATTTATCATTATATGATATACCTTTCAAATTGAGAAATCGTGAGTTTTCTTCCATTTCCTATTTATATTTTGACTTCAGTTTTGCCTCGAAATATGAGGGGTAAATGTTTAAGTGGTTTGCTCGATTTTGAAGTGAATAAATGTGACAGAAAGTTTTTTGTCCGGAAAGATAATAGGTAAGAAAATTTTAGACTACAAACACATCAAACTTATGATATTTTCAGTTCGTATTGCATCTCCAAAATCGATAGTGGTGAGTGGATTTGCGACTGTTCAAAATCCAACAAATTTATTGCGTGTATTCATACGTAAGTTCTGAATTAAATTAAAAACTCGATTTTAAAATTTTCAGCATTCGAGCGTTTTGTTCAATGGAAGAAAAAGAGCGAAAATCCAATTTCAGCTCTGTTATTGAGAAATTGAACAACGAGTCAATTATGAACACTAAACGAAGGTTGAGAGAGTATCGATTTGGGTCAAAAAATCCGAAGAGAAAGTTTTCTCAATACTCTTCAAACAACGAGAAAAGACAAGTCAACCACATGTGAGTTTTACAGAAATTGTTTTTTGTTGGAAAAACTGGAAATAAATTCGAATATAAATAAATTACAGTGATCAAATCTGCCAGGAACGAGTTATCGATGAATACACAGGTCTCGAGGCCTTGTTTGAAAATAGCTCGACAAATAATCAGGTGGTACAAATAGAAGTGGCTGACACTATCCCTGACTACTGGCGAATGTATTGCCAATTGGCAAATGGAGAAGTCACGCTTTAATTTTTTGTTTTGAATAATGATTTTGTTGTGTTTTATTGTTATTTTTTGACACACAATTTGTCTCGTAATGAATGAATATGAAAACCCATCAATTTTCTCTACAGATTGAGTTCAAGAAAAATCACAATTTTCATTGTGATGTTTTTTCAAAAATATTTCTTCCGGAAAAGTTTATATTTTTGTACATTTTCAAAAGAAAGGCAGTTTGATTAAAGCACGCTTTTTTTGTTACCTTTTCAGAAACAACAAAACTACTCTTTTCTGATGTTACCCTTTCAGAAACAACAAAAATACTCTTTTCTGATGTTACCCTTTCAGAAACAACAAAAATACTTTTTCTGATGTTACCCTTTCAGAAACGCAAACCGGAGCTTTTTTAAAAATTTTACCCTTTCAAAAAACGAGAAATACCCTTTATTTTTGTTACCCTTTTAGTAGCAACGACCAATACCCTTTTTTTGTTACCCTTTTAGAAACCACGAAAAAAAACTCTTTTTGATTGTAACCCTTTGAGAAACAACAAAAATTACCCTTTTTTTTTGTTACCCTTTTAGAAACAACAAAAATACCCTTTTTTCCAAAAAAAAACCCTTTAAGAAATACCCTTTCAGTTTTTGCCAAAAAATCACTTTCTCCAAAAACTACAAGATAACTATTCCTGTACCCATTCAGAAAAAATTATTTCACTACCCTTTTTGTTGCACCCTTTGAGAAACAACAAAAAATACCCTTTGAGAAACTTCAAAAATACTCTTTTTCGTTGTTACCCTTTCAGAAACAACAACAAAAATACTCTTTTTGATTGTAACCCTTTGAGAAACAACAAAAAATACCCTTTTTTTTTGTTACCCTTTTAGAAACAACAAAAAATACCCTTTTTTCCAAAAAAAAACCCTTTAAGAAATACCCTTTCAGTTTTTGCCAAAAATGTGGATCCGTGCATAGCATAAGAATGATGTGCGCCATTATCATTTTTTTTTAAACACTTGTTGATGAAAAAAATAAAAACGTGATGAAGTTTCGGATAAATTTCAAAAAAGTTTCAGGCAAATTTTTCGAATAAAATTTTTTTTGTTTTTTGGTTGTAAAAAGTTTCAGACAATTTCAGAAATGCAAAGTTTCAGGTAGATTCTGAATCGGACCGGGCCCATTTTTTGTTTGAAATTTCAGCTGAATCAGACTAAAATCAGCAAAAAATCAACCAAAAAAACGAACCGGGTTCGATTTCTTCGCTCTGGTCCGATTCAGATTCGATTATTTCCGTGTCCGATAAAATCGGACCTGGTCCGATTCTGTATTTGCCATATTTTTTGTAGAAAATAAATATGGTTTTTTTTTTTTCAAATTTCAATTCTGGAGTTTCTGAGTATGCTGGTTGCAGAGCTCCAAGTTTCATGAAAAATAAAAACTTTTCAATTTTCAATAAAATTTTTTTTGAAAAAATAACTTCACCACGTTGATGAGCACATATTTTCATTACTAATATAAACGTGACCTTTCAAGCTGCAAATTTCTTGTTTTTCTCTGCGTCTCTTTCTCTACCGAATGCGAAAATTTTTTGTCAACCACGACCTTCCAGAAGGGAATCGATGAAACTTTCATCATGAAAGTGAGAGAAAAAAATTATTATCAATGGAGCGCATTTGCTCTCTCTAAATTTATAGAATTTGAGAGTTCTCCAAGAGGTCATTCAACCGTGTAACCGACGTCTCACGGGAAGCCAAGTGCTATACTTTGTGTGTGGTTTTTGTGTGCGTAAAATTCAACCCTGTGAGTACTGTAGATTTTTGAAAAAATTGTTTTTCGAAATCACAACCTTCACTGGATTGAAAACAAAAAAATTAAAGTATTTAGAATAAAGTTTCTTTTATCAAAAAATTACTGTTTCAAATTTTTCATAAAAATATTTTTGATTTTTTTCGAAATTCATGACTAGAGGAGATAGATGAAAGTGAGCGAGTTCTAAAAAAATGATTATCATTAGAGCACTTTTGCTCTCTCTTTCTAAATTTATGGACTTTGAGAACTTCCTGATTCAACCGTGTGACCGACATCTCACGGGAAGCGAGGCGCTATACTTTGTGTGTGATTTATGTCTGCGTCTCCAATGGAAGAAGACATCTCACCAGATAGTTTTCACTGGGAATTCATTTTGCTCTGCTTCTCTGTGTCTCCCTCGAGGGTAAACTCTCATCGATACTATTTTTACTCTTGTCTGAAAGATCGTGTCAGATTCTCAAAAAAAAAATCATCTGCCTATGTATACGGTAGCGTTTTGTCTTCCATTTAAATTTCAAAATTTATTGCAATAAAGTTGCAATCAAAATAATTAGAAATAAATTGATAATGGGGGTTTTAGAATTCTGCAAATTCGTATAAAAAGAAATTTTTTCGATAACTGAAACATCTTGGAAAATGAAACATCTCTTAGCAATCATTTTCCTTCTCCTCGGTCTTACCTTTGCCACAAATCCGAAACTTCAACGAAAATCAATATTCGGTTGGTCGACGACTCATTTCACATTCATCGCAACGATTCAATGTCCAATTATGAGACAATGGTGTGTTCAATTGGAATATTCTGAGGAGGATGATGTTACGTGAGTAGTACGAAAACTTTTTTTGTGAAATTTGAAATTTTAGAAGTAACGATTCAGTGGGATCTTCAACATGGTTCTGTTCTCATGATAGATTTCAAGTTATCCAAACAGTGGGAAAAGATGATGGAGATGGCCTCTTCGATGTGAGTTACTGAAACCGGGCCTGCCGCAGCCCAAAACCTCCGATGTTTTCCAGGACTTCTATGAACTGTTCGTGAGTGTAAAACACAATTGTCGGTATGATGGACAGTATTCTAGCTTTAATCACAACTTGCCACTGGTTTCAACTCATTTATCGTGAGTTTATTGGTAAACAAGTTTTGCAACAAAAAAATATCTTGTTACAGAAGTGTGCCGATGTATTACAATATAACACTGAAGTAAAACCTAATTATTTTTGATCCTAATATTTTGAAAAGTTGAATAAAAAAAAGCGCACGCACAATTGCAAACATCCAAGTATAGCGCCTCGCTTCCCGTGAGATGTAGGTCTCAAATTTAGAGAGAGAGAGAGAGAGAGAGAGAGAGAGAGAGAGAGAGAGAGCAAAAGTGCTCTAATGATAATCATTTTTGAGCACTCTCTCATTCTCATTGGCTGCGTGTCGACTCTTCGCTGCGAGAGACGTCTGTCTCACGTCTCTTTCACGTCTATCTATTTCAGATCCTGAGATTAATCCTTTTCAGATCTGTTACAGGCGTTCCTTAGCCGACCTGTCACAGATCTATCATAGATCTGGTGCAGATTTCCTGTGATCCACGGTATTTCAGGGCTGCCATCGAAAAAAGAGAGAACAGACGAAAAAGATCAAAGGTGCTTTCAAGGCGGAGAGTAAAAATTGCGGGTCTGAAATTTCGAATTTTGTTTTTCGACGAGATTTTTCTTTTTCAATGTCATGAAAGTTCTCAACATATTCCACAACTAATTTTAGAATTTTTGAGATGAAAAGAATATTTTAAAAGGGTCATATGAAATGTGTTTTTCGTGCACGAACATCCAGACCTACAAGTTTCATTTTTGTAGATCACAAGCGCTAATTTTCAAATTATCAGATTTTCCTATCGTTTGGCAGCCTCCTGAAGGTTTTGAAATACCGTGGTGAGTGTTGCATGTGCGCCTTTGAACACGGCCTACCAGCTATGAAGAAATGTGCCAATTAAAAGAGACCCAGAGAAAAACACGAAATTTGCTGCTTGAAAGGTCACGTTTGTTTTATTTTCACGTTCTTTCTTTTTTTAACAAGGAAATTATCTCAAAATTGACATTTTTCGGGAAATGCACTATGTAAATATATAGGTCACGTCAGTAATTAAAATATTTTTTCGGTTCAACTATTTTTTCATAGTTTTTTCCTCAGAAAAAAACGTGACCCAGAACTGCAAAAATCTGATTTCTCTGCGTCTCATTTGGAAGACGTCATAAAAGGCTGTGTGAATACAATAGCGCTATTCGAAAAATAGTTTTTTTTTGTACTTTGTTTTGAGATTCTGGCCCTCTCAGTTGGGTTTTTGATGCCACAATTTTACAAGTTTTAGCAGATCATTTTTCTGATTGAATCTGCAAACTGTTAATTTGATGCAAAATTTCTTTGTTCGGCGATTTTCGTGATTGAATCAAAATCCATTTTGCAAATTTCGACTCCTATAAAAGAAAACCATGCACACTATTCTCAACACATCAGTGAAAGATGAAGATTCTTCTCCCAACCCTGTTCGCTTGTATTGTTGTCTCCACAATCGGCCGAGGACTAGAGACGATCACATACCATGGAACGGTTCGATGCTCATTTTCGAAAGTATGGTGTGCCCGCTTCGACTATGTCAATATTCATGTTTCCTCGTAAGCAATTTCCAATGTTCGAAACTCATGAAAACACTTTCAGACCATTCGAAAATTGCAAACCTTTTCCTGGAAAGACTTGCAGAAAATCGACTCGTGAGACTTCCAGTTCACGTGGTTCAGTTCCGAGAGAATGGAAGTGTACCGAAAAGTCGGTTATATCTGTTAAAGTCACCGAAAAAGAAAACTGGATCATTTCACGCGTAAGTTAACCATACAGTACTAGTTGTATAACTTCATCCAACAGCCCATTGTGGATTCCTCTGGGGATACTAGGAAAGATTGTCGTTTTTATGATCAAGTCATCACTTCATCACAAAAACATTTCAATGAATCTAAAAAAGGGTTAGTTACTTTCTAGTGCATTATTTTTCAATAGATGATTTTACAGAGATACGAAAGCCAACAACGACCTCTCGCTTTTTTAATCATGTTGTTTTTTCATAAAGGTTTTGGAATTTCGAACGGTTTCTCTATTTTTTGTATAACTCTAGTGCAAAAAATCCTCTTTTTGTTGAAAAAAAAACAAAGAGTTCACGTTTTATTCTCACTCTGATTAAAAACGTGAACTGATCAAGAAAAGGTATAGTCAAAATGTGTCAGTGTTTGCAGAAAAAAACTTGACCTCTATTTCTATGGGATGTCGTTGTATTGATTGATTTCTGTGTTGTTATGAGCGCACACGCACACAAAAGGGCAGCACACAGAAGAGGCCACGCCCCCTATTGGCAAAGTGCCGGCATGTTTGTTTGCAAATGTGGCACGCTTGTTCTTGATCTCCATTTTTGCTCAAACATTATCAACTTGGAAACAAAAAAAAGAAAAAAATCGTGTCCAATTGCAAAAAACAAAAAGCACCGTATCCTTTCAAAGGGACACAACGATTTCGCAGCGAACAAAAGAAATAGTGCAGAGAACGAGGAGAGCGTAGTCAGTTAGACAGTTTTTATTTGAGATTTTTTGATGTTCCTTTAAATGCCTTTGGTAATTTTTTTTTCTAGTTCATTTCCTGAAAAATAAAACGTGAAAATAATAAAAACGTGACCTTTCGAACTGCAAATGTTGTCATTTTCTCTGCGGCTCCTTGTCAGCCGCGAAGCGTGTTTGCGTCGCGGCTCTTATTCGGGAAAGACAAAGAGAAAAGTGGAGAGGGAAAAGAAAAGGCGACCGCTCTCGCAGACACGCAGCGCGGACGACGATGTTCATGATGCGCCATTTTTTCCACTTTTTTGCAAGTTGATAATAAACTTTTGAGAAATGACACGTGTACATGCCACGTGTTTATTGAATTTTCATATTTTTTATCAAATCAGAGCTTGATGTGCAAAAACTCTAATTCGATTATGATCAACATTGCTCGCCCAGAATCTATAAAACAATTCTTCTACATCAAAATGATCAACAATCACAAAAAATGAACAATATTGCCCTTATTTTCTGTGCTTTTCTAGTTTCAACAGTCACCCCAAACTCGAAATTCGAGAGAAAAGGACTTTCCAGTCACACCTACTTCACATTCAACGCAACAGTTCATTGTTCACTCAAGAAATCATGGTGTGTTCAGTTGGAATATTTCGAGTATGATTATCTATCGTGAGTTCGGGAAGGTCACGACCTACCAGCTATGAAGAAATTTGTCAATTAAAAGAGACGCAGAGAAAAATACGAAATTTGCTGTTCGAAAGGTCACGTTTGTATTATTTTCACGTTTTTTTTGACAACGAAAATATCTCAAAACTAACATTTTAAAAAGAAAAAAAATATTTTTTTTTTCGGGTCAACTATTTCGTTACAAAAAAAAGCAAAAAAAAAAGAAGAAAAAAGAAATAATGAAGTCCGAGAGAACTACACAGTGCAACGTTGCAAACGTGCTCTAGCGAAATGAGGCAAAAACAGCAACAGAAAGCGCGGAAGTAATTGCGTCCAATTACGAAGAAAAAACTACCAAAGGAATTTAAAGGAACATCGAAAAATCTCAAACAAAAACTGTCTAACTGACTACACTCTCCTCGTTCTCTGCACTATTTCTTTTGTTCGCTGCGAAATCGTTGTGTCCCTTTGAAAGGATACGGTGCTTTTTGTTTTTTGCAATTGGACATGAGTTTTCTCATTTTTTTTTTGCTTTTGGACGCCGCATAAAAATTAACGTTACCTCGAACTGCAAAAATCTGATTTCTCTGCGTCTCTTTCGAGAGACGTTATAAAAGGCCGTCGAAACCGACTTTTTTTTCTTGAAAAGAAGTTGGATTTTCAGATCAAATGAATTGATCGCAACCGCACAATGGAATTGTACCGAAGAACCAACTAGAGTTATCAAAACGGTTGGAAGTCAAGAAGGTGACGGGTGGTTTGATGTGAGTTTAACCAAACTTTATAAAAAATATGTCTGTTTTTTTAGAGTTGGTATGAACTATTGGTGAAAGTCACGCACAATTGTCGTGAGGAAAATGATGTTGTTTCGTTTGACCACGGTTTTCCACCCGTTTCAACCGATTTACCGTATGTTTTTTGAAATTTTTGCTGGTTTCATTTTGAATTTGATTACAGAAGCGCTTTGGTTCATTACAACATCTCAATTTGATTCATGTTTTGAAAAATGAAAATAAAAATTATCTCGAAAAGAAAATTCAATAAATGTGTGTACATGTCGCGACATCTCGCAGGTTCAGCGAGATGAAATTTCCTGGTTTCAAAATGTTGCGGAGCTTGAAATTTGAGGCTTTGAAAAAAAAACATTTTTTGAAAAAATTTACTGTTTCACTGATTTCATAAATTGGATTTTTTTTGTGCAGTTGTTTGTGCTGTGTTCCAAAATGAGAGAAGTGCAAAGAAAATCCTAATGTTGAATTCCGAGAGAACTACAAAACATGCCTTTTTTCCAAACGAAAACCACGGGACAAAGTTTCATTTTTCTATTCGAAAAAAAAAACAATTTTTGTATTTTTTTTTAATCGAAGAAAACTTGAAAAATTTACTGTTTCACTTATTTTATAACTTTTTTTGTCATAAACTTTGGTGTTCGTGTATATTCTCATTTTGAAGAAAACATTTGTTTTTTTATGAAATTAGTTTTTTCCAAAAAAAAAAATGAAAAAATTACTGTTTCACTTCATAAATTAAAAAAATTTTTTTTTTTTGGTTTTTTTGGAATGTGAAATATTGTCAATCCGGTCAGATCATCCAACGGAAAAAGTGATCTACCACAAAAATGCGATGAAAGAGCATGTCAAAATGAGAGATTCAGACGGTAGATCAATTTCTAGTTGGATGATCTGGCTGGATTGACAATATGTGTTGTGTGCAAAAAATACAAAAACTTGAAATCGATCAAAAATCTATAGAAAAAAAAACTGTTAAAATAATTTGATAATTTGCAGAAAACTATAAAAATCAATTTCCTATTCCCTTTTTTTGTTCAAGATGAAATTTCTTTTCATTTCATTTTTCATAATTTGTCCGATTTATCCAACCCAAGTTTATGATCGTGATGGATCAACTCGACAAAAAGGAACATGGGAAAATATTACAACACAATTCACATTTATCGGCAAGGTTCAATGTGCAATTTTGAAAAATTGGTGTGTTCAATTGGAATATATGGAAAATGATGTCAAATCGTGAGTTAGAAAAGTTGCATTTTTTAAAAGGGAAAAATTTTTAGACCACATGACTCGATTGTCGAGTCACCTTGGTTTTGTTCTGATAATTTTGAGCAAGTTATCGAAACTCGTGGAACTCAAGTAGGCGATGGTATAAGAGATGTAAGTTAGAACCTTTGAGAAAAAAGTGTGTGAAGTTGCGTCATTTGTAGTGTTGTCAAATTTCTAGAAAATGTGTGGACTTTCTTGAAGACACCTTACCACTCAGAAATGGTTTTTGCATGTTCCTAACATTGAAAACCTAATCTGTTCAAAAGAAAAAATAAAACAAGTTTTTGTCGTGGGTTACTGTACTCGCACACACACACAAACGGTGTTTGCGGACGACAATCTTCCGGAGAATGAATTCAAAAACTTTTTTTTTTCCTTTTTTTTCGACTTCACTAATTTTTTTCGAGTTTTGAATTTCACACATCGAAAGTTGAGATTTTGACAAACACGAAATGTATTTCTGAGTGACCAGGTGTCTTTAAGAAGAGAAGAAATCATAATTTTCAGCCCTACTACGAGCTGTTCGTAAGAATCAGACACAATTGTCGACGTGATGAGAAGTTTGTCACGTTTATTCGTGACTTGCCACAGGTTCCGACTGAGCTCACGTGAGTTTTTCTTTTTTTTCACAGTTTTTTTTTCATTTTTTTCAGAAACGTCCCGATTCGTCACACTATCAATCTTGGATAATATTTTTTTTTCCAGATTTCAATAAAATATTAAACTTCGTTGAGATTTTTCTTTTTTTTCGGGCGGTCAAAAAAAAAGGGATCCCGGACATTTCGAAACCTGAAATTTGGAAGAATTTTGAAAAATTTTGGGCTTTCACATACTTTGAGCTTATCTAAACTACACGTAAAACTATTTTTTCAAGCTTTCCCTATTTTTTTAAACAAAATTTCATGCGGTTTCGAAATGTCATCCGACAGCCAAAAAAAGTCCCCTGATGTGAGAAAGAGACGCAGAGAAATCAGATTTTCCCAATTTTGGGTCATTTCATTTTTTTAAAATTATTTTGTGTTCACGTTTTTTTGGCGCAAAATTGTTTTTTTTTTAATTTCCAGCTCATTTTCTGAAAAAAAGAATATAAACGTAACCTTTCGAACTGAATAATTTCTTGTTTTTCTCTGCGTCTCTCTCCTTCTCTCCCTCTTTCTGTGTGTTTCTCTCCTACAAAATGAAAATATTTACTGTTGCAATTTTGAGTCAAAGCAAAAGTTGAAAAAACCCAAAAATAATTTATTGACGTTTAAATGACCCGGCGACTCTTTGAGAGTATTTGGTTGTTTTGAAAGTATTCGCCATTTTAAGACATAGTGAAAAAACAGCCTAAAACAACGTATAGCGAAAACTACAGCACAACAAAGAGCAGAAAATAAATCATAGAGTTGGATTAATCGTGCAAACGCGCTCTACTGCTTCATTAGAATTTGAAATTTTGATCCAACTTTATTTTTATTTATTGTTATTTTTTGTCCTCTAACATTTGTTTCTTATGTTTTTGAACTGTGTTTTAACTCGTATATGTCTTAAAATGATGAATACTTTCAATTTAAACGAATACTCTCGATGAGTCGCCGGGTCATTTAAAAAAACATTAGATCGTGACCTTGAAATAGATTGGAACGCTTCTGTAACAAAAATATATACCTTTTGAAAAAAAAGGAAAACAGACTTGAACTGTGTTTCAACATCTGAAAGAAAATGTTCAAAAACGACGAAATTTCCATCATTTCGGCAATTGTGTCTGACTTGCACGAACAGTTCATACCAGTCCTGGAAAACAGAATTTTATTGATTTTTTTTTCTTTTGAACTCACATCGAATAGACCATCACCATCCTCTTTGTCGATCATCTGGATGACTTGCGAATTATTTCGAGAGCAATGCCAATCAGTTTCTCCGATCAGATCGTTTGCTCTGGAACATATTTTTTGTCGATTTCTCTTTCCACCTGGGGCAGACCGGAAAATGATTCCGAAATTTTTTTCCGAAAACCCCGGAACTCTTTTTTTTCACATTTTTTCTTTCCGATCAAACTTTCGGATCAAAATTTTATTTTTTTTTCGCAAATTGTTTTCTTTCAAAATTTTACTGTTTCACTTTCAGAATATTATCTTCAAAAAAACTTTAGCTGTAGTTTTGTTAGTTGTTTTCAAAAATTTTTCGAAACTTTTCTTTCTATCTCGAACAACGAAAATAAGTATCTCACGACCTTTCAAGAAAAATAAAAATAAAATCGATGAGAGTTTTCCCTCCAGAGAGACACAGAGAGACAGAGCAAAATCAATTCACATCAGTGAAAACTATTAGGTGAGAGCGGTCTTTTTTCATTGGAAACGCAAATATAAACCACACACAAAGTATAGCACCTCGGTTCCCGTGAGATGTCGGTCACATGGTTGAATCAGGAAGTTTTCAAAATCCATAAATTTAGAGAGAGCAAAAGTGCTCTAATGATAATCATTTTTCAGAACTCGCTCACTTTCACCGAATACGTTCTCTTCATAAATTCCGAAAAAAGTCAAAAATATTTTTATGAAAAATTTGAAACAGTAATTTTTTGAAAAAAAAAACTTTATTCTAAATACTTCAAATTATTTGTCTTCAATCCAGTGAAGGTTGTGATTTTGAAAAACAATTTTTTTCACAAATCTACAGTACTCACAGGGTTGAATTTTGGGTCATTTTAGGACCGGGCCCTGAACAAATCAAAAAATGGTGTGGAAAAATGAGATTTTCTCCGGTTTTCCAAGGGAGAAATTTCGAAATTGTTCTGGGAAAACCGGGCCGAGCTTTGGAGAGAAAAGGAAAAATTACGAAAAAAAAAATATTTTGGAAAAGTGTCAGAATTTCTCGGGCCGGACCGATAATTTCCAGTCCACTCACGTAATCCAGTCCTCCTCATAATATGCCAACTGAACACACCAATGTTTCATTATACGACACTCGACGGTGGCGGTGAACAGAAAATAGGTCAGAGGATCCGAGCTGGATTTTCTTTGGAAATGTTTTTGGCCTAAAATCGAGTTGGTGCACAATATAGAATCGATAATGAGAAGGAGGAGGGTTGCAAGAATAGTTTTCATCGCGAAAATGTGATTTTTTGGAATTCAGAGACGCGTTTTTATGTGCAAAGTGTTGCAAATTATGAAACTCATAATTAAATTATATTTTATTACATTGTTTTTTATATCGTTTGTTATGGTTTTTTTGCTGCTACTAGAGATAAGAGACAGTTTGACAGAAAAAAATATACGTTGACCATATATTTTCAATGAAAAGGGCAAGTTGGAAAGGGGTGGAGCCTATTATCAACTTGCAAGGTCCGCGTTGCGGCTGTCATTTCGAAAAGACAGAGAGAAAAGTGGAGAGGGAAAAGAAAGTGAAACCGCTACGCAGAAACGCAGCGCGGACTCTCGAGCTCGATTTAATTTTTGCTATTTTTTTTCAAAAAATACATAAAAATACGTGACCTCGAAAAATCTGATTTCTCTGCGTCACTCTCTCTCTCTCTCGAATGACGTCATTTTGTGGAGAAATTATTTCTGTCATTTTCTCGTACAAGAACTGGTGGGTTTATTTTTGTTGGGTGGACTCGGACCAAAACATAAAAAATGTGTCTGAATCGGACCAGAGTCAAGAAATCGGACCAGATCTTTTTTTTTTGGTTGAAATTTCAGCTGAATCAGACTAAAATCGAAAATTATAAACCAAAAAACCCAACCTCGTCCGATTTCTTTACTCTGGTTCGAATCAGACACATTTTTCAGGTTTTGGTCCGATTCAGAATTTGCCATTTTTTTTGAAAACATAAATATTTTGGACACGAATTTCAGTAGGTATAAAATTATTAGGAATTTCCAAATTTTTCTACAAAAAAAAGCAAAAAAATTTTTTTCAAATTTTTACTGTTTCACTTCCATAATTAATCTCTTTCGAAAAGTTGTTCACCATTACTGTGTCATCATCGGATCTCGAGGTCAAATTTTCAAAAACTTCACTTTTTCCAAACGCACAAAGCCAATGCCCCCGATTTCTCACGAAAAATTCGCAAGAAAAAATCGCACAAAAAATTATGAATAAAAAATTTATAAAAATTGGGGAATTTCCCAATTATAGTGTGAGTTTGTAGTTGATCGGAGAACTTCTGAAATAATTTTTTTTTGGTTTTTTCAGCCAGAGAAAAACTGACGATAAATCGGTGGAAATTTGCGGTAACTCATGATCAAAATACACAAAATTCCCATCATTTCGACAATTGTGTCTGACTTCTACAAAAAGTTCATACCAGTCCTGGAAAACAGAATTTTATTGATTTTTATAGAACCTGTGAATTACATCAAATGGGCCATCACCATCTTCATTTCCTTGTGTTTGAATAACTTGAAATCGATCATGAGAACAGAACCAGGTTGCTGTCACAATTTGATCGTTCGGTCTTGAAAAAATTTGACAGTTTGAGAGCGAAAAAATTAGACAACAGCAATTAGTTGTTTTGAATTTGGCGGCATAAACACACATACAGTAATCTGTTCGTGGTGAGAAACACAACCACACATGCACATCTTACTATTTGGAAACAAGCCAATTTTTTTTTCTTTTTTGTTTTTGTTTTTTCTTCATTTACGAAAAATATCAAACGAATATTTGTACATTTTTTTTCAGAAAATCGCTAAAAACTGGAAAAAATGTCAATTTCGACGCCAAATTTTCACACGCTCATATTACATCTTACGTCATCCAATCGTGCTCATAATATTGCAACTGAACACACCAATGTTTGAAAAATGGACACTCAATATGGGCGGTGAATAAAAAGTGCGTTGGAGGACCCAAAGTTGCCTTTCGTTGATATTTTTTGTGAGCATCAGTGAAGTTTTTGGAACATGTTGAGTTGATGAGGGTGCAGACGAAAAAGATGACGAAAATAGTTCTCATTTTTTGAACGAAATTCAAATTTAACGATTCGAAAATCGTTTTTATATTTAGAATTTTGCAAATTTTGAAAGACATAAATTATAATTAAATTATATTTATTTGATTTTTTTTATGATGGAATTGATTTTTTGCATCGATATTTTCATCTGAAAAGATGAAAATTTGAGGAAAACACGTTCCTGGAAAATTTGACCGCTCAAAAAATCTTTCTCTTCTTCTTTCTAGCAGGGACAATGTTGTTGTCGGAGAAAATTCGCTCTAATGAAATTTCTGATTGTCTGCGTCTCTCCAAAAAAGATATCAGGGGAAAATGAGAATTCTAGAAAAAAAATAGTTTTCAACATTTCAAGATGGATGTTTCTTGAAATAGTTATATTTTTCGGAATCCTCGAGATATCGGAAATCTATGTGAACAAGTTTTTCTTAAAGTTAGAAAAAATTTTAAAAATCAGATTTTGATTTCGGATTTTCTACATTTCAAACTGCGAGTTCTACAATCAAACATGTTTTAACGCAATGTCGAAATTATGAGATACTTTTTGAGACCAAATACAGACATTTACAGATGATAATGAAAAAGTTTAGAGGTTTTTCAAGAAATCTGAGTCTCTTTTCTATCTAGCAGGGACAATTTTTGCGACGCTTTTTGTTAGGAGAGTAAATTTGCTCTAATGAACTTTCTGACTGTCTGCGTCTCTCAAGAAAAGACAACATGAGAAAATTAAATTTTTTGAATTGAAATGGATTTTCAACGTTTCAAAAATGATACTTCTTGAAATAATAACATATTTGAAAAACTTAAAACTCGGAAATCGTTGTGAACCATTTTTCCATGGAAATAAAAAAATTGAAAATTAAGATTTTGATTTCGGATTTTCTACATTTCAAGTTAAAAATTTTACAATCAAATACAGTTTCACCCAAAGTCGCAATAACGGGATATTTTCTGATACCAAAATGAATAACTTGCACATAAATCTGAAAAAGTTTGAAGCTTTTTCTAGAAAACCGGGTGTTTTTTCTATCTAGCAGGGACAATTTTAACCAGTTTTCTGTTGGGAGAGAAAGTTCGCTCCAATGCATTTTCTGACTGTCTGCGTCTCTCAAAAATAGATGAAGAGAGAAAATAAAATTTCTAGAATGAAAAGAGATTTTCAACATTTCAAAATTTATATTTCTTGAGATAATTATATTGTCGGAAAGATTCGCGATCTCGGAAATCTTTCTCAACAAGTTTTTCCTGGAGATAAAAATTTTTAAAAAATCAGATTTTGATTTCGGATTTACTACATTTCAAACTGTAAGTTATACAATGAATTCTAGTTTAACAAGAAGTCGAAATAACGGGATATTTTTTGATACCAAAAAGAATCAGTTACGCTCAAATCTAAAAAAGTTATAAACTTTTTAGAAAAAGTTTAGATTTTTCTTCTTTTACATCTGTTTCTTGTTAGATATTTCACATCTGTTCCTTGTTAGCGAGAAAATTCGCTCCATTGAGTTTTCTGACTGTCTGCGTCTCTTCAAAAAAGATACCAGGAGAAAATGAGATGATGAGTTTTTCAACATTTCAAAAATGATGTTTCTCGGAGTTATCATATTTTTGAGAATATTCGTGAACTCGGAAATTTATGGAAACTAGTTTTTCGGGGAACTGAAAATCTTTGAAAAATCAGATTTTGTCTTCGGATTTTCTACATTTCAAACTAGTGGATCTTCAATGAAGTGTAGTTTAACACAAGTTCTAAACTATGGGATATTTTTCGACGCCAAATTCACTCACTAACACATAAATCTAGAAAAATTAGGAGATTTTTCAAGAAATCTGAGTCTCTTTTCTATCTAGCAGGGACAATTTTCACACATTTTTATTGGGAGAGAAAATTCGCTCTATTGCACTTTCTGGCTCTCTGCGTCTCTCAAGAAAAGACAACATGAGAAAATGAAATTTTTAAAATGAAAATGGATTTTCAACATTTCAAAATTGATAATTATTGGGAGAGTTATATTTTTTAAAATGTTCGAGATATCGGGAATCTTTGTGAAAAAGTTTTTCGTGGAGTTAAAAATTGATTTAAAAAAAGACGTTTTCTCTGAATCAGTGATAAAAAAATATCGGGGTCTAATTCGATTACAAAGAATTCTATAAAAGGAGCCATCTCAAAACTATTATAACAGTTGTTCAAAATGAAAATGTGTACTTTATTTATTGTTATCTTGAGTGTTGTTGATTCGGAAATTAAAGAAGAACCAGAAGAACAAAAGATTTTCAATTTCAACGCGACAATTGACTGCTCATATTTGAAGCCCTGGTGTGTTCAGTTGGATTATTTCGAGTGGGATTTTCTGTCGTAAGAAACATTTTGAGAAAATAATTTTCATTTTCGTTTTTTTCCAGACCAAACGATGGAATTGGTTCATCAATCTGGAGTTGTAGTGATCAATCTGAACAAGTGATTGAAACATATAAAGATGAAAAAAGAGCTGGACCTTTTGATGTGAGTTGAGCTTGGACTCAGAATATTTATCAAGAATGTCTCATGTCAGGGAATTTACAAACTTTTCGTGCAAGTCAACCATACGTGTAGTGAGGATGGCAAGAGTATTGTGTTCAATCATGTTTTGCCATCTGTTCGAGCTGAAAAATCGTGAGTTACCTATTTTTTCTCAGTTGCTTATATATGAATTACAGAAATGAACGGATCAATTTCCAACTCACTCTGTAACCAATATTGAAATAAAGATTTTTTATTCCAGGAAAAACTTGTTGAGAAAAATTCCCGAAGTGTCTAACATTCTCAAAAATATAACTTTCCCAAGAAATATCAACTTTGAAATATTGCAAAACTCTTTTTATCCAAGAAATCTTATGTTCCCCTGTTATCTTTTCTTGAGAGACGCAGACAGTCAGAAAAGTCATTAGAGCGAATTTTCTTTCCCAACAAAAAATGTGTGAAAATTGTCCCTGCTAGATAGTAAAGAGACTCAGATTTTTCCAAAATGTAGTAAATCCGGAATCAAAATCTGATTTTTCAATAATTTTTTAACTTCACAGAGAACTTGTGGAGAAAGATTTCCGAGTACTCGAATATGTCCAAAAACCTAACTATCCCAAGAAATATCAATTTTGAAATGTTGAAAAACTCTTTCCATTCTAGAAATTTTATTTTCTCTCTTCATCTATTTTTGAGAGACGCAGACAGTCAGAAAATGCATTGGAGCGAACTTTCTCTCCCAACAGAAAACTGGTTAAAATTGTCCCTGCTAGATAGAAAAAACACCCGGTTTTTTCGAAAAAGCTCCAAACTTTTTCAGATTTATGTGCAATATATTCAATTTGGTTTCAAAAAATATCCCATTTTCGCGACTTTGGGTTAAACTGTATTTGATTGTACAACTTCCAACTTGAAATGTAGAAAATCCGAAATCAAAATCTTAAATTACAATTATCTCTCCTTTGTCGAGATAATTCCGATTTACGGTCGAAAATAAAGGAACACTGTATTAGGGAATTTGTTTATTTGGCATTAAAGGAAAAACAAAAAAACTGAAAACTACACACAAAAAATGGACTGCCCGAGGTGTTTTCGTGGCGGGACTCTCGAACGCGCACACAGTGTCCCTTTAGACCTTCCGTAAATCTACACAATTTTTTTTATTTCCTCGAAAAAATGGTTCAAGAAGATTTCCGACTTCTCAAAGTTTTTCAAAAATATTATTCTTTCAAGAAGTATCAATTTTGAAATGTTAAAAAACCCTTTTCATTCGAGAAATCTTTTTTCACTTTTCATCTATTTTTGAAAAGACGCAGACAGTCAGAAAATGCAATAGAGCGTCGTTTCTGACCAACAAAAAACAAATGGGAAAATTGTCCCTGCTAGAAAGAAAAAATATCAATATTTTTTTTGAAAAGCTAATAACTTTTTCAAAATTTTATGTACGTTTTCCTAACTTTTGTCGAAATAAATTTCATGGCTTGGACTATGCGATGAGTTAGTGTTAATTATGGAAGTTGAGTTTGAAATATAGAAAATTCGAAATCAAAATCCGATTTTTAAAAAAATTTCTAACTTCTGGAAAACTTCGTTCACCTAGGTTTCCTTGATCTCAAATCTTCCCAAAAATATAATTATCCGAAAAAATATCAGTTTTGAAATGGTGAAAACCCATTTTCATTTTCAGAAAACCGATTTTCTTTCCTTGAGAGACGCAGACAATCAGAAAGTTCATTAGAGCGAATTTACTCTCCCAACAAAAACTGGTTAAAATTGTCCCTGCTAGATAGAAAAGAGACTCAGATTTCTTGAAAAATCTCCAAACTTCTTTAGATTTATGCGTGAGTAATAATTTTTGACGTCAGAAAATATCCTGTTATTCTGACTTTGTGTCGAACTACATTTTATTTTAGAACGCATAGTTTGAAATGTAGAAAATCTGATATCAAAAACTGATTTTTTTAAAATTTTCTAACTTCACAAAAAACTTGTTGAGAAAGATTTCCAATGTGTCGAACACTTCAAAAAATATAATTATCTCAATAACTGTCGATTTTGAAATGTTGAAAAATTATTCTGATTTAAGAAATCTCATTTTCCCCTTTCATCTATTTTTGAGAGACACAGACAGTCAGAAAATTCATTGGAGCAAATTTTCTCTTCTACGTTTTGCACTAATTTTGAACAAAAAATATTCATTTCCTAGCTAGAAAAATATCTTCGGAAAAAATTGACCACCGTATGCTTGTTTTGCGTGAAAAATGAAAAATTCAGTTCACGTGAGGTCACGTGAAAAAATAAAATGGAAAAAAGGCAGTGCAGTGAATGAAGAAGACCATCTGAATCGGGCCCGGTCCTATAAAAAACGGACCCGAAAAAAACCAAATCTGTGTCAGGCACAGAAATCAAACAGTTTCTAGTCAGGGCCAAAAAATAGGACCCGGTCCGTTTTTGCTGATTCAGACCAGAAGCTTTTTCGATTTGACCTCTGAATTCACGTGTTCTCATTTTTGTTAAATTCTCCAAATTTCCAAATTTTCTTTGCTAGCAAGCTATTCAGCACATCTGGTCAGGGAAGAAAGTTCGCTCTAATGCATTTTCTAATTGTCTGCGTCTTTCAAAATGGATAACAAGGGAAAACGATTTTTTCTGCATTTCAAAATTGATATTTATTGGGAAAATAACATTTCTAGGAGTGTTTGAGATATCGGAAATCTCTGTCAACAAGTTTTTCCTAGAGTTCGAAAAATTTTGCAAAAATCCGATTTTGTTTTCGGATTTTCTACATTTCAAACTGTATGTTCTTGAATGGGGTGTAGTTCAACAAGCAGTCGAAATAACGGAATATTTTTCGATACCAAATAGAGACATCCACCGATAACTCTAAAAAAGTTATGCGATTTTTCAAAAAATCTGAGTCTCTTTTCTATCTAGCAGGGACAATTTTAACCAGTTTTTTGTTGGGAGAGTAAATTCGCTCCAATGAATTTGCTGACTGTCTGCGTCTCTCAAGAAAAGATAACAGAGAAAAATAAGATTTCTTCAATGAAAATAGATTTTCAACATTTCAAAATTGACAGTCATTAAAATAATAATATTTTTGGAAAGATTCTCTATCTCGGGAATCTTTCTGAACAAGTTTTTTGTGAAGTTGGAAAAATTTTCAAAAAAAAAAAAAAATTTTTTTTTTTTTATGCGATTTTTCAAAAAATCTGTGTCTCTTTTCTATCTAGCAGGGACAATTTTCGCGACGTTTTTTTGTTGGGAAAGAAAACTTGCTCTACTGCTTTTTCTGGCTGTCTGCGTCTCTTTGAGTCTTGGAAAAAATTTTTGTGAAAAAGTGAATTTTCAACATTTCAAGTCGAAAGTTTTCATGAAGAATGATTATTTCTGAAAGATATCAGACATCGGAAATCGTTGAGACGGGTTTCCTGACAATTTTGAGAAAAAATTAATTTTTTCTGAATGTCTCTGTCTCTTCAAGCAGAGAAAAGTTTGCATGCAATTTTCATTACCAAAAAAATTGTAATTTTTTAGAGTTTGAGTTCGATAGCCATGTGATGAGTGCTGAAAATTTTCAGATATCACAATTTTTTTAGGAGAAAAAATAAACTAACGTGATCTCAGTTGAGACGGATGGCAACAAATGATCGAAGATCACAAATCTTCGATTTTCACGACAATTATGTTTGACCATCACAGCAAGTTCGAACAAATTCTGGGGGAAAAAAAAAGGTTTTTCGCAAGTTTTTTTAGTTGCAAAAAAACGTGACCCCGAACTGTTTGAAAAATATAACTTCTCTGTGTCTCTTTCGAAAGTATCTCTCTTTATTTTCCATGAAATTGGACCTAAGAATAGTTTTTATTGGGAAAAAATATATTTTTGCATTTTTTTTGCTGAAATTTTTAATTTATCTGAAAATTTTTCGCAAAAACAACTCTAGGCCCGATTTTCAGCCCAATTTTTTCGAGAAAATTCTTATTTTAACTTCAGAAAAATTGGCTTCAGGTCAGATTCAGTAGCACCGATTTTTGAGCCCGATTTTTATCGAGTAAATTTTCAGGCCTAAACAAACAAGGTCTGATAGGAACTGGGGCCCGTAACAAAAGTTAGTAAAAGGCCCGATTTTTCCAAATTTTTTCTACTATAAAAATGTTGAAATTTTTTTCACCGGAGACAAATTTTTTTTCACTCAAAACAAAAAAAATGTGAATTTCGATTTTTGAAAAAATTACTGTTTCAAAAAGTTTTTATTTTGGATGACATATCTGACCATCCGATAACGTTTCGTCGTCAAATTTTAAATGAAGAAAATAACCTACAGTAATTCATTAAATTTTGAATCGCAAAAATTATCCGAAGTTTTTTCCTGAATTTCTTGTCGTGAAAATTTGACGGTGCCCCAATTATAGAGAAAATCGAATCAGGCCCACTTCTCTTCTGATCTAGATCTTGTCAGTGAAATTTTCAGTGTTCAGGCCCGATTTTCTCTAGACCAGGCTTCAAACTCACATCATCCGGGCCATCTCCATGCAATTGTCCAAAAGTTTCGATAATTTGTTTTGGTCCATCGGTACAATGCGTATCAGTTGAATGAATAACTTCGGTTGTTCTGAAAAAAAAATCAAAAACTTTGAAAAGTAAAAATTTTCCGGAAATTTTTTCGAAAATTAAAAAAATTCGGAAAAAACATGAAAATCAAAAAATTCACAGATTTCGAAAAATATACCTTGAAAATTCCGAAATTCCCGGATTTTACGAAAAATAATGCCAGAAAAACTTTTTTTTCCAAATTTTTTTTCAGAGCCAAACTTCGGTTCAGAAAGGTCGGTTTTTTGTCTAAATTTTCCCGAGAAAAAAAAACCGATCCAACCCGTAACAACCTATTGTCAATCCAGCCCGAGAAAATCTACCGTCTGAATTTCTCATTCTGACATGATCTTTCATCGACTTTTTGTGGTAGATCACTTTTCTCGTTGGATGATCTGACCGGATTGACAAAAAAAAATCGTAGATTATTATCCACGTGTCCACAAAAAACCAATTTCAATCTCAAATTTTTGCGCGGCACTGTTTTGTGGGCGGAGCCTAAGCTCGCCATGTTGAACGAAATTCCAAAAATGATCAATTTTGGCAACAAAAATTTTTCAGAAAATTTTTTGTGTCAAATTTTTTACGTGTCAACCTACATACTCTAGCAAATCATGTTCAACAAATGTCAACTGCACACACCACCGTTGTTCCTCCAAATGGCACAAAACCGTTGTGTTGAATTCGAAATGTGTATCATCCGTGATAGTTCGTTTCCGTTGGATTTGTTGTTGACCGATCGAGAAGATCGAGAAGAATACTAAAATTGTGAAAATAAATTTCATCTTATTTTTTTTAAAGATAAAAATTGTGTTAAACTGACACTTTTTAAAGACAAAAAAATCACATTATCAATCAAAAAATCATCTAAAACTAACGAATCTGAATGGTTTTTATTTAAAATAACAAATGGGTTACTGTAGATTCGAGAAAAATTATAAAATCTTTATTTTTTTCATGAAAATAAAAGCTCTGCGATTCGTGTTTGCATTCGGTTGTTTGTGCCAACAAAACCCGTTTTGAAAATATTTACAGAAAAATGAATGAATGACTATTCTAGTGTCGACTGCTTGTTGTTTCCAATGGTTGTAGTGCTTTTTCGACTACTTCTCAACACTCGACTCGTTGTTGGTGTTCCAATTTCGGCTCGACGACCTCGTGACGGTGTACGGGGAGTTTTCGGTGCTAATGTGGCGGAAGGAGTCGGTGGAACTTCGGTGGGTGTGATGTTTGTTGTCATGTTGGTGAGCACTGGAGTTTTTTACACAATTTTTTTTTTTTTTGAAAATTTTCGCTCTATGAACATTTTGTGTTTCATACCTCGGCAGAATTATGGGATTCCACGTGGCACATTTCGAAAACCCAGAATTTTACACAATAATTTAGACAGCACAAAAATTTCTGACAGTTTTGTGTGCAAAATTACAGAGCACATTTTGAAAATCGGAATGTTCCACGATTTTTGCCAAAGTATGTTGTGTTTTGAAATTGTGCTTTGTGGAATTTCACATTTTTCCCAACTTAAATAGTGGAAAAAAATTCATTTTTTTGGTCAAAATTTCGAAGTGAAGTTTTTCAAAGAAAAATTGAGGTCATGCGACGAAAAATTTTTGCAGAAAAAATTTCAGAGCAAAACTAGAAGAATGCTCAAAATCTCAAAAAAAAAAAAATGAAAAATTCACTTATTTTCAAATATTTCAATTTTTTCAGAATTTTTTTTTTTTTTGACAAGATTTTTTTTACATCAAAATTTCCAGGTTTTCGGAAAAAAAAACCCGAATTGGCAGAATAAAAATCACCCATTTTTTAATGTTTGAAATTTTTCGGAAAAATTCTGTATTTTTTGGAAACATCATGATTTCTGGACCTAAAATTGTTTTTTTTTTATTTTTGGCAAAAAACTTTCATTTTCCAGTGAATTTTTTAGCGCAACAAACAAAATAATCCAACTCACCTCTTCGATTAAAATCGTTGACAATCTTCTCAGCCGGATCAGTCAAAACCGCCGAATTCGGTTTTGACACAACCGGAAATCCGTACATGACAACCGAAGCGCCGGTAAGAAATTTGAGCTTCGAATTGGACCTGGCCGTGTCCATCGCCTCGGCCAATTGTCGAATTTTGTCCGCATTCTCGTCGTCTCGATCGAAACAATCATCAATCATTTTCATCAAGTATCGATCAATTTCACCGTCGGTGACTGTCCAAAGACATCTGAAATTTTATTGATTTTTTTCGGATAATTTGGGCCTGAAAATCTTACCCAACAACAAGTGGACATTTTGCAATCGCATAGTCGAGTAGAACCGATTTTCCATCGAAGCCAACACCTTGAGGCGTCGTTTTCACACTTCCACATCCCATTAAGAGACTGACTGCGTTGCATTTGCTTTTTTTGATGGCCTGACGAGGAACATGTCTCGATCCAGAGCCGTGTCCAATATAGCTGGAAAATGAAGAAGTTCAGTGAGGCAGTGGGATAGTCTTGATTTGTAAAGCAACTTTTTCCGAAATAAATCCCAGATTTTTCCAGTCTGACCCTTTTTTTGAGGTCATCTCCGCAGCTTTTTTCGAAAATCTGCTCGAAAGTTCACAGGGACATTTTTTTTAATTTCTAGGTCACGCCACAAATTTTAAAAACAATGATTTTTTTTTCAAAATTTCTGAAAATTTCAGCCATACCTCGGCGAAAATCGTGAAACACCTCGATTTTCAACACGTGCTGTGTAAGTTATCTAGTTTGAGCTTTTTCAGAATCTGGTTTCAAAAAATTCCCGCTTGAAAAAAGTTCCGGGTCCTTCGAAAAAAAATTATGATTTTTTTTTAATCTCGCAGTTTTTCTCAAAAAATTTGTTTTTTTTTTTTTGCAGTTTTTCAAGCGGCACACATAAGTTGCTGAGAAAAAACTGCGATATTTTTTTCGCGGTTTCGAAATGTCGCGATTTCCAAACGTCCCGAAGCAATTTTCTAATAGAAATTTTTTGTTAAAATATCAGTCAAACCCAAGAATTCAGAAATTAAATTTTTTAGCCAAAAAAAAATCAGAGAAAAACGAACCACTCGGTTGAAAAATTTGAAACATTTGTGAAATGAGGAATTTCTCAAAAAAAAATCGAAATTTTCAAAAACAAAATCCGAAAAATTCTGAAAAAATTCAATTTTTTTTTGTTTAAAAATTAGTGACCTCCCACATCAAAAATCGGTCTCTATCTATCAATTTCGTGAAAATTCGCCCACTCACAAAAACGCATCCTTATTCTCCAACGCCACCGTCAAATCGTTGGCCGCCGGCGCCGCACCAACCGTTCCTTCCCATTGAAACTTTTTAAAGTACTCCAACATTCGTTTCTGCGTTTCGACCAAATTGTTCTCCGGATCGAGAATGTAGTAGCCTTTTTGAACGTCGATTTGGAGTGGAATCTCTTTGCGATCGCTGCGCAACGCGTCCAATTGACAGAATAGTGCGTGAATCGAAATGATGCGACAAACGTATGGATGATTTTCAAAGATCGGCAAGTGTTCCCAACAAAATTGCGCGAGTTCGGGACAAATATTCAGATACGTATAGCTCTTTTTCATTTCCATTCCAACAAAATCCTTGTTAATCGCTTCTAGAAATCTGAAAAAATTCCATTTTTTGAAATCAACAATGAAAAAAAAAACCAACACAGTATAACTGGCTTTGACTCTCTGCAAATCGGTCTGTTCAACTTTTCTCATTTCTCCGTATCGATTCAACAACTCGGCCCATTCGTTCGATGTCATTTTCGTCGTCAGAAATACAATTTCTTTGGCCTCGCCGGCTTTGATCGCACCTTTTGTCGCTTTTTCGATTTTCATCGCAATACTCGTTCCTCGTTGTCCGAGTTTCGTTGATGGAAGGAGCAAATGGGCGGCGGCTCCGAGGAAGTTTTTTTGAATTTCATCGACGAGAAGCTGGAAAATTTTTGTATTTTGATTTTTGAAATCGTCAGAAATCTCACAAACTTTTTAGAAAATCAACCATAACCGAAGATTTAAAAAAATACCATCAAATGTTTCAAAAAAGGTCACGCCATTTTCAGAGGCTAAATTGGTACTTTTCATTTTTTTTTAGTGACAAAAACTTTCAGAAAATCTCGTCACACTCTTACGCCAGATATGATAAAAAAGTACCGTAACTTTTTTGGTCAATAATTCACAGTAATATTCAGGTCACAAAACTATAATTTTTATCAAAATTTTCCAGTCTTTTTTTTTTTCTTTTTCTTGTCCTCCCTCAATTTCAAAATTTTCAAAATGACAAAAATGTTTTTTTTCTGAATTGTTCAGTGTCGAAGTTTTTTGACAAATTTTGGTGCTCTTTTTGGTCAGATTTTGACAGAAGACAAAAAAACAGACACAATTTTTTTTTTCACAGCTGACTCAATTCAAGACGTTTTTTTTTCTTCAAATTTTCTCGAATTTCCAAAAAAAGTTCCACAAATTATTCTTTGTGGAAAATTTTAACATGGAAAAAATCTGAAAAAAATTGAAACAAAAAACAATTTTCATATTAGTTTTTCAATGAAAAATGTTACATTTTTTTTGGAAAAATCGGGCCAAAGGCGAGTGTGACAAAATTTCTTCAAATGTTTTGTCACTGTGAAAAAAACAAAAAATGTGAAATTTTCCTCTGAAAATACGAAAAAAATTCATATTTTTCTAAATGTCAAAAAATGTCACTGTGAAACAACTTCTGAGTTTCTTGTCACGGTACAAAATTCCATCTCACGCCAGGTCATACCTGACCTAACAGGGTACCAAAAAAAATCCTTATAACTTTGTCACTGTGAAAATCTTGAGAAAAATTTTTTTCACTGTGAAAAAGGACAAAAAACGGAAAAATAGAGAAAAAAAAAGCTGAAAATTTGAGTGTCACTGTGAGTTTTCGACCAAAAAAATGTCACGGTACTTTTTCTCCTTTTAGGCCAGGTATTCCTAAATTGCAGTTTTAAAAATGACCCGAAAAACCTGCAACCAACCTTCATCCGATCATCGATCGCCCTTCTCGTCATCCAAAACTCTTTAGGCGTTCGATTTCCGGGATTCTTCGAGATACGCTCATCCTCCGTCAACAAATACGTAAACTTCTTCATCATTTCAATCATTTGCGTTTCGTGCGCAATCGGCATGATGATCGGCGTTCGATCCGAATGCAATTTGATCAAATAGACGCTGCCATCGTCGGCGCGAGCAATTTGCACAATTGTCATATCATCGGGAATCGCCTCGACACAACTTTTGAACTTTCTCCAACACGACATTGTCACGGTTCCGGAGAGGCCGATTTTTTGTTGGAGCGAGTTGCGAGTTCCGATCGACGTCGATTCGATCCACGTGTATCCGGCTTCCCACGGATCGGGAGAGGTTCGACCAATGTAGGTGAACATTTGAAAACGCCATTCGCTGGAAACAAAAAAAAATCATGTCCAAAATCAAAGAAAAAAGAGAAAAAACGCGTCCAAGTTCGGGAAAAAAGACAACGTTTTTTATTGCAAAAATTATTTTTTTAGGCCACGCCCATTTTTGTATGCGGCGAGCTAAAAAGGTTTAGATTATCTAGAAGTGTGGAACATTTTTCAAAAAAATTTAAAGGAACATGTCAAGTTGTGAAATTCGGAAAACTCACAATTTCCAGATCATAAAAATGAGTGAGGCTAACGTACGGCTGGAAAAAAAGAACAAAAATGAGGCTACACTCTTTCAACTTACGAATTTTACAAGAAAAATGTGAATGTCTATTGATTTGGCGTCAAGAATGAAGAAAAAAAAAGAAAAATCGGGTCCCAACTCGAGAGAAAACAGTACCCATTCAAAGAAACACAGCGTTTTCTTTTCGAAAAATTTACTTGAAGCACAACCTGCGTATCTAAGTAACTCTACCAAAACCATCGACAAGAAAAACATGGTGAGTTAGATACGCAGACTGTGCCACAAGTGAATTTTTCAATGAAAAAACGTCGTGCTCCTTTAAATTTGATACTGTGTTGGTTTTTTCGAATTTGGACCCGATATTTCTATTTTTCTTGATTTTCGACGCCACGGAAATTCACATTTTTTTTTAGAATTTGTAGGTTGAAAAAGTGTAACTTCATTTTTGGTTTTTTTCAGTCACACGTAAGTTAGACTCATTTTTTCGGCCTGGAAGTCATGAGTTTTTCGAATTTCATAATTTTAAAAGAAACTTGACATGTTCCTTTAAATTGTTTTTGCAAAATTTTCGAAAATACCATAATTTTCTAAATAATCTAAACCTGTCTAGCTCGCCGCATACAAAAATGGGCGTGGCCTGAAAGTAGATTTCAGATTTTTTGAAATTTTCCGACTCACCGAAAAAGCGAATGATTATATCTGATCATATCATACTTCAATTCCCTCCTCAACTTCTCAATTTCCTCCGAACTTTCCTGTTTCAAATCGAACTCGAACGCAACCTTTTTGCGTCGACCAAACGGCGAAACTGCGCGAACAATATCTTTGGCCGATTCGATGGAAACTTTGAGAAATGGTCGTCGATCGACGGGTTGCATCCACGACAGATTCCTGTTTAGAGGTAGCTGAATTTGTCGAGCAAGTTGTTGAAGTGTCAGCGCTAGATCGATGGTTCGGTTCGCGTTGTACTTGGTGATTTTGAGAGTGCTTTCAATCAAAACTTTGGTGGATTCGTCGAATTTCTCCTTGTTGGCAATTTTCAGCGATAACCATCGAACGGCGCACATTCCAAAAATTATATTCAAATAAATCGGCGGACGCTGTAACAAAAAACACCTAAAAAACAGAGATTTTTAAAAAACTCACCGGTCGAACAACATTATCTCTATGCATTATTCGTTGATATTTCATCGCATTTTCGCGGATTTTGACAAACGTTTTGTCGAATTCCGACAGCGCTTCTTGTGAGAACTTGAAGAACATCATCCAGGAGAACATGTATTCGCTGGCCATACTCGAACTCGACATGTATGAGTAACATGTGAAACAGTAGCATGATTTCGAGATTGAGTGAATTGGCACACTTCCAGCACTGGAAAACGAAATTTTGAGGGAATTGTTGTTTTTTTGAAGTTTGGGTTTATTTTTTGAAAGTTTTCTGGGACGTTTCAAAAAAATGTTTTTTTCTGAAGTTTTCGTTGTGAAAAACTCCATTTCTCATTTTCGGCAATACCTGACTTATCAGGGGAAAAAGTACCGTGACATTTTTTTACCCAAAAAATATAAGTAACATTTTTCAAGAAAAAATATTCAGGTCAGGTCACGAAAATTTAAGAACTGTGATTCTCTCTTATTTTTTTTTTTTTTTTTGAAGGTTTCAGCTATTTTTCGGTTTTCTTTTTTGGTTGTCATTCACAGTGACAAAATTGAAGCTGTTTCAAAAAGGGACATTCAGAAATGTTCGGGAGCTCAAAAAACAATTATTTTTATCAGGGGTGTCGTTTTTGGGCTTTTTGCGGCCCGATGGGCCCGTTTTGCTGTTATCTCCTTTTGGAGTCAGTTTTTCCCATTTTGCACATATGCACATGAAAGAGCGAGAAAAATACTACTAGTTCAAGTATTCATATTTTTCTCAAAATAAAAAAACCGAGCATTTTTTGTTTTTCGAAAAATATCCACGGGCCCCCGGAAAGCCCAAAACGACAGCTCGATTTTTTTTTGATAAAAATTTTTTATCATAAAAAATTCGAGAGAAAACTTCTAAAAAACGTTAGAAATGTTGAAGACCGATAAATTGAAAAAGAAATATCTTCGGGAAAATTTCATCTAAAATTTTTCTCGGAAAACATCGAAATGGTCATTTAGTGAATCCAAAAATGGTGATTTTTCATTTTTTTTTTGTCCCGTTGGCAACGTGCCAGGTATGAATGAAAAGCCTACATTGTCAGATCGTTAATCCCATCAGTGATTTCCATCATAGTTTTGTCCGCTTGTGTTTGTCGCTCATTCTCCTGAATCGGCGTGCTGCATCTGACAATCATGGCATCGGGCTGAAAATATTTCACTTTTTTAAAATTAGAGTAGAAACTCCTACCGATAACATGTTGACGGTAGTGGCTGAAACCAAATTTCGATAACTCTCCACTTCCGCATCATTAACAACTTTCCAATAATAGTTCATCATGTTCACAGATTGAAGAACTCGAATAAAACTGCACGACTTCAGCGATATTCTCCAATTGACTAGCAATTCTGCGATTGCTTCTCGACATTGTGCCGAGTTGATGTATGCGTTTGCCAGGTCTTTACGGAGTTCAAACATCCACGCAATTGCTGATCCGAAACTTACTGCAAAAAACAATTGGTTGAATTTGACATTTGTGCGATTTTTCGAATCTTAGAAAACGGAGCAATAAATCATACCTGGGATAGCATGGACAAAATGAAAAATTAAATCTCTCTGAAATCTAAAGATGTCAATGTGAAATTTAGTTTGAAATTTTTACTTTTCTACCTCTTGTGACAGGTATGGGAGAGGAGGAGTGAATATAACTTTGGAAAAACTGAAAAACATGGAAAAGAGGCCAATATGACTTATGGTCTTAAATTGAAGACAACTATACCATTCGATGATGAGTGCAAGAACGAAAAAGCAAAAACAAGAATCAAAACTAACCAAAAAAGAAATAAAGAAAAAAATATTAGAAAACTAAGCAAGAAGTAAAGAGTGAATGAATGAATGAATGAGCACAAGAAGATAGACACATAGATTGTCGACTCCGCCCCTTTTTGTATGCCGCGCAGGTGCGAAAAGTGGGCGGAGTCACCGGTCTCTTATACCTCGTGGTGTTCATTCATTCATTCATTCTTCACCTTTTTTTTAGTTTTTTAGTATTTTCTTTCTTTCTTGTTTGGTTAGTTTTGATTTCTGTTTTTTGTTTTGTCCTTGCATTTATTACCGAATGGTACGGTTGTCTTCAATTTCATATCATAAATCATATTAGCCCTTTTCCATGTTTTCCAGTTTTTGAAGAGCAGTTTTTCGTTATACTCTCTTCAGGCTTGGTCGAAATCGGAATTTCCGCGTTTTCCGACCCAAAACGACAATTCTGATGTAAACTAACAATATTCGGTGGCCGATCGGCTTCCTTGATTACTCTCCAAATATTTGTAGACACTGGCAACTGTGGAATTATCAAAATCGTATGGGGCAAGTCCTTCCACTTTGTTTCGAACAATCGTTCCTGCTTTGAAGCAAGCCTCGTTCAATCGGCAAGTTTTATCGGGGAACTGAGAAGAAAAAATTCAAAAAACAAGAAGAAGAAACCCTTTACCTGTTTATCTTCAAGACCTGCACTTGCTGCAACACTTCCCACTGTTGACAATATCCACTGTGACAAGGACAACATTTCGTATGATCGAAAAGATCGATTTCCCATGCTGTTCTCTTTGATGGATTGTTCGATGTCGATCAAATCTTTCAGTGTTGCTCCACGAGTTTCACGATGTTTTATGAATTGCACAAATTTTCCAACCAACCCGGTGATATCAGGCGACAATTTTGCCCATTCTTTCAGCTTCGATTCAACTAATTCAGTTTCACCCAAATATAACAGCCATTTCAGTGCGATTTCCTTCGCCGACAAATCTTCGGGAAGAAGGTCACAAAAATCAAGAATGCATACCAACGCTTTGATCAGCTCGCCGTTGAAAAGTAACGCGAATGCTAGTTTTGCTGGAGTTATGCACAATTTTTTCCGATCTCGATTATCCATTTCCAATACGTTTTGACGATTTTTGAGCCATGTTTCAAATGCTTCTTTCAGTATTCGGGGAGATTTTCGAACATTACTTTTTGATTGCATGTGACAAAACTTGGACGTTATTCTGGCAAACTTGGCCTGCGAGTTTACATCGATTTGACATTTTAGACCAAACTCCTGCACAAAATCTTCCTTGATTTTTTTCTGCAATTCGTCGAGATCTTCCAAATAATAGATAACCGCTGAATTGATCTTGTCGAGCGCTTTTTCTGTTGGCTTTTTGTCAACAAACGGCGTTGAAGGTGGCATGATTCTCATCTGAAAATTGAACTATAGAAAATGGTACAATGTTTTCCAATAAATGCCCGTTGGTTGTTCGTATTTTGTTCATTTAAATGCGAGAGGAATTTTTTTCAGTTTGAAAAAATGAAATTGCCTCGATAATTGTGCAAACACCACCACGCCAAGTCACACATTGCACACTTTATTTGGCGCACAAGTATTTTTATTTTTTATTCAAAAAACTAAAAACTCCAAATTTCCGCTAAAAAAATGTCAAAAGGCACAAAATCTACAATGTCTTACAAAGACAAAGCTAGTTTACGATTTGTCGAACAAGAAGAACCAGCGTTTATCAAAGCAATGAAGGCCAAAATGGGATACAAAGAACCCGCAAAATTGGAAGATAAGGTAATTTTTTCTAGTTTTTTTGAATGTAAATCTGAACATATTTTGTAGTTTGAAGATGAAGGACCATCTCAATTTGATGATGAAGAGACCGAATTGCTACGAATGAAAGAAGAGGATCGACCTCAAGTTGTAGTTTTGAATGAGTCAACTGATTTGACAGAAGATCAGCTGAATAAAGAACTTGAAACAAAGCGAAAGGAAGAAGATGGTGGGTTTATTTTTCTCTAAAAAATTCTGTAAATAGCCTTACTTACCCTCGAATCATATTCCAAATTTAGTTTTTCCCAATTTTCGAGAAATGAACAATCGTGTTTCACGAAAATCACGTGAATGTTTGTAATTAGTATTTTCAGATCAAAAAATCGCCGAAGGAAAAATCACATTCAAAAAACCTCCAAAACGTCAAGCCGAATCTGCCGACGACGATGAAGATAAAAAGAAGAAAAAAGTGATAGTTGAAGCAAAAGTTCAGAAAAGTTTATTATCTTTTGGTGAAGATGAAGAAGACGAGTAAAACATTTTGAAATTGTTGAATAAAACTGATCTCTTGAATTCTCGTAGAATTGTTTGCAAAAAAAGGGGCAGGTGGAATCAACTATGAATTTGAAAAAATCTAGTTTTTGAGAATGTTTGAGCGCGCGTTTATTGATTTGATTTCCGATATTCCTCTACCGTTTGTCATCATAGTTATTGGTTTGGTTTTGCTTCATTTTGCTACAGCGTTGGTGATATTTCCTTTATTTTTCTATGTAAATCGAGAGAATCGTCAAAAAGACAAACTTGTGAGTTGGAGTGAAATTTGTTTTTTGAAAGAGCCCAGATTTGTTTCCAAGTTTTCGATAATTTTTGATTGACCTTTACTTTTTGATCCCAATTTTTTTTTCTCATTTTCGGGCCCCCGGGAAAATACGAAAAGATTGGACCCGGCCCGAGTTTTTTTTTTTCGAAAAAGTAGTTGGCCCAAAATCGGGCGGTGCCGATTTTCCCGAATGTGAAACTCAACCAAAGATTTTTCAGCTTCTAATATTTCCAGGCCCGCCCAATACCTTATTTTTTCAGTCCTCAGTTTTTGCCATAACAAATCATTTTTACCAAACAACAATTTTCTTGCAACTCATTGTCATTTTACACATTTTCTTCATAGTCGGCTCATTTTTCGACAGGTTTTGTCCAGCACATTTTCAACCCAAAAATTCAATTTTTCCAGCGATGACCTAGTTTTCATAATAGTCTATGACTTGGTTGCCACAATTGCGTATTTGACGATCCGTACAGTAACACCAGTTCAGAATATTCTTCTGTTTCTTCTCGGTCTTCAACGATTTCTCATTTATTTCATACCATCTTCAGAAGCTTATATTGTTCCGAGCGAGCATAATTTCAAAATAATCATTCGGTATTTATATTTTGTATCGTTTGTTGGATTTGTCATAGCAGCTTGGTACGATTTGGAGTATTATGATGAGAACAATTCCGCAAATCCTGATTTCACCTATGCGGTAAGAATGTTCAATTGGATAGAGAGGGAGGGAGAGAGAGAGACGCAGAGAAAAACAGAAGAACACTTTTTTTCAAAAAATGAAAATTCTGGGACCGAGAAGTCGGGTCGGCCCGGCTTTCGTGACCCCAAACTGCAAAAATCTAATTTCTCTGCGTCTCTTCTAGAGACCTCGGAAAATGTCGTACAATTTTTTAAAAGTTGAATTTATTTGAGAGAGAGAGAGACGCAGAGAAAACAAATAAAAAATTCTGTTAGGAAAGTCAAAAAAATCAAGCTGATTTCTCTGCGTCTCTTTTCATGAAAAGAGACCTTATAAAAATTTTTACAAAAATTGAATTTAACAGAGAGAGAGAGAGAGACGCAGAGAAAAAGAAGAATTTTGCAGTTCGGAAGGTCACATTCTCAGTTTTTCAAAAAATGAAAATTCTAGGCCTGAGAACTCGGGCCGGGCCGGTCACAAAAGTTTGGTCCGATTTTTGAATGTCAGAGCCTTTGAAAAGAGGTCGGCTCGGATTTTCTGGTCAAAAAAAAACGTGACCCCGAAAATCTCTTCTAGAGATCACATAAAAAGCGGTAGAAATTACATATTCATAAAAGTTGAATTTATTAGAGAGAGAGAGAGAGACGCAGAGAAAACAAGAAATTTGCAGTTCGGAAGGTCACGTTTTTTTTCAAAAAAAAAACATTTCTAAAAAATTCTGAAACGTGACCCAGAATGTCTCATTTCTCTGCGTCTCTTCTTCTGAAGACCTCCTAAATTTCCGATTTTCCAGATGATCTACATTTTTCTCGACGCACTTGTCATAACTTCCTCATTTTTCTATCTCTCCATACTTGTTCATATTCAAAAAGTCAAAAAACTCGCATCAACAATGAAAACATGACCGGAGAAGTTTATACTACTACACACGGTTTTACTATTTTTCTTCAAAATTGTAACCTCCTAAAAAGATTTTGAAAAAATTGAAAATTTTTGACTTTTTCAGATTTCGTTTATTATAGCAGTTCTTCTAAATTACACCGTTAACAAAGAGGACGATTCGATTTTGATGCATGATGCGGTGAGTGTGGCGTTTTTTGAGAGAGTGAGAGACGCAGTTTTTTCAGGGAGCATTTTTTTTCTCTGCGTCTTGTTCACTCTCAAAATTAGAGCCAGATCGAAAAAAAATGAAACTTTTTTCCCGGAAATTTTTCAGAAGTAGTTTCAAGTTCAAGTTTTCACCTCACTTTTTCAAAAAAAAGTTTCGGCCCGGGCCAAATTCCAAAATCTATAACTCCCCAGAACATTTTTGGATTATCATGAGGAATAAGAACTTTGGGCTAAAATTTGAGTTTTTGAAAACTTGAGAGACAACCTTTCAGGAAAAATTAATGTACCCGCCTTTTCGCTTCGAGACCACAAACTTCCCTAAAGGTTCATACAGTACCCAATGGGAAAATGAATTTCTCTTCCTATTTTTTGCGGAGAAATAGTTCCATAATAGTTTTATTCACAATCAAATCAATGAAAAAGCCCTATTTGTTAATTTTTTTAAAACTTTTTGAAACAGTAAAAATTTGAAACTTTGTCTTTTTATAAAAACGTCAAAGTTTTTTCCGTGAGTGTGTGGCATTTCAGAACGAGAATTTGTGATCTTGTAGAATTTGACACGCTGAGCAAAATCGCGCTGTCAGAATTTTAAAATCTCCTCTGTGGGGTTCAAAAAATGATCCCAAAGTTCGTTCTATATTTCTGATATTTTTACTCTATAACGAGAGACGAGAACACAATCCAACTATTCTCATTTTTATCAAAACTTTTTGAAATAGTAAAAATTTGAAACTTTGTATTTTTCTAGAAACGTCAAAATTTATCCAAAAATACGCGTGAAATGCCAATTTTTCGAAATTTCATTTTCCATTTTGATGCCAAATAAATTTACTTAATTTTTTTGAGTGAACGAGACGCAGAGAAGTGAGACTGCGGGGGAAACTTTTTTTTGAGGCTAGGCCAACCCGGTTCCCAATTCCACTATGTTTATGTTACCTTGCTCGAATTAATCAAAACTTTGAATTTTTCCAATTTCCTGTGAATTATACGTTTCAAACACTCAATTTCCTCTACTTTTTTATTGGAGAAAAATTTTCAAAAAAACCTATTTTTTCAAACAACACATTTATTGAACCATTTCCAAGAAAATACACAAACACGACACAGAAGAAGTAGTAACAGTATAAATTCAAAATCAGTGGTTACAATAAAAAACCTAAATCTAAGATTGGATTATAGGGGTAGGGATTGAGAGGGGGGTGACAAATTAGAGAACCACACAAAAAAAAAACACACAGAAAAACGAACAAATCGAAAAACATGGAAAATGTAAACGTTTCAGAAGACAAAAAAAAATAAACACATCCAATTGTTGGACAAGGAGGAGAGAAAACATGTAAACCCATAATGTCAGAAACCGAATTATTGAAAAAATTCGAAAAATCAAAAAAAAAGAAGGAAAGATTATTGGTAGATTTAATCAAAGAGAGAATTGGAGGCAAGGAAAAAGTCATGGAGAGAGAGCACAGAGGGATGGTTAGAGAAACAGAGTTCGACAAGAGACAACAGGTGATGAGGAGGTGGCAGAGAAATCGAGGACAGTCAAAAGAATGGCGCGGAAAGAAGGTTACTTAACAAATAAAATCAACAATCTTCGCCTAAATTTCCGCGCGATTCCTTGACCACCCAAAAAAACACCGTCAACACCCTCAATCACCCGCCATTTCCAACCAAACTCAATTAACAACAAAACCATCGAAAAACAGGAAAAAATTCAACAAAAAAATACAGTTGGTTGTTTTTAGGGGGGCCCGCTCCTCGAACCCAATTATTTCATTTCAAGCCAAACTCCGCGCAAGGGAAGACTTCCAAACTCAACAAGACCGCCAAAAACGATTTTTCTTAACAAAAAACAAACCGAAAAATCAGTGACAAAACTCTTGTATCGGGAAACCCGCCGGGCTCGGAAAATTCGGCTCAAAACTCGACAATCAAGATTTGGGGAGGGTTTTTGAAGAATTTTTTGAAATTTTTTTCGGTGCTACAACAAAAAAAGGTTTGGGTTCACACGCATAACAAGTATTTTTGTTTCAGAGAAGAAATTTTTTTTTTCGTGGGGGATAGGGAAAAATTAATAATAAAAATAAAAAGATTAAACAGGAGGGGGTATAACAAGTTCAACGATTTTTTTTGGTTTTTTTAGAGAAATTATGATTAATAGAACAGTTAGAAGCAAAAAAAAGAAGAAGAATAAGAGGCAAGGGATTAACATAACAATTAAATTAATAATAAGGACAAAAAAAATCGGCAGGTTTTCGTTTTGGAAAAGACGGGCGGACCGAAACCGGGGGTTTATATGAGACGTTTGGATTCGAGATTTTCCCACAAGAGCAAGAAAATTCGAGAAGTTTTTCGAGAAAATAGAGAAGGTGACCTCTTCAAAACAAAAGATTGTTTGAGCAAGACGAGAAATCCTGGATGGATGGAATTTTCGTAATTGTTCGATTTTTTTGATGATGATGTTATTAATATTTTGAGGTAGAAATTGGTCACAGGGTTGTAGTTGGAGCTGAAAATCAGATTTCAGTTTGTTTTCTCAAAAATTGAAAACTCACCAAAGTTGAAAAAATGTTGAACAGTTGTTATAACACCAAAATGAGAAGAAGAAGAAGCCGAAAAATGAACAAAATTGACCGTTTTTGTGTGATGTCGATGATGATGTGTGTTGTTGTTGTTTTTCCGCAAACTTTTAACATGATCTAATAAGAAGCTAAACATGAATTGTTGTGTAGTGTGAAGATGAACAGCAGCAAAAAACGAAACAAGACCAAAATTGTGTGATATTGATGGGTGGAAATTGAACTAGGCGCGCACACGGACCAAAAAAAACAGAGCTCTTAGAGGGCTCGATGCGGTGCAGCGGTGTTGATTCCGTTCAACAATTCGACCAGTGGACGCCATTGAGTGCGATTCGAGCACAAGGAGAGAACGGCTCGTTGCATTTCGGCGCGTTTTCCCACAATTTTGAAATCCGCGTATTCGCGCGAGAAATCAAACGAGTCCAGCTGAAACAAAGAAAATTCATTTTACAAAATTTAAATATAAATTTTTCCACGAAAAGCTTGGGTCTCGTCCCGAAAATTGAGAAGCTGTGTTTTTTCTTCAAATTTTTCCATCTTTTCTAGATTTTTGGTCGCTTATCACAGCGACAAAATTTTTTGACATGTTTATGCTATTTTTGTTCGAAAATTTACAGTGAAATTTTTTAAAAATGTTGAATTTTTAAATAAAAATATATAGGTCACGCCACAAAAAAAAAATGAATTTTATAATTTTTCTCGGATTTTTTTTTACATTTCTTGTTATTTTTCCGAATTTTTTGGTACCCTCTTAAGCCAGGTACATTTCCAAAATCTGTCAACAAAAAATTTGTCATCTTCACAGACTATAATTACTCCAATTTTTCTTGGAAATCAACTTTTCCAAAAAAAAATTTCTCAAATTTTGAAAAAAATAATTTTCCAACTCACATCTTTCGGCGGGCTCATCAGGAAGCGTCTGGCGAATTCCACAATAAAAACACCACAATCAAAATTGTTCGTCTGTTGCGGCAACCCGATCGGTATGACACACGGCAACGAGTGCGGCAATTGTGTTCCGGTTCGTCTTGTCCACGAATACTTCAGAAACGATTCGATGAGACCGGCCATGTTTTGCAGATTGTTGAGATCGGCAGTGAGTTGCGAGTCGAAGATGACAGTTCGCGCTTTCGACGTGAACGGATGACAAATCACCGCCAACGTCCAATGCTCCCACTCGTTGACCGGAATGACAATGTAGTCAACGTCTTGCAAATCGAAATCTTCCACAAAATCGTGCAAATCGCGAAATTTGACATCCATGCGTTGCTCCTCCGTAAGACCATTCTCCTCGTCCGAATCCAGCGCGTGTTGACGAAGCGACAAATTGTGCCAGAAAACCGACGGAAGTACGGTGACTTTTCTTCCAATGTTATCCGGCAAAACGTGTTCGACAATGTGATTCAGATAGAAATCGATCATCGTATCATTGAGCAAATCCTGCAAATTAAAATATTTTTTTTTCGTTATTGTTTATCTTTTTGCAAAAACTTTACAACTTGTTTGGACTATGATCTGCTGTCACTTTTTCTGAATAGATATTCGGAGGGAGAGGTGATTGAAAGTGATGGGAGAACTACGGGGAATGCGAAAAGAATGAACACCAAGGTGTAACAAATCACTTGTTGTTGAACATGATTAATTTGGCCGTCGGCAAACTTTTTTCGTATAGAACTTGTGCAAAGAACAATGCTCCGCTCAGGCTTGGGAGGATGAGAAAATTTCCGGGATTTTCGGAACTTTTTCCGAACAAATTTTTTGGAAGGGTTTTTCGGTTGGAATTTTTTCTGAATTTATTTTTGAAACTTTTACGGAAATTTAGGATCTTATTTCTTTTGATTTTTTGAAGTTTGCCTGGAAAGTTCCGAAACTTTCACCTTTCCGAACAATTTCAGAATCATATTTTTCCGAAAAATGAAAATTTTCAAACCTTTTTCTCGAAACTAAACTTCAATTTTGCCCAAGCCTGCTCCCCATAGAACTTCTGATTCACCTAATTTCAAATTATCTGAAACTACCAATTATTCTCCTTTTCAACACCCCAATCAACAAGTTCATTCTTCTTCTTTTTTCTCAGGCGCCTGTGCGCGGGAAAATTTCGCGCGCGCGCCAAGGAAGAAAAAAACCAGTTACTATTTCGAATCTCCGAGTGACCCTGAACAACGCGACGACAATCTAAGATAGGGCACACAAGGAGAAGAAGAAGAAGGAAACGTCTAGGGGAGGAGGAGGAGGGTGACCAAAAAAAAAACCAAGTGCCATTTTATTGAGGGAGTACTGTAGATGATGATCATGATGATTCATTCAATGAATAATGAGAAATATTGCATTATTCAAATGAGCACTTTATTTTTTGTTGTTGTATTGTTGAGAGGACTGATGAATTTTTTATCGCTTTGTATTGCCGATTTGATATATTTTTGCGAATAGTACGGTTGATTTAACCTTGTAACAGGCAATGGACTAATCAATCATTCTAATCGAGAATAAATACCGTATGAAAGATATGATTTCCAAAGATGATAACAAGTTTGCAAACTTGATCTTGTAAAGTTTCCAACATCTCATTCACCCCCCCCCCCCCCCCATTCCTCTCCAGCAACACCTCATCAAAGAAGAAAAAACCAAACAGAAAACAGCTTAACGAGTAGAGAGTGAGAGTGCGCAGACATCCATACTTCTACTAATAATAATAACAACTATTTCTTTCTTCTTCATTCTTTTTTTTCGCCTCTTCTTCTCCTTTTCCTTCTTCTACTCATATGTTCGAAAAAGAACATATATACATAGAAGAAGAAACAACCTCTGGCAAGTCGCCAGCGCTTTTCTTCTCTCTTCTTTTTTCGGCGGAGCTCATCGAGCCTGGTACCGGGTTGTGCCTGGCGTTTAGCCAGTCAGGACGGCTCGCTGAAATCTTTTAAGCAGCAGCAGAAGGAAAAAAAAGAAGAGGAAGAGGATGAGGAAAAGGAGCAAGTTCCAAAGATCGGGTGCGCGAAAAAACAGCGAAAAAAGAAGAAAAACAGCTGGTCCTTTTTCGAAGGTCAAAAAAGCAGATGTTTCAAAACACGCCAAGTCTATTGTCGCAATCATATGGTTGGAGGGTAATTTAGACCTATCGTTTAATGCGCTCGTTTAAAGGGAGAGAGACAGTGATGGTCAGATGGTGTCAAATTTCACTCTTTTTTTTTCGAACGTAGCGAAAAAAGGGCGATGAGGCGGGAGAGAACTTGTTTGCAAAAAATGAAACGATGTCGCGCATGTTTTTGTAAACAAAACTTTGTGCTTTGGTTAAGTTGGAAATCGTCATTGTATTACTAAAAGACGTATTGGCAACTGAACAGAAAAATAATTTGCCATTGACTTTTGGTGTGTTCGTGGCGAGACCCAGAGTTTTTGTGATTTGAAATTATTTTTCTGTAGCTCAAAGAGCATGGTTCAATACACACTATAATTCAAAACATGTTGTTTAGAGAGACTTTACAGGAAATTGTAGTATTCTAGCCAATTCGAAAACGATCCCCAAAGAAACCGAATCAATCGTTCACAAAAGTACACAAAACTGTTGCCAAAAAAAAACTTGCGTTCCGAGTGGCGTCGTCGGCGCGCAACACACAAAAAAAACTATGCACTTTTTTGCCGTGCTCTCTCTCTCTCTCTATTTTTTTCATCCTTCTCCACCGACAGTCAACGGAGCTGAAGTAAACATAGACTCTCACACTGTAATCCAAACAAAAAACGCAACAATTTCTCCCTCTCTCTGTGTATGTGTTGAAAAAAACCGTATAAAAGTGCACTAAAAGTGCAATATTTTTTATGTGTGTTGCGCGTCGTGGAGGAAAACAACACGGGCGATCTCATCTACATAATGACTTCGAGTCGGAAGATGAAATAGACACAAAGGAACATTAGTTGTTTCTCAATGGGTGGTCTTCCACTTTTAAGTCGTCTAGTTGAAAAATTGATGTGCGCGAATCAGAAAAATATGTTTTTTTCGTATTTCGCAAGTTTTTCTTCCGGGATTGACCAGTACTAACTCGAATTATCTCTCGCTCTACTTGTTAACAGACTTTCTCCCCCAGCGCTCTCTCTGTTCATCTTTTCAAGTAGTTGATAACAACAAAAGGTTATTCAAACAAGTTATAAAATCATCTGCTGATAACAACATACCTTCTCTTGGAGACAACAGAAATCCGAGATGCGAATCGAGATCGATTGGAATGGGAAACGAATTCGGAGCATTTCCATGGCCGCGTAATATGCGACACTGTTCTGATTGTTGTCTGTCATATTTCGCTTTTCGTTTGTCCATTCGTCCGCGTTCTCGTCGTTTTCATCGGCTTCTTCATAGTCGTCCAAATCGTCGTCAAGATCTTCAGTCATGTCTGATTCAAGTTCGCTCCGCATCTAGAGAAATAGGGGGTTTGAGATTGCTGTCAAGGAATTTTTAGGTGAGGCTGGCTAACATACCTGGTTTAAGAGTTTAACATTTCTCTTCAGCGGTTATTCAGTCAGTGTATGTTGAAAAAACGCAGAAAAAACAATGCAGTTGATGTCAAATATTACAGTACTCTCTATTTTTTAAAAAGAAAACAGAGGAAGCGTCTCATCGTGGCGAGACCCAAACATCAAAAACTACATGTTTCTTTGAAATTGTTATTTTTTCTTGTTTTCCTGCATTGTTTTTATCATTTATTCATAAACTGAATAACCTCTTTACGAAAATTAAAAAAAAAAATCAGTTTTTTCTGAGTTTTCGTGACGTGACCTTTTGAAAAACGTCACTACGAATTTTTGCGCAAAAATGGCAGTGAGCCAATCAACGAGAACGTCTAAGATTTCAAGAAATTCCCGCCACAACTTCCCAGAGTATCGTTGATCTACTCACCTCTTCTTCCATGTCATCATTAGATGATGCCTCTTCTTCTTCACCAATCGAACCGTTATCATACATGAAACCGGCGGACGTGTCACAATGTGAATTATAGCTACCATAACGATACATTTCATCTTCCATCATCGAAACATCATCTGATTCCTGTGAGAGACAAATTGGTTAATCAATACATTTTCTCGGTACTTACTTGAAAACTGCCATATTTGAAACTGACAGTTGGTTGACAATAAGACGTCGAAACTTCCATAATTTAATAATTGTATATAATAATAACAAGATAATAAAGTGTGAAGTGTGTACTACGTACAATACATACAAATGTGTGGTTCTGAAAAAAGAATTGAAATGAAATCAAGAAAGTGAAAGAAAAAAACGGAACGGTGAGCGACGGACAGCAGAAGAAAAAAAAGATACTAGAGTAAATATATGTAGGAGGAGCTTATCACATACACACGACAGAAGCAAAAAAAAACGATGGGAGGAGCTTGATAAGAGACAATCTGGACAAATGCCAACGTCTTTGCAGGTTGGTTTGCAGTGCAAACGTTTTGCAGAGAAGAGACAACATGTTTTTGTTTTGTTCTTTTTTCAAGGACCACATTTTCTCAGCTGTTTTGATTGAGAAATGTCAACAAGGAAAAAAATCGAAATTGGCTGGAAAAGGGGTCGTATTTCAAGAAGAAAAAACAATTGGAAAATTGGATCAACTATTTGGAACAGTGGAAATTATTATTTTTGAAGGAAGAGTGGAGAGCAAACTAACTTTCGAGAGTGAGAAGAAAACTGGAATTTTGTTTTTCACCTGACAAAGAATGCACTTTTTTTGCGACACAAGGGAAGAAAGGCACTATTTTTTTGATTGGATCTCTTGAAACATCGAGACCAAAGGTCATCAAAGGTTAGAGCAAATTTGGTCAAACAAGAGCCCAAATTACTGACTACTCAACTAAATCGCAACATACATGTATGTATCTATTTGTTCTCGTGTTTAATATATGCCGTCCTTCAACCAAATCACCTGACTCATCTACTATTTACTACTACTCTTTGATTGAATTCCAACAAAAAATGCGAACGAGATAAACATCGTAATGAATGCACAAGGACACTTTTTGTCCCTTCCCTTCGGAATGAAATCATGTTGTGTTAATTTTAATGATCACAAAAACACCTGGCAGTAAAGATTATTAATAAAGGGGACAGCCGACTGCGGTTTTCAACGGCGGCTGGGTTGAAAAGCGGTGGTTGCACATCTGATGATGAGAAATTGCGAAAAAAAGATGCGAATTCAAGGAGAAAGTGTAAATGTAATTAAATCGATTCGTTGTTGATTTATTGAGAAGTGTACTTTCTCAGTTGGTGATGAACGGAACGGAGTTTGCGGCAAAAACAAGAGAAAAAAGAAAATTTTGAGAAAAAATAAATGAAGCAATGACCACCGTATTTTAAAGGCGCGTAAAGGTGTGGCGCCGTGTCCCACCACGAATGTTTGAAAATTTATTTTTTTATTTTTATTTTTTTTTCAAATATTTCAAAATACTGCACAAGATTCTGTAAGGTAAAAGTGTATTAGTAAGAATACTTATAAAATATAATCTAGCCAAGGAGTAATATAATATCAGGTTTCTACTAGACTCTACAGAGTTCAACTCATCAATTGTCACCCAAAAAGATATCGGTTTCTTGAAAGAGAAGACAAGGTCATTAGGAAAAATATATAAACAAACACGTAATAGATCATCAAGTGAACAATCTGAATAAACAAATCGCTCCCACCGAAAAAAGCCAAACTTGTCTCAAATTTTTTAAGAGAATTAGCCGTTCAGGCATCAGGCAAGGCGGGAGGGCCACAATATGATTTGGGAGGGGCGGAGTAACAGCTCGCCTCTTTTTTTCTTCTTCTCCCTCTCCCAGGTGAAACACGGCAACATTGAAAGAGAGATTAGAGAAGCGAGAGAGCGAGGGAATGTGGTGAGACTCCAGACAAAATGGAATAGCGAACGAACGATTTGAAAATAGAAAAAAAAACGACGAATTGGCAGAATGAGAGAGAAAGACGTAGTGTTGTTAGGGTGAAGGAACACATTGTACACAAAATGAGAGTATGATTTTTCAACACACACACACATACAAAAGGTTTTCTGTACTTTCAGAGCGAAAATCAACGCACATTTTAAGATAGAGAGAGAAAATGAACTTTGGATGTTGATGATACGATAAGGATAACCTCGTGTATTTTTGAATCTCAACGTTTTTTCTAGATCTGACACTGGTTTGTGGGCGTGGCCTAAATCGGAGAAATATAATTTGATAATGAGAAATTTGGAGAAAAGGTCACGAAAAATTTTCCAAAATTTTTTTGTATGCGCGGAAAAGTGTAGTAAAGCTAATTTTATTTTTTTTTTGAAAATTTGAAAAAATTTACTGTTTCAAGAATGATGTTTTTTTAACTTTTCAAAAATTATTGTTTAGGTAAAATTTTCAAATTAGATCAGCCAATAAATGCCAAAATCCAACCTACAGTACCCTAGGTAACACATTTATTTTGAGAAAATCAAAACTCTAAAGTACAGTAACCCAAAAACATCGACTTTTCCGCAAAGGATTACTGTAGTTTTCGTCGTGTGTGGTCGCTCTCCCTGGCAACCGATTAACGTCAATAAGTCATGGATTACTACGAAAAATTGTAGGCGGCCGTGTGAGAAAAAGTGCATGTTACGAAAATATATTTATTTTTAGTAACCTTTTAGTCTCCAAAGTTTTTGCGGGGAGTTTCCCGGGAAATGTCTGCTGTTCGGGTCAGCAGGCGAATAATTTTTGGGGATCAAAAATCACAAGTACTTGGATTATTACACACCCAGAGATCCTAGCTCGCTGTATTGCGCAAAAACAGCCAAAAAAATGAGAAATTTCAGGGTCTCATCCAATTTTCTCTCGATCGAGGTCACTTGTTTTTTCTTGTTCTCGCTTCAAAGGACGAATGTATATGTATAATGTCATATGATTTTCTACTAGAAATCACTTTTTTTCTGTTGGTAATATTTGGTTTATGATAAGGGAACGGTTGAATATAAATATATACACATATGTGTGTATATCAGTGTTTGTGAGTATGTGAAACACATGATGTGCTTTGGGACGAGCAGAGATCAAGGCTAGTGTCAGGCTGAGAACCTGGAAGAGGGTCAACAAAAACAAATTAGTAACTTGATAGTTGTTTCAAGGAGGAACATTAATTTCTGAAAGCGAGAGCGGGGAGTTAGTGTACCGACATTTCACGGGTTAAGCTAGGCGCTATGTTCTAGGTTTTTTCAAAAATTTAAAAAAAAAACTTCTGAAAAACCTGGCCCGAAAATCCCAGGCCCGCTTTTTTCGGTCCCTGGTCTGAAAATTTGAAAGAATAATTTTTTTTGCAAATTTTTCTTTTCAGAATTATGAACAACTCATATTTTTTTGAGCCCAATTTTTTTGAACAGAAAGTTTCAAGTTTGGGTGAAATTTGAAAAATTACTGTTTCAAGAATTCTATGAATTAAAAAACTCCTTAAAAATTACTAATTACTATAAAAATTATAACGAAAAAAGTTCTGAAAAAGTCCAGGCCCGAAATTTTCGGACCTCTGGGCTGAAAATCATGAGTCGGGCCCAAAAGTTGGGATAAAAACCACACAGATTTTTTGTCCAGCATTTTTTTTACTAAAAAAATTTCGGGTGTGAAAAAGGAAAATTTACTAAATCAAAAATTCTATGAAATGAAAAACTCCTTGAAAAATACTAATCGGACTATAGAAAAAAGTTAGATTGTCTTTTTCAGAAAAAAAATCTGCACAAAATTCAGGCCCGAAATTTTCGGGTCTCTGAGAAAACCAACACATTTTTTGTCCACATTTTTTTTGAGATAAAAAAATTACTGTTTCAAAAATTGTATGTAGGAAAACTCAAAAATAGAATATTATTTTACAGTTGGAAAACAATTATAGGTTTCTTCGAGTTAGGCCACGCCCACAAAACTGTGTCTGATCTAGAAAACATGTTAAGATACAAAAATAGACACTATAGAAATGATATTTTTTGCAGCGATAAATCAAACAAGGTCGATGAAGTTCCTTGTTCTCGCATGATATATCCGACCTTTTCGTTCAAGGCGAACCAAAAAAAAAAAGAAACCAACAATAATAATAATAAGGTGCTTTGAAATAGTGCAAAAAGCGAGGTTAAGTGGAAAACCCTCCAAGTTGTTATCATCATCATCAAATAAAAATAAGAAAAAGAGTGGCGATAAAAATATATAGATCTACTGTTGAAAACTAGTGAGAGTGAGAGTGAGGAGGAGCACAATAAACACCGGGGCACACCACAAACACGACGAGAGAGGGAAAATGTTGCGATTCTTCTCTCTTTACCAAATATGCTCTTATAGATAGTGCACACACATACACACACACACACACACAAGCGGTGCCTACCGTTATCATTCAACTATAATTTGTTGGTGATAACCAAATTGACGCGACATTGTCATTGAGAGAGTATTTGGAGGGGTTGTCGAAATGTTGCCATTTTTTTGGCTCGCTGAGAAAAGAGGCTCAAAAGTGCAAAGTGGGAGAGAGAAACTGGTTTTTTAAAAATTCCATTGTTGAAAGTATGTACAGTAGAGCGTGTTTTCTTGTCAGCCAAATTACAGCTTTTATGTAGTTTTATATAGGCTATTTCTTCACTTGAAAATAAAGACCCGTTTGGTGTAGTGGTTGTGTGTTGAACTAGCGGGAAATTTTGCTGGGTTCGATTCCCGATACGAGCGAAAATTTTTTTCTTCTATTTTCCTTTTTAAAGGGGAGGGGGCACCCGATATTTTGAAGTTTCGTTTCAAAAACAGTTCAAAATTCGCTGAAAAACGAGCCGTGAAATTAAAAACGCGAAAAATTAAGCACAGCTGTTTTAACAAAACAAAAAAAAACACAAACGAAGCAGTCCGGCTCCCTATGGCTACATGTGCGCTCTAGTGAAACAGTGTGTTTTCATTGAATTTGCGATCTGGCTCAGCCAAGATTTCCAGATTTTTGTGCGCTCTACTGTAATCTCAATAGTACAGTAGAGCGGGTTTTCTTGTCACCCAAGTGCAAGCTTTTCATGGGTTTTATATAGGCTATCACTTCAACAGAAAGCAAGAAGCCAGCGTGGTGCAGTGGTTGTGTGTTGAGATTGCCGGAAATTTTGCTGGGTTCGATTCCAGATACGAGCAAATTTTTTTTTTCTAGAAAAAAGTGCATAGATTAGGAGTTCAACGCCGCGTTTTCTCTATATCTTATCAGAAATTTTCTTAGAAAAGCGGAAAATTAATTGTTTCTGCAAAACGTCATGATAAGAATTGGGCAAAAGAAGCACATTTCAACTTCACTAAAAAAAAACCCTCGTGACCAAGAACAAAAAACCGTAGACTGTAACAACAAAGAAGATCGAAAAAAATGATTTCTTCTCTCATTATTATTCTTATATTCTTCTAATCTAAAATAAACGACCGTAAAAATGTCGCAACACTTGTCCCGGGGACTGACGACGAGACAGTGTGTGATGATGAGAGACGCCGAGATTTTGATCAGGTCGCAACTGTCTAGAATGAAGGAGAGATAGAAAAAAGCGGCTGAATTCGAAACACAGCAAAAAAAAATGGAGAATAAGATAGACGAAGACTGAGAAAAAAGTGAAAATGATATATTGAACCGACAAAAAATTGATGATTTTTTTGGCGTCTTCGTTGAAAAGAGCTTCAAAGACACATGTCGAAGGGTAAAGGACAAATGATCTTTTGATTTTGAGACATTTTTCTGGCCGAAAAAAATTGGTGAAAGTTTTCGAAGTCACAGCGGATGAGACCACCCGGAGAGGTTTTACCATTTCGGGAATATTTGAATATTTGTGGGTGGTCTTAGACAATGTGTTTGAACTTTTGGGAAAAGTTCAATTTCTGAAAAAAACAGGCCCGAGAGGAAAATTTCGATACCCGAAATCTTTGGACATGATAAAAAGCTTTTTCTCTGGGTGAAGTATCAAAATAACTCACTCAGCTTTTTATGAACTTTTTGAAACAGTAAATTTTTACAAAAAAAAATTTGAAAAATATTTTCAAAAATTGTCAGGATTCTTCAAATTGAGAAACGACGAGAAATTTGAATGTGTTTTTTTACAAAAAACTGTGTGCCGACATCTCACGGGATACGCGAGGCGCTATGCTTTTTGGCAAACCCGTGGAGCGTCCGGACAATTATTTTTTGAAATCGGGTTTTTAAGCAAATCTCAATTTTCAAATCGAACCTGAGAGTTTTGAAAATATTTGATCTCGAAATTTTTCAACAAAAAATGTGTACCGATATCTCACGGGATACGCGAGACGCTATGTCGCTTGGCAATCCCGCGGAATGTCGGGACAATCAATTTTTGAAATCGGGTTTTTCGAAACCTCCGAATTTTCAAAAATGAATTTTTTTTGTCAAATTTCTTTCACGTAAAATTCCGATTTTTTTCAAATTTCCACGCCAAAATTTGAAGTGTTCCTTTGATCTACAGTACCCCCAATCTCCTGATAAAACTGTCAAAAATCAAGATTGACATTTCATTCCACTTTTTTTTTTCCCCAACTAATAGTACAGTTTTCTGATCCTTTGACGTTATCTTAATAGTCGAAAATCAAAGTACTTTGGGTTAGTTAGATGAACTTTTTTGTTCCATCTGACATCATTTTGTCGTAAGACAGAAAAAAAATGGAACTCTGACTCAGGCAAAAAAAAGAAAAAGAGATATGAGGATAAATGAATGAACACTCTGTCAATTTGTGTAATATTGAAACTCAATTACTCGAAAAAAAAATTTCCTCAATTTTTTTTCGATATTGAACTATACAACCCGAAGAGATCAGACAATGTAAAAGTGCAGACTGATAATGGTCGGAAAATGGCAACATTTTTTTTTTTTTTTTTTTTGATTGGCTCAAATGTTGCGAAGGAGTTTATCGAGTGGAAAAAAGAGACGAACATATTAGCAACGTTTTCAATTTTCCATTTTCCGGTAGTTGTGCCCTTAAAGTACATGGATTTGAAAATGAGACGAGGGTGACAAAGAGGGAAAAAGGGCAGAATTCGCAAGGTTTTATGAGGTTGAAACAATGAGCTGCCGGAAGTTGCGTAATATGGGAAAATTGGGGATTGGTGGTCTTGCGAAAATATTTTGGAACTTGAAAATTTCGATTTTCAAAAATTTACTGTTTCAAAAAATCCATAAAAAATTATAGAGTCTTCTAGACCTAGTTCGAGTTCAGTGCGTTATGTATGATGAGATAATCTGATTACTTCAGGAGCTCTCGAGTTTCTATTTGAAAATAGGTTGAAACAGTAAAAAATTTGAATTCTGAAATTTTTTTATAAATACAAAAATTTTAATTTTCAAGTTTTCAAAAATTTACTGTTTCAAAAAATGTAAGCGGGTTCTTTCTGATATTTGTACAGATTTTTCAATTCCAAAAATGCTCCAAAAACTGGCGAATTTTGGAAATTTTCCAATGATAAAAAATTTTGTTGAAAATTTACTGTTTCAAAACTTTCTCCATCTTTTTTCAATTTCAAAAGTTTGAAATCTTGGCTAGTTTGGGAAGCTTTCAAGAATTATTTCATTTTTTTTTCGTAAAAATTTACTGTTTCAAAAGTTCCATAAAACGACTCAGCGATGGAAGAAATAATCTCTAAAAAATAATCTCATTACACAAAAAATTTACTTTCTAGATTTTCAAAAATTTACTGTTTCAAAGCTTTGTCAAAAACCAGAAAATTTTCTGAAATTGTTTTATTACCTATTTGTAATTTGAGATTAAAAAAACGTGACCAAGGTTTGGATTTAAAATTTCTAAAAGTTTTCTGAACTCCTCTCACTTTCCCGATTTCAAAAAATCTGCAACACCCGGATAATTTTGACAATTTTAGAAACAAATTTTTTTTGCAATTTTTGCAAAAATTTACTGTTTCAAAGCTTGCTCAAACACTGTGAAGGATAGACAAGCCCATTTAGCTAGCCGCATGGTTTTGTTAACTTTTCCTCATTCGCGAAATGTTCACAGCTCTCGATGAGAGTGAGAGAGCGCGCAGACCGGTGAAGCACAGTAAACGGGAAAAGCCAGGTGCTATACTTTGTGTGTGGTTTATTTCTGCTGTCATTTTTCAGGAAAAAAAAAACTGTGCAACCTAATTTTCACCAAAAATTACAAAATTTTCCATTGAAAAATAATTTTACATGAAATAGTACCAACATTTTGGGGCATTTTCTCGAAAATTAAAAGTAGTCCTTGAAACAGTAAAAATTTTTGAACACAAATCAATATCCCCATCAACAAATCGACCATTAAACTCACTCCAAAAAAGGTGTCAAATTGTCTTGCAAGATAAAAAAAGATCTTATCGATCGATAACAAGCAAAAAATCCGACAAAGATCGAAAAATCAACCACATAAGAATGGAACAAGCAGCCGAAAAAAGGACAACAACATTCACATGTTCGTCGTCGTCTGCTGCATAAATTGTCTTCCTATGAGTCAAGGCAGGAGAAAAAAAAACATCAAAATAAAATAAAATCATATTTATTTTTGGGGCAATCGATAAATATTTCTTTTTTTTCAGACAAATAGGAGATTTTCGGGCCAGAAAATCGGACTAGAAACTTTTTTGGGTGAATTGGAAAAAAATTCAGCACAGAAATTAGGCTCCGCCCACAATTCCTTCTCTTTTGCAACTGTGGCGTTGTTTGTTTGCAAATGCGCCGCACAGTTTTTTTGTCACTAGAATTTCTCTCAAACTATGTGCAGCAAAAACGGAAAAACAAAAAACTTTGTTTTTTTTTTGGGAAAAACGTGGTGACCTTTTTTCCTTTTTTTTTTTTAAATTATTTTTGGAATGTGGCCTGGGCCCAATTTTTTGAGCTGAATCTATTTTTGGGCTAGATTTTGAACAGGGTTAGCGCAAAAATATTTTTCCGGAGAATCGGGTACACCAGACTTTTCTGATCCAAAAAAAATGTGGAAAAAAACGGACCGTGTCCCATTTTTCAACTTTCGGTCACATTTTCAATTTTTGGGTCCGGTTCAAATTTGGAAATTTTCCGGGCCCATTTTCTATCGCATTTTTCCGGGGGGTTTTTTTTTTTTCATTTTTTGGTAAAATACTATTCTGACCCGATTAAACAAAAATCTGGAAAAAAAACGGACCGGGTTCATTCACATTCTCAAGTTTTCGGCCCGGTTCAAATTTTATCATTTTCGAGCCCCTTTTTTTGGCCCATCTCCAAGACCGACTCAATCACATTTTTGCACTTTATAAACAAAAGAAGAAGAAGAAAGAACAAAAGTGTTATCTATCTGTATACAAAGTGCAACAACACATATGGCGGCCGGCCGGCCGGGCGGAAGGAAGGATAATAAATTGTCAATGTGGGCTCGTATTTCAAAGTTAGCCCGGTTCTTTTTTTTCGCTGTGCTCTTTTTTTTTGTGCTTCACTACGAGGAGAAAGGGTCATAAAAATGGTTAATTATTCACATTTCTTTAGTACCTGGGAGCAGAGGAGAGAGAGAGAGAAAAGTACAAAAAACTTTTTTTGGGGGGAGGGGGGTTGAGTTTTTTGAAACCTACAGTAATATTTCTATGGAATATTTTTACAAGAATATCGAAAACTTGAGGAAAATTGAAAATATTTGAAAAAACTACAGTACTCTCTAAAACCTGCAGATCTAACTACAGTACCCGGAAATAATTTTATAGTACTTTTTTTGAAAACATATCAAAAAGCGAACATTTCGAGGAAAATGAAAAAAGAAAAACTTGAAAACCACAGTACCCGGAAAACAATCTACAGTACCATCAGAAATTGAAATTTATCTATAAATTTTTGCAAAAACAAGAAATTACAGTACTTTTTTTCGAAAATATCCAACATCATAAGCTTGAGGTAAATAAGAAATGTTTGAGAAAACTACAGTACTCCCTAAAACCTGCGGAACTTCCTACAAACTACAGTACTTGACGGTTAAAACATGTTTGCGGATTTCTTAAGTTTTTGAAAAAACTACAGTAATCTCGTTGAAAAAGACATGCTTGAAAAATAAAATAGCAAAACAGTACTCTTGAAAATTTTTCTTCTCGATTTTTGCCAAAAAAAAAACAGTACTATTTTCAAAAAAAAATTCAATGTTTATTTTTTTGTCAAAAGTGCAATTGGAGACACTAGCAAAAATATACAAAACAAACGAGAACAAAATAATGTACAAAGAACATCAACACTAATAATAAAAATAGGTGGCGGATAAATATTGTAACAGCTGGTAAATAGACCGGAAACTGGAATTTTTTGGACAAAATAAAATGTCTTTTCTGTTTTGATGCACAGAAATGAACTGTGTAAAAGTGCAAGATGTGAGGGGGAAATAAAACAAATAACAACAACAAAAAATGAACGACGATGAGGAGAAAAACAAACAATGAGGAGGATCGAAGAATGACGATCAATTTTTTTTTGATAAGTTTTGGGGATTTTGCTAATTAAACATAGATGTATTTAACATTCTCAAGAAAATGTTTAGCTTTTTATGGATTTTTTGAAACAGTAAATTTTTGCAAAAATAATGTTTCAAAAAATTTTCAGATTTCTTGAAAGAGAGGAAATGATGAACACAGGCAAATTCTTGGATAGCTGCGGCAGAGGTGCGCGGTACCTGCCTGACCTCTGTCAGTATAAAAATAGCTGCCGCACTCTGCCGCAGCTATTCAGGAATTTCAGTAAATTTTGAAAATCAATACTCCTATAGGGGGAATGTTGAGTGCCAAGATAATTCGCTCAGACATTTTAGGGATTTTTTGAAACAGTAAATTTTTTCAGAAAACTTTTTAAAAAACTTTGCCAAGTTGTCACTATTTGAAAAAAAACACTCTTTTGAAAAAAACATTGTCAAATTTCACAGTTTTTTAGGTTCGAAAAAAAAGTCGAGCCAGCCCTAACCAATCGTTGTCAAAAATGTGTTCAGATTTTTGAGAAAATTTTGAAACAGTAAATTTTTTCAGAAAACTTTTTTAAAAACTGTTTTTTTAAACGCGAACGGAGTGCCTTCAAGAAGCTTGCTCAGATTTTTATGGTTTTTTTGAAACAGTAAACTTTTTGAAAATATTTTTTTTTCAAAACTTTGCCAAATTGTCATGATTTTTTCAGATTTAAAAGAATTCAACAAAATACAGAAAACTAGCTTTGTTTTTTTTTAAATTTTTTGAAACAGTAAATTTTTACAAAAAAAAATGTATTTTTTTTCAGAAAATTTCAAATTTATTCATTGAAAAAAAAACGTGACAAATAACAAAAAAACCAAAAAAAAATGTTCCTAATTTTTTTGTTGAAAAAATAAGGCCGAATAATTCGAATTCAGAGCTGCCGGAGGGGGGGGTAGAGTGGGCTCCATATAGGAAACTAGAAAAAAGCCCAGCCCACCCCATCCCACTACAAAAAAATACAGTAAAACGTGGAGTGGTCTGGATTATCCCACCTGGGAACAATTTGTTTCTTTGTTTCTCTACCGTCTCTGACTTATTGGGCATCTCTCGTTTTCTTCTTCTTTCATTTCTAGTTTTTCTTCACCTTTTATAAAAAACAAAGCCCACCTGGGCCTCCATGGAATATTCTACTTTTTAATGGGAATTACCAAGTGCGCATAATGCCTAAGCCCACTTTTCCCACTTACAGGTGGGCTGCCCACCTGGAACCCACTCCATTCCGACAGCCCTGGCCGAATTGGACAGTTTTTGAGGTCGCGTTTTTTTTTGAAACAATAAATTTTGAAATTTTTGAAAATTAATATTTTTGTATTTGGTAAATAGAGAAAACACGGCCTTTTATGACGTCCTTCAAAAGAGACGCAGAGAAATCAGATTTTTGCAGTTCGGGGTCACGTTTCACGTTTTTTGTAACAAGAAACACTATGATGACGTGACCTTTATATTTAGTTCATTTCCCGAAAAATGTCAGTTTTGAGATATTTTCCTTGTTTAAAAAAAGAAAGCACGTGAAAATAATATCAAACGTGACCTTTCGAACTGCAAATTTCGTATTTTTCTCTGTGTCTCTTTTAATTGGCAAATTTTTTCATAGCTGGTTGGCCGTGAAAATGTCAAGTGTCAAGATTACGCGCTCAGAGTTTTATGGGTTTTGTGAAACAGCCAATTTTTTCAAAAAAAAAAGTATAAGAATGTTTAACAAACTTGTCAAATTTAGCCAGTTTTGTAGATTATTTAGAGATTTTTTGAAACAGTAAAATTTTTAAAAAATTCCATAGATTTTTGCGGTGTCAAAATTGAAAAGTTAAATTTTTTGAAGTAATGTTTCACTTGCCAATTCACAAATAAACCAAAAAAAAAAAATTTAATAAACTAATTGAAAAAGTAATTTTTTTCAAAATTCAAAAACCCAAAAAATCTCAGCTGGCCACCAAAAATGTTCACATTATGATGATGATGATGATCATGTTCATCATCATAAGAGGATTATACAAACAAACTTTTTTCTCTGCAAAAAAAGGCCAGTCATTTTTTCGTTCGCCCATCTCAAATTTATTTATAATTTTTCAGTTGCATCCAAAAAGTGCAGTTTGAACAGCCGTTTTGGACAGGAAAAAAAACTGAGAAAAAAGTGTTTTTCAAGATTACTGTATTTTCGAAATTTCCGGCGGAGAGTATTGTTTGTTTACGCGATTATGAAATATCATTCAACTTTGTGAAATGGGAAAAAAAAAGTTTTTAATAAAATGTAAACAAGAATCGCGTTTTTTTTTTGAGAAGGGAGAGGTGAACTTTGAATTTTTAATAAACTTCAGCGAAACAGATATTTTTGAAAAAAATTTTTGAGTTGATCTACTTAAAAGGGCTGCTCACATTACACGTGAAAGTGTTGAGTGTATTTAAGAATATTTTGAAACAGTAAAAAATTGAAATTTCAAAACTTTGCATTGAAATGTGTAACTCGAATAAAAATGGAATCGAGAGAAACGCAGAGAAACAGAACAAAATAAATTTTTAGTGAAAACTGGAAACGCAGACATAAACCACACACAAAGTATAGCACCTCGCTACCCGTGAGATGTCCGTCACACACTTTAGGTTGAACGATTTGACGTCAAAAATTTCTGGAAATCGCAAAGAACTCCTGCGCGAACTGCTATTTAAATATATTTGAAAATATTTTGAAACAGTAAAAAATTGAATCTCTATATTTTTCAGAATTTGTTTTTGCTAAAATTGTGCCAGCTTTTCTCAAAAAACTTGTTTCAAAAAATAAAGTTTTCAGAAAGCTCTCACATTTGAAAAAAAGTTTTGACGTGAAAAATATTTGAGATCCAACCATTCCACCAAAAATCCACCATTATTCAGAATCTCTAGGGAAGCTTTGAAACAGTAAATTTTTTCAAAAAAAATATTTTTCTACAAAATTTTTGGATCTGGAAAACGTGTGGAAATTTTCTAGTGCGATTGCTAACTTGTAGATTTTTTACGGATTTTTTGAAACAATAAATTTTTGAAAATTTAAAAAGTTAACATGTTTTGCAAATTGTATCAATTTTTAGAGAGTTCTATTTTTGCAAAAACATTTTTTTTTGAAATTTTCAATTTCAAAAATTTACTGTTTCAAAAATATCATAAATTATCTGATGTAATCGAGCTACTGTTCGTTCGGCAGCGAAGAATACGCGTTTTTCTGTGGGGAGAGGGGAAAAAGACACAAAGAAAATTAAAGAGTGTGTGTGAAAAGGAGAGTGCAGAGAAGCAAATGGAAAAAAGGGGAATGTGAGATAGAGCGCGTATCCCTCGCTGCTAAACGAACAGTAACTTGGTTCTACTTCTCTACATTTTGCAAAAATTGCACGAACAGTACATTACTCTCAAAGGGTCATTTCGAGCATCTTTTTTTGAAAATAAACGAGGATAGCTTCATTAACGAGTTGATGAAGAGGCACGAAATTAGAAGCAATAAATTAGTTGTTGAATGCATGAATAAGTGTTCAATTAGGCTCTCAACTTACACAATTTCGAAAAAATCCAATTCAAACATTTTTCTCAAGATCAAAGGTTCAACATTTTTTTGCAACATTCTTCTCCAAAAAAAAAACGAGAAAAAAAAACGAAAAAAGTGGGAGAGATGGATAGATGGCCTGTGGGTGAGAGGGCGAGCGAATCAATATGCGAAGAAGAGGAGAAGGAAGAAAAAAAACGATTGGAAACGAAAAAAAAAACGACGAGAGAAAGAAACAAGTGCAGATGAACGTGTTGCCCACAAGGACTTTTTTTGCTGCTGGAACGCCGCGCGCGCGCGACTCAGGGTGAGAGTTTTGGAGCTCCGAACATGACATAGGGAAAAATGGGTTAGAAAAGAGTAAGAGAAGGGAGTGAAGGGTGGGTGCACTTTGGAGATAGATTCGGGGACTGTCTATGGTACAGGGTGTTTTTCTAGATCAGACACAGTTTTGTGGGCGTGGCCTAAACCGAAAGAGAATAATTGAAAATGAGAATTTTAGAGGAAAGGTCACGGAAAATTCTCAAAAAATTAATATATTTTTTCGGAATTTTAAGAAATTAATTTTTTCTCACAATTTTCTTGAAGGAAAAACTGATTTTCGATTTTTTGAAAATTTCAAATTTTTACTGTTTCAAGACATTTTGAAATAAATTGAACAGTACGCAAGTTATTGCATCTTGATTGTGAGATATAAATTTTATTGTAAATTTGGCCACGAAAATGAATTTCAAAACAAAAAAAACCGGCGAGTTCATGAGTGATTTCTAATTTTCAATTTTGGCCTCAAATCTCAAAAATCCTAAGAAAAAACAATTTTCAAACTTTTCTTTAAAAATTATTTTCGTTGTTTTAGAGATTTCAAGTTTTTACTGTTTCAAGAAATTTTGAAATAAATTGAACAGTACGCAAGTTATTAATATATGGAGCGCATATTATATTATAAAAAATTAAAATTTCCAATACGCGCCATTTTTTTTCTCAAAAAAAGTTGAAAAAAAATGATGATTTGGTCGAGTTGTGGCGAGACCAACCCGCGAAAATCTATGCGCCTTTAAAATTATTGGCAATTTCATTTTTTTAAATTCAATTTTTTTATTGTCATGATAATTTTGGAAAATATTTTGAACTTTAAAAAAATTTCTTGAAGTTAAAATTTATTTTCAATTTTTTAGAAATTTGAAATTTTTACTGTTTCAAAATATTTTCAAATACATCGAACAGCTTTTGTGTTGTAAGTGCCAGAAATCAAAATAATGCCATAGATGTTGATCAAACTCTTAAAGTCACGTAAGTAAGAACTTGATACTTTGAAATTATGAGAACATAAACGTTCTCCAACTTTTATCCCAGAAAAAAACAAAATTTTTTTGAAATTTTCAAATTTTTAATGTTTCAAAATACTTTAAAGTACACTGAACATTTCTCATTATTGATAATAACGATTACTTTGAAGATTTCGAAAATCCTGGAAGTGAATAACTGATTTTAAATTCAGAATTTCAGCGCCAAAAAATAGGGATTTTTGAGAAAACCAGGCCATGGCACAAATCAGATCTCACGCATAACATACAGCTTCTCGAATAATTGATTTTAATGATTTTATTGATTAGCAAAAACTGCAGATCTTTATATTTTTTTGTGAAACAGGGATTTTTTGAAACATTATTTTCATTTTTTCCGTGCGTTTCATGTCGTGTTCAGTAAAAGAGTACGAGACGCTGAGATTTTGCACGTGTCATGGGAAAATTGTCAATTCAGCTAGTCCTACTTGTTTTAGAATGAACTTGAAACAGGGAATTTTTGAAATAATTCAAAAAACCTCAAAAGGTGTGGCTCGAAATGTTTCGAGATCACTATCAAACCGACAAAAACCGCCATTGCCAAAAAAAAGGGTCAAGGTCAAAGATGAACCATTGAAACATATTTGAATTTTTTTGAACTTTTGATCACACCAAGAAAAAGTGATTAATCACTTTGCCAATTAGTACTACCGTACTGTTTCTGAATCACATAGAACATACCAAAAACGCAACATTGGAAAATAGCAAAAAAGTGTTCTTTTGTTTACCCTTCTCTCTTTTTTTTTCTCTTTTGGACAGTTTTGCACTTTTATGAAAGAATCGTGGGAATTTTTTTTTGTTGGTGGTGGAATAGGGACATTGTTACCAATGTTTCGCATGACCTTGGAAGAACAGGATCAGAAGAATATGGGAAAAGTTGGGAAAATGTGGAGACGAGCTTAAAGGAACATTGATACTTGGGACATTTTTCTTAGGTTGAAAAAAATGAAAAAAAAAAAGAAAAAAAAATGAAAAAGAGAAAAAATAAATTTTGTTCTCCTTAAATTTTTTTCAAGAACCTCGACCCGGCCCAATTTTTTGAAACTCGGTCCATTTTTTTTTTCACATTTTGACTGAGACGGGACGAGCTCAAAAAACCGGACCTGCTCGTTTTTTCGAAAAAAAATTTGGTGTAAAAAATCAGGCCTGACCCGATTTTTCTCATTCACCAAAAAAGTTGACTGGGCCCGAAAAATGTGACTGAAACTTCTTCAAATTTTGAGAAAAAAAACGGGCCAGGCCCCATTTTTTGAAATCTGAGCCCGTTTTAGCCAAATTTTGGATAACCTGGCCCGAAAAAACTTGTATAGCCTGATTTTTCAAAACTTTGGCACAACTCAGATACATTTCAAACCTTCGGGCCTGATCCAGAGACTTTCAGACAGGGCTCAAGTCAGAGTTTACCAGAAATCTGATAAATTTTTCCAAAAAACTCAGAAAATATCTATTTGTTTCAATGATGTGTCCTTCACCAACCTATATTTATTATGATCACATAACCTGATCAAAATATCAAACTACATACACTAATTTGTATGAACAGGAACAGATAATTAGGGATCTATTCACTCAAAAAAAAAAGCAATTAAAGGTGCACCTGCTCTCAAAACTTTTATAAAAACCAAAAATAAATCAAAATGATTCACCGTTTATAATTGAACATGTAGCTGAATGGGGGCCCACATATTTAATGCAAATCGATTTTATTTTATTTTATTGGTTTTTTTTCGAAGAAAAATGTGCTTCTGATTGAAACCGGGGGAACAGTGAACAATGTTGATTTTCGATAAAAACTAAAAATTGGAAAAAAATAGTATTAAACGTGTCGAGGTTTCGTGTGAAAAAATTGTAACGTGAAAATTCGATTATACAACCATTTCTTGTTCCGATTTTCATGGGAAATTTATTTCTTTCCGCATGGAGTTAGTTTATATTCAAAGAACTGTAGTTTTATGAGATGTTTTGATTTAAAACACAGTTTATTGTGAGAAAAACATTACTTTTGCTCTGAAAACTTTCAATGTTGGTTATTTCATGATGCGTCAGGTATGTCAATCTTATTTTTGACCTGAAAAATAAATAAATCTCCTCAAAAAGTATACGGTCGACAACTCAAACACCGAGGTCCGCAATACATATTGCGGACTTTGTTCGCCTACCGTATACTCGTTGTTTATTTATTTTTCAAGCACTATCGTGCTCACAAATTTGCGTCGTTTCGCCTTCCTGATATCAAATTAATAATTCTGACCATCTCATAAAATTAACAATGCGATTCTCTATTGATATTTATTGCCGTTTTTGTTCTAGGACGCTCGTCGAATATTTTATGATTTTTTAAAGTTTTTCGACAAAATTAATGTTTTTAATTTCAGAGAGGTTTCACTCCTTTATGGAGAGTTTCAATGCATTTAACATCTATCACCATCACATTTATCCTGTTATCAGTGCAGGTTATTGCTGAAACACCCGGTTTTCCACATGTAAGTTAATTTTTTTCAAAAAATTTCATCGAAACTTTTTCTTTTTTCGCAGGTCGACTCAGAGCAAAGTGAAGAGCGTGTATCATCAACTATATTAGTTTCAACGATTGATGGAAGACTAAGAGCAATCGATTCACATACTGGAGTTATAAAATGGACACTTCAAGAAGGTTTTTAGTGCTTTTTTTCTTCAAAAATCATAATATTTCACTTTAGAACCTGTCCTAAGATCACCGTCATCAGTGAAACAAGGGTTTACCTTTCTTCCAAATCCGTTAGACGGTTCTCTCTACGTTTTGAAAAATAGTTTACTCAAAAAACTTCCCTTCAATATACCACAACTTGTTCATGCCTCACCGTGCAAGGGTAATGACGGAGTGCTCTACGCAGGTAAGTAAAAACAATCAAAAATTGAATTCAAAATGAGTAATTTCAGGAAGTAAGAAAGATGTGTGGTTTGGAATTGATCCACAAACTGGTATGAAAGTCGAAACGTTGTCATCGGCGTCAGCAGATCGGATATGTCCGGCGAATCAGAAGCAGACAGTGTTCCTCGGGCGGACAGAGTATCGAATATCAATGTTCGACGAACATAATCGAGGCAAAACGTGGAATGCGACGTTCAATGATTATTCCGCACATTTGTTACCGGAGAACAATGATTATCCGTTGAAACATTATGCTTCGTCTTCGCATGGTCTTATTTTGGCGGTTGATAAAAATACGGGTGAGTTTTCTTGATTTTTTTGTTGCTTTAAATTGACAAAAATTCAAAATAAACTCATTATGCCTGACTTAGAAGGGTAGCAAAGTTTTTCAAATCATTTTGTCACTGAAAAATTTTGCTAAAATATTTTTGTCACAGTGAATGGCAACCAGAAAAACGAAAAAATGGCTGAAAGTTTCGAAAATTTGAAGGAAAACCATATTTTCGCTGCGAGACCTATACTTTTCACAAAATTTTCTGCCGAAAAATGGGTCTTTCACTGTAAATTTTTTGCAAAACAATTTTCCAAAAAGAGAAATGGGATAGAATGTCAAAATTTTGAAAACAAATGTTTTTTTTTTCAAATCTTCGTGACGTGACCTATAAATTTCAGCGATTTTTCGGCCAAAAAATGTCACGCTAGTTTTGTCATTATGGCTGAAAATGTCAAAAACTGTTGTAAAATATAAGAAAATTTTTTTAAAATAATTTCTTTTTATCCAAAAGTCGTTTCAAAGTTCGTGAAATCAATAATTATAATTTTTATTTTCGAAAAAAATTTAAAAAAATTACTGTTTCAAAAAACTCAAAAAAAAATCTGAAACAAAGAAATATGTGTTTTCACTGAATTGAATATGCAGCTCTATAACTGAACGTTATAAATTGAGCAAAAATAAATTTCAGTTTTTTTTCCTGCTCAACATTTATTAATTATCGCTCTCAACGGAGAAACTATTTTCTTACAATAATTACTTCAAAAAGAAAAGAAGAAAAATCTACTGTTTTGTATAAAAAACCAAAATAAAAATCAACAATTTTTTTCCAGGTGAAATGAAATGGGATCAAGATTTGCAACAACCGGTAGTCGCATTGTATCTTCTCGAAAATGATGGTCTTCATAAATTACCATTTATTGTTATGGGCAAAGAAACTATGGAAAACATTGCGAAGGTAAGTTCTCTTTTCGAAATCTCGGAATTCAAAAAAATATGGGTGAAAAATGTTACAATCCACTGTTTTGAGTGGTTTTCAAAATTGAGACCTGAAAAAAATTGGAAAAAAAAGAAAAATCTGTAAAGGTGTGGAATTACTAACCATGTTACTCACTTTGTGTTCCTTTGAATTATTACAGTTTTTGGTATTTTTTTGATTTTGGACGACGCTCTAAAATGAGTTTATCGAAACATATCTTTTTCTCAAAAAAGTTTTTGAGCATTATCTTCTTCAAAAAATCTTCGACATTGATTTCTGAGTTCTGTTTCATTGACCAACTAGCAGAGAGAAACAATTTTCATAGTTTCTCAATTTTTTTCACACGAAACTTCTAAAAAACCAAAATAATTTTCTCAAAATTTCATGAGTTCAAAAATCACGTTTCACAACGAAACAAGTTGTATACAACTATCAAATCGTAATTGATCTTTGTTTATTGTAATTTGCGCACATACCTACCGCACTGTTCTCATATCTGTTTTTTTTTGCCTGTTCTCCCTAATGAGAGTGTAAACGAACGACCGAACATTCCAAAAATGTTCAGCAGCAAATTATACGTATCTTCTTCTTCACATATACCCTAACCAGTTTGTCCTTGAACCGTTTTTAACTAGCAATGTTCGCAATTTAAAGCGAGCGTGACGTTTTGTTTTTTTTCACCGACGGCGTTTTTTTAAGGTAGGGACCGGTAACGGAAATATATTTATTCGAGAAGAAACGAAAACGAGAACCTGTATGTGATGTGAATGAGAAAGACAAAATTGTTTTGTCTTGAACCGTCGATAAACTGAAATATTGTGCAAAAAAAATCGAAAAAAATTAAATTAATAAAATCCTAACGTGAACCGAAAAGTGAAAATATTGCCAAAGTCAATGAGAAATTTTGCTGATTTATGAGGGCTCTCCTTCAATGTCCGGATCGTTGTGAGCTTCCATGTCCAGAGATGGACCACGACGAGGTTTTTTACGCGATTTTCGAGATGTGTTACTTCTGAAAAATAGTACAGATTTTGTGCAAAAAACTGAAATATGAACAAAAAACCGTGCATTTGTTCGTCAAAGTGTTCACACTTTTTTCCTAACGAGCTCTCCTCTTTTTGTGTTGTCTCTCACAGGCAGTGTGTTGTACGACACTTCGTTTTGCCCTTTGTTTAGCGTAAAAGCGGAGTGTCGTAACGTGAGTTTTGAATTGAAAAGTGTTTTTTTTCGCCGATGATATTGGTTCTTTTTTCTGTTCAAAACATGATTATCATTTTTTTGAAAGAGCGTCAAAAATTCTCAAAAAATTTTGTCATCGAAAAAATTTTAGAAAAATTCTATGAATAAACGACTTGAAATGTCTAAAACTTCATAGTTTTAAGTTTTTTTTTCCCTCTTGTAACAGGTATTAGAAGTTTTGTGAGTTTAATCTTCGGCTTCGCAACGTTTCAAAACCGTGAAATTTCGAAACCGGATGAAATTGTCATGAAAATTTCAAAAAATATCCAAGAAAATCAGGATTTTCTTCACGCTTTTAGTAAATGTGTGTACCGACATTCCACGGGATTCGGCATACAGTAAGATGAACAAACGTTTTTTCTACTTTTTCGTTGGAGTTTCATAATTTCGAAAGGTAAACCTACTTTTTTCGAGAATAGGGCTCCGCGTAAAACGGTTCTTCTTGATGTATTTCGTCTTCGACCTCCTCTTCCTCACTATTCGAAACACTATAGTCGTAATTCCTTCGAACCATATAACCATGAACCGGGCACAGCGCCTTCATCACACGAATCGAACCGTCGCCATTATATTTGCACAAACATGGAAGATCTTCACCGGGTGCCAAATATCGACACGATGCTGATCGCGAGTCGCTACTCTCCTCCTCCTCCTCATCCTCATCTTCGTCATCGTTTTCGTGTTCCATGATGGCCGGCGGAAGATCTTCGATGAGAATCGATTGTTTCGATTTGGATGAGTGATTCGAGTGCAGTGATTTGATTGATCGAATGTCCATGACGGATAGTTTGACACTTTGATTTGTGCTGGTTTTGTGAAGAGCATTTAGAGAGGTTCTAGAAGTTTTGTGTTGTATGGGAATGGAATGATGTGATTGAGCGGATATTGATCTGAAATTTTGTGCGGGAGTTTTTTCGTCGAAAAATGATTGGAATTTTTTTCCACTTTGGTGTTTTTCAATGGAGCGAACATGCTCGTCTACTTTGCTTTAAGATTATTTTTTTCTTATTGGCCAACACATGACGAAAATTTTTGACGTTTGGCTGAAAAGTTCCGAAATATCCGGATTTTCCGAAAAAATAATGTCGGAACCTCTTTTTTTGCCAATTTTTTCAGTTTCATAATAGTGTTCTTCAAATTTTCAAACCACTAACCCCTTTCTCTTCCGAACATAAGCCTGTGTCGCAAAAACGACAAGCGAAACAATCTCCAACAACGACACCACCGATGCACCGATCCACAAACCGGTCAAACCACCAAGATCGGCTAGAACTGATGTCAAAGTGTAGGCGGGGCTCTCCATCATCGTCTCATAGTTGAGCTCTTCGTAGAATATTTGAATCATTGCCGCGTTTTTGCGATACTTCTCCAGACACATGTGATCGCCGGGAATGCATTCCATCACTTTGGCCGAGCCCGAAGGCCAGCGAGCTGATGAATAGGTGACTTCGTAGTTGGTTTCTCTGAAAGTTGAGAAGATGTGGAATGAGGGTTGGTCGAAATCGGAAACACAGGTGGTGGGCCAACAACCAATATCTGGCCATTTTTTGGCCAAAACGGAAAACTGGCCGGTTTCTGCCTCAAAAAAATACCTCTTTTTTGATTCTGGCCAGAAAAGTTTTGAAAAAGAAAGGTGAAAAACTGGCTAGAAAACAGTGAGTGATCGTATAATTTTCAAACTGATTAGCTCCGCCCACTCAAACGAGATAAATGGCGCGCTCCGTAACCAGTTAGATGTCGGTACACGAGATACCATATAAAATGCGCTTTTTTTGTTTGAATCGCGGCAAGAAATCCATAGTTTGTATAAATTTTGAACATGTCCGAAACATCTTTTTTGACATTTATTCACTCATTTCATGACAAAAATAACAAAATTTAACCAAAAAATTTCGTTTCAAAAACAAGAGCCAGAAACCGACCAGATTTTTTGAGGTCGGGAAAAAAGGCCTTTCTGAGCTCATAAAGGGTTTCAACCAGTATGGCCAAAAAATGGCCAGATATTGGTTGTTGGCCCACCACCTGTGAATCTGAATTTTTGCTTTTTTGGGGTTCCCCACATTTTCCGGAAAATCTCCTATTTTTGAATTCAGAAGTTTTTCAACAAAAAAAAGTCGGAATTTTCTAGAAAAAAGCCTATTTCGAAAAGTTTTCACTTTTCAGTTCGGAAATTTCGAAGTTTCGAGGTTCTCCGATTTTTTCGTTGAAAAATCAATTCGAAAAAAAACCTTTTGATCTAATTTTTTTCGAAATTTTTTTTTTAGAAAAACACTATCTTCGAGTTTCTGATTTTCGGAATTCGAAAATTCTATTTCTCTAGATTTCTTTTTCCAAATTTTCGGAGTTCTCGGATTTTTTTTCGGAAAAAAGGTAAAAAAAAAAACTTCCGATCTAGTTTTTCGGTCCGAAAAATTTCGGAAAGAAAATTTCTTCCAAGAAATTCTGACTCCAAAGTTCTCATTTCTATTTTTCTAAACTTTTCCCCAGATTTTGGAGTTCTCCGATTTTTTTTTGTTTTTAAAAAAAAAAACAGTTTGGAAAACTCACTGGCATGGCTGATGACAGTAGCAATCAGGAATAACATCTTTCCCTTTCGAATAGAGCTCTCCCAAATACAAAGTGGTATTTCGAAGGCATTCTCGTTGAACCATATCGATCGCGCGGCAAACATCAGTCCCATTCTTCTTGCCAGGTATCGGATACATTGGATCAGCACAACCGCATCTCTCAATAATAACCTTTTGCGCACAACTTCGATGACACGCCTCGACCGAATAGTTGAAACCCGTGTAGACGAAATGATCCGAATCCTCGCCGCCGTGACTACAATGACCGTAGGGTGGTTGGAGGCGGATAAATTGTTTCTTGAAAAAAATTGGGAGGTTTTAGTTGGTGAGAGAATTAGAGAAAAATACCATTCGAACACCGAATGATGACATGAATCCGGTGGGCGCAGAGTAGCCGAAAGCGTCGGGGAATGGGACGACGAACTTGTCATGAACTGTTATTCGAAAGCCAACCGCGTCGGTTGTTGGAAGGTATTCACTAACGTTGGCGTAGAGAAGAACGCGAAGACCTGGAAAAATCGATAATGTGAATTGATGTGGTTTTGCGCGCACATGACCTTTCAGGCAAGAGTGAAGAGAGCGAGAGAGCTCTTACACTCTAATCGATACTTTTCTGGTGGTGATTTGGAAACACAAAGAGAAAAGCGGGGAGGGAAAAGAAATCGACTTCTTTTTGGAGAGAAGGAGAAATAGAGCAAGATTGGAAACGCAGACATGCACAAAGTATAGCAACTCGCTTCCCGTCCGATGTCGGTCGCACAGTTGAATGACCTCTCCGAAAATCCTTCAAAGGAAGCAAAGTCGCTCGGACAGACTGAGAGAAAAGTGGAGATGGAAAAGAAAGCGATAACCATATTTTTGGAAATCAAAAGTAAACTGCAACTTTTTTTCCAAAAAAAAAAAACGTGAAAAATTTAAAATTTCAGAGAAAATTAGGCAAAATCGGTTCTTTTCCGCATTTTTCCCATAAGTATCCATAACTAACCGTAATTTGCTCCTGCTCGATGCGAAGCCACCTCAGCTGTCCGATTGTAATTAAAAGTGAAACAATTGCCAAACGTATTATCGTAGTATTGAGTGAAATCTCGCGCCATCTGACAATCCTTCTGATTAAACGAACACTGTAGTATCAGCTCGTCCAAATCGTACGACATTTTCTCTTTTGCACTTTCCGACATCTCACCAACCGCAAACATGATGTTCTCCTGAGCTTTTGTCGTGATCGCAATGTCGTCGGTGAGCTCTTCGAGACCCAGTGCTTCGGTGACGGCTGGCGCTTCGGTGGTGGTTGTGGTGGTTTTGGCATTTTCGCGAGCACTGAGTTGACTGTTGACCTGAATGAGGAGAGAGTGAGTTTGAGCCCCGGACTCGGAAATCGGAATTTCCGCTTTTCCGGGTTTTCCTATTTTCAAACTCGGAAAATAAAAAAAGTTAGAATTTCCGTAAAACAGAAACCTATTTTTTAGAAAATGAGAGCTGGTTTTCCGGATTAAAATAAGGTTCGGGCCCGGGATTTTTCGTTTTATTGATTATGATGCACTATTTCTCACATCGATCACCCTTTTTTTTTTGACGAAAAAATGTGTCATAAAGGGTGAGAAAATATAAAAATAGTGCATTATGATCAATAAAACGAAAAACCCCGGTCCAAAACCTTTTTTTTATCAGAAAAACCAGCTTTCATTCTCCAAAAAATAAGTTTTTGGTTTTCGGAAATTATCCGACGAAAAAAAAAACTAGAAAAGTGCGAATGTTCCGACCGATTTTCTCGGAAAACTGAGGTTCTGACAATCGGAAACTTTGGAATTTTTTTGAACGAAAATTTCCGGTTTCAACCGATTTTCTTGGAAAACTGAGGTTTTTCCTACCTTTTTGAGAACATCCAAATTCTGAACATCATCACTTGGATCAATTTCCAAAATGACGCCATCGTCCCTAGTTGACACACAATGATTGTATTCTTTGTGACATAGACACAGATCCACTTGATCTTTAATATTCTCGTACACCTCGTTACCACGATAGAAACGCATCGGACAATGACCGGAACTGTCGACACACTCGGAACATAGTTTCTCCTTCCAGGATGAGTCTGAAAATGGATTTTTTTGGTGGGAGGAGGAACTTTGAACTGACATGGAAAACATGGCCAGAGTGCGCGTGAAATGATGTCGAACTGGCAGAGACATTTCGATGGATGTAGGTTCATTAGAATACTTGAGGAATTGGTGCCTATTTCGATTTTTCCCTTTGAGGCGGCGAAACAGGAACCTGGAGAAATTTTTTTTGGAATTGAGAGAGACGCAGAGAAAAATACATTCCGAAAGAACTATGCGCTCTATTGATACAAAAAATTTATGAAACCAACTTCTCGATTTTTGGGTATTTTCAACAAAAACCTTTAAAAAAAGAAGCTAGTTCCATGTTTTTTGTGTGTGAGAACATGTTGTATGTTTCTCTGCGTCTCTCTCCATCTCAAAAAAGGCTCTAACCTTTTCTCTCTGCTGTCAATGGATCGATGTCGCATAAACATTGAGCAAACGCTTGATGATATTTCCGATCTCGTAGTCGATGTTTTGAACCGGTTTTCCGTTTTGCTCGACGAACTAAAATACCTTTTTTTTTTGAAAAAAAAAAGTTTCGCTCTCAATCTCTCTCACACTATTTCGATGATTGTTAAAAAGCTCTCGCATGGAAAAAAAGAGAAGAGATCAATGAATGACGTAAATTGGAAAAAAAAAACCTTTTGCACGAAGTTGAGAAAGTGATAGAGATTGGGCGACACCTTCGAACTTCTCGCCGGAACCTATTCGACGTGTGTAGGCTTCCATCATTGCGCGGGTACTTGGATTTGATTCGATGGCACTCTTCTTGTAGGGATTTAGATTGCAGATTGTTATTGAGGGGAATGGCGCGTTCTCGAATTTTAGCTGGAATTTTAAATTTTTTTCTTAGAATTTTTGATCGTTTTATCATCATAATTTCGGGCCAGGCTTGGTCGGAATCGAAAATCGGAGTTTTTGCTCTTCAGCCGGGACGTTTTTGCCAAAAAAAAAAATAAAAAAATTTGGAAAATTCGGAAATCGAAAACCAAATATTTTTTTTATCTTTCGAAATTTTTCTCTCCTAAATTTCTGACTAATATTCGAAAAATCACCGGGTTTAAAAAAAATTTAAATTTCGGAAATTTGAAGTTTCGTACATTGACTCTTTGAGTTTATTTTTTTTTAATGTTTTCCGTTCGAAGAATTTTCGAAATAAAACTTTGGAATATAAATTCAAATGTATGAGACTTCAAATTTTTTTTCGAAATTTAAAATTTCCTTTTTTTTTCGATTTTTTGATTCGGAAATTTTCCTAAAACTTGAAAAAAAAACCACTCACATCCAAATCCACAGTTTTCCCGTACTGTCGATATTTTGAGATGATGAAAAAAATCTGGATAAGCAACGCGAATAGACATATTGAAAACGCCGAATACCAAAACCATCGCCACTTTTTTGTCGGAGCTGTCGCCGCGTGCGAAATTCCGTGAAATGTTGACTGGCGTTCGAATCGGTGTCGAATCTCTTTCCAATTCAAATGTCCGGTCATACGAATGTTGCGAAGACCTGGAAAATTGAACTTGCGATTTTTCCCGCGAAATCTGGAGGTATTTTGATGATTTCCTACCCGGTGAAACAGCGCGTATTTTCTGTTTTTTGCCCAAATCATGGCCTAGTTTTGTCAAATCAGCTACCATTTAACATGAAGTTGTACGTGTTCTCAGAAGACAGACAGACAAGAAGAATAGCATAAAAATATTGGCGAATGCTTTGTTCTCGTTCTTGCCTAGTTAACATATCAGATTACTCCCCTCCTCGAAAAGTATCAATATAGATTTTGAAAGAACACAGAAAGTTTTTTGAGCGAGGAAAAAACGCGTGGAGGGTTTTTTCAACACAGCTGATTTTTGAACTCTGTTTTGAGTGGGGAGGGGAATTTGAGGAATTTTTTTCTCGCACGTTTTTTATGACTTGTTTTCGATTCGGTCGGTTTTTTTCGAAAGTAAAATGAGGCCGAGTGATTTTTTCACTGAAACCGGGCCGAGATTCAGTTTTTTTGGATGACTTCTTGAAAATTTCAAAAAATTACATTCCCAGTTTTTTTGAAAACCGTGCCAGAAAAGATATTTTAAAAATTTGAGAGTAAGAGAAATCAGGAAAACGAAAGAAAAACCCATTTTTTTCCCTTTCATAATCCGAAAAAGTTAATGCAAATAATTTCGGGGTTTTGCGCACTGCTATCGTTTTGTGTGAGATTGCTCCGCCCATTTTTATTAAAAATCGAATGCAAAAAATTTGCCAAAAATTGCAATTTTTTGACATTTATTTTCCTTAAAAATGGGCGGAGCCTAAGCTCACACAAAACGTAGCACTGCGCAAAACCCTGAAATTGTTTGCGCAAACTTTCGAAAGAGAAAAATTTGGGTTTCTCTATGGTTTTCAATGCGATGTGCAAGGTAGAAAAAAATGCAAAAAGTCAGCAAAAAAAACTTTACGTGACCTTGTTTCTTCCAAAAAATTTGCAAATTTTCGGAAAAAAATGAGGTCACGTTGCAGAGTTTTTTTTTGCTGACTTTTTGCATTTTTTTCTACCTTGCACATCGCATAATACCTCTCAATCTCATTTCAGAAGTTAAAAAAATCCGTATTTTTAGAAAATAGGAAAAATTGCGAAAAATGTACCATTTTTCTTGTATTTGCGAAAAGATTTTCGAAAATCGGGTGGCATAAGAAGTGCAAAATTATCCGGCTTGACGTGCGTCGGTTTTCTCCTAGAATGAATACTCGAATCAATCGATGATTGATTCTTCATAATTTTTGATCGAATTCGTTCCTCAGCCATTCTGTTCTGTTTTGCTCGTTATTCACTTCTTCTCATTTGGAATAATGTGTCTCGCATACTTGGACGAACACTGATAACAATAACAATATAGGGAGAAAACCGACAAAAATATTGGAGGACGAGCAAAAAAAAAATGAGTGTAATATATGAGATGAAAAAAAAAATAAAAACTCGAGATGAAACTTTTTTTTTGTGCCGATAGCCGATGGGTTGATTAATCGATGTTCGAAAAAATACTACTTTCAAGTTACTCTAGAAATGAAAAAAAAAACACGGAATGTGTTGATTGTGCAATTAAAAAGAAATAAAACAGAAAATAATTTTGCTGCGAAAATCGGAGAGGAAAAAAAAAGAAAAGAGATAATGTTTTGGATTTGATTTGTTGCTTGCTTGGTGTAAGAGCAGTGAAAGTTGTATATCTTGTTGATATGTCTGTTGAAAATCGAGATGTTTTTGGCTATTTTTTTTGTGTGCTTGAAAAATTAGTGGCCTGAAAACTAAGAGCCAGGCTTTTTTGGACTTCTTGGAGGTCAGTTGTTCAGAGGCAGAAAAACGCTCAAAAGTTAGTGACCCTACCAAAATCATAAAAGTTTTAGAAAAACATTTATGCGATGTGCAACGTCGAAAATTCTGCAAAAAATTTGCGAAAAACCGTGAAACGTGACGTTTTTGCAACATTTTTTATTGATTTTTGCCCTTTTTCATTTCGATTTATTTTTCACGTTTTTTTCAATAGAAAAAATTGCAAAATTTTTTTTCGCACCGCATGCAAAAATGGGCGGAGCTTGTTTATCTTCCAAAACTTGTAATCTTTGTCAACTTTAGAATTTTTCAAAAGAATATCAAAATTTTCAAAAAAAAACTGTGTCTGAAAATCAAATTTTTGGGAGTACTGTAATTTCGAATTTGCTTGGCTTACCAAAAAACCTGTGAAAAGTTTCAATTTTTGATTAAAAATTAGTAACCTCAAAAAAATTGATAAATTTTCGAATTTTTTTGTCGCAAGGTTTTTTTCAGAAAAAAATTTCATCAAACATTTTTGCGTCATCATTAAATAGTTGATAAAATTTTTAAGATGAAGAATCTGAATTTTGCGAATTCGAAAAATTACTGTTTCAAATGTTGTTCATCAAACTTATTGTAATGGAAAGAAATTCTCAAAGTCGTTGGTACTTCATGTATGATTAGTAACAGGCTTAGGCGGAACCGAAACTGGAAATTTCCGGAATTTCCGGCCATTTTCGGAATTTGTTTTTTCGGAAAATAACTTCGGTTCTGAAAGTTCCGAAAGATCGGTTTTCATAAATTGTATATTTTTTCGGTCCGACGTTTTCTGATCTAGTTCCAGGCCCGAACTGGTCCGAGCACCACAAAGACCGCAAAGTTCTATCGTGAAAAAGTCGCGTTTCACGTGAAACTCATCAAAATTGATAAATTATTTCCTCGTAATTTCGATCAGTTTCATAGATCACATCAATTTGCCAATTTGTTTTGTCTATTGATTGTCGAGCAGCAATTAATCACACCCCACCTAACATATATGTTTATTGATTGTACTTTTGATCAAGACATGTCAAAAAGTGTCAAATTACAACATCTCTGAACAGAGTTCTTGATTTTTGCTGTTCGAAAAGAAACAAAATTGTTGGGAGTCTGAAGTGTTTCTTAGTTCATGAAAAAAAACATAAAAGTTCCTGACAAAAGCCTAGAAACTAACCATGAACTGGAAACATTGAAAGACGACTAGTATTCAGAATATTATCCATTTTGTATAGTAGTTTTTGAACCCGAAATCTTTATGAACACAAGTGTTCACAGCCAGTGGTTAACTTTTTTTTTTGAGCGTTATTGTTTGCAAAGCATTTGGAATCACAATAAAAAACTGAACTCGCCCAGGTTTCGATATCTTCTCTCTTCTCCTGTTGTTGTTATGATAGATTACATATTTCTCAACACATAAACTATAAAAACAAAAAGGTGGCAAGAAGAGTGAACATGATTTTTTTTATGGAACAAAGAAAAGCGATGAAAGTGAGAACGTTGTCATTAGAGCGAGCTTGCTTTCTTTAGGGTTTTTTTCGAAACATGTGTGACGGACATTGTACGGGAAGCGAAGTGTTATGCTTTGTGTGTGGTTTACATATGTCTGAGATTCTTATAGAGTTTATGTTAAGAAAATGTTGATTGTTGAATGTTCCTTTAATAGAAATGTACTGTATGCTCGCCAAAAAACTGAGCACATCGGAAATATTCCGTAAAAATCAGTCAAGAAATTTGAAATTATGAAAAAATCGGAAATTCGAAAATTTTTTTGAAAAAATTTTCACTGGAAAAAAATTCAAAATGAAATCTGGAAAATTTCCAATAGATTTTTTTTTCAAAAAAAAAAATTTCCGAGTTTTAATTTTTGGCTATCTCCGGCATAAATTTTCGAATTTTAATTTCTCTTCAAATTTTGTTCCGAAAAAAAATTTTCCGCCTGCTCAGTTTTTTGACAAGAACTCTTCTACGTCTGGCAAGATTGCGGCGGCTTCGCAGAGTTGCGGATTTTAATAACCTGGCAAACTTGCTCCCAGGCTCGTAATATTTTGAACTTTGACTTTTTTCGTAATCACAATCTCAAAAAATATCCGCGACCGACATTTTTTTGAAAGTCAGAAAAAAAACCACGCTGTTTTTTCTCTGATATTTTTTGACTTTTTCACTAGCCCTGAAGAGGTTCCGGGCCGGCCCGGACTCTCAAATAGTGAAAGTCCTTACCATGTTTTTTCAATAGTTCTGGATTCACAGACAATCTCCTGGCCACATTCCGCCAGTCCGGTTTGTGTCCAGTCCGTTTCCGCGGCCCTGTTGTACTATCTTGAACAAATCGTATATTTCGACTATCCTCTGACGCATGTCGTGTTCCTAAAAATCATCAGTTTTTCGAAAAAATGCTCCCCGACCAATCATTAGGACTCATAAATCAAATTCATCATATATTACCTGCAAACGACGAGGGTACACTACTTTGACCGATCGATTTTTCGAACGACAAATTGCGCTTGTTCTGATCCTGTGCCCATTGTTGTTGATTCTTTTTCACCGCACTTTTTGTTGTTGGCAATGTCTCATCGTCTAGTGATGGTTGAATTGTTAGAATTGGAGCCGGTGGTGTCGCATTCTCCATACTCCCATTGGGGTTCACTTTGAGCCTGAATATAATGAGGCGTCTAAAATTGAAAAAAACAAACAAACACAGTACTCTTTTAAAGGGACACAACGTTTTTTATTGGAAAATTCATTTCTAGCACAACCTGCGTATCTAAACTTCTCTTCGAATTAACTTTGAGTTAGATACGCAGGTTCTACACATGCTACAAGTAATTTTTTCAAGGAATAACGTTGTGTTCCTTTAAATGAGTACTGTGCTTGTTTTTTTTCGGAAATTAGACGTGATTTTTCTATTTTTTTTTTGTTTTTTTTTTGAGCCTGAAGTTTATGCGGCGTCCGAAAAAATCTTCGAAAAAAACCAAAAAAAAAAGAGAGAAAAATCTTCGAAAAAGAAAAACACAGTACTCTTTTAAAGGGACACAAGAAAAATGGTGAGTTAGGTTGTGCTACAAGTAAATTTTTCAATGAAAAACGTTGTGTTCCTTTAAATAAGTACTGTGTTTGTTTTTTTTTTTTCTTATTTTTGGACGCCGAATAAAAGAAAAATTGAAAACACAAATTTGTAAACTCTGGAATATGAAAAAGTAGCAATGAAAAAAGTGTGGGGAGAACGAAAATTTTACACTTTTTTGACCGAGACGCAGGTGTGGGAACACATATAAACAACAATCGGTGAGATTTTGTTCATGGCGAAAAAAAAAATGTTGGGGTTTTTTTCTCGTTAAAGTACATGTTTGGGATTTTGATTGACAGGGTTTGAATGTACTGATTTTGATATTTGAACACCTACGAGGTTTTGAAATTTTTATGAAAGTTTCAGTTTTTGAGGTGGACCTGAAGGTCTCTTCTAAAAAAAACTTGGGAAAATAATTTGGAACCAGGTTTCGAAGCAAAATACAAAAATTTCATAACTACGGTCCGGGCCCAATTTCAAAAAAAAAAAAAATTGAAAAAAATTTCAAGTTTCAAAAATTGTCAAAATAATATTTTTCGAAAAACAAAACACGGTGAACAGTAAAAAGGTCACAACTTAAAGGAACATGGTAGTTTTGAGTTTTCGTGACAAGACCCAGACAAGTTGATCAACCTGTTACTATTAGAAAAACAAACTGAAAGTTATCAGGAAAAAAATTAAGATAAGAAATGGAAAAATAATTCATAAAAAATTAGATTTTTTGAAGTTTTGATTCAGGAAAATTTCTCAAAAATCGGGCCCGACTTTATTTTTTCCAAATCTGGGGCCCAATTCGAAAACTCCCCGAAATAGTTTGTTTTTTTTTTGAGGAATTCTATTTTTCTCACATTTTGTGAAAATACGAAAGATTATTTTAATTTTTCACGTGACCTCGAACGAAAAAAAATGGTTCCTGACAAGAAGGAGTACTGTAGAACAAGTTTTCAGGTTCAAAAATTTGTTTGATTTAAATACAGTACATTTCACGTGTTTTTGGAAGAATTTTGAAATTTTTTCAGCGTTACAAAATGAAATATTCAGCAATTTCGAAGTGAAAATCTAAAAATCCGCAAAAAATCCAAAGTGAAAGCCACTCTTTGATACCACCCACCCATTCTTCACTCATTCATTCATCAAAAACAAAACAAAACAAAACTACTGTGTGGTTATCGATGTGGGCGGGGCATATCCGATGAAAAAAAAAAACAATTGAGCAAAAAAAATCGATTAATAAAAATTTGTCGGGTTTTTTTTGGCCGAGTAGTGAAAAAAAGAGAAAAAAAGTGACATGATATAACAAATTACAATTTGATTGTTAAATTCAAATCCGTTTTCTTCTTCTTTTTATTTGATCGTGAATTTCAATTGATTAATGAGATTGTACTAAACTCTTCAAAATTGAAACAGGAAAAAAATGAAACGAAAAATTTTGGCAAAAAAGTTGAGAAAAAAGGTGTGCCCTAGTCCATCATTTTTGTGTCTTCGTTTTTCTTTCTTTTTTTTTTGCTGCTCCGACCCCGGCTGGGTGTGTGTATATGTGTTGTGTTTGTGGATATGATGATGTTGATGAAGATGATGATAAAAATCGGCGCAACAGTTGGATACTCCTTGAGCTATCTCTCTGTGTTTTTTTCTCGCCTCGTTTTGAAGAGAAGCAGAGTCTCTCTGGCTTGTCGCTGATTTTTGACGACGTTTGATGAGTTGAGAGTTGTTTGTTGCGAATGCGATGGTGTTTCAAAGTTCGAATGATTTTGACACTTTTTGAGACGAAAGATAATAATAATTTTCAAAGAGATATATGTGTTTTGAAATAATTTTGAGAAAGTGGAGATATTTCGATTTTCAAGTTTTTGAAATGGAAAAACAGAAAAAATCCCAAATTTCAAGTACCAAAAATTTTCCTGTCCCTGTCAATGATGACTGTAAAATGGAAAAGAATCAAGAAAACAAACCAAAATGAGTCAAAATTCAAAGGAACATGTTAGTTTTGCAAATTTCGTGACGAGACCCAGACACATATTTATCAAATTTTGTCACTGAGATTTTAGGCGTAAAAAATGTAAACGTAAAAATAACTGTAAAACATTTGGGGTCAAAAAAAATTTTGAAAATTGAAATTTTCTCAGTATTTTTGAAATAAATTTGAAAAAAAAAATATTTTTTCAAATCTTGTAACAAGTAAGAAATACACTGGCCCAGAAATGAGATTGTAGCCAAAAAGCCCGAGAGCCTGGTCCGAAAATCAGGCCGAACTTTTTTTTTGAGGAAAAAACTCGGCCTGGGCCGAGCAGATTTTCATAGTGTTTTTATTTGTGAAAATTGGGCCTGTTTTGAACATACATCAGATGGGGGCCAGACCTCTGGGAGGGGGTCCTAATCTCGGGCAAAATAAAGGGAGGGGACAACTAACTTTTGAGTTTTTGATAAATTAAGAAATAGATTTTGGCCATACTTGGGATAATTATGGACCAGAGCTCAAAGTTAAACCATCAATCAAAAAAAAAAGAAAAAAAAAACGATCAAAGTGAACGATACAAGAAAGAGCAAGAAAAAGACAAAAAATGAATGGATGAATGATTGAGCACAGGGAGGCACATTGACTGTCGACTCCGCCCCTTTTGGCATGCGGCGTGGGTTGTAAAAAGGGGCGGAGTCGACAATCTGTGTGCCTTCCTGTATGCTCATTCATTCATTCATTCTTCACTTTTTTTCTCAGTTTTCTAATATAGCTGTTTTTCGTTCTGACTCTTTTTTTTCTTTCTCCCCCCTCTCCCATTAGTGAAAAGGTATACAAGTATGGTTTTCTTCATTATTTTTTCTCAAAACCTAGAGAGATTTAGGGGTACTAACCCAAAATGTCGTCTGGGCATCTGTCTGATGTATGGTTTTGAAGTCCAGAAAAAATACCCGGCTAGAGCCCGACCGGTCCAAAATATACTAATTTGAAAATTAAAAAACGAAAATTTCATCTCTTATCCAAACTTTGTTCTTTGCTCATGAGCATTTTCACGGCTCTGGAAAATATAGGGAGCCGCAATTTTTGCAATTTCGATTTAAGGACTGTTCGCCTCTAAAAAAGATGAAAAAACGAAGAATTGTGTATTTCACAGAATAAAGACACTTTCGAAAGGTTTTTTGACTAATTTTGCGAAAATGGTTCGAGCCTGGGGTTTCACAACTTTATCCCAGATTTTGAAAAAAAGAAACCAAGTTTTGCGAGAATGGTTCGAGCGTAGAGTTTCCCAATTTTATCACAGACTTTGAGAAAATAAACCAAGAAATGGTTTTAAAAAAACAACGAGAGTAGGGAGATCATTTTTCCGGAGAATTGAGTTCTGTTTTCACAGCGTCCTGACTATAAAAAGCAATCGTTTCTGTCGAGGTCATGAGAGCTTTGTTTGATGTTAAAACAATTTTCAGATCAAAAGTTTTTGAATATTCAAAGATCGCCACTAAACGAATACAAAAAAACCATTTTATTGGAAAAAAACCAATTTGAAAAACAGTATGCTCGAGAAGCGCTCCATTAATGACGACATATGAGGGTAGAATCCATTCAGAGAAATGTTGAATCAATGACGGAAGATATCCCAGTAGAGCCTACACTTCATTTCGTTGTCCAACCTGAAAGTACCACTATTTGACATTGTTTTGACATTGTTGCAAAATTGTCGGATCGCCAAATTTGTATGAAAGAGTGAATGGCCACGTTTTAATCATCATAAAAAGATTCGCGTGAACCATCTTTTTGTTTTTGCAAAATTGTCGGATCGCCAAATTTGTATGAACAAGTGAGTGGTCACGTATTTATTTTATTTATTCGGAAAACGTGAATTCTTTTTTTGCGAAAATTGGCGATCCGACAACTTTGCAAAAAAAATCAGAAAGTCAATAATTCATATTGATAATCTTGGGTTCGTTTTTTTTGCCCTATTAAGATATAACAGACGTGCCCGGAGTTTCCGGGCCCGCTTTTGCTAATACTTTTCTCTAGAGTATCGAATAGTTCTCAAAAATTCAAAATAACAGTTTCGGGCCGCTCAAAAAACTATCCGTTCTTAAACAAACATAACTCACTTCATAGAACTTCAGAACTTTCCGACTGAAACTTGAAACATCCAAACGCGAGCAAGATGTTGATAGTTTTACGAAAGCACCAAACTTCTGATTCTTCTCCAAACCCAGTTTTTGTACCAAAAAAATGGGATTCGTTCATCATAATAATCCTCAATCACATCTGGAATAAATTACAGTTAGATTATGGTTATTTCATTCGAAAAAGTTCTGAAATAATGTGTAAAAACTCACTTTTACTCAACGACCATCTTTGTCAGCAAATTTCGACTGAATGATCGTTTTTTTTTTCAAGAAATAACACATGTGTCATGACGTCATCACGTTCACGTTTTATTTATAAAGGTTCTTTATTCCACCACAATGTTCTGTTTCACTGTTGACGATGACGCCATGACACGTATGTACGTGATGACGTCATGACACATGTGTTATTTCTTGAAAAAACAACGATCATTCAGTCGAAATTTGCTGACAAAGATGGTCGTTGAGTAAAAGTGAGTTTTTACACATTATTTCAGAACTTTTTCGAATGAAATAACCATAATCTAACTGTAATTTATTCCAGATGTGATTGAGGATTATTATGATGAACGAATCCCATTTTTTTGGTACAAAAACTGGGTTTGGAGAAGAATCAGAAGTTTGGTGCTTTCGTAAAACTATCAACATCTTGCTCGCGTTTGGATGTTTCAAGTTTCAGTCGGAAAGTTCTGAAGTTCTATGAAGTGAGTTATGTTTGTTTAAGAACGGATAGTTTTTTGAGCGGCCCGAAACTGTTATTTTGAATTTTTGAGAACTATTCGATACTCTAGAGAAAAGTATTAGCAAAAGCGGGCCCGGAAACTCCGGGCACGTCTGTTATATCTTAATAGGGCAAAAAAAACGAACCCAAGATTATCAATATGAATTATTGACTTTCTGATTTTTTTTGCAAAATTGTCGGATCGCCAATTTTCGCAAAAAAAGAATTCACGTTTTCCGAATAAATAAAATAAATACGTGACCACTCACTTGTTCATACAAATTTGGCGATCCGACAATTTTGCAAAAACAAAAAGATGGTTCACGCGAATCTTTTTATGATGATTAAAACGTGGCCATTCACTCTTTCATACAAATTTGGCGATCCGACAATTTTGCAACAATGTCAAAACAATGTCAAATAGTGGTACTTTCAGGTTGGACAACGAAATGAAGTGTAGGCTCTACTGGGATATCTTCCGTCATTGATTCAACATTTCTCTGAATGGATTCTACCCTCATATGTCGTCATTAATGGAGCGCTTCTCGAGCATACTGTTTTTCAAATTGGTTTTTTTCCAATAAAATGGTTTTTTTGTATTCGTTTAGTGGCGATCTTTGAATATTCAAAAACTTTTGATCTGAAAATTGTTTTAACATCAAACAAAGCTCTCATGACCTCGACAGAAACGATTGCTTTTTATAGTCAGGACGCTGTGAAAACAGAACTCAATTCTCCGGAAAAATGATCTCCCTACTCTCGTTGTTTTTTTAAAACCATTTCTTGGTTTATTTTCTCAAAGTCTGTGATAAAATTGGGAAACTCTACGCTCGAACCATTCTCGCAAAACTTGGTTTCTTTTTTTCAAAATCTGGGATAAAGTTGTGAAACCCCAGGCTCGAACCATTTTCGCAAAATTAGTCAAAAAACCTTTCGAAAGTGTCTTTATTCTGTGAAATACACAATTCTTCGTTTTTTCATCTTTTTTAGAGGCGAACAGTCCTTAAATCGAAATTGCAAAAATTGCGGCTCCCTATATCACAAAAAAATTTGGATCAGATTTTTTTTCTAATTTTCAAAGCGCTAAATTTTATCTCTCTAACATTGTCAAAAATTCCACAAATCACATTAGAAAATCCACAAATTCTACAGTAATCCAGACTAGAAAATGTCAAAATTTAAAAAAAAATCAATACTAGAAGTGTTGCTAGTAGAAAGTGTTAGAACTTTGCTCAAATATTTTTGAACTAATTTTTTGCTGTACTTCATAGATGGGACAAGTGACAACTCAGAGTCATCAAAGAAGATTGATTTTTACCAGAAAAATCTTGTTGAAAAATCCACTGTTTCAAAAAGTATACAACCTGAAGAAAAATGTGAAAAAAAACCACAAAAAATATATAAAAAATGAAAGTGAGAAGATAAAAAAACAACAACAGAGGGTTTGATTGTTCAGGATTTATGAGCCACACTGAAAAAATCTCACAAAAAAGTGTATTTTTTCAGAGTATTTATACGATGGATGTTTGGCCATCGGTGCTTGGAGTACACGACACGGATCAGCGGACAACTTCGATTGCCAACTCGTTTTTCATGACGTTCTATGTTGGAGAATCACCGTTTGGTTTGTATGCGGTTGATGCGTTGGTGGATCATCAGACGATTACGTATTCGCCGAAGTTGTTGGGACCACCGCTGTTGGAGGGGCCGGCGCCGATTGCGTTGAGTGTGAGTTATCAGAAATTCAAACAAAAACTGTCTAACTGTCTACGCTCTCCTCGTTCTCTGCACTATTTCTTTTGTTCGCTGCGAAATTGTTTTGTCCCTTTGAAAGGATTTTTTTTTGCTTTTGGACGCCGCATAACTTATACAGTAATTCAGACAGCACAAAAATTTATTTTCAAAGTTTTTTTGTGAAAAATCACTGAAAATAAGGATTTCTACGTAAATGGCCCAGAATTTTTTTTTCCTAATTAATTTTTGAAAGAAAATCTGTCGGATTTTTCACGAAAAAAGTTGGAAACCCTGGAAATTCGAAAAACTAGGAATTTGAATTTTGAAAATCAGAAATTTTGTCGTGACATTTTTCTAGAAAAATGAATAGGTCACCCCACGAAATTTCAAAAAACTACGATTTTTCTTAAAATTTCTGGAAATTTAAGCCATTTTTCTTTGTTTTTTCGTTTTTGTCGTTATTCACAGTGACAGAAATATTTTTCGAACAATTTGAAAAAAATTCGGAAAAAAAATTATAGTTTTTATAAAAAAGTTCACAGTGACGAGCATACCTGGCCTAAGAGAAGAAAAAGTAACCGTGATATTTTTTTGGTCGAAAACTCACAGTGACATTTTCATACATCAGATGGGGACCAGACCTGTGGGAAGGGGGTCCTAATCTCGGGCAAAATAAATGGAGGGGACAACTGATTTTTGAATTTTTGATAAATTGAAAAATTGACTTTGGCCATACTTGGAATAGTTATGGACCAGAGCTCAAAGTTGAACCCACTATCAAAAAAAAACGATCAAAGTGAACGATACAAGAAAGAGCAAGAAAAAGACAAAAAATGAATGGATGAATGATTGAGCACAGGGAGGCACAATGACTGTCGACTCCGCCCCTTTTGGCATGCGGCGTGGGTTGTAAAAAGGGGCGGAGTCGACAATCTTTGTGCCTTCCTGTATGCTCAATCATTCATTCATTATTCAGTTTTCTCTCAGTTTTCTAATATAGCTGTTTTTTGTTCTGACTCTTTTTTCTTCTTGCTCTCCCTCTTCCATTAGTCAAAAGTTATACAAGTATGGTTTTCTTCATTACTTTTCTCTTCCTACTTTTTCTATCGGAACCTAAAGGGATTTAGGGGTACTAACTCAAAATGATGTCTGGGCATTTTCTAGAAAAATATGATTTTCTCTATTTTTTCGTTTTTGTATTTTTTTGACCAAAAATAATTGGTCAAGCATTGGAGAAAAAGTCACACCTGTTGATGTTATTTATGATGTTATCAATACTACAATAACAACAGATGTGACCTAATTAGACCTTATTCACACCTCATAAAATTTGAACTTTCTTTGTGCCGCCTGGATTACTGTACAATAGGCTTGGTCGGAGCCGGAAATTTACCGAAGAGCCAAAACTCACTTTTAAAAAAATAAGAGAAAAATTTTTTTGAGAAATTTTAGAGCCAAAAAAAGTATTGAAAAGTTAGGAAAATTCATAAAACTAACATCCAGGTCCAATTTAGACTGTCCAAAATAATCAAAATTTCGTTTGATCTGATTTTGTGACCCGATTCAGCGAGAAAAATTGGAAAAATATGATTTCAAATTTTTCCTGTTTCGATCAAGCCCGGCCTCATTCAGAAACTACCAATATTTTCTTTACATTCTCAACAGATTCTTTAGTCACACTAAAAAGTGAAAAAATATCAGAAACCCCTTAAAAAATGTCAACTTTCAGGATGAAGAAAAACAACAATATCTCCCACCAAAACGGCCAATCATACGGAACATTCCATCGATAACACACAAAACATTGGACGGCGAATTTCTACTACTCGGTGAGGTTTTTGCTCACTCAACTTATCAGAAGTCTTGCTTGTAGTAGTGACACTGGATATTGAAACAGATCATGTTTCAATGTGATTTTGAAATACTTACATGAAAAAAAAAGAAAATATATGTTAAAAACCTAGCCGAAATGGGGGAAAAAAGAAATTTTCACAAATTTTTGGTCTGCTCTCAATAAAAAAAAAATATGATTTTTTTACTGTTTCACGCAAACGTAAAAAACTCAAAGTTTTTGTCGGTCAATGATTTTTAGTCTGAGTGTGGTCTTTGTAGATAATTGTCATATGGCTATAAAAAAGTATGGGGTTATTTTTGAATATATGTGTGTGGGTCTCGTCACGAAAACTGAAAAACTAGGTTTTTTTTGAATTTTCCGTTTTTTTCTGGTAAGAATGGGTAAAACTAGATTTACAGGTGAAAAAAATTAAAAATTAAAGTTCAAAAAGCATTTTATGGGCTTATTTACAAAAAAAAATGTGAAAAAACTAATAAAAAATAAAAAATTGGTTATTCACCTGATTTTTGTGTGTAAAAGTATGTCGAAAAATGTCGAGAAACCTCAAAAAAATAGGTTTCTCGACATTTTTCGACATTTTGATGAATAAATTGTTTGTAGTTTTTAAATTTTTTTTATCTTGTGAATAAGCCCATCAAAAAACTTCCTCAAATTTCAAAATTTTTCACAAAATATCTTTAAAGGTTATCACGAGACTCCGCAAATGACACTCTCCTCAATCATCCCAACAAGATTTCCAAACTACGGTCAAAATCAATATTCGATTGGCTACAACAATGATATTCGACAACTTCCCGGCCCCGATGTTCGAAAACGAAACAATGCCATCGAAAACTATGCCGACAGCAATGATGTGGACGAAGATGACAGTTCACTTGGTGCGATTGTTTGGCAAATATACGTCAAACACACGAAACAGTTCTACGCGGCTCTCATCAGTTTCATCATGCTCGCCGTTTCGGTGATTTGGATGTGTGGACGACAATGGGGACAGTCGCAGATCACGTCGAATATGGGTAGCGGTGAGGGGATCATGCAGGGTGGTGAGACGAGGAGTGCGCAGACGTCGAGACAGTCGAATCGAGCCAGTTGGGGATGGACGAGTAGGAAGATTGAGGTGAGCAAAGTTTAGAACAAAAAAAAATGTGAAATTTTTTATGTGCCGTGTTCAAGGGTTTTTCGATAGAAAATTTTCATTTTTTCTGAAATTTTTTGGTAAAAAATTTTCAACCTATTTTTTTTTTTGATTTTTTCTGAGGAAAACTCCTAATTTTTTTCGGAAAAACTTTCCACCTATTTTTCTGTTGCAAATTTCCGACCGAATTTTCTTTAGGAAAAAAACTCGTTCTTTTTTTTTTTGGTTTTTTTTGGAGTTTTTTTTCAAATTTTCCGTGGAAAAATCCTAAAATTTTTTTTTGTAAAATCTATCACAAGAAAAAAACACAAAAAGTTTTCAGTAAAAAATTTTCAACTTTTTTTTCGAAAAAAAAATTATTTTTCTGTAAAAAATTTCATACCAATTTTTTTCGGAGTTTTTTCATCGAAATTAAAAATCCTCTAATTTTTTCTAAAAATTTATCTCAAAAAATCCAACCGAATTTTTCGAAAAAAAAACCCCCGTTTTTTTTTTCTCCGAAATTTTACGTAGAAAAACGTTTCTGATCTAATTTTTGGGAAAAAAACCCCGAAATTTTTCGGTGAAAAATTTTCGAAAAAAATGCGACCTTTTCTTTAAAAAAAATCCGATGTGTCATTTCCGACAAAGCCTGGAGGTACTGTAGTTAGAAATTAACATTGAGTTTTCTTGCAGATTCCCGATGGTCACATGGCCGTGGGTAGTAAACTCATCTACAACCCATCAGACATTCTCGGAACCGGTTGCGAAGGTACTGTCGTCTACAAAGGAACATTCGACGGCCGCGACGTTGCCGTCAAACGAGTCGTCTCGGAATTTGTCAAGTTCGCGCATCGCGAAGCGGATTTGTTGCGCGAAAGTGACGCGCATCCGCACGTCATTCGCTATTTCTGCATGGAATCCGATAGTCAATTCAGATATTTGGCATTGGAACTGTGCGCCGCGTCGCTCAACGATTATGTCGAACAGCACGAGGTTCGCACGAATGTCAATTTGACGACAGACGAGATTTTGCGACAAGCGACGGCTGGTGTTGTGCATTTACACGCGAGCAAGATTGTTCATCGAGATATGAAACCGCAAAATGTGCTCATAACTATGCCGAATCAACGGGGTGACATGCGAATTGTTATCTCGGATTTTGGACTTTGTAAAAGGGTACAACCGGGAAGAAATTCGTTGTCAAGAGGTGTCGCGTCGGGCCTAGCTGGAACTGAAGGATGGATTGCGCCCGAAGTTCTGATATCGGAAAGTACCTCCTATCCGGTTGACGTGTTCTCCTTGGGATGCATTTTCTACTATGTGCTCAGTCGAGGAACTCATCCCTTTGGAAAATCGATTCATCGACAGACGAATATTGTCAACGGACAGTACTCGTTGGAGAAGTTGAACGCGTTGGCTGATTCGTATCTGGTGACGGATCTGATTGAGAATATGTTGCATCTGGAGCCGATGATGAGGCCGGCGGCTGAAGCGGTCGCGAATCATCCGTATTTTTGGACACCTGAGAAACGATTGGCTTTCTTTTCGGTGAGTTGATTTTTTGTTTGTTTTGAAAAAAGTATAATTTAATGTAAATTAGTTTTCTAAATAATTACTGTGAAAATTGCATTTTGAAAAGTATTTGAAGCTACTGTAGTTGACAATGAAAATTTTGAAAAAATTGATTTTGTGAAAATTTACTGTTTCAAAATTCATCCGTATTCTTGGACACCTGATACCTGGCCTAAGAGGAGAAAAAGTACCGTGACATTTTTTTGGTCGAAAATTGACAGTGACATTTTCTAGAAAAATATGATTTTCTCTATTTTTTTCGGTTTTTTGTCCTTATGTGACATTTTTTGGTCGAAAACTCACAGTGTATTGGAGAAAAGGTCACACCTGTTGTTGTTGTTTATGATGTTATCAATACTACAATAACAACAGATGTGACCTAATTAGACCTTTTTCACACCTCATAAAATTTGAACTTTCTTTGTGCCGCCTGGATTACTGTACAATAGGCTTGGTTGGAGTAAAAAAAAATGAAAAACTGCTTTTTTTTGTTGATAAAAGTATGAATTTTTACCATAACTTTCAAGTTATTAATTCAATTTAAAAAATTTATGATTTTTTGTAAAATTTTTGAGTTTTTCAGCTAATTTGCTCCGTTTTTTTGGTTGTCATACACAGTGACAAAAATATTTTCTCAAGATTTTCACAGTGACAAACATACATCAGGTGGGATCCAGACCTATGGGAGGGGGGGTTCTTACCTCGGGCAAAATAAAGGGAGGGGACAACTAACTTTTGAATTTTTTGACAAATTAAAAACTTGATTTTGGCAGGTAATGTGCTGTTTTCTCCATAATTCTTTTTTTCTCTGGAGCGGGGGTGGGGTACTAACCCAGAGGGGCGTCTGGGCATATATCGGATGTATGGTGACAAAATTTTAAGGATTTTTTAGGTACAATGTTAGGTCAGTTATGGCCTGAACTTACTGTAATTTGGAAGAAAATGTTGAGAAAAAAATTTAGAAAAAAATTTTTTGAAATTACTCACAAATACATTTTTTAGAAAAAACATTTTTTTGTAAAAATTTACTGTTTCAAAAATGTTATTTCTAATTGAAAAATTAATGTCTAGTTTATTGTGTTACCAATTTTTGGAAGATAAATTCACTGTGAAATTTCTTTTCAAAGAAATAACTGTGAAAAATTGCTCTTTGAAAAGTAAACTACTGTAGTTGACAATGAAAATTTTGAAGAAAAATGGTTTTTTTGAAAATTTACTGTTTCAAAATTTTTAATTCAAAAATTAATGTCCATAATTTTTATCCTAAATAACTATAAAAATGTTCGTTTCAGAAAAAAAGCTCTCGAAATTACTGTACTTAGCAAGAATTCATTTTTGTAAAAATATACTGTTTCAAAAATGTTATTTTTAATTGAAAAAGTTATGTCTAGTTAATAATACGTTCAGAAGTGTCGAATGATTAATTTGCTGTATTTTTTCTTAAAATTTACTGTGAAAATTTTTGTTTTTGAAAATAAGTTTTTTTTCGATCACTGTTTTTCATTCCAAAAAATAAAAAAAAAATTTGTAAAAATTTCCTGTTTCAAGATATTATTAAAAATTCATGATAAATTTTTGACTTGATTTGAACTCACAACACAGTGATTGTTTTTGGTGATAAATTTACTGTATTTTTATCTCAAAAATTACAGTGAAAAATTCTATGTAGAAAAATAGAGATTAAAATTTTCGAAATAAAACATTTTGTAAAAATTTACTGTTTCAAGAAATTACCAAAATTCATGATAAATTTTCGACTTGATGGAATATGTTTCATAGTATTTGATGATAATATTACTGTAATTTTTGTTCTAAAAATTCATTCAGAAAAATTGCTCTTACCCTTTTTGACAGAAAATTTTCGAAATAAAAAATTTTGTAAAAATTTACTGTTTCAGAAAGTTTTTTAATACAAAAATTAATGCCTTGATAATGCTGTGATCATAAATGTAGAATTATAAATTCACTGTAAAAATTTATTTTGAAAAAATACTTGAAATTACTGTAGTTTTTAATTTCTATGGGCTTCCGAACTTGAAATATGAAAAAAAAAACATAGTGGATGTTAGAAAAAAGGCTGAAAATGTCAAAAGTTTGAAGGAAAATTTTAATTTTTAGTTTTCGTGACGTGGCCTACATTTGTTTCGAAAAATGTAACGAAACTTATACTTTTCTTAGTGTGTTTCTGACTATTTTTTTTCCGGGAAAAAAATCCCACTGATTTTCTCTTGAAGTTAATTCGAAAAAATTTTCCGATGAAGCCTAATTTTTTGCAGGATGTCTCAGATCGAATCGAAAAAGAAGACGACGGCAGTCCAGTTGTTCGACGTATCGAAACCAACGCCCGTATGGTTGTCAACGGCGGATGGCGCGAACAAATCTGCGAAGCGCTCAAAGAAGATCTCCGCAAATTCCGAACATACAAAACGTTTTCGGTGCGAGACCTGTTGCGCGCGATGCGCAACAAAAAACATCATTATCGAGAATTGCCGGATGATGTGAGAAAATCGCTCGGCGATATACCTGATCATTTTTTGGCATATTTTACGTCGAGGTTTCCCAAGGTGAGAGCGGTTTTTTTTTGAAATTGAAAAAAAAAACGATGAAAAATCAAGAATTTGATCCGAAGTTTTGACCAAAATTTTGAATGAAAAAAAATTGAAAAAAACGTTGGGGGGTTTTCCAAATAATTTGATCCGAAATTTCGAAAAAAATTGAAATTTTCATAAAATTTCGTGACCTTTTTTTCTGAATTTCTCATTTTTTAATTTTATTATATTTTTTCTTGAGTTTTCATCACCCACAGAAGATTTGGAAACATTTTCGAAAATTATTCAAGTTTTTACCAAAAAAAAAAAATAAAAAAATCCAAATTGTGAGGTCTCACGACGACTTGAACAAAATATCATTTTTTATTCACTTTTTTTCAAACAATATTTAGAAAAACGGTCTGCAAAAGTGCGTCACAGTGTTTTCGAAAAAAAAAAACAAAAAATCTATGAAAACACACTGTTCGCTAGAGCGCACATGCCCTGTTTGAGTTTTTTGTCGATTTTTCTACTGATAAACCTAATTTTTGCGTTTTTTTCTTTGAATATCGTTTCTTAGCGAATCTTGAATTATTTTCTGAACGAAACATCAAAATTTCGTGAAGCCCGGCACATACGAAAAAAAAATACAAACACCGTCACTGCAGACAAAAGGCTCCGCCCATTGCCACGCCCCTGCCACTCAATTTACACGCAAAGAAAAAAAATAAATCATGAAAAAACAATGCCAACATGGCAAAATGGTAAACCCGCCCACTTTCACGTTTTTTTTTCTAAAATGTACGTGATGATGTTTTTTCTCTTTATTTTGTATTTTTTTTTTCGTATGTGGCCCGGCTTTAAAAAATGGAAAAAAATCATAAAAACCAATTTTTTTTTAATGTGCAACGTGGAAAAAAATGAAACGTGACCTTGTTTTTTTCTAAAAAAAAAGTTGCAACATTTTTCATTGAAAAAACGTGAAAAATAAATCGAAATAAAAAATGTTGCAAATTCTACGTTGAACATCGGAAAAATTGATTTTTTTCAGATTTTTTTCTCGTCAAATTATTTTTTTGAAATTTTGTTTCAAAAACAGTTGAAGATTCACTGAAAAAGCCAAAAATCAAAAAAAAAACGCCAAAAAATAGGTTTAAAAAACTAAAATTAACAAAAAACTCAAACGAGGCATGTGCGCTCTAGCGAACTGTGTGTTTTTATTGAATTTTGTTTTTTTTTTTCATTTTTTGAAAACACTGTGACGCACTTTTGCAGACCGTTTTTTCTGAATACTGTTTGAAAAAAAAATCGATTGTACTTGTATATTTGCAGCTTCTTCTTCATGTATATAACGCCGTCGAATACTGCTCCGACGAGCCAGTTTTTCGGCGCTACTATTCGAACGAAACTCGCCGAAAAATGTTGCCAATAGTGAGAGAAGAAGAGCGAATACGAAAAGATATTCGGGAGAAAATGGAGAACGAGGTGTTCGCGAGACAACCCAAACAACAACAACAACCTGTTCAGTTTGTCAAATCGCCACCGAAAGATGGAGAATGGCAAGAGGTTCGGAGCACACAGAGAACTGATCCGCCCAAAAAAAATCGACGAAAACATCATTAAAGACACCCTGGCACTCTGAAATGGTTTTTTAGAATCTTAATACTGAAAACTTCGACTTTGAAATTTCGAAAATCGGAAAAAAAAGAAAAAAAAACTGTTTTTTAATTCATTCTCCGGAAGATTGTCGTCCGCAAACACCGATTGTGTGTGTGTGTACGGGTACAGTAACCCACGAAAAAAAAACAAAAAAAATTTTGCCGTGGGTTACTGTACCCGTAAACACACAAATAGTGTTTGCAGACAACAATCTTCCGAAAATGACTTCAAAAATAGTTTTTTTTCGATTTTTGAATTTCCCACATCGAAAGTTGAAGTGTTCAATATTGAGATTTATTTCTCCCCCTTTTTTGGAGTCATTTTTAGTGGGCGGAGAAATGGTTTTTCTTGGCATTCAACTTAATCGCATTTCTAGCACGCTCTAGCTCCGCCCACTTTTATGACACGCCCCTCGTTTCTTTGTTTTATTCATCTTGTTGTACATTTTTCATGTAATATTTGAGATCTCCTCCCCATTTTTACCCTTTGAATTTTTAAATATGATGCTTTCAGAAAATTTGTGGTTTTTGTTTTGCCTCTTGTCAAGATAATATTCATGTTATGTTTACAGGTTTTTTTGTGGGATTTATTTAATGAAATTCACTTTTTTTTTTCGTTTTTTGTAAAGTACTGTAACTCGGTTTTGATGATTATTTTTTGAGCAGAAGGTGTACTGTAGAAAGATGAGTGACCTTTTTTTGGAAAATTTAGAGAAAATGATTTTTTGAAAAATTACTGTTTAAAAAATTGTTCTTTTTTGCGTTTAGAAATTTTTTACGATTTAAAAAATGATTCCAATCACCGGGTTACTGTAGAATTATTGGGAAATCAAAGATTTTGAAAATTTGAAAAAAATATTTTTTTTCAAAAATTACTGTTTCAAAGTTTGTACTTTTGTTCGACAATAAAACATTTTTATGTTAGTCTCGAGAGTAAAATTTTACGATTAAAAAAGGAAGAGTTACCCTAGAACTTTTTGAAAATTAATTTTCCGCGAAAATTTTTGAACATTTTTTGCCCGTTTTTTTTTTGAAAGTTTGGTTAAAATTATGGTTGCAAAAAATTAGTGTAAAAAACAATTTTTTTTCGAATTTTTTTTTCAAAAACTTACTGTTTCAAAATTTGTATGTTTCACAATAAACACAAATTTTGGAGAATTAATTTTTTTTTTTTTTTGAAAAATTCACTGTTTCAAAATGTTCATTTATCGAAACATTTTTTGAATAATTATTGCTTTTTCTTTTAAAATCTCAAAGTTTTTTTCGCATTATTATTTGTTTCAATATCAATCTTAATATTGTATCGAATTCAGCAAAATACATAGTAGTTTTTACCTTCTTTTACTTTTGCAGAACCACATTTATGCAGATATACAGTGCAATTTGGCAGAGGCGACAAGTCAAAATTTCAATTTTTTGTTTTCAAAAAATCCCTCGTTTTTACCATTCAAAAAAAAATTTTACCATTAAAAAAAGAAGAGCTAGTGCAGAATTTTTTTAAATAATTTTTTGAATATATATTTTTTTAAAGTTTGGTGAAAATTATGGTTGCAAAAAATTAGTGTAAAAAACACTTTTTAAAAATTTTTTTCGAATTTTTTTTTTTAAATTACTGTTTCAAAATTGGTTCTTATTTGCGTTGAAAAATTTTTTAAGATTTAAAAAATGATTCCAATCACCGGGTTACTGTAGAATTATTGGTAAATCAAAGAATTTGAAAATCTGAAAAAAAAAAAGTTTTTCAAAAATTACTGTTTCAAAGAGTTTCCTAATTTTTGCATTTTCTTTTGGAAAACTTGGAGAAAATAATTGTTCAAAAGTTTACTGTTTCAAAGTTTGTATTTATTCTTGGAGAAGATATTGGAGTGCCTAATCTTATTTTTTCTGATGCAAAAAAAATATTGAAAAATTAGAGTTTCAAGTCGAAATACTCGCTAAATTTCAAAAAAAAAATTCGATTTTTTCGAAAAAACAAAAACTTCATGTCTATTTTGACTGTTTTCTGGCTCGTTGCGGTGATTTGACATCGGGCGATTTCGATTCAACCGATCTCGATTCCGACACTTTCGTGGCAGTGTCTTTCAACAAATCGGTGCTCGATCGATTTTTGGCTCTGACAGCAGGTTCGATCGATTTCGACTTCGACGCCATGTGTCCCATTTGAAGGTCCTCTTTGATGTCGTCAATTTGTTCCTTCATTTTTCCAATGTCCTTTTTCATCGTGAACACTTCGGTTCGGAGTTCGTTGAGAATTTCCGTGTGAACCGGATTGTTGTCGTTTTCGTCTGCAAGAAAAAGAAAACAAGAGTTTTTGAGAAAAACATCTTTTTTTTGTGAATTAATTTCGAGATGGTAATGCTTCTAAATTCACTTGCACGCTTTAAATAATTCACGTGAAACAGTAAATTTTTGACAAAAATTTTTTTTTAATTTCAAAAAAAAGTTTTAAAAAATGTGGTCAGCCCTTCGCAAGCCCTGACACGGTTGTTTGCAACTGCGGCACACTTTGTTTTTCACTGAATTGTTCCGACCACGCCCCTTTTTTCCATTTTTTTTGTTAATTATTCTGGTTTTAAAGGTGGACTGCGAGATAATTGAGTGTTTCGTCTATAATATAGTTTGTGTGCCCCTGAAAAATGATGCGAAAACCAAAAAAACGCAAAAAATTTGATACAGTGCCAGGAAAAAAACAAACACAAGCAATTCCGCCTTTCCGTCTTCACGACCATGTGCGCTCTATCGAACCATTATAAATTCAAAAAAGTACACACATTTTCGAAGAATTTCACTACACTATAAATGACGCAACATTGCACACCGTCTTTCTCAGATATATCGCAGTCCACCTTTAATGGCTTAGTAAAAGTGTTTTTGTTTCACTCCCATTGTTTATACAATTTCTGTGAAACAGTAATTTTTTGAGAAAAAAAATTCAAATTTTTTTTGTTAATTTCCAAAAAAAATTAACAAAATAGATGTCAAGCTGTATCGCAAGCCCTGGCACGGTTTGTTGCAACTGCGGCACACTTTGTTTTTCATTAAAATGTTCTGACCACGCCCCTTCTTTAATTTTTTGTCGTAACTTTCAATTCTGTTAACTTCTTCGTTTCACTCCTCTTGTTTAAACATTTTCCGTGAAACAGTAATTTTTTTTTGAAAAAAAAATTGGAATTTTTATTTTTTCATTGAAATGTTCTGACCACGCCCCTTTTGTTCAGTAATTAAATTTCCGTTTCACTCCTCTTGTTTGTCCAATTTCCGTGAAACAGTAATTTTTTTGAGAAAAAAAAACTCAAAAAAAATCCAACCTCTTCCCGCCTGTTTTCTGCCCGCTTTTTCCATAACACTGAGCTGAGTTGGAGTTGTCACATTGTCAATTGCATTCTTGAAATCAATCTCAATGTTGGGCAATTCGATATTTGATAAACCTCCATTTTCAGTCCATGGTTCTTTGGTTGGTAGTAGTTTCTGTGAAAAAGTACATTTTTGGAAAAGTGTTTTTTTTTTCAAATTTTTACTGTTTCAAATTTCTTTGATAAGAATAGAAATAGTTTTAACCAATTGTAATTTGTTTATTTATTAAAATTTTTTTTTAAAAAACAAAAAATCAGAATCTCAAATTTTTACTGTTTCAAAAGTTTTTGAAAAAAATACAAATAGTTTTGAAGTCGTTGAGCTTTGATTAAAAAATACCATCTCTTTCAAATCGACCAGGCTTTGTGGGCGGAGCTAGGCCGGCTAGGAAATTTTTTGCTCCAGTATTTTTTCTCAATTTTAAGTACCGACCTTAAATATCAAACTAATTGCGAAAAATACTCAAACTCAAAATTTCAAATTTTTACTGTTTCAAAAAGTTTTGATAAAAGTGGAAGCAGTTGTGCAATGTTGGACTTTTAGGAAACTTTTTTTATTCGTGATTCAAGTGAATTCGGCTCCGCGACATTTCGAAACCGCATAAAATTATCAAAAAAATATAAGAGAATATCCAAGTTTTTCGTCACACTTTCAATAAATGTGTGTACCGACATCCCACGGGTTATGTGGCATACAGGAAGACAATCATTTATTTCTCTTTTTCCCTGGGATTCATGCGGTTTCAAAAATGTCGCGGAGCCGCAATTTCTCGCACATTTTTCTAGACCAGGGACACTTTTGTGGGCGTGGCCTAACCCGAAGTTCAGGTTAAGGTAGCGGAAATTATTTCAATTTAAAAAATTTTACTTCGAAAAAAAAAAGCTCCAGAATTTTTTTCCGTGATTTTTTTTTTGGCCAAAACGGCCCTGGGCGGGCCTGAAGCTTGAAATCTGGTCTGAAAATTTCGGCCCGGCCCGAAACTCTCCAATTCTCACCCTTGGCCTAGTGACAACCAGATTTTCACTGAACCGGGCCAGAACAAAAAATCGGGCCTAGATTTTTTTGCAGAGTTTTTTTTTTCTCAATATTTTCGAAATTTTTTCCAACAAAAAAGTCTAGGAGGTTCTTTTGGCGTCAAGCCCTAAGCCTACTCACCGTCATATCCATACTTCCCTGCGGTTGTTCCCCATGAATTCGGTTGAACGACAAATGTTGTCTTTGCAGTTTCAACGTTCCTCTCAACGAGTATCCATGTTTTTTGAACCACAAAATATTGCGGATGGCAAAAATGGGGATCATAGTGAGTGGCAGGAATGCGAGACACCATCCGATGACGTCAAAATATATCGGATATCGAACCGCGTCGCCAGAATGCGGATAATCGCGGACGAACGCAAAACCAATGAGGACTAGGCCGATGAGTGGGCTGACAAATTTCCAATTGATCAAATAGTAGGGCGAGTGTGAGCCGACGCGTTTGTTGAGGTTCGTTTCGGCGGGGCCCAACATGCCGACAATGTCGGCTCGCAAATTTCGCGCACCGTACAAATACATGACGCATATGATTTCGATGGTGATGGCGCAGAGCGATGGGAAGCCGACAACGTATTCGGTGAACATTTCGAACCAGAAAAAACCGGCGGTTGTTGAGAAGATGAGGCCGAGAAGGTAGAGACAGAGACACCAGACGGTGACCACTAGCCATTTACGTTTACGCAGCAGGGGCACTTGATCGTAGAGGCAGGTGCAGAATACTTGGACTTGGGCTGAAACAACAAGAATTACTGTTTTGAATAAATTTCTTTGAAAATGTTGAATTTTGTAAAAAAAAATAATGTTTTGAAATAATTTTCCCATTTTTTTTAATTTTGCAAAATTTTCCCGTTTCAAAACTTTTTCAAATTCGATGTTATTAAATTTGAGTTAAATGACCCGGCGACTCTTCTAGAGTTTTCGGTTATTTTGAAAGTATTCGCCATTTTAAGACATATGTGAGTGAAGAAACAGTCTAAAACAGCGTATACCAAAAACTACAGCACGAAAAATAACACAAAATAAAACATAGAGTTGGATTAATCGCGCAAACGCGCTCTACTGCTTCATTAGAATTTTAAATTTTGATCCAACTTTATTTTTATTTATTGCTCTTTTTTGTCGTCTAACTTTTGTTTCTTATGTTTTTGAACAGTGTTTTAACTCATATATGTCTTAAAAAGATGAATACTTTCAATTTCAACCAATACTCTCAATGAGTCGCCGGGTCATTTAATCGTCTAGAGATGTTGATATAATATGGTAACACATTTTTTTTCAAAAAATTTTTAAAAACTTTTTCGACAAAAATTCATCATTTTTTTGTTAGAAAGGCTCCAAAAATCTGAGAAAAAAACTAGGCCCCATTTTTTTTTTTTTTTTGACAACAAAAATTACTGCTTTGAAATAATTTTCGAAAAAAATTTTTTTTTGGAAATTTTGAATTTTGAGAATTTTTCCTGTTTCAAACCTTTTTTAAATTCAATGTTTGTAGATTGAGGATAATCAAACTGAAAAACTCAATTTTTAAAAAGATTCAATTTGCAGCGAAAATTTGAACATGATCCAAAAAAAGCCTTCAAAAATGTTTTTCGTCAAAAAAATCTCTGTTCGGCACGATTTCAAAAGTTTAGCAATGTTTTTAGGTGAAAAAAGTGAATTTTGAAAAATTGAAAAAATTACTGTTTCAAAATTGTTTTTTAGTTAAAAATTTTTCCGGAAAACAGTTCATATGCCGGATTTGCAAAAAATCCAGGCCCGAATTTTTTTGTTATAGTCGTCAGGCCTAGAGGTGAGATTTAGCGACATGTTTTTTTTTTGGAAAAAATTCCTGTTTTGAAATAATTTACGAAAAAAATCGTTTTTTTTTTGGAAAAGTTTGGAATTTTTGAGTTTTGCGAAAAGTTCCTGTTTCAAAACTTTTTCAAATATATTGATTTTAGATTGAAGATGATTATTGAGCTCTTCTGAACTTAAATATTACCACAATTTTTTTTTCAAAAATTCAATTTTCGGCATAAATTTCGATTTCGAGTTTTGCAAAAAAATTCCTGTTTCAAAACTTTTTCAAATACAAAAAGCTGCGAAAATGTCTCGGTAAAAATCTAGGCTACATTTGTTTTGGATGTCAAAAATTTGACATCCAAAACAGAGTTCAAAACATTTTGAGTGAAAAATTTGAAAAAATTACTGTTTCAAGATTGTTTTTTTTCGTTAAAAAATTTTGCAGCAACATTGATGCTTGTTTTTGCAGGATTTGCAATTTTCATGCGGTTTCGAAATGTCGCAAAGTCACAAATCCACATGCAAAAACTCACCAGTCTCATTATTGAGGCCAAACAAGAAAAGGACGATAAAAAACAAAATGGCCCACAACCACGGCACAGGCATCTGAGTGAACGCTTCCGGATAGACGACAAACGACAACGAGACACTCTTCTCCACAGCGTCAGCCACGTCAACACCACGTTGTGCGGCCAAAAAGCCGAGCGTCGAAAAGACGGCCGCGCCGCCGACAACACTCATCAACGTATCGCTGACAATGATGATGGCGGCGTTGGTGAAACAATTGTTGGCGCGTTTGTTGTAGGAGGCGATGCTCATCAGACCGCCGTGTCCCAACGACAGCGAAAAACACAGTTGTTTGAGCGCTTCGGACCAGGTTCGCGGCGACAATAGTTTCGAGACATCGGGTTCGAGGAAGAAGTAGCGGAGACCGGCGGAGGCACCTTCGAGTGTTATTCCGCGGAAGAAGAGGGCGACGATGAGCGCGTAGGGAAGGACGATTGTTGCCTGGAAAATTTTTGGTTTTTTTTCGAGTTTTGAGGGGGAAAATTGTGAAAACTTGACCCTATTTTTGCCGAAAATTCTCCCATTTTTGCCTGGAAATTTTTCGGTTTTTTTTTCGAGTTTTCTAGGGGAAAATTATGAAATTTGACCCCACTTTTACAGATTTTTTTTTTCAATTTTTTTTTCATATATTTGAAAAATATTTTTTACTGTTTCAAAATGTTATCAAAATAATTCTCGTTTCAACTTTTATAATCAGACATCTTTGTCGTTAGAAAAAATAGTTTATTTTTTGAAAAAAATCGAAATTTAAAAAAATTGTAAACAATTATTGTCAATCCAGCCAGATCATCCAACGAGAATATGATCTACCGTCTGAATCTCTCAGTTTGACATGCTCTTTCATCGACTTTTTGTGGTAGATCACTTTTCCCGTTGGATGATCTGACCGGATTGACAATAGAACATTATCAATGGAGCGAACATTCTCGTCTCGTCTAATTTTCTTCACGCCAAAAAATTGGCCCATTTTTACCGAAAAATTTGCAAAATTTTCAAGCCAAAAAATAAAATCAAATTGAAGTTTTTTTTTTGTATAAACTTAACATTTGAAATTTTGAAGTTTTCAAAAATATTTTTTTACTGTTTCAAAATGTAATAAGTTTCTCAATTTGTATTATTCACACAATCCCCTTGGCAAATCGAATTTTTCAAAAATTTCAAAAAACAAGTGGAAATACAAGGTGTGGACCACTTTTCCAGTTCAAAAAAGTGGAAATACAAGGTGTGGATCACTTTTCCAGTTCAAAAAAGTGGAAATACAAGGTCTGGACCACTTTTCCAGTTCAAAAAAGTGGAAATACAAGGTCTGGACCACTTTTCCAGTTCAAAAAAGTGGAAATACAAGGTCTGGACCACTTTTCTTTCCTTTCATTCACTCACATATCCAGCCTTTCCGATTCCTTTGGCCACCAACAATCCGATCACAATCCAAACCGCAGTCATCGCTGCAAACAATTGCCAATTGACACCAGAAATGTCCATCATTCCACTCGACAATTTATTGACATAAAAAACCAAGTATTGTTCGGTTGCCAACATTAATCGATGTGTTGAGAAGGTGTTCGCATCGATACATGTTCCATTCATATTGACAAAATGATCCGGTCTAGTGCCTGGAGAAACATAAATTTGAAAAAAAAATATTGCATAGGTGAGGAATTGAACCACCGACCTCTTGATTTCCAGCTCAACGTCTAACCGGTTTCACCGCCAGGCCACTTGTTGTCGGCGTACAACTATTTAGAGAAAAAATAGGTGAGAAAAATTACCTTGTCCGAACCAACCGGGCGGTTCGTCAACCAGACAAACTTTTTGAATCGACAATTCGAGACAGACACGTGGAATGTTCCACGGGTTGTTGCAATGGCTCCACAGGTTGACATCGCCCCGAAGAATGTTGATGGTGTAGAGAGCGGATAGCGAGATGACTGTCGTATAATAGACAGATGTTAAGGCTGCTGTCACCGTGGAGAGCCATCCGACGCCTTCGATGATTGGCATGATTCGACGAAACACGATTGGAGGTGATGTTGCTTGATATTGACCGAGGAGAAGTTCTAGGTAGACGGCTGGTAGGCCAAACACAAATGATACCACCAGGTATGGGATGAGAAAGGCGGCTGAAAAAAAAAAACGAAGTTTTCAAACTTTTACTGTTTCAAAATTTCTATAAAATGTTTGTTGATTTGATTTTTTATTGGCGCACTAGTTCAGATTCCAATTTTTTTTTCAAATTTGAAAAAATTACTGTTTCAAAGTATCCATAAAACTTGTGTCGACTTCTTACTTAGTTTGTAAGTCAAAAAACAGGATTTTGAAAATCTCCAAAAAAAAAACATTGCAAACAATTTCCTGGCTGTGCGCTATTTCTCTGCGTCTCGTACTATTTCAAAATTGTTCAGTGGTATTTTAAAATTTTGTTTGAAATTTTCCCGAGCTCTTGATCCATGTTTTGAGGTTATTATTTCAAGATAATATTTTTCGTCATTTTTTTTCAAAAATCAAAAATTACTGTTTCAAATTTCTATAGAATGGAGGTCGATAAAGATAACAATTTTCTGACAAATCTGAAAAATTTATTTGGTTTTTGAAACAGTAAATTTTTGAAAAATGGTAATTTCTCAAAAATTCCAAAAAAAAAGTTGCTAGAAATCAAAAATCCAATTTTTTTTAAGTTTCACAATTTCTATGTCACTGAACTTGATTCATATTTCAAGACAGCTAAAAAACATTTCTCAAAAATCTAAAATTTTGAAAATTTCCAAAAAAAAAGTCATTGCAAACAACTTTCGGGTTATAGGCTCCGCCCCCATTTTTGTGCAATGTTGCTCCGCCCACTTTGACGAAAAAAGGAACAAAATACATTCTCTGCGCCTCGTACTATTTCAAAAATTGTCGTTCATCTCGAATAGCCAAGCAAAAATGGCTAATCATATCTAAACATTTGTTAGATTTTTGAAACAGTAAAAATTTGAAAAATCGACATGCTTCAAAATTTCGAAAAAAATACTGTTTCAAAGTTTCCATAAATTTGGGTGCACACGAAAGGAATACCTAACCTACCTATACCTAACGTTACTTAACAATTTTTTCAGAAAAATCTAATAACTTCTTTGATTTTTGAAACAGTAAATTTTTGAAAAAAAAAGTCTTTTTCCCTTTTTCTCCCTCCACAAACTAACATCCTCCATGTTGATAAGCCTTTGTCGGAAATCGCAAAATGTTGCCAATTCCGACGGCCAAACCAAGCGACGTCAAAATGAACTCGGCTCGATTTCCGAACAATTCTCGTTTCTCCGTTTCCTGCTTCGACGATGAGGCCGTTTCGAATTCCGACAAACCCAACTCCTTGTTTGTTGCCTCGTCGAGAATCGGCATCGAATCGCCATCTCGTGTTCGTTCAGTTTCTGAACCAGGCTGTTTTTTTTGGTTCTGGCAAAGGAGGCAAACTCACTATTCGCGTTTTTATTAGAATCACTATCCATTGTATCCAATTAAACCAATTGTTCAATCCAGTTAAAAAATCAAGACTGCGAAGGTTTCGATTTGTTCAATTCATAAAATCTAAAATAAATGGAGATCAAACTGAATCGAAAGCCTTATCACATTTTCAAGATCAACACGTGAATATTTTTTTGAAATACTTTGTTTTCGAGGTTACGTTTTTTTTATTTCTAGTTATTTTCAAAGTTACAAATAATTTTCACTGTTTTTTGAAACAGTTAAAATTTCAAAAAACAAAAATGTTAAAGTTTTTGAAAAAAGTATTTTTTTCAAAAAAATTACTGTTTCAAAGCTTTCATAAAAATTTTGTTGACTTTTTTTGGAACTAACCCTTTCTTCATTGAACCCATATTTACAACGAGAGAATGAGAGCGAGCTCAAGAATTATTATCACTAGAGCGCTCTTGCTCTCTCTAAATTTATGGAATTTGAGAATTTACCGAGAGGTCATTCAACCGTGTGACCGACATCTCACGGGAAGCGAGGTGCTATACTTTGTGTGTGGTTTATGCCTGCGTTCCCAGTTTTCATTGTGAATTGATTTTTCCTGTTTCTCTGCGTCTCTTTCAAGTGAAGAACTCTCATCGATCACAATTTTACTCTTTCCTGTAAGGTCGTGAATAATCTACCACAAAAAACCGAAAAAATAGTAGCTAGAAATGAGAGACTTAGACAGTAGAATATTCTTCTGACAATTTTTGAGATAGTGAGAGGTATCAGAGACAACAAACTCACACTTTCTCATTTGAACATAGAATTTTTTCAAGTTTTCGAAAAAATAATCTTGTCTGCGTCTCTCACTATTTCAAAAATTGATTCTTGTTCCATCAAGTTGATGATTCTCAGCTTCAAATAATCTGAAAATTCTGCAAATTGGAATATTTCAAAATGTGCGAAGAAAAAACGAAAAATAATTTTTTCACACAAATTAAATCAATTTTGAAACAGGAATAATTTTTAGAATATTTGAAAAAAAAAAGTGTCAGGGGTTTTTCGAATAAAATTATTAGCGATAAAAAAATGGGAGAGGGCGTCAATCACAACACGTGGCATCATAAATGTAATAACAAAATTTTGAAACAGGGATTTTTCAAAATTCAAACCTACTAAATTTTAAACTTTTTTCTGATGATCATACTAAATATCAGGAGAGTGGAGTCTGACATAATTCCGGATGGAAAATATTTTTTGTTTTCGTTAAAAAAAGCCCTGGCAGCTGGTCTCACCGGGATTTTCAATCAATACTTTTTCCAGAAAATTTTTTTTTTTTTTGAAAGAAGTACTGTTTCTGAAATTGACGGTTTGAAGACAATTATGAGTACGGATAAATTGAATTTTTAAATTTTTTCTGAAATAGTATTGTTTAAGGCTCATGACTACAGCGAAATTTTTTCTCAAAATATAAATGAATTTTGAAACAGTAATTTTTGTAAAAATTTTTACTGTTTCAAAAAATTTATAAATTCTTTTACTTTTTCTCTTTTTATGGTAAATTTTTTTCATCATGTTTTTGTAATACTCAAATTCAATTTTTCCTCTCGAAATTATTTCATTACATTTTTATCGATTCTGGTTCTGGGCTGCTCATTGGATCGGATAGAAGGAGGCCTTGATCATCGCTCCATGGTTCATTTGCAGGCAGAAGCATCTGAAAAAAAAAACAATTTTTGGTAAACTTCAAACTGGCGCCGTTTTTTGAAAAATACATTTTTGTGGCGCCAAAAAAACTTATTTCAACTTTTTTTTTCCAAAAATACACGTGAGAAGCTGATTTTTTTTTTTGAAATTTCATTTTCTATTTAGACGCAAAAATGTGAAATATGCAAATCATTATTGAATAACTAAAAAACAAAAACATTTCAAAACTATTTGAAACAGTAAAAAATTTCGGAAAAAATTACTGTTATTTCCGAATATTTTTGTTGTTTTTTTATTTCCAAAAAAAATTAAGGCTCATTCGTCTTTTCGTGTATAAATATATTTTCTATAAAAACTGATCAGGAGAGTGTGAGAGACGCAGAGAAACGATATACAAGAAAACTTGAAATATACAGGATCTTGGAGGCCAATATTGGAGAAAATCGTGGGCCTTCGTTTTTCGAGTGGTCAAAAACGTGTTCCCAGATTTTTTATCCATTTTCCAGGTTCACGTTGGAAAAAATATGAGAAAAAAATGGTGTTGAGTAAGAAAAAAAATAAAAAATTTGCGCAGATGTGGAATCGAACTTTTGACCTCTCACTCCCTACGCAAACGCCTAACCTGTTGAACTACCATGCCACATTTTACAGCGTGTGGATTTTCTTTGAAGAATTACATGGTTGACAAAAAAAACCTACCGCCTCATCAAACTCCTTCTGACTATAAATATCCGATATCCGTGTGAACGATACATGTTGTCGTTGTATGACGAATAACCCTCTCATCGGGAAGCGATGCGTCTTGAAATATTGGAAATTTTTCCACGCAATCGCCGGAACAACAATTGTTGGGAAGAATGCCAGCAGCCATCCAAGAACATCAAAGAGTTTCGGAAATTTGTACGAGTCATCTTGATACGGATATTTCCGATCAAAACTGAAACCGATGAGAATACAACCGATGAACGGGCTGATAAACCGCCAGTTGAAAATGTAGTATGGCGAATGGGCACCGAGCCAACCGGTGAGTTTGTTTTTCGGCTGCCCGATCATCTCGAGAATATCGTTTTCAACGTGACGTGAACCGTATAAATACATGAGACAGATGATTTCGATGGTGACCGCGTAGGCGGATGAGAAGCCGGCGGCGTATTCGTCAAACAGTTCGAACCAGTAGAGACCGGCGTTTGTTGAGAAGATCAGGCCGATTAGGTAGAGGAAGAGACACCAAATCGAGACGAGCAACCATTTACGTTTTCGGAAATAGCGACTTTGATCGTAGATGCATGAGCAGAATACTTCGACGTAGGCTGCAAAAAATTTTTTTGAGAAGAACTAAAATTTTTTTCTTTTTTTCTGGGAAAATTTCGATTAAATCGAGTCCAAATTAAATTCCTGAGAATTTTGGATCTGTTCCAATTCTGTCAGAAAATAATTTTTTCTAAAAAGAAAAAATTGACCAGATCCAACTTTTTTTCGGGCCTAATACAGTAAAAATTTTAACTTTCAGGCCCGATTTTTTGGCCCGATTTTTTTGCCCCAATTTTGGCCCTACCTGGTCTGTGTGTAAGTTTTTTAGAAGAAAAATTTCGGACCAGACAGGAACAAAAACCCGGACCTGGTCCGATTTTTCGGGACCCGAAAATTGGTTCCTTTTTCAATTTTTTAAAGAAAAACTAAGATTTTTTTCTGGCAAAATTTCCCGGACTCGAAAATCGAGTCAAAACTAATTTTTGAAATCAGAAAAATTTTCTACAAAAAATTTTGGTAAGAAAGTTTTCCGCCTTCAGGCCCGGTTTTTTGGCCCGATTTATCTACCTGGTTTCAGACCAGATCAGTACAGAAACCTGGGCCTGGTCCGATTTTTCTGAACCGGAAATTCTGACGAAACGGAACTAGAAAAAATCCGAAAAATTCCAGAAATTTTTTCAAACCGTGTTTTGGTCCGATTTTCAAGTCCAAAAATTCTGAAAAAAAACTATCACTGGTTATGTTATTGAAAAATGTTATATTTATAATTTAAAACAGCAAAGTTTTGAAACTTCGGGTAAAAAATTTTGATTTAAAATTCGATAATTTTGTCCAAAAATTTATACTGTTTCACCAAGTTAATTTAGAGAAAATTATAGAACTAATTTTTAGTCGTACTCTAGATACTTTGTCATGTACTCTTGAAAAAAGGAACAAAAAATTGGAAAAAAAACGTCCAAACTAAATTTTCGAGAATTTTTGGAACAGAAAAAATATATTCAAAAATCGCACAAAAATGGGTAAAAATTTTTGAAATTTTTACTGTTTCACGAAATCATTATTTTCTAGTCAAAATTACATCCTCTCAGTGTTTCGATATTTTTCAGAAGCTGGAAAAAAAAACTTTTCCTAAAATCTTGAACCTTGAAATTGCAATTTCCACAAAAAAGCAACAACCTCCCAGGAAGAGGCCATTTGCATTAGAGCGCATTTGCATTGTCTGCGTTTTCAATTCTCGGTTTCCATTGAAATTAGTTTCAATGGAAAGTGATATTTATGGTTTCTTTGAAACAGTAAATTTTTCACAAAACTGTCGCAATTTTTTTTTCTCATTTTCAACTAGTTTTTGTGTTGGGCAAACTCACCCAATTCCGAGCTAATACCCAACGCAAACAACATGACAAAAAACAAAAATGACCACAACCACGGAGCCGACATGTGAGCCAACGCTTCGGGAAAAACCATAAATGTCAGCGGCAGTCCGTTTTTGATAACCGTCGCCACAGGAACTCCACGTTGTTGTGCCAAAAATCCGAGTGTCGAGAAGACGGCGGCGCCTCCTAGGATGCTCATCAGAGTGTCGGCGACAATGATGATGGCCGCATTTTTGAGCGGATTACTGTTTCGTCGATTGTACGAGGCCATGCTCATTAGGCCGCCGTGTCCGACGGAAAGAGAGAAGCAGAGTTGTTTGAGCGCTTCGGACCAGGTTCGCGGAGCGTAGAGTTTGGTGAAGTCGGGCTCGCCGAAGAAGAGGATCAGGCCTTCGGTGGAACCGGGAAGTGTGACGCCGCGGATGACGAAGATGATGACGAGCAGGTAGGGAAGAAGCGTGGTTACCTGGAAAAATTACAATTTTTTGAAAATCGAAAGCCTAGCTAACCGGCCAGGTTTGGGCGGAACAGACCTTTCGGAACTCACGGAGCCGAAATTATTTTTAGAAAAAAAATCGGAAAAAAAGGACTTTTTTTACGAACATTTTTTTCGGCAAAACCGGAACCTCGGAACTTTTCAGTCATGATTGATGTCAGAATAAACAAAAAGTTTCATTTTTTTTGATTTTAATGGTAATTTTTTGGTTTTTTTTGCTGGAAACCAAAAAGAAAATCTGAAAATTTATGAGAAAAATTTCAAAATTAAATTTTATGATACTTACGAAAACAAACTAGGCAATTGAGTGAATACCAATGTTTATAGAATAGGTTTAGAATTATCATTGTTTTTTGAAACAGTAATTTTTTGCAAAAAATGAAAATTTCTAGTTTCAGCGAAAAATTTCTTGAAATACTGTATTTCTTCAGATTTGTGAGATAGGAAAAAATTTGAAAAAAAACATTGAAAAAAATCTGAGAGCAAAAAATGTGTTTTTCCGGGGAAAAAATTATAATTTTCGAAAAATCAAAGAACATTTTCAACTTTCAAATGATTTTTTGTTGTTGAAACGACGAGGAAACTATCGAAAGAACAAGTGAATACGCGTTTTTTTCAGAATATCAACATTTTTTGAAACAGTAAATTTTTCAAAAAATGAAAATTTCTAGTTTCAGCGAAAAATTTCTTGAAATACTGCATCTTTCCAGATTTGTGAGGTAGGAAAAAATTTGAAAAAATTCATCAAAAAATCTGAGAGCAAAAAATTTTTTATTTTTCTGGGGAAAACTGATTTTCAAAACTTGGGTTTTTTTTCTGAAAGTTGTGAGAAACATTTTTCGATCGAATGAGTAAAAATTTTTCAATATAATAATGTTTTTTGAAACAGTTAATTTTTCAAAAAATGAAAAAAAATTCTGAGCGCAAAAAAATGTTGTATTTTTTGTGGAGAACTAAAAATCGCGAATTCAGGCTTACTGGACCTTAAAAAATTCCAGTTTTTACCGATTTTTCAGAAAAAAATTAGGAATTTTTCGAAGAATTCATGGTCAGTTTTACCAAAAAGTCTGTTTTGGGTACAATTTTTTAAAAACCTCACACCATTACGAATCAGAATTACATGGTAAATAAGATTTTCAGATACCCGTGAAACAGTAAAAATTTTCAACTAACATAAGATATTTTTCCAATCGATCTCATTCCTCGAAAAATCAACAGCCCAGTCAGAATCCAACAAAAAGTCATGGCCAACAAAACGGGCAAATTGATTGACGAAACTTCGGTGAGATTTGATGACTGATCCAAAACAAATCGTTTAAAATACTGTTGTGTTGCCGGCACAAAAACAATGTCCGAAAAATTGTCAGCCGGTTGACAAGAGCCATTGAAGTACACCAGGTCCGCTGTCTCATTTTTACAGCTCGACTGCTTCCACATTTCCATACAATTCGTCGGGTTGTTCCACGCGTTGTCACAATTGCTCCAAACATTATGGTGGCCTCGAAAAACGTTGACAATGTAGACACAACACCACGCAATAATGACAATGTAGTAGGTGCCGACGATGGTGGAGACAATTGCTGACATCCATCCAACACCTTCAAGAATTGGCATGATTCGGCGGAAGACTATTGGCGGAGATGTGCCCTGATATTGACCGGCTAGGAATTCAATGTAGACAGCTGGTAGACCAAATGCGATCGCGCAGACAATGTAGGGAAACAGGAATGCGGCTGAAAAAAGATGTTCAAAATTTATATAAACTATCTTTTTGCAACGCCTCAAACGAAAGCCACCACCTTATATGGTATCTCGTGTACCGACATCTCCCTGGTTACGGAGCGCGCCATATCTCTTGTTTGAGTGGGCGGAGCTAATCAATTTGAAAAGAAAAAAAAACCACGCACATCCTCCATTTTCGTACGCTCTTTGTGGAAATCTCCAAACATTGCCGACACCGATGGCGAGTCCCAGTGTTGATAGCAAAAACTCAAACTCATTCCCAAATGTTTCTCGTTCTTCGATGATTGGTTGATGTGTTGTGTAGATTGATACAGGTGCTGTACGTTTTGATGATGATGATCCTGGAATTAACAAAATTTGCAAACATTTACTGTTTCGAAAAGGTTTCATAAATTTGGTAGTTTTGTGATTGACTATTCACAAGTGAAAATGTCTTACATGCAACAAAAAAAAAGTTGTCCACGTAAAACTCAGTGAAATGAAAACTCCGGAGCAACTCCAAACTGAGGAGTTGATTAGGAGTACTCTGAAAAAACTCTGGAGCGGCACCTTGTTGACTCCGGAGAAACTCCGATAATTGGAGTTGCTCCAGAGTTTTTTCAGAGTACTCCTAATCAACTCCTCAATTTGGAGTTGCTCCGGAGTTTTCATTTCACTGAGAACGCCCCTTCGCATGCCCTGACATGTTTTTTTTCATTGGAAAAACTGAGAGATTTAGACAACTAGATTGACAAAAATTCCCTTGAAAAGTATTGAAAAAAATCAAAAAATTTACTGTTTCAAAAAATTTTATTATTTGTTAAAACTTCTTGAGTTGATTGACCAATTGGTTAAGACAAAAAACAAAGACGAAAAAATATCAGAAAATTTTGTGTTCCAGCCCAATTTTTATTTATACACATTTTGAAACAGTAATTTTTTGAATATTTTTTCCATGGTTGAAAAACTTTAACTATCTAGTGAAAAAATTTTCACTCAATTTTTTTCAAAAAAAAATTTGAAAATTTTACTGTTTCAAAAATTATATAAACTTCTGTTTGGTGTTTTTCTGTACTAGGTTTGTATTTTGTTGAAAAAAGAACTTTGCTTTTAATTTTTCGAAAATTCATATTTTTCCGAACTTTTTCCTGTTTTCAGGTAACAAGGGGTTTGAGCCCTTGTGTAGGGTTTGAGTCCTTGACAACATTGTGTGTGTGTGTAGGGTTTGAGCCCTTGACAAATTTTCTAGATTTTCCAACAAAAAAAGCTCACCCTTCTCTGTCGAAGATACAACATTTGTTGTGCTCATTTTTCTTTCGATGAAACTTTTCAAATATTTCTATCCACTTGAAGAATCTGGAAGAATACAAAAATTCAAAGAATTTTTAATCCATTACTTTTTGTTGGGAACTAGATTTATTTCAGTATTTTTTGAAACAGGAATTTTTTCAAAAATTTACTGTTTCAGAAAAATATTGATTTATTTTTCATTTTTCGCCAAAACAATTCTTAATTTGAATATCGTTTCTCAACTTTCCCCAAAAGCTCACCTTTTCAAATAATAAATTTCATAAAAAATGGCACATCCTCATTATCTCAAAACTAAACCAAATTTCACGTCATCGAAATTTCTCGAGAAACTGCTCACGTGTCGGCCTTTCGTCTTATCTGATTTTCGTCGCCTCAAGACTCGGACCAGTTTGTCGTTTTCATTCTTCACTTACACACAAACAACAAACGAATCTCATTCAAAAATGATCTATAATTCGTCGATCGACTACTATCAACAAAACTATCGTCAAATTCATGGAAGTATGAATCCGTATACGGTTATTCGAAGACATCCATCGCAAGAGTACATTTACGATGATGATGCCAAACCACTTCAAATGGTAGGGAGAGGGGGTACTGTAGATTACTGTAGAATTTGTGAAGAAAAAATGAAAATGAGTACTGTAGAGGTACGGCAGTTTGACGAGTTTTTGAAGTAATGTAATGAAAATCATTAGATTACTGGGTTACTGTAGATTACTGTAGAATCTGACTTAAAAAAAAAGAAAATTAGTACTGTATAAAACATCGGCTAGGTTAGGTGTGCTGTAGAATTTTCCCCAAACTATAAAATTTTACAGTACGTCAAAAATTCTTACTGTAGTTTGAAACATTTTCTGAAATACTGTAATAAAAAATAAGGTCAGAAAGGGTACTGTAGAACGATTTTGTAAAGTTCTGGAAAATTCTGAGAAACCCAAAATTTCAAAAAAAAATTTCAAAAAAATTGTAGACAGCCGGAGCGAGTGTATCCGCCGACGTTGTCAACAATAACTACCCGAATCTAGTCACAATTCCCTCAACGGTCAGTGGCTCTTCCCAGCCACTCGTCCAATTTTTGCCCGTTTTTACAGGCCGAATCAATTTCGACCGACTCGTTGGCCAGTCGCTACATTGTGCCAGAAGTTCATCATCCGAATTATGTCGAAGACGATGTCAAATCGATGGGAAATCCGTATGCGCATCATGCCAACTATGCTACGCCGTCACAGTATTTTAGTCATTTGGTTGATGGCTCGGTGAGCTTGTTTTTTTTGTTGATTTTCTAGACCCAATAGCATTTTTTTTTAAATCGGCAAAGTTTTATGAAATATTTGAAACAGTAAAAATTTGAAAACATTTCAAAAACTTAAAAATATTTCGAAACGCTTAAATTTTAGCCTAAGAACTAGACTATGACGCAATTTTTGAACGCTTTACTAAACTCCAGGCAAGCGGAGTGTCGTTGTTTTGCCCAATTCTAGGTTTCAATTTAGTGGGTAGTTGCGAATCGGCAAGCTTTCATGAAACAGTTGAAACAGTAAAAACTTGAAAATATTTCAAAAATTTTTTGCATCCATTTTTAGTTTCATTTTTGTTAGTAAATAATGAATTTTTATATAAATTTTCAAAATTAAAAAAAAAAAAACAATTTGCTAAACCGAAGGCAAGTGGAGTGTCGTTGTTTCGCCCAGTTATTAGATTGGTAATGAATGTTTTCAAGTGGAAAAGGTTTTTTTTATAAATTATTTGAAACAGTAAATTTTTGAAAAATCTAAATCACCAAAAATACTGTGTGATTGAAAATGGATTTTCAAGAAGAGGTGATTAATGTTTTTTAGGTCGGCTAAGTTATATAAAATATTTGAAACAGTAAATTTTTGAAAAAATTTCAAAAAATTCATCAAAAATATATTCTTTCAACTGGGTAAAACAGTGAAAACTGTATTTTTTTTTTCGTTGTGAATTTGAAATGAAAAAAAAAACGAAAAAAATTTCCTAGAGCATTTCAGCGATACTTTTTCTTCGTTAAAAAAAAACTGGATTCAAAATTAGCATCTTCCAAAAGGGAAAAGTTTTACAAAATATTTGGAACAGTAAATTTTTGAAAAATTTCAAAAATTCAATATCCCCAAATTTATCAGAATTTGCTATTTCAGCATCACGCAAATTCTTCGGCCAACTTGTTGACATCGGCAGACACTGCTCGACTAGGAGACCCATTCATCAACTCATTCTCCAACAACACCTATCCATCCAAAGTCAAAGCTCCCAACGATGTTACTCTCAACAAGAACATGCTGTCGGCTCAATCGATGGAAGACATCAATCAGCTCAACGTTCACTTTGTCAACAAATGCGCTCCATCGACAAATGCGGCTGCGGCGACGGCCAGGCAAGTGCGCTCTACCGAAACGTTGAACAAGAAGATGATGACGCCCGAATCGATGTATGAGCTGGGCAAGATTGCCGATTTTGAGGAGAGTTTTGATGCGAGAATGACGACGAATTTGTTGAAGATTCGCGAATTTTCGACACAATCGTTGGCCGATTTACGCGAATTGCCGAATCTCTCGCAATATTCGAATTTTAACGATGGTGGACCGTCGAAAGATGTCGAGACTTGTGTTGGCATGAGTCCAACACCTTTGGTGAGCGACAATTGGAGTTTGAAATTTTGAATTTCAAATTTTGAAAATGGAATTAATTAGTTTTGAGTGTCTTTTTTTTGGCGCCTAAAGTTTTTTTATCTGAGATTTTTGGCGCCAGTTTAAAAAAAGTTGAAATTCAAAAAGTGTTCCAAAATTTTTGAAAAAATTGAATTCTTTTCCAAATTTCAGATTTTTGGCGCCAATTTTTGAAAGTTTAGAACCAAAAAAGTTGTGCCAAAAATAGTTTTTAAAAAAAGTAAAAATCCAAACTTTCAAATTTTGAAGCCAAAATTTTTTCAAATTTCAGATTTTTGCGCCAATTTTTTGAATTCAAAAGAATTCAGATTTGTGCCAAAAATATGGAACAGACATTTTTCAAATTGAAAATTTAGGCGGCAAAAAACATTTTCCAAATTTCCAAATCTTGGCACCACTATTTTTTGTTTCAAATTTTAACATTCTCAATTATTGTGTCAAAACGTTCAATTTTCCTTAAACCACTTTTTTTTTCAGGAAAGAGCTCAATTCGAATATTTTGAAAATGTGCAATATGGCGGAATCTAAACAAAGAGCAAACAACAAAACATGAAAGATTTATTGTCCCGTTTTTTTTTTTTCATTTTTTTCCAGCAATTTTTTCTAGCTGACTTCGGCGAACCATTCAGCCTCTTCTCGAATGCAATCATCGTCGGTTACCTGGAAAAATTTGAAATTTTTGAGAAAATTGTTTTTTGAAATTTTTACTGTTTCAGAAAATCTATGAAAGTGAGAATTTTGCAAAAAAAGTAATAACTTTATTATGTTCGCAAAGTGATAATTTTTGAAAGTTTACTTTTTTCCTTTTCTGAAACAGTAAAAAGAGTTCAGAAAAAATGAAAATTAAAAAAAGTTTTGCCAAAAAAATTATTTTAAATTTTTTGACTAAAAAGTTATTTATTTTTGAGCGAATTTTTTTCCATAATTTTGTAAATTTTCACTGTTTCAGAAGTTACATAAAATCTAGAACTTTCTTGAAAAATTGTTTCGTATCTTGGCTCCCCGCGTAATTTACTCTTTCCAAAATAATTGTGCCAAAAACATTTCTCAAGTTTTTAGGGTCAGAAAATTCGTAAGTTTTCAGAAAATTTATAGTCACAAATGAATTTTTCAATTTTTTTCGGAAAAAATACACTGATTGATATTTGTGGCAATTTTTTTTTTCTGAAATTTTTACTGTTTCAGAAAATATATAAAATAAATTTTTTTTTCACCGAAATTTGACCGAATTTTTTTTCAAAATTTTGAAATTTTAACTGTTTCAAAAAATTCATAAATTTCAGAAGTTTTCAGAAAAATTGATAGAACTTCTATAGGATGAAACTTGGTTGTAAACTTCAAAATTTTGTGGCGGCAAAATTAAACCTATGTGCCAAAAAATGTGAAAATCTCGAAAAAAATCGACAAAAAATAAATTTCTTGAGATTTGTAGAAGTGGTATTTTTTTACTTTTATTTTTTTTCTAAATTTCCAAATTTTTACTGTTTTAAAAAATTCATAAATTTCAGAAATTTTTTAGAGAGTTGATAGTGACAAATTGCCATCTACTTTGTTTCTCTGCATCTCTGCGTCTCTCTCATCTCTGCACTATTTCATCTCACCAACCTGTGTATGAATATTTGGGTAAACCAAAAAGTAGAACAAGCAAAAAATGACAAATCCGAAAAAGAAGATCATTTGTGTGATCCAATGGAATCGATGCATAAACACTGGTGTGAATTCGAACCAATTTGTCCGATTTCTCGTTGTTGTTGTTGTTCTCGTATTTCGACAAACTGGAGATGTCGACGAATTTGTGTCAATCGCAATGTTTTGTTGATAAGTTGTCGATTCTTTGCGGAGCATCGTTTGAGTTTCGTAACAAAATCCGGGCCGATTTTCGACGTCTGGAGTGGTGACACCGTTGACGATTCGAAGCATTGGAAGCATACCGGCGGCGACGATTGAGGTGTCTCTGGAAATTTCGTTTTTTTTCGTGGAATATGGATTTGTCAATGGAGCGAACTTGACTGTTGACGGGAATCGAGATTTTGGAATTTTTTTCCGACAAAAATCGACCTAAATGTCCGCCATGAGAAAAATTGTGAAATTTTTTTTTGAGATTATTGCTTGAGTTAAAACCGGAAAATTTTTTGAATTTCCGGATATTTTTTACTTTTTTTTACGGAAATTTTAACGGATTTTTTTCAGAATTTTTTCCCGAAAATTTTTCGGTAAATCGAAAACGTTTTTCATTCCCAACAAAACCCAGAGAAGTGGCAAATTTTTAGAAATGTTCTGAAAAAAAAATTCCGAATTTTTCATGATTTAGGACCGGAGTTTTAACATATTTTTTTAGCCGAAAATTTTCAGAAAAATTTTAGGCCGGCCCGAAGTTTCGAATATCAAATTTTCCGACCCGGCCCGATTTTTATGGGCCGAGCACTCATTTTTTTGGTTGTTAAACACTCTGGAGCAAGTTATTGAAAACGGTTTTCCGTAAAAAAAATTTCAAATTTTTCTAATTTTTTTTTTTTAAATTTACTGTTTCACTTTCAGAAGAAATGTGTCGTCACATGATCGATATCGTTTTCAGATGATAATCGGGAATAAGCTAGACGAGAGAAAATTCGGGATAAATAGAGGGCACGTGAACATTTCTAGGATACTTCACGTCACAAATATTTTGCAATCATTTTGTTTTCTTATTAAACTTCAAAAAATAGAAAAACCCTCTTACAAAGAAAAATGTTTAAGAAAAATGAAATTTTTCAAGTTTTCAAATTTTTACTGTTTCAAGTCATCTATAATAACTTTTTATTTTTCCTTGAAAATTGTTAGTTATCCTATGACTGTTTTGTTTTTGTTTTTTGTTGTGTTCGTTATCCTAAATATGTCCATTTAAAATAAAATACCTCTTTATGAGTAGTCGTTGTCGCATGTATTTCACAGCTGCCAATTTGATCAGCGACAAAAATACGATACAAAAACAGACACCCAAATAGACATCCATTGCTTTGATATAGCTGACACGTGGCATGACTTCGTTGTAGGAAAAGAGGAGAAAAGTTATTGTTAGGATGATCGATATCATGTCCTGAAAAAATTTCGGTTCAAAAAAAGAAAATTTCAAATTTTTCGGGTCGGCCCTTTTTTGTGTGGGGTGAAATTTCAGAGTTTTTGAGGTCCTAAGATAACCTAGATATCCGTCCAAAATTTTCGGGCCGGCCCGATTTTTTGTGTACCAAATTTTCAACATTTTGAAATTTTGAAGTCCGAAGTCTTGAAGTTCTGTGAAAACACCAAAATCAGACAGGAAGTTCGGAAAAATTTCCAGGCCGGCCCGAAAATTCAAAATATCAACATTCAAAATAAAAAAAAAATTTCCAGGCCGGCCCGAAAATTCAAAATAACAACATTCAAAATATCAACATTTTCGGGCCGGACCGGTTTTTCATTGGCCGAACTCTCAATATTTTTTAGTTTTGAGTTTCTGAAAGAACCTAAAAATCAGACAAAAGTTTTTTTTCAAAATCCCAGGGCCGAAAACTCAACATGTCAAATTTTTCGGGCCGGCTTGTTTTTATGGGCCGAAATTTCAATATTTTCCAGTTTTGAGTTCCAAAATCTCAATAATCTCACTAATTTCTAAGAACCAAAATTCCGCTTCAAAATTCTCGAAAAATCCCAGGCCGGCCCGAAAAAATATGACTTCAATTTTTAGGGCCGGTCCAAAGTTTTCGAGACCCGTTTTTTCCAATTTTGGGGTTTCAGAAAACCATAAAAACCTGGCCAGAAAATTCTTGAAAAATTTTCTTTTTTTTTTCGGGCCGGCCTGATTTTTTGTGTCCCGAAGTTTCAATATTTTGAAGTTTGGAACACTAAAAATCCACCCAAATAATTCTCAAAAACAACCCGGGCCGGCCCGAAAACAAAAAAAAGCCTACTTGAAAACTCGTCTCATTCTCCATCCACAACGAAACCCACGCCGTGATCACCACCGCCGTCGACGGAATAATCAATTGAAGAAAACAAAAACCGGCGGCGCGACTGAACACAAAACAAACATAGAGTCGCGAATAGTCGCCAGTCGCGTACGACTCGACGCGACTCGTCACATACGCCTCTTTGATTTGAAAATCGGGAAGGCGAATTTTGTGCAGCTTCAGCGACTGAATCAGCCCCGTCGACCATGCGTACTTCACCTGATTCGCTGTGTAACCATCTAAAAAAATTAATATTAAAAAAAATCAAAAGAAAAAAAATTCGCAGTCAGCAGGATTCGAACCTACGCGGGCAGAGCCCATTTGATTTCGAGTCAAACTCCTTAACCACTCCACAGGCAAATTCCTGGATAGCTGCGGCAGAGCTGCGGCAGCTATTCCACCTCTGGCAGAGCTGCGGCAGCTCTGCCGCAGATCTAGGCAACGAAGTGGAAGAGCTGCCGCAGCTCTTCCAGTATTTTTTACGAACCAGCTGCCGCAGAGCTGCCGCGGAGCTGCCACTATTTCCTCATGAATGTATATGAAACTTTACTGTGAAGTTTTTCTGCTACAGTTATGTTTACAAACATATTGGTTACAGTTCAAATTTGACTTTTCATGCAGAGTTTTTTGAATTTAGGTAGATTTTTCATAATTTGTAGAGTTCGTCGCGAGACATTAAAAAAGCTGTGGTGACGAACATATAAAAAAAATTCTCAAAGAATAGCCTAATCTGGAGGAGTTCGATGTGTTTCGATCAATTCTGAAGCAGGGTAACAATTGTGACAGGTGGGAATACACGGTCTGCCAAACATTACAAGAATCGCCATTGCACACTTTTGTGGCCAAAATTTAATTAATTTCGGCGGTATTTCAAAATTTAAAATTTTTCAATAGTTTTGTTGATAATTTTGTATTTGTGGCGTGGAGAGTTCATTCACAAATGATTCTTCATAAAAAATTTCACATAAATACTTTTGTAAAGCTATTTTTTTTTTTTGAAAAAACAATCAAAAATAAAGAGAAAAAAGTGTGCGTCACTGTTGCACACACTTCCTCCGCCTCTACTACTGTGCGGTGTTGTTTTTGTACGCGATGAAAATTTTTCATTGTGTTTGTATTTTTTGGCAGACCGTGGAATAGTGTTGCTCATAAAAACTTTCATTTTAATTTGAAACAAAAGAGATTTTTGGGAGAGTGTTGACGCGTCGACCGCGAATAAAAAATTTCAATGAACACTTAAGCCATTTCCAAAATTGAAAACGTGACCGAAACAAATCGGATTGAAAAATGGGGGACCAATAATTATAGAAACAAATTGAAACAAGTATAAAAACATTAAAACATCATATTTCTGGAGAAAATTTTTGAAGAGTGGTTGACAATGCTATTCGTCGATAAAGTTCACAATGGATGTTTAAATCGCGGCCTGCCAAAAATTACAAAAATCGTCATTGCGGACTTTTGGTGATCCAGTAACCAAAAATTTAAACCAAAGGTATTTCAAATTTTCAAAAATTTGAATCGTTCTGTGGATGATTTTGTATTCATGATGTGAAAGATTCGTTTAAAAATGATTTTTCATGAAAAAAATTACATGAATACTTTGGCAAAGCCATGTTTTTATCAAAAAACCACCAAAAATAAAGAGAAAAAAGTGTGCGGCATGGCAAGATTGCACACACTTCCTCCGCCTCTTGGAGTGTGCGGTGTTGTTTGTACGCGATGAAATTTTTTCATTGTTTTTGTATTTTTTGGCAGACCGTGATATTAAAATCCTGTCAGATGATTGAGCGCTGTTGGACTGCTAAAAAATATAGCTCTGGGCCGGGATTCACTGAGTTTCTCGAAACCCTCCGGTGGGTTACTCTGGAAGAGTTTCCGGAAGTTTATATGAAGTATAGTTCAGAATATCATAAAATTGTTGTGAAAGGGTTGACCCACTCACTCGCTCGCTGGCCGGGAAAAGTGAGTATTTCTCCTTCTAACTTTGCCTGGTCCGAACTGACTCAAAAAACGGGGTTTTTGGGACAAAAATAGTAAATACCAAAGTGAAATTGTAGTCTGTAGAATTTCCTGAGACACGTACTACATCTATGGTCTCGTTCGCATTTTAAATTTCATCGATAGAAAGTCCTGAAAAAATTTATCGCGAGAAAATCGTAATCAGTGAGAATTTTTTTTCTATTTTTTTCACAAAATACTTGTGTACATTTACAATTTAGATTCTAACTAAATGGGTTGTATATTTTCAGGTAGAAGTTAATGATGTAAGGAAAGTAATGTTAAAAACTTTTAATAGTTGATAAGTCTAACAGCGTTCAGTCTTCATAGAGGATCTTAATTTGCACACCTATCGTGAATTTTATGGACCAATAGTATTGTCAATCTTTTCCAAAACTATCATCGAGAAATATCGTGTTTAAAGTCATTAAAAAATATTATCCTCATAATTGTTGACATTTTTGCCATTTAAATTTTGAATAGACTTCTGTGACAACATGTGGAACGTTACTGAAGACTTCGTGTGAAACGACGATGTTCTTAGATTTTACTTTCGATTTCGTCTCCAATTTTTCACGTACACAACAATGCATTCCTGAATCAGCAGTTCGATGAAAATCACGTAAAAACAATCACAGTGTTGAGATTTGTGTGACTACTGTAGCCGCCGCCGCGGTACGCATTTGTGTTTGCGGACTTTCTGTTTTTTTTTTTTTTTAGGTTTTGAGAATACTTTTTTAAAACGTTGTTTTATAGTTATTGAGTGAGAATATTGAAAGAAGTTAGTTTCTAAACTATAAAAATTAAGTTAGAACTTCAGAAAAAAACTAGATCCCACGAAAAATTTCGTTTGTAGTAGAAAAAATAGCGAAGTTTCGAATAGAACAATAGAGCGAATATTTTCTCGTTTCTGAAGTCGAAATCTCCCATCTGTCTCTCTTAACATAAGGCATTTTTTATTTGAACAGTATTTTTCATATTCTCATGCGTTTTTTTCTTCTTTTTTCTCCATCGGGGAAAAACGTAAAAACCATTCCGAAACTAGGCGAAAAATTGACATCAGGTTAAATACAGGTTTTGCTATTATTTTTACTGTGCTACTTTTGATTTCTCCGCCTTTTTCTACGTGTTCGGATCAAAGTTTCATTGCTATGGGACGATTTGGAAAAGTTATAAATGGATTCAAGCGTTTAGGTGAGTGTTTTTTCTGTTTTTACAGCTGAATAAAATTTTTTCACTGTTGGCAGATCATTCTATCATTGTATATTGAAATCCAAATTGATAAATGAGTTATTTTCAGCTTACAAACGTCCACGCGTAGCCGTTCAATCCGAAAGCGAAGGTTATCAAGTTTTATGAAATGGTATTTTTTAATTCAACATGATTTTTTTTTTAAGATTCCGAGAGTTCATCAAACCATATCGAATCAAATCAGAACATCAATGGCGTCCCAGAAGAACAATTATGCGATGTGAAAAGTAATTAAATTGTCAAAATAGCAAAACTCACTCACAGACACAACAAAAATAGAACCACGGTGTTTAAGAGGGTACCAAAATTACCTAAGAGGGTACCAAAATTTCTCAAAAATTTTGTCACTGTGAAAATTTCAGGAGAAAATGTTTCTTCATTGTGAATAACGACCTAAAAAACCGAAAAACAGAAAAAATAGCTTTGAATTTCTGATTTTTCTTGAAAATGTCACTGTGAATTTTCGACCAAAAAAATGACACGGTGCTTTTTCCCCTCTTAGGACAGGTATGTTCCTAAACTAGAACTTTTCGAAACAAATATTTCAATTTTTTATGCGGCAATGTGTTATGACGCTTTTTTAAAATTCTGAAATACATTTTTGTAAGCATTGATGAAAATTGTTCTGAACCTTCAGAAGTTTTTTCTAGATGGAAAATAGTTATAAAATGTAAAGAGTCGATCTTCAACGTGAAACTTAAAAGAAACTTCAATTGATTCACAATCATTTTGCAGAATGAAACTGATGATGGAGAAATTCAAGGAACTGATGATGGAGAAATTCAAAAAACTGGTGATTCGCCAAACAATTCAGCATGGAGGAAAAAAACTAAAAAATGTACGATCCAGAATGATGGAAAAACCAATCTTCTTGAAGCCGCCCGATGTATTTATTGGGATGAAGAAAACGACTGTTGTTTCGGCAAAGATAAGCATGACGTATGTTCCATCAAAATTACAAGAAATCGTTTTTTAACCATTTTTTTATAGAATAACTTTTCTAAATTGAAAATCAAAAAGTGGAATGAAGAAGAATTTTTGCAAATGGCTGAAAAATCGAAGACAAATATCGAGATGCGCGACTTATATTTGCTCGAAGCTTTGAAATGTAAAATTGTGAGTTGCTGGGAAAATTTATTGAGAATAATAGTTTTTCAAGCAATCGAAAATTGACAAAACTGCCGCAACGTCTACTGCTACAAACAATTCCGAGGAACTGGTAAGTGGATGCTTTTGCACTGAATATTGTGTTTTCGAATTTCAGACAACTTTCGGTTTCAAAATGTTAGAGAAATTCAAGGACTACTTCTTCATGACACCATCTGGAGTCAAAATTGAATTTTCAGTGGTGTTCAGCGGCAAGACAAATTATACTTCGCCATTTTTTGATAACGTGATCAGAGAAAATATGTGTCCGATACTAGATACGGTAATGAGTTTTTTTTTTCTTTTTTCAACAGAATTTTTGTTCTCAGATTGTCAATGAAGATGAATATGCTATGGTCTACACCCCACCACCAAAAAAATCGGAAAAGTCCCACATGAATCCATTCGACGAGGAATATTTGTCAAAGTGTGCAGGTAAATTTTCAGTCACAGAAATTGAAGTAATATAATGTTTTCTCGTCCAAAATATGAAATCGAAAAATACGATTAGAGTCCCAGATATATTCATCTAAATATCTCGTTTTGAAAATTTTTTGTGAATATTTCAAAAACCAGGAGTCAGGAAAAGATCAGACTCAACAAAAAGTTTTTTAGTACTGTCACAACTATTTATCGCCTAACCCTATTTCATGCGATCCCCTTTTTTGGCGATAACAACACGATGTTGTTCGGTCGGCTTCACTGTGGCACGCAGGTATCCGACAGACAAATTGTCCCATTCCGCGAGCAGTTTTTTCTTTCAAGGCTTCCACACTTGAGTGAAGTCTTGCCTTGACCTTCGCCTACAAGGCCCAGCTCATTTTTTGAACTTGAAATTCTCTGCCACATATCCAGAATTTTTTTTATTGTGTTGAGAATTGAGAAACATGAGCATTTTTGGCAGATTTTGCCGAGAAAAAGCATTAGTTGGTTCTGGAAATATTGCTTTTCAACTACTGCAACCATTTTGACAAACATCTGAATAAATTCCTGTTTTCAGAAGTTTTAATGGGAGGATGTAACATCGACTTCGAGAACGATCAACAAAGACATGCGCAATATAATAGAACTGTCGATTTGATCAGAACAAAAACCGCGAACTATTTGTAAGCTGTAATATCAGATAGCTGAAAATGCACTTCGAATTTTCAGCAATAAGTTCCGACTGCATCAAAAAACCACATATGGTATCGGAATTATCGAAAATAAGAAGAACGCATTTCTCAAAATGGCTAAACGAAGAAGTTCTATCGATACCCCAAATGAAAAATCTGGAACACATTCTCAAATGGCGTCTGGAAGCTCCCAAAGCGGATGAATTGGACTAGTAAGATAAAATATCTTTAAGTTCAAGTTGTTGTTATTTTCTTTTCTCGTTGTTTATGTTATAATTAAGGGTTAAAAATAAATGTTATGTTGTGTTTTACAATGCAAATTGCGAGGAAAAAAAAAATCAAAATATGCATGGCAGGTCTGCCGCACCTCTGCCGCTCACATTCCAGCTTTTCCTGGAATGTGACAGGCGTGTACCAGGCTGCTCTGCCGCAGTTTAGAAGGTGGCAGAGCTGCGGCAGAGCAACGGCAGCTCTCCAGGAATTTGCCTGTGTCGGACATGACTGCACATTTCAACACGTTTAAAATTCTTCAGAAAACGTACAACTTTCAATGCCCATTTTACACAATTGTGTGTCGAATGGGAACAGCGTTAGATCCATGCCACAAGTCAGTATCAATGACAATCTCCGGCTGTATAATATACTTCCATTACTTCGCAATCTCAACAACGAGCGGTGAGTTATCGATTGACGTCGCGGGTTTTTCGAACTAATCGCATTTGGCACAAAAGTATCGGGATGCCAAAGAAAGTTGGAATAGCTCTCGTGTAAACTGATCTCGGTTTTATTTTTGAACTTTTCCGCGCTGTATTTGAGACGAGGATCACGCCACGATTCACGATAGAACATTTCGATCGAATAATCCATCGTCACTTCGGAAACCGATCTAATATTGCTCACCACTATTGAGACGTTCACATGAACCGGGCCTACAAAATTAAGAGCATCAATTTTGATCTAGGTCTTATGAAACTTTAGATTTTTTGAAATTTCCAAAAATTTCAGAAAAAAAAATTCGCAGTCAGCAGGATTCGAACCTACGCGGGCAGAGCCCATTTGATTTCGAGTCAAACTCCTTAACCACTCGGACATGACTGCACATGAGAGGGGAAGGAAAAATGAGAGAAAAACATAGAGACCGAGAGAGAACGTCTCTATGAACAAGAACGCTTTTTGTTGTTTTTGAAGGGAAACAATTGTGAGATAGAATTTTTGGGGGTGTTTTTTACCTTCATTTCCATCATCAGGAACTTGTCGATGATCATATTCGATGCTACGAAGAAATTGCAGAAAATCGTGGGTTTCTCTGGAAAAAATTGAAATTATTTTTTTTGTAAAGTTTCAAAAATTTACTGTTTCAAAAATGTTTGACTTTGTTGTTGATTGAAACCTGAGATTAATGTTGGATTCTCTGTATCTCACACTTGTTTTCATGAATAAACAAAAACTAGGGTTTTTAAGTTTTGAGGTCCCAGAAAAATCCCAGGTCGGCTCGAAAAACAAATCAAACTTTTTGGGCCTGCCCGATTTATTTGAGTTTTTAAATCTGAAATTCTAAAAACTTGTGAAACCTAAAAACCAGCCAGTAACACAAAAAAATCCCGGGCCGGCCCGAAAAATAAGAATGGCAAAATTTTCGGACCGGCCCGATTTTTTTGTGCGCTGAAATCTCAAAATTTTTAGGTCCGGAACATTGGAAATCAGCCAAAAAAGGTTAAAAAATCAGGACCGGGCCGAAGTTTTCGAAAACCGTTTTTTCCAGTTTTGAAGTTTCAGAAAAAACATAAAAACCTGCCCAGAAAATTCTTAAAAAATCCCCGGGCCGGTCTGAAAAATAAAAATGGCAAAATTTTCGGGCTGGCTTGTTTTTTTTGTGGGTTGAAATTACAGAATTTTTCAGGTTCAGAACCCTAAAGATTTGAAAATCCGTCTAAAAATTCTCAAAAATCTCAGGCCGGACCGAAAAAAAATCTCAAATTTTTCGGGCCAGAAATTTTCAAAAAAAAAAATTCGAAGTTTTTCCACTGAAATTTTTTGCATGTTTCATTTTCGAACTTTTCCCTAATAAAGTATTTTTTTCAACTTTTTTTTTTTGAAGTTCGAAAAAAACCTACCCCTGCTCAAAAATCGAAGCCTTATCATAAATCGAATTTTCCACTTCATCACGATACTCTTCATCTTCCGAATCATCATTCGAATTTGATTTTTTCTTCAATCTCAAAGCCGCTCGAACTCCAGAAATCGATTGAGCACAGTGCAAAAATATGAGAATTGTCAGAACTTTTCTCATTTTTTTTCCTGAAATGCCCTCTTTTTCCAAACAATCAAAGACGAACAATTATTAGACCTTGGGGATCTGAAAACAACAAAAAAAGGTTGACAAATATCACCGAAAAGACAAAACAGAATGAAAAAATGAGAGAATCGTAAATCGACTTCATAAAACTGAGCCATCATAAAAAAAATATTTTTTTGGAGAACAAGAATTTTGAGTTTTTTTCGGGGAAGAACAGAAATATTGGGATGAGTTCTCTGGGGACATTTTGAGAAAAAATTCGAAAATGAGAATTTGTCAGTTGGAATATCACATTGTTGACGAAAAACCAAAAAAAAAAGTTTTGAGTTATTTATTTTGGGCCTGAAATTTTCAGTCCGATTTATGATTTAAATCCTACTAAGAATGAGGAATACTTTTTCTGAAATGATTTTCAAAACTTGTTGAAACAGTAATTTTTCAGAAAATAGATAGAAAAAATATTCAAAGAAAAATGAGAATACTCAATTAGTAAAATCGAGTTTCTCAATTTTCAGAAAAAATGCACTTTTTTATTATTCTCGAGAACGACTTAGACTTTGTCAAAAAATTCCCGTTTCAAAAAATACATGAATTTTGGAGTTCCAAAATCTTGAAAAACTTCAAAATCTGCCAGAAAATACTTGAAAATTTCCGAGCCGGCCCGAAATTCTCAATATTTTGAAGTTTTTTGAGATTTTCGAAAAACAAAAATTTCCTGTTTCAAAAATTTCATAAATTTTGTAACCCCAAGTGTTCTCTGATATAATAATTGTAAGTTCTCAAATCGTTTTCGAAAGTCTGAAGTTTATTTCAGGCTTCAGACACTAACATGTCATTGTGCATAACCCGGGATTTGTTTGCAATACATTTTGAAAAGTTTGCCAAAACTTAGAAGAAATGTTTCATCTCATGTCTTGCTCCTAGCAATGGATACATTTTTTTAGGGTTTTTTGGGATCATGCTAAATTTTTTGAGAGCAAAAAAAAAGACTTTTAGAAAATTTTCAAAATTTAAAAACTTGTTAGGTGAAAACACGCACGTGGAAGGAAATATCAAACCCTGAATGTCAGATGTGAAGAAATGATAAATTTGAAACAGTAAAAATTTGAAATTAATTTTTTTTTTGCAACGACAAGAATCTTGGGGTAAAGATATGTAAGTGTCAAAACTTAGAAGTATTACTTCACCTCATGTCTTGTTCTTAGAAATGGATAAACATTTTTAAAGTTTCTGTGAAACTGCGAAATTTTTAAGAGCCAAAAAAATGACCTCTAGAAAATTTTGAAAAATCAAAAATTGATTCTAGAAACGACTCGGACGATCAAACCATGAATGCAAGACAGGAACAAATAACAAATTTGAAACAGTAAAAATTTGAAAAATAATTTTAATTTTACGATAAGAAAATTTGGAGTAAAAAATGTGAAATATCAATCTTATGAAACAGTAAAATATAAACAAAAAAAAAAGTTAAAAATTGTGGGAACTCTTTTTTGTGTGTCAAAAATAGTATACATTTTGGGAACGACTAATCGTGTGAACCTAATATTTTGAAAAATTGTTGCTTTCAAAAAATTGTGCAATTTTTTGAGATAGTGAAAATTTTTCGAGATGAATTTTTTTCAAAAATTTACTGTTTCAAAAAGTTTATGAGAATTTAGTAAACAATGTTCCATGTTTGGTTCCAATTTTAGTAAAACAAAAAACCTGAAAAATTCACAACTCGACTTTCAATTTTTTTCTCTGAAAGTACTTGAGTTCAGATTTCTGAACGTCGACGAGAAAAAAGTTTCATGATGTAAAAATTGGAACTTTCTTGTTGAAGAGTGCTTATTGACATGACATGTAGGTTGAGAGGACAAAAAACTAGAAAAAATTCAAATTCACGTGACACGTGGTACTAGAGAGATGACATTTATTAGAGACGCAGAGATAATTGCTTGAAGTTTTGCTCGAAATTGTGTGGGTTTCAAATAAAAACGAATGAGATGTGAGATGCCGTTGAGATGAGAATGACATAAAAATGACCAATCAAACAAGACACACAAAAAAAAACAGATTTCCGGAGGCGAAAAAGAAACGATTCGAATAACATTTATGTGAATCAGAAACATGTGTGGATAAGAAAAAAGAGAAAAAATATTGCAATTTTATGAAGAATTTGTTGGGTTGAAAACCACATTTTTTGAGTCACAGCGGGAAAAATTAATCTTTTGAACATTTGAGAGTTTTTGAAGTTTTGAGAAATATGTTTTTTTTTAATTTTTTCAGAAAAAAAATTCGAAAAAATTTACTGTTTCAAAAAGTATTTAAAAAATTATTGGAGAACCACAATTTTACTTTTGCAAAGTTCTGAAAAAAAGTAACCTTCAATTTTTGGACATACGAAATTTTCAGAAAAATTTATTGTTTCACAAATTCTTGAAAACATTTTGTTGGCTGAAAACTACAATACGTGTACGTATAATCGCAGAAAAAAATAGTTTTCTGAAATCTGAAAGTTTCCAAAAGTATTAAAAAATCTGTTTTTTTTTCTGAAAATTTGGTGGGAAAGACTTTACACTTCCCAAGGTTTTCAAAAATAATGACTTTAAAAGTAGATCTAAAAATGTTTAATTTTTGAAAAAAATCACTGTTTCAAAAATTATTGAAAAACACCACCGTTTTGGAGTCAGTAATTCAAAGGAGTACTTTTCATAAAAATGCAGAATTTCTGATGTGAGACATGAAGTTCCAATGTGAAAAACTTGCAAAATTCAAAAAGGAAAAAAATCAGAAAAATTTACTGTTTCAAAAACTCTTGAAAACATTTTGTTGGCTTGAGAAAACATTTTCACCTTTGGCCAACTCTAAAAAAATTTTCAATTTTTGAACAATTGAGACTTTTTCGTAAAAAATGTATGATTCCAAGTTTTCTCAAAAAACAAAAAAAAATTGTTGGTTTTCTAAAAACTGAAAAATTTCAAAGTTTCGAAAAAATAACTTTTCAAAGTTAGGTGTGAAATACTTCATTCTTCACAAAAATTGACTTAAAATGAATCCAAAAAAAAGTTATTTGAAAAAAAATTCACTGTTTCAATCAAATATTATTCAAAAATCTCTCGTTTTGAAATCGATTCTTTTTTCCCTCTGTTTGTAAAAAAATTAGTCTTCAGTTTGTGAACAACTAAAAGTTTTCATAGTTTCGAAAAAACTGTTTCAAAAAACATTGAAAAACAATCTCCTAAAGGGAATATGGACATTTTTTTGTTGAAAAATTAGGGTGACATCAAATTCATACTTGGAATGATTGTGGATATACAAGAGCTCAAAGTTATACCCCTAGTAGGTCTGGTCTCTATCAAAAGTTACCTCCAAAAAAAAAAAAACAAGAAGAAAAAACTAACAAGACAAGAAAAAAAGAAAGAATGAATGAAAGAGCACAGGAAGGCACAAGGATTGTCGACTCCGCCCCCTTTTTGTATGCGGTGTAGGTGCGAAAAGGGGGCGGAGTCGGCAGTCAAGGTGTCTGCTTGTATGCTCATTCACTCATATTTTTTTTTTCCTTTTTGCTCAGTTTTTTTTCTTTCTTGTCATGTTAGTTTTGATCATTTTTTCTTCTTGCTCACCCTCTCCCTTTAGTCAAAAGTTATACCCCATTTGCTCATTTGGTCAGGCTATACCAAATCAAATAGCAAAACTCTAGAAAAAAATATTGGTCTCTGAAAGAGAGAAAAAATGTATAGCTTTTTGAAAGACAAAATAAAGTGAGAAATTATTTTTTTTTGAAAAATCACCCATTTTAATAGTATTAGCCAACAAACAGTTGGCAAAATACATAGGGATAATGGAATTTTTTTTTGATTTAGCACTTAACTCACAATGTTAGTTTAAATTTTTTTCAAATCAAAAAACCTCGCGCTCACATCTCGTCACGAACATTATCATTTGAGTTAGGATATTTTTTTCAAGTTGATAATGGTGTTCAAAAGCCGAACACTTTTTTTTCACAAAATAATTTATGTATGAACTAATTTTTTTTGAGTCCTAATTATCTATGTTTCATCGAAAATTTATGCACTTTTTCTACCGTTTCACATGAATTTTATATTTGAAAATTTTTACAGTTTCAAAATGTGCCTAAGAGTTGTTGGGATGAGTATTTATGATCCGACGTGCTCTCTAGTTGGAAGAACTTTTGCAAAAAATCACAAAACCTATTCAAATTCCAAAAAAATTGAAGAAAATTGCATCACAGTAGACATTGTTCTCACATATGTGCTCTATTGCTCCACACAAATCCATGGAACAAACTTCCTTTTTTAATTTTTCAAAATCTTGATTCTTGGATTAATGCAATAGAGTCATTAAATCGCTGTACCGACAACACACGCGTCTCGCACACTGCCATCATTTGTGTGTGTGTTGGCCACGCCCACACTGCGTTTCGCTCTATTTCAATGATTGCCAATTCTCTTTTGCTTGATACGACGTGCTCAAACGGGACATATATGTCATTGGTCTGTTGAGTGACCCGAATGAAGGTTGCACGTTTGGAGAGTTCCTGGAAACATATTCTGGATCAGACACAGTTTTGTGGACGTGGCCTAAACCGATAAAATATAATTGGGAAATGAGAAATTTAGAGGAAAGGTCACGGAAATTATTTTAGAACATTTTGGAAAACTCAAAATTTTTAAAAATCTAGATTTTTATTTTTAAAAATTTTCAAAAAATTACTGTTTCAACAAATCTTTAAAAAAAATTTCAATTTTCTAAAAGTCATTATGATCGCAGAATTGCAAAAAAGAAGTTTGATTTCGATTGAAAAAAAAATGTTCAAAATTTCAGAAAAAAAATCTAGATTTTTCTTTTTCACTAATTTCAAAAAATTACTTTTCAAAATAAGTTTCAAATTTGTTGTTATAATGAGAACTTTTTCGAAAATTTCGTAGAAATCGAAATTTAAAAAAATGTCCAAAAATTAAAAAAAAAATTTCAAAATTTTCAAAAAATTACTGTTTCAACTTTTTTTTAAAATAATTTTCAAAATTGTGGTTTCAATAAAAAAGCAATTCTGGAATATTCAAAATTAAAAAAAAATCCATAATTTCAGAAAAAAATTTAGATTTTTATCAAAATTTTCAAAAATTATTGTTTCAACTTTTTTGTACAAATTTTCAAAACTGTTGAATTCCTCTGAAAAATTTTAAAGTTTCAAATTTTTTCTAAGAAAAAATTACTGTTTCAACTTTTTTTAAAAAATAATTTTCAAAATTGTTCACATGCAAAAAAAATAAACAAAAACAATGAAAAAAAGTGTCCCACGTACTTTTGCAAAAAAAGGGGCGGTACCTGAGCTTTTCAATGGAAAAAAATGGTGTGCCGCAGTTGCAAACAAACATGCCGCGGGCGTTTTACGTGGACAATTTTTTTGTTTATTTTTTTTGCATGTGATTGTTGTTTTAATAAATAACGAATGTTCACAATATTAGAGGATTCAAAATTTAAAAAAAAATCCATAATTTCAGAAAAAAATCTGGACTTTTATTTTTTCAACAATCTCAAAAAATTACTGTTTCAACTTTTTTTTTCAAGTTTTCAAAATTGTTGAAATTCCTAAAAAAAATAGTTTTAATTTTTCTAAAAAAATTACTGTTTCAATTTTTTTCTAAATCTATTTCAAAATTGTTCTAATCGTTCTAATGAAATCTTCCGAATTTCAATTTTTCTGACAACAATTTTCAACTTTTTTGTTTAAATTTTCAAAACTTTTTAAATTGTTCTAACAAAACTTTTCCGATTTCAATTTTTCTAACAAATAAGAAAACTCAAGTTTTTCAAAAATTTACTGTTTCAATTTTTTTGTTTAAATTTTCAAAATTGTCCTAATTGTTTTAACGAAAACTTCCATATTTCAATTTTTCTAAAAAAAAAATCAAATTTTTTTTAAAAATTTACTGTTTCAACAAACCTTCAACTGTTTAGCTCCGGTATATGTGCACGCAGACCTCAATCCTCCCAAAATGTCTAAAACCGTCGAATTGACATCTCCCCGATAGGGAATGTGAACAGTCTTGCCTTCCGAAGCCCGATACTTCGGCACACCTCCATCAAACTTGTTCATCGCCGTCTCCGAACTGACACCATAGAACGTTTTGAAAATCTTCCCATTCTTCTCAACGACATCCCCGCCACTCTGATCGTGTCCGCCAACAAACCGCCAATCATGACAAACTCGGCACCACCGCCGAACGCCTTGGCGACATCTCCCGGGTTTGTGCAACCGCCGTCACTGATCACGTGGCCGCCGACGCCGTGAGCCGCGTCGGCGCATTCGAGAACTACGCTGAGTTGCGGGTAGCCGACGCCGGCCTTTTTGCGAGTTGTGCAAACTGAGCCCAGACCGATGCCGAGTTTGATTATGTCGGCGCCAGAGATTAGCAACTCTTCGACCATCTCGCCAGTCACCACGTTGCCAGCTATGATTGTGTGTCTGGAAAAAAATACGATTTTTTTGGATTCTCACGACCTACCAGCTATGAAGAGAATTGCCAATTGAAAGAGACACAGAGGAAAATACAAAAATTGCAGTTCGAAAGGTCACGTTTTTATTATTTTCACGTTCTTTATTTTTTTAAACAAGAAAAATATCAAAAATGAACTAAATATAAAGGTTCAACTATTTTTCATAGTGTTTTTCCTCACAAAAAACGTGAACACCAAATAATAAAAAAATAACGTGACCCCGACCTGCAAAAATCTGATTTCTCTGCGTCTCTTTTCAGAGACGTCAGACAAAAAAATGAAGATTTCTTACAATTTTCACAACTTCTTTTAAATTTTTTGGGTTTTTTTTTCAAAAATTTCCTGTTTCAAAATATTCTGAAAATTCAGTGAACATTTTGAAAAACAATTTTAGTTCAACCTTTACCTTAGTTTTTCGTGGATTTTTCAAGTTTTTTTGGTAAGAAAATTATGAAAATGTATTGCAAACATTTCCCTGGTAATTTGCTATACCCACTCACGTTCTCTCAAGATCAACATCAGCGCGACTCTTCAACGTTGATCTTTTCGGTCGAAGTAGAACATCTTTGAAATCGAGTTTCGGCTCGTTTTCGATACGTGGCATTGATTCTGAAAGCAAAAAACCACAAAAAAAAACTGAGTGAAATTTCAAAAATTTACTGTTTCAAACACTTCTGAAATCGCAGAATGTTTGTGAGCGGGGTTGACAGTTGGCAAATTGAAACAAAAAAGTATTTATAGGCCTATCCCGGGATAGTGGAAGAACGGCCAACGAAACGAAGAACACATTTTCTGGAGCAGAGAATCAAAAGATCATACATGATTTCAGCGAAAGTTGATTTTGGACTGACGACGTGGCGCCATAACCCGGAAAATTGTTTGCAATCAGATCTGGAAAAATTTCAAGTTTTTTTTTTTGAAAAATTCAAGCTGACCAGTGAGAAAAATGCGAACTTTTCCGATTATTCTTATGTGGATGAGTAGTAAGTTTATAACTTCCCTGAAACAGTAAACTTTCTAATTTTGAAAAAAATTTTTCTCAATTTTGAACGAAAACACGTGAACTGGAAAAATTCCTCTTTTTTTGAAGAAAAAAAAAAGATTTTTTGTAATTTTTTTCGAATCGTCAAAGAGGAAATAGTTGAAGTTATGAAAATCAGAAAAAAGTGAGTTTTTAGTTTTCTGAATATTTTGCGCTCAGTTTTTTTCGACTTTTTTTCAGATCATATTTTCCTTTTTTTTCCAAATATGAGCATATAACAACTCCAGCGGAAATTGGAATTTGACAAAATAACACCAAACTTTTATCAAATTTCCTTTATTCATGATTTTGTTACTAGTAAGTTGTCTTTTTGGGTAAGAAAATTCTCATCGATTTTCAAAACAAACTTTGACCTCAATTTCAGAAAAATCTTTGGAGAAGATGTTGTTGTTCATTGTGATGATACTTATGGCAAGTATATAACATTGAGTGGGTGAGCTTTTTTGTTTCGAAAATTTAAAGGGGAGAGGCTAGCAGAAAATAACAACAAAACAAATTGCGCCGCGCGGAGTCGAACTCGGAGCCCCGCCGTCCACCCCAAAATATTGAAAAGGGGAAAGAGGCGATGTTGTGCGATCTGGCAAGTCGAGCAACGTTGACCCAGGTTAGTCAGGTTCGATCTCCGTTGCAAAATTTTTATTTTTTTAATTTTGTATTTTTTCACATGTTCAGGATAAAGTTTGTACTCCGAAAAAAAAAATTGAGTAAAAATACAATTTTTGCGCGAATAAAATCGAAGTCCACTTCAGGTTTCCTTTTATATAAATTTCTTGAAACAGTAATTTTTTCAAAAAAAAAAATTTTTTTTTTCCAGAAACATGTATCTTCGAAATTTCGAATTTCCCATAATGAGTACTGTACCTTATGGTTCATCAGCGACCGCCGACTACACGTTGCCAAAATTTCTTCATCCTTGTTATTCTCTCAATTCTGGTGGCAATTATAAAAATCAGATATACGGTAATTACAGTACCCCAGAGAAAAAGAAAAAAAAACAGAAAAAAAATGCAGATATTTTCGATTTTGGCGAGTTTGCACCGTCGGTGTGTAGCAGGGCTTGTGCGCATTTTGTGGAAACTTGTGAGTTTGAAAAAAATTACTGTTTCAAAATTTTTTTAAAAATGAAACATTTTCTGAGATCACAGTGAATTTGCGTTCTCATCTGTAAAAATGATGGTGTTTTATTTGACCACGAAAAATCTGCATTTACAATGCTGTTGAGTTTTCAAAAAATTACTGTTTAAAAGTTTCACAAGTGTTTTTTTGAATGGTTACGAATGGAGCGCACTTGAAAAAAAGTTCATTTGACACATTTTTGAAACAGTAAATTTTTGAAGTTTTTGAAGCGTCCAAAATCAAAAAGAAAGTGTGCCCAATTTCATGAATTAGCAAAAACCGTAATTATTTAAAGGAGCAAGAAATTTTTTTGAGAAATTTTGATGTTCTTTGCAGTTTTTCTAATTTACACATCTTTTTAAAACTTTTTTCTGATTTTGGACATCGAAAAAACAATGAATAATAGTACTGCATTTGGAGAATTTGAAACATTTTTGAAACAGTAATTTTTTTTTAATTTCAAATTTTTTTTTTTTATTTTCCCGAAAATTGTTTCATGATTATGTTCTTTAACTTTCTAGAGACTTTTTCTGACCTTCTTCTTTTCATGCGAAAACTTTTCGTTTTGGGACAATCGGCCCGGACAAAAACGAAAATTTTTTAATTTTTTTCGGAAAAAATTTGTCAATGTTTTGTTTTTTTCTTGAAATAAAAAATTTTTGTTTTTTTGCGCCGAAAACTTAATTTCACGTTTCAGTTGAATATTTGAAAAATTACTGTTTCAAACTTTTCGTAAATATTTTTGATGAACTTGATCGTGGCTACATTCTGCTGACATTCTGCTGACGAAGAAATCATAAGAAAATAAATTTTTGACCATTTTTGAAACAGTAATTTTTTTTTTAATTTCAAATTTTTTTTTTTATTTTCCCGAAAATTGTATTATTATTATGTTCTTTAACTTTCTAGAGACTTTTTCTGACCTTCTTCTTTTCATGCGAAAACTTTTCGTTTTGGGACAATCGGCCCGGACAAAAACGAAAATTTTTTAATTTTTTTCGGAAAAAATTTGTCAATGTTTTGTTTTTTTCTTGAAATAAAAAAATTTTTGATTTTTTGCGCCGAAAATTTAATTTCACGTTTCAGTTGAATATTTGAAAAATTACTGTTTCAAACTTTTCGTAAATATTTTTATGAGCTTGATCGTGGCTACATTCTGCTGACATTCTGCTGACGAAGAAATCATAAGAAAATAAATTTTTGACCATTTTTGAAACAGTAATTTTTCAGTTCATTGAACATGCACCAATAATCGGCCACGAAAAATTCAATTTTCCCGGTTTTGTTTAATTTTCAAAAAATTCCTGATTCAAACTTTCCTAAATAAATCTTCTCGTTGCAGTCTATTGGACATGCGGTGAACGTCGACCATCTCCAGATTGGACAGTCGGAACTTTCGACGCGTCAACTTCGAGAAAAATCAATTGTTCCGATTGGAATCTGCCGTTGACAAAAAAGGGAAAATCTGATGTGAGTTGATTAACTTTGATTAGAGTTGAAAATTAGTCGATGACATGGAAATAGTCATAGTATTCGTAGTCGTCATAATTTTGGTTTTGGTCCTGATTTTCAAGTTGATATTGATCCGAAGAACCATAGATTTCACAATGCGCCGCCTGAAAAAAGCCTCTCTTTGTTTGATTTGAAGAACTTGCGAACATTTGAAAGGAAATTCAAAACGAGGAAAATGTGGTATGTCGGTGTGACCGGTTAGGCGTTTTACTCTAAATTGAGGGTTCGAGGGTTCGATTCCCCTCATCGTCAATATTTTTTTTTAATTTTTCAAACGTGCAGATGCGATTTTCCTACCTTATTCCGAACAATTCGATCAGACGGTTTACAACTGAAAACATAGGGAAATGAGTCAATTTGTGACACCATACTGTTGATCCGCTGATAGTGATTAGAATGTTGATTTTGATGATGATACTTTGCTGAGTAGGTGTCCTGAAATATAGTAGGAGAGTGAGAGAGTCCAGAGAAAATGAAAAACTCACATAATCACAAAAAACCGTGGCAGCTCCGTAGAAGAACAGTTGATCCTTGTTCAACCCATCGATACTTTGAACATGTTTTTTGCGTTGGAAATTTTGTTTTTGGAAAAGATTGTGGATTAGGCGATAACCCATGAAATCGGCGCCGTCTTCTTCGAAAGTTTGATCGTGATCATCACCGCAAGCCTAGGAAAAAATGTGTTTTTTGGTATTTTCAGAACCGAAATTTAGTTTTGAAAAAAAAAATGTTTGGAAAATTGTGTTTTCGATATTTTTTCGTAAAATCGAGAACTTAAAACTAGGAAAAATCTGATTTTTCCAGAAATATGAAGAACATTTCTAACTTTTTGGTTCTTAGTTTAAGAAGATGATATTTTTAGTATTTTTCAACCTATTTTTTTTTGGATTTTTGAACCGATTCTCCGGATATGTTTCGAAATTAATTTCCAAAAAAGTCTCATCGTAAAAAAATTCCGTGAAAACGTGCAAAAAAAAAGATTATCATTAGAGCTCCGAGAGGTCATTCAACCGTGTGACCGACATCTCACGGGAAGCCAAGTGCTATACCTTGTGTGTGGTTTATGTCTGCGTTTTGTTCTTTTTCTCTGTTTCTCTCTTGAGCAAAACATCTCATTTTTAATATTGAAACTTTTTTTATTTTGAAACTGTCCAACATTTTTTAACTCTGAAACTTTGAATTTCTCGAAAAAAAATTGCGAATTTTTCAAGTTCACACACACTTTTGTGGGCGGAGCCTACCAAACAAATTCTGCGTTTCCAATGGAGGAACACCATTCTCACATTGCAGTAGCTAAAATTTTTGGTACGAAAATTTGCGTGACGTTTTCTCTGAGTCTCTCATTTTCAAATTCACTTTCTTCGCTTCAAGCCACGCCCACAAAAGTGTGTCTGATCTAGAGTCAACTCACCGCTGTTCGATACGTTTGACACGTTTTGGTGGCCTGTTGTTGTATACAGCTAGTGTCGTTTGTCCAATAATTGTAGAGTTTTGCGTTTTTGTCGTGCTCGTCGAAAATGAACGTATGCATTAGCTCGTGCGACAGAACGTAGCCAACACTACCGTACTGAAAATTTAACACTTTTTTTCACGAAAAAAATAATTTTCTTTATACCAAAATCAAGCATCAAAGAAATTTCAGTGAAGTCTTCATATTTTATTGTTGAAACAGTAATTTTTTGAGAATTTTTAAAAACTTACCAAACTTGAAACATATTTCGAGTTGACAAGAAGTAGAATATCATTACCAACAAGAATGTTTCGCTGAAAAATCGCAATTTTTCTCTTAACTTTTTCTCTGTGTTTCTCACATCTGCCGAATTGAAAACGGCAAAATCATCGGATAAAATCTCCTCAATTTCGGAATTTGTAAACGTATCCAGAACGACTGATTGCTGGCGAAATGGGGCGTATGCCAAACTGATACCGTAGAATTGGCAGAGTTGTTCGTGTAGGTTGATTGGGAATCTAGTAAAATACTTCAAACTTGAAATTCGGATTTTTTTGGAATTTTTTGTTTGTTTTAAAAAAATAAAATAATACGAACAATTTTATTTGTTATTGAAAAAGTTTTGAAACAGTAAATTTTTCAAAAAATTTCATTTCTGATTTATCAAATAATTTCCGGAAAAATATCTTGAAAAAAACCTCTCGCTTGAGAGACGCAGAGAAACAGTAAAAAAATATATTCTATGAAAACTATAAGGTGAGAGCGGCCTTTTTTCATTGAAAACGCAGACATAAACCACACACAAAGTATAGCGGCTCGCTCCCCGTGAGATGTCGGTCACACGGTTGAATGACCTTTCGGCAGATTCTCAAAATCCATAAATTTAGAGAAAGCAAAAGTGCTCTAATGATAATCATTTTTGAGTTAAAAACTGTTGAGAATGAAAAAAAAAATTCTATTTTTTTATTTTTATCATGAAAATTTCCTTGGGATTGCGTAATAGAATTGCTGTCACACAATCTAATTTTCAATTAAAAAAGTTTTGAAACAGTAAATTTTTCAAAAAATTTTTCATCGAAAAACTGTCGAAAAAACTTACTTCCGACATTATTTATATTTCGGAGAAACTGGAATTTTCAGAAATTTCTAGAAACACGTTCAAAGCCATGAAAAGTGGGACATTTTTCTAATTTTTTTAGGTATTAGTTAATTTTTACCTACCAATTTTTGAGCTCCGTAAAATTCCATCATCTAATTGTTCTCTAACAATCGAATTTTTTATAAAACATTTTTGAAACAGTAAATTTTTCAAAAAAAAAAAAAAAAAAAAAACAATACACGTTACTTAGAGAAACTGTAAATTGTGCTTAAAAAAAACAGTGCATTTTTGGAAAAAAAAAAAGTGAATTTTTCAGAAAAAAAAAAGTAAATTTTTCAAAACAAAAAAACTCACCGATAAGATCTCATACAATAATCATAACTCTCCAAATATGTTTCCATCAAATCACTCGCGATAGGTTCAAAATCCCGAAAAGTGTACAATTTCATACGATCCAATGCTTCCAAGTATTTTTGCGTCACTTTCCTATTTTTTATCCATCCGGTATTTTCAATCAAAACCCTCATTTCCTCAATAATTTTCGAAAATAGCTCGCGAATTTTGTCGTCCAAAAATTCGATTTCTTTGAATAGAATTAGGGCTCGAGCGATTTTTGCCAGAAATATTGATTTGTTTTTGATCTGAGGAGAAAATTTTCAGAAAAATGAGGGTAAAAAGTTTTGAAATTACATTTTTCACAAATTCCTTGATGCGTTTTCGAATAGTTTGACAGCTTAGATAGCCATCATCGATAATATCGATGAAAAAGTCGATGTTTTTTCGATTGCACCTGGAAAATTGATTTTGAAAATTAAAAAAAAAGTTCGGCGCCACCCGGGATCGAGCCTGACCCCTGCTGAGCTGAAAATCACAGCAAGCTAGGAGGAGGAGGGTCAAAGGTTCGAGGCCGCGTGGGCGCGAATTTTTTTTTCCTTCAAAAATTCTTAAACTCACAATTTTTCATTGAAAAGGCTCTTCATCGACACATCATACTCACTCAACTCAAGATTCTGTAGAAAATCAATAATCGCCTAAAGATTATCTGATCACCTACCGTAACCTTGCCATACGGGTATTTTTTCCAATTCTTTTCGACAATCGACATTTTGTGCTCGTAGAGCGCGACGTCGAATTCGCCACGAGATTTGGAGTTGCAAACGTGAGAGTAGAAGTCATCGCAGGGATCCACAGAGAGATCGGCGTGTCTGAAACTTTTTTTTGGGGGAATTTTGAAAAAATTACTGTTTCAAAAAGTGTATAATTCTGAAACATAGAGAGCTTTTCTCGATGTGCGCATGTGTCGTTTTGTCAAGTCAATGAAAACCAGTAAAATGGGCGTGGCTAATTTGCACAAAATAATGACAGTAGGCAAAACTTCGATTTTTTTTGTTTCAAATAAAAGATATCCTAAAAAACCAAAATGGGCGTTAATCAATCAACTTCATTTGTACGGCCACTGAAATTTTTATTTTGTAAAAAAAAATCAATTTTTTCTTTTCCAAAAAAATGGGCGTGGCTAAATCACTCAAAACAATGACAGTAGGTAGAACCCGAAACTTGTTTACAATTATTTTATCGAAAAATTTTCGATTTTTTTTTCAAAAATTTACTGTTTCAAAAAGTGAATATTTTTGAGACAAAATTTTCTCACGCGATTTATAGGAAAGGGATGGGAGTAGCTAAAATTCACAAAATAATGATAGTAGTCATAACCCGGATCTTGTTTACAATGATTTTATTAAAAATTTTCGAGTTTTTTGTTGTTTCAAAAATTTACTGTTTCAAATTAAAGATATTCTGAAAAAACCAAATGTGCGTTGATCAATCAATTTTTTTCAATTTTGTAAAAAAATCAACTTTTTCTTTCCAAAAAAATTGGGCGTGGCTAAATCACTCAAAACAATGACAGTAGGTCATCTCAAAACAATGGTCACTCAAAACAATGACAGTAATCACTCAAAACAATGACAACCCGAAACTTGTTTACAATTATTTTATCGAAAAAATTTCGATTTTTTTTTCAAAAATTTACTGTTTCAAAAATCTAGAAAAACATTGACTTGGCCAACTGAATAGTTCTATTTTTGTGCTTCCAATATTGAGAAAAACCCACTTTTTTATAAAACTATCCATGATATCATCGGGTACTCCTGGAATATTTCGATTTGAAGCGCTGATGACGAAAAACGCAAAAAATGGTAGAATTTTCAACATTTTTTGAACAAGAGAATAAATTGTGAAACGTTCGGATTCTTGGAAAAAATTAGGAAAATGTCACAAAAATGTGATTTTTGGAATGTGAAAATAATTGGGGTTTATGACAAGAAAAATATTTTTTTGAGAATTTTTTTCAGAAATTTTTACTGTTTCACAAAAATTATATGAAAAGTTGGGGCTCGAAATTTTTGTTCTGATAAACATGGCTGAAGTATACAAAAAAGGGGCCAAAAAAATTCACGAATTTTTTAAAAAATTTTCTTGACTTCGAAAATTTTTCGAGTTTTGAAATAATTTTCAATTTTTTTTCTGATCTCGAAAAACTTATGAAAACTTCAAAAATAAATATTTTTTCTAAAATATTTGAAATTTCCAAAAATCGTTGAAACTTTTTTTTTCTGATGTCGTTAAATTTCATCAAAATTTCAAAAAAAAAAAACAAATTTTTTAGCTTTTGAAAAATATTCCTCAAAGTTAAAAAAATCCTCAAAAATGTTCTTCTGATTTCGAAAAATTCATTAAAAATTCAGAAAAAAAAATTTCGGGTCAGATTTTTTGGATTTCCGGGCCAAATTTTTCGATTTTCAGGCCAAATTTTTTCAGCCTCGATTTTTGAAAAGAAATTTCTCGTGTCAAAAAAGAGTGCCCAGGTCCGATTTTTTGGACCGGTTTCAATTCTATTTTCTGATATGGAAAAATTCCTGAAAATTGTCGGCCCGATTTTTTGGATTTTCGGGCCCAACCGAGTAGAAAATTTTCCCGTGTCAAAAAAAGTTTGGCGCCAAGGCCCGATTGTCGGGCCCGAAAAAATCTCTGAAAATTTCCAGGGAATCTACTTGTCCTACCGATTCGCTTACTACAACTCAGACACTGGCGAAGACTACGATCCAGCCTACACAATCGACGGCGCCTCTCTCAACTATCTCGATCAATTCTTCATCAAAGGCGCTCACATTCGTCCACTTTTCGATCGACCATCCGCCAGAAAACCTGCGAGAGTGTCAGCATTCGCTGACAATATTATCAGCTTCATGACACGTCATCCCGAAATGTCGCATATCGGAATCGGCGAACCGACAGTGTCGTTTCAAGATCAACAGAGAAAAACGTCGAAATATATCACACCGTATTTGAGACTTGATGATAGTGTGTGGCAAAAATTGGCGGCTAGTGAGAATTTGAAAACTTTGGCTTTCACTCGAATCGAAGTTGATGGAACTGAAAATGTGGTAAGTTTTTATTTTTGAAAATAATTACTGTTTCAAAGAAATATATTTTTGAAACGAAGAAGGTTTCGGCAGAGAAAAAAAATTTCCCAGAAAAATGGGCGTGGCTTAAACTCACACAATAATGACAGTCGGCACTTGTTTACAATTGGTTTTTCGAAAATTTTCCAAAAATTCATTTTTCGGGTCAGAATCTTCTCTAACAGGAATGTAAGGGAATCGTCTATGAAAAAATCAGAATTTTAGCATAACTTTGAAACAGTAAATTTTTGAGAATTTTTTTTCTCGAAATTTTTTAGTCGGCTAGGCTTGGGCGGAATTTCCGACCATTTTTGGAACTTTTTTCTGGCGCAAACTTTTATGAAAAATTAACTTTTGAATTTTTTTCTCCCGATACTTCCCGGAAAAAAAGTTGACAGTCGAGGTTGAGTTGAAAAAGTCAACAAAGTTCGAGGTTGAGTTGAAACAGTCGAGGTTGAGTTGAAAAAGTCAACAAAAAAAATTTGAAATTTTTTCCAGTTTTTTTCCTGTGAAAAAATTTTTTTTTATTTTTCGTGATTTTGGATTTTATGGAAGATTCTAATTTTCCTGAAAATCTTTAAAAAAAAATAACCAAAATTTTGATTTTGTGGTTTTTTAATTTGACCATCGGAAGAATTTCTGTGAAATAAATATTTCAAAAAAAAAATCGAGAAAATCACTCCCGGTCGGTCTTTGAAGGTCTACAGTATCCGTGGAATTACAAGTATCCGAGATAATACCTCTGACAAAAAAATATTATTTTATCGAAGTTTTGAAACAGGGAAATATTTAATTTGAAATTGTGCCATCTTCAAATAGTTTTATAACTAAGTTATGTCACAAGCCTGAAACAGTAAAAATTTCAAAAAAAAAAAATTTCCAAATTTCATGTATTTCAGCCATCAAACTTTACACAGAACCTCAAATCGATTGGACTTTACGATATTTCTTTACCCTCCAACAAACTTCCAAATTGGCTCGATTCTTCAAAAATTCAACTTTTAGATATTCGAGGAACAATCAATGATTCAACCGATATTTCTAGCCTGGATCAATTGGAAAAACTCGAACATTTTATGCTGAAAGAATCCAAAACCACAGTTATAAAAACACCATTTTTGGCCAGGTCTAGTCAATTGATATCATTGACTATTCAGTGTAATAGCATTAATACTATAGAGGAGGTGGGTTAGAAATTTTTCAGCTTTTTCTAAAATTTTTCTGAAAACAAGTTACATTTCTAGTTTTTTTGACAGAAAAAATGAACAATTTTTATTTGAAAATAGATACTGTTTCAAGATTTCTAGAAATACAAAAATACGAACACGTTAATTGGTAATATCATACTATGTAGAAATTGAGAGAAAGTGAGAGCTAAAAAAATTATTCACATTAGAGCGCATTTACTCTCCCCCTTTAATTTATGGAGAATTTTCCGAGAGGTTATTCAATCGAGTGACCGACATCTCACGGGAAGCCGGTTGCTATACTTTGTGTGTGATTTATGTCTGCGAGATCTAGAGACATCAGAGATCACGTTTTTTTTGTGAAAATTGATAAACCAAAAAAAAAAAACATATTTTTGAAATTACCGTGACCTCGAATAATTTCACCAAAAAAATTTGAGTTTTGAAAATTTCTCATCGATGAAAAAATGACGAACGTGAAAATAATTTCTTGTTTTTCTCTGCGTCTCTCTCTCTCTCTCTCCTTAGATTGACAAATTCCTCCATGCGCGGTTTGTCGGTACACTATTTTATTGGATGAATATTTTTCTCAAAAAATTTTGTGCTCAAAAAGTTTTTAAAAAATTGAGGTTTTTTGTACAAAGTAAAAACATCTACTCTATATTTTTTTTTGAAAATTTTTACTGTTTCAGTATGCTCTTATCTTTGCAGTTTGAGGTTCGTAAACATTGCACGCCAGTAAAAAAACTTCCAATAATAGTAAGAGACGCAGAGAAAAATACCAAAAAAAGTTGAAAAATCTTTGTTTCGAACTACGCACAAAATGATGTTGGCATTTTTTGAAATTTTGAAGTTTGAATGGTTCGGATTTGGGTCATTCTGGGCCGGAATTTTTGGGACAGGTTTGAACATTTTCTGACCAAAAAAATCAACTTGAAAAATAAATTTTTTTGAAAATTTTTACTGTTTCATTGTTTGGTTAACGTTGTAGTTGGAGGTTCAGAACTATTATGACAGGACATTCGAAAGTTCCAATTTTTCTATAAAAATTTCATAAATTATAATAAAAGTATTTTTTTGAAGAACGCATTCGATCATTTTGTGAATTTGAAGTTTCTCAACATGGCTGGCAATCAATTGGTCACTTTGCCCGATCAAATATTTGTCAAACTAACAAATTTGTTGGTTTTTGACATAAAAACGTGAGTTGTTAATTTTTACTGTTTCAAAAGTTTTTGAAATGTTAAACTCGAGAGATGAGTGCGCTAGGTGAACTCAAAAAATAATTTTTCCACAAAAATCTTGCAAAACTTGGTCATTTTAGTCACATTTTGGAGGGATTTGTCGAAACCTTGAAAAATCTCAAAAATTTACTGTTTCAAAAATATTTTGAAGTCCTGGTGAGTCAACATAGATTATTGTATTGAGTTTAAACGTATTGTGTTTTCATAGACGTAAAAAAAAGTTGGGATCAAAATAGAAATTTCTTTTCAAACCAAAAAACTTCTCGCGCACATGGTCTCGTCACGAAGGTGCACAGCGCGCAAAATTTATGATTTGAAAATTTTTTATTTCGACGCCAACTTTTTTTAAACGCATTTATTATAAGTCTTATATTATAAGGACCCCGGGCCTTGAGAAAGTCGTAAATTTCACCTCTGCAAAAAGGATAGTTGATCATATTCGCAGACGCGTTGCGTGTCTGCGTTGCGGTCAACTTTTCTCTCTGTCTTTTCGAGGTTAGTTGATGAATCGAACTTTTTCATTTTCTTAAAATTTTAGGGAAAAAAGTCCTTTTTGACCATGCCCCGATTCCAAAACTCGAAAAAAAACTTGAGAGATCCTTCAATCTTTTTCTGTCTGCGCTCTCTCCCTTCCCTCTACACCATTTTCCAGGTTCGACATCGCTTCCATGACACTTCGAAACTATGACGACACACTTTATACCTGCCAAGCTGGTCAATCACTAAACTCCTCGTTTCACCTAAACTCGATTCCAAAACTGGCAAACCCGGAAAATATCAAAGCGCTGGAAATTCGCGGGCAACAAAACTTCAACTTTTCAATTTTACCCGATTTCAAAAATTTGGCAATTTTGAATATCGGCAATTTGGGAATCACATCGTTGACGGGTTTGAGGTTGGAGAAATTGTGTAGTTTGGAAGACTTGAATGTGTATGATAATCCGTTGAACTCGACTGGATGGATGGATGAGAAATTGTTTTATAATGTGAATTTGTTGAATTTTAGGATGGGCAGGGCTAGCAAGGTGAGTTGTCAGAAAAGTACTGTACTTTTTACCCCATAAAATTTGAGTTTAAAAAATTTTTGAAGAGTTTTTTCGGTAGGCCACGCCCACAAAATGGTGTGTGATTGAGAAATTCGCGAAAATTTAAGAAATTTTTTTTTGGAAAAATTTACTGTTTCAGAGTTATCTCATAAGTCAAAAAACAAATTGGTCAGTAATTCTTCGCCTAATTCCAAAAATTTTTTTTTCAAGCAAAATTGAAACTGAGATTTTTTCTCGAGAGACAGAGAAAAAAAAGCAAAATCCAGCAATGAACCACACACAAAGTATAGCACCACGCTTCCCGTGAGATGTCGGTCACACGGTTGAATGACCTCTCGGAATATTTTGAGAGAGAGAGAGAGAGAGAGAGATAAGAGCGTGTAATGTTTTCGAAATTTTCCAAGATTTTCAGAAGATTACAATAGAAGAAGATTAATACTACCGAAATTTCTTCTGAGAAATTAAATTTATCTTGAAACAGAAGATAAAATGAAAAAAAAAATGAAAAACGCTAAACTTGTCTGCGTCTCCACTCTCTCTCTCTCTCTCCTCCTTGCAATTTTTCATTGAGATGAAAAATATTTTCAAGATTGTGAATGCTATCAAAACTTCTCCACAAAGTTTAAATTCACCTTGAAACAGTAAGATTTTCAAAAAAAACAAAAAAAAAAATTTTTTTTGTTTTTTTTTTTTGAAAAATTTACTGTTTCAGAGTTCTCATAAACAATGGCAACAATTAATGCATTTATTCATCAAATTTGAAAGCACAAGTAGATACAAAATCACAGATTTTTCCAGATTGTCGATGTTCCAAACTCTCTTATCGCTTTCATGCGAACCTCCAGTCAAATTCAATACAATGTTCCACTATCTCTGATTTGGTGGCTCGATTTCCTAGCAACAAAGGGTTGCTATTACGGTGAGCCGAGTTCTCTGCGCTCTCTCTTTCCTGCATACTCTCTAATTTTCTCGCCTTTTTTTAGACACTGTTCAAAGCGCTACAATGTATGGATACGTAATTCAAAATACTTCATGTACAAATTTCGTTGAATCATCTCTTGAAGCTATCAGAACTATGGAAATGGTGAAAATGGATACCCAATGTGTATGAAAATCGAAAAATAAATACTTCATTTTGTTAAATATTGTTCAATTCAAACATTTGAAGTCGGGGCCGAAGTTTCGGCGGCCACGGCCAAGTTCATCTTGGCTGGCGAGACGACTCGAGTGTCAGCTGGTTGGAAAAATTGGCTGAATGGTGGAAGACGCATAAAACCGCCGAAAACTTGGCCAAACAAATTTTGAACGGACGAGAGGAAATTGTTAGGGCTGAACGGGTCTGCAAAGTATATTTGAGTGCGTTGCGGTTGCGTCGCGTCGCGATTACTTACACGAAATCAATCCTTGATTACTGTAGTCTTCGAGGATTTGCTTGTTTTCACCGGACATTCGAGATTTTGCGATGAATTTCGATAGTTCGGCGGGGTTTTGAATCAATTGAGAAGAGGCGAAGAGAACGAAAGAGAAAAGGAGGAGAATTGACATTTTTTCAAGTTGAATTTTTGGATTTGACAATACCCCTTTTATATGGGAACACGCTCTTTGTCCAGGATTTGTTTTTATTTTTCGAATTAGACGAAAAATCGACCTGTTCAAATAAACACATTTCTCCCTCTCTTTTCTATCTCTTTCTCTCCCCTCTGCAAGTGTTAGCAATCAACACAACCAGTTTCGAGAAGCGCGTGGCCTAGTGGTTAGCGCGTTTGACTGCTAGCCGAAAGGCCGCGTGTTCAATTCTACCACGTGGCTATGATGTTTTACTCATCTGTCAGTCCACTGAGTCCTTTCTGACGATAAACATAATCCGAGTACCTGAGCACGTTTTTGCTTTATTTTTTTTAATTCACCCGTAAATTTTTGCTAAAAATGGGAATTAGTTGAGAATCGTATGATCGAACTTGAAGATTAGGAAGTCTAGAAGGTATATCCGACGCAAATAATCGCGAATCACTGGGCTTTTATCGATTTGAGACTGAACTTGAGTGTGAGCATCAGAATCGAAAGTAGCATGCTTTGTTTCGCCTTCAAGGGCTGATTTTCGAATGAAGGAGAGGGTGGAATTTGGAACGTTGGATTCTCTGGAAATTTGGAATTTTTTGGTTTTTCAAAATTAAAAATCCACCTAAAATACTCCAACAACTGATCAATCCCATCGTGTCGTTTAGCCGGATCAGCTGACAATTTGACAATTTTGTATTGCTCGAAAAATCGGCCAAATTCACAATTCCACGAAAGTGGCGCTGCGTGTCGATCTTCGTATGATGGCTTGAGACGAGACTGACCGGATGAGTGGATCAGATATCGATTATATTGTCGGATGAGGAAACATGTCACATTTCCGCGACAATCGTAGCATTGTTTGCGATTTGGGAATTTGTTCGCTTCGCTGAAAACGTACAATTTTTTTTTTCAAAATATTTTTACTGTTTCAAAATTCATACAAATTTCGGACCGGAATTGTGTTTTGTTCATGCCATCTATAAAACGTTCATGCCATCAATAAAAAATAAAAAAAAAGTTCAGAAACCTGCTCATAGGAGATAGGCTTTGGTCAGGTTTTTTTCATCAAGTCCATCAAAAAAGCTCGGCCCGAATTCCGGACTGTGAAAATACAGAATTTTTCAGATTAAAATCGAAAGTTTTCAAGAAGAAATGACCATAAAAACAGAATTTTCCTCCATTCTGAAAGAAGAAAATAAAGATATTTTGAAACAGTAAAAATTTTTTCGGTTCGGAAAAAAATCGGGATATCTCACAGTCTTTAGTTTTGTACATTTTTTCGAGGACAAGTTATTCCTAGAGATTTCAAAAAAAAAATGGTCTAAATATCCAGAAATTCAGAGTTTTCCGGTTTCGGTTCCTCCCAAGCTTACTGTGGAATCTATTTTTTGAATTTGACAAACTTATTTGAAGCAAAAAATTTTCCAAAATTTTTACTGTTTCAAGAAATTATGATAATTTGGATCTTGGATACACAATTAGTTTTTCGCAAGCGCAATGGTAAAAAAAAATAAATATTCGTCAAAACTATCATAATGTTTGTCCCTTTGAACACCACAGTTCAAAACGAACTCGATCATGTCTGACTCACAAAATACATTTGTTGGAGAAGAACGAGATGAAACGCGAAATCGGATTTCGAATCACAACAATTTTGGAGAACGTATGATGCGCTGCGCCCATTGTCCATTTTACCTCGTTGAGACGACGATATTCGTTTTTGTCGGCGCAATATCTGGAAAAAACAACGAGTTCGCAATAGAGCGCACTTTCTCACTTCAAACAAACAAAGCTATAGAGAAACTTGTGATGCAAACATTTTCCGGGATATATTTTGTGTGTTGTCAGAAATGAACAAAAAAAAATCTGATTTTTGAAGGATGAGAAAGGTCACGTTTTCTTTTTTTTTTTTGAGGAAAAAATTACAAAGTGAAATTTTCTCAAAACTTGTGATTTTTATGAAAATTTTGAAACAGTAAATTTTTTGAAACTTCGATTTTCTTGTGATACAAAGAATAAAAGAGGAAGATTTTTTTTTCATTTTTTTTCAAGAATATTTTAGAGGTAACTTCCTACTTTTAGATCGTCTAAAAAAAGTTTGATAAGACAACTTTTCAATCTTTTAAATAAGCAAATCAAGATGTATTGATAACTGATGATTTTTTCAAAACTTGAAATCTATTTGAAAGAGTGAAAAATTTCAAAAAAAATTTTAAACATTTTTGTGGACACAAAATGTTTATCTATTTTTTTTTATTTTCTCTTTTCTGAATAGGCCAAAAAATCAGGCCTAGAGCATTTTTTGCTCATTTTTTTGGCCAGGTCAATCAAAAAGTGGGTCAGCTCGAAAATCGGACCCGGTTCAAGATTTCTGGTGAGATGGCTACAAAAATGAATTCAGCAACAGAAAATCTTTTCCAATTTTGTGGGTCCGGGTTCTATTTTCGAGATGGGTAATCATTTTTTGATATTTACCCTAAACGATGACTTTGTATCCAAGTTTCAGAAAATCAAAAAATTTATGTTTATTATTTGAAACAGTAATTATTTTCGAAATTTTTTTTTTCATAATATTTTTTTTTATAGAATGAAAAATACTAGTTAGTTACAAAATTTTCATCAAACCTGATCTTTTTTTTATTCTTTAAATTGGCCGAAAAATCGGGCCTGGAGCATTTTTTGCTCAAAAATCGGACCGGGTCCGAGATTTTCAGTGAATTACGCTACAAAATCATCTCAACATCAAAAATCTATTCCAATTTTGCGGGCTGATCTAGTGAGAATCTCAAAAAACGGGCCGGGCTCAGTTTTTGAGCTGGGTCAATTTTTTTTTCGATATTGTTATTTAATGACGATTGCGTATCAGAAAATCAAAATTTTATGTTTGATACTTGAAACAGTAAATTTTTCAAAAATAAAGTTTTTTTTATAATCATTTTTTTTTATTTTGAGATGAAAAAAAAGTTAGTGGACACAGATTGTTGGTGAGTTTTGAGCTTTAAAAGTGGACCAAAATTTTTTCTGAAATACCAGGTTCAACAGCAAAATTCTATTCCAATTTTCAGGGCTGATCTGACGTCATAAGATGGTTTACCTTGGTTTCAGAAAACCATAAACTTATTTTTGATACTTGAAACAGTAATTTTTTGAAAATATTTTCTAGGTTTTTTCTGGGTACTAACCTTCTACTCCAAACCTCTAGAATACTCCGATTATTCCCTATAAAATCTTCCGTATCATAGAGAACACACGAAATGCCACTCATCAATGTTGACATTGACTTTTTGATGCGACAAATCGATAAATTGAACTTGGGTGCAACCTAAACACACTTTTTTCTCTTTTTTTTATTATTTTTTTTGTCCTCACCGCATATTCTCTGTCAAAATCGATAAACGGAGGGATGAGCGCTGCAAAAAATTGGAATTTTCAAATTTCGAAAAATTTTCGGTCCCACGTTTGCCTTTCAGTTCCGCCTCATTCATTGTGACTTTTATAAGGTTTTGAGAATTTTGTCGAGCCATTTCATAAAACCTCGAAGTTTGATAAGTTTTGAGACTTTTTATGAGATTCTGAGAATCGAGAAAATAATATGATGAGATTGAGATGGCACCGAGGAGAGAGATTGTTGTCGCGAAACATTTTGACATTCTGAATGACATATTAGATGTATATAACTGAAGAACGAAAATATGGAGAGATTTATGGATTGTTTGAAACAGGGATAATTTTCAAAAATTTTTGAGAGAGATAATAAAATAGGTCAAGATTTTTCTCGTTTTTTTGTTGTTTTTCGAAAATTTTAAATCTGCGCTAGTAGGAGTTCAAAACGAACTCGATCATTTATGAATCATTTGAAACAGGGATAATTTTCAAAAAAAAATTTTTTTCAATTTTTACGCCAAAACATAATTTGTAAAACGTGAAAAAAAAATTTGACGTCAAAATTGAAATTTTCTAAAAGTTTCTTTTTCAAAAACACCAAACTTATTTTATGAAACAATTGTTAAGTCTAATACTGAACAACTGAATAACAACAATTTATGAATTTTTTGAAACAGGGATAATTTTCGAAAAAAAAATACTGTTTCAAAGTTTATTCAAATTTTGAGCGCAGTGTTTTGCTCGATAATTGAACATGATCCGATTGTCTTCAATTTTTTTGCTGCGCGATTTTCGATTTTTTTTTTGAACGCGTGAGTCTACACTGAAGAAATTTTCTACTTTTAAAATTTTTAGAGACAATTTCGTCAACACTGTATTACATAATAACCCGAAATATTCATGAATTATTTGAAACAGGGATAACTTTTTGTGATCAAAAAAGTTTTCAAAATAATTTTATCGAAAATACATTGAGTTTCTTTTTACAAAAAAACCCCAGTTTTGTTTTGTTGACAATTTCAGATTTTACACAATTTTTTTTATCATGAAAATGTTCTAAATAAGTTTTGAAAATAATTACTGTTTCATTTCGATGAATAGTCTTACGGATTTAGATATGACTGAGAAAAGATGTGTGCAATATTGCGTCGTTTATAGAGTTTTTCGAATTGCTGAGTTTGTTCAATAGAGCGCACAAGACTATGCTGAAATTTAGTTTTTTGATTTTTTAAATTTGCCAGTTTTCCTGAAAAAATTGGCTTTCGAGAGTCTGCAAACAGTTTATGAATTTTTTGAAACAGTAAAAATTTTCAGAACAAAGGTCAAGGTTCACTTAATTTTTACGAAGAAAAATTTTATTCGTTTTCTAGGCATTTTTTGGTGGAGTAGGAATATTTGCGAAACTTTAGAAAAAAATGTTTATGAGACTTTTTTGTTGGAAATTTTTACTGTTTCAAAGAAATTTCAAATATATCGGCTTATGAATTCTGGTGTTAATTTGAATGTACTGTTTTGAACAAAATGAAAAAATTGAGAAATGTTGGGTTGCAACGAAAAAGTATTCCAAATTGTATGTAAGTAAAGACAACTTGGTATATAATTCTTGTGAAACAGTGAAAATTTTCAAAAAAATTATTTTTATATTTAAAATCTTTGAAAAAGCTTTTAAAATGAAGAATCCCACGCTAAAAATTATGATATCAAAACACAAAAAAAATTGTAGACCAAAACAAAAGTTGGTTTGTCCTCCGCGCCAATGATGAGGGTAAACGAGCGAGGCGTTGTTGTTCGACTAATCCGGATTGTGATTTTCGAAAATTGAAACAAATCACAAAATATTTCAAATTTTCCCCGCCTCGTTGGTAAAGATCATCTATATTTTTTTAGCGCGTGAAATTCTGAATTTTTTTTTTTTTGAAAAAATCCCTGTTTCAAAAAATCTATAACTTTCTTCAAGTTGGTTCTGTAATCGATAGTCAATAATGAGAACTTAGAAAGTATAGACGCAGAGAAAAAAGGTGTGAGACACACTGTGTCTCGTACTCTCTCAAAAATTGATTTATTCATAAACCCTTGTTATAATATAGTTCTTTAGCGTTGGTTTTGGAGCGAAGTTCGGGTTCGAGCTGATCGATTGGAAGCTGAAAAAAGTTTTTGCTTAGATTTTTTGTAAATTCAAAGCGGAAAATTTTCTCCAGGCCTTTTTTTCAATGTATTTCTCACAGACAATTTCATAAAATGTGAATAAATAGGCTCTCCCTGAGAAGATTTTCCGAAACAAGACATGCAATTCAACATTCTCCTCCTCATCACTGCTCTTTTTGCCATTCCCTTCGGAGCACAAGCCGAGCTGAGTTACGGAGCCGGGTGTATCAATTCCGGATGTGAAGTCGGTACTTTTTGTGATGAGGAAATGGATGTTTGTGTTTATAAATTGGTAAATGAGTAACTCGAGTAATTTATTTGTGAAAAAAAAGTTGGCAATACTCCTGGTTTTTTTTGAATGTCAGGAACAAATCTTTTCAAGATTTGAAGCAAGAAATGAGAAATTTCTAATTTGAAGGTAGGCCTGAAAAAATCGCCTTGAAAGCGATCCGACCCGAAAATGCGAATTTCGCAAGCAGACCCAGGCCGGATCGAAAATAACGGAAATCTCAATCCTGAACTACAGTAACCTACGGAAAATACAACTTACATGCGGTAAGAGTTGGCGAAATCGGATTGGAACTTTTTTCTACGATGCTCTGTTAAAGGAATACTTTTTTTTTCAATAAAAGTTTTTTTTCAAAAATGCACACTGATTTTATTGAAAACTCTGGAGCGATAACTTGGTATATATTTGGTTATAGTGAAACAGCATCCGGATCGAAATATTTGTCACAAAATATTTCGATTTTTTTCCCCCTGTTGGTAGAGATCATCTATTTTTTTTATCTTGTGAAATTCTTAAATTTTTTTTTTTTTTTTTTTTGAAAAAATCCCTGTTTCAAAAAACCATATATTTTCTTCTTGTTGGATCTGTAATCACTAATGAAGATTTAGAAAGTATAGACGCAGAGAAAAAAGGTAGGAGGGACACACTGCGTCTCGTACTCTCTCAAGAATTGATTTATTCATAAACCCTTGTTATAATATAGGTGAAAAGGTCACGTGTGTATTATTTCCACGTTCGTTTTTTTTTAAAGAAGAATTTAATGAAAAATGTTTTTCTATAATTTTCTCGGAAGTTCCCAAAATATTTAACAAAGATGAAAATACTAAAATTCTCGAAAAATTTACTGTTTCAAGTTGTGTTAAAGGTTTTTGACATCGTTCGAAGATAGCTATGTATATTGTACATTTCATGTTGAAATTTTCAAGTGAAAACCTTCGAGGAAACTCAAATTTCTGCCAGGTTTCAGTTTTTTGTCGTCTTTTTTTCCCGAAAAGCAGGCTTGCTGAGATCAGACGTCTTCTACAAAATCAATAAACAAGCTGAATTCTTTACTGATTAAAGATCCATCAAGAAGAAATATATAGACTCTTTGAAACAGGGATTTTTTCAGAGTTTCATATTTTGGAACATTTTCTCTAGACATTATTTTTAATGTAGTTCTCACAGACAGCTTCAAAAAATGTGAATAAATAGGCTCTCCTTGAGAAGATTTTCCAAAACAAAACATGCAATTCAACATTCTTCTCATCATCACTGCTCTTTTTGCCATTCCCTTCGGAGCACGAGCCGAGTGTCCCTGGTACGGATGCGGTATGGATGGTTATTGTCATGAGGAAAGGAATGAATGTTATAAACGTCCTCCTTAATGAGTAACTCGAGTTATTTATTTGTGAAAAAAAAGTTTGCAATACTCCTGGTTTTTTTTGAATGCGGGATTTTGAAAAAGTACAGTAATATCGATGCTGTTTTGGACTTGAAGGGTCGTTTAGACGGTGACTCGTTTTGTTCAAAGCAGCTCGAAAACGAAAATTTCGCAAAAAGGCCCAGGCCGGACTGAGAATAACGGAAATCTCAACCGTGAACTACAGTAACCTGGAGGTCGAAATCAGAACTTTCCAAATATCTAGTGAAGCAGTAAACTTTTTTTTTAAATCTGAACTTTACGATCTCAAAACACGTTTTTGTCGTTGTATGTCAGCGCCAATGATGAGGGTGAACGAATCCGAATTGTGATTTTCGAAAATTCGAACAAATCACAAAATATTTCAAATTTTCCCTGCCTCGTTGGTAAAGATCATCTATATTTTTTATCCTGTGAAATTCTGAAATTTTTTCAAAAAAATCCCTGTTTCAAAAAATCTATATATTTCTTCTTGAAGGATCTGTGATCGATAATGAGAGCTAAGCGTAAGAGAGACGCAGAGAAAAACTGTGATACACACTGCGTCTCGTACTCTCTCAACAATTTATTTGTTCATAAACCCTTGTTATAATATAGTTCTTTAGCGTTGGTTTTGGAGCGAAGTTCGGGTTCGAGCTGATCGATTGGAAGCTGAAAAAAGTTACTGTTCAGAGCAATATTTGAGAGTGAAAGAGACGCAGAGAAAAAGCCAAAAATAGTCAATTTATTCGGATTTTTTAAATTGAAAACAAATTCTGGTTTATGATCAAAAGTATCATAATCCGCAAAATAGTTTTCTCGGAAGTTTTCATAATTTTAAGAAAGCTGGATTAAAAGAATAACTCAAAAATTGACTGTTTCAATCACATACAAAGTATAGCACCTTGTTTCCCGTGAGATGTCCGTCACACGGTTGAATGACCTCTCGGAAAATTCTCAAGGGGAGCAAATTCGCTCTGATGATCATTATTCCATTTTTTTTTATTTTTTCGTACTAAACAACTTGAAAAATGCGTTTATAATATTTTCACGTTCTTTTTTTTAATAAGGAAAATATTGAAAAACTGAGATTTTTCGAGAAATGAACTGAATTTCTCGGGGAAAAATCCGCACCCTCGTCGCTCCGTGTGCGGCGTTTTTTTCTCATATCGCACATGTGCGACAAGAAAAATGGGTGATTTTGTGAAAAAAAAGAGAGAACAAAAATGTCGCACTCTGTGCGACATTTTTCTCGATTAATTTCTATTGTCGCACTGTGTGCGACAAAAATTGAAAGTACTGTACACAAAGACGCATGACATATTGTTGTGTGGTCTCGAAGAGGCGACCGTTGCTGTTCGTTTTTCGAATTGTTTCTTTTTTTTTGTTTTTTTTCCCATTTTTCTCAATTATTTGCAACTAGTGAACGTGATAAGTAAATTTAATTGTGTAATTCATTATCAAGATGAGGGTAACTAAGCTCGACATGTAAAATTTAGCGTTTAACAAAAAAAGAGACGTCTAGAACTTTTTAACTCATGTAAATAAAAAATAATGTTATTTTCGTTCAGATGAAGCCATTTTGATACCACGTTGGTCACCGCTGATCATGATGAAAATTTTCTTCCTCTCCAGATTGCTTTTTTAAAAGCTTTTTTTCAGCATTTCCATTTGGAAAACTACAACTATGGTGAGAAGAAATTGATGAAAGTCGAACGAAGTTATGTTTCAGGATTTTGATAGCAATATATTGGAGGACAGCGAAGACAGTGAGTATCAAATCGAAACAGAGGAAGAAGAGGAATCTACATCAGCGACTGTCGCAGGTATTTTTTAACCGAATTTTCTGGGAAAATACGATATTCTTTGTGTAGCTTCTGGATTAGTTTTCGCTTCTCACCACGGAAAAATAATTGAATAGGTCCATTAAGAACGTGGTTGTTGAAAGAATGCACGAGAAACATTTTTTTTCCAGCAGGCGCAGCAACAACAACAAATAATTGTCCATTTCGTTGCTGTGAAGGTGAGTACAGCGTAAATCAAAAAACACTTGCTCACATATAACGTCGTTGACAAAACTTACTCGTGAAGGGGGTTGTAGAAATAGTTTACATTAAATTTTTCAGAGCGATATAATTCTTCTGATGAATCGTCAGATGATGAAGAAGATGACGATATGGTTGGCGAGAGCGACGAGAGCGACGATAACATTCCTTCATTTCATGGCGACAGTGACAACGATAGTATTGACAGATCTATTCAAGAAGCCAATTATGGTGATTCCGATGAAGAATTTGAACCGATGATATTTGGAGATGAAAATGTACATTTTCGAGATAATGAAGATATTACTTCATCATCTGAAAGTCATCTAGGTGAGTTAACATAATTTTGTAAAAATATTGGTTTTTTTCTTGAAAAAGCAAAAAACTGTGCATTGTGACCTTATTTTTTCCAAAAAATTTAAATCATTTTCCATTGAAAAAAAATTGGGAGTGAAAACTATCGGAAACAAATAGGAAATAGTGGCAATTCTCTATTTAGAAAAATTAAGATCAAATTGCACAGTTTTTTTTGCTGCATTTTTTTTCCTAAATTGCACATCGCATCAGTATCAAGGTGTTTGTTTTTTTTTTGCTTCAGTTTAGTAACAGTTTCATTTTCCCTAATTTTAGACGCCGCATAACTGACGCGGTGGACAAAATAGAAAAAAAAAACCTACAGCGATTTTCATTCGTATTGAATTATTTTCCAGACACTTCTAAAAAACTGGTCGCTTATTTTCTAATAAAGTACGCAATTTCAAGAAACCAATTAGAGGATATGATTGGTATGATGAATATTGTGTATAAATCGCATTGCCCCGTTGACGTAAGTTCTCTAAATTTGTCTCATCACCAGTTTTATGCTTAGGCGACAAGTATTTGGACTTATGTACAAACATTAGGAAATAGATTTGTAAGTGAAAAGCTTGTTTATTGTAAACATTGCCGGTCGAAACTGACGAGTAGCAACAAATATCATTGTTCAAATAGTATGTGTTATAGGAGCAGGTAGTAATAATATTGTTTCAGAAGTCTTCACATATAATTTTTCTAGCAAAATCGTGAAGAATGGATCTTCAACAACACCGAATCGGGTTGTTTATTATGACTTCGAACAGCAGTTAAGAATGCTATTGAAGCCAAATTTAAATGAAATAATCAGGAATCACGAAAAAATTCATCAAAATGAGCAGGTGTTGTGTATACGTCGTTTCGAATTTCAATTTGTTCTATAAAAAATCTATTCAAGGTAATTTCCCACAAAGATGTTCGTGCTATGCCAGTATACAAAGAAAAAATAGAAACTCCTGATCAATTCAAGGAGAACAAGTTGGTTGTTGTTATGACATGCTCGTTTGATGGAGCTAGACCGGCTAAACTAACGAAGTAGGTGTCATATTTTATTGTTCCCGTTCAACGCATGTTTGACTTAATTTTGAAGACGAGAGATTACGCCGTTAGTTTTTCGAATAGAATCATTGGAAAAATCTATTCGAAACAAGGAGGAAAATTTTATATTATCTACTATTCATATATCTTCCCAAGGCGTGAAAAAAGAAGACATGGAGCTGTTCACGAGAAGGTGTGTTCAATTTGGTACAAACTCGATTGAATTAGTTTGTAGATTCATTGAAGAATACGAAAATCTGGTGTTCAACGGGTTTGAAATGAATCACGAAGGTGTCGATTGGAAAATCCATATCAATGTTCTCGGTGTGCTCAGTGACATGAAAGTGAGTTTAGTGAAACAATGTTTCGATAACAAAGATATGCATTTTGAGATAAAATGTTTAAAAATTTAAAAAAAAAAACAAAAAAACCTATCGCAGTTGTTCTGACACACAAGACAAAAAAATAACTAAAGTTCTATGCAAACGTATGAAAAGACTTTCAAACTCAGTGAACCCATATGTATGTTTTCAGGGGGCTAGGTGTATTAATGGATTGCCGGATTGGCAGAAATTGCAAGGATGTTCTGTTTGCACCACGACCGGAGAACGTAACTATTCAGTTGTCTCCTTCAATTCACTAACCGATTCTCCACTTCGGACTGTTGCTTCTTGCATGGATGATATGAAGAAAAAACTGAATGGGCACGTTGAATCCGGTGAGTTTTGCTATTTTCATCAAGTCGGTTCAAATATATCACAATTAGTTTTCTTAACATTTTACATTAAGATTTTGGTTCCGTGACAGACCAGAAAACTAACTTTTTCATGGAAAAACTACAATTTTTTTGGAAAATGTCACAGTACTTAATCCTTTCTTATAGAAACTTTAATCCTTTCTAATAAAAAATTACAGTACTTCACTTATTTTTTGACACGCTGTAATCTCCTACAAATGGGATGATGACATCCGTAAATGAATATTCCACAACTTTCACTCAAAAACTCCGTACTTTGTTTGAAACCCCACTTTTAAATACAGAAAAACAAATAAATTCGAAGAAACATGTAGTTTTTTGTTTTTGGGTCTCGGCACGATGAGACGTTTTCCTCGTTTTTTGTTTTACGAAGCGTCAAAAAATTGATGGAATACTGTAATTTTTCGACATATTTTGACATCACCTGCATTGCTTTTTCAATTTTTTCCTGTTTTTTTTAACATACATTTTATTAACTGAATAACCCTATTAGGTCAGGTGTGAGAAAAACTAAAACTTTTAAAAAATTCCGCATGGTTTCGTAATGTCGCGGAGCCGGGGGTTTGTGTTTCAAAAATAACTTGTGAAATATTGGTTGTGTTTCATGATGAAAAAAAACTAATAATTGAAGAAATCCCACATTAAAAAATTTCCTAATGTTTTCACAATGCATCTATTTTTCTATATTACTGCAAATTTGCTTGGTACTTCGTGGCTGTCTTACTATTTCTGGATTTGTTTCATATCCGGAAAGAAGGAGTTGTGAAAAAAGCTGTCAAAGGTATGTCTTCGAAAATAATCAGCTATTCACTGACCGTCTTGAAGAAATTGTGCAAAGTCAATGGGAATGGTCAAAATTCAGAGATGCGCGGAAAGAACCAGTTGAGATGGCTGTTGAGGATACAAAGTCACTGACAAATGAGACGAGTATTCTTACAGTTAAATCAGTAGCGTATGCAACAGGATCGCAAATCCAGGCGGTATCCATTAACTGCATATTCCAGAAAACTAATATTTTAATATACTAGATTGGCATGATAGCTTTGCCCTTGGCTTCACTTACGCGAAGTTTCATTGATCCAACCTACTCTTACTATCTCCTAAGTATTTTGTCAGTGTTATGGAATGAAGAAGAAGTGTCCACATATGATGATATTCGAGAAATACTTTCTCTTGGGTTTCAACTTTACGTCTCAAAAGAACCAAAACATGTAACATTGAAAGGGCACGTAAGTAACAGTGCTCATCACAAATTCTAAAGTTATTTCCACAGGCATTTTTCAAGCATCAACTTATGCACCTAACGACTTACGGCGTGAGGTTTGACATGGAACCATTCGAGAAACTGCATTCAAAATTTCAACAAAATATCAACATAAAAGGAACGAATGTGTTCGATACGTATGGCTCGAGGTTTGTTAGAGGGAGAAAAAGTGTTCTGAAAAAAACAAAAATGAAACATAGTTGGATCAAACGTTCAAGACACAACTTGCGTCTCCCTTCCTTTCCTCAATTTGTGTTTTTTTTTCAGATTCCTTGCTAAATCATTTCTAACATCATCGATCAAGTCAATGTTATCGACAAAGGAAGGATATCATCGAGATGTAATCGCCGCGCTGCTGTTCAGAGAGTTCGTGAAAATTTTTCAAAAAAAAAAACGTCCATACTGATTTCTTCGAGATAATCACTTTTAACCTGTTTCCAGCTTTTTCTAGTCTGGGCTGAGAGCCTGATTCGGACGTTTTTTTAATTGAAAATATTCAGTTTTCTTCAATGTAACAACAAAACAAGAATTAACTTTCAGATCGTCGTCGCCGTTTGGAATTATCAATTTCATTCCGGCGGAAAATCTATCAGACAGTCATCGTGCCATTTTGGAAAATTATTGCAATTTATCTTCAATAACAAAATATGGGTTCGTCTTCAAATCAGAAATGTAGCTATATCCTCAAAATATATTTTTTCCAGATCACGTGTTCATGTAGAGAAAACAAACTTAAAATCGATCAAAATTGACACAAGTTATTGGAGAGAAAAATCCACATCTTCATCAATTTTCCGAAAAAAAACGAGAAATGGAATGAAATTCATGGAAGCTTTGTTATTTTTCGAAATCTTCGGGCAAACCAAAGTGATTGTGAACGTATATGATGTTGTGCCTTTCAAACAGTTAGTCATCAAATTGTTCGATGATGTCAAAAGTTCGCAATCGCCATCAATCGTCGATATTTGTTCCGGCCTGAACAAGAGGTTCGAAAAGATAGATTGTCCATTCGAAAAAGTATTGGGGACGCGCACAGAAATTCATGATGTTACCGATATTGTGAGTGGTGCCGTTATCGTCCCATTTGAGAACGATGAATTTTTAACGGTTTATCACTGAAACTTTTGTTTTACGCAAGTATTATTTTGAAAAATGAAGTGTCTTTTTATTTAAACTCCGTTTTTTTGTGGTCTTCGTTGTTCCGGGTTAACCTCCCGTTGTATCTTTTTGTTTTGATTCGAATGAAAATCTATATTTCAGACATTAAGTGTTCGTATTGAAAATGGCGTCCGAGAACAACGGTGAGTTCGTTTCTCTTTCACGTGAAGAATAAAGTTATCAACATTTTGAATTTGAAAGTTGGTGACTTTCCATATTCGAATATGAAGTTTTTCGTAATTAGCAAACAGAAACTTTTCCAGGAGCTGCCAAAGAATATGTCACAATGACAAACGTCCATCATTCAACACCGTCACGGCATGCTCATGAACCTGAAGGGCCGCCGCCACCGCACATTCAGCCACCACCCCATTTCCAGCCGCCGCCTCATTTTCCACCACCCGCGTTTGTCCGCCCACCGCCGCCGCCAACGCAACAACCTACACAACCATACCAATATTTTTATCCTTCCCAGTATTATCATCCGGATTATCATGGATATCCAACCGCGTCCGGACATCCTAATCAGTCTCCTTCGCCACCGGTTCCAACCCCACCACCTCAACCAAATCCATCGGTTGAGATATCAGGTAGAGCACAATCATTGTATCGCCAACCCTTGCCAAAAGTCGGTGAGTATTTTCAAAATATTTATTTTCCACTTTCTTATGGTGTGCAAAACAAGGAGAATGCGAAAACTGTCAATGAAGAACTCGCAGAGTAGTGAGACGTTCAGAAAAATCAGTGAAAAAATTAATGACAATAGAATCATCTAGGAAAAATTAGCCAAAATTACGTCTATATATTCAAACAAAACAGTATTATTTCAGTTTTTTTTGTTGTTGCAAAATCCAGAGAAAATTTTCAAAAATTTCATTCAAGTAGAATACTGTAACTTTGAGTTTTTCATTTTTTCATCACCCAGTATTCATTTCTCATTTCAAAAGTTAGCGACTCCTAAAAATAATATAATATTTTTCCGAAATGCGTGTGTGTGTTTGTTTTTTTTGTCAGTGGTGCATCAGATTACGATATTCTCGAGGAAAATACTGCAATTGTGTCGCAAGCTTTGCGCCGCTTTTTTCTATTGTTGCAATCTTCCGCCGAAAAGATACTTGAACAAAAAAAATTACAGATGACTTTGCAAAAATGATTTGTAATCACAAACTGAAGGCTCTGCCTTTTGGGGAAATGTGTATTACTGCTGCTACAAATAACTTCCCCCAATATGCCATCACAATCGATGTAAGTTAAATGAATTTGAAGTCAAACTCAAACAAAATGTTCAGAAGTTTGTCAAAGAGCGAAGTGCAGACATTGTCGATTTCGATATGAACGAGGCGTGTTACAAACCGGAAAATGGAGCTACGCTTTCCGTTGCAGGTGGTATTATGGTGAGTTTCTGTTTTTAGATAAGTTTAGAGAAAAATTTAAAACATACTTGAAAAATGTTTTTACAATATTTTCCAGTTGAAAGTTTTGGCGAGAAATCAAGTAAGGATGAATAAGCAGATGAAATTGGCGAAGATGGAAGATTTCAATAGGGTCGGGTCGAGTAACAAGGTCACTACGTCGCTGTGCTGCAATTTGGCGCCGCCTTTCAAGGTATGTTCGATTACTTAAAAAAAACAAAATCTGTTCATACAAAATTTTTTATTAATATTTATATAAAAAGAAATATATTGGCAATGCGTGCAACGGAAAAAAATATCCAAAAATTTTGGGCGGGACCTTTTTCGGAATGTCGGACCATTTTCGGAACTTTTTTTAGGCTGAACCTTTTCCGAAAATTTTTGCCAAAGCATTTTTCTGGCGAGACTTCTTCGAAAAAAAATTTCGGAGCTTTTTTCAGTCGGAACAACATATTTTCGAAACTTTTTAAGAATTTTTTTCGGAATATAACTAGTTGTGTCCAATAATTATATCTACATATTCCCTGAAACTGAACATATGCAATTCGGAAAGAAAACAGTTTTACTGCGGGAATAATTTTCACACTCTTGAACTTCCAGCAATTGTGTGATTTCTAAATATCAGAAAGGACTAAAAATTAGTAAATATTGAAGTCCTGCTTCTCATAAAAGTCAATGCCAGTCTGCCGCGATGTTAGCTATACTGCGGCGATGGTGTGCGACACTGCAGCGATGGTGTGCGATACTGCAGCGAGAGTGACGGCTTAGCCGGACTGTTGTTACCCTGTGCAGCCTAGCGCGAGATAATGCCGTGCTGCAGCGAGGTAGCAGCAGAGTGGCATTCTTAGGATTTTTCTTTTATTCTTTCTTTCAATTTCTTTCATTTGTTCAGTTTTTTTCACTGAACGTATGTGTTAGCGTTATTTTTCTTATAGGTAATAAATTGTGTTTTTCAGGTCGTTCTTTTTGATATGTCTTCGATCAAAGTCATGCCAGTAGTCGACAACTTTTGAGTGAAATAGGAAAATTTCAAAGTTATCAAGTGAGTTGATTTCGTTTCTTTAGAGAATGAATTTACTATAAAAAAGGTTGTTAGTACAAAAATTATGTATTCCAGAAATCAACACGTATTAAATGAGAGACGTATCGACGAATATAACTTCAACTTGTAAGAAATCGACTCAACAAATATCAACTGAAACAACGTTTTCATTTCACGATTTTCGCCGAGGTAAATAAATATGACACTGTTTCTTCTTCGAAATTTTTTAATGAGTTTACCTTTGCATAACCATGCTTTTTTGATATGTATACTTTTTTATGATCGATTATTCTTACTGAATAAAATTATGTTTTCCCACAATTTGTGTCATCAGAATTTCGTGAAAATAAGGTATTTGTGAGCAACAGACAGAAACAGATTCAACGCGACAATATTGCTAGATTCATGCTATCCTAGTGCCAAAAAATTCAGGGTTGAGCGATCCTGCAAACGGAGTGTTGCGACCCTGCTGACGGACTGTGCCAGCCTGCTGTCGGCTACCACGCAGGGTCGCGCCTAACCTCGCTGCAGGGTAGCGCTACCATCGCGGCAGGCTGGCATTGACTTTTATGAGTTTGGATCAATGTGAATGTGAGCCAAATTACGTCTAATCTCACAAGATAATGTTTCTGGTAAATTTGAAGTTTTCGGATGACATTGTGTGGCATACCCTGGCCAAAAACGTGAAAATCCTTGTTTTCAAAATGTTCCTCGTAATTTATGTTGTGTGGTTTTTGTAGATTTCAATTTTTTTTAGCATCCAAAACTCTATAAGACCACTAACTTTTATTCGAAAATTCCAAACTGACCCAAAACCATTCCCTCGTCAGAGGAAAAAATCAATTTATCTAAAAATCTCACTGTGAAGTTTAGTCACGGTACTTTTCTACCTCTTGTGACGAGTAAGTGGAGGGACCTGCCTAATTATTGCAAGTTTCGTCTTTAATACAGTTGGACGCCAACAAATTGGATCAGCCCCAGAAAAAAACCTTCAAACATCTACGAACAAAAAAATGATGAATTTCAGCCAAATCACACTCTTCCGTTCAGCGATCTTAAACCGCCGCCAAAAACAGAATCGAAACAACATGTTATAATGCTCCATTATATTATAAATTGGTTATTGACGGTGAGATTCATTTTTATTCCCACTAAATTTCAATTTGATATCAGTGTATGGATAACCCGAACGATTTCAAAAATTACACCTCTCGGCTTGATGACTTTCTTGTTGAAGTCACTCCTGAAATCATGGAAGATGGAAACAGTTCGGATAATGGAGAGGAAGAGATCGATGACAGTGAAGAAGAACAAGAACGCGAAACTTCGTCAAAGTCGGAGAAGAAATTGACTGATTTGCCAAAAGAGTTGAAAACAAACATTTATAGTGAGTGATTTCTCCCTTTTTGAAATTGAAAATTAAGTTCCAATTTAGAAGTTCTTTTGGAATACTACGAAATGAGCAGTGAATTGGTATGCGAAGAACAAATGCGGTCACCTGCAGAAATTGAGAAACATCCTGATTTTTTAAATATGGGCAGCGATTGGGACTTGAGATTCGAAGATTTGAGGAATCGCCGAAAACAATTCAAAATATTCAAAAAGTTATTTCGCGACGTATTGAGAACAGCTGTGTAAGCTAATTGACATTTCCAATTTTGAAAAATTGAGTTTCTCATATTACAGAAAAGAGCTTCGAGGTGGATCATATGATCCAGTGACAAAAACATTCAAACGGCGAGAGGTGGGGTTTTGGCAATTTTAATTTTTAATTCAATCACGATTAGGTCCAAAAAAAACAAAAAAAGGTTTCTCAACACTATTTAAAAGAGTTGAGGGTTTTCATATTTTTCATCTAATCAGTAACCCTGTGAAAATATAAAATGTGATTTTTATTTTCAGAGATCATCGAAAGCAAGATTGGCCAAGAAGCGAAAAGCCAATGAATAGGAATTTCTCATAGTCCCCGTTACCCCTTTTTTTTTGCCTCCCGCCCTTTTTTTTTAGTTTCGTTTGCCTCAATGAATAGGAACTTTGTTATAGTCCCCGTTAGCCATTTTTTTTTGCCTCCCGCCTATTTTTAGTGCCGTACTTTTTTTTTCCATTTTCCCCAATGAAAAAGAACTTTGTTATAGTCCCTGTTACCCCCCTTTTTTGCCTTCCACCTATTTTCAGCCCCGCTCTTTTTTTTTAGTTCTGTTTGACCCCCCCCCCCTCCCCACCCCTCCAGTTATTTTGAATCTTGTAAAATGTGTGGATTTTCAGTAGATAAAGCAATTTGTAATAAAACATTTTTGGAATAGTACTCAATTTCCAGGTTTCGAGTAAAATACCATTTTGCCGCACCCCCGTTTCACAGTGTGCGACATATGGCGCACCCTAATTTCACAGCGTGCGACAAATGGCGCACCCCCGTTTTATTGTGTGCGACAATTTGGCGCACCCTCGTCGCTCTGTGTGCGACTCATTTTGGCGCACATGTGCGGATAATTGTCGCACATGTGCGGAAAAATGTCGCACAATGTGCGGATTTTCCCCCGAGTTAAAGGTCACGTCAGTAATAAAAAAAATGTTCGGTTCAATTTTTTTATAGTGTTTCTTGTTACAAAAAACGTGAACACTGATAATGAAAAATTGACGTGACCCCGACCTGCAAAAATCTTATTTCTCTGCGTCTCTTCTGAAGAACGTCATAAAAGGCCATGAAGGGTGGGAGTTTGAAACAGTGATTTTTTTCAATTTTCAAAATCTTGGTCTCACCGCGCTTTCTTGTGGGAAAAGTGCCAAGGCGATTGGAAGACTGAACGCGAATGAGAGAGTACAGACGACAGCGTTGACGAAAATGTGACGAGCCTGGGTTTTTGTCACCCAGCGGAATCTGCAATTTTTTTTTCAAAACTTCAGATTTTCTGGGAAAAAACTTACTTCTCAAAAAATGGCATAATACACGGTGGTATCAATAGCAACGGAATCGGAAGAAATGCTCGAACCATGGTTGTGTCAGTGACCGCCTGTTTTGCAGCGATTTTTGATACTCCGACGACTTTTCCCGTGTCCTTTTCGTAGACTTCGATACCGGTTTGAAGTTCGGCGTATCGCATACAAATGACGTTGAGAGAAGAAGCTAGAGAGGTGGCTGGGAGAGGAACGAAGCGCTGGAATAAAAATGAATATTTTTACTGTTTCAAAAGGTGTTTAAGTATTTACTAGTATTTTGTAAAGTTGATGTTCCCTTCAACTTTAAGATTTCTTCGGGGAAAACTCTGACGCAGTGTGCGACAAATGACGCAAGCTTGTCGCACGTCTGTCGCAAAGTGTGCGGATTTCTACCCGAGTAATGTTGGCCTTTATCCAAAAAGTCATTTTTCGAAACCACTTTTTTGGGAACATTTTCTCCCGACATTATTTTTAATGTACTTCTCACAGACAACTTCAAAAAATGTGAATAAATAGGCTCTACCTGAGAAGATTTTCCACAACAAGACATGCAATTCAACATTCTTCTCATCATCACTGCTCTTTTTGCCATTCTTCTCAAAACAGAAGCTGGGTGTGTCGGTTTAGGATGTGATTTCGGTTTTAAATGTGATGAGGTTATGGATACATGTGTTAAACATCATGGTAAATGAGTAACTCGAGTTATTTGTTTGTGAAAATAAAGTTTTTTCGGAAAAAAAAATGAAGAGAGACGCAGACAAGTTTTTCGCAAGGAAAAGAAATTGGGAGAATTGAAACGGAAAAGTGTCGGCCGCCATAGCTCAGTCGGTTAGAGCGTGGGTCTAATAAGCCCAAGGTCGCAGGTTCGACCCCTGCTGGCGGCAAATTTTTTTTCAAATTTTGAAAAAAATGTTATTTTCCCATAACATACCCCCAGCTTCGATTTGAGTTGAATTCTCGGCTTCATAACTTTTAGAAAATTTAGAATTCAGTGAAATTTTAAAGCCCAGGTTTCCTCTAAATTTATGAAAAACTAACCTGGATAATTAGACTAGTAGTTGGTGGAAGTATTCCAGTCTTTTTGATCAAATAAGTTAGCCCAGCCGAAATGGAACATGCCGCAGAAACTGCGGCACCATATGCGCCCAAATATTTTGAGATTGGTTGCGGCTGCGTCGCGTTGCGATTCGCATAATTGACCGCCGCATTATGCGACTGATTCATCCATTGCCAAAAAATCAACGTGGGCCAAGACGGGTTCGGCAACAACATGCCGGTTACAGTAATCCAACCGAACGGCACATAACCGCTCATTCGAAACGGAGCTAGTACTTTTTCGCCAGTGTCCGGATGAAGTGTGGCTTGTTTCAGTTTTTGCGCTTCCCATAGTTGTTGATTTGTAATGTTGGCTGGCGCATTTCCGGATTGATAGGAGTTTAGAAGAGCTACCGAATCGGTTAGGCGTTTCTGGGAAATATTTATTAACGTTAACATCGATACTTTGTAATTTTGTTTAAAGTTTTTGAAAAAAAAAAGAAATCTTTGAAACAGTAAAAATTTTCAGAATGTTTTTTTTTTTTGAAATTTATTTCTTTTTATATTTTTTTAGAAAAACCCAGTTGTCAAACACTTTTTCGACCGTAAAATAATTTTTCTTGTTTTTCACAACCTGTTAATATATCTCAGAGATGGACTAAAAATTCCTGATTCATATTTTTTAAGTAAAAACTTTGAAACAGTAAAAATTTTTGAATTTTTTTTTTCGTAATTTTCTTTAAATGTTTTTTTTACTTTTTTCCCGTCTGCCAAAAACCATCTGAAACACATAAAACTACCAAACTAACATGATCAAAATAAAAAAAAATTTTTTTTCGAAACACAAAATTTTTGTATTATTTTTTAAAAATTTCTTTAAAAAAAACTCGAAAAGCATACATCAACCACTTGATCAAATATTCTCCCGTCCAAACTTTTTAAGTGAAAACTTTGAAACAGTAAAAATTTTCAAAATGTTTTTTTTTTCTTAAATTTCATCGGATTATTTTTTTTTTTTTTGGAAAAAGGATAAAGTGTTTTTCCAGGGCCTGAAGCCTGAAAATCACTAACCGAGTTTTTTTTTTATCTGCTGAAAACTCAGTTCTGCTAAGCTTTATTCACCAGTCTGAGATTTTTTACCAAAAAATATATAGATTTTTTGTAACAGTAAATTTTTTTATTTAATTTTAAAACTAGCAAACTATCAAAATTCACTAGATCAAATTTTTTAAATGAAAACTTTGAAACAGTAAAAATTTTCAAATTTTTTTTTTGAAAATGTATCCATTTTTGACACTAGAATTTTTTTCAGAAATTTTCATCAGATCTTTTTTTTTTTGAAATAGGGTCAACCGATTCTCCAAGATCTGAAATCTGAAAATCACGGACTGCCATTTTATTTGGACTGGAAAAATTGCATATAACAAAAAATATATAGATTTTTTGAAACAGTAAATTTTTCAAAATTTTTCACTTAATATTTTCAAAATGAAAACGAATGGCAAAAAGTAAATCGGAAAACAAGAGACGTGAAAATATGTTTTTACATGCGCTGCGCCGCGTTGCGTGCAGTTTATAAGAGACGTCAGAGAAAAACAGACACGCGACGCGTCTGAAAACATAGTTTTTCAGCAAATATTATTCACTATTTCATTATTTTTAAATGAAAACAGGAATTTTTTTCAAAAAATTTTTTCTTACCTCAGACGCAAAAAGTGTTCGGGGATCAATAACATCGAGGTAATGAAGGTATCGTCCGAGAAACGTGTCTTGCGGAAAACGAGGAGATCCTAACTGAAATTCCGGATACGCCGGAAACCCGCAAATTGTCTCCGAAGACATCTAAAAACTTTTTTTGTCTTCTCAAGAATAAACAATTTGTTCTTTTAGAGAAAAAAATCAATAAAATTTATAAACAAGTGAACAAAATTAGATAGAACACAAACACATTGATAAATTGGAGTAAAACAAAAAAAAATTACACTGCTTGTAGAAATAGTGTATAATTGATGAGAGACGCAGAGAAGGGTCAATTCGAGTGCAAAAAGAAGGATATGTGTAAGCTGCTGGAAGGATGCAAAAGTCATTTTTTTCGGAAAAAAATGAGAAGAGACGCAGACAAGTTTTTTCACATGGAAAAGAAAATGAGAGAATTGAACCGGAAAAGTGTCGGCCGCCATAGCTCAGTCGGTTAGAGCGTGGGTCTAATAAGCCCAAGGTCGCAGGTTCGACCCCTGCTGGCGGCAAATTTTTTTTTCAAATTTTGAAAAAAAATGTTATTTTCCCATAACATACCCCCAGCTTCGATTTGAGTTGATTTCTAGGCTTCATAACTTTTAGAAAATTTGGAATTCAGTGAAATTTTAAAACCTAATTTTCCTTTTAAATTATGAAAAACTAACCTGGATAATTGCTTACTTTTTGGCTGAACAATTCGATTAGACCTTTTTCTTGGTATTTTAGATTTTAGTTTGAATCTTTGAAACAGTAAATTTTTTCAAAAAGGAATATTTTTTCAGTTTTTTTTGATTACGTGAAATATTCCAAAAGTGAGAGAAAAAGATAAAAATTTACTCAGATTTTTGAAGCCTGATTTCACAGAGCCACAATTTTTTCGATAATATTTTTTTTCACTATAATTCTGGCCCAATCCAAATCCAAGTCCCTAAATTTTTTTCAAAAACGAAAAATTTTTCATTTTTTTTTTGATCACGTGAAATATTCAAAAAATTAAGAATAAGCGGGTCATATTTTCGAGAAAAACATTTTTTTCAACTTTTCTCTACAAAATGTTCTATGATTTTTCCTGTTGACATCATTTTCACCTGCCAAAAATCCGCTTCTATTTTTTTCAGCTTTCAAAAATCACTCACAGTTTACTGTTAGATTTTTCATGTACTGGACATTTTTCTCATAAAAACCCTGATCTCCGGTGTTTCAGCTGTGCTAACACCTGTCGTCACACCTTTTTTGCTGATCTGAAAAATAAGATAAACTAATATTCTGCTGTTAGGAATTGATACCAGAACATTTTTTTTGTAGATTTTTTTGGAAAATAATTTTTGTTTTCTGATGTTCATCAAACTGACAAGGGAATGGTTTAGGGTCAATTTGGAGTTTTTGGATGAAATTGTGTGGTTTTATAGATTTCGATACGCCGAGAAAGAACAACATCCGGATAATTTTTTTAGAGAAAAACCTCTAGATCTCAAAATTGCTGTTTTTAGCCTGAATTTTGAAGTCGATTATCGGACTTCATAGAGGAGTTTCGCAAAATCTGACGACGGGATCTTTTTCAGCGTTTAAAACTCTATAAGACCACTAACTTTCATACGAAAACTCCAAATTCACCCAAAACCATTCCCTTGTGAGTAGAATCTTTGAGGTAGATGTCTTTTTCGTATTAAAGGAACTGTGAAACAGTAAATTTTTCAAACTTGGCAAGAAAACATTTTTGGCTCAAATTTTTTTCAAAAACGATTTAGGTTTGTTTTTCAGTATCAAAAAACTTGTAAATTCTCTTGAAAAATCACCAGCCCGGGCTTTTTCACTTTTTTGATCACTTGAAGAGACCCAAACTTGTCAGAACAAAACAATGGAATTTTTTCCGAAATCTTTCGGAAAATTATCAAAAAATAGGTAGTTATGTGGTTGTGGCCTAAACCGAAGAAATATAATTTGAAAATGAGAAGTTTAGAGAAAAAAGTTTACGAAAAATTATTTAAGGTGGTTTTTTTTTTTGAAAGACCTAACCGTTTTTTTAACGAAAACCGCTGAGATCGGTAAAATAATAACAATTCTTTGAAACAGTAAATTTTTTTAAATTTTTTTAAATTTTCCCAAAACAAACCACACAAAAAACATAAATTTTCTGTATTTTCTATTAATTTTGATGAAAAGTTTTTGCCACATTTTGAATATTATCCATAGAGCGAACATGCTCGTCTACTTTTCTTTTAAAGGTGGACTGCGAGATAATTGAGTGTTTCGTCTATAATATAGTTTGTGTGCCCCTGAAAAATGATGCGAAAACCAAAAAAACGCAAAAAATTTGATACAGTGCCAGGCAAAAAACAAACACAAGCAATTCCGCCTTTCCGTCTTCACGACCATGTGCGCTCTATCGAACCATTATAAATTCAAAAAAGTACACACATTTTCGAAGAATTTCACTACACTATAAATGACGCAACATTGCACACCGTCTTTCTCAGATATATCGCAGTCCACCTTTAAATGTTTGTTTTCGTAAATTAGCGTAGGTTATTTTTTGAGCGTGAAATAACGTTATTTGAAAATGAGTCAGGTCACGTTTTTTAAAAAATATTTTTGTTTTTTTTTTGAAAAATAGTTACTTCACTCATAAATTTTGTCTAACAAAAAAATGTTAATTTTCATGTACTACTAGCTCAAACAGGTGAAAACCCGGAAATTTTCTAAAAAAATAAGAAGTTTTGAGGCAAAAAAGTAATACATTTCGTTTTTTCCGGAAGCCGCGTCGCGGACACGCTCCGCTTGCGACAATTTTGGAAAATTTAAAATTAGGGTCATAAAGAAGCCTTAAATTTAATAGGGTTATAAATGACATCAGTTTTTTCGAACATTTTTTGAAACAGTAAAAATTTTCAGATTTTTTCTGACTTGAATTTTGAAAAAAAAATGTTCCTCATCTTGACGTTTCTGCGAGCAATAATCGAATCAATATACTTTGCACCTGTTCTCCAAATTTTCTCTGAAAAAAGTGTTCCAGATTCATTTTTTTTCACCGAAAAATGCGTCTACAATTCCACGAGACTTCGAGTTTTGATGAACAGAATCGGACAGTTCTTCGGATACTATTGATCATCGAGGCTTGTCTCGTCTTCATGGGTTTTGTTCCTTATTGTTTGGTCGCGTTTTATTTTCGAAAAACACGTCTTCACGTGAATTTGAAACGTATTGTTGCGTATGGTTTGGCTGGTTATGTTTTTGACATGATTTCGAGGGTCATCATTTTGTTGTATGAACTTGGATTGTTTGGTGAAGGTGAGTTGGTGGGAAGAGACGCAGAGAAAGAGAAGAAATTTTGGGTTTTTTTCAAAGTTCTCTGCGTCTCTTACTAATATTTAATACGTTCAACTCAATAGTTCAACACTTCAACTTACAAAAATAAGAAAACTGTGAAACAGTAAAAATTTTAAAAATTAGAAAATTAGTTTTTCTGGGTAAAAAAACGCGAACACCAACTTTAAATAATAAAAATTAACGTGACCCCGAAAAAAAATCTGACTTCTCTGCGTCTCTCTTTTGAAAGAGAGTGCGGACGCAGAGAAAATGAGAATTCTTGAAAAATTTTTTTCAAAATTTTACTGTTTCAAACAACTGGCTTATTTACACGAACACTAGTTTTTAATAATAAAGATCTTATACTGTAACGTGATATAGAACTTTGAAATTCTGACTTCTCTTTTATAAAAAAATTTTATAAGACGTCGTAAAAGTCCGTGACTCTTGCGAGACGCAGAGAAAAATAGAAAAATATATTTTCTCAGATACCTCTTACTATTCCGAAAAATGCCTTAAAAAATCTGACTTTTTCGTGACTTTTTTATTGGAAATTTTCAAACTTCTGAAAACAGCTATGAAATGTGAAAATTTTGGAAATCTAAAAAAAATTTGATTTTGAAAAATTTGAAAATTTTTCCTGTTTCAAAAAAATGACTTATAAAGAGCTTAAACGTTTTCAGATGCTGGTACTTTTTATGACATTTCGGTAAATTTGAAAAATACAAAAATTTACTTTTTCAGAAATCACCAAAAATATTCAATTCTCAAAAGTCGAGCTAACTGTGGACATTTTTCAAAACTCTTCAACTATCATAATTTTTATTTGTAGTTTTTATCGAGTTTATTATATGGCTGTGATTGGAGCTATGTGAGTTAGAAAATCCCAAAAATTTCCAAAAAAAAAAAAAATGAAAAAAAAATGTTTAGAAGTCTGTTCGGTGCGGTGGAGCGATATTTGGCCACTTCGTGGGTTGTGACGTATGAGAAAAAACAGAGAAGATGGTTTTTTATAGTTCTGTTCGTTTTTTATACAATTGGGTGTATGATATTTTCGGCTATTATACATTTTGGTGAGTAAAAAGAGACAGAGAGACAGAGAGACAGAGAGACAGAGAGACAGAGAGACAGAGAGACAGAGAGACAGAGAGACAGAGAGACAGAGAGACAGAGAGACAGAGAGACAGAGAGACAGAGAGACAGAGAGACAGAGAGACAGAGAGACAGAGAGACAGAGAGACAGAGAGACAGAGAGACAGAGAGACAGAGAGACAGAGAGACAGAGAGACAGAGAGACAGAGAGACAGAGAGACAGAGAGACAGAGAGACAGAGAGACAGAGAGACAGAGAGACAGAGAGACAGAGAGACAGAGAGACAGAGAGACAGAGAGACAGAGAGACAGAGAGACAGAGAGACAGAGAGACAGAGAGACAGAGAGACAGAGAGACAGAGAGACATTTTCAGATATAATACTTTCCATGTTGCACCTGGTTGTACTTGTCTACATTATATCAGTCTGCAGTGTTCTGAGCTCAAACTACATTTACCTGCGAAATAAAAAACTTCGAAAATCCGTCGAACTTCGATCGTACAACAAAAAATATACCCTGTCCTATCGATTTCAGATCAATGAAAATGTCAAAGTTATGAAGGTAAAAAATATTTTTTTTTGTTTTGAAATATTTTTTCGCAGTTTTTTCGATTCCTCGTGATGGTCCTGGCAACTTTCAATTTTTGCTTGGTGATTTTTTTGTATCGTAAGTTTTTGAGGTCGGATTTTTTTCAAGTAAAGATTTTTCAGTGAGTAATGATCCGAGTATTGATCCACTTTTTTCATGTTATGCCCATGCTGCATTTAATATCGGGATAGGAATGTGAGTTTGAAAACTTAATTTGAAAAAAAAAACACAAAAAATTAGTGATTTTTGTTGAAAAAATTCCTGTTTCAAACTTTCTATATTTCAATTTCACATTACTACGTTTTGATTCCAATTTATCATACGTTGATAGCTACTTAACTCAAAAAAAAATCACGGAATTATACGAAATCAATGAAAACACACAGTTTCGCTAGAGCGCACATGCCTCGTTTGTGTATTTTTTTTTCTTCAAACCTTGAACTTTCGAAACGAAAAATCGAAATATTTGAGTTTTTTTTTTAATTTCTGTGAAAAATTCCTGTTTCAAACTTATCTTATCGAATTCTTCGAAAAACTTGGTTTGATGACATAGCCAAGTTCCCTTTTCTTCCATCACACAAAAAAATCAACTAAAAAAGTTGTTCACGTATGTAGAACGCCCCTTTTGCAAGCCCTGGCATGTTTGTTTGCAACTGCGGCACACTTTAGATTGTTCCGACAACGCCCCCTTTTTTTCAAAAATACGTGGACCTCGCAGAAGTGATATCATTAGAGCGCATTTTCTTTTTCAAACTTATGGATTTTGAAATTTTCCAAGAGGTCATTCAACCGTGTTGCCGACATCTCACGGGAAGCTAGGCGTTATACTTTGTGTGTGATTTATGTCTGCGTTTCCAGTTTTCACTGTGACTTTATTTTTTTCTGTTTCTCTGCTTCTCTCGACAAAAAATCTCTCATCGATTCCATTTTTACTCTAACCTGAGAGGTGAAAATTCACAAACCCTCGAAAAAAATAGAAACGTGACCTAGTTTTGTCATTTTTCACATGTTCCTTTAACAAAAATCTACTGTATTTTGACCCGCCTATTTAGTTTTCTAGGCCATACTGGATCTTGTTTTGCACAGAAAATTAGAATTAAAAAAAAATTAGAACCCAAAATTTGAGATTTCAAAAAATTACTGTTTCAAAAATATCTTATGAAAACACATATTTGAAAAAATTCTAATAGTTAATATGACACCGTCTAAAAAATAGCAAAAATCATTTTCAGCTACGCCCTGGCGACCCTGTCCGTTCTGACAGTAGTAGATCGTAACATTCGGCAAGTTTTGCTCTCAATTCGGCTAATTCGCGCAATCGCCTCGCCCTTCTTTCGCCGCTGTTTTCCCGACGAATTTGGCAAGCGAAAAAGTGGACTGTCGCAAAGTGAAGAGACCAATGTCTATTTTACCAGTTTGACAAGTCAATGGAATATTCCGATTGATCGAAAATTGACGAGGAAGAGAAAATGGAGTTTGAGACGAAAAACTAATTCGATTAATATTAGTGAGGTAAGAAATTTTGAAAAAAAAGTTTTTTGAGAATTTATTTCAGAAATAACTGAATGATTATCATTAGAGCACGTTTGCTCTCTCTCTCTCTCTAACATTATGGAGTGTGAGACTTTCCCGAGAGGTGATTCAATCGTGTGACCGACATCTCACGGGAAGCCAGATGCTATAGTTTGTGTTCTGCTTCTCTGCGCCTCTCTCGAGGGGAAAACTCTCATCGATTCGATTTTTGCCTGAAAGGTCGTGTGATTTTTTTTTGCTCAATAAAAATTTTTTTCTCAGAATATGCTCTAAAACAGCGTAACACATTAAAGGGACACAACAAATTCGAAAATTAAATAGTGTAGAAAACGAGGAGAGTGTAGACAACGCTTTTTTTCAATATCGATACAAGCTGGCAATCATCACTTTCAAGTGTCTCAATTTAAATAATCTCTGTGAAACAGTGAAAATTTTCAGAAAAAATAATTTTCAGCTGTCAAACATCTGCTCAATTCATCAAAATGAACATCGCAAACTATTTTTTTGGTGAAGAAAACGCTCTGAATATTTTTCATTTTCTCAAATACTTTCAAATTAAAAAATTTCCCACGTAAAAAATATGAGAAATTATCAGCGTGACCTAGTTTTTTTCCACACCAAACATTTCTTTGTTTTCTCTGCGTCTCGTACGATCGTCAATGTCTCTCATATCAGAAGAAATCCCAGTAAATTATGTATGTTGTTCTGAGTTTTACATATTTTTTGAAACAGTAAAAAATTGAAGATTTTTTAGAAATTCTTTGCGCTTTTTCAGACCAATTAGCATTAAAAAGAACAAAAAAATTTCCTGAAATACAAAATTTGAAACAGGGATTTTTTTCAAAAAAAAATTTGTTGGTATTTTATCCCATACAGTAGTTTTTCATTCTCTCAAAAACTTTAGTTCAAATTCAAAAATTTCCCACGTAAAAATAGGAGAATTTATCAGCGTGACCTAGTTTTTTATACGCCAAACATTTCTCTGTTTTCTCTGCGTCTCTTACGATTGCAAAAAATTAATTATGTATGTTGTTCTGGGTTTTACATATTTTTTAAAACAGTAAAAAACTAAGATTTTTCAGAAATTTTTTACGCATTTGTCAATTTTTTGAACAGAAGTTTCTATAGTAAAAACGAAACAACGAAAAAGCACTAAAAAGAACAGAAAAATTTCTTGAAATCCAAAATTTGAAACAGGGATTATTTTCAAAATCTTTTTTTTTTGTTTTTGGTTTTTTTTCTATACGGTAGTTTTGAGGCCCACAAATTCACTTTTCCAAAAGTCAGAAATTTTTCAATTTTTTTCGGGACCTAAAGTTTTTTTAAAAATCGATTTTCCGCGTTTTTTTTTGCAGACAAGCAGGTGATCATTTTTTTTCCGATACAACAGGTGATTTTTGTAAGTTTCCGTTAATTTCTATTTCTTTGTCATCCATATATTTTATTATTCTTTTGATCAAGCAAACTACAGTAGTCAAAGGCGCATGAGTTTTTTTTTTTTTCTGTCATTTTTTTCTCGGAAATTTTCTGGCAATATTTGGGGCCTAGTTTCCACAAAAAAATTGGAGGAAAAAATCACGTCAATTTGGCTCTGACGATTATTTATGAAAAAATCGTGTCTCTAAAAACCAAATTTTGAAACAGGGATTTTTTACAAATAAAATTTGGTTGATAATTTTTGAATTTTTTCAAAATTTCGTGAACATTGAAAATAGCACTAAAACATTAAAGTCGTTTCTCTTAAAATCAAACTTTGAAACAGGGATTATTTTCAAAAATTTTTTTTGGAAATATAATTCAGAAAAATCAGTGCGCAACCCCTTCCATTTGGCAGCGTGTTTCGCAATTTTTTGAATTCAGACTAAATTTTTTTGTCATTTTGTCCTATACGGTAGTTTTGTTCGATGATCAACAAAGTCCCAAAAATATTACTGTGTAATTATAAAAAAAAGTCGTTTCTCTTAAGACCAAATTTTGAAACAGGGGGTTTTTTCAAAAAAAAAATCCGAAATTTTCCAATTTTCAAAAAAAAAAATGCACATTCTAATTATTTATTGACTCAGGAAAGGTTTTTGAGAGAAATTTTGTCAGTTTTTATTGATTGATTTTTTATTCTCCGTCCTAAATAAATAAAAAACAGCATTATTGAATTAATAGTTTTCTCTTAAAACCAAATTTTGAAACAGGGATTTTTTTAGAAAAAGTTCTTCAAAAAATTGAAAAATTTGGGTAACTTTTGACATTTTTTTTTTAATTTCGGGGAAATCTGAAACTTTACAAATAGTTATCGAACCACTGAAGATTGTTTCTCTTAAAACCAAGTTTTGAAACAGGGATTTTTTTCAAAAAAAAAAAAATTATTTTTTACATCCCACGAGCCTCGAGCCTTCTAAAAAAGAGCCTGACAGAACAGTCCGCAAAATTGCGTCACGGTGTTTCCAAGAAAATAATTTTTTTCAAAAGACTATTTTTCATTGAATCTGAAAACTCCTGTTCAAAAACTTGTCGCGAATCTGTGGGAAAAATGAGAACTGAAAACAAGAAAAAATCTCTCCAAAACTTGAAAGTTGAACATCACCTGTGAATTCAATAATTTTTGAACGAAAAATCGTTTCTCTTAAAACCAAGTTTTGAAACAGGGATTTTTTCAAAAAAATTGTTTTTTTTTACTTCTTTTTCTTGAAATCTACAGCTAAACAAACCCTAAAACCCCCCAGAAAAATATTTCCCAGCCTCCTTTTTCCAGAAAAATGCTCCTCGAATATCGAAACATCACCAACCTGCCCAATCCGGCCCGTTTCATCTTCCGCGTCAGCCTTTTCTTCGAGTTTTGTCTCTCATTTTTTGTCCTCTTCACATATGTTATCACCACAAATTGTATGATCAAATACAAATTTCATTTGAATTTCAAAATTTTGTTACACTTCACAATGAGTGGATTTGTTGTGGATGTGATTGCGCGGATTGTCATTTTATTGTATGAAGCTGAGATTTTGGAATTTGGCCAAGAACTAGAGATTTTTCTCGAAGATCAACCAAATGTCAATACAATTGTTTTTGTGTGTAGTTTGATCAGGGTTTTCTACATGGTCATTATTTCCAACGCGTGAGTCAAACTTTTTTTAAATTTAATTTTTGGAGTTTTTTGAAGAGGTCTAATTCTGGCGTGTGAACGATACTTTGCTACAGTACTCATTGAAACGTATGAGAGAAAAAATCGGATTTGGATTCCGATTTTTTTGATGGTTTTGATTTGTGGTGTCTCGGCGGCTGGTAGTTTTTTGTTTCATTATGGTGAGAAAAAAAACCAACAAAAAAAATGTTGCTTGAGAGCGGACTCGAACCCTTGACCTCTTGATTTGTTTTTTTGCGTTTGAAAAATTTACTGTTTCAAGAAAATATTAGTAGTTTGAATAACTCTATTTGATAATTATTCAAGCGACATTTTTTTTTCAAAACATTTAGTAAAAAAAAAGAGACGCAGAGAAATCAGATTTTTGCAGTTCTGGGTCACGTTTTTTTTTTCAATTATTTAGTGTTCACGTTTTTTCCTGAGGAAAAAAACTATGAAAGAAATAGTTGAACCGTAAAAATATTTTTTTTTTGACGTGACCTATATATTTTGTCCATTTCCCGAAAAATACCGATTTTGAGATAATTTCCTTGTTAAAAAAAAAGAACGTGAAAATAATACGAACGTGACTTTTCAAACTGCAAACTTCGTATTTTTCTCTGCGTCTCTTTTGATTGGCAAATTTCTTCATAGCTGGTAGGCCGTGCGCATGCATGCATGTCAACAATAATTACCATAGCATTTTTTGTGAAATTTAAATTTTGGTTTTTTTTTAATTTTTGAAACCCGTGACCTTTTGAACACAATGGAGTTCGCAGAAAATTTGATTATAACTTTTCACAATATATCGGAGTTAATTTTGACCAAAAACTTTTGAGAAATTTAGATTTTGGTTTTCTAAAACTTTCATTTATTTAAAAACACTTCAAAATTTCGAACAAGGTTCGCGAAAATTTAATTTCATTTTTTTGTCATCAAAAATTTACTGTTTCAAGGTAATTATTAGTAGCTTGATTATAATTTGTATAATGTCTCGTAAAAAGTGTTTGTCTATGCCAAAAAAATTGACATAGAACTTTTGAGAAAATTAAATTTTTGTTTTTTTTTTTTTTTAATTTCAAAATTTCCAATTTTCAAAATTTGGTTTTTCGAAAAATATATCAAAATTTTGAACAAGTTTCGAAAAAAAAATTTTTTTTTTCTTAAAAAATTTACTGTTTCAAGATTATTAGTAGTTGGATTATAAATTTTGCTCGGTATAATGTCTCGAAAAAAGTGTTTTTCTATGCCAAAAAAATGGACATAGAACTTTTGAGAAATTTAAATTGCGAACTTTTATGATTTCGAAATTTCCAATTTTTTCAAATTTAAAAATTTCGAACAAGATTCGCGAAAATTTCATTTTTTTTCTCTAAAATAATTTTCAATAATGCTCATGGTTTGTGAATTGGTGAAAATTGTGAAAATTTCCCAAAAATCAAAATTTTTCCAGAACTAATCCCATTATGGTCCATAGCTGCCCTGGGAATTTTCATGAACATTCTCTCATTTTTCGCATTTCTCGCCCTCTACATGATCAATGTTCGAAAATTGAACTTTTTCAAAACTCGCGACATCAACGACAAATATTCGCTGAGTTTCCGTTTTCAACTCAATGAAAATGTCAAAGTTATAAGGGTAAGTGACTCTTTTTTTGTTGTTGATTCACTTCTAACACTGTTCCATACCAGTGGGCCAAAACCGTTTCATTGTATGTCACTGTCATGGATTGTCTTTTGATTTTTGTTCTCGTTGGAGCGTGTTTTGACCCGACGACATCGCTGTTTTCCACCTATATGCACTTTATTCTCAATGTTTTGTTGGTGATTTACGGACAATCTTGTCTGTTTATGACGTTGCTTTGTGATAGGACGTTTCGCAAGTATTTTTTGCGAAATAAACATATTCGTGAGTTTTCTCTTTTTCTGGTTTTATTTGAATATATTTTCAAGTTTTACTCATTTTTGTTCGAAAAGTGAGAAACGCAAATTTCAGAAAAAAAGTAAAAAAAAAATATTGCCCAGGAGTGGAATCGAACCCTCGACTTTCCACGCTATAATCAAACGTATAACCGGTTGAGCTGTCATGCCACACATTTGGAATGTTGAAAAATAATGCAAACCTTTTTACTTTTTTGAAAAATTTGCAACGTTTACCATTAAAAAACGTGAAAACTTGGCGTCAGAAATAAATGTGAGAGAGGACAAGAGGCAGAGATGCAGACAATTTTATTCGAACAATGTTTAAAAACACACTCATCCTCAACAGTATCCAAAAGAATACTTTACTGTGGTTTTGAAACAGTAAAAATTTCAATTTTCAGAATAGTTTGATTTTTTCGCGATAAAAAAGTGAAAAAAATTCCAGATCTTACTTTTCGAATTATTTTTCACGTTTTTTTTTTCAATTAAAAATATTGCAAATTTTTTCAAAAAATCGGTTCGGGCCCGTTTTTTCTAGATTTCCGGCCCGAAACTTTTTTCTCAAACAAAGTTCCAAATTTGGTTCAAAAATCTGGCCCTTATTTTTTTCTGAAATTCTGGCCTATCAGGAAAAAAAACTTTTTGCAAAAACTAACCGAAAAAAAAATTGACTAAAACTTACACCTAAAAAACCTAACCGGGTCATAGATTTTTATCTAGGCCTGTTTACACCAAAAATATTTCTGGTCTCATTTTGTGGCTCAAAATCTTGAAAAAAACAGACTAGCTCAGATTTTTGAACCTTGGCCTAATCAGAAAATTCTCTATTTTCGGGCCGGACCGATTCAAACCTATTTCCATTTTTTCAGGAACATTCACATACCCACTATTCAGTCGATGGTTTCCCAGAGAATTTGGAATCCAAAAAAAGGAATTTACGACCAACGAAAGGACCGATATACATTTCACAAATTTGTCGAGTCAATGGGAGAAAAGGGACGAGGTGACGGTGACAGAGCAACCAAGACAACCTGCGAGAAATCTCGGATTTTTGTCAAAATTTCGATGGAAATTGAATCGAATCGAGCAGAATGTTAGCAATATTACTGTTGATATTTGAGAAAGTAATTTTCAAATTTTTACTGTTTCAAAAATTCATTATAAATTTGTTCGAGTATCTTCAAGTAATTTTTTTTCAGAACCAAAGCCTGATATTCAAACAAAATAAGTAGAAAATTTTTTAAAAATTTCATGCCAAAACTTGGTAAACAAGGCAAATAAAGCCGCATTTTTTAAGGAAAAAGGGGGCGTGGTCGGAACAAACTCACAATTAGTGTGCCGCACTTGCAAACAAACATACACAACGCGTGAGAGAGGCAGAGACGCAGACAGTTACAGAGTGAAATTTTCACCTTTTCTGGGAAGTTTTGCTGCTTCCAACGAATGCCGACTCAACATGGTAATCATTTTTGAGCACTCTCATCCCTTCTGGAAGGTCGTGATAATAATTTGATCATGTCTGCGTCTCCGCCTCATGTTATCTTTCGCAACACACAACTAAACAGTGCTTAATCACGTCTTTTCACAGTTTTTCTTTTCAGAACATTTTGAAACAGTAAATTTTTCAAAAAAAAAACTTATTTTTCACGATTATAATATTCAAACAAAAACGTGAACTGATGTGTGCAAAAAAAATTGTGTAGATTTACGGAAGGTTTTTTGTTTTTCCCTTTAATGCCAAATAAACAAATTCCCTAATACAGTGTTCCTTTATTTCCGACCGTAAATCGGAATTATCTCGACAAAGGAGAGATAAATGAAATTTTCACGATTAAAAATGGAGGTGAGAGAGGCTTTTTCATAGAAAACGCAGACATAAACCGCACACCAAGTATAGCACCTCGCTTACCGTGAGATGTCGGACACACGGGTGAATGACCTCTCGGGAAATACAACAATTTATAGATCACCTTATACATCACCGTGCACAATCACGCGTCATCACAGTTTTGCTTTTAAGAACATTTTGAAACAGTAAATTTTTCAAAAAAAAACTTTTTTTTCATCATCATAATTTTGAAAAATGAACAGCAAGTTTAGATTTTTTGGTCTAAAATGGTTTTTTTTTGCAAAATGTTCCACTACAGTATCCCAATTTTTTCGTTGCAAAAAGAACTTTCAAAACTCATAAAAACTATACAATAAATGTCATCATTATCAATCAAACAATTAGCAAACCAAGTATAAATATTCAACATGTTGACATGGAAAATCATACCAAAAATGAGATTTCTCATTTGTCTTCTAGTCCTAGGACTGGCTGTGTTAACACAGGTTAGTTTATTCAAACATTTTCAGATCAACCTATTAATTTTTATAGCAAAGAAATGATCGGAGATCGGATCGGGGTGATTTCTTAAGGTAGGTTCAATTTTGAGCTATGGAAAAAAAATGAGATTTTAAATTTCAGCGATTTTTTGGCTGGTGATGAGGAGTATGAGGAAAATGAGTATGAAGGAGAGGGGTGAGATAAGAATTTTTTAGTGAATAAAAATCTTTTTTTTTTTTCGTAGATTGGGTCAAGTGAGAAAATCGAGATTCGGAAGACCACCAATCAGATTTCCACCACGTCCACCACGTCCACCACTTCCACCACGTCCAGTTCCACCTCCACGTCCAATTCCAGCTCCACGTCCAGTTCCAGTTCCAAGCCCAGGCCCAAAACCAGTTCCTAAACCAGCCCCACAACCAGGACCGAAACCAAAACCAACAGCCAAACCACCAAGAAGTCCTGGGTCAGTCAATTTTCTCAATTTTTTTCAAAGTATGTTTTATTTCAGAACTGAACCAGAAGTCCCAGAATTACCAGAACTTCCAACACTACCACCACCAGATTACAAGTAAGAAACTATTTTTTGAAAAAGTTGAAAATTTTTTTTCAGCGAAACAACAGAAGCACCACAATACAGAAGATTGGCAAGAAAAAGTAGAGGACTTGATTTGGAGAATGAGTAAGTTTAGAGGGTTTTTGGAGATGGTCAGAGTTTTTGTGTTTTCTCTGCGTCTCGTACTATTTCTCTTTTGAGGTCAGTCAAGAAAGAGCGACCTGACTCCATAATTTTTGAAAATTCTTGAACTTGAAATTTCAAAAAAGTTTGAGATCAGAAAATTTTGAAAACAAAATTTTTTAGATTTTATTAAAATTCTGATTTTGAAAATTCTGAAAAAATTACAAGATATATTTGAGATAGTCAGAGTTTTTGTGTTTTCTCTGCGTCTCCTACTATTTCTGTTTTTGTTTTGAGAGGCCAAAGGTTTTTTCGAAAAGTCCCAGAACTAAAAAAAAAGTTTGAGATTTTCTATTTTGCAAAAACTCAACTCTCCCAGAAAATTTTGAAAACAAAACTTTTGAGCTTTATAGAAAATTCTGATTTTGAACGAAGTTACATTTTCAGAAATTTGATGTTTTCAAAAAGACTTTCCCAGAATTTCCCAGAAAATTTTGAATTTTCTGAAAAATTCTAACTTTACAATTAGCTCAAAATTTTCAGAAATTCTTAACATTTCCCAACTGAAGTGGAATTATTTTGCCTTGATACAAAATGTTTTTCGGAATTTTTTGAAACGTATTTGAGCCGGGTTTGAATGAAAATCTAACATTTTCTGATAGTTTGAGAATTTTTTTTCAAAAATTCCAAAGTTTCCTGTCCAAAGGCACAGAAGTTTTTGAAACGTATTTTAACCGGGTTTGAATAAAAGTTCAAACCTGATATTTTTCAGATACGAAGATCGACTATTGAGAAGAAGAGCTCTTCGTCGACGCTTGGATGGGTCAGAAAAAAATCCAAAATTTTTTTTTCAAAATTTTTCCCATTTTCAGATACCGTCAAGAAAATCGTAGAACTTCCCGATTGCAAAACATACCTCTTCTTGGAAATCCAGAACTTTTGTGAGTTTTGATCTCCTCATCAAAAAAAAATGAAATTTTTACTGTTTCAGAGATGAGAGAAGAGAGTTGGTTGAAGATGGAATTGAACAAGCAAGCAGATTGTAAGAAAATATTTTTTCCTTTTTTTTTGACATTTTTCTGGTTTTCAGGCTTCAAGGACCAAGAGGTAGACGTAGATTGCCCCCAATTAGATTGTTAAATCAAAGATTGTGAGTTTTCCTCTCCCCGAAAAAATTTAAAAATTTAAAATTTTTACTGTTTCAGCGAAGATGGAAGTGTAAGAGAGTTGCTTGCAGGCGGCCAACGACGAGGATCACACTTGTAGGAGTTTTATCTTCCAAAAAAAAATGAAAATTTCCATTTTTTCAGTATTCAAGGACCAAGTCGACGACTATACCCAGTTGAATCGGACAATGAGAGATCGTAAGCTCCTCCCCTTTTTCAAAAAAAAAAGTTTCCTGTTTCAGCCTTGAGAGATATAACAGAAGACGTTTGTTTCAACGCAATCGGGCCGATAAGTAAGATCACCTTGATTTTTTTGTGAAAAAAAACATTTTTCAAATTTCAGCTATCAACGAGAGAGACGTGCTCTTCTGGGAAGTCGTTCGAGATCGTTTGATGATTTCTACAAAGTTTAAATAATTCTGGTTGGAAAATAAATGGGGTTTTTATTTATCAAGTCTTATTCATCACCTTTGAAAAGGTAATCGATAAAATTAAAATAGTTTTCAAAATTATTGCCAATAGAGCGCATTTGCTGTCTCTGTCTCTCTCTTAATTGCTGGATTTTGAGAAGGTCATTCAATCATGTGACGGACATCTCACAGGATACGAGGTGCTATACTATGTGTGTGGTTTGTTTCTGCGCTTTGAATGAAGGCCTCCGCTCTCACAAGATGGTTTCCACTTTGGCTTTATTTGTCTCTCTGTCTCTCTGTCTCTCTGTCTCTCTGTCTCTCTGTTTCTCTGTCTCTCTGTCTCTCTCTCTCTCTGTCTCTCTCTCTCTCTCTCTCTCTCTCTCTCTCTCTAAAAAAAGAACTCTCATCGCTTCCATTTTTACTCTTGTCTGAAAGGTCGTGGAAAGAGTGCAACACAAGAATTATCATTAGAGCGCATTTTCTCTCTCTATCTTTCTTACTCTCTGAATTGATGAATTTTGCGATATTTCCAGAACAAAACTTTTTGATATTTTGAGAGGTCAATTTCTAGACTTTTCAGACGCGCAGGATCAGATTTTGATATCAAAAAATTCTGAAATTCTTTTTTGAACCGAGGAAAGAAAGATTATCAATAGAGCGCGTGTTACCGATTTGATTTCGGATAATATTTTCAGTAACATCTGTGCTCTGTTGCCCATAATTTAACGAACTCTGCCAGCACCTGAGAAATTGCCACGTGTCACGCGTGAACTTTTGACTTATAGGAAAAAAATATTGCCCAACGTGAGATTTTAACAATCCAAATGTTATACACACCTGAGTTGGGCGGAAATGGGGTTTTTTTTTGAAAAGTCAGAATTTTATTTTCATTTTTCAAACCATTGAAAAATCGTAACTTAAAAATAATGAACAATGTTATAAAATCTTTGAAACAGTAAATTTTCGAATTATCTCTCTGACAATAATGTACATTATGCGATGTCCTCTGCAAATTTCAAACAAAGAAAGTCTGCAAATTTAAAAAAAATTGAATATCATAAAAACTATACGATAACACGCATTATTTTCGATAAAAAAATTAGCAAACCAAGTATAAATATTCAACATGTTGACATGGAAAATCATACCAAAAATGAGATTTCTCATTTGTCTTCTTGTCTTAGGATTGGCTGTGTTAACACAGGTTAGTTTATCCAAACATTTTCAGATTTAACCGGTTTTTTCAGCAAAGAAGTTATCGCGATTATTCGGTCGGTGATGAAGAGTATGAGGAAAATGAATATGAAGAGGAAGGGTGAGATAAAAATATACTTTTTTTGGAAAAAAAAAAGTTTTTTTCTTAGATTGGGTCAAATGAGAAAATCGAAAAATCCACCAAAACCACCAATAAGAAGGACACCAAGACCACCAGTTAGCGATCCAGGTCCACGTCGAATTCCACCTTCAAAACCAACAGCCAAACCACCAACATGTCCTGGGTAAGTCAATTTTCCCAATTTTTTTTCAAAATTTGTTTAATTCAAGAAATGAACCAGAAATCCCAGATTTACCGGAAATTCCATTACAAAAAAAAGTTGAAATTTTTTTTTCAGCGAAACAACAGAAGCACCACAATACAGAAGATTGGCGAGAAAAGGTAGAGGACTTGATTTGGAGAATGAGTAAGTTGCGCATTTTTTTTTGGAAAAATTTACTGTTTCAGCTTCGATAGATATGACAGAAGACGTTTGAATCGACGGGATCGGGAGGATAAGTAAGACCTTCGTTTTTTTTGGAAAATAATTTTCATTTTTCAGCTATCGACGAGAAATTCTTGAACTTTTGGGAAGAAGATCGGGATATTTTGGTGATTTCTACTAGATCTAATTAGTTATGTATGATTATTTTTTGTTGAGAAAAAAATAAACAGGGTTTTTAATTATGAAGTTGAATAAAATGTGAACAAAAATGATTATCATTAGAGCGCATTTTCTCTCTCCAGCTCTATCGACTTTGAGAGTTTTGCGAGAGGTCATTCAACCATGTGTCCGACATCTCACGGCATGTGAGGTGCTATACTTGCTATACTGCGTGGTTTATGTTAATAGAGTTTTATTATTCAGAATTCAATCGGTGCCACGGGGTTACTGTAGATTGAAATTTCAGCAAGAAATATTTCCAGAAAAAAACTTTTCGATATTTTGAGAGGTAAATTTCTAGACTTTTCAGACGCGTAGGATCAGATTCTGATATCAAAAAAATCTGAAAAACTGTTCTGAACCGAGGAAAGAAAGATTATCAATAGAGCGCGTTTTACCGATTCGATTCAGAATGATTAAAAAAAACTGGACAATGAATTATAAAGTGTTTGAAACAGTAAAAATTTGAACTTTTCTCAGGAAAAAATATGTCAATTTTTGATCTGTGCACATATAAATACCTCGATTTTGCAACCTGGAAAAATATTTTTCATAATTTTTGGTCGCCGAAAAAAACTATAATCAGGATTTTTGGACCCATTCTTTTGGTATATTTATTTTTTTTTTATATTTGAAAAATTTACTGTTTCAAAACTTCTATGAATTATTACGTAACAATTATTTATAGTTTGATGGTACTTAATTTTGATGTTGAAGAATTTACTATTTGTTTTCAAGGTTAGATCAGATTATTACCGATCAAACGAGGTTCCATGAAGAAGTTCAAAATGAGAAACCAAAAAAATCCCAGAAAAAAAAAGAAGTTTTTTTTTTCTTATTGTAAATTTTAGCTCTCTCTTTATGTTTTTCACGTCAAGTATAGTATAAAACGTGATTTTTTTTTTTAAATTTTGATCATAAAAACGAGACCCTCAAAAGGCGAAGCGAATTTAACAGTTCGACAGAGACAAGTAGAAAGTTATAAAATGTTTGAAACAGTAAACTTTTGGAATTTCACTCTTCTGACACATACATAATGCAATGTCCTCTGCAAATCAACATTTTTCAATATTTTCTTCCTCTGTAATTTGCAAAAAAAAAATATTTTTTGAATCACATTAAAGCTATACAATAAAACGCATTATTTTCAATCAAACAATTAGGAAACCCTGTATAAATATTCAACATTTTCCCATGGAAAGTCATACCAAAAATGAGATTTCTCATTTGTCTTCTAGTCCTAGGACTGGCTGTGTTAACACAGGTTAGTTTATCCAAAAAAATTCAGATTTAGCCTGTTTTTTTAGCAAAGGAGCACAAATCTACGTCGTTTGTCGGATTTGTTAGGGTGAGAACTTTCTAAAACATTTCGAAAAATTCAAAAAAAAAATCAGAAACGATTTGGTTGAGAACGATGGGCCGGAAGAAGAAGACTATGACACAGGGTAAGTTTTTAGCTCAAAAAAAAAAAAACAAAAAAATTTTCAGAGAGTTCAAAGGACTGATGGTGAGGCCACCAAAGCGCAGAACAAGGCCACCACCACCAAGGCCAACAAGAAGACCAGTGACAAAGAAACCTGCGCCGAAAACAACAAAAGCACCTCAAACACAAACAGCTGCACCACCATCGGTCCCTATCACAATAAATGTCGACTTTCCTGTTGGGTGAGTAAAAAAAGAAAAAAAAGTTGGCACACAACAGGAATCGAACCGCGACCAAAATATTGGCAGTTTATAACTTTACCATTACACCACGCGCTTGTTGTAGGCAGTGTTTCAATTTTCGTTGATTTTTTTCAATTTTATTTTTCAGCCAGCAGCCACCGCCACCTCCACCTCCACCACAGTATCCCCCACCACAACCAGACTACACTGTAGCACCGGAAATTCCTAACCCAGAAGTCACTGAAGTGCCACCCAAGTGAGACAAAAAAATTAACAAAAAAAAAATTCAAAATTTTTTTTCAGCGAAACTGAAATAACACTAGCACCACAATTCAGGTAAGAAGAAGAAATTTTCGAAACTCAAAAAAAAATTGTAATTTTCAGAAGATTTGGAAGAAAAAGCCGAGGACTTGATTCTCCGGATGAGTGAGTTGTTCGATAGAGCGCGTTTGCTTCAACTAGTCATTTTTTTCAGTCTTTCTTACCGTCTCGGACCAAAACGACCACAATTGTAAGAAATGTCAACAAAAAAAATGTTTGAAAATAGTTTTTTCAGCCATCAAGGACCGAGTCGAAGATTATACCCGGTTGAATCTGAAAATGAATTTTTGTGAGTTTTTGTGAAATTTCAAATTTTTACTGTTTCAAATACTTTTTATAACTATTTATCTTCATTATGTTTTTGTTACAAAATGATAGTGAGACACTATTTCGAAAGAGACGCAGAGAAATCAGACTTTTTGCCGTCGGGGTCACGTTTTTAATTAATAAATAAATAAATTTTTACGTGACCTGGGAAATTTTGAAAATTATTTGTAACAGTGAAATTTCAAAATAAGAAAAACAGTATTTTTTTCATTTTTCAAAAATTAAAAAATTTACTGTTTCAAATATTTTATAACTATCTCGATTATTTTTTTTACGAATGGACTCAAATGAAAATAACTAGAAAGAGACGCAGAGAAATCAGACTTTTTGCAGCCGGGTCACGTTTTTAATAAATAAATAAATAAATTTTAACGTGACCTTGAAAGTTTTTAGATTTTATCTTTCTTCAAAAAAATGGCCCTTTGAATTGGATGTCTTCTCTGCGTCTCTCTAGATTTGCACACCTCTCCGTAGGCCGCTAATTTTTTCAAATAAAAAAATCGATAACCAACTCTGTGAAATGGTCCAGAACTTTTTTTTGACACGTTGAGATCTGACTTTGAAAGTTCAACTTTTTTGAAAATTATTACTGTTTCAAGGAGTTTTCGTATATATCTGAAAGATTCATGCAATTGATAGCAGTGAATAATAAACTTCAAAAGTTGAAATTTCAAAAATGATTTCAATTATCTTCTATTTCTGTCAGATCAAAAACATCATGCTTCAAAAAATGTTCTAGACATTTTGAAAAGTTTTATAAAATTATACCTTTTTTGACACACAATTCTTAGATCTGACAGAAATAGAAAAAGTTTGGCTTCACTTTTGAAATCTCAATTTTTCTAAAAAATTATTACTGTTTCAAAGAAATTTTATATGTTTCAAAATGTGTTTCGCAACCAATAAGCACCTTCCTAATTAAGTCATATATTTAAAAGAGACGCAGAGAAATCAGAATTTTGTATGTCGACGTCGACGTTAAATTTTTGATTTCTTTTCTTGAAAAAAAGAGTGAACGTGAAAAGAATATAAACGTGACTTTTTGAGTTAGATGTTTTCTCTGCGTCTCTCTAGATTTGCATACCTCTAACAAAACCGTGGAGGTCCCTGAAATCAGACTGTTTTTTAATCCACAATATTTCCTTTTTTTCAGATCTGAAAGAAATAGAAGAAATTTGGCTTCACGGGACTATGAACCTTTGAATGAGTAAGTTCATGTATCTCTGAAAAATCAACGAGTTTCTTCTTTTTTCAGAGAAATTAGAAGATCATTGAAACAACCTAGATCGAATCGACGACGACTCGCAGAAAGCTCGGAAAGTTCGGAAGAGTGAGTTAGGTTTTTGTCGAAATGGTGTGCCGACATCTCGCGGGTTTGGTAGACAGTATAGTTTTTCCTTTTTTTTTAGAAACACAGGCAGAGTATTCACTATGCGCTTGAGGTGAGTTCAAAAACGAATTTCGGAAAGAATCTCAATTATTTTAGCGATCTGAACATGCATGGATACCAAGGGTACAGCCGAAGAATTTATCCGAGAGATCCTGATGAGCGACCGTAAGTTTTCGGGCCGGCCCGATTTCAGATTTCAAAATTTTCACTTTTTTCAGAGTCGAATACAATGGGTCAGTTTTTTATTTTTTGAAAAAAATCAAGGAAAAATGGTAGTTCCAAATTTTTCAGGGGAATTGACAGATATTTGAAAAATTCGCCAAGAAGACCGAATCGACGACTTGCCTCGGAAGAGTTGTGAGTTTTTTTCTGGAAATTTTTGAGTTGGGGGAAAAACCAAAAAGAGCCCCAAAACTTTGGAGAAATCTGCATTATTTTTTTTTGAAAAAATTTACTGTTTCAAAAAACCTAAAAATTATTGCTGTGCTTTTCCGGGTTGATACAAATACCTTTTTTTTTGTTAAAAAAAACGGGAAGGGCTTTTTTTGCCAAAAATATTTCAGAGCATTAGAAAATCAGAGCAAAAAAATTGAGAAAAACTTACTGTTTCAAAAAATTTCCTTTTTTTCTCTGCGCTCTCTGTTTCGCGCATACTCTTTAGTTTTCTTTGTCCCTTTTCACCCTCTTCTTATTGAGAAAAAATCACAGGAACAAAAACATGTGAACTTTTTTTCGTGACAAAAAAAATAATGTTAAAATAATATAAACGTGACCTTTCGAACTGAATTTTTCTTGTTTTTCTCTGCGTCTCTCTAGATTTGCACATCTCTCTATAGGCCGCTAATTTTCCAAATACTGAAAAAAATCAATAACCGACAATGTGAAATGTTCTGGACTTTTTTTTGACACGATCAAATCTGACTTTGAAAAATTCAACTTTTTTTGAAAATTATTACTGTTTCAAGGAGTTTTCATATATTTTAAAAGATTTTTGCAATCAATGAAAATTGACTTTTTTCGATAATTCACGTTTTTCGTAACTAAAAAAAAACGAACGTGAAATCAATATAAACGTGACCTTTTGAGTTGGATGTTTTGTCTGCGTCTCTTCCAAAATCGTGGAGGTCCCTGAAGCCAGACTGTTTTTTCGAACCCAATTTTTCCACTTTTTTTCAGATATGGAAGAAATAGAAGAGTTTTGGATTCACAGGAATATGAACCTTCGAATGGGTAAGTTGATGTATCTCCAAAAAATCAATAGTTTTCTGAGTTTCAGCGGCATTCAAAGATTATTGAGAGCCCCAAAATTGACTCGACGACTTGCGGAGAAGTTGGAAGAATTGTGAGTTTTAATTAGCTCGGCCGACTTTTTGATTACCTACTAGTTTCATAATTTCCTCTTAGTTTATAAGAAAGATTTGAAACAGTAAAAAAATTTTCAAAATTAAATAAAAATATCTGCAATTTTTGAGAGAAACTGAGAGAGACGCAGAAAAAAATACATTTTCTAAAATTTCATTTTTTCAGAGACGATGAAGAAGACACCTCTCTTCAAAGACCACGCTTGTAAGCATCCCATTTTTTCTAACAAAAAATCAAAAAAAAAAAATTTCAGCCTCCAAGGACCAAGTCGAAGATTATACCCAGCTGAATCGTGAGTTTTCTCAGAAATTTCTGAAGAAAAATCTTTTGAGAAGTTCAGAAATCAACGAGAACTTCGATCGATCGCCAACTTGGTCATGGAGTGAAAAATCAATTTTTTCTTGTTGACATTATTTTTCAATAAATTGGGTTATATTCATTTTTTAACAAATTTCAGAAGCTTCAGAAACATTTCATACAATTGATTCTAATTATCAGAACAAAACAAAAATTTAGAATTTCTAAAAATTCTGAAACAGTAAATTTTTTCAAAAATTGAAAATTTCAGAATTTTGAAACGATTGATAATCGATGACCACACACAAAAGATAGCACCTCGCTTCCTGTGAGATGTCGGTCACACGGTTGAATGACCTCTTGGAAAATTTAGAGAAAGAGAGAGCTAGTGCGCTCTAATGATAATCGAGTCGTACGAAATCATTTTTCAATAAATTGGGTTATATTTAAGCCTCTAACTTCTGAATTTTTCTAATAGAACTTTTTGAATTGGGTACCAAATTAGACCCGGTTTTGACTTTTCTAGAGTTTAAAAAATGAACACACAAAAATGTGTGTTTTCGTGACGAGATCTATGTGCGCGCGAGGTTATTTTTTTTTGTTGAAAAAACTTCCGTTTTGACGCCAATTTTTTCATGTTTAGAAAATTGAAAACTCAGTAAAAAGTGAGTCAGATTTTCGAGAAGTATTATGTGAAAACCCATTAGAACAGAATAACAAAAAATCTATTTGTAAACGTTCTGAAACAGTGATTTTTTCAAAAATTAAAAATTTTAGAATTCAAAAAAAAAACAAATTTTCTGAAGAATAAGATCCAAATCAAGGAAAATTTGAGTTTTTAAAAAATCACAGTGTGTCTCACTGCCTGAATCAATTTGAAAAAACCGGCACAAAAATTGAGGCGGAGCCTATTTTTTTTTGCAAAAACTGGCACAAATTTATTGACCCCGCCCTTCTTGATTTTGTGGTTTGGTGGTCTATTTTCTGTGACAAAAAAATGCTGAAATCTCAAAACACTATCTTGACCTCTCAATCAATAAATTTTCACGTTTTTTTAATTTTTGAATTTATTTTCAAAACGTGATTTTCAGAAAAAAGAAGTTTCCATAATTTCAAAAAAAATATTTTTGTCATATTTTTTTTTAAATAATGACTTTCAGTATTGACCAATAATTACCTCACCTTTTCCAAAATGAATATAACAGTTTCTTGAAACAGTAAAATTTTGAAATTTTTTTTTGTTTTAAAAACGTTCAGTTTTCTCCGATCATGAAGCTTGCAAACACTTGGACTCAAAACTTGGTTTTAAAAAAATTTTTCGCGATTTTCAAAAAATTCCTGTTTCAAAAAATGTTCATATGTGAGAAGTTTTTTATTGGATTAATTTAAAAAAAAAACCTCAAGACCAAAAAAATTTTCAATTTTCAAGTTTTCCGATTTTCAGGACTTTTCAGACAAATCGATGAGAGTTTTTCCCATGAGAGAGACACTTCGAGGTGAGAGCGATCTTCTTTCATTAGACATAAACCACACACAAAGTATAGCACCTCGCTTCCTGTGAGATGTCCGTCACACGGTTGAAGTTAAGATTTTTATAAGATCATAATCTGGAAAGTATAACCTCTCAAATTTCCGAAACCAAGTATGAAAATTTCTTGAAACAGTAAATTTTTATAAAATGTTTCATATTGAAAATTTCCAATTTTTCTGACCATCTGTTTTCTCTGCGTCTCTAACTATTTTCCCAAAATTAATTTATTATTTTTCAAAAAAAAATTATTTCAAAGCCGCCGCAACTGAGCTCATTTGCTCAATCAAACGTGACATTTTGTCGCTGGATGACCTGAAAAAAATATTTTTTTGAAGTCGAAAAAAATTGAATCTCACCCTGTTTCCATCAATCTACGACGCCTTGGTTGATCATCTTCTTCGGAATCAGAATCGGAATCGTCTCTGAAAAAAAAAATAACTTTTTTTTCTTTTTTTCCTTCAAATTTTTTGAAACTTACTCATCGTCTTGGTCAGATTCACGGTTGAGTCTGGAAAAATTGAAAATTTTGAAAAATTATTTTTTTTTTGATTATCTCACTCGTAGTCTAATGCTTGGAGGGTTTCATCGAGATTGGACCTGAAAAAAAATTTGAAAATTTTTTTTCAAAATTTTTGAAATGTTTGGTCTTACGGTTGCTCATCAGCATCTTCGTAGATGAAATCCCTAGAAAAATTGAAATTGAATTTTTTTCGAAATTTCAAAACTCACTGATCTGTCAATGCACGTCTTGGAGTGGAGTCGCTGAAAATTCGAATTTTTGAAAAAATTTGAAGTTTTCGAGCAAATTTTATTCCAAAAAAAATTCCCCTCATCGGAATTGAACCTGTGACCTTGTGCGTCAAAATATGTTTTGTTTGAAAAATTGGGAGATAAATTTGGCGCAAGAATATTCTGACAGGATTACTGTAGTTTTTCCACCAAAAAAGTGATTTTTTTTTGGGTTTTTAGATAGTTGAAAAAAAATTGAAAAAAATTGAAAAAAAATTTTCTCAAAATTTTACTGTTTCAAGGTTTTATGAAAGTTTTTGAAAATGGTAAACAAAAGTTTCATATTGCATTAGTTTATAAATAGAAAAAAACAATTTAGAAAACCTTTCACAAAAACTCTTTTAGGGCAGACTCTTTTTTTTTCCTTTTACAAAAATCAAATTTTCGAAGTTCCTAGAAATCATTGAACGGTAATGCAAACAACTAACAGGAATCCAAAAAATACCACACTATTTTTTCATTATGTTTCTCTGCGTCTCTTGAAAACTTATCGAACATCTTTAGAGCAGGAATTTTGCTATAGCAACAAGTTGAAACAGGGATTTTTTTCGATTTGAAATTTTTTTCTCAAAAAAATAGTTTCTATGTTATAGTTACAAGTTGAAACAGGAAGATTTAAATTTCGAAATTTTTTTTCCGAAATTTTTTTTTCAAAATTTTACTGTTTCAAAGAACTCACATATCTGTGAAATGCATCATTCCATCGGCATCTCGAGTAATGTGAACTTTTCTGAAATAATTTATTTGAAAAAATCTTGTGTACCGACATCCCGCGGGTTTGTCCAAACTCACGTTCCCATCAATCGTCTACTATTTCCAATTTCGTCAGAATTTTCGAGGCTGAAATTTTTTGGTTTTTTGAAAAACTTTTTTGAGAAATACAAAATCTTACTTTTGATGAAGTCTTCTTGGCGATAATTCATTTCTAGAATTTTTGGAGAAAAATCAGAAAACAAATTTTTTGACGTGGACTCACCCGAGATTTCCGCGCAATGATTGTCGTCTGAAAAAAGTTTTTGTTTTTAGAAACTCGAAAGTTTGGGCCCGGAACAATTTTTTGCCAAAAAAAAATTCATGAAGAAAAATCTGGCTCCTCTCGGGCCGATTTCTAAAATTTTATGAGAATTTTTTGGCCTCAAAAACTTTTCTGGTCTTGATCAAAAAAATGCTGACCAATTTTTCTCAAAAAAATTTTTTTGCCAAAAAACTCACTCATAAAATCTTCCTGATCCAACAGTTCTTCCACTCGATCCCCTGAAAATATTATATTTTTTATTTTTTCAAAAAAATAATATTTTAAAAATTTCACGAGTTCCACCAATCTGATAATCCGTCCCAAACATTGAGACTTCTTCTGAAATTTCATTTTTTTTCTTTTTTTTTATTTGAAAATTTTGAATTTCACCTCGAGTCGCTTTCCTCGAGTCGATTGTTCAAATGACGAAGTCGTCGGGATTGCTACAACATTTTTTTGGTGGAAAAATTTTTGTTTTTGAACCTACGTCATTTCTTGGTTGGGCCAAGGCTCGTGATAAGGAGCGGGTTGCGATTTCGAGGGGCTGGAAATTTTTAGACCATGTTTTGGGAGGCAAAATTTGAGGAGAACGAAATCTTGAGAAATACCACCAAAATTGAATGTAGATAACTTACTGTACCTCTAAATGGAAAACTCCGATGTTATAAGTAAAACTTGAAACAGTAAAAATTTGAAATTTTCTTCCGGAAAACAAAGGAATTTTTAGTACTTTAGAAATGATAAACACTCGATCACTATGTATATAAGTAAAATTTGAAACAGGAAAAAATTCCAAAAAAAGAGAATGCTCAAAAATGATTATCATTGGAGCGCATTAGCTCTCTCTCTAAATTTATGGAAATTGAGGTTTTTCCAAGAGGTCATTCAACCGTGTAACCGACATTCGCACGCGATACGCCAGGCGCTATACTTGTGTGTGGTTTTCGTCTGCGTTTCCTATGGAAAAATGCCGCTCTCATCTGATAGTTTTCACTGTTATATTTTATTTTTCTCTGTTTCTCTGTGTCTCCCTCGAGGCGAAAACTCTCATCGATTCCATTTTTACTCTTGCCTGAAAGGTCGTGTAATTTTCAGCCCAAAAACTCACATTTCCCAAAACAACAGCCACCAATCCAAAAAGAATAAGAATATTCATATTTTCTATATTTTTCCATCAAAAACTTTTCAGTTTTTATATATCTTTTTCCCCTAATATTATTAATTTTAATGTGACCTTTTCAAATTTATTGCCGAGCTTTTTAACGTGTGCCACAAAACAACGTGGCAAAGAAAAAAGGCAATGTGTTGGAAACCAGATAAAGTTGATCATTTCCGACTTGTCAAAAAACTCGAAACAACTAGCCAAAAATCGAAGTGTGTCTAACAATTTTGTATTCAAAAAAAAGAGAAAAAGGAGAGAAGAAATGTCTCAAAGTTATCGAAGTTCAAGCGCTGAAAATCTGACATCAGCGAAACAATCGGAAGGGGGAAGTCAGTTGGAGAAGGGGTCGACGAGATCGCAAACAACAGCGTCGGCAGAGGACGCGGATCGTGGCGGGTTTGGAAATGGGATCGAATTTGTGTTAACGTGTCTTGGCCTGGCTGTTGGTCTCGGAAATATTTGGAGATTTCCGACGAGAGCCTATGAGAATGGAGGATGTGAGTTGAGACACTGGGGCGCGGAGAGAGTGGGAGACGCAGAGAAAAAGAGCAGCCGGGGAATTTTTTGCGTACTTTTGTGGCTACAGTACCCAAAAATTAATTAATTTCGGCGGGATTTCAAAATTTTCAGAGTTTTCTCAAGAAACATTAAAAAAAGAGAAAAAAGTGTGCGCGACTGTTGCACACAGTTCCCCCGCCTCTTCGAGTGTGCGGTGTCGATGAAATTTTTTTTTTGAATTTTTTGGCAGACCGTGCAAGAAATTTTTGAAAATTTTTGAAATTGAGAAAAAAATACATTTTCAAAAATTTACTGTTTCAAATTTTCTTCAAGTTTCTAGGATTATTTTTTGGGGAACCAATGAAGGCTCTGGATGCAACATGTAATAAATTTTTTGTCAAATAAATCTGTCTCTTTCTCTGCGTCTCTCTCCTCGCTCGCTATTTCTCAAAACTTGTTTTTCAGCCGCCTTCCTCATTCCCTACCTCGTTTGCGCGATAACATTCGGTCTTCCGGCAATCTACCTGGAATTTGTCGCCGGTCAATATCAGGGCGCATCTCCGCCGATTGTTTTCCGTCGAATCGCCCCAATTCTCGAAGGAATCGGATGGATGTCGACGATTGTCTCGGCTTGTGTTGCCGTCTACTACATTTGCATTGTCTCCTGGGTTTGTATCTATATTATCAATGTGTTCCGTGGCGATATTAGTGTTTGGTCAAAGTGTGACAATCCGTGGAACAATGTTGAAACATGCGTCGAGTTGATCAATCAGAAATTGTGCAATACGGCCGAGCCGCCCGGTTGGGATATGGCGAAACCGCGGCCGGATAATTTCATCTATTTTAACGGGTCTTGTCACGATGCTCTCGATTTTTCTGGACGTGTTATGGTTGGTGGAACTGAGCAGTATTTGATGTAAGTTACAAAAAAAAAATAAAAATAAAAAATTCCCCAGCCGGCCTCGAACCCACAACATTCAAAATATTTGAAATCTATAGTCTAACCTGCTGAGCCACACGCACACACATGTCCCATCCCCATTATTGCTGTTTTCAGGAGACATGTCATCAACCATTCAACCGGACTCTACGACATCAACCACGTCAATTGGTTCGTTTTCGGATCGATGGCGTTTTGCTGGTTTGTCACGGCAATGTTGATTTTGAACGGAATGAAGATAATGGGCAAAATTTCGTATGTGAGTGCCTTTTTTGTTAGTTTTTCAAATGGATCTGAAAATGGATTGAGAACAGGCTCTTTTTATGAAAAAAAAGAGAGACAGAGAGAGACAAAGAGAGAGAGAAACAGAAGGAGGCGCAGAGAAAGATTCCAGAAGTGTGTCTGAACCGCAAAGTGTTTGCAAATTGTGAAAATTTCATTTTTCAAATTTTTACTGTTTCAAATGTTTTTTTAAAGTGATCAGAAACTGGATCGGGCAATATGAGTGTTGATTGAAAGAGAGAGAGACAGCCAGACAGACAGACAACAGAAGGAGACGCAGAGAAATGTCTGAAAAAATGTTTTTTTTTTTTTTGAAAATTTTATTTTTCATTTTTTTACTGTTTCAAATATTTTTTAGTGATTGAAAATTGGTTCATTATTATTGACTTCATTAGGTTTTCTAGAAAAAAAAAGAGACAGAGACAGAGAGAGAGAGAAAGCCAGAAAGAGACGCAGAGAAAAAAGTGTAGCCTCTAAGCCTAACCCACAAAATGTTTACAATTTCTGAATTTTTTTTTTTCATTTTTCCACTATTCCAAGTGGTTCAGAGAGAGAGAGAGAGAGAGAGAAAAAAAGAGAGGAGGAGACGCAGAGAAACATAGCGAGTCTAACTCGCAAAATGTTTGCAATTTCAGAAAATTTCATTTTCAAATTTTTACTGTTTCAAACAGTTTTTAAAAAATGATAGAAAACAGTTTTAATATTGATGCATTGTTCAGAGATAGAAAAAGAAGAGGAGACGCAGAGAAAAGTAACAACTATAACCCGCGAAATGTTTGCATCTCTCTCTCTATTTTTTTCCAGGTCACCGTCATGCTTCCCTACGCTCTCATCGTCGTGCTGTTCTTCCGCGGAATCACACTTGAAGGCGCCTCAACCGGTCTCTACTACTATTTCGGAAATCCGGACTATTCGAAATTGTTGTCAACAAAAACATGGACCGAGGCACTGAAACAACTATGCTTCTCATTGTCTGTTGGACACGGTGGTCTGATGAGTATGGCGTCGTACAGCAAAAAGACCAACAATTGTTTCAAAGACGCTCTAACGATAATCGTCGGCGATACTCTGATGAGTCTTGTGGGCGGAGCGGCCGTCTTTTCGACCCTCGGTTTCTTGGCACATCAACGAAACGTCACCGTTCCCGAGGTTGTCGAAAGTGGTCTGTCGTTGGCGTTTGTCGTCTATCCGGAAGCGATGACTCAGATGCCCTCCCCATGGTTGTGGGCGTTCCTCTTCTTTGTCATGCTCTTCTTGTTGGGCATCAGCTCGGAGATTGCGTATGTCGAAGTGTTTTGCACGTGTTTGTATGATCAGAAGAAGGAGTTGCGACAGAAGCGATGGATGGTTGTTGGTGGATGGTGCTTGTTGTTGTTCTGTGCTGGACTTCTTTTTGCAACTGATGTGAGTGTTTGTGAAAATTTTTACTTTTTCAAAATATTTTTGAGACATTGAAAAAAACAAATCAATCTGCTACCAAAACACAGCCGTAGTAAAAAAAAAATAAAGAATTTTTTTAAAAAATTTTTACTGTTTCAATTTTAATATTTCTGAAGTGAAAAAATTACTGTTTGAAAACATCAGTATTAAGAACATTGTGCGTAATATATAATCGACAGAATGCTGTGATAGAAAAAATTTGAGAAAGTTAGAAAATGACAAAATTTTTAAAATTTTATAATTTTGTATGAAAATACACGACCTTCCAGAAGGAAGTAGAGTGAGAGAATGCTCAAAAAATGATTATCATTGGAGCGCATTAGTCCTCTCTAAATTTATGGAAATTGAGATTTTTCCAAGAGGTCATTCAACCGTGTAACCGACATTCGCACGCGATACGCCAGGCGCTATACTTGTGTGTGGTGGTTGTCTGCGTTTCCTATAGAAAAATGCCGCTCTCATCTGATAGTTTTCACTGTTATATTTTATTTTTCTCTGTTTCTCTGTGTCTCCCTCGAGGGGAAAACTCTCACCGATTCCATTTTTACTCTTGCTTGAAAGGTCGTGGTTCGCTAGAATTCAATGTTTGCATTGTTCTGCTCCTCTTCCAGATGAAATTGTGTGCCGTAAAACTGCAAACCCCGCCCACTTTTACTTTTTTTTCGAAAGACTGTCCACATACTTGTTCGTATGTGGACAGCTTGAGAAAAACCGAAAAATTTGAAAATGTTTTTTTTTGTAAATTTTTACTGTTTCAATTTGATTATTTCAAAAATCTAGACGAAAAAGTTTTAATTTTTTTTCAAAATTTTTCCCACAAAAAATTACTGCTTCAAATATTTTGTATAAACAAGATTTTCTGGAAATAGTGCTCTCATAAAAAGTTCAGGACATCAAAAACATTTTTCTAACGTGAACGAAAAAAAGGTTGAATTTTTTCCAGGCCGGTCTTTTCTGGTTCCAACTTTTCGACGAATACGCTGCCGGTTTCTCATCGGTATGCGCCGTCACAATCGAAGTCATCGTTCTGATGTATGTCTACGGGGCCAAACACTTCCGAACCGACATTCACGACATGATCAAACTTCCGAAATTGCGCATTTTTGAATTTATCGGCGCACACTCGCCCTATTTCCTGTTCAACTGGCGTTTTATGTCACCGCTCATCGGATGCGTCCTGATTGTATTGTCGTTTGACCGGGAGTATCCGTATCAGGGCGACGCGTCGACCTATCCGCCGTTGTTTGACATTTTGGGATGGGCGTTGGCGTTTTTGCCGGTTTTGATGATTCCCATTTTTGCCGCCAGAAATGTTTGGTATTTTAAAGCCAATGGATTTGTGAGTTATGGGGGGGAGGGGGTTTGGGGGCCACCGAACAGAAATTTTGGAAATTTTTGGGAAAATTATATTTTCAATTTTTTACTGTTTCAAAAATTGAGTAAATTAACAGTGTTGTAGGACTCACACACTTGGCATGATGAAAAATTTCAAAAAAAAAAAATTTTTTTTTGAAATTTTTTGGAATTTTTTTTTCGGACACCACACATCAAAGTGGGCGGGGCCAACGACACACTGAATGATGGCACCGCGCACCAACCCGTAATTTGTTTGCAGGACATGCGTGGCCTTTTTGTGCTCCAAAAACAACACGTCTCACATCGTCGTATTTCGAGAGAGTACAATGATGTGAAGCACAGATTGGACACGGTGCTGCCCGATGTTGAACCGTGGTCCGTTTCGATGTCGAAGGAGACGGCCGAGAAATCGTCGAAAAAATCGAAGAGATCCAAGATGGAGGCTTTGCTCAGCGGCAAAAGTGAATGAATGAACATTTTCTCAGTGGGACAAAAAAATTCGAAAATTTTTGTTTGATATTTCAACCAAAAAGTGATAGAATATTATTGAAAAGTTCTCAGGTTTCTTTTTTTTTCTCTGCGTCTCTTCTTTTTCCATTGTCTTTTTCCTTTTTTTCTCTGCTTCTCTCATAAATTCCGCGAACAGGAGAACGTACTATAAGAACAAATTAATTGTTTTTTGTTGAAATTTTTACTGTTTCAAAAAACTCATAAAAAATAACAAAAAAAAATTACGTATTTTCTCTTTTTTCACAGTATGTTGGCAAGCTTCTAAACAAATCAGTAAACCTCCGCACACTTTTTCTGCAAGGACGCGCTTTTTGTGTGTTTATTTTTGCGTCTTTCAAATTTTTTGAATTTTTCCCTTTTTTTCTGGTTTTCAAAAAATTATTTTTTTTCAAATTTTTACTGTTTCAACAAATTTATAAGTGTTGCAGTCAGGTGGCAAACATTTAATGTTAAAAAAAACCCGGTTTGAAAAAACACTCGTTTATTAGTTCCGTTGGCCGCGAAGCGTGTCCGCGACGCGGTTCTCATTTAGAAAAGTGGAGAGAACCGCGTCGCAGACACGCAGCGCGGACATTTTTTGCCATTTTTTTGCAAGTTGATAATATTTTTTTCTGTCTAGACATATGTGCAATTTTTCCAAAAAAAAATTTTTGTCAAAATTATTTTTGATAGAAAAATTTCCATGTTTTTTCTATTTTTTCTGCCATCTCTAATCTACGCCAACCATGCCGATTTATTCAATCAATACCTAAAAGCTATAGTCATTGCCGACGAGCCAACTTTGTTGAAACTTCTCCACGAGAACTTCACAATTTTCGATTGTCATGGAGCGAAGATAACCGATCGAAGTTTGATGATTAGGCAACTTCGAAAATTTCCCGATGAAGTTTTACTGCACCCAAAGACTTTCGAATATCTCGCAAAAAATGAGACCCGTCTAAGCTTTAAGGTTAATATTGGAAATGAAATGATCAACACCTATCAGCTAGCCGAAAATACTAATGGCAGTTTTGTACTTCTCTCGGAGAATCAGTCAAAATGTCGAGAAGAGTATGAATCTTGGTATACGACTTCATTGATTGATTATGAAGAGGTGTTCAAAAATACAGCCGAATTTTTGGTTTTGGAATATTGTGATGTTCTTAATGGTCAGCAGGAATTGGAGACGATCCTTGCTACCAGTTTCAAACTCAACACGTGTAATTCTAGAAGTTTGAACTTGTTGGAATATTCGAAACAGATCAAGAAACTTCAGGGAAAAGTGGAGACGATGGATTGTTTTGAAAAATCAGTGGAAAATTTGAGTTTTGATGATGAAGGGGTGTTGAAGTTCCAGTGGAATGGCACAATTTTCCAAGCTGGATATTTCGAAAAACAAGGAAAGTATCTAATAACTTCGGAGAGTTTGAAAAATTGCAAAAATTCCCAGAAATTTCTGAGCGTTCTTATCGATGATTATCACACAGCGATGGGGATCGCCGAAAATATTTCGATGGAATATTACAAGAATTTCCAATCAAAAACTCTCGAAACCCTCATAACCGGCCCGATCGCCTGGATCTGCGACAAACGCGCCGCCACCATATCGCTTCAAAAATTTTCGCAAAAAATTCAGTTGTCCCCCGCAGAAATTCCGAAATACCACGACGAAGTGGTGCTGTTCACGTTGAGATATGATTTTTGGAATGGTAGCATGAGGTTTTTCCTCTATCCTGGACGACGATATCCGAGAATTGCTTTTGATGTTGAGTTGAAGGAGGAGAAGAGAAACGTCAAGTTGAGTGTGGTCAGCAGAGAAAAATGTTAATTTCACCAGTGTTTTTGTCATCATGAAAAGTGTTATTGTTTTTGCCTGACACCGCTGTTATCAAATTGAAAAAAAAGGCAAAAATTGAATTGAAAAATGTTTTTTGGTGCGCTGCGCCGCGTTGCGTACGCGACGCGTCTGAAAACACAATTTTATATTTTCCATTTATTTTAAATTCGATGACAAATTTTGATTTAATGAGTAAACATCGTTTCTAAATCAATATCACTACACTTTGAAACAGTAATTTTTTGAAAATTGCAAAAAAAAATTTCTTAAAAATGTTATTATCATTAGAGCGCAATTTCTCTCTCTAAATTTATTGAATTTTCCAAGAGCTCATTCAACCATGTGACCGACATCTCACGGGAAGCGAAGGGCTATATTTTGTGTTGTTTGGTACTCATCCACTCTAAAACTTCTCACACAGAATAAACATTTTTTGAAACAGTAAATTTTTGTGACAAAAACTTGTTTTTCTCATTTTTTTTTCTACCTTCCACATTCGGTTAGGAACTACGGGGTTTTTAGAAACTGGATATCAGTAGTCTTTGAAACAGTAACTTTTTGAAAATCGCGAGAAATTTTTTTTTCAAAAATTTGTTTTTTTTTTTTTTTTTGAAAACTTCAAGGCTAACTTTCTTTGTGTATTGTTAAAATATTGAAATTTTTTTCAAAGTTTGAACTTCAAAAAATTTAAAAGGAGAAAATAAAAATATTACCCTAGAGATAAATTCTAGGACGATTTTTTATCCGCACCACAACTTCTGACTGTAAATCAACATGTTTTGAAACAGTAAATTTTTACGAAAAAATTGAAAATGAGAAATTCAGAGAAAGATAACCTTCCAGCTAAAAATGGGAAAAATTGATATGACTACACTTTGAAACAGTAAAAATTTGAGAATTTCAAGATTCGATTTCGACGACGAAGACTAATTCAAACAAAAAACAGATCCAACTGTAATCCAAAACGAATTTTTCACTAAAAATAAACTTTTGAAACAGTAATTTTTTGCGCCAAAACTTTTCTTCTAAAAAGCGGTTTCAAACCCCCAAAACATCTAAACCTCTCCAATATTTTCCACCTCAAAAAACTGTCAAAAAATCACAGCTGGATACCATTCCACAAATTGATTGGTCAAAAAGAATTTACCGCCAAACGTTCTTTTTTGATTAACTGACGGCTTGTCCAAAAGAAGTACACAAAAATGGTTTATTAGTTGATTTGTGGTATATTAGTTGCGTTTGAGTGACGCCAGGGCGGACATTTTTCGACGTCCGGTACCCGGGTTGAGTTGATCCGGATTCTCTCTGGAAAAAATGATTTTTTTTGGAAAAAAAATTCTCAAAACTTTGTGAACTCGCGCATAGCTCTTTGCAGATTGGGAAATCCGATGTTGTATTGATTGGGAATGACGTTGACACCGGCAAACGGAACCTCGTACGTTGTTCCGCCGGCAACTTTTCCTTCGGGCCAATCGATGAGAATTGTGTTGGTACCGCGCCAGAATGAGACGCCGTGATCGCGTGGGCGATCGAATGTTTGATGCGTGGCTGAGAGATAGTTATTAGAAGGGTTTTTTTTTGAAACAGTGAATTTTTGTGAACTACTTTTTCCCAATGGTTACCTCGGGAACAATACATTTTTGTCGAAACTTTGAAACAGTAATAAGTTCACTTTTCGAAATTCCAGATCTGTCAGAGTTTCAGGGCAACATGTTTTTTTTTTGAAAATTCTGTGGGCGGAGAATTAAGAAAACGTCCGATTTTTAATCCATTTTTTTTCCAACTTCGTTATTTCAGAGTTAAGAATACAAAAATAGTGTAAATTTCTGGAAAAACACTTGTGCTTATGTTTGCTGGTAAGAAAAGAAAAAATTGCACAGGTAAGGAATCGAACCCTCGACCATTCGTTTTGAAACAAACGTCTGACCTGTTAAACTGTCATGCAACATTTTTTTTCACGTGGAAATTTTCAATTCTTCTAAGAAAAAAAAAGGATATAAAAAAGAGACGTTCTTTAATTTTCACTGTGAAATGGGATCGATGAGAGTTTTTTCCTCGAGAGAGACACAGAGAAACAGAGCAAAATGAGTTCACAATGAAAACTATCAAGTGAGGTGTCTTCTTCCATTGGAAACGCAGACATAAACCACACACGAAGCGCCTCGCTTCCCGTGAGATGTCGGTCACATGGTTGAACGACCTCTCGGGAAATTTTCAAAGTCAAGAGATTTAGAGAGAGCAAAAGTGCTCTAATGATAATTTTTGAGAAAGTATAAACCCTTCTGAAACAGTGAATTTCCAAGAATGATCACTACTGTCAGTTCGAGAACAATTCTTCAGGATTTTTGGAAACAGTAAAATTTAGAGAAAATTGAAAATTTGAAACAGTAAATTTTTCAAAGGTTGTTTGTTAGTTTTGAGGGTATGAAAAGAAGAATCGCTAAATGAGAAACCTCTCATTTTTTTTAAAGTTTTGAAACAGTAAAAATTTTTAGATTTCATTTTTTGAACTTTTTTTTTTGAAATATTTTTCGTTTTTTACGTGAAAACTTTTTTTAGTACATGAATATTTTGAAACCTGTAATTTTCTAAAAACGAAGTTTCAGGTTTTTTCAAATGCAAAAATTATCAAAACTGTTGTATAATAAACCCACACTGCAACATATTTAAGTGTGCGTGATTAAAGTTCTGTACAAAAATAAATTTTTTTATTTTTTGGGAATTTTTTTATGACAGACCCTCAGTAAATCGCTGTGTAGCTTCACGGGCGAAACTCCGGAACCATGCGAGGACAACAGTGTAGCTACGCCAGGAACCACTGTGTAGCTACGCAAAAATGTCTTCCCCATTATGTCTCACACAATGCGTACAATGTGTGGAACTACAGGGGAGTTCCGCATAACTCGAGAATTGTGCGGAGCTACACTGGTGCCCTCGACTTTTTCCCGTTTGCTGAAATTTCCGTAGTTTCGCCCGTGGAGCTACGCACCGAGTTACTGAGCCAAGCAAAATCACTAGACAAATATTAACATTGTTTTTATAAGAATTTTGAAACAGTAAAAATTTTCAATTTTCCATATCTGAAGAAAAAAGTGTTTTTAGAAAATTTTTTCAATTTTTCCAAAATTTACTGTTTCAAAGTTATTATAATTTCATGAGCACGTTTCTTATTCACTTAAACTACAAATTTCGTTTAAAAATATCTCACCTAATCCATCGTAACCATAAAACACTCCTCTGACAATCGGCGGCGGTGCCATTTCTCGATAAAAGGCCGGTGTATAGTCGGGCTTAGGCTTCCAGATAGCTCGACATTTCGCCGCCCAACGTTGACAATTATTATAGGCCGGTGCTCGCGTTCCTGGGTAACACTCGTAGTTCATCATCCATTGAAGGTGAAGACATTCGCATGAGTTTACACATCTGAAAGGGAAAACATCTTCGGAGATTTTGAAACCGAAATTATTTTCCGAAAAAAAATTCGGACCGGAAAAAACCGGAAATTTCGGAGCTTTTAGCCAAAACCATGAAAAGTTAGACATTTTTTTCAGAATATAGAAAAATTTAAAATTTATCGGAAAATATGAAAAAACTCCGAAATTTCGGAAAAAAATTCGGAAAACGTGTCGTCAGAAAAAAGAGGTTAAATTTTTCGGTTTTTTTTACCGCCCAATCGATTTTTCGGTTCACATCGGCACTTTTGGAACTTTTTTGTGACCGTAAATATTGTCAATCCAGCCAGATCATCCAATGAGAAATTGATCTACCGTCTGAATCTCTCATTTTTACATGCTCTTTCATCGAATTATGTGGTAGATCACTTTTTCCGTTGGATGATCTGAGCGGATTGACAATAGTTGATTATTACTGTGATAAACTTACAAAGAATCCCTTGAAACAGTAATAATTTTCAAAAAAATTCTGGTGAAAAAATTTTTGAAAAAGTTCCGAAAAGGGTCGGAAATTCTGAAGTTTTGGAAATTTTCGGTTTCGGTTCCGCCCAAGCCTGGAGACGTCGACTTTTCCGAAATTTTTGAGAAGATTTTTTCGGAAAAAAAAAATTTCCGAAAAAAATCTGAGAAATTGGAAGTTTTGACCATTTTCATACCAATTTTTGATAGAAAAAAATTCTGAAAAAAAGTTTTTCAAAAAAAGTGAACTCACACCGGATCGGTTTCTTTACAATGTGAAAAACACGTGTTCAACACTTTTTGGGTGGCCTTTGGCAATCCGGATTTATCGTAAAACACTTTTTGTCGACGAATCTGAAAAATTTTCTTGTTTCAATTTTTCAGGACTTCTAGACCAACATAGTTGATAGCTGGATAAACCCGATCAGAACAATAATTTCGATATCGTTCACAGATTATTCGAATTTCTTCGTTGTACGTGGCCAAGTTTGAACTACGACAATAGTATCTGGAAAATACATAATTTTTGAGGGGATCCGGGAAAAAATTTAAAAAAAAAAAAGAATTTTTTTTTGTGTTGAAATTTTTCACTGTTTCAAAAATAAATCAAAATTAGAAAACTCAAGATTTGCCGCTTTAAAATTCGAATGGTCATAAATCTAAGTTTTTTTTTTGAATTTTTTTCAAATTTTTTTGTTTAATAATTTTTTACTGTTTCACAGATATATGAAAATGAAAAATTTTTGAATTTGTCGCTTTCGTAGTGATATAAATTTGAAAAGTTGTTCTACAGAAAGCAAAAAAAACCACTGCCGGATGAAATCCAGTGAAAACTACGTTTCAAGAAAAAATTTTAATTTTTTCCAGAAAAAATATTTAAAAAAAAAGAATTTTAGTTTTTTTTTTTTTAAATATTTTTACTGTTTCAAAAATATGTCAAAACCAAAATCTGTAAGACTTGCCGTTTTGTTTTCAGGTTATTCTTTACACAAGTTCTGTCACAACTCACGTAAACCTGACTTCTAGGATTTTTCAACAAAAAAATTGCGGCAGGTCTGCGCGGAACTTGCCTAACTGCCGAATGAAATCCAGTGAAAAATACGTTTCAAGAGAAAAAAAAACATTTTTTACTGTTTCAAAAATGTCTGGAAAAACGTAGTTTTTTTGGGGAGAATCAAGAGAAATTTTTTTTTAATTTTTCAAAATATTTTTACTGTTTCAAAACTATGTCAAAATGAAAAACATGTAAGATTTGTAGTAATGCTTCTACTTATTTGTTCCTCAGTTTTCTGAAAAAAAGGTTCTTTTGAAAAAAAAAAAAGGTTTATAATTTTGTTAATTGTTTCAAAAATACTATTTATTTGAAAATGAAAACCAGCGAAAAATACGTTTCAAAAATCGGATTTTAAAATTTTCTCTGTTTCAAAACCCATCCTACCTATAATGATTGACAAATCGTTTGCATTGCTCTCCAAGCGTTGTCATCTGTTTTGTATCTTTTTCCAATTCTTCCAAAGGAATATCAAAAGGCTCCAAATCTCCCCCTAAAACCGTCGCCGACAATGAAGGAGCATCTGAAACGATACAACTCATTGGCATGAAAAAAATCGCGAGATTTTTTCAACCTTGCGCATTTCCACATGAAAATAGAATAGAAAATCCGAAAAATATCAGAAATATCATTAGAAAATGAAATGTGAAAATGAAGAAGAAGAAGAAACTTGCCAATCTCGTTAGGTGTGTTATCAACGCAAGAAACTTACGCAAGAGAAAACGGGATTTTTTTGGGATTTGGAAAAAACATAAAAAATTTACTGTTTCAACGAGTTTTCATGTGGTTTTAATTTTTGTGAAGGTGTTTTTTTTTTAATTTTCCACTTGTCTAAATAATTTCAGATTTTGAAAGTGATTTTTCTGCTTACTTCAAAGTTAGCAGAAGAAAAAATTTAACCTCCAATGTTCGAGCCCAAAAAGTCCCTCAAATATATATTTTTTTTGTTGTCCTACCCATAGTAGTCGTGTCATCTGTCTGCTCTCACCTCATTTTCAATGTTCAATATTTTTATTGTTCCTCCTCCTCATTTTCCTTATTTTCTCGTGTGTACTCATTTGTCATTGTCGTAAAAGTTGATGCGTTTTTGTCTCTTCTCACACAACTGCAACATGTTTTAATTGTCATGGACACTTTATGATGAGCTTGGAGATGTATATATGTGCGCAGGCAGGAGATGGACATATGTTTAACTTTTCGCGCATTTCATTTAATTACATCTAAATGAGGAGAGCGGAGAGGGCAGGGAAGGAGTACTGTAGATTTTATTTGCATGGTTTTGTTTGCTGGATTTTTAAGAGCAAGCGGGAAATTTTTTGAAAAAAAGTTTTGAAAAATTTACTGTTTCAAAAGTTGTTCAAATGATGTACCAAGAATATTATCCGCTTCGAAAAAATGTTCCGGGTAAAATTTGAAAAATGAAAAAATGTTCCGCCTGCTACTGAGTTTTACACTTAGCACATTTTGGTCTCGACGCAAAGTGAACACTACATTTTCCACGTTTCAGCCGATTTCCAAAAATCGGGGGTTCAAGAAAATTCCAAAGATTTTCAAAAAAAAAGTTTTGAAAAATTTACTGTTTCAAAAATTGTTCAAAGAATGATACCACATTTATTTGAGGATTTTAGGTTAGGAAACAAATAAGTTTTTTATGTTTTGAAAAATTGATTATTCAAGCCGGGATTTCTCTGTGGGACCGAAAAATGAAAAAAAAATGTTGAAAAATTTACTGTTTCAAAAGTTGTTGAAATTGAGTACTGAGAGTTATAACACATTGATAATTTTGAGGTTTCTCAAGTTTTGAGTAAGTGGCCGAAAATTTCAAAAAAAAAATTCACTTTTTCAAAAATTGTTCAAATGGAGTACCAAGAATTATGCCATAGTACTTTCGACTTTCGACCACATAAATTTTTTACAAAAATGAAAAATTTTCCGTTTCCTACATCGGTCTCGACGCGAAGAGAACTTTTCATTTTTTGGATTCCACCGTTTTTCAAGAAATCTAGAGAAAAATTATGTTCTTCGAGAGAAGTGTACTGTACTTTTTTGAGCGCCCAATTCTGTCCACGGTTTCAAATTCAGTAACTGGTTTCAAAAACTCTTCAAGTGATGGAATAATTTCAGATCCGAAAATCAGAGTTTTCCAAAAAATCACTGTTTTAAATTTCAGATATATTCAGGGGAAACTTGGTCGATGTTTATGACGAGAAAAAAAAGCCGGGATTCCTTTGAGGAATCGAAAAATAAAAAAAAAAAAAATTTTTTTTTTTTTGAAAAAATTTACTGTCATAGTGGTCTGTTTCTTCGATCAAAATTTACTTTTTCAAAATTTGTGTAAAAATGTTTTTTCAGATAAAATCCGAAAAAGTTCAACATTTCTGATAACTGTATTGTTGAACACGACCTACAGCTATGAAGAAATTTGCCAATTAAAAGAGACGCAGAGAAAAATACAAAATTTGCAGTTTGAAAGGTCATGTTTTTGTTATTTTCACGTTCTTTTTTTTTAAATAAGGAAAATATTTAAAAACTGACATTTTTCGGGAAATGAACTAAATTTAAAGGTCACGTTGATAATAAAAAAATGTTTTCACGTTTTAACTATTTTTCAGAGTGTTTCTTGTTACAAAAAACGTGAACACTAAATAAATAAAAAAATTAACGTGACCCAGAACTGCAAAAATCTGATTTATCTGCGTCTCTTTTCAATGACATCATAAAAGGCCGTGAAGTTTTCATTTTATTTCTTTTTCTTCCAGAGCTCCCGAAAAATGAGAAAAATTTGAATTGTCTCAGATTTTCGGAAGAAAAATTTATTTAGAGTGGATTTTTAAAAGTTTTTTTTTGTCATTTGAGGAATTTTTCATTTTTCTAAAAATTTACTGTTTCAAAATTTTCATATAAAAATGGAAATAGAAGTTCTACGTTCTTTTTATGCCCTCTACAGGAAAATTGCAACTAACAATTATGAGCCTCTTCATTTTTGTCACTTCAAAGGCGCACCAAACTACAGTACTCTACCCATTTTTAAAAATTTGAAAACATTTCAAAATTTTAGCTTCAGAAATGCAAGAAAAAAATTTTTTTTCGTAAAATTATTACTGTTTCAAGAACTTCTCATATTTGAAAATTCCCAGAAAAAGTATTCCAATTTTGATTTTTTCGCCCCTCATCTTCAAGACCTCTTTTTTGTGCGCTTCGGTCGAATTTTGGTTTCTTCCTCTTTTCATAATCCATCATTTCTGATTTTATGACACACCACCCTTCTGTTGGTCAACATTTCAATTACCAACACATTTTTCTTCCCTTTTCAGGTAATTAAAATGTGTTTGGAAATTAATTTGGAAATCGAAAACAATACAAAGTGCTAATATTGGGATTAGGCGAGATGATTTAGATGAGAAGAGAAAAATTCAAAAATTCACTGTTTCAAAAAGTTTTTATATTTTTGAACTGGTTTTCTAGAATAGTGTCAAGTTGTTAAAAGTCCCTTTCCGTTGTCAATTTTTTACTTTCATAATGAGGCAGAAATTTAGGTGAAAAAATGTCTTGAAATTTTTCTGCCTCCCTTTTTTTGGATTCCTAGGCCATCCCATTTCTCTTCCATTTTTTTCTGGACCGCCATTTTTGGGGTCAACGAACAGGGCTTGTTTAAGGAAGATGATAAATTTGAGTTCAGGAAAAAAAGAAAAATTTTTGGAAACTGACCCAAAAAATCAAAACAAAATCTTAATATTTTAAAAAAAAATCTGTGTCAACTATAATTTCTAATTTTATAAAATCTTTGAAACAGTAAATTTTTCAAAAACTTCTGAATTTTGTGTTTTTCTAAAAATTATCAGTTATATGAAGAGAAAATTTAAAAAAAGCATTTTTTTGTGTAAAAAAACGTGAGGCCGAATTTTATTGTTCTGTTTCCTTTTTTTTGGATTTCTAGGCCATGTTATTTCTAGGCCACTGTTTTTCTGGAACACATGATAGTGCTTAATGTGGTCCGTGAAAATCTCAAGTTCAAAAAAAGTAAATAAATGAAAGTTGAGCCAAAAATCAAATTATGAGGACACTTTCAATAAATTTTGTAAATGTGCTAATTTTCATAAAATCTTTGAAACAGTAAATTTTTCAAAAATTTCCGAATTCTGCGTTTTTTCTAAAATTAATGTCAACTATAGGAATAGATTTACTGAAAAATCAGTTTTTTAGAAATTTGTTTCATTTTACAGTACTCTTTCAAAAAATCAAAAACAATTTTTTGGAAGCTGAGCTAAGTTTTGTTGAAAAATCTCACAAGATAATTATAAATTGAGGTAAAATGAAGGATTGAACCCCGTCAAAATTACTGAATTTTCATAAAATTTTTGAAACAGGAAATTTAAAAAAAACTTTGGGACCTCATGTTTTTTCCAATCTACACTACTCCTCCAAAAAGCAAGTCATTTTCGGAACTTGAGCAAATAGATCATTTTGTTAAAAAATAAGAATAAAAATCAGTGCCAATTATAATTTCTAACTTTCATGTATTTTTGAAACAGTAAATTTTTCAACAAAAAAAATTCCGAAAAAAACGCCAATTTCTTCCTAAAATTGGTCTGAAATTATTGTCCAAACTCATTTTCAGACAAAAAATCTCAGAAATTTTTTTTTGTTAGTTTTTTTCCGAAAGTTATTTCAGAAATTTCGTGGGAGAAATTTGAAAGTTGAGCCAATAAATCAGATTTTGAGAAAACATGTAGACTAATCTGTGCCAAATATTAATGCAAATTTTCAAAAATATCTGAACTTCGCGCTTTTTGGATCTACAGTACTCCTCGAAAAAATAAGCCATTTTTGAAACATTTTTGGAAGTAAATCATTTTGTTGAAAATAGAAAAAAAAATCTGTGCAAATTTGAATTGCTAACTTTCATGTATCTTTGAAACAGTAAATTTTTCAAACAAAACATTTTTTCCAATCTACAGTACTCCTTGAATAAGTTAAGTTGTTAATAAAAAAAAAATCGAAGTCAAATATATCTGCTAGTTTTCATAGGACCTTTGAAACAGTAAATTTTTCAAAAAAAAAAAATTTCAAAAAAAATTCCAGAATTATTTTTTTTTTGAAAATCAGGAAAATTTTCTGAAATTTTCGAAAAATTCAGATTTCCGACCAGCTACAGTACCCCTCCTCCTCCTCATTTTTTCCCCTATTTACACATTCATTCACAAACAACACCGGGTTACTGTAGGTAATGTGCTGTTGGTTGTTGAGAGAGAAAAAACAAAGACAGAACAAAAACAATGTTTTTTAATCTTTTTTCGTCTTCTTCTCAGTCAGTCAGTCTACTTAGTTTGAAGCGACATAACACACGAGTAAAACAAATTAAATTGGCTGGAGAGAAAAAAAAGAAAATTAGAAAAAAGAGAGGAGGAGGAGTGTGTTTGTTATGTGTATATGTACACATAAATAAAATGATGAAGGAGTACTGTAGATTGAGAGTACTGTAGAGGGTTTGTTTTCGAAAAAGCTTAGAAGTTTGGCCGAAAAAAACAAATTTTTTTCGAAAATTTTTACTGTTTCAAAAATTTCTTATAGTATGGAAATAGTTTTTTCAAAATGATTCTTTGAGAAAATAAGATTTTGTCACACGTTGGATATTTTACAAAACTTCTATTTTGGCCTATTTTTTTCAGAAAATTTCCGTCGGAAAAATCGACCCGACAAGTGATTTTCGGGTTGGAGCACTCTTCGAAAAAAAGTCAGACGTTGGGGCACTATCATGAACTTATACTTCTAAAATTTATGATTTTTTCGAAACAGGAAATTTTTTCAATTTTATTCACGAACTTAAATGGAAAAATAAGGAAAAAAGGTCACCACGTACTTCCAAAAAAAAATAATAAAAGTAGGCGGGTTTTGCAGATTTGCGGCACATGGTTCGAAGGGAACAAACACATCAATTTGATTATAGCGAAAAAAAAACTGTGCGCTACAATTGCAAACAAAATGGGCGGCGCCGAATGTGCGCAGTGACGGTGTTTTTTTTTTTAATTTTTGTGACAAAAAGTTTGAACTGAGAATTTTTAATAAAATCTTAAAAAAGAAGAACAAACGCAGAAAGCTTAAACTTTCAGTTATTATAGAAGTTTTGAAACAGTAAAAGTTTCAAAAAAATAAAACCAGAGAATGACACACACACTGTCCCCCGAAACCCGCGAGATGTCGGCACACAGAATTATCGAAAAAAAAGCAAAAAAAAAATTGTTTTTTTTTTCAATGACCCGGAGCCAAGAACATGTCCAAGTTTTAATTGAACATTTCTGTTGTGGTTATTGTGAGTCTATCAATTAAATCAGCTCAGTGAGAATTTTGTCAATTTATAAAAATTTTGAAACAGTAAAAATTGTTCAAAAAATTAATCGATAATCTTTTCAGTGTTTTCTGTGCCTCGTACTACGACCAAACGACTGTCTCGATAAGAATTTTGTCAGTTTATAGTAATTTTGAAATAGTAAATTTTTCAAAAATAATTCTGAAAAAAATGGAAAAATGTACAACCAACAGTTTTTTCTTGGAAAGTTAATGTACCTATTCATAAAAAAAAAAGAAAAAAATTGAATAAAAAAATAAAAATGCCAAGGAAAAAAGTCACGAAAAATGATGATTTATTCGAATTTTGGGTAGATCAAACCGAGAAAATCTCTGCGTCTTGGAAAATGCCTTGAAATTTTCGATTTTCTCGGTTTGCTCTACCCAAAATTCGCATAAATCATCATTTTTCGTGACTTTTTTTTGAGAAAAAAATATAACTTTTTTCCTCGGCGCGCATTTTATTTTTTTATTCAATTTTTTTCTTTTTTTAATTGTCTTGAATAGGTCCACAAGATTTTTCAAGTTTTGTGCGAAAATTTTGGAATTTTTTTCAACTTTCTGGAAAATTTTCAGAAAAAAAATTTTTGTCCACATTTTTCGCCCTTATTTCATTCTTTTGGGAACTTTTTGCACAACGAGAAAACATTTTTCCAATATTTTACTGTTTCAAGTTTCCCATATAAGTTCGAGAAAATTAGGATACAAACTTTTTTTGGCCTCGGCGCGCATTGGCATTTTTTTTATTCAATTTTTTTCTTTTTTTTTATAAAAAGCAAAAAGTCCAATAAAAGTAGACGCAATAACACTTTCAGTGTAAACTTTTGATATAGAAATTTTGAAACAGTAAATTTTTCAAAAAAAAAGTTAAAAAAAAAAAGAAGAATTTATTTACGATATTTAGAGAATGATATCGCAAATTTACTTTTTGAATTTTTCCAACTCCAACTCACGTGAACTCTGATTTTCAATTTTTCATAATTTTTCGCGCACCCCTCTCATCCTCAACCAGACAAATCGTCGCCATCAACACCATCCTCATGTTTCGAACAAAAAAAGGAAGAGAGATGTCCCGATTTAATGAGATTTGTTGTTAACAACTATCCGCCACCTTTAAATGAACCGTAAAATGATTTGAAAAGTTACAAAAAAAAACGGGGAAATGAAGAGGAAGGAGAATGGACAAGCCGTCGGCACTTTTTTTTCGCTTGTACACAACAAAAACAACAATATTGGTCTTTTTGAACGTGCCGATAGTTTGCCATTGAGTACTTGTTTTGTGACAAAGTGGGCGAAGCTACGACATAACCCGGGAGTTGTTTGCAATATGGCTGGACTCAAAAAATCTGATTGCAAATATTGCTAGGACGAATTGTAAGATAATTTTACATTCGACCTTTGAGGTGACGTTGAAACAGTAAAAATTTTCAAAATTTTAGGCTGATTATTTTTCTGAAAAAGTTGTATTTTTTGTTTTTTGAAATTTTTACTGTTTCATGGAAGCTTCGAAAATCGTCTCAAAAATCGAAAAAAAAACCAAGTTTAAAGGAACACAACATTTTTCACTGAAAGTTTACTTGTAGCACAATCTCTCCTTACAATTTTTCCTTTTTTTTTAATTTTTCGAAAATTATTTTTGAAAATTTTTACTGTTTCAAAAAATCTTCAAAAATTGAGACTATTTTTGCTTCTCACTGCGGCGTCATTCTGAATAGATGTTGAAATATTCAAAATTCCTAACCAAAAAATGTTTGCAAAACAAAAAGACTACTGTACAAATTGTTCAATAGAGCGTAAATGTGTTTAGTTTTTTTTTCCATATTCATTGTAAACTTCAAAGAATACCGTACCACTATGTTTCTCACCTACAGTACCCTGGTAGATTTTTATGATAAAAAATTTTCTCTCGAAAACATGTTCGAAATAGGTTTTTTTCCGCTGGCAGACTTTTAAAAAATCTAAAATTTTTGAAAATTTTTACTGTTTCAAAAAATCTTGAAAACTTTAGAAAATCTTTGTCGCACTGGTTATCGATTGGTGTAGTTGAAAAGTTCAAATTTCCTAATTATTCCACGTTCAATGTAAATTTCGAAAAATACCGTACCCCCTCTTTCCCACCTACAGTACCCCTCCCCTGTAGCATCAATAAATAATATTTAGGTGGCAACTTTCATCATCATCATCATCGGAAAAAAGGTCGTTTTCCCAGTCCATTTCTCGTAAATTATTACCCTCCCGGTCTTCGTTTCTACAGTACCCCCCACAATACCCTTTTCATAATAAAAATAATAATTCATTTAGATAGCACTTTAATCATATTGAAAGGGTTTTTTTTCTGGTGTTTCGCCGTTTTTTTGGTATAACTTGACTGGGTGGTCGCGTTGAATTATTTATGGTTTTTCTGAAGAGGTACCGGGTAGTGTTCAGAAAATGAAATGAGATGAAATGAAGTGCTGTTAAATAATGAAAAATGGTTGGGAAGAATAGAAATTTTGAAAGAAAAAAAATTGCGACACCATCCGGAATTGAACCTGACTCGGCTCAACGTTGCCTAAGGTGCCAGATCGGGCAACACCGCAACCTGTCATTCTTGTAGAACGTGTTGGGGGCGCTGATTTTTTTTGGTCTAAAGGGTTGTAAACGGAATTGTAGGGTTTTCTTTGAAGTTTACAATGAATATGGAAAAGACTATACACATTTACGCTCTATTGAACAATTTGTACAGTAGTCTTTTTGTTTTGCAAACATGTTTTTGGATTCAAAACGTTGAAAACGAGAAAATTATGACTGGGAGCAAACTTTTTTTGAAGTTTTAACATTTTTTTGAAACAGTAAAAATTTTGGAAAGTTTTTTAAAGTCTTTTTCAAAAGGCCAATTTCTCTGAACCTCAAAAAACACTTTTTTTTTTAATTTTTTGGTATGAGTAACCTGATGATGTAAAATTATTTGAAAAACTATTTTGGCAACTATAAGAATTTTTTGAAACAGTAAAAATTTTTGAAAGAAAATTATTTTTCAAATATCCCAAAAAACCATATTTTCCCAAAGTTTAGGTGGTTTTTGAATTCTGAAACTTTCTTGAACTAAAATTTAAATTTTCAGAAATCGCGAACATGTTCCGGGTTAGGAACACTGCCATAGTTTCGTGTGTTGTTGGCTCCGCCCACTTTGGTGGAAAACGAGCAAATTTTTCTAGATTTTTTCTGATTTACCCGGCCAGATAAAAGCATGCAGTTTTTCTGGATTTTTGAAAAATTTAGTCACCGCCAGAGTTTTGTGCCCATTTCAAGGTCAAAAAGCTAGGGTCCCATTCAACGAAAAATAGTGTTGGGCCCAGATTTTGTGACCCGAAAAGTAATTTCTAAAATCGGCCCAGGCCTGATACTCGGCCCAATTCAATAGGCCCATCAGAACTCGCCCAAAAATTTGTGGTATTTTCTCACTTTGTGACTTTTGGACCTAGAAATCAGAAATAGGCCTAAATTTTCGGCTCGAAATGGTGTTGGGCCCGGTTTTGTGGTCCGAAAGTTTATTTTGAACAATCGGTCCGGCCCGATTTTTTCCCATTTCCTAATTTTCCGAGTTACAAGAGGATCTTGTGTCATTTCCCATCCATCTCCAAAACAAAAAAGAAACGACAAGACAAAAGAACTGGTAGTATCAGTAGTCAATTCTCAAACCGGGTATGTGTTCCAAATAATATTAGTTTACCTCTCATGTTATATTCTTCGCCCCCCTCACAGCTGGACACCTTTTGTGTGTCTCCTCGTTTTCCTCCCGCGCCTTCACACACACACACACCAAAAACAATAACTAGTTCGTTAGCAGTAATATTAGTCAACAACCAAAAAAAAACGAAGAAAAAAAGTTGAGACGCGCGAAAAAACGGATCTAATACGATCGTCTCGCGGCGCGTCTATTCGCCGACTCCGCCCACTTTTCGGTCCACGCCCCGCCCACTTTTCTGCGACCCGCCTCCTGTTTTGGATTTCGCGTTCGCCGTCGCCGTGTAAAACAAATGGTGTATTATTATTATACTTAATTTTTGCGCGAGATACCACATACTCTTCATATTTTTTTCTTGATTTTTATTAGATCTCTGGAATTTTTTGAGAGAATATGCCTAGACCGGGAAAGGATTCGTATGATGAACAGGTGTGTCTAATATTGTGTGAAATTTTTTTTTGTTTTGCGAAAATTTACTGTTTCAAACCTTCTTCAAAGGTTTAAAAAAATGAGTTTTTCAGTGATTACAAAATCGTTAATTCAAATCCCCAAAAACAGCGGCTAGATTGAAGCCCGATGGCCTGGAAGCCTGAACTTAAGCCTAAACACCCAAATTGTGCAGTCTTTCCTTCGTCCAGCCTGCGCTTAAGCCTAAGTCTAACCCAGTCAAAATCCGGGCCAATTCCTCCAGGTCAAACACAAAAGTTGAAAAATTAATTTTTGAAAAATTTTTCTTGTTTCAAAAGTTTTATTAATATATGTTAAAATTTTTCGAGTAATCTTCGCAATTGTCGTTATCCCATTTAGTATTTTTTTAGTTCAGAAGCTTTTACACAAATTTTTCAGAAAATTGATTTTTTTCAAAAATTCACTGTTTCAGAGTTTTCATTTATGGAATTGTTTACTAGAGTTTATTGCTGTCAGTAAGATTTACCATTCCAGGTTTTTGAAGGAAAAAATTCTAGTTCAAAAGTTTTTTAACACAAAATCTAAAAACTTGATTTTTTTTCAAAAATTCACTGCTTCAAAATTTTCATATATGGAAAAAAATTTAGAGAATTCATTGAAATCATCCTTTCCATTATCTGAAGAAAAGTTCACAATTTTTTACTCCAAAATTTTTTTGAAAATTATTTTCACATCCAAAAAAATCATTTCTTTGCCGAAACGTTTTTCGTGGATTTTTAAAATTTTCCCAGAAAAAGGGCGTGGTCTCAAACGCAACTCGGCAAACTCAATTTGGTGAAAAAATGGAGGCCAGACCTAACATTCCCACGTTTCAGGTCACGTGAAAAAATTAAAATTGCTATTTTTACGAGGATTTTTATATTGATTTTCCAAAAAAAAATTTTTTTTGCCAAACATTTCAAAATCTCATTTGTCCAAAGGTTTTATCAACAAAAAAAGACAACAAAAAAAAAGTTTATCGATTTTTTTTGTTCATTCCTCTTGTCAACAACAATTTTTCTGAAAAAGGGGGATTTTTTCAAGCTTCAAAAACTACTGTCTTTTCCGAAAAAAAATCTAAAATTTTTCAACGTCATAGAAAAATCAAGATAATCAGTTTTAGGAATACAATAGGTATTTTAAATTTTGTTGAAACAGTAAAAAATTTTGAAAAAAAAATTCGAAAAAAAACGGGTCATCGATTTAGAAAAAAATGTTTGGAAAGAAAAGTTATCGAAAATTTTCTCACGCCCGATTAGTTTTCAGATTTTGAACCCGAATATCCATTTTCAACGGTTGGAATAATTTCGAAAAAAAATGTTTTCAAAAAGTACAGAGAAAATGTGTAGAACAAAATTTTTGTAAAAAAAAATTCGGAACAAAAGTCAAAATTTGCTCGAAAAATCTCAAAGTTTAGGTTTCAAGTAGTACAGAAAAATGTTGAAAACTCTGAAACACAAGGTATGACAATGTGCCTAACCTGGAAATTGTTTGCAATTTCTAGAAACTTTAAAAATTGTTTGCAATTTCTAGAAACTTCAATTTCTAGAAACTAAAACTTACTATCGATTTTAGTGACACAAAATTATTTTCAAATCTCATTGAAACAGTAAAATTTTTTGAAAATAAAATTTTCAAAAAATTCACCAGGTGAATTTTATGAATCACGAACTTTTTGAAAAAAACGAGTTCCGAAAAAAATTCAGAAAAGTTTTGAAAACTCTGACACACAAGGTGTGACAATGTGCATAACCCGGAAATTGTTTGCAATTTCTGGAAACATTAAAATCACACTTACTATCGATTTTAGTGACACAAAAATTATTTTAAAATTTCGATGAAACAGTAAAAATTTTTGAAAAAAAAAATTGTTTTTTTTTTCAAAAATTTACTGTTTCAAGTTGAACTGATAACCAAATTAGGGCAACTCCACTCTAATTATACATAATATTTTTTGCAGAAGCCTCCCTATTCATACATCTGGCTAACCTACATGGCAATTCAAGATTCGGATGAGAAAATGTTGCCGCTCACCGAAATCTACAAATATATTATGGACAGATTTCCGTTTTATCGAAAAAATACGCAAAGGTTGTTTTTTTTTCGGGAAGTTTGTGAAATTTGGTGAAAAAACGATTTCAGATGGCAAAACTCATTACGTCACAATTTGTCGTTCAACGATTGTTTCATCAAAATTCCGAGACGAGCTGATCGACCGGGAAAGGTTGGTTTTTAAAAAAATTGTTGTACTTTGAAAAAGTTACTGTTTCACCAGAAAAATGACTATGAAATTTTGAAGTAGTCAAATGTTTCAATAGAAAATAGAAGACGCAGAAACTGGCACACAAAATTTTTCCAAAAAATTTTTCGAGCAAAAAATAAAAACGTGACCTCCCTCATATTTTTGTCCTTTTTCTCTGCGTCTCTCTCTTTTTCTCTGTCTCTCCGCGGAGCGAACATTATCGATTAATTTTTGGGCAACAAGAAATAATTTTTTTTCGAAAAATTCTGAAATGTTTACTGTTTCAATTTTGAGTCAAAGCAAAAGTTGATTCTTTGAAAAATGTTTGTGACATACTGTAAAAATTTAATTTTCTGTTCGAAAAAATCCTATTTTATTCACAAATTTTCTCTGCGTCTCTCTCTCCCTCTTATTGTTAGCGGATCATTATCGATTAATTTTTGAACATCAAAAAATATTTTTTTTACAAAAGTCAGGAAAAAATTACTGTTTCAATATAAGAGTATAGGAAAATTTAAACTTTTGATAATTGATGATGATAACTAGTTCAGCCTAACTTTTCAAAAATTCTTACAATATTTTTCTGTTTCAAAATATAATTTTTAAAAAATTTGACATAATTTTTGGCAAAGTTCACAGAAATTGGGTTAGAAAAAATTAGCCAAAAAAATTTCTCGCTAAGATTTTTGCTTTTCCGAGATTTCCAACATTTTTCGAAAAAATTTTCGAAAAAAATTGGCTCTAAAAATGTTCAAAAAAAAACTTTGGCTTTTTTTGAGTTTCAGGCCCCGGCCTGAAACATTTTCCGGATTATCATAAGTAAGTAACTAGATCAAAAAAATCAGAATTTTCTAAAATTCAAGTCTCGCTAGAATTTTTGAATTTTCGGAGTCGGAAAAATCGAACATTTTTCGAAAAAATAGCTCTAAAAATGTTCGAAAAACTTTGCTTTTTTTCGAACTCCAAGCCCAGGCCCAAAAAATTTTTCAATTTTCCCCATCTCAATATTTTTGTCGTTTCAGGGCTCCTACTGGGCTGTCCATCCAAATGCTCTCGGAATGTTCGAAAACGGAAGCTGTCTGCGTCGTCGAAAACGTTTCAAGGTAAGCATTCAGACAACGACCTACCGTACTCCTCTTCTTATCAATTATTTTTTTGTCTTATCAAAATATTTTCTCCCGTCAAGGTAATCTCCATTCTCGACAGCATACTGTGTTGATTTTGATGAGACGAAAAAAAAAGAAAAAGGAGTACTGTAGAAAATGAAATACACATAAAACTTGATTGTCCTTGTGTGTGTGTGTGTGTATGTTTGAGGTGATAGATTGAGGGAGGACACTCGCTTGATTAATTAAGTTTTGATTTTGTTGTTTGACAAAGAGGTACGGTAGATTTATTTAATCTACAGTACTCCTCATATTAGTGTTGTCAGGGGAAAAAAGATGAGATTATAAAGTGAGGAGGAAGAAGTCTTTTATGATTGCCGACGTTTTTTTTGTTGCCGGTTTGAACGCATATTTCATTTTGACATGTTTATGTAGGTCATTTAATCATGAAGGAAAAAACGGCAGACACTTTGATGAAGTGAGGTAAATATGGAAATTTTTTGGAGAAAAAACTTTACTGTTTCAAAATTTTGTTATAAAGTGAAGAACAATGTTATTCTCATTGCAAGACGTTTCGGTTTCGGAAAAACAGTTTTCGTATTTAATAAGAATAATACTTTCTGTACATAATAAAAATATTCTGAAACAGTAAACTTTTTTTGAAAAGATTTTCATGTATAAAAAATTCACTATCACCCAATGTTTACAAATCGTCACTCCTTGAATAAAATTCAAACTTCCTGCAAATTATAACACAATTTTGAAACAGTAAATTTTTTTTTCAAAAAAAAAATTACTGTTTCAAAATTTTGTTATAAAGTACAGACACTGTTATTCTTGTTTCAATCATATTTTTGTGTGTTCGTAACGAGATATTTTACAAATCAAGATAAGAACAAAATTAATAACTCTCTGAAAATTATAGAAAAGTAACATTTTTGAAAAAAGTTGCAAACATTTTTCTTCGAAAAAACATATATAACCGTAATGAAAATAAAAATTATATCCATTTTATAACAAAATTTTGAAACAGTAAATTTAAAAAAAAAATGAATTGTTTCAAAATTGTGTTGTGAAACGGAGATAAATTTGATTTTTATTATCTTCGTTTAATGTAAGTTTTCGGATTAGCGGAATTTTTCAAATAAAACTTTAAAAAATTCAAAATTTTTACTGTTTCAAAAATTGGATAAGTTGTTCTGTCTGAAGTTTCGTATTTGATGAAAAATATTAGGCGGTATTTTTTTTGCATAGTTTTCGGTTCGATTTATCGGGCTCTATTTAATCCCCGAAAATTTACGAGCATTTATTAGACGCCCGATTTTCAAAATAAGCTTATGGCGCCAAAAACCAACTCCAAGTTTTGGCGCCAAATATTTTCAAAAAAAAAAAAACAATTTTTTCAGACCCGCGAACAACAAGGCGGCTACGCTTCAGATGATGACGAAATTCCGATGAAAATGAGTAGAAAATCAATGTCATTTGACAGTAGTCCCCTACCAATACTTCCGCAGTTACCAGCCCAAGTATTTCCACCACCATTCGTCAATTTTAGCATTAAAGCACCTCTTATGTTCAACCCTTTGTCACTCCTTCTAATGCCACATTTATTAGCAACTCCTCCATTGTCCGAAGTCTCAAAGACTCCATCACCCGAAGTTGGATCAAATCCAAGTGCAAACGTTACACATAATCATGGATTTACGATTGAATCGATTCTTAGCTCCTAGGTTTATCAATAGAGCACACTTTCCTTTTTCCTATTCCTCCAATTCCTTCTAACCCTAACAGATTCGACAACAACATCAACATAAAAAACTATGCGGTTAACCAGAGAATTTCAAGAATTTTATCGAAAATGTTGTGAACAATTTTCCGGTTTCAAAATCATCTATATTTATCCGTCAACTAGTCCCACTGTATTTATTTTTGTGATACGATAATGAATAATTTATTTGTTTTTGAACTTGGCGGCATTTATTTGTGTGCAATTTTGCGTAGCGGTGTGTGCACAACTTTTTTTTTACTTTTGTTTTTTTCGGGTTTTTTTGTTTGCAGATTTTCCCGGGAATCTTGTTGGTTTTCGAAAAATGAAACGTTTACAAATGACAGACTTTGCCCATACTTGTATGAAAATATATGGGTTAGAACAAAAAATGTGCACATAAAGAAAAAATGAGATTTTAAATCTCTTCGAAAAATAACACACCAAAATTGGGTTTTCCCTGTCAACAAAAATTCGACCTTCATTGACCGAATAAAAATAGATAAAAAATTTCACGTGGTTGCAAAATTGATAAGTTTTTTTCTGTTCATTTTCAACAAAACAATTCAAACACGTTGTCTTCTATCAATTTTGATCTATTTTATCTGTACATCCGCGCGAAACTTTGTATTTGCTCTTATCAGAAAAAAAAACAGCCAGGAGCAACAAAAAAATTGGTCACGAATGCTCATTTTTTGCCCTTGCTCCGTTTTGGAGAAGCCTAGAGATAGAGAAAAATAAATGTTTTTTTTCTTTTTGCAAAAATCAATAGGCTTCAGGCATGTGTTCTTTTTTTCGCACTTTTGTTGTTTTTTACCTCTATCATTTTATTTTGTTCTTCATTTGTTAGAAATGAAAGAAACTATCAGGTTTCCATGTGACTTGAACACTTATGTGATTTGATAACATAACAAATTAGTTGTGTAAATATTTGTGATAAGATTTTAATCGTTTTGGTTTGATAAGTTTTTTTTCGCAGAGAACAAAGATGTTCGAAAAATTAAGTTTACTTGAAAAAAAAAGAAAATTCTTGAGAATCGTTGCAAGACCCACCGACTGTGCGACATGTCCCTTTAAAATTGTGTACGGTCTCTTCACAATTTTTGTTCATCATTCAAAAAACTTCGACTTTGAACTATCACATTTTTGATCACGTGCCTGTTCAAATTGTTTTCTTCTTTTTCTTCCATCAAAATAACCACGTCATACCAGTTGTCTGCAAAAAAAAAGAATAAATTTTTTCTGGTAAAAATCTCTTGACATCTGCCACGTTTCTCTTGTCAGTGCACGTTTTTCTTGCTAGTCTTCTCTTTTTCATTTCAACTTTTTTTGTCAAAAATGTTTAGGTTTCACAGATTGTCTACTAAAAAAATGCAGTTTACAATGTTATCATTATTGACCTTTTGACATGAAAACAATCGCAGTTGTTCACTTTTTTGTTGCTTTTTTGTTCATTGCTCGTTTTGTTTGGTGGAGACGAGGAATATTTAAAAACGAGATAGGTTTACAGGAAATGCCGGAGCATCCGCGTATGCCGAGAAACTTGTCATCGACTAAGGTGAGATTTTTAAAGGGGTTCAGGGCGAAATTTGAAACAGTGAAAAGATATAAATTTTTCCAGTAAAATTTCCAGAATATATTTTGCTTTGAAAATTTGAGAATTTATGTGAAGTTTCCTTCCTGGATGGATGCTTTAAAAAATCGGTTGAAGTTTTTTTTTTCTAAAAAATGGGAAAATTAAGAAATTCCGAATATTTTCGGTAAATTTCCGAAGAGTTTTGTTCCAAAAACCGGAAAAACAACGTTTTTTTTGGGAAATATAATTTTGGCAATAAATCAAACAAAAAACACTTAAAAACTTTTTTTTTTCTGAAAGTCACGTCAGAAAAAAATTCCGAAAAAGGTAAAAAAACCAAAATTTGGTTTCCAACCCAGTCTAAAAAAATGTATCACTAAAAATTGGGAAAAAAATATTTTTGTTACTGAATGATGACCAAAAAAAAAAACGAAAAATCGCTAAAAAAAGCTAAAAATTTGAAGGAAAATCATGATTTTAAAATTTTTTTGAAGTGACCTGAAAAATTTCTGGAAAAATTGTGTAAAATTTCAAAAGAAAAAATGCTTTAGATCGCCAAAACTCTGGCTGGCGAGGAGCTCGATGAACAAGACATGATCGAAATGGACGAGGGTCGAAGTGCAAGAGAAGAGGGTCGTTTCGTCTTCGAATGTGCGTGGGAAGTGGCGAACAAAGTGGGCGGAATCTACACAGTTCTCCGAAGCAAAGCTCAAATCAGCACCGAAGAGCTCGGAGATCAATACTGCATGTTCGGACCGATGAAAGACGGCAAATGGCGACTGGAAGTCGATCCGATCGAACCCGAAAATCGAACGATTCGCGCCGCGATGAAACGATTCCACGACGACGGCTTCAAATGTATGTATGGTCGTTGGTTGATTGAGGGTTATCCCAAAGTGATCATGTTTGATTTGGCGTCGGGTGCGGCGAAAATGAACGAATGGAAACATGAGCTGTATGAGAAGTGTAAGATTGGAATACCGTTTGAGGATATCGAATCGAATGACGCTGTCATTTTGGGATTTTTGGTCGCCATTTTTTTGAAACATTTTCGCGAAAGTGTCACTAGTTATCAACCATTGGTCGCTGCTCATTTTCACGAATGGCAAGCTGGTAAGATTTTGATTTTGTTGAGAAAATGTCAAAAAAATGAAATGAAAGTTTCCACCTTACGACACTCCGCCTTTACACTTGCGTTAAACAAGGGGCAAAGCGGAGTGTCGTACACCACCTGTTAAAGACAACACAAAAAGAGAGGAGAGCGGCAGAGAAAAAGTGGAAAAAACTTCGATAAACAATTGCGCTAAACAAGAGGCAAAGCGGAGTGTCGTACACAAATTCAAAAAACTAAAATTTCTCGAGAATTTTTGTCACAATGAAAAAACCGGAAAAGGTACCCAAATTTGTTCGGAATTGAAGAAAAAAAAACAGTTTTTCGGTTTTCGCGACGAGACCCAGACACAAAAATGTCATTGATTTTTTTTTCTAATTTTTCAATTTTTTGTAAAGGCCTCGCTAACTCAAAAAAAAAGTTTTTTTCAAATTCCATCGACAAAAAAAAACAAAAAAAATGTTCCAGGAGTTGGTCTTCTGATGACCCGTTTGTGGAAATTGGACATTGCCACAGTTTACACAACTCATGCCACCCTTCTCGGTCGACATTTATGCGCCGGCGGAGCTGATTTGTACAACAATTTGGCCAATTTTGACCTGGACGCAGAGGCGGGTAAAAGACGAGTCAGTTGTGATTTTCGAAAAACAAATTTCCGCAAAAAATTGCAGATTTATCATCAATATTGTTTGGAACGAGCCGCGTGTCAGGCGGCGCACATCTTCACCACTGTCTCCGAAATCACCGGCCTCGAAGCCGAACATTTCCTCTGTCGAAAACCCGATGTTCTGACGCCGAACGGTCTGAACGTGTTCAAATTTGCCGCGTTGCACGAATTCCAAAATTTGCACGCGCAAAACAAGGAGAAAATCAACGCGTTCATTCGCGGACACTTTCACGGACATCTCGATTTTGATCTCGATAAAACGTTGTACTTTTTCACGGCTGGCAGATATGAGTTTTCGAATAAGGGTGGCGATATGTTTATCGAATCGTTGGCCAGATTGAATCACTATTTGCAAACGACAAATGATCCGAGACATGTTGGTGTCACTGTTGTTGCGTTTATCATTTATCCGGGTGAGACCAAGTTTTGAGTTTTTGAAAAGAGCTGAGAAATACTTAACCAAAAATCGTGAAAAATTCTGATTTTTAAAAAAAAAACTCGGTGAAAAAATTTCTTTTGAAAAAATGAAACTTATTTCGAAAAAAAAAAGAAAAATTTCTGTTTAAAAACGTGGCGTGACCCTTTTTTTTTTTTGAAACACTCACAAATTCATTTTTAATAAATTTGTCTCGAAGTCCACAATAAAAATTCAGACAAAAATTGAAAATCTACAATGTTCCTTTAATTTTTAGAGATGATTCTGTTTTTTTTTTACATTTTCCCCTCACGACCTTCCAGGAGGGATGTGAGTGAGAGTGCTCAAAAAATTATTGTCATTAGAGCGCTCTTGCTCTCTCAATTTATGGAGTTTGAGAATTTTCCAAGAGGGTATTCAACGGTGTGACCGACATCTCACGGGATGCGAGGTGCTTCACTCTGCGTGTGTGTGTGTGGCTTAAGTCTGCGTTTCTAATGGAAGAAGACCGCTCTCACCTGATAGTTTTTTGTTTCTCTGCGTCTCTCGAGGGTAAAACTCTCGTCGATTCTATTTTAACTCTTGCCTCAACAGCAAAATAACTTTTTTAGCAAAATGATTTTTTTCAGCTCCCGCCAATTCTTTCAACGTGGAAAGTTTAAAGGGACAAGCGGTGACGAAACAATTGAAAGAAACTGTTGATCGAATCAAAGAAAACATAGGACAACGTATTTTCGATCAATGTCTACAAGGACAATTACCCGATCCGGAAGAACTTGTATCGCCAGCCGAAACGATTATGGTGAGGCGCGATTTTTTGAACTCGACAAAAAATTCCATGTTTTCCAGCTGAAAAGATGTATGATGGCGATGCAAAAATCGCAACTTCCTCCAATTTGCACTCACAACATGATTCGTGGAGATGATCCGGTTTTGGAGGCTCTTCGCCGGACGAATTTGTTCAATCGGCCCGAGGATCGAGTCAAAGTTGTGTTCCATCCTGGTAATTTTTCTAGGAAAAATTCCCATTTTTATTCCCCGTTTTTCAGAATTTTTGTCATCTGTCTCGCCGTTGATCGGACTGGATTATGAAGATTTTGTGCGCGGTTGTCATTTGGGTGTCTTCCCGTCGTATTATGAACCATGGGGGTGAGTTTGGAGCGTAAATCGTAAGCATCGAAAAAAATTGAAAGGCTAGAAATTTTATAAGTTTTTGAAACAGGGATTTTTTGAAGAAAAAACGTGATTTTTTTTTGTTAAAAAATCTTCTTGACAATTTTTTCTCCCACATCATAATAATTAATTTTGTCCAACTTGCAAATAGGTAGAAAAAATAAAAGCGGGTTTGAAAAAACAATCACCCCTTAGTGTCTTCGGCCGCGTAGCGTGTCCGCGACGCGGTTCTCATTTTGAAAAAAAGAGGGAAAAGAAAAGGCGACCGCTCGCAGACACGCAGCGCGGACGACGATGCTTGTGTAACGTCATTTTTGCCAAATCGATAATCGTTTTTTTTTACTCTGGAAAAAAAGAGTACGTAAAATGAGAGAATCAGACACTTTTGATTCTTAAAATTTACAGGTCTCGTCACGAAAAACCTTGAAAGTTTTTTCTTTTTCTCGATATTTTGAAATTTGCTTCGTGAAAAATTATTGAAAAGATGGTTTTTTTTTAAGTTCTCAAAATTTTTGATTTTTCACAAAAAAATTTTTCCAGTTACACACCAGCCGAATGCACAGTAATGGGAATTCCATCAGTGTCGACAAACCTTTCCGGTTTCGGTTGTTTCATGCAAGAGCACGTTGAAGATCCCGATGAGTACGGTATCTACGTTGTTGATCGTCGCTATAAGGATGCCGAAGAATCGGTGTGCGAGCTGGCTAAATTGATGTGAGAGATATTTCGGACAAAAAAACCAGAAGAGGTTGTTATTTTAGGTACGAGTTTTGTGGAATGTCGCGTCGGCAAAGAATTATTCTGAGAAATGCGAATGAGAGATTGTCGGAGTTGTTGGATTGGAAAAATTTGGGAGTGTTTTATAGGTAGGCTTTTGGAAGTTATTTTCCGGCAGAAGATTTTCTGCAAAAATTCCAAAAAAAATTAGAAATTTACAGCTTTTGAAATTAAATTTTTGGCAATTTTTCATGATCTTAAAAGTTTTTTCAAAACCGAAATTTGATTTTCCAAAAGTTGAAATTTTATTTTCAGAGATGCTCGTCGAATGGCTTTGGAACGCCTCCATCCGGATGTTGTTAAGATTATCAAGGAAAATGAAGGAAAAGTTGGTTTTTTTTTTCTTCTGGGCCATGTGCGCTCTAGCGAACTGTGTGTGTTTCTGTTGGAATTTCCAACAGAAACTTGGAAATTAATTTTTTTCTAGATAACACCGTGACGCACTTTTGCAGACTTTTTTTTGTCTAAATATTAGAGTGCACAGTGTTCGGAGGTAAAAGTCCGCAAAAGTGCGTCAGGGTGTTTCCTGAAAATTTTTTTTTAATTTCTAATTTTTTTCAAATTTTCTTACCGTGAACTTTACAATTTTATTGGAAACGATTTTTGAGCGAAAAAAGGTCACGGATTTTTTAAAACTAATTTTTGAGGCGTCATTTTTCAGAAAAAAATACAAAAAAAATTTCAGGTGCCATCGGCTGCAACTTCTCGGCGCCCATCAATTCATGGAAGTGACGCGGAAGATGAAGATTAGAGAAATTTTCCGTCTCTTTTCTTTTTTTTCACAATTTGATCAGAATTTTGTACAACTTGCCATACATATTATTATAATTATTGAATAGGTAAAATGTTCATATTATTATATATTCATAGCTATTGTGTCCCTTTATGTACCGTATACCCTGACCCTAGAGATATAGTTATATACAGATTTTGAAATTTTTATTTATTGCATGATTTTTTCTCGATTCTTTTTCGTAGGGTTTTTTTTTGCTCATTTTGACTTTTGATTTTTGATGAAGACATTTATTTTTGGGTGGGTTTTTCATGATTTGGCAAAGTTGCTCAATTTTGAAAAAAATCTCACAACAATCAGATGAAGAAATAATTTTTGAAACAGTAAATTTTTTCGAAATTTTTTAACATGAATATTCGATTTTCCAAAACTTTAAAGAAAAAATGAATAATTCAAAGGTTCATGGGAACTTTTTCAAGTATAAAAACTTGAACCCAAATCTCATTTTTCATACAAAATGCGTTCAATCATCATCGTCTTCTTGGTTTCACTCTTGGCTTTGATTGCTCAAGGAGCTGTGAGTTGAAAAATCAACTCTACCCCCAAAATAATAGAACGTGTTTCAGATTGTTGGAAAAATGCCAGCTGGCGGATCGGCTTTGTATAGACCAGCGGCGAAAAAGGGCGGCTTCTTCAGTTGGTTTGGAAAAAAATAAATTCGGATTTTTTGGGACAATAAATGTTTTTGAGCATTTTTTTTGGAGGATGCAAGTGCGCTCTATTGGACACTCTAAGGTTGGCCTCATTTATTGACAAAAATTTCAAGATAGAGAAAAAATTTTACTCCTGAAACTTGAATTTTGAATATTTTGAAAATATAACTTAACAATAATTTTCGACTGAAAAAATCTTTTCTCTCACAAAATTTTTTAAAAGTTTGAAACAGTAAATTTTCCAAAATTCAAATTTTACAAAATGAGAAGGTTCTTGACTAAAAAAATTATTTTTTTTAGATTTTGAGAAATTAACAAATTTCACAGAGTTTACCAAGTGCGCTCCATTGGACACTTTTGGGCCGGTCATTTATATACGAAAACTACTCACATTTTTTTTTGTATTTAGGAAAATTCTTTGCCTTTTTACACGAAACACTGCTTGTTTGTTTGCCACCAACAAAATTTATTGAAAATTTGAAACAGTAAATTTTTCAAAATTCTAATTTTCAGAAAGAGAAGATTTTTGACTGAAAAATCTGTATTTTCCGAAAAAAAAAACGGGGCCAACCCTTACATTTTTGAAAATCTCACATAATTCACCAAATGCGCTCTATTGGATACTTCTAGGTGGACCATATTTACATAATTGTTTTAAAATTTGAAACAGAAAGTTTTTTAATTTTTGGTTTTCTCAATTAGGACAATTTTGACTGAAAAAGTTGTTTTTTCGTTTAATGTTTTCCAAAAATAGCAAAAAGGCTCCTAATTTTTTTCCCCGAAAACCTAACAACAAAATGTATCATAAATATTTAAATGGGAATGCTGTAACGAAACGAACTCCAAGCCTTGCCGAAAACTGTTTTAAAACTTTTGTGAAACAGTGATTTTTTCAACCAAAACAAAAAATGACAATAAAATTGAGATTCTCATTTATCTCTTATCTCATGCTTTTTTGGACGAAAAAGTACAGAAAAAAACGGAAAACATATTTAATGGGTGATTTTAATGAACACAAACTGGTCTTGTTTCGAGAAGAGACGCAGAGAAAAAAGGCAGGAAAATAAAACAAAAATGGATCGTGTTGTCTTGAAGTTTTTGACTAGGATTTTTGTTTTGTGAAATTTTTGTTTTGTTAATTTTGTTTTTAGGGGGTCACGTTTTTTTTCAAATATTTCTACAGTACTTCTTTTTCTCTCTGCGCTCTCTCGTTCTCTCACACCCCTCATTTCAGCTCGGACAAAAACAAAGAGCGCTATTAATTTTTCTCAATTTTATTAAAAAATAAAACTTTTTTGAAACAGGGATTTTTTTCAATTTTTTTATTTTTTGAAAAGCTAAAAAAAAATAAAAAACATCAGCGAAATAGTAGGAGACCCAGAGAAAATAATTTTGAAAAAAAAATCAAATTTATAGCAGTGTGTATAACCCGAGATTTGTTTGCAATGATTTTCTTGAGAGTAATAAAAATTCAGAAATTATGTTTCTCATATTTATTACAAAATAAAACTTTTTTGAAACAGTAATTTTTTCAATTTTATTAGATTTCAAAAAAAAATAAAAAATATCAGCGAAATAGTAGAAGACCCAGAGAGAATACGGAAAATTTTGAAAATCAAAACAATGTTTGTTAGCAGTCAGCGAAACCCGGGAGATGTTTGCAACAAAGTTTTCAACAAAAACTTTTTTTGAAACAGTAATTTTTTCAATTTAAATTTTTTTTCCGAGAACTGAAAAAAATGTACGAGACCCAAAGAAAAATACTAAAATTCTAGCCTTACACATAACCCGGGAGATGTTTGCAATGACTTTCTCACAACTTTTTTTTCAGCAATTTTTCCTCATAAACCAGCCTGTTTTTTGTCGTGTTACTTTCATGCATGTTCCACTAATTTTATCACATCCTTTTCTTATCACATTATTATATTATTATATTGTTATTACTGTTTCAGATGTTGTTTTTATCACTAGTAGTGTTCACATATTTTTGCAATGCGCAAGATTTTCCGAAAGGTCTCTATGAGACAAGTGGATTTCATTGTTATAGCAGGTTTGAAACAGTAAAAATTTCATTTTTTTTTTTCTAAAAATTTTAGGGATTCAATGAGACTTCCATCTTCGCTCCATGGACATCCGCAATCGGCAGATCCGCCGTTCGACTTGTCGATTTTTGACGATGAAACTGGGCGGAAAATCAAAACCTACAAACCAAACCACATTTATCGCGTCAAACTAGAGGCCTATGTTCATTTTCGTGGATTAATGCTTCAACCTAGACTGTGTACTTCTCACGGACAACTCATTGGGTCGCTACGTGGCGGGCAGTTTATTGAGGATTTTCTTTTTGAGGCTAATGGTAAAAATTCACGCGTTTTTTTAAATTTTCGGTCATTTTTAGGGATTGGTTTTCATCAATGTGGTCGGCTTATCACTAATGACTCGTTGACACATAGAAATGATGACAAAAAGTTTTTGGCCGAAGCGAGATGGAGAACAAATAGAGATATTGGCAATGTGCAATTTGTGTGAGTGCTAAAGAAGATATTGGCAATTTCTCTCCCTTTTCTCGCACAGTGTTTTCGCTTAGTACTACTACAGTAATCATGTAGTAGTACTATAGTACTACTATAGTAGTCAGTCGCTAGTAGTACTAACGGTACACCTCTAGTACTACTAGCGAACGGATTTAGTAGTCTGGTAGTAGTTCATTAGTAGTCTGTCAATAGGGCTGTAGTGGTGTGGAAGTAGTCAACTTTTTTTCTCTAGACCGACTGTGGTCATAAAACAGTTTTTTCGCGTTACAAAATTCTACATACAATAATTTATTAACTTCAAATAAAAAGCATCAATTACATAGAATGGAAAAACATTAAAGTAATAATGTTAGTGAGTTTTTTTAAAATCATTTTTTCCAACTTATTTTTATGTGTCGACTCTACCGGAAAGTGTGAAAGATTGTGATTAAAAAACAGTATCTTAAATTTTCGTTCTAAAGTATTTGAAAGTATTGTGTTATTCTCATGTTATTTAAATGTGCTCCTCGGAGTTCCACGGCTTGGTCGAGGTAAGTTTTAAGATAATCATCATTATCAAGAAGATATGAAAATTTCTCAAAAATCGTGTAAAATTATAAAACTCAGATTTTCAAAGGTAATGTGAACATACTTTACTCGAATCGTGAAATTCGCCGAGCACGTTTTGTAACCACGGAAAAGAAAGTTACTATACTAACTCTGAGCAATTTAGATAACAGAAAAATGTTCTCAAAGTTTTGTGCAAAATTTCAGAGTAATTCTCAAAATTGCCAATTCAAACCTACTCACGAACATTAATAATACAATAAAAGCAACTTAAAATTAAATTACCGACCTGTTTGGAATATTGCGCGCTGTTCCTTGTCCGGCAGATGATGATGGTTGTTTAACTTTCGATGTTTGCTCTTCTGTAATAACGAATGTTTAATAGGTTGTTTTTTTTTTAATGAAAAACTTGAAAGTTTTTTCAGTTTATTTCCTAAAAAATTGAATTGGAGTATTCAGTTTCACTTCTCAACCGAATAATTGTTGAGAAAAACTGAGAAGATATCGAAAAAATAGGCGTAGACAGTTCTTGTATTTTGGCGTGATTCGGTGAGAAATGAAATTGAATACATCACTGAAAAAACAGAGAAAAAATCTTGTGTGTAATATTTATTTCTATAAGTAACTTTTTTCAAATTTTTTTTTTGAACGAAATTTACAAGTTTTTGAGGGAATTATCAAAACACTCACCCTATTTCAACACCTCCATAGTTCTTGTAAAACCTCATTTTCGTTGCATTGCAGGCGGTAACCTAAATAGTTAAAATTATATTAGAAAATCTAAAAAAAAAAACATAACACACAGTAAATAAATTGCAAAGAACTCTAGTCGCTGTTCTAGAGAAACTCGAGTTTTCAAAATTTAAATCGAAAATAGATGAATTGAGAAAATGTAACTCTTATCGATTGATATATTAAACTTTTTATCAACTAAAAATATTCTGTGTTACAAATGCAAATTTTAGATGCCGAATTTCGAAACAACGAGTAGAAGACTCTTTACAAGGTAACTGTGATTAAAATCACTCACCTAGTTACTATTCGTGTTCATCCTGACGTTGTTTGTTGCATCAAACTGAAAAAAAATAAATTATTTTTCAAAAAGTCCTAAAATCGGATTTAAAACTAACAAGAATGCAATTTTTCGAGAAAAAAGTATGAAAATAGACGAATCACATCATTCACATTGCAATTCTGTTGAAAAACAGTTATTGCAAGTAACGCATACACCTACAAACACAGTTAAGAAAAACCGAAAAAAACGAAAAACAAAAATACGTGCGCGTAGAATAAAATGGGTTGTACGCAAGTTGTGTGTGTTTGCACACATAGGGAAAGGGCACAGTACCGCTGAAGCTATTCCAATCAAATAGTCTTTAAATAGGTGTTTATTTTAAAGACGAGCTTTTTTATGATGATTGAGAGAATTTAAAAACTTCCCAAAACTTATTCAAAATATTAAATTTTTTTTATTTCGACTTTTACACCACTTTTTCGCTGCTACAAACTAGTGGTGCAAAAAATGGTGCAATAGTAGGATAAAAGTGCAACTATAGTGGTAATTTTATCACTATAGTACCACTTCGTGAAAACACGTTGATAATGAGAATTTGAAAAGTCATAAATTCGACACTACTAGTTCACTACTTCTTGACTACTAACAAGCTCTTCCAGCTAAGTTCTAAAATTACAGTATTTCTCATTTTTTTCACCGTTTAAAATATTTCTTGTCTATGTCTGATGCAAGTATATCGGTTTTCCATTGTGATTTAGTCTCAATTGATTCACTACTAAACAACTACTAAAGTACCACTAAAGGAGATTTTCAAAATCAGATGTTTATTCTAGTATTTGGGATTTACTCTCAGCGAACGGTGTCTGGTACATATTGTTTCCCAGTACTGATAACGAAAAACAATCCACAGCCTGGAATTCTACACTACCAGAACACTACTTTTCAACTACTACACTTTAGTAGTGTGAAAAAGGTATAATAGTAGGACCTTAGTACTACTATAGTAGCGAGTTCACTACTATAGTACTACTAAGCGAAAACACTGTGTCGTGTGGAGAGATGGCTGAGCGGTCTAAGGCGCTGGTTTAAGGCACCAGTCCCTTCGGGGGCGTGGGTTCGAATCCCACTCTCTTCAGTTATTTTTTTTTTTGAAATTATTTTTTTTTCAGCGCAACAATCGCTACGGAAAATCAGCTTTATTGGGAGAGATGGCGACCGAGAAGTGCGTTTTTGATGGGACCTAGCAGTACAGAGCCAGTGGATGAAAAAATGTTTGGATTGGAGAAAGTGGCGGAGAAAGAGGTGAAAATGGAGAAGGTCAAGCCGTCGCATCATCCACTGTTTGAAGAACAAAGAGAGTTTTTGAAAGAGAAAAATGTGAATATTTCGGAAGATTCGGATGATGTGTTTGATGTTGATGAGGAGAAGGTTTTTGGATTGAGAGGAATCGCCGAGGGAAGTGGTGAAGTTGGAGAGATGATGGAAGCGGAGGTTTGTGCCTGAATTTTCGGGGTGAAAACAGAGTTTTTCTCCAGACCAAATCTTCAATGTTCACCTCAAAATTCACCGAAAACAACGCCCAAGTGACTGCATTTATGGCAAATCGGATGTTCAAAAAGTTTGCGCCTTTAAATGACACACTTCTCATGGAGGACGATTTACGATTTTTGAACAATCATAATGTTCAACATGATTTTGTTGGAGATGATGATGATGGTGAGATTTTTGAAAGTGATAGACAATTTTTGAAATAGTACGAGACGCAGAGAAAGATTCTTAGATATTTCACTCAGGCAAAGTCGGGCGGCTATGAGGCGCCGCCGCCAAAAATGGCGGCTGTGAGGCAGCGCCGCCTATGAAAAAGCGGCGCCGCCTCACTGTCGCCGAACTTGTTCAATGATTTGAGAATCGGCGGTTGTCGGCGGTGCCGCCATTCTGCATACAGAACGACATGAATTTGCAGATGTTTTTGGGATTTTTCATTTTCTTTTTTTTTCGAAAAATTTGTTTTTCCTATTTCAGCAGCGGTTTTGCGCTTTGCAGATGATAAAAAGTTGGCAACAAGGTGAGTTTGGAAGACCGTTTTCTTTCAATCACAAACTTTTTAGCAAAGATATTGGTGAACTGATTTTAAGCGACCATCAACAATGAATGAAAAGAAAAATATGATAGGTGCCGCCAAAAATCTGCTGACAAATGGAGAAGTTTTGTATTCGATGAAGAGTACGCAGTTCTCGACTCTGTTGAAGATAATGGTTACCTTGAAGTCGATAACAGTGTAAGTTTTTTCTATTTGTTCTAGTATAACAATGAATAAATCTAGAGCAGTTACTGCAGTTCGAAAACCGGGAATCTGCAAGGTTGAAGATATTGTTATTACACAAAAATTGGGAATACTTCGAATTGGTTTATTTGGAATGAGTTATTGTTAAGGACATTTTCTAGAGGATTGTTTGGAAAACGTCAGAACTCGAGAAGAAAATATGGATCGGCTGGGTGAGTTAACTTTTCATATTGACTATTTCATTTAAATTTTAGTTTCCAAATAACCTGTCCATAAGACCCTCTCCAATTTCAGTTATAACTGTGACTGGAAACTAAAAATTCCAATTTAAAAAAACAAATTCTTTAAGATGAACATTTTTATAGTCACTCTATTATAGAAACAAAAAAATTTTGCGACTGAAAAGAAATATAACACGACCCTTTAGAACAACAGAAAATTGCAAGTCGCGCCAGACGCGGGGAAGAAAAGATAAAAGGCTAGAGAACGAGAGGTCGTGGCGAGATATTTTGATAAACGCTGTGGCGCCAAATTTCATAAAGGCAGAGTACGAGTGTTCGTCGCGATAAAATCTTCATAAAGTTTGGCGCCACAGCGTTTATCAAAATATCTCGCCGCGACCTCTCGTTCTCTAGCCTTTTATCTTTTCTTCCCCGCGTCTGGCTCGACTTGAAAAAAAAAGGGTCGTGATAAATTCAAATTTTGAAAAGAATTAAATTGTAGAAAAAACTCTTTGCCTTTTTGTGTGTATTCGCGGCGAGATACATTGGTCTCGTAGCGAACAAACACAGAAAGTCACTGCCGCGAACTTTTTGTTACAGTAACCTGTTTAAATTTTTTCCCAGTGGTCATTTTTTTGCCCCTATAATACAGTAAATAGCGGCTGAATGAATTACAAAAAAGTAGCAACGTTTATCGTAAAACTTCTTTTGAAAAACGATCTAACAGACTGAAAATTTTGCGAGATGAGTCTAAAAATCTAAAAAATTATAAAAACAAATTATACAACAAAATTTGTGTATCAGTACTTTCTGAAAAGATGCTTTGTAGCAGTTATTGCACATTTGATTCAAATTTAATATTTGGTATACATACTAATACTTATCTCTATTCTTTATAGAGAACTGAATACGTCAAGGATCACAATGAAAGATGGGATCGCTGGAAGATACAACGAATGGTAAGTTAGTTTTTCCGGCATATGCTGAATTGTTCTTTTGGATTTTCGAATTGATTTAGTTCACTCATAAAAACAAACACCCACGTCAAAACACCCTAGTCCAGAGAAAAAATTGAAGAAATCGGGACCGGTTTTGAACAAGTCTGAAACGGGCACAGCTCAAAAATCGCATTGTTCCTTGCAATTTTAGACTTTGGCTATAGTTAAGTTTTGTTGTTTGGGACCGCATGAATTTTTTTGGGCACATTTTTTCGGACTTTTTTCTATCAACTTCATTAATTTCAGCATTCGAAACAACCTCCGCCAAAATTACAACAGTTTGCGGTAAGATGGAAGCAGTTCAACACACACAGGCGCGAGAATCTCGAACGAAACGGTTTTTTAATTGTTTTGATATGTCATAAATTCTTTTCTCAAACATTATTTCTGTATTGGGCAAATTGATAAGTCATTAAACAAGGAGCGGTTCTTTTCATAATGTGGATAATTTTCCTAGTACCTAAAAACAAAGCTATCCGTCGCCTATTACCGCCGCATGCCGCCGAGTATTACTGTTCTTGTCGCCGAACGCCGCCTTCGACTGCCTCCTCATTTCTTACTCAACGCCCACCGCCGCCTTTTGTCGCCCCAGAATTAGGCGGCGCAGCCAAGCGCCGCCTGTCGAAATTCGAATCGCCGCTAGTTGTCGCCTACCGCCGCCGCCAAATGAGGCTGCGCCGCCATCAATCGCCAGTGCAAATTTTCACAGGGGGCGACGCCGCCGCGGGGACGCCGGCGGCGCCGCCTGAAAATTTGCTAGCGGCGCCGCCTCACAGTCGCCCGCCTTTGCCTGAGCAGCGTTTAACATAACTTTGAAACAGTGAATTTTTTTTGAAGTTTATATTTTTGGAAAAATCATTGCAAACAATTCCAGGGTTGTGCTCATTTTCTGCGTCTCCTCTTAAAAAAGTTGGTTTTTTTTTGAAAAATTTACTGTTTCAAAAATGTTCCAAAAGTTCTTTGAATTTTCTAGATGAACTACTGCTAGAGTCTCATCTATTAAACCCAAAAAAAAACATAAAATTAAAAAAAAAAGTTTTCGCAAATTTTTTTCGAAGTGTCTAAAAAAATCCTGACCCGGACTTGGTTTGATCTTACTTCTTACTACGTTCATTTTTGAGATTTTGGAATGAAATTTTTTCCAGAAAAAAATTTCGATATTTTTTTAATATTTTGCATCTGGAAGTGTGTGCAACATTTTTTGTCGAAGTTTAAAAAATTTGTTTTTTAAACTATTTTTTTTAACTATTTTAATTTTTTTTTAAATTTAGTGTTTCAAAGTTGTTTCTAGAGCCTGATTTAAAAAAAATAAATTTTGAATGAGCATAAAAGTCAAAAAAAAGTTTTCGCAGCGATTTTTCGGAGCGTCTGAAAATCCTGATCCCATTTTTTTCAATATTTTTTGAAAAAATTATTGTAAACAATTCTCAGGTTATGTTACTTCTCTGCAAAATTAAGAAAAACATGTTTTTTTTTGGAAATATTTACTGTTTCAAAAATGTTCCAAAAGCTTGAATTTTTCAAATTAGGTCACTAAGAAACTTTCGAAAAACGCAAAAGGTCAGAAAAAATTCTGATCTATTTTATTTCAATATTTTTTTCAAAAAATCATTGCAAACAATTGCCGAGTCATGCTTCTCTGCGTCTCCTCTTTTCTCTAATTCCATATCGAACCCATTTTTGCAGATGATTGTATGGACCACGAATGTCAGAACAATTCGACATGTTTGCCAAATAAATCTGGAAACTATACTTGCGAATGTTCTGAAGGTTTTGTCGGAAGATTTTGTGACAAATTATGTGATAAGGATTTCTGTAAAAATGATGGAAAATGTTATTTGAAAGAGAAAAGTGGTCAATTTGCATGCAAATGTGTGGCTGGGACAGTGGGAAGACGATGTGAAAAAGGTGGGGATTTTTTTGTTTGAAAATTTTGAATCTTGATGAAGCTAGCAGCTATCGATTTATTGAAATAAATTAAAATGATTTGACTTTAACTTGTTTTTGAAACAGTAATTTTTGAAACTTTAAACTTTCTGAAACATTTTATGAAAAAAATTCTTTATTTTGACCAATAAGTGAAACAGTAAATTTTTTGAGACTTGAAACTTTTTTCTCTCCAAAAAAAATGAATGTTTCTCTGCGTCTCTCAATCTCTAACAGAAGCAAAAAAGTGGGCGGGGTTTAGGATGGCAGCTGCGGCACACACATTTGGGCAGGGCGAACATTTTATCTATATATTGATATCTCTGCGATCTCTCTTTCTTGCATACTCTATTGTTTCCTCTGTTTTTCTCACTTTTTCATTAGCTGACCTGTAATTCATGAACTGATCGTAACTTTTTTGTTTTCAAAAATGTTTGAAACAGTAATTTTTTGAAATTTAAAACTTTAAATTTTTCGAAACCACTGTATTTTCAAAATTGCATCAGTAAAACGACCTAAAACACAGAAACTACCAGTTTAAAAAAATTTCCTTCATTTTCACCAATTTGTGAAACAGTAAATTTTTGAGATTTTTCAGAAATTCCAGAACTTTGACGAGAGAGAAGAGACGCAGACATTTTTGAAATCCAAAATGTCCCTGGTTTTTCTGAAACTGAAGATTTTACAGAAAAAGTTCACACAACCGCATGAATAGTTGAACCAGTAATTTTTTTCGTTTTCAGAAATGTTTGAAACAGTGAATTTTTGGAATTTGAAAAAAAATTTCTCTGCGTCTCTCAATCTCTAACGAAAAGAAAAAGGAAAAAAGTGGGCGGGGCTTAGGTTGGCAGCCGCGGCACACACCTGTTGCAAGGGCGAACATTTTTTCTATTGATTTCTCTGTGCTCTCTCTTTCTCACACACTATTTTGTTTTCTCTGTTTCTCTCACTTTTTTATTAGCTCACCTGTGAAAAACAAGCCGTGATTGATTGAAATCGTAACTTTTTCATTTTCAAAATTTTTTGAAATTTTGAAAAAAAAAACATGTTTTTCTGTTTCTCTGCGTCTCTCAATTTCTAACACTGCGCAGAAATCAACGAGTGCAGTTGGAAAAAGTGTCAAAACGGTGCGAAATGTCGCGACCTGCTCAACGACTACGCGTGCGACTGCCCAGACGGTTGGATGGGTCGACATTGCGATCGTCCGTGTCGCGACATCTACGGTTCGTGTCGCATTTGGCGTCGCGAAGGACAATGCGATTTTATGCGTCAACAAACCGACTTTTTCGACGTCAATTGTGCGCAGTCTTGCGGTCAGTGTAGGTCAAATTTGACGCTGGAAGAAGCGGAAAAATTGGTGGAACAAGGAAATTATTTGCCACTTCAACCAATTTTGATGCCGTTCAGTTGGTTGTTAGGTGAATGGGTCGCGTATGTGAAGGGTTGGAACAATCATACCACTGACTATCCCATTGATATGCCTGGCATGGCGTATAACGAAACCCTGACAATGTCGGTTGCACCGTCTCTCATGTTCGGAACACCCTATCTCAACTACACGGCTGTTATGACATCCGAAGATGATGTCGACGATATTCACACCTATAATGGGTTCATCACAATTCAGCAGTATAAAAAAGAGGAAGAGACGAAGGGGGATAAAGGCGCACTGAGTACGGTATCGAATACGGGTCTTGTTATGATTGAGGAGGGTGAGATTGTGAATGACGATGAGAAGAGGAAAAATGGGGAGAAGATGTTTGTGTTGACACCGAGTTATGTTTTCTATCGAGATGAGGCGGTGGTGAAACGACCGGATAAGGTGGGTCTGGGGAAATTGATTTTTTTCGGACCCAAAAAAGAGGTGAAACTTGTTTTTCTCAAATTTCTTTTGTTTCAAATTGAGCAATCATCAATTTGTAAAATTTCATCAATAATAAAAAAAAAACTTTTTTGAAACAGTAATTTTTTCAATTTTAATATTTTTCTCAAATTCAAAAAATCACTAAAAAAGTACGAGACCTAGAGAAAATAAGAGAATTTAAAAATTTTTTAGGCCCCATCCAGAGCCCGGCCTCACCGGAACGACCAGAATCTCAATAATTATCTGGAAAAATAATTCCACGTGGCTTGAAAAATTAACCAAATTTAAAAAAGGTTCATGACGAAATATAATATTTTTGAAACAGTAATTTTTTCAATTTTGACATTTTTTTCAAAAACCTGAAAAATTGGTTAAATTACAGCGTTTAAGTGATCAATTGTTCAAATTTTATCACAATATAACTTTTTTGAAACAGTAATTTTTTCAATTTTGACTTTTTTTTCAAATTGAAAAAATCACTGAAATATTACGGAACGCAGAAAAACTTTTTTTTTAAACATTGAAAATCAAAGTGGGCGTGGTCAACATCACACAATGTGCTAGCAATGTGCGTAACCCGGGATATGTTTGCAATGAAAATGTCCAAAAAAAAATTTTTTTCCAGATGAAACGTTGGTTCACACTTCGAAACAATCGACTTGTTCAATACATGGTTCGAGAATTCAAGGGGAGAACTCATAAATTCACAAAAATTTATGAAAAACGAAAAGAGTTTCAATTTTTATGATTTATCTATAATTTTCCGAACTTTTCTGTGCAATTTAATATTTATTTATGTTTTTCGAGTAAAATGTTTTCTATTTTTTTGTACACGTTAACTTAGCTGCGATTTATTGCGAAACTCCCTAACTTCTCTCACCGTCTCTCACCTCTCAACACTATTTTCTTATCGTCTTTCCCCTATAAATAAACAAGAGTTTTCATCATTTTCCATGTCAGAAAAAATGTTTCTGATTCTAAAAGCCGCCAAATTTGTGCTCAAGCATTTTCCGCTAACAATTTCTATCAGTCTGATACTTTGCTATTTGATCTATAGACTTGTTTTCAACAAAAAATCCAAGATTTTGAAAAAGGATTTCGAGGAGAATAAGTTTTCCTGATTTTTTCATTTTCCTGATTTTTTCATTTTCCTGATTTTTTCATTTTCCTGATTTTTTCATTTTCCTGATTTTTTCATTTTCCTGATTTTTTCATTTTCCTGATTTTTTCGTCATTTTCCTGATTTTTTCGTCATCAAGAAATGGCTGCCTCTTCCAAATCCGGAGATAAGGAGCCGACGAGAAAACGTCCCAAAGGAAAAAACGACAAAAATGTTGTGATTACGGAGGACGAATATTTGCACCAATGCGCAACCATACAAAAATTAGAACGCATGGTATCGGATCTAGTAACGCAAGTCACTACGCTGACGCAACAAGTCCAAACAATGGCAAATAAACTGGTATGTCCGTTGGAACCGATGGAGACATCCTCTAACGATCCTCGCCATGGTAGCCATAACACGAATGTTGAGTTGGCCTCTTTGAGCTTGCAAATGATCAAGAAAGCTAATTATGCTGTTATCGAGAAACTCTTGGATGATAAAACAGATAATCAAACATTGAAGGATAGTGAGTTCATAAATGCAGTCTGTCGATCAATGAATATAAGCTATATTCGTTGCTTCAGACATGAATGTAAATCTGTTTATCGCCCGCTTAAAGTCCAGTTCAATGACAGCCACACGCGTGACAAGTTTCTGAAAGCGTTCAAGGAATCGTGTAGTGGCATAGAGACCTACGTCAAAAGTGTAAAAAAGCCCATAGCTCGTCGCGATCTCACTAAACCCGAATTAGCCATTTTGAGGGAGAATCGAAAAACTGCCTACGAAAATAATGTTAAAGAGGGGAAACTTTTGTGGTATATCCGAGATATCCAACTAGTTCGGTCTAAAAATCCCGACCCTCCTAGTTTTCGCACAGTTCAGCCACAGCCGCCACACATTGGGACTAATTCCCAATGAGTGTGCCAAGGGACCCATAAATTCTAAATATCGGCCTAACTTCATCATACGTCCATATAACCCGACTGCATTACCCCTACCTAAATCTAATCTCAAAATTGTAACAGCTAACGTTCGAAGCATAAATAGTATACACAAAATAGAAATGCTTTTGGACTATTTAGTTCACGCGAAAATTGATATTATTTGTATCTCCGAATCCTTTTTAACCAGCTGCATTCCTGATAGTATATTTTTAAACAAGGGGTTCAAACTAAATCGTTTCGACCGTATCCCGAACAATACCAAAAAATCAGGAGGAGGTTCTATCATTCTCATCAAAAACCGTGTAATTACTCAAAACTGTAATCTAGCTTATACTGGTTACTACGAGAAAAATGGTTGTGAAGTCTCTGCAGTTGATCTTATCTCAAAAAATGACTCCAAAATACGGCTCATAAATGTTTACCGTCCACCTCACACCTCCAATAAACAAACTGACCATCTTCTCGAGTTCTTATCCCAGTTTTCGATAAAAAACACCATAATCGTTGGGGATTTCAACCTCCCTAACATAAATTGGGACATGAACACTAGCTCATCTAATAATTCTGCATTTCTCGATTTCGTTACCCAACATGACTTCAAACAACATGTACGGTTTCCAACGCGAGTTAGTAAATCTTCTTCTAATATACTTGATCTTGTGCTTTCCAAAAACGTTGATATTTCTCATATCAAACCTAATCCTCCAATTCTTTGTTCCGATCATATTTCAATATCCTTTGAGCTCAATTTCTGTCAATTCCAGACCCCTCCTCAAAAATTGATAAAACTCAATTATAAAAAAGGCGATTACGATTTCATCAATTCATACCTTGCATCCATAAACTGGGATAGCCAATTCTCATATTTCGCAACTCTCGAAGCAAAGTACCGGCATTTTAAGAAAATTTTCACCGAGCTCATAAACTCTCACTGTCCTACGGTCGAAGTTTGCGACAGACCACGAGTGCTGAAAGTCAACTGCAAAAATAAATTAAGACGGCTACGTAAGAAAATGAGAAAAATAAGAACCAGCCACGGTTCTCTAAATTGCCCTCTTATTGAGAAGTACGGCCTGCTCCAGAGAAAAGTTCTTAACAGATTCAAGAAAATGGTAGTCCGTACAGAGAACGAATTCACAAATAATAATGGGAACTCTAAAATCCTAAAATACGTGAGCAGCGTGACAAAATCCCGAGAAGTCATTCCATCGTTTACAATAAACAATAAATCAATTTCTAGTGATTCCGAAAGAGCGGATTGTTTGTACAGCGTTTTCAAAGATAACTTCAACTTCTCCTTACCTGAGATTCCTGATACGTGTTTCCCGCATAACAAACCATGTTCTATTGAAGTTGATTTCGCACCGCACATAATAGCGTATTATCTCTCCAAAGCCCCACCAAAATGTGGATTCTCAAGTTCTGGTATCAACTATTATGTTTTGAGAAAATGCGCTGTTTCCCTAGCAATCCCATTAAGTTTGTTATTCACGGAATCCTTCCATTCGGGAATTATTCCTGAGGACTGGAAAGAATCGATCATGATCCCAGTTTTCAAAAAAGGCAATAAATGTGACCCGACTAACTACCGTCCTATCAGTCTTACGGAGCCTATCTGTAGGGTTATAGAAAAAATTATAACAGACAAAATAAGGGCCAAATTCAAATTCCGTTTCAACACCTTTCAACATGGGTTCCTACGTGGTAAAAGTTGCAAAAGTGCCCTTATGTCTACAACCACAGACTGGATTGACACAATCAAACCAGGCCGCGGGGTTGACGTAGTATTCTTTGATTTCGCTAAAGCATTTGATCGGGTTCCTCATAATCTGTTATTAATCAAAATGAAACTTTTCGGTCTTGACGAAAAAACTTGTAACTGGTTCAAAAGTTTTCTGTCTGATCGTAGTTTTGCGGTCAAGGTCAATAACCACATTTCCGGAAAACGTCAGAAAGTTCCTTCTGGAGTCCCACAAGGAACGGTCTCTGGTCCCCTTCTATTTTTGATCTTTATCAACGACATTTTCGACCGAATACCTGATACGGTCAACGTCTCCTGCTTTGCAGACGACGTCAAATTATATAGTCACATTCCTACAGCTTTACAAGAGGCTATTGATGCTGTAGCTGAGTGGTCTGTATCGTGGTCTTTACCTATAGCTCCTACAAAAACTAACTTGATTCACTTGGGTAAAAAAAACAAACGGCATGATTACTTTGTTCGTGGATCACGTATCACCTGTACCGAAATTGTCAGAGATTTGGGCATCTTTATTGATGAGAATCTAACTTTTCAACACCATATAACCAGAATGTCGAATCTAGCTATCTTGAAAGTTAACCAAGTTCTGAAGTGTTTTTCTTCGACAAATCTCGACTTCTATTCTAAGATATTTAAATCTTTCATTCTACCTATGCTTGAATACTGCACCGAAGTTTTCAACTACAAATTAACAAAGGCCCAAGTCAAAATATTAGAAAAACCGCTTAGAGTTTATTCTCGTAGAGTGTGTCAGCGATGTAACATCTCTTTTGATAGTTACTCAGACAGACTTGACAAAATGAACTTGAAATCGTTAGAATACAGGAGAAAGATTCTTGATATGCTGTTTATTTTCAAAGCTCTTTCAAAGGAACTGCTTGTTCCCAACTTTCAGAAGTATATCAAAATAACAACTAGCAAGCGTAAGCCTATGAGGCTTGTTTATTGTGGACCACCAAGTCCTAACTTCTACCAATCCAGCTTGCCTCATTGGAACTATCTGGTCAGAGAACTCCCCGAGTTCCTCAACTTCGAACAATTCAAGGCATTCATTTCTCGGTAAATTCGATGTTTCCGAAACTCCCGAGTTCAGTACTGTTTTTCTCTCAATAGAACGCTCTCAGTAGATCTCCCGTCTCATTTAGTCGAACCTCATACTCGAAATTTACTAGTCAGCAATGAAACCCGTCCAACACATGCTTCGGAGAGATCGGTCCAATTTTCTAGCTTCAGTTCTTCTCCACCGTCCTCTGACCATTCTGACACCTTCGCGAAGCTGGAGTAATATCTAGTGTATATCGACGAAGAGGGTCAAGACAACCGAGTAACTTGATGCTTTCTTCTGAGCGGTTTCTGCTAAGAGTTGTTGCTCGTTCATTAAGACCGAAATTGACGGACTAATTCTTATTAGCATTTTTTGGTACCATGTAGTAGACTACTGTAATGTGTACGAGGAGATCAACTAGGCGTCTATTATTGTCCGTCGCTCTTGCGGGTGATGGACAATACAAAATCGATTTATGCGAAGATGTCTTTGAAAAGGAATACTTGAATATGTACTGATTTGTTTTTTCCTCTATTCTTCTAATAAACGATTATTATTAAGTGTATTTGTACGAGTTTCCGAGATTGAAAAATTGCCGAAATTTGTCGCCGTTTTGTATCAAGTTGGAAGTGTTGTTGAGGATTTATGATATTCCGCATGAGGTTAGTTTTGTGATGCAAAATTGGGAAAGTTTTTGGTTTTTTTAGTTTTTGAAACGGAAAATTATTTCTGTTTTCTTTATGTTGAGAGAGACGCTGACATGGTCTTGCCACGAAAAGTTGATGCGCCTTTGAACATTTGGCGAAAAAAAATCATGACGTTCTCTCCCATAATTGCATGTTTCTCTGCGTCTCTCAATCTCTAACAAAAAAAGTGGGCGGGGTTTTGTTGGCTGCCGCGGCACACACCTTTTGCAAAGGCGAACACTTTTTTCTTCCCCCCTTTTTTATTGACTTCTCTGCGCTCTCTCTTTCTTGCACACTCTTTGGTTTTCTTTGTTTCTCTAACTTCTTTATCAACTCAACTGCATTGATTGAAATCTTTAATTTTTTGTTTTCAGAAATGTTTGAAACAGTAAATTTTTGAAAATTGAAAAAAAAAATATTTTTCTCTGCGTCTCTCTTTCACTTGGTTTCGAAATGTCCAGCCAAATTAACGTGACCTCAACCTACAAAAAATATGACTTTTTTTATTCTGAAAGACGTGACATACTTATGTTAGAAAATGTACCATTTCCACTTGGAGGTCTCACAATTTTTAGTTTCAAGGTGAAACAGTAAAAATTTCAAATTTCTTCAGATAATTTACACCACCTCAAAAAGATCGAGAAATGGAACATTACCATTTATCGAACTCAATGGTGAACATATCGTCGATTCGGATTTGATTGAAATTCGATTGAGAAAACATTTCAATATTCCCGAAATGGAAAAAGATCTGGAGACGAGATCGGTTGCCATTTCGAAAATGGCTGATTATCATTTGTTTTAGTAAGTTTGGGGGTTTTTTTTTGGAATTGGAAAACTGGGAAATTTTCTAGTTGAGCCAAGTTATGACTTCTCCAAAAAAACTGTTTCAAAAAAAATTGAAAAAATTTCCTGTTTCAAATTTTCTATGAATGACGTGGTTACATTTCGGGCACTAATTTGGACATAAGGAGTAATTTTGAAAAAAAAATGAGGCCGACCTGAGAGTGTCCAATAGAGCGCATTTGAAGCTCCAAAAAAAATGCTCAAAAACATTTATTGTCCCAAAAAAAGCGGAATTTATTTTTTTCCAAACCAACTGAAGAAGCCGCCCTTTTTCGCCGCTGGTCTATACAAAGCCGATCCGCCAGCTGGCATTTTTCCAACAATCTGAAACACGTTCTATTATTTTGGGGGTAGAGTTGATTTTTCAACTCACAGCTCCTTGAGCAATCAAAGCGAAGAGTGAAACCAAGAAGACGATGATGATTGAACGCATTTTGTATGAAAAATGAGATTTGGGTTCAAGTTTTTATACTTGAAAAAGTTCCCATGAACCTTTGAATTATTCATTTTTTCATTGAAGTTTTGGAACATCGAATATTCATGTTAAAAATAAAAAAATCCCTGTTTCAAAATTTTTTGCAGCGTCCTTCTTCGCTACAAATTCGAAGCCCCTGAATTGTACACAACAATAATGTCATTCCTCTCAATCCCCTCGCTTGCCCAACCAACCGCCCGTTTCTTCCTCCGCCAATTTATGGGAAGAAAAATCCAGAAAAAAGTTCACACATCTATTGGCAATTTCACCCAACAAGAACACGAGCAGATTCTTCATCGAGACTTGCGTACAATTGAGAATTGTTTGGGTGACGCGAAATTTTTGTTTGGCGACAAGATGTGCGGCGCAGATGCGGCGGTTTTCGGGCAATTGTCAAGTGTTTATCACCCGTTTGACAGTTTTGTGCGGACAGTTATTGATGGTCAATATCCGAGATTGAAGAAATATTTGGAAGATGTGGTTGAACATGTTTATCCCGATGATTTTGTTGTTGTTGCTGAATGAAAAATTTACTGTTTCAAAATTTTTTAAAAAACAAGTTTCAAGAAGTTCGAATTATTGTAACACACAGCTCGAAATTGTGTAAAACCTCATCTCTTGAAAAAGTGCGGTGACATTTTCTAAAAATTTTCAAATTCATATTTTTTCCTAATAAAAATAATTGATCAAAATGTGATTTAATCAAAAAAAAAATTGTATAAAACTCGAGAATTTTCTTCATTTTTTTCGCCTCCAAAAAATGTTGAATTTTCTCTTTTTCATTCTGCCTTTTTTTGTGAAATCAGCAAGATGGGACGATTTTTCATTCGAAACAAATTTGACATGCAAACTGCAAAATGTGGCCTATTTTAAACTTCAATTTTTCGAGTACGATCATGTTTTGAACCCAGAGTGAGCTTAAAATATTCAGGAAAAATAGTTTTGTTTTATTTAGTGACACGATCACAAAATTATTCCAAATGCATCTCTCGGGTGGCGAATCGAGACAAGTGTTCAAAGGAGGTCAAAAAGGTGATGGCAGCGAGGTTTATCAAGTTTATTTCCAAATTCAACACAATTGTACGGATGATGCTAAGGAGAAAAGTGCAATAGCGTACCTTTACAAAATGTATGATGTAGGATATGATCATTGGATTCGTCTTCAAATCCATTTAGGTCCTAAGCTTGATGGCGAACTGGATAATCCCACTTTGATGATGAGCAATGATGGCTTGACACAAATTTATGGATAATTTCTCTGTTTTTGCGTTGTTTTCATAAAGGTGTTGCAAAATAATCCCATTTTTTAACTGAAAAACACAAAAATTTCGAAAAAAAAAAGAAAAAGTACGGTAACAGCAGCTGGACTGTGTGACTGGTCTCGTCAGGAATAATGAAAACAACACTGTTCCTTTGAATACTGTAGCTCATTTTTTTATTTTTTTTTATTTCTGGTTATTTCCTAACACCAGTATGAAGACAAAATAATAATAATAATAATAATAATAATAATAATATTTTAAAATAATAATAATAATAAGTTACAAAAACTTGTAGCCGATATCATTTTTACAATTTTCAACTTTATGCCATTTTTCAGGTACTGTTTTGTTGATCAAATTTTCTCCTGAATGCAATTTTTTGCAAATGTTGCAAAAACTAAAATCGTCATTGGGATCTGGCATTTTCGAGTATTCGAGTACTCTGAAATTTTTCGGTTTTTTCGTGTTGAGTTTGATATTTACTCACTCATAGTCATTTCTCCATTGATGAAACTCCAAATATTCATGTCGATTTTCAATTTTTGGTTTTATATATTTCACAAACTCGGAAAGAGTCGAAAAATCGTCCAATGCGATGAATGTTGAATTGGGAATCTGGAAAAAAGTTTTTTTTTTCAAATAATTTTTTGAAAATGTTATAACATGTTATATTTGCGTGAATGTGGGTCACCACTGTATCACAATTTGCAGAGAAACTATGAAATTTTTTGAAAAACTTTGTGGTTTTTTCACAAAAAAAAAAGATTTTTTCGCCGTCTATTTTATAAATTTTTGTGTCGCGACATCTCACGGGTTTTGGGAGACAGTTATCTCTTTGCAGCTCATCTTTAAATGTGGCATTCTTTGGTTTTTTAAAAATGTTTTTAAAAAACTCACCCCTAAATCAGCATAAATCGCATGTCCCAAAACAATCGGAACAGTGAATCGATACTGCATATTTCTCCAAAACTTCTCTGTCACATAATCTTTGCAATTTGAATTCTCTATTGATATATAAAATTTATACGGTGAAATAGTCCTATTTGCACAGTTCATATCTCCACTGTATCTCGAACAACCATCCAGAGCTTTTCCACAATTTCCGAATATATCGATCTTCAAAAAAAAAATTGTACTCAAAAAAATGTCGGAAAAAAAACCTTCAATCCAATATTTCGTAATTTGTTCACAATTTCCATTCGTTTATTCGGAGTTTTACAATTCGACACCAACCAAACAATATCAGCTCCAGTTTTTGATGTTTTTTTCATGTCCCAAATTTTCTCAACCTCCGATTTATTTGGGAGTTTTCTCTTTCTGATTAACCCGTAGGGTGAGTAAATATCCGATGACGTATCGTAACTCAGTGACCAATTGAACGAATAATTTTCAATATTTTTCCATTTCGAATTGACAGGTGATTCGAGTGTCCAAAGAACGTAGAGAATTGAAGCATTTCGGCGTTTGAAGAAGGCGTCCTGAAACAGTTTTTCGTTTTTGAAAGTATGGGAAAAATGTGCAAATACATTGAGATTCAAAAATACAAACCGTCTTTCAATTTACCTCAACTTAAATGCTGTCAATCACGAAAAACATTGCACCAGAAAAAAATTAAAATAAATTTATTTGAACTACACACATTGTCCAATTTCTGTTCACACCGAGACCAAACATCGAAAAACATTACGCGCCTTTTAGCGCACAGTAAGTGTACAAACCTTTTCATGAGCAAGTAACTCTGCAAAATCGTTAAAATGAAAAACGGCGGCAGAAGCGTTTGCAAAACTTTGCTCATCACTTGTAATCACACAATATTTCTGAAAAGTTTGGTTTTCATAGAAATAGAAATAGGAGTTAGAAAAAAACCTGAACTTCCTTTGAACAACCATCAAGATAGTTATACTCTTCGATTTTATGACCGAAAAATCGTGTAGCGCCAAAAATAACAATAGATTTGTTTGTATTGTTGGTGATTGAAACATCTTCGAAATGTTGTTCGATGGAAATCGAAACATTTTCGAAACGTTCTCTGACTAATTTACAAAATAAAAAATCTTTTTTTTTTTTTTTTTTGAAACTTACATGTTGTTTTAGTCCATTGTCTTTGTTGCCAAATAACACCATAAATAACCAAAACGAACAGAAAAAAGAATACAATTAAAAACCTTGAAATTTTCATCAAAAACTTCTGAAGATGACAAAGTTTTGTGTTGTATTCTTGGGAGGGTAGAGAGTGGGTAGAAGATGAACGATTCCAAATGGGTGGCTTATAGGGCAAGCCACGTCAATAGAAATTCTAGTATGCCACGTGTCACGGAACACGTGAAATAATAAATAAAGAAATTATCTATTTTATTGCAACATTTTGGAAATGCGCAAAAAAGTAGGTGACGTGACACGTGACTTAGAATAGTTTTTTTTTTCAAAAAAAGAAGAATTTCCTAATGGTAACCATGGTTTTTTTTGGCGTTGAACTTTCTGGATGAACAAAAAATAAATGTTCATTAAACATTTCACAAGGAAAAAATGCAAAACTGATATGTTACAAAAAAACGGCACATTTTTTACACATCCATGAATGCGGGGAAACAGTGGGATCTGAAAAATTATGGATTTTTTTGCAAAAATTTACTGTTTCAAAATTTGTATAAGTTGCTTTTTGAAGAAAGCCAGATAGTAGGACAATAGATGAGACGCAGAGAAAAAAAAACGGAAATTTCGATGTTTTAGCTAATTTTTGAAAGAAAAAAATTCGGACATAAAATTCTTTTCCAGAAAATACGAAATTTTGTTTTTCAAAAAATTATTGTTTCAAAATTTTTATAAAAATCAAATTTTTTGAAGAAATCAAGTTAGTCTCCTATGTGTTAACAAGACGCAGAGAAAAAACAAAAGTTTTTTTTTGAATTTTCATTTTTCTCAACAAAAAAAAATCCTGAACTGGCTTCCTAAATTATATTTCAAAACTTTGATATTTTGAAAAAATTTCCTGTTTCAAAAAATCGTTTTGTGAGCCAGACAGCAAGGTTTTTCTACAAGTAAAGTTTTCAGAGAAATGTCAATGTTCCTTTAAATGAAATTCTTCGAAAATTCTGATTTCAAGTTTTTGCTCAACCTCAAAGTTTTGAAACAGTGATTTTTTGCAGAATAAATAATAATTTTTCAAAATATTTTTCGGGACCTTTTCTCATTTCTAATCAAATTTCTTCAGTTTAGGCCACGCCCACAAAACTATGTCCGACCTACCTCAATCCTCCTCCTCCTCATCTCCCTCACTCATTCCCATTTTCAAATTCACATAATCGGTGGGCACTGTAAATTCGACAATCTTCTCTCCCTCTGATGCTATCGACACTTTGATACGATAATTTCCCTTGAAAAATTCAGTGGTTCAAAAAAAAATATGTCAAAAATCCCTGGGTACCTTCAAAACTTCCAAAAGTGAGATACCCAAAAAACTGGGCGATGGTGGTAGCTCCAAAGTGGTGTTGAAGTTGAGGCTCTCGATGAGCTCTTGAATTGTGTGCCGCCCTTTTTTCTGCACTATTTGACAGATTTCTTTGGGCACAAAGTGAGACATTTCGAAGTTGCTGGAAATTTTGAATTTTTACTTCAAATTTCGAAAAAAAAAACCATTTTTTGTGGGTTACTGTACCAGCACACATTTATAAACGGTGTTTGCACAAGATGTTCGTCGTGAGAGTTTTTCTCATCCGAGAAGAAGCGTAGCAGAAATAATTCTAATATTTTTCTTTTATTGAAAAGTTGAAACAGTAAATTTTTCAATTTTGAAAATTTCGAATTTTTTTTTAATTTTTTACTGTTTCAAGCTTTTGTGGGTTTAAAGAAAAAATTTAAAAAAAAAACCGTTTTCGAATTCATTCTCCGGGAGATTGTAGTCCGCAAACACCGTTTGTATGTGTGTGCGGGTACAGTAACCCACGACGAATTTTTGTTTTTTTCGTTGAATTTTTTTCTGTTATTTAGAACATGACAAACCAATCTCTAAGAAAAAAAACATACCACAAAGAATTTGGGACTATGAACATGTCGGATTTGCCTTCGAGACAAATATGATCGCCGTTCAATGAGACTGACAATGAAGTTGGACCCGATTTTATCACATCGAAATTTCTACTCGTTTCTACTTCTCCTGCAAGAAAAAAAATTCTGGATTTTTTTATGGAAGGTTCCAATTGAGGAAACTAATCTTTTTTAAATAGTTATAAAAATTTTGAAACAGGGATTTTTTCAACAAAAAAAATCATTTTTTTTTTCGATTTTTTGACATTTTTTTTCAAAAAAATGAACAAAAAAAATAGTTCGCAAGCCATGGCATGTTCGTTTGCAACTGCGGCAGGTTTCTCATTGCAATGTTCCGACCACGCCCATTTTTTCAAAAATGTTTACGTGAACAATTTTTTTTCATTTTTTAAAAAGTTATAAAAATTTTGAAAAAGGGATTTTTTTCAGGTAAAAAAAAATTCTGTGATTTTCTGGCAACGCACTAATCGTTAAAACCAAACTATTCGAAATAATTATAAAATTTTTGAAACAGTGATTTTTTTCAAAAAACAAAAAAATTTTAATTGATTTTTCCAACATCCAGAGTTCCATAACTAACTAAAATTGATGTACAACAAAAAAGGGCGGGACCAAAAAAAGTGTGTCAGTGTTTGCAGACCATAAATAGGCTCCGCCCCTTTTTTGTAGGCCTTCTACTACCCTTAAAAATGTTTTTTTTTTGTTGGAAAAAAAACCCACCTCCAATAAGATGAAAATATCCGGGTAACACAATATTGACCTTATTTTTATAGCAAGATGGTTTCATTTCATGATCGTATACGAGAATTGTCACATTTCGAACTTGAATTGGCAGAGATTCTGGAATAAAAAAATTTTTGAGAAAATTTCCTGTTTCAAAAAATCTAGAAGTTTTTACGATTTTTTGAAGTATTGCTTAATGCTGATTTCTTTTCGTTTTTTATATATAAATAGGATAGAGTTTTTTTTTATTGAAAAATAAGTTTCAGAAGTTTGAAAATACTCTTTTTTCAAGATAAAGTTCATTTTCGCTGTTCAAAAGTCTACCAATGTTTTGAAAATTTCCAAACTCTTTTCTGGTTCTGATTTTTTCCACCAAAAATTTTATTGACACTGAGAAATTATCAAGAGTTGGAATAAGTAAAATTTTTGAAACAGGAAATTTTCCAGAAATTTTGTTTGGGAAACAAAAATTGAAGGTATTGTCTGAAATGTATGATTTGGAGTTTTTACTTTATTTATGAAAAAAAAAACATTTTTCTGAAAAATTTTTACTGTTTCAAAAATGGGTTATCTTAAAAATTAGAATTTTTTAATTATTTAGAATAGAAATTGTAGGAAAAAGATGAAAAATAATTTTTTCTCAAAATTTTTAAATTTCCAAAAATATGGGTTATCTCAAAAATGAACGTGTTTTGATTACTGGAATAAATAGAAATATTTCAGAACAAAAAAAATTTAGAAAATTTATTTGTAAAAAAATGTTTTTCTCAAAATTTTTACTGTTTCAAAAATTGGTTATGTTATGAATTGAAATATTTAAAGCATTCGACGTAATTTTTTAATTTGTAGGAAAAAGAAAAAAAAAACTTTTTTTTCTCAAAATTTTTACTGTTTCAAAAATGGGTTATCTTAAAAATTAGAATTTTTTAATTATTTAGAATAGAAATTGTAGGAAAAAGATGAAAAATAATTTTTTCTCAAAATTTTTAATTTTCCAAAAATATGGGTTATCTCAAAAATGAACGTGTTTTGATTACTGGAATAAATAGAAATATTTCAGAACAAAAAAATTCCACAAAATTCATTTTCAAAAGTAATTTTTTTTCTCAAAATTTTTACTGTTTCAAAAATAGGTTATCTTTTGAACAAACATTTCATTGTCACTTGAATCACAAGAATTTGAAAATAAACTAACTATTTCCATACGAATCAATCGTCAACACATTGTGAACACCATCTCGACACCCAAAAATCGAACGAACAAAAAATAAAACCAACAAAAATAACATCTGAAAATTGGGTAAAAAATGTGACATTGTTGACTTATTTTTGATTATTGAGACGAGACGAAAAATCCAGTTTTCCTGGCTGACCGAAAAAAAACAGAAGGTCAAATACAATTTTTGAGGTCTGTTTCGAACAGTTTCAGAAATTGAAAGTTTCAATGACCTTTGGTGAAAAAAACAAAACAAAGAACAATGGTTTATTGACGTCACTTTTTCTCGAGAAATTTTTGAGTAAAAAGTAGTAAGTAAGGAGACAAAAAGTTATGAAAAATCGGAACAGTTGTCTTTGTTATTATTATCATTATGATGATCAATCACAGGAAAAATTTGTTTTTTGTGAAAATTTTTACTGTTTCAAAAATGAAGCTCATTTCTAGAGTGAGGCTTAGTTTGGACTAGATTTAACAAGTTATCACGGTGAGCAAAACCAGGAAATTGTTTGCAATACGTTTCTTGGAAAATTCTGAAAAATTAAAAAAGAAATCAAAAACTTGTGTAGTTCTCACGGACAAGATTCTTTTTGGTAGAAATTTTTACTGTTTCAAAGACATTTTTAAAATTAAAATCTTTTTGGACCAGATTCAACAAAGCTTGACAATTAGCACACAAAACCAGGAAATTGTTTGCAATACGATTCTTGAAAAGTTCTGAAAAGTGAGAAAATGGAAATGGTTTTCTCCTAAAAATGGAAATTGAAAATTAAAAAAAAAACACAAAAACTTGTGTATACACTACATGTAGTTCTCTCGGACAATTTCTGAAATTTACTGTTTTCAAAAATGGAAAATTTCTCTGCCCACTTTTAAATACTAATCTTTTCAATTTCTGGACAAAAAAAAATCATTTTTTTGAATTTGAAAAAATTTGAAAATTTTTACTGTTTCAAAGGGTTTATTATAGTTTTCAATTTTTTGGTTTGACGATTCTGGAAATTTTTTCAAAAAATTCTCAAAAAAAAACGGTATGAAAATTATCTAGCTCAAGTTTTGGTGACCCCCAAATTTAAGGAACTATAAATTTTTTTTGTTTTTTTTTTCTGGAGAACCCCCCCCCCCCCCCCCCCAAAAAAAAAATTTGAGTACAGAAAAAATGCAAAAAACACTTTTTTGTAATTTGAAAATTTTACTGTTTCAAACTTTCTATTTGATTTTTTTGAAAACTGGGAAAAAGCATTCAGAAATGGCATAACCGATTCAAAACTTTACCAATTTCGTGGTCCGCGCTGCGTGTCTGCGAGCGGTCACTTTTCTCTCTGTCTTTTCGAAACGAGAGCAATTTTGACCTCATTTTTTTCCCTTACAAAACGTTGCATATTCTAATTACAATTCGTTTTCTCACTTTTTTTCCCGCCAAAAACTATCCCACGTTTAACATTTTTGTTCAACATTCAAATTTTCTGCAGCTAAATCAGCAAACAACGTTTTTAGTCAACAAAATTTATTTTTCTTTTTTGAAATATTTTTGAACACAATTTTGTGTGTAGTTCTTTTGGAGAACGCGCATATGAATCTGGTTTCTATGGCGACTTTATTTCATATTTTTTATTTGTTCATTTTTGGGGAAGCGAAACAACAAAATGTTGTTTGGTTGCCACGTTTTATCGGATAGACAAAAATTTTAATTTTTTTTTTTTTTTTGAAAAAATTACTGTTTCAAGTTTGTTTCTTCAGAATTATCAATGTTAGATCAGTGCTTTATAGCAATTATTTACCAACCGTTTTTTCACGGAGAAGTTTGCCTATCTAGAGAGAAAGAGAGACGTAGAGAAAACCATGAACCTTTGCAGTTTGAAAGGTCACGTTTATATTATTTCACGTTGGTCAATTTTTTCAAAATATAGATTTTTTTTTTGAGAAAAATGTTTCAAATTGAATTTTGAAGGTTTTTTCATGAATTTTTTTTTGCAAAAAAGTATTTTTCAACATTTTTTGACATTTCTCGTATTTCTCGACATTGTTCGTAGTTTTTGGAAGTATTTTTCAACACATTTTTTGACATTTCTCGACATTTTTAGTAATTTCTTGACATTTTCGGTCATTTCGGGTATTTCTCGTAATTTCTCGACATTGTTTGTTGTTTTCAAAAGTATTTTTCAACACATTTTTTGACATTTCTCGTATTTCTCGACATTTCTTGTCAATTTTTGTACTTTTTTCGGAACCATTTTAAATTTCTCGACATTTTTCGCATTTTTCAACATTTTTTGACATTTTTCGACATTTCTTGTCAAACTTTTTGTTTCTCAGAAATGCGACCTCTTTTCCGTTTCATAACTCCGCTCATATATCTAATACTCTTCATTTGCACATTTCTCTACATCAAACAATACAGTAACCCATACTACGGTAATTATCTGAGAGTGAGAGAGACGCAGAGAAAAATAAGAAATATTTCAGGGCCAACAATTTCAAGAATCCTCAAACCATTTCCACAAAACTTGACCGAGAAGAAAAATGAGAAAGTTTTGATTTTTGCGGCCACCAAGTTTTTCGGCCATCCCATAACAACCGAACGATTTCTGGCATCTTGCCCAGAAAAACAAAAATTTTGTCGAATTTCTGAAAATGAACTTGAAAACGCCAATGCTGTTGTTTTTCATAACCCGGATTATCGAGCTGATGTGAGTTTTTTTTCCAAAAAAAAAATGTTGAAACAGGAGATTTTTTTGTAGAAAAATTACAAGACAAATCGAAATCTCAAAATTCCCTATGTACTATGGGCGCTTGAATCGCCGAGTAATGATGGGCTTCGACCGGAAAAAAGTGAGACTTTTCTCAAAAAATTAGGAAAAAAAAAATAAAAAGTTTTTTTGTAGACTTCATCAATTGGACAATGACTTATCGAAAAGATGCGGATGTTTGGGCACCTTATGGACGATTGGAAAAATTGGAGAAAAAAGGTGGGGTTTTTGGGGAAGAGACGCAGAGTGTGAGAGAGGGCCGGGTCAGAAAACCGCATGGATTGGTTAAAAATAATTGTTCGTCCTACTAACTACGAAAAATCAATGTTTGATGATGAAATCCAGTTTAAACTTTTAGTGAAACAGTAAAAATTTATAGAAAAAATTTTGATAAACCGAAAATCTTCGAGACCGCGACATTTCGAAATCGCAACATTTTGTAACTGCGATATTTTGAAACCAGACATTTCGAAACCGCGACATTCTGTAACCGCGACTTTTCAAAACCGCGACATTTCGAAACCGCGACATTTCGCAACCGAAAAATTTGCAAAATAATTTTGAAAAATAAATTCACATTTTTGGCGCCTGGTAACTTTTCGGCATTCAAAAAAAAACTTTTGAAACAGTAAAATTTTTCAAAAATTCAATTTTTTTCTGTTTTTGGTGCTTGGTTTACTATTCGCCGTAAAGATAGAAATGTCCCCAATAAAAAGGAACGAGTTTTAACTTTTTTCTGAAACAGTAAAAATTTCAAATTTGAAAAAAAAAGTTTCGATCGTTCTACGAATTTTTTTGACATAACATTTCCGATTGATAAAAACAAATTTATAAATTTTTTGAAACAGTAAAAATTTTATGAAAAACTTTTGTAACAGTGAAATTTTTTTTTTTAATTTCACATTTAAAAATAAAAAAAATGTGATTTCAAAAGTTGTTCTTTTTCAGCTGACATCAATCTTGATGAAATTTGGTCGTCAAAATCTAGAAATACAACATGGTTAGTCTCCAATTGTTTTGGCCGAAATCGGCGATCAGAAATTGTCAAAAAAATTCAAGAAGAACTTCAGGTAAGACTTACCTTTGGCACAGTAAAAAAATGATTGTTGTTTTTGCAGATTGACATTTGGGGAAAATGTGGAAAACCGTTGCCAGATTGTGGAATAGCTGACAAACAGGAACATCAGTGTGTTGTAGATTTGATCAAGTGAGTTGGGGGAAAATCTGAAATTTTAATTTTTCAAAAATCTTTTTTTTTGTGAAATTTTTGATTTCTAAAAAACTTTCAATTTTGAAAATTGTGATTCTTAAAAAATCAATCAAAAAAAAAAAATACAATTTCTTCCTGAAATTTTTGATTTTTGAAAATATTTTTTTTTATTTTTCAAAAAATCTATTTTTTTCTAAAATTTTTGATTTTCATAAAAGTTTTAATTTTTTTTTCTAAAATTTTTGATTTTAAAAAATCAATTTTTTTCTGAAATTTTTTATTTGAAAATCCATTTTTTTTTTCTGAAATTTTTGATTTTCATAAATTTATGTTTTGGCTTTGAAAATTATGTTAGAACTCAAAATATAATATGAGATTAAACTTAAAAACCGTGTGAAACAGTAAAAATTTTCAAATTTATTTTTTTTCGAAAAACTCTTTCAACCAATTGATGACACTGCGCCCAACCCATAAATTGTTTGCAACAAAAAATTTCATAATTTTCAGACCCTACAAATTCTACATCTCTATCGAAAATTCGAATTGCAATGATTATGTGACAGAGAAATTCTGGAAATCTCTAAATGATCGGATGACAGTTCCAATTGTTCTAGCAAGAAAATATTATAAAGTTCTAGGCGTTCCCGACGACGCCTACATGTCTATCGACGATTTTCCAACTATTTCCGAATTTGTCAAACATCTCAATTCAGTGATTAACGACAAGGAGAAGTATTTAAAGTACCATGAGTGGAGAAGATCTTGGAGGCAAGTTACTTATCTCAAAAAAAAACTTTTTTTTTTGGAAAAAAATTCCAGAGTTGTCGTCGGCAATGGATTTTCGGGTTTTTGCCGACTTTGTGACAAACTACAGTACTCGAATCACACGACAAAGTTCTATGAGGATATTGCTGGTTGGCATCAGAAGGGTGGCAGTTGTGATAATTCGATAGCTGATCGATTTTTGAAAAAATAGAGGATGATTTTTTGTTCTTTAAAATTGAAACGGGTTTTTTTATTTGATGCGGATGAAGTTATTTCTAATTTTTTTTGGGATGATCTAAATTTCAAACTGTTGGGAAAATCATACTCAAAATTATTTTCGGAAAAATGAAAAAACCCATGATTTTCGGGCCGGGCTCTCGGACTTTCGGGCTAAAATCTAACCGCCGGAAATTTTCAGGGAAAATGAAAAAGAAAAACAAGAATAACCGGCAGACCGAAACCACACACAAAGTATAGCACATCGCTCCCCGTGAGATGTCGGACACATGGTTGAATGACCACTCGGAAACTTCCCAAAATCCATAAATTTAGAGAGAGAGAGACAGAGACCCAGAGAAAAACAAGAAATTTGCAGTTCGAAAGGTCACGTTTATATTATTTTCACGTTTTGTCTTTTTTTGAAGTAGGAAAATATCTCAAAAATGACATTTTTCAGGAAATGAAATAAGTATAAAGGTCACGTCAGTAATTTAAAAAAATGTATTTTTTCGGTTCAACTATTTTTATAGTGTTTCTCGTTTAAAAAAACGTGAACACGAAATAATGAAAATCTGATTTCTCTGCGTCTCGTTCAGAGGACGTCATAAAAAGCCGTGTCGGAAGAAATCCAGAAATTTAGAGAGATAGAGAGAGAGCAAATGCGCTCTAATGATAATTATTGTTTGCGCTTTTGTCAGAGACAACTAAAAAAATCAGGTCTGGTCCGAAAATTTCGGATAATTGACCCACAAAATTGGATCAGGTTTGACCTATCGAGAAAGGTGGAAAAATCGAGCAAGATCTGATTTTATTTTGACAAAAATGTCTTTTTTCCGTCTTTTTTTTCATCCTGGCTCTTTTGAGCATACATACGAAAAAATAATACAAAAAGAAAGAAAAAACGTCACCACGTATTTTGAGGAGGGAAACTGGGCGGGTTTTAGATTTTGCAGTTTTGCCGCACACAGTTTAAGGAAGAGCGAAAAAACTGTGCGCTACAATTGCAAATAAAGTGGGTGGCGACTTTCAGAAATCTTAGCAACGTTTTTTTTTTATGTTTCAATATTTTTGTTTTTCAAAAAATTCGCACGCTCACATAATTTTCATCTAGTCAGACAAATAAACTTTGCGAACGCACAGTTCTTGCCATATCATCTCAAATCATTTTCATATTTTTTTCGTCTGCAAAATATGAAAACCCAAATTCTTCTCATCCTCACGATTTTCACCGTCACCGCTGCTCTACGCGAAGGAGACCAATTTCAGCGCGCGACAAATTACATGCAACAACTGTTTCGCGAGGCGAATCGCGGTCGTCGCCACGACAGCAAGTTGCGACAATTGTTCCGCGACGATTTCGTTTTCGAGGATTGTCAAAATTCTTTGAACGTTGAATCAACTATTGATCACATTTTGGCCGATCGCGGATTCTCGTACACCATTGAAAGTGTTACGAATCAATCTAACGCCAATATTATCAATTTCGAAACTAATATCCAATCGGATATATGTCAGGAGGCGGAAAAATTAAAGTTCAAGATTTATAGAATGTTCGATGCGGAAAGTGAGACACATTACTATTCGGCTGCGAAGGGTTCAGTGAGAAATTGTTGACAATAAATTTGTTTGATTCGCGTGACCTTTTTTGCTTTTTTTCTCTGCGTCTCTTCAGTACAAAACAGTCTAGACAACTCATAAACCTTGTGGAACTGAGAAAATATAAAACTCTGAAGAACTTCAAAAACTTTGAAAAAAAAATGAAAATTCTACTTTTCTTATTTTCGTCATTTTACCTATCCTTCAGTTACTCTCTAACCGTCCCAAGTCCAACAAAACTTGGTTTCTTTACTCCCGAACTAACTCAAGATCAAGTCAATGACTTCTTGCAGAGATTCATTCTCGCAGTCTACGATCGACAAAGAGATAATCTTATGAAACTGTTTTTGAAATCCTCTAGTTTTCAAGAATGTTCAGATGTTCTGAACGGAACACAATGTGTTGATGAGATTTTGGAAAATACAAAAGATTTCCAATTTTTCAATGTTACACCAATCACATCAAACAATCATGATATGTACTTTAATATGCTTATCATACAAAATGATGGAAATGTTTTACAAAGAAGAGTTCATTCGAGGAGGAAAAATGCGAATTTTGAATTAAAAGTTGTCAAAAGTGAACGAACTGATTGTTGATAAAGCTTTAAAGTTTTTTGTCGTGGGTTACTGTACCCGCACACACACACAAGCGGTGTTTGCGGACGCCAATCCCGGAGAACGAATTCAAAAACAGTTTTTTCTTCTTGTTCAATTTTTGAATTTCACACATTGCGATGAAAGTTGAAGTTTTCAATGTTGAGATTTTAATAAACACAAGAAACTTATTTCTGAGTGACAAGATTAAGAATGCGCCAGGTCAAGTATTCACTGACGCATTTTGTGTGCATGCACAGAAGGTAATCGAAAAGATTGTAACGTTCCAACCGAAAACCCCGAGGGCTTCATATTTTAAAGAACATTGAAAAAAAATAAGAAAGCAATTCCCCAGACTGTCAAATAAAATTTCTGAAAAAATCGAACTGAAAAATCTGTATAAAATGAAACATTCGTAAGAAGAAAGCATTCTTGAAAATGGTTCCGCAATGGATCTTTCTAGCTCTTCTCGTCGTCTTTGTTCTTCACTCAGCCTCAGCTCGTGAATGCACGTGGGATTCTGATCGTGAAAACTACGTGTGTGGTTAATGTGAATCTGAATGATAATAAACATTTCAAGCATTTATTTTTTTTATTTTTCGAAACTGTTTTGGGAAACTTCTAGTTTCCACGAATGTCTGAATGTTTTGAACGAAACACAATGTGTTGATGCTATAAAATTTTGAGGTCATTAAACCGTGTGACGGACATCTCACGGGAAACGAGACGCTATACTTTGTGTGTTGTCTATGTCCGCGTTTCTGCGATTTTTTCTTTTCCTTTTCAATTTTTCATTTTGGCGCCAAAATCTCCGACTTTTTTGAGCGCCATAAAAACAAAAAAGCTCGGAGAAAATTTTTTGTCCAAAACTTTGGTCACCTCCTGTGACAGGTAACCCAGAGACTATTCAAAAAAGTTTCGGGAAAGTTCAACCCTCTGTCGAAAAAAGAAGCACCAAAAAATTTGTGAAAATTTATTTGACATTGAAATATTTAGAAAATAGACAAATTACGGAATTGCGCAAGCTTCGTGTTGAGGTGCATGCGTCGAACGGAACTCGAAAATTGTTGGCGGCATAAAGTTTCGCAAATGTTGGCTGGAAAAAATTCTTATACGATGCAAAAAAGGCTGGAGAAAAAACCAACTTGCAAATCGTGCACTTGGCTTCGAAAACATCGCGAATTCTCCCAATCATTGTGATAAGTTGTGTCAAATTGGTTTTGTTCCAATGTTCAAAAGATGCAAAATGAAGGCGGAGCAGACGATTTATTTGTTCCGTCAGTTTCCGGTAAACGAGGTAACGCGACGGTTTGAAACCATGCACCTGGAAGGAATTTATCAAAGTTTTTTTGTTTTTAATTTTAGAAAAACTCACATATTTCCGATGAAAATCATTATCCCATGTAATTAATTCTTGTCCTGCTAGCACATTGATATACTCAATTCTCCCATTTTTCTCGATGATAATAATTTTGAAAAGAGATGCAATATCTTGAGAATCTTGTTTCCCCATCTCGTAGGCGTACTGAAAATCGAATTTCAAAAAAAAAACAAAATTCAAAGACAAACCATCATAACTGTAGAAGAGGCTGTCGAGTGCAAAAGTTTCTCACGAATTCCGAGATTTCGATTAACAATTTCTTTTGTCACTTCTCTTAGAGTGAATTGATACAAATTGTGAGGTTTGAAGTGTTCCCTTTTGCGTTCAATATGCAACATGTCGCTCAACTTTTTGTGTTGGAGAAATGATTTTTTTTGGGGAGCCGATCTTTTCAGAAATTGTGACAGATAATGGAAATATTGATATTGAGCCTCGTTCCAATTACTTTTATCCACCATCACATCAAGTTTTCGATTATCGATTTCTTTTGAAAGGAAAATGTGCTCGGCTGAATAAACATCATCCATTTCTTTGACATCTTTTGTTATTGGTAAGGTTTCGGGCAATCTGACAACTTCCTTCATCATCATACTATATGTGTTTTGAATCGCCACACTCCAATCTTCTACAGCGGTGTAGAATTCCAACCTATCTTCTTTTGGCATGTCTTTATCATACTTTTCGAACACACATTTTTGAAGTTTTTTCATTCGTAGACGAAGTTCACGTACCAAATAAAGACCTAAAAATTATTTTATGCTATAATAAAGCTTTCAAAACTTGCAACTTACCCTAACATGTTTGATTTTCTTTCGAAATTGTTTTTTTTCAAAAAAAAAAAAAAATAAAAATAAAAACCGTGCACATTTACGTCACGGTGTTTGCACACATTTCTGCGGATTTCAAAAAAAAATATTTTTCCCTTAAAAACTCACAATTATTCGCTAGACTAATGGTATCGTTGAAAGATTTCACTGAAGCATGATTGTCTTTTGCTGGTGATTTCACTTTCTGCTCTTCTCTTTCCACAGATGATGGTGCGCCAGATGATGATATTGATTTTTTAGGCGTCACAGGTGGTTTTTCAGACATTTTTCTGAATGGGGTGAGATTTTTGATTTGATTTCAACATCTAGGAAAATATTATGAATTGAGATTAGATCAGAGATCAAAAATTGAAAGCGTGACGCCTGAAAAAAAAGGTGAAAAAAAGAAAAGTTCGTTAAAAAACATTTTTTTTTTGAAATCGATTTTTTTGGCCACGCCCATTTTTGTGTGCGGTTAGTTTGGTAGGTTTAACTCTTTTTTTCGAAAAATAATTTCGGTTTCGAGATATCTGGGTCAAAATTAAAAAAAAGTGTAGTTTTTCATTAAAAAAATAATAAAATCAAATTTTTTGCGTGACCCCTTAGATAGTATAAAAAAGACTGAACAAAAAGAAAAATTAATTTTTTCGATAATTTTTCTGGAATAAAATGTACCGAGCGCCGATAGGTATTGTTGGAAGAGTAAGTTAAAGACACCCTATCACTCAGAAATGTTTCATAAAAATCTTGATATTGAAAACTTCAACTTTCGATGTATTTATGTGGTTCAAAAAACCAAAAATGTTTGAAAAAAAAAACAACTTTTTGTCGTGGGTTACTGTACCGTACACACACACAAATGGTGTTTGCGGACAATCTTCAGTTTTTTTTTCTTTTTTTCGATTTTTGAATTTCAAAAGTTGAAGTCTTCAATATTGAGATTTTGAAAAACACGTAAAATTCATGAAAATGTTCTCCAGGTCGTAGTTGGTGTTGCGGCAGTTGTGAATCTCCTCACCGCCGGCGCACTATTTTTCCTCGGAAGATTTCCCTCCGTCGAATCTCTAGCCAACTCGCTCCCCGAGCAATTTAAACAACAAATCGATGCTCAAGTGCTCAGCTATGCCGATCTTCCACCGAAGATTATTGATTTTGCGTGCCTTGGACTTCCGTGTTTTGTCAGTCTTCTCATCCTCGTTTTTGTACTGGTTAGATGGTATTGGTTCTCGTGGGTTGTGTTGATTTTCACTGTGAGTTGTTTTTTTTTTGAAAATTTTTCATTTTATGACACAAACATTATATTTAGCAGAAACAAAACGTTTTAAGAATTTGAATTCTCACCTAACGAAACTCCGCTTTTACACTTTTGTTAAACAAGAGGCAAAGCGGTGTGTCGTACAAACGCATGTAGAAAAACAAATTAGAAAATTCTTCGAAAAATTAAAAAAAAAAATTGCATCGGTCAGGAATCGAACTCCCACAGGCAAATTCCTGGATAGCTGCGGCAGAGCTGCGGCAGCTATTTTCTGCTGGCAGAGGTCAGGCAGGTACCACGCAGCTCTGCCGCAGTTCTGGACCGATTCCGGCATTCCTGCGGCAGAGCTGCGGCAGACCTACCGAAATCGCTCTAAAACTGCGGCAGAGCTGCGTGGTACCTGCCTGACCTCTGCCAGCAGAAAATAGCTGCCGCAGCTCTGCCGCAGCTATTCAGGAATTTGCCTGTGCCCGGCCTCTCACATATTAATTAAACACCTAACCTGTTGAACCACCGTGCCACATTCGCTCCGATGACAATTTCTTTTCAAATACTAGGAGAAAACTTCAAAAGTTAAAAATCTTCGAATCAAACGACACTCCGTTTTCAAAAGTCGTTAAACAAGTGGCACAGCGGAGTGTCGTACAAAATCAACTCAAAACAGTTATTTTTTCAGTTCCTTGAAATGATAGTGTTGCACCTGAAATTGGCACTATTTCTCGTGTTTATCTCGTTACTCAAAGCATCTGTGGCAAAGTTCAAAGCATATTCGAACCAATTTCTGGAAAGTGTCCAACCGCTTCTTCAAGCAAATCCACAAACCAGTGGAATGTATTCTGATCTCTTGACACAACAAGCAGAAACCTTGAAAATGGGAACGGATCTTGTCAATGCGCAACAAAAAATTGCCGAATCAACATATCCGTCGGTTGGTGGAGCGATTGTTGGAGCTGCCATCGCTTGTTTGGTCTTCTTTTTTGTTACAGCGTGAGGGTTTTTTTTCGGGAGAAAAAAACTGTTGAAAAATTGGACAAAAAACATTTTTGAAAATTTTTACTGTTTCACCTGATGATAAGATCATTTCCGATAAAAATAGGACAAAAAATAATTTTTAAATTTTTACTGTTTCAACTGATTTTTAAGTTTACTCTCTTACACAAAATATGATTTTTCATACGTTCAAAATCGAAAGAAAAAAGTGAAACCTAAAATTTGGGGCCCGTACAAAAAATCAGACCAGACCCGATTTTTGCAGGTTTGAAAAATTTTGTAAAAAAATTTGTTTTCGGCCCCGATTTTTTTTTTCGAAAAAAAAACTGAAAAAATCGGGTTTCAGAAACTATTTTTTCACAACTGACATGGCATTTTTTGTGGATTTTTTGATTTTGAAATTTTTTCTAAAAAGTTTGGTTTCGGCCCCAATTTTTTGTCAAAAAACTTTGAAAAAATCGGGTTTCAGAAATAAATTTTTTACCGGACATGGTATTTTTTGTGGATTTTTTGATTTTGAGATTTTTTCAAAAATTTTGATCCCAGTCTTTTCTCCAGAAAAATTTGAGCTCGGTCCAATTCAATTTTTTGAGCCAGAATTTCCAAAAATCAGCAAAACTCAACTTTCCAGCGAATACACTGAAACACGAGAAAAGGAGAAGGAAGCGGCCGAGTTTGCCGAAATCAAGAGTGATCTAACAGGTACCGATAGATCGGAAGTGCACTCGCCAAAATCGCACAAATCGCCAAAAACACCAGATTCGTCGACTCCCAACACTGCCAACACTCCCAACACTACTCCAACAAATCCGTCTCGTGAATAAAATATTTTTTGAGCTGCAAACATATTCCGGGTTTGGCACACTGCCATCATTTTGTGTGTCGTTGGCCCCGCCCACTTTTGGCATTGATTTTTTTCAAAACAAAAAAAATTGAAATTTGAAAAAATTTACTGTTTCACTCGATTTTTGAAAACCTGGCCCGAAAATTTCAGAAAAAAAACGGGTTTTTTTCCCAATTTTTTTACCTGCCCACTGGGTGCAGTGCCCAGGACGATTTTCTCTGCGTCTCGTACTATTTTCTCATATGGTTTTTTCAGAGAGTTTCCGGCCGAAAAAGTACAGTACTTTGTGGCTCGAAAATAAATTTGAAATTTTTTCAAACTCTGGAAAATCTCTCGAAAAACAGTGAGATTACTGTATTTTCAACATTTTTCTTTTTCCTTTTTCTCTGCGTCTCGTACTATTTCGAAATTTGTTGTTTTTCATCTGCGAAAAGTACAGTACTTTATGAATTCAAACATTTTGAAAAAAATCTCGAAAAAATTGAGATTACTGTAGTTCCCATTTTCAACAACAACAACAAAAAATTGACGTGACCCAAAAAATTCCTTTTTAACCGCCTCAAATCACGATTTTTTCATTTATTTTTCAATCATTCTTAGATTTTCCAAATTTCAAGAAACAAAATGAATCGAGTTCCTATGGGATGTTGTGACCGAGTGAGTTTTTTATTAGATTTTTTGAAAAAATTGGATTTTTTCAGATCTCTCTGATGTGGCTGATCGGTTCTCAGATAGCATCAGCTGTTATGTTGATATTGGTGTGGAAAAGGTGCCTAAGTCTCTTATTTGGGCACGCTCTCTCATCGGTTTACGACCTTCCAGAAGAGATTATCATTAGAGCGCTCTTTCTCTCTCTAAGTTTATGGCGTTTGAAAACTTTCCGAGAGGTCATTCAACCGTGTGACCGACATCTTACGGGAAGCGAAGTGCTATACTTTGTGTGTGGTTTATGTCTGAATTTCCTTTTCTCTGCGTCTCTCAAGGAAAAATCTCTCATCGATTTCATTTTTCCTTGTCCGTTAAACAAATGTAAATTACCATTTTCATGAACAGAAGTTGTTATAGAATATTTGAAACAGTAGTTTTTTTCTAAAAAAAAACAAAGTTCTGTTTTTTTTTTGAAATTCTTTTCTTGGTTTTAGAAGTTTCGAAATGTGCCGTTTTAAAAATATTTTGGAAAAAAAAATCGGGAAAATTTTGAAAATAGTTTGGGTAATATTTTTCAGAAAATTCGCCAAATCTCCGGTTTTTTTCGTCACATAAAAAACACTATCATTTCAATTAAAAATGTGACGAAATTTATGGAATTTTTGAAACAGTAAATATTTTTTTGGAAAAATTTTTTTTTAACTTTTTGGAAAATTCTAAAATTTCCGATTTTTTTCAATCATAAACAAACTTTTACCATTTTTTTTTAAATGTAACGAAATTTAGAGAATTTTTGAAACAGTAAATTTTTTTTCAAAAAAAAAATTTTTTTTTAATCAAAATTTTTTCAGCGATAAACCAGTCCACGAGGAGAGTCAGAGTATACTCTTCATCTTCGCAATTCTACCATTTGTCACAAGTATTTTTATTCTCCTCTACGCGTTGCTCCGCTGCTACTTGTTCGCATTCGCAGCGTTTCTGGTCAATGTGAGTTTCCCCAAAATTTTTTCAATTTTTTCTCATCAAATTTTTCAGGCCGCCGAAATGCTGTTCCTCTGCTACTTTGTTCATTTCCTACTGACCGTGGCCGCCTCTCGAGTTGGAAGTTTTAGCGGCGCCACAATGTTTCACGAGTTTATCGTGGGAGCTAATCTTGAACAATATTATACGGCCGCCGCGTATCCGGTCGGTGATGATTTGTCGAAAATTCAACAACATTTGATGACACCGATCATTTTGATCTTTTCCTCGTTGATGACATCGATTTCTTGTTTTTTCACACTGATTAAACATGTTGTGTGAGTTTTTTTTTTTGGGAAATTTTTACTTGCAAACAATTTCCTGGTTGGTTGAAAAACAAAAAATGTTTTTTTTTTTTGAAAAATTTCCTGTTTCAAATTTCACAGAAAACTGGAAAGGAAATTTTGCTCAAGTTTCAAAAAATCACAACAATTTTTTGAGCCTAATGATTTTTTTTTCGAAAATATTGATAAAATTAATTTTTGTTTCGAGAGTTTTTTTTGGAAATTTTTACTTGCAGATAAATTCCTAGTTAATTGAAAAACAAAAAAAAAATTTGAAAAATTTTTAAAATGTTTCCACCGACAAAATCCCGGGTTATGCTAATTGACATCTGTTTGTGCGTCGCTAAGCCCCGCCCACTTTGATGGAATCGTCAGAGTTTTTGAAAATTACAATAAAACTTGTGTTTTGACACCAAAAAAAAATGTGTGTTTTTTTGAAAAATTTACTGTTTCAAAGTTCGCACAAAACTCGAAACGAAATTTCTCTCAAGTTCATTTTGATCCCGCACAGTTTTGAAAAATTATGAAAGTTTTTCGTTTTTTTGTTGCAAAAATTTCCTGTTTCAAATTTCACACAAAAAACCAAATTAAAAATTGTTGATGTTTCCCAAATTTTTAGGAAATGACAATTTTTCAATTTTTTACACGAAAGATGTTAGTGCGCTTATCCCGTAAATTGTTTGCCACACGTTTAAATTTTTCTGAAAAATTTCAAAAAATTCCTGTTTCAAATCTCACACAAAGACAAAACCAAAAATTGTTCTGTTTAGGAAATTGACTGACAAAATTTTAGATACAAAATTTAAAAAATGTTCAATTTTTCACAAAAAGATGCCATCCCGCAACATGTTTGCAGCAGTTTCAGATGTTCCCAACAAAAATAATTTCAAACCAATTTTTTTCAGCGAGCATCGGCCATTCCAAGGTAAACCAAAACCGATGCCATTGTAACAAGTTTCAATAAAATGATTTTTTTTTTCACAAAATTTTGACTCCGCCTTTTTTGCAGTTTCGGCGCACGGTTTTTTTTCAAACTGTGCGCTAAAAAAATAGAAAATGTATCATTTTTTTTTGGCGTGAAAACGTTTTATTTCTCATTTCAATTTTTCCCACAGACTATTGTCATAGACTAAAAATATTTTTTGTCATTTTTCTCATTTTTCTTCCAAAAAAAAAATGAGGCGAGCTATTATTCCAACTGTACTTCTAATCACTTTCGGATTTTGTTTTGACAATTTATCGCAAGAGGAAAATGCTGAACTCGCTGAAATTGAATCAAAGTTACGTGGATTTGCGACACTGATAAATCCGAATTTTCGAATCTCTGGAATGGCTACGTTGAGCTCACTGAAGCCCGAAGTATTGGCTCGAATTTTGATGAAACGACAAGAGCTCATTTTCAAGAGCAAAAATGTTCAAGCCATCATTGAGGCGATGGACGAGAAATTTGTTTTTGAAGGATGCGGAGCCAAGCTCAACCGAAAAGAGGCGGTTCGCGGAGCCCTGGAAAATACGAAACAAAGAACTCGAGAGTTTAAAAATGGTAGATTTGATGGTGATAAGATTGTCGGGGAGGTTGATTATTTGGAGAAGAATGAGGATAAAACCATGGAGACGGTTTATCCGATGGAATATGTTTGGAAATTATCCGAAAATGGACAATTTGTTAATGTTTTGACGAGAGTTTTGGATTGTGATGGGAAGGAGAGAAAGGTTCGGAATTGATGTTGTTTTTTGAATAAAGTTTCTATTAGCAACTTGCAAAAAAAGTATAGGGCGCGTTGTGAAAAATAAAAAAAAAATTGAAAAATTTCCTGTTTCAAATTTTATACTAAGTTCGAATGGAAAAATAGCAGACGTTCATAAAAATTCCGGGCTATGCGCAATACTGTTCGTTCGGCAGCGAAGAGTACGCGTTTTTCTGTGGGGAGAGGGGAAAAGACACAAACAAAAATAAAGAGTATGTGCGAACGGGAGAGCGCAGAGAAATGTGCGAACGGGAGAGCGCAGAGAAGTCAGACGAATATGTGAAATTGTTTTTTTTTTCTGAAAAATTTACTGTTTCAACCTTCACACAAGTGTTGACATTTTCAACAAACTGAGATGATATGCGGTAGCTACTTGAGCGGAGAGAAAAAACGCAATAATTGCCAACCAACTAGCATCAATTGACAAAAAAATTTTTGTAGAAAATTTTGGCAAAAATTTCCTGTTTCAAATTTTACACAAAACTGAATAGTTGGGTAATCATGACTTTCTAAAGCTTTTTGTTAGAACCACAAATATATTACTTTGATTTTTGAAGACTCTGTCAATTCTATCAAAGTGGGCGGGGCTTACGTCACACTCATTAATCTTCTTAGCTCCGCCACTTTGTTATAGGGTTTTTTTTCCATTTTCCACAAGTAATTTTGATTTTCTCGAAATAGTTAGTTGAAAAAATGAAGAAAATCGTGAAAAATCATGTTTTTCTCTGCGTCTCTTACACGCAACGCGCCGCAGCGCATGTCATAAAACATAAAATATTAAAATTGGATTTTTGGGATCTTTTCGACATTTCACAACACCAAATAATCAACAGCCACCAGTTATGGGGACTATAAACAAAAATTGAAACAGTAAATTTTTCAAAAAAAAACCAAAAAAATGGAATTTTTTCATTTCTCAACATTCTTCAACTCGAATAGCAAGATATTTCAACACATTTTCGCCCAATCTTTCCAAAATATAATGTGATTTTTTCGACGAATGCATCTTTGCGTCAAATTCGAAAATCGCTCCATCAAATGAATCATTTTCCATCTGAGCATGATAATCAATTTTGGATGATGATGACAAAATAAAATCGATAAATTGATTTTTGTTGAGCGTCGCGTCACAATTTTTGAACGTGAACTTGTCGTCGAAAATTTCCAAGAGTTCCTCTTTTTTCTGACCTTTGACAAGGTCTGCTTCTCGATCTTTGAAGTCGAAAAATACGCGTAAGTTGTCCATGCGCAATAATGCGTCGCATTTTGTCAGAGTTATTGAGACGATGACCCAACCATCAGATTTTTTGCGAAGAACATACTCGTTTTCAGTGGATCTTCCAGATTCGTAAACTTTCATCAAGTGGAATGACAAAAAATCTCCAGTTAAGTTCGCTGAAAAAACATTGAAATCGAAATTTTTGGCGCCGTGCAAAGCGTTCTGAATGACCGCATAATCCCTTGATATTGTGTTTTTTCCACAAACATTCACAACAAAATTGTCATCATAAATCTGGTTGATTGCTTCAAAATCATGGGCGGCGTATAGTTTCCGTAAGTGATCAATAAACTCGTCGGCTATTTGAGCAGCATCTTGGCAAGACGCCAAGTTGCAAAATGTAGCGAGAAAAATGAGAAAAGTTTTCATTTTTTTCAGAAATTGTCTCGAGATTCTAGTTATTTGAAGAGAATTGTTTTCTCACAGACAATGATTTTTGGAAAAATGTTTATGAAGAATTTTTGGTGACAAAATTTCACATTATGAAAACAAACAAAAATGGTTGAAAAAAAGATTATAACACAAACCAACTTTTATAAGGACTTTGTGTGGAGTTTGAAACAGGGAATTTTTGAAACAAAAAAATCTAATTTTTTTAAAAAATTTCCTGTTTCAAACTTCACACAAAGTTGGAATGAAAATTGATTTCTAATTAAAAAAAAAACGATTTATTCGAAAAAAACCAAAGCATTTTTTAAAGGCGCATAGAAAAACTTTGACAATTTGATTTTTTTAAATTCAATTTTTTCTTTTTTTTTGAATCGGTATGGTGCAACCTATTAAAAAGTAACTTTAATTCTCATTTTGTGTGAAGTTTGAAACAGGAAATTTTTCAACAAAATTCTACGTTGAAAATAAAATTTTTTAATTTTTCAGAACAGAAGAGGTCTAATATCAAAAAATGTTCGGAAATTCTGAAAAAAATAGATTTTCAAAGAATGTTTTTTCTTAAAAAAAAAGGTTTTTCCAAAAAAAAAACCACACACACAAAGTATAGCACCTCGCTTCCCGTGAGATGTCGGTCACACGGTTGAATGACCTCTTGGCAAATTCTCCAATCCCATTAATTTAGAGGGAGCAAATGCGCTCTAATGATAATCAGCCCTCTCTTACTCTCATCTCATTCCTGAAAAGAAAAGAAAGATTTTGAATTGTTTTCTTTCTCAAACTGTGTGCGGCAAAACTGCAAAATCTAAAACCCGCCAACTTTTACAGTGTTTTTTCGGTGAAGTTTTTTTCTCGTTTTGCGTTATTTTTTTCGTATGTGACTTTTTTTGAAAAAAAAACCAAAAAAAATTTTTTTCTGAAAAATTCCCTGTTTCAAACCTCTCACAAACTCTAAGTGAACATTTTACACCATCGTGATTACTTTGTCTTTTTTTAAGACTCATTTTTTTTGTTTTGCTTTCAAACACGAAAAAAAAAGTAAGAATATTTTTCGAAAAAAGTATCAAAAACAAGAAAGTTTCAGTTTCTCCTTATTTATTATCCTTGAAAAGATCACACCGGCTAAAATTCATCCTCCAAATTGTCCACGACTCATCAGCGGCCGGCCGTTTCCAAACATAATCAACGTAATCAATATCTACAAGCCCATCCAAAAAACGCGAAACTGTGTGAAATTTCAACTCGTTGCCATTAAGAACACCATTGGTGACATTGAAATCAAACTCGTTGTCCATATTCAAACCAAATTCGATCATATCATTTTTTGATAAATTATCTTTGCAAAAATGGAATTGGAACCAGTTGTCGTAGATCGCTTCGAGACCTGATCGATCTCCTTTTATGAACAGGTTCATTAATTTGATGATGAGGTCATTTCCGATTTTGTTGGCCGCTTTTTGGTTTTCATCTTGTGATGAGACGTAGACCACGAAGATGACTAAATTAGCTATCAAAAATTTCATGTTTTTTTTTTGGGAAAATTGGAAGAGTCGGCTTGTTTTTAAAGAGATATTGAACATGTCTAGACGATGAGACCAAGAAATATCGATTTTTTTGTTGTCCTATTTTTGCTGTCCAAAAGGTTGTATTACTATATTTAACAATATACGAAATTTTTAGTATGAAGTTTGAAACAGTAAATTTTTCAAAAAAACAAAAATTCAAAAATTTTCTATCCGCTAAGCCACATTTTGTCACCAAAATTCTGGAGTTCCAGAAAAAACCAATTTTTAATTTTTTTTTTAATTTTTTTTTGATCAGTCGAACTCGATATTTCATGATCTTTTATGTTTTTTTTTTCAAATTCACAAGTTTTAACCAAAATCCTGAACATTTTTTTGCCACGTGAAAGTTCACGTGAAAAAAAATTATTTTCGCAAATTTTCCACCAATAAAATGAAAACTGCCAACGTTTTTTTATTCGAACTTTGTGTGAAGTTTGAAACAGGAAATTTTTCAACAAAAATTAATAATTTTTTTTTTGAGTTCAGAGCTCGAAAGAAGTTAGACGTCAATCTTTTTTTCAGATTTTTTGAAATATTTTTTTTGTTGAAAAATTTCCTGTTTCAAACTTCACACAAAATTTGAATGAATAAATAACTGTATTATGTGGCACATAAATGTCTTTTTTCAAATTCACAAGTTTCGAGCAAAATCTAGCAAAAAATAATTGCCACGTGTAAGGTCACGTGAAAGAAAATGTCTTTTTTTATCACTTTTTTTTTGAAAAATATTTTTTCTCAAAAAATTTCAGATAAAAATGTTGTTTTTTTGTTGAAAAACTTCCTGTTTCAAACTTAACACAAAATTCGAATAAATAATTTGCTTTATTTTATGTGCTAAACAATCCAATTTGAATGAGACCCAAAAACCAAAAATTGACTAAATTGGGGCAACAGACTTCTCACTTGTAAGGTCACGTGATAAAATAATTTTCTCACAGATTTTTAACGTTTCTCAGTCCAGGTCTCACAGCGAAAAAAAAAGCGGAGTACATTTTTATTGAAATAATTTTCAGATCAAAAAAAGCGCAGTTTCATTTTGCCGTCTTTGATCAGCCATGAAAAGATCACACCGGCTAAAATTGGTGCTCCAAAGTGTCCACGAATCATCAACACTCGGTCGTTTCCAAACATAATCAACGTAATCAATTTCAACGCGACCATCCAAATGACGCGATTCTACATTAAATCTCAACTCGTTGTCAGTGAGAACACCTTTAGTGACATTGTAAGCAATATTAATTTCGGTTTTGTTGGTCAAACAATATTCGATTAAATCGTTTTTCGAATATTTCACATCGCATAGTTGGAATTGGAACCAGTTGTCGTAGATCGCTTCGAGACCTGCTCGATCTCCTCTTGCGAACATGTTCAACAATTTGATGATGAGGTCATTTCCAAGTTTGTTGACCACTTCTTCGTTTTCATCTTGTGATGAGACGTAGACCACGAAGATGACTAAAAAAGCTATCAAAAATTTCATGTTTTTTTTTTGGGAAAATTGGAAAGTCATCTTGTTTTTATAGAGAATTTGATGATGTCTAGACGTTGTGGGAGAACCAAGATAAACTCTTGGTAATAATGATTTCAACTTTGTGTGAATTTTGAAACAGTAAATTTTTCAAAAAAAAATCTACGTCGAAAATGAAATAACAAAGTATAGCACCTCGCTTCCCGTGAGATGTCGGTTACACGATTGAATGACTTCTCGGAAAATTCTCCAATCCCATAAATTTAGAGAGAGCAAAAGTGCTCTAATAATAATCAGCCATCTCTTACTCTCATCTCATTTCTGGAAAGATTTTTTTAGTTTGGAGAAGGATATGAACGCAGCACGACTACAAAGGGAAATTTATTTGAACTTTGTGTAAAGTTTGAAACAGGAAATTTTTGAAAAAAATTCTATGTGGAAAATTAAAATTTTTAATTTTTTCAAGACAGAAGTCCAATATCAAAAAATATTTTTCCAAAGAATCTAGTCGAAACTTTTTTCTGAAAAAATCGGGTTTCCAATTATTTTTTTCTCCAAAAATTTAGTGAAAAATTTGATCAAAGTAATTTTTCCGTGAAAATGATGTCAGAAACTTTTTTGGCCAAAAAATAAATAGTGGGAAATTTTTTCGCGAGAACTTTTTGGGATTTTTTTTTGAAAAACAAAAAATTCACAGAAAAAATTTCGGGTCGAAAACTATTTCCGAGAAATTTGACCGGAAATTTTTGAAAAAAAAAGTTTTCCAAAAATGGAATCCTATTTTAACCAAGCCTGTTAGATGTCATGGGGGCTTATGCGCAGGCTGGCCGAAGGCCAGACTGCGCAATTTGGGGTTAGGAAAAATCAACTTTTTTCTCAAAAATGATAATGTTATACATGTTAGGCCTAGGCTTAGGCTTGCTCTTCTGACACGCCTCAAAAAGTTCTGACAAAAACCAAAAAGTCTAGACAATTTTTCGTCGATAAAAATGTCTAGGGAAAATCAAATTTCTTCTATAAAAAAAGAGAAGATTAGTCAAAGCAACATTCTGGAAAAATGAAATTCTTGATAGCAATTTCAATCGTCTTTGTGATCTTCGTCTCATCCCAAGATCAAAACGAAGAAGCGGCCAACAAACTCGGCTACGACCTCATCACCAAGTTGCTCAAAATGTTTGCGCAAAAAGACTCCGATGGTCTCGACGCGATCTACGACGATTTATTCTATTTCAACATGTGTGGAGCGAAGTTCAACAAATCTGTGATGATCGAAACTATTATGAACTCGACGGCCGAGCAAAAACTCGAATACAATGTGACGAAGGGGGTTGTCAACGGGGATGAGTTGAAATTCCATTTAACGTCGGTTGCTGCTGAAAGACCGAAAACTGATGGAAATATCGATTTTATTGATTATATTGTGCGCAAAAATGAGGATGGAGATTGGATTTTGTGGAGAAGCAACTTTACTCGATGCGATTTGTTCAATGAGAAACAGGAATTTGTTGGCGAAAAGAAAAATGAGCCGGTTTTATTGGAATAAATTGATTATTTTTTCAACCATTACGACCATACTTTTTTCAACACATTTTCAGCCAACTTCATCTTGTCAATTGTAAGCAAACAAGAATGTAGAATGGTAGTCTAGTGGTTTACGTGCGGGAGTTTTATTAATGAGGTCGGGGGTTCGATTCCTTTTTGGGGAAACTTCTTTTTATTTTTAAACTGGTTTTTTTTGATGGGAAGCTTTGATTTTCTCACCGAGTAACCTGTTTTCTAAAAAAAATTGAATTTTTTTTCACAAAAGTGCAGAATCTCTCTTTGTTTTTTTCGAAAACTATCTGTATGCTATTAGAAGAGCTTAGAAGAGTTATTTATTTTAATGAACTTTGAAACAGTAAAAAAGTTTTGAAAAAAATCCTATGGAAAAGTTCCTGTTTCAAAAATGTTTCATTTTGTTGAAAAATTTATGACAATCGATAAGTATACTGTCCGCGCAACTTGGCCACCAAAAGTTAGAAAAACTAGACCGGCCCGAATTTTGTTATTCTTCATGGATGAGACGAATAGTTCACTTTCTGACAAAATCACAATACTGTTTCTCTCTCAGACTGTGTTGATTTCAAAAAGTTTTGAAACAGTAAAAATTTTCAAAAAAATAATAATTTTTTTCCACAAGACTGTAAAATTTCTTTTTGTTGTTGTTTTTTTTTCGAAAACTTGGATCAACTTTTTTGAAAACATCTTTATGCTATTTTAAAATTGAGAATAAATTTCAAAATTTCATTTGACAAAGCAAGAATAGGAGCATAGAAGAAATACTTATTTCCATGAATTTTGAAACAGTAAAAATTTTCAAAAAAAAATTTTTTCAAAAATAACTAATTTTTTTCACATAGTTGCAAAATCTTGTTTTGTCCAAAAAACTGCAATTGGAAAAATCACAGATTTCTACTTCTGTAAGAACAAATTTCGAAAAAATGTTAAACCGTTTTAAATTTGAGATAATTGATCAACTTTTCAATGTGAGTTCACAAAGTTCCGCCACCAAAATTTAAAAAAAAACAGACATGACTTTTTATTTGGTCCAAATCTTGCGTTCCATGCAAAATCGGTAAATTTTATCCGAGGCTCAAAAACAATCGATAATTTTCGACGCGAAAAGACACGTTTTTCTGACTGTATTGATTTGTAAAATTTTTGAAACAGTAAAAATTTTCAAAAAAAATTTCCAAAAAAAAACCGCAACTTTTTTCCCAGAAGTTACAGAATCTTTCTTTTGACCGAGAAAAACCTGAAAAAAAACTACTGATAGAAAATTTTTTGATTTCTAACCGTGTGAGAACAAATTTCGAAAAACTTCCAATTTTTGCATAATCTTTTTTGTGCGAATATCATCCAACTATCTTTTTCTCCCTGTTCTCTTTTGTCCGTTCGGGTGTTATTGTGTAATATCGATTTTCTCAGGCTGTGTTGATTTGTAGAATTTTTTAAACAGTAAAAATTTGAAAAATAAATTTTTCAAAATCAAGAATGTTTTCAGATAAAATTCCGATTTTTTCCCAAACTTTAACGCTCAAATTTCTGTTCAAAATTCCCTTTTAAAAACATGACTTCTCCCCAAAATTTTCATTCCAAAAAAAAATATGAAACTTCTGACCCTAGTCATATTTTCCGTCCTTGTCAGTGTCTACACAGCAAACTTCTTCACGTCAAACTTTGTTGCACGTGCCACATCTATCACGGACAAAATAATCAATCTTTATAAAAACAAGAAGATCGTTGAACTCTCCGATGTTTATGCCGATGATTTCGAGTACGATCATTGCAATTATACTTACAACAAAAACCAAACAATCGCCGCGTTTCTTAAACATCCTAACGAATTGATGTTCACTTTCACAATTCTGAAAGCTGAGTGGATGGGAGATTTTTTGAGATTCAATGTTGTTTCTAAGGTTACTACAAGACCTGAAAAACAAGATATAGTTGAGTACAACGCGGTGCTTCTGGGAGACGACAAATTCAAAATTTCTTCAGCTAAAGCTATTACATGTCATCCTATTCATCCTTCAAGTTCTAACAAAACACAATAAATCTATAAACCCATGCGCAACGTGTAATTCAGAAGAGACGCAGAGAAAAAAATGAGGGCGGAGCCGAGACCTGAAAATGAGGGCGGAGCCGAGACCTGATCGATCTCCTTTTATGAACAGGTTCATTAGTTTGATGATGAGGTCATTTCCGATTTTGTTGGCCGCTTTTTGGTTTTCATCTTGTGATGAGACGTAGACCACGAAGATGACTAAATTAGCTATCAAAAATTTCATGTTTTTTTTTTGGGAAAATTGGAAGAGTCGGCTTGTTTTTAAAGAGATATTGAACATGTCTAGACGATGAGACCAAGAAATATCGATTTTTTTGTTGTCCTATTTTTGCTGTCCAAAAGGTTGTATTACTATATTTAACAATATACGAAATTTTTAGTATGAAGTTTGAAACAGTAAATTTTTCAAAAAAACAAAAATTCTCTATCCGCTCAGCCACATTTTGTCACCAAAATTCTGGAGTTCCAGAAAAAACCAATTTTTAATTTTTTTTTTTAAATTTTTTTTTGATCAGTCGAACTCGATATTTCATGATCTTTTATGTTTTTTTTTTCAAATTCACAAGTTTTAACCAAAATCCTGAACATTTTTTTGCCACGTGAAAGTTCACGTGAAAAAAAAATTATTTTTGCAAATTTTCCACCAATAAAATGAAAACTGCCAACGTTTTTTTATTCGAACTTTGTGTGAAGTTTGAAACAGGAAATTTTTCAACAAAAATTAATTTTTTTTTGAGTTCAGAGCTCGAAAAAAGTTAGACGTCAATCTTTTTTTCAGATTTTTTGAAATATTTTTTTTGTTGAAAAATTTCCTGTTTCAAACTTCACACAAATTTGAATAAATAAAGAACTGTATTATGTCGCACATAAATGTCTTTTTTCAAGTTTACAAGTTTCAAGCAAAATCTAGCAAAAAATATTTGCCACGTGTAAGGTCACGTGAAAGAAAATGTCTTTTTTTATCACTTTTTTTTTGAAAAATATTTTTTCTCAAAAAATTTCAGATAAAAATGTTGTTTTTTTTGTTGAAAAACTTCCTGTTTCAAACTTCACACAAAATTCGAATAAATAATTTGCTTTATTTTATGTGCTAAACAATCCAATTTGAATGAGACCCAAAAACCAAAAATTGACTAAATTGGGGCAACAGACTTCTCACTTGTAAGGTCACGTGATAAAATAATTTTCTCACAGATTTTTAACGTTTCTCAGTCCAGGTCTCACAGCGAAAAAAAAAGCGGAGTACATTTTTATTGAAATAATTTTCAGATCAAAAAAAGCGCAGTTTCATTTTGCCGTCTTTGATCAGCCATGAAAAGATCACACCGGCTAAAATTGGTGCTCCAAAGTGTCCACGAATCATCAACACTCGGTCGTTTCCAAACATAATCAACGTAATCAATTTCAACGCGACCATCCAAATGACGCGATTCTACATTAAATCTCAACTCGTTGTCAGTGAGAACACCTTTAGTGACATTGTAAGCAATATTAATTTCGGTTTTGTTGGTCAAACAATATTCGATTAAATCGTTTTTCGAATATTTCACATCGCATAGTTGGAATTGGAACCAGTTGTCGTAGATCGCTTCGAGACCTGCTCGATCTCCTCTTGCGAACATGTTCAACAATTTGATGATGAGGTCATTTCCAAGTTTGTTGACCACTTCTTCGTTTTCATCTTGTGATGAGACGTAGACCACGAAGATGACTAAAAAAGCTATCAAAAATTTCATGTTTTTTTTTGGGAAAATTGGAAAGTCATCTTGTTTTTATAGAGATTTTGATGATGTCTAGACGTTGTGGGAGAACCAAGATAAACTCTTGGTAATAATGATTTTAACTTTGTGTGAATTTTGAAACAGTAAATTTTTCAAAAAAAAATCTACGTCGAAAATGAAATAACAAAGTATAGCACCTCGCTTCCCGTGAGATGTCGGTTACACGATTGAATGACTTCTCGGAAAATTCTCCAATCCCATAAATTTAGAGAGAGCAAAAGTGCTCTAAAAATAATCAGCCATCTCTTACTCTCATCTCATTTCTGGAAAGATTTTTTTTAGTTTGGAGAAGGATATGAACGCAGCACGACTACAAAGGGAAATTTATTTGAACTTTGTGTAAAGTTTGAAACAGGAAATTTTTGAAAAAAATTCTATGTGGAATATTAAAATTTTTAATTTTTTCAAGACAGAAGTCCAATATCAAAAAATATTTTTCCAAAGAATCTAGTCGAAACTTTTTTCTAAAAAAATCGGGTTTCCAATAATTTTTTTCTCCGAAAATTTGGTGAAAAATTTGATTAAAGTAATTTTTCCGTGAAAATGATGTCAGAAACTTTTTTGGCCAAAAAATAAATAGTGGGAAATTTTTTCGCGAGAACTTTTTGGGATTTTTTTTTGAAAAACAAAAAATTCACAGAAAAAATTTCGGGTCGAAAACTATTTCCGAGAAATTTGACCGGAAATTTTTGAAAAAAAAGTTTTCCAAAAATGGAATCCTATTTTAACCAAGCCTGTTAGATGTCATGGGGGCTTATGCGCAGGCTGGCCGAAGGCCAGACTGCGCGATTTGGGGTTAGGAAAAATCAACTTTTTTCTCAAAAATGATAATGTTATACATGTTAGGCCTAGGCTTAGGCTTGCTCTTCTGACACGCCTCAAAAAGTTCTGACAAAAACCAAAAAGTCTAGACAATTTTTCGTCGATAAAAATGTCTAGGGAAAATCAAATTTCTTCTATAAAAAAAAGAGAAGATTAGTCAAAGCAACATTCTGGAAAAATGAAATTCTTGATAGCAATTTCAATCGTCTTTGTGATCTTCGTCTCATCCCAAGATCAAAACGAAGAAGCGGCCAACAAACTCGGCTACGACCTCATCACCAAGTTGCTCAAAATGTTTGCGCAAAAAGACTCCGATGGTCTCGACGCGATCTACGACGATTTATTCTATTTCAACATGTGTGGAGCGAAGTTCAACAAATCTGTGATGATCGAAACTGTTATGAACTCGACGGCCGAGCAAAAACTCGAATACAATGTGACGAAGGGGGTTGTCAACGGGGATGAGTTGAAATTCCATTTAACGTCGGTTGCTGCTGAAAGACCGAAAACTGATGGAAATATCGATTTTATTGATTATATTGTGCGCAAAAATGAGGATGGAGATTGGATTTTGTGGAGAAGCAACTTTACTCGATGCGATTTGTTCAATGAGAAACAGGAATTTGTTGGCGAAAAGAAAAATGAGCCGGTTTTGTTGGAATAAATTGATTATTTTTTCAACCATTACGACCATACTTTTTTCAACACATTTTCAGCCAACTTCATCTTGTCAATTGTAACCAAACAAAAATGTAGAATGGTAGTCTAGTGGTTTACGTGCGGGAGTTTTATTAATGAGGTCGGGGGTTCGATTCCTTTTTGGGGAAACTTCTTTTTATTTTTAAACTGGTTTTTTTTGATGGGAAGCTTTGATTTTCTCACCGAGTAACCTGTTTTCTAAAAAAAATTAAATTTTTTCCACAAAAGTGCAGAATCTCTTTTTGTTTTTTTCGAAAACTATCTTTATGCTATTAGAAGAGCATAGAAGAGTTATTTATTTCAATGAATTTTGAAACAGTAAAAATTTTCAAAAAATGAATTTTTCAAAATAACTAATTTTTTTTACAAAGTTGCAAAATCTTTTTTTCCAGGCCTGAAATTTTATTTGTCCAAATCTTGCGGTTTATGCTTTTTTTTTTTTTTCCAAAATCTACAAAATCTTTCTTTTGGTCGGAGGAAAAACCTGAAAAAAAACTACTGATAGGAAAATTTTTGATTCCTAATCGTGTGGGAACAAATTTCGAAAAATTCCAATTGCAAAAAATTAATTTTTTACATAATCTTTTTTGAAAAATCATCCAACTATCTTGTTCTCCCTGTTCTCTTTTTCCCATTTGGTTGTTAGTGTAACATTGTTTTTCTCAGGCTGTGTTGATTGATTTCAATGAATTTTGAAACAGTAAAAAATTTTCAAAATTTTTTCACAAGGCACGACCCTTTTTTTGCAAGTCGAGCCAGACGGCGGGAAGAAAAGATAAAAGGCTAGAGAACGAGAGGCCGTGGCGAGATATTTTGATGAACGCTGTGGCGCCAAATTTTATGAAGATTCTATCGCGACGAACACTCGTACTCTGCCTTTATAAAATTTGGCGCCACAGCGTTTATCAAAATATCTCGCCAAGGCCTCTCGTTCTCTAGCCTTTTATCTTTTCTTCCCGCGTCTGGCGCGACTTGCAATTTTCTGTTGTTCTGAAGGGTCGTGAAGGTTTGGGGAAAAAATCCAACTCATTTTTTTTGCAAAAAAAGGAACAAGAAATGTTTTCAAACAAAATTCAATTTTTTCCCAAACTTTATCGCCCAAATTTCTGTTCAAAGTTCCCCCTTAAAAACATGACTTCTCCCCAAAATTTCCATTTCAAAAAAAAATGAAACTTCTAACCCTAGTCATATTTTCCGTTCTTGTCAGTGTCTACACAGCAAACTTCTTCACGTCAAACTTTGTTGCGCGTGCCACATCTATCACGGACAAAATAATCAATCTTTATAAAAACAAGAAGATCGTTGAACTCTCCGATGTTTATGCCGATGATTTCAAGTACGATCATTGCAATTATACTTACAACAAAAACCAAACAATCGCCGCGTTTCTTAAACATCCTAACGAATTGATGTTCACTTTCACAATTCTGAAAGCTGAGTGGATGGGAGATTTTTTGAGATTCAATGTTGTTTCTAAGGTTACTACAAGACCTGAAAAACAAGATATAGTTGAGTACAACGCGGTGCTTCTGGGAGACGACAAATTCAAAATTTCTTCAGCTAAAGCTATTACATGTCATCCTATTCATCCTTCAAGTTCTAACAAAACACAATAAATCAATAAACCCATGCGCAACGTGTAATTCAGAAGAGACGCAGAGAAAAAAATGAGGGCGGAGCCTATTTTTTCTTGCAAATACTGGCACACAGTTGTCGGCCCCGCCGGAGAGGAGAAAAATACACAAATTAAATAAACTAGAGAGTACGCGCGAAAGAGAGAGCGCAGAGAAAAAGATGGAGCGCTTATCTCTCGCTAATCAACAATAGATACACTCTATGTAAGAGACGTCAGAGAAAAAAAGAAATACTTCTGCACTCTTTTTTTCTAGCTGGCTGAAGAGACGCAGAGAAGTCAGATTTTCACAGTTTTGAGTTCTAGTTTTTTTTGCAAAAAAATTAACCCAAAATTTTTTTTTGAAAAATATCGACGTGACCTAGATTTTCAGGACGATAAGTTTGTGCCATTTTCGAGAAATGAATAAACGTGACCTCTCGAACTGTAAATTTCTTGTTTTTTCCCTGCGTCTCTCCTCTTTGTATAGCACTTGGCTTCCCGTGAGGTGTCTGCCACACTGTCACAAAATTCAACAATTCAAAGGGAGCAAAGTTGCTCTAATGATAAAAACCTTATTTTATTCCTAACACGTCTCGAGATTCTTGTCAATAGTATTTTGCATTCCATCCAACACGAGTTGAAGCTTTGGACATTTCCAGGAATTTTCATCATCTTTCAAGCAATTTTTCACCATTTCTCGATAATCCTGTATCGTCTCATTTGCCACATCTTTCGCTTTTTTCAATTGCTCATTTCTTTCCTGACAGCTGGGTGGTTTTGGAACATACAAGTAGGGGTTTAACTTTTCACAAAGTTCACCTAGAAATATTGGACGATCTGCCAGAATGTCTTCGGTTCGTTGTCGAACACAGCTCAGAAAACTCGTCGAGTTCCAATTTTCCGGTTCAACTTGGCTGCAATTTGCTGGGCGTTGTTTTTTCAATCGTTCATAGCCAACTATTTTTGCCACAATACTCTCACAACTTCCCGAAGTTCCATCAGTATCTCGATAGGCTTGAACACATTGTTGAAGTGTTTCAAACATCGTTGACAGAATCTTAGGTAGTTGATTTTGTTGAACAACAAGTTCTTGATTCGCCACCTCACATGCTGATTGCGCTTTGAGAACTCTTCGATATTCCGTCAACGCGGAGCATCGTTTGCGATTCTTCAGAAATTTCTCAAGCGCCAATCTTTGGCGCGCAAATTCTTGAAGCTCTTTCTTACAAGAGTAATCGCTATCAGTGATAAGTTGGTGAAGTGGATTTGGTTGTTTTTCCTCGCATAGATTTACCATCTCCGCACTTTTTTTGTAGAAATAATATGCTAGACTAAACCCATCGTTTTCGATGTCACAACCTTTTACTAGTTTGCACAATTCCTTGTCGTCTGAAGAACACCATTTTGAACCGGTAGTTTTGGGTATTTCAATCGTTGAATTCTGGATAATTGTCTGGTTTTTTGGTGCATTTTCACAGTTTTTTGGTGTCCACTGTGAAGCTCTCTCCATAATTATCACCTCGGTATATTTTTCAACACATTGAATACCAGCAAAAGTATACTTTATAGCGAAGTAGTCGTCCATACATTCTTTCAATTCTTTTTTCAGTGGAGCTTGTTTTTCTTCAATTTTTGATTGGTATTTTGAAAGTGCTTCATTGTTCTGTTCACATGTTAAACCTTCAAATATTTATACCTTTATAATATTTGTTTGACAAGTAACACTCACCCTGTTCACATATTATTCCGGGAAAAATGAAAAATATAACTGTTACTAAAATCAACATGTTTGAGATTTTTCTCTGGATTCTTTTTTATATGTCTGTTAGACTGTGAAAAACATGAAAAAATCGTAAAAATTGAATTTTTCACGTGACCTTACACGTGGCTTGTCAACTTCATCAAAAAATTCACATTGAAAACTTTGAGACATAAACCACACAAAGTATAGCCCCTCCCCTCCCGTGAGATGTCCGTCGTCGCTCTAAATTGAGCGAGCAAGTTCGCTCTAATGATAAACATTTTTGAAAATGCACGTCGCCTTCCAGAAGGAAGAAAAAAACATAAATGATGTGTATCCATTTTGAAAACTGAAATTTAACGGAAGCGTGGCGCAGTGGTTCATCTACAGATTTTAAATCCAAGGGTCGATGGTTCGGACCCCGTTGTGGCGTTTTTCTTTTTTTGTGTGAAATATTTGCCTTGACGCATTCTTAGTTTTGCATTTTTTTTTCTCAAAATAGAACCTTTATGAACAATCAAGTCGTTTACTTTCGAGTATTTTTAACTTATCATCCGCATGTTTTCTTCTCGATTGAACTCTTCTTCGAAAAACATTTCCATCGTTTTGTATTATAATCATATCAAAGTGCAAATAATAACCTGTTGTTTCGATTGGTGTAACATTGAAAATTTTGAAATTTTTTGTATTTTCCAGTATCTCATCAACCCATTGTGTTTCGTTCAAAACATCTGAACACTCTTGCAAAGTAGAAGTTTCTGAAAACAATTTCAGAAGATCGTCTTTCTGTTGATCGTAGACTGCGAGAATTAGCGTATGCAAAAAGTGTTTCGTTTGATTTTGAGTTATTTGGGGAGTTCTCCATTCAATTTTCATTGGACCTGCGATGTGTACGTAATCAGTAGAAGCCAGGTAAATTAACGCGAACAAAAAAAGTGAATTTTTCATGTTTTGATTTTTTGAAGTTTGATGAGAGTTTTATATCGTTTAATTTCACAAAGTCTAGACTTCATTTCTTACTGCAAATAAGTTAGAAATTGGCGAGACGCAGAGAAAAATGGCTCTTCATTCAGGTTTTCTTTCCACCCTACAACACACCACTCTTCCACGTGTTTAACAGCGCGTTAAACAAGAGGCAAGGCGGAGTGTCGTAGACATCGCCTGTGAGAGGCAACACAGAAAACGGAGAGAGCGACAGACGAACAAATTCTCTCACTCTCATCGACTCCCACCTGTAAGGTCGTAAGAGACGCAGAGAAATCAGTTTTTTGCAAAAAGTGGACGTGACCTAGATTTTCAGAAAAATGCGTTTTTCCATTTTTGAAGAATGAATGAACGTGACCTCTCAAATTGCAACTTTCTTGTTTTTCTCTGCGTCTCTCCTCTTTGTATAGCACTTGGATTCCCCTGAGATGTCTGTCACACTGCTGAATGAACAATTCAAAGGGAGCAAAGTTGCTCTAATTATAAAAACCTTATTTTATTTCTAACACGTCTCGAGATTCTTGTCAATAGTATTTTGCATTCCATCCAACACGAGTTGAAGCTTTGGACATTTCCAGGAATTTTCATCTTCTTTCAAACAATTTTTCACCATTTCTCGATAATCCTCTATCGTCTCATTTGCCACATTTTTCGCTTTTTTCAATTGCTCATTTCTTTCCTGACAGCTGGGTGGTTTTGGAACATACAAGTAGGGGTTTAACTTTTCACAAAGTTCACCTAGAAATATTGGACGATCTGCTAGAATGTCTTCAGTTCGTTGTCGAACACAGCTCAGATAACTCGTCGAGTTCCAATTCTCCGGCTCGACTTGACTACAATTTGCTGGGCGTTGTTTTTTCAACCTCTCATAGCCAAGTATTTTCGAAATTAATTTTTCGTAACTTTCCGATATTCCAGCAGAATCTCTGTAAGATAGTTCACACTCTTGAATTTTTCCAAACATCGTTGACAGAATCTTAGGTAGTTGATTTTGTTGAACAACAAGTTCTTGATTCGCCACCTCACATGCTGATTGCGCCTTGAGAACTCTTCGATATTCCGTCAACGCGGAGCATCGTTTTCGATTCTTCAGAAATTTCTCAATGAGAAGTTTGTGGCGCGCAAATTCTTGCAGTTTCTCCTCACAAGGATAGCCGTTGTTGGTGACAAGTTTGTAGAGCGGATTCGCTTGTTCTCTCTCACAAGAGTTTAACATTTTCGCACTTTTTTTGAAGAAATAATAGGCTTGATCAAACTCGATGTTTTCGGCGTCACAATCGGTTTCTAGTTTGCACAATTTCTCGTCGTCTGAAGAGCAACTTGGTAGACCAGTGTTTTGGGGGATTTCAATTGTTGAATTTTGGATAATTGTTCGGTTTTTTGGTTTATCGACACATTTTCTTGGTGTCCACTGTGAAGTTCTTTCCATAATCATCACCTCGGTATATTTTTGAACACAATGAACACCAGCAAATGTGTCCTTTATTGCGAAATAGTGATTTGTATTGTCCATCCCGATTTTCTCTTCCCATGGAAAAATAAAAAAATAATGATGCGGGCAGAAAAAAGAACGTAGATCAAATATTATTTATTCACATTAAGACCAAAATGCCTGTGTATTTCTCTCGAACGAAGTTCACACAACAAAAATCGATAAATTTTATTTTTTGAAGTTTTTTTTTCGATGTTTTTGACATTTCAAAATGGCAACATAGAAAAGTGAATATGAATGAGTTGTATTCATTTAAACCGATATGTTTCATGACTGAGTGATCCAAACAAAAAACTATCAGATTCGTCTGCGTATTACAGATTCTGACGACATGAAACCTTGGTTAGTTCATGTGAAAACGCTAAAATTTCGGGGAAAAAAAAACGAAGCACGACAAAGAGCAAGATTCGAACTTCCACATCCAACTCAACAACATTGAAGTAGACTGATCAGAGTTTTTGGTGTAGTTTTCCAACAATAATCGCGATCTTGTACCGGAATGATTCCCGTACAAGTGGTTAAAAAAACAGAAAAAAAACTTTATTTATTAAATATTGTTCAAATAACTCAAATTCGTATCAAACTATTTTATTCAAATTTAAACATGAATTTCAAAGAAAAGGGAAAAAATTCAAAACTTACCTGATGAATCAACATATATGGAACGAAATAGCCCTCCGATTGTAGTCCGAACTTCAACCACCGATCAAACAGGACGATTATTCCTGAAAACATTTAAAAATTTATAATGATGCGGAAAATTTTGAAAGATCTCTATATTTTTTGTTACGCTCACTAAATCGGCCGAATCTCGGTGGTTTTATCACTACTAAAACCTCTAGACAAAAATAAAATGTTTCATCATTCATATTTTGCGCAAGGGATATTATTTCATTGTTTCAAACTTTTCTGGTGTCACACCTGGCGTGAGACGGAATTTTGTATCGTGATTTAAAAAATCAGAGGTATTTTCAAAGTTACATTTTTTTTGAAAGTCACTGTGAAAAAACTTCTGAATTTTTCACAGTTTTTTTGAACGAAACTGATTCGTTCCGCCAGTATCGTGAAAATTAATTCATTTTTCCGCGATATTTTTGCAGATTTTTAGCATGCACAATTGTTGATGGTTTTTAAATTTCGAAATGGTGACAAGTTAAACTTCTATTGTGAGAATTTTCGGAAGTTTATAGAAAATTTCTCAGAAAACTCTAATGGAGTTCGAAATAAGATTTAACAAAACTAAATCAGCTCTAACTTAATCTAGGAGTTCGACAAATATCTGTCAATGTCTAGTTCGTATAATATTTTTTCTGTTTCATTAATTCCGATTTTTTGGTTTTTTTTTTGGTGAAATGTTAAAAATCTTACTTATAAATCAATCTTGTTTTCCATGAATTCTGTTCAAGTCGTCTTCGATCGTCAGATTGGTTTCGTGGACAATAAACTGCTGAGTTGAATCCTTATCGTTTTCGACCAGTTGACTACTTCACTTTGCTTTGATACTTTGATTTTGCGAGTTTTTAAATTGATTTCTGAAAAATCACAGCAATTTTTTGAAAGTGATTGCGAAACTTCTCTTTTCTTTATCACCATATTGAAGATTGACACATTAACATCATTTGAATCCGAAAACATTGTTGAAAATCATAAAACCTGTCTTCATCGAGAATGACGATAAATATCGATCAGTTTGCCTGAAACTTATAATAAACTTTGAAAAGACAAAAGTGAGCGAGAAACTATGGACTATAAACGTGGATTACTATGAAAAATGATAAATTAGTGATAAATTACGGAAACAATTAAATCACACAACGAAAAACAACGGAATCGCGACGAAAAACAATGAAATATCGATTGAAAAAGAAGAAACAAAAAAAATAAAAGTAAAAAAATGTGCGCGCTTTTTTCGAGAGAAATACACAAGGTCAACGGGTCTCGTAGCGGCGAAACATTTTTGATAATCGTCCTTTATTTTAACCGGTAACTTTTTTTTTCTTTTTTTCGATGGGAAGAGAAAATCGGGATGGACAATACAGTCTTCTAATTTTTTTCTTGCTTCAGCTTGATTTTTTGGAATTGTTGATTGGAACTTGGAAATTGCTTCGTTATTTTGTTCACATGTTAAACCTACGAAAAATGAAAAAAAAAACTTTAATTTTTGCCTGGAACTCACCCTGTTCACATATTGATCCAGGAAAGAAGAAAAAAATAACTGTTATTGTCCATCCCGATTTTCTCTTCCCATCGAAAAAAAGAAAAAAAAAGTTACCGGTTAAAATAAAGGACGATTATCAAAAATGTTTCGCCGCTACGAGACCCGTTGACCTTGTGTATTTCTCTCGAAAAAAGCGCGCACATTTTTTTACTTTTATTTTTTTTGTTTCTTCTTTTTCAATCGATATTTCATTGTTTTTCGTCGCGATTCCGTTGTTTTTCGTTGTGTGATTTAATTGTTTCCGTAATTTATCACTAATTTATCATTTTTCATAGTAATCCACGTTTATAGTCCATAGTTTCTCGCTCACTTTTGTCTTTTCAAAGTTTATTATAAGTTTCAGGCAAACTGATCGATATTTATCGTCATTCTCGATGAAGACAGGTTTTATGATTTTCAACAATGTTTTCGGATTCAAATGATGTTAATGTGTCAATCTTCAATATGGTGATAAAGAAAAGAGAAGTTTCGCAATCACTTTCAAAAAATTGCTGTGATTTTTCAGAAATCAATTTAAAAACTCGCAAAATCAAAGTATCAAAGCAAAGTGAAGTAGTCAACTGGTCGAAAACGATAAGGATTCAACTCAGCAGTTTATTGTCCACGAAACCAATCTGACGATCGAAGACGACTTGAACAGAATTCATGGAAAACAAGATTGATTTATAAGTAAGATTTTTAACATTTCACCAAAAAAAAAACCAAAAAATCGGAATTAATGAAACAGAAAAAATATTATACGAACTAGACATTGACAGATATTTGTCGAACTCCTAGATTAAGTTAGAGCTGATTTAGTTTTGTTAAATCTTATTTCGAACTCCATTAGAGTTTTCTGAGAAATTTTCTATAAACTTCCGAAAATTCTCACAATAGAAGTTTAACTTGTCACCATTTCGAAATTTAAAAACCATCAACAATTGTGCATGCTAAAAATCTGCAAAAATATCGCGGAAAAATGAATTAATTTTCACGATACTGGCGGAACGAATCAGTTTCGTTCAAAAAAACTGTGAAAAATTCAGAAGTTTTTTCACAGTGACTTTCAAAAAAAATGTAACTTTGAAAATACCTCTGATTTTTTAAATCACGATACAAAATTCCGTCTCACGCCAGGTGTGACACCAGAAAAGTTTGAAACAATGAAATAATATCCCTTGCGCAAAATATGAATGATGAAACATTTTATTTTTGTCTAGAGGTTTTAGTAGTGATAAAACCACCGAGATTCGGCCGATTTAGTGAGCGTAACAAAAAATATAGAGATCTTTCAAAATTTTCCGCATCATTATAAATTTTTAAATGTTTTCAGGAATAATCGTCCTGTTTGATCGGTGGTTGAAGTTCGGACTACAATCGGAGGGCTATTTCGTTCCATATATGTTGATTCATCAGGTAAGTTTTGAATTTTTTCCCTTTTCTTTGAAATTCATGTTTAAATTTGAATAAAATAGTTTGATACGAATTTGAGTTATTTGAACAATATTTAATAAATAAAGTTTTTTTTCTGTTTTTTTAACCACTTGTACGGGAATCATTCCGGTACAAGATCGCGATTATTGTTGGAAAACTACACCAAAAACTCTGATCAGTCTACTTCAATGTTGTTGAGTTGGATGTGGAAGTTCGAATCTTGCTCTTTGTCGTGCTTCGTTTTTTTTTCCCCGAAATTTTAGCGTTTTCACATGAACTAACCAAGGTTTCATGTCGTCAGAATCTGTAATACGCAGACGAATCTGATAGTTTTTTGTTTGGATCACTCAGTCATGAAACATATCGGTTTAAATGAATACAACTCATTCATATTCACTTTTCTATGTTGCCATTTTGAAATGTCAAAAACATCGAAAAAAAAACTTCAAAAAATAAAATTTATCGATTTTTGTTGTGTGAACTTCGTTCGAGAGAAATACACAGGCATTTTGGTCTTAATGTGAATAAATAATATTTGATCTACGTTCTTTTTTCTGCCCGCATCATTATTTTTTTATTTTTCCATGGGAAGAGAAAATCGGGATGGACAATACCAAAATCAACATGTTATGAACATTTATGAAAATTTTTTTGTAAGATGAAAATTTATGTGTCTGAAAAGTGTGGGAATTTTCAGAAGAGAAAAATGGGCATTTTTTGAGAGTGAGAGAGACGCAGAGAAAAATTATGAATATCCAGCCGGTCACGTTTTTATTTTTTATTTTTTTGAGTTTTTTTCAAAATTTTCAAAAAAAAAAATCAAATTTTTTCTGAAAAAATCTGAAAATATGAGGCCAGGCCTTTTTTTCCGGCCGGATCGGTTTTTTTTAAAGTGAAAATCTAACTTTTTGAAAAATATATTTTCAGAAAAACTTTTCAGGCTCGCTAGACTAAAATGAGAATGGATCAGAGATTTTTCCTCGAGAGAGACGCAGAGAAAAATAAACTCTTAGTGAAAACTTTCAGATGAGAGCGTTCTTCTACTACTGGAAACGGACACATAAACAACACACAAAGTATAGCACCTGGCTTCCCGTGAGATGTCGGTTACACGGTTGAAGGACCTCTCTTTGCTCGCTCGAAACTGAGCCAGCAAGTTCGCTCTAATGATAATCATTTTTGAGGACCGCAAAAAATTGGGTTCCAAAAACTTCAGAAAGAGGTTTTCAACAAAAAAAAAGTAATTTTTCCGAAAAAATCTGCCCCGGAAAATCGGGGAAAACAAAATTTGATTTTCAGAAAATCAGAATTACCTTTCCAGGAAAAAAATTTTCAAACCACACGCAAAATATAGCACCTCGCTTCCCGTGAGATGTCGGTCACACGGTTGAATGACTCTCAGAGACCATAAATTTAGAGAGAGCAGCAAATGCGCTCTAATGATAATCTTTTTTTTTCGAAAAACTTCAGAAAAACAGAATTTTTTTCGAGGTTTTTAAGAAAGATAAAAATCAAAATTTATTCTCAAAGTTTCTCTTCACTACCACCAGAAAATTGCCACATCCCGTTGCCCTGAATAGTTCCATACAAAACCTGCGAGTACTTTTCATTATTATCCGTCTTCACACCAATGTGCCATCGATGAACATATTGATCGCCAACCGTCGTAGTTGTACAATTACCGTATCCGAAAATATGAAAACCTCTGCCGACCATCGCGTCAACATAATTCTCACGGCTCCACAAATCTCGATTCGCTCCAGAAGCTTGGAAGATGAAGTTGCTGGTGAAAGCAGTGAGCGCTCGTTCTTTTCGTTTTGTGCCCAAGTCGATGATCATGTTACCGAATAATCTGTTGGGATTATCACATGAAAATTGGGGATGTTGAGGCAAGAGGGAGTGAAATTGGTGATAACCTTCGCCGACTTGGATGGAGAGCTTGATCAAAATCGATAGAAGAATTATGAAAGAAATTGTCATATTTCTAGTTGATCACTTCTTCTGATTCTACCACGATCTTGAGATGACAAGTAGGTTTTATAGAGAAAATATGGGTGGGAATTTGAGGGTTATAAAAAAGTCTAGACTAGTTTGGGGATTTTATTTGAGAGAAAAAATGTCTTGGAAATTTTTCAAGCCGAGGAATGAAAACCTGACTGGCCCGGTTTGATTTTTTTTTTAGAAAATGTGAAATAGAATTGGGCCCTGTCAAATTTTCCAGACCAAAAATTTTGGGACCAAATCGGGCCGGCCCAATTTTTGAGTTGGGCCCGAAACGTCTGGTTTCGAATGATCGTCCCCTGAATTTTTCTGATCTAATTTTGTGACCTTGACAACAAAAAAAATCGGGCCGGTCTTAATTTTGAGCTCGGCCCGTTTTTGTATAGGAAATCTGACAATTTTTTTCAACTTTACTAGTTTTAACCAAAAATTTTCTGATCCGATTTTTTAGCAAAAATTCTTGAGCAAAAAAACGGGCCATTTTTTGCTGGTCCCGTTTCAGCCAGATAATTTTTGGCCAAATGTTTTTGATCCGATTTTACACTAAACTTTTGAGAAAAATCGGGCCGGCTCAATTTCAGAACTTGGCCCATTTCAGCCGAATTTTTCTGATCTTGCGATCCAGTTCAAATTTGATCATAGTTTCAAAGTACTGTAGTTTTCTGAAAAACCAGGCCGGCCCGAAAAAACCTATCTCATCAAAGTTACAAATACAGATTTTGTCCAAAATATATGATCAATTTTTTCAGATTTATATGAGAGGGTTCACATTTTAAAACTATTAGATTTTTTCATTTTTCGTCAAAGTCCATCTCGGATCCTTTACTGCAGTTCTCGCTGACAATTGTTGTCCTGACGTAATTTTGTATTCATTACCAATTTTTTCTGCCGAATACATCAACACTGTCTTTACACCCGTATCCTCTTCATACTTCCATTTGATTCGAAGAACTGGACCGTCCCAGGTGGCTGATTCCAACTTGAAAATCGGAGTTTTGTGGTAAAACATCCAAAAGCCCACGTACAAATCGCGAAGTATAGGAATTCTTGTTTTATTTTCATCCGGTAGAGAATATCTGAAATGAGGAGCGAACAAATCGGTGGCCGCGTTGGCGTTTTTGTTGGTCACAGCTTGTTTGAGTTTATTTAGAAGTGTTCTTGCAATATCTCTCGGGTCATAATCGAATCCATAAGTGAAGAGTATGAAGCAGAGAACAAGAAAAATTCTCATTTCGAAAAATGATGGTTTTCCAGCTTGGAAATGTTGTTTTATAGTGTGAAAAAAAAAATAAATTTTCAAAAAACCTCTTCTCACAGCAAACACGTCAATGTTCCAAACACTTGACGCGCACCGTCTTTGCGTCAACGAATTTATTTTTGTTTTTGCAGTTTTTGTGTGCAAATTTTGCGTGTTTTCCTAATTTTTGTGGGTTTTTCCAGCAAAATGCCAACGGTAGGAATCAAAAAGCTCATTTTGGACAAGCATTTCAATCGAGTTTATTGTGAGTTTCCCAATTTTTCATGAAAAAATAAATTTTTCTCAATTTTAACTTTTAGCGGAGAAAGAATTCGATGAATTGTGCTTTGAATATGGTTTAGAGTTGGATGAGATTGTAGGTTTTTCTCTCAATTTCCTAAAAAAATATTTTTGTTGTTTAGACCTCAGAAAAAGCTGCAGTTGAAAAAGAGCGTGGTAGTAACGCGGCAACTGATCTCAACGACCAAGAGGTTTATAAAATCGATATTCCGGCCAATCGATATGATTTGTTGAGTGTGGAAGGTCTCGCAAGAGCAATTCGCATTTTCAAGCAAGAAATTGCCGCACCACAATACACTTTTGCTCCAGTTCCAAAAGGAGGACTTCAACAAATAATTGTGAAAAAAGAAACTAAAGATATTCGACCATTTGTTGTTGGAGCAGTTTTACGAAATGTCAGTTTTGACGCGGATAGTTATGCATCATTCATCGATCTTCAAGACAAACTTCACCAAAATATTTGTCGAAAAAGAACTCTGGTTGCCATCGGAACTCACGATTTGGACACAATCCAAGGGCCTTTCGAATATCGCGCCGAGACGCCAAAAGACATCAAATTCAAGCCGCTTAACCAAACGAAAGAATACACTGCTGAACAATTGATGACACTTTACTCAAGTGATTCACATTTGAAAGCATATCTCCCAATCATTCAAAATCATCCAAGATATCCGGTGATTTATGATAAAAATGGAGTTGTTTGCTCAATGCCACCAATTATCAATGGAGAACACTCGAAAATCACGCTCAACACCAAGAATGTGTTCATCGAGGCGACGGCGACTGATAAACAAAAAGCTTTTGTCGTTCTTGACACGATTGTTACACTTTTCTCACAATATTGTGCTAAACCTTTCGAGGTAGAGCAAGTCGAAGTTGTTTATGAGGAAACTGGAGCCAAGGAAGTTTATCCAGTAAGCTATACCAAGAAGCCTTTGAAAAAAAAACAAAAAAAAACACCTGAATTTTGAGAAAAATAATAGTTTTCGTGACCTTTTCGTGGTGCCCCAGAAATTTTTATCAAATAATCGCACTGTGAATTTTGAACCAAAAAAATGTCGCGGTTTAAAGACAGCCTTTCAACAGAAATGGTTTTTTCATGTTCATAAAAAATTTTCTTTTTTGTCGTGGGTTACTGTATCCGCACACACACAAACGGTGTTTGCGGACTACAATCTCCCGGAGAATGAATTCGAAAACACTTTTTTTTTCGACCTCTCATAGTATTTTTTTCAATTTTTAAATTTCACTCATCGAAAGTTGAAATCTTCAATATTGAGATTTCGAGGAACACGAGAATCTCCAAAATAAATAAATAAAAACGTCTAATTTTTAGGATTTTCAGTTTTCGTTTCAAGACCCAAATATTTTCAGCTTCTTTCATACCGTGAAATGACAGTAACAACACCCGAAATCAACACAAAAATCGGCATCGATTTAGACGATCAAACAATGGCAACACTTCTCAACAAAATGTCATTGAAAGCGCAAGTCGTGTCGCCGCAAACATTGAAAATCGTCGTTCCACCAACTAGACATGACATTTTACACGCTTGCGATATCGCCGAAGACGTTGGCGTCGCCTACGGCTACAACAACCTGGTTCTTCGATTGCCTGAATCGAACACCGTCGCGGTCGCCTTCCCGATCAACAAGTTGTGCGATAATTTGAGAATTGAAATCGCTGCTGCTGGATGGACTGAGGCGTTGAATTTCGCGTTGTGTAGTAGAGACGATATTTCTGCGAAATTGAGACAGCCGAAAGCGCTCGAACAGGCGGTGCATATTGGAAATCCGAAAACTTTGGAGTTCCAGGTAGATTATTTTTGGAACTGGCCCGGAGACAAAAATTATCAAAAAAGTTTCGGAAAAAATTTCCGGCCCCCAATTGAGACTAACAGGATACCAACAGTTATAAAGATAAAAATAGTCATTGAAAATCTTGAAAAAACAACAAAAAATTTTAAACATTTTACAGAAAATCATTTTTTTTTAAATTGAATTAATAAATTCAAAATTACGGTAAAACTTTTTACCGTAAAAGTTCATACTTTTATCAAGAAAAGCAGTTTTTTTTTTTTTTTTTTTTTTTTTTTTTAAAGTGAAACTCTTCGGAAAATTTCCGGCTCCGACCAAACCTGTTGTACAGTAATCCATGCGGCACAAAGAAGGTTCAAATTTTATGAGGTGTGAAAAATGTGTTTAATATTGTCCATCCCGATTTTCTCTTCCCATCGAAAAAAAGAAAAAAAAAGTTACCGGTTAAAATAAAGGACGATTATCAAAAATGTTTCGCCGCTACGAGACCCGTTGACCTTGTGTATTTCTCTCGAAAGAAGCGCGCACATTTTTTTACTTTTATTTTTTTTGTTTCTTCTTTTTCAATCGATATTTCATTGTTTTTCGTCGCGATTCCGTTGTTTTTCGTTGTGTGATTTAATTGTTTCCGTAATTTATCACTAATTTATCATTTTTCATAGTAATCCACGTTTATAGTCCATAGTTTCTCGCTCACTTTTGTCTTAAGATGTCTAAATTTTCAAAGTTTTTGTCTAAATTTTCAAAGTTTATTATAAGTTTCAGGCAAACTGATCGATATTTATCGTCATTCTCGATGAAGACAGGTTTTATGATTTTCAACAATGTTTTCGGATTCAAATGATGTTAATGTGTCAATCTTCAATATGGTGATAAAGAAAAGACAAGTTTCGCAATCACTTTCAAAAAATTGCTGTGATTTTTCAGAAATCAATTTAAAAACTCGCAAAATCAAAGTATCAAAGCAAAGTGAAGTAGTCAACTGGTCGAAAACGATAAGGATTCAACTCAGCAGTTTATTGTCCACGAAACCAATCTGACGATCGAAGACGACTTGAACAGAATTCATGGAAAACAAGATTGATTTATAAGTAAGATTTTTAACATTTCACCAAAAAAAAAACCAAAAAATCGGAATTAATGAAACAGAAAAAATATTATACGAACTAGACATTGACAGATATTTGTCGAACTCCTAGATTAAGTTAGAGCTGATTTAGTTTTGTTAAATCTTATTTCGAACTCCATTAGAGTTTTCTGAGAAATTTTCTATAAACTTCCGAAAATTCTCACAATAGAAGTTTAACTTGTCACCATTTCGAAATTTAAAAACAATCAACAATTGTGCATGCTAAAAATCTGCAAAAATATCGCGGAAAAATGAATTAATTTTCACGATACTGGCGGAACGAATCAGTTTCGTTCAAAAAAACTGTGAAAAATTCAGAAGTTTTTTCACAGTGACTTTCAAAAAAAAATTTAACTTTGAAAATACCTCTGATTTTTTAAATCGCGGTACAAAATTCCGTCTCACGCCAGGTGTGACACCAGAAAAGTTTGAAACAATGAAATAATATCCCTTGCGCAAAATATGAATGATGAAACATTTTATTTTTGTCTAGAGGTTTTAGTAGTGATAAAACCACCGAGATTCGGCCGATTTAGTGAGCGTAACAAAAAATATAGAGATCTTTCAAAATTTTCCGCATCATTATAAATTTTTAAATGTTTTCAGGAATAATCGTCCTGTTTGATCGGTGGTTGAAGTTCGGACTACAATCGGAGGGCTATTTCGTTCCATATATGTTGATTCATCAGGTAAGTTTTGAATTTTTTCCCTTTTCTTTGAAATTCATGTTTAAATTTGAATAAAATAGTTTGATACGAATTTGAGTTATTTGAACAATATTTGATAAATAAAGTTTTTTTTCTGTTTTTTAACCACGTGTACGGGAATCATTCCGGTACAAGATCGCGATTCTTGTTGGAAAACTACACCAAAAACTCTGATCAGTCTACTTCAATATTGTTGAGTTGGATGTGGAAGTTCGAATCTTGCTCTTTGTCGTGCTTCGTTTTTTTTTCCCCGAAATTTTAGCGTTTTCACATGAACTAACCAAGGTTTCATGTCGTCAGAATCTGTAATACGCAGACGAATCTGATAGTTTTTTGTTTGGATCACTCAGTCATGAAACATATCGGTTTAAATGAATACAACTCATTCATATTCACTTTTCTATGTTGCCATTTTGAAATGTCAAAAACATCGAAAAAAAAACTTCAAAAAATAAAATTTATCGATTTTTGTTGTGTGAACTTCGTTCGAGAGAAATACACAGGCATTTTGGTCTTAAAGTGAATAAATAATATTTGATCTACGTTCTTTTTTCTGCCCGCATCATTATTTTTTTATTTTTCCATGGGAAGAGAAAATCGGGATGGACAATACCTCTAAAAGGTCACCATATGTTGTTGTTGTTGTTGTTGTTGTTGTTGTTATAGATAACATCATCATAAACAACAACAGGTGTGACCCTTTCCCTTTTGAGGGGTCGGGATCAAAGGCGGCACAAAGAGAGTTCAAAATTTATGAGGTGTGAAAAAGGTCTAATTAGGTCACATCTGTTGTTATTCTAGTATTGATAACATTATAAATAACAACAACAGGTGTGACCTTTTCTCCAATGTTTGACCAATTATTTTTGATCAATAATGTCACAAAAAAACAACAAAAAAAAAGATGAAGAACCCCCGGCAGGATAAAAAAAAAAAGAATTTTTCCCGAGTTTTTTGTCTTTGAAAAAATATTGGGTCTGCTCGCAACGGTCCTAATCTCACAGTAAAATTAAAAATTACTATTTCCAGGTAGCCCGAACATCTCTCCTACCAGGATTATTAAAAACACTCGCTTCCAATCGTGACATGCCACTCCCATTGAAACTTTTCGAGCTTCAAGATGTTATTGTGAAAGATTCGACTACTGGTGAGAATTTTATATTTTTCAAATTTTTCCAGAGAACAATTACTTTTTGCCAAAAAGAAAAACGCTTGTCTTTTTGGCCACCTTAGTTGGGGCTGATCGATCACTGTTGTTTTGTTTCGGATTGGATGGTGCTTTTGCCGGTTTTTGTTTCTCTTTTCGGCCCGATTTTGATGGCTGCAAAAAATAGACCCTTTTAGAAACCTGTCTCATTCTGAGTACCTGTCCCTTTTTCCATTTCTCAACACCTTTCGCCAATTCTCCTAAAACTTGTCGAAATTTGAGACGATTTTCGGGTTTTGTTCTTGTACAATTCTCCTGAACACTCAAAATCTCTTTGGGCGGAGCCGATTTGCTAGCATCGAATTTGTGCGGTTTGTCAGTTTCCTTGATTTCGACCTGAGCATCCTTGATATTCTTCGGGTATAGAGGATGGTGTAGACAGTTGGTGAAAATCTCCCAAATCACAACTCCGTATGACCAAACATCGGTTTTCTCGTTGAAAATACCCTTGTTCAGTGTTTCCGGAGCCAGCCAGCGGATTGGAGCCTGTTTCAGTGTCTGAATCTTGACCTCTTCGCCAATCACGGATAAACCAAAATCGGAAATTTTGACAGTCATATTGTCGCCGATCAGACAGTTTCGAGCCGCCAAATCGCGATGAATTATCTTTTTTGATGACATGTGCTCCATTCCGCGAGCTATGTCGATGACGAAATGAATCATTGATTCTACCGGAGTTTTTGGATGGTGACGGAGGTAACTCTGGAATAATTATATTTTCTGAAAATCTGAAAATTTCGGCGATTCTCCAAAGAGGTCATTCAATTGTGTGACCGACATCTCACGGGAAGTGATGTGCTATACTTTGTGTGTGGTTTTTTTTCAGAAAAAATTGTGGACCAAATTGTTTGGAAATTTTTTTTTGAAAATGTCATCTCTGATTTCTTTCTGAAAACTTGGAAGATTTTATTTTCCACAGAATTTTTTCTGAAAAAGTTCTTGTTTCAAACTTCACACAAAGATCTCTAAATCTTTTGATCTTCCCACGACCTCCCGGAAGGGAATCGATAAGAGTGAGATATTGCTCAAAAAATTATTATCGTTAGAGCGCGTTTGCTCTCTCTCTCTCTCTAAGTCGATTGATTTTGAGAATTTCCCAAGAGGTCATTCAACTGTGTAACCGACATCTCACGGGAAGCGAGGTGCTATACTTGGTGTGTGGTTTATGTCTGTGTTTCCAATGGAAGAAGACAACTCTCACCTAATAGTTTTTACTGTGAATTTATTTTGTTCCTCGAGGGAAAAACTCTCAACGATTCCAATTTTACTCTTGCCTGAAAGGTCGTGGATTTGTATTTTTTATTTCCGGTTTTTTTTCTTAAAAAATCTGAAAAATAATTTCCGATCAAGCCTGGAAAAAAAACGAAATTCTCACCCGAACTGTTCCCACTGACGCCAATTCCATAACCGCTACCAACGGCGACATCAACGTGCACTGCCCATAATATCTTATGATACACTCATGATCGAACTTTGACATTATCTTTGCCTCGTGAAAAAATGCGTCGGTTTGAGTGCGTTTCACTTGACCCTTGATTTTCTTGATTGCACAGTCTTTTGTCACACCGTCCTGCGTTAGAGTTCCCTTCCAGACTTCGCCGAAAGCGCCTTCTCCGAGTTTTTTGGTTGCTTTGAGATCGTCGTGGTAGAGAATTAGTTTACCTCGTGGGACGGGCTAGAAGTAGATTTTTCATAACTTTCTTGGAAAAATAGTCTTACCGTAACCCCGTCGAGTTTCATGCTCCAATCGTCCAAAATTGAATGAATATGTGGGAATTTTGAATGTTTTTCCTGTCCGGGGAGTGGAAGTTTTGGACAGGACCATCCTCCACTATCACTTCGAAATGCGTAATGATGAATGCGGTTAGATTGTCGGACGGAGAGACAGAAAAAGTTCTCCTTATCCTCACCACTTCTTCGCACAACGAATGAAAGATCCCACTGAAAAATTGAGCATAAATATTCGTGAAATGGCCCCGGTAGGTTTAAAAACCACGACATTTCGAAACCGCATGAAATTCTAATAAAAATAAGGGAAAACGTTTGTTTGTCTTACTGTGTGTCGCATCCCGTGGGATGTCGGTACAAATATTGAAAGGGCAAGGAGAAACAACTTTCTCGGATTTTTTGAAAACTTTATGCGGTTTTGAGATGTCTGGTTTCGAGATGTCCAGTTTCAAAAATGTCCCGGAGCCACAAGAGGGGACTAAAGTTTGTCAAAATTTTTTCCAGGAAAAATTAGAGAGATATTTTTGTCCCTGAAAAATAAAAATAAAGGCTCAAAGTTTTAGAAATCATAATTTTCGAGTTTTCGTTTTTTTTCGAAAAATGTCTCGGAATTTCTTCCGCCTCTGGGCCAGCAATGAGTCAAAACCTTGAGAACGTCGGCAACATGTGAGCTCAAAACCATCCCATGATACCACGGAAAATGTCTCAACGTTGTTTGAATATACGCCAAATCGTCTTTGTCCTCATTTCCGCCATCTCCACTCACTTCCTCCATCGTACGAACTTCGTTGTTCGCCGGCTCATCGACCACCGACAAATCGTGTCGATCGGATTTCAACTTTTTATCACTTGCCACATTTGTGTCGGATTGGGTTTGCGTTAGAGCCGGCTCGTCGTAAACGGACCGTGTGACCGTGGCGTTTTTCGTGTGCTTTGTTGCGCTTTTTTTCTTATTCATATTTATTTTTTTTGCTACTGTCTCGTTAAATTTTCACTACTGGAAAAAGGGAATTTTTTTCGGAATTTGTGAAGAAAGAACTCACTGCTTATTGTTTTGAAGTCTATAAAAAATGAACAAGGAAGCTAAATTCAGGACGTTGACGTGGAAAATTAAAAAAAAAACCGACGTGCTGATAAAAATTTAATGAGAAATGTTGTGCCAATTTGTATTTTATCACAGAAAGTCAGATTTTTTTGGAAACCCGAAAAGTTAGAAAAATCGGGCCTCCCTCAAAAGGTAGAGACAAAAATGGGCGGAGCTTGTGCAAAGATTGACACCTCTTTGTATTGTGTAGCGTCCTTTTTTCTGTACAGCTCATTTTTGTTTAGGTTAGTTTTTTTCCAAATGTTCCTCACTTTTTCCGGTTAGAAAACTTATTTGTGTTTTTTTTTTTTGAATAATTTTAAAAAAGTTTTCGAATATTTTGAGTTTTTTGTTTCCAAAAGTTAGTGGCTCTCCGCATTTTGGGAATCTGTGAAAGTTGAAATTTTTCTAATTTCAAAAAATAAAGCTTCTCGACATATTTTCACACACAAATCAGGTGAATAACCAACTTTTGTTTTTTTAAAAACATTTTTTTAAAGAAATTTTCCGCTGGAAAAATATGTATTCACGATTCCACATAATCAACCCATCAAAAAACTAAAAACTTTCCAAAATTAATAAATCCCTTGAAACAGTAATTTTTTGCAGACGTCGGTGCCAGAAATGAACGTCGCTTGGCCGCTGTTTACTACAACAAAGCGGCCGGTTTCGAAATTATTCAAGGTTTCTTGGATCGAATGATGAGAATGTTGAATGTGAATCCAGCTCGAGATGGAACTGGTTACTATATCGAGGCGGATGAGAGTGAGCTTTTTTCTAAATCAAAATTTTGAAAAATTGAGCAAGTTTCAGATCCAACCTATTTCCCTGGCAGATGCGCGAAAATTGTCGGACCAAAGGGGGTTGTTCTTGGACATATTGGTGCCCTTCATCCGGAAGTTATCACCTCGTTCGGATTGACTTTGCCGTGTGGAGCTGTTGAGTTCAATGTGGAACCATTTTTATAAAAATTCGATGTTATATTTTTTTCATATCTGTTTCTCTTTCTAATTGCCTCCCCGGTTTTTGTTGCGTTTTTAATTTAATATATGGAGTTTTAATGTTTTTTGTTCCCAGTTGACCTTGAAAATGGGGTTTGATAACCCTTGAATATTTGAATATTTTATTTTACACTACTTTTTAATCCAATTTTTTGTAGAAATGTTGGGTGACTGTTTATTGATTATTGCAATTGCGTTTGGCACAGCGTTGGCTGGAGAGGGCATCACATGGTTGCTGGTTTATCGATCGGACCAGTATAAGAGATTGAAGGTTGGTTGGGTTTTTTTGTTGGTAAAACGGAGAATTTCAAAAAATAATTTTTTCCCCAAAAAAATTGTGCAAAAAATGGTTTTTTTTTTCTGAAAATACTCTAGTTAAATACAGTTATGAAAAAAGTATGATTGAGAATGCAATAAAAGCGTGACCCTTTTTTGTCCCTGGAAATGAAAAAAAATAGCCAAAAATATGGCGTGACCCACATTATGCAAAAAAAAATAAATAAAAATCGCTGTCATCGCGGGTTTGTGTGGCTACAGTACCCAATGATTGAATAATTTCAGTAAATTTTTGACATTTCAAAAATTTGGATAGTTTTGAAAATAATACTTCATGAAACATTATTAAATTTATTTTTTTTCTCTGATTTTCTTAATTTGCAAGTTTGGTCATGTCTCATAGGCCGTGGCTTCCAAAAAAAATCACGAAAAACAAAATTACACCTCATAATGTTTTGCATGGAAAGTTTATTTCTCAATAATGCACTCAGCTATTTATCCCCACCACGAGCCCTCTGTCGTCGGTCCAGGGGTCGTTTGCAATGGGCCGAATGGCGCTGCAATCATTCCGACAAACAAAACAGCAACAAATACCGCGAAAAACAACGACGCGTTCATTTTGATAATAATAATGCACATCGCGCTTCAGCTTAAATATTGACATGCTAGACAGTTCGCAGACATTATGAGTCTGGGAAATGTTATTCGATCAATATGTTTTTTTTTTCAGGCCGAGATGGATAAGAAGACCAAGAAATTGGAGAGAAAAAAGCAGGAAGTTGGAGAGACGACAGACAAGAATTTGAAAAAGAAATTGGAGAGAGAAGAGGAGAGGTTGAAGGCGACGAATCGCGATATGAGCATGTTCAAGATGAAGTCGATGTTTGCTATTGGTAAGCATCATGTTTTGGTACTCAAGAGGGTACCAACAAAAAAATCCTGAAAAAAAAACGCAAAATCGAACTAAATTTAAAATAGTTTTAGAGTTTTCGTGACGAGACTCAGACATATTTATCAAAAAAATGTCACAGTACTTTATTACCTCATTCGCTCTAATGAGAATACACGCGACACAAAAGCCGCGACGCACAAATGTGAGTGGTCGACAATTTTTCTTTTCCCTCTTTGTGCGGTGGGGCGAGTTTTATCGATTAGCAAACTACACAAGTTGTAAACATATGGCATCATCCATAACCTTCCAAAAATGGGCATATGTCGCACTTTTTGTTATGTAGATATTCAATCAATAAGGGGAGGTCATGGTTGATGGCATATGTTTACAACTTGTGTAGTTTGCTAATCGATAAAACGCGCCCCATCGCACAAAGAGAGGAAGAGTGAAATTGTCGACCACTCACATTTGTGTGTCGCGGATTTTGCGTCGCGTGTTTCATCATTAGAGCGATTTAAATATCAAACACATGTTTATTTTTCATTTTTCGAATCCTTCGTCAACAAAAGTATCAAAATTAAAGCAATAAGTAACAAAGCGATCCATTTATTGTCATCCGCTTGTTTTTTGTCCGAAGTTGTATCGTCGGATCTCGGAGATCGGAAGTCTTTCGAGACTGGTTGATTGACTCTGAAAATTGAATTTTTAGCAAAAATTTTTTTAGAAGAACTTTGGCGAAAAAATATCGGAAAAAAATGGAAATTCTGAGATTTTCCACCCAAAAATTTTTATTAAAAGGGCGCATAACTATATTTTTTTCATTACTGTGTAATTTTCAGGAGAAAATGTTCAAAAGTTAGTGATCCTACATGCCGTAGACAAAAATGTTTCGCGCTAAAATTTGAAATAAGGAATTTCTCAATAAAATTCGAAATTTTTAGAAAAAAACATCCGAAAAATCCAGAAAAAATCAATTTTTTTCATTGAAAAGTTAGTGACCCCGAAAAAATATCGAAATTTCTGAAAATCGTTTTTTTTTAAGTTTTGCACCAAAAAGCGGCCGAAATTCGTGAGATTTTTGTCGCCAAAACAGACAGGAGAAAAACTTTAAAATCTTGGACAAAAATTTCGATTTTCGACCAAGCCGCTTTTCTCTGGAAAATCTTACGAAGTTTCGCTAGTATCTCTTCCAACAGCATCTAGTAGAAGTTGTTCGATGGGTGGATCTGATGGATCGCACGTCTTGCTCGAGCTAATTCGAGCCACCAGACGAGTATTCGTCGGCGGCTCATCCGTCGACTTCTGTCCGTGATGCAAAAAATAGGTGCCAAGAAGAATTTTCGGCAACTGCACATCGTCCCAATGAAACTTGTTCTCCGGCATCTTCCAATTCAACATGATGCGCATCTGCGATTTGGCCGCAATGTGCCCCGAACTTGCCGGCAACGCCGACACGTTCGATTTGGTGTTGCATCGCAGTTTGGCGAAAATGTCGCGATCCGAAATGTTGCAGAGCAATAGTTGAACGCGTGCGACACGTTGATTGGTGCGCAACGGATAGAATGTGAGAACGGTTGCGTTGAGTTGATTGAGCGACGAGGTTTGAGTCAGAGAACGACGGATTGAGAGAGTTGTGCGTGTTCGTCTCTCTGAAAATTGATTATCACAAAAGTTCTACAGTAACCCGAACAGCGCGAAATTTCCATTTTTTGTTTTGTTTGAAAATCTATTTTGAATTTTTGAAAAAATCGGCACAAAAAACCAGGACTCGGCCAAAGTCAGGGCTGAGATTAAAGCCCGGCCCGAAAATAACGGGCCGGGTTTTTTTGTTGTTTTTTCGGCCGGTCAAAAAGAGCCCAAGAGCCCAAATCTCATCTCTGGTAAATAGTCCGAGCTCAAATTTTTTTTGTTTTTTTGAGAAATCAGCGAACACGTTTTTTTTTAAAGTTTTCTGCCGTTTTCACACGATTTTATGGGTTTCTGAAATGTCTTGGAGCCAAAAAAATTTATTTCAAAAACAATACCCGGGACATTTTGAAATCTCTCGAAATTTTCGTGAAAATGAAGACGACCCAAAAAAAGTCGAAATTGGGCACATTTCTCATACCTCTGCCTAAACGTGGATTTCCGCGGAGCACAATTTCACACCACAAAAAATATATAGTAATTCAGACAGCACAAGATTTTTTGTGTTAAAAATCACAGGGTCATATTCATACATCAGGTGTGGGCCAGACCTCTGGGAGAAGGGTCCTAATTTCGGGCGAAATAAAGAGGGGGGGGGGGGGGGGGCAACTAACCTTTGATTTTTTGAAAAATCAAAAATTGATTTTGGCAGGTAATGTGCAAAACAGTACTTGGGATAATTGTGGACAAGAGCTCAAAGTTAAGCAAATAAGAACAAAAAGAAAAATCGATCAAAGTGAACGAGACAAGAAAGAAAACACTATTGTAAAACTAAGAAAAAGACGAAGAATGAATGGATGAATGATTGAGCAGCACAGGGAGGCACATTGGCTGTCGACTCCGCCCCTTTTTGCACCTACGCCGCATACAGAAAGGGGCGGAGTCGACAGCCAATGTGTGCCTTCCTGTGTTCTCATTCATTCTTTCCTTTTCTCTCAGTTTTCTAAAATAGTTGTATTTCTTTCTTGTTTTTTTCTTCTTACTCCCCCTCTCTCATTAGTCAAAAGTTATACTGTTTTTGGCCAAGGTTTTGGCCATTTCTCCTTGTACTCACTACTTTTTGTATTTGGTGACGATGACGTTTGGTCGGTGAAATCGGTTTTGGGAATCGGAAGTTCTTCTTTATCACTCTTCATGTTCATCTCCGTCTTATTGCTATCACTGGAAATTTTCGAGTTTTTCCAAAGTACAGTAATCTAGGATTTGAAAATTGGTAACCTGCCTTTTTAATTCGTTAGTTTTCGAAGTCATTCTCTATAGGCGAGCAGAAGTAAAATGAGCATTTCTGATAAAAATGCCCAAAAATAGGCAATTTTGAACTGGGTCACGTGAGCGTAACTTTGATGAGAATTTTGATATGAAAAATTTTCTTTTTTTTCAGGTCTCGCTTTTACTGCTCTTCTCTCCACGTTCAACTCGATTTTCGAAGGTCGAGTTGTTGCCAAACTCCCATTCCACCCAATCGGTGTTATTCAAGGATTGTCGCATAGAAATTTGGTACACCAAAGATTTTCAAAATTGTCAACAAAAAAATGTTTTTAGATTGGCGATGATATGACTGATTGCTCGTTTATCTTCCTCTACATTTTGTGCACAATGACCGTCAGACAAAATTTGCAAAAAGTTGGTTTTCTTTTTCGAAAATTTACTGTTTCACAATAATTATTAGAATTGTTGGGGAAAAATAAGAACGATGTTGGTTTGAATCGATCAAAACTATTTTCCAAGATGAAAAACGGGGAAAAGGAGACATTTCATTTTTGTTTACTGTATGAGCCTTTGAATAATTTTGTGGTCTCGAAACGAGTTCACCGAAGATTGATATTGACTAAAATTTTATTTTGAATATCGGCGCTTACTTTAAAAAAAATCATTTTCCATGGCTTAGGGGTACTGTAGTTTTGTTTTTTGTAAAAGATTTTTTTCCAAGTTCAAAAGCCATTCAAGAATTTCAATTTGTAGCGCCAGAAGCTTTGTCTCGAAATCAGGTCTGGGCGAAATGAAACCAGAAATTTCCGATAATTTTTGGAGCTGTTTTTTCTGACTTTTTTTTCGAAAATTTTCTGGAATTTTTCTGGGTTTTCTGAGAAAAATTGTTAGAAAAAATTTCAAACTAGTTTTTTTCCGAATCTTTTTTTTTGTGAAAAAAGTTGGCTAAAAACTACCTCATTTCTCGGCCCACGTAAACGATATTCTTCAGATTCTCGGATTCGCGCCATCCCGCGCCATGGCTCGTCAACAAGCCAACCCATGGGCTCCACAACAATCCCAAATGAACTACTTGAGATAATTCCAACTGGTCAACACATCTCGTTTTATCCTCCGCTTCAAATTACAGATCTTTCCGTTTTCTTGCTCCAAAAAAAATAATTTTACTCGACACCGAAATTTATTTTAATAAGTTATATAATGTTTTATTGTGATAAAGTTTTATTTTCAAAACGATTTTGTTGTATGTTTTGTGGCATTGAATTTGTCTTGAAATACCTGTGAATCTGGAATTGTGAAAAAATGTTTGCTGTATTTAGATGAGCGACCAAGAAGGGGAAAATGAGAGAAAAGAAGAGAGGAACAGTAGAAAGAGACAAGGAACACAACCAATTGGAATTCCTGGAGCATCGAATCAACAGGCGAGCAGCTCGTCGTCACAATTACCACCATGGGTTGCTGGTCAGTTTTTTTTTTGGTAGAAAATCTTGAAAAATCCTGGAAATTATTTTCTTGAAAAGCTTTTAGAATAAAAAAGGTGTAGAAATTCTCAAAAAAAAATTTCAGGATTTTTCATCCAAAAAATATCTACAAAAAGTAAAAAAGGAAGTGCTGTTAACGTTTCTGAGTCTTTCCACGAAAATGGGAAAACTACTATGTTCCTTTAAATTCGGACGTATTTTAGATTTTCCTTTTTTTGTCGGTATACACTGACAAAATTTTTGGAGAAGTTTTGGTGCTCAAAAAGTTTTCTGAAAACCCGAAAATTAAATTTATGAGAACAAAAATCTTATTAAAACGTAAAAGTTACATTTTTTTAATGTTTTGAAAATAAAAAAGTTGCTGAAAATTTTCAAAAAAAAATTAAGAGATGAATTTTGGGCGGTGCTGGCCCTAATTTTTTTCATTAAAAAAAATCTAGAAAAAGGTTTTTTGACGGACCAAAAAAACGCAAAAATTCAAGAAAAAAAGTGTCGAAACTTTTGAAAACAAAAACCTAGTTTTCGATATTTCGTGGCGAGACCTATCTTCAAGTTTCGTCGTTTTTTCATCCACCCGACTCAAAATCTCCGGAAAAAAAAAGAAATTTGAAAATGCCTCTTAAAGGGGGAGTTTGACGAATAATGAAGTTGTTTTAAAAATGATCAGTACCCTCAAAATAGTAAAACCCCCAAGGGAATTTTTACCGAAAAGCCTAGGAAAAATATTCCAAATTTTCTGACCACGTATAGCTATACGTGCAAAGTTGAAAGTACTAGACCTTTTCTCCAAAATTCCCTCGAGCATTATACTATATTTTAGGTGCTCTTTCTTTTGAACACAACTTGCTCATTCGTGCTACCCCCCCCCCCCCCCCTTTAAAAGATGTGATTTTTGGAGTGTCTAAAAAACTATAATTTTATAAATTCTCAAGTCTTTTAGGCGGTTCCCCGGCCAAATTTATTACCCACGACGAAATCATCAAAATGTCAACCGAATTGGAAAATCTCGAACTTGTTCACGAAATCGCCATCGATCCGAATTTTACGATTCCCGACAAACCGAAAAATCCGATCGAAGCCAGTGTTCGCGAAAATGTGCACAAAGCATATTTCTCGTTGCTCCGCGAAGATTTGGCCAAACATCCGCCCGAATATGAGTATTGTTTTGGATTGTTGATGGAAATCAAACAGGTTTGGTTTTTGAGTTGGTAAGAAAAGTAAGAAAAAAATATCTTTTGAAAAAAAATCAGGTTCACGTGAACACAATTTTTTCTAGAAAACTGTTTCAAAAAAATCAGTTTTTCGAAAAAAAAATTCCCGTTCCATGTAAAAAAAAATTAGGCAATTTTTTCTACAAAAATCCCTGTTTCACGAAAATAAATTTTCGGACAAAAAAAATTGTGAATTTTTCTCCAAAAATTTCCCTGTTTCACATGAAATTAAAAAAAAAAATTTCTAGAAAAAATCCCTGTTTCAAATAATTGTTATGAACAGAAAAGATAGACTAATCTACTTCTCCCGAGAATAATATTCTAAAAAAAATGTTAATAGTCTGAAATTGAAGAATGAGACAAAAAAGAAAAAGAAAAAAAGATATAAGAAAACTAAGCAAAAAGAGAGTGAATGAATGAATGAACACCTGGCGGTATAGAGAGAGAGACCGTTGGCTCCGCCCCTTTTTGCACCTGCTCCGCGCACAAAAAGTGGGCGGAGTCAACAATGTTTGTACCTCTCTGTGCTCTATCATTCATTCATTCTTCACACTTTTCTTAGTTTTCTAATATTGTTTTTTCCAACATTTTTCTTTGTTTTTTTTTTCGTGTAACTTTTGGACCTACTAGGACGTATATTTTTTGAGCGTTTGTCGCAAATACATCTTTTTTCTCCAGGTAATCTTGGCTGACATTCTCACTGCGCAACATGTCCGACTTCGCGCGCAAGTCAACGCAATTCTTGACGAGCCAACACTACGCAACAAATTGGAACAAGGCGCGTTCAATGTCGACGAGGTGATGAGCTACGTCATCGAGCTGCTCTCAAGGTTATGTGCTCCGGAGAGGGATAGTCTTGTGGCGGAGTTGAGGAGCAAAACTGATGTTATTGAAGTGTTTCAGTGAGTTTGAGGTTTTTGTGGGGTGTGGGAATTATCAGAACAAGTTGAAAAATTTGGCGTTAAAAAAATTCAGAAAAAAAAACGTCCAAAGTTGAAACAAAATTGCCCGCGCAATTCAAAAACAAATATTTTTCGTTAAATTTATATACTTTCAAACTGGCGGTTAGTTAGGTGTTCAGGTTGGCTCTGCGCCAACTCGAATTTTTTCTATTTTTTTCTTGTTTTCTGCAGCTTTGGACACTGCATAAGTTTTTTACTCCAAAAAAATTTCCAAGTTTATGAGACGTCAAAAATCAAGAAAAAAGAAGAAACAAACACAGTACCCATTTAAAGGAACACGACGTTTTCGTTTTCTGAAAAATTCACTTTTAGCACAACCTGAGTATCTAACTCACCGGTTTTTCAAAGTAAAACATGAAAAAATGTTGAGTTAGAAGTAAATTTTTAAAAGAAAAAACGTTGTGTCCCTTTAAATGAGTACTGTGCTTGTTTTTTTCAAGCTTGGACAAAATTTTTTCCTCTTTTTTTGTTGCTTTTTTCTTGATTTTAGGTGCCGCATTAAAAATTTTCAAAAAAATTGACGTGAAAACAGAAAAAATAAAATTTTTACGTGAAAATATTTTTTTCGGCGCAAAAATTTTACTGTGTTAGATTGAAAACTTTTTTTGAAAAAAAAATTTTTTTTTCAAAAAATTACTGTTTCAAAGAGTGTTCAAGTTTTTGGAAAGCAGAAAATGTTTCAATGCTACCATTGTATTTTATTGTGGCAAAATATTGTCAATCCGAAAAAAGTTGACCATTGGAAGAGTGAATTTGTGGCTGTCGAAACTACCGTATAGGATGATAGATCAAAAATAATTTTTTGAATCCGAAAATTTAATTCTCGTAAAACAGTTATACTCCGGCCAAATGGTGCTAGAAAAGTTTTTCAAAATTTTAAAATGTGCTCAAACTTTGTATGATTTTTCGATTCCTCTGAAATTCCTCTCAAACTTCAGTACTAAAATTGTTTGTTTTTTTCAGGCGTACAAAATTCATTTTTGATCTACCTTCTTTCATTTATCCTATACGGTAGCGGGTTTCTCTTCTACTCTAAAAATTTCGGATTGACAATACCAGTTTTTGACAATTTTTCAAGTTTTTGACATTTTTAAAATCTGTGAAAACCTCCCAAATCCCAACTTTTTCAGAGGAACAATGCAACTGATCGATAAAATGAAAAACGATTTGACAAACTATCAAATTTCTCAAAATCGAGCGGCCATCGAAGAATACAGCGCTAAACACGAGTATGAAAAGTTTCAAAAATTTCTGGCCGAAAATCCGAATGGTTGTGATTTGACGCGAAAATGGTTGAGCCACGCGTACGACGAATTGTTCGACAAAAACGAGGAGCAAGATGGACCGAAACGGGAGAAAATGAAGAATGAGGATATTGAGAAATCTGATGGGATTTTGGTTGATACGACGAGTCGGGCTTATGTTAGGTGGGGATTGGTTTTATTGCAACAATTTTTTCAAAAATTTACTGTTTCAAAGAGTAAAAAGGGCACCAAAGTTTCTCAAAAAATTGTGTCACCGTGAAAATTTTGGTAAAATAATTTTCTGTTCCTTATGCGGGTTCATTTTCGCTCTACTGAACAGTATACTATTTCGAAAAATAGTGAGGAAACATGAGAGAATCAGAGATTTGCGGACCAAAATATTTTGATGAAATAAGACGAATGGCATCCACTAAAATAAATGAGCAAATCTAATAAAAATGGTTGAAACAGGGATTTTTAGTAATTACAAAAAAAAATTCAAAAATTTTTTTTTTGAAATTTTTACTGTTTCAGAAATTTGTTAAAATATGAATTACAATTTTGGAAATAGTTACAATTAGTTATTTATTTTCAGTTTTTACTTTTGAATTTGAATTTTTTTTTGATAAATGTGTCTAGGTCTCGTCACGAAAATTGAAAAATCATTTTTTTTTTTGGAAATTTAACCGTTTTTTGTCATAGTTCAGCGCCGAAAATATTTTTTTTTTCGAAATGACCAATATTTTTGAAAATCTGGAGTTCAGAGAAAGTTATTGGCCTGTTAAAAAAATAAAATTTAAAAAAAAAACTGATTTCTAGCTAAAAAAAATTACATTTTCAATGAAAACCAGGCCAAAACTAGCCAAAACAATTTTTTTCAAAAAATTTTTTCAGAACATTTTTTCTGAAACTTGTTTTTTCTGAAAAAAAGCTGAATTATAGACATGGTTTTGTTTTTATTTGAAAAAAAAGACACTTTAAACGAAAAAATTTTCAGAAAATTTCGAAGTGTATTGAGAATTTCCTTATTTCACAAACATTTCAAATTTTAGGCCGAAACAAGCCCCGCCCAGTTTTGTCTGCGGCATGTAGCGTCACTAACTTTCACACATTTTGTCCTGAAATTTTCACAATTTTTGATAGGGTACTAATCTTCCAGAAATAGTGATGCGCCCTTTCTCACTTTTCATACAAAATTTGAAACAGTAAATTTTTTCAAATTTCAAAATAAAAAACATATTTTTTTCAGACTCGTCCAATCAGAAAACCCTGAACCATTTCCGGAAACCATGAAAATCGACAAAACACGAGTTCAAGCGTTGGCCGAAAAATTTGCGCAAATTGTAATTTGTGCGTCATCGGTGTTTGTCACGTGCAACATTGCTGGAAAGCAAGTCTCGGAGAAGGTTGGATTCAAAAAAACGCTGAAAGATCACCTCATCGCAATCACAAATAACATTGATGAAAAATCACTGAAATCAGATCTTGAGAAAATCGGAGAACAATGTGTTAAAGAGGCCAAAGAGACGGCGAAAAGTTTGGGATTGGAATGGAGCGAAGAAAAATCGACGTTGATTCGAAGTCAGATTAATGTTCTGACAAAGTTGACGAATCCAATTCGAGTTTTGGTGATCAATCGGGTTTCGACGTTTGTTGAAGAGATGTTGAGAAGTCCAACAACTGTGCCGCATCGATTATTACCCGGATTGTCCGTTGTTCAATCGGAGTTGTGTGCGTTTACGGCGAGGTAAATTTTTTTGAGAAAAAATGTTTTTTTGAAAATTGAAAAAAAAATTCAAAACTCAAAAATTTTCAAGTTTTTGTGTAAAAATCGAAAAGGACTTTTTGAAAATTAAAAATTTTTTTTGAGAAAAAAGTTTTTTTCACGGAGCACAGTTTCAAAATTAAAAACTCTTTCAAATTTTTTGATGTGGAAAATCTTAAAAGACTTTGAAAATTAAAAATTCGAGAAATTTCTCTCAAAAGTTAAAGCTAGGTAAATTTTTTTTGTGAAAAAAATGTTTTTCGAAAATTAGAACAAAAAGGTGAAATTTCACGGAGCACAGTTTCAAAACTCAAAAACTTTTTCAAATTTTTTGATGTGAAAAATCTCAAAAGACTTTGAAAATTAAAAATTCTAGAAATTTCTTTCAAAAATTACGGCTAGGTAAATTTTTTTGAGAAAAAAGTAAGAAAAAAACCTAGAAATTCGTGATTTCTTTTTTCTTTGAAAAATGTTTTTCGAAATTCCACAGGAGACTTTTTGAAAATTAAAAGCTCAGGTTCATTTTTCTCAAAAATTAATTTTTCAACCAAAAAAAATTACTTTTTTGTAAAAATTTTGGAAAATTCAGAAACCAAAATTTCTCAAAAAATTCCTGTTTCAAAATTTTTCAAAATGTTGTTTGAAAAACTGACCTGATCGATCGAATTAGGATTGTTGAAAAAACACAAAAAATTTTTTTTTCAAAATTTCGAATATTTTCAAAAATTTCATAATTTTTTTTTGATAACATGCTCTGTTAACTATGATAAAACGAACGCTTTCGATGTTTGAAAATTTCAGTTTTGTTCAAAAACTTTCAAAAAAAATTCCTGTTTCAAAACTTTAACAAATTTTTGTCGGTTATCTTTTTCAAATTTCGAAATCTCCAGATTCCTACGACTCTGCGTTCACAATCGAAAAACATTCTACGAACTGTATCAAAGTCTAATTCTCGAATTTCAAGTCGACAAAGGACAAGTTCAACTAGACAGATCTTTTTGCAAAGAAGCGAGTCCTTCACAAATTGCCGGACCAAGTTCTTCTAAATAAAAAAGTATCTCAAAATCTCAAATTTGAAGTACAAAAATCCAAGAGCTAACAATTTCGTATGAAATGATAATAAATTATTTATGTACAAAAATCAACACGTTTTACAACTTTTTCGACAAAAGTTCTTTCTCTCATCTAACGTGTAATATGTTCGGAGACAAAATCCGTTTTTTGACCATGAGGAGCAGCTGAAAAATCGAGATTTTTTGAAATTTTCAGTTTTTCGGGATTTGAAAAATTTTACTGTTTCAAGTTTTTTATTTGAAAGTGAAGAAAATAGGGAAAACGATGAAATATAATTTTTGTAATTTGTGAGTTTTGAAAAATTTTACTGTTTTAAGGTTTAGATTTAAAATGGAAGAAAATTGTGAAAACATTGATGCTTCTCAAAAAATTACAAAAAAATTGCAAAAAATTACTGTTTCAAAATTTAGATTTAAAAATTGAGAGATTTGTGAATACAATGCGTTAATGGTTCTGTCGCAAAATCAATAAATAGAATTTTTTCGAATTTGAAAAAATTGATGTTTCAACTTTTCGACCTTGATCATTTTTTGGCTCTGCCCATTTTCATCTTTTGAGGTCACGTGATGTTAAAAAATTTTGTTTTGAAAAAGAGCAATAATTGAGAGATAGGGAGACCCAGAGAAACCAAAAAATTGAATGTAACAAAATCGCAAAAAAAATTTTGTGAAAAATTACTGTTTCAAAATTTAGACTTAAAAGTTGAGAGATTTGTGAATACATTTTTTCTGTTGCCGAACATTTCTATTTTTCGAATTCAAAAAAAAGTAACATTTTTTTCAGATTTTTCTTCTCTTTTGGCTCCGCCCATTTTCACCCTCTGAGTTCACGTTTTTTTTTCAGATAATGTTGAAAAAATATTTTTTTTTCACAAAATTCGAGAAATTCTGAAAAAAAAAGACATTTAGAGATAGAGAGACGCAGAGAAAATTATTTTTCTATATTTTATTTTCATGTGCAGACACACTTTTGTGGGCGGAGTCTAAATCTGGGAATTTTTGGCTTTCAAAACTATCTTGGGTTACTGTAGAGAAAAATATTCTGCGAATTTTATTTTGTCGCACACTCACAAATCGGCGAACACAGGCGAACGCGCAAAAACCGCGAACGATACCTTTTGAACGCGTCGCGACATCGTGAACGTCGCGGAAGTCGCAGGAATTGATCGCAAACGTTGCAGGTTTTCGCGCAATTTTTGACCATTATCTTTAAAGGGACATTTGACGGTTTTTTGAGAATTAGGGGGACTTACAAATCGATAAACTTTGGCGCCACAAAGATGTTTGATTTTTTGACATTTTGGCGATAAATCATAACATTTTTGAGGCGAATGAGTGCTTGTTGTTGTTGAGACTACTAGGAGATCTTCTGCAAAAATTTACTGTTTCAAAAATTTGTTAAAAATATTGGAAGAAAGAGTTCTAGTCAATTATCTTTTAAAGGTGGAGAAAATCATTGAAAACAAATTCCGGGTTTGGCGCACTTCCATCATGTTGAGTGTTGATGGCCACGCCCATTTTGGTGGCTCTTTGAGAAATTACCATTGTTTATAATACTTTTTCGAAAAAAATAATGTTTCAAGTTTTTTTGAAAAAAAAATAAATAAAATTTTTACTTTTTCAAGATTTTTATTTTTACCTGATGAAAAATTGGAAGTTTAATAACTTTTTAAAAATATTTATTTCTGCTCCGAAGGAGTACAAATTCAACAAATTGAGAAATCGTACTTCAAGAAAACTTGAAACAGTAAAAATTTCAATTTTTTTCATGACATTTTCAGACTATAAAACATTAGGAAAACAGGAGAAAAATGGAAGGAATTTTTTTTGAAATTTTTTACTGTTTCAAAAATTATACTTTTACCTAAGGAAACATTTTTAATTTTGATAACTTTTCATTTATAACATCAAAAGTTTAGAGCGCAGAGAAGGAAATTAATTAACAATGTATGGTGTGGTTATCAACTATCAAAATATAAGAAGTCATTCTTCAAGAAAACTTGAAACAGTAAAAATTTTAATAAAATTTTTCTGACAATTTTTTTGAATGAATACATTTTCTGACATAAAAAAAACCCAAAATTTGAAAAAAAATTGAAGGAATTTTATTTTGACGGAAAAATTCGATAAATTTTTAAATTCGATTACAACTTTCTATTTCTGAAATATTTTTTCAAAAAATTCGAAAGTGAAATTTTTTACTGTTTAAAATATGAAAAACAGTAGAAATTTTTTCTTGACAACAAAAGCGGAAAATTTGAGAAAATTTGAAAAAAAATTTTGCAAATTTTTACTGTTTCAAATATTCTATTTCTACCAAAAGAGAAATGCTGAACTCAACTTTTACTAATTTTATAATCATTACAAATTTACTTTTTTTACATTTTACCAAAAGTCTTAAAAATATTTTTTAAAATTTAATTTCAGAAAAAATTCAAAGTGAAAATGTTTCCTGTCTAAAATATTAAATACATTAAAAATTGAAAAAAAGAAAAACTTGAAAAAAAAACAAAAAAAAAATTTTTTTGAAAATTTTTACTGTTTCAAAATTTCTATTTCTCTGAATTTAAAGTCTGATCTATAATCAATAATTAAATGATATTACATTGAGAAACCAAGAACTACCTCCAAAATCTCCCGATCCATCTCCTCCAAAATCTTCCATCTTCCCAGATATCCTCAAAAATTGCTCTTCAGCCAGACTCTCATTTAAAGGCGCATAGCAGGCAACTAATACTAATAAAAGCAAAAATTGGATTGGAATTTTGATCATTTTTCGGAAAATTTGAGATTTCTAATGATTATTTATAGTCATCCAAGCTTTATTATTGTTTGTTTGATTAGGAATTGGCCAAAAACACAAAATTGTTTGTTTACACAAAAAAATTTTGGTGAAAATTATTAATTTTTCTTGAAATTTTCAAAACGTGACCCTATTTTTTATTCCAATTTTCGGTCTATAAAATCCGAGGTAAAATGAAGAACGGTTCATTGATTGTCTCAATCAAACAAAAAATCAAGAAAATGTCGTATGCTCCAAGTTTTTACGCAGGCCAACAACAACCACAACAAGCGGCTCCTCAAAAACCAGAACCTGAGCAATTTGGTGAGTTGGGGGGTACTGTAGGCATGTGGTTTTTAAGGGGAATTACTCTTTTCCACCAAACAACAGCTTGGTGTAGTGGTAGTGCGATAGGCTGGAGATCTTTTGCGCGCGCGTTCGATTCCTGGTGCGGCCAAAATTTTTTTCTTTTTTTCCAGCTTCTGAAGCCGCAATTCCCGCGTCAACTCCAATTGCTGAGGACGCATTGTCGCCGACTCAAATTCAAGAAGCAATTCGACTCTATCGCAACGTGATGTCCAACTCGACACCATCTTCGCCAGTTCGCCCATCATCTCGCGGAGCCGCCGCACCGCCGCCAGCTCCCGCGCCCGTTGAAGTGCATTCCAACTACTATGGCGGCGGACCGGTTGGTGTTCCACAATCGTATTTGATGAGCAATTTGGGTCGAACAACGACCAACGAGGAGGCACGATTTCAGGAGGATCAACGACAAGGACAACAGTTGATGGAGGAGTTGGAAATGTTGAGATTGAGTCGAGAGCAAGAGGAGAAGGAGATGAAAAGGGAACCGGTTCAACAACAACAAAAACAACAACAAAATGGGGCGGGAAGAGAGGACAAAGATGCGGCTAGAATGGTTGGTTATAGGGACGCGTCGCGTGTCGGCGTCGCGGTTTTTTTTGGTTGGAAAATTTTTGCCAGAAAAAATTACGATTTTTTGGAAAATGACTCGGCAAAAATAACAGCCATGAAAATAGGGAAACTAAAAAAATTAGCAAATTCTGAAAAAATTAAATTTTGAAAATTTTTACTGTTTCAAAAAACATTGAAAACGTTTTGCTTGGGTTGTCCTGAACTTCTCGATTTGTATGTCCAAAGTAAAAATAAATGGTAAAAATTAAATCGAAAAAGAAGAGACGGCAACAATTTTCGCTGAGAAAATTATGTTTTTAGATGCGCTGCGCCGCGTTGCGTGCGGTTTTTAAGAGACGACAGAGAAAAAAGGACACGCGACGCGCCTGAAAACATATCTTTCTCAGCGAATTCTCTTCACGGCTCTCAAATTTCATGTTATTTACTGAAATTGTTTCAAAATGCTCAAAAAAAAACTGTTTTTCTCACAGTTTGAGTTCTTATGAAGAATGCAGATTTTATTCAAATAATTTCAAAGTTATTCAATTTTCGGTTCTGGTTCAGCATTTGCAGTTGCAATAATAACAGCGACGAAAATAGTGAAAACTAGGAAAAAATTCATGGTTTTTGATGATTTTTCTGACTTTGACACGAGCTTTTAAAGGCGCAAGTTATTGACTTTTCACACAGTTTATAATGTCTGAAAATAATTTGAAAATATTTGGCTGAATTTTGCAGATAGTTTTGATATGATTTTTTGAAACTTTTTGGAACATACACGAAAAAGTAGAATGTTTGTTTTTTTGTGGTAGAAAAATATGAATAAAACATGAAACAGTAAATTTTTGAAAAATTTAAATTTTACTCAAAATTTCAGGTAAGCTCTTTCAGATGAGATAATTTTCAAAGCTAACAGAAAATATTACTGAAACGTTATCATGAGTGATTCTGAGATTTTTCAACGTTTGAAAGTTTTCAAAAATTGAAATTTTGAGAAAAAGGGGTTTGAAGACAATCGGAAAAAAAGTTTCAAATAAATTTTGAAAAATTGATAGAAATAATTGTTATTTTTTACCTTGAGAAAAATAAGAAGAATTATTGAAACAGTAAATTTTTGAGAAAACAAAAAAAAAATTTTGTAAAATTTTTGTAAAAAATTACTGTTTCAAGAATTTTTTAAATTTCAAAATTTAACTTTTTTTTTGAAATTTGATCTGCACAACGATGTTTGGGGCAAATTTTTGGGAAATTGAAAATTGACAAGTCTCAAAACTTTTGAAAAAATGTTGCTTCACACAATTTACTCAAAATATCTGGAAAAATTATTCAACATTTTTCAAATGAGATTATTTTCAAAAGTAAAATTTTTTGAAAAAGGGTTTTGAAGATAATCGGAACAAAAAGTTTCAAAAAAATAACAAACAATTAATGGAAATAATTTTTATTTTTGTGTTGAAAAAACGAGAAGAATAATTGAAACAGTAAATTTTTGAAGAAACAAAAAACAAAAAAATTACTGTTTCAAGACATCTTAAAAATTCAAAACTCAACTTTTCAGTGATGCACATGGCGGTGTGTGCAAATTTTATTTTGGAACAGTAAATTTTTGTAAAAAATTACTGTTTCAAGAATTTTTTAAATTTCAAAGTTTCAAGTTTCAATGATTTCAAATTGAAATATTTTCAGTACGGTCAAGACGAGTCTGGTTATTGTTTCAACCGTCAAAAGGGTCAAAACGAGGAATTTTTGAATGAAGGTTTTGACGAAAATCTGAATGAAAAAACACCGGAAGCGACAGCCTATCAACCGATTGCCTACACTCAGCCACCTGTTCAAAATGTGGCGGCGCCCGTTCGAAATTTGAAAAACTTGGCCGGCCCATCGGAATATATTGGAATGGCCAACGACAATCGATTTATCTACGATTCGCGACAAGCGCCGCCAAGTTATTCGCTCAATTATCAAACTGTTGCGGCTCCGCCAAAACCCGTCGCGCAAGTGCCGCAATTTGAGATTACGGAGACTACGACGACGGAGGATGTTACGCAATTGCCTGGCGCTTCGCCGATGGTTGCGTCGAGATTTAGGGGATTGATCAAAGTGAGTTTTTGTTTTTTTGAAATTTTTACTGTTTCAAAGTTTTTATAATTTGTGATGTAGTACTTGAAAAATGTTTGTACCTCACAAATTTTGGAACATTGAAAAGAAGGGCGGCAGAAAAATGTGTATCCATTTTGAAAACAATAAACCCAACGGGACCGCGGCGCAGTGGTTCATCTACACAATCACTGAAGGCGGGATGTTCACCAATTTTTGGCCATTTTTTGACGAAAGACCCATTGGGCAATAATTGATCCGAAATGCACCTATGAGCGAGCGATTCGGCCATTTTTTAGCAACAAAAAATTTCATCCTTGAAACTAATTTGAACTCTGATTGCTCATCAGTCTCACTCCAAAGTTTCATTTACCACCTGTCGAGTAGGTGGCGCTATATATAATATCTCAGTGACCGACACCACACTGGCCCGGTCACGCGCCATATCTCTCATTTGGGGAGGAGGAGCTAACCGTTCAATTTCATTGATTTTCACTCTCATCGTCTAGCTGTGTGTGGTATATAAGAGTAGCATTGTTCATGAGACAACATGTAGCACATAGCAAAGTGGTTAACTCGTTTGACTGCCAAGCGGAAGCGGTCGGGATCGGTTCCCGGCCCGTGCAGCAACTTATCACCGCAAGTACTAAAAGCCCTGTTGATTTTTCGGCAAGGGTCGCTATGGTTTAGGGTTCCTAGCATAATACGTCCACTTCGGGTGATTTGTGGCTGACGCCGCTTGCGGTTCGGGTTAAGTGCAGCATCCAGGCCGGTTATTGATTGCTCAACAAACTCAAGTTCAAGTAGGCGCTTGCTTGTGGGCATTGATAGAATAATATTCGTTATCTCCTTTTTGCCCCTTGGACCTTTTTTTCACATGCAAAAAACTACCAAAGGCATTTAAAGGAACATCAAAAAATCCTAACTGACTACGCTCTCCTCGTTCTCTGCACTATTTATACTTGGCATTTATTGCCCAATGACGCCCCACTGGGCAATATTTTACAAATTATTTACCAATTTTCCTCATTGGTCAAAAAATGGCCAAAAATTGGTGAACACCCCGCCTTCAGTGATACAAATCTAACGGTCGAGGGTTCGGTTCCCCGTTGTGGAATGTTTATTTTCTTTTTTGGAATTCAATTTTCAGCAAACATTTTTTTGTGAAATTTTTTACTGTTTCCAGTTATTTATGAATTTTGTTTGATTTTCTCTGATTTCAACAAAAAGTTTTCTTTAAAAATTCAAAACACCCCGTATTTCGCCGTCTAGAATTTACTGGAATTTGACACATTTCTGAAAATTTTCAAAAATTCAAAAGTTTTTATTATGAAAAATTCAAATTTTTACTGTTCCAAGTTTTGTATGAATTATGTTCTAATTTTCTTGTTTCGATACAGACTGATTCTCAGAAAAAAATGTAAGTTAAAATTTGTTCAATTTTCTCAGATTTTCTCAAATTTTGATTTTGTCCTCATTGCAATTTGCCAAAAAATTGAAAATTTGAAATTTCCACAAAAAAAACTGATTTTTTTTTGTTGAAAAACGAAAATTTTTACTATTTCAAAGCGTTGTTAATACTTTTGATGCTTCGTTTGCAGATGTTTCGAAAAAATCATCGTCCGCAAACACTGCTTGTATGCGAGTACAGTACCCATGAAAAATTGTTTTTTTTTTCTTCCGAAATTTTTTGGTGTTTTTTACCACCGAAAATTGAAATTTTCAAACATTTGTGAGTAACAGATGGTCTTTAATTTTTTTTTTGAGATAAATTTGGTTCAAAAAATCAAAAATGTTTGAAAGAAAAAACAAAAAAAATTTTTGTCGTGGGTTACTGTACCCGCACATACGCACAAATGGTGTTTGCGGACAACAATCTTCCGGAGAATGAATTCAAAAACAGTTCCTCACTGTAAAACAGCTAAGCCTCACTGAAAAACTGCTAAGCCTCACTTTGTCTTCTTTTTTTTTCAATTTTTGAATTTTACACATCGAGAGTTGAATTTCTGACTGATAAGATGTCTTTTTCAAAATCTTATAATCTCTACCGAAAGTTTTTTTATTATGAAAAAATCGGATTTTGCGAGAATTTCTAAAAATTCCACGTCGTTTTCTCTTGCAATAATTGAAATAGAGAGAGACGCAAAGAAAAATACATTCCGAGAGAACTACAACATTGTTCTAACATATGTGCTCTATTGTTCCACACAAATCCATGGAAAAAGCTCTTTTTTTGATTTCTGAAAATCTTGCATTTTGGATTTATGCAATAGAGTCATTGAATCTCGGTACCGACAACACACGCGTCTCGCACACTGCCATCATTTGTGTGTGTGTGTTGGCCACGCCCACACTGCGTCTCGCTCTATTTCAATGATTGCCGATTCTCTTTTGTTTGATACGACGTGATTCTACCCAAAATAAAAATAAGTAAAAATTTTTTTTTGAAAAACCTAAATTTTTACTGTTTCAAAGCGTTGTTATAAATTTTGATTTTTCACGTGTTAATGTTGAGAGATTTGAAAACTTAAAATAAAAATCGTCTGCTCTACAGAACGTGTCAACCCCAACCCGTCAAGAGGCGACAACTCCAATTGTTGTCGAACGTGTCTATCATCAACAAGAGTATGGCGCTAACACCAACAACAACAACAACAATTTTGGAGCATTTGCGCCGATTGGACAACCCTCTGAATCTGAATATCAGTTGCCAGTTTTGAACGATTTGGCATCGTGTATTGAGAATTATTAGGCTTGCCGCTTCAATTTTTTTTTCTCGACTTTTTTTTTTGTCGCTCTCCTCGTCGTTTTTTCTCTAGAACAATACATTATTTGTAGCACAAGACTAGTTGTGTGTATTATTGCGAGATAAAGTTCTTCGTCTTTTGTTTTCTTCTTTGTTTTTTTTTTGAGTGGCGGGAAAAGTACAGTACCCCAAGTTTTTGTGAAAATGATTCATGAAATTTGAAAAATGTTTGAAACAGTAATTTTTTTTGTGAAAAATTAATTTTCGAATTTGGAGAATTATTGTTGCAAACAACTCACGGGAAAAAGCAAACATTTATAGAAAATTGAAAATCTTACTGTTTCAAAAAACTTTGAAAAGTATCTCATGTTTGTTTTTTGATGTTGGGACTATCTCTTTGAAAATAATGTTTTTAAAGTGGCGGAAAAGTACAGTACCCCCAAAAATTTGTGCGCAGAATAGGAGAACACTTTATAAAAAATTTTACAAAAATCTCAGAAAGAATGCTTCATGAAATTTGAAAAATGTTTGAAACAGTAAATTTTTGAAAAAATTTTTTGGAATTTTTTTGATTTTTTATTGCAAACAGTTCACGGAGAGAAACTTTGTGAAAATGGTTCTTGAAATTTGACAAATGTTTGAAACAGTAAATTTTTTCGAAAAATTAATTTTTGAAATTTTTACTGTTTTAAAAAACTTTGAAAAGAATGGCATGTTTTCTTTGCTGGATTTTGCAGATAGTTTTGATACGATTTTTTGAAACAAAAATGGTGGGAAAAAAAGATCATTGTTTTTCTGCGGTAGAAAAATATGAATACAATTTGAAACAGTAAGTTTTTGAGAAAATGGAGTTACACGAAAGTTTACTCGAAATTTCTGGTAAGTTTTTGAAAAGTTGTTTTTCAAATAAGATTATTTTCAAGCCTAACAGAAAGTTTACTGAAACGTTATCATGAGAAGTTCAAAAATTTATTCAAAACTTGAAATTTTGAATAAAATTTTTTAAAAATATATTTTTTGTAACCCAAAATCTGATGATTTTGGGATTTTTTTGTGGAAACCAATGAAACATTTTTTTTGGCAAAAAATTACTGTTTCAAGAAATCTTGAAGTTTTAAAACTTTAAATTTCAATAATTAACGCAAATTTTAATAATTAATGCAAATATATTTATTCAAATAATGTCAACGTTATTCAATGATTGTGGTTCTAGTTTTGCATTGACAGTTGCAAGAATAACAGCGAAGAAAATAGTGAAAACTAGGAAAAAACTCATGGTTTTTGATGATTTTTCTGACTTTGACACGAGCTTTTAAAGGCGCAAGTTATTGACTTTTCACACAGTTTATAATGTCTGAAAATAATTTGAAAATATTTGGCTGATGATTTTTTGAAGAACAAGAACTTTTTGAAAATAATGTGTCAACATTTGGGAAAAAAAAACAAAGTAAAGTTTGAAACAGTAGTTTTTTGAGAAATTGAAAAAAATATATATGTTTTTTTGAAAATTTTTGCAAAAAAGTTGACTGAAAAAATGTGAAACTTTGAAATTATTACTTTTCAGAAAAAATTACTGTTTGAGCTTTTTTTCTAAAGACCTTTGTGAATCTGTGGTGGGAAGGTACAAGAGGGAATTCAGTGTTTCGTTGTGAAAATATATGACCAAAACTTGAAACAGTAAATTTTTGAGATCGAAAATAAATTTTTTTTTTGACAGTTTTTGAATATAGGAGTCTGATGTGAGTTGGGAAGAGACAGAGAAAAATCGATCACTTTTCGAGAGGTTTTTATTTTATAGGGTACTGTAGAATCTATTAGATGTAGAGTTTTCCAGGGAGCAAATTTTAAGAAATTGCCTTTTTCCGAAAATTTTTCCAAGCACTGGTGAAAATGTGGCCGGAAAACTACAGTACTCAACTTTGGCCTGAATACACAGTCAAAGATCTTCGACAAAATGATTCATGAAATTTAAATAGTTTTTGAAACAGTAAATTTTTTTCAGAAAAAAAATCTTATTGCAAACAATTGACGGGATAAGGGGTATGTTTTGTGTGTTGTCTGCGTCTCCAAAAATGTTCTTGTCTCTAGTTTTGAATATATTTCAAAGTTGCTCAAACTTTGCTAAAATTTCAAAAAAAAATGTTTTTTTTTCTAAATTTATTTTTTTGAATTTCTCAAAAAATTACTGTTTCAAATTTTTCTTATAAAAAACACACAAAATTCCAATTTTAATAACTTTTTTTGTTCAGAAATTCTAGATTCCAATTCTCAAAAAGTTCTTGTTGTTCGAAAAATCATGTCAAAAAATTATCAGCCAAACATTTTCAAATTATTTTCAGACATTATAAACTGTGTGAAAATCATATAACTTGCGCCTTTAAAAGCTCGTGTCAAAATCAGAAAAATCATCAAAAATCATGAATTTTTTCCTAGTTTTCACTATTTTCGTCGCTGTTATTCTTGCAACTGCCAATGCTGAACCGAATTCAAAATCAAAAATTGAATAACTTTGAAATTATTTGAATAAAAATGCATTGACTTTTGTTCATCCATAATGAATTTGTTTATCAGAGCCCAAGGACTTTTGAAGTTTTTTGAAACAGTAAAAATTTTCAGCGTATTTGTCAATGCCTTTGTCATTGTCATTTGTTATTTTGTCAGTTGTCATTTTGTTTAATATTTGTCATGGCCGAACCAAACGAAAATTGAAAAAAAAAATGAAAAAGTGAAAAGTCCGGGCCGGCCTGGCCTCAATATTCGATAAATTTAACTTCTCAACTTTCTGGAGCTGTGAGAGTTCGGAAAAAAGTTTTGACAGGAAATAAGAAATTTTTGAAATTTTTTGTGGCTTCAAAATTTTGTACTGTTTACTGGTTTTTTTCAGAGTAAGATCGTGTCACTAATTCTTGGAAACTACGTTTGTCAATTATAAATATTTTGAAACAGTAAAAAAACACGTTTTTTCAGTATCAAAAATTCTTCGATTTCAAAAAACTCAACAAGTGTTATAGATGTCTAACATGCTACAAAAATATAGTTCCATGTTATAGAAAATTTGAAACAGTAATTTTTTGTTTTTTTTTTGACACTTTTCGAATAGGTCAACTTCTACTAGGCAAGGTGACGCTCATTGTGCATTTTTCACACATTTTGAGACAAACAACAACAACAACAAAAATATTCTCATTTGGGTCATTCTTGTGTTTTACATCCATCCTGGATGGTCGCTTTTTTTTGCTCTGTGTGATAATTTTTCGATTTTTTTCTGTCGGAAATAATAATTTAGGTTTCAAACGTCTCAATATTGAGTTTTATAGGTTTTCCCAGGCTCCGAGATAGGTACTGTAATTTTTAGAAGTTATAACTTACCGCATACAAAAATGGGCGTGGCTTAAGAAGTTGATTTTAATTTTAATGAAAACCTGTTCAATATGGGTCTCAAAAATCTCCAAAAACTTTGAAATTTACTTTAAGACCCTTCTCAGATCCTCAGAAGAAGTCTAACTCACCGCATACAAAAATGGGCGTGGCCTTGAGCGTCGATTTTAGGATACTTGGAAGCCTATTCATTATGAGTGTCAAAATTCCTGAAAAATTCTGAAATTAACTTCTAGACACTTCCCAGATTCTCAAAACCCGCCCAACTCATGGAACTCAAAAATCAGAGTGAAATTTTTGTGGTTTTTCATGAATTTTGCTCTCATGATCTGAGATATTTCGGTTTTTGCCTAAAAATAAATGAAAATTGGACCACCAATTTTTGAACACTATTTTATGAAAATTTTGAAACAGTAAAAATTTTCAAAAAATTTCAATTTCTAAAAACTCAACGTTTGACAAGTTTTCAAGTTATGGAATATCAGAAACAGTAATTTTTTTTGTTTTTTGACACTTTTCGAATAGGTCAACTTCTACTAGGCAAGGTGACGCTCATTGTGCATTTTGACACATTTTGGGACAAACAACAGCAACAACAAAATTATTCTCATTTGGGTCATTATTGTGTTTTACATCCATCTTGGATGGTCGCTTTTTTTCCTCTGTGTCATATTTTTTCGATTTTTCTTAAACTCTTTTTTTCAGAAAAATGCACTTCACCAATAACCACGTTAGCTCAAGTGGCTCGGATTTTGAAAAACCGAAAATGTCGTACTTGGAACAAGTAAAGGTTAGTACTTCTTTTTGAACCTATCTTCAAATCTAATTTTTGAAACAGTAAATTTTTCAAACTAAATATTTTTCAGATGATGCGTTACTACGATATCAAAGCCGATAGTTGGAAGACTGAAAAAGAAGAAAAAATGGAATTGGAACGAAAAAAATGTGCAAAATCGGAGAAAGAAGATGGACAACGTCAGAATTAGATTTTATTTCACATTTTTAATAAACTTTTTTTTTACAAATTCTACTGTTTTAGTACCATTTAACTTTTGATTTCGGTTCGGTATTGGCAGTTGCAAGAATAACAGCGACGAAAATGGTGAAAACTAGGAAAAAATTCATGGTTTTTGATGATTTTTCTGATTTTGACGCGGGCTTTTAAAGGCGCAAGTTATTGATTTTTCACACAGTTTATAATGTCTGAAAATAATTTGAAAATATTTGGAAAGAGACAGCATACAGATGAAATTAAGAAAATGGAATTTTGTGTTTTTTATAAGAAAAATTTGAAACAGTAATTTTTTGAGAAACTAAAAAAAAAAACATTTAAAAAAAACATTTTTTTTGATTATGTCGATGTTCTAGAAGAAATATAAAAAATACAATTTTGTGTTTCGTTATAAGAAAAATTTGAAACAGTAATTTTTTTAAAACAGTTAAAAAAACGAAAAATTTTTTTTCGTCAAATTTCCGCGAAAAATCGGGGCGTCACATTTTAGAACAGTCTGGAAAATATTTCACAAAAAAAATCATCCCATTTTTTGGGTTAGACTCGCGGCGGGAATGACTAAACACAAAAGGTGTAGAGACGCAGACGACACACAAAGTATACACTTTTGCCGTGAGTTGTTTGCAATAAGAATCAATGTTGGATTGTTAAATTGTTATTTTTCAGAAAATTACTGTTTCAAATAAACTTTAAATGATCTCAATATGAAATTAAATCCACTTTCTGACAACTACTTAACGAAAAAATGTCAAAATTCCAAGCAAGAAGATGGACAGCGTCAGAATTATTCAGTTTGACATTTTTAATAAACTTTTTTTTTACAAATTTGACTGTTTCAAAACAACTTGAATGTTCAACTCGAAGAATAAATTTTTTATTCAGTTAATTCTAATAAAATTTAGCATTATCTTGTGGTTTCTCTTGTGGTTCAGCATTGGCAGTTGCAAGAATAACAGCGACGAAAATAGTGAAAACTAGGAAAAAATTCATGATTTTTGATGATTTTTCTGATTTTGACACGATGTTTTAAAGGGGCAAGTTATAGAATTTTCACACAGTTTATAATGTTTGAAAATAATTTTAAAATATTTGGCTGATGATTTTTTGAACAACAAGAACTTTCAAAAAGTTTGTACAACATTTGAAACTTCAGAAAATAGGGATCGTTTGCGTTTCTGCTGTGAAAAATATAAGGAAAACTTGAAACAGTATTTTTTTTCAAAACGGTGAAAAAATTTTTTTTTAATTGACAAATTTCCGCGAAAAATTGGGGCGTCAGATTTTAGAACAGTCTGAAAAAATTAAAAAAAAATTCTGGGCTCTAAAATTCAGGACAAAGTACAGTACCCCGAGTTGTCAAGTAAATAATATTCCAGATGTTCAAAATTGATTACTGTAGATTTTCATAGTCACCGAATTGGGCACTGTAGTTCTCTACGCCTGGAAATGAGTGGAAGGACGCATCGCTCAACTGAACCGCATAAAAAAATGGGCGTGACCTAGAAAGTTGATCATTTAGTTTTTACGGAAACTTATTCAATATGGGTCTCCAAAATTTTCAAAAAATCTTAAAGTAACTTCTAGACACTTCCCAGGTCTTCGAAACCTGTCTAACTCACCGCACACAAAAATGGGCGTGACCTTGAGGGTCGATTTTGCCTCCGTGAAAACCTATCCAATATGGGTCTCAAAAATCTTCAAAAACTCTGAAACTAACTTCTAGACACTTCCCAGGTCTTCGAAACCTGTCTATCTCACAGAACGCAAAAATGAGAATCAAAATAGAATATTTATTACAATTTTCATCATAAAAATCACAGTTTGAAGACACTTTTGTTGGTTGTTAGTTGTTGTGAAACTTTTTGAAATCAGCAAAAAAACTAGAAAAGTGAAAAATGTTGTCATAGGCAGTTTTGATTTGAAAAGAGAGGAAGAGAAAATTATTAAAGGCACATAAAAAAAAAATGAAAAATGCAAAATAATGATATGTGAAATTCGGAGAAAAACGAACAAAAAATATGAATCGAGAGTGAACTGGATCGGACCCGATACAAACCCGAACAAATGAAAGAGAGAGAGAGAGAGAGAACAGAGAAAACAGAGAAAAATTGGGAGCCTAATGATGCTCGATAGCATTTTGATGATTGTTGGGTGTTGGTGAAGTTGGAGTTTTGACCGTGTTTTTGCGACGGAATGAGAATTTGCTCTGGAAATGGATTCAATGTGAACAACTTGGCAGAAAAATTCTGACATTATTTTCTGCTTGAAACAGTAAAAATTTGAAAATTAAATTTTTTTTGTTAATTTCGAAAATTTTCAGCTCAAAAATTGTTCGTTTTGTTGCAAAACTTGCGACCCAAAAAAAATTCGATAAAAAGTATTTACCGAAGAATTTAAAGGAACATCACCATTTCTCGATGAGAATTTTTCATCGTTGTGTTCCTTTAAGTTAGAGAAAAAATGTTTCGAAAATTTCCAGCTCGAAAAATTGTTTTTTTTTTGTTGAAAAAATTTTGACGTTCAAAAGAAAAAATATCGAGAATTATTTTCAGCTTGAAACAGTAAAAATATGAGAAAAATGTTTTTTTTGTTAATTTCGAAAACTTCCAGCTCAAAAAATGTTATGTTGAAAAAATTTCAAAAATTTAAAGGAACATCAAAACTTCTCAGAAAAAAACTTCATTGAAAACCACAACACCCTTCGAACAAAAATTTTGGCATTATTTTCAGCTTGAAATTTTTGAAAACGAAAATTTTTCCAAATTTTTTTTGCTTTTCAAGAAATTATGCGACGTCCTAAAGAAATGTGAAAAGAAAAAAATGTGAACGAGTTTAAAGGAACATCACAATTTATAAAATTTATAAACGTTTTTTGCTCATTTTTTTGTAAAACTCTGAAATTAATGAAACGTCAACAAAATTCGAAAGTTATTATCTGCTTGAAACAGTAAAAATTTGAAATCGAAACTATTTTATGTTTTGAAAATTTCTTTTGTTGCAAAACTTAGAAGACCAAAACTATTGAAGCAATTTAAAGGAACATTATATTTAATTCACGCAAAAGTAAAAATAGAATCGATGAGAGATTTACCCTCGAGAGAGACGCAGAGAAACAAAAAAAATGCGCATCAAAAACTATCAAGTGAGAGTGGTCTAGTTCCATTGGAAACGCAGACATAGCTAAACCACACACAAAGTATAGCGCCTCGCTTCCCGTGAAATGTCGGTCACATGGTTGAATGACCTTTTGGGAATGTTTCCAAATCAATCAATTTGGAGAGAGAGAGAGAGAGAGAGAGAGAGAAAACGCGCTCTAATGATAATTTAAAAGGTTGTGGTTTCTCAAATATTTTTCTGGATAAAAAATTTTTTCAAAAAATCAAGAGTCACAAAAAATTGTATTCCTATTGTTTTCTTCTTGAAACAGTAAATTTTTGTAAATTTAAATTGAATTTTTTTTCGAAAAAGAAGGTAAAAGTTTGTGAAAAAAATGCTTCGAAAAAACTTTGACTAGTTTTTTCAGGAAAAAATTATTTTTTTTTCTGGTTTTGGTCGAATTTTTTAGCCCACCTTAAAAGAAGACTTTTCTTTGAGCGAGTGTCGATTTGAAGAGGGTCGACTCGTCTTGTTACTCTCGACCTCCTCACTATCCTCCTTATCATAAATTCGATATTCGGGATTACACATATACCAATGTAGCATAACATCATACAAATACTTGTACTCATCCTTCATATCGATCATTTGCGGTCGATTGATGCGCATCATTTTGACCGCATGAAATACGTCAACCTCGTGATCGATGTCCATTTGATCGATGCATATGTTGGCGCCGATGTAGACACCGACACGCGATACACCGTTGCTGCAAAGATAATGGATGGCTGTGTGGCAAAATGAGGGACCACAAAAATATTTTTAGTTTTTTGTGGAAAAAATTGAGAAAAATTATCAATATTGATTAAAAAAAACTTTCGAGATTTCAAAAAATTTGAAATTTTTTTTTTAAACTGTTTTTTTAACAAGTGTTTTTTTTAGAAAATTTCAGTTTTTTTTTTTGGTAAAATTAGAACGAAAAAGTTTTTTTTTTGTGGAAAAAATTATGATTCTTGATTTAAGAAAAAATTTGAAAAAAAATATTTTTTTTGAATTTAAAGTTTTTTTTTTTTTGAAATTAATAAATTGAGTAGATTTACGGGAGGTTCAAAGGAACAGGTGTTGGTGCGCTGCGGGTCTCGAAGCGCCAACATGTGTGTCGCGCATTTCTGAGCGTGGAAATTTCACTTTTTTGTTTTTCCGGTTAAGGAACGTCCGTTTTAGACATTGAAAAGGTGAAGTTGAAGCTGGAGAGCAGTGAACGGATTTTTCGATAGAATAAGATTTGAATTACAGATGAGCGCCGCCCAAATGACGCCAGAAATGCTGAAAGAGACCGTCATGGAGCTTTTGAGGCCGGAGTTATTAGGAATTCTGAAAGCGAACGAGAAACTCCCAATCGAACAACCTCCGGTTTTGTCGCAAAAAGGATTACAGTTACAAGCCGCATTCAACACGAACATCATCAACATTTTGGCAAAAATTGGAGGAAACGCGAATCCGAACGAGGTGGCCAAAGAAGCAATTGCAGCTCTTCGAAAGAGAAACGCTGAACTTCAAATCGCGGATGCCAATCCGGACGGGTTTAAAATGGTCGAAAAGTTTAACGCTATTTCGGCGATTTCGAACAACAATACGGATCCTCAATCGCTGCTTCTCCTCTCACAAATTCTACAACCATCAACGTCGAGCGAAAGGAAAGCTCCAAGATCAGCACCGTCTCACGCGTCTCGCTTCGCGCCCTTTCCACGCAGGGAGTCGGTCGGCCGTCAGCCCGACTCCCGTAGAGAAATCGACGATCTCCGAAATCAAATCGAAGCCATTAAAAGAACGAGAGGCAGCGATCTGGCGACAATTCGCAAAGATGTGCGATGTTTCCGCTGCAACGCGGTCGGACACTACGCAACAAACTGCCAACAATCCCGACTTTAAAGGTGAGGTTTCAGAAGCGTTTCCAGAAAGATTGAGAAACCGAAAAGAGTTTTGGTCAACTTTGCCATATAACGAGTGGTCGCTAGCAGTCGTCACAGAAGGGGCAACAATCGAGTTTACGGAAGAAGTTCCGTACATAACACCGCAAGGCCCTAGAAACTCAGTTTACAATCATCGGAATTTTGTAGAAAAAGAAGTCGAAAAAATGCTCACCAACAACGTTATCGAAATCACAAAAACTCCGCCTCGAGTGATCTCCCCTCTGCACGTTGCAATGAACGGTGAGAAAGAACGCCTCATCCTGGACCTGAGTTGTCTGAACAAATACATTAAAGCCGATCCGTTCAAATTAGAAAATTGGAAAACAGTGTGGCCGTTTTTAGAAAGAGCAAAATTCGCAATGACTTTCGATTTTAGATCAGGCTATTATCACGTGCCGATACACAAAAATTACAAAACCTTTTTAGGATTTTCTCTTTCTTCTCCACCCCAGGAGCCATATTTTGTTTATAATTGCCTGCCTTTCGGACAAAAATCTGCTCCTTTGATTTTTACAAAACTTTTCAAACCGCTGATAGCAAAATGGAGATCAGAAGGCATAAACATTTTTTTGTACCTAGACGACGGGCTTATCTTAGCGGATTCGATCGAATCCGGGAGAAAAGCCAGCGACACAGTGAGAAAAGACCTGATTAGAGCCGGCATAGTTTTAGCAGAAGAAAAATGTAGATGGGCTCCGAGTCCGGAGATACGTTGGCTAGGGTACTGTGCCCGTTTTCCGAGTCGTGGACTCGAGGTTTCAGAAGAAAGACTCCTAGCTGCTCTGAGCAGACTGGAAAGGCTACGTAATGTTCAGACTCCTACGGTCCTGGACCGGCAAAAATTCGTAGGTTCCTTGTCCTCAATGAACGTGATTTTAGGTCACGACGGAGTTTTCTACACGCGACACACCAGTCATCAGATCGCTCGGGCTCAAAACGGCGTCGAAATCGCGCAAAAAACCGAAGGTGAGAAAAAAGAATGGGAATTTTGGGCGCAAAACCTAGTTCGACTCGCAAGAAAAACCTGGTCGGAGGAACTTTGGGAACCTAAATACAACATTTTTACTGACGCGTCGGAGGTCGGCGTCGGAGCGGTCTTGAAGTCTCCTAACGGCGAACGACTCTCGTCCGCATCAGAAACTTTTTACGAATCTTTCAAAAATCATTCTAGCACGGCTCGGGAACTAGAAGCAATTCTATTCGCCGTAAAAATTTTTGGTGGAAAAATAAAAAACTCCAAGTTCGAAATCTTCACCGATAACCAGTCGGCAGTAATTATTCTGCGAAAGGGCTCAATGGTCCCCGAGTTACAGAATATAGCTTCAGAAATTAGGTCGAGGGTCGAAACCATGTTAGCGAAGTTTCAGATTAGTTGGGTTCCTAGAGAGGAAAATAAGGAAGCCGACGAAGAAAGCAGAAAAATAGATTTTGACGACTGGCAGATAAACAACCACATTTTCAGGGAATGCGCAGCCAGATGGGGGAGAGTTACATGGGATTGGTTTGCCGACGAGACGAACGCAAAATGCGCGAAGTTCTTCAGCAAACGAGGATGTGCCGGTTCCGCAGGAGCCAACGCTTTCGAACAGCACAATTTCACACGGATCACTACACTCGATTTTTCTTGGTGGGTTCCGCCACCAAATCTGGTGCCAAAATTGATTCAAATAATCCAAAAATTCGGGTTCAAGGGTATCCTAGTCACGCCTTTATGGCCCTCACACTGTTCGTTCCAAGCACTAGTGAACAACAAAGGCAATTTTATTCCTGAAATTCAAGATCATTTTATCATAGACAAATTTTCCGAGATCCTAGTGCCGGGACCAGGGTCGTCGAGAGGCTCAATTTTCAATCAAAGTCGCGCAAAATCCAAGTTCATAGCCTGTAAAATAGACGCTTCCATTTCTCTTTAAATCCTTTTCCTTTCTTACCGAATAAACAATCACACCTACACCTGTTCCAACAAACCGACAGGAAATCGGAATTATTCCGACGAAGGAGGAATAATTGAGTAGATTTACGGGAGGTTCAAAGGAACAGGTGTTGGTGCGCTGCGGGTCTCGAAGCGCCAACATGTGTGTCGCGCATTTCTGAGCGTGGAAATTTCACTTTTTTTGTTTTTCCGGCCACGCCCACCCACCCGTCGGTTAAAAGAATACGCGAAAACTCGTAAAACGTGTACATTAGAATCTTTCAGAAGGACAGCGCCAAGTGAAATTCGAAAATATCGCAAAAATAGTTGAAGAAAGAAACCTTCCGACAAATTGGCTTTCGTGCATCGCAAGCGCGTTAGAAAGCTCAAGAGCTTTCACGACGACAGGCGCTTATCAAAAATCAATCGAATCGAGAAAGAAATGGTTAGAAAACTTCGACATCCCGCCGTCGGAAGAAGCCTTTCTTCTATTTTTGTCGGAAAGATCGCAACGAGTTGGAGCGTCGGCGCTGGCGATCGACGTGGCAGCCTTCAAAGCAGCCAACGTGGTTATCGATCCAATAACCAACTCATTCCTGACCGATCTGATAAAAGCTAGAAGAAGATCCGAAGGAGAATTGAGAGATCTTCCGCCATTGATGACAAGAGGTAAGCCAAAAAAAGTAAAGTCAGGAGGACAAGAATCTCCTGCTTGAAAAATGGACATGTTTTTTGTTTCAGGGGATCTTGAAAAAGTTATCGGAACCTTAACGTCAAACTTGTCACCAAAAGAGGAAAGAGATGTTCTAATTATTTGGCTTTCTTGGGTGGGGCTCTTGAGAGCCAGTGAGGTAGCCGAGTTGAACTGGTCCGATTTGGCAATGGACGGGAGCGGCTTGTCGATCCACGTGAGAAAAGCAAAAAACGATCAATGTGGACTGGGCAGAAGAACATATACAGACGAAGCTCCTTCTTCGAATTTGATCTGCCAACTTCTACGATTCAAATTGAAGACAAGATCAAGCGAATCCGACCCGGTTTTCAAAAACCTCAACAATAATCAAAGGATGTCGCCATCGTCCATTTCGACAGCGGCCAAAAGAGCCTTGGAAAAAGAGTTGCCGGGAAACGCGTACACGCATCACTCGATCAGGAGAAGCGCGGCCAACCATCTCCTGAGATCCGGCGTCAGTCTCGACCAAGTACGAGCAAGGGGAAGGTGGAGATCAGAAGCCGGGTTATTGAGATACATTCAGGATTCAGAAGGATCTCAAGGGATTACAGGTGAATGAATAAACTAGCTCCAGACTAACTTTCCCCCCCTAAACCTTTCAGGAAAAGAAATCAACTTCAAATCAATTGTTTCCACAACCACAATTCCCCAATCAGCCACAATCGCCGAAGCGGCTCAACTATCAAAATTCGACTCCAAAATATCGCTCGATCCTTCCTGCCCCGTAGTCCCACCGCCTCCAACAACGTCTCCATCTTCATAACGTATCCATTACGGACCGTAAATTGTTTCCAAATTTGTCCCCACACTATTTTATCGCCTTCGTCCCCACACTATTTTATCGCCTTTGTCCCCACACTATTTTATCGCCTTTGTCCCCACACTATTTTATCCTTTTATCCGTCGTTTTCCTCAAGTTGCTCATTGTCACCGGTAAATCTGTACTATGAAACAGTAGAATATATTTCTGTAATTATTCGCTCTTAGGGCACCTTTATTTTATCTGATCTCTATTATCTTGTCGTTGACGTTCCTTTCTTACCGAATAAACAATCACACCCCTTTCTTACCGAATAAACAATCACACCTACACCTGTTCCAACAAACCGACAGGAAATCGGAATTATTCCGACGAAGGAGGAATAATAGTTATTTTTGGTTTTGTGTTTTGTTACTGAAAAATTTCAGCGATTTTTCCTAATTTATTGAGTTTTTTTTTCAGAAAAAAACCGATTTTCTTTAATTTTCGATTTCTTTCTCAAATAATTTTTTAAAAAGATGTTTTTTCGAGATTTTTCCTAATTTTTAGCTTTTTTGTCGAAAAAGTCTAAGAAAAAAATTTTAAAAATGTTTTCGGATATTTTTCTAATTTTTTTTTCAAACTTTCAGTTTTTTCTTAGACATTTGTTTACACATTTTTCTATCACGCTCTCCTCTTTTCGCATTATCTCTCACATGTTATTGGTGCGACACTCCGTTTTGCCTCTTGTTTAGCGCAAGTGTAAAAGCGGAGTGTCGTAAATAAGGTGCAAAAATTCAAACTAAAACTCACTGTGACATGACAATGGTTGGCTTGGTCTCGGGACGATCAGGCGCGCGTTTTCGCCAACTTCGTGCCATTTTGATGACATCGATGAGACCGGTTGTTGAGAGAGGCACTTTGTTTTCGATTGGCCACATTCGCACCTGAGAAAATTGAAAATTTTTGGAAGTATTTCGATAACAAAAATTGCTATTTATTTTATGCTTGAAACAATAAAAATTTTAAAATTTTTGCATTTCTAAAAAAAGCAAAGTGTAGACGAAATATAAGAAATTATTGAAACAGTAAATTTTTCAGAAAAAAATATAGAAATTATGGGAATAGCTCAAAAACTGAAACGTTTCTAACAAAATTTTACTTATCTCATCGTTGAAACAGTAAAAAATTGAAAAAATAAATCAATAAAGTTAAAATAATTTTAGTGGTCATTTTTTTCTAATCTTTTATTTTTGATGAAGTATTGGATTTCTAAATATTTTTGAAACAGTGAAAAATTGTAACTAAAAATTAGAATTTTTGTTCAAAGTTTTGCAAGCCAAAAAATTTAAATTTTTGAAAAAATTAAAGCAACTCAGACAACTTTTCATTGAGACAACTTTTCATTCAATTTCTTTCGGAGTATTTTTGAAACAGTGAAAAATTGTAACTAAAAATTAGAATTTTTGTTCAAAGTTTTGCAAGCCAAAAAATTTAAATTTTTGAAAAAATTGAAGCAACTCAGACAACTTTTCATTGAGACAACTTTTCATTCAATTTCATTCGGAGTATTTTTGAAACAACACCGTTTTTTTTTCGAAAAATTCTCAATATTTTTCAGGTTCAAGTTTACCCAATTTATGCGATGTGCAAAGTAAAAAACGGGCAAAAAATTGGCAAAAAGGAAAAATCGAAAAAAAAAACTGTATTTTTTTCAAGAAATATGAAATTCTGCATGTTGGAACATGACTTTCTTTCAATTTTACACACTTTGACACAATTATTTTTTAACAAAAATGATTCATTTCGCCAAAATCCCGGAAAGTCACTTTTACTTTGCACGATATTTTTGCAGATTTTTGCAGATTTTTTGCCTTTTTTCTTACTTTGCACATCGCATCAAGAGCATGTAATATTTTTTAATGTCACTTCCAATTTTCAAAAGTTTATTGAAACAGTAAATTTTTTTAAAGAAAAAAGGCAAACTAAAACACTTCTAACACCTTGGAATTTATCTAATTTCTGAAACAGTAAAAATTTTCAAATTTCAAAACGTGAAATTTTTGATTTCCAAAAAATTTAACATTTTTCTTGATTTTTCTAATTTTTTTAAACATTTTTTTTTGATGTATCTAATTTTTCAAAGTTACAGTGCTGGCCAAAAAGGTTGTCGCAAACAGTTTTTTGAGAATAAACTTTTTAATATATAGTTATCCGAATGACTCAAGATTTTTAGGCACTTGTTAAAATCTACTCTGATACTGTTTCACAACATGTCAAAAAATCTTGAGTCATTTGGATAACTATAAAAAAAGTTGTTCTCAAAAAACAGTTTGCGACAACCTTTTTAGCCATTCACGAATCGCTACCACACGGTTACTGTAGATTGAAATTTGAGCAGTGAAATATCCAGAACAAAATTCTTCAAAAGTGTGACAAAAATATTTTTAGACTTTTTTCACACGTAGAATCTGATGCTGATATCAAACAACGCTGAAAATCACTTCTGAACCGAGTTTACATAAAGATTATCAATAGAGCGCGTGGTACCGATTTGTGAATGGCTAATATAAATCGAAATCCGAGTACAGCACATCAGAAAAACAACTATGTATTATGAAAATATATTGAAACAGTAAATTTTTGAAAAATAAAAAACACAATTTTTCCTTTTTTTCTGTCATAATTTTGTGTGTCGTTGGCTCCGCCCACTTTTATGTCTCAAAATGTATTTTCACCACTTCTCTGCGTCTCATACTATCTCAAAATTTGCCGCTTTTCGTTGTTTTTAGGGAAAACTTTGGTTGAGCGAAGAGAGAGACAGAGACGCAGAGAAAAATAATAGAGAAAATGGGCAACACCGTCATTGCATAGATTAGGCTCCGCCCATAACTCTGCATCTTTTGCAACCCGGCGCACTTTTTTTGCAGTTGGATCGCACAGTTTTTTTGGTGAATCATCAAACAGTACTGTTTTTTGAACAAAAATTTGTTTCATCAAAACTTTTTGAAGTTGTGGCTTAAAATCGAAATCCGCTTAAAAATGAGTTTGAAACAGTAATAATTTTAGAAAAAAAATTTCAAAAAAATTTTGATATCCCAAAACTTGCCGCTTTTCATTGTTTTTAGATGAATTTTTTTGAGCGGAGAGAGAGAGAGAGAAGAGACGCAGAGAAAAATAATGGAGAAAATGGGCAACCCCGTCATTGCATAGATTAGGCTCCGCCCATAGCTCTGTCTCTTTTGCAACCCTGGCGAAAAAAATTTTTTTGTCAAAAATTTCGAAAATCTATCTGGCTCTCAAAGTCATCAAACAGTACTAATTTTTGAACAAAAATTTGAATATCAAAAATTTTTCAAATTGTGGCTTAAAATTGATATCCGCTTAAAAATGAGTTTGAAACAGTAATAATTTTAGAAAAATTTTTTTTTCAAAAAAATTTTGAAAATCCATCTGGCTCATTTTTTTCCCAAAAATTTTCCAAAAAATCTCAAACCTGAATAACACAACATATTCGAACTTCGGCATCGATTTGTTGATTCTGCGAACCGCTGGCCATAATATCACTGATCATGAACGTCTGCAAAAAAATCAAAATTTCTCCCAGAAAACATCGATTTTTCAGTTAGTTTTACATTCGCCAGAAAACCACATGTCAGACACGAGAAGCGGGTGACAAGAAAAATCGGGGTTTGAGAAGAAGTTTTTGGGGAAATTTGTTAAAATGGAAGTTTTTTTGAAAAATGGACCAATTTTTGAATTTGTTTGGTCGTCTCTTTTTGCAAATCCGCTTTTTCTCGACGAATATTTAGGAGACGTTTGATGTCAGCTGCACCTTTCTGCAAAAAAAAACAACGAGGACAATGTGAAAACGACAAAGTGACAAGGACAAGGACGATGAATTTTGGATTTTTTGAAGATTTGAGAATTGTGCCAAAGTCTGGGCTGAGATTCTTATGTTTTCGGGCCGGTTTGAAATTTTATCGGCCTGAAATTTGGTAAAAACTGAATTCTTTTCTAACAATTTTTGAATTTGAGATTTGAATTTTTGAGGTCACGTTTTTAAAAAAATTTTATCAGGTCTGAAATTTGGGTTTCGGGTGGCAAAAAGTTGAAATTTTTTCTGAAAATTTTTTTGAGCCTTTAAATTTTCAGGTGACGTTTCAAAAAAATTTTATTCGGTCCGAAATTCGGGTTTTGAGCTGGCTGAAAAATTGAATTTTTTTTTTGAAAAATTTTTTTCCGCGAGTTTTTTTTGGCCTGAAATTCGGTTTTCGAGATGGCTAAAATGATTTGAGCCAAGTTTTTTTTTTGAAAATTTTTTATTTGTTTCAGAAAATTTTTTGGCCTGAAACTTGGTAGCCAATTAGGCTTCGGGCTGACCCAGAAAATTTTGAAAATTTTCTGAAAAATTTTTTTTCCGCGATTTTTTAGAGCTTATCTTTTAAATTTTTTTTTCACGTTTTTTTCTTCAAAAATTCTTTTTCGAGAAATTTTTAGACCGAAAACTTGGTTTTTTGCTCTCCTAAAAAATTTTTCAGATAGTTTTTTTCTGTACAAATTTTCAAACTGGTCCCGTTTTTCTGAAATTATAAAAAAATTTTTCCAAATTTTTTTTTCAGAAAAAAATTTTTGGCAAAAATGTGAATAGTAAACTGGTTTTTGAGGGGGACTCAAAATTTCTGAAAAATTGTTTTTTTTGCAAAATTTTCATAATTTGGGCTTTGAAAGTCTTTTTTCCACAAAATTTCATTCCGCCTGGCCCAGTTTTTTCAGACCGGCCCGAAAAAATCTAGTCCCGGTCCAACTTGGCCGTTCATAAGTTCCCCCACCAGGTTCAACACTGCAAGCTTTCCTTCGATGAAAAACTCATCGAAAAACTCAAAAAAAAGCTCACGAAAAAAAAATTGATAGAAGAGAAAAAGCCAACAAAAAACTGATGATGGTTATTGTTTTTTCTTTGTTGTTGTTAACCCAAAATATCAATCAATTCTCTATTCAACTCACTAATTTCGACACCCCCTTACCCTCAGGGTCGACCTTCATTGGTGGAACCTGGTGGGGCTGCAATAAAGTACGTGAGAAAAAAAAAGAAAAAAATTTGTGACGACAAGAGGAATCGAACCAAAACGCTATGACTTATAGACGCGCGCGTACACCACTACACCAAGAGGACATGTTTTTGAATTAACTGAGATATTGAAGATAAAGCGGGGGGACAAAGGAGAAGACAAAGATAACGAGGAGAGCGCAAGAAAAATGACCTCTCGATACGGATCCAAATCTTTTGATTTTCTCCGTTTCAGCGCAGATTTTCGGGGCATTGCATGATCATCGTCTTCAATGTACAAAATCGCGGCCTCATCATCATCATAGTTTTCTTCGTCTTCGTCTTTCGAAGCGAATCGACCGCGATATTCGGGTTTGAAGCGGAACGATTGGCCCGGCGCCACATCGGGACGCTCTTGATAACCGGGAACGCCTTTTAGCGTGGGAATTTTGGCGGCGGGGCGCGCGTTTGGCGGGTCAATCTGTGCCGGGTTTTTTATGGGGTAGGGGAAGGAGAAGTTTTGCTGTTGAGATTTTTAATGCGAACAAGTTCCGGGTTAGGCAAACTGTCAGAATTATATAATAGAATCATTTTGAGGAAATCAAAGTTTATAGAATTTTTGAAACATTTTTTCCGGATTACATTGAAGAACAAAAATTAGAAATATTTCACATAAACACCTTTAACTTTTCGTTGAAACAGTAAATTTTTAAAAAAAATACAAATTTTAAAAAATACGGTTTTTAATTCTAGCAATGAGAGGAAACACTTGATAAAAACATTTGCACAAGAACATTTTTCATTTTTCCATGAAACAGTATTTTTTGAAGAAAATGTTTTTTTGAGAAACTTTGCTCCAATGATAAAAAAGTTCAAAATTGAATTTCTTACACATGGACATTTTAAACTTTTCATTGAAACAGTAAATTTTTGAAAAAAAAATATTGAACACATCTAACCAGTTTACTATCAAAGTGGGCGGGGCCAACAATACACAACATTATGGCAGTGTGCATAAGCCGAGAAATGTTTGCATCGACTTTTTTCGGATAATTAGAAAAAAAAACCAAAAATTTTTGAGTGAGAAAGTGTCATTATCGTTGAAAGAGAACTACTAAAGTTAAAACATGACGTTTGATTTCAATTAACTTTTGAAACAGTAAACATTTTCAAATATGTTTAGGAAGTTTTTAAATTTTTCAAAATTTTTAAAGGATCTTCAAATCTGATAAAAACTATTTTGAAATATTCAAAGTTCCAGGAGAAAAAAAATGTTTTACAAACGTGAAACGTGGCATAACCAGGCACTGTAGAATTTTCGCATTTCGTACTTTTTCCAAGTGAAATTTCACATGTTCCTTTAACAAAAATCTACTGTATTTAGCCCCGCCAATTTGGTTTTCTAGGCCATACTTTTTTCTTACTCAACATCGCACGGCATTTCATGAATTACAGTTTTTCGAGCATAAACATTTTTAAGTTTTTGTTGAAACAGTAAATTTTTGAAAATAATTTTTTTTGAAAAAAATTGAAATTTTTGTGAACGAAACTCGGAAATTGTTTGCAATAACTTTTTCCACATTTTTTGAAACAATAAAAATTTCAAGAAATTTATCGAACAAAATCTTTATCAAGATGTGGAAAAACTTCATCGCCTATAAAATTTTTTTGAAACAGGAATTTTTTGAATTTTTTTTTTTTTGAAAAAAATAAGTTGAAAATTCTTTTCGATTTATCAATGAGTGTGAGGACCAAAGACACACAAAAAGATATCAGTGAGCATAACCCGGATATTGTTTGCATTAACTTTTTTTTTCGACGTAGGCGAAATGATTTGAAACTTTGAACAATTTTTGAAACAGTAAAAATTTTCAAAAATTTGTACTTTTCTCCTCCCCTCCCCTCTCCAAAAAAATACAAACACAAAAAAAATAGAGTCCAGAAAATACAACAAAAAGAAGCAAAAAATTAAAGCAAAAAAAGTGTGTCTGAAAAAAAGTGAGAAAAAAACTAACCCTTTTCATAATTTTGACCATGTGTGAAGTCATTGCCGGATATTGATGATAGTTCATGATTTCGACAATAAATGGACCATAGTTGGCTTTTCCTTTGTTGTGGATAAATGTTGGAAAGTGCTGGAAAATTCGAAGTTTTTAGATGTAGAACACGTAGCAAAAGGGGCGGAGCTAACACCCTTGTAAGTACAGTATACTTTTGTTAAAGGAACATTCAGAAAAGCTGTGAATTTTTTGGGGTTTTTTTGCCGGGAACGAAAAGTGAAATTTAGAAAAAAAATTTTGCCAAAAATTTTGGGAAAATTTTCAAAAATAAACTCGGAAAAAAATCCGTGGGGAAAAATCTTCGAAATTAATTTTTTCGGGAAAAATTTCTACGAGAAACAAATTTCCACTAATTTTTGTCAGAAAAATGATGATACAAAACCAGAGAAAATTTTCTTTAGAAAAAGTAATTTTTTCTCTGCGTCTCTCTCACACAACTATTTCTCTCGGGTTACTGTAGCCTCACAAACAGTGTTTGCACACGACGTTCGTCGTGAGACTGAGTTCAAAATTTTTTTTTGAATTTCCCACACTCACAAGTTTTGCAATATTAGCGCACAGTTTTTTGCCTAGAATTGAATGTTTGCATTGTTTTCTCTGTCAAAATGTGTGCCGCAAAAGTGCAAAAACTAAACCCCGCCCACTTTCACTCATTTTTTCTTGGAAATACGTGGTGACCTCTTTTTTTTTTCGTATGTGCATTGAAAGTTGAAGTGTTCAATTTTGGGATTTTGATTTTTTCCCTGCGTCTCTCACACACAACTTTTTGTCATGGGTTACTGTAGCCGCACACACACACACACAAACGGTGTTTGCACAAAAAGTTCGAGATCAAAAATTGTTTTTTTTTGTATTTTTTTCGTATGTTGAAGTTTTCAATATTGGGAAGTTGATGTTTTCTCTACGTCTCTCCCCTCTCTAACTCACCCTCTGATTTCCCTGATTACTCAAATTGACAACCGTATGACAAGCGTGATCATAGACGAGCGTCCAAAACGAATCTACAGTACTCTGTTTCGGCCACTCGGTCACAATAAACTCGGCTTTTCTGGTGAAACCATCCACTTCGACGGCGTTTATATAGGTGTAGTCTTTTGATTCGCCGTGAAGAGTTTGGAGGTATGGACGAGCGTGGTCAGCTGCAAAAAAATCGTTTTTTTTTGTTGGTAAACCTAAAAAAGAGAATCGAAGAATATTTCTGACAGGGCTGCCGGAGTGGGGGTAAAGTGGGCTCCATATAGAAAACTAGAAAAAAGCCCAGCCCACCCCAGCCCACTACAAAAAAATACAGGAAAAAGTGGAGTGGGCTGGATTATCCCACCTGGGAACAATTTGTTTCTTTGTTTCTCTACCGTCTCTGACCTATTGGGCATCTCTCGTTTTCTTCTTTTTTCATTTCTAGTTTTTCTTCACCTTTTATGAAAAACAAAGCCCACCTGGGCCTCCATGGAATATTCTACTTTTCAATGGGAATTACCAAGTGGGCATTATAGGCCACTTTTCCCACTTACAGATGGGCTGCTCACCTGGAACCCACCCCATTCCGGCAGCCCTGATTTCTGAGAACAACTAAAATTTTCGTTTCTTGGAAACTTTGAACCTACATTGAAACAGTAAACTTCTTTAGGCCGTACTATCTGACTTGGAATATTGAAAAGTAAATTTCTATAAAATTTATGAAAACTTTGAAACAGTAAATTTTTCAATGTTTGAAAATTTTTCATTTATTTGAATTTTTTTACTGTTTCAACAATGTTCCAAAAGTCGTGAGTTTTTCTGAAATTCTATTTCCACGAACTATTGTTCTTCTAGCCAACTAATCTAAAGTGAAAATGATCTATAACTATCAAAACAGTGAATATTTGAAATTTCTGATGGTTGGCCCAATAATTGAAAAAAAAAAAAACATTCCGGAAGTTTATAGAAACTTTTAAACAGTAATTTTTTCAATTTTTGAAAATTCCAGAGAAGATTTTCTTTTAAATTAGATCAGTTAAAAACGATGCGCCAAGAGAAAAATTGAGTTTTTAGAAAAATCTGTAAATTTTTATTTAAAAAAAAACTTTCTCAGTTTCAATAGAGTTATAAAAGAAACTGAAATATATGAAAATTTTGAAACAGTAATTTTTTCAATGTTCAAAAACTTCAGAACCAGAAAAATCCATATATGTTATTTTTGAAGAGCAAAAATATAAAGATAGTTTTCTCAAAAAAAAATTCAAAAAATTTTATTCACAGACCTGGTCAACCCGGAAACCTGAAAACCAAGAAAAATAAAAATTTTGAGCTGGAAAATTTCAAAATTTCCACCTGTCGCTCATCTTTTTTTTTGTCGACAACACCGTGACGCACTTTTGCAGACAGTTTCATTGACACAACAGCAAATCAAAGGCTAACCGGAAAATTAAAACTTATAGAAGTTTTGAAACAGTAAATTTTTGCAGTAAAAAATTAACTTAAAAAAAAACATTTTTTTCCGGAATTTTTGTTACTGTTTCAACAAAGTTATGAGAACAATGAGTTTTTTGTTTCACAATTTTAGTTCCATTTTTAGAGTTACCAATTTAACCAGAGTTACAAAAAATGAAAAAATATCAACATGGCATTATGCGGCGTCCAAAATCACAACCTGCACATCTAACTCAATTTTTTTTTCGAAAAGAATGTTCTAGAACGGGAAAAATGGTGAGTTAGATGTGCAGGTTGTGCTACAAGTAAATTTTTCATGAAAAACGTTGTGTCCCTTTAAATAATTACTGTGTTTGTTTTTTTCGAAGTTGGACGCGATTTTTCTCTCTTTTTTGGTTTTTTTTTGGTTTTGGACGCCGCATTAGATAGAGATGTGTTAATCAAGGCTAACTCAAAAAATTGAAATTTATGAAAATTTTGAAACAGTAATTTTTTCAGTTTTCAAAAATTACAAAGTTGAAAATTTTTACTGTTTCAACAATTTTCAAAAAACTTAGCGTTTGTTTCGTTTCATAAAAAAAACTGAGAACTTTCACGGAAAAGTAGGAAAATTTTGAAAAAGTAATTTTTCAAAACAATTTTTTGATTTTTTTTCATTATTTGAAGAAAACTATCTTGATTATTTGCTCATGTGCGCTCTACCGAAACTATGTCACTTAAATACATCAATTGAATGGCCAACTTCATAAAATTAGGACTTATGGAAGTTTTGAAACAGTAAATTTTTGTATTTCTCACAGGTCGGAAAAATAAAATGTTTTTTTCTGCATTTTTCACTGTTTCAACAAGTTTATATAATTTTGAGTTTTTCTAAAATTTTGATGGGCTGACTAAACTCAAAAAAAAATCGAAACTAATGAAATTTTTCACTGTTTCAACAATTTTTCAAAAGAAATCCGAAATCCTATAAAGACAGTTTGTCATCTGAAAATTACATCAATTTAAAAAAAAATTTTAAAAAAAAACGCGCCACCTGGGAATCGAACCCGTGTGCAAAACAGGATTCTGAAACCAACACACAGCCACTAGGCCACAAGCGCCGACAAAAGTTTGCTTCAACTTTTCCATGATAAGAAAATGTAAAAAACCTACGCGGCACAACCATAACATCTCGATTCTTGCCACGATTCTCCAATCGATGTCCACCGGCACAATCGCCGATTCGAAGTGTTGGCGTCAATGACAACAGTAGCTGTAATCATAAACAGTGTTTTTTATGGTCTTCGAGAGAAGAATGTTCACATGAGAGGTAAGCGAAATAAAAAAAAGGCCATCAAATAACTGTCACTTTTACATGCAAGCATTTTTATTCGATTTCGGGAAGAAGTCGTGTTGTTTTTACCTTATTTTCGTGCGTTTCTTGACTTTCCAACAATTCGCGATTCTTTTTCGCTTTGTACATACTTGATCGCTCTTTGAGTTGATTCATTTCGATTGGTTGAACGTTGCACAGCACCGCCTGTAAATCGGATTTTTTGGAGAAAAATGCACAAAAAAGGCTCTAAAAAATCACGTCATTATGACATCTTTCAAAAGAGACGCAGAGAAATGAGATTTTTGTAGTTCGGGGTCACGTTAATTTTTATTATTTAGTGTTCACGTTTTTTTTTGTAACGAGAAACACTATTATTACTGACGTGACATTTAAAATTAGTTCATTTCCCGAAAAATTTCAGTCTTGTTTAAAAAAATAAAAAACGTGAAAATAATACAAACGTGACCTTTCCAACTGAAGGTTTTGTATTTTTCTCTGTGTCTCTTTTAGGTGGTAAACTTCTTCATAGCTGGTAGGCCGTGATTTTTTGAAGAAAATTGGTATTTTTGAAGAAATTAAAAAGAAAAAAACAATTTTTCCTGTTTTTTTTTTTGAAGTTCATAAATTTGTTGAAACAGTAAAAATTTTCGAGAAAAATATTTTTTTGAATATCTAGCAATGTTTCAGAAAATTATTTTTTAAAAAATTATTAAAGTGATTTTTTCGGAAAGAGAACTGAAAAGAAAATCAATTTTTCCTGTTTTTTTTTTGAAGTTCATAAATTTGTTGAAACAGTAAAATTGTTTATGAATTTTTTGCAAATGTTTCTGACGTTATGAATATATAAGAGCTGGGTAAAATAAAAAGTCACACGCGAACGACACGAAACTGGATATTTCTGTACAAACTGGAAAAATCACTTTTTTTGCTGAAAAATACGAACGTACGAATATTCGCAGTAAAAAGTGAGAAAAAATGGACATAATAAGACCAAATCATTTACGTAAGATTTTTCTCAAATTTTCATGTTTGCATCTTTTTTGTGCCAGTGCCACTTTTTTTTAAAAATCTATTTTTCGTTTTTTTTTTAGTTGTTTTTAATAACTTTATTAACTCATTCGAAACTACAAAAGGACTTTATTAAGCAAAAAAAAAATAATTTAAAACCCTAAAATATTGAATTAAAACCTTAAAAAACCAAAAAATTCATTGAATTAGATGACGACCTGTAGATCCGACGAAGAGCGGAAGTTGTGGAGACGGAACGGAGTACTTGATAATTGTGAAGATTCTGGAAAAAATACCTTACTTACTGAAATTACATAACAATGTTGTCCGATTTTTATCACTGAAAAAAATCGTACAAATTATTTTTTGATCTATGTCCGATTTTTTTCACTGAAAAAAATCGGACATTTACAGAAATACAAACCTGTATAAAAATTCTTACTATGTCCGATTTTTTCCACTGAAAAAATTCGGACATCGATCAAAAATTTAAATCTTTCTCATGATTTTTCATTCTGTCCGATTTTTTCCACTGAAAAAATTCGGACATCGATCAAAAATTTAAATCTTTCTCATGATTTTTCATTCTGTCCGATTTTTTCCACTGAAAAAATTCGGACATCGATCAAAAATTTAAATCTTTCTCATGATTTTTCATTCTGTCCGATTTTTTCCACTGAAAAAATTCGGACATCGATCAAAATTTTAAATCTTTTTCATTATTTTTCATTCTGTCCGATTTTTATCACTGAAAAAATTCGTACATATTATTTTTTTGATTAATGTCCGATTTTTTTCACTGAAAAAAATCGTACAACCATACTTCAGCAAAAATCGTGCAACACATCGATTTTCAAAACGTGCTTTGTTAAGTTTCACACAAAACTGACAGAAACTTTTCGTACTCTCTGAATTACAGTGTAAAATTCAACGTTTTCTGAATGTGCCACATGGAATTCCACGATTTGGCCGAGGTATGCGTACAATCATTATTACGAAACATTTGAACAAGGGAGGTTCAACTTGACCCCATCTCAACTTTTGGCGAGATTTTTTTACTGACCAAATCGGACGTGCTGATTAATGTCCTGTTTTTTACATTTTTCAGTTTGAAAAAAATTCATAATTTCAGTTATTTTTTCACTACTAAAATCTTTACAGACGAAAAAAAAGTACACGTTTTTATTATTTCAAAATTTCATATTTTTTGCGAGGGATCTAGACCAAACCATCTGCTAGTTTTTTAGAAATTCAAGTTTAAAAGCGAACAAACAGTGGCGGTCGTGGCCGAGGTCAGCGTCCAGAGAGACAGAGTTTGTGGCACACACAAGTGTTCTTATCACCTGCGCTATGCCGCTCCGTGAGATGGGGTCAAGTTGAACCTCCCTTGTCAGTATTTTTCACTCTGTCCGATTTCTATCATTGAAAAAAATCGTACAACTCAATTTTCAGTGTCCAAATAATTTTTACACTGATGTTCGATTTTTTTCACTGGAAAAAATTCGATCTTACTGAATATTTTTAAAAAACTAAGCTGAACTTTTTAATTTAAATTCGGTAAGTTTGGAGAATAGTTATTTTTCGAAGAAGTTTTAGATGTCTGATTCATACGAATGAAATACTCAGAAAAATTAAAAATTCGATTTTTCTTTTCTGAATTTGATGGAGATGTGAAAAAAAAATTATTTATTCAAGTCAATCATTCTATCTGGAAATGTTTTCTGAAAAAAACTTACATTGTATCAACAATAAGACTGTTCCTATGAATGTTGAGGGCAGGCCTTGTTGTATCTGAAAACAACCATCATTTTGTTCGATTTTCTATTTTGAAATTTTATTCTTCTTTCGTAAACATGTGACAAGAACAATTTAGATTTTGGGTTTTTTTCGAAAAAAATGTCGGACAAAGTGGCAACTTCGTTTTTTCTGATGGAAAATAATTGTGAACAAAACTCAATTTTGGAAGTTTCGAAGTCTGTTCCGCTCAAGCCTTGTGAAAAAAGAGTTATTGTTAACGGAACATGATTGATTTAAGGAAGAAATGAAAACAATGTCAAAAACAACTGAACATCAACCTCACTCTTTTCGAATGAAATGAAATATGGGAATCTTGCATTGACCGATTTCATTATGAGAAGTTCTGCATGCAAAGTTTTCAAAACAACTCCCGTCAGAAAGTTTGAAAATGGTCGCAAGTTTCCAGTTGGGTTTACAAGACAACTGGGTTAATTCGAGGTGACTATAATTTTGCAGTGAAAAGAGCGAAAGACCAACAGTTGCGTTTGAAAGAAATTGTCGTTTCAATATCAGTTTCATATAAGCAAAAACTCACATCAGTCGATCTTTTCGTTGTTTTCTTCTCCTCTGTTCCTGCCCATTCTCACAAAATTATTAGCGGCATACTTCATACCTCCTTGTTAAGCGTCTGAAAAACGATACATTGACTGTTTAGATGTAAAACAAAGGGCTGAAAAACGAAAAAAGAATAAATTATTTTTCTTTCTGGAAAAAAAATAATTTATTGATTTTTTGAAATGATGACACACAGCGACGCACAATTGCACACTCTTGTTGACGTGAAATTGCAGACAACTTTTTTGCTTTTGTTTTTTGTTGCGAATCGAAAAGAAGCGCATTTTTTGTCAATCTGAAACTTTATTAAACTTCATTTTTTACTTGAGTCACATTTATTGACCTTTTATGTTGTTTCAGGCTTGCCGATTCACCGTGAGAATGGGCAGGAACAGAGGAGAAGAAAACAACGAAAAGATCGACTGATGTGAGTTTTTGCTTGTATGAAACTGATATTGAAGCGACAATTTCTTTCAAACGCAACTGTTGGTTATTCGCTCTTTTCACTGCAAAATTAAAGTCACAACAAATTAACCCAGTTGTCTTGTAAACCCAACTGGAAATTTGCGACCATTTTCAAACTTTCTGACGGGAGTTGTTTTGAAAACTTTGCAGAACTTCTCACATTGAAATCGGTCAATGCAAGATTCCCATAATTCATTTCATTCGAAAAGAGTGAAGTTGATAATCAGTTGTTTTTGACTTTGTTTTCATTTCTACCTTAAATCAATTATGTTCCGTTAACAATAACTCTTTTTTCACAAGGCTTGAGCGGAACAGACTTCGGAACTTCCAAAATTGAGTTTTGTTCACAATTATTTTCCATCAGAAAAAAACGAAGTTGCCACTTTGTCCGACATTTTTTTCGAAAAAAACCCAAAATCTAAATTGTTCTTGTCACATGTTTACGAAAGAAGAATAAAATTTCAAAATAGAAAATCGAACAAAATGATGGTTGTTTTCAGATACAACAAGGCCTGCCCTCAACATTCATAGGAACAGTCTTATTGTTGATACAATGTAAGTTTTTTTCAGAAAACATTTCCAGATAGAATGATTGACTTGAATAAATAATTTTTTTTTTCACATCTCCATCAAATTCAGAAAAGAAAAATCGAATTTTTAATTTTTCTGAGTATTTCATTCGTATGAATCAGACATCTAAAACTTCTTCGAAAAATAACTATTCTCCAAACTTACTGAATTTAAATTAAAAAGTTCAGCTTAGTTTTTTAAAAATATTCAGTAAGATCGAATTTTTTCCAGTGAAAAAAATCGAACATCAGTGTAAAAATTATTTGGACACTGAAAATTGAGTTGTACGATTTTTTTCAATGATAGAAATCGGACAGAGTGAAAAATACTGACAAGGGAGGTTCAACTTGACCCCATCTCACGGAGCGGCATAGCGCAGGTGATAAGAACACTTGTGTGTGCCACAAACTCTGTCTCTCTGGACGCTGACCTCGGCCACGACCGCCACTGTTTGTTCGCTTTTAAACTTGAATTTCTAAAAAACTAGCAGATGGTTTGGTCTAGATCCCTCGCAAAAAATATGAAATTTTGAAATAATAAAAACGTGTACTTTTTTTTCGTCTGTAAAGATTTTAGTAGTGAAAAAATAACTGAAATTATGAATTTTTTTCAAACTGAAAAATGTAAAAAACAGGACATTAATCAGCACGTCCGATTTGGTCAGTAAAAAAATCTCGCCAAAAGTTGAGATGGGGTCAAGTTGAACCTCCCTTGTTCAAATGTTTCGTAATAATGATTGTACGCATACCTCGGCCAAATCGTGGAATTCCATGTGGCACATTCAGAAAACGTTGAATTTTACACTGTAATTCAGAGAGTACGAAAAGTTTCTGTCAGTTTTGTGTGAAACTTAACAAAGCACGTTTTGAAAATCGATGTGTTGCACGATTTTTGCTGAAGTATGGTTGTACGATTTTTTTCAGTGAAAAAAATCGGACATTAATCAAAAAAATAATATGTACGAATTTTTTCAGTGATAAAAATCGGACAGAATGAAAAATAATGAAAAAGATTTAAAATTTTGATCGATGTCCGAATTTTTTCAGTGGAAAAAATCGGACAGAATGAAAAATCATGAGAAAGATTTAAATTTTTGATCGATGTCCGAATTTTTTCAGTGGAAAAAATCGGACAGAATGAAAAATCATGAGAAAGATTTAAATTTTTGATCGATGTCCGAATTTTTTCAGTGGAAAAAATCGGACAGAATGAAAAATCATGAGAAAGATTTAAATTTTTGATCGATGTCCGAATTTTTTCAGTGGAAAAAATCGGACATAGTAAGAATTTTTATACAGGTTTGTATTTCTGTAAATGTCCGATTTTTTTCAGTGAAAAAAATCGGACATAGATCAAAAAATAATTTGTACGATTTTTTTCAGTGATAAAAATCGGACAACATTGTTATGTAATTTCAGTAAGTAAGGTATTTTTTCCAGAATCTTCACAATTATCAAGTACTCCGTTCCGTCTCCACAACTTCCGCTCTTCGTCGGATCTACAGGTCGTCATCTAATTCAATGAATTTTTTGGTTTTTTAAGGTTTTAATTCAATATTTTAGGGTTTTAAATTATTTTTTTTTTGCTTAATAAAGTCCTTTTGTAGTTTCGAATGAGTTAATAAAGTTATTAAAAACAACTAAAAAAAAAACGAAAAATAGATTTTTAAAAAAAAGTGGCACTGGCACAAAAAAGATGCAAACATGAAAATTTGAGAAAAATCTTACGTAAATGATTTGGTCTTATTATGTCCATTTTTTCTCACTTTTTACTGCGAATATTCGTACGTTCGTATTTTTCAGCAAAAAAAGTGATTTTTCCAGTTTGTACAGAAATATCCAGTTTCGTGTCGTTCGCGTGTGACTTTTTATTTTATACTGCTCTTATATTTTGAAACAGTAAACATTTTCGAAAAAATATTTTTTTTGAAAATCTAGCAAAATTTAGTTTTTTCAACCTAGAAATATTCATGTTTCAGAAAATTATTTTTTTTAATTTGCAAGCGAACTGGAATCAATTTCCCCAACTATTTTTCGGAGTTCATATTTAACATTGTTGAAACAGTAAAATTTTCTAATTTTTTTTTGAAATTTTTTTTCTGAAAAACAACACCGCCTACAGTTAATCATGAAGGAAAAAAGCTTGGTGTCGAAATTGAAATTTGTCCAAAAATACCGACAAAAACGGATTTTCAAAAAAATTGAAAAATTTTAACTGTAAATTATAACTGAAGTTTTTATTTGAATCACGGTCTGCCAAAAAATACAAACACAATGAAAAATTTTCATCGCGTACAAAAACAACACCGCACACTAGTAGAGGCGGAGGAAGTGTGTGCAACTGTGCCGCACACTTTTTTCTCTTTATTTTCGATTGTTTCTCGAGAAAAAAATAGCTTTACCAAAGTATTTATGTGAAATTTTTTGTGGAAAATCATTTGTGAATGAACTCTCCACGCCATAAATACAAAATTATCAACAAAACTATTGAAAAATGTTAAATTTTGAAATACCGCCGAAATTAATTGAATTTTGGGTACTCTAGCCACAAAAGTGTGCAATGGCGATTTTTGTAATTTTTGGCAGACCGTGGAATGAGACTATTTTGTTTAATCCCCTTCCCAATGTTTCTGAACCTATCAATATTTTTTGAAACAGTAAAATTTTCGCGAAAATAAACTTTTTGTTCGTTCTAAAATAATCCCTGTTTCAAAAAAATATTTCAAAAAATCAATTATGGGAATCTAAATATCTCAAAATTGAATTTTTTCCGAAAAAAACATACTTTGGATAATTGTGGACAAGAGCTCAAGAAAAAAAACGAGAAGAAAAAAGAATCAAAAATTAACTAAACAATAAAGAACAAAAAATATCAGAAAACTAAGCAAAAAGTAAAGAATGAACAAATGAATGAACACCTGGCGGTATAGAGAGATACCGTTGGCTCCGCCCCTTTCTGTATGCGGTGTAGGTGCAAAAAGGGGCGGGGTCGACAATCTTTGTGTCTTCTTGTGCTCATTCATTCATTCATTCATTCTTTACTTCTTTCTCAGTTTTCTAATATTGTCTTTTTTTTCTCCCATTTTTTTTGGTCGAAAACTCACAGTGACATTAGATTTTCTAGAAAAATATGATTTTCTCTAAAATTTTCAACTATTTTTCTCTGTTTTTTTTTCGTTTCTTTGTCCTTATTCACAGTCACAAAAAATATTTTCTCAAAAGTTTTAGGGAATACGTATTTGTACCTTGTCACTGCCGTTTTTTCTCTGTTTCTCTAACGTCTCTGACATATTGGCCGTCTCTCTTTTTAGTCAAGTGCACTTTCCAAATAGAGTTGAGGATTTTTCGAAATACAAAAATCAATTTTAAGAATCTAAAAATCCCAAAACTGAACTTTTGGTAACAAAAAAAAAGTGTAGAATGTTCTGCGCAATGTTTGTCACGTTATCCATTATTTTTGAAACAGTAAAATTTTGAGGAAAAAAAAATGATTCTCAAAAGTTTTTCTCCTAACTAGAATAATCCCTGTTTCAGAAAATTGTTTTCGAAAATTTCTGAAAATCTATCATTTTTTTTGTTTCTGATTTATCAGTTTATTTTGAAACAGTAAAATTTTGCGAAAAAAATATTTTTGAAAAATCAATTTTTTCGTTTTTTTTTGAACTAAAAAGTCCCTGTTTCAGGACAACATTTTAAATTTTTTTTTGAATCGTTTTTTTGGTCAAAGATGAGATTTTTGGAGAAAATTTGAATGGCGCAATCGAGAATCACCTGAGTAATTTTTTTCGATTTTAACATTGAATTTTGAAACAGTAAAACTTCAAATTATTTCCTGTTTCAAAAATTTTATATTATCATTTGAAAATCACAGGCAAATATTCAAAAGTCTATTGGTCTCAGAGTAAAATAAATTCTTTCTCAACCACCTTATTCCCCCGCAATAAGATTTCTGAAAAAAAACTGACCTCAGCCAAAACCTCATAAATAAACATGTACTGTTCGACGCTGTCAATCAAGTGAGGCCTCGAGTTGACCAGTGTTTTGGCGTACTCGAAAAAATCCAATTGTCCCGTTTTTTTCATCAGTTCGAGATTGGCGTCCAACGCCAAAAATGCGCCACTTCGACCAGCTCCATTACTGAGAAAAAAGTTTTTGAAAAAATTGAAAAATCCCTGTTTCAAAGTTGTAATTTAGAAAAAGTTTGTTGTGAGTGAAACAATGTGATTTTTATCTCAGGTCTAAAAAATTCAAATTATTTTCAAATTTGTTTAATCGGGCAGTCATAGGTTAATTCTCAATCAACTAAAAATTGAAAAATTTCTAAAACTTGACTATGTTTTGAAACAGTCAAAATTTTCAAAAATCTCAAAACAGTTTGAACATAAATTTTTAAGCCAAAAATTTCAGATTTTTCCTAGAAATCCCCTGTTCTTTTGAGAAAAGCGAGTTTTTTTTTGAAAAATTTTACTGTTTCAAATTTATCACAAAAACTTGATATTTTCAATAGGAATTTTTTTAACGAATTTCCAATTTAGTTTCAATTTTCCAAATTTATATTTGTCACACGACAATGTTCCAGTTTTCTACAGCTTTTTTGAAGACCCTGTTAAGATGAGAGATAGAGAGAGAGAGGTGGGATAGAGACGGAGACGGAGACAGTTAGACAAGAATTTTATTCCACAGAAATTGATTTTTCACGTGAATTCTCTTTTCAAAAATAAGTTGCATAAAAATTAAAAATCTGGGTATGTTTTGAAACAGTAAAAATTTTCAAAAAAAAATTTTCAAAAAATTCCAAATAATTTTTGCGCTCTTTTCTCTAATTCTCTTGTTTCACTATGACATTTCATCGATTCAGGCCCCGCCCACAAAAGTATGTCAGAACTTGGAAAATGCGCGAAAACATTTTGATTGTGAATGAAAGCTTGTATTGATTAGTTTCAAATTTTTGAAAATAGTGAAAACATGTTTTTTAAAAGGTAATTTTTTTCAAAAATTCAAAACTTTCTGGAGAAAAATATTGTTTTCACTGTTGAAAAATATCTCATCCGGTCCTATAGAATTTTGAAACAGTTAAAATTTTAACAAAATTTCAAAAAATTCTCAATAATTGTTGTGCTTTTTTCTCTCATTCTCTTTATTTATATTGATAACTGATCGAGACTAGTTTCAAATCTTCAAAAAATCTCAAAAAACATTTTTGAAACAGTAAAAATATTTAAAAACAAAAATTTTTTGTCTTCCCGGTAGTTGCTTCGAAATTTCTCCCTAATTCGTTAAAATCAGATTACTCTCCAAATTTCTCACTTTTTTGTTGTTTTTCCGTTTTTTTCGCACCTCCAACTTTGTTCAAAAATCAACAACAACAGGTTTATTCCGGGTCAACAACAACAAACATAAATTAATTTTTGAAGAACAAAAAATTCTCGCGAAAAATTCCATTTTTTTCTTGTTTTTTGTTGTTGCTTTTGAAGCGGATAAAATCAGCAGATAAAATCTTCGGAGAAAAAAAATCACAGTTTTCTGGTAGACGAAAAAAATGTTCATTTTATTGTTTTGTTCTGCTAGCCTGCTAGTTAGTCATTTTTTTTGGCTGTTCTGTTGAAAATTAATTATGTTGGCGAGACCAAAATGGCCTCGAAGGTGGTTGCAGAAAAAAAAAGGTCGAGAAGTCGAAAAAAGTGAAATTTTACCTCTTTTTTTTATTCCAATTATGAATTGGATAGTCTCATCATAGAAGAGAGGGTTTTCAAGTGACCGATATATTTTTCGACATTTTTTTTGGTTTGGAAAAGTTACTTTTTTTCGCAAATTTTGTGAATTACGATTTTTGAAAATTTTTACTGTTTCAAAAAAATCATAAAGTTCAAAACTTTTCTGAACACCTAATCACAAAAAAAATACCTCCGACAAATTTTTTTATGTAAAAAATATTTTTCCGACTTTTTTTGGTTTTGGAAAAATTATTGTTTCAATTTCTTCTCACAATCAAATTTCGTGAATTTCAATTTTTGAAAATTTTTTACTGTTTCAAAAAAATCATAAAGTTCAAAACCTTTTTGAACACCTAATTACGTAGAGCATGCTATTCCCCCAAGAGAATCACATCATATATGATACCTCGTGTACCGACACCTCACTGGTTATGGGACGCGCCCTATCTCTCGTTTGAGTGGGCGGGGCTAATCAGTTTGAAAACTATATCATCACTGAATTTTACTAATTTTTCAAGTTTTTGTCTTCAAATTTTTACTGTTTCAAAAAATCATGTGGATTTTTTTGTTTTTTATTACTTATCTTATTTCTGTATTTTCACAAGAGATGGTCAAAATTATTTTTCTTTAAAATTTTACCGTTTCAAGTACAAATTAAATTTTCGAAATTTTTTTTCGGAACGTTTGGTCCTATCAACTAGTTTCAAGTCTACCCGATTTTGTTTTCGAAATTAGCAAGCCGAATTTTTTTCTATAGCATTTTAATAGTCGTTCTTCAAAATTTTGTATTTCAAAAATTCTTGAAACAGGAAAAATTTACAAAAAAAAAAATTTTTTTTTCCAAATTTTTTTCTGACAAGTTCAAAGTTTGATCATTTTGTTGTCACAAGCTGAACCCCAAATAACAGCTCTCAAATTTTCAGGAAAAAATCAAGTTTTTTCAAATAAATATTGAGTTTAATTTTTTGTTGAAATTTTTACTGTTTCAAAGATTTTACATAGGAGGATCAAAAAAATTTGCACTGAACACATTTGCTAAAATTTTCTTTTTAAAAATGTTTGAAACAGGAAAAATTTCAAAAAAATTTCTCAAAAAACGTTAAAAACTTTCAAGAAAAAATTATTGAAGTTTAAGATTACTGCTTCCAACTAAACACATTTGCTAAAGTTTTGCTTTTCAAAAATTTTTGAAACAGGAAAAATTTCAAAAAAAAAATCTTTTTTTTCAAATTTTTTTCTGACAAGTTCAAAGTTCGATAATTGTGTTTTCTCACTAAAATGCCAAGAAAAACTTTTTCTTCAGATTTTCAGTTTTTCCCCCCGCAAACACACAACAATTCCAGTTCCGACTCCGCCCACTTTTACCTACCTATAATTAGCTAAAATAAACTTTCCATTTTTCCGGTCCGACTAAACGTCGAGAAAAAATTGCATTTTTTTCTAATTTTTTTTTGAAGTACCTTTGACCATCTACAGTATCCGAAACATCAAAAATCTTCTTTTTTTGGTTTTTTTGTCTGAAGTGATTTTTCGCGCGCGGCCGCCCATATTCTTTTTCGAATTTCATTTGTTTTTTTCAGGAGGAGGCAAAAAAGAGGAAAATGCGAAAAGTTTTTCAAATTTTATGTCCACTTTTGATTTTTTTCGTTGTTCTAAGTGATCAGAGGATACAAAAAGGTGAGTATTTTTTTGTTCTTTGAAAAATTTACTGTTTCAAAAAAGCTATAAAGTTTGAGCTTTGATATTTGGTTCAATATCAGATTATACTTTGTTCTAAATTGCACATTTTTCAAGAATCAGGAAAAAAACACGAAAAAGTTATGAATTTTTTACTGTTTCAAAAGTTTATGAAATTTGAATATTTTTTCAAAATTTAATCTGTTGTTGCAAAAATAGGTTTTTCCGTGGAAATTTCTCACTAACTTTTTTGAACTTTTTGAAAAAAAAAATTGTTTTTTGAAAAATTTACTGTTTCAAAAAAACTATAGAGTTTGAGTTGCGATATTTACAATGTTAAATCCCAAAAAAATTTCGCATTTTTTCAAAAATCAGGAAAAAAACACAAACATTTTTTCAAAATTTCATCTGTTGTTGTACAAAAAGTTGTTTTTTGTGGAAATTTCTCATTAACTTTTTTCAAAAAATTTGACAGATTTTTTTTTTAACTTTTTACTGTTTCAAAAAAGTCATAAGTTCAAAACTTTTTTGAGAGAGTTGATTCTCCGTATATAAGGTCTTTTGTCAAACTCATCAATCTAAAAAAAACAGAAAGCAGAACATTTGAGATTTTTTAGTGCTTCCAAAAGTTTATAAAATTTGAATATTTGGTCAAAATTTAATCTTTTTTGTGGAAATTTCTCACTAACTTCATTCAACCTTGCGGGAAAAAGTTTAACAGAAAAAATTATTTTTGAAATCACAAAACAAAAAAAAAACAAAAAATTTAAAAAACGGTTTTTTTGAAATTTTTACTGTTTCAAAAAAGTCATAAAGTTCAAAATTTTTTGCGGTCCTAGTCCGAATCCGATAATGCTTAAAAAACAAAAATTGAATTTTTACTGTTTCAAAAACGTTTCAAAATTTGAACATTTTTTTCTTCCGCAATGTTACTACTTTTGGAATGGGGGACACAGATTTGAAACAGTTTTTTTTTCGTTTCGACAATTATTTTACATCCATAACTTTCTAATTCTCTCTATTTCCCTTACTATTTTCTTGGCCAGAGAAAATTAACCAAAAGGGGATTTTTTTTACTTTTGAAAAAAAACTTTAAAAATTTACTGTTTCAAAAAAGTCATAAAACTCAAAATTTTTGGGAAGATCGATCTCATTCGGTTTCTATTGAAAATTCATAATCATCAATCTGAAAAATTCTCCAGAGGTATTTTTTGGAATTTCAGAAAATGGCAATTTTTCTAATTTTAATTATTCCATCTTCAAAATGTGCAAAAATACAAACAAAATTTGAAACATTAATTTTTTTGAAAAACAAAAAATCTTTAACTGTCTAATTCTCTCATTTTCACACCCTATTTCTCTATTTTTCTCTCAGAAAATTTTAAAAAAAATTTCAATTTTTGAAAAATTTACTGTTTCAACAAAAAATGTTAATACAAAACTGTCAATTTTCCTAGATTTTCATCCGTCTTTTTCCATAAATATTCACATGTTTTTCAGCTCGTCCTCGAAAACGAACAATTCAAAAGCACAATCAGCTGCCCACCGCTTTCTCATTGGCACGAATCCAAAAAGAATTCGATGATGATTATGATGAAGATTCGGATGCTCAGAATCATCGAAAATCTACATGTATGTTTTGCGAGAAAAGAAAAAAGTGAAAATTTTCTTATCTCAAAAATAACTGCAAAAAAAAATGTTCGCACTTTCTTTTATTTTGATTTTATCTAGAGGGGAAAAAGTGCGGATTTGAGGTGGCAAAAAAACAAAGAAAATGTGTTTTATGAGGTCAGGGCAAGAAAAATGGGGGACCGCCTTTTTTTTCTAAATTTGGTTGGTGAAGTCAAAACATAGCTGGCCTATCAAAGAGAGAGGCAGAGAGACAGAGAGAAAGAGAGAAAAGAGAGAGAGAGAGAGAAAGAGAGAGAGAGAGAAAGAGACATTTTTTCGAAATTTTTACCGTTTCAAAAATTTCATGAAAAGCTAGCTTTTTGGTTTTTCAAAAATTCATGAAACAAAATTTTTAAATTTTCGAGTACTGTAGTTTTGCCTATGAGAAAATAGTTCTACTCTAATATTTGTTCTACAAAATTTAAAATCGGACCTGAAAAATTTATGAAAGTTTAGCCTTAAAAATTTAAAAATCCAATTTTTGTCAATAATATTTAAAAAAGTTATTGACTTTCCGGAAAAAAATAAAACAATTTCAGAGTACTGTAGTTTTTCAGAAACTCGAAAAGTTCTCGATTCAGAACAGAGAATAGAGAGCTACTGTAGTTTTTTGATTTTTTTAAAATTTTTATTGTTTCAAAACTTCTTCATGCTTTCTCACTAGGAGACTAAAACAGTGTGTACCCTTATGATCTGGTAAAAACTAGGTAAATCGATGCGGCGCAACGAGAAAAAAAATCAATTTTTTTCCAGTAGACAGTGCTCGTCGTCGTGACGAAGTTGTCAACGACGCAAAATGTTTGCAGAAATGTAATAATCGTCTCAATATTGGGATGGATATGGTTAATGTAAGTTTTTTCTACAAAAAAAGGCGAAAATTTGAATTGGAAAAAGTTTTTGGAACTTTTTGTTGACGAACTTTTTTTCTAACTCTCTAAAATTCTCCACAAATTGTCCGAGAGAACTACAAAAAAATCCAGAACAAAACAAATAAATAATTTTTTTTTTTGTAAAAATTTACTGTTTCAAAAATGTTATTTAGTAACTTCTAATTCCCATAGGTTTGATTAGGAATTGACAAAATGCGGAAAAAATTACAAGTCATCGCAGAAATTAGACTCCGCCCATCTTTTTTTTGCAATTGCGGCGCATAGTTTTTTATGCATGAAAATGTGTGGCGCAAAACTGCACAAATTATTGCCCGCCCCTTTTTCTCACATTTTTGTTGGCGAATATAAGAAGTGACTTTTTTCTCCCTTTTTCGTGCAATTTTTGTCCGAGAAAGATCGTTGAGAAATGAGAGACTTAGAGAAGTAAATTTCAGGCGCACATGGCATTTGGCAGTATAGATGTGCCGAGTGTGGTGGAGAAACGAGATTTGGAAGTGTTTTGTATGTTGGACTATGAGCATAGTCAGTGTATTGATGAGTGTGGTTACTCGGTTCAGTTCAATTTACGAGAATATGTTTGTAGAAATCGATTTGCTGAGGTGAGCGAGAAAATTTTCCAATTTTTGTGAAAATTTTTACTGTTTCAAAACTATTATAAATGTTATCTGTGTTAGATAGAACTCGATAACACCCTGAATGTTAAAAAAAAAAACATTTTCCAAAAAAAAATCACTAACAAAAAACCCTGAATTTGAACAACAACAAAAATTTGAGAAATTTGCAAAAAATCTAAAAATTGTTCGTTTTTTTTTTGAAAATTAGTCAATCTGACCTAGAACTCCAAAATAAAAAATTCAATTTTCTTCAAATGTTTACTGTTTCAAAAATATTTATTTTTCAAATAGGAAAAAACATATTTTTTGTTATTTTTTGGCGTTCAAAAATCTTTGAAAAGTTTTTTTTTTTTCAAAAAAAGTTTGAGAGAAAAATGTAACTTTGCAAAGTATTCAAACATCTTTCACAACTCTAAATAAGTCGTAGCAGAATAAAAAATAATCCTGAAACTATATCATAATTTTGAAACAGGGATTTTTTTCAAAAATTTTTTTTTTGAAAATCTGAAAAAAGTTTGATGGGCACGTATTAATTTCTCATGAAAGTTGGAAATTTCATTTTTTGAGATAGACACAGAGAATCTTAACGTTGTTTGTGTCTTTATACCATCAAAGTGAGCGTGGCCAATAACACACACAAAATTGTGTCAGTGTTCCCAGAAGACCCAGGATTTGTTTGCATCACATTTTTTTTGGAATATGTTTTTCTAGGAAACTAAAATTTTTCATGAGACCTGGACTTTCGATTTTTTTAATTTTAAAATTTTCTCAAAATTTTTACTGTTTCAAAAATATTTTATGATTTCTGACATTCAACATCTCATAATTTGAAAATTTTAGTGTTCAAAAAACTCTGAAAATTTTATGAAAAATATTTTTTTTCCACAAAAAAGTTTTTTGTTCAAAATCTGAAAAAAATTACTGTTTCAAAAAATTTATATAAAAACTGGGCAAGGTCACGTATTTGATTCTGGCAAGTATTATCTTTTTCTAAATTTTTTTGGCATTCGAAAATCTTGGAAAATTTTATAAAAAATTATTATTTTTTTTTCCAAAAAATACGTTTTTAGAGAAATGTAACTTTACAAAACATCCAAAAATTCACCGTTTCGAAAAAAATTGGACTCTTATCAAAAGAAATAACAAAAGTAAAAATGATCATAAAACTATATCATACTTTTGAAACAGGAATTTTTTTGAAAATCTAAAAAAAAATTCCTGTTTCAAAAAATTGATATAAAAACTGGTCAGAGTTTTGTATTTGATGTTTGACTTCCCTGATCTTTTTCTAGATGCTCGAAAATCTCCCCTGCTACGCCAAGTCTGCTCCAGTGCTCAAAAAATACTGTCGACCACGTTGCGGTGCCTACAAGCCGCTGGTCCATTCGCCCGAAGGTTATTCGGACAGATGTCGACAACTTCTGTGCGATCACACGTGTACAACGTTCATTTTGAATAAGGTTCTAGGCCACGCCCCCTTGGCTTGGGCGGAGCTGAAATTATTTTACGAGAAAAAAACGAAAAAAAATTTCCGATTTTTTTTTCGAAAAAAACCGGAAATTTCGGAATTTTTCAGCCAAAAATTTCGAAACAAAAATTTCGGAAAAAAATTCCAAAAAAATTTCGAAAAGTCCGACATGAAAAAACTCTAGAAAAAAATTTCGGAAAAATTTGGACCGAAAAAAAATCCAGAAAAAAATTTCCAGAGATGTTTCGAAAATAATTTCGAAGAAATTTTGGACAAAAAAATAATAAAAAAGTTCCGTTAAAATTTTTCGGAAAAATTTCAGAAAAAAGTTCCAAAAAAATTTTAAAACTAATTTCCGAAAAATTTCCATTAAAATTTTTCGTAAAAGTTTCCGTCTGAAAAAAAGCTCCAAAAATAGTAGTTTCTCCGGTTTCGGTTCCGCCGCCCCCAAATCCTTGGCCACGCCCACAAAACTCTCCGCCAACACACTGTTTTTCCAGGTTTGCGCCGACTCGAAAAACGGCCAACGAGCCGCCGATTATTTGCTCGAGTTCACCCGTCTTCAGGTGGATTATTGGATGAGAGATTTTCAAAAAACGACAAACTCGGCAAAAATTCCCAATTCGTGTCGAAAATTGCAGTGCGAACAGTTCAAGTGTTCGTCGAAAAAGGAGAAAAAACGAAGAATCAAAAAATTGGTCAGCAATGATAATAACTTTCAATAATTTTCGATTTCTTTCAATTTTTGATGATTTACGGGTATTTTTTGGAGATAATAAAATGAATTCTACAAAGAGCCACTTTTTCACGCTAAAAAGTTCAAAATTGAAAACTTTCGAAAATTGCAAACAAATCACGGTCATCATTTTGTGGGGCGTTGGCCACGCCCACTTTTGTGAGTGGTTTTCTCTGCGTCTTGTTCTCTATCTCTCTCTCTCTCTCTCCCTCATTATAGAACGATTAGTCCAAATCCAAGTCCATCTCTATCTCCCAAAACAAAGTTGTCATAATTTCAAGAAAGTGTGAAACAGTAAATTTTTGAAAAAAAAATTTTTCTTTTTTTGAGATTCTGTCAGAAAAATATTTCATAATTTTCAGAACAAAAATATTTTTTAATATTTTTAACAGAAAAAAACTTGCCCAAAAATTCAACATTTTTTTTTCAAATTGCAGGATCTAAAAAAAAACGAAACAATTTTTTGTTGAAATTTTTACTGTTTCAAAATATTTATGAAATACAAAAAAAAATTGGGAATTTATTTTATTTTGACAATTTACAATTTTGTTTGAAAATTTTTACTGTTTCAGGAAAATATGAAATTCCATAAAACCTTCTTTCCATGCTCGTAAATCCAATACAATTTTTACAAAGAAAAACTTGAGATTTTTACAGTTTCAAAAATATTTAAAAAATTTCAAAAAAATTTTTTTTTGAAAACTTTTCGAGAAAAAAAAATGGCCGAAAGTATTTTTTCAATACTTCTGGTTGAAAAATTGGTTCAACGAAAATAAATTTTGAGAAAAAAATTAAAAAAATGCCATGGCAATTGTGAACCTTTATTTGTAAACTTGTCAACTTTCATAGAAAATTTGAAACAGTAATTTTTTGAAAAAAAATCTGATTTTTTTTCTTGAATAATTTTGTTTTTTGATGTTTCTATGTAAAGATAGTCCGGGAGAACTACAAATTGCCACTGCCACTTTTTTCTTTAAGTAACAAATACATTTTGATTTTTTTCGAAAAAAATCCGATTTCGGAACTTTTTTTTTAAATATTTGTTAACAGACTAAATAACATTGGCCACTTTCTTCTTTACACAATAGATCAATTTTGAAACAGTAAATTTTTCAAAAAAAAAACATCTTTAGCCTAAAAAACCCTCTAATTCTGAATTAATAACATTGGTTTTCTACAACTGATAGAGGAACTTTGAAACAGTAATTTTTTCAAAAAAAAAAACATTTTTTTTGCCTACAGCACTACCCCCGGAAAAAATTATATTCTCAATTTTTTGCGAAAAAAATCGATTTAGTAAATAAATTTTTCACGCAATAATAACATTCCTCCCTTACAGTCAATAAAGAAACTTCGAAACAGTAAATTTTTCAAAAACAAAAAAACTTTACCTGCAAAAACAACCCAGTCTCCCCGGAAACAAAAAAAAAACCAACCTGCAATGAACAATGAGCGGCGCGTCGACGGGATTCTTTTCGGTAAACTGTCGAACACGTCGACGAAGTTCGATGAACGCCGAAATGTAGGGAAACGAGTCGAGTTCCCATTCGGTGAAGTGGAAATGTTTGACGATTCGGGTTTCGATCGCGTCCGATGTGGTTCGTGTCAGTTTGAATGTTCGGATCACCTGGAAAATTCGAAAAAATATTTTGTTGAACCATAGAGTTGTTTGAGAGAGAGAGAGAGAGAGAGAGAGAGAGAGAGAGAGAGAGAGAGAGAGAGAGAGGGAGAGACGCAGAGAAAACATAGTGAAACATATTTCTTCCCCAGGAAAATTGTTTGCAATACATGATTCTTCCCAGAACTAGTCGATTTTTGAGTTGGTAATTTTTTTCCCATAAAAATCGGTTTTTAGCGAAAACAAAATAATCTAAAATGATTTTAATAAAACTTGAAACAGTAAAAAATTCAAAAATTTATATCGAGAAATTTAGAGTGGTTTAAGAGAGAGAGAGACGCAGAGAAAAAAAGTAAACCAACTTTTTTTCTTGAGTGTTTTTTGAAACTCATGATTTTTTCCAGAAATAGTGGACTTTCGAATTGGTTACTTGTTTGAGAGAGAGAGAGAGAGACGCAGAGAAAACATAGTTTAAAATATCTCTTGTCCAGAAGTTGTTTGCAATGCATGATTTTGTTCAGCAAAGCTGGATTTTTGAACTGGTTCCTTTTTTTTCAAACCAATGAGTGTGATATTACCGAAAAAAAGTCTAAAATAACTTGAACAGATTTTGAAACAGTAAAAAATTCATTTTTTTTTCGAAAAATTCACTGTTTCACGATTTTCATGAATTTCTGTTCTCAATTTTTTGTTGGTAGAAAGATATTTTTCTTTCCTCATTTTTTGAAAAAGTAAGAAAAATTGAAAATATTATTTTGAGAAAATTTCTCGTTGCCTTACAATTAGATTTGTTTGAGAGAGATTTTTTTTCAGAAAACTGGAACTTTGAATTTTTTATGAATTTCTTAAGAAATAACCTTGAAACATCCAATGAAAAAATCTGAAGTGTTTTCAACAAAACTTGAAACAGTAAAAAATTCAAAAAAAAATTTTGAAAAAATTTTTTAATTTGAAAATGTTTGAAAAAGATTTTTATGAATTCCATTTTTTGGAAAAAAAATGAAAAAACAGTAAAAAGTTTTTTTTTGAGTTTTTTGTGAACAACCAACATCATTAAAAACGTGGGAACTTTCAAAAACCATTTTTGAAACAGTGAAAAATTCAGAAAAACTCACAAAATGCGAATACGTCTTCACTTCGATTGTTTCCACCTCAATTTCTCGAAATTGAAATTTTGTGAGCGGCCAATATTGAAGACACATTACCTGTAGAAATCATTTTTTGCAGGGCTGCCGGAATGGGGTGGGTTCCAGGTGAGCAGCCCATCTGTAAGTGGGAAAAGTGGGCTTTAATGCCCACTTGGTAATTCCCATTGAAAAGTAGAATATTCCATGGAGGCCCAGGTGGGCTTTGTTTTTCATAAAAGGTGAAGAAAAACTAGAAATGAAAAAAGAAGAAAACGAGAGATGCCCAATAGGTCAGAGACGGTAGAGAAACAAAGAAACAAATTGTTCCCAGGTGGGATAATCCAGCCCACTCCACGTTTTCCTGTATTTTTTTGTAGTGGGATGGGGTGGGCTGGGCTTTTTTCTAGTTTTCTATATGGAGCCCACTCTACCCCCACTCCGGCAGCCCTGATTTTTTGAAATTCTCGAAATTTAATTTTCAGACTTTTTTTGAAAATCAAAAATCCACGGGTATTTGTGCGAAAATAAATGTGTATTGTGATTTTTTTCATTATTCAAATACTTTTTGAAACAGTAATTTTTTATAAAAAACATTTTTTCCGAAAAGTGTGAGATTTTTTTTGGTACAATTTTTTCAGAAATTTTCTCATTTATACAAATTTTGGAAAATAATTCATTCAATGAAAAAAAAAAACTAAACTTTTATCATGAAATGACCATTGAAAACAATAAAACAATAAATTGTAAAAATTGAATGGTTTTTGAAACAGTAAATTTTTCAAAATTCAATTTTCAGCTATAAATAAGTTGAAATAGTGGTTGCCTATTGTATTTTTCAGAAAAAAAAAACATTTTTGCGGTAGAAAAAATGCGTATTTTTGTTATTTTTTTACTTGCCTCTCATGCAAATCAAAGCTTATGACTTGTGACAAATAACAAGAAACCTTGAAACAGTAAAAAATTCAAAATTTCGCAAATTTATTTTTTTTGCCTATTTTGGTCACAAATTTTTTGGCAAGTATTTTGTCACAAAATTCCGAAAAATAGCAATAATTTTGAGAAAATTTTCAAGTTTTTAGTTTTTAAAAATGTATTGTTTTTTTTCAATTTTTCAACATCGCAATTGCATCAAAACAGAAAACCTTTTTCATATTTTTCAAAAAAAAAAATCACATTTTTCGGTAAAATTCGCAAACGTGTCTATTTTCGTTTTTTCTGGATGCGATGTATGAAACAGAGATCCTGATTTAACACGAATTAAAGAAACCTTGAAACAGTAAAAAATTCAAATTTCAAAAATTTATTTTTTTTTCTTAATTTCTTCGACAAAAAAAATTTTACAAAATTTCCTGCAATTTCTTTAACAATTTTGAAAAAGTTTTTAAAATTTTGAGTTTTTCAAAATGTTTTTTTTTTTCAATTTTTCAACATGTAATTTCTGCAAGGCAACAAAGATCCTGATTTATCAAGAACTATAGAAACCTTGAAACAGTAAAAAATTTAAAATTCAAAATTTTATTTTTTTTTTGCTAATTTTTTCAACAAAAAATTTTACAAAATTTTTCGCAATTTCTTTAACAATTTAGAATAAATTTTCTGATTTTTAGTTTTTCAAAAAACTTCGTTTCCAAATGACTAATCAAAAATGTACAATTTTTCACAACTTATAGCAATTTTGAAACAGAAAAAAAAATGCAAAAAAAAATTTTGGTCTTTTTTTCCATAAAAAATTGACAACATTTTTTGCAACTACCGCAACAATTTTGAGAAAAATTCCACACTTTAATTTTTCAAAAAAAAAAAAAAATATATATATATATATATATATATATATTTCAATTTGAGCATATAACAAACAGCTTATAACAACCTTGAAACACAAAAAATTGAAAAATTAGCAAAACTCACTCTCATAAAATCGAAAACCTTGGTCAACATTACAATGCAATTCGAGTTCAGCTCCCAAACCATTCGCCAAAATTCGGCGTTCATCGGTTTTGTTCGAACCGCCTGTGTCACCACGTATGCTTTGTCACGAACCCAACTCTGCAAAAAAAATGATAGTTGATAGAAAGAGAGACACAGAGAAAAAAATTGAATTTTTTGAAAATCATGACCAAAGTTTCAGACATAAAAAAGTTCAAAAAATTTTAATTTTTTTTTACAAAAAAAATTCATGCAAACAATTTCCCGGGTTTTGCGCATTGGCATTTTTTTGTGGCTCCGCCCACTTTTATTTACAAAAAAAAAAACAGAGAAAAAATTTGGAATTTCAACATTTCCATTTTTTATGAAACCCTAAAACTTACAGTTCAAAAAAATGAATTTTTTTTTGAAATTTTTTACTGTTTCAAAAATTGGATAAGTTCAGAAACTTCAATAATTTGTATTAAATTCCGCTCAGATAATCATTGTGGAGGTCGTGGAGAGGTCATTTAAAAACTACATCGTTGGGATCTCGTAACGAGCTCGAAAAAAACGAATGAAAAAAAACGAGGTCGTTGCGAGCTCGTTACGAGATCGTCAGTGTTTTTGATCTGTCATCTTGTTTTAAACAAATTTTCAACAATTGAATTCAGTAACAGATTAGAGTAGTCGGTAAAGTGAATGTCTTTCAATCAAAAGATGTGAGTTCGATTCCCAGTTGGGTTTGACATTTTTTCAACATTGACTTAGTTTTAGGAGTTCGTGGAAAACTTAAAAACGAGCTCGTTGCGAGGTCCAAACGACATCAAATTGACCTTATCTGCGAGCTCGAAACCACCTTGTCAATGACCTCCACAATGATTATCTGAGCGTGTTTGAAATTTCAAAAATCCACATTTTTACTGTGAGAAAGATGGGTGCAAAAAAATTTCAAAAAAAAAATCTCCAAACATTTTTGGCAAGTTCGATTTTTGTAAATAACTACAAAAAATAATTTCTCAACTGGTTAAAGGAAAAATTCCAGAAACTAAGACTTGTATGATTTTTTGCAGCCCGCGAACGGAAAAACGACATGTTATATCATATCTCATGTACCGACATCTAACTGGTTACGGGGCGCGCCATATCCCTCGTCTGAGTGGGCGGAGCTAATCAGTTTTAAAACTATTTTCTAGCCAGTTTTTCACCTTTTTTGGCCAGCTTTCAGTTTTGCACAAAAACCAAGCAATTTTTTAGTTTTGCTTAGAAACAGGTCAGATGAAAGAAACTGAAAAACTTAAATTTCCAGGTTTTCGGAATTCAAAAGTTTAAAATTTCAAAAATTGGATGAAATCAACATTTTTGATGAAATTTTTGCCTTCTTGGAAAAAAATTCAGTTGTACCGACATCCCACGGGTTACGCAAAATACTATCTAACTCAATATTTCTCAAAAGTCCCCCTGTTCCACTCACATTGACATAGCTCGCATTGATGTAATGCGAAACCTCATCATCATCAATTCTCGGCAAAATCACTCGATTGTAGTCATACGGTAGAGTGTCCTGGAAAAAAATGAACATAAAAATCGATGCAATTTTATCGACCACATGTTGAAACTTGTTTTCGAAACATAACAAATTGCAAAAATTTTGAAAATATAAATTTTTTTAAAATTGCAAAAATTTACTGTTTCAAAGTTTTGGTAAAACTTGAATTCACTTTTGACTTAATTCTTCACCTATTCTCTAAAGTTAGAAAGACGATAAAATCAAAAACTTTAGTTTTTGCAGTTTTGCCGCACACAGTTTGAGGAAGAACAAAAAATGCAAAAATTCAATTCTAGCAACAAAAACTGTGCGCTACAATTGCAAAAAAAGTGTGTGGCGCCTACTTTTTCGTATTGAACTTTCAATTTTTTTTTCGGATCGAGATATATTCATCTCTAAATCTCTAATTTTCACTCACTATTTCTCATTTGCTCGGCCATTTTCCGTCTGAATGAAAATTGCAAAAATTTACTGTTTCAAATTTTTGATAAAACTTCTGCACCTTTTTTCAAAACTAATTCTAAACCTATTCTCTGAAGTTAGAAAAATGATAAAATTGGTTGTTTTTGTTTTTGCAGTTTTGCGGCGCACAGTTTGAGGAAGAAAACAATGAAAAACTTTAAATCGGGCGAAAAAACTGTGCGCTACTATTGCAAATAAAGTGGGTGACGATGTTTTTTTTTGAGTCGGCATTTTTCTAAATCTCTAAATCTCTCATTTTCTCGGAAATTTTCCAAGTTGATGAAAATTGCAAAATTTTACTGTTTCAAATTTTTGATAAAAGTTGAGCGCATATATACCGAGTTAATAAGTTTAGGTTAAAAAAAAATCAAATTTGCTTTTTTTAGAGATATTTTTATCTCTAACTCTCTCACTGTCACACTATCTCTCATTTGTTCGGAAGTTTTTAATCTAGATGAAAATTGCAAAAATTTGAAAACTGTTTCAAATCTTTACTTTTTTTCTAATTTCCCATTTTTCGGCTCGACATATTTTTATCTCTAAGTATCTCTCTTCCTCTCTCTCTCTCTCTCATTCACTAACTCTCTAGGTAGATGGGACCTCATAAATCAAAGAAACAGAAAATGGAACAGAAATTATATTTAGTACACCAATAGCAAAATTAATGTCAAAACAATTTTTAGATTTCCAAGGAAACATTTTTACGAAATTTGAAACAGTAAAAAAAGTTTGGATATTTTTTTTTGTATTTTTTTCTTGCGGTATTGTCAATTCAGTCAGGAGTAAGCTTAAAGACTCCTGGTCACTCAGAAATTAATTTCTCGTGTTTATCAAAATCTCAATGTGTGAAATTCAAAAATTGAAAAAAGTACTTTGTGAGGTCGAAAAAAAAGAAAAAAACTGTTTTTGAATTCGCTCTCAGGAAGATTGGCGGTCGCAAACACCGTTTGTGTGTGTGTGCGGGTACAGTAACCCACGAAAAAAAATGTTTTTGTTTTTTCTTTCAAACATTTTTGGTTTTTTGAACCACATACATCGAAAGTTGCAGTTTTCAATTTTGAGATTTTTATGAACTCGAAAGCACTATTTCTGAGTGATAGGGTGTCTTTAAAAGATATGTGAATTTTTACCACAAAAAAAGCAAAGAAAAATAGCATGCAAACATGAGAGAATCAGACAGTGAACACATTTTTTGACGCACAAAATGCACTTACAAGTAGCAAAATTTTTTGAATTTTATTTCTCAGAAATTTGAAAAAGTAAATTCTAAATTTTTCAAAAAAAAATTCTATCAAAGTTCGGAAAACCTTCCTACAAACTTTTGAGATGAATTTTTTTTTAATAAAAAATAATTTGTCTCACAAAACCTTAGAATAACATTTTTTTAAGTTGTAGCACTGGAGATGAATCAAATTTCCATTTTTTAATTTCGATATCTAGATTTTTTGAAACAGTAAAAGTTTTCAGCCAAAAGAGATGAATTTCAAATTTTTCGAAAAAACCTCAAAGAAAGAACAGGTCAAGATGAGAGACTCAGACAGTGATGGAGTTCACAATAATTTGGAACAAAAGTTAAAAAAATTTTATCGAATACATTTTTTCCCAAAATGTCACAAATTAAGGTCAATTTTTTGAGAAAAATAAATAAGTTCTTTGAAACAGTGAAATTTTGAAATTTATAAAATGATAGAAAAATGACAGAATTTTTGCTTCTAATCTAGAAATCAAAAAATATAATTTTTTTCAAATTTTCTGGCAAAATTTCTCATTTTTCATATCACAGAATGTGCATTTGATTGAATACCAAAACTTTTGTGAAAATACAAATGAATACTTTGAAACAGTAAACATTTGAAATTCCAAAAATTCCACATTTTTTGCACAATTCAAATTTTCAAAAAAATCAAACCAACCGGATACGGATTCCTGTCCATCATTGTACTTCCAACATCACATCGACATTTATTATTATCGATTGATCGATTGACAATCTGGAAGAAAAAAATTAGAAAAATCGGACAATTTTTTTGAAGATTCTTGCTGAATCGGGCTTCAAAATGAGGCCAGAAGATTTTTTTGCCTAAAAGTATGGTTCAAAAATCTCGGAGAAAACGGACGAACACCCCACTAAAAATATAGCACTCGGCATTTCCCATAGGTTGTCGGTTACACGATTTAATGACCTCGCCAAAAAAATTGTGATAAATTTTTCGGGAAAAAAATATTTAAAAAATCACTGTTTCAAAAATTTCACTAATTTTCTGTGATTTTAAAATTTTTCAATTGTGATACAAATTAGTCAAATCGAAATTTTCGAACAGTAAAAATTTGTAAATTCATTTTTTTTCTCATTTTTACGTTTTTTTTTTGAAATTTTTGATCCAGTTTTTTGCGAACAAGTTCATATTTTTTCCCCGGTGAAAAAAAACCCAAAAAATATATTTTGGGTGCTATAATTCAAGCCAGGAAATGATTAATTACCTCAAAAAGATGAATGAGATTCAGAAGAGAAAGACAGCACAAAAAAAATAATGAAAAATTGGAGGTTTTTGGCCGGGGAAAATTAATGACCGAGGTTAGGATTTTCAGGTTTACAGGATATGAGAAAATCGAGATGATCAATTTTTCAAATCATAACTAAGTTTTTAGAATTTTTCAAACAGTGAAAATTTAAAAATTAAAAAAAAAACCTTGGCTCGAAATTTTGAATTTTTTGAAAGATCTATAACCGTAGCCGACTGTAATTTTTCAACGAGAAAAACTTTTAAAATTTTTGAGTAAAATTTCAAAAAAAAAAAAATGAAAAAATTAAGATCATAAATTAAGATCAGAATAGAATTGAAATCAACCATCCCTTTCTCATAATGAGACGTTTTTGAAACAGTAAAATTTTCAAAAAATTGAAATTCACCAATTTTTGCCATTTTCGCGCTATTTTGTTTCAAATGAAAAACTATTATGGTTCAAGTTTTAAAAACAAAAAATATACAAAAATCTCAATTTTTTGGACAAGAAATTTTTGGAAAATTTTCGAGAAAATTCACCGAAATTTTTTACCAAAATTTCACAAACAAAATCAATTTTTGAGTTTTTCCGGTAGAGTAAAATTATGGGCCGAGGTTGTGATTTTCAAATTAACAGAAAAATTGGAAACCATGGATGATCAAGTTTTCACGCCACTCTTAAATTCATAAAACTTCTGAAACAGTAAATCTCCTTTTTTTACATTTTTTTTTTTGAAAATTAATTTTATTCAAGAAACTCAATTTTTTGGACAAGAAAATTTTGAAAATTTAACAGAAAGAATTACAAGCGAGTGAGCCAAAAAAATTTCTAACAATTTCACAAAAAATTCGATGTGAGTTTAGGCGACCTATAGGTCGATTCCATATAAAAAATTTTTGAAACAGTAAAAAATTTCAAAAAAGTTGAAAAAAAAATATTTAAAAAAAATCAGTTTAAAAAAATTCGAGATAAATTTTCCATTTTTTTTTTCAACCTAATTTTTTCGAAATTTTTTTCATAAAATTGTGAAGAATTCCAGAAAATCAAGTTGCTGTTACCTGTCGAAACAAAAATCCCCTACAATTTTTCTTTACCAAAGTTTTTTGAAACAGTAAAAATTTTCAAAAAAGGTTAAAAATAAAAAATGTCAAAAAATCAGTTTTTTTTAAATTGAAGAAATTTTCCATTTTTTTTTTCGAAAAAATTGTTTTTGAAAAGTTTCTCCAGAAAGTCCTAATATTCCTAGAAAAACAATTTTTCTTTACCAAAATTTTTTGAAACAGTAAAAATTTTCAAATTTTCCAATTTTTCTTTTTTCCTTTTTTCAAACATTTTTTTTGGGAGATTCCAATTTAAAAATTTTTTTGTGAAATGTACAAAAGCACTAGAATTGGTGTTTCAAAGAACAAAATTGTTTGAAACAGTAAAAATTTTCAAATTTTTCATTTTTCCAGACCCTCCAAAACCCATGTCCTTTTAAAAACTTTGCCAAAAACAACCCACCAAATATTCTCCCTTGAATAATATCCGCTTCTTTTTGCGCTCCTGAACATAGGCGACAAATTTCGAGGCGTCGATTGGCGTCGTCGGTACAGCCTGCATCGCCTTCTCCTCTTGTACTACAAAAAAAATTGTATTAAAATTTGTCAGCGTTTTTTTTTTCTTCCCACATTGAATTTTTTTCAAAATTTTTGCCCGTTTTCTACGTTGGTAATAATTCAAGATTCGAGCCTCCATTAGAAATAAAATAATATAAACATTTTTATTTTCGAAAAAAACTTTTGTTTGTATTTTGACACCGCCTCTCAATTAATCCTCATAAATAATGAATTTTTTTCTGGCCATCTGGAACCACGCCCAAGTTTTATGCGCGAAAAAAAAAATGTTCGCCCCCCGCGGGGTTCGAACCCAAAACCTTCCGCTCCGCATTTCAACGCGCTGCCACTGCGCCATGCCTCACACATTTTGTTTGCTGGGGAAATTACTTTCAAGTAACTGTTGTGCTGTGGTACAGTAACACAGGCTCCGCCCACACATATATATACTTATATTCATCACATCTTTTGCCTCCTCTTTGTCAGTTCACACACACCCCGACAGTTGTTTTGCAATATGAAGAGAACAAAGTGAAGAGCACAAAAAAAAAACGGCAGCAAAAATAGTGAGAAAATTGATGAGTTAGATGGCAAAAAAAAATAACACCCCAACTTTTTGGCACCTGTGAGAATTTTTTTTGTTGTTCTGTTGTTTTGTGCCGTTTTGTGTTGGAATATTCAATTGATGGCTGAACAAATATTTGAAACTGAATTGGGACAAAAAAAAATGTTGGAAATTGAAATTCAAAAGTGAAAATTTTTATTGAGAGCCGCGTTGTTTGAAACAATGATAAGATCTGGATTAATAAACATTTATGAAAATTTTGAAACAGTAAATTTTTTTGAAAAAAAAAATTATTTTTCATTGATGAAAATCTCACAATGAATTTACAACAAAACATGAATTTTTTGAAAGTTGGATTTACAAAAAAAAAGAGCTTGTTGTTTATTGCTCCATAGTTACAAAGGATCAAGAGAATTTCCAATCAAAGAAAATTTATGAAAATTTTGAAACAGGGAACTTTTTTAAACAAAATTTCGTGGTTATCGAAAAAAGTCTCAACAAATCGTTCGTGAATTTTTGAAAATTGAATTTCATAAAAAAATTATTTTGCTTTTTCTCCAAAATCAAAGAGACTTCCTTCGAAGAACATTTATGAAAATTTTGAAACAGGAAATTTTTTCAAAAAATTTTTTTCCATTTTTTTCGAAAAACGGCGTTTAAAATCATTCGGAATATTGCTCAACACTGGATTTCACACAAAAAGTAATTTTTTTGTACTTTAAATTTACGAAGGAACAAGAAGACTGCAACAAATGAACGAAAACTTTGAAACAGCAAATTTTTCGAAAAAAAAATTTATTTGTTATCCAAGAAAATCTCATCAAAACTATTTATGACAATTTTGAAACAGGGAATTTTACTTTCAAAAAAAATTATCATTCTTTTCTACACAATTTAGCAGAGGGAACAATTGATCTTCATTGGAAGAACATTTATGAAAACTTTGAAACAGTAAATTTTTTCAAAATTAAAAAAAAAAATTTTTTTCGAAAAATGTCGTTCAAAATCATTCGGAATATTTCTCAAAACTGGAGTTCACACAAAAAGTATTTTTTCTACCACTGAAACAATAAGTCTTCATTGGAAGAAAACTTATGCGGCGTCCAAAAGCGAAAAAAAAAGTGAAAAAGTGTGTAAAAAATAAACATAAAAAATACCGAAATCTCGTAATTATTCAAAGGAGCACAACGCTAATGTAGTGAAAAGGATGGGATCATATGAGCTAGACATCAAGCTTCTTCTACGAGTAAATTTTTCGAGAAACACTGATGTACCTTTGAGATTTCGCATTTTTTGTTTTTTGAATTTGGACACACTTTTTTTCTTTTTTTTCGCTTTTGGACGCCGCATTATGAGAACTTTGAAACAGTGAATTTTTCAGACGGTGCATCAAATAAAATTCAATCACAGAGAATTTATGAAAAGTTTGAAAAAGGAAAAAATTGAAATTTTTCGCTAATTTCAATAAGTTGAAAAAATCAGGAGGAAAATTATTGAAGAACATTTATGAAAATTTTGAAACAGGGAATTTTTTAAAAACAAAAAATTAGCTTTATTTTTTTATTATTAGACTCACTGACAAAAGATTCTAGGAAAATTATATAGCTTATTTTTGAAACAGGAAATTTTTGTGAGAAAAAACTTGGCCAAGCTTGGTGAAAATTATCTCTGATTTTCACATCAGTTTTGTCGAGCCCAAACGTTTCCACAACACAATTCACTATTCAAAAAAATTGAATTTCGACGTGAAGAAAAAATAGAAAAAAAAACTTCGCCTGGCTCGAGAAACGAACCCGGGTCACGTGCGTACCAGTCAAAAATGCAACCAGCTGAACCACAACAAGCTATACGCTGTCAGGAAGAGCTTACCAATTTGTAACTGTTTAGAAAAATTGGCCGGCGACATCGCCTGCCACGTTTTCTGAACGCGTCGTCGTCGTCGCCCCTTTTTCGTCGTCGCCGGCGTCAAATTGCCCGTCGATTGACACGCGCGTTCCGGATGAATGTATTGCGACGAGCCGCCGGGCGACGGCGTTCCGCCGCGCAACGCGTCAAACACCAAACTCAGCTCCGAAATCGATTTGCGGCGAAAATCGTCGAATCGCGCCGACAACGCGTCGCGACGTCGTTGCGGCGTCGGACTTTCGGGAACTTGCAACAAGTTCATCCTTCTTCTTCTTCTTCTCCTCGTCGAGTCAAATAGTAGTAGCCATATAAATAGTATTTTTACTCTCGTGTGTTTCGTTTGGAACAACAACAAAAAAAAGTAGAGAAATCAATGTGGTTTACCTCTTCCGTGCTTCAGAAGAGATGAGCGATCGACGAGACAGTGTGTCAGGCGAGGAGGGTGGGCGAGAGAAGCAGACGGGGGCAGCTGCGACATGTGGGAGCACAAGAAACACTTGCCTTCCCTCTTTCCTACCCAACTCTCCGCCCTTCTGCTTTCAGAAAGTTTTTTTTCCCGCCGCGATGAGTTTCTCTGGTCGACCGAACGCACGTCGAGATTGAGAAGAAGAAGAAGAGAAAGAGAAGATGAAGAAAAAAAACGAATTGTAAACTTTTCCAACGGCACCGCGAAATATTTATTACTTATCATCACAACATGATGTCATGTTTCACTAATTTACAAAGAAATACGACAAAAAGAGAACCCATGGGGACCGAAACGCTAATATAAATTTTTTGAAACAGTAAATTTTTGACGAAAATCTAATTTCACAGAATTGGGGACAAAAATAAGTTGGAATTGATCAAAAGTGTATATTTATATATTTTTTGAAACTGTAAATTTTTGAAGTTTCGCGGAACACAGTTTGACGAAGAAAACAATTCGAAAAATGAATTCAACCAGAAAATCAGATTTTTTGAATTAATTTTTCATTGTGAGGACGAAAAATCTTACCAACCATCTTACAAACTAATTTTCAAAATTGAACATTTTTTGAAACAGTAAAATTTTGAAAAAAAAAATGAAATTTCACAGAATTGGGGACAAGAATCAGTTCGAAGAAAAAATGATCAAAACAAAATCTACAAACAAAAAAAAAGTTCTTTTCGGCTCATATACATTTTTTGAAACAGTAATTTTTCAAAAATCAAATTTCTGACAAAAAACCAAGTTTCAGAAAACTATGTCCAACGTCGAATCATCTTCCAAACTAATTTTCAAAATTGAATAAGTTTTTTGAAACAGTGAACTTTTGACAACAATCAAATTTTACAGAATTGGAGCCAAGTATCTGTTTGAAGAGAAAACAATCAAGTATGAAATCAATATACTTTTTTTTCTTTTCTTTTTGTGCGTACGTGGCAGAACCACCTATCAATCGAACATTTGAAAAAATGTAGACCTTTTGAAACAGTAAAATGTTGAAAACAACCAAATTTCACAGAATTAGGGTCAGAAAACTGTGCGCCGCAAATACGAAAAAATGGGCGGTGCCTAATGTATGCAGTGACGAATTATTAGCGCTATCTTCGAATTTTTTTTTGAATTAAAGAAATTTTGAAACAGTAAATTTTTGAAAACTTCAGAGACACTCAAAATTGTGCGTTTCAAGTGCAAGCAAAACCGATAGGACCTAATAATACTTATCAATCGAACATTTAAAATAATGTAAATATTTTGAAACAGTAAATTTTCAACAAAAAAACTATTTCAGAGATTTAGAACCAACAATTCAAAATAATATAATCATTTATCAATCGAACATTTCAAATTATGGAAACTTTTTGAAACAGTAAATCTTTTGATAAAAAAAACAAATTTCAGAATTTTTTTTCGAAATTTTCATGAAAAATAAGCGCGATTTGGAAAGAGTCAGCCATAAAAACGAGCTCATTTTTCTGAAAATTCAAAAATTTTGCAAAATTTTTTTGGATAGCTAAGCTAAAGCCTAGTCTTCCCAAATCGCGCCAGTTTTTCATGAAAATTTCGAGAAAAATTTTAAATTTTTTTTATTTTTTTTTTGGAAAAATTTACTGTTTCAGGAAATTTTTATATTTTCCCATTTTTTTTCAGTGTTAGAAAAAAAATTTTTTAATCAGTTTCAAAAAAAAATGGAAAAATGTATTTTGCGGAAATTTTGAAAAAAATTTTTTTTTGGAAAAATTTACTGTTTCAAAAAATGTTTTTATTTTCCCATTATTTTTTTCAGTTGTTTTATAAAAATGTTTGAAATCGGTTTCAAAAAATTGGAAAATAAAATTTTTACGGAAATTTTGAAACAGGGATACTTATCTGAAAATTCAAAAATTTTGCAAAATTTTTTTGGATAGCTAAGCTAAAGCCTAGTCTTCCCAAATCGCGCCCGTTTTTTCATGAAAATTTCGAGAAAAATTTTGAATTTTTTTTTTTTTTTTTTTTGAAAAAAATTTACTGTTTCAGAGAATACTTATATTTCCGTTTCATATTGTACTTTGTTCGTTAGGGTGTTTTCAGGGAAAAAATACTTTTTATAAATTTTAGAAAATCTCTATCATCTTCGCCTAAATCGGTTTCAAAACGTTGGTAAACTGTTTTTTTTTGCGGAAATTTTGAAACATGAAAATATCCCTGTTTCAAATTTTTCGCAAAATAAATTTTTTTTTTTCAATTTTTTGAAACCTAAATAGTTAATAAAAAATTCTTAACACTGAAAAAAATAATGGGAAAATATAGAAATTTTCTGAAACAGTAAATTTTTCAAAAAAATTCCAATTTTTTTCAAAACTTCAAAACCCCTCCTCTTACCAAACATTTTCATCGAACAACTCGGCAAAATTTCCGCAGTTTTCGCGCACAAACAATGATAGGAAGCGCTTAGAAACGATGTCATTTTCTGCCTAAAAATCGCAACTTTTTGTCAAAAAAAAACGGACGAAAAAAACGACAAAAAACCCATCAAAAATTCCTTGTTCAACTGTGAGAAAAACGCTCTATTTTGGCCTGAAATTTGATATTTGACTTTTTTTTTGCGAAAATTTCTTGCGCACGTTTCCGGAAATGGTCCATCCTATTGCTCATCATCTCTTCGATTTTTCGAAAAAAGAGAAAAAATGAGATTGGTTTCAAATGTGGCGCGCAAAATTGAAATTTTGAATGAGATAGTTGATGGGATTTTTGTTTTGTGTGAAACTGCAGAAAAAAAAACATTTTTCTAGCAAAAATTTTTGTGTGTGTGTGTGTGTGTCGTTTTCTTATCTTTAGGTAATTCGACACCGCCGGGGCAAAAGGGGTTTTTTTTTGTGAAACATACATTTTTTGTTCGAACCGGGAAACGGAAAGATGAAAGAGAAAAAAAAAGTGGAGATTGAGTACAACAAGTACGAGTTTAAACAGAGATCGAAGAGGAAAAAAAAAATGATTTTTAGTTTTTTTTCCAACAAAATCTAAACTTTTCAAAATTGCAAACATCTTCGCCGCCACTAGAAAGAATAAGCGCACCCTTTCCTTTTTTAACAGAAAACAGAAAATTTTTTGTCCTTTTTCGAATATTTTAATCGTCACCACTGATCAATGTTGAAAAATGGGAAATATTTTTCTATTGTATCTTCAAAGGACTAAACACTGTTCTAAAATTTAAAATTATTTCTATTATATTTGAAACAGTAAAAATTTGAAAAAAAAAATTTGAAAAAATTTCAAAAATTTCACAAAAATGTTTTACAACTATAAAAATTCAATATTTCTTATTCTTTCCAAGTTTTTCATAACCCGGTGTCAAAATTCTTTGCACAGAATTTTGGGCGGGAAAATTGTAAAAAAAAAGTTCAGAATTTTTTTGGAATTTTTTCAACGATAAGTTTTGTCCTTTTTTGAGCGAAAAAAATAACGCAACAAAAAAATTAAACAATTTACTTTTCCAATTTTTCTAGTCCAAAAAAAGTGATCACACACAAACTAATCAATGACAAAACTTCGCACAGAAAATGGGAGGCGTGGCCTATTTCATAGTTGCCAACACTGACACACGTCTATTTTGGCCACGCCCCTTTTCATATCCCTGATTTTCCGAAAAATCAACGACATCATGCGAAAACTTAAATATCTCAAAGTTGATCTAGTATCTTATGAGCCTGATTTGAAACAGTAAAAATTTGAAAAAAAAATTCAAAAAAATCAACTTTTTTTTCTGAAAATCTTGAAAAATTTAAAATTTAGTTTCAAAAAAAAAAAAAAAGAAGAGCGACTATTTTTGTCGTAAAACTAATCTTTTCAATAACAAAGAAGTCAGAGAGAAACAAAAAAAAACAAAACAAAATTGTTTTTTTTTGTTTCTCGCTGTGCGGTAGGCTTAAAGGAACATTGAGCATACCAAAACTACACTAAAAATAGGAAAAAAGCTTTTTTTTCAATTTTTAATTTCATAACTCTTTCCGAGTTACTTACTATAAGGAGATCGGAAATATTTTTTTTCAAAAAATTACTGTTTCAAAGTTTTCATAAGTATCATTCGGTCGAAATCTTACTAATACTTGATCCGCAAAAGGTATAAATAGCTTATTATTATAAATAACGGATTTTGGTTTTTGAAAAAAATTTCAAAAAATTACTGTTTCAAATTTTTCATAAAAATAATTTCATGAAAGTTGCTCTGATTCATCTACTAGAAAACGCATATTTGTGAGAAAAAAAAACAAGAAAAAATAGTTGAAAATTCGGCTCCCGGACATTTCGAAATCGGACATTTCGAAACCAGTCTTCGATAATTCTCACTGAAAAATTTTCTCTACACAGTATTTCTATAGTTTGGCTCGATTTACACAGAAATTGGTAAAATTATTTTTCTCTCAAAAAATCCCTGTTTCAAAGTTCTCATAAATGATTCTGGCGCGATTTTTTGTTTGCTAATTTTTCTTTTTGGCATGATTAATTTTGAAAAAAAATAAATTTTTTGTTCAAAAATTTCTGAACAGTTTTTTTTACTGTTTTTTACAGTTTTGGTTGTCTGTGTTAAAGGCACATTGTAAAATAAATTGTTTTCAAAAATTTACTGTTTCAAAAATATCATAAATACTGTTTATTTTAAACCCTACTATTGATTTATCAAATTGATTTGAGTTTGAAAAAAAGCGAGAAGTAATGTTCGTTCAGCAGCGAGGGATACGCGCCCTATCTCACATCCCCCTTTTTTCCATTTGTTTCTCTGCACTCTCCTTTTTACACATACTCTTTAATTTTCTTTGTGTCTTTTTCCCCTCTCCCCACAGAAAAACGCGTACTATTCGCTGCCGAACGAACAGTAGTGTTGTGGGGAGAAGTGGGCGTGGCCAGCACACATGAAAATGATGGTAGTGTGTCTAACCCGTGCACTGTCGGTGAACCAATATTTTGAATTTCGATACATTTGTGGGAACCAGCGTTGAAACAAGTTCTCTCGGAGTATTTTTTCTCTGCGTCTCTCACGACCTTTGTCAGATAAGAAATCGATGAGTGATGAAGACATAGAGAAACAGAGAAAAACGCATTCAGAGTGAAAACTACATCAGGTGAGAGCGGCTTTTTTCCATTAGAAACGCAGACACACACAGTATAGCGCCTCGCTTCCCGTGAGATGTCGGTCGCACATTGTAGAGAGATTGTAGGGGTCGCACATCGGCCGCGATGAGAAAAACATTTTTTTTTCCAATTTTCAAACACCTCACAATACAATAGATTCAGAGCACAAAAAAAAACTCACACCCAATGACAAACTCGCTAATGCTCTTTCTCAACAATCCGGGCTCAACGGCGGCCACAGCCAAATTGTGCAACGAGTTCATCGTCTCCGTACTACTACGTTGAAACAATTTCGGGCTGCTGCTCAACGACAAAGTGGATGACAGCGTAGTAGTAGTAGTGGTGTGTGATGGTGCGAAAAATTGTGCTCGTAGATGTTCGATTCGGGTGAGTCGGCGAGTTCGTTCAACAGATCGACATTGTCGTAGGCGTGCGATTAGTCTGGGCGAAGGCGAAGTTGTCTCAAGTGTTGAACTCGAAATCGGATGATCAACCGATTGTGCTTTTTGCAGGCGTGCCGATGTTGTTGTTGTTGTGGGCGGAGTCAGCATTTTTGTTAGCTAGCGTATCCTTGTGCCAAACAATTTGGTTAGTTTCTCCGCGACTCCTGGTGACATAATTCAATTAGTAGTTGGCAGGCAAAGTGAGGAGAAAAAAACACACGAAAAAAAAGTGAACAATAATAATATCAGTCCTCAACTTGGGAACAAGACAAAAAACGAAAAAAGAAAAAAAGTCCAAAGATGATGATGATGATGATAGTTATGTGAAATGAGCCATGAGAACAATAATGTGGAGAGGAAGAAAACACTTTTTGGGAACTAGAAAAAATTTCGTTGGGGAAAAATTTGATTTTTTGAATTTTTGTGACATGAAAAAAATTTTCAAAAATTTGAAAAATTTACTGTTTCAAAACTTTTTCAAAAAAAAAATCTTCAATGATCAGAAACCCAATATTGAAAAAATGAAGGTTCGACAAAAAAAATGACAATTTTTGAAATAGTAAGAGACGCAGAGAAAAATCCGGATTTTTTTAGATTTGAAGAATGAAGAAGTGGTAACATGAAAAAAATTAACTGTTTCCAAAAGTTCACGAGACGCAGAGAAAACATAAGTTTGGCAAAGCGATTGACAGCAATGTTTTGTAAAGCATCAACATTTTGTAAAACTTTTGAAACAGTAAATTTTTTGAAAAAAAAATTTTTTTTTGATGATAAAAGTAACTTGTGAATCGCAAATTTTTTAACCACAAAAATTACTGTTTCAAATATTCAAACTACTCGAGAAGTTACCAACAGTTTTTTTTTTGACTAAAATAGTTATAAATATTTTGAAACAGTAAAAAATATAAAAATTACAATTTTCGAAAAAGTGAAAATGCAGAGGAAAGTTTGCACTTTATTAATATTTGAAGAATGAGATAAGATTTTTGTTGAAAAAAATTCAAAAATTTACTGTTTCAAAAAACTTTCATAAACAAATTTTCCCGGATCAGAAACTTCGATACAAAAAAATGTTATAAATATAAAAAAATTAGTAAATGTTCGAAAATTTTATGTGCATTTTGGGAACACTCAATTTTATAGGTTTGCAACTAAACTTTTTCTCAAAGTTTCTTGAAGAAAAGTGATCGAAATAGGTCAAATTTGTGCCAAAAAATGGTTGTTTGAAACATAAAATTTCAAAAACAAAACAGAAAAAATGGCGTCCAAAATGAATGAGAAAAGAACGGCCGGAAATTTGACTTTATACGATTACTTTTCAATGCATACATGCATACATCACAAAATTAGGCGATAATCGAGTTCGGATTTGATTAATCGAAAATGTGGCATAGTGCCTTTTTTCACGATTTTTCCATGAAATCATTGATGAGAGATTGTCCCTCGAGAGAGACGCAGAGAAACAGAGCAAACAAAATTCACAGTAAAAGCTATGAGATGAGAATGGAGGCTTTCATTGGAGACGCAGGCATAAACCACACACAAAGTATAGCACCTCGCTTCCCGTGAAATGTCGGTCACGCGGTTGAATGACCTCATAATAATGACAACTTGCAAAAATGTAAACATTTTTTTATAAAATTTTTTTTTTGAATTTTTTTTCTGAAAATTACTGTTTCAAAAATTCACTCTTTCTGACTAAAAAATGAGAAAAAAATTTGCTAACCACATTTTTTGAAATTTTTACTGTTTCAAGCATCTGTCTTCACATTTTCTACTTCGGGAAAAAAAAACAATGGGTGCGTTTCTAATTTTCCAAAAAAAAAACAAATTTGTAAAAATTCGAATTATTACAAAACCTTTCAAATTCAAAAACTTTGACAAATTTTTTTTTGTTGAAAAATTACTGTTTCAAAAATTCTACATTTTTAACAACAAATCAGATAACGGTACTTTCTACTTGGAGAATATATATTTTTAAATTGTTACTGTTTCAAACATATCTCTTCACTTACACAAAAACTAGCGACATAATTAAAAAGGTAATCTTACCAGAAAATTTAGAAAAATATTTTGTAAATTTGTTTTCAAAAAATTATTGTTGCAAAAATTCTACAAAAATTGATTGAACATACATAGTCGCACTTAAATTGGGGCGGAGCCTATTTGTGTTTTGTAAACCATGGCACGCGTTTAGTGACTCCGCCCCTTTCTGGCACCTTGATCTATTTGTACATTTCGAAAAATGATAAACTATTGCCTTCAAAATCAACGAAAATGAGTTTTTAAAAAATTTCTCGAAAAATTCCATAGAAAATTTTTCATAATTTTTTTTTCAAAAAGTTAATGTTTCAAAAATTCTATATTTTCCAAAAACAAATTAGAGAACAGTACTATCTAATTGAAAAATTTTAAAATTTTTACTGTTTCAAATACCTCTCTTTACTTTTACAAAACTATTACATCAGTGAAATCGTTAATCTCAGCGAAAAAAAAACAAATTTTCACAAATTGGAATTGTTGAAAACTTTTTAAAACCAAAAACTTTGAAAAAAAAGGTTTTTTTTTTTTGAAAAATTACTGTTTCAAAAATTCAATATTTTCAACAAAATATCAGCTGATAGTACTCTATTTGCTTTTCAAATTTGAAGTTTCAACATTTTTGCAGTTACAAACATCTCTATTTACTTACATCCACAAAAACAATTACATAGATTTGGTTGCTACTTTGACCAGATGAGAAAAAAAAAAATTTTTAAATAAAATTTTGAGCTCGAAAATCGAATATAAAAAACTTTGAAAAAAAAGGTTTTTTTGTTGAAAAATTACATAATTTTCAAGAAAAAAAAACTCGAAGATAATTTTGGTTGAGAGCTCTTCTACAGTAACCCAGGAAAGGTTTTTGTGGACCTAAGCCAGAAATTTCGTTATACATTTTTTTGTCATTTCATGCTCCGCCCACAAAATTATGTCTAAACTTGAAATTCTACAAAACAGTACTATCTATTTGAAAAATTTTATTTTTGAAATTTTTACTGTTTCAAACATCTCTCTTCACTTTCACAAGAACTTGCAAGTTAGTTTATTTCATGTTCAGAATCTCAAAGTTTTACTGTTTCAAAAGGCCTTCAAGTTTTCACGAAAAAAACTCTCAGCGTTAGAGTAGAAACAAAAAAACCTAGAAAAAAAATTTCACAAAAAAGTGGAAAAACTACGAGAAAAAAAAAACTAGGAAAAAATTTCCTCCGGTTTTTGCTTGTTTTTTCTTTTGATAAATGTGTTGGGGTGTAAAAGAGTGTACATCCATCTGAATCTCCTTATATACACCCCAACCGCACCACCAGCAAAAAAACAAACAAAAATAAAAATGCATAGTAAAACATAGTTAACACCACATCATGGACGAAAAAAGAAAAGGAGAAGCCATCATCACACACACAACAACACACAGAAAAAAGTCTCATGAATTTCTTAACTCGAAAAAATTTGGACAAATGTCGTTTTTGGACAAAAAGGCAAAAGAAAGGGGAGAAACGAGAAGAGTCACTATTATAAATCACCATTTTCTATCCTCTCTTTTTCACGAAGAAAGAGGAAAAAACAAAATAGTCCTTTCGGGACCATTATACACACTTTGTCTTGTTTTTGGCAACATTTTCCATGCGACTTGTTTGACCTTATTTGTTTTTTTTTCTCAAAAAAAAAACTTGCTCGCATCGGGAGTCGAACCTACAAAACGTCGCTGCCAGCTTATAGCACTACCACTAGACTACACAGGCAAATTCCTGGACACATGTGGCAGAGCTGCGGCAGCTATTTTCTGCTGGCAGAGGTCAGGCAGGTACCACGCAGCTCTGCCGCAGTTCTGGACCGATTCCGGCATTCCTGCGGCAGAGCTGCGGCAGACCTACCGAAATCGCTCTAAACTTTGTCTTGTTTTTGGCAACATTTTCCATGCGACTTGTTTGACCTTATTTTTTTTCAAAAAAAAAAAAAAAAATTGCTCACATCGGGAATCGAACCTACAAAACGTCGCTGCCGTCGAGAGAGAAAGAAAGAAAAATGCCGTCGAGAGAGAAAGAAAGAGACGAGAAAGAATACTACAAAAACTCCAGTTAAAATTGAACTTGATGACATGACATCTACCCCAATGCTAACTCTCATTCACGGGGTTCTTATCATCAGGTTTTGAAACAGTGAACATTTTCAAAAATCTCCCAGCCGTTTTTCGAGCATTTTTGGTGCTTAGAAAAAACACCAAAAATTGCATAGAACCATTCTAAAATTCAACGTTTACCTGCTCTCACAAACCGCTTATCCAAAAAGTTTGAAACAGTAAAAATTTTGAAAGGAAAAAACTGTGAAATTTTTTTGAAACAGTAAATTTTCGGAACACAAAAAATGTTCAACATCCTAATTTGTGACAATTTTGAAACAGTAAACATTTCATTTAAAAAAATATTTTTTTCTATTCTTCCACTGTTTTTTTAGCCTTTGTGGTGTTCAAAATAAAAAAATTAAATTTAGTTTCAAAAAAATTCACGTTTCAATCCATCACATTTCGCGTTGGTGAAAAAATTAGAAAAACAGCATACAGTCGGCAGAGTGTGTTTCACTGTGAAGAGAAGCAGAGAAAACAATAGAGAGTGCGAAAATAAGAGAGTGCAGAGCAACTTTCGAACCAACAGAAAAAAAACTTCAAAGAGATCAAAAAACTGACTAAAGTGTCATTTTCAAATCGATTTTTTTTTTGGATTTTTGTGAAATCAGAAACTATACAAATATACAAAAAATAAATAAGCCCATTGTTCAGCCGAAAAATATATCCCGAGGCAAAACAAAAACCTTGGACCGGGGAATTTTTTTTTTTTTTTTTTTGACAAATGAAGTATGTTTCGGGTGACGACATGAGATTAATGATTGTACTCGTTTTGGGCGGAAAGAGGTGATAATACTGGATAGAAAATACAAGGTTTTTTGAATATTTCAAAAATTTTTGAAACAGTAAAAAATTGAGAAAATTATAAAACTAAAAAACATTTTTTTAACAAAAATTTTTACAAAAAAAATTTCAGAAAATTAGATATGAAATTTGAAAAAAAAAAGTGGTTAAAATTTTTAATAATTTTCCAATTTCAAAAAATAAATTTCTAGAATAATTGAAACAGTGAAAAAATGAGAAAATTATAAAATAAATAAAAAAATTTCGACCAAAATTTTTGATAACTTTTAATTTGCGATTAGTTATGGAACATTTTCCAAAACAAAAAATATATATTTCTAGAAAATTTGAAACAGTAAAAAGTTGAAGAAATCATAAAATTTTGGAATTTTTTAATTTCCAACTAGTTTCTAAATACTTTGCAAAACAAATTTTTTTTTAAATATTTGAAACAGTACATGTGCGCTCTATTGAACCATTAGAAATTCAAAAACTTTTTTCAGATATAGGGCGCTTTCAACTAGTTACGAAACATTTTCAAAAACAAAAAAAAATTATTTTCAAAATATTTGAAACAGTAAAAAACTCCCGCAAAAAGTGGCAGCCACAACTTTTCAAGATCAAAATTTTCAACAAAAAAAGTCCAAAAAAGTCCACGAAAAAAAAACTAACCACCGTTCAAAAGTGCAACAAATTGTTGATGCGATTGCGACGCGACCATCGTCTCATTCGTATTCCGAGCCATCCATTTCGAGACACGTCCCAAAATCGACAAGTTCACTTGACGCCAAAACGGCGACGACTTTTTGCGACGTTTTTTTCGCGACACTTTTTCGCCCTTGTCGTCGACACGTTTCGCCGATGACAGACAACTCGAGAAGCAACAACCCAACAGTCGAGGCATACTGTAGTACAAGAGAATGAGAGACGCAGAGAGAGAGGGAGAGAGAGAGAGAGAGAGAGAGAGACGCAGAGTGATAGAGAAACAAAAACTACGAATGTGTGAAATAGTACGAGACGCAGAGAAACTAAAATCTACAGTAACCTAAGCAAAACCATCAAGTTTCAGGTCCGAAAAGTACAGTAACCCAGGCCCAATTTTTCTCAAAGTTTGACTTTTTAAAATTCGAACATTTTCTAATTTTCTGAGTACTGTAGTTTTTGCAAAAAGTACAGTAATCCGGGTCCCGAAAACTTGACGTTTTGTAAAATCGAAATTTTTTCTGGGAAACACAAAACTACAGTAACCTCATAAACTATTGCAATTTTTTTGAAGTTTTTTGGAAGTGAGAAAATATCTCACCCCAAATTTGGAGTTTGCTCAAAATGTGTAATTTCAGAAATAACTTTTGAAAAAAAAAATCGCTGTTTCAAAAATATCAAAACACTTTGAGGAATTCAAGAATTTTAAACTTGTTAGGTGAAACAGTAAAAATTTTGATTTTTTTTTTTAAATTTTTTTTCAAAATTTTGGATTGAGTAAAAAAAAATTTTGCAAAAAATTACTGTTTCAAAAATTTTTAAATTTATACCAAAAATTTCCGTTCAAATAACCGAAAAAAAACGTTTAAAATATTTTTAGAAAATTACCGTTAAAAATAAGATTTTTATTCTGACTCAAAATTTTTTCATAATTTTTTAACACTCTTCTAGTGATCAAGAATCGGAAATTTTGAAAAGATTTGGAAAAAAAATTTTTGCAAAAAATTACTGTTTCAAAATTTAATTTTTTCGTTCTCAAATTTTTTCTCATGTTTAAAAACAACCAAAATTTTCGGTTACAAAACTGAAAAGCGTTCTTTTTTTTGCAAAAAAATAGCGTTGAAAACATGTTTTTTTTTCGGCTTAGAATTTTTTATAAATAATATTTTTTAACACTTCTAGTGATCAAAATCTTTGAAAAAATTGGAAAAAAATTTTGTAAAAAAATGTTTGCGAAAAATTACTGTTTCAAACATTTTATAAATTTAGGATGGGTTTTGTGTTTTTGGTGTACTTGGTATTTCAATTCCTCTGATATTTTACAAAAAATTGAATTCCACAAAAAAACGCAAAATTTCCGAATAGAATGTTGGAAAAAAATGTTCTACGTCTTGGAAAAAATTACTTTTCTTAACTTTTTTGGCCTCAAATTTTTTCTTATAAAAACAACCAAAATTTTCGATTGAAAAAAGTGAAAAATGTTTGATTTTTTTAGCCCTCAGAACAACAGCCCTGCTTCTGGTAATCAAAAATCAAAAACTTTGAAAAAATTGGAAAACATTTTTGTAAAAAATCCCTGTTTCAAAAATTTCTTAAATTTTTATTACACTATATATAATGAAAAATTCAAAAATTCAACACAAGAAAAAAAAAATGGAAAAACGAGAAAAAAAAACAAAAAATCAGTCGATAAACATGTGTGTAACCGAACTCACAAGTGTTCCGCGCCAACAACGCGCAACAATTTTTCTCGTTGCCATTTTTCGCATCATCTCTCGTTTTTTTTTTGTTGCGCCCCCCTGCTTCATTGTCAAGTATCTTGTTAAACATCTGATTGGGTCTCGCAACGATTCGCATTTTCACACGTAACAAATATTTGTTTTTTTTTTCGAGTTGATTTTTTCAAGAGAGTCAAACACTTAGTTGCGCGCGTTCAACAATCATTTTTTCACTAAAACAAGTATCAGTAACAAAAATTTTTTTCTTGTTGGCCACTTGACAAGACTCGAAAAATCGGCAACAAAATTTTTTCCCCAGAAAAAAAATAAACTAACTAATCATTTTTTTGGCCAACTTCTTCGCTTCAGCTTCCTCCTTTTCTCTAAAAAAACAAAATTTTCCAAAAATTTCAAAAAAAAAAAATTACTGTTTCTGCGATAATCCGTAGAGCATTGAACGTAGTCCAGGACCGGTGTCTTCTCGGACACTTTTCGATTTTCGGGCCTAAAAAAATGTTCGGTTATTTTGGTGTGAAGCATTTCGAAGAGACACATAGGCACATAAAGCTTTGAAATGTCCGATTTTTCACCCTACCTCTTCTTAAAAAATTTAAACGAACCGAAATGTGGCGTGGCAGCTCAACAGGTTAGGCTTTTATTTATAGCGAGAGAGGTCAAGAGTTCGATTCCCCACCTGGTCAATTTTATTTTTTTTCTACTCAAAAAGAAAATGAATCAAAAATCGGACATTAAAGGGACATGGACATTTTACACACCAAACACACACACATATATACAAGTACAGTATACCTTTCGTGGTGTGAAGAAGTATCGCATCACTTGATCCATACTTTTCACTTTTCGTGGTGTCTAGAAACATGTTTTGTGTGTGATTTGTTTTTCCCGGGGATGAAAATTTTTGCGCGCGCGCATTTTTTTTTGGTGGCAATTACAACATTTTTCTGATTGTTCGATGTTTCTTGAGAAGGAAACACATTTTTTCAAAAAAAAAAAATTAATAATTTTTGAATTTTTTTTTTGCAAAAATTTACTGTTTCAGATACTATTCATTAGATGTTGAAAAATGGCGATGTTCCATTTTATGATCCCCCACACAAAAAAAAATTAAAATGACCAAATCCTGCCAGAGCCCAAAAATCGGACCCGGTGGGTTTTTTTTTCAAAGTTTGTTAAAAATTTTCCAAAGTCTTTCAAAATTTTTAAAATTTCGAGGCCAGAAACACTTTTATTGACCGTAAAATTTTTGAACACGTTTGACCGGAATTTTCTTCTGGTCCGAGACAGAAAAAAACCAGACTTAGATTTTGGCCCGGTTCAACTAATCGGATCAGGCTCGATTTTTCCCAGACTCGGCCCGATTTAGTATCTTTTTAGACGGTCTGAAAAATCCAAAACCCGACCCAAATAATTAGGCGCATTTTTCTCTATATCCAGGATATTTTTTCGAAAAATCTTGTTGTTATTTTTGATTTTGAAATTTTTCAAAAATTTCCTGTTTCACATATTATTCAAATAATGGCCTACATCTAATAACGGTTGGTTGCTTCTTTTTTTCGGTAAAAAATCTTCAATTCAAAAAAAAAACTCAAATGGAAAACTCCGCCCCTTTTTCTACGAAAAAACTTCGCAAATTTTTATCTGATTTTCGACAAAAAAATTTTAAATTTTTACTGTTTCAAACAATTTTGAAAACTAATTGTCTCCATGATTCGTGGATTTTCTTAATGACAGCTTTGAAAAAAAACAATTTTGAAAATAGATAACAAAATTTTGGAAAACGTGAAACGTGGCAAGGCCTGGATTTTTTTACATTCTATAAGGGTAAAATTCACATGTTCCTTTAACAAAAAATATACTGTATATTGTTTTTGAGCTGAAGCAGAACAAAAATTCTGTATAAAAATTAGAAAAATTACTGTTTCAAAATTGTAACTTAAGAAAATCGATAAATTCTTGAAACAATACTCTGGACAACATGTAGAATACGACCCCACACCCTTGTAAGCCAGTTACTTCACGACCCCATCAATGTATTTCATGACCCCACTTTACATCAAGACCCCCATGTATTTCAAAACCCCACCCTAATGGAAATGGGGTCTCGAAATACATTTATGGGGTCGTGTAATTCGCTGGGGGGTCATGAAATACGGTGGGGTCGTATTCTACATGTTGTCCGAACACGACCCCACGTGAAGTATTTCAACACCCCACAATAGAAGTGTATTTAATGACCCCTACAAATGTAGAACACGACCCCAACAATGTAGAAGACGACCCCAAAAGTGTAGAACACGACCCCAACAATTTTGGGGTCTTGAAATACAAGGTATGGGGTCGTGTAATACACTTCTATCGCGGGGTCTTCTAATACGTTTTGTGGGGTCGTGTTGTACGTTTTGCCCCAATACTCTTTGCTTTGTTTGTGAGCGAAAAAGTTTATTTTTCATGTTTTCAAAAATTTACTGTTTCAAAATTGTAACTTAGGAAAAACGCAAAATTTTTGAAATGATTTTTATAGTTTAGTTTTGAGTAAACAAAAACAATTCTCTGACCTCAAAAATGTCCGCCAAAATTATTGATTTTTTTCTGTGTACTGTCCAAACTTATACGAACATGTGAGCAAAAAATCTTTCGTTTTCACGGATTTTTGGAACCGTAAAAATTTTCATTGAGAACCCATTTTATTTGCAATTGTAGCGCACAGTTTTTTCGCTAAAATTAAATTTTTGCATTGTTTTCTTTCTCAAAGTGTGTGCGGCAAAACTGCAAAAATCAAAAACGCGCCCTTTTTTATCAAAAATACATTTTTGTTTTCTTTTTTTTTGTCAAAATTTTCCAAACTTAAAATGGGTCCAAGAAATATCAGCAAGTCGCAATTTTGCTCCCAACTCCCTACAGTAGACTAAACAAAAAACCAACCCGACTAATCGACGACGGCGGCGGATCGTTGACATCGCACGTTTCGTTGAAGAACGTCGACGACGGTCGCGATCGTCGTATCGACGACGACGGCGTCGATTCGTTGCGACTGTTGCGACGCGACGTCGCGTTGGCGTCGTCGTTGTCGTTGACGTTCGGCGCGACAACCATGTCGTCGCCTTCGACGTTTCGAACACGAATCGAGACAGAGGTCATGTCTGCAAAAAAGGGAAAAATAATAATTTTTCAAATTTTTTCACTGTTTCACTCAATTTTCAAAGAAAAACGTTTTATCAAATATTGTTTGGTAACTTAGATAAAGGAGTTTAGATATAAGCTACAGTAGGCGCAAGTGCAAAAATCAAAAATCTTTTGAAAAATAGTATTGCAAACACCTCGCGGGATTTATTAGCCAAGCTATACTTTGAGTGTGACTTTTTTTCTGTTCCAAAACATAGGAGTAATCCTGAGTCTTTGAAAAATATAATTTAGTAGAACTTTTGAAACAGTGAAAATTTTAGATTTATTATTTTGCTGACTTACATTCTCACATTTTGAAGATGGTTATTTTCTCAGTATTTTTGATGAAAAAAAATGACTTGGACAAGAATTTTCCTCTTTATAAACTGGTTGAAAAAAGTTCACGTTTGAAAAATCAAAAAAAAATTGGGTTTTGAATTTTTTGATAAAAATCAGATATCGGGGTCGTGACGTGGTTTTTATTTTTAAAAAATGAATTTTTATGAAAAAATCCCTGTTTCAAAAAGTTTATATAATGTGAACATCTGAAACTTTTTTGCTACAAAAATGTAACATGGAACTTTGTGAAAATGAAAGTTGGAAAAGTTTTTTGTTTCAAAAAAAAAAAGGTTTGAGTGTTTCAAGATTGTCTTGAAAAAAAAGCTAAAATTATTTTTCAGATGTCTCTGGATGAAAACATTTTTTAAATTTTGAACTTTTGTGCAGAGATTTTTTTAATTTCAGGTTAGAAAAAATGAAAATTTTTACTGTTTCAAAAGTTCTTGAAAACCCCGGATTTTCATGGATAGGGATTCGAATTGAAATTTTCGGAAAAAAAAATGATTTTCAGAAAAATATCAAACTTTTTGTGAAATACAAAATTTTTCGGGAAATCTTTTTTGTCTAACAAACTCAAAATTTCTGATATTTTCGAAATGGTGTGAGTTGATTTTCAAAGTTTGCAGCAAAAAATTTTCGGGAAAAATTTTTTTTAAAAGAAGCGTCTAAAACTGTGGTAAAAAACTTCATCTAAAATGTTTGAAACAGTAATTTTTTCAAAATCGAAAAAAACTTGGAAAGTTAGTTTTTTTTTTGAAAACTGACTAAACTTTTCATATCAAAAAATAACGCAAAAAACGAAATTTAAAAAGGGATTTAGGTTGTCAGAAAAAATGTTTTGATTTTTGTTTGGTTTTAAATTTCAAGGCGAAAATTTATAAGTTTTTTCTAGGTCAAATTTTGCGGTGAAAACGTCAAAAATCCTGAAATTCATTTTTTTTTCTGAATTTTCAATAGACCATGCAGAACACTATTTTTCATCACAGGAAAGAGGTCACAAAAGTTTTTCTGGAGAACTTGAAACAGTAATTTTTTTCAATTTTGAAAAAATAATTTTCAAAATTTTGGAAAATTATTTACCAGATTATTTTTTTCCTACAAATTTTTTCTAGCTCGAAATTTAGGCTCAAAATTGACACAACTAATTATTTTTCAAAATTCAAGAAAAATTGGCCTAGAAAAGTTTTGGACAGAAATTGACCTGATTTTAAAAAAAAATTCTACAAAAATCAGATTTTTGTCATCAAAATGTTTTCTAGGTCAATTTTTGTGCTGAAAATTGAAAATTACCAAAATTATGCTTTTTCCTAATGTCCAGCCAAAAAAATAAAGGTCTAGAAAAGTTTTGGACGAAAGTTGGCTCGACTTTTGGGGAAAAAATCTTCTCGGAAAAATTCTTTTTTTTTTCTACAAAATTTTTTCTTTGAACAACTTTGGGCTGAAAGTTTTGAAATTTGAATATTTTTCGAAATTTCAGAAAAAAAGGGCCAAAAACTTTTTTTTATTTAGGAAAAAATATGTTTTCAAGGTCAAATCTAGTGCTGAAAATTTTTACATCTGAATATTTTTCAAATTCACAGGAAAAAACTGCATCTAAAAATTTGTGGGAGGAAAAAATTTTGCTGTTAATTATTTTTCAAAATTCCTGAAAAAATGAATCTAGAAAAATTTTCGACAAAAATTGACCCGACAAAAATTTTCGAACCGAAATTTGAAAATTTTTCAAGGTCAAATTTTGTGACCGACTTTTGGGGAAAAAATCTTCTCGGAAAATTCCTTTTTTTTTCTAGCTCAAATTTTGAGCGAAACTTGTTACAAGTAACTATTTTTCAAAAATTCCAGAAAAATAAAGGCCTAGAAAAGTTTTGAACAAAAATTGGCCCGTCATTCCAGGCCGGGTTCGAAAACTCAAAAAAAAAAAAACCTGGGCCCAAAAATTTCAAACCCTAATTTCCATTTTTTTTTTCCAGAAAACAATTGGGCCTAGAAACTTTTCAGACAAAAATTTTCCCAACAAAAATTTTCGGGCCGGGCTCAAAAAAAAGTTGAAACAGTTTCAATGATCAAAAAGTAAAACAACACCGCAAAACTCATCTCAATGTTGCTCAAAACGAAGCAAAAAGAGAAGAAAAAGAAGACAAATATTATTCAACTACTTCAAAAATTTTCCACTTTTTTCAATTTATTATTTTATCTCACTTGCGTCGCGCGCACAAAACAACAAAACTCGGCATACAGTACTCTCTAAGGGAGAGAGAGAGAGAGAGAGAGAGACGCAGACAATCAAATGTGAGAATTTCCAAAAAGACAACAAATTTCACATTTTCGTTCAAGTGCTACTAGAAAAGGCTACTTGGGGTTGCTCTTGACAGACGAAAAAATTGGGCGAAAAAAAATTTTTTTTTTTTGGAAATAATCAATGATCAGGTGAGCAAATATTTTTTTCAATTTTTTTTTTGGAAAAAACTGACCTTCTGTTTTTTTGCGGTTGAAAAAGTTGAATTTTTCTGAAAAAAATCGAAATTTTTTTTTTGGAAAATGAAAAAAAATTCAAAATTTACCTCTCATTTTCAGATTTTTGTTCGCATGTATGGGTTGGCTGAAAAAATGAAAAAAAAATTAGAGATCAAAAGATGAAGAGGGTCCAGAGAAAAAAAAAGGAAAAAATTCAAATTTTTACTGTTTCAGAATTTCTACTTAACTAAATTTTTTTCGAAACGGGTTGTTCATAAAAAATGGGTTAGCATAAAAATGACACACAAAATACAGCAATTTGCTCATCCTGGAAATTGTTTGCATCAAAATTTTCTGCGTTTTTTAGGGAGCAACTGAATGAAAAAAATAATTTGGAAGATTAATTTTAAAAAAAAAAAAAAAAATTTTTTTTTGAAAAATTTACTGTTTCAAAACTTCTACTAAATTATATCATAATGGGTTGTTCAAGATTGATTAAATTTATTTCAAAACGAAAAAAAATGAAAGTGACACACAAAATATAGCAGTTGGCTCATCCCGGGAAATGTTTACAAAAAAAAAAAATTTTTTTTTTTTTTTGAAAAATTTACTGTTTCAAAATTTCTACTTCACCATATTTTTTTGGTAGCGGGTTGTTGTTATTGTATTTTCAGGACTGCCGGAGTTGGGGTAGACTGGGCTCCATATAGGAAACTAGAAAAATACAGGAAAACGTGGAGTGGGCTGGATCATCCCACCTGGGAACAATTTGTTTCTTTGTTTCTCTACCGTCTCTGACCTATTGGGCATCTCTCGTTTTCTTCTTTTTTCATTTCTAGTTTTTCTTCACCTTTTATGAAAAACAAAGCCCACCTGGGAATATTCTACTTTTTAATGGGAAATACCAAGTGGTCATTATAGCCCACTTTTCCCACTTACAGGTGGGCTGCTCACCTGGAACCCACCCCATTCCGGCAGCCCTGAGTATTTGAAGTTAAAAAAAGTTACACACAAAATGAAGCAGTTGGCTAATCCCGGAAATTGTTTGCATCAAAATTTTCTGCGATTTCTAAGGATCTAACAGACTGAAAAGTTGGGTCATGTATATTTTCCAAAAAAAAATTTTTTTCGAAAAATTTACTGTTTCAAAATTTCTACTTAACCATATTTTTCATAACGCGTTGTTGATTAAGCACTTTATACTCCAAAAAAAGTTACACACAAAAAATAGCAGTTGGCAGATCTGGAAATTGTCTGCATCACAAAAATTAAAAAAATTGAATTTCTAACAGAAATTTTCCAGATTTTTCTAGCAACAAAAAACATGAAAAAACTGAACTCTCAAAAAACAGACAAATAAAATGAAAATAAAAACATGACCTTTTTTCCCTCTGACTTGTTTGTGGAGGAACATTTTCGAAAAAATCACGTTCGACCCAGAAAAAATAGGTCAGGTCACGAATTTTTTATTGTGAGAGGAAGAGAGAGAGAGAGTTGCAAACAAGTGCCGGGTTTTTTGGCTCCGCCCACTTTTGGAAGAAAATAAAAATGTTTTCTCTGCGTCTCGCCGTCTCTCGAATATTGCTGTTTTCACGGAGAAGTGAATGACGCATTGAAAATTCCAAGTTTCAAGCAAAATAAAGAGAAAAAGTGAAACAGTAAATTTTTGAAATTGAACTTTTTCGAACAACTGTCTTGAGAAGACAACAACAAAAACTAAATAAAATGAAAACACGACCTTTACCACTTCCTGTGTGATGTTGGAAATGTTCCGAAATGAGGGGTGAGATTTTTAGGCGGTTTTTTCGAAGCCTAAGGTCTGCCGCTAACAGTTTTGCCGTTGACTCAAAACTGCGGCTGAGCTGCGTGATACCTGCCGCACATTTGCCTGTGTTTGGCAAAATTCCTCAAAGTGAAAAGTGAAAAATTTCTAAAATGTATCAATGGTTTGCACTAACCAAAAATAATTGAAAATCATTTAGTGAACATTTGAAACAGTAAAAATTTTCAAAAAAATTTTTTTTTCAAATTTTAAAATGATAATTTTTGGGTTTTTTTTTTCAAGAAAACTTCCCAGAAAGAAAAAGAAAATTAACTTTTCAAAAATTCTCCAATGTTTCTAGATTTTTCACAAAATTATCTCCGAGAAAAATTTTATGGATTTTTTTTTCGAAAATTTCACCCCAATCTTATTTTGTCACCCTATAAAACTTTCATTTTCTGAAAAAAAGGTCTTTTTAGAAATTCTCACATCATGAAAATAGTTCAGAATTTTAATCAAAATTTATAGTCATTTTCTAACTTTGGTCTATAGTCATTAACAATACCAAAGTTAGAAACTGACGTCAAATGTTTAGAGAAAATTTGAAACAGTAAAACTTTCAAAAAAAAAATTCTGAAAATTGTCCTGTTTAGAATTAACAGAACAGAGAAAAAAAACATTTGTTTAATGAATAAGTTCACGCGAGACACGTGGAAAATGTGGAAAACTCTGCGTCTCGTACTCTCTCGAAATAAAAATTATTTCAAAAAATTATTATTGTTCGAACTATTTGGATAATTCAAAAAATGTGGTAACGTTACTTAAAACTCTCAAGGAAGCATAGTTCTATGGAAATTTTAGAAAATTTATGTTCACAAAAAAAAAAGTTTTTTGCAGAAAATTTCGAATTTTCAGAGATAGACTTTTGATTTTTCGCTCAAAAAATTTTTTTTTTAACTTTTACTGTTTCAAAAAAGTTTATAACTTTTTCTATCCTAACTTTTTTAGTTCCATTCGCGATTTTAATAATCTTGTCACCTCTAAAAGATCTAAAATACTAGAAAAACTCAAAATAATTTTATCTGCGACTGTCTAGACGTCTGATTCTCTCATTCTCACACACTATTTCGCAATATCCTCAGTTCTGAGAGACTAGGTAATCAAAAAGGACATAAGTTAGTGTTCTAAATGAAATATGAGACAAAATTCTTTGAATTTCAAAAAGTTTTAATAATTTTGAAAAAAAAAACACTCGAAGATAACTTTGAAATTATTAATTTTTCGGTCGAAATAATAGATTTTTAAAAATTTGGTAGGAATTTTTCAAATCCGTGCATAATCGGTTATCACTACCATTTTTTGTCAATTATAAAATTTTTGAAACAGTAAATTTTTCAAATAAATTTTTCAAACAAAAAAAAAAAAAAAAAAATTCAAAACTTTTCGAAATTACACCAGATTTTTTGAAAAGACATTTCCCGAAAAAAATAAGTGATTTTTTTTTGAAGTTCGAATTTCCAAAAAGTAAAATATCGAAAGGACATAAGTTAGCGTTTTAAGTGAGATACTTGAAACAGTAAATTTTTCAAAAATAAAAGTTCACGCGAGACACGTGGAAAATGTGGAAAACTCTGCGTCTCGTACTCTCTCGAAATACAAATTATTTCAAAAAAATTATTTTTCTTCGACCATTTTGGACAATTCAAAAAAATGTGGTAACGTTACTTTCGAAAAAATAGTTCTATGGAAATTTTCGAAATTTTATGAAAGTTATGATCACGAAATTACGCAAAAAAAATTTCAAACTTTTACTGTTTCAAAAATGATATAACTTTTACTATCTTCAGACGAAACACAGTTTTTCGTACTTTTCACTCTATTGAAGAAAGTGGCTTATCAAAAACGACATCGGTAAGTGTTTCAAGTAGAAAACTTGAAACAGTAAATTTTTCAAAAAATAATTTTTTTCTCAAAATTTTCCTAGTTTTCACTAATTTTTTGACGCTACCAGGTTTTTGCCGAAAAAAGTGGTTTTTGAAAATTCGAAGATCGAAGAAGTAAGATATCAATAAAAAAAGCATAGGTTAGTGTTTTAAGTAAAAAACTTGAAACAGTAAATTTTTTCCGAAAAACACAAAAAAAAATTTTTCAGCTCAAATTCTTCCAGCTCCGAGAAAAAATCAAATTTTCACGCCTGGAAAACACCCACATTTCATCCAACCGCAAGTTTTTTCCCTCGAACATTAAACATTTTACGATCATCTCAGACAGCTGTGAAAATTTCCACTGTTTCAAAAATTATACTAGTTATCAAAAAATCAGCCAAAAACTATGTTGTAAAGTAAAAATTGTGAAGAAACAAAAAATAACAAAAAATAGGTGGAAAAGAGGAGAAAAGTGAACAGATATATGGATTTTTGAAGGTTTTTTGAAGGTTTTCAAAAGTTTACAGCTTTTTGAGCCAAATCAATAACAAGGTGAGAATGAAACTTCCATGAAACAGTGAATTTTTGAGAAAAAAAAGTTTTTATCGAAAATTTCACAATGTCAAAGTTGATAAAAATAAAATTTTTGAGAAATATCAAATTTCAAAAAATTTGGAAAAGTGTGAAGAGATATCTGACACATTGGAGAACTTTTCAAAAAAAAATTGTAAAAAATAAGAAAAAAATGTGCCTAAAATTGCAACAAAAAAAAGTGGGCGTGGCTAAGCATACATTAGAAGATTTTTTGAAACAGTAATTTTTTGTCAAAAAAAATTGGAGAAAAAGTTTTGAAAGAGTTTTGACAATTTCGAAAAGTGGGCGTGGCTTGAAATAATTTGGAAAAATAAGAAAACTCAAAAAAATTATCAAACTAAATCTCGAAAAATAAAAATATATAAATACATGTTTTAAAACAGTAATTTTTGTTAAAAAAAATTTGGAAAAAAAAAGTTTTGAAAAAGTAGAAAAAATATGCCTCAAATTGCAAAAAGTGGGCGTGGCCTAGAATTTCTGAAACAGAAAAAGAACAAAAATTAACAGGTTTTTTTGTCAAATTTGAAAAAAAATTTCAAAAAAAAAAAAGATTTTTTTCGATAAAATTTGAAAATTGCCAAGAAAAAAGTGTGTCTCGAATTGCTAAAAGTGGGCGTGGCCTAAACTTTTTGAAACAGAAAACGAAAAAATTTAACAGGAATTTTTGTCAAATTAAAATTTTTTTTTTTTATTTCAAAAAAAGTTTGAAAGCGTGAGAAAAAGTATGCCTCAAACTGCAAAAAGTGGGCGTGGCTTGATAGCAATTTTTTTCTTCAAAAGGTTCAAATAGTCAACGTGGAATTTCCAATAATAAAAACGTGCCTATATTGCAAAAAATGGGCGTGGCCTTATTTCACAAGTGTCGGAACAAAAAATGATCGTTTTACTGATCTACTAGAAAAACACAAAGTTCTGCTCTTAAATATCAATTCTGAAACAGTAAAAAAAATGAAAACGAACAAAATGATCAAGAAGGTGTGAAATGTGATATTTTGTGCAGAAAAACAACAAAAAGAAAAAAGTTTAAAAATAATAACATCAACACAAAGCGAAAAGACTTGAAGGCGGTTTTTGATTGATTTTTGTGTTGTCAGGTAGAGCTCAAAAAACATGAAAAGTTCGTTGCAAAAACGAGAAAAAAATCATGGAGATCTCTAATTCTCTCATTTTCATACAATATTTCAACACGAACAGTAATATTATTATTATTATACTTTTTTTGTTTAATTTTAATAAAATTTTTAAATAGTAAAAAAATTTTTAATTTTTTTTTCCTAAAAATTTGGTAATTTTTCTCAAAATTTAACTTTTTGATCTAATTTCAGATATTTTTGAGTGCGGTGAGAGAAATACAGAAACGAAATAGTATGACAGAAAGAGAGAGCACAGAGAAAAAAATAAAAACGAAAAGAAAACTTTGAAAATGTTCTGTGACCTCTCCACAAAAATTGCCAAAAAAATTTTTTTGAAACATTCTGGGTAGATCAAAAAGTTAAATTTTGAGAAAAATTTACAAATTTTTTGAAACAGTAAAAAAATTTCAAAATTTTTTTTTCTATTTTCAGTCAAAAAATTTTTCAGTTAATTTTTTGCGTGAAGAGGACGGTGAGAGAAATACCGAAAACTATAGAGTATGCGAAAAATAGAGAGCACATAGAAAACAGTAAAACGGAAATTCTGAAAATGTTCCGTGGAAAAGATTAACTAGAAAAGTTTCATGTTAAAAATGGAGAAATCAAAGAAAAAATATTTTAAGAATAATTTACAAAGTTTTTGAAACAGTAAAAATTTTAAAAAATAAACTTTTTCAAATTTTCAGCCAAAAATTTTTCATTTAATATTTTACGTGAAGAGGACGGTGAGAGAAATACAGAAAACGAAATAGTATGCGAAAAAGAGAGGGCGCAGAGAAAAAAATGAAAACGAAAAAAAAACTTTGAAAATGTTCTGTGACCTCTCCACAAAAAAAATGGCAAAAAACTTTTTGGAAAATTCTGAGTAGATCAAAAAATGTTATGAGAACAAAACGACCCTAACAATTTTTGAAACGGTAAAAATAAAAAGGATAGTTTTTTTTTTAATTTTCTGAAAAAAATTTCAGATTTTTTTTTTTGAAAAAAACTTGACATAGAAATCTCAAAAACTTCTGAACTCTTCAAAATGAAAGTGGATAACAAAACGAACTCATAAAGTACTATTAATTTCAATTTACAAAATTTTTGAAACAGTAAAAATTTGTAAAAAACAAAAAGCAAAAAAATTTCTCGTGACCTTTTTTTCACCAAAAAAAACCAAAACCAAAACAAAAATTCAAAATTTAAAATTATTTTTCGATTTTAAAATGATAGAAACCGATTGTCCTACCTGTAGTGAGTCTCAAGTTATCAGCTGAAAATCAAAATGTTTTTCTTCAGAATATCCAAAAAACAATTCTCGTGATGCTCGCCTAACTTCCGAACTACAAGACTCCGCGATTACACCGTTCAACTCGTTGTTGATACCAGATTATGGTCGAATTCCGGTGGTTAAGGGTGATGTGACGTGGATCAGCCCGAATGTTTTGGTGGGTTTTTGAGGGAAACTCGAGTTTGGTGTGGACCAGAAAAGTTGTCTGATTTTTTGGGCAAAAAACTGTGTGTGTGTGTGTGTGTGTGTGTGTGCGGGTACAGTAACCCACTACCAAAAAGTGAAAATTTTCCAAAAAAAATTCGAGATACGACTATTTTTTTGGCCCAGTACTTTTGATGTTGAAGGTTTCTGAAAAAAATTTTCTAAAAATTTTTTCTCTGCTCTGAGATTCAGGCCTTTTAGGCTCTTATGAAAAATTTCAAAAATTTTTTTCGTCGATTTCTAAATTTATGAATGTACCGACATTTTGCGGGATACACCAAACAGTATCCTCAGAACTTTGCAACAAAAATAATTTTTAAAAAATTTTTGAAACTTTTACTGTTTCAAATTCTCAACAAAAAGATGAACATTTGAATTTGTGTAATTTTATAGAATCAACAAAAATAATTCAGAAAATTGAAAAGAAATGTTTTTGAGACAGTACTCTTGATGTTGAGGGTTTCTAAAAAATTTCTACCAAAAAAATTCAAATAATTTTTTTCGTCAATTCCTCACTTTATGAGTGTACCGACATTTCGCGGGATACACCAAACAGTAAGATAAATATCACAGGAATTGAAAAAAAAAATAAAAATGTAAGAAAAAATTTTGAAATTTTTACTGTTTCAAATTATCAATAAAACACTGAGATCTTATTGTAAAACACTCCTCCGAGAAACCTACTGATACATCTCTAGCTTAAAAATCGGACCACAAATATTTCCAGGCTTCTCTGCGCGAATACATTGCTCTCACCCGCCCATCCTCTCTAAGAATTTGCAACGGAAGTGTCTACGAAGCTCAACATCTCAAAGAGATCATAATCAAACAGCAAAAATCAGCCGGCGGGAATCTTGGCATCACTCCAACCACACCAGGTCCCGACGATGAAGTGCATATTTATTCGAAAAAGTCGGATGTCATTTCACATGAGGCGTTGGGAATTCGATATTTGTCAAAGACCAATTATGAGAAATCGAAATCGGAGAGATTTGCCGGTTCGATGTCGGGAAGGTGTATGTTTGTTGTGCCGTTTGCGATGGGACCGATTGGCGGAAAATATACTTTGTATGGTGTTCAATTGACTGATGATCCCGTCTTTGTTTTGAATATGCGAAGCACTTTTAGGTATGGCCGCAGTTTGGGGAAAAAATTTGGAAAAAAAAATACAAAAAAAAAGTTGCCATGGCGAGGAATCGAACCCGCGACCTCTCACTCTATAGCAAAACACCTAACCTACTGAACTACCATTTCACATTTGTGTTATCTACAGGCTTGGTAGAAATCAGAAAAAAAATGTTTTGGCCAAAAAACTCACTGCTGATTTTCGATATTCCCATTTTCTATTTTTTCGGAAAAAAGTTTCATACATTTTTGGAACATTTTTGAAAAAATTACTGTTTCAAACATTTTATAAATTTCCGTGGGTTTAATAATTTCTGTTCTTTTTTGGCGTTTTTGTTGGAAACAAGAAAGTGAGCTGAACACTATAGATGTTTTTTTGCGATTGACCCAAACAATTTCGGTAAATTTTTTAAGCTTCAAAAAAATCGAAGAAAATCTTGTCAGAAAAACGTAGCACGGAAAACATAGCACTTCGCTTTTCCCGCCTAATGTCGGCTACGCGGTTTAATGACCACCCCGAGTTCAAAAATTAATGTTTAGGAGAACTTTGAAAAAAATACTGTTTCAAACATTTCATAAATTTTTTTGGACGTTTGGCTGAAACGCTCCGATAATCTCCGGTTGTACTGAAAAAGTGGGAATTTTTTTTTTTTTCGAATTTCAGAGTTTCGTCGTCTGTCTGGGATGCGATTTCCTACATCTCCACGTCAAAAGTGATTCGATCGATCCACTCGATCGGACTTCCTCGCCCGGTCATCCGCAAAAACGCCGCACTTCCCGCCGACACCTCGAACCCGACGGGAAATTTTGTCGTCGTTCGAAACGATGAGAACGAGATCTGGCAGTTTGGCAGTGGATTCGGACGAGATGCCGATAAGTTTAGCCGATTTTTCAGTGTCACCTATTCGAATTGTTTGGGTTTCCGGAGTGGTTGGATTGCGCTGGGTGCACAGATTTTGAAAATCACTGGTGAGCGAAGTTTTTTGAGAAGAAAAATATTTTGATATTTTTTGAAGATCCAAAAAATGGGGTTCTTCACGCTGTTTATGCATCGTTGGAAGAGCTGGAACCGATGGAACTACCCGGGTGGAAGGTGAATTTTTCTGTTGAAAAAACTTCGAAAATTTTGAGAAAATTTTTTTCAAAAAAATTATTGTTCCGCAATATTTGTAAAAATTCGAAAATTTTTAAAAAAGTTTTTTGAAACAGTAAATTTTTCCGGAATTTTTTTTGGAATTTATTCAAAAAAGTTTTTTTGCAAGTTTTTTGAAAAAAATTTACTGTTTCAAAATATTTGTAAAAACTGGGATGAAAATTTGAATTTTGCTTATTTTAAAGATTATCGTCCGCAAACACCGTTTGTGTGTGTGTGCGGGTACAGTAACCCACGACAAAAATTATTTTGTTTTTTCTCTCAATTATTTTTGGTTTTTTGAACCACATACATCGAAATTTGCGTGGCAAATTCATCATTTTTTCCAGTTCGAAGTGCTTTCAAAAGGTGCAACTTGGCTACATCAACTCGACGGAAAACTCTACGCAATCACACCTGAAAATGACGAAATGTCGCAAGTCGCAAAACCCGGAAACGCTGCTCATCTGCTCTCCGCCAAACCCGACGACTACGAAATCTACTCAGCGAATCCACAAGAAACCAGATGGGCACGAGATTTGCCAGAAATTTCGGCCATCATTTTCGCCAACCGGCGAACTGACAAAATGCCGATTTGTGTCGAAACCAACACGTGGCAAGAGGGTGTTGTGTTGGCGGCGGGTGCGCGATCTGTCAACAAGATTACCACGCTCTTAGAACAGACTCCAATGTCAACGATGCGCGGCAAAGTTGCGTACGGGTTCAATGACTTTGTGACGCATTGGTTGCAAGTTCCCGGAGTCGCACAAACGACTAGCGTATTTTTGATGAATTTGTCGCAAGAAAATGGAGAAGGTGCTAAACTATGGCCTGGTGGTAGAGAAAATTCGAGAATCTTCGAATGGATCTTCACTCGATGTAAAAATCGTGCAGATGCTAGCAACATCATCCAAACACCGATTGGAAAACTGCCAAAAACTTTGAATTTGGATGGGCTGAGTGGAATAAACATGGAGGCGTTGGTCATGATTGATGTGCGATTTTGGTTGGAAGAATTGGCAAAAATGGGCGCCTTTTTCAACTGCCAAATGGGTACGACACGCCCAAAACAAATTGATCAAATATTATCGGATTTATCGTCAAAATTATAGATGAATAATTGACTATCACACTTTTTTGTTGAGCAGAATTGGACGAGCTTTCGCATAGAAGTTGTCTCGAGACAGGTAACATCCACACATTCGACGATATCCCTAAAACTTTCGAAATTTTCAAAATTAAAAAAAAATAAAAATAATAGTCCGAGAGAAGTACACGAGCCGGCGGCCGATCATTTTTAGTCCCTCGGATATTGATTTTTTTTTTTGTTTTTTTTTTGTTTTTCGATTTTCACTCTCTCGCAGAAGCCTAACCAACCCTAAAACCAGTTCGTGAATGAAGCACTCGGCAGTTGTCGATAAAAATCACTGATCCAGGTTTGAGCGCAATTTCTACTGCGTATTTCGAATCGTGGCAAAGCTTCGAGAAACTTTCATACGCTTCGTAGAATTTTAAAGCGGCGACCGCGTCTTTTTCTGAACTTGATAAACATGTAAACGGTGCACGATCATATGGATTGAATCTACGATATAATGTGAGTTTTTTTTTGTTAAGAAAAGTGATATTTTTACCTAATCTGCTTGATGTTTCCAGCCGAGTCCACTTCGATAACCGGTTTCTCTTCGCTCAAACTATAAATTGACGAGCCAGGTGGATTGCCTTCCAAATAATGATGAGCAATTTTAAAAGAGGTCAAAATATCAAAATGCTCTTTTGATAAATCTTTGGCACAACGCCAAGAATCGACAAGAACTGTTTTTCCGCCTTTCTCCGCCGGCTGTAAACAATGGAACACTTGGATGCCTGGAGTTTGGTTGAAATATGTTCCATCGGTATGTGGACCAATTCCATCATTTCCATAAGCCGTATCTTCGTAAGCTGGTTCATCCTAAAACTTGAAAATCATTTTTTTCTTCCATTTAGAAAAGGAATAATACCTTGGTAGCATTGTTGCTAAACGTCCAAAACTTGCCGAAAAACGTGTCATGAATTGGCACAAGACTTGTGCACAATTCTTCAGTAGCTTGGGCATTTGGCTCAATGCCATTGATAATAGCAATACCGTATTTGGCGAAAATTTGCGCGAAGTTCGAAAAATCTGAAGAGCTTTTTGGAATTTCTGACAATGTTGAATCCCATAACTCGAGCCAATCTTCAGAGTTTGTTGATTTTATCGATCGACTTAACAAATTGTTGATATTGAAAATCGATTCATGTCCATCGACCCATTTCACAGTAAGAGATTCACTAGAATTTTCGATATTTTTGATAATCGACCTGCTGAACATTTGTGTTCCATTTGCTTTTCGTTGATGGGTCGGCGAATTGTAGCACTTTTCCGATTCACAATGATCGCGTAGCCACACAAGAGGAACGATTAGAGATTTTTCCGAAGTGTTTTTCGATCGATATTTCAGTTCGATTGAATCGTTCTTGGATAGAATGTTGCGGTATTGCCATCCTATTAGTGTTGAAAACCGACGATGTGACATTATTCTTGGGAAAAATAGGAGAAATTCGATCAGGTATTGATAAGAAGTGAGATGTTTATTGGAGTGATAAGAGAATCGTGAAGTATAGAATAATGTTTGTCACGTAAACTAAATCTCGAAAAACTTCAGGAAAAATGGATTTCAGCCAAGTTTGTGTGCCAAAACTAGAAGTCAAAATATTCTGACGACCCAGCTTCAATATTTTTTTCGAAATTAGAATTGGAGAGATAATTTTTCAGAAATCTAAATAATTCTCTTTCAAAATTCTGAAATTTCTGAATTTTTTCGCAAAAACGGGTAAAAAATTGGCATCAAAATCAAAACATTTGTTTTCAAAGTATCAAAAGCGGCGCGAGACCCATATGATTTCTTTTGTGTGCCTTTAAAATATGTACCGTAATTTATTATATTTTTTTTCGTTGAAAAATTTCTCTCGTCGAAAAAATTCTATTTGATCCCTAATAAATGTTATCAGACATCAATCCGAGACAAAAAACAATCATTGACCATTTGATACCAAAAAACAAGATGACGCAAATGTTTTTTTGAAAGCAAAAAACTATGCTACAAAATATCTAACCTCTCCTCAAAGTACTCGGCAAAACAGAAAAAAAAAACCAGAAAAATCTTTTCTTCTCTGCGTCTCTTCATTTTTTCTGTTGCACTCTTCTTTTTTCCTTTTTTTTTGCCACGGGCGGTTTTTGTTTGTCTCAATTTAATTTTCAATTTTTATCTGTATTCAGCATGTTGGGATGTGTGAAAAGAGCTGGAAATTCGCCAATCATGAGGATATCGATTAGAAAATTCGACCCGTTAGAGGCAAAAATGGCGCAAAAACGAGTGAGAATCATAACATTATATTGATTTTCTCTAATTTGAGAGAAAAATTATAGGCCGAAATGCAACAAGCTCAACAACAACAACAACTCGAATCAGCCGGAGGACAAGTTTCGAATGTTTCAGACGCTCAAAAAACCATGTACGCCACAAAATCCGATTTCAAACAAACTGTTGTTGATACGAGATTTCAAGGCGCAGCCGACGCTGAAAATGGACAAATTCCGACGAGATTGCAACGACGTTTTTTAGTGATTACCAAGTTGTATCCGACGGTTGATGATATTCCACAATTTGTTCAGTGAGTGTGTTTTAGGGGTGTTTTTGACAGAAAATGATTTGATTAGCAGCAAAAACACTTTTGACATCTTTAAAAGAAAGGTGTTGACACATTTTGTCTACTTTTCCTTTTTTGATGTTTTTCAAAAAAAAAATGCTAACGAATATTCTCTCGCACATTTTTCAATTTTGAAAAGGTGCCAAACATCCTCTAAAATCAGTAGAAAAACAAAAAAAAAAGAGAAGCAAATTGTCAAAATTCAAAAAAACAATATGTTTTTAAGTTTTCGTGACAAGACCCAGAAAAATTTATCAATTTTTTTCGATATTTTCGAGAAACTGTTGTAAATTTTTTTGAAGACAGTGAATGTAAAAAATATCTGAAATTTTGAAAAAAAAAAAGCAGTAGAAAAGTTTGGAAAATAACGAAGCTTCAAATTCATGCTCTGAAAAAATAAAAATTGAAAAAAATACAACAAAAAATCAGAATTTTTTCCACGTCAAAAATTATTTTCATTTCATTTTCAAAAATTCTCGCAAATTTTATCTTTTTTTTTCAAACCTGCCAATTTTTTTTGTTCTAAAAATGCTGGGTCTCGCCACGAAAACTGGAAAACTATAATGTTTTTTTTTTTTTTTGAAAAAACGCATGACATCAAATCCGAACTTTTGTCAAAAATGTATTTAATGTTTAAAAAAAAGGTTTAAAAAACAAAAATTGGTTATTCACTTGATTTGTGTGTAAAAATATGTCGAAAAAAAGGAGTTTCTCGACATTTTTCGACATTAGCTGAATAAACTTTTTGTGTTTTTTAATATTTTTGAACACTTTTTTTTATCTCATAATTTTCCAGTCATGGTACAATGAATCGTATGCACGATCGCATGCGTGCCGTTTTCATCATCACCGCCTCGATCTTCTTTTTCTCCACATTTTACATTGCCGAAAGATCCATGGCCGCCAAAATTAGTCGAGATCGTGACGCCGGTGTTGTTGTCACCAAAATGTAACTTTCCTCGACGCAACAAAATTCTAATGATTTTAATTTTTCTACGGTTTCCGATAGGGCATATTTTCTTTTTTTGTAAAAAATCAAGATTTCATTTTTTCTTGTTCTTTTTGTGGAAAATATCCGTTCAATCGGTGTTGTTATTCCTTCTCTACCCCTTTTTTTTGAACCATAATTTATCGATTTTTTTTGCAGATGGGCATTTTCAGAAAAGCATTGATGAATGTCGCAGGTGTGAAAGAAGAAGAGCCCAAAAAAGGAAGTTATGAATGGAAAAAAGAGCATCTCTCACCGGAACAATTGGCCAGAACTATGGACAATGCTGAGAAGTATAGTGGAGTGAGCTTTTTGAAGAAAATCAAAAAAATTCCCCAATTTTTCAGATCCCCGCCATCCCAGTTGACATTGGATTCCACGGCGGAAAAAATGTACAGGGAAAAAAAGAGACGGGATTCTTCTCAAACGCCGCCAGCAACCCGGGAGTTATTGTTGGTATGGGAGCGACCACGTTGGCTTTGCTCGGAATGTTCAAGTGAGTTTTTTGGTTTTTTGAAAATTTTTACTGTTTCAAAAAGAATTGATATCTTGAAAATGATTTTGTGAAAACAGTGATGAAAATCATATTTTTTTACAAGTAGAAAAGTACCGTGACCTAATTTCACAAAATTTTTTACTTTATTTCACAGTGACATTTTGGATCGACGTGTGTATGATCAAAATTTATTGCATTTTTAACCGTTCAAAATCAAGGTTTTCAATACAACAACAAAAGTTAAAATCATACCTGACCTAACAGGGTACCAGAAAAATCCTTAAAATTTTGTCACTGTGTATGACAACCAAAAAAACGGAGCAAATTAGCTGAAAATTTCAAAAATTTATCATAAAATCATAGTTTTTTTGAATTGAATTAATAAATTGAAAATTACGGTAAAATTCATACTTTTATCAAGAAAAGCAGTTTTTCATTTTTTTTTAAAGTTAGTTTTGGCTCGTCTGAAAATTAGCGGCTCCGACCAAGCCTATTGTACAGTAATCCAGGCGGCACAAAGAAGGTTCAAATTTTATGAGGTGTGAAAAAATGTGTTTAATACCTCTCTTAGGTCACCATATGTTGTTGTTGTTGTTGTTGTTGTTGTTGTTATAGATAACATCATCATAAACAACAACAGGTGTGACCCTTTCCCCTTTGAGGGGTTGGGATCAAAGGCGGCACAAAGAGAGTTCAAAATTTATGAGGTGTGAAAACGGTCTAATTAGGTCACATCTGTTGTTATTGTAGTATTGATAACATTATAAACAACAACAACAGGTGTGACCTTTTCTCCAATACACTGTGAGTTTTCGACCAGAAAATGTCACGGTACTTTTTCTCCTCTTAGGTTAGGTATGGTTAAAATCGAATAACAAAAAAAATTGGAAATTTTTTTTTGAAAATTTTTACTGTTTCAAAAATAGTTTATATCTTGAAAATGATTTTGTGAAAACAATAATAAAATTATAGAATTTTTAACGTTAAAAATCAAGGTTTTTGATACAACAACAAAAATTAAAATCAAATAACTTTTGTGAGAAAAACATTTGAAAAAAAAAACTTTTTTTTTTTTTGTGAAAATTTTTAGTGTTTCAAAAATGGTTTATATTTTCAGAAAAATTTTGTGAAAACAATAATGTTCAAGTTTCTTCTATTTTTAACATTTAAAAATCATGGTTCTTAGTACAAAAAATGTAACAGTAACTTGAACACCAGACTTAACAAAAAAAAAGTAATAATAATAATTTCGAAAATTTGAGGTTACCATAATTTCTCAAAAATAAATGTTGTAAAAATAAATGACCAGCAAAAAATAGAAACATGGTTGTTTTTCAGTTTTCGCGGCAAGACCCAAACCGGATTTTTGTCAAAAAATTTTCAAAATCTGAATTTTTGAAAAACTATGGGTTTGTCAAAAATAAAAAGTTTTCAAAAAAATTGAAAAGGTCAAAAATTTCTGATTTTTGCCTCGCCAAAATGTTTTTTTCCCAAAATATTTCCAGAAAAATCTCATTCTTGGTTTTTCGGCGTCCTTGTACTTTTGAAACCATCGACAGATTATTATCTGCCTACTTTTGATGTCTTATCTTGGTTTCTCTTTTGTTTACCAAGATTTTATCATAAGCGTCTCTTTTTCGTGAAATATTCGGTCAAATGTAGTCTAGTTTTTATTCAGAAAAAAAATGTGTTTTTTTTTTCCAAGTTTTATCTCTCTTTCTCTCATTCTCTCATTCTTACACAGAAGAGAGATTAGAGAAAAAGAGGTTTTTTATATTTTTTGTTGTCCGCAATTTTTTCGGATTTTTTTTTATTTTCAAAATTCGAATTTTTTTGTTCAAATGTCACACATAAATTTGAATTTGAAAATTGCATATAAAAATAATTGAAATTTTCATTTTCTATCGTTTTTGGAGAAAATGAACAGTTTGCGAATTTCTATTCTTGTTAGCTGTATTATCCTGGCCGCAATTACCGCGAAATCTTTCAACATGGGATTTGGAAAATAAATTATTTTTTTGTTGAAAAAAAATAAATAAACTGTTTCTTATCAAAAACACAATCGATTTTTTTTGTTTTGTGTAGTCAGAAAAACACATTTTTGAAAAAAAAAATTTTTTTGAAAATTTTTACTGTTTCAAACATTGCCCTTCTATTTGTAGGGCGAAAAGTTCGAGATTAAAAAATCGAACGTTTTATTAGCCATTCACAAATCGGTACCACGCGCTCTATTGATAATTGTTATGTGTACTTGCTTCAGAAATTATTTTCAGCACATTTTAAGATCAGAATCTGATTCTACGTATCAAAAAAGTCTAAAAATATATTTGTCACACTTTCGAAGAATTTTGTTCTAGATATTTTTGCTGCTGAAATTTCAATCTACAGTAACCGCGTGGTAGCGATTTGTGAACGGCTAATATGCGGCAGACAACAATGGGCGGGGCTTGAGAATAGGCGGAGCTTGTCCAGAGATTAACACCTCTTTGTCCTTTTTAGCATCTTTTTTTTTGCTACAGTTTTTTCTGCTCATTTCTTTTAGATTAGTTTTCTTTCCAAATAGATGTTTTCTTTTGATTGTCTTTGTTCAAACTCGAAATTTCCGACATTTCTGAAATTTTTGTTTCAAAAGTTAGTTTTTGCTTATGTTTTTAGTCAATGTGAAGGGCCTACCGCATCAAACCAATTTCGAAATGCTGCAAAATAAAGATTTTCTGAAACAGTAAAAAAATTCAAAAAAAATTTTTTTTTGAAAATTTGAAAAAAAGACTTTAAATTTAGACAGATTTTTACTTTGGTCGACAAAAAGGTCACCTGTGACAAAAATCAGGCTTAGGCCATTTTTTGTCGGACCAGAAATTTTGAAACAGAAAAAATTTTTTTTTTGAAAATTTGAAAAAAAAACGTGAAAAAAGTAGCGTGATATTTTCAAGAAAAAAACAAGGTTTTTTTTGAAATTTTTGTTTCAAAAGTTAGTTTTTGTATCGTATCAAACCAATTTTAAAATGATGCAAAATGAAAATTTTTTGAAACAGTAAAAAAATCCAAAACTTTTGTTTTGAAGTTTCGAAAAAAAGACGTGACTAAAACTGGAAAACAATGATGTGCCTTTAAATTTAGACAGATTTTACCGCTTCGTTAAAACAAAGTGTCCAAAAAATTAGCCTGTAACGAAAATCAGGCTCAGCTCTTTTTTTTCTAGACCAGAAACTGTTTATTCAGTTGAATGAATCTTCCCATTGTTTAGTTTAAAAAAAGTGACATACATAGTATTTTTGAAACAGTAAAAAACTTCAAAAAAAATTTTTTTTTTGAAAATTTGAAAAAAAGACGTGGAAAAATACCGTAATATCTAACTTGTCAGAAGAAAGTGCCAAAAATTTTGTCCCTGCCAAAAAAAAACATTTTTGTCACTGTAAATGTAGAGAAAAAAAAATTAGTGAAAATTAATCGAAATTTAACTAAAAATGTCACTGAAAATTAGTCAAAAAATTTTGTCATGGTACTTTACTACCTATTGAGACAGGTATGCGTAGTATTTTCAACAAAAAAATTCAAAATTTTTTAATGTTTCAAAAAACAAATATTTTTGAAACAGGAAATATATTTATCTACATTCACCACCCCCTCCTATTTTCTAGATCATCATTCCTCGGCGACAAAGTTGGCGCTCAGAAAATGATGCAATACCGTATAATGGCCCAATTCTTCACCGTCACCGCCCTCGTGGCAGGTGTCACCATTTTTGGTGCCACCTACGAAGACGATGAGCACAGTAGTCAACACCACTAAAAGCTCGTTTTCATATTTTTCCTGTTTTTCACCGTTTTTTATCGTCTTATTAGTAGTGCTTACTCGGGTCCTCATCAGAATGAACTTTTTTATTTTTTTTTCCTCGAAAAACATGAAAAAATTTCAGATGTTAGGTAGTTTTACGAAATGGGCTATATTATTGGTGATTGTCGCGTTTTTGTATCAAAGGTGGGTGGTTTTTTTCGGTTTTATGTTAGAAAAAATGACAGTTTTTTAGGCCGCAGAGAACGAGAATTCATCTCGATGGAAATGTTGAGAAGGAATGGGAAGGTGTTGAAAGAGCATTTAGGTGAGGGGTTTTTTTTTTGAAAATTTTTTGAGAAAAAAATTGAGGAATTTTTGGGTCGACCTAGTTTTTGAATTTTTGAGAGTTGGAAGGCCAAATTTCAGCGCTGAAAGTTTTTTTTTCAAAATTTCAAAAAAAAGTTTTTGTTACCAAAAATAGAATATTCTGATTTTACGCGCCAAAATTTCAAAGTTTAAAATTTGGCGCCAAAATTAAAAGTCCCCGAATTTCTGATGTATGTAAAAATCGGCCTAATTTTGAATTTTTCATTTTTTAAAGTTTGAAATTTGGCGCCAAACGAAAATTCTGTGAGCTTTCTGAAAATTCAAATTTTGCGACGAAAAAATCACCGAAATTTTCAAATTTCAAAATCGGCCTGCCTGATTTTCGGATTTTTCATTTTTTTTTCTGTAATTCTGAAATTTTGCCGCCAAAAAAATTCAAAAAATTTGGCGATGCTCTTCAAACTTTTTGGTTTGCTGCCAAAAATCAAAAAAAAAAATTATTTTAAGCTTCCAAAATTTCGAAGTTTCAAATTTGGCGCCAAAAATCAGAAAATTCAAAAATTTTGGTCCAATTTTTTCTGTTTTTAAATCTCATTTTTCGCTCCGAAACTCACTTTCCTAAGTTTTTTGGAACTTTTTGAATTTCGCGCAAAAATGAAAAATGTGCTTGGAATTTTAAGTCAAAATTTTCTTTAAAAAATATTTTTTTTTCAGACAAAACCTGGAAGAAAACTGGGAACGAGCTGGCGGAGCATTCGTTGTTTATCATAAAGGCAAAAAAGTTGTCGATATTTGGGGAGGTTATGCGGACAAAGAAAGTGGAAGATTGTGGACGAAAGACACGTTGAGTGTTGCGTTTTCGTGTTCGAAAGTATGTTTCAAAAAAATATTCTCAAAATTAAATTTTGAAAATTTTTACTGTTTCAAATTTTTTACAAATATTTCAGGATTTGTTTTTTGCTTGTCGAATCGCAAAAAACTCCAAAAGTGAGGGAAGAAATAATGTCGTGGCCTAGAAAAACCACTAACTCGGCCACGTTTGAAAATTTATTTATTTTCTTTTTTTTTTTGAAAAAAATCACTGTTTCAAATATTTTACGAATATATCAGGGCTCAGTGTTTCAGTAATCCACTTAACTAAAAACTACTTTTGTCGTATAAAAAGTAGTCACCAAAAAAAAAACGGAAAATTTGGTGTTTCGAGGAATTTCAGATTTTTGTAGGGAAATCAACTTTTTTTTTCAGAAATAAGCCGAATGTCGTCAAAAATAAGTGGTTTTTTTTGTAGAAAATTTGAAACAGGAAATTTTTGCAAAAAAAAAAAAAAATTTTTTTCCTTTGGTCATCGGAAATCGAAAGCCCATTTTTTAAAGAGCTCGCACAGTTTTGTGGGCGTGGCCTAAACTGAAGAAATATAATTTTAGAATGAGAGATTCAGAGAAAAGGTCACGATAAAAAAAGGTCACAACGAAATCAATGCCGAAAATTAGAGGTATTTTTTGAATGAAATTTGAAACAGTAAATTTTTGAAAAAAAAATACAGAATTTTTCGAATGTTTCACAAACTTTATTTCGAAAAAAAAGATCAATTGAAATCATTTTTTACTCAAAAAAATAGGTGAATTTTTAAAGGCGCATAGATTTTCTCGGGTTCGAAAAAATCATCATTTTTGGTTTTTTTTTCAAAAAAAAAAGTTGGAAATAATGGAAATACCAATGAGAATAGTATTCATGATTGGTGTTTTTCGAGAAAATTTGAAACAGTAATTTTTTGACCAAAAAAAATCACTCTTGAATTTTTTCAGGCAGTTGGCTCACTCGTCATCGCAAAACTTGTCGATCAACGAAAAGTTGACTACAATGACCTCGTCTCCAAACATTGGCCAGAATTCGCAAAAAATGGCAAGGCAAATGTAACAGTTGGATGGTTGTTGACACATAAAGCCGGCTTGGCATACACGGATCATCCGATTGATTTTGAGGCGGCGAAAAATGTCGAAGTTATTGATCGAATTTTCGAACAACAGACGCCGAATTGGCCACCTGGCACTGAGATTGGTTATCATACAATTACGCATGGATGGCTGGTTGATGCGCTTGTTCGAAAAATTGACGGAAGAAGTGTTGGAACGTTTTTTAGACAGGAAATTGCTGAAAAGTTTGGTGAGTTAAAAAAAATGTATTTTTTAAAAAATTACTGTTTCAAAAACTTTTTATCAATTAAAAAAAGCAAATCGTGATTGTAAAATTTGAGCAAAGAGAAAACTACCAAAGGCATTTAAAGGAGCATCAAAAAATCTCAAACAAAAACTGTCTAACTGACTACGCTCTCCTCGCTCGGTGCACTATTTCTTTTGTTCGCTGCGAAATCGTTGTGTCCCTTTGAAAGAGACAAGGTTTAAAATTGAAAAAAACTTGCCAAGATTCAAAAAAAAATATTTTTTTTGTATTTTTTTCGTTGAATCTTCCATAATAAATTTTTGGTTTTTAAAATTCTCCTGAAGTTACCGTTTCAAAATGGTTTTTTTTGTTGAAAATCAAAACAAATCCGTCAAAATCTAAAAAGTAAAGAAAACTCGTTAATTTTTGGGAAAAATTCAAAACCTTTTTTGTTTATTTTAATTTTAGAAATTTTTGAACGTTTTTTCGAAATTTTCCACGAAAATTTTAAGGTTTTTTTTTATCATAATGGTGTATGTCAAGAAATTACCAGTAATTTTTTTCAAAATTTCAAGAAAAACAGTTTTTCATTTTTTTTTTAAAGTGAGTTTTGGCTCTTCAGAAAATTTCCGGCTCCGACCAAGCCTGTTGTACAGTAATCCAGGCGGCACAAAGAGAGTTCAAACTTTATAAGGTGTGAAAAAGGTGTAATTAGGTCACATCTGTTGTTATTGTAGTATTGATAACATCATAAACAACAACAACAACGGGTGTGACCTTTTCTCCAATGCTTGACCAATTATTTTTGATCAAAAAAATGTCACATAAGGACAAAAACGAAAAAAATAAAGAAAAATAGCTGAAAATTTGAGAGAGAAAATCATATTTTTCTAGAAAATGTCACGGTACTTTTTCTCCTCTTTGGCCAGGTATGTATAAATTTCAAGTTTTCTAAAATTCGCCAAAAATTATAGTTACTATTGATTAACTTGAAGGAACTTGCCCATTAAATTTTTTATGGACAAAAGTCATATAATTATTTCGTGAAACAGTAATTTTTTCAAAATTTTGAAAGTTGAAAAAAAGTCCAAAAATTGAAGGAACTCGCTAACTTTTTGAAAAATAGAACCCAAAACATTTTTTTGGTATTTACCACATCAAGAAACATTTTTTCAGTTGCAAAAAGAATTTTTTTTTATTTCGTGAAACAGTAATTTTTTAAAAATTTCAAGTTTTTTGAAAATTTCAGAAACCGCTAAAAATTAAAAAAAACTTTCCGAGTTATGACCTCAAAAAATTCTTAAATTTTTTTCGTTATTTTTCGTCAAAATTTCCATTATAATTTTTTCGCAAAAAATTACTGTTTCAAAAAGTATTCATCAATCAAGAAAAAAATAAAACGTGTTTATCCTTCAAAAACCAGACGAGCCTAATTTTCAGAAATCGATTTTCATTTGGGTCTACCTATCTCCGAACAACATCGAGTCTCTCGTCTTCAAAATCCGACACTTTACAATGTTTTCGAAGAACTTTTGTACTCGCCAAAAGATTATGATTTGAAACATTTTATTTTGAATCGATTGAATAATGGAACATTATTGAAGACCACTCAAACAACACCTTGGATTCGATTTATTGATGTAGGTTTGAAGGTGGACTGCGAGATAATTGAGTGTTTTGTCTATAATATAGTTTGTGTGACCCTGAAAAACGATGCGGAAAGCAAAAAAACGCAAAAAATTTGATACAGTGCCAGGAAACAAACAAACACAAGCAATTCCACGTTTCCGTCTTCACGACCATGTGCGCTCTATCGAACCATTATAAATTTAAAAAAAAGTACACACATTTTCGAAGAGTTTCACTACACTAGAAATGACGCAACATTGCACACCGTCTTTCTCAAATATATCGCAGTCCACCTTTAATTTTGAATAAACTACTAAAATTTTAGTTCCACAACAACAAAAAATATAATCTTGAAACAGTAATTTTTTGCAAATTTTGAAAACCAAAAATTTTTTTCTAAAAATTGTTAGAAAGATGTGAAAATGCATTAATTTTATTTCTCAAAAATCTAGATTTTTTTAACTTATAAACGTAAAAAAGTTGGCGTCAAAAAACTTGACATTTTTTAAAACCAAAAAAACCTCGCGCGCACTTGGTTTCGTCACGAAAACACACGTTGTCATTGAATTTTTTTTTTGACGCCAACTTTTTGATTATTTATTGATATTACTACTGTTCGTTCAGAAGCGAGGGATACGCGCTCTATCTCACATCCCCCTTTTTTCCATTTGTTTCTCTGCACTCTACTTTTCACACATATTCTTTGATTTTCTTTGTGTCTTTTTCCCCTCTCCCCACAGAAAAACGCGTACTCTTCGCTGCCAAACGAACAGTACAATTTCAGTTCCAAGAAAAAATATAATTGGTTTGTGAAACAGTAATTTTTTTTCAAAATTTCACGAAATTTCCAGATAAGTTTTTTTTATTAAAATTGGCCTGTCCAACGATTTTCGCCCATGTTTTGGTGAAAAAGTAATTTTTCAAAATTTTGAAAATCAAAAAAAAAATCTTCAAAAAGTATCAATCAATACTGTTCCAGTTCAACAAAATATATATTAATTTTCTGAAACAGTAATTTTCTCAAAATTTCGAAATTCTCGAAAATTTTTGGTTAAGCTTGGAATTGAGAACAAAAGTTTTTCAAACTTTTTGGGAAAAATCTGGATTTTTTTATGAAACAGATTTTGCTGAAAGTTTCTAGTGAAGTAGCAAAATCTGAAAATTACGCGAGCATTAATTTTATTGTAAAAAAATTCAGATTTTCCACCAAAAATTTTGAAAAACTTTTGAAGTTCATTTCCGGCAAGTATGCTCAATTTCAACTTTCATCTTAAAATTTGGTGAAGTTTTGGAATTTTGAAAAAACTACTGTTTCACGAAATAATTATAGGTTTTGTGAGATTGAAAGAGTATTCTGTTCTTAACCAATATTGGTTTCAAACTCCGAATTTTCATGGAAAATTTCGACAAAAAACTTTCGAAAATAGTTTCGAAACTAAAGTTAGGTTTGAAAATGTTTCGTGAATTTTGATTTTCATTTTTTCCTCTAAATTTAGAAGATCTTCCAGAAGAGCAGCAAGATTTATCATTAGAGCGCATTTTCTCTCTCTAAATTGATTGATTCGGAGAATTTCCCAAAAAGTCACTCAACCGTGTGACCGACATCTCACGGGAAGCGAGGCGCTATACTTTGTGTGTGGTTGAGAAATTATTTTTTTTCTGTTTCTCTGTGTCTCTCTCGAGGGAAAACTCTCATCGATTCATTTCTTCAAAGTTTTTTTCTGAATTTCAAATTTTGAAAAAATTACTGTTTCAAGAAGGAAATATCAATTTTCTGAAATTAACAACAATAATCAATTGGTCAGCGACAATCTTGAAAAAGTGATTTTTCTCTGCGTCTCTTCTATCTCTCTCTTACGATTTTCCAGGCAATGACGCTCAACGATCCCGATCTTCATCGACTCGAACAATCAGCAGTGCTCGGTATCGGAACAGCTCGAGCTCTCGCGTCGATTTTCGAACTCACCCGCGCCGCCAAAATTGTGTCGACGGCAACGATTCGAAAAATGTTCAACGATGACTATGAGACGAGAACCGACGTGGTGACCGGTGTTGTTTCGACACGTGGACAAGGATTTTTGATGAACAAATATGAGAGGAATGGGGTACTGTAGTTTTTTGTTTTTTTTTGGCGGGAGATTTTCTGAAGATCCAACTTTTTGCAGAAAATCGCCAAACTTTATGGCCACCCAGGTTATGGAGGTCAAAATGTTCGAATCGATTTTGAGAATCAAATTGTTGTCGGATATTTGAGCAATGGGTTGAAAGTTGGGTTCGGCGAGACGGCTAGAACTTATAAGAGACTTTTGGCCAGTGTTTATGATGTTATTTGGTGAATAAGTTTTTTTTTTCAGAAACATTTTTGCTGAGCGGTTTTTCTGAAATTTTAACGTTTTTTTTTCGTTTTTTGAAAAAACTACTGCTTGAAATAAGTTCTGAAAACTTTTAAATGAAAAAAAATTATTTTGAAACAGTAAATTTTTGAGATTTTTTCCAGAAAAGTTAAATCAGGATACTTTTTTTTGAGAAAAATTAGATTTTGTTGAGTTTTCTAAAGTGTTTTTTCTGAAATTTTAACTTTTTTTCGTTTTTTTTTTTAAATGCTGTTTCAAAAAAGTTCTGAAGCTTTTTAAATAAAAAAAATATTTTGAAACAGTAAATTTTTTGAGATTTTTGGAGTTTTTTGAAATTTTGTTTTTTGAAAAAATTACTGTTTCACGAAAAGTAAATACTTTGGGAATTACTATGAAGTTGTTCCGTGATTTTTTTTAAAGAAAAAAAAAAGTTTCCTGAGGTTTTTGAAACTCTTTTAAATTTCTCTGAAATTATTGTTTTTTTGTTTTTTTTTGTTTTGAAAAAATTACTGTTTCACGAAAATAATATAAATTGTCACAGTGTTCCAAATTTTACGAATCTGTTTCTAAAACTTTTATGGTAGATCAAAAAGAATTTTTAATCATTTTTTCACCTTTTTTTTGGTTTTTTTGTCTGCACAAAATCACTCGAAAAAAAAGAGGAAATCGATTTTTTTTTCTAATTTTGTTCTTGTATTGCATGATTTTTTAAATCTTTTTTTTTTACCGTTCTACATTCACGCACTGAATTAACCAAGTTTTTAAAACTTTTTATCATTTTTTTGAAACAGTAAATTTTTGAGAAAAAAATCCATTAATTTTTTTTTCTTTTTTTATATTTCAGGAAAAAAATTTTGAGAGAACTTTGTTTTTTTTTAATTTAAATCGAAAATCTCGCGCGCGCCGTTAAATCGCAACGCGTGTTTCCTCTCCGGAGCGCCCTTACTACATCGATGTGTCTGCGCTCTCTCCTTCTGTGTGCTCTCTCCTCCTCCTCCTCCTTCTCCTCCAACATTCTTCTATTTATATTTTTGTTCCTGGTTTTGCGCACTTTTGTGTTTTTGTATGTCTGTCTTGTTACTCTCTCATTTCTCTACACTCTCTCTCTATCTGTATGTGGCACATCAATTTGAGCCATCATCACGAATATATTAGACCACCCACGAAGTATTTAATCGATGTCGGCGAGATCAGAAAAATATTTTGCGACTCTAAAAACTACTGTGATTGGTGTTGAATAGGACCATTTTTTTTTCGTTTTTATGGGTTTTTTTTCTCAAAAAAAAAAGAAAAAATCAATTTTTATCCTGAAAAAAATCTACGTGAACCTCACGGGACCTAGAAAATTGATGTTAGGGCAAATTTCAAAAATGCACATTTTGAATTTTTTTCGGTTTTGAAAATACAGTATAAATGTGAGTTTAAATTTTCAGAAAATTTAGAGTAATTTTTTTGTCGAAAAATTGAGAAATCAGTCCAAAATATTTTCAAAAATCAGTTTTGCACAATTTTTTGAAGAAAAACTTCTTCACCATTTTTAAGGTGCATGCTGAAATTTTTTTTAAATGTTTCTAAAGTTGAACTTTGAATTTTGGTGTCTTGAGAAAAAAAATTTCAATTTTTATGTTTTTCAAAACTTTACTGTTTCAAATCTTCAAAAAAATCTTCAAAAAACGCCAAGATTTTACTGGTTTCAAATGCCCATACCAATCAAACCCCACCAATTTTCTTCACCACATAAATTCTTTTTGAAACAGTAAAAATTTCAAATTTCCCTTTTTTTTCCTTCAGCTATGCTCCGCCCCTTCCACCGCACAGCACCGAAAATGGGCGTGGCCTAAACTGACACAGCCTGCCGCGGTAATTTTCCTCATTTTCTGTCTTGTTCGAAAAAATGTCCAAGTATGAAAATGAAAGATTGAGGAAAAATGAGTGAGTTTTTATTTATTTTTTTTTTGATAAACTTGAATTTTTAGGGCTGAAAGAATTCGATGTGGAAGAATTGGAACGTTGATGCGGGAGATTTGCCGAATTCTCAAAACTTTTCCACGCTTCAAAAATTATGGAAATCATTTCAAGAAATGTTCGGCTTTGTTGTAAGTTTTATCACAGACATCCCTTCCTTCTTCCAACATTACCTGTGTGGTGTAATGGTAGTGTGTTGACCTGCCAATCTTTTGCTCGCCAGTTCGATTCCCGAAGCGGGCGAAATTTTTTTGTTTGCAGTTATTTTTGCGAAGAATACATTCGCGATCATCCTCGTGTTCTCAATCACGCTAGAATTGATAATAGAGGTCGTATGCGTCGCACAATGACGGATAATAAAGCTTCTGCGCAAACCATCGTCGGGGGACATCTCTTCGACACGGTTGTCATTGATGACAACGTCCAAGAACAAGTTCCCCATGAATTTGGTGAGAAATTTGATTTTTTGTTGAAAAATTCTAATTTTTTGCAGTTTACACTGAGCAGGATGACGCGATTTACAAGACAATCTGCATGGATCTAACTAATGAACGAGAAATAAAATGAGGTGAGAACCGGATCTGGCAAGTTAGACAACGTTGACCCGGGTTAGTGGGGAGTTTGATTCCTTGGAATTGTGAAAAATGTTTTTTTTCCAGTAAATCTACACTCAAACTGTTCTTCTAAATGTTAAAAAAAATATTTTTTTTTTTTTTGAAATTTTTACTGTTTCAATAATTTTTGAAATAAATGAAAAACGAGTAACGGATAGTTTACAAATTTTTTTTATCATTTTTCAAATTTTCAACAAAAAAAAAAAGAATGAAAAATTTCAAAATTTCCCTATTTCAAGTAAACTATGTTCTGATTATTTTTGAAAATTGATTTTACAACAAAAAAAAAAGAAAAGTGTACTGTAATGGGTCATGTTTTGGTTAGAAAGGTCAAACAGGTGTTCAGATATTCCGAGAAAAAAGGACAGAAAAAGTCACTCGCATAAAAATGTACTTTACACGCGGTGCAATTTTTGAGAAAGAATAATAATGAAAAAAGTACAATAGAATGGGAAACGATTTTTTTCGGACGAAACTTTTTCGGAAGTTTTTCGAAACTTCAAAAACTTTTCATTCTAGAAACTTAAAATATAATTTCATAAAAACTTTTTTTTCTGACTGCTCCTTTTCAAATCATTGAACATTTTCAGATTTGGAGGAAAAATTTTTTCCAGAAATTTTGAAAAAGAGGCTCACCAAATTTTCATTTTCTATAAATTAACTTTGAAACAGTAAATTTTTAAAAATTCATTTTTTTTTTCAAAAAATTAAAAAAAAAATTGAGATTTTGAATTTTTAGGAAATCACGAATTTCAAATTTAAAAAAAATTAATTTTCCCGGATAAATTTTTCAAACTTTCTAGCCTATAAAAAATTGTGTCAATTTTTTTGTGCCAAGAAACGTGTTTGCACAGAACACGAATATACTTGCTATTTGTTTCATATAAGCAATATAGTAGAAATGCAAGTTCACTCCATTGACAACGCTCTGTTTCTCTGTGATCTACACACGAGAGTCTCCCTCTCATCGCTTGCAAATTTTCATTGCGTTAAAATAGTGTGTTTTGTTCATTTTCGAAATTTTTAGAACTTGCAAACATGTTCCGGGTTTGGCGCACTGCCATATTTTTGTGTATATCGAACTATTTCAAAAATTTTTGAAAAAATTTGAAGTTCACGGTTTCAAAATTATAATACGTCGAGAAAATCTTTGACTTTTGAAAAAAATGGATTTTGAAAAATTTACTGTTTCAAGGTCCATTTATGGTAAATAAATTAAATATTTTAAATTTTCATTAGAGCGCATTTGCCCTCTCTCTAAAACTATTTTTTTTTTTGAAAATTTCTCCGAGAGGTAATTTAACCGTGTGACCGACATCTCACGGGAAGCGAGGCGCTATACTTTGTGTGTGTCTGCGTTTCCAATAGAAAAAGACCGCCTGTTTCTCTGCGTCTCTCTCGAGAAAAAAACTATTATCGTGTATTTCTCGAAAATTTTCAGCTGATCGCGTTTTTTTTCTGAGAAATTGGTTTTTCACAGGATGTCGGTTTTTTCTCATGTCCAAAAAAACATCCTTTTTTGACCTACCCTCCCCAAAAAAAGTTTGCACTGTCCCGAAAAGTGGGCGGGGCAATATACATAGTTTGTGGTCTCTGAACAGATACACATACACACATTGTGTTCTCATTTTTATCACATTTTTTATTTGTTTCGCAATATTTTTTTGTTGTTTTCTATTTTTAAATATTTTTTTTCCTGTTTGAAGATTTTTCTCAAAAATTTTACTGTTTCAAAAGTTTAATAAGTGTGAGAAACTCAAAGTTATTATTTTTAAAGGTGGACTGCGAGATAATTGAGTGTTTCGTCTATAATATAGTTTGTGTGCCCCTGAAAAATGATGCGAAAACCAAAAAAACGCAAAAAATTTGATACAGTGCCAGGCAAAAAACAAACACAAGCAATTCCGCCTTTCCGTCTTCACGACCATGTGCGCTCTATCGAACCATTATAAATTCAAAAAAGTACACACATTTTCGAAGAATTTCACTACACTATAAATGACGCAACATTGCACACCGTCTTTCTCAGATATATCGCAGTCCACCTTTAAATTTACATTTTCTAGTTTACTCATCAAAAAATTAAAATTTCTAAAACTTTTTTCCAATAAATCTCACCTGGAAAAAAAAAAGTTGGTTCTGATATTAGAAGTAACGCTGTAACCAAAAAAAACAGAAAATGTTTTTCAATTTTTTTCCAGTTTACTCGTCAAAAAGTACCAAATTTTCACAAATCGAAAAAAAAGTTTTTATTTAAATTTTTCCTGTTTCAAAAAAATATTTTTTAAAAATGTGAAAAGTATATGTATTTTAGTTAAAAACAAATTTTTTCTTCATTTTCTACAGAAAATTATCACCTGTTTAGAAATTTTGGTTCTGAAGTTGTTCAAAAAAATATTCAGAATTTTATTTTTCGATCACTCCATGGTCGGAATTATTTTTGTTTAGTTTTTGAGAAAATTTTTTTTTTCAAAATTTTACTGTTTCAAAATAATTATTTTAGAAATTACATGAGATAGTAAAATAATAATACAGAATAACCTTCAAAAGCCAAATTCTTGTTGTTTTTTTTTCATTTTCTTTATTTTCGAGTCAACTTTTTCAAAAAAAAAAACGGTTTTTTTTGAGAAATTGCACTTTTTGCCAAAAATTCTGAAAATTACCCTTACTTTTTCCATCAGAACGCTCACACGAAAGGAAAAGAGATACCATTTTTATTTTTGTTTAGTGTTTGAAACAGTAAATTTTTTCAAAATTAAAAAATTCTGTTTTCGTGATAAAATTGTTTTTAAACTTATTTTCTGCGAAAAATTAGCAATTTTTTCAAAAATTCCCTGTTTCAAATATTAGACAAAAATAAGATCACTTCGTTTCCTCTGATAACACAATAATTTACTGTGATTCTATCAAAATAAATGTGTGGTGGTTGCATTTGAGGCCACGCCCCTCATAAAAACAAGATACAGTTTTCTGAAAATTTCTCCGAAAAAAACCAGCCCTGCCACTTGTTTCCATATTTGTCACAAAAGAGAGAGACGACGCGAGAGAGTGGGGCGAAATGAGAGAATGCAGAGAGAAAGAGAGAAAACAATTCGCATTTATTTGCTCAAAATATACAGGAGGACGGAGAAAAAAGTGCGCGGCCAACGATTTTTTGCACTATTTTTTCACCGTTTTTTTTCTGTTGCCAGGATTAAATTATTGATTTTGTTTTGCGCTTTGAAAATTTATTCAAGGTCTTCTTTGTTGGCTGGTTGCCAGGGATTTTTTCGTTTTTTTTTCTGTTTCTTTATTCGAAAAACCTACTAAAACAAAGTTTTTTTTTTAGTTCAGAATGAGATTGTATTAAAGTTATTTACCGAAACCAAAGGCTGGAATTAATTTTATGAAAAACTTGAAACAGTAAAAAATTTAAGAAAAATTTCTCAAATTTTTACTGTTTCAGAAAATTCTTATTTTCAGGTACAGTTTGGTCATCTTTAAAAAAAAATCTTAAAAATTTAAATTTCCAAAAATGTTTACTGTTTCAATTTCAGGCGTTTCAAACTTATCTCTTTTTTTTTGAATTTTTTTTAACCTTCTCTACTGTAGAAACACTGAATTGAAGAATAATACGTTTTATAGAAAATTTGAAACAGTAAAAATTTCAATTTTCAAAAAAAAAATTAATTAAAATTTTTACTGTTTCAGAAGAAAATTTCTTACTTTGAGTTACAGTTTGGTTGTTTTTAAGAAAAAAATTAAAATTTAAAATTTTCAAAAAATATTTACTGTTTCAATTTCAGGCGTTTCAAACTTATCTCTTTTTTTTTTGAATTTTTTTTAACCTTCTCTACTGTAGAAACACTGAATTGAAGAATAATACGTTTTATAGAAAATTTGAAACAGTAAAAATTTCAATTTTCAAAAAAAAAATTAATTAAAATTTTTACTGTTTCAGAAGAAAATTTCTTACTTTGAGTTACAGTTTGGTTGTTTTTAAGAAAAAAATTAAAATTTAAAATTTTCAAAAAATATTTACTGTTTCAATTTCAGGCGCTTTAAACTTTTCTCTTTTAATTAAAATTAAAATTTTTTTTTTTATTTTTAAAAAATTGAAAATTTTCACTGTTTCAAAATTGTTTCAACTAGACTTTCAAATCTTCCTTTCTCTAATCCTGCTGTTTGCTAACTGCTCCTATTTTTCAGACATTTTCAAAAAATCCAAAATGTCATCCGAAATCAGCGAGTCGGACCGTAAACTTCTCGAAGAGTTACGTCAAAAAATCAAGCGAGAACTCGAACTCGTTCCAGCCTATAATGACGATTTCTCTTTGATGAGATGGCTTGTTGGATGGGATCGAAAAGTTGGTGAGTTTTACTTTACTTGAAAGTTTGTGAAAAAAAATTTTGAAAAAAAAAACATACTGCGGACATCAGGCTCCACCCACTTTATGTGCAATTGTAGCGCACAGGTTTTTTCGCTTGAATTGAATTTCTGCATTGGATTTCGAAATTTCCGGTTTCGGTTTCGCCCAAGCCTCAAAAATGAGCTCGAAAGTATTATCATGAACCAAAAAAATTTTATTTTTTTAGACGTCGTTGTGCCAAAAATCAAATTCTCGCTTCGAGCCATCCATGCACTTGGCCTCGACTCGGAAGATTTATCAACTTTGGAAAAAGTGACGGCGAAATGTGATGATTGTAGTCTACCATTGACCTATTTGCCAGGTATGAGCAGAGAAATTACTGTTTCAGAATTTTTTTTGCCCCAAAAACTTTCCCAATTGACTGTTTTACAAATTTCGGGCCAAAAACTACAGTGATTCTGACTTTTGGGACTTTTTTGGGTTACTGTAGGTGGTTTTTTCGCATCAAAATAATCTAAACTTTACTGTTTCAAATTTTTGGGCCAAAAACTACAGTACCCCAGACTTTCGGGGCCTAATTGGGTTACTGTAGTTGGCACTTTTTGCCACAAAATTTTTCACATTCGACTGTTTCGAAATTTTTGGGCCAAAAACTACAGTACCCCAGACTTATAGGACTATTTTAGGTTACTGTAGGTGGTATTTTTTGCCACAAAATTTTCGCATTTGACTTTTTTACAAATTTCGGGCCAAAAACTACAGTACCCCAGACTTTCGGGGCCAATTTGGGTTACTGTAGTTGACACTTTTTGCCACAAAATTTTGCGCATTTCACTGTTTTGAAATTTTTGGGCCAAAATCTACAGTACCCCAAACTTTCGGGGCAACATTGGGTTACTGTAGTTTCACTTTTGCCCCAAAATTTTTTCGCATTTCACTGTTTCGAAAATTTTGGGCCAAAAACTACAGTACCCCAGACTTTTGGGGCCAATTTGGGTTACTGTAGTTGACACTTTTTCGCCTGAAAATAATCCAAATTTCACGACTTCAAACTTTTGCCAAAAACTACAGTACCCCAAACTTTGGGATTTCAACAGGATAATTTTTTCTTAAAAAAATTACTGTTTCAAATTTTCTACAAAAATTGGAAATTTTCCAACGGATTTTTTCCCACAGGTTCACTCATCGGCCTGGACAAGGAGAAAAACGTGCTGTCACTACAAATGATTGGCCATCTCGACGCGGCCGGTCTCATGCCGGCCACCCGAAACTCGGATCTCTATCGAATGCGAATCGCCGAATCGGAAGGCGTCATGCAAATCATTCGAGCCATGGAAAAAGAGCACGGACGACCGTTTGGCACGTCGGTGATTTTCGATTTGGACGGTCTGTCGATGTCGCAAATCGATATGGCCGCGTTGAAATGTGTGACGACAATGTTGACACAATTGCAGGTACGATTTTTTAAATCAAATTTCGTTAGGTAAAACAAATAAAAAATAAAAAGTTTTGCATAGGTGCGGAACCGAACCATCGACCTCTCACTTTAAAAACAATCACCTAACCTGTTGAACCGCCACGTCACATTTGTGTGCGGTGAAACTTACTAAGAAAACATAGCCGAAAAAAAAATCAATAAACATCACAGGAAATGTTTCCCGATGTGATTCGCCGCATTTTCGTCATCAACACGCCGACATTCATCCAAGTACTATGGGGTATGATTTCACCGTGTTTGGCGAAACAAACTCAACAAAAGGTCAAAATATTGGGCAGTGATTGGAAACAACATCTCAAGGTATCCATTTTTTTTTCGTCGTCACCGATAAAATTTCCACTTTTTTTCTTCCCAGGAGACAATCGGTGAAGAAGTGTTGTTCGAACGATGGGGTGGAACGAGAAAAGCCGAAACCGAGTACGGTTTTGTCAGAATGGGCGGTAAAATTCCGGCTGAATTGAGGTTGGTTGACACAGTGTCCCGACATCTCGCGGGTTTGATTCTTTTGAAACAGTAACAATTTCAAATTTTTCCTGTTTCAAGATTTTTTCTTCAAATTTCAAGTTTCGTGGTATCGCAAAAAAAAGAGAGTGTGAGAGACGCAGAGAAACATTAAAGGGATTATAAAATTTGCGGAACATGTGGCAATCTCTGCGTCTCGTACTCTCTCAAGATTTGAATTTTTTTAAAAATCATTTTTCCTAAAATCAAAATTGAAATTTTTCCCGCCGACAATTTCTCTGCGTCTCTTTCTCTCTTTCTATCTCACACACACACACTCTCTCTTTTTCTTTTTTTCTCTCTCTCCCTCTCTCTCTCTCTCTCTCTCTCTCTCAAGAATTCGCGTTTCGAAACCGCATGAAGTTTCAAAGGAAATGAAGAAGAAATCTTTGTCTGTCTTACTGTATGTCGTATCCAGTGAGATGTCGGTACACACATTTGTGTCAAAAAGGGAAAGAAAAACGAGCGGTTTCGAGATGTCGCGTTTTGGATTCACACAACAATACTCAACATGATTTCCAGATACGACCCGTCCAACGATCTTCCCGCCGAAAAACTGACAAAGCTCTCGATATCGGCTCGTTCGACGTCGTTTGTTCCGATCAATGTCGAAGGAGGCAACGTGCCGGGTCGTCGATTGTATTGGTGGTGGCGAATCGAGTCGAACGACATCAATTTCGCAATTTATCGATCGGCAGAAGGGCAGGAAAAAGTGGCCGAACACGACGACGATTTCATGGTGTTTCCCAAGTTCAAACTACAAACCGAATATGTTCCAGAAGATGGAGAGGTGTGTTTAGCTTTGGTTTCAGTTTTGGAGACCCACAAAACATACCACCTGGCGTCTCCCGTCGATTGTCCGTGATCAACTTTATTTTTTGCAGATCTCCGCTGAAGAAGCAGGTGTCTACAAGTTTGTCTTTGACAATACTCATTCAAAACTTCGCTCAAAATCTGTCAAATATTTCATTGAAATCAGGAATCCTTAGGCTTGTGTTAATATTTATATCTACAGTAACTTATTTTATTTTCAATTTTTGTAAATAGATATCATAATATGAGCATTGTTTGTATGAAACTAACTCACGCGCAGAAACAAATGACTTTCTAAATTTTTCTCCCTACGACACTCCACTCTGCCACTTGTTTAACAGCGCGTTAAACAGGGGAGTGTCGTACACACATGTGAGAGACGATGCAAAAAAAGGAGAGCGCGTCAGAAAAAAGTGTGAATACACCTTGACGAACAAATGCACAATTCGTTCCCAGCCATGAGTGAATATTTTTGTTTCGCGTTATTTTTTAAAATAGTTTTTTTTTTTTGTGTAGGCCTCCTATAGGAAATAGCTGTTTCTGGTAGTTTTTGGAAATTTTATTCATCCTTGTAATTTATGTGTTTATACTAGGCTTATTGAACAAGAAAGTGTGCAACGTTACGTCATTTGAAGTGTATTGGAATTTTTCGGAAATTTTAATGAGCATCATGACAAGAAGACAGTTCTGCTTGTTTTTGTTTCTTTTTTTTTTCCTGGCACTGTATCGACAATTCGACATTTTTAGCTGCTTGAATAAGGTCGTTGTTGATTTTGAAAAAATCACTGTTTCAAAACTTGCTCAACTACATTTAGATAATTGTTGGTTGTTCTGACAAACACTTTTATTAAAAAATGATACGTGACCTAGAGAATGAAGTGAAATATTGTTTACAATATTGAAACGTGACCTAGAAAATGAGATAGTGTTCAGTTTAGAAAGTCAATCAGTTTTAACAGAATTGGAAAATGGAAAATGTGAGTTTATCGATATGGGCAGGGATGAGATCTGGCAGATTTTGAGATCTTTCTTGTTTCAACAAACTGTCGGGCTCTCGAGTTTCTGAGCCCACATCTCATTCTGGAGTTGAGAATCTCAATGTTTTGGTTTCAGATATTCCTAATTCTATTTCTTGTTTATTGCGTTACAATTCATGTTGCACCGTTGCGTATTAATTACAAACGTAAGAAATAAGACTCCTTCCAATGCACTAAATCATTTACAGTACACATTTCAAGAACTTTGCAATATATGTACGTACATCTTCCATATGATGCTACCGAAGAAGAGAAACGGAAATTTTATCCAATTCATGAGGGTTCATTCTATGACGACAGTAAACAGTATATTAAGTTTTGGTTTTTTGTCAAAATTCACACCAAAACGGTTGAAATTTACTGCGAAGCTTTTTTGGGTTATTTTTTACGCTGAATTCGATCGTACCCACTATTTCATGAGTTCAGAATACAACTTCTGAAGTTTTCCAGAGCGATAATCGAAAATCACACAAATTCAATTTCAATGTCCTTGATGAACCAGAATCGAAGATCTAGGCAAACATCTGAAATCCAGCAAAAAAATATAGAAGTAAGCCAGACTAAATTTTCTAGATGGTCTCACTGGAACCATCAGTGTGATTCTGGTAATGGACGAAATTTCGAAGTTGGAGTCGGAATCGAAAGCCAAAACCTTACATTATGTTAAACGATGATTTTAAAAACTGGTTCACGTTTCAAAAACATATTCGAACGTGATTTTGTCAAATTTGGAATTTTGGCTCATGTGTTTTCGATTATCGCTCTGGAAAACTTTAGAAGTTGTATTCTGAACTCATGAAATAGTGGGTACGATCGAATTCAGCGTAAAAAATAACCCAAAAAAGCTTCGCAGTAAATTTCAACCGTTTTGGTGTGAATTTTGACAAAAAACCAAAACTTAATATACTTTTGAACAGGTGTTCCGAAGAAGAATTTTACGATGAAGAAATTGAAGACGAAATGACATGGATATCACAGCCTAAGTCTTACCGTGGCATTTATTGTTATCCTCGTCAGTTTGGTTTTTTTTCTTCGAATTTTTGGCTTTTCGTGAATTTCAAAATTAATTGAAACCAGAAATATCTTTAGAAATCCTTTTAGCTAAATGACTCTCGCGCGATATAGCACATGCAAAAAAAAATAAACAAGAACAATGAAAAAAAGATTGTTCACGTACTTTTGCAAAACAGGGGCGTGACCGGAACACTCCAAGGAAAAAAATGGTGTGCCGCAGTTGCAAACAAACATGCCAGGGGCGTTTTACGTGGACAATTTTTTTGTTTCTTTTTGCATGTGTATAGGGTCTCCTCACGAACACACACACACTCATTGTCATTGAAATTTTCGCGTTTTGTGACGATCATCATTAGTAATGCCCTTCAATTAGGGGTGCCCTTTTATTTTTCAAACTTTTTCTTCAAGTGCCCTTATAATAGGGATGCCCCCTCAAGGTTCCCTTGTAATAAAGAAAATAAGGTATTCACGTCAAAAGAAATGACAGTGAAAATATGTTTTAATTTACAGGTTTCAAACTTTCTGATTCGGAAGGTCATGAAGTTGATATGGCGGTGGTAAATAGTTGGAATATGATTGCAGCATGTGATAAACGTGATGAATGCGAGAGTGATAGGGAGGATGATACACAACCCAAGTAAGAGTAAACATGAAACCGATGAGTTTTCAGTCTGAATTATCTTCATACATCATTTGGGGGCCAGACCTCTGGGAGAGGGGTCCTAACCTCTGTTTGAGTCGCCAATATTTTTACGTCTGTTACTGTCTTCAGAATTTGCTACGTTAAATCAGGATTTCGTTTTATCGGTGTCCGTGAATCTGAATATGAAGAATCCTCATTCAATGGAATTTGTGTGATAGGTAAGTTCGGAACAGACGTTATTCTAACTGTCGATGTTATCTCGTTTCAGGTAGTGGGGTTCCCGATGTGCTCAGTGAAACATACTACAGTCTCCCGCCTGCCGAGAGGGACAAGCATAAACAAACTTATGCAGTTGACGGTGAGTGTTAGCCATTCACGAATCACTATTAGCCAGTTGTCAATCGGTACCACTCGCTCTAATGAGAACACACGCGCCGCAATAGCCGCGACGCACAGCTGTGTGTGCGGGAGTTCAAATTAAGGGTTTTTTTTTAAATTTTCTTTTGGAAAATTTTGTTATTGTTTTTAATAATGTCAAAAAGAGCTAGAATATAATCAAACTAAGAAAAACTAACAAACTTTATTCATGCAACGATTTATTAGGAAAAAAGCGAGAAAACAACAAGCAAAAACAAAAGAAAAAAAAATAATTTTTCGAAATCCCCCGTGGACCACACACAGCTGTGCGTCGCGGCTATTGCGGCGCGTGTGTTTTCATTAGAGCGAGTGGTACCGATTGACAACTGGCTAATACTACACGGTTACTGTCGATCGAAATTTAAAGGGGGGTAGCACGAATGAGCAAGTTGGGGGTTTTTTAAGTTGGGGGTTTTTTTTGGGGTTTTACTATTTTGAGGGTACTGATCATTTTAAAAACAACTTCATTATTCGTCAAACTCCCCCTTTAAGCAGCAAAGAAATCCTTCTAGACATGTAGAATCAGATGCTGACTAAAACATGTAGAATCAAATCAATAGATCGCGTGGTACCGATTTGTGAATGGCTAATAACTCGCATTTTTTTGAAAAACAAGTCATCTTTTCAAGATAAGACTCCATGTGAAACTTCACAAAACTGCGCTAACAATCAGTGGTGTTTAGTTATCGACCCAACATTCGCCGTAGGAGAACGACGTTGTTTTCGTAGTAAGTGATCTAAATAATTTGACATGGTCTGATTAATGGGGCTATTCAGTTTCTTTTCGCAACCTAAAAAACGGTTGAGAAAGAGGAGAAAAGCCATTCAGAAAGTAGGAAAAACGGTTGCAACAACCGATTGAGAAAATAGAGTTTCTCAACCTCCTATTTTGACGTAGTCCGGTGGAAAAAAAAGCGCGCATTCGGTGCTTTTGATGCTTGTAAAGTTTCTGAAAACAAAAACCAAAAAATTAGGCGAAATTTGAAGGCGTAAACTGTTTAAACACCATTTTAATAGTCAAAAACGGGTACTGTACGGAAAAACTTCAAAGGCACACAACACTTTCATCTTGGTCTTGTCTGGAAGAGCTGTGTTACGGTGCTGAGAAAATGGAGTTTATCAACGTTTTTCTGACTAAAATAATTCAGTGGCCGATGCACTACCGAAAACTTACGAAGAGGGCCCGATAATTATTACGCCGCAACATTTCGGTAAGTTGTATTTAACTGGGTTGTTGTCATCGATGAAATATTACAGACACTTGTAAATCTCATAACGATTGTACGTGTACCAAGAATGATTGTACAAATGAGCTTCGTAAATGTTTCACGTCACCCGAACTAAAACTGGTGTACAGAGATGCTGAAAAAAAGGAGTTACGTGATGGATTTTGTATTTTGGGTATGTCTCTTTTCCAGCTTTTAGACCGAAAATGTGTGATGTGTTAATCATCTGTTAACACTTTTTGGCTGTCGGTATAGCTTGAGAAAATTCATATTCCGGTATAACATAATGACTTTTGATTATACAGCTAATCCGGTCGCATTCACCTTCTACCCAACATACATCAAACATACGTCAACATCGGAAAAGTACAAGTATTTACCCGTTGGTTAGTTTTACGAATCAAAGTTTGCAACTCTTTCAAACTACCAATCTTAGCAACTGCTACGTAAAAATACTTTGGTTTAGGTTTTCGTCAAATCAGTGGAAATCAAAAGATTGCTGAATGTTCTCAAAACAAACCATGCGGAGACGGAGAGTTTTGTGGAACAGTTTATGATTACACGAGTGGTCGTCAAAAGTCAGATGGAAATTTACGTCATTGTTTTCCAAGTAAGGGATCAATTTTTCTGTTTTTCAATACTTTTAGTTGACTGATTTGGTTTCAGTTCCATCACACCCTGATACGAGTCAGTCAATAGTAATTCAACCGGATGAGTATGGCTTAAAACTTTGTAATGAAACGATACGATGTAAGGCCGATGGGAGTTGGAAGTGTCTCGTCAATCCCGAATGGAATTTCCAAACTCCGGCTCACTCAAATTTCAACGGACTTTGTGTAAAAGGTGAGCTGAAGCAAACAAAATGGATGGCGCCTAATGTCTGCGGTGACGTAGTTTGTATTATTGTTTTCAGCTCATCCTGTCGCCGATGTTTTTATCAAACAGTTCGAAAGCCTACCGAATAATGCTAAACTTGAGGAGATGAAGAAGTTTTTGCCAGTTGGTTGGTGCATTTTCTCTCACACTAATCATCATTGTTACGAAAACAATTACAGATTACGAAGGGTTGCATCAAACAAATCCTCTCAAAAAATGTGCAAAAAATGAAGATTGCCAAATTGACAATGGACAATTTTGTGGAACAGTTTATGATTACACGGGTGGTCGTCAAAAGTCAGATGAAAATTTACGTCATTGTTTTCCAAGTAAGGGATCAATTTTTCTGTTTTTCAATACTTTTAGTTGACTGATTTAGTTTCAGTTCCATCGCATCCTGATACGAGTCAGTCAATAGTAATTCAACCGGATGAGTATGGCTTAAAACTTTGTAATGAAACGATACGATGTAAGGCCGATGAGAGTTGGAAGTGTCTCGTCAATCCCGAATGGAATTTCCAAACTCCGGCTCACTCAAATTTGAACGGACTTTGTGTAAAAGGTGAGCTGAAGCAAACAAAATGGATGGCGCCTAATGTCTGCGGTGACGTAGTTTGTATTATTGTTTTCAGCTCATCCTGTCGCCGATGTTTTTATCAAACAGTTCGAAAGCCTACCGAATAATGCTAAACTTGAGGAGATGAAGAAGTTTTTGCCAGTTGGTTGGTGCATTTTCTCTCACACTCATCATCATTGTTACGAAAACAATTACAGATTACGAAGGGTTGCATCAAACAAATCCTCTCAAAAAATGTGCAAAAAATGAAGATTGCCAAATTGACAATGGACAATTTTGTGGAGCTGTTTATGACTATTTTGACAACGGACCAAAAACCGACTGGTCCCGTTGTTTTGCGGGTGAGATTAATTTTGTTAGAAACTAAAAATAATTCGTTTTAGTTCCTCAATCCTCATTCGAAACTAGTTCCCTTACTGTGCACATTCCTCGAAATATGACCAACTTGTTATTTTGCAATTCGATTTCCGATTGTAGAGATGATGAAATATTGGGATGTGGTTTGAAAACCGGTTGGATATTTGTCGGAATAAAAGATGGTAAAAGATTCGAATACAAAGGAGTGTGTTTCAAAGGTACATAAATATGTTGCAATGAAATTTGGCAATGTGAAACGTCTTATAGGTATGCCGCTCGGATTTGTCTATTCGGATACTTTTTTCAAACTTGCAAATGATGTCGAATATCAACAAAAGACAAAATATCTTGCAGTTGGTTCGTTTCAAGGGTCTAGAATTTTAGTCGCCAAATAATTGTTTGGAAGACTAGTTTTTGAACTACACTAATTTCTTTGAACGGGCATATTGTCAAGTTGCAAAAAATAAATCGAAATCAAGAGATGCGAAGAAAAAATGGCGCAAAATAAAAAAAACGAGACAAAAAAGAAAGAAAACAATATTGGGAAACTAAGAAAAAGGTAGAATAATGAATGAATGAATGAACACCTGGCGGTATAGAGAGAGACAGTTGGCCCCGCCCATTTTTTGCACCTACACCGCGCACATAAAGTGGGCGGAGTCGACAGTCTATGTACCTTCTTGTGCTCAGTCATTCATTCATTATTCAGCTTTTTCTTAGTTTCCCAATATTGTTTTCTTTTTTTTGTCTTGTATGTTTTGATTTGTATTGCCTTTTTCGTTATCTCATCATCGAGTGGTACGGTCTTCTTCACTTTGAGATCATAATTCATATCAGTAGGTTTTCAGAAAGATACAATTTTATTGTGACTTCTGAATTCCGAATTTTCAAAACCCCATTCCGGGCAAGTCTGATGTTAACAGTCAATTACGCGGCGCAAAACTATTACGACTTTTTGGAAAGTTTATTTTTGCAGATCCTCTCAAGACCTGTACAACTAACAAAGATTGCAATTCTGGCCAATTTTGTGGGCATCCCTTTGATTTCTCGAACCGACTTGCAAACCCTAACAATCTCTATTGTTTTTCAAGTAAGAAACCATTTTTTTTGTTTTTGCAAAACTTTGTTCTCTTTTCCAGACCCGCAAATTGATGAAAAATTTCGAATTTCGACAAAAATTGGAGTTTCACCCGATGAAGTTGAATTGAAATTGTGTAATATTCCTAGTGATTGCAATTTTGAAGAACATTTTTGCAACACAGAAACAGGCCAAAAATATGTGGAAATGAAAACAGGAGCTAATGAAATTGCGGTTTTCAATGGGGTTTGCATGAAAGGTTTAGGACTGGGAATTTTTTGGCGCCAAAAAATATTTTTACAGCCGACATTTGTACAGTGAACGAGTATAATGAACAGTTCAAATGGTCATTTGGAATGACGCCAACAAATTTGAAAAACAGTTGTGATTCGGATGCAGATTGTGAGGGAACACGTGACACTTCAAATGATAAATTTCAGTGAGGAATACTTCTTTGGGTGGTTTGAAAAGTTCAAAATGTCGTTTTGCAGAGGTTACTGCAAAAACTCGCTGGCCTATCACAACACAAATCTCTGTTGTCATCGTCAAGTTCAAAAATGTGAATATGGTCAAATTGTTGGAACCGGGATTCGTTGCGGAAAAACGATGGCAAAAAATGAGACGTTGAAAGTTTTTGCCGAATGTAATGGAGGCTTGGAAAAAGTGCAAAAACAAGAAACAAAATCGGAGAAATGGTGTGATTCGGCGGCGTCGCAATGTTGTCAAATTCCAAGTGCTCCAACTACTTTCACACAATTTTGCCCCGATCAACAAACACCTTTGTTCAACGAGCCGAAATGTATGGAAAATGGAAAATGTTCGCAAAAAATTGGAAGTATTTGTCAGAATGGACATTGTTGTCCTGATGGTCAGTTTTCTATTTCCCAAAATTACAACAAAAACGTGGTATATCTTCAGCAAGATTTAATTCAACCACTAGAACATTGCCAAAAAATCAATACTCGTACACAACAAACTATCCATGTTTGGCCGGTCATCGTCCTGCTCAATTTCAATATAATGCGTATTGTGAAAAAGAAACGGGAAAAGTTGTGATTTTTGGACATTTATCTGTGTTGAACGAGAGTTTGACACGTTATTTGACGGATGATGAAGATCCAAAAAAATGTCAAAATGATGAGTGAGTGAAAATAAACTAGCGAAAACTGCGAGACGCAGAGAAAACAGTCCGTGAAAAGTAACTCCGCAGTGTTTTTTTTTTTCAGTGACTGTTCGACTGACAATTCAACAATTTGCATTTATGATCCACTACCGTATTGCTACTATAATCCAAAGGTGAGATCGGGATCTAAATTTATTGAACATTTGAATTGCTGGGAATCATTTTTTTCACGAATCTGTATTCAGAAAAAAAAACTGAAAATACTTTTTCGCAAAAAAATAACACATCCCATTTTATTTCCGTAAAAAATGTGTAAATTTTTTTTTCGAAATATTACAATCGTTTCAGAGACATGTACCTTTGAAAAGTTCCAACGTTGTGCTGATCACATCGCTGACAATTGTCGGAATTTTGATTGTTATCATGGCATCTGGTGCAATCGCATTTTTTATTTGGAAAAAGAAATCGATGAAAATCGGGAAAAATTTGGAATCCGAAGCTGGGAAAAGCTCATCAAAAACCAATCAAGTTGAATCGAAATTATCCACAGAAAGTGTTAGTAAAAAGCCAACTAGTGACATTCCGAAAAATGTTTAGAATGAACAAATGAATTTTTTTTGAAAATTTTCCTTCTTTACTCGTCATACACAGTGATAAAAATATTCTGAAATAAAAAAAACCATTTTTTGAAATTTTTCTCACGTGTTTCGTGGAAATTTTCGCCTTCCATCAGATATCTGAAAATTTTACGGGAAATCTGGGTGAAATTCGATAAAAGCTGAAAAAAATACCTTACCAACTTTTTCTTGAGCATTAGTTTGCATCTCCGATCATGATTTGCCTGAAAAACTGAGCTTGAAGGGCATTTTTCCGTCAATTTAGGAATTTAGAAGCAAAAAAAAAGAAAAGAAAAAATGAACAATTTCAAATTACACCGAGAAGCGCGTCGCATTCGAGCGAAATTGCAACATTCAAAAACTCACTACGGAGAAGCACCAAATTTTCCCCATTTTCTCAGATTAGGAAAAATGAGAGGAAACAAAATAAATTCCGAATGTTTGAAAAAACAAAAAAATTCGTGTTCCAATTTTTCACGTCAAACAAAACCCGTCAAAATTTGTCATTTTTGCTATTCGTCCATTTTCAATCTGGCTGCTTTGAATATTATTTGATGTGAGTATACAAAAATACAATTTTTTATTTGTTTAAACTCTCAATTTCAAGAAAAACGAGGACAATTTCAAACTGAAAAATGGCCGACGATGGATACGAAGTGATCGGACCAGAGAAGGTCAAATCACAGGTCAAATTCATACCACCGCCACCATGCCCCCAAGTATTGCCCGAATCACAATCGCCTGATGCGGCGGTCGCTGCCGCAGGAGCCGCCGCCGCTCGACCACCACCGCCACCTCCGCAACCTGCGGCTCCTGCGCCAATTTCTCAACATGAAACAGTGATGGCGAAGTCGGTGTTGAGTGAGGTGTCGAAAAAAGATTCGGACGTGACGTTGAACACAAATCGAAGTACACTGAAGAGCAAAAAGAAGAAAAGCCAAATTTCGGAGCGAGTGGGTTTTCTTGTTTTTGTTGCGAAATCCCCACAAAACGTAGTTTGTTTCAGAACGAACGTAACGGAGCTCATCAACGTCCAAACTCTTGCGACACTCTACTTTTGTCATTCACCTGTGTTATTTTCATCATTGTGCTCGCCGTGTCGATTCCAATGTGTTTGACGGCTTTCGGAACTTTTGAAATTGATGCGATTAAGAAAACACTTGAACAGGAAAAATAAAGTTTTCTTGAGAAAAAGTTTGAAAAAAAGGGTTACTGTACCCGAACGCGCACACAAACTGTGTTTGCACAAGATTTTCGTAGTGAAAATGAATTCAAAAATGTATTTTTTTTGTTTTTTGACATTTCACCTTGTTTTAGGGCGGACAAACGAGAGATTTGACGCTGACAAAAGAGGAATGTTCGCTCTATTGCACCGTTGAAATTTCCCGAAAATAAAAAGTATTCGCCGTGAGACCTGTTTATTTTCTCTGAAAATCTCACGTTTCATTTCTATTTTTTTTCTTTCATTTCTGCGTCTACCTCTCTCATTTGTCCCTCCTATAAGGGGACTAAAACACCGTGATTTTAAGACACCTGACCACTCAGAAAAATTTCAAAATCGAAAAAAAGAAAAAAAAGTTTTTTATTCGTTCTCCGGAAGATTGGCGTCCGCAAACACCGTTTGTGTGTGTTTGCGGCTACAGTAACCCACGACAAAAAAAATGTTTTTTTTTTTCAAAAATTTTTGGTTTTTTGAACCACATACATTGAAAGTTGCAGTCTTCAATACTGAACATGAAAAAAACCATTTCTGAGTGACAAGGTGTCTCTAAAAAACGAAATTATGAGATTTTTCAAGGAAATCAGGCGAAAAAATGTGAAAAGGAGAATCTCCGACTCAAAAATTCGATATTTTCGAATTTTTTGACGTTTCACGTGTTCTAGTTTCTTCAAATCTAGAAAAAATAAAAAAAAAATGAATATTTTATCTTTTGGAACCTGAACAAACTGGTTAGCATTTGTTAGAATATTTGATGTGAGTTCCCATTTTGTCCTGCATCCAAAAAACAAAACATGCAGAAAAACGAGGACAATCATAATTGAAAAATGGAAGACGGTTACGAAGTGATGGGTCCCGGTGGCGGAGGAGCGGCAGCTGCGCCAAAAATACCACCGCCACCATGTCCGGCGGTAAAAGCGTCGAAAGACGAAAAAACTGTCGAATCATCGATGGGCACAGTTTCGGAAGGAAAAAAGAAGAAGAAGAAGGGAAAGGGAAAAGGCAAAAAGAATGATGATGATGTGGTATGTGATTTTTTCGAATTTAGAAAAAAACCAAGTTTTCAAAAAATCTGCAGGGCGATGGAACAGCGGTGAATCAACGTCCCAACACGTGTGACACAATTCTGTTGGCTTTGACATGTGTTGTTCTCATCATCGTTATCGCCGCGTCAATTCCGATTGCTTTGACAGCGTTCGGAAGTCTTGATATTGAATCGATCAAGAAAATGCTTGAAGGAAAACCTTGATTTAGTTTTCGAGAAATAAATGAACATTTTTCGAACAACAACAAAAATGGCCTAGAAATTTGGTGTTTTTCTAGTCCCTCTGTGTTTTTGGCATTTTTATTATTTTTGTTTTTTAGTGTTTTTTCAGAAAAATGTTGAGAAAATCTTTGAATTTTGTTTTTTTTGGTAGAAAAAATCAGCAAATTTTGTATTTTTTTAAATTTCTCGGGAAAAAATCCGCAAATTTACGACAAAACAGTGTCGCACACTGCGAAGCGTTTGCGCATTTTTCCCCGAGTTGTTCTCTCGAATTCTATTTCTGAATCAATAACAAATGTTACTGTGTGATTAAAGGCGCACAACACTTTCCAGTTGGTCTCACCTAGAAGAGCTGGGGTACGGTGCTCATAGGAAAATATAAAGAGCGTCCGATTTTTAATCCAATTTTTTTTCTTACGTCATTCCTGAAATTTTTCTCATTTATTGCTTTCCTAGAATATTTGAAAAGAAATGTTCACGTTGAAAAATGTGGCACTGTGGCTCAACAGGTTGGGAATTCGTTATAGAGTGAGAGGTCTAGGGTTCGATTCCTCACCTATGCAATTCTTTTTAATTATTTTTCTACTCAACAAAAACACAAGTTTTCTCTGAAATTTATGTTTTAAAAAGTGTTTCATAAAAAATGTGTTTCTCCTATTTTCGTACTCTTAAATAACTTTGAAAAAAAAAACAAAAATCCAACAAAAATGAGGATAACGTGAGCTCGAAAAAATATTCAAACGTGAACCAAAAAAAAAAGGATTAAAAATCGGACGCTCCATAAATTCATGTGGTGCTCATAAACACAACTGTGCGAATTTTTTTCATTTCAAATTTGAAAAAATTGCAAATCAGCGAAATCTGATGTTCTTGTTGCAGAAATGTCATTGACATGCACCACAGAAAGATCAACAACGTGGCAAGATTTCGGTGATGGTATTCCGTGCATTTTAGGAATCGACGAAGCTGGAAGAGGTCCGGTACTAGGGCCAATGGTCTATGCGGCCGCAATTTCGCCGATTGACAACGCCGATGAGTTGAAAGAGCTAGGAGTGGCCGATTCGAAAGCGTTGAACGAGGCGAAACGAGATGAGATTTTTGAAAAAATGCAAAATGATGCGAAAATTCAACAAATCGTCGCCTACGCCGTACGATCATTGTCGCCCGAATTGATTAGCACATCAATGTTGAAACGACACAAGTATTCGCTGAACGAAGTGTCGCACGAGGCGGCGATCACACTCATTCGCGACGCGTTAGATTGTCATGTCAACGTGGTCGAGATCAAAGTCGACACAGTTGGACCGAAAGCGACATATCAGGCGAAATTGGAAAAACTATTTCCTGGCATCGCGATCACTGTCACCGAAAAAGCTGATTCGATATTTCCAATTGTCAGCGCCGCGTCAATCGCTGCCAAAGTCACACGAGATTCGAGACTGAGAAATTGGGAATTTAAAGAGAAAAATGTCAAAATTCCCGAAAACGGATTTGGAAGTGGTTATCCGGGAGGTAAATTGTTTCTAATTTCAAAAAAAAAATTCCCAAAAATTTAGACCCAAACACGAAAAAGTTCCTTCAACTCAGTGTTGATCCAATTTTCGGATTTTGTTCTTTGGTACGATCTTCATGGAAAACTGCCAGCTCAATTGTTGAGAAACGATGTGTTACAGAAAGTTGGTGAGTTTTTTCGAGGTTTTGCAAAAAAAATTCAAGATAAAAACTGGTTTTTGAAAACGTGGAAAACTCACGAATTTTTTTGAATTTCAAAAAGTTACATTTACATTTTTTTATCTCCGCTCGATGTTAACGTTTTTCCAGGAAAAATTTCTGACAAGTTTTTTTTACAAAAAAAAAAGAAGATGAGTTTTTCGATATTAGACGCTCAAAATCAAGAGAAAAAAAACAGAAAAATCGCGTTAAAAATTTTGTCAGAACTTTTTCTGGAAAAAAAAAACTAGTATATTTTTACATCAAGCGGAGAAAAAATGTGAAGAAAACTTTTTGAAAACCAAAAAAATGTTTTCACTGAAAAATTCGTAAGTTCAAAAACTAATTTTTTGCTTGAATTTTTGGCAAAAAAAATCATACCTGTCACAAGCTTCTTCTCCGCTTGATGAAATACCGTCACAATTTTTTCGGGCAAAAATTCACAGTCAAATTTTTCAAAAAAAGTAAAAGTCACGCATACCTGACCTAAGAAGGTACCAAAGTTTGTCACTGTGTGAATGACGATGAAAAAACAACGAAAAATGGCTGAAAAGCATGAAAAGGGGGCTAATATGATTTATGGTCTGAAATTGAAAACAACCGTACCATTAGATAATAAGTACAAAGACAAAACAACAGAAAAACAAGAATCAGAAAGAACAAAACAAAAAGAAAGAAAACAATATTAGAAAACTGAGAAAAAGGTGAATAATGAATGAATGAATGACTGAGCACAAGAAGGCACATAGACTGTCTACTCCGCCCACTTTATGTGCGCGGTGTAGGTGCAAAAAATGGGCGGGGCCAACTGTCTGTCTCTATACCGCCAGGTGTTCATTCATTCATTCATTATTCTACCTTTTTCTTAGCTTTCCAATATTGTTTTCTTTCTTTTTTGTCTCGTTCTTTCTGATTCTTGCTTTTTTGTTTTGTTTTAACCTTGCTCTTATTATCTAATGGTACGGTTGTCTTCAATTTCATACCATTTTTCATATTAGCCTCTTTTTCATGCTTTCTCGCCACTTTTCTTTGTTTTTTCATCGTATTTCACATAGTGACGAAACTTTTGGGAACTTTTCTTAGGCGAAGTATTAAAAAAATTCTGTTTTGAAATAAAAAACTTACCGGAAAAGGTTAAGTAAAGTTTCCTTGCCAAAAAACGTGAAAATTTTGATTTTTTTTCAAATGTCCTTTGCGATTTCTCACACAAAAAATCTCGAATAATTTTGTACTATTTAAGATTGTGCTTCGTGGAATTCTAAATTTTTGGCCGAGGCACATACCATACCTGGCCTAAGAGGGGAAGAAGCACCGTGTCATTTTTTTTGGTCGAAAATTCACAGTGACATTTTCAAGAAAAATCAGAAATTATAAACTATTTTTCTGTTTTTCGGGTTTTTTAGTCATTATTCACCATGAAGAAAAATGTTTTTCCAAGATTTGCACAGTGACAAAGTTTTTGAGATACCCTCTTAGGTCAGGTATGGCACATACAAAAAAAATAAGAAAAAAAGAGTAGACGTGGGCGGTTTTAGGTTTTGCAGTTTTGCCGCACACATTTTGAGAAAGAAAACAATGCAAACGTTCAATTCTAGCGAAAAAAAAAACTGTGCGCTAGAATTGCAAATAAAGTGGGTGACGGTGTTTTTTTTTATTTTTTCGTATGTGCTGAGGTATGGAAACAGCTTAAGAAAAAGTCACTAACTTTTAGCAAAAAAAAATTGCATCTTTTCAGTTTTTTTTGTTGAAAATTTTAATTTTTTATTGACAAATTAATCATTTCACAGATACTTCAAATTTTAGCGTGAAATAAGCCCCGCCCATTTTTGTCTGCGACATAATGAGTCACTTGAACATTTTTTCCTAAAATTTTCAGAATTTTTTGTAGGATCACTAACTTTCCAAAAAGAGTAATACGTCGTTTTTTGAACAAAGTTTTTAAAAATTATTTTTCAATATTTCTCTAGGGAAGACGACGAAGAAGAAGGAAAACCAAAAGCAAAGAAAGCGATGAGCTCATGGCTCCAAGTCAACAAAGAAAACTCGGAAATCATTCCAAAACGACATGCATATTTTGAAGATCGTTCAATGTCAAACACCCTCAAATTGTAAATTGCTCATTTTTTCACCGGTTCTTAATTGATACTCACAAAAAAAACTTTTTCTCAACTTTCATTTTATCAAAAAAAAAAATACTGTTTCAAGCGGTAAACATACTTTTTCTTCTAATTTTTCTCAAAAAACCATTTTTTTTAATTTTGAGAAAACATGATTTGGGGCCTGAGTTTTACCAAAATCGCCTCAGTCATTTTCTTGGCCTACATGTTCAACAATTTTTGGCAAATGTACAAGTTGTTCACACCTGAAACTTGTTCGACTGATGCTGATGCGCAAAGTTGTTTTCTGGTGGGTTTTCAGATTTTTTTTTGCTTTAAAAATTGTCAAATTTCAGCCCAAATTGAGGCCGAATGAAAATGGAGATTTTGAGCTGGTTCAACTTCGAGTTTATATTTCGCAAAGGAATGATAATTTGGGACATTTGGCGAAAAGTTGGAAAGATTTGCAGATTAATAATGAGATGAGGGAGAATGTGAGTTTTTTTTTCTTTTTTGAAAAATTTTTTGACACAAAAATATTTATGGTCAACAAGACGAATTTCACCAATTTTTAGCTGAAAATGAAAAATTCTCAAAACTCAATTTTTCAGAAAATGAATGTAAAATCTAGGTCACGTGAACAATTTTTTCTTTAAATTTCAAATTTTGAAAAAAACTTAGTTTTTTTTGAAAATAATTTTCGACTTTTCGAATTTCCCTGTTTTTTAGAAAAATTCCCGCAAATTTTTATCTGAAAATGAAAAATTCTAAAAAAAAATTCTCAATTTTTCGGAAAAAATCTAGGTCACGTGAACAATTTTTTCACCAGTTTTTTTTTTGAATTTTCAAATGTTGAAACAAAAATTTGTCGTAAAAAATCGGAAATTTGAATTTCGAAAAAATTTGGTTTATTTTTTTTTGAAAATAATTTTCGACTTTTCGGATTTCCCGCTTTTTTCAAACAAAAAAAAAAAAACAGAAATTTCGATTTTTGCCACAATTAAAAAAAACTGATTTCTCTGCGTCTCTTTGATACAATTTCACCAATTTTTAGAAATGAAAAATCTAAAAAAATTCTCATTTTTTGAAGAAAATGAATATGAAATCTAGGTCACGTGAGTAATTTTTCCCAGTTTTTTTTTGAACTTTCAAATTTTGAAAAAAATGATTTTTTTGAAAGTAATTTTCGACTTCTCGGATTTCCCGGTTTTTTTTGAGATTTTCCGTCGAAAATTTACTTCTTGTGAATAAAAAATATTTCAGATTTTCATCAAAAATTAAAAAGACCATGTCCCTTTAAACTAGAAAATTTCAGATAAATATATCCATCCCCAAATCAGTAGCATCCAACGGTTATCTATATGCTCACGTGCTTCTAGTTCCCCAAAATTTCGAAGGTATCAACCCGATGACGGTTAGTTTTGCGCTCTTGAAAAAAAATGAGCATTTGAAAATTTGCTCCAGGCACCATGGAAAGTTCACGCGGGCACTCAAATGATTGTATTCCAAGAGCCAGTTGTCAAAGCGTTCAATTTGCTCGGCGATGACAAAAATCGAGAAGAAGTTTCGACGAAAAAGAAGAAACCTGTCACAGTGAGTTTTGGTTTTTTTTTGGGTGTTTTTCGAAAAAAAATTTGAATTTTTCAGCTTGCCGCACATTTTCGAAGCATTTTGCCCATTCGAATTGCCACCGATTCGGAGAGTTTTAAAATTGAAACGGCTAGTCATGAATTACGGTGAGTTTTTTTTTCGTGGAAAAAATTTTGGGGAAAAATCAGTTTTTTTTTCAAAAAGTTACTGTTTCAAAATATTCAAGCCTAGAAAAATTTGGATGTCTGATTTTTTGGTACGAAAAAATTCAGTAAATATAAAATTCAGAGGTCAGGGCAGATTTTCAGTTTTTTCCGGTCCCAAAATTTTTTGGTTAGTAAATTCAGAATTTCGAGAACATTAATATGAAAATTTTGAAACAGTAAATTTTTCAAAATTTTTCGGACCAAGAAAAAATTTGACATTTTCCCCCGAGTCATCGAAAAATGGTTCCAGGTCAGATTTTTTGGTCCTTCAAAATTTCAGCTCTAAATTTTCAGATTTTCTCTGCTCCCAAAATTCGAAAATTTTGAAACGGTAAATTTTTCCAAATTTTTGAGACCAGAAAAATTGGAATGCTCCACCTAATCTGCTAAAATTGGGGTTATGTCTGATTTTCCGGTACGAAAAAAATTCAGTTATAAAATTTAGGGGTCAGGGCAGATTTTCAGATGTTTACAGCTTCCAAAATTGAAATTTTTAAAACAAGTTTTGAATACCTGAAAATTCCAAAGTTCCGGGAATTTTTTCCAAAAAATTTTTGACAAATTTTTTTTCCAGCGATGTTCTAACCGTTGTCGAAAATGGCCCAAACCACGAATATCTTCCAATGTTATTCATCGATGAAATGAGTATGCGAACAAGAAATCTTGTCGAAATCTCAGAAAGTAGCGGTGAAATGAGTCTGACAATCGATTATCAACCAATCAGTGTTGCCAAACTATTGTTGTTAACAACGACGGCTCGAACAATCTATCAGTTGACAAAACATGGCTTCAAAGATAAGGATATTGATGAGGTGAGGGTTACGCAAAAAATTGTTTCAACAAAAAAAATCTTTTAGCTTCGAGGATTGTTCACCGAAACATCGTTGGTTCTTCTGATGGTCACCTTTTTTGTCTCAACTCTTCATCTTCTTTTTGATGCGTTGGCTTTTAAAAATGATATTTCGTTTTGGCGCGAAAGAGAATCGATGGTTGGGCTTTCTTCGAAGTAGGATTTTACCTTTTTTCAAGAATTTTTGAAACAGTAAAAATTTAAAAATTTTATGCGATGTGCTACAAAAAATTTGCGAAAAAACTGAAAATTTTAAATTTTCAGAAAAAAATTTTAAAAATAAATTTTTAGAAAATTTTTAATTTATTGGGATTTTAATTTTACTTTTTTTGAACATTTAGTAAATTGGGAGTTAACAGAACATCTGAGATTTTAGAAATTCTTTTTTCACCAATTCTTGAAACAGTAAAAATTTCAAAAAAAAATTTTTTTTTTGAAACACGAAAAAAATTCAAGACAAAGTATTTGAAAAATGTTCTGAAGTTCAGTTTCATGAAATTTTGTCATTTTTTCATAGAAAAAAAATAGAAAATCTGAAAATCTAGAGTTTTTTGCCAATTTTAAATGAAGATTTTTTGTTATATTCACATTTTAGAGACAAACTACTAAAATTTCAAAATTTCTCTTCTTCACTAATTTTTGAAACAGTAAAAATTTTCGAAATGAATTTTGAAAAAAATTTTTCAATAGTCGTGATTTGAGTTTCACAAAATTTTATGATTTTTCAGAAAAATTTTTTGAAAATTTCAATTTCTGAAAATTTCCAATGTTTGAAATAGAAAAAAATAACAATTTTCTCAGATTTTTTTAAAAATTTTTACTGTTTCAAAAATATTACAAAATTCTTGTTGAATTATGTTTTTCAATTCCGCTTGAGAATAAGTTGTTCACCAAAAATGCGATTTTTTTGCAGAACTCTTCTCTGGCGATGTTTCTCACAAACTATCATATTTTTCTATCTCCACGATCAAAACACAAGTCTGCTAGTCCTCATTCCAGCCGGTATTTCGACGATCATCGAATTCTGGAAGCTCACCATCGCCTACAAAATCACGTTCTCGTTCAGCCGCGGAGTGTCGTTTGGAAAACATTCGGCCGCCGAAAATGAGACGGATTCCATCGATGCCCAGGCGATGAAATATCTATCAATTCTGTTGTTTCCGTTGATCGTCGCCGGCAGTGTGTATAGTTTGATGTATGTTCCGCACAGATCGTGGAAATCGTGGCTACTTCAAACATCGTCGAATGGTGTTTATGCTTTTGGATTTTTGTTCATGCTACCGCAGTTGTTTGTGAATTATAAGTTGAAAAGTGTTGCGCATTTACCATGGAGAGCGTTTATGTATAAGGTGGGTGGTTTTGTTGATTTTGGGGCAAGGCCAGAAAGAGGAAAAATCTGAATGGGGTCCAAAATCAGGCTTGGTCCTAACCGAAATCAGAAATTTCTGACAATTTTCGAAACTTTTTTTTCAAGAGAAATTTTAATGGAACTTTTTTTCTGACGAGACTTTTTCCGAATTTTTCCGGAAATTTTTTTCGAAAATTTTTCGGTAAAAAATTCAAAAAAGTTATCATTTCACAGTTCCTAAAACGAAATACCAAAAAATAGATAAATTTTTCTGTTCTCTGACAAAAATGCATGGAGAGTTCCGAAATTTCCGGTTTTTTTCTGAAAATGTCAAAAATTTGAAAAAATCTAAGGTTTTCTCAAAAAATTTCACTAAATTTTCGACCAAAAAATTGTCACGGTACTTTTTTGGTTTTTTTTCTGATTTTTCAAAAAAAAGTAAATTTTTCCAGCTTTTTTACCAGGAAGTCTTTTCGTGGCGGAAAATTTGGCGATAAACAAAAATTTTACAAAAATTATGATTTTCAAAATTCAAATCTTTCGATTTTTGGTTTTTTTCCGACAATTTTTAAAGAAATTTCCCGTTGACAAAAAAAAATTCAAAAAAGTTTTTTTTCAGGCGTTCAACACATTTATCGACGATCTTTTTGCATTTATCATCACAATGCCAACTGCTCACCGAATGGCTTGTTTCAGGTAATTTTTTTGAGAAAATTGTGAAAAATATTATTTTTCCAAAAATTCAAATTTTTACTGTTTCAAAAGTTTTTGAAATTTGAAACTTGAAGTCAGAAAGACGTTCCTCAAAACAGACAATTTGTCACCGTGAAAAGTTTTTGAAAAGTTTTGGAGCATGGAAAATCATAGTTTTCAATTTTTTAAAAATCCTTCAAAAACTTAGATCTGAAAATTGTGAAAATCTGAAATTTCGAAAAAATTTAAAATTCAGAAAATTTTTTTTTCCAAAAATTCAAATTTTTAATGTTTCAAAAGTTTTTGAAATATGAAACTTGTTGTGAAAAAAACGTTGAATGGTCAAGACAAAGCATAAAATCATAGTTTTCATTTTTCCGGAACAAAGAGAAAAATGACTTCCGGAAATTCCTGACCTATCGTAAAAAAACTGAAAATTTAACAGAAAATTTCGAAAATATTCGAGTTTTCAGAATTCAGAAAAAAAATCCTGCTTCAAAAAAAGTTCATTCTGAGAAAAATATGTTTTTTTTTTCTGAAATTCAAATTTTCACTGTTTCAAAAGTTTTTGAAATTTGAAACATTTTCAAAACTTGTAGTACGCTTCTCTTCTTCAAAAATTTAGTTCTGCAAGTTTTAAAAAATATAAAAAATTCTGAAAATAGAAGTTTTCAAAAAGTTTTAAATTTTTACTGTTTCAGAAGTTTTTGAAATTTGAAACATTTCTGAAACTTACAATCTTTCATGGATTGAGCAACAAAAATTATACCAAAGTTCTCGTGGTGAGACCTAGAAAATTTTTCGAAAAAAAATGTTCCTAAATTTTTCTCTGCGTCTCCCTCCCAACTTACTTGTTTTTTTTTTCCAGGGACGACATTGTTTTTGTGATCTACTTGTACCAAAGATGGCTGTATCCAGTTGATTACTCGAGACCAAACGAATACGGAGAAACGAAAAATAAAAAAGAATCTGAAATTGAAAAATCAGAAAGGGAAAAGAAACTTGATTAGAAAAGAAAAATCGGAATTTTCGCTGTTTTTGTTATGTAATTCTTCGAATTTCTATTTATTGAATGGGTTTTATTTATTCGTTGTTTCATGAAATTATTGGATTTCCAATTTTCGAGAAAAATCGGAAACAAAATTTCATTTTTTTGGAAAAAATTAATTTTTCAAAAATTTACTGTTTCAAACTTTTTTGAAACTGGGTTTTTTGGGAAAATGTCCAATTTTTGAATGATATTTTTTTGAAATAAGCTCCGAAGAACGAAAGCTAAAATTAAACATAAGAAAAAACGTGGACTTTCTGTTTCTCTGCGTCTCTTTCTAAAATCAATTAGTTGGTTCATGAAATCATTGGATTTTCAAAAGTTTTGAGTTTCCAGAAAATTCGGAGCCAAAAACATACATCAGATAGATGCCCAGACATCATTTTGGGTTAGTACCCCTAAATCCCTCTAGGTTCCGATAAAAAGTAATGAAGAAAACCATACTTGTATAACTTTTGACTAATCGGAGAGGGAGAGCAAGAAGAAAAAAGAGTCAGAACCAAAAAACAGCTATATTAGAAAACTGAGAAAAAAGTGAAGAATGAATGAATGAGCATACAGGAAGGCACATAGATTGTCGACTCCGCCCCTTTTTACAACCCACGCCGCATGCCAAAAGGGGCGGAGTCGACAGACCATGTGTCTGTCTCCCTGTGCTCAATCATTCATCCATTCATTCTTCGTCTTTTTCTTGTTAGTTTTACAATATAGTATTCTTTCTTTCTTGTATCGTTTTTTTTTCTTCTTTTTTTTTTAAAGAGGGTTTAACTTTGAGCTCTGGTCCATAATTATTCCAAGTATGGCCAAAGTCAATTTTTTAATTTATCAAAAATTCAAAAATTAGTTGTCCCCTCCGTTTATTTTGCCCGAGATTAGGACCCCCTTCCCACAGGTCTGGTCCCCATCTGATGTATGGCCAAAAGTTTTCAAATTTTTAGAAAAAATTAATTTTTTAAAAATTTACTGTTTCAAACTTTTTTGAAATTGGGTTTTTGGGCAAAACTCCAATTTTTTATACTATCGGAAGCTCCGCCCATTTTTAGTGAGAAAAATTTCGAATTTCACGTGAAACAATAAAAACGTGACCTTTCTGTTTCTCTGCGTTTCTCTCTCTCTCTTTCCCAAAAAAAAACCCGGCTTGTCCATTTTCATTTTGAAACTTTTCGTGAATCCATTATGGGTTTTTCCGGTCAATTCGTGGTCTATTTTTCTGTTTATTCAATACAATACACAACTCGAAATACAAACAATCATCATAAAAGGCGGAAAAACGGAGCAGCCAGAAATGGGGGGCTATCTATTATGAATCAAAACAACTTTTGAAAAGCGGCGGCGCGGCGAAAAAGGAGAGCAGAAGGAGAAGAAAAAATTATGAAGAAGTTGATGATTTTGATGATGTTGATGATGGCTGGAATGATTAGAGGTTAGTTTTGGGGGGTCAAAACAGTAAATTTTTGGAAAAATTAGATAAAAATTGGACCAGAAGACCCGATTTTCTGCATTTTTTCTAGTCCGGAAATTTGAAAATTTTGAAACAGGGAATTTTTCCAAATTTTTAAGATCAGAAAAATTTGGATCTCGCATTTTTTGGTACGAAAAAAGGAAAAAAGTTCAGTAAATATAAAATTTAGGGGTCAGGCCCGATTTTCAGTTTTTTTTCCGGTCCCAAAATTAAAATGTTTCGAGCAGTAAATTCAGAATTTCGAGAACATTAATATGAAAATTTTGAAACAGTAAATTTTTCAAAATTTTTCGGACCAAGAAAAAATTTGACATTTTCTCCCGGATCAGCGAAAATTGGGGTTAGGTTTGATTTTTTGGGACGAAAAAAATCCAGTTATAAAATTTGGGGTCAGGGGAGATTTTCAGGTTTTATTTCTGGTCCCAAAATCAAAATTTTTGAAACAGTAAAATTTTTAGAACAATAAAGTTGAATACAATTGAATATATTACAAATAAGTTCAACAATTTTTAGAATTCCGAGAACATTAATATGAAAATCTTGAAACAGTAAATTTTTCAAAATTTTTCGGACCAAGAAAAAATTTGACATTTTCTCCCGGATCAGCGAAAATTGGGGTTAGGTTTGATTTTTTGGGACGAAAAAAATCCAGTTATAAAATTTGGGGTCAGGGGAGATTTTCAGGTTTTATTTCTGGTCCCAAAATCAAAATTTTTGAAACAGTAAAATTTTTAGAACAATAAAGTTGAATACAATTGAATATATTACAAATAAGTTCAACAATTTTTAGAATTCCGAGAACATTAATATGAAAATCTTGAAACAGTAAATTTTTCAAAATTTTTCGGACCAAGAAAAAATTTGACATTTTCTCCCGGATCAGCGAAAATTGGGGTTAGGTTTGATTTTTTGGGACGAAAAAAATCCAGGTTTAAAATTTGGGGGTTAGGTCAGACTTTCAGGTTTTATTTCTGGTCCCAAAATCAAAATTTTTGAAACAGTAAAATTTTTAGAACAATAAAGTTGAATACAATTGAATATATTACAAATAAGTTCAACAATTTTTAGAATTCCGAGAACATTAATATGAAAATTTTGAAACAGTAAATTTTTCAAAATTTTTCGGACCAAAAAAAATTTGACATTTTCCCCCGAATCAGCGAAAAATGGTTTCAGGGCAGATTTTTTGGTCCTTCAAAATTTAAGCTATAAATATTAGGTGTCAGGCCTGATTTTCAAATCAAAATTTAAAAAACTTTTCTGAACAGTAAATTTTTAATTTTTTTTAGATTTTCAGATACAAGTTATCAACCAGTAATTTTTATTTTTTTTGAAATGAATTTCTTGAAACAGTAAATTTTTGAAAATATATTTTTTTTCAAAAACATTCCAAAACTTAAAATTTTTGTCGGAAAATTTCAATTTTGAAAATCAGTCCATAAAAGTTCTCATTTGTACTGAACGATTCTGAGAAACTGGTTTTTATCTGTTTTTTGAAACAGTAAAATTTTGAAAAAAATTTTTCAGATTGAAAATTTATGGGGTGTTTTTCGAATCAGAAAAAAAAGAAATTTTTTTTGGAAAAAAAATTTGGCTCAGTTTTTGATCAAATTTTACTGTTTTGGCCAGTTCTGAAGGTCCTTTTTTGGACCGTCCAAATGTTTTTTTCAAAAATTCGAATTTTTGTTGACAGTAGATTATTTTTTCCAACTAAAAAGTTTTATTTATGAATTTTTTGAAACAGTAAATTTTTGAAAATTTCAATTTTTTCCAAAATTCTCAAAGAAACTGTCAGACCTGTGAATTTTGGAAAACATTTTTTTTCTGAAATTTCTGTTCACTTTTTTGGTATGTCAAATGAAAATTTTGAAGCTGTGAAATGTAAACTTTACGGACTTTTTCCAAAAAAAAAAAAAAAGAAAAATTCCCAATTTCTCCCAGACTGCTCATGTGGCATCGCTGAACGCTCCACCGTGTCTCGACGTCGTGTTGGCTATATCACATCATGGGGTAAAAACCCGTTTCGAGATGACCAGGCTCGAAAATTGACACATTTGATTTTCGCATTTTTCACGGTTGGATCAGATGGAAGTGTTAAGCTGGACGGAAAGGAGGTCAACGAGAGATTGCAGCATGTTAAAGAGGTTTGTCTGGAAAATTTATGGCAGTGGGCGTGACCCGGGAAGTGTTTGCGATTGAAAATTAAAAAAAAAAACATTTTTTTTGTTTTTTTTCAGAAAAAATGCAGAAAATGCAAAAAAAATTTTTCAAATTTTTACTGTTTCAAAATCATAACAGTAATGATCCCTGTTTCATTGAGTTAGTAACATGTTTTGTGGTTCGCTGAAAATCAAATTTTCCAAAAAAAAAGTTCTCAAATTTTTACTGTTTCAAAAAAAGATGTTTACTCTGTCTTCTAACCCAATTTGATCCCTACAAACCAAAATGATATTAGTTTGCCGAACCGGAATGTGTTTGCAATAACTTTTTTGGAAAATCGCAAAAATTTAGATTTTGAAGTGCGAATTTCGAAATCTGGAAGTCTCCCAAAAATTGGAAAATAATTTTATGGAGATTTTGAAACAGTGAATTTTTTGAAATTTTCTAAAAATACATATTTTGTGGAAACATAGTGATTGAATTGTGTTGTTATTGACTCCGCCCACTTTGAGGAACATTTCTCTGCATCTCTTGTTCTCTTTTTCTCTCTTTCTCTCTCTCTCTCTCTCACACATGCTATATTTTCAGGTCGCCTCCCGACATCCACACCTCAAACTTCTCTACGCTGTTGGTGGCTGGGAAAATTCGCAATATTTTTCGCTGCTCACCGCAGATCATGCTAGACGGTGAGAAAACATTTGGGGGTTTCGAAAGAAGGTGGATAAGACTACTGTCTCTAAAATGAGTACTTTATGTGATTTTGTTGGAACAGTAAATTTTTGATATTTTGTTTTTTCTCGATTGGTTCTGATTTTCAATGAGTTTTTATATAAGTTTTTCGAAACAGTAAATTTTTGAACATTTTTTTTTTCAAAGTTTTTACGTCCAAAATCGGTACGGTTTTCAATGAGTATTTATATATGAATTTTGTGAAACAGTAAATTTTTGAAAATTTAAAAAATCAAAAAAATTTCAAATTTGTCAAGAAGTTTTCGGTACTTTTTTAATGATGTTTTTTAAACAGAAAATGTTTGAAATTTTTTTTGCAAAATTTTTTTTTCCAAAATCGGAATTGGCTCTGAATGAGTATTTAATAAAATGCTCTTTATATATAACTTTTTTGAAACAGTAAATTTTTGAAATTTGAAAACTAAAAAAAAACATTCCAGATTTGTCAGAAATTTTCCATTTTCTAAAATTGATTTTGTTGAATTTTTCATGAAAATCAATATTTTTTCCAGATCTGTCCTGATTTCAAATCTGATTCGAGTCATCGAAGAGTACGGTTTCGATGGAGTCGACATTGACTGGGAATATCCCGTAACCGGTGGAGCTGTCGAAGGAAATCAGGTTAGGGAAATTTGGAAAAATTCAAAAAAAATTGATTTTTTCAAAAGACTGAAAGAATTACTGTTTTCGAGAATTTTTTGGTGCTAAAATAACTAGAGTGAAACAGTAAAAATTTCAAAAAAAAAATTTTATTTTTTGGCTTTCAAAAATTCTCAAATCTTTAAACTTTAAACAAAATTGTCTTGAGAAAAAAAAATGAAAAATGAAAAATCCCGAGAAAATTGACAGAAAAAAGAACAATTTCACGATTTTTGAAATCACAAAAAATTGTAAGTCACAAATTTTTCTTTTCAAAAATTTACTGTTTCAAAAAATTCATTTAAAAAAATTGGAAAAGTTCCGAAAATTCTTAAACAGAAATGTAATGAGAAAAAAAAACAAAAATTCACAAAAAATTTCAAAATTTTACTGTTTCAAAAAATTTATATAAACCTTTTCGAATTTTCAGATTGTTCCATTTAACATAATATTGACCTATTTTGATTTTTTTGGAATTTGGGTTGTAAAATCACAATTTTTTTCAAAATTTTACTGTTTCAAAAAATTGATATAAAACAATTTTAAAAATTTCAATTGTTCCAAGTTGTGTGGACACTTAGGTTGAAAAACTAAAAATCACAAGAAAAAATTTAAAAAAATAAAATTCTCAAAACTTACTGTTTCAAAATATTCAAAAAAAACCATTTCAAAAATTGCCTTGAGAAAAAATCTTGATTTTTTGGCCACAAAAAAATACTGTTTCAAAAGATTCATATCAACTTTTTCGAATTTTTCAGATTATTTTCTTACAAACATTTTGAAGGAAATTTTTTTGGCAATTGGGTTAAAAACTGAGAATCCTAAAAAATCTTTTTCAAAAATATGAAAAATTTGGAAAAATTCCAAAAATTCAAACTGTTGGCAAAAATTTTAAATAGAAAAAAAGTTAAAAAACAAAAAAAAATATATTTTCTCAAAAATTTACTGTTTCAAAAAGTTGATATGAAACATTTGGAAAAATACCAAGTGTTCGGACTCTTAACTTGCATTATAAGTTTTTTTTTTTGCAATTTTTATGGAGTTTTTGAAACGTAGATTTTCAAAAAAAAAAAATTTCGAAAAGCCTAATTCAAAATCACAAAAAATTTCAAAAACTTTTTTTTTCAAAAAATTCTGAAAAATTCCAGGCTGATCGTCGAAACTACGTGAATCTGATGCGTGAGCTACGCGCCGAGCTCACCGAGCTCACCGACAAAACCTCTCGAAACTATCTGATCTCATTCGCCGGTGCCGCCGGTCATTGGGTACTCAAACCCGGCTACGATTTGGTGCAACTGATGAAATATTGCGATTTTGTCAATGTGATGTCTTATGACTATTTTGGTGCGTGGGAATCGAAGTGGGGAGCGTATACGGGACCGCCGGCGCCGCTCTATTTTGCCATGCCAAAGAAGTGAGTTTTTGTTTTTTGGAAACTTTTACTGTTTCAAAGAGCGATTCGTTTTCAAAACATTTTGAAAAAAATTTTTTCGAGAATTTTTGACATCCAATTCTGATTCTACTCCTCTGAAATATTATAACTATCAGAAAATATAATTTTTGAACTTAATTTTTACCCAAAATTTCGATTTTCGAAATTCATATTTTTAGGCTCCAAAATTTCGCATATCAAATGTTCAACTTTGGCGCCAAAATTTTGATTTTTGAAATTTAAATTTTTTGGCGCCAAAAATTGGAATTTTTCAAGTTTCAACTTTTTGGCTCAAAAATTTCGAATCTGAAATGTTCAATTTTGCCGCCAAAATTTGGAATTTTGAAATTTTGAAATTTTTTGGCCCTAAAATTTCGATTTTTGAAAGTTTCATTTTGGGAGCCAAAAAATTTAAAACTTCTGAATTTTTTTTTTTTGAAAATTTTTACTGTTTCAAAATTTATTTAATTGTTTTTCGAAAATGTGTGGGTCGTTCGGCATTTGAAACAGTGGTTTTTTTTTGAAAATTTTCACTGTTTCAAATATTTTTGAAAAAGTGGCATGGTTTGTTGTTTTCGATTTATTTAAGATTATCAACACAGAAAATTTGAAAAAAAACTTTTTTTTTTCAAGAAATCACAAAATCTCACTTTGTGGGTTTTTTGAAAATATTTACTGTTTCAAATATTTTTGAAAAAAAGGCATAAATTTTTTTGTTTTTAATTTCACTCCGCACACAAGCTTTGAAAAAAACAATTTTTTTTAATCACAAGTTTCCACGTGGTTTCAATAAAAAAATTTTTTGAAAATTTTTACTGTTTCAAACATTTTTGAAAAAGTGACCATTTTGTTTTAATTCCAAGATCACCAAGGGAACAAAAACGACATTTTTTTCCAAATAAGAAATTTCCACGTGGATTCAAAAAAAAAAAAACATTTTTTGTTTGAAAATTTTTACTGTTTCAAATATTTTTGAAAAGGTGGGCTGATTTTTTATTTTTAATTCGAGTTCATCCCACATTGAAAATTCTCAAAAAAAAAAACAGTTTTCCCAAAAAAACCAAAGTTTTCACGTGGATTCTAAAAAAAAATTGAAAATTTTTACTGTTTCAAACTTAGTTTAAAAATTGGCATAGTTTTGTTCAAAGTGAAAAATATAGTGAAAAATAAGAAAAAATCAATTTCCACGTGGATTCCAAAAAAAATTTTTTTTTCAAATTTTCACTGTTTCAAATATTTTTGAAAAAGTGGCATGGTTTTTGTTTTAAATTCATGACTGACAAAATAATCAAAAAAAAAAAGAAAACAAGTTCTCACTTTTTGTGGGGTAAAAAAATTTCAGAAAAAATTAATTTTTTCCAATTTTCCAGATTCTCCGGTCGTATGAACGTTCACGCAACACTCAAAGACTACAGTTGTCAACTGCGCTCCACCGCAAAAATCAACATGGGCGTTCCGTTCTACGCTCGCTACTGGCACAACGTTGGCGACGCTGTCGACGCCGCCGACGACATGTGGCGCATCGCGACACCTGTCGCGACAGCGACATCAGCGACACGTTTCGCCGGCGGTCATCTCGAGTGGCGCGAGTTGAACGCGACGTGGAAGTCGCGCGCAAAATATCACATCGGTGCGCAGGCTCCGTACATTTGGCTCGGCGAGCAACGCACTTTTGTCGGTTTTGAGAATGAGCAAAGTCTTCGCGCCAAACTAGACTATATTGTTGAGAATGATATCGGTGGGGTTATGATTTGGGCGATTGATTTTGATGACGATCAGGATACTTTGTTGTCGTCGGCGACTTTGGAAAATCTCGACACTTTGTCGCCGAAAAAATTCGCCTATAAATGTTCGCCGATCGACGAAAAACGCTGGTGGACCTACGACGACAACGAGACCCTGGCCGGAATGTGCGGCAAGTCTGCGCCACTCATCGCCGACGGCTACTACCCCGTCTGCGATCCCGACGATCCGGGTCACGCGTGTTGCGGCAAATACGGCTATTGTGGATCGGGCGCCGAATTTTGCGCATGCCCCGAATGCGTCGATTACGGCGCGGATCCGGCGGCAATTCTGCGAGAACCGCTGAAACCGACGCAAGCCGTGACGTGGTTTACGCAGGATGCGGAAGATGGGAAACGTGGACGATGCGGACGTGATGTGCCGACGTTGGCCGACGGAAGTGCGCCGACGTGTAATCCGGATGATACGAACGCGCATTGTTGTAGTAACGGAGGGTATTGTGGAAATACCAAGGTGAGTATTTTCCCGAATATTTTGGCGCCAAAAAAATTCTGATTTTTTGAACTTTTTTGTGGTTCTTCAAAAAAACCGCGAAATAGTACGAGACGCAGAGAAAACCTTCTCACCTTAAAGTGGGCGGGGCTAACGACACACAAAATTATGAAATTCAAGAAGTTTTTTTTGCATCTAAATTTTTCCGCACATTTTTCGAGAGCAATCAAAAAGTCGAAAAGATAATTCGAAATTTTCACCCTACGACACTCCGCTGTGCACAGCGCGTTAAACAAGGGGCATAGCGGAGTGTCGTTTTTTCCTTTTGTGGTTACTCCAATTACAAAAAAACGGCGAATTGTGGAAATCTGTTTTCTCTGCGTCTCTTTTGAGATTCCTCTAAATTTTGGTAGGCCGTGTGTACGACACTCCGCTATGCCCCTTGTTTACCGCGGTGTTAAACAACGGGCATAGCGGAGTGTCGTACACACAGAGAAATATTTTTTTTTGTAATCGTCGAGTGCCAAGAAATACAAACATCGCTATTGCGTACTTTTGTGGCTACAGTACCCAACAATTAATCAACTTCGGCGGGATTAAAAATTTTTCAAAAATTGGAGAATTTTTCGAACATGAACTTGTGATGATTCATTGATCCAAGATTTTTCATATAAATTTCACGTGAATCTGTATTTTTTCGCAAGAACCAACCAAAAATAAAGAGAAAAAAGTGTGCGCGACTGTTGCACACAGTTGGTTCCTCCGCCTCTTCGAGTGTGCGGTGCGTCATCTGTTTGTAAGTTGACAATAGATCACAGTTATGATAAGAGTTAGAAACAACAAGAGATGCAAATATGATTTATTTTAAATAATCAAACAGTTTGTCGTTTAACAAATGCATAGAATCTGAATCCACCTTCGATGTTTCTACTTGGTTTACATAGCAAGTAGAAATCCATCAATCCATTTTCGAAAAACTTCATTTTCAACATTCCATCGTCCGTGTAAACCACTGACATCGTGCCTCGGGAATTTTTTTGATGGTTATCGAACATGTCAGATTTTCTCAAGTAATCCGTCAGAAAATCGATAAGTTGTTCTGTAAGTAGTTTGGAGTAGTTGTACGACACTCCGCTTTGCCACTTGTACGCTGTTCTCACTTACCTCCTCTTGATACTTCACCGTTACTGGATTTGTAAAAGAAATCCTTGTCGAAAATATCGCTGTCACCCGATTTCACATGTTTCTCAAAAGACGCCCAGAATTTGAGAAAGTCCTCTTCGGGCTGTGTCAGCGAAACGACACAAACCACCAACAATACCGATAGCACAATGATTTTGTTCATTGTTTTGAATGATACATTCTTCGTTCAAATTTGATGTTTTTATACTATTCCGAAAAAACTATAACCATTTCAATAATTCAATTATCATCACATTCGTTCAATTTTCGAAATCTCGAAAATTTCAAAAATGTCATGATTTTTTCACGTTTCCTTGTTCTCAGAATCTAAATATGATAGACAATGAGAAGAGGAGAGACGCAGACATATTAGCAATAGGGATTTGAAAATTTTGGCGCCAAAAATTCAGAAAAAAATCCATTGTTTCAGGAGCATTGCGAATGCGTCGGCTGCGTCGATTTCGCCAAACAACGCGACTATCGCTACAAACCGTTGGAATGGTGGACGTTCGGCGAAAACCCGGCGAATGTCGGTCGCTGCGGTTATGACGCGCCGCGACTCTCCACGGGCAAAATACCGAAATGCGATCCGGATTCCGAATCGTATTGTTGTAGTCAGAGCGGGTATTGCGGAAAAGGCGAACAGTATTGTAGCTGTTTCGGATGTGTCGATTTCAAGGCTGATCCGAAATATGAGTATGCGTGAGAAAATCGGAAATTTATCATATCATAAAGTATTTATTCTAGTCCTCATAGCCGCGCATTTTTTCGCAAAACTGGGAACAAAACACAGTTTCCAAACTCATTAAAATAACCGTGCGGCAAGTTGCAAAAGTGGGCGTGGCCTAATCCATTATTCCTCAGTTTCAAAAAAAAACCTAGTCATGTTGGGTGTCTAAATGCGTCATTGTCCCCAAGAAAGTCAAATATCTTGATTTCAAACTCCAGAAAAGTTACCCTGCCGCAAGTTGCAAAAGTGGGCGTGGCCTAACCCGTCTCTTCTGAAATTTATTTAAAAAACCGGTCATGTTGGGTGTCTAAAATCGTCATTTTCCCCAAGAAAGTCAAATATCTTGCTTTCGAACTCCAGAAAAGTTACCCTGCCGCAAAGTGCAAAAGTGGGCGTGGCCTAATCCGTCTCTTCTGAAATTTATTTAAAAAACCGGTCATGTTGGGTGTCTAAAATCGTCATTTTTCCCAAGAAAGTCAAATATCTTGGTTGAAAATTTCAAAATAGTTTCCCTGCCGCAAAATGCAAAAGTGGGCGTGGCCTGAAAGCAACTTAACGAAACCCGATCATGTTGGGTGTCTAAAATCGTCATTTTTCCTGAAAAATTCAAATTTCCTACTTTCTTTATTTCTCATTTTCACTCTCAAAATCTTTGCCCGCTTCAGGAAAAATATAGTGACTCCGAGCCGAATTGGCGACAACCGCCTGCGGCGGCTGCGGCCTTCTGATCAACCGCATCGATGACGACGAATTGGCGGCGGTGTGTCGTTGCGTCGCCGGATCCCATTGAATCGACGGCACGTTGTACAGCGAATCATCTTCTTCAGCGTACTGAAAAACGGGGAAAATATATTTTTCGAGAAAAAAAAATGTTTCTTACCGTATAATCAATAGCCGGACTTTTCATACGATCTCTCCCATTTTTCGCCTGATTCCGAACTTCGCACAGAACCTGATCGTCAACAGAAGGCACCAATTTCAGATCACCCAGGTTTTCATCCGGTTCAACGTCGCTGAACACATATGGCTCCAACGCAGATTCTTTTTCTGAAAATCAAATTTTCAAAAAAAGTTGCTGCACAGCGTTGTTGCTGCACGGGAACCGATCCCGACCACCTTCGATTGGTAGTCAAACGCGTTAACCACTTTGCTATGTGCTACACGTTGTCTCATGAACAATGCTACTCTTATATACCGCATACACAGCTAGACGAGAGTGAAAATCAATGAAATTGAACGGTTAGCTCCGCCTCCTCAAATGAGAGATATGGCCCATGACCGGTCCAGTGTGGTGTCGGTCACTGAGATATTATATATAGCGCTGCTACTAAAATGGCCAAAAATTGGCTAAAAGTGAAAAAATGAGGGTTTGGGTACTTTTTACCCGGAAAAGTCTACTTTTCACCTGAAAACAGGGAGTGTGGGTGATTTTTCCCCAAAAAATTAGGGTTCCGGGTGAGTTTTACCCAAAAATCATGATTTTCGGGTGATTTTTCCTCAAAAATTAAGGGTTCTGGGTGAACACACTACCATTATACCAAGACACCCCGCAAGTAAGCGCTCTCACCGTCATCAGATGCTGTTGGTTGTGTTGAGTTCGACGTCAAGCTCAGAAACTCGGCCGGTGCAGCTAATTCGACTTTTCGCCTCATGGGCAATGCTTTATGTTCGGGTTCCTTTAATAAGAAGAGTACTGTAGTTGTTTTTTTTTTGTGGAAAATAGGCTTATTATAAACGTAAAAAAAAGTGGCGTCCAAAAGAAAAATTTATTTCAAACGAGGTTCTTTTGGCGGCTGTGGTACTGCGAGACCATCATCTGCGAAAAATGTGTGTGCCTTTAGTTTATTTATTTTTTATTTCACATGTTTTCTTGTTTGTTCATGCTAAAAAAAAAGCAGAAAAATTACAGAAAGTCAACCTAGGCTAAATGAAACCCTATGAGGGTGAAAAAACGCTGATAGGAATTTTGAAAACGAGGGAAAGCTGAAAAAATAAATAAATAAACTAAAGGCACACACATTTTTCTGAGGTGATGGTCTCGCAGTGACACAGCCGCCAAAAAAACCTCGTTTGAAATAAATTTTTCTTTTGGACGCCACTTTTTTTAACGTTTATAATACCTTTTTTGTTCGTCTCAAGTACACCTCATGTTTGTGCTCTTTCATCTGATCTTTTCGATTTTGAAACTTTAGACAAACACAAATCAAATTGACACTCATAATTAGAATTATTGATAAAAAAACGATCATGATTTGAATGTAAAATAGAGAAATGGCCAATTTTTTCAAATTTTTGGTTTTTTTTTTTGATTTTTGGAGAGGGTCACGTTTTTGAATTAAAAAAAATGAAAGAGACCACGCCCACTTTTGCAATTTCACGGCAGAGAATTTTTGCGAGGCAAAATATTCAGAAATTTCAGTTAATTACGAAAAGTGATGATTTTAGACACCCAACAAGGCTAGGTTTCATTAATTTCAAAAAAGTTGATGAGACCACGCCCACTTTAGCAATTTCGCGGCAGGGGAACTTTTTCGAAACTAGATATTGGGAAGTTTGAGTTAGTTATGAAAAATGATGATTTTAGACACCCAACAAGGCTAGGTTTCATGAATTTCAAAAAAAGTTGGATGAGACCACGCCCACTTTTGCAATTTCGCGGCACGATACCTGAATGTTTCATTTTCAAGAAAAGTGAGATTTGAGGAGTGTTAAGATCATGTGAAAAGTTGTTAAAACATCGAATTCATCATTTCTTCCGGTGTCAATTTGTTGGTTTCAACTTCGACAACATATTTGATTCGGAATTTGTCGCTGTCATAAACCACGTATTCGTCGTATAACAGCTCCGATTCTTCTTCGATGTTGGTTAGATTTCCTTTGTAAATTGGGACTCCGTTACTGGAATAAAATTTCTATATGAATTTTTTGAGTTTTGGGTGTTTTTTTTTAGGCGGTGAAATTTTTTCTGATTTTTTGAGCTAGAAAATATATTTTTCATGTTTTCATAGTCGGATTTTTTTGGGAAATAATATTTCAAAAAATCGGGAATTCAGAAAAATTGAAATTTTGAACATTTTTGTTGGAAAAAATTTGGTCGGGAATTAATTATTTCAAAAAAAATCGGAATTATTTGCGACAAATTCAAAAAAAAAAGAAAATCAAAACTTCAATTTCGAAAATCAGATGTGAGAGCGGTTTTTCATTAAAACTTTTTTTGGTAAAATTTACCGGCTAGGAAAAAATATCAGAAATGTTTAATGCCGCATGGTTTTTTGCTATGAAAAAATTTTGTCACTGTGAAAATTTCGGAGAAATTTTTTTGTAGTTGTAAATAACTATACCTGACCTAACAGGATACCAGAAAATCCTTAAAATTTTGTGACTGTGTATGACAACCAAAAAAACGGAGCAAATTAGCTGAATATTTCAAAGATTTTACAGAAAATCGTAGTTTTTTTTATTGAAATAATAAATTGAAAACTACGGTAAAAATTCATACTTTTATCAAGAAAAGCAGTTTTTCTTTTTTTTTCAGTTAGTTTTGGCTCGTCGGAAAATTTCCGGCTCCGACCAAGCCTGTTGTACAGTAATCCAGGTGGCACAAAGAACGTTCAAATTTTATGAGGTGTGCAAAAAATGTGTTTAATACCTCTATTAGGTCACCATATGTTGTTGTTGTTGTTGTTGTTGTTATAGATAACATCATCATAAACAACAACAGGTGTGACCCTTTCCCTTTTGAGCGGTCGGGATCAAAGGCGGCACAAAGAAGGCTCAAATTTTATGAGGTGTGAAAAGGTCTAATTAGGTCACATCTGTTGTTATTGTGGTATTGATGACATTATAAACAACAACAACAGGCGTGACCTTTTCTCCAATGCTTGGCCAATTATTTACGACCGAAAAATGTCACATAAGGACAAAAAACGAAAAAAATGGAGAAAAATAGCTGAAAATTTGAGAGAAAATCATATTTTTTAGAAAATGTCACGGTACTTTTTCTCCTCTTAGGTCAGGTATGTTCTAATTACTCACATTTCAATAGCATCCTTGGGTGTTTGCTTTCCGGCAGCATATACAATTCCCTTTTTAGCTTTTCTCATCATCTCCTGTGCCATCGTCTCGGACTCTCTCAAAACCATCGGCTCACTAACATCCACCTCACAAAGTAGCATAAACACCCGTCCACCATCTTCCGGTTTACAATAATTCGCCGATTTCGACGGCACGTTCGCAAAATAGACACCATTTCCAAACATCAGATCATCTCGAACACCTTCCGGTATGACCAGACCGTTCATCAGGATCGAAAACACGTTTGTCACCCGCGTACCATGCCATAAAAGTTGCAAACTTGCCGTTTTTTTCGATTTTTTCCTTGGGGGCACTACTGTCAAATTGTCACCGACAATTTCAAACGCATTTTTTAGCGCCAATTTGTAGAGATGTGTTGAGGCGCGAAGTTTGAGACATTCGTCGATTTTCGCAGAAATCTCGTTGGAAACCCGCTCAACTTTGCAGGGTAATTTATCGTAGAGACGATGATAGATATCTTTGTTGGATGAGGAATTTTTGAGATTTTTGATACTTTGAGCCGCTTCGATTGTTCCTTTAAGGGCGTCGAGAAGTTCGCGTTCTTCTTGAACTTTTTGGAGAGTGTCGATTTTTGGCGGAACCGAGAAGCTGGAAAAATTTGTGATATTTGAAGTGTCGAAAAATTCTTGTTTCAAAAAAGTTTGGAGATTTTTCGAAAAATGTCATTGTAACTTGAATGGTTTTTGACAACGTCTTAAAATCACAAACTGTTAAGATTTTTATTTTATAAAAATTTGTTGACCCGGGAAAAATTTTCATAATTTCTTTTTTTTTTTGAAATAACTAAAATGTTCATGTTGAAACAGGAAAATTTTGAGACAAATCAAAAAAAGCTCACGTTTTCATTTTATAAGTTTCTAGGAATTGGAAAATTTTGAAAAAATTCTCAGATTTTCATGTTTTGACAATTTTTTGAAACAGGAAAATTTTTTAAAAAATTTCTCGAGCTAAGATTTTTTGAGCAAGAATTTTCAAAATTAACATTTTATAAAAAATTCTTGAAACAGGGAATTTTTGAAAACAATAATTTGGTGTTGCAAACGTCTGCAGAACAAAAAATGGCAGATTTTCATGTTTTGACAATTTTTTGAAACAGGAAAATTTTGAAAATTTTTTTTTTGGGAAAACTGCTAAATTAAAGGGGGGGGGGGTAGCACGAATGAACAAGTTGTGTTTAAAAGAAAGAGCACCTAAAATATAGTATAATGCTCGAGGGAATTTTGGAGAAAAAGTCTAGTACTCGAGAAAAAAATGATTCCAAATTTTCAAGTTTGCACGTATAGCTATACGTCGTCAGAAAATTTGGAATATTTTTCCTAGGCTTTTCGGTAAAAATTCCCTTGGGGGTTTTACTATTTTGAGGGTACTGATCATTTTTAAAACAACTTCATTATTCGTCAAACTCCCCCTTTAATTACCAGGGATCGAAAGTTGCATGTTTTAAACATTTCTTGAAACAGGGAAAATTTGCCACCAATACAAATTGTCCTAACATCAAAAAATATGACTTTCATGTTTAGTCAATTTTTTGAAACAGGAAAATTTTGCAATTATTTTTTTTCTAAAACTCACCCAAAAGAATGTGGAATAAGTGAATAATATTTGTTAGTGTTATGCATAACAGATCCACCAGAAGACTTCGGTTTCGTCACACTTCTTTTCCTTCCACGTGTCACCGGTTTTGGACATAGTGCTTCGATTTCAGACAAAATTTGATAACCAGTTTCGAGTTGAGCAAGTGATAGACAATCTGAGAAAATGGTTGATAATATTTTTGAAAAAAAAATATTTTCGAAAAATTTACTGTTTCAAAACTTCTAAATATATTCAATTCATTTTTTTTTGTAATCAGCAAGTTAGCTTGGTTTGTAACGTGACATTGCGGGGAAAAAAAAAACAAAAATCCATAATAATTTATTATCAAAAAAAAAACAAACAAAAATTTACACAAAACTAGAATCTCCGTCGGTTCTATAAAACGAGCAATGCATTCTGACTCCGTTGTAATCTGTTTCCTATAAAAAGTGTTTTTTTTTTAAATAAAATCATAGTTTTTGAGTAGGAAAAATTTTTAAGTTTCACACTGAACTAGACTTTGATGAAAATGTCCTGTTTTGGGTCATACCTGGCCTAAGAGGAGAAAAAGTACCGTGACATTTTCCTAAAAAATCTGATTTTCTCTCAAATTTTCAGCTATTCTTCTCTATTTTTTGTTCGTTTTTTGTCCTTATGTGACATTTTTTTGGTCGTAAATAATTGGTCAAGCATTGGAGAAAAGGTCACACCTGTTGTTGTTGTTTATAATGTTATCAATACTACAATAACAACAGATGTGACCTAATTAGACCTTTTTCACACCTCATAAAATTTGAACCTTCTTTGTGCCGCCTGGATTACTGTACAATAGGCTTGGTCGGAGCCGGAAATTTTCCGACGAGCCAAAAATCACTTTAAGAAAAATGAAAAACTAACTTTCTTGATAAAAGTATGAACTTGTACCGTAATTTTCAATTTGAAAAAAAACTATGATTTTCTGTAAAATTTTTGAAATTTTCAGTTAATTTGCTCCGTTTTTTTGGTTGTCATACACAGTGAAAAAATTTTAAGGATTTTTTTGGTACCCTGTTAGGCCAGGTATGTTTTGGATCCAATTTTCAAAATATTTTCCATTTTCATTTTTTTTTCGCTTTTGGACGCCGCCTAGACTAGGAAAAATTTTGCGCAAATTTCGACGAGTAGGAAATTTCGGGGTATGTTTTTCGTAAAATTGCAAATTTTTCTATTGAAAAAACTTGAAAAAAAATCGAAAATTCGTAATTATTTTGAAAAAGGTCACGTTGTTCAGTTTTTTTTTCAAATTTTTCGCAATTTTTTTCAAGAAATTGGAAGAAATAGATCTTGGTAGAAACCAAACTCAACTTTTCAATAAAAATTTCAAAATCTTACCATTTTCAAAAGATTATCCTCATAATAGTATCGATTAGTTTCATTAAATCCATGCTCAACATCAATCGGCATCCAATCAACAATCAAAACCTCACCATTCCTTGTAAACCTTACTATTTGATCCATCTCCGAATACGGATGTTTTGAATCATACCAGTTTCCAAAAACAACATGATTCAGTTCAACAGTGAAATATCCGACATCTTTATACGAAACACGAAAGTCGCAACATTTTCTGGTAAAATGTTTTTCTATAGATGAGGCGCGTAGCCTCCATCTTTCTACAATTCCAAAACCTCTCGCTTCTAGATAATCACTATAGTTTTGACATTGTCGATCGGTATAGGACCCCATCATTTGCCAAGGAATAAATTGTTCCGGTGAGCAGAATGAGGTGAATAACAAAACGATGAATTCTCGTAGCATTCTGTCACAGCTGATAGTGCAAAAATGACTCACGAGGGAAAAAAAAATCAAAATAAAAGGGGAGAAAATTGGGCTAATTTTGAGGGTGTTCACAAATATTTAATAAAAATGTTCGTGAAGAAAAAAGTGTAAAAATGATCAAAGTAGAACAGTTTCGAAACATTTGACAAAAAACAACATAAAAAATGGGAAAAAAATGAGAAAAAATGGTGAGAAAATCAACAAATTTTTTTTCAAATTTGAACTTTTGAAAAATTCCCTGTTTCAAAAAAATTCTTGTAAAAAAAAAAAGAAAAAGTGGTGAATTCAGAACGCTCAGCAATTGTGATAATTGTTTTTTGTATTTTAGAAACTTTTGAAACAGTAAAAATTTTGAAGGAAAAATTTTTTGAAAAAAAAAAACTTTTTTTTTTGCAATTTTTTTTCGCAAAAAAAAAGAAAAAAATATTGTAAAACTAAGAAAAAGAATGAATAAATGAATGATTGAGCACAGGGAGACAGACACATTGGCTGTCGACTCCGCCCCTTTTGGCATGCGGCGTGGGTTGTAAAAAGGGGCGGAGTCGACAATCTATGTGCCTTCCTGTATGCTCAATCATTCATTCATTCATTCTTCACTTTTCTCTCTGTTTTTTAATATAGCTGTTTTTTGTTCTGACTCTTTTTTCTTCTTGCTCTCCCTCTCCCATTAGTCAAAAGTTATACAAGTATGGTTTTCTTCATTACCTTTCTCTTCCTACTTTTTTTTAAAATCGAAACCTAGAGGGATTTAGGGGTACTAACCTAAATGATGTCTGGGTATCTATCTGATGTATGTTTCTAATTTGATTTCTTAAAAATTTACTGTTTCAAAAAACTTTTTAATTTTTTTTCAATTTTTGTTATTTGAGAAATTTACTGTTTCAAAAACAAGATATATATATTGCAAACTTTTGTCAGTTTTCTTTAATTTTTCACCTGAAAAAACTAACCAATAGGTTTTCCATACTCCTCATTAAATTTCAACTGTTTCAACAGGCCCAAATGAACATCTTCATCACAAATCCTCTTCAAAAACTCTCGAATTCCCTCTTCCAATCGTTCAGATCTCACTTCTTCTTCTTCTTCAGCTTCCTCTTTTTTCACCACCACCTCCTCCACAATTTTCCGCCGTCTTCCCCGCCCCAGTTTCTCCGGTTCCGGCGATTTCGCCTCCTCTTTCTTGACCTCTGTTTTTCCCGCCAATTCGACGACAACATATTTGCCGGGCATCGGTTCGTCGTCTCGATTGTCCCAGTCGAGATGGGTTTTTTCTTCGAATTTTTTCTCGAAAAATTCACGAGCTTTTTCGAGAGTGCCGAATTGTTTGAAATTTGTGACACCTTTGTAGCCTATTCGTCCGTTGATTAGTTTTACACTGAAAAATTGCGACGTTTTTGTCAAAATTTGGGTGTTTTATAGGATTTGAAGGACTTCAGTTGAGTATGTTTGATTTTTTTTTTTGGAAAAAATGATATTTTTCGATAAATGTGTCTGGGTTTCGTCACGAAAACTACCATGCTCCTTTAAATTTAGTCGGATTTTGAATTTTTTTCCTGATTTTTTCAGAAACTTTGATTTGAAAAAAAACTTCAGAATATTAACTCCTCAGTGAATAAATAAATTCGGTTTTCAAACGAAAAAGCTTAAAATACAGTAGTCTAACTTTTTTGCTCCGCCCATTTTTGCAATTTTCGCAGAGTTTTTTTTTTCTCTGAAAATTCCCATTTTTTTTCGGAAATTTTTTTTCACATTCAAAAATACACGTAAAATTCCGCTTTTTTTCGGGTGAAAAAATTTGTGTTTTTTCCGCGCCAAAATTTTCTGTACCTAAATCGTTTCGAACCCTCTTCCAACAATTCCATATCATAAAACTTATTGGAATTCTTTCCAATATCAGTTTTACACAAATGAACTTTGAATGGTTTTCCATTTTCATCCACCGCCACAGACATCTGCAAAAAAATAAGTTAGTTCATTAGAGCGCACATGCATACACAAAACTCAAAATACATGCATCGACGGGAAACGAAAAAAAAAAACATTTGACCAAAAAAACGGTTGTGTGAAAAATAGTGTTTTATTAACAAGAATGAGAAAAAATTGAATAAATAAAAAATATCACTCATTCTACAGTAATCCTTGTCGTTTCAAATCCTCATACATTTTTCGGGTGACCACATTTCCGGCCGAATCCTCGTATTCTTCGTCGAGATCCGGATTCCATTTACCGCGCTCTTTTTCCACTTTCATTTTGTTCCATAAATCGAGCGCGTCTTTGATTTTTGTGATGTTGGCAAAGTGAGCTGTGTTGGGGATGCCGAGACAACGCATTCCGTGTGAATGACGCCATTCCTGGAGAAAAATGAGGTTGAAAAATTGTTGGGAGATTTGAGAGAAAGCTATGGCTCCGGGACATTTCGCAACCTCGACATTTCGAAACCGCATGAAATTTGTAAAAAAATTTCGCAGTTTTTCCTCGAAAAAAAATGTTTTTTTCGATTGTTTTTAATAAATGTGTATGCCGACATGTCACGACATCTCACGGGTTTCGGGAGACAGCCAGTTTTCACTTTACAGCTCATCTTTAAATGTGTTATTCTCTGGTTTTCGAAATCGTTTTTTCGTAGTTTCAGCTATTTCACAAGACAATTTTTTTTCACACAAAACTTCTGTGAATTTTCACACCAAGCTCAATTAAAAAATGTGTGCTGCACACACATTTATCTATCTTTTCCATTGAGTTTAGTGTGAAAATTACTATGCGAAATAGCTGCACAAAAAAAGTTTTTTTTAAACCAGAGAACGACACATTGAACTGTCAAGAGAAAACAGGTTGTCTCCCGAAACCCGTGAGATGTCGCGACATGTCGACACACACATTTATTGAGGAAAAGCAAAAAGAAAAAACATTTTTTTCGAGAAAAAACTGCGAGATTTTCATAAAATTTCATGAGGTTTCGAAATTTCCCGAATCCAAGACTAGAAAAACTTACATTAAAATGTTTCTGGAAGGCTTTTGGACCTTTATAAGTTTGATTTCCGCAAATTTCACAACTATACGACAAATTCAACCCGTGTAACTTGTATAACCAATATGGAATTGGTTTTCCGTCCCAGCCAAGTGGCAAGTTTTTCGGATTGTATGGTGCTCCATCATCTTCCTCTTCTTCTTCTTCGATCTGGAAAATGTCACATTTGAAAAAATAAGATTTTTAAAACTTTTTGAAGTTCTCAAATAGATGAAAACTGAAGTTTTGCCATTAAAAAAAAAATCTTCACTTACAATTGGTTCTTCATCTTCTTCTTCCTCCATTTCTCCGGCTCCTCGAGCTTGTTTGCGCTCAACATTTTCGCGTGTCGCCGTGCGTTCTTCGGCAAGTAAATCAGCCATACTGAAAAAAGTCAGGGTTAACCAAGCATACCTGACCTAACAGGGTATCAAAAAAATCCCTAAAATTTTGTCATTGTGAAAATCTTGAGAAAATTTTTTGTCACTGTGTATGACAATCGAAAAACAGAGCAAATTAGCTGAAAATTTCAAAAATTTTACAGAAAATCATAGCTTTTTTTTTAATTGAAATAATAAATTGAAAATTACGGTAAAAATTCATACTTTTATCAAGAAAAGCAGTTTTTCATTTTTTTAAAAAGTGAGTTTTGGCTCTTCGGAAAATTTCCGGCTCCGACCAAGCCTATAATCCAGGCGGCACAAAAAAGTTAAAACTTTATGAGGTGTGAAAAAGGTCTAATAAGGTCACATCTGTTGTTATTGTACATACATCAGATAGATGCCCAGACGACATTTTGGGTTAGTACCCCTAAATCTCTAGGTTTTGAGAAAAAATGAAGAAAACCATACTTGTATACCTTTCAACTAATGGAAGAGGGGGAGCAAGAAAAAAAAGAGTCAGATATTAGAAAAATATAGAAAAAAAAGAAGAATGAATGAATGGGCACACAGGAAGACACATAGATTGTCGACTCCGCCCCTTTTTACAACCCACGCCGCTTGTAAAAAGGGGCGGAGTCAACAATCTGTGTGCCTCCCTGTGCTCAATCATTTATCCATTCATTCTTCTTTTTCTTTTTCTTAGTTTTACAATACTGTTTTCTTTCTTTCTTGTCTCGTTCACTTTGATCGTTTTTTTCTTTTTTTTTCTGGTTCATAATTATCCGAAGTATGGCCAAAATCAATTTTTTTTATTTATCAAAAATTAGTTGCCCCTTTTTTTATTTTGGCCGAGATTAGGACCCCCTCCCAGAGGTCTGGGCCCCATCTGATGTATGTTATTGTAGTATTGCTAACATTATAAATAACAACAACAGGTGTGACCTTTTCTCCAATTCTTGAAAATTTACGGCTCCGACCAAACCTATTGTACAGTAATCCAGGCGGTATAAAGATATTTTTGGATGTTTGCCGAGGATGCCGAAATTTTCGGTTTTTTCAGAAAAGTAATGTTAGGAAAACGTCAAAAAACTCACGCAATGATATGCGCTTCAGCTTGCGCGACCGCAATATTTCTCAATCTTTGTTTCTGCGCATCAACACTATTCGACGACATTACCGCTTTTTCCAAATCAGACAATTTGTGTCCTTTCGTCGCATACAATCTCTCAGCTCTCTCCTTCAACGTTCCACCACACTTCAAACCTAATGACATTAGTGCACCTTTCAATCGGTCTAGTCCAAGACCTTCCAACTCTGTCGCACTGTTGTATGGTGATAGATCAACCGCTGCTGCCGATGTTTGTTGTGTTGATTTGTCAGCTTCCCAGCCGATCAATGTTCCGGCTTTATATTGTCGTTCGATTCTCTCGTCAATCTCTTTGAACTCACTGTCCAAATCATGTAATGGTCGAGTTCGAGAGAAGAATGAGACCAAATATTCTTTGAGCGATGTGATATATTCTTTATACGCTCCAGTCTTCTTGGTAGTACCCTTTGGAATTTCGGTAAATTTTTCAAAATTTAATAAATATGTCATATAGTCGATTCTCTTCACATTTTTCAGATTGACAAATTTCTCGTATTGTGCGTGTAAATCTAGGAATCTTCCGTAAGCTTCTTCGTCACTGAACTCGATCATATCTGGTTCGTGTCTTTCCGGGTTGGCGATTTCGTCGTTGATTTTTTGGAACTCGACAGAAAGCGGCTCTGCCAACTCTTCTGGATTACGACGATGCGCATCTTTTATGACCTTCAGTCTAGAGTAGAATTCGGCAAACTCGTTTGGACCCGAAACCGCTTCCATCTCCAAATTTCTTGAACCGTCATCGTCTTTGTATAATTTCACAAGTTCATGAGACACTTCGTGATACCGCTAAGAAATTCCAATAACTATTTATCAAAAATTCTAGAGACTTACATCTGCAAACTTCTTCACTCTTTGTTCACTATTGATTTTGGCCTTGTGTGTCAATTTTTCTGCTATCGTTTCTTTGACAATCGAGTCGATTAATCGCTCGCGCTCTTCGTGGAAGTTTCTGGTAATTTCCAAAGTTGAATCCATCCTGTAAAAACCCGATTTTCACTAGAAAAAATTGAAAAATTTGAAAAAATAAAAATTAAAAACGCCGTGTGCAATTGCTCGTCACGGTGTACGCAAAACAATGCAGAGTGGGCATTTTATCCGACGCGCACGTATTTTTATTTTTTCATTTTTTTTTTCGAGTTTTTCAATCTTTGCTGTTCCAATTGCTGTCACTTTTAGGATGCTTGCAAATATTTCAAAAAGGTTCATCTCCTCAACTTGTCGATTAGCCTGTGAAGGTGGAAAATCCAAAGAAGTGCCAACACCAGAAGACGCTGGATGGGCGTACAATCATGTTGAACGAAAAAAGGGAATGTACAAACCGCAACACAGTATTGCCGAACAAGTAAACTATATGAAAAGTAAGGCGTATGTGGATGCTTATAAAGGATTGCCGATTTATCGTTGGTATAAGAGAAATATCAAAGGACAGTCGAAACTTCAACCACCTCCAAGACTGTTTTGTATCGACAAACATGGGCGGTTCAACAAAAATCATGCTTGTCCAGTTTGTCGTGATGAATATTTATATTTCGATTATCGAAACCCATCGTTGATCGAACAATTTTTGGCTGACGGAACTGATCAACCAATTGACATTCTCAAAAGTGGACTTTGCAGAGAGCAATACAATCAATTAAAGGCGCAACTCCTCAAAGCCAAAGAGCATGGTAAGAAACCTCTGTGTTTCTTAAAACAAAAAACTATTTTTTAAAGGCACAATCACATTTGGTATCGAATTTCGTAACTTCGACTATCGCCAATGGTACAAAGACTGGAACACCGAACCGGGCAAGCCTGTAAGTTTATTTTTCCGCTAGGATTTTTCTCATTGAACATTGTAGGTTGAACGTGCTGGTGTCCGTCTTCAAGATATTCATCCAGATCCATTAGTACAATTTCCAACGTTCAAAAATGACAAGAACAATGATTGGGATGAATGGTGGATTCGACATGATAAGTTTGCTCGGAAAGCAAAGTAAAACTTTTAGCTGTTTGTTTTTTTCTTCTCTAGGATCGTTATTTGTTGACATGAATTTATTTGATTATTAAAAAAATATTATTACAAAACCCGTAATCAAAAATAAGAGTTTCAGACCAAAAGTCCACCACTGGTCAGAACTGGATAATTATCAGATCCAACATCACTTGGATCACTTGACAATGGAATCTCGTTTGGAGCATGATAATGTCCAATAACTCGATGATTCTCAACATTTGTCTGAACACGAAAAGCGCTTTTATAATTGGTGTTTGTCGAATTGCCGAGTTGATCGGATAATCGAATTCCAGGCGACACCAGATTCTTCTTCTTCTGAATGACTGTTCCGCCAGATGTTGACGAGTTCGATGAGGATGATGAGCTCGGCGAGTTGAGCATTGGTGCAAAAATCGACGGAACCGAGTCTTGACTGGCGTTTCGAGATTTGTACGAGCTGAGCGGAATTGTTGATGATGATGGTGGTGGACTTGTGGATGTGGTTGTTGATCGAAGCTGTTCGTAGAGACGATCGGGCGTTTCGCGATCTTCTTCGAGGTGTTGACGAATGCGAAGAATTGTTGTGCTTTTTGGATCGAATGACACGAGATTTGTCATGTTTGAGCTTGTTGGTTGAGATGGGAGAGGAAGTGAGAAACTCTGAAAATGTTCTTCTTTTTCTTGACCTTTTCTCTAAATCTCTTCATTTCAAATAGTCTTTCTTTGGTCTTGATCACATCTTTTGTACAAAACTGTGTCTGATCCAGAGTGAATTTTGCAGGTTCAGAGCTTTTTGTGGGCGGGGCCAAAAGTTTTTAATGCTCATGAAATACGGTGGAATGTGCAAACACCGTGACGTGAAAATGCACAACAATTGAGCGTATAATTTAAAAAAAAATAATTAAATTCTTTGTGCAACTTTGCGTCGAAGTGTACGCACAAATTTTTTGTTTTTGAAGTTTTTACTGTTTCAAATTTTTTATTTATATCGACGAAATAGCAAACAGAAAGAAGAGATTTAGAGAAAAGGTCACGCTCTCGAAACATTTCTAGAAAATTTTTGCACGTAAAAAATTGACGTCAAAATTTAAAGTTTTTCTCAAATTTCTTCTGAAAATTCACATGAAATTGCGATTTTCAATTTCTACGCCATAATTATTTGCGCACATACGGTGAATCACGTAAAATGCGCAAAAAAACACTGTGACGCTAAAATGCACGAAAAAAAACAAAATTAAATTTTTTGTGCAATCTTGCGTCAAAGTGTATTCACATTTTTCTCGAAATAGAATTTTTTTTCTTTTTGAAAATTTTTACTGTTTCAAAAGTTTTATTTGTCGAAACTACCTCTTGTTGATTCGAGCCCATAGATGAAGATCGTTTTTTGATGGGTTTTGTGTAAACATCTTCAATACTTTCTTCTTCCGAAGATTTGGTTGGCGAGCACGCCGAAACATCGGGCGCCGGCTGAAAATTTTTTTTCAAAAAAAATTAAAAATAAATCAAAAAAATACCATGGCTCTAGTTTGTTTCTTATTGCGTTTCGAGCTGCTTCTCTCCTCAATTTTCGAACTTTGTTGACTTCGTCGAAGTTCGTCGTAGGTCGATGTGTAGGCACTTGTTGATCCGTTGACACTTGGCGCCGTGCCAACATTTTTTGGCGGATTGATTTGAGCGTAGTGATTGATGGGACTTGGCGATTTGGGTTTTCGTTTTTCGAGCAATGTTAAAATTGTCAAAACACTTGTGACGATGGCGAGAAGAATGTGGAGTATGGCTTGAGAGGCTTCGATTGAGTAGAACGGTATGAGGCACGCGTGTTGAACCCAAATTGTTCTGCAAAAACAATTACAGTAATCTCGAGAAAGTACCCGAAATGTAAACTTTCGAAAAAGAAATTTTGGAAATTTTCAGGCCAAAAATTGAAACTACAGTACCCTAAAATTTTCTCGAATTTTCGAAAATATACAGTAACCCGAAATTTGAATTTTTGAAAAATGGGAATTTTTGGACCAAAAGTTGAAACTACAGTATCTAAAAAAAGTTGAATTTTCGTGAAAATTTTTTCAAACTACAGTATTTCAACATTTTTGAATTTTCAAATCCGAAATGATGAAAATCTACAGTACCCCACAATCAAGTTTTTGAAATTTCTAGTGTTCCACAAAATGTAAATCTTAAATTTTTGATTAAAAAGTCTAGTAATTTGGAGCAAAAAGTGAAACTACAGTAATCCAGAAATTTCAAAAAACCAGACTACAGTACCCCGAGATTGAAAATCTTATGAGATGTGTTAAATTTTTTAATTTTTTCAAATCAACTGAAAATTTTTAAAAAATAATTTATAGAAAAGTTGAAACAGTAAAAATTTGAAAAAACTTCTGCGCTCAAAAGTCTCACCTCTTCAAATCGAAATGCGACTGACAAGTTGGTGTGAATCGCAAGAAGAACGAAAACGAGTACGGTAGTCCGGCGGATAGGACAGGCCTCGAAATTTCGCCAAAAATGCCCAGATACCATAGGAAAATGAGAGCATTTTGTGAAATCGAAATAATGTTCGAGATGAGGAGAGCGTAGAGAAGACACCGACGTTTTTGAAGCGATCCGAATAGGCCAGTTATGCAGCAGACTATCTGCAAATGATTTGTTTTTGAAAATGATTTGTTTTTCCCAAAAAAAAAGGTGACCGACAACTAACGGGAAGCAAGGTGCTATACTTTGTGTGTGTGTGTGTCTGCGTTTAGACTCTCAACTGTCTCTCTCAACTTATCGATTACATTAAAACACACAGCTTTTTATGACGTCGTTTGAAAGAGACGCAGAGAAATGAGATTTTTGCAGTTCGGGGTCACGTTAATTTTTTATTATTTAAAATTCATTTCCCAAAAAATTTCAGTATTTTCCTTGTTTTAAAAAACAAAAAAAAACGTGACCGAGCTGCAAATTTCGTATTTTTCTCTGTGTCTCTTTAAATTGGCAAATTTCTTCATAGCTGGTAGGTCGTGAAAACAAAATTTGATTTTGCAAATTTTTACTGTTTCAAAAATTTTATATATTCGAAGTGACTTATTCTTTTGTTGGTAAGTCCAATGGTTGCAGCTTTTTTTTGAAAGTGATAAAAAATTCGCAAAAAATTACTGTTTCAAAATTTATTGAAAAACTTTCATATTTAGTTCTTGACGTTTTACAAAAAAAAATTAGGTAAAAAAAAAATTTTTTTTTGCAAATTTTTCCATTTTTTCAATCGCACAAAAAGTGACCGACACCGCACGGGTGGCGAAGTGCTATACTTTGTGTGTCTGCGTTTCCACTTTTAGCTGTGTATTCAAAATTATTGATTACATTAAAAAACAAATTTTTAATTTTTTAAATTTTTACTGTTTCAAAAATCTTATAAAATCAAAAGTGAATGTTCCCTTTGTTCGTAGCCCTAAAATCTGTATTAAAACTTTTTTAAATGAAATTTGGAAAAATTCTCAAAAAAATACTGTTTCAAAATTTCTTGAAAACACCGTTTTTTTTTTAATTTTGCAAACTTTTACTGTTTCAAAAGTCTTATATATTCAAAAGTGAATCTTTGCATGCGCTGATCTAAAATATTCCAATTTTCAAAAAATTCCCAACCCGTCCCTCGATATTTTCCGCATTTCAATACGTAATTAAATGCGAATTACGTTCGTCTTTAACGGCGATCGAAAGGATCGCACAGCGGGTGACGATGATTTTCGAGGACGTACGATTTTTAAGAAGATTGAAAACCACCAAAATAATCCCTTCCTATGGAAATACACTAGAAAGTTCTCAGTAAAAAGAGAAACTTTTTCAAAAGATACTTAGTAGCGGGAACTTTAAAATAAAAAATATTTTCTGTGCATTCTCATGTCACAGTGTTTGCACATTTTTCAATTCATTCTTCACAATTGTTTTCAGGGGGTCGACAACAATTTTTTTTTTTTTTTGAGAAATTGAGAATTGTGAAAATTATGAAATAATTTTGAAACAGTAAAAAATTTCAAAAAAAAAATTTTTTTTTTCACCCCAAAGTTTTTGAACAGTAAAATTTGGCGTCGAAATTGAATTTTTCTCGAAGTTTTTCAAAAAATAAACGTAAATTTTCAATTTTGTTTTCCATTTCGACGCCAAAATATTATACCGTACTCATTCAAAGGAATACAAAAATATTTTTTGAGAAATTCTGATGTTCTTTTAAGTGCCTTTAAATTTTTCTGAAATTAGATGTAATTGTGTTATTCACTGAATTTATCAAAATGTGAAAAATTTTATAATAATTTTGAAACGGTAAAAATATTCAAAAAACATTTTTTTGAATTTCCAGTTTTTTGTGAAATTTTTCTTTTTTCAAACAGCAAAAAATCTTCCAACATCCCCAATTTTTCGATAATTACGATAAGTTATCAATCATCCGCGAACACATAATTAGATCGTTGCCAATCACTTTCTTCTCGACTTGTTTTTACGCGGGTTATCAAGATTTTTTGACTTGACAGAAACATGTATTTGTGTAAGTATGTATCTATACAGTTAGAGAAAAAGAACAATGTTTGAGATAGTAAGAGACGCAGAGTTTTTCTCAGAATTTGGAAAAAAGGTGACCCTCTTCAAGAAACATGTCGAAAAACTTTGAAAAATAAATTTTGGCGCCAAAAAATTAGCTTTTAAAGGTGCATGTCTGAAAAATGAAAAAAAAGAGAAGTGAAAAGCGCTGCGCCGCGTTGCGTGTGGTTTATAAGAGACGGCAGAGAAAAAACAACACGCGACGCGTCTGAAAACATAATTTATTTAATTTTTGCCATCTATTTTCAATTTGATAATATTTGGCTGTGTTTCAAAAATTTCCTGTTTCAAAATATTTTCAAAAACACTCAGGCTTGGCTTACCAAGCTCCCCCATGCTTCACAGTTGGATACATCAAATGACCCGAATCGTCTTAGTTTTTGTGTCGATAATGTTTGCCATGGTCACATAGCAAAAAGGGCGCATCAACAAACAAACCCTTTCTATGTCTTCTTGTTTTTGTTATCCGTTTTGGAACAACAAACTTGTCTAAATACTGGTAGAAAAGATGTGGAACAAAAAAGAGCACTGGTTTTTTATTGGCGGCGAAGAAAAATTCGGCGTCTCGGAAAGATAAACAAATATTGTCTTTTTGGCGGTATTGAAATTTTCCGGAAGTTTGAGCTTTTTGAAAAGTTAAAAAAAAAACAACTGTTAGCAACATTTTACGAAACTTTGGAAAAATATTGAAATTTTGAAACAGTAAATTTTTCTAAAAAATTTTTAATTTTTTTTTCAGAAAATTTTAAAAAACAATTTTTCTCAACAGAAGAGGAATCGAATAGTGCTAAAAAATTATTATCATTAGAGCGCATTTGCTCTCTCTCTCTCTCTCTTTCTAAACTCATGGATTTTCCGAGAGGTCATTCAACTGTGTGACCGACATCTCACGGGAAGCGAGGTGCTATACTTTGTGTACGTCTTGCTTCTCGAAATCGTCAACGTTTTAGAGAAACTTCAACAAATCCGTACTTTTTTGGGAGTTTCAGAAAATCATGAAAATTTCAGAATTTCAAAAAAAATCTAGAAATATTGAAAATTCCTTGTACATCAAAGACACGCCAAAATCTCACTAGATAATGAAAATTTGAAACAGGAAATTAAAAAAAAAAAAAAAAAAATTTTTTTTTCATTTTTCAAAACTTGAGAGCCGTTCATTTTTGGGAGTCTCAGGAAATCATGAAAATTTTAGACGAAAAAAATTTTTCATTAAAAACACGCCAAAATCTCACTAAATGATGAAATTTTGAAACAGGAAGTTTTTTCAAAAAAAAAAAACAAAAATTCAGGAATTTTTCATGGTTTCAAAAAAAAAATATTATTGAAACGTGACCTAATTTTTTGGGTTCTCCAGAAATTTTTGATTTTTCTCTGCGTCTCTTCACTATAAACTTTGGGAATCTAACGCCGCCAAAAGTATCGATTCAATCACCATTGTCAAACTTTATAATAAATTCTTGAAACAGTAAATTTTTCAAAAATTTTTCAAAAGAATTTTGTCAAGGCTTCAAAAAAATTATTATTGAAGCGTGACCTTTTTTGGCTCTTCAAAAATTTTAAACTTTTCTCTTTTCAATATAAAAAAATCGTACCAATTACACGTCACTCACTTTCAAACTTTATTAAATTGTTTTGAAACAGGAAATTTTTTCAAAATGAAAAAAAAAAAACTTTCCCACCTGTAACAAATCAAAAATCGTGACAATCCACAATTTTCCGATCAAATCAAACGTCAACCTGGCCAACGACAACAGAAGCCATAACAACAAAATGGAAGTTAGGATGGATCGAGGAGACGACATCTAGGTCAGGCCAGGCATGTCTCTTTTTCACAGAAATCAACGATTTTCTTTTTGGATTTTGTTGGGGGTTGGAATGGAAAAAAACCTGAAAAAATTGGAAATACATATGAGTTAGAGAAGTCATACAGTTTTCTGACAAAAAAAACTTGGAGACACTAGAGATCACACAAGGCGAAATGGAGAGACACAGAGAAGTCAGATATTTTGAAGAGTGAAGAACTATGAGAGAGAGAGAGAGAGAGAGAGAGAGAGAGAGAGACATAGAGAAGTGAGACGGAAAAAAGAAAAAATAAGAAACTGAGAGAAGTCTGTTGAACGAGAGATAACAAATTAATGTGAGAGACACAGAGAAGTCAGACGACCTAGATAACGCATACAATTGAGAGACGCAGAGAAGAGGTACATCATCAAAAATAATCACACTTCAGAGATCTGGAGAATACAGAGAAAATAGGGAGTACAAAAAACTGAGAACCACAGAGAAATAGACCATTGTGGAGAAGACATGATTATGAGAGACACAGAGAAGTCAGACAATCTAGAGAACTTATGAAAATGAGAGACGCAGAGAAGAGTTACATCATCAAGAAGAATCACACTTCAGGGGCATAGAGACTGCAGAAAAACTAGAGAGTACAAATTATTGAGAGACATAGAGAAGTCAGACAACTTAAAAAGTTTTAAAAAATCTAGAGGCGCAGAGAAGCCAGACAATTTAGAAAGTTTGAAAACATGAGAGACGCAAAGAAGCCAGACAAAAAACGTTTCTCGACACGGCGTCAAAAACCACTCTCTCAATCACAAAAAGAAGATCTTTATCCAAGCTGCATTCGAAATCGAATAAACAATGCTATCCCGCCACCGAAAAAGTGAAGTGTGTTGAACGGGGAGAAGATTTCGCCTGCTGCTGTCAAGTGGCCGCGCGTCGGCGCAACAAAAAGTGGGCGGAGTCAAGTTTGCCGCACGGCACGCGACAAGAAATCGGATATTTTTTTGGCGGCGGCGTATTGTTCGACGAGAGAAGAGCTTGATTATGTATTTTTAGAAAAGAAAAAGAGGTCATTTCACTTTTCATTTTTTTGGGGTGGTGGTGTTGTTTGTGTTTGGTTATACAACTTTTTCATCGCGTATAATTACACATAATTAGGGGGAGGGGTGACCAAAATGGGGGGGAAATGAGACAGGAGGGTTATAGGTTTGTCATGTCATGTCATGTCATCAAAAAAATGTTTGAAGAACGTCCGGTTTTGAACGCCAAAAAAATTGCAAAAACAAAAAAATACTGTTTCAACTTGTATGTATGAACAACAAAAAACTGGTCAGTTTTTTTTGTTCCAAAAACAATCGAGAAAAAGTAAAACTTTTATCTCTGTCGTTAATCTATTTTTCATCATTTCAACACCAGCAGAGAGACAGAGAGACGCAGAGAAGCGCGAAGAGACGCAGAGACGCAGAGAGACAGAGACATCAGAGATATCAGAGACATCAGAGACATCAGAGACATCAGAGACATCAGAGACATCAGAGACATCAGAGACATCAGAGACATCAGATACATCAGAGACATCAGAGACATCAGAGACAGAGAAGCGCGAAGAGGCGAAAAGGCGCAGAGAGACAGAAATAGACTGTAGTTTAAAGGCGCAAAGCTCTTGAACTAGTACAAAATGATGGGAAACAATAAATATTGAAATGTAAAGAAGAACACATAGGGGTAAAATGAACACCGAGAGGTAGAGTGCGAGGGAAAGAGACGCAGAGAAATAGAAAGAGTAATATTATACACACACATACGGCGACTTCGCGCACCGCCCCCCGACGAAATAGTATAGAGATTAGAAGAGTACATGTGTGTGTGGTCAAAACCAGGTAATATACCTATATTTTAACCAAAAATAAATATTTGAATTGTGAAGAAGAAGCGGGAAGTTTATCGATGATTGAATCGGGGAGAAAAGAAAGTTTCGCGTTTTTTTTGGGATCTGAGAAAGATTAGATTGACTTGATGGATTAGTCACTAATTAGACAAGAATGTTGAAAAATTTTGACATTTTTTTTGTTGCCAAACTTTATCAAAGTTGGTTAATCGAATAAAGTGAACAAATCCTAAAAAATGACAATAACTTTATAAATATTTTGAAACAGTAAAAATTTTCAAAAAAACAATTTTGTTTGTTGATAACAGTTTTTTATCATGAAGAATGAATAGAAGTTTTGAAACAGTAAAAAATTGAAAAATATTTTTATTTTACAAATTTGTACATGTGTTCAAAATCTATTTGTTTAGTGTGAATAGATTTTGTTGGGTAATACTTGCAAACATCAATTTGTTTGTTTTTGAGATTTGAAGCCTGGACCATTGGCTCAAAAATCTGTCTCTCTGCGTCTCTTTTGAAATACAAGTTGGGTGAACAATCTGACCTACGTCACGTTTTTTTTTTTAAATAAAAATATTTTGGTTCACGTGTAAGCGCAAGATTTTATTTTGGGGCGTGGCCTAACCCGAAGAAATATAAATTAAAAGTTAGAAATTCAGAGATAAGCAAGTGCCGTCTTATTGAAAAGTTTCAGATTCTTAGTAACTTTGAAATAAGGTTGAAACAGGAAAATTTTGCATAACAAAAAAAAAAAGAAATTCTCAGGAACACCATCTTATATCATATCTCATGTCCCGACACTCCACTGGTTACAGGGTGCGCTGTTTCTCCCGTTCGGGTGGGCGGAGCTGAACAGTTTTAACTATTTTTTTCAACATTTTCTGGCTTTGAGGTTATTTTTGATTTTTTTCAAATCTCCCATATTTATGTCACAATAATTTATTTTCCTTCAAGACTGTTTTTAATAGATTCAATTTCAAGAGTCCCAAAAGCAGTCAATCCGATCGGTATCGACGCGGCCAACACGATTATAAACACCACACAAGTAACTGATAACAACAGAGTATCACACGAATTGGGACGTTGATTAACCGCAGTACCATCAGTCTGCAAAAAAAAAGTTCGACGATGTCAGGAATCGAACCCGCGAGCAAAAAATCTCCAATCCAGCGCGTTACCACTGCGCCACACACGTCGATACCAACCTCTATCTCACTTTTATCCTTATTCTTCTTGCCACCGCTCTTCTTCTTCGTTTTGCTCTGTATGCTCGGCGACTCCATCGCCGATTCTTGCGTCGATTTTTGCGCGATTGCAGGCGGTGGCGGCGGCACGACTTGCACCGGTGTCGCCGGTTTCGGCGCATTTCCGCCCGGTCCCATTACTTCGTAACCATCTTCTGCCATTTTTTTGTGTCCTCGTTTTTCTGAAATTTCAATTTTCTTGCTTTCTGGAAGAAGAAGAAGATGATTTTCAAACTCACATTAAATATAATAAGCTAACCAGATTGTAGGCGATACGATTGGAAAAATGAGCTGGGTGGGGTGAAAATTTGGAAGACAAGTTTTGGCGTGAAAAATTGGAGCACGTTTCAAATTCATATAATTATTATTTAATTATTTTTTCACTGTCAATAAATCAAACCTCTGAAACAGTAAAAATTTGAAAAATTTATTTTTCGAAATTTTTGGAAACCTCTGTCTCTCTGTCTCTCTGTCTCTCTGTCTCTCTGTCTCTCTGTCTCTCTGTCTCTCTGTCTCTCTGTCTCTCTGTCTCTCTGTCTCTCTGTCTCTCTGTCTCTCTGTCTCTCTGTCTCTCTGTCTCTCTGTCTCTCTGTCTCTCTGTCTCTCTGTCTCTCTGTCTCTCTGTCTCGCTGTCTCTCTGTCTCTCTGTCTCTCTGTCTCTCTGTCTCTCTGTCTCTCTGTCTCTCTGTCTCTCTGTCTCTCTGTCTCTCTGTCTCTCTGTCTCTCTGTCTCTCTGTCTCTCTGTCTCTCTGTCTCTCTGTCTCTCTGTCTCTCTGTCTCTCTGTCTCTCTGTCTCTCTGTCTCTCTGTCTCTCTGTCTCTCTGTCTCTCTGTCTCTCTGTCTCTCTGTCTCTCTGTCTCTCTGTCTCTCTGTCTCTCTGTCTCTCTGTCTCTCTGTCTCTAGTTTGAAAATAAACCTTTATCAAACAATTTCAAAATCGCTCATCAGACTCGACATGATCAAACTGCGCTCTAACCCTAATCCGACGCGGTTCGACCGGTTTTTTGAAATAATATTTTTCCGGGCGAACTTCAGCGTAACCGTACCCAATAATGTCCTGAGAGCGGTCTGAAATTTCTCACATTTTTTGAAAAAAAAGTGGAAGCTTACCAATGGCTTGGACGAAAATAGCTAGAAAAAGGACAAGAAAAATTATGATTTTCATATTTTTGAAAATTTTCAAAAGTTTTCATATTTTATATTCCCAAAAATTTTTGATCGAATTGACGCGGAGAATTTTTTCAGCGTGACCCCTCTCCTTCTTCTTCTTTCGGCCAAAAAAAATTTTCCGCTCATTTTTCAAAAAATATTAACAAATAACAAAACAATGAGCATAGAACAATTAGAAGTTGTAAGACAATTGTGTGCGCCTTTAAACCTACCGTAATCTCTCCACAGGCCTACTCGAATAATGTGATTGAGATATTGCAAACAATTGGCAATAATGCGGTGGCCTATTCGGGGTTTTTGGGAGATCGAGCACTGGAAATTGTGATTTCGAGTATGGATGAGTATTTGACAATGTTGAAGAATATCAAGAAGGATGCGGAGAATGTGTGAGTGACAAAAAATATGAAAAAATCGAACTGGAACATGGAAAAATGCTGAAAATCCGGGTTTTTTCTGATTCTGAAAAAGGAAATTTGAAATTTCAAAAAATCACGGGCCGGTCTGAAAATTAAAGTACCCTAAAATTCGAAAATCGACCTGGAAACTGAATTTTTGAATTTTTGGGGTTCAAAATTTACAAATTTCGAAAATTTTAAAAAATTTCAGAAAATCTCGGGCCGGTCTTAAAACTACAGTACCCCCAAAAATTTGAAAATCGACTTGGAAACTGATATTTTCAATTTTTGTGGTTCAAAATTGAGAAATTTCGAAAATTTTGAAAATTTTTAGAAAATCCCGGGCCGGTCTGAAAACTACAGTACCCTGAATTCGAAAAAAACTAATTTTTGAATTTTTAGGGGCTCAAGATAACTTTGGTCTGAAAATCCTAATTCTTGGCTGGACCTGGAATTTCTGGGAATTGTAATTTTTTCGAATTTCAGAAAATCCCGGGCCGGTCTGAAAACTACAGTACCCCAAACTCGAAAAATCGACTCGGAAACTGATTTTTTGGCTCTAAAATCAATAAATTTCGAAAATTTTAAAAATTTTCAGAAAATCCCGGGCCGGTCTGAAAACTAAAGTACCCCAAAAATTCAAAAAATTATTTTTTTTCTCAATTTTTGCCGAAAAATAAAAATTTTCTGTGTCAAAAAATCCACAAACTAATTTAAAAAATACATAGAAATGTTCCTTTAATCTTTTTCGTCTGCGCTCTCTCACTATCTCGACCAAAATTTTCAGAACTCAATCAGCTCCCAATCCATCTCTATCACCACAACTCTTCAACGATTCAATGTTGATTCATCGAACACGTCTTTCAAGGTACAGTAACCATCTCTACGAAATCTACAGTAACCCAACAATTTTCAAGATCATCAAGATCGCGACTGAACGTGATGCGAACGTCGCCAGACATGTGTCGCCAGTCGCTCCAATTTTCGCCGATGGAAGTGGATCGTGCGACTGTTTGCGACGCGACACCCATCTCAACGCGACGCGACGAGGAGTCTACGTTTATTGATGCGACGCGAGAGATGGATGAGACTACGGTGGGTGAGAGAGAGAGAGGCGCAGAGAGAAAGAGAGAGAGAGAGAGAGAGTGAGAGACGCAGAGACATTTTTTTTGCAGAACGAACGCGGTTTCTTGGCCGATGTGAGCAGTATGAATGGAACGGTTCGATCGAGGCATCCCAGTTTTAACTTTGACTCAATTTCACCTGTCAAATCGCGGGTTACGGTAACAAGCCTTTTTTTTGCGATTTGTGAAAAAAAAATTTTTTTTACAGTCAACGTTTGAATATGAGCATGAGACACCAATTTTTGCGGAAATGTGAGTTTTTGAAAATTTCAAAAAATCCCGGCCGGTCTGAAAAGTACAGTACTCTAAATTTCAAAATTTGCGCGGGAAAATTTTGGTCTAAAACAAAAAACTTTACAGATTCAAATTTTATAATTTTCGATAAAAAATATTGTACTTTGAAAATTTTGGGAAAATCCCGGGCCGGTCTGAAAACTACAGTATCCAAAAATTTCAACAAATCACCCAAGGAATTTTCGAATTTTCGGAGCTCGAAAATTATAAAAATCTCGAAACAGGAAAAAACTCAGAATGTCTGAAAAACTCGGGCCGGTCTGGAAACTACAGTACCCAAAAATTGAAAAATTCGGCTCGGAAACTTTTATTCTCCAAATCTGAATTTTCGAAAAAAATCTCAAAAAAATTTTTGCAAAAAAAATGTTTTAAATTCCGAGCGGGTCTCAAAACTACAGTACCCTTTTTTTCATGAAACTACTAAAGAAAAAATAACAACTTTTAGGCTTCGCGAAACTGCCGGAAAAGACACAAATCAATCGATAATCATAATTGAACAAACACCAAAAACGAGAAAACATGTGGACACAAATGAGACACCGCAAAATTTGTGGAACGTCAAACTTCGACCGGGTAGTAATCGTAAAATAAGCGAAGAGATTCGAAAAGAAATTCAGAGACAGCTTGAGAGTTGTTGAGAGAAATAAAAAAAAAATGGACCCAAAAACAATAATGGCTAAGTGAACAGGTGTTTGGATGAGGGGGAGAGAAAAGTGGGCGGGGCTTAAAAGGACGCTCAATTGGTGGCAGTGTCTATCCCGAGAGGGGCGGGATTTTCTCATATATTTTATATTTTCTCTTTTTTTTCTTTTGCCATTTTTTGCCTTTTTTTCACTAAATTTGTCATTTTTTTCTTCAAAATTTTCCTGTTTCAAAAGTTAGATTTAACAGTAACTTGCCTTGCCAATTAGTTAACCACGTTTTTTGTTCAAATTTGTTTTTTTCAAATTTTTCCTGTTTCAAAGAGTAATTTTAAGAATTTTATGATAACTGTGATTGCTCCTCCGCATGTTTGTCAGCCCAGAATTTTGGCAAAAACGTATTTCTGGGAAATTTGAAACAGTAAATTTTTGGATTTTTGAAAAAAAAATTACAATTTGTCAAGTATTTAAGAGACAGTAAAATCAAAGTTTTTTTTCTTGAAAATAAATATGAAAAGTTTGAAACAGTAATTTTTTCAAATTTTTCGGTGTCAAAAAATACCATTTTTTTTTGAAAAAAAAATTCTGAAAAAAAATTTGAAAAATTCCAATTTCCTGCCTTGAGAAATTGACCGGTCAAGGTTCGACCAGTTTTTAGATAGACCAAAAGTCAAAAGTGAAAAAAGCCTGGCCCGGACCGCGATTTTTGAGCCACCTCATCTAAATTTTGGGCGATAAATTTTTTAAAGATCATTGTCAGCCCAGAATCTTGGCAAAAACGTATTTCTGAGAAATTTGAAACAGTAAATTTTTGGATTTTTGAAAAAAAATAACTACAGTTTGTCAAGTATTTAAGAGGCTACAGTGTTAAATCAAACTTTTTTTTCTTGAAAGTAAATATAAAAAGTTTGAAACAGTAGTTTTTTTCAAGTTTTACTCTAGTGTGAAATTAGAATTTTCGGGTGTCCAAAAACATCAAAATTAGGAAAAAATAGAAATTTTTGAAAACTTCAATCTGAAACAAAGTTCAATTTTTTCGGTGTCAAAAAATATTATTATTTTTTAAATAAAATCTGAAAAAAATATGAAAAATTCCAATCTCCTGCTTTGAGAAATTGACCTGTCAAAGTTCGGCCAATTTTTTAGACAGGCCAAAAATTGGAAAAGCCTGGCCCGGTCGGTGATTTTCGGGCCACCTCATCCAAAACCCGGGATTTGTTTGCAATTTGATTTTTCGCCAAAAAATGCCGTCCTGACCAATTAAAAAATCTGTTCTTGTAAATAATTATAAAAATTTTGAAACAGTAATTTTTTCAAATTTTTGGTTGTCAAAAAAAACCTCAAAATTAGGAAAAAAATACCATTTTTTTTGAAAAATTAGATCTGAAAAATTTCAATTCTTTTACAAAAAAATTTGGAAAAAAAAACCCGGGATTTGTTTACAATTCGATTTTTCGCAAAAAAAAACAACGCGGAACTTGTTCTCAAATTTCATTCACACAGCATAAAAAAACTCGAAAACATTCCAAAAGTCTTGTGTTGTCTTTGAATATTATTACTGTTGTATATTTGGTTTCTTCACACCACACACACACACTTTTCGGCCAACAAACAATGCATAAAAGTGTCAATATACTCAATTTTGACATTTTTGCACGGCGCTCCCAAAACTTTTTATTTATTCGCATTTGTGGCTGTATAGAACAAAAATGAGGTTTTTATTTTTGATTTTTTTCGTCGAAGGCTCTTTTTCGAAGAAAACGTTGGATGTTAGGCAGTTTAATTTGGATGAGGTATGGATTTTTTTGTTGAAATTTTGAAGATATTTTTTTTTGCAGATAAATTTGGAGCCAGCTCCAAAACCTGGGTTTCTTATCAACGCGACACAAGAGGCTATTGAACAATTTATGGCGATTTACCGTACTCCTGGAATTGCACAAGTTAGAAAGGTGAGATTATTGTGGAGGATAGAAAAGAGCATTAAGAATAATGGTGTTTTCGGGTTTTCTGAAATGGTTGAAACAGGGAATTTTTGAAAAAAAATGTTTTTTTTTAGGTTTTCAAATTTAATGCGATGTGCAAAGTAAAAAACGGGCAAAAAATTTGCAAAAAATGGGAATTGAAAAAAACAGTATTTTTTCCGAGAAATTTGAAAATCAGCATGTTGGAATATGACTTTCTTTCAATTTTACAAACTTTCCCATTATTATTTTTGGAATAAAATGTTCCATTCCTCAAATATCAGGAAAAATCACTTTTACTTTGCGCGATATTTTTTGCAGATTTTTTGCATTTTTCCTTACTTTGCACATCGCATAATCAAAAAACTGGAGTAACTAATGCAGTTACTTTTTATGTATTTCAAAAATTGTTGAAACAGGAAAAATTTTCAAAAAATTTTTTTGTAAATTTTTTTTCAAAAAATCAATTTTATAAAACTCTTGAAACGAGAAATTTTGAAAAAAAACAAATTCCAGATTTTTAAGTTTCTAGTTTCTAGGGTTTTTTTTTGAAAACCAATTTGGAAAATTTTAAACTTCAATTTTTGAAAAAAAGTTTAAAATTAAGAAAAAAAAACAAAAACTTTTAATTTCTTCAGATATTTCAAGAATAAAACGAACGAAGTTGAGATTATGTTTTCAAAGGTGGAATGCGATGTATCTGAGAAAGGCAGTGTGCAATGTCGCGTCATATATAAAATAGTGAAAAAATAGTAAATAAATAAAAAAATATATATAGTGTAGTGAAAATGAGTGCGTTTTTTCAAAAAAATTTGAATTTCTAATGGTTCAATAGAGCGCACATGATCGATTCCGGTAGACGCGCTAGTTTGAAAATTGCAATTTCCTCGCAGTCCACCTTTAAGATTTCTAGGTTCGGAATTATTTGGAAAGAAAAAAGTTTTTGTGGAAAATTTATTTGTGAAAATTTATCTCACAAAACTTGCGGGAACAGTGAGTTTTTGAAAAAATGGGAATGTAGATTTTTATTATCTCAAAGTGACTCAAACATCTCGCTACCACAAGTAAAGAATGATCAAATGCAGTTTCAGATTTTGTGTTCTTCAAATATTGTTGAAACAGGAAAAATTTGAAAAAAATGAATTTCAAATTTTGATGAAAAGTTTTACATTTCCTGTTTCTCAAAATGGGTTGAAAATGGTTTCAATGTTTTTCTAGAAAATTTTTCTTGTTTTTCTTGGAAAAAGTCAATTCATAAAATTAAAAAAAAAACTTTCAACATTTTTTCTGAAAAACTGAACGAGATCAAAAGAAGAATCAGATACAATTTCTGATTCAAGTGATTTCATAAATTCTTGAAACAGGAAAAATTTGAAAAAAAAATTAGTTTTAAATTTCTAGGTTTGGAGTTTTTTGGAAACCGAAAAGTTTTTGAAATTTATAAAGAAGACATATCAAATGCAGTTTCAGATTTTATGTTTTTCAAATATTCTTGAAACAGGAAAATTTCGAGAAAAAAAAATGAAAATTTAGATTTTTTGTCAAAAGAATCAAAAAATTTCGACGATTCTGGGTTTTTCAAATTTCGTTGAAACAGTAAAAATTTCCAAAAAAAAAAAAATTTTTTTTGTTGCAAAAATCAATTTTCTCCAGATGACCGAACTCGACGTTCTCGTTGGCACACTTCGAACCGAAGTTCAACAATCCTACAACGCCTACAAGGCCGAGTCAATTCTCCTAAAATTGGCGCAAGACGAACGACTTCAAGAAGTGGCCGAAAAAGTGAGAATTTTTTTTAAAATTTTCTAAAAAAATACAGTAAGGTATTCATCTTAAAGGCACACTACACAATTGTTCATCTGAACGCGTTGCGAGATATTCAAATGGGCACAAATGAGAGGAAGGCGAGGACGGAGATGATGTTTTCCGAGTTTTCTGATTTTGTGGTGAGCCAAGTTTTTCATTCTACAGTACTCTACAGTAACCTAAGCTCTTGTTAGAGGTGTACTGTATTGTAAAACATTATTTTCTATCTCTACTCAAGCTAGCTACAGTACTCTTTTTCTCATTTTATGAACTTCCTTTACAGTACCCCCAAAAATTGAAAAATCCCTATTTTTCGGGCTAGGCCCCTCCTCCTACAGTACTCTTGCCACCGTATTTTTTAAAGGTCTCTGCGGTCAGCGACGAGGTGTCCAACATTCTCGACATGATAATGCGTCAAATGCTTCGCGCCATTCTCTTCACCGACAAAATGACAGTTTAAAGGGACATACTCTCTCCTCCTCTCTCCAACAACAAAATTAATGGTGCTAAATAAATTATTGATTATTGACTGAATTTCAGAAAGAAACACAAAAAAAAAGAAAAAAAATTGCTCCTGTGAGGAATCGAACCCTTGACCTCTCACGCAATAACCAAAAGCCTAACCTGCTGAGCCACACTGCTACATGTTTGAGGTGAAGAAAAGGGGGAGATAAATTAAACGAGCGCGGTGAAATGAGGAAAAAAATATTCGAAATTGGAATTTTTCAAATTTTCAAACGTGACCCTCCCCCCATTTTTCAAGGTTTTTTCGGCCCGCAAAAATCAGTCAGTTCTATATTTTTGAAAATTTAATAAATGCCGGATGAGACGAGTTATTCGGAGTGAGTTGCGTAGCAAAAAAATGAAAAAAAAAAATATTTTTTCAGGGAAAGTAGCAATGAAACAAAAACGCGTATGGTGCCCTCATTCATCCCGTGCGATTCGTTGTTGGGCTGGAATTTGAGTGTCGTCAATAACCCCATCACAAAGAGGTACTGTAGTTTGTGTATAGTCTGTGTTACAGTAGTTTGTTTGCAGAGATGAATACACGTACACGGTTTGTTGCCTCGCTTCTGGAAGATATAAAATGCCCGAGAAGGAAGGTGAGTACTGTAGTTTTCTGGGCTAGGGGTACTGTAGTTCCTTGTTGTATGGGTTTTGGAGATTAGGTGGGGTACTGTACTATTTGGGGTACTGTACTATTTGCATATATGGATTTTCTTTATTTCTAGGTCATTTCTCAGAATTTGGGTTCCTAGGCCACTTTACAAAAAATTGGATTTCCGGGCCATTTTTCAAAAATTTGGATTTCTAGGCCATTTTTCGAAAAAAAAATGGTTTTCTAGGCCATTCTTCGAGAATTTGGATTTCTAGGCCATTTTTCTGAAAATTGGATTTCTGAGCCATTTTTCAAAAAAAAATGGTTTTCTAGGCCATTTTTCGAGAATTTGGATTTCTAGGCCATTTTTCTGAAATTTGGGTTCCTGGGTAATTTTTTTGAAAATAGGACTTCTATGCCTTTTATCAAAAAAAATTGGTTTTCTAGGCCCCATTTTTTTGAAATTTGGACTTGACCTAGAAATCTAATTTTCTTTAATGGCCTAGGAATCCAATTTCTGGAGAAAAATGGCCTAGAAATCCAATTTTTGAAAAAAAATAATTTTTTCTGGAGATTTTTTTTTGAAAAAATTCCTGTTTCAAAACTGGGTTTAAAGGGACATATATATGTATGTTATATATCTGATGACCTGTTTTTTACTGTTTCAAAAATCAATAAAATCTAATTTTCGCAGTTGTGATGACAAAATGTGACGGTCCGTGTATGGCGACACTTCCCTCCAATCAGCTCATCATAATGGGAAAATGTGAACATTTGTTGTGCAAAGCCTGCTACGGTATCGTCAAGAACAAGGACGGTAAGTCGCGTCGAGACCCAAAAACACAAGAATATCTCCTGTTTAAAGGTTCATACGGATGCAGCAACTTTTATTGTTGGGCCGAGCCACGTGGCACATTTCAGAAGGAGAAGGAGAGTTATCGAAAAATTATCAACAAGCAAATTTATCGCGCTCGAAAATTGAAGAAGGAGGGAGAAGATGTGACGAGTTGTAGCGAACGCGGAGCACTTCCCAAAACACCGTCGGAGCTCAACTCAAAAATTGCGCGTGAATAAATAGATTTTTGAGCTTGAACTTTGTCAGAAACCGGATTTCTCAGAATTTTTTTTGGGAAAATTATTTCGGTTCCCCCCAGCCTGTACCCCACCATTCCCTTGTTAGAGACGCAGAGACGCAGAGAAAAAGACAAAATATGGATGAAGTATGGTTTATTTACATGGATTAGTAGTCGTAGTTGTCTTCTTCGGATGATGAAGAGGAGGAGTAGGGGTAGATGGTTGAGCTGGATGATGAGGCTGGAGATGACGAGGCTTCCGATGATGGTTGAGGAGAGGCTTCACTGGATGGCTCCGAAGACGATGAGGCTTCTGAAGAAGGTTCTGGAGATGAGCTAGCTTCACTTGACGGTTCTGGCGACGACGATGATTCTGACGAAGCCTCTGACGATGGAGATGAGTTGGCTTCAGATGACGAGGCTGGAGACGACGAGGCTTCAGAGGATGGTTCTGGAGACGAGCTTGGTTCCGGGGATGATGAAGATTCCGAGGAGGCTTCTGAAGATGGAGATGAGCTGGCTTCCGAAGAAGGTTCAGACGACGGGGATGAGCTGTGTTCTGGAGATGACGAAGCTTCAGAAGAGGGTTCAGGAGACGACGAGGCTGGGGATGAGCTGGCTTCTGAGGACGACGCTGGAGATGAGGAGGCTTCAGAAGAAGGTTCTGACGATGGGGACGAGCTGGCCTCCGAAGATGATGCTGGGGATGAGGAGTTTGGTTCTGGAGATGAGCTAGCTTCACTCGATGGTTCTGCAGACGACGAGGCTTCCGAAGAAGGTTCCGGTGATGACGATGATTCTGAGGAAGCCTCTGACGATGGAGATGAAGAAGCTTCCGACGACGAGGCTTCTGAAGAGGGTTCAGGAGACGAGCTAGGTTCCGACGATGGAGATGAGCTGGCTTCCGAAGATGATGCTGGTGATGAAGAGGCTTCTGAAGAGGGTTCCGGGGATGAGCTGGCTTCTGAGGATGATGCTGGAGATGAGGGGCTTGGTTCTGGTGACGACGAGGGTTCCGAGGAGGCCTCCGACGATGGAGATGAGCTAGCTTCCGACGATGGTTCAGGAGATGAGCTAGCTTCGCTTGATGATTCCGATGACGACGAGGCTTCAGACGTCGGTTCTGCCGACGACGATGTCGCCGCCGAAGATGGACTACTAGCTTTGGGCGCCGGCGCAGGCGCCGGCGATGAACTTCCCGCTCCCGACAAAATTCCCCGAATCGTATCGACAATATCACCAATCACATCACCACCAGCCGACGAACTTATCTCGCCACTCAAAATCGCCGACAAATTCGCCGGAGCCGCCACAATCGAGCCATCGGAAATTCTGCAGCAAAAAATGTTTAAAACTACAGTAACCCGAAATTTTTGACCTACATTTCAATGTTGAATGGCGACGGGAATGCGAAAACGACCTGAAAATAGAGGAGTTTTGAAAATTTGAGAATTTTTGGAAACTTGCCAATGGGAAGAGTAGAATGTGTATGATTTTCATATTTTGTGAAATTCTGAAATTTTTCAGATTTTCAGAAATTTATAGCAATTTTTTGTTGTTTGACATTTCGGATTATTCAAATTTATTTTGTGACTTTCCTGAGGAATCCCCAAGTCACGCCCATTTCTGAACTTGTCTACAGTACCCCTGGGTTACTGTAGTTCTTCTCATTAGTTCTAGGCTTAGGTGATTGGCTGATACAGATAAGTGAAGAATGTAGAAGAGTACTGTAGATTTTTTGAGCTCGAAAATTCAAATTTTAAAAATAGTTTGTTCTTTGTCGCCATGGATTATTCAAATTTTTGAGGATGATAATGTTTACCAAAAATGAAGTACAAGTTTGTTTTTTGCACTTTTTTGAAAAGTACTGTGGTCTGGTGCTTTTTTTTTTGAAAACAAAATGTGATTTTTGAAGTTATTGTTTTTTTTTTCAGAAAAAAAAGGTTTGAAAAATTTACTGTTTCAGGAGTTGGTCAAAATGGTTTTGGAAATTAGAGGTGTTAATCATTCTGATTGTCTCAAAAAATTTTTCAGAACAGGTTACTGTAAGAAATACTTTGCGACAAGACCACAGTTTTTGTCACAGTAATTTTTTTTTCAAATTTTGAAATTAATTTTTTTTTTCTTTTTTTGGCGATTATTTTTCTTCAAAAATTGGATTCCTAGGCCATATGTCAGAATCTTGAGTTTCTAGGCCAAAATTTGGATTTCTAGGTCATTTCTTGGAAATTCAGAAAAAAAAATAATTTTTCAGACATCTTCCCAAAAAAAAACGTTTTTTTTTTGAAAAAATTTACTGTTTCAAAAACAGGTGAATAGAGTATTTGAAAATGAAATCTGTTACCACTTATTTTATCATTTTTTTTTCAAAAATCTCTAGGCCATTTTTCAGCAAATAGATTTTTTGGTGCACAAAAATTTGAGCTTCCAGACCAATTTTCGTAAAAATCGCTGACTGAGATTTCTAGGTCATTATTTCATCGAGAATTGGATTTCTAGGCCATTTTATTCGAACTTTTTTTTTGAAAAATTTACTGTTTCACGATAAAGTGAAAAACAAAAACTTGTTTTTAGGATAGTCCTCCATTTGCCCTTGAACTCAATTTTTCTACTAGCTTGGATTTCTAGGCCATTTTTCTGAAATTTGGCTTTCTAGGCCATGGGATTCCTAGGCCATTTCTCAAAAAAAAAACTTTCTAGACCATTTTTTGAAAAAATATAACTTCTCGGCAATTTTTTTCGACTACATCTTGGATTTCTAGTCCATTTTTCGACAATGCAAATTGATACTTTATTCCAAACACACAAAAAATCATGTAGTTTAGTCCAAATTCAAACTTCGATGCAAATTGCGTCCCATATGATCATGATGTTCATGTTCTTCTCGTTTTAGGTAATGTCCCATTGCTCTTCGTTCTTCTTCTTCATTCTTTCTTTGTTCATACCTGAAAATAAAAAAAGATTTTTTTTTTCCTAAAACTTTTCTCACGCTGGGTCATATATAACAGTAATCCATTCCCGCATGTCCGATGTTGTTGCTGTTGTTGGGGTTGTTGTTATTGGTGTTGGTGTTGTCATGGGTGTTGTTGTTGTTGTTGTTGGAATAGTTGTCGATTCGACGGCCTTCTGTTCGCAACGCTCTTTTTCTGAAAAAAATCAATTTTTTTTTCAACAAAAAAAATTTTTTTTACCTTCATCAGTTATGATAATCTCAATTTTTGCGGGTCTGAAAAAACCAGAAAATTTTGTTGGAAAAGTTTTTTTTTTGAAAACTCACAATGCATGGGTTGAAAATAGGCAAAATGCCATGAAAAGCAGAAAAATTCTCATTTTTTTGTTGAAAAATTTGAAAAAATCTGATTTTTATTAGGAAAATATTGATGAGGCTGTTAAAATAATTTGATTTCATGGGCAGTTGACATTTTTGATTTGGAAAAAAACTTTTGACAAAATTTCAGAAGAGAGATAAATGTGGAAAACCATCATTATCATTAGAGCGACTTTGCTCTCTTTCGAATTGATGGGTTTTGAGAGTGTGACCGACATCTCACGGGAAGCGAGGTGCTATCATTTGTTCTTAGAAATGGACAATGATTGATTTCTTTTAAAAAAGGAAAAATATTATAAGAATTTTGAAACAGGAAAAATTTGAGATACTTTTTTTTGGAATTTTTTGAAAAAAATTTACTGTTTCAGTTTTTCTACTAGTAAATCACGGCGTGATTATCACGCTGATTTTTGGAGCTGATAAAGATACTCAAAATGACCTCAAAATTTACTGTTTCAAAAATGACATTTCAATTTTATGTTATTTTTGAAACAGGGAATTTTTCCAACAATAAATGTTGGTGTTTTTTTTTTTTGAAATTTTCAGAACATGTAATATTTTCGCCAAAAAATCGGTCTGATTTTGAGAAAGTTAGAAAATACCTGCGCGTGGATGATACACCCATTAGAAATTTTTATTTTCATTTGAACTTTGTGTTGTTTTTGAAACAGGGATTTTTTTGGAAACATGAAGGTTCATTTTTTTCTGCATACATCAGATTCATGGAATCATGCCAAACTCGAATTTAGCAAACTTGTAACTTACTTGAAACAGTGAATTTTTGAAAAAAAAATTTTTTCTGAAAAATCAAAAATTTTCTACAAGTGAAATACATTGGCTAATGAAACTATTCATACGACATTTCACAAAATTAAATATTGAAAGTCTGAATTTTCCAAAAATTACTGTTTCAAGTTTTCTACAAATGAATAGCACTGGTTTTTGAAAATGTTATGTATCTGCATCAGAATGCTTGTTTCAGAAAACTATGAAAACAAAAACAGATGCAAACAATTCCCGGGTCAAAACTCTGATCAGAGATTAGAAACAATGTCAAATTTTTCAGATTTTTTCGAAAAAAAACGTGAACAAATTCTCATTTCCAAAAATGTTCTTTCTCGCAATAATCCATCTTCTCACAATTTCACAAATTTCTGCATTTTATTTCAATTTCAATGATCAAGTTGGTACGTTCACAAGTCCACACTTTTTTCTTGGAATTTTGAACGCTGAAAAATGTGGCGTGCTAGTTCAGCAGGTTAGGCGTTTTTTTATAGAGTGGGAGCCCGAGGGTTCGATTCCGCACCCGAGCAAAATTTTTTTTCTGAAAATTATGTTTGACTTTGAAAATAGCGAAACTTGAATAACTGTATATTTTTCAAGACGCCGATTGTGTTCCTCAAAAATATCTTGACAATTATAAATATTTTGGAAATCGAAACAAAACATTAGATGGGTCAAACTGCGCGGTTTGGAAGGATGTCAATTTTTCAAAATTCCAAAAACATGCTCATTCAAAATGTCGAAACATTCCAACAATCTCGATTGGCTCGATAGGACCTTGGTGTTTTTCTGAAAACGGTTTGAAGGTTCAACGATGTTTTGAGACGTGTGAAAATTTGGAGAAAAAAGAAAAAGAGAAGGAAATCGATATTTATGAGATGTTTAGTAGTTATAATTTGGATGAGAATGATCAGAAATTGAAGAAATTTCGAATTCCAGAATTGTTTGTTTATCGACTTTGTGTTATTGGAATAATGATTGCGATGGTGATAATTGCGGTTTCTTGGATTTATTTGGAGAAATTAACTTGGATGAAAAATCGAGAATAAAATTTTTTAATTTTTTTACTGTTTCAAATTTCTTATTAATTTTTGAAAATTGAATGAGAAAACGGTGGGGAACATTTCCAAAAAATAAATTTCAACCAAAATTCTACGAAACAATTATCATTAGAGCGACTTTGCTCACTTGCGAATTTTCGATTTTGAGAATTTGCCGAGAGACCATTCAACCATGTGACCGACATCTCACGGGAAGTGAGGTGCTATACTTTGTGTGTGTGTAAGAAAGAGAGAGAGAGAGATACGCAGAGAAAAACATAACAATCATAAAACAAGGGCAATGACATACACAATGAACAATCAATGAAAATTAAACAGTTTGCGCCAACCTCAACACCAATTGCGCCAGCACTTAACACGTTGGGGCATTTTCTTGAAACAGTAAATTTTTTTTTGAAGAAAGTTTAATCAAAAAAAACTTTTCTCGTTAAAAAAACCAAAATTTATAAATTTTTTTTGAAAACTTTCGATTTTCAAAAATTTACTGTTTCAAAATTGGAATATTATTTTCGCTTTTATAAATGTTGTATTAATAATTTGTCTCTTTCTGAAAAAAAGTTAAAATAAATTTCAACCAAAATTCTACGAAACAATTATCATTAGAACGACTTTGCTCACTTTCGAATTTTCGATTTTGAGAATTTGCCGAGAGACCATTCAACCATGTGACGGACATCTCACGGGAAGCGAGGTGCTATACTTTGTGTGTAATTTATGTCTGCGTTTTTGAATTTTTTACTGTTTCAAATTTCTTAGAAATTCTCGAGAATTGAATTGCAAACTGATTATGAGCTCTATGAATGCTTAAAAAGTAGAAAAAAAAAATAATTTTATGTGAAAATGAAAATTTGAACAGCAAAAATTTGAAATTTTTTGTTTACAGTTTTGGAAAAAAAACGGATGATACCTATAACATAATACACTAAACTGCAATTTTGAATACTTGTAAGATATTTGAAACAGTAAATTTTTGTTTAAAAAACTGTGAAGAGCCTTTCCATAGTTTTCCGGTTTCATGGCTCATTTTATTTTTGTGAGAAGAAAAGGTAATATTTTCTATAATTTTTTTTCAAAAATTTACTGTTTCAAATAATCTACAAATGTTCTGAATTTTAGTTGGGCGTAATCTGTTCTCGTTCATCAAGATTGAAAATAAAATATTTTTCTTTTTTAAAATTTTTAAAAAATTATTTTAAATATTTATCTAAATTTTTTTTACTGTTCCAAATTTCCTTCGAGTTTCCAAAAATTTCATGATGAAACAACCTAAATCCCCTTTAGAAGTTGAGGAGTGTTCAAAAATAGTTATCATTAAAGCGACTTTGCTCTCTTTCGAATTCTCGAATTTGAGAACTTTCCGAGAGGTCATTCAACCTTGTAACCGACATCTCACGGGACGCGAGGTGCTATACTTTGTGTGTAATTTATGTCTGCGTTTTTGAATTTTTTTACTGTTTCAAATTTCTTAGAAATTCTCAAAAGTTAAATTGCAAAGATTGATTGTAGTCCTTAATTGATTGAAAAATCTAGAAACAACAAGAGTTTTGAAATCACCAAATGTTTTATCTTTCGAAAACCCTCTCTTAATTCTTCATCGACTTCGAAACGGGGCGCATAATCTGAAAACTGCACGTCAAATTCTTATCCACATTCATCATCGCCGCCGCATTGTTAAAACTGCCGCAATAGTGCGGAGCCGAAAAGATGGTGACAAGTTTCTTGTTGGCAAAAAACTCGTAGCCGTCTTGAACAACTTGATGAGCGCGAGCAATGAGATCGACGTCGAGTCGTTCGATAATTTCACGGAGAGCTTCGGCGCCGAAAACTTGACCGACACCGCGAGTATTCTCCTCGAACCCGTTTACACATTCGTCGGGATCCGACCAGAGCAGATCGGTTTCGAGGGACGGGTTGGGGACGTCGAGTACAGGGCGGGCTAGTTTTCGAAGTTGATCTAGCGATTTCATCTGGAAATTGTAATGCAAACAACTCACGGGGAAAATTCAGGGAAATTTTTATGTCTGCGTCTCTACCGCGAAAATTTAGTAAAATGAGAAAAATCCATTTTTTGAAAAAATTGAAAAATTTACTGTTTCAAAAATATTTTATAATTACTTGTTGATCGATAAACTGTTGTAAGAGTAGATACTGTTAACTTTTGGTATCCAAAAAATAATTTTTCATGTGTACATTTAGGAGAGGTTTGATAAAAAATCCATATTTGATAGCATTTTTTATGTTGATAAGATGTGTTTTAGCTCCGCCCACTTTTTTGAGAAGGCTTGACAAATTAGAAAAAAATTTTTCCTACAAACTTTTAAGATTTTCATCTTGGAAGAATTGACGGAAAAAGTTAAAAAAAATATTTTTTCAGTCTGAAAATTTTTACTGTTTCAAAAATTGTTTATAGGCTTATTTAGAAATTTGTCATTTGATAGTTTTTTTTCAATAGTTTTATAATCATTTAGAAAATTTTTCGTTGTAATTTTCGTTTTTTACATCTGCCAAAAAAAAGCACCGGCTCTTCAGAAATTAACATTTTCTCTGCGTCTCTAACAGGTAAGTTTGAGACACAACTCTCAGTGTCGTCGGCCGAAAAAAGTTGAGAGGGAAAAGAAAAAGCGACCGCGTCGCAGACACGCAGCGCGGACGACAATTTCTGTCACTTTTTTGCGTGTTGATAATAGCGGTGCGCTGAACCCGGAAATTGTCGGTTTCAAGAACTAACCCTTTTGCTAACACCTCCATGCATGCAAAGAATCCTTCCAGACACTAAAGCCGTGTACGGCATGAAGGCAAAAGTGAGTTGGAAGTTCATCCAAAGTTGTGTGCCCGATTTTGGTCCGTATCGTCGAATCACCTCCTCCATAAATCCGTAAACCCGATTGATAGCTCCGCATTCGTGATTGCCGCGCAACAAAAAGAAATTGCCGGGAAATTTGATTTTGTACGCAATGAACAATGTGACGACTTCCAAACTTTGCGGTCCTCGATCAACATAATCGCCGAGGAACAAATAGTTGACGATTGGCGGAAAACCGCCACGATCGAACAGTCGTAACACGTCGGAGAACTGGCCGTGCACATCGCCGCAGATTTTTACGGGCGCCTCGATTTCTACCATTGAACCTTGCATGTTGAATAGAGGTCTGGAATTTGAGGGAAATTGCAGTAGCGAGGAAATGTGAGCTTGTAGCTCAGGTGGTCACGCGCGCGCCCGCGACGCGGAAGACATCGAGTTCGAAACCCCGAGGGGCGGAACTTTTTTTTTTGTTTTCAATAAACCCACTTTGCCATATCCAACAAATTGGTCAGCTCGCCATACGACACAATACTCGAGAATGACAAACCCGAAACACCGATATTCAAAATTTTCACAATAACCTCGTCAACGTTGGTTTCAGCTGCAAAACGCTGAAACTTGGGGAAAAAGTGGGCGGAGCCTCACCTTTAGGTAACGCCATGTACACTGATTTATTAGCCATTCCGGACGGTGCTAAATATTCAAACTGACAACATTTTTTTTCATCCTCGATTTTTTTTGGCAACAAAATCAAAAAAAAAATGTGGTCAAGTTCACGTTGATATTTCTTCATTGTCCTTCATTTTTTTCGGTGAAACAAAAGATATTGTTCATTACACAATTATTGTTTTTATCATCAGGTATAAATTGTGAAGGTTATCGTCCATTTTGCCCACTTTTTTATGTGTATTTGAAAAAATGACCTCTAGTACTATTCAGTTTTTGTTGATGGCCACGATTTTTGGCGCGGTTATGGCTAGTGAGTTCTTAGACTTTGCATCTTTCTTCAATCGTGCTAGGGTAGTGTAGTGGTAGTGTTTCTGCTCACCATTTTGGTGTCGGCGGGTTCGAAGCCGGGCCTCGTCAAATTTTTTTTTTTCAATTTTTTTTGTTCTTTCAGCCTGGTCTATGAGTAACTACGCGTGCAATCAGCCTCAACTCTATCAACAGTGTAATTGTCAATCATTCTGCAGTAGCTATGTTCCTTCCTACACCTACAGTAACCCGTGCTACCAGAGTTATGGCGGTTGCGGCGGACGATCAAGAGGTGGACGTCGTCGACATCACAAGAAACCTCGCAGAAAATTCCGAATCGACTCGGATTCAGTGGAAGTTCCACCACCGCCACCGCCGCGAAAATCGAAAATTCAAAACGAGTACTCTGGAGAGGAGGAGGGTTTCATTGAGGAGACACCGAGACGAACAACAACTCTCTCACCGGATAGCTCGTGGGAGAATGAGGTGATTTTTTTTTTGGCGAAGTATGACTGAAGATTTTCTGAACTTGCTAAATTTATGAAATTTTTGAAACAGTCAAAAATTTCAGAATTTGAGTTTCAAATTTTTGAATTTTTTTTTTGGAAAAAGGTTGGGCCCGATCCGAGATATTTTTACAAAAAAAATTGCACAAGTTTTTTTCGGAAATGTTTCAGAAAATTGAAATTGTTCGACTCTCAAATATATTGCAATTCAAACGGAAACCTAACCCTTGTTTCGATGAACAAAAAAATTTATGAAACTTTTGAAACAGTAAAAATTTTCAAAATTTATTTAAAAAAAATTTCTGATTTTCTCAGAATTTTTTTTAAAATTTTGAACACGAACTTTTCAAGGATGAAAATTTTTGAGAAAATGTATATTTTTTGGTATGTGTAAGTAGTTAGAGAGTACTAGACGCAGAGTTAAAAACTTCAAACTATACTTAAACGACCCAAATATTCAAAAATTATATTTAACAAAACTTTGAAACAGTAATTTTTTGAAAAAAAGCAAATTTTTTGAAAATTGAAAACCTTAAGATTTTTGAAGGAGAGAAGTATTTCAAATTTTTAGAATCTTTTAAAAATTACTCCAAGTTTTTCTCAAAAAAAAATGTCATTCTCCATTTTTTCTCTGCGTCTCTCTCTCTCTCTCTCTCTCATTCAATATGATAAATGTGGCGTCATTTTTTTTCCAACAAAAAAGAGACGCAGAGAAGACCCCCGTGAATTGTTTGCAATTGTTTTTTTTACTAACCTCATTTTTGAAATATTCCACATTCAAGGACCTCTGGGAGAAAAAATTCGAAAATCGTCGTCCAACCAGTAGCAGCTCCATCAACAACGGTGAAGATGAAGAGTTTCCCGACATTGACAGTTCGGAATTCGAGACAACCTATCGTCCCGTCGCCGCGACAGCAGCTCCCGTCTCATCCGGAGGTGGTCTAGGAGGTCTGGGCCTTGGAAACGGCGGACTTTTCGGAATTAGCAGTGGTGTTGGTGTCGGTGTACCTGGCGTTGGTCCAATTGGCGTCTCGTCAGGTTTAGGAATTGGAAAATAATAGAAAAATGTGTTGTTGTTTTCTGTGAAAATGTTTGATCTCATTAATAAAATTCTCATTTTTGAAACGATGAAATTGATGGTTTTTGTTCGAGAATTGTATTTAAGGTTTTTTTTTGAAAGAAAAAAGAAAAAGAGAAAAAAATGAGAGTTTTATTTCTTGTTTTGACTAGTTTTGTTGTTGTGTGTTGGTCAAGTAAGTTTTTTCTTCGAAAATTTTGAATTTTTGAAATTTTGGGCTAAATTTTGGACCCATAATTCTAGAAACGACAAAAATTTGGCGCCAAAACTACTGTAGTTTTTGAAATTCGAAAACCTATTTTTTTTTGGCACAAAAAGTACTGTAGACTTTGAAAAAAAACTCGGTTTTTAAAAATTCTGAATTTCGAAAAAAAATTTGAAAAAAAATACACAAAAATGATTACTGTAGCTCGCCAAAACTTCAAGTTTACAGAAAAGTTTCTGAGTACTGTAGTTGAGTACTGTATGTTTTTCAAAAATTTTGGGCTGAAACACAAAAAATCTAAAAAGCTCTGAAAATTTGGCCCCAAAACTACTGTAGTTTTTGGCGCCGAAAATTTCGGAAGCTAAATTTCTTTACATTAGATTTTTTGGCCCAATGTTTTTCACGTTTTGAATTTGAAAAAAAAACGTGAAAAATTTCTAGCGGAGTACTGTAGTTTTTGAAAATTTGCACAAAATTTTTTAAATCAAAAAAATCCCGGTTTTTTTCTTTCAATTTTTCTTGACCCCAGAAAATGGGTACTGTATTTTTTTCGAATTTTCAAAATTTCAGATTTCTACGGGTCAATGAGTCAATACGCCTGCAATCAACCTCAACTCTACACCTCGTGCAACTGCCAAAATTTTTGCCAGTAAATTTTTTTTGCAAAAAAAAAGTGTGATCTTTGATTTTCAGACCCTACCAAATGCAACAAACCAATTGTAACTCTTGTCAGGGTTACGGTGATTATGACGAAGATTTTGAAGATCGGCCAAAAAAGAAGAAAAAGAAGAAGAATAAGAAAAGGAAAAAATCAAAAAACAAGAAAAAGTTCAAATTTTCGAGTGAAGAACAAGTCGAAGAAAAAAAGAAACCTGAAAAAGAGGACGAGGACGAGTTTCCACTACCACCCGATGATCAAATTTCGAAAAAATCGGAAGAGTGGGAAGACAAATTTGAGCCCAAAAAAAGTGCCTCGGAGTCATCGGGCCTGGCCGGGCTGGGCCTTGGAAATGGAGGACTTTTTGGGATTAGTAGTGGTGTGGGTGTTGGTGTTCCAGGTGTTGGGCCGATTGGTGTTGGAAGTGGCATCGGGGTTGGCTGAGTTGGCTCCGCCCATTTTTTGTTATTTTTTAGCGCATAGTTTTTTTTGCTAGAATAAATAATTATTTTTTTTTCGTCGAAATGTGTGCCGCAAAACTGCGAAATACAATTTTTTTGTGTATTATTTTCTAGGCTCCGCCTCTTTTTGCAATTTTAGCGCACAGTTTTTTTTTCACTAGAATAAATATTTTGTTTTCTTCATCAAAATATGTGCCGCTTTTTCTCTCCGTCTCGTACTATCTCAAAAAAAAAGTGTATAAATTCTAACGGAGTGAATTTTGTGAATTATTTGAAACAGTAAATTTTTGTGAAAAATTTATGAACAAAAAACAAGGTTTTTTGAGAAATTTTTTTTTTGAAAAATTTACTGTTTCAAGTAACTTACGAATATGTCAAGTTTCAGAATTGGCGTTCGACTCCCTTTACCTTCTGCAGAAATGATTATCATTAGAGCGAATTTGCTCTCTCTACATTTATGGAATTTGAGAATTTCTCCAAGAGGTTATTCAACCGTGTGACCGACATCACACGGGACGCGAGCTATAGTTTGTGTGTGTGTAAGAGAGAGAGAGAGAGAGAGAGAGAGAGAGAGATATTAGAAATACGCAGAGAAAAACATAAAAATCAAAAAATGAGGGCAATGACATGCAAAACAAACAATCAATGAAAATTGAACAGTTTGCGCCAACCTCAACACCAATTGCGCCAGCTCTTAACACGTTGGGGCATTTCCGTAAATTACTTGAAACAGTAAATTTTTTTGTGAAGAAAACAATTAATCAAAATAAAACTTTAAAAAAACCAAAATTCATAAAATTTCAAAAATTCAAAATGTTTTGGCTTTCAAAAATTTACTGTTTCAAAATTGGAATATTATTTTCGCTGTTCTACATGTTGTACTAGGTGGTCGCCATTTCCTTTCAAAAAAAAAAAACATTTTTCTCGCAAAATATTTTTCCAAAATTTTACTGTTTCAAAATTAGAATATTATTTTCGCACTTCTACATGTTGTAATTACCAATTAATAGTTCCAAAAAATTTCATTCATAAACCTGACATATTTTCAATGCGAACCGGTATTTTTGAGATATAAATATGTTTTTAGTTTCTTCTAGTCCGAAATCGTCGAATAAATATGATTGTCAGTTTCGAGGCAAACATTCAGAACTTGTCCCAATTTTTGCGACAAACGTTGCTCCGCCGATGACGGTGTCGTTTGCAATATTTGACTGATTCGTATACCATTACCACGAACCCATGAGAGCAGTTCGGATAGCGCCAGGGACGAGCCTTTGCAAGTTGAGACATCCTAAAATTTTCAACAAAAAAATTTCGACTCAAATTTTCAGAAAAACTGACATTTGCCATGTTGACCATTTCGGCGCGGAGTTCATCGATTCCTAGAGATGTTGAGGTTTTGACACGTTTGAAGAGGTCTACGGAAAGTGGGCGGAGTTTGGCAACGTCTTTGGCGAAGAGCAGGCGAGATGATGGAGAATGAGCGCCGAGCATTGGTTCGGAGAATGAGAAACAATCCATCTGGAACATTTTTTTCAAAAATTGACACCTTGAGGAATCCAACCTGTGACCTTGTGAGCCGCAAAGTTTGGCTCAAAAGGTCAGGGGTTCGATTCCGGTTGTGTAACAAACTTTTTTTGTTTTTTTTTTTTCAAAGTTACACTGTCAAGGCGCCGTGGCTAAGCACCGCTATAGTTTGTCAAGGAGCCGCGCCTTGGCACATTTATAACCTGTCAAGGCGCCGCGCCTTTACATATTCATACCCTGTCAAGGCACCGCGCCTTGGATCATCTAGAGCCTGTCAAGGCACCGTGCCTTGGCACATCTATAGCCTGTCAAGGAACCGTGCCTTGGCACATCTATAGCCTGTCAAGGAACCGTGCCTTGGCACATCTATAGCCTGTCAAGGCGCCGTGCCTTGAAACTGGTAAAGACCGAAAGTTTGAAAAATCCACCCACCAAAGTCTGCGCAATAGTCGACAAATTAGCATCCATCGAAACCGAATGTGGCACATCAAAAATGAGCTGTGGATTTCGCACAAAATTCGCCCAAACCCTCAAAACATAACCATTCGCCTTCCACTGCTGACAAATGTTCTCCGACACCGAATTCAGCGCCGCCTGCTGATCAAGAACATCGAAAAAATACTTGAGAATTGGCGGAAAATCAGTGTTGTTAAAGTAGAGAACAGATTCGAGAAAATCTTCCACATATGTTTGAACTGTACCCTTACTGAAATAGCAATTTTTTATTTTTTGGAAAAATTTAGGAAAAATATTTTTTACCTAGTGAGAAGTCGTGTCAAATAGACCTCGGGGATACTTTTCGGAATGTTTTGGGATTTTTTGAGCGTCTGGGAAGTTGTCGGATTGGTCAGATGGTAGTATTTTGAGGAGGAGTAGATTGGTGAGACACGATCTAGTGAGGACCAGGAGGATTGACCAGAATCGGCGAGAGAGTCTGAAAAATGAAAATTGGAATTTAAAAAAATTTGACTCGCTCGGGGGTCGAACCCCCGACCTTCTGCGCTAAAATTTAGGAAGATTATCGCGGCTCAAGGGTTCGATTCCACCACAGAAAAATTCAGACAAAACTCACTTCTATAACTACTGGTGGTATACAAAGCTGGTACCAGCAACATCCACGTTCCCTGAATCACATTATAATCCGACAAAGTTTGAAGTTTCTGGGGTCCTTTGAAATTTCGATCGTTCAACACTTCGAGAAGTTTTACACCGGTTTTTAGCTCTGCAAAAAAAATGTTTTTTTTTATTCTGATGAGAAGAGGTGCGGGAGAGTGAGAGACGCAGAGAGTGTCACCTGCCATGTTTGGCAGGTCGCATTTTTTATGGGTCAGATTTTTCTCTGCGCTCTCTGTCTGCCAAAAATCAGAAAATATCGATGTGGATAAAAATACAATTTCTTGTTTTGGTTTTTTTTGCCACGTCACAAGTTTTTTGAGTTTCTCAGATCCGAAAAATATTTTTTTCAGTTTTTGTTCAATATCACAACACTACCTTCTAGAAAAATTTTTATTTAAAAAACTTTTGAAACAGTAAAAAAAATGAAAAAAAAAGTTTTCTGTTTTGAAACGCTTACTGTTTCAAAGTTTGCTTATTAATTTTTCGAATTTTAAACTTCTGGTTATTTAATCGGAATGTGTGTGAGAGACGCAGAGAAAAACGACACAAATGTTTCTTGATTTCGGAAGTTTACCAGGAAAATGCCAAAAGTTCCAGTTTTCAGAAAAATAATGTCAAACCATTTTTTTGCAAAAATTTTGATTTTTCACAATTTTGAAAATTTTTACTGTTTCAAAACTTCTACAAGTTTAGCTTGGCGAAATTGGGATGTTTAATAGTTTTGTTGTGTTAGAAAAATTGGCAATGTTCCAAAAGAAAAATATAACATTTACCAAACTGTTGAAACAGAAAAAAATCTTGAGGTTTGAAATTTGGTAAATTCTGAAAAACCAGAAATTTCGACAAACTCAATATTTTTTTAAAACTTGAAAATTTTTACTGTTTCAAAGTTTTTATAAATTTAGCTTGTTAACAGGTTCCGACACTAAAACTCACGTAAATCAAACTGGCAAATTTTGGGACGTTGCGAATATGGCGTGTCGCGATACACCACCGCCGCGACCTTCTGTTTGAGTTGACAAATTGCGTCGCACGCATGAACCTCAACCTCAAAAACATCTTCCGAATCCGGTGTCGTTACGAAAATCATCATTGTTGACGATTCAACAGTTTCGCGAAGCAGACGACTCTCATTAATTGTGTATCTTGCGTCACCGGTAACTGCGTCAACCGGCCCTTTTTCGGTTTGATATTGAAGCGCTTTGTAGAGATAGAAGAATGAGTGCATTTGTGGGGAGATGTGGGAGTATAGGCAAATACTAAGCCATTTTGACACCATTTTTTCGACCACCGATTCACTGTTTCGGAAGAGAAGTTCACCTTTTTTCAAGGCCACTGTTTTGGTGATATGTCTTTTGAGAAGATCGATAACGATATCTGTGCAATAGCTAAAATTGCGAAGTAGCACTGAGATGAGCAACGAGGCGAGCATCGATCTTTCCGTGGCGGTGATCGATAAATCACTTTCAGCCGCCTCAACGATACTAAATATAAAATCCTTGAAACTCAACAACGCGTGGAACTGTGCCAAGGTGACTGGAAGGGTTCGCGTCAAACTTGGAGCCGATGTCAAAATATTATCAGCCCATAAAAGATTCTCCACGAAAAACGGGAAGGGCATGAAAAATTGTGTGTCATTGACGCATGAATTTTTGGCGGGAGAAATGATTAGGTTGGTTTGAAGTTCGGCGAACGCCTGTTTACACTCCTTCCGCACATTATTCTCCAGATTTTCCATTTGAAGTTGAATCTTTTTGTACTCTTTTTCGGTCTGTTTTCGGCGTCGCTTCCAGATTGTGCAGAGAATTGTTAGCAGGAAAATGATGAGAGTTATCAGACCGATGATCATTAGAACTAGACGATTCGCGTTGCTATGACTGGTGTATTCGATGAGACCAAGTTCGCTTCGAACTGTACCGATGTGCAGGGTTACTGGTGGAAGATTGCCGGTTATTGGGTGACCATGCTCGTCGGTTGCCTTGGGTTGGGTCAGAGGACCGGAACAGACTAATTGTTTGACATCGACAAGTGTCACGTAGCAACGTTCTGACCCGATGAAGATCTGAAACAGGAAATTTTTGAAAAAATTTAATTTTGGTTTTTTTTTTTTAGTAAATTTAGTAAAATCGCAAACGACATTAGGGTTGTTTTCAATTTTTGAGAACTTTTTGAAACAGGGATTTTTTGAAAAATTAATTTTTGGATTTTCCTTTACAAAATTATGTAGATCGTGAACAACAGTAATAAAGGTGGAATGCGATGTATCTGAGAAAGGCAGTGTGCAATATCGCGTCATATATAGTGTAGTGAAAATGAGTGGGTTTTTTCAAACAAGTTTGAATTTCTAATGGTTCAATGGAGCGCACATGATCGATTCCGGTAGACGCGCTAGTTTGCTTGTTTTTTCTTTTTTTCTGCCGCCGTTTCAAATTTTTTGCGTTTTTTTGCTTTCCGCATCATTTTTGAGGAACAAACCAACTATATTATGAATGAAACTTGCAATTTCCTCGCAGTCCACCTTTAACCTCCGCAAAGATTGCTTTTTTTTTAGCTCTTTGAAAAGTTTAAAAAAATTTTTGAAACGGAGATTTTTTGAAAATATTAAATTTTGGAATGTTTTCACAAATTCAGGTCCATCTCTGCAAAAATCTTTTTCTATTTTTGAAAACTTTTTGAAACAGGGAATTTTTGAGAAAATTTAATTTTTTGATTGTTTTTACAAATTTAGATCAAGCTCTGCAAAAATAGTTTCTATTTTCGAAAAAATCAAATTTCGAACTTTTTTTTAGATAATTAAGTCATATCGTGAACTGCAAAGATTGTTTTCTATTTTTTGACAATATTTTGAAACAGGGAATTTTTGAAAAAATTAATTTTTGGTTTTTTTTCTGGTTTTTTCCACAAAGTTATGGTAGAGCGCGAAACCCGAAATTTGTTTATTTTCAAAATATTTTTTTTTCGAAATTCTGCGTCTCGTACTCTCTCATTCAATCAACACCACTCTAAACAGCTCGGCAAGATTTGTTTTTTATTTTCTGAAAACTTTTTGAAACAGGGAATTTTTGAAAAATTAAATTTTTGATTTTTTTCCCAAAATTAAAATTTGACGTGAAAATTTTTTTTTAAATTGCATCATTTTCGACGTCTTCTAAATATCAAAAAAAAAAAAGTGGGCGGGGCATAGTTGGCAGCTGCGGCATGCATCTTTTGCAGAGCGACCCATTTTTTCTTCCTCCTTTTTTTCTATGTGCTCTCTCTCTTTGTTGTACACTCTTAATTTTTCTCTGTTTCTCTTGTGTGTCAATGTTTTTTTCTTTTTTCTGCGTCTATTTTTTAGAACCGCTAGATTTTAAGTAAAAATTTGTATATTTTTGGATTTCATAAAGATTTACTTAGAACGATAACCAATAATTTACAGATTTGGAAAAAAAATCAAATACATATTTTGAAACAGTAAAAATTTCAAAAAAAAAAAAAAAAAGAAATTTCGAAATTTTTTCAAATGTAAACTTGGGAGTTTCCTGAATTTTCGCGGAAAATTTTGGTTAAAAATCTGAGCAAATTTTCAGAATTTCTATTTTGCTGAAATTTCGTAAATTGTCTATGCGTCCACTTTGTAAATCAAATTTCTTAACCGGAACAAAACTTATATACAAACTTTGAAACAGTAAAATTTTCAAAAAAATAAATTTCGAATTATTTTCAGAAATAATGTAAAATTTTAGGAAAGTTTCAGAAAACTAAATTTCGAAATAAGTTTGACTTTCAGAGGGTTAGTTTCACAAAGCTGAAAATGATTTTTTCTCTGAAAAAGTTATCAAGACCTTAACTCACCTTAAAATCTCCAGGTTCAGCAGCCAAGTTCAAATTCATCCCATCCAAAATCAACGGTTGTTCCCCCTGATGTTGCCGAATGCCCTTGAACGGGCTCAACTGAGGATCAGGCTTCACATTCATCTGAATTCTCCTGCCCAAATTCCGAACACTTGTCACATTGTCGATCTCGAATCCAACGGGTAGACGAGTGTAGTCAGCTCGCCACTTGGAATTTTCAAGAACCCTCGGCGATGCGCACATCATAAGTGTCGAGTTGACAATCTGGCAGGCTCGCCGTTCCGAGACGACGGCAAACGGCGGGGTGAACGAGGAGAGCAGGTAGATTTTGGCAGTTTGCGCCGCGTCGAGGTTCCGCCCAGTGATGTGAAGAGGTCTCCCACCGGCTTTGAAGACATCTAGCGGGAAGATGTTGTCAATCTGAGGGTCGGGACGATATTCGAACATTTGGTCGAGAATCAGATTAGCCTCATCGATCGAGACAACAACTCTCGATGACTTTCCAACAACACTCCCCGCTGGTGTGATACACGTTATCGTCGATGTGGAGTTTCGTTGTAACACCTCACACCGTGCGCCACCTATCATTACCCGAATCTCTGATCCAACTTCAAGATGTTGTCCATAGATTGTGATGGGTGTTCCACCGGCAAGAGGTCCGTAGAGCGGATAAGCTGAGAAGACAGCGATCTTGACGAAGCTGTAGAAGTTGGTCGACTCGGCGTACGACATCGAAGCCCGGCCGACCGAGACCTTGACAGGTCCTGAAGTGTCACCTTTATCCACCCGACAGCCGATCATTTTCGAAACTTGATAATCTACGACATCACATCTTGCACCGGCTACGAACACCTTGCCCCGAACATCTTCCACACTTTGACCGAGATCTTTACCATAGATTCGGATCAAAGTTCCACCTTCGATGGGACCGCTATCCGGTTCAATATGTGTTATCTGGGGAGGGTCACAGATATGCACCTTTTGGGCACAATCGTGGGAGCAGTGGGAAGAGCACCACCCACAGTTGAGCGAGGGTGAGAGTGAGAGACATGTCGAACAGTCGGAGGCAAGTCTGCCACAAGAGTAGAGTGAGATGTTGGTGATGTCGATTATTTTGTTGTCGCTGGTTTTGAGAGTTAAAGGCGCATACGATGACGAGGTGTCGAGTTGAAGTGGAGCGCAGTGAATTGCGCCGTCTTGGAGTCTTGCCAACGAGGTAGATGGTTTCTCACCTTGTAGGTTTAAGTTACAAGTGTAGTTGAGTTTAGGGTCCAAGGTGTCAAGATTTCTTGCAGGTATGATGATTGCTGACCGTCCCATGGGAATTGTAACTGTCCCGAGTTTCACGCACTTCTCAGCGCTCACAGGTTTCGCGTCACAGGAGGTTGAACATTTTTGAGAGCTGCCACACCAGCCACACTTGAACTCGGAAGTGGAACACGTCGAACACGTCGAATATTGAGAACAGTCGAAGATTGTGAAATTTGTTGTGACGATATTCTTGGTGTTGGCTAGAGAGGTTTGAAGAGATAGTGACAGGTGCGTGGCGTGTTTTTGGATAATTGATGGGGAGGCGCATGTTATGCCGGACGCGGTCCAGATGGCTTGAGTGTATTGGGCGCCGAAGAGACAGCGATAGGTCTGGAACGGAAAATTTTTTTGAGCTTTTATGGTTTTTTGAAAATTCAAATTTTGGAAAAAAAAATGAAATCTTGAAATTGGAATTTTTTTCAAATTTTTACTGTTTCACAATATATATTTCTAGAAAAGATTGCAATAGTCGAAACTACGGTGTGCGCCTACTCTGAAATTTTTTTGGTATTCTAAAAAATTTTTTTTTTGGTCTCCAACATTTTTATCTCACGATGTCTGCGTCTCTGTGAGCCATACTATCTCTCACACAAACGCAGATTTTCTTTTCTTTTTTTTTTTTGAATATTTGGAAAAAAGGTTTTATCTGATGATTTTGAGCAACAACTGAGAAAATTAAAAAAAAAACGTTTTTTGAAAATTTTCCCTGTTTCAAAAGGAATACAAATTGTGAAACAGTTTTTTTTGGTATTCCCAAAATGTAGCCTCTTGTAAAAAGATTTTTATGATGAAAAAAACATTAGAAACTTTAAAAAATAAAGTTTTTTTCTCGAAGAACATTTATTTGTTGAAAATTTGAGGCTCAGGAATTCTTTTGGTCAAAAAATCAATTTTCCAGATCAATCATATAAAATCTAAAAAATTTTTGAAATTGTTATAAAATTTTAATTTGTCACTTTGAAAAATTTACTGTTTCAAAAACTAATTTCTTGATTAAAAGATTTTTCAAAATTTTAATTTCCTTTTTTTTTTAAATTTACTGTTCCAAAAACTTATGAAAAATGAGGACAAGTTTGAAATTTGATAGTAGCATTATTGACTTTTAAAAAAGTATAATAGATTTTTGCACTCACAAATAATTTAGGCAGCAAATTAGAAATTTTCAACTTTTGAAAAATTTACTGTTTCAAAAATGTTTCAAACACTCACAAATCCTTTAGGTGGTGGCAAATTCTCAATCTCAAAAGTCACAGGTCCACTAGTATTCACAGCCATAGCCGCGGGTCGAATTTTCCCCGTTATCGTGGGACATTTTTCGGTCTCGGCGGAAATTGCACATCCCGTTCCGCAAGTCTGCGTCGGATGACACCATTGACAAAGTGGATCGGGTGAGAGAAGACATTCGGCGCATGTTGAAAAATGGGAACATGTTGACAGTTCGTCGACAACTATTCCGTAGGGTAGTTGGGCGATGAATGTGTCGTCGTGGGGGGTTTTGTGGATGGCTAGAACTTCGGCGCCGGTTCGACGATCTCCGACATCTCGGCGACCGTATTCTTCGAGTGGTTGACCTTCAGATTCCCATTTTAACTGAAAAAACAAATTTGGCACATTGGGAAAATCTCTCGAAAAAAAATTTTTGAAAAACTTTTGAAACAGTGATTTTTTGAGAAAACATTTTTGGGAAAATTTTGAATTTTTAAACTGAAATTTGATCTCTTTTTTTCACTTTTTTTTTTCATTGAAGAAACCAGTCAAACACTGTTTTTCAAAATATTTTGAAACAGTGATTTTTTGAAGAAATTTTTTCCAGGTGTTTTCGTCAAAAGTTTGACATCATTTTTTTTCGTTTTTTTTTCAACCAAAATTTTGCAATTTTTTTTTGGAAAGAAATTAGCGCAAATCCGTCCAATTTATTATTGAAAAAACGTCCCAAAAACTATTTTTGAAAGATTTTTGAAACAGTGATTTTTTGAAGAAATTTTTTTTCTCATTTTTTGCATTTTTTTCCAGATTTTGGCCAAAAAAACCTGTACAATCAAAATGAATTTTTTGACATTTTTTCTGAAGAATTATCCGACCTCGTTCTTCAAAATGAGAGAAACAAAGAAAACAAAAGAGTGTGCGAAAATGAGAGAGAGCAGAGAAAAAGGGGGAAGAAAACCATTCTCCCTCTGCCAAAAGTGTGTGCCGCATTTGCCAACCAAACCCCGCCCATTTTTCCTGCTCACCATAATTATTTGCGATGTCGATGTGCCAGCAAAAAGCGCTTTCTCGCCGATTGACATAAGAGAAGTGATATTGGCATAAATGTCTTTCGTTGACATTTCCACAAGTTCGATTGAACCACCAACGCCGAGTTCGCAACTGTCTTCGTCTAGAGGAATGTGAGCTTTCTGAAATGAGAAAAAATTTCATTAGGAGCAATTTTTGAGATAGTGAGAGGTCTTAGAGAAACTATAGTAACTTTTTCTTTTAAAAAAATGTTGAAATTTTTACTGTTTCAAAAATTATACAACCCAAGTCACCCACTTTTCATATGCTAGTATCCTTTTTTGAAAATTTAAAAAGTTGGTTCGTGACGAGACCATGCGCGCAAAGTTTTTGGTTTGAACAAATTTTCTACTTTGACGCCAACTTTTAAAAATGTCGATGTTATGCAGTTTTCGAGATAGTGAGAGGTATCAGAGAAAACATAGAAAAACACTAGCAACTAAAACGAGGTCTTGATTTTTTCAAGTTTCAAAAACTTTCAGAGATTTCTAAAAACCTTCAGTGTTCAGAGTTTTTTGAATAATTCCTGAAATTTCAAAAATCCAAAAATTCTCAAAAAACTATTTTTAAAATTTCTGAAATTTTTACTGTTTCAAAGTTTATATAATCAAACATATCGTCAGTTTTAGATAATTCTTGATTTTGTTCCATGTACAGTTTTCGAGATAGTGAGAAGTGTCAGAGAAAACATAGAAAAACACTGACAACTCAAAGGAGGTCTTCATTTTTTCGAGTTTCAAAAAGTTTCAGAATTTTTAAAATCACTAGAAAGTTATCTTATTTTTTCAGAATGTTCAGAAAATTTTAAATTTCCAATTTTTTTTTTTCTCAAAATTTTTTACTGTTTCAAAATTGATATATTTGAACACACCCAAAGTATCTATTGATTGGTTGGCACTATTAGGAGAAAAAGAAAAACTCTGCGTCTCTTACTCTCTCAAAAATTGTCGTCGGTTAAGATTTTGTCACATCAGGTATTACATAAAACAGTAAAAAAATGAAAAAAAAAGTCTTGAAAAATAAATATTTTTGACGTGAAACGTGTGTTTGTTGTATTTGGAACATTTCTTTTTCCCGTTCATTCTTCAAAATCTATTCAACAACAAATGCTCAAAAACAAAAAGATGAGTTTTTTTGGGATGTCTTTTTTCTCCCCTCTCCCTGGTCACTATACCAATTTGGAGTTAAAGTCTACGCGTCTTTCCCTGAACAAGTACCGCCTACAAAAGCTCGACCCAGGCTTCGCTTGATTTTCGAATCGGGTGTGGATTTATTTCCTTTTGTTATGGCCGGAAAGTGATGACGGGATTGATGGTTCGGGTTGGCGTAATGTCTATCAGAAGAATAGGTGAAAATGTGGCCGGGTTTGGGGAGAAAATGGGGAGTTAGGGGAAGTTTTGGAGAGTTTTAGGTTAAGATTTTTTGCAGATTTGGAAGATTTTGGCCAGAAAAAAACCATCCAAAAATAGAAGAATAAAGTCATGGTAAGAGTTTTTCAGAAAAATTGAAAGGGACATTTCGAAACCGCATAATTTAATCATGAAAATAGCCAAAAATGTGTGTACCGACATCCCATTGGATACGCCATACAGTAAGACAAAAACAATTTTTCCTTGGAATTTCATGCGGCCAAAAATCCTAGAAATGACGCATCATGAATATCGTCGCCCGCGCTGCGTGTCAGCGACGCGGTCTCATTTTCTTCTCCCTCTCCACTTTTCTCTCTGTCTTTTTGAAATGAGAGCCGCGTCGCGGACACGCTCCGCGGCTAACGATAATAATTCTATTTTTCTGATAAAATTTTAATTTTTTTGATTTTTCGTCTTAAAAAAATTTTTAAAAATTTGGAAATTTTCAGTTTTTAGTGGAATGTGCGCTTTCTGAAATCAGACAAAATTCCGAAAAGCAGTTTTTGAGATAGTGAGAGGTGACAGAGAAAACATAGAAAAACTACTAACTTTTTTTAAAAATAAAATTTCAAAATTTTTTCAAATTTTTACTGTTTCAAAATGCAGGTATATAAAAATTCAGAAGTTATTCACTGATATTTGAGCAACCAGTTTAGTTTTATTTTTTCTTACGAAAGACTCGTGAAAAAAAAAAGAAATTTTTTTTTTCTGATGAAATTTTGAAACCTAAAAATTCCCATTTTTTTTTAAAAAAGTTAGATGAAAATTTTTGTTTTTTTTCAAAAAATTTTTTCAAAAATTTCCTGTTTCAAGTTCAAAATATAAACGCTCACATTAACACATTTAGTATCCCTGCCAATATGTGACAATTTGATCGAGTCGGTTCCACTTCTACATCGATCCACATTATACCAGAACGTCAGTTTGATGCGTTCCATGGAAAAAACGCAAATTGACGATTTTCGAGTGTTAAGCGGATTCGAGAACGCTGCGACAAGTTTGTTGCCATTCTGCACAACTGCCGTCAAATGCGGATAGTTGGTGTTGTCTTCGCCGCGACATTGAAGCTCGATTTCCGAGTAGGAGACGAATCTGCAAGACACAGTGAAGGTGAGTAGACAATTCCCCTTTTCTTCTTTGTGTGCCGGTGTGGCGCAGTCGGTTAGCGCGCGCTTTCAAAATCTTGATCATTTTGGAGGTTCGATCCCCATGAGCGCGGAATTTTTTTTTTGTTTTTATTAGCCCTAGCAACTGGAGGAGGCAAAGAAAAAATGAGAGCCATAAAAAATTATGAGTATACATACACCCGTTTAGTTGGGGATTAATTGATTGGTGTTGACAAGTGACATGCACTGCAAAATGACATTTTGCCGATATTTTTGAGAGCTTTCTAAAAAAAAAGGAGAAATGTTGGTTTTTTGTTTGGTTGGAAAAATCTCTACGTGGAAACGATCTCTCTTCGGTATATTACCAAAGTTAGGCGGGTTCCAAACTTGAAAAAATTGTGAAACAGTAAATTTTTGAAAAAAAAATGGTGAAAAAAAATTCGAAATGTTTCTGGCGCCTTTTTTTCGGGAAATATTTTTGATGACAAAAATACTGATTTTTTATTATTTTGGCTCGTTAAAACGTTTTGGGGAACAATTTCCAAACTTGAAAAAGCTGTGAAACAGTGAATTTTTGAAAAAAAAAAATGTAATTTTTTAATGATTTTTTTGTCACTTGAAAAAGCTATGAAACAGTAAAAATTTTCAAAAAAGTAAACAAAAAATAAAAACTAACTTTGTGTCATTCTTACAAAACCGTATCAATCGCGTCGTCTCTTGCCCATTTCGCAACATCATCGTACCGACAATAAAAACAAAATGCTGATGTGCAAACGTGTACACGTAGCGCATGGCAGCGCGCCAAGGTGCGCGCAAAAAAACGGCCGCCTCGCCCTCCAAATCACCGGCATTCTCAACAAACATTCCAGCCAACGAACGCATGGCGACAGCCGGAAATGGGTCTCGATACGGTGTGTCGGCAGTGGGCGACGCGGCGACGACGAGTCGCGTCGCGTCGTCGCGTAACACCAGCGACACGGTGGACGCGTTTGGCGAATTTGCCGCAACCGGAATTGGCCATGACGCGATGACGCGCGACAGGTTTTGTGTGGAGTGCGTTGAGCATGAGCCGAGTTTGACTGAAGTGCAGATGAGTAGATGTTTGTGTTGTGGATCTATGAGGTGCAGAATTTTCGTGTGAACATTTGTCAAAATTGGACGATGATCTTTGAGACACGAACGACCGTCGGCATTGCAGAATGGTGAGTCTGGCACAGGGCCAAGTGTCAGGTTTTGGCGGAGAGTTAGATCTTTGGAAGAGAGTGCCTGGAGAAGGTTTGTGGAGGCTAGGAAGATCTGGAAAATTGGGAAAATGTTATTTTTCACAAAAAATGAATTTTCACAAATTATGGCTCTACGACACTTCGAAACCGCATAAAAATCCACGAAAAAAGTTGCTCTGCGTCTCTCTCTTTCTCTCTCTCTCAAAAATTGCATGAAACAGGTTTTACCAGTGAAATGTCGGTACATACATTTATTGAAAAGAAAAAGAGTAACACTTGCGGATTCTTGGATATTTTTATGCGGTTTCGAAATGTCGCGAAGCCAAAAATTTATTTTCACAAGAGATGTATTATCACGAATTATGGTTTTTTAGAAATGTATTTTGCACAATATTTTTATTTTTCATGAGACATTTTTCACAAATCCTAAAATTTTCAAAGTTTTTCGCGTCAAAAACTTCAAAAAGTTTGATTTTTCCTGATAAAAAAATTTTCTCATTTTTTTAAAAACTTTTAGGGCTCAAAAAATCAGATTTTTTTTTCCTTCCGAAAATTTGAAAAAATGTCTGGCCCAAAATTTTGGATTTCAAAAATTCTACCAAAAATATACCACGTGACCGACATTTCACGGGAAGCGAGGTGCTATATTTTCACGGATTTTTTTTGCTCTGTTTCTCTGCGTCTCTCTCGAGGCAAAAACTCTCATCGATTCCATTTTCACTTTTTCTTTAAAGGTTGCGTTCTAAAATTGTTTCAAAAAAATTTACATTTTTTGAAAGTTGAAAAAAGCCTCTAGAATTTCAAAAAAATTTTGGCGCCAAAATTTAAACTCCAAAAAATTCAAATCTCCCACACTCATCAAATTTGAAATCTCATATTTCTCGCAATTTTTTTTCCATCAAACAAAAAACTGACCGTATCCCCCGAGACCAACAATGTGTCAATTGCAGTTGTCGTGTGATGAATAATGCTCTTTTTTTGGCAAAGAGCCAAATCGAAAAAAATCCCGACAACAACTAGCAAAAATTGCCGCATTTTGTCAGCATTTCGTGCGGCTGCGCGAAAAAAAAATCGATAAATAAAGTTTGACAAAAAAAAATAATAAAATGAAAATAAAATATAAGTAAGCAAGGAAATCCGGATTTGAAAACTAAACTAGACGGATGCAAAAGATGAGGAAATATACTAGTGAATAAATTATGATAATGTTCAGAAAGTGGGCGGAGCCGAAAAATGTGTGAGAGAGAGATGAATGCAATTAAACATTTCGTCAAAGTTGGATGATTATAGCGGTCAGTAGACAATTGCGAAAAAGTGTTTTTTTTTGGGTAGGCAGAATTCGGTGTTATTTTTGGTGATTTGTAATTTATGAGTAGGCGGAGTTTGGTGAAATTTTCGACACAAAAATGAGAAAAAAATTCAATTTTTTTTTTGAAATTTTTACTGTTTCAAACAAAGTATAATTCTACAAAACAAAATTAGAGCTCGTTAAATTAGCGTGGTTTTCCAGTTTTGCAATGTGAGTAGGTAAAATTCGGTGAAACTTTTGACACAAAAAAATTAAATTTTTTTTTTTAAATTTTTACTGTTTCAAACAAAGTACAAATTTGAAAAGAAAATGGTACCTAGTTTATTGAATAATATGTAAATAGGTTAAATTCGGTGTTATTTGTGGTGATTTGTGAATTCTGAGTAGGCAAAAATTGGTGAAATTTTTGACACAAAAATGAGAAATAAAAAAATAAATTTTTGAAAATTTTTACTGTTTCAAACAAAGTATAAATCTATTACACTAAAGTTTTACAAGACTCGTCTGTGTGAATAAACAGGTAAAATTCGGTGTTATTTTTAGGTTTTTTTGTAAATTCTGAGTAGGCAAAAATTGGTGACATTTTTGACACAAAAAAGAAGAAAAAAAATTAAATTTTATTTTTGAAAATTTTTACTGTTTCAAACAAAGTATGAATCTACAAAACAAAGTTTCAGCTCGTTTCGAGTTAATTGGCAAATCAGTGTAAGTAGGTAAATATCGGTGTTATTTTTGGTGATTTTTATTCTATGAGTAGGCAAAATTTGGTGATATTTCCGACATAAAAAATGAGGAATTTTTTTTTTTTTTTTTTGAAAATTTTTACTGTTTCAGAGAGAAAATATATCTAAACCACGAAAAATACGTTTCAATCTGTTTGTTTTGGATGTCAGTAGGTAAATTTCGGTGTTATTTTCGTCAACCGGAAGCTGTGTAGATGAAATTGATTGTCCGGTAAAACCAAATGAACCGTGTGATTTTTTGACATCTTCAATTGGGTAGCAAAACAAAACTGTTCGTTTTGAGAGTAGGCAAAATTTGGTGCGATAACCAACATTTTAAAAGTAAAAATTTGTGAACACCAAAAAAATTTGCTTCAATACTACAACATTATTTTAACAACCCTCTAAAAAAGTCATAAAATTAATCCCACCCGACAAAAAAAAACATTGTTTCTGCTGGCCCAAAAAAAATCTTGTCTTATGAAAGTGACATTTTTTGAAGTATTGAAAAATGAGAAAAAAAAACATTTTTTTTAGTAGTACAAAATTTTGATGATTTGGGCTAATAAAAATATGACATAAATATTTTGCATAAAAATTAGTGAGAGATGAGAGACGCAGACAACAATATTTCGAAAAATGAAAAAGAAAATAATATTTAATATATAAATATAAATAAATAAAAACTTTTTGCCACCAATCCATTACACACACTTTCAGGTGATTCATCATTTTCCAAAAGAACTACACACCTGCTCTTTTCATCATCATTTTTGAGATTTATGTTTGGAGAAGAGCAGCGAGGTTAATTAGACTAAATGGAGGTCTTAATTAGGGGTGTTGAGTTGGGATTAATAGGGGTTAATGAGTTCAGGAAAAAAAAAGGAAGGAAAAACAAGAAAAAATGTGCACAAAAATCAGGGGAAAAATTTTTGACCCCATTTTTTAAAAAAAGTTCAAGTGCCAGGTCTTGGCTCCAAAAAAAATTGAATTTGAAAAATGCGATATGAGATTTTTGGCGCCAAAAATTATGTGAGAAATAAGGAAAAATTTTAAATTTTGAATTTTTGGCGCCAAATTCCAAACTCTAAATTTTTATGTAGATTTATGGAGATTGGAGAACCTTTAAAAAATTCAAAATATTTTTTTTTGGCGCCAAAATTTGTTTTTTCAAATTTGATTTTTTATTTGGATTTATCAAAAAAAATTTTGAACATTTTTTATAAATTCAAAATTTTGATTTTTGGCGCCAGAAAATTTTTGAATTTCAAACTCGAAACTTAGAATTCAAATACAAATTTTTGGCGCCAAATTTTTTTTTTCGAAATTTCAAAATTATTTTTTTGGCGCCAAAAATAGGTTTCAAAACTTCAAAAAGTTCAAGTTTCAAGTTCTGGCGCCAAAAATATTGAATTTCAAACTCAAATTTCAAATCCACAATTTTTTTGGCGCCAAACTTTATTTTCAAATTTTTCAAACTGAAAAAATGCAAATTTTCTCCAACAAAAAAACCGAACCTAGAAAAAAAATTCTCGCATGAAAAATTAATAACATTGAAAAAAAAATGAGCGACGGCAGAAAAAATACATTTTTTTTTCTCTCGCTGAATACATTAATAAATGTGTGTACAACAAGCAAAACAGAATTGTCTTCTCCGAGAGAAGTACGTAACCTAATTAAAAACAAAACGTTTTTTTTGTTCTTTCTCGTTTGCTCAAAAATTGTAACCTTAACCTCTGTCGACTGTCCTAAACCGGTTCGGGTCGTAAAAATTAGCATAATACTCCTCCTCCTTCTGCTCACAATATAACTACTATTTACAACAATGCACACAATGGGTTGTTGTTGGCACAGGAGGTTAGAAGTACTGTAGGTAGTACGGTATAGACAGCTGGGGGTTTGATGTGTAAACATGTTGAACGATGGGTAATCAGGTAGATGTCTATTTATAAGGGTGATACACAAATTAGGTGTCAGCCATAGCAATAGTGTGGCGGTTAACGCACGCGCCTAGCAATTTTATATCCCAAGTTCGATTCCCGGCGCGGGCAGAAATTTTTTTTTTTTTTTGTTTCTAGAAAGAAAAAGTAGCAAACACAGAGAAAAAAGAGGTTGGGAAGTGTATATGGTTAATTGAATTTCTTATCGTCGTGAAAGAGAAAAAAATACACTTACGTTTTTTTTTTGCCTTTTTTCTAGATCTACTACTTTTTCAATTGCTTCTAATTTTGCTGGTTGGGGGAAAATGAATAGGTTGCAAATTGGGTTGCGGTTTTTTGTGGAGGTGTGTGTGTGTGTGTGTGTGTGTGTGGTGAGAGACGCAGAGAAATAGAAAAATCTCTGATGTCTCTGATGTCTCTGATGTCTCTGATGTCTCTCTGCCTCTCTGCCTCTCTGCCTCTCTGCCTCTCCAACTTTTTCTAGATTTTCTTAACTTTCAATCCGTTTTTTTTCCTCCCCAAATGTATATATACATTTATGTACACACACACACAACAATACTCATTAGAGAACATCAAAAAGGCATAGAAGCATGAAGGACAGGAAGAAGAGGCCCTTTTTGGGCACATGAAATGAGAGAATGAAAATGAAATTGGTATTGGGTGAATGAAATGACAAGATGGGAATAGAATAAGATGGGCAGATCGAGAAAATGAGAAAATAAAAAGAGAGAGGAGGCGACGAAATTTGATACATTTGCCAAGGTTTACGGGATGATCCGTTCATGTCCGCGCAGGGCTAAAAATGAGAAAAAAATTTTGGTCAGAGTGGGGAATTGAACCTGTGACCTTTCGACTAGAAAATTTGAATTTCAAAAAAAAAAATTTGGCCATGGTAGGAATTGAACCTGGGACCTTTAAATTAGAAAAATTAGTTTTTTAAAAAACTTTGGCCAGACTGGGGAATTGAACCTGTGACCTTCCGATTGGAAAAAAAATGGATTTCAGAAAAAAAAAATTGGTCATGCCAGAAATTGAACCTGTGAAATTTTGACCCAAAAAAATATTTTATCAAAAAATTTTGGTCACGTTCGGGAATCGAACCTGTGACCTCTCAATTGGAAAATTTAAATTTCGAAAAAAACAATTTGGTCAGACTAGGGAATCGAACTTGTGATCTCTAGATTAGAAAAAACAATTTCCAAAAGTTTTGATCACACGAGGAATCGAACCTGGGACCTCTCGATTAGAAAAAAAAATCGAAAAAAATTTTTCACGCGCGCAAGAAAAAAAATTTCAAAATTATTTCAACCGGCCAAAACCAATATCCTCTAAAACCCATAAAAAGATGACTCGAATAATTAAATTCTGTGTCGCACTCCGCAAATTAAGCACACAGAAATAATTTCTTCGCCTAGAACACCGACAACACAAAAAAAAACGTATTAAAACTCGTGACACGCATGTTTTCCGGAGGGGTACTCGAGGCAAAAATTTTTGATGAAAAAAAAGTAGGTGGAAAAATGGGAGAAGAGGTGATGATGATAAAAAATGCATGCAAATGTGACTACAAATCTGACCTAGATTTTTGGCTCAAAAGTGGAAATTTTTGGCTAAATAGGAGAAATAAATTGGGAGGTGGAGCGATCATTCAAAAGTTTTGGTGTTATATAAAATTTGAAACAGTAAAAATTTTCAAAGAAAAAATTTTTTTTGGAAAATTTCTAAAAAATTTCAGGGTTTTGCCAAATTATGATTTGCTGTCTCATCGAAAATGACCATCTGATACCGAGTCTTCACAGATCGACCCACGAATTTTTTTTGCAAAAAAAATATTTCATGAAAAAAATCTTAAAAATGATCAAAAGTATGGATGCGTATACATTTACTTCAATTTTGAAACAGTAAAAATTTTCAATTTTTTTTAGAGATTTTTAAAAAATGTCGAGCATTTGTTGAGTTTTTTCAAATTCCTGGGTTTTGAAAAATATTGAAAATCAGAACAGAAATTCAAAATTTTTTGAGATTTCCAAATTTTGTTTCTCCCCCCCGCAAATTTCGAAGTAGATTTTTTTCTCAATTTTTCTCATCTTTTTTATTAGGAATCAGAAAATAGTTATGCGTACATATATATGTGATTTTTGAAACAGTAAAAATTTGAAAAAAATCCGAAATTTTGAGTTTTTTTTTTGAAAATTCACAAAAATTCTCAAATTTTTTGAAATGTTTTCAGAAATTTCACTTTTTTTCAACAAAAGTCAACCTGGAAAATTTTCTGAAAAATTCGGAAATTTTCTACAGCAAAATTTTCCAAAATTCGAAAAAGTACATTTTTTCTCATTTCTCAAACCCCCTAACAAATTTAAAAAACAATTTCAAAAACAAATAAAAATAAGAAAAGGCGCCAAAAAAAGTGCCTTTTTCTCTATGACTCCTCCCACTTTTTCGCCATGGTGTCTCATGTCTGCGTCTCTCATTTCACCACGCACTTTCTCTCTCTCTCTTTCGCTTTTCTCCTTTCTTTTGGTGGTGCTTTTTTTCCCCAGACCACTCAAAATATGTCTCATCCTTTTTAGTTTTAAATGGAATATATTACATAAACAAAAGAAAGGAGAGCGGGTCAATATAAGTGTGTGTGTGTGGGCAAAAATGCGGGAAAGGGGGGGGTTCGAGATTTTTAGGAGAAAAAATGGCGTAGAATTTAAATTTTTTTCGGTAATTTCTTCTGAAACCACGTAAAAATTTTGACTTTTTCAAAAAAAAAAACATTTTTTTTTTTGCAAATTTTTACTGTTTCAAAAACTTATTTTAAACTAGAAACCAAATAATTGACAATATTAGCATATTTTCGGTACCACTCGCTCTATTGACAACACACGCGCCGCAAAAGCCGCGACGCACAACTTTTTGTGCGCGAGTTCAAAATTTAGTTTTATTTATATTTTTCCGCATTGTTGTTGGCAACCAACTTCTTCGAACACCAATTATTCGATAAAATCATCATTCTGCTCATTTTTATGAGTTAAATAGTTAAGCGAAATGTTAACGCTCATATTTAAACAACAAAAAAAAAACAAATAAACTTTATTCATGCAACGATTTATTGAAAAAAACGAAAAAACGAAAAGCGAAAAAACAAAGACTCAGTAACTCGGTGCGTAGCTTCACGGGCGAAACTACGGAAATTTCAGCAAACGGGAAAGAGTCGAGGACACCAGTGTAGCTCCGCACAATTCTCGAGTTATGCGGAGCTCCACTGTAGCTCCACACATTGTACGCATTGTGTGAGACATAATGGGGAAGACATTTTTGCGTAGCTACACAGTGGTTCCTGGCGTAGCTACACTGTTGTCCTCGCATGTTTCCGGAGTTTCGCCCGTGAAGCTACACAGCGAGTTACTGAGGAAAAAAAAATATTTTTTGAAAAACCCCGTGGACCACACAGAGTGGTGCGTCGCGGCTTTTGCGGCGCGTGTGTTGTCAATAGAGCGAGTGGTACCGATTGAAAATATGCTAATACATTGGGTTCAATGACTGATTTGAATACTAAAAGAGAGATTTGAAATAACTGGCCAAACTGTTTTTGCTTAAAATTTGAAAATTTATTTTCAAACACTTTTCGGACTAGACAGCCAAAATTTACAAACTAAAAACATAACTTATATTTAAGTTTAAGACAAGTTTATGAAACAGTAAAACTTTTTGAGAAGTAAAAAAAATATCCAAGTTTCAGGGTTTCTTGAGAATTTAGGAGAAGTTTGGATTTTTAAAGATTCAGAAAACAGTTTAAATGACCCGGCGACTCATAGAGAGTATTTGTCTAAATTGGAAGTATTCATCATTTTAAGACATATATTGGTTGAAACACTGTTCAAAAACATAAGAAACAAAAGTTAGACAACAAAAAAGAACAATAAATAAAAATAAAGTTGGATCAAAATTTCAAATTCTAATGAAGCAGTAGAGCGCGTTTGCGCGATTAATCCAACTCTATGATTTATTTTCTGTTCTTTTTTGTGCTGTAGTTTTTGCTATACGTTGTTTTAGACTGTTTTTTCACTCACATATAAGAGCAGTATAAAATAAAAAGTCACACGCGAACGACACGAAACTGGATATTTCTGTACAAACTGGAAAAATCACTTTTTTTGCTGAAAAATACGAACGTACGAATATTCGCAGTAAAAAGTGAGAAAAAATGGACATAATAAGACCAAATCATTTACGTAAGATTTTTCTCAAATTTTCATGTTTGCATCTTTTTTGTGCCAGTGCCACTTTTTTTTAAAAATCTATTTTTCGTTTTTTTTTAGTTGTTTTTAATAACTTTATTAACTCATTCGAAACTACAAAAGGACTTTATTAAGCAAAAAAAAATAATTTAAAACCCTAAAATATTGAATTAAAACCTTAAAAAACCAAAAAATTCATTGAATTAGATGACGACCTGTAGATCCGACGAAGAGCAGAAGTTGTGGAGACGGAACGGAGTACTTGATAATTGTGAAGATTCTGGAAAAAATACCTTACTTACTGAAATTACATAACAATGTTGTCCGATTTTTATCACTGAAAAAAATCGTACAAATTATTTTTTGATCTATGTCCGATTTTTTTCACTGAAAAAAATCGGACATTTACAGAAATACAAACCTGTATAAAAATTCTTACTATGTCCGATTTTTTCCACTGAAAAAATTCGGACATCGATCAAAAATTTAAATCTTTCTCATGATTTTTCATTCTGTCCGATTTTTTCCACTGAAAAAATTCGGACATCGATCAAAAATTTAAATCTTTCTCATGATTTTTCATTCTGTCCGATTTTTTCCACTGAAAAAATTCGGACATCGATCAAAAATTTAAATCTTTCTCATGATTTTTCATTCTGTCCGATTTTTTCCACTGAAAAAATTCGGACATCGATCAAAATTTTAAATCTTTTTCATTATTTTTCATTCTGTCCGATTTTTATCACTGAAAAAATTCGTACATATTATTTTTTTGATTAATGTCCGATTTTTTTCACTGAAAAAAATCGTACAACCATACTTCAGCAAAAATCGTGCAACACATCGATTTTCAAAACGTGCTTTGTTAAGTTTCACACAAAACTGACAGAAACTTTTCGTACTCTCTGAATTACAGTGTAAAATTCAACGTTTTCTGAATGTGCCACATGGAATTCCACGATTTGGCCGAGGTATGCGTACAATCATTATTACGAAACATTTGAACAAGGGAGGTTCAACTTGACCCCATCTCAACTTTTGGCGAGATTTTTTTACTGACCAAATCGGACGTGCTGATTAATGTCCTGTTTTTTACATTTTTCAGTTTGAAAAAAATTCATAATTTCAGTTATTTTTTCACTACTAAAATCTTTACAGACGAAAAAAAAGTACACGTTTTTATTATTTCAAAATTTCATATTTTTTGCGAGGGATCTAGACCAAACCATCTGCTAGTTTTTTAGAAATTCAAGTTTAAAAGCGAACAAACAGTGGCGGTCGTGGCCGAGGTCAGCGTCCAGAGAGACAGAGTTTGTGGCACACACAAGTGTTCTTATCACCTGCGCTATGCCGCTCCGTGAGATGGGGTCAAGTTGAACCTCCCTTGTCAGTATTTTTCACTCTGTCCGATTTCTATCATTGAAAAAAATCGTACAACTCAATTTTCAGTGTCCAAATAATTTTTACACTGATGTTCGATTTTTTTCACTGGAAAAAATTCGATCTTACTGAATATTTTTAAAAAACTAAGCTGAACTTTTTAATTTAAATTCGGTAAGTTTGGAGAATAGTTATTTTTCGAAGAAGTTTTAGATGTCTGATTCATACGAATGAAATACTCAGAAAAATTAAAAATTCGATTTTTCTTTTCTGAATTTGATGGAGATGTGAAAAAAAAAATTATTTATTCAAGTCAATCATTCTATCTGGAAATGTTTTCTGAAAAAAACTTACATTGTATCAACAATAAGACTGTTCCTATGAATGTTGAGGGCAGGCCTTGTTGTATCTGAAAACAACCATCATTTTGTTCGATTTTCTATTTTGAAATTTTATTCTTCTTTCGTAAACATGTGACAAGAACAATTTAGATTTTGGGTTTTTTTCGAAAAAAATGTCGGACAAAGTGGCAACTTCGTTTTTTCTGATGGAAAATAATTGTGAACAAAACTCAATTTTGGAAGTTTCGAAGTCTGTTCCGCTCAAGCCTTGTGAAAAAAGAGTTATTGTTAACGGAACATGATTGATTTAAGGAAGAAATGAAAACAATGTCAAAAACAACTGAACATCAACCTCACTCTTTTCGAATGAAATGAAATATGGGAATCTTGCATTGACCGATTTCATTATGAGAAGTTCTGCATGCAAAGTTTTCAAAACAACTCCCGTCAGAAAGTTTGAAAATGGTCGCAAGTTTCCAGTTGGGTTTACAAGACAACTGGGTTAATTCGAGGTGACTATAATTTTGCAGTGAAAAGAGCGAAAGACCAACAGTTGCGTTTGAAAGAAATTGTCGTTTCAATATCAGTTTCATATAAGCAAAAACTCACATCAGTCGATCTTTTCGTTGTTTTCTTCTCCTCTGTTCCTGCCCATTCTCACAAAATTATTAGCGGCATACTTCATACCTCCTTGTTAAGCGTCTGAAAAACGATACATTGACTGTTTAGATGTAAAACAAAGGGCTGAAAAACGAAAAAAGAATAAATTATTTTTCTTTCTGGAAAAAAAATAATTTATTGATTTTTTGAAATGATGACACACAGCGACGCACAATTGCACACTCTTGTTGACGTGAAATTGCAGACAACTTTTTTGCTTTTGTTTTTTGTTGCGAATCGAAAAGAAGCGCATTTTTTGTCAATCTGAAACTTTATTAAACTTCATTTTTTACTTGAGTCACATTTATTGACCTTTTATGTTGTTTCAGGCTTGCCGATTCACCGTGAGAATGGGCAGGAACAGAGGAGAAGAAAACAACGAAAAGATCGACTGATGTGAGTTTTTGCTTGTATGAAACTGATATTGAAGCGACAATTTCTTTCAAACGCAACTGTTGGTTATTCGCTCTTTTCACTGCAAAATTAAAGTCACAACAAATTAACCCAGTTGTCTTGTAAACCCAACTGGAAATTTGCGACCATTTTCAAACTTTCTGACGGGAGTTGTTTTGAAAACTTTGCAGAACTTCTCACATTGAAATCGGTCAATGCAAGATTCCCATAATTCATTTCATTCGAAAAGAGTGAAGTTGATAATCAGTTGTTTTTGACTTTGTTTTCATTTCTACCTTAAATCAATTATGTTCCGTTAACAATAACTCTTTTTTCACAAGGCTTGAGCGGAACAGACTTCGGAACTTCCAAAATTGAGTTTTGTTCACAATTATTTTCCATCAGAAAAAAACGAAGTTGCCACTTTGTCCGACATTTTTTTCGAAAAAAACCCAAAATCTAAATTGTTCTTGTCACATGTTTACGAAAGAAGAATAAAATTTCAAAATAGAAAATCGAACAAAATGATGGTTGTTTTCAGATACAACAAGGCCTGCCCTCAACATTCATAGGAACAGTCTTATTGTTGATACAATGTAAGTTTTTTTCAGAAAACATTTCCAGATAGAATGATTGACTTGAATAAATAATTTTTTTTTTCACATCTCCATCAAATTCAGAAAAGAAAAATCGAATTTTTAATTTTTCTGAGTATTTCATTCGTATGAATCAGACATCTAAAACTTCTTCGAAAAATAACTATTCTCCAAACTTACCGAATTTAAATTAAAAAGTTCAGCTTAGTTTTTTAAAAATATTCAGTAAGATCGAATTTTTTCCAGTGAAAAAAATCGAACATCAGTGTAAAAATTATTTGGACACTGAAAATTGAGTTGTACGATTTTTTTCAATGATAGAAATCGGACAGAGTGAAAAATACTGACAAGGGAGGTTCAACTTGACCCCATCTCACGGAGCGGCATAGCGCAGGTGATAAGAACACTTGTGTGTGCCACAAACTCTGTCTCTCTGGACGCTGACCTCGGCCACGACCGCCACTGTTTGTTCGCTTTTAAACTTGAATTTCTAAAAAACTAGCAGATGGTTTGGTCTAGATCCCTCGCAAAAAATATGAAATTTTGAAATAATAAAAACGTGTACTTTTTTTTCGTCTGTAAAGATTTTAGTAGTGAAAAAATAACTGAAATTATGAATTTTTTTCAAACTGAAAAATGTAAAAAACAGGACATTAATCAGCACGTCCGATTTGGTCAGTAAAAAAATCTCGCCAAAAGTTGAGATGGGGTCAAGTTGAACCTCCCTTGTTCAAATGTTTCGTAATAATGATTGTACGCATACCTCGGCCAAATCGTGGAATTCCATGTGGCACATTCAGAAAACGTTGAATTTTACACTGTAATTCAGAGAGTACGAAAAGTTTCTGTCAGTTTTGTGTGAAACTTAACAAAGCACGTTTTGAAAATCGATGTGTTGCACGATTTTTGCTGAAGTATGGTTGTACGATTTTTTTCAGTGAAAAAAATCGGACATTAATCAAAAAAATAATATGTACGAATTTTTTCAGTGATAAAAATCGGACAGAATGAAAAATAATGAAAAAGATTTAAAATTTTGATCGATGTCCGAATTTTTTCAGTGGAAAAAATCGGACAGAATGAAAAATCATGAGAAAGATTTAAATTTTTGATCGATGTCCGAATTTTTTCAGTGGAAAAAATCGGACAGAATGAAAAATCATGAGAAAGATTTAAATTTTTGATCGATGTCCGAATTTTTTCAGTGGAAAAAATCGGACAGAATGAAAAATCATGAGAAAGATTTAAATTTTTGATCGATGTCCGAATTTTTTCAGTGGAAAAAATCGGACAGAATGAAAAATCATGAGAAAGATTTAAATTTTTGATCGATGTCCGAATTTTTTCAGTGGAAAAAATCGGACATAGTAAGAATTTTTATACAGGTTTGTATTTCTGTAAATGTCCGATTTTTTTCAGTGAAAAAAATCGGACATAGATCAAAAAATAATTTGTACGATTTTTTTCAGTGATAAAAATCGGACAACATTGTTATGTAATTTCAGTAAGTAAGGTATTTTTTCCAGAATCTTCACAATTATCAAGTACTCCGTTCCGTCTCCACAACTTCTGCTCTTCGTCGGATCTACAGGTCGTCATCTAATTCAATGAATTTTTTGGTTTTTTAAGGTTTTAATTCAATATTTTAGGGTTTTAAATTATTTTTTTTTGCTTAATAAAGTCCTTTTGTAGTTTCGAATGAGTTAATAAAGTTATTAAAAACAACTAAAAAAAAACGAAAAATAGATTTTTAAAAAAAAGTGGCACTGGCACAAAAAAGATGCAAACATGAAAATTTGAGAAAAATCTTACGTAAATGATTTGGTCTTATTATGTCCATTTTTTCTCACTTTTTACTGCGAATATTCGTACGTTCGTATTTTTCAGCAAAAAAAGTGATTTTTCCAGTTTGTACAGAAATATCCAGTTTCGTGTCGTTCGCGTGTGACTTTTTATTTTATACTGCTCTTATATGTCTTAAAATGGCGAATACTTTCAAAATAACCGAATACTATAGAAGAGTCGCCGGGTCATTTAAACATATAAAATGTATCTTTCGGAATGCATGGATTCTTTAGATGTAGTAAAGCAATTGAAAAAATCGAATTAATAACAAATTTTTGAAACAGTAAAAGTTTCAATTTTCTGTTTTTAACCAAAGTTTTTAAATTGGGAACACATTTTGGTAACTGTTTTGTTCGTAGATTCATGAAAAAAAGTTGGGAAAAAATTACCTTCAATTTGGCACAATCCAAAATCATATAAGATTTATGAAACAGTAAAAAATTGAGTTCATAAATTCTGATTAGAAGATTTCTGATTATTTTTTCTAGTTAGAGAAAATGGGCATGTAGAAAGTGCATAACTTAGAACTGAAACAATCCCAAATCATATAAGATTTTTGAAACAGTAAAAAAAATCAAAAATCAAAACTTTTATAAAATTGAAATCTCTTGACACTTTCTCCAAAATTTGTTCCGATGAAAGTTCAAAGTTAAAATTCCGAATTAATTGTTATTATTGAATTTGACACAATCCCAAATTATATAAGATTTATGAAACAGTAAAAATTTCCCAAAATTTTTTTTTTTCATATTAAAAAATGAGATAGCTCTGATATTTTTTTTTGAAAAAAATTTAGAGAAAATTGTCAGAAACTGAATGTTCAACTTAAAATTAGGAAAATCCAAAATCATATAAGATTTGTGAAACAGTAAAAGTTTTTTTCCAATTTTATGTTTTTTTTTGTTGTTAAAGTTCATAAACATATTTAAAACAGGGAAAAATTGCGTTTATTTTTTTTGAAGAAAAATTCAGATCATTTTTTTCAAAAAAATTTAGAGAAGGCTGTCAGGAACAAAAGTTCAAAATTAAAATTGAGTGATATAAGATTTTTGAAACAGTAAAAAATTTCAAAAATCAGATGTTTTCAATAATTCAAGTCAGAACAATAAAAATTTGGAACAATCCAAAATTATATAAGATTTTTGAAACAGTAAAAAATTGAAAAAAAAAATGTTTTTTTTTGTCTGTTTCTTCTAAACTACGCAATTAAACCACGAAATGAAAGCAACCATCTGACTCTATTTTTCCAATCGAATCTTCATTTCAATTCGTTTTCCTAATGAGACTTGATTGCATGGCGAAAATATAACGAAAAATTGTTTAAAACCAACAAAAAAATCAGAATTTTTTCAACAGAAAATGTATAAAATGCGCGAAAAAGTGAGTAACATATGGCTTATTACTTTGTTTTTCGAGAATGGATATCCTCTTCTAATTAATACTATTATTATTGCTATTGCTATTATTCAGTGATTTAGATGGGTGTGTGGGACCAAAATTAGGGCGGAGATTTGAAACTTGACATAACCAAGATAATTTTGAGAAAAAAACTGAAAATTTGTTCCTAAACTGTTATGCTACTTGCTTAGACAAATGAAAAAATATTTTTGGAACATTTATCTCTTGTGTTTCTGGAAAAAAATCCTAATTTTCTTAATTTTTTAAAAATTTAAAATTTTCACTGTTTCACAAATTTCTTACATAAGTTCTATTTGGCACAAGACTAATACCAGCTTTTTGATTGTTGGAAAAATCCGAGAAATTTTTTTTTTAATTTCACGTGACCTTAGACGTGGCGATGTTTTCAAAAATTTCAATTTAGTAAAAAAAAAGTTTACCTCTCGACAACAATTGCGAAACATAGAAATGAAACAGTCCTAAATCATATAAGATTTTTGAAACAGTGAAAATTTCCAACAACAAAAAAAATCTAATTGCAAACAATTTCTGGGATTTTTGAAACATTTCCTGTTTCAAAAGTTTATCAGAAGGGAATCGATAATTATCATTAGAGCGCGTTTGCTCTCTCTAGATTTATGGATTTTGAGAATTTCTCCGAGAGGTCATTCAATCGAGCGACCGACATCTCACGGAAAGCGAGGTGCTATACTTTGTGTGCTATTGGGAAAGACCGCCTGATAGTTTTTACTGTGAATTTATTTTTCTCTGTTTCTCTGTGTCTCTCAAGATGGAATAACACTCAACTCTTACCTGAAAGAGAAAAAGAAAAATTCTTCTCATAAAAATTTGAGCTAAATATTCTGAAAAAAATTTCGGAAAAAGTTATCCTGATTTTCTAAAAATTTCCTGTTTCAAAAAATTTGTAAATACTTTTTCTTTGAAACGTGAACAGTTCATGAAATTTAATTGTGTAAAAAGTAAGAGAAGAGGTTTGAAAAAGTTAAAAATATTTTTGCTTAAAATTTCTGAAAAAGTTCTCAATTTTTTCTGAATTTAAAAGAACTTTATCGTTCCATGAATTTTTCTAAAAATTTCCTGTTTCAAAAAAATATCAAATAATTATTTTTTCGTAGCGGGAGCAATTCTTCGTTTTTTGTAATCGTTTCATTTTTCTGAAAGTTTGACACCCTAAAAATCAATTTTTCTCGCCCCGAAAAAAATCATCAAAAACAAAGATTCGTTTTTTGGCGCCAAAAAGGTACGAATCGTTTAAAAAGATCTGAAGCGAAAAGGAAAAAGGAAGATTCTGATACGATTAGTGGCCAAGAAAAGGGGGTCAAAGATTTTCGTTTCCAAAAAAAAACAAGAAAATCTGGACACCAAAAAAAGATGAAAAACAACAATAATTATTATTATTATTATAATAGTCGTAAATGTATAAATATAAAGTAATAAATTATAAAACTGGCCCAGTTGACCGAAAAATAGAAAAAGATTAACACCACCTCCCGAAATTGTACATTCGCGCAATTTTTGGATTAAAAATTGGGTGTTTTGTAGATAAGGTGACTTTTTTTGGGTCGAGATATTTTGTCAAATTCTGGGGAATTTTACGTCGCGTGTTTTTTTCTATGCCGTTTCTTATAGACCGCACGCAACACGGCGCAGCGCATCTGAAAACACTATTTTCTCAGCGAAAACTTTTCACGTCTCTCTTTTTTTCTAAATTTATTTTTTTCGATTTATTTCCAATTTGATTTTATGAAAGTAGTTTACTAAGCAATCACAACTTTCGAAAATTCATATAAACTATTTGAAACAGTGAAAATTTGAAAAAAATTCGAAATTTTGGATTTGGAAAAACGCTGAGATTTTTAGCGCAAAATCTCTAATTTCTGAAATTCAATTTTTTAAACTTTCAATTTAGCTGGGAAAGTTCGAAAAGTTGGTTTTTTTCAACAAATTGTCGAAAGCTAAAGACTCTCAGAAACTGTTTAAAGGTGCGGAAAGCTAAAAAACGCAAAAAATTTGATACGGCGACAGAAAAAAAGAAAAAAACAAGCAAACTAGCGCATCTACCGGAATCGATCATGTGCGCTCCATTGAACCATTAGAAATTCAAACTTGTTTGAAAAAACGCACTCATTTTCACTACACTATATATGACGCGACATTGCAGACTGTCATTCTCAGATACATCGCATTCCCCTTTTAAACATATTTAATAAGAAAATCGAAACTTCGAAAAACTTCTATAGATTTATTGAAACAGTAAAAATTTGAAAAATTTAAGTTTTTGGATTTTATAAAAGTTAAAAGTTTTTGACAACAAATATCATTTGAGTTTTTTCATTTTGAAAAATTCGAGAAAATTTTTCCAGAAGCTCTAATTTTTAATTTTTGACGCAAAACTTAAAAATTTCGAAATTTCTAAGTTTATTCTTTGGCGCCAGAATTCAAAAAATCAGATTTTACAATTGCGGCGCCATTTTTTCAATAAAAAAATTGTCAAAAGAAAAAGATTCGAAAAACCGTAATGGAAAAATCGAAACTTCGAAAACTGATATAAATTTTTTGAAACAGTAAACATTTTTGAAAAAAATTGAATTTTGAAAAATATCTATGAAATTTGGAGCTCAAAGAAACCCAAGCAACACAGAGAAAAAAGTAGTTGCAAACATTTCGCGGGTAAGGAAAGTGTTATCTTTTCTACTTGTTTTTTAGTATACTTTTTTCATTTTGCTCACACTGAATCAGGCTTGGTCGAAACCGAAACCGGAAATTTCCGGAACTTTTTCCGAAGTTAATTTCAGTTCCAAAAGTTCCGAAAGGTCGGTTCCGCCCAAGCCTGCACTGGACCTAAAAGAGGAACATTTTCTGGTCATTTTTTTGTGATACGCTGAAAAAAAAACAGAAAAAGTTTATTATACAAAACCAAGAAAAAAATTCAAATTTCATCAGTATGTTCAATTTCGCTCTGACGTCGATACAACAAATTGATATCGTGTCGAAGTGCGCGAACATCATACTCGCACCGATCGACAATCTCTCTCATTTGACTGATTTTCATGAGTGTCATCGCCAACATGAACAACGCCACCATTATCATGCAGTAGATGTATGGATCTTGAGAAAGTGGTAGTTGAGTCGGCGGCGGCGCAGCGTTGCGCATAGGTCTTGCGTGAATCGGCTGCTGAGTGGCAACGTTGCGGCGGACAGGTGTTTCGTCCACTTTCTCCCAACCACCATCAGAATCGTCTGTCTCTCTGTTGACTGAAGTATTCATCTGGAAATTTTGATTTTGGGTTTTTTGAGCGCCCCTTTTCATTTTGAACCTGTTTTTCATAACCAAGTTTGAAAATTGTCAAATTTTGACTAAATTTTTGACAGCGGCCTTAAAATAAAGATAAAAATAAAATTCCAGGAGAAATTTACTCCTTGAAACAGTAAAAAAATTAAAAAAAATTTTTTTTGAAATTTTCAAAAAATTACTGTTTCAAAATTTCATCAAGAGCAAAACTCTCTTTAAAAAATGATATTAACAGTGGGTTTAGTTCAGACGTCGAAAAAGCAATTGAATTTTTTTTTCAAAAATTATAAAAATTTACTGTTTCAAGTTTTCATCAAGAGCAAAACTCTGTAAAAATTCCTAATAAGGTCCCTAACCCCAACATTCTTGTGCACAAAAAAAATAACAAAAAAAAACAACTCACCAATCCTTGTTGTACCGACATGACGAATGAACGTTTTTGTCACATTCTCCCCAAGCCACGCCCCTTTTTTCTGGTTGAGTGGTGAGTGGTGGCCGACCATCTGGAGAGTGAGCAGAGAAAAGACGCCGTTTTTTTGTAAACAGCTGGACGCTGATCAATGTGGTGGCTTTTTTTTGGTTGGTAAAACTGCGTCTGACGCAATGTTTCTTACGTTAAGTGGATCATGCGGCATAGAGAAGTGGGCGTGGCTTAAAATACAAAATTTGAATTTTGAAAAAATAAAATTGTTGAAATTTGGAATTCAAAGCAATCCGGTCTTGAAAAGAGAATGAGTGCGAAAAAAAGTAGTTGCAAACATTTCGCAGGTTTGGGCCTAAGGCCCTGCCGATCAGAACGGGCTTCGGGTCGGCCCAAGTGAGCCCAAAGCTACTCCTGAATTTTCAACTTTCTGAAACTTTTTTTTCCATTTTTTATTTTTGACAAAAATTCACTGTTTCAAAAAATTTATATTTCAAAAGTTTTTTTTTTCGGAAAATAATTTCCCGAGTTCCGCGCAAGCCTAAAAATCAAAAAGCCCGGCCTGGCCCGTGTTTTTCGGGCCTGGCTATAATCGCAGGAGTGATTTTCTCGATAATCTGCAGACATTAACTGTTGTTTCAAAAACAGTTGGTACTTGAAAAGTTTTTGAAACAGTAAAGTTTTTCGCAAAACAATTTCGCTTCCTCTAAACTTTGCTCTGAAACAGAAAAACCAAAAACACAATCTCAAAACAAAAATTTATTCAGAAAAAAAACCAGCAGACAAAAAATTTACGACGATCCTTGTTGCAAATCGCGCATAACTCGGAATGTGAAGTCGTGTCGAAGTGTACGAACATCGTACAGACAACGTTGAGTTGTCTCTTCGAGACGACTGATTTGCATGACGAGTATGCCGAGGAAAAAGAGAAAAACTATTCCAATGTAGCAGAAAAATGTGAAGTGTGGGTCTAACGGAGCTGCTTGGCGCATCGGGGCTGCGTGGACTTGCTGCGGAGTCGTGACGGGGGGAACTGGTTTTGGCTGCACGCACTCCCAACTATCAGAATCGTCTCCTTCCATGTTGCTTGTATTATTCTGAAAGTTTTGAAAGGTTGAGTTTGAAACAGGGAAATTTTCAAAAATTTACTGTTTCAAATTTCGATTAAAACAGAAATACCTCTATGAAAGTGTTAACCCGTTCATGAGATTTGGTTTTCCAAAAAAAAAAAGAGATTTTTAGCATTTTTCTCATCTTTCTACTTGAAAAAAATCCCAGAAAAAAGAAACTCACCAATCGCTGTTGTACGGACATGACGAATGAACGTTTCTGTTACATTCTCCCCAAGCCACGCCCCTTTTTTGTTGGGTTGAGTGGCGAAAGACCATCTGGATAATGAGCAGATCCGCGCGCGTTGGTTGACCTCTCGACATGTGGCATTTTTTTTCTTGAGATATTGGGTCTGTGTAGTTCTGGCAAAGGCTAAACGCGAAAGTATATGGGAATTTTGAAACAGTGAATTTTTGGAATTTTGAAAATTTGTGAAAAAAATTGCGCAAAAAATTGAAATTTTTAACACAACACAAGATGTACCATAAATTTTTGAATTTTTACACTTTTGAAAATTTTTGAAAATTTGAAAAAATTAAGTGATTTTGAAACTTTGAGAATGTTCACTACTACCTAAAAAATCTAGTCAAATGGTAAAACTCGCTGAAAAAAATCTAAATTTTCGAAGCTTTTTTCCGAAACTCAAAAGTTGTCTAAAAATTAACTAGTTTTTTTAAAAGTGTACTTTATGTCGTGGAATATCAATAAAAAGTGAGTATAAAACATAAGGTATTCGTGAAACAGTAAAAATTTCAAAAAAAAAAGTTTTCATGTTACAAATTTCTTTAAAATTCTCCGGTAGATTTTTTTTGTTTCAAGTTTCGATTAAATCAGGAAAATAAAATCCCTGTTATTAGACCAGATTCCATGTGAGAAAAAAAAAGCAAAAATACATAAAAAATCTTGCATAAACTTGAGGAGAAAAAATCAACAAAACAAATTGATGAAAAACTTTTTTTTTGATTTTTGTTTGAAACCCAGCATGTTTTGTAAATGGGAACAACCCTCTCATTGTTCACTAAGTTTCAAATGTTGAACTTGAAACAAAAATTTTTTCAATTTTTAAAATTTTGTTTTGTTTTCTGGAGAAAAAGCGATTCTTGACAACTGAAATTTCTCTGCTGTCTCCAGCAAAATATTTTTGCGAATTTTTAAACTTTAAATTTTGATGTAAACATTTTTATACTTCAAAACGTTACATGTTGGTGGTATATATTTTGAGCTCTAAAGAAATCATGTTTTTATTGCCTTGCAACATTATCCAAAAATTCAATAAAGTATATAAAGTATTCTTGAAACAGTAAAATTTTGGAAAAAAAATCTTGCATAAAATTTGAAGATTTTTTTCTTAGCCTCAAGTTTTTTAAAGCTCGAGCTTTTGAAACCTGAAATTTTCCGCGCAAAGTTCCAGAAACACTTTTTTCATCATAAAAAATATTTATTGGATGAAACAGGAACAAATACAAAAAAAATCGCAGGCTTATAATCATCGAGAACTTCTAAAATAAAGCGCTTTAATTTGTTCAACTTGATGATCGAGGCTTCTGATTTGATCGTTACAATTTTGAATCATATACAACAGTGTGAAAAACAGGCCGACCAGCATAACCCGGAAAATGTCGGCGAACCAATCGGAGCGCATGTGTGATCGGATCGCTTCAAAGCCAAGAACCAAATTTTTCGCCAACATGTATCCGAATGTCGCCTCCTTCATCACGATCACGTATTCTTTTGTGTTGTCAAGTTTGTGCTGAAAATATGCACAATTTTCAGGGCTACATTTTGATACCCCAACTTGACAAAAACCCCCAATTTTTTGGCGAAAAAATCGAGTTCTGACTCACCCCTAGTTTTCTTTCCAATTTCCCCAAAATCGCGGCTCGTTCTTCCTCATCGATAATGACATCCAAATTTTGCAAAACATTTTTTTGCGCATCAGCCTCACAACACATTGTTAGTTCTGTATTCAATGAATGTGGCGAAATGGCGGGCAGAAAAAAAACTATGACAGACCACGCCCACTTTTTTCTTGAGTGGCTTGGAGAATGGGAAAAGATGCGGGTAAGAGGGGTCGAGTACAAAAGATCAGTAGGAACAAAGAATATGATTATTATATAAAAAATGCCAATTTTTTGGCGGGAAAAGTTTTTGTTGAAAATTAGAAACTTTTTTGAAATTTGAAATTTTTACTGTTTCAAAATTTTCATATTTTCTGAATAGAAAAGTTGCACTCAATTCATCGAGGTATTTTTTCATAAAATTTTTTGTTCAAAACTAGTTTAAAAATTCAAACTATACCTATCGGTCGAATTTTTTCTGAAATGTGAAATTTTTTGAAAAATTCAAATTTTTACTGTTTCAAAGTTTTCATATTTTCTGAAAAGATAGCTCTCCAGCGGTTCGTCTAATCTTTTTTTTGTGGGAAAAAAATTGTTCAAAATTTATTTCATGTCTCATTTTCAAAAATCGAAGGTATAAGCAGATTTCGTACTTCCTCACCGCGAAAAAAAAACTTTTTGAAAAATTGAAATTTTTACTGTTTCAAATTTTTTAAATATTTTCTCAACCAATCGGGTCTGAAGTTTACTTTTAGAAAAGATGCATAAAAATTCACTTTTTTTCTCTTAAAATGAATTATTAACCCAAAAAAAAATTTGCTGTCTCAAAAATTTCATATTTTTGTGATGTGAGCCACCAATCAATGAGGTTGTTCGTTTTTAAAAATTAAAAAATTGAAATTTTTACTGGAACTTCATCGATTTTTCGGCGGGAAAATGTTTTTTTCAAAGTTTTTTTCAATGTCCCATTTTGATTTCAAACTTTGAAACATAATGGCAATGTCCAAATTTCATCAATAATTTTTTTGTTTGAAAAATTGAAATTTTTACTGTTTCAAAATTTTCATATTTTCTAAAAAACAATGTTGGTATGATTTTGAACTTCATATCGACCCGAAATCTAGGAGATTTTTAGGTTTGCAGGAAAATATATGTTTTTCTATCCAACCTGGATGCTCTCTGTCTGTCTGTCTGTCGCTCTCTCTTGTAATAGCCATTATTTCTGGAAGGTCATTGTGCGGCGTTGGATGACAAGAAAAAATTACGTCATAATAAATATTTGAGCAGAGATAACAAGGGGTTAATTACTCAACAATGTGTTGTTGGATGATGTATAGTTCTTGAAACAGTAAAATATTTTAGGGGGGTTTTTTTTTGTTAGAATTTGTTCGTGTTGGTTTCTTGACTAGAAATGATTCCAAGAGACTTGAGATCTGAAAATTATGTTTTTTTTGTTCAAAACATTTTGAAAAAAAAACATTATTTCAAAACTGACATTTTCAAAAAATGAACTAAATATAAAGGTCACGGCAGTAAAAAATATTTTTTCGATTCAGTTTTCTCGTTACAAAAAACGTGACCCCGAACTGCAAAAATATGATTTCTCTGCGTCTCTTTTGAAGGACGTCATTAAATTCCGTGATTTTTTCAAAGTTTTTCTATCAGAAATTTAAATTTTTAAATTTAAATTAAATTTTTCCTCTGAAATACATCCAATTTTTTTTTTCAAATTTTTACTGTTTCACAATTACTTCATGTACTTTACTCAGCTATTAAGATGCTCTATCTTTTTTCTTGAAAACTGCAATATACTAAATATCGCAACTAATCCCCTGACCTCAAGAACAGCGAAAAACAGACGCAGGTTTGGGTCAAATGAGCAGAGCAGAGCAGATGGTTCGTTCGGCGAGAACAACAAAAATGGCACCCCGCCAATTATTGCGAGAAGGGGGGTCACGAGAACAAAAAATATAAGAAATGATGAGCGTGTTCTAGCAGGGAGACAATTTTTTGTTGATATTTTGGGAATGGTTGGAAGAAAAACGTGAAAATTATCTTCGCTGAAAAACACAGCACAAAATGTGGCTGACTGGATCAGTCGGGTAGAGGGAAAACTATGGAGCAGAAGACCTGGGTTCGATTCCCCTTGCTGGGTCAATTTTTTTTCTTTGAATTTTTTTTATTCCAATTTCGCACCCCACGGGTTTACAGAATAACAAATCTATAAAATTTAAATCCTCCTTCAATATTCTTGTGGGGTTTAGCAAGAATATACGATTTCTGATCTCCTCGAACCACATCAAACATTATCTGCAGGATTCCTGAATTTTTGAAAGATGGAGTATATTTTGGCCAAGTTGAGCTGATTATAGTGCCAAAAATTGCTTTGATACTCGATTCTGGAAAGTTGAAAAATCTCGAAAATTTGTATCAAAAATTGTAAGACCAACTTGCGTTAGAATTTTTTTCGAAATAAAAGAAAAACTTGAAACAGTAAAATTTTAAAAAATTTTTTCAAATTGAAAAATCACCTCTGTCAACTGGTTTGCCTTTGACGATGATCGAAAAATCGTCATCAAAGATGTTCTCATTTTTGATGACAATATTTTTTTGCAAAGATTCGAGGAAATGTTGGGCAGCTTGTTGAGGTGTCAAATTGGCGGCAACCAATGCGATCAGCAGGACAATGAGCTTTTTCATTTTTTGTTGGAATTTTTGGCATTTTCAAACATTTTATATGTTTAAGACCTAATCGAATCATTGAATTATGTACATAGATTTTTTGACACGTTTACATGGTTTAAACAGGAGCTAAGAGATTTTGACGGACCGCCTAAAATCAAAAAAGTCTGGCTCGGCACGTCATTTTCGGGCCAGGCTCTTAGGTAAGATTTGAGTTATTTTTCTCAGCTAAAAATATAAAAAAAATCGGAAAAAAACGCGAAAATTGAAAATTTTACTGTTTCAAGTTTTTCTTTTATTTCCAAACATTTTAACCCTATAATGCGCATATCAGGCATTAGCCGAAAAAAAAAGATTTTTCCGAAATTTTGTGAAAAATTGCTGTTTCAAATTTTTTTTTTGTAAAAAAGACTAATATCGACTTGAGATTGACAAGTTTGGAAAAGTGCCAAAAATATGAGGAGAAGCTTCATTTTTTTTGTGGCGCGAAAAATTTCTCTTCCTCGTTTTTAACCATTTTCCCAGACACATAGTCCCACGCCCAATAAAAGCCCATCCACAGAGAGATGGTTGAAAAAATGCGCTGTTCTCTGCGTCTCTTCCGTTTACTCGCTATTTTCGCTTTTCTAACCGATGGTGACGAGTTTCTCGACATTTTTGGATCTGGCAACGTTGTGAAACCGCCAAAATTCCATCATCCCGTTTCGAAAAATTGAATAAATTTTTGTTGTTGTTGTTTTTGGGTCCGAGAAGTTTCCAGATTTCGATCGTGGCCTAGCAAACCAATTACGTGAAATCCAAAGCCCCTTTTATGCGGCCAAACTAACGTTGAGTCCCCTTTTTCCTTTTTTTCCCACCAACTTTCTCTTTCTCTGCGTCTCTCTCTCTCTCCCTCCTCTTGTGATATTTATAAACCCCCCTTTTTGGCCCATCATCATCCAAGAGAACATGTCTCAACGACTAGTCTCATTGTTAATCGTGTTGTCTGCGTCTCCTCTTGTCGCAAAGTCTCTCGGCGATTTTATCTTCGAGACATGGGTCAATATAACGCAGGCGTGGACTGGTAATTATGGAGTACCCAAAGAGCCCATGTTTGGTCAACATTATTGAGAAAATGTTTATTTTTTTGGATAAACTATTTTTGGGGCATTTTTCTACAAACTATCATACGTTTTTCGAGGCCGGGCCCAAAATCTTACTGTAGTTTGATTTTGGAGAAAAAAAACATTTATTCAACAATTTTTAACAGAAAAAAACAACATTAACAATCAACAAAGAAAAATATCAGTCTTCAATCTGGAAACATCACTCCTTATCGCTTCGACTTGTTCAAGTTTCAGCGAAACCAACACAAACAGCGAAATCAAGAGGAATGCGAGCAAACAAATGACAAGCCGTTTCCCCAAACTCAAATTCTCCCAAAATGTTCGACAGCGGTTGGGAGGACGAAGATCGTTGTCGATTGAGATTGTGATGGTTCGCTTGTTGTTCTGGAAAAACAAACACCAGAATAATTCTAGGTAAATACTTTTGGTCTTATAAGACTTTTGAAACAGGAAATTTTTGAAAATCGAAAAAATGAACAACTTTCGGGAGTGAATAGAACCCCATACTATTTTGTTTTACATCATTTTTGAAACAGGAATTTTTTTGGAAATTGAAAAATATTACAATTTTCGAAAAAATTTACTCGGAGCCGTGAATGAAATTATTTTTTTCAAAAAGTTTGATATGAAATTTAATAATCTCACTACTTCTGGTCACTTTGTATTATAAAATTTTTGAAACAGGAAGTTTTTGAAAATCGAAAAAAAAAACGGTTCTTTTGTAATTATTTTCTGAAAAATCGAAAATGAAGTTTGGACTATTTTTTAAGGCTCAGTCCAGCCCGAAAATCATGGCCTTTACAATTTGGATCGCTCAGAAAAAGGCTGCCCTGAAAAAAACTCTCTTTTTAAATCACTTTCTGAAACCACAAAAAAACATATAGAAAAATAATAAAGAAAATATAAAACTCACAACTCTTTGTTGCTCCATGATGACAACTGACCAGACCACCCAAGATAAAAAAGGGGTGGCCCTTTTTACGGTGAGTGATAAAAAAAAGAGGGAGCAATTGGAAGAGCTCTTCAAGGAACATCAATCATTTTTTCCGACATTTTTATCATTTTTGACCCCGATTAATCAGCTGATGTATCAGAAGTGATCTTACAAGGGACATCAAATTTTCCACCTCCGAAAAAAAATATTCCGTGCCAAAGTTTTGGTTCTTCTTTGGAAACTTGAACTTTTTTTGTATCCGAGTTTTTGCAAATATTTTGAAAGAGTATTTTTACCAATTTTTGAGGCTCATGAAGGTCAGATTAGAAAAAAATCGTTCGACATCACAGAAGCGTACCATCCGCGTTTTTAGAAATATTTTGAAACAGGAAATGTTTTGCAAAAAAAAATTTTTTTTTGCAGAAAAATTTCACGGTTGGACAAATTCTTCATTGCAAACATTTCCCTGGCAAAATCTAATTTTTGACTTTTCAAAAAATGTGGAATTTTTCAACATTTTGAAATGGTATTTTTTTAATTTCAGAAACATTTATTCGAATAGTTTTTAACAGTAAAAAACAACAATCATAATCGATCAAGAAATTGAACCTCAGACCTCAATCTGGGAACTTCCCGGTTCATCGTTTTCAATTTTCTCATTGCCTGCCAAATCAACACATAATATGTGATAAAGTAGGCTAAGAGCAGGAAAATGACGAAACACTTCCAAAAACTCAAATTCTCCCAAACTGTTCGACAACGGTTGGGAGGACGAAGATCGTTGTCAATTGTGATTGTGATGATTCGCTTGTTTTTCTGGAAAAATCGGAAACGTTTTTAAAAAATTGCTTAGAAAGAAGAAACAAAGTAATACTAGTCATCTTGGAATATAATATTTTTGAAACAGGAAATTTTTGAAAATCGAAAAAGTTTTTTTTTCTGAAAAATCAAGTGGCTATTTGTCAAGGCCCGGCCTGAAGCCCAGCCACAAATAATAACCTCTAGACTCGAGTTTTTGGGATTTCTCAAATTTTTACTGTTTCAAAAATTTCATATAGGTTTTCAAAGTTTGTCATCTTTAGTGTTGGAGCTAAAAAATCTAAAAATACTGAAAAATCACTCTGAACAAGACAGAGGCACTTTTTTAAAAACTATTTCTACAGTACCCCCAAAACCTACCGTAATCGCATCTTCCACCTTGATCCGTTCATCCTCCTTCTTTTCAACATCTCCCTCAATCATCACTTTCTGAAACCACAAAAAAATAGGAAAATAAAGAAAATATAAAACTCACAACTCTTTGTAGCTCCATGATGACAACTGACCACCCATGATGAAAAAAGGGGTGGTCTGGTTAATTTTGGCGTGGCGTGGCATTTTGGGAAAATTGCCAACAGATTATTTGTGCAGTGTTTTATGACCCCTTTGTGTTATAGGTAATAAAAAATAGGAGAAATTGGAAGAGCTCTTGAAGGAAAAAAAAACAAATTTTTTATTTTTGACCAAAGTAAGGGGTATTTCCATTGCTTGAGTATTTCATACAAGTTTTCAATCATATTTTGAAACAGTAAATTTTTACAAAAAAAATCTTTTCTTTAGAAAAGTTTTACGGTTTCAAAAATGTTTTTTCAACCTATTGCAAACATTTCCCTGGAAAAATCTAATTTCTCTTTTGATGTTTTTATGAATGTTTTGAAACGTATTTTTTCCGGGAAATTCAATTTTTTTTAATTTCACCATTTTTTTTTGTAATTTTTGCAACATTTTCCTGATGAAGTCCATATTTCTTCTAGGTTCTCTCACGTCGTATCAAGCAAAAGAGAATTGGCAATCATTGAAATAGAGCGAGACGCAGTGTGGGCGTGGCCAACACACACACACACAAATGATGGCAGTGTGCGAGACGCGTGTGTTGTCGGTACCGAGATTCAATGACTCTATTGCATAAATCCAATTCTCAAGATTTTGAGAAATCAAAAAAGAGAGCTTGTTCCATGGATTTGTGTGGAACAATAGAGCACATATGTGAGAACAATGTTGTAGTTCTCTCGGAATGTATTTTTCTTTGCGTCTCTCTCTATTTCAATTATTGCAAGCGAAAACGACGTGCTCTGTGTCTCTTATATTTTTCGCCGAGCAAAGTATCGGGCAGATTAAATTAGCACACTTTTCTTGAGCCGCCAAAATATACGAATATTTCACCTGCTTGCTCTTTAATCCGTTTTTGACCGACGACTACTACTAAAAATAGAGAGAGAGAGAGAGATAGAGAGAGAGGCGAGTCCAACATTTTTAATTATATTTTCTTCGCCTTCTTTTCAAGAGCAAAAGGATTTGTTAGCGATGTATATATTATTCATAAGGAGGAGAGAAAAAGAGAAAATTTGTGCTAGACGAACTTTAGGCTCTAAAACTTTTACTGGAAAAATATATCTGGATGAGAAATTAGTGATTTTGGAGATCTTGACACGCTGAAAAATATGGCGTTTTGAGATTTTTCCAAACTTTTTTGATAAGCCCGAAAGTTGGCTTCAAAGTTTGACCAATTTCAAAAAAAAAAAATTTTTTTTCTCAAATTTTTACTGTTTCAGAAATTCTACAAATTTTAGAAAAAAATGTAGCACCTACTTCACACATTTAGCTTATATTCCTACGCCCGAATTTTACCCGCCAAAAATCTGACCCTCCTTCTTCTCACAATCCTCCTTCAAATCTTCCCCAAAAAAAGCGAGCCACCAAAAAAAAAATCAATTTTTTGTGTGTTGCAACCTATATTTATTTCCAATTAGTCGGACAGCTGACCTCTTTTTCTCTCTTCTCGTCGTCCATCTGCTCTCTTGACCACCTCGTTCGTTAATAAGCAAGAGAAAAAGGGGCGTGGCCTATAGAGAGGGTATTTAAGGCAGGGTGATTCGGTCAGTTTATCCAGCTGAATATATATTTTTTGGAGGAGAAGAAGAAGACGATGACTATTTTTTCGATCAAGGTATGTAGTTTTTGAGGCCAAACATTTTTTGTAACCTTAATTTTGTCTGCAGAATGAAGATGCTCAAAGTACGTCATCATTCGTGATGGTTGAAGACGATCAGAAATCCAAGCAAGTAATGGAATTGAGAACAGAGGTTAGTTAATATTTATGAACTTTTTGAAACAGTAAAAATTTTCAGGAGGAACAAAGGCCTAGCTCTTCACTAAGCTCGAGTTCGAGCTCTTCTTTGAGCTTGGAGAAAAAATTGGTGGAGGAAGAGAAAGAAGAGGAAAAAGAAGAGAAGATTGAAAAAGAAGAGGAAAAAGAAGAAGAGAATGAAAAAGAGAATGAAAAAGAAGAGGAGAAAGAAGAGAAAAAGGAAGAAAAAGAAGAAGAGAAAGAAAAAGAGAAAGAAGAAGAAGAGGAGAAAGAAAAAGAAGAGGAAAAACAAGAAGAAGAAAAACTAGAAGCCGAGAAAGAAACTTTGGTAAGTGCTGAAAAAAACCATGCCCTAAAACTGCAAAATAGGCGTGGCTTAATTTTTCTTTTAAAAAACTGTGCTTCGGATTGTAAAATAGGCGTGACCTATAATTCCAATTCTGAAAAAAAACCATGCCTCAAAACTGCAAAATGGGCGTGGCCTAGTTTTTCATTTTAAAAAATTGTGCCCGACTTGCAAAATAGGCGTGACCTAATATAAATACAGCGAAAACTGTGCCCTACTCGAAAAATGGGCGTGACCTGATTCTAAATTCCAAAAAAAACCATGCCTCAAAACTGCAAAATAGGCGTGACCTGAAATTGAACACAGTGGAAACTGTGCTCGACTTGCGAAGTGGGCGTGGCCTGATTTCAAATTACTTGTAAATTGTGCCTTCAACAGCAAAAAAAACATCTCTAACATAAGAAATTGAAAACTGTGCTCCCAGATTGCAGAATTAGCCCCGCCCACTTTTCCTGTTTTTCAAATAAATTGTTTCCAGATAGAAACAGTCCGCCCGATGATGATAATCAACGAACTGCCGGCAGAAATCCGTATAACTCTTGAAAATGTGCCAATAGTTAGAGAACAACAGACGCAGACACGTCGAACAACTCTCAGAAAACGAGTTCAAGAATTCAAGTCGAATTTGACGGAACGGGTTTCATCGACAAAATCGAAACTTGCAAAATGGTCGAAAGGGAATCGACTGAGTATCTTTGAGATTGTTCTGATTTTGAGTGCATTTTTGATAGCTCTCTTTTTTGGAAGCATCTTCCTGGTGCCATTTTGCGCGTTGATACCTTTGCGCAGAATTCGGAGAAGGTTGAGAAAACGAAGAGCCGAAGAAGATTCTGAGAGGGATATGATCGGGCTTGAAAACTATCGAAAAAAGTATTGTGGTCGAAAACATTGAGAACTTTTGATATACATGTAATACATAAATATTTTTTGAAACAGGGAATTTTTTGCAGAAAAAGTTTGCCCGGGAAATGTTTGCAATGAGTTAACTTTTTTTTAGGGAAATATCGATTTTCTGGCCTGAAAGATGTTGGACCTAAAAACTTAGGCCTAAATTTTGTGCTCAAAACTATGAAAATATCCAAATGTTATGGTTTTCTGAGTTCTGAAGACAAAGTTTTGACACGAAAAACATTTTTTTTTTCAAAATGTTTTTGTTAGGAGAAACATGTTATGCGATAACGTGTCGCTAAAGAAATGTTGAAATATGTAAAAGTTTTGAAACAGTAAAAATTTGAAAAACTTTTTTTGGTGTGGAAATATTTTAGTTGAACCTTGAGAAACTGAATTTTTTTCAAAATTGGTTTTTTTGCGCGCTGACAAAATAAGCGGAGTGTCGTAAGAACCGAAAACTTTCATTTTTTTTTAGAAAAATATCGACGCCGTTGCGTGTATGCTCTCAACGTGCCGCTGGACAAATTTTAGTGTATGTAGAAGTTTTGAAACAGTGAAAATTTGAAAAAAAAATTCAAAAATTTCCAAAAACAATGTATATTTTTTGCGCGCAAACAAAAAAAGCGAGTGTCGTAGGAACCAAAAGCTTCACTTTTTTTTTATTTCAGCAGCCATCGCGTCTAGAACGTTTCACTAGAGAAGTATGAGTTTATGTAGAAGTTTTCAAACAGTAAAATTTTTGAAAAAATAAATTCGAGAATTTTGGTTTCGAAATATATTTTTTTCTTTTTGAAAATCATCAAAAATCAATATTTTCGAATGAATTTTTTTTTTCAAAAATTATATTTTTCAGCTTGTAAACAGCGGAGTGTCGTAAAAACTTAGAGAATTGTTGAGATATATAGAAACTTTGAAACAGTAAAAATTCTCAAAAAATCGAAACTTTATTTTCTAACATATTTTAGGAATTTATACCCTCCTTTAATGTTAGTGTACGGTTTGGCTGTGTAAAATGCACTGCCTTGATTGTCATCATAGAATTTGATGTTGAGCAAACCATCTTCAGAAAAAGTCGACTTGAACTCGGAGAAGAGCGAAGATTTTTGGAATTGGGCAAGGTATTCATCTGAAAACTTTGAAACAGTAAATTTTTGACAAAAAAATCATAGAAAATTTTGCAATTTTCTCAATTTTTTGTGAAAATACAAAACCACTCACCTCTGCTCAATGTTCGACCACCAATTTGAGCACTAAACGCATCATCAAAAATGCTCACATCATGAGATTCGATGTGATCTAAAAGCGAGCTCAAAAATTGAGTTGTCGCTTGCTCTGGTGTCAAATCTGATGCAATTTTGACAACGAACACGGAGAAAAATATGATCAGAATATTTTTCATGTTTTTTTTTTTGAATATGATTCTTGACTAGAGCTTTTATACCAACAAATTGAATCGATAATCGAATTATCATTTTTCTTGTTGAAAAAATAATATTTTCCACGTCATCAGATTTTTCGAGATAGTTAGAGGTGTTAGAGAAATAGACAATTTGGAAATTTTGCACAAAATTCAAAAATTCGCCACATTTAGTTAGTTTTTGATAAACACAAAATTTGGATTCAATAATTGTCTGGAAAGCGAAAAAAAAATTAAAAAATTATTTTTGAAAATTTTTTCCTGTTTCAAAAATACTACATCAACCTTCATTGTTTCAAATTTACACTTCGCCTAATTTTCTACAAGAAAAACATTTATAAAATTTCACGTTAAAAAAAATATATTTTTCCAAAAATTAAGTTTTCTGGGTCAAAATTTTGTGCTCGGAATCTTGAAAACACAAAAATTGGAAAGTTGAAAAATTCCCTGTTTATGTAAATTTTGAAACTTTTTATTTTGGTGTTGTACAGTCGCTCCGAAAAAAATTATTTTAACACCAAAATTCACTATTTCAAAAATTCTACATTTTCCAATTTTTTCTAGTGGCGCGTTATTTCCAAAAGTTTTTTTCAAAAAATTATTTCTAAATTTCACGTGAAAAAAAAAATTTTTTAAAAATCAAGTTTTCTGGGTAAATTTTTTGTTTGAAATTTTGAAAAAATTTCCTGTTTCAAACGTTGCACAAAATTCAAAAATACCTCTCAAATTTGATTCGGCTATGGAAATTTCCATGAAAAATTTCCTGTTTCGAACTTAGCATAATTTTTGTAACTTTTTCGTCCATTTTGGTACTAGGACTTTGATAAGAAGAGAATTTTGAAATCAAAAAAAAATATTCGAAAACTTTGAAATATTTACTGAAAAAATTCTTCGGACACAATTGTTTTCGATTTTTTTCCAACAAAAAAAAAGAAAAAATCAAGTTTTTTTGGGAAAAAAATTTTGTACTCGAATTTCTGAAAAATTTCCTGTTTCAAACTTGACATAAAACTCAAAATTTTTTGCCAGCTTTGATGCTTAACCTCTATAAATCAAAACCCCATAAGAACAATTTATTGTTTCAAACAACAACAACAATTCGATAAAGTTTGTAACCTCCTTCAATGTTTTCGTCCGATTTGGCCAAGGTGTACGAATCGAGTACACTTCCATTATAGAACTTCATCTCGAGAAGTCCATCCTTGTTGAAACTGTCAACATGTTTAGGATAGTCTTTCTGAGGTCTAGCGTTCTGCGAATTTGGGCCGAAGGTTTGGGCGATAAATTCAGCTGAAAAACAAAAAAAGGGTTACTGTACTTTCATACTTCTATTGTTTTTGAGAAAAAAATTTGAGATTCCAGATTTTCTGGCTCCGCCGCGGTGAGAATAGGACCCAAAATTAGAATTTTTCAAAACTTTTATATATTTTTTTGGTTTTTTTTCTCAAAACTTTACTGTTTCAAAAATTTTTCAAATACCAACTGTTTTTGAAACAACTGCTTAGTGTTGCGTTTTCCCGATTTACCCAAAAGTTTTCGGAAAACTTTCAGAAAAAGTTTCGGAAAAAAGTTCCACCTGAAAATTGATGATTTACCTCTGCTGACTTTCTTTCCCGACTTGTACTCCACATAAAAATCTTTGTCGACAATTTTCGAATCTTTGCCGTTGACATGTTTGATGAAAGATTTGATGAATTGATCAGCAGCATGTTCGGGGTTCAAATAAGCGACGGAAATTGCAAAAATCACGGAGAAGAGCACAAGAAATTTGTTCATTTTTCCGATTTTTGTGTGATTCAATCTCACATTTTATAGCGTCAATCGAATTATCATATTCCCGTCGTAAAAACCAGGAAATTATGAGAATCGAAACAACATTTTCAGGGCTTGTGATGTAGTGAGAGACGCAGAGAAAATCTCTCTTTCTCTGGCGCTCTCTCGATCGCACATTTTTCGAGATCAGAAACAAAACTTGCTTGAAAAATAAAGTTTGAAAAAGTTTAATACAATAGGTATCATTAGAGCGCATTTGCTCTCTAAAAATTTTGTTTGGAATACAAAATAATTTTTTTTCAAAATTTTACTGTTTCAAAAAATTTCTATAGTTCTGTCTCATTAACTTTTCTCTGAATTTCTCATTTTCAAGTTATATTTGTTCGGTTTAGAGAAGTTTTTTGTTTTTTCTTGCTGTTTTGTGGGTGTGCCCTGAACCGAGGAAATATCATTTAAAAATGAGAGACTCAGAGGTCATGAAAAATTTTCATATTCTGGTGAATAAAAAAGCGCAAAAAATAATTATCATTAGAGCGTATTTGCTCTCTAAAATATTTTTTAAACAGAAAATGTGTTTCTCAAAAATTTACTGTTTCAAAATATTTATATCATTCACGAAATTGAAAAAGAATAATTCTACGTTTTTTTCAAAAAGAGAATGAAAAAAAATTGCATAGGTGAAGATTCGAACCCTCGACCTCCAACCCTATAAACCAGCGCCTAACCTGCTGCACTGCCATGCCACATTTCATCGTGGGGAAAATTTTTCAAAATAAACCCATTTATTCAATCCCAAAATACACAATTAAAATCGCCAATACCTCGGCACAAACTCTTTGTAAAGTGATCGATTTCGTGGTGGAGGAATCGACGATCGATGACGTCGCCACAATCTGCGATTCGCTTCCGCTTCCTGAAGTCGTTTTCGAAATCGAAAATAGATCCAACATAGGAGAACAAAAGCGACAAAAATTGGAACATAATAACATCTGAGTGTGAAGTAGACAGTGATGACGGTGACGAATAGTGCTTCCATAAAATATAGAAAATGAGAGGTCGTGATTTTTCGCTGAAAACAATTTTTTCCCGTCAAAAATAAGCGAAAAATGAGAAAGCTCCGCCCACTCAAACAAGAGAACGCGCGCGCACCCTAACCAGTGAGATGTCGGTACATGAGATAGTATATAAGAAGGTGAAAAGAAGGTGAAATTTTCTCCAAATCAAACTAACCGGACGTTTATTATAAAGCTTATAAATGGGATTGGCAAGTATTTCCAATCTTGTCGCCTCCCTCGTCTTTTTTTCAACTCGTATTCTCACTACCCTTGGCTCTTGGGCTACTGTAGTTGTCTGCGTATCTTCCAACACCTCAATCTCATCGTCATCTAGTTTTTTGTGATCGGGGAGTACTGTACTTTGATCATTTTGTTGGGAAGTTGATGGCTCCTGAAAGTTTGATGGGGATTTTTTTTGGGATTGTGGACTGAAAAATTAGATTTTTTTAGGCCAAAAAAACCACACAATTCTGGCCCGAAAATGTTTGGAAAAAAAATTGGGCCACAATATTTTCACAACAAAATTTTGGGTCTCAATTTTTACCTTTTTTGATAGCAAATTTTCCAGACCAGAATTCTGTGCTGAAAATCGTGAATATCATAATTTTTGACAATTTCGATCCTCTCCAGCACAAAATTCTGGCCCGAATATTTTTCCGAAAAAAATCGGGCCTCAAAACTTTTAGAGAAATCAAAGTTTTTTGGTCAGAATTTTTTGCTGAAAATTTTTGAAAAATGAGTTTCAAAATTTTTCCAAACTCACGCTCATTTTTTCAACAACTTCATCCGTGGTTTCGAAACTAACAACTGATTTTTTGTCATTATCTTCAACGACTTCAAACTCATCCTGCAAAAAATTCCAGAAAAAAAAAATTTGAATCAAGTTTTTGGTGTCAATACCTTCTGCTTCTCAGTTTCATCAACGATTTCGAAACTTGACGCTTTTTCCATTTATTTGAAGATGAGCTGCTAGAAAAATCGATAAATTATGGGGAACAAAACTAGACCACGCCCACTTTTTGTCTACCCGACGAAAAAAGTAAGAAACAAATTCATATCAAAATTGAAAGACTCAGAAAATATATGAGAAAATGTTGAAACAGTGATTTTTTGAAAATTCGAGGTTTTAATTTTGGAAAAAAAATTCGGTAAAAAGTTGGAACTTTTGTAGTGATCAGAATAAAAAAAAATCTAACAGCGATACATATAAAAGTTTTGAAACAGTAATTTTTTCAAATTTTTCCCGACTCGAAAAAAAAATGAAAAAAGGGGCAAAAATTTTGAATTTTTTTTCTATTTTCTGCCTAAAAAATCGAGATTTTAAGTTTTCATTTTTGTACAAAAAACAAAACCAAATTTCAACTTCTAAATTTTTGGCGCCAAAATTAGAAATTTAGAAACTTACGATTTTGAAAATAAAAAAAAATCAAAAAATTTCACGTCAAAAATGATTTTAAAATTCTGACGCAAAATTTAAAAATTTGAATTTTCAAAAATTGAAAATTATCATTTCAAATTTTGGCGCGAAACTTTCAAAAATTGAATTTTCGAAATTTGGAGTTTCAAGAAAATAATTTTTGGAAACCAGTGACTTCAAAATTTGGCGCTAAAATCAAAAAAATTGACCTTCCAAAAAAAAAATGGAATTTTCGAAACTTGGAATTTTGAGAAAAAAATTTAAGTTTTGCCGCGAAAATTTGAATTTTCAAAAAATTCGATCTAATCATTTTTGACACGTTTTTCGGTGAAAATTTCATAAAAAAACTCCCATTCAAAAATAGTTCGAAAAACAGAAAAAGCATCATCATCATCAGCGTTCTCATCCACAACAACAACTTTGTTTCTCTCTTCATCTCTAATCCTCTCATTTCTCCTCTATCTCTCGTCGTTTTTGCTGGCAGCAAAAAATGGGCGGAGCGTATGCATCGATGTTTACTAGTGTCCATCTCTTTTTCTCGCTTTGACCGCACACACTCTCGCGCACTACTATTTTTGGGTGTTATTATTTATTAGCTTTTCCTTTTGAGAGAGAGAGGAAAACTTTTTTTTTTGCGAAGAAGAAGAAGAAAAACAATGTCGAAGGTAAGTATTTTCGAAAAATTTCGAAATTCCAAAATTTTTTACAGGAAGAAGTTACGAGTGTGAGCTCTTTTGAGCTCATCGAAAATGAGGACACCAAATCAATTGCCAGTTTTCAATCTGTGAGAGAAATTGAGAAAGAACATGTGAGTTTTTTTTTCAAAAATTCATGAAACAGTAATTTTTTGGAAAATTTCAACCGATTAAAAAATCAAACTATAGTTCTTTTCATTTAAGAAATTCATGAAACCCTTGAAACAGTAAAAATTTCCAGAAAAATAAAAAAATCCAGTTTTTTTGGTGAGACGCAGACAAGCAGAGAGAACATGAGCCACGTGCTTGGAGAAGAAAGAGAAATAATCCAGAGTGTTCTTTTTTTTTTGAAGAGAAAAAGGGCAGAAAAATTTCAGAAATCGATTTGTACTGAAATTTATGGAAATTTTTTCGAAAAAATTGCCATTTTGCTCCGAAAAATTTCTAGGCCCAAATTTTGTGCTCAAAATCATGAGAACTTCTAATTTTTTTCGTTTTCAGAGTTTTGAGAACGAAAGTTGGAGCCAGAAACAAGTTCCAAAAAAAAAAAAAAAAAATGATTTTTTGACCCGAAAAAAGTTTAAGCAAAAAACTCTCCAATTTTTCCTAAAAAGTTTCTAGACCCAAATTTTGTGCTCAAAATCATTGAAATAGTCAAAATTTATGAGGCTCAAAGTTTCGAGCACAAAATTTTCATCGAGAAAATTAATTTTCCAAAAAAATTATTTTTTGACCAGAAAAATTCTGTGTCAAAAAATTCTCCAATTTTCTCCTGAAAAATTTATAGGCCCAAATTTTGTGCTCTAAATCATGAAAATTTGAATTTTCCACGTTTTTCAGAGTTTCGAGCACAAAATTTTGACCTAGAAAAAACTTTGCAAAAAATTACTGTTTCAAATTTCAAATATAATTTTTAATTTTAATGAAAAGGTCAATTTCACTTGTCGAATTGAAATACACACAAAATTCAACAAAAAATCGATCACTTCTTTGTTTTGGAAATTCATCTTGTTATTGTTGGGTCGCATTTCATTTCGAAATTTGATATTTTTTTATTTTTTCCAGAATTTTGCGGTGAAACCAGTGGAACATCCTGCAACAAGTGAAGTGAAAAATGAGGAAAATGAGGAGAAAAAGGCGTTGATTGAGGAGAAAAATGTGGAAACTGTTGAGCAAGTTGAGGACAAAAATGAGGTTGGTTTGAGAAAAAATCCCTGTTTCAAAAATTAATCATAAATATGAGAAACTTGTTTACAAAGTTGATGTTTACGCTGTAATACATTCAAAATGTTTACTGTTTCAAAAATTAATGATAAGTTAACTTTTGTCCATTTTTAAAGTTCTTGGCGATTTCAGAGTTGGAGAAAAAAACCGAAAAATATTTCATATTTTTTAGCGTCAAAAAATTTCCACGTCAAACATTTTTTTTTCAAACAAAATTTTTCAGTATTTTCGTAACTTTTCTGAGCCGAAAAAAATTCCTGTTTCAAAAAAAAACATAAAATAATCTTTGTCTACTTCTAAGTTCATAATTTTAAAAAAACCTTCTGGGTCGAAAATTGGAAAATTTTCAAAGTTTTTAGGATTTTGAGCAAAAAGTTTTGGTCTAGAAGTTACTGGCCACATTTTTTTATTCAAAAAAATCCATTTTTTTGAAAAATAGGTTTTTCGGGTCAAAATTTTGTGCTCGAAACTCTGAAAATAATGAAATTTGAAAAATTTTCATGATTTTGAGCACAGAATTTTGTTTTTGAAATATTTCCTGGCAAAAACCCATCTCGAACACCACAGTTCAAAACCATTTTTTTTGTAAACAAAATTTGAAACAGTAAAATTTCAATTTTTTTTGAAAAAAAAATGTTTTTGGGTCAAAATTTTGTCCTAAAAACTTTTGTAACCAATGAAATTTTCAGATTTTTACGATTTTGAGCACAAAATTTCAGGAAATTACTTTTTCCACAAAATCTGAAACAGTAAAAATTTCATTAAAAAAAATGTTTTTCGGGTCAAAATTTTGTGCTCGAAAAAACCGACAAGTTTGAAAAAGTGAAAATTTCATTTTTTTTTCAGCAGGAAACCGAACCAGCTCAAAAATCGACAGAAAAACAAGTTCAAACAGTGAAATCGGAAAACACCAGAATAATAGTCGAAGAAGTGGCCATGGCAAGTTCATTTTGTTAAAAACTTTGAAAAATTGGTATTTTTAGACTTCTCAAGAACTACTTAAACCATGGAGTGTGATTCGGGAGGACTTCAGAAAAGGATTTTCGGATTTGCGGGAGAGTGGAAGGGAGTTATGTGTCACTGCGGAGAAAAAACTAACGGTGAGTTAATACGGAAAAAGTGAAACAGGAAAAATTTGAAAATTGTCAAAAACCAAGAAATCCGAAATTTCCCTCTTCAATAAACTTTTCAATTTTTCATGGGTACTGTAGTTTTCAGACCGGCCTGGGATTTCTGTAAAAACACAAAATTATTGCTTCCTACCTTGAAAAACTCCAATTTTCTGGAAAAAAAATCCTCGAAATCTTGAGTAAAAAAGTTTAATGATTTTTTGGGTACTGTTGTTTTCAGACCGGCCCGGGTTTTTTTTTTCTGAAAATTCAGATTTCTCAAAAAAATCTCCTTTTCGGATTTAAAAATTCAGATTTTTTTATCGATCAAATTTTGAATTTTTTGGTTACTGTACTTTTCGGACCGACCCGAGATTTTCGAAATTTTGAAATCCAAATTTTTTTAATAAATAAAAAACTCAACTACGCCGCATGTATATAAGAAATTTGAAACAGTAATTTTTTCAAAATTTAAAAAATTCAAATTTTTTGGAGAAAAAAATCTGGGTCAAAATTTCGCGCTCAAAACTCTGAAAATCCAACATTTTCGAGTTTTTTATGGATTTTGAGCACAAAATTTGGGTCTAGAAGTTTTTGTGGAAAAATGGGAGGATTCAAAAATTTTCGGGCCACAAAACTTGTTTTGAAAAAAAAATCTGGGTCAAAATTTCGCGCTCAAAACTCTGAAAATCCAACATTTTCGAGTTTTTTATGGATTTTGAGCACAAAATTCGGGTTCAGAAAAAATTATGACCCAATTTTTTTTGGGTCACGTAGTTTTTCGAACCAAAAATAAAACAATTTTTTTAAGAAGTCAGAAAAATTATCTAGGTCAAAATTTTCACCAAAAATTTTTTTCCAGACCTACATGACACACGATGATCGTATACTGTACCTGTTCGAGTTTCTCTTCATCACTTCCTGCATCATTTTCTGGCTAGTTCAATGTCAATACGCTTTCTATGCGATTGTTTTTGTGTTTTTGTGTTTCATTTATTTGAAATTACGAAAATCGGTTCAGAAACGAGAAGAGAGGTCCGTGCAAGCGGCACAACTTCGAATGAACCAATGAACCATTTTTTTGTGTTGAATAATATTATTTTTGAGGTTTGGAACAGGAATTCGTTGCTATTGTCAATCCAGTCAGATCATCCAACAGAAAAAGTGATCTACCACAAAAATGCGATGAAAAAACATGTCAAAATGAGAGATTCAGACGGTAGATCAATTTCTCTTTGAATGATCTGGCTGGATTGACAACAATGATAACCCATTATTTTGACAAAGTTTCAACAACAGACATAGAGTTTTTGAAACAGTAAATTTTTGAAAAAAAACTTGATTTTTTTTTTCAAAATTTGATTTTGGCAGTTTCTCAAAACATTTCTACACAGGAAATTTATGAACTAACTTGAAAATTTAGTGATGTTTTTTATTAATTTTTCTTCAAAAATTTTTCCGGAAATCTAGAATTTTTTGAAACTGTGATATTTTGTAAACTTTCAAAAAAAACTTCAACTAATCACTTTCCAGTTTTAGCTTTGTGACTTATAAAAATATTTTGAAACAGGAAATTTTTGAAAAATGTTTGGTTTTTCTTTTTTTCTTTCCAAAATGTCTGCGTCTCTTCTCACGTCCCCTCTCTCTCTCATCTCTTTTGTGTATTTTTATGGCCCAAAAAAACTATATTTCCAAAAATTTTTCAAAAAATAAAAACAGGTTGATTAGATTTGACAGAACACATAAAGCTAATGAAAAAAATCTGAACATTTTCATAAAACTAATGGATATTTTTTCCAAAAAAATTTTTTTTTGTATTTTTCCCCCAAACTCATTCATTCATATTCACTAGAATTAATTAGGCCTTTTGGTCGCTTATTATTTTTTCTTCTTATTCACACAAGAAGAGCCGGCTCAGCCGGTGCCAGCTGTCAAAAGGAGACCTCTCGAACATCAGCTGTTCCTCACACAAGAAAAATGAGAACACGCGCAAAAATTGCAAAATTTGGGTTGGGATGAGGAAATTGAGAAAAAAATTGGGGCTCAATTTTTGACCCAAAAAATTTCAGAGAAAAAAATTAGAATTTTTAGGCTCGGATTTTTCAGGCCGGCCCGGATTTTTCTCGTTTTTAGGTCTTGATTTTTAGGCCCAAATTTCTGAACATTTTTTGGGGTTGGGCTTGTTTTTTTTTTAATTGAGAAAAGAATTTCAGAAAAAAAATTTACAATTTTTTTTGGCTCAGATTTTTCAGACCGGCCCGAATTTTTTTTCCCGAAAATTTTAAACATTTCCCGGGTCTTAAACTTTTTGAAAAATCTTAAGAAAAAAAATTTACATTTTTTTAGGCTCAGATTTTTCAGACCGGCCCGAATTTTTTTTCCCGAAAATTTTAAACATTTCCCGGGTCTTAAACTTTTTGAAAAATCTTAAGAAAAAAAATTTCAGAATTTTTAGGCTCAGATTTTTCAGACCGGCCCGGAATTTTCCGGATTTTTTTGACCAAAAATGAAGATTTTTTTCCTGACCTCAAAAAAATAATGGTCCTATCTACAGTACCCCTCTTTGTTATCTTAATCCGATCTGACCTCTCTGTCTCTCTCTGTCTCTCTCTCTCACTTTTTCTCAGTTGGACACCTACCTATCAATCGTCCAAAAAATTTCCCGGATTGCGCAATTGACCTCGACCGGGACCGATTTATTCTTCTTTTTGCTATCTCACCAACAGATGCACACAAAGACAATAATTGGCCAGATCATATTTTTTTTCCTTCTTCTCCTATTTTTATTTGGGTGTGAAGAGAGATAAGAGACGATGAGAGAGCGCAGAGAAAACATTTGGGGCTTTTTTTTCGGGACCTGAGAAAAGTATGGATTTTTTTCAAGGTTTTCAAGATTTCTTCCATTTTTTCTTTGACATGGAATGAAAATTTGAAAGTTTTGAAAATCCCGGGTGGGTCTGAAAAAAAACTACAGTATTCCTCTGAAAAATTTTATCGGGGTCCAGCAAAAATTAGAAAATTAGAAAAAAAAACTCCCGGGCGGACTGAAAACTACAGTACCCTTTTCATCATTTTTCGAAGTCCAAAAAATTTCGAAAAATTCAACCAAAAAATCCCGGGCCGGTCTGAAAACTACAGTACTCCTTTAAAATCATTTTTTTCAGGGCTCTAGAAAATTTTTGAAAATTTCCAAAAATCCGCTTCAAGGCTCCAAAAAAGTTCGAAATTTCAGAAAATCCCGGGCCGGTCGGAAAACTACAGTACCCTTTTTCTCAATTTTTCTGAACTCAAAAACATTTTCGAAAATTTCAGAAAATCCCGGGCGTACTCCTTCGAATTCATTTTTTCAGGGTTCCAAAATAAATAAAATTAAAACTTCAAAAAATCCCAGACCGGTCTGAAAACTACAGTACTCCTTTGAATTCATGTTTGCAGGCTATAGAAAATTTTTAGGAAATTTCAAAAAATCCCGGGTCGGTCTGAAAACTACAGTACTCCTCTGAAAATTTTATCCGGGCTCCAAAAAATCGGAAGTTTCAAAAAAACTCCCGGCCGGTCTGAAAACTACAGTACCATTTCTGTCATTTTTTTCACTTTCTTTGTTCCAAAAATGTTTTTTGCTCGTTTCTGTTGACCGGAAAAAATTGTATACACTTGACCTCTCTCTCTCTCTTTCTCTATCTCTCTCTATCTCTCCTCCTCCCCCTAAGCTCCGCCCACTTATCTGTCCACCAAGCATCTGGCAAATACCAGTCACCATTCCATTCTGAATATATTTGCCAGAAAAGTCGAAGACGAAAAATGTTTGCCTCCTCAAAAAGTGACAACGACTCGGGAAGCGAATTCGAGCTCATCGACGGAGTTTTGAGCCGTGTCGCCAGTTTGAGAAGTTTCAACGAAGAATTGAATAAGGAGGAGGTTATGATGGCCGAGGAGCAGAAAATGTTGGTCGAACCGGAGAAAAAAGAGGAGAAGCCGAAGACGATTAAGAAGGTTGAAGAGGTGAAGCGCGTGGAGATTGTCGCCAAAAAAGAGACGGTTAGTTTGGGGCGACATTTTTGAATAGATAATGTGGAAAAATAGAGAAGCCTGACTTGTGAGCGATTTTGGTTTCAAAAAAATCATTTTACACAGATTTTGAAACAGTAATTTTTTCAATTTTCAAAATTTCTCAAAATTCAAAAAAAATGAAAAAAAGTAATTTTCTGAATTAATCTGTTACTGTTATCAATTGAATTTTCAGAATTCGTAAAACTTTTGAAACAGTAAAATTTTCAGTAATTTTTCGATTTTCAAAAAATTCTCAAAAAAAAATCATTTTACTCAGATTTTGAAACAGTAAATTTTTCAAATTTTTCTGAAATCAAAAAATTTTGAAACTTTTTTAGAATTTCCTAAATTTTATAGATTAATCTTCTCAAAACTTTTCCAAATTTGAAGAAATTTTGAAACAGGAAAATTTTCAAAAACAAAAAAAAATTCAGATCCTCGAGATCGTCCCACAACCAGGAACATCATACCAACTCCAAAAACCGGCGCCACAAAAAATCGTCGAAAAAGTCGTCGTCCAACCACCACCGCAACAGCCACCACAACCACGACCAGTCGCGCCGAAAAAAGCGGTAACTCATCAACCACAACCACGTCCAGCCGAGGTGAAGCGAGTTGCGACACCCGCGACTATTGCGACGCCGGCGACGAGCGCGCCGCGACGCCACGTTTCGTCGCGAACACCGATGCGACGCATCGATTGCGCTGGTTGCGTCATTTTGATTCCGGATAGTGAGCAAGCAGATAAAGAACTGTTCCGAACTTATGTTTGTTTTTTGATGCCTCTGATTACTCTGTTTTTCATACTCTATGTTTATATCCCGTTCTTTGCCTTTGACAAAAGGGGCTAGGTATTATATTTTTCGAAAAAAAAACCAAAAAAAAATTCTTATATTATGTTATTATTATTTAATTCAAGTTAATCAATAAATAAATATTTATTCTGAAACAGTGATTTTTTGGTTTTTTTTTGTGGTGAAAAAATTTCAGATTTTTCAGAAATTCTTCTGGACAAACTGAGGAAATCTAAATTTTTAAAATAATTAAAAAAAAACGTGACCTTGCAGAGTAAATAAATTTTCAAAAAAAAAATTGAAAAATTTTCGGGTCTGATCCCATGTAAAAAATTTGGATTTCGTCAGATTTTCTCGGAAGGTCTTAAAAATCAGACCAGAAACTAATTTTATCAGGTCTAGTCCAATTTTTTTTGTATTTTTTTGAATTATTAAACTTGAGAAGTTTTTGAAACAGTAATTTTTCAGTTTTGAAGTTACTCCGTTCATAATAATATATGGCAACGAATGAAGTGATTCCAAAAATGATATTTGTAGAGTTTTTGAAACAGTAATTTTTTCCAAAAAAAAATTAAACCTTTTTTTGTAAATTTTTTTTGTTTAAATTTTCCAGAGGTATTTAGAACAATTCAAAAAATTTGACTTTTTTTCAAATTTCTAGTTCGTAAGATTTTTTATAAACAGATAAGACAAAAATTACTAATATCTGTAAAATTTTTGAAACAGTAATTTTTTCCAAAAAAATTTAACATTTTCAAAATTTTCGAATAAATTTTTGAGATTTTTCGAGAGTCAGAGCAACGATATTTTTCAAGTTTCAGGGTTCACAAGGTGTGCTTATTCAATTGAAATTGTTAAAGTAAAAATAACTAAAATTTGTAGAAATTTTGAAACAGTATTTAAAAAAAAAAAAAAAAAAATATTTTGTCAGTTTCGGAAACTTTTCAGTTATTTTCAACTTTGAAAAAAAAATCCGTGGCCGAATTTTTTATTAGAAAAACTAGGCCACATTCACGGCAAATACTTGTCAATGCATCGTTGATCAAAAGTGTTTAGAATCAAGTAGGTGGTGACGCCGTATTTCTCAATGCCAGCACGCAACGTGATAAACTTCGACGCAATGTGTCCTCTCTCAAAATAGCTGCGAAATCGTAACGCATCATCGGGATGCTGTCTTCGGCCGCCCGCCACTTTCACCATCACCTGGCAGATGGTGATGTTGTTCTTTGCGAAGAACTGTCCTTCGTTGATGAACCGATCGTAGGGAAAGTCGTAGCGTTGATTGACCCACATCATATCGAGCAACAGTTCGGGCTTCTTGCCTTTCAGGTCGAGGAAATATTTCTTGTGATTTCTCACATATCGGCCAATTTTGTGCACTGTTAGATTGCCGACTCGTTTGCGCAACAACTCATCGGCTTTGGTCGGTTCTCCAACTTTGACAAGGAGGTTTGAATCGTCTTTCTGAAAAATTTGAATGTTTTGCTATCTCGGCAATCTCTGTCTCTCTCTGTCTCTCTCTCTCTCTCTCTCTCTCTCTCTCGAAACTTTTATTTTTTCAAAAATTCACTGTTTCAAGAAAAGTAGAAGATTAATTTCAAAAATGAATTAGTCAATGTGTTTTATCTCTTCCCAGACTTGAAAAAAGTAAAATTTCGAGTTTTCAAAAATTATATTTTCCCGCCAAAACTTTAACGCTTTCAATATTCAACAATAAATCAGACTGTTCGAAAAAATTTTATTTTTTCAAAAATTCACTGTTTCAAGAAACAGGTAAAGTTATTTGCCAAATGTTGGTAAGATGCTTAGACTTGAAAAATCACAGTTTTCAGTTCGTAAAATTTCGATATTTCAAGAATTCTGACGAGATTCGATGATTATCATTAGAGCAATTTTGCCCACTCTAAATTCATGGTTTTTGAGAATTCTTCCGAGAGGTCATTCAAACGTGTGACCGACATCTCACAGGAAGCGAGGTGCTATACTTTGTGTGTGGTTTGTTTTTTTTTCCTCACAGTTTTTTTTTTTTGATTAATTTTTTTCCTCAAAAATCGAGCCCAGCCTGTATTTCGAAACTGGGTCGAACGCGAAAATTTTTTCGCAGGAAAAAATCAGACCTGTTCAGTTTTTTTTCGAGATTTTTTCTGGGCTGAAAAAACCAGGCCCGATTTTCAAGCCAAAAAAAAAATAAGCCCCGCCCACTTTTTTCTCTACCTCTCTCTCTCTCTGTCTCTTTCTCTCTCTCTCTCTCAAGATTGAAAAAAAAATCCAGAAAAAAACGAACACAATTCGGCAGCGCCGCCCAAAACGTCAACTCTCCTCCATTATAACTGAACGGTTGAATGGGAATGTGTTGAAGGTTTCGCTCCTGATCACAAACATACAGCGTAGTCGGAAAGTTGACCAGCAGAGCCTTATCATCACCCCAAAATCTCAACAAAATATGCTCGGAACATTCGCGATATTCGACACGTAGCGCTTCGGCTTTGGCTTTGGTTGTGCGGTTCTGTGACGCGCTACATTGCGGATTTGCGGCGTAGTTGTAGTTTGTCAGATTGACTGTCTGCAAGGGAGGGGTTAAAATTTTTGCGAAAAAAAATTTTGACCAAAATTTTTTTAGCAAACACTGGCACACTGTTGTTGGCCCCGCCCCTTTCTCGCAATTTGTCAAGTTCAGAGAGACGCAGAGAAAAATACAAAAAAAAAGAAAACATATTTGCGAACAAAAGGGGAGTTTCCCGTTAGGGGCGTGGTCGCAACTGCCGCACACTTTTGTTTTTTTCTCTATTTTTCAAGGAATTTCAATCTAAAAGGGTAGTTTGAAGAGCTAAAAAGGAGAACATGCAAAAAAAAGTTGTTTCGTTCTTATTGATTTCGACACGCTGAGCAAGATCCCGTTTTCAGAATCTGCGAAACTCCTCTGCGAAGCTCAAAAAATGGCTCCGAAGTTTGTCTCATTTTTCTCCTTCAAATTTGAAATTTCATGAAAATGGAAGTACTCTGGGATTTTTTCATACGAGAAGAAACGTTGAAACATTTATTTTCAAGGAAAAAATACTGAAAATACCAGAAAATTCAGCTTCAAAAACTACTGTTAAGTTTGACCTACATTTTTATGAGTGTTCACGTTTTTATTCAATTTTTGGAATTTTCAGAAAATCGATATTACCAGTTTGTTCAGAAAAATGGATAACACCAAGTTGACCTATTTAGGTTTATATGAAGATTTTCAGATCTTGTTTTTACACAAAAATCTCGATATTTCGATTTTGAGAGGAGTTTCGCAAAATCTGACAACGTTCAAAACTTCATAAAATCAATATTTTCGAAATCCAACCCACCAAATAGCTCAAATCAATAAGGCTCGAAATAAAATCGTCGTCAACCGCCAAATCATCACTCCGCATCCGAACACCATTGACAATATATAGAGCCGCACACAAGCACACCAAAACTATCACAATGTAATAGGTATTGAGCCGAGGGTAGGGATACTTTGAATGGCCAAACGGTGAATAGGCTATCGAAGACGACATTTTTGTATGGAAAATAGAAACAATGAAAAGGGCAGAAGTGCGATATCGCAGTGTCAAATCTTGCGCGCAACAAAAAATCGGTCGCTGAAATCTCATCTGCACTTTTTTCCTAACTTTTGTGTTTTGAGTGTTTCAGGACGACATTTTTTTTGGGAACTTAGCCAATGATGTAAAAAAAAGCTACATTCAATACTGAAACCTGAGCGATAAACCATTTTACTCAGCTTTTGAAACAGTAACTTTTTGAATTTTCAAAATTTTTCAAAAATCAAAAAAAATGTTATACTGTAATCAAATGAATTTTCAGAACTCATGAAACTTTTGAAAAAGTGAATTTTTCAAATTTTCGAATAATGTATTATGATTATTTTATTCAAGTTAATCAATAAATAAATATTTATTCTGAAACAGTGATTTTTTGGTTTTTTTGTGGTAAAAAAAATTTCAGAATTTTCAGAAATTCTTCTGGACAAGCTCGGAAAAATCGAGAATAACTAAATTTATATAATATTTTCAAAAAAAAAACGTGACCTCGCAGGGATCGATAAAAATTTTCCAACAAAAATTGTTTGAAAATGTTCGGGTCTGCTCTATGTGAATATTCCAAAAATAGGTCCGAGGCACCAAAAATCAGACCAGAAACTAATTTTATCAGGTCTAGTCCATTTTTTTTTGTTTTTTTTTTGAATTATTGAACTTGAATCAGTCTTAGAAGTTACTCAGATTTTGAAAATTGTGTGCTCTCACGAATAGGGTGATTCCAAAAATTGATATTTGTAGACATTTTCAAACAGTAAAATTTCGATCTCGAGAAAATTGAGGATCCGGGTCCATTTCAGGTAAAAAAAATGTATGTCTTGAAATTTTATTTTCAGAAATTTTGGATCAAGAAAACCTTACGTTCATTGCCAACAAATAAAGAAGTAAATGTTATAGAAGTTTTGAAACAGTAATTTTTTCAAAAAAAAGGTAAACTTTTTTCTAACTTTTTTTTCACATAAATTTTCAATAGTTTTTTCAAGTTTTCAGTTCGCAAGACGTAATTTATATTTAATAGATCAGGTTAAAATAACTAATATTTGTAGCAATTTTGAAACAGTAATTTTTTCAAAAAAAAAAAACTTTTTTTGTGATTTTTTCCTCAAAATATGTACTATCTAAAAACCTTTGTTCTGCCATCATTTACGCCACCAAAAACTTATTATTTGATCACACACACCATGTTGGTTATTTGCATAATTAGTAATTGTGATGTCTGCGTCTCTTCTCTCTCTCTCTCTCTTGTTTGTCGGAAATGGTCCAAGACAAAAGGTCTTCTCTTGTCCCCTTTTCTCGATCGATTCTTTTTATTATTTACACATTTGACCTCGCTTATTAAATATAGACATGTTGATGGAAAAGGGACAAGATTTTGTTTTCCAAAAAAAAATTTTTTTATGAAAAAATTTCCTGTTTCAAGAGTATTTGAAATTACAAAAATAATTAAAAAATCTGTTCTAAAAACCGGAAAACTCACAAAAATCCCCATTTTTTGAAATCTAACATAAATTTCACAAAAAATCAGAAAAAAACTTATTATGAAATATTCAAAAATTTACTGTTTCAACAAACTATCATCAATTTTTCGGAGCATTTTTCATGATTGCATTTTTTGAATTTTTTGATGGCCTGACAAATTTTTGAGAAGCCGAAGAAACATAATGCGAAAATGAGAGATTTAGAGAAAAAGTAAAAAATTCAACATTTTTGAAGTTTTGAAATTCAGGTACCGAAAAATGTAAGAAAAACTATTTTGGGCGTTAAAAAATTGCCGCCAAAAAAAAATAATTCAAAAATTTACTGTTGCAAAACTTTTTGAAAAACGCTTAGTTCCAAGAACTTTTGAGAATTTGCCGTAAGGTCATTCAGCTGTGTGACCGACATCTCACTGGAAGCCAGGCGCTATACTTTGTGTGTGATTTTTAATTTTCGCAAAACAACATTTATTTACAACAAAATATAGTGATTGTCAAACTTTTTCCACGATTCCAAAACTCTCCAGCCAAACATGATGAGAATTGTGAAAAACGCCAAAATGTGATAAGACAAGAAGAGAAGAGCAGATCCGCTCGAGTTCCAGCACAGAAAACAATGAAGCATGATTATGGCGAAAAGTGCGCGGTCGGTAATAGTTCGCCGATAAAAAATGATGACGTCAATAATTGCCAATTCGATTGGGTTCAACAAGAATCGTGCGGCTCGATCGCCTCCCAAAAATCCGATCGCGAAATTTTGCCGATTGTTGAGACAGTTCTGGAAATAGGGAGTACTGTACTTATCTATAAAAAACTATGGGGTTACTGTAGGAAACAACAGGGTTACTGTAAGAAACTACATGGTTACTGTAAGAAACTACAAGGTTACTGTATCTATTAGAAACTGCAGTGTTACTGTACTTTAAGATTTTCTGTTGTTTTGCAAAAACTCTCAAATTTGAGAGAAAAATTGGGTTTCAAAAAAAGTTTTGAGAAAAAAATGGTTTGTAGGAAATTTTTACAGATGAGATTGTAGAAAATCAGGGGCCGAGCCGGGCTTTTTGATTTTTCGGACAGTTGAAAAAAGGCTCGGCCCGAATTTTTATCTCAAGTTTTTCTTTTATTTCAATTTTTTTCGAAAATTTACAGTTTGAATATTTTTACTGTTTCAAAAATTATGTAAATTCTCTATGTTACAAAATGCATCGAAAATAATAATGAGACATTCTGTAAATTAGAAGAGACGCAGAGAAAAACAAAAAATTCCAGTTCGAAAGGTCACGTTTATACTTTCACGTTAATTTTTTTTAGAAAAGGAAAAATTTTCAGGAATTAGGTCACGTCGTCATTTTTTAAAATCAAAAAAAATAAAAATTTCAACTTTTTTCTAATGTAAAATGTTTTCTGACAATCCCAAAAATGTTATAAAAGATGAACCAAACTGAAATAGAAAATAAAAGTTATATATTTTCACTGAAACAGTAAATTTTTTCAAAATCACTTTTATATTTTTTTTTCTACAAAAAACCAACTAACCTGAACCTCATCGATTTGTGGTTGAGAAATACACATCTTCTTCTTCTTCTTCTTCTACTTTTTTTGTTCTGATGATTATAGAAAATATGGGGATGACTAGAAAAAAAAAAGACGCCGCTTTATTTTTGTTTTGCGCGGGAGCATCTTTTTTTTTGGTGACATCTGGGCGGGATCTTGATTTTGTGTTTTTTTTTTGGGTAGACAGATTTATGACCGAGAGATTCCTGCAATAAACTTATCCAAAGGAAGAAATTAGTTTTTTGAATTTTTTGAAACAGTGATTTTTTTCAAAACATTTTTTTTGACAAAAAAAAACGCCTAGAGAGCCTGATTTTTGACAGAAAAAACAAAGAACATTGAAAATTTCGAATTTCAAAATTTACTGTTTCAGAAAATCAATTTATTTTTGGGTTTCGGAATCAGAAACTGTTTTGAAAATGTATTTTTGTGCGATGTTTTGAAACACTGTAAACAAGTTAGATAGTAAAAATTATTTTTATGAATTTTTTGAAACAGTAGTTTTTTTCAAAAATTATTTTTGACAAAAAAAACGCCAAGGTAACCAGATTTTTGACAGAAAAAAAGGAAAGTTGAAAATTTCGAATTTCAAAATTTACTGTTTCAGAAAATCAATTTATTTTTGGGTTTTTCAGGATCAGAATTCCAGAAAGGAAACCTATTGTATTATCAGAAAATTAATTTATTTTAGGTTTTTCAGAATCAGAATTCATGAATTTTTTGAAAAAAAAATCAAGAAATTTTTTTTCTCCAAAAATTCTCAACTTTTTTTCTGAATAGCCAGAATCTGACACAAAAAATCGAAAATTGAGTATTTCAAAAATTACTGTTTCAAAAAATCAATTCATCTTGGTTTTTCTCAGATTACAAATTCCGCACTAGAATTTCAAAAATAGAACTTTTTCAAGAACTTTCTTCATTATCATCATCCTCAATTTTCTGCCGATGAACACTCGAAAAATCCCAAGAAAATTTCAGCAGCAAAAAATTTAAAGGTACACAAATGAAAATTAGACCAATATCCAAAAGTTGCAAAATTATTGCAGTTTCGATCGATCCCGCGCAGTTAACCGAACCACCATTTGTGTCAAAAACTCCAATACCAAGTTGTTTACCTTGAGAAAATTTTTTTGTCGAGTAAAAAAAAGTTAAGTCTCACAGGTATTTGTCTCGCCAGCCCAGGCGAAAAAAAGTTCACCAGAAAAGCAGATGAGATAGACGGCGAGAAATATCATTGAGGACAATTTGGTGATCTGGAAAATTGTTGCAAACATCTGACGGGAAAAGCCACGTGCTATACTTTTTGCCCAAATTTTTTTTAGGGAACAAATTGGACTGGGAAGTTCGAAAATTCTCAATTTTTCTGGAAAAAGTTTGAGTGGGAAATTGTAAAAAAAATTCGAAATTTTTATTTTTTCAAAAATTCACTGTTTCAAGAAAAAGTTATAGTTAATTTCAAAAATGGATTAGTCAATGTGTTTTGTCCCTTCTCAGACTTGAAAAAAAGTAAAATTTTGAGTTTTCAAAAATTATATTTTCCCGCCAAAACTTTAACGCTCTCAATAATAATATTAAAAAATAAATCACACTGTTCGAAAAAAAAAATTTTTTTTTTGAAAATTGTATTTTTTCAAAAATTCACTGTTTCAAGAAACAGGTAAAGTTATTTACCAAAAAGGATTATTGATTAGATAAATAACTCTTGAATAAAATCACAATTTTCAGCACGTAAAACTTAGATTTTTCAAGAATTTTGAAGAAATTCGATGATTATCATTAGAGCACTTTTGCTCTCTCTCTCTCTAAATTTATGGAATTTGAGCATTTTCAAATCGTGTGACCGACATCTGACAGGAAGTATACTTGTTTTGCTCTGTTTCTCTGCGTCTCTCTCTCTCTCTCTCGTGACAAACCTGTAAAACAATGGAATATTTAAAAGTAGAATAAGTTTGAAAAACTAGATCGACAATAATTGATAAAATTTGCAAAATCGATAAAACTTCAACAACCAAAGAGATTGCAAAATGTGTATTGTTCTCATTTTTCAACATTTCCTCCTTCTGCCAACGATGCTGCAAAGACATCAGAAAAAAAATTTTTCATTTATTTTTTTTTAATTTTTACTTACAATCAACAAATACCTGACGATCAAATGCACAACTGCCAATACCATCGAAAAAATTGGCACATTCTGAAAATGTTGAGAATATTTGTCCGGGAGAAGTACACAAAACTGACCTCGATAAATGTCGATTTTTTGTTCGCCGACATTTATGCAATGATATTGCGAATAGTTTGTTGTTGTGGAAAAGGAGATGAGTCATTCGGGCAGAAAAAATGTCGTTTTGTGTGAAATTTGAAAAATTTACTGTTTCAAAAAAGTTATTTGAGAAAGAATTTGGAAGTGCGGTATTATGTCGAACCTTAACTATACCTGAAACTCAATCACGCGATTACTGTAGATTTAAATTTCAGCGATAAATATTTTCAGAACAGGAATTTTTGATTTTTCAGACGCGTAGAAAAAGATTCTGATATTAAAAATTTTTGAAAATTTTTTCTTAACCGAGTAAGGACAACATTATCAATGGAGCGCGTTTCATCGATTGTGAAATATTTGCCACTTTGAATTTTAAAATTTAGTGAAAGTTACAATTTTGAAAATGTTTACTGTTTCAAAGTTCTATGAAAAATCTTTCAAAATTCGAGCACATTGATGATTCTGTTTGCATGAGAATAATTGAAATTTTTACTGTTTCAACATTTTTGAAATTTCAGCAACAAATATTTTCAAAACAAGACGTTCTGATATTTTGAGAGTAACATTTCTAGACTTTTCAGACGCGTAGAATCAGGTTCTGATATTAAAAATTTTTGAAAATCTTTTCTTAACCGAGTAAAGACAACATTATCAATGGAGCGCGTTTCACCGATTTCAAAATTTAGTGAAAGTTGTAATTTTGGAAATTTTTACTGTTTCAAAATTTGTTTAAAATATTTTCGAATTATCATTAATTAATCATATAATGTGGTACGACATAGACAATTCCAAATTTTTGTCAAAAAAATTTGAAATTTTTTACTGTTTCAACATTTTGTAAAATATTTGTGACTTTGAAAAGTTTTGTTGATTTATTGCAATATTTGGAAATATGTGGTATTGTGTTCCAGTTGTCTACTTTATGATTTTTTACCATTTGGTTTTTTACTCATCCGAAAAAATTGAAAATTTTAGAATTTTTTACTGTTTCAAAATATGATCAAAATATTTTGAAAATTCTCGATTTCAATTCCCTAGAGTAATTCAACGAGAAGAGAAGAAAAAAAAAACTCGAAAATTGGAAAAATTTGTGTCATGACGCGTGGGTTTTTTGAAATTTCAAAAACCACGGAAATTCATTTTTTTTTGTGTCAAAAAAATCTGAAATTTTTTACTGTTTCAAAATTTCATGAAATAACTTTGAATCTTCTAGATTTCGATAAAACAGCCTTTTCTATATTTTTCAAAATTTCATATACTCTCGGCAAATACTATTACAGTACTCATCTGAAACACTGGGGGTACTGTAGTTCACTACAAGAAAGTGAGTGTCTCCCTATTTTCCGAAAAGGAGTACTGTAGTTTTTTCAACGAATTTATTGGAGTACTGTAGCTCAAACCACATAACTTTGTTTTGAGAAATTTTGAGATTCCTAATTTTAGGTGTACTGTAGTTCAATACTATTACAGTACTCATCTAAAACAATGGTACTGTAGTTCAATGTTCCTACTGTATTTTTAGAATTGACCAGAGTACTGTAGTTGTTGTTTTTGGCCCCCAAATCTTACCATGGCTTTTGAGGTGTGATGAAAATTTCGGTACAATTTCCAATATATTCCCAGAAGTGCAAACCCTCTCAATCACCCCTAATTATCCCCAACAAGAGAGAAAAAAAATCGATTTGATAAAAGCTCAAAACTTTTTCTCTCATTTTTTTTTGTGCGATGAATAAATAACAAAAGACATAGAGAGAGGAGTAGGTGGAGGAGGAGGAGGAGTGTCTCTATTATCATCTCTTGAATACCTTCATTTTTTGGTTGGCATTTTTTTCTGTCGTCGCCCAAGGCAACATCATCATTAGGAGCGTTTTTTTTTGCATGTTAACTTAACTTTTTTTCGATGGCTGAAAATCTGGAAATTTTGGGGTTTTTCAGATGAACGCAAATTTGACGACTGTTATTCGACGATCCAATTTTTCACGATCGCAAACCACTACCAGTGGCATGGTACCGTTGGAAGGCGAGAAACCGCAAAGGTAATTCCAAAGTGGGCGGAGCTAACTTACAAAATGATGATAACGCGCAAAACCAGGGATTTGTTTGCAACTCGATTTTTTATCCTGTTTTGAACATGTGATTTCAAGAATTTACAGAAAAAACCAAAAAATTAAAAAATTAAAAAGTTTTGCAACCTCCGTGGATCGAACCCGGGACCTGGTTAGCCGAACTTTTCTAAGTCACCTCCTGGAAAAGAGACGCAGAGAAAAAGCCGTTTTTCGGGAAATTTTTTTCTAAAATTTCATAAAATTTTTACTGTTTCAAAAACTATTAGTTTTTGAAAAAAAAATTACCGTCAGTGAGCGCTGCAGAGGTTTTTACAAAATAAAAATAAAATTAAAAAAACTCGTATTCTTGGTGAATTTTTCGAGTATTCTGAATAATTACAACAACAACTCAAAATATTTTTTGTGAAAAAATGTTTTTTTTCATAAAATTTTTACTGTTTCAAAAACTTTATAAATTTTTGAATAAATTTTGAGTGTGATTATCTATCAATAAATTGTTCTTTCACAGAAAAAAAAATGTTTTAGAAAATGTTTCATTTTTTCATAAAATTTTACTGTTTCAAAAACTTTATAAGTTTTTTCAAATATCTACTGATAAAATTGTATTTCACACTTTTTTGTTTCAGAAATTTTGGAAAATTTTTACTGTTTCAAAAACCTTATAACTTATAAGATATTTTTTGTAAATAATGTCAATTTCCCGAAATACTGATTGTGAGAATAAAAAAATTTCTGTATCAAAACTTTCAAAAAACTTTTCTGTTTCAAAAACTTCATAAGTTTTTGAAAAAATATTGGATTTTACTACAGAAAAAATTCTTCAAGAAATTCTGAAAATTATCAAATTTTTTGAAAAAATTTTAATTCCTTTTACAGCTTTAAAACTCTAAAAATAATTTATCACATGAAAATTTCAGATTTTGAAAATTTTCAAATTTTTATCATCAGAGCGCCTTTTCTTCTCTCTAAATTGATGGAATTTGAGAATTTCTCCGAGAGGTCATTAAACCGTGTGACCGACATCTCACGGGAACCAAGCGCTATACTCTGTGTGTGGTTTGTCTGCGTCTCCAATGGAAGAGGACATCTCTCACCTAATAGTTTTCACAATGAAATTATTGTTTCTCTGTGTCTCTCTCGATAATATTCGATCAATATTTCTTCTAGGTCGAACTCGGCGAGTTCAAGTTCTTCGCTCGTCTCGGCCACGAGTATTGGCCCGATGCCAAATGTGATTCGAGTTCAATCGATTGGTAGCTCTGTGGATAGTGGACTACAAATGAACCCGGCCGATGAGAAGGATATTCATAAGGTATTTTGAGGCAAAAATTTTTGGCCAAAAAAAGGCTCAAAAAATGTTCCATCTCAAAAAACCTTTTTCAGATGGCAGAGTTTTTGGAAATTTGCGACGACTACATTTCCATCGACACCACACTTTTGTGCAAACGTCAAGTTCGACATGTTATTGTCAGTTTTTCACTCAAAAAATATTTTTTTTTGAAAAAAAAACCTTTTTTCAGAACGTCTCAAAAGACCCTCTAAAAATCGAGGCGAGAGCATATTGTGAGTGTAATTTGGAAAAAGCTCACATGCCTGAAATTTTGAACATCTCATTGGATCATACCTCAGATGCCATGGTAAGATTTGGGTTGAAAACAATAACTACAGTACTCTCGTCAATTCTCAAAATACAGTAGGAACATTAAACTACAGTACCCCAAAGTTTTAGATGATAAATGTAATCGTATTGAACTACAGTACACCTGAAAAAATGGGTCTCAAAATTTTTCAAAACAAAATTATATGGTTTGAGTGGTCTACAGTAACCCAATAGTTTTGTTGAAAAAACTACAGTACTCCAATTTTCGATATTTTTTTTCAAGCCATCTTGAACTACAGTACTCTAACTTAGGATTTTTTGAAAGTCAAGCTACAGTATCCCGGGTTTCTGTGAATCGAACTACAGTATTCTGTACCCCCACAAAACTACAGTACTCAAATTTCAAAATTTGAACTAAAACTTTTAGAGATTTTTATCAGAATCAAAACTACACTACCCCATTTTCACAATACAGCCACCAAAGTTGACAAAACTACAGTACCTCTGAAAAAAAGATTCATGCTGAAAAATTGATTAAACTATAGTACCCCTATTTTCGATAACTTGGTTCCAAATTTTTTTTGAGTCAAACTACAGTACTCCCAGGAGGTTTTTGCAGGAAATCGTTTCGCACTTTTCCACAATCAACAAATTCATCAGCGAGGCTCGCGAAAAAAAATCGCGAATCATGATCTACAGCCCAAAAATGAGAAAATATTTGGGATGTGTGATAGGAATCGAATACCTGATGACATATTATAATTTACCTGTGAAACGAGCTCTCGATCACTATCAGAAGGTGTATTTGTCGGTTCATGAGTTGTCTGAAAATTGTATGGAGGCGTTGAAATTTTGGAGAGATGTGAGTTGATTTTTTTTCGTGGATGAGGTTTAGGCCACGCCCACAAAACTGTGTTTTTTTTCAAAAGTTCTCCAATTTTTGGAATCAATTTTTTTAGAATCATCGACAAAAAACGGAAAAAAATAATTTTTTATTTTTTCAAAAATTTACTGTTTCAAAACTTCTTGATATTTTTAGTAATGTTATCATATATTTGATCCAAAGCGGGCATTTACTTACCAAAAAAACAGTTTTTTTCTCTGCGTCTCTTCTTAACACCTCACAAAAGGTCGTGACCTAGAAAAACATCTGTCATCTGACAAGAAAAAGAAAAGTTGCTCTAATATTGATTTTTTTAATTTTTTTATTGACAGGGTAACCTGAAAGAGGAAGAAACATATTTTTTCAAAAGTAAAAATATTTCATAAAATTTTGAAACAGGAAAAATTTTCATTTTTGAAAGTGTTTTGAAGTTTTACTCTTTGAAAACAAATTTTGACACTTTTTTTTTCGAAATTTTCCTGTTTCAACTATCTCGAAAAAATACATAAGAATCTTTTTTCTGAAAATTTTCCGTAGGGAAAGAAGTTCGAACATCGTTTTTCAAAAATAAAAGTTTTCACAAATTTTTGAAACAGTGAATTTTTGAAAAAGTTTGGTTAAGTCTACTAATAATATTTCCAGGAGAAAAAATTTAATTTTTGCAAATACTTGAAAATCAATGTGCGCAAACTTTTTTCTGAGGATTTTCCAAATAGATTCGAAACATTATTTTCAAAATTAAAAAAATATTTCAAGACGTTTTGAAACAGTGAAAATTTTCAATTTTTTCACTACTTGAAAATCAGTGTGCGCAAACTTTTTTACTTTATTTTTCGTTCTGAAACAGATTTCAAACATTGTATCATTTTTCCAGGATCCAGAATTATTTCATAAAATTTTGAAACAGTGAAAATTTTCATTTTTCAAAAAGCGAAAATCAATGTGCGCAAACTTTATTTCTGAAAGTTTGACAGTTTCAAAAAAATTTGCTTTTTTTTTTCAAAAATTCCCTGTTTCAACTTTTTCCTAAGTTTAAAGTTGTTCCCAGTATAAAATAGTTCATAAAGTTTTGAAAATATGAAAAGTTTCTAAAAAGTTGAAATTTGAAAACCTGGGATGAGGCCCCAAAAAAACACTAGAAAAAGTATGACTTGTTCCTTTTAAAATTCCGGACCAAAAAAAACATGATTTTTCTCAAAAATTCCCTGTTTCACCTTTCTCTCAAAACACAGAAAAAACCCCGAAACTCCAATCTTTCGCAATTTTTCTCCAGGACCTCGACAAACTTCAAAAACTGCGCAAAGGCTTCGCAGAACGTCGACAAAATAGCGAAGACTCGCGTGTCAGTCTACAGTAAGAAACTAGACTCTAGTCTAGTCTTGTGTTTTGTAGAAGCCGCTTTCAGAATTTTGTGACCTCTAATCTCAAATGCTCGGAGAACGATGAGATTGATGATAGTGAGTAAAATATGTGTGCTATATATGTTAATAAAACATTTTCTTTTTTTTTTTGAGAGAGAGAGTGAGATAGAAAAGTGGGCGGGGCTTAGTTGGCAGCTGCGACACGCACTTTCTGCAGAGGGCAGCATTTTTTCTTGTCCCCTTTTTTTCTGTTTTCTTCTCTGCGCGCTCTCTTTCTCGCACACTGTTTAGTTTTCTTTATTTTTCTTTTTTTTTTTGAAACTTCTGAGAATTTTATTTGCTTTCGTCAAGAATTTTACTGTCTCAAAACTTTTATTAAAAATATTTTTCTTCAAAATATCCCTGTTTCAAGATTTTCATTACCCCAACAAAAAAACTTTGGAACATTGAAAAGTTCTTTCAAGGAAATATTTCAAAATTCTAAAAATGTGAATAATTTCAAATTTTTTTTTCAAAAATTTCCTGTTTCAAATTTTTTATATATAAAACTGAGAAACGCTTCTGAACTATGAATTTGAAATTCAAAAGCTGAGTAAAATTTTGGAACATTTCAATATTGTTCTAAATTCTGAAAATGTGAATAATTTTTTTTTCAAAAATTTCCCGTTTCAAATTGTTCGTAAAACAGAAAAATCTTTGGAACATTGATCTTCGTGTAAGTTCTACAACACAATTTTTCCTCGAAAAATCTTCATTGTTCCTGGACCGAAAAAAAAGCAGCCAAAAATCATCAAAAATTTTCACTCACTTTTTAGAAAATTTAAATTTTTTCAAAATTTAGAAAATGTAATTTTTCACATTGTCTAGACTTTGTGAACGTGGAGGCCTTTTTAAATTGAGTCAATAAATTTTTCAAAAAAAAAAAATGAAAATTCTATTTTTGATTTTTGTGTCAACGCTTCATGTCTTCGCCGAAATCGTGCCAGAAGAGGCAGCTCTTCAACTTCTCGAAAATATTCAAAAAGCAATTTCAACCAAAAACCAGACGGCTTACATGTCCCTAGTCACCCGAAGAAGCTCCCAATTACCCTTCGAAGAATTGATGAAGCTCAAAATCCCAAAAATCCCAGTTCTACCAGTCCTCGAAGTTCAAGACGTCGACATTGATCATTATCCATATATGCTGTTTTTCGGAATTGTTGGGGGTCAAAGAATCGGTTTCAAAGCCAAGTATTCCGTGGACAAACTACGGTACTTGCTAGACGGTCAAAGTGTTCTAGACAGTTTTATCGACCAGGAAAAGTTGGCGAAAAATATCGCGCAAAATCTGATTGAGCGTTTTCTCGTGGCGAAAGATAAGAAAAGTCTGAAAATGTTGGAAGATGTTGTTGCCGACGAGATGATTCTTATCGATTGTCAGGGACGCTGGAATTTGATGAACCGCCAGAAATATTTCGAAGCTATTCACAGAGATGGTCTACACAATTTTGAAGGTTTCAAAATTTCTAAACTTACCTATAACTTTGTTAATGGGACTATGACGTTTATTATTCAAATTGGGGATTCGATCAAAAATGCGATTGATGTTCAACAGATAAATGGGGTGTTTTTGATGGTTTTGGAACAGCGTTTCAAGTGTTGAGGCTTGTTTTTTTCCTAGAAAATGAATTTTTTCAAAAAAAAAAAAAAATTACTCCCACCGGACTCGAACCCTGGTCGTGTGACGGGTAAGTCAGCTTGCCTATAAGAGGAGTTTGCGACTCCCAAGGTCCGGGGTTCGATCCACACAGGGAGCAAAATTATTTTTTTTTAGATTATTGATTTTCTTGACCTCGCACAGAAATTCAGCCAGCCCATAGACCACGCCCCTTTTTATTCGCCTGACTTAGCATAAATGATAGCATCAATTCAAAACATTTCATTACCTTGATAAGATATGTTTGAAACAGTAAAAAATTTTCAAAAAACTTTTTTTTTTCAAAATTCAAACGAAAACCATTCATTTTTTTCTAATCGGCCTTCTTCTTTTTCTTCGGTTTCGCAAGTTCTTTTTTCTTGAAAAACTGCTCCAAATTCGACTCTTTTACTTCGGCCGAAGCTTTTTTCTCCTTTGCTCGTCGAGTGTTTGAACGAACGTCGAAACCCTGAGAAAAATCTTTTTTTTCGCGAAAAAAAAATCCACAAGAGAAATCAAAATTTAGAAAATTTTTCCTGTTTCAAAATTTTTTGAAATACCTCAAAAAATTCTAATTTTTGTTAGTTTCATACTTAACTATGTATTTAGACTACAAAAAAGCAGAGAAATAGCATGTGAAAATGAGAGAATTAGACTGTTGCTCAATAATTGTTGATTGCAAACAATTGACGGGTTAGCTCACTACCACTTTGTGTTCAGTTTTTTACTGTTACAACAGAAGATTCAGGGATTGATGACTATGATAATGTTTAGTTGATAGAATGAGCTTGAAACAGTAAAAATTTTCAAAATTTTTTATCTAGAAAAATCTCGATTTTTTGGAAAACTTTACAGTTTCAATTTGCACAATTCTGTGAAAATTAAAAATTTGAAAATTTTCACTGTTTCAAAAATTCTAGAAATAATTTTCAACTTTTTCCTTCCGATCTTTGGTTGCTGATGTCTGTGAGAAAATTTCCGTGTATTCGTTTAAATTTTCAAATGAAAAAAAAAAAGTTTCTTAAAAATGTTAGACACTATACATCGGTCAAAATCAACGACTTCGAGTATAAACTGAGTTAGAAACAGTAAACATTATCAAAATTTTTAAATCTAGAAAAATCTCGATTTTTTGTAAAACTTTACAGTTTCAATTTGCACAATTTTGTGAAAAACTAAATTTTGAAAATTTTTACTGTGTCAAAAATTCTAGAAATAAATTTCAAAGTTCGAAGAATCGCTGATATTTACATCCAGTACGTGTTATTGAAATATAATGAAAAATTAATAATTTCTAGAAAATTCCAAGGCAAATTTCAAAGATTTTCCTGGTTTTGGTCTCGCCACGACTCGCAAAAATCATTTTTCTCCCATTTTTCTCGCCACAAAATTTCCAAGAAATAAGACAATACCTCCTTCTTCAAAAGCGTCATCCTTCTTCCCATATGTTTCCAACTGCTCTCATCAAACCCCGCCCTCTTCTTAAACGCCCACTCGTATTGATGCAACGTGGCGTCGAGCATTTTGCATCGAAGAAGAAACTCTTTTTGAATTGCCGGATCTTTTGTTTGCGCATTTTCTAGAATATACATTATATCCTCATTGCTGTCATCGAATCTTGTCTCTCTGTCTTGCTGAAGAAAATGTGCGGAATTTTTTTTTTGAATTTTTTTCACTTACCTCTGACATTTCTAACTGGACAGAATATCAAAAATAAATTTGAGCAAAAAAATTTGCTCATTTTTTGTACATTCATACAAGGTCACGTAAAAATTGCACATTAAAAAAAAGTGAAAATTTTTACTGTTTCAAAAAATTGTCAAAAACTTTGTTTGGACTGAACTAATGATTTGTAATCTAAAAGAAACCGAAAAAGTGGGCGGAGTTTAATTGGCAGCTGCTGCACAATTTTTGCAGAGAGGACATTTATTGGCTTCTCTGCGCACTCTCTCTCTCTTTTGATGGTTAGAATCTTTTAGAAACAAAAAAGTGGGCGGGGCTTAGTTGGCAGCTGTGGCACGCAATTTTTGCAAGACAAAACATTCTCTTTTCTTCCTCTTTTTTCTATTCGCTTCTCTGCACTCTCTCATTTTCGCACACTCTCTAGTTCTCTCCGTTTCTCTCATTTGTGTGTTGTTTGTTTGGCACTCGATTTTTTCCTCTTTTTTCTTTGTTTTCTCTGCGCTCTCTCATTTTCGCATACTCTCTAGTTTTCTCTGTTCATTTTCGAAGATTCTTAAAAAATTATTTCTCAAAAATTCCCTGTTTCAAACTTTTCTTAAATAATGATGAGTTTCTGCACTTTGATCTGTGGTTGCCCTCTATCATTTGAAGACAAAAATGTTATTTCAGATGACATTTGGAATTTTGAAAATCTTGAAACCGAGGATTTTGAATGCCGGTTTCATGGCCCACGATGCTTTATGAAGTGAGTTTTGTGGGGGGTTTTTCTTGAACAAAAAAAAATAGAAATTTTGAATTTTTATGCATACTCATTTATAATACATTCGTTCACTTTGCAATCTGAACCACCCGGGTCCCGAGCCATGTATCTTAAACTCATAACCATAGTTCGCTCCTTCCGCTTCTGCTCGGAACGTCTTAATATTGAAGCGAGGCCAAATGATTTTCACCACATCCATAGATAGACTAATGTTACTTTGTCTTTCGGCCAACGTTTCACGTTTGACTCGACTTCCATCAGCCAACGTATAAGTATGGGTGAACAGTGTTGCAACATCTCGATGACTTTTCTTATAGTGTTCAAACAGATTTTCAGCGATGTTCATTTTCCATAAATCATGTCTTAATTCTGACGCAACACTAGTCCGACGAATACTTTGACATTCCAAATGTTTCTCGACCGCAAATTTGTAATCATCTCCATCTTTTAGCAGGGTATACTCGTTGTAGACAGATTCCCATTGTGTGACAAACTTCAACGTCCCCGCAGTATGATTCGCAACAATATCACGAGGTTCAGGAATCTTTTTGGCCGCATAAGATTGTGATTGAGAAACGTAATAGTTCATAAAATCATTGGGTGAATAGTGTTTCTCGACGTTGTAGCAATCAATTATTTTGAAATCGTTCATCATTATTCTTGGTAATCTGACCACACTGAGAAGTCTCAAACTTTTTGTTAATTTTTCGAAAGATCTCCGAATTATGGCAACATCGTCTTGAGTTGAACATGAGCAAATGGAGAGTTGGAGAAATACCAGAAACAATGATAACAGTTTCATCTTTTGATGTGAGAAAGAAAAACTTTTGACACAGTTTTAAAGGGTTGACCTTGTCTAGACACATTAAACCAGGCGTGAGATAGGAAGCTTTTTGCTGCATGATGTTCAAAAAATCAAGAAAAAAAGTGGGCGGGGTTTAGTTGGCAGCTGCGGCACACACTTTCTGCAAGGCAAGACATTTTCTTTTCTTCCCTTTTTTTTCTATTCGCTTCTCTGCGCTCTCTCTTCCCTGCATACTCTCTAGTTTTCTCTGTTTCCCTCGATGGTTTGAATCTTTTAGAAACCGAAAAAGTGGGCGGGGTTTAAGTGGCAGCTGTGGCACGCAATTTTTGCAGAGGGAGCATTCATTGGCTTCTATGCGCTCTCTCTCTTTTTCGCACACTCTTCAGTTTTCTCTGTTTCTCTCATTTTTGTGTTGTTCGTTTGGCACTCAATTTTTTCCTCTTTTTTTTGTTTCTCTGTGCTCTCTCCTTTTCGCATACTCTCTAGTTTTTCTGTTTCTGTCGATGATTGAATCTTTTAGAAACAAAAAAAGTGGGCGGGGTTTAGTTGGCAGCTGCGGCACACACTGTCTGCAGTGGGCAGCATTTTTCCCTCTTTTTTCTATTGTCTTCTCTGCGCTCTCTCGTTTTTGCACACTCTTTAGTTTTCTCTGTTTTTTTTTTTGCTTTCCGCATCATTTTTCAGGAGCGCAAAAACTTTATTATAGACGAAACAATCATTTATCTCGCAGTCCAGGTATATAAATATACTTTGTTTCTCCTTGCAACTTGTAACTGTGGTTTCCCGAGTCAACAACTTTAAACTCGCATCCATAATTAGCTCTGTCTTCTTCGACTAGAAAAGACTCAAGTTTGAAGCCAGGCCAGTTAACTTCAACCACCTCCCAAGATAAACTATTATCACTTTGTCTCTGCGCCAAGGTTTCAGACTTCACCACAGTTCGATTAGCCAAGGTATAAAGATCGGTGAACAACGTCGAAACATTTCGATAACTTTGCTTATACTGCTCCAACAAGTTCTCAACCTGTTCCATTTTCCAAATTTCATGTTTTAAAGTTGGCGCATCATCAGTTTTGAGCTTCTTTTGACAATGCAAATGTTTCTCAACCGCAAATTTATAATAAGATCCATCTCGTAGGAGAGTATACTCGTTGTATGCGGAATTCCATTTTGTGACAAACTTCAGGGTCCCCGCAGTATGATTCGAAACCAAATCCCAAATATAAGGGTCTGTATTGACATCATAATAAGGTGATTGATTAGCATAATGTTGCATAAACTCATTTAGCGAATAGCGAGTCTCGACGTTTTTACAATCAATGATTTTGAAACCATCTATCATTGTTTTTGATAATCTAGCCATGCTGAGAAGTCTCAAACTTCTTGCGAACATTTGAAAAGTTCTCGTGATTATGTCAATATTTAGCTGCTCGTGTTCGACCAATGCGGATATTCGTAAACCACCCAATTCTGAGTCAAGTTGCCAGTTTTCTGAATAATTGGCTACCCATTTAACATTCCTTGTTCTGAAATCGCCGTGGATTACCATCGAATCATAGAAGTTTTCGATTTTTTGAAATTCGAACTTGTCATAAAACGTGAGAAGGGGATAGTTCTTAAAAATGATGTGGAAAATCTGTGTAGGAGTTCGAACAACACCGTCAATATCGGTAAACGTGGCTGTTGGTGTCATCAAACTGATGAACTTGCCATAGTCCAAGGTTTGCATAGCATCTTGAATTTTGCGAAGAAGAACAGTTGCGACTGTTTCTCGATTATCTAGATTCAACAAACGAACTGCTTCTCGATCCATAAGCCCTTTTACACATTCGAAATCATTCAGCACATACGTTTCGTTGTCTAACATAACTGTTGTGCAATTTAGAACATCGTCACGTTCAGTTTTGAACATTCCACCTTCCAACTCTTCTAAATTTTTGAAAACTGGAACTCTGTCAAGAGAATAATTTGTGATTCGGAACTTGATAGCTTCAAATACCCATGGTGTCACATATCTTGATAGCTCGGTGAGGTTTTTGAGATGAATCGCGTTTTTTGCATTTTCAACTAGTTGGGTTAGCGATGAAGTTGAACATGAGAAAATTGAAAGTTGGAGAAATATCAGAAATGATAACAGTTTCATCTTGATGGGAGGAAGTTTGACACAGTTTTATAGATTTGAAATTGTCTAGACACATTTCAAAAGATTGCAAAAAAATCTCAGTTATTTCAATCAAAAAAAAAATGCTCAAAAAAGAGAGAAAAAAGAAAACCAAAGAGTGCGCGTAAAAGAGAGAGCGCAGACACGACAAAGGGGAGAAAAGTGTGTGCGGCGGTGGCCAACTAAACCACGCCCACTTTTGTTTCTCTTTTTGTTTTCTTTGTACTCCCTAATTAGCATATAGGAACAACCTTAGAACAACATTCCGAAGTTCAATTCCGCAAGAGGAACGAGTTTTATTGATTTTTCATCAATTTTTTGGGTTTTGTGGCCTTTGAGATGAGCCAAAAAGTATTTTTCGCAAAAATTCCATGAACACTTGAAATAAAGTGTGTGTAATCTCATTTATTGAAATTTATCGAACAAAAAAATTTAGATAATTCGAAAAAATTTTTCTGACATCAATTTGCTATTCCATCCTCGAAAAACTTGAAACTCGTAACCAAAATCACGTTGAGATGCGCGAGTTTGGAACATTTTCACACCCCAAAGGTCATATTCAACATGAATCACATAAAGATCATTGACCTGTTCGGGGAAAATATTTGCGTTCTCAATCCTGTCGTGAGTGATATAACGTCCATCTGCGCAAAGATACGGATCAGTGAGAAGTTCCTTGAGTGCTGTTCGATTTTTCGATCGAAGCGCATCAACGTATCGTTCGGCCATCTCCTCTGCAACTCTCATCCAAATGACGTGTTCTTGTTTGTTGTTGAAAGAATCTGTGTCCGGGTTGGAATAATCAAGGCAGTTAAGATTCTTGATCGATACTATACGATGTTGCCCGTTTATTCGTTCGACTTTCATCTCATTTCGAATTTTTTTATATGTCACAATGAATGAGAGAGATCCCGATATCACGTTATATTCAATAGAAGATAGAGAAAAATCAGTTTTGTCAGAGAAGTCCACATCATAGAATTGTTCAAACTTCAAATAATGTGTGAAATAGGCAAACGGCCAGCTGAATTGTTCAATCGAATCATCACATTTGATCAAAGTAAGAGTCTCCGCCACAACATCCTTATACCTTTGGGTGCTAACCATCCTTGAAGCTATCGAGAAACCTCGAAACATCTCAAAGGCTATACTTTCACCAAGAAGTTGTTGATTCACAAACGCTGGATAGTTGTCTGAACAAAATTCCTTGTCAAGAAGCCATTTTAATGTGTTGTAAGAGTAGGTTGCTATGTAAAACACTTCACGGTCGCCGATGTTGGCGTTAAAAAGCAGACGTGCTCGCAAAACACGTAGCATTGTCACAGAAATGTTGTGATGGAAGACTGGAATCACTTGAAGAGGAAGTTGCTGAATTGTGAGCCATACTTCGGCGGGATTTTTTGTTTCTTGCGTTTTGCCACATGTCACAAACCTTGCTGTAGGTGTCAGAAACTCGTTGAAAGTTTGCTGGTTTTTAAGGAGTATGCTATTCATAACATTTCTCAATAATTTTCGAGCCTCTTTCTCCATCTCAATATTGATTGACTGTTCAATCAAAGTTTCCAAATCATAAGTGAGATTCATAAAATATTTGTCACCAGAAAATACGGCGCTATAATTTGATGTCAAACCGTCATGCTCCACGAAAAAAGTGACGGCTGACAAATTTCTTGCATCAATAGCCTGAAACTTGAAGCTCGTATGAACTGGAAGAGTTTTAGCTGGAGTTCTCTCAAGTTTTTCGCTGATAATTTCATGCGTTTCTGGTGTTAATAAACTTGAAAGAGCCGTCAGATTCATAAAGTGAATAGCTGACAAAACATCGGAAAATAGATCTTCAAGTTGGATGAGAGGGTAAACTACTAATGAAACTTCGATTTGAAGAAAAGAGAGAAAAACGGAGATGTGAAACAGTTTCATACTCTGAATGGATTTCGAGAAATGAGAAAACGTTGGTTCAAAAACGTTGTTAGTATGTCTAGACGGTGTGAATTTGATGCAAAACATTTTTGGAGATATCACAAATAATTGAGCCTACTAGCCACGAATTTTTGAAAAAAATTCGAAGTTCTCTGTTTTTCTAAAGTTCGTGAAATTGGTGTAAAAAATCTACTGAAACATAATAAGAACAACACGAGCCGAAAGTACTTTACACAATTTTGAAACAGTGAAAATTTTCAAAAAATTTTATTTCGACCAAAATGGTGAAGACGTGTCTAAAATGCCACGTTTTGACCCTTTTTTCCTACAAAAAATGTCTGTGAAGAAAAAACTAAAGAGTATGTGCAAAATAGAGAGCGCAGAGAAGCGAATGAAAAAAATGGAGAGAACGATAGAGCGCGTATGCCTCGCTGCCGAACGAACCATACAAAGGTGAGAGAAACAGAGAAAACCGGCGAGTACGCGAATAAGAGAGAGCGCAGACAAGACAAGAAAAAAAGAGGGATAGAAGTGTTGTTTGCAGAAAATGCGTGCCGCAGATGCCATCTAAACCACGCCCACTTTTTTGTTTGCTTCATAACTTAAAAGACACAAAGAAAACTAAAGAGTATGCGCAAAATAGAGAGCGCAGAGAAGCAAATAAAAAAATGGAGGGAACGATAGAGCGCGTGTTGTTGTGTGTGTGGCTCCGCCCACTTTTGAGAAGAGTATTTTTCTCTGCGTCTCGTACAAAAGACAAAAAAACATAATTTATTATTGATTATTGATTGGGATTATTGTTTCTGAGGACAACCTTCTTCCAGTATAAAACCCTTCATAAAGTCGGAACTCGATATTTTTCTTCATTCCAGGTGTATGAGCTCTGAACTTGGTTAAACCTCGTCCATCAGATTCAGCAAAAGTCACATAAAGATCCGAAATATCATCCCGAAACGTCATGTTGTTCTGAATCATATCGGGGCTTAGAAAACTACCATCTATCAAAGTATAGGGGTCATGGACCAGTTCCAAAAACGCTGTGCGGTTTTTGTTTTGATGCGCGGAGACGTAACGTGCGGCGAATTGTTCGGCCGTTGTCATGTCAAATAGGCGAGCGTGTTCTGTATAAGACCTGACATTTGGGTTAGAGTAGTCTAGACATTTGAGATTTCTGATCGATACAATCCGCCATTCTTGATTCACTCGTTCAACCCTTATCTCATTCTGAACATCTTTATAACTCACAACGAATTGTAGAAAGGCTGAAGAATTGAAGTTCACATCAGTGATGTTGAAATCTTGATCGGTGATATCAAAATATTGTTTGTAAGAAAGATAGAAATATAGGAACGAGTTATCTCTAAATGTCGTCGAACTATCACATTTGATCAATTTCAAACTTTCCGAAACTATCTCCTTATACCTTCGATAACTGAGAAGTTCCAACGCTTCGCAAAATCTTCGAAACACCTCAACTGCCATCTTCTCGCCAAGACTCTTCTGATCTATCAACGCTGGATATTCTTCAACACACCTCTCCTTATCTAACACCCAATGGTAAGAGTCGTAAATTGCTCTATATTTCACATCTCGTCCATTGATTTTGGCAATAAAAATTATGCGATTTCTCCAATTTTTGGTTTTTATAATCGTTATGTTTTGGAAAGTTGGAATTTTTGAAATGGGCAACATGATGATAGACTTCCACATTTTTTTGAAAGTTTTCGAGCTGTTACATCTCATAAAGTTTGCGGTTGATGACACTAACAATTTGAATTGTTTCGAGTTCTTGGTTTCGACAGCAGATCGGATATCTTCCAACAATTTCAACGCATCCTCATCATTTCTCATACTTCTGATATTTTCCCGCAATTTTTGCTCATTCACAAACCCTCCAAAATCTTCCAATTTCAGAAAATATGTGTCAAATGTTCCGGCTGGTGTATGAATCTTAAATGTCAACTCAGAACCACCAATCATTGCCGATATGATCCATTCATTCTCTGGTGAATTGCTATTAACTTTGATCACTTTGCCAACGGTGTTAACGGGAATAGTTTCAAGGGGAATTCGACCGAATTTTTTGTTGATCATCCTATAAGCTCTTGGTGTTAGCAATGTTGATAGTTCGGTCAAGTTCTTGGTGTGAATAGCTTTTTGAACATCGAACAGTAGGGGGCAAGTCATCTCTGTGCCGTATTCGAAAAGACGATTCGATTCTACATGATGAATGAGAATAACGGCTAGGAGTATCGACAAGTTCATGTCTTTGTCACAAAATGTCTGAATTGAAAGATATGAAACTTTGTGTTAATGATGTCTAGACCTATCAGAGCTGTCTTTTTTTCAAAAATGGATTTTAAGTATTTTCCCAAACATAGAATTCATGGCCTAGAAACCGACATGGAAGAGAAATCATTTTCAAAAAATCTAGCTGTGGTCTTTTTCACGTAGGTCCAAAATTATCCCCGGATTTTTGTGTGGAAGGTGATCAACACAATATAAACGTGACCTTTACACCAAACAGACAGAGAGAAACAAAGAAAACAAAAGAGTATGCAGTGAAGAGAGCGCGCAGAGAAGTCAACAGAAAAAAGGGGACAAGAAAAAATGCTGCCCTCTGCAGAAAGTGCGTGCCACAGCTGCCAACTAAGCCCCGCTCACTTGTAGATCCCTCTCTCTCTTTCTCTCTCTCTCTCAAAAAAAAAACGAAGAAAATGGAAGATGTGTTGTTTTGCAAAAAGTGTGTGAGGGGTAAGCCAACTAAACCCCGCCCACTTTTTGTTTTGTTCGCTTTGTATCCCCTAACTAGAATGTTTGGAGGGCGCGAAAAGATGCGCAAAAATTTGACCTTTCTCTATTGTCAAATCTATGATTTCTTTAGAAAATTTTTTTCTCATGGTCTAGACATATTGATTTTTGAACCAGGATTTCTCTCATTTCTCGAAATCACTTCAGAATATGAAACTGTTTCAAATCTCCCTGTTTCTATCTTTCCTGCAAATCGAAGTTTCATCAAAAAACCACCCGCTGATTCAACTTGACCATCTACTATCCGATGTTTTGGCAGCGATTCACATCAAGAATCTGACAGCACTTTCAAGTTTATTAACACCTGAAGCGAACAAAGTTATCAGCGAAAAAATTGGCAAAACTTCAACTAGAACTATTCCAGTTTATACAATTTTCAAGTTGAAGAATGTTGACACAAGAAATTTGTCAATTGTCACATTTTTCGTGGAGCATGACGAGTTGACATCAAGTTACAGCGCTGTATTTTCTGGTGACAAATATTTTATGAATCTCACTTATGATTTGGAATTTCTGATTGAACAATCAATCAATATCGAGGTGAAGAAAAAGGCTTTGAGATTACTGTACGATGTTCAAAATGCGATTCATATCAAGGATCAGTATTCGTTTCGAGATTTGATGACAACTGATCTAGCCGACACCTTTGAGGAGGTGTTGAACACTTTATTAATTGATAAAATTCCAGTCTTCCAAATTTTGGGAGTAGAGAATATTGATATTGATAACTGGCCCAATGTCAGATTTTTGGGAAAAGTTGGTAACTCAACTGTTAACTATCAGGCGGTTTACTCACCAACGAGACAAGCCTACTTGCTAACCGGAGATAAGAAAAGTGTTGAGATGATAATAGATAAAGTCGAGTTGGAAAAAGAGATCAAACTACAACGCGAATATGACGCGATGAAATTGCTGTTGGATGTTAGAGAAGCGATTCGGGTTAAAAATGAGTCGGGCTTTCGATACGATTTGTTGAGAGCTGACGCCACTTTTGTAAAGTGTACTCTTTTTGGAAATATAACAACGAGAACGAGAACAATGTATCGGTCATTGGAGAGGATACCTATGGAGTTTATCCCGGTTCATCAAAATGTTGAGGTATGATTTCGAAACGACTCAGGCTTCTGATTTTTTTAGTGATAGAAGCCTGCTCGGTTTTCCTGTGAAATTTTAAATTTTTGGGTGGTCCATCTATATGTACGACACTCCGCGTTGCCCCTAGTTTAGCACACTGCTAAACAAGGGGCAAAGCGGAGTGTCGTTAGGTGGAAACGAATCGTCAAGTTTTGTTTAAATAAAAGAGCATATTGAAAAATTGGCGTATGTGGAATATTGTTGTTAGCCCCACCCCTTTATTAGAAAAAAAAGGGTGAGGTTTTTTCGGCAACTGCCGCACACTTATTCTGACAGAAAAAGTTTAGCTTAGGCCTAAACCTCAATTTTCTGTCAATTTTTTTCGATTTTTCAAATGCAAAAAAATCCCTGACATCCCAACGATAAGTACGACACTCCGCTTTGCCCCTTGTTTAACACGCTGTTAAACAAGGGGCAAAGCGGAGTGTTGTAAATTGGAAATTTAAATTGAGGACATAGTTTTTTGCGCTAAAGTTAATTTTTTTCCGTTGTTTTCTTCCTCAAATTGTGTGCGGCGAAACTGCAAAAACTAAATCCCGCCCACTTTCACTTTTTTTTCGAAAAAAAAGTTGTCGTATGTTTTGTGTTACCCGAAAATTTAAAAAAAATCAGAATTTGCGTTCAAGTTTTTAGGGAAGTTTAAGAACTTTTGAAATTCTTCAAAAATTACTGTTTCACAATTTTTTTAAATTCTGGGTGAAATAAAAAAATTTATACGACACTCCGCGTTGCCCCTTGTTTAACAAGCTGTTAAACAAGGGGCAGAGCGGAGTGTTGTAAAATGAAAATTAAATTGAGGTTTCACATGCGGACATTAGGCGCCTCCCACTTTATTTGCAATTGTAGCGCACAGTTTTTTCGCTAAAATTTATTTTTTTCGTTGTTTTCTTCTTCAAACTGTGTGCCGCAAGACTGCCAAACTTAAAACCCATTATTTTTATTAATTTTGGGTGAAAAAAATACGTACGACACTCCGCGTTGCCCCTTGTTTAACACGTTGCTAAACAAGGGGCAAAGCGGAGTGTTGTAAAATGAAAAATTGATTTTTTTTATTTTTCCAGATAACTTATCTGACATTTTCTGGAAAATGGATGACTTTCAACGCAACAATTGGCGATCAAGAAAACATCCAATATGTTGCAAACTACCTAACCCATTACTCTCGATGGTTTTTGCTCCGCGAATCATGTTCAGATTTCTATCCGGCATTTGTGGACATGAGAAAAATGGGTGAGCCAATGGCCCGAAATTTGATCAAGCTACTTCAAACTTCTTTTCGACTTCTTAATCCTCGAATTTTGCAAGATATTAGTCAGAAACCGTTGTCCGAATCGAAATGCGTTCTAGACGTTCTTCTAAGGTACAACGAGGCACAGTTTTTGTATCATTATCTCAAGTTCAAAGAGTATTATGAAGTATGGGACGATTTCAACATCACCCATTTGTGGTCTCGGCCAGGGAGTGGTTTTTTAACGGTCGATGTCGATTTGAATAACTTGGCTAGCTATCATTTTAGATTTATTCGCGATCAAGAGGGAGACTATCAAATTAGAACCATCCAACATAGAAAATGTATCGATCTTTCGAAACCGAATTTAGAACGTTTAGAGCACTTCAAACCTTATATCAGATGGATGGGCGTGGCTGAAGATCTATTGACACGCTATGTTATTTGTCGAAGATATTTTGCGCCCTATGATAGATCGACACTGTTCACCAACCCTTATCGACTTGCGAACAATGAAACTATAAATTATGAAGATCCCAAAACTCCGTATAATCTTCATCCAGACTATCGGGGTTTTTATGTGATTGATGTTCAGTACGACGATTGGCATGGGTTACAATCTTTCCGAGTCAAAAAACGATACTCATTTTTTGGCTTGGAGTTCAAGGTTTATCGAGGAATTTTTCAGACTAGACGATTGGCTTCGGAGAGTCGCATTTTTTTTGATTTTTGGGAATGAAAAATTCAGTTTTTTGAAATTTTTTTAAATAAAAACGCGCAAACTTTGGCAGGGCAACTCCCAGAAATATATTACTTTTATTTTCTAAATTTACCAAAAATTTCCTGTTTCAAAATTTTGTGAAAACCTAAAACAATGTGTGTAAATTTATTAACTCACTATGCCAATTGATTACACATGCTAATTAGAGAGTATTGACAAAGCGAAAAAAACAAAAAAGTGGGCGGAGTTTAGTTGGCCGACGCCGCACACACTTTTTGCAAAGCGACACATTTTGCTGCCCCTTTTTTCTATCGACTTCTCTGCGCTCTCCTTTTTCCGCATACTCTTTCTTTCTCTCATTTTTTGCTATCTGTTCTTTGCGATAGTACTGTTTGGGGGTTTTTGTTTGTGACAAGTTTGGCATTTTCTCAGGTCAGGTCAAAATCTGATTGCAAACAAGTCCCGGGTTACTCGCTCCGCTAGGCCAAAAATGTCTTCAAAATTTCAAAAATTTACTGTTTCAAAATTATCATAAAGTTAATGTTTCTGGATGATTTTTAATTTTACGAGAATAGTACATATTTTTATTCAATCAAGGTCAAGTATGGAATTTGCTTTTAAAAAAATGTAAAAAATGAAAATTGACGTGACCCTATTCAAGAGTATGTTGGATCTTGAACAATTTGCTCGGATAACAATTGTCTGTCAGCCAAAAGTCCTGTATATACTGTGAACTCGAATCCGAAGCCATCACCAGGTGTTTTAGCTCGAAACATAGTCAACCCCCAAAAAGCATACTCCGCATAGAAAACATATAAATCCCTGAAATCTTCGGGGAAAATTAGAGTTTCTTGAATCATCTGATGTGTTAGAAAACTTCCATTTGTCAGAATATAGGGGTCTGTGACCACAGACATCAACAGTTTTCGATTTTTGGTTTGGTGAGCTGTGACAAAACGTGCTATCAATTTTTCAGCGTAGAGATAATCAGCATGTTGAAAGGAAGAAAAATAAGGGTCAGAATAGTCTAAACATTTCAAGTTTTGAATAGCTGATATTCTATATTCTTCATCTCTACGTTCTACAGTAATCTGGTTGCGAATAGATCTGTATGACGCAATGAACGTAACGTAAGTTGCGTTGAATACAACATCAGTTACGTTAAAATAAATTCTGTTGTAGTCAAACACATAGAATTGCTTATGATCCAAATAGTGATAGAAAAACGAGTAGGCTTTGTGGATTTCTTGAGAGCCGTCACATCTTGAAAGTGTTAAACGTCTCGCCACAACATCCCTATATCTTCGAGGGCTGAGTAAGAGAAGAGATTTAGTGAAACGTTGATACATGTTGACGGCAATCTTTTCTCCAAGACTTTTGTGATCTACCAACGCTGGATAGTCTTTTGAACAATTCTCCTTGTCTAAAACCCAGCGAAAAGAATCGTAGGTTGCTCTGTAGGTCACATCTCGTCCATCGATTTTTGTATAAAACGTCATGCGATTTCTCCACAGGACGGTTTTTGTCACCAAGAGTTTTTGAACCACAGGAATTTGTTGAATGGGAAGTTTTTGAATCTTGTCCCAGATGTTTTTAGAGTAAACTGAACTGTTTTGACATCTCATGAAAGATGCGTTGGGTGACACTAATATTTGAAAACTCTTCGAGTTCTTGGATTCTATAGCAGATCGGATATCTTCCAACAATTTCAACGCATCCTCATCTTTTCTCATATTTCTGATATTTTCCCGCAATTTTTGCTCATCCACCAACCTATCAAAACCCTGAAGATCTAGCAAATATCTGCCAAATCTTGCCACCGCGATGTATGTTGATGTCAAGTTACCAACTCTCGCGATAAATGTTACTTCTGATAGATTTCTGGCATCAATACTCATGACTTTGCCAAATGTGAGAACTGGAATAGTTTTGGCTGGAGTTCTACCAAGTTTGTCGCGTATAACATTATCTGCTTCAGGTGTTAATAAAGTTGTGAGAACAGGCAAATTTTTGGTGTGAATGGCGTTTATCACATTGAGCAGCAGTTTGTCAGGCTCGAAAAGAATTGATGAGACTTTGAATTGGCAGAGGAAAATAAAAAATAAAGTTTTGAATAAATTCATGTTTTTTTTCTAAATCTGACTTTGCTTCTCTTTTTTATCATGTCCAGACGATGTGAAAGTTTTAAATGTGAGATTGTCCTTTTTAAAGGGAGATCTATAATATTTCTTATTCCAAGCATGAAACTATTTCTGCTATGTGTCACAATTATTTTGCTAATTTCTCATGTAGAATTGCTACCCATCGATGCCTTTAAGCTACTGTCCGATGTTCAAAATGCGATTCAAGACAAGAATTGGGATGCGTTGGAAAATTTGATGACTAGTGATCTAGCCTCGATTATTACTGAGAAATTGGACACTTTTCTAATTGACAAAATTCCAGTCTTCCAAATTATTGGAGTGGAGAATGTTGATACTGCTAACTCGCCAAATGTCACATTTTTGGGAAAAGTTGGTAACTTGACTGTTAACTATCAGGCGGTATACTCACCAAGGAAACAAGCCTACATGCTAACCGGAGATGAGAAAAGTGTTGAGATGATAATAGATAAAGTCGAGTTGGAAAAAGAGATCAAACTACAACGCGAATATGATGCGATGAAATTATTGTTGGATGTTAGAGAGGCGATTCGGGTGAAAAATAGGACGGGCTTTCGATACGACTTGTTCAGATTTGACGCCAGATTCGTTGTGTGTTCTAGTGATCTGACAAAGAATTTGAAAACAATGTTTAGAGAATTGAAGAGGCTTCCTGTCGAGTTTATTCCGGTTCATCAAAATGTTGAGGTAGGATTTTTTACTGTTTCAAAATTTTTATAAAGTTAGGATTTCTAAAAAACATGTTTCCATGAAACTTGAAGATTTTGAAACGAAAAATTTTGGTTTTGAAAAACTTTGACACCTCTATTATCAACTTGCAAAAAGCTGGCAAAAATTAAATCGAAATGAACATCGTCGTCCGCGCTGCGTGTCCGCGAGCGGTCGCCTTTTCTTTTCCCTCTCCACTTTTCTCTATTTCTTTTCGAAATGAGAGCCGCAACGCGGACACGCTTCGCGGCCGATAATACTAAGGAGCGAGTTTTTTTTCAAACCGGCTCTCAAATTTCATTTTATTTTTGCCACCTGTTTGCAAGTTTATAATACCTCTATGTCGAAAATTGAGAAAAACGTTATACTTTTTTCTACCCCAAAAATTACTGTCTCAGAGTTTTTGAAACTTATTTTCTCAGCCTTTCAGAACGATAAGTACGACACTCCGCGTTGCCCCTTGTTTAACACGCTGTTAAACAAGGGGCAACGCGGAGTGTTGTAAATTTGAGAGTTAATTTTCCCAGATAATCCATCTAACTCATTCTGGAAAATCGATGAAGTTCAACGCAACAATTGGCTACCATGAAAACATTGAATATACCGCAAATTACGAACAAAAAAAATCTGGATGGGTTTTGACACAAGAATCATGTTCAGAATTCTATCCAGCTTTCGTGGACACCTCTAAACTGGGTGAACCAATTGCTCGCGGTATCGTCAAACAACTTCAAATATCTTTACGACGTCTGAACCCACGACTTCTGCAAGATGTAACTCAGAGCCCGATGATCGAAGCTGAATGTGGTAACGCGGTTAAAAAAGAGCGCGAAGGTACAGATTTGTTATATCAGTCATTAAAATACACAAATTTTTATTTAATCTGGAACAATTTCACGATCACCAACGTGTTTTTCAATCATCTTCATGGTACATTGAATTTCGATGCCAATGTCAATAATTTGGCGAAAGATCATTACCAAGTTGTTCGCGAGGAACTGGGAGAATATCGAATCAGTGTCATCGAACATAGAAACTGTTTCGATCACCTAAAACCAAGATCTACACTTGTAGACATCGTTGAACCTTATATCGAATTGATGGGCGTGGCTGAAGAGTTGTTGAGTCGATATATTTTTTGTCAAAGATATTTTGCGATCGATGAGAGAAGCGAACTGTTCACAAGTACCTATCGGCTTGCCAACAATCAAACTGTCAACTATCAAGATCCCAGAACTCCTCATAATGGTGACAAAGATTTTCCGGATATGTATGTTGTTGATCTTGAAGCCGAATATTATTGGGGAGTGTTGAGATCTTTCCGTGCGAAATCACGATCATCGAAATTTGGTTTGAAATTTGAACTTGATTATGGAAGGTTCACAAATAGACTAGTATTGGCTTCAGAGAGTGTGGTTGAATTTAATTTCTGGGATTAAAGATTGTTTTCCTTTTTGTTACACATTTGTTCCTATATGATTTGAAAAACCGAGAAAAAACAAAGTTTTTAGGTCACGCCGGTACAAAAAAACGTGAAAATTAAAAAAAAAATAAATGTCGACCTCATTATAACTCATGAGACAGAGGATTCAGAAAAAAGAGGGTGGAGCATGGACACTTATTGCCCCGCCCACTTTTTTCTGCGTCTCTCTCTCTCCCCCCTCCAAATAAATGTGTGGACCCACTTTTTTTTTTGTTCTTACAATTTTTATGCTCAATTTTTTTTTGTCAAAATGTCCTAGAAAACTCACGGCCTACTAGCTATTTTTGCCAATTAAAAGAGACGCAGAGAAAAATACGAAATTTGCAGTTCGAAAGGTCACGTTTGTATTATTTTCACGTTTTTTCTTTTTTTTTTCTCAAAATTGACATTTTTCGGGAAATGAACTAAATGTAAAGGTCACGTAGTTACAAAAAACCTGTGTGAGATTGAAAAAAAAGTACGACACTTCGCGTTGCCCCTTGTTTAAAATGCTGCTAAACAAGGGGCAAAACGGAGTGTTGTAAAAGATTTTTTGCATTTTTTCTAGATAACTTATCTCACATTTTCTGGATTAAATTAATTGTTCCCTAACATTAAATCATGCTTCTCTGCGTCTCTTCTCTGTCCACTCTCTCGCACATCTCCAAACTATTCACATTCGAAAATTTATTGTTTCTAGTGCTAAATATAGGTCTTTTTTGAATGACGCAGAGATAAAAAACAACAATTTATCATTTCAAAACAAAAATAAAATCATCCCCTATACTTATCACAATATGACCAAATCTCGGTGACTGGTTTGTGCACAACCTGTGAAACGCAATCGTAAAAATTACGGTTCAGAAATCCAAAAACAGTTTGCACCAGAATAACTAGTATCAGAAACATTTTTCAATTTCCAACTTTTGCTTGAAAGATTCTTTTTGATTGTATCAGACTGTTTATGTTGGTGAGAAATTGTTAGAGTTTAGAGATAGAGAGACGCAGAGAAAAGAAGAAACTCTAGATGTTTCTCTGCGTCTCTTCTCTGTCTATTCTCTCGCACGTCTCCAAATTTCTTCACATTTGAAAATGTTATTGTTTTTTGTGCTATTCAGCTTGACAACTTTTTCCGACACTGTTTTTATAGGTGAGCGAAGGAAAAATATTTTGGATTTCTAGGCCACCAAGAAATGGCCTAGAAAGTTGTGAAGTTGGTTTTCTAGGCCATATGCAAATCTTGTTTTTTAGTATCATTTTGAGCAGAAAAAATTTCCAGAAAAGTGCTCCCTGCCAGAATCAGCTTGCCAAATGCGAGGAGAAATTCTGGAGAACAAAGTAAAAATGACTTTTAATTGTGCTCCGAACCCCAAATGCTCCTTGAGTTGGTATGACAAGGAGGCTTCAAAATTCGAAAAATCATGTGACGCTGAAGTCAAAGTGTGGGAGAGGATTGAAAGTCGGATCAGGATAGAATGCCCGGATAGATCGAGCAAATTTTTGTGGTTGAAATGGATTGTGCTTAGGGTTTTGAAAAATGGTGTTTGAAAAATTATTCGGCAAAATTCTCATTTTCTCTGCGTCTCTCATCTCTAAAAATTCTCACAGACAATACATATAAAACCATTTTTTTTCTTGAAAAAAATCTCGGATAAAATGATTTGTTTTTTTTTCTCTGCGTCTCTCCAAGTTATTACAGGAAGTTTGACGAGAAAGACGCAGAGAAAACAAGTGAAATGTCTGCAATACAATTTTTTTCCAATGTTTAAGTTTTTTCGAGGTGTTTAAACTTCAGATCACTATTCAGTCAGGGTTTTGAATTTTTATGAAAAATGTGAAACAGGGATTTTTCGAAAAAAATTCAATTTTTTACTGTTTCAAAAATTTCATAAATTTCGGGCAATTTCAATACTTTGTTGAAAGGTTATCGTTTGGCGGGAAAAAAAATTCAAAGATACTCCAAAAATTTTGAAACATATATGCTCAGAATTTAAAAGTTCAAAAAAAAAAAAGAATTCTCATATTTTTACTGTTCCAAAAATATCATAAAAATTCAAATCCATTTTTTCCACGAAAAAGTTTACTGTTTCAAAAATTCCCCAAATTCTAAAAATTTTTCAAATCTCATTGATAACACAACTCTCACTGTTTGTAGCTCAATTTGTGGTTTTCCCATTTTCCCTTCATTTTTTTTCACAAAATGATTTTTCTTATCGAAAACACATCAAGAACCTTCTGGATTCCAAGCCCATTTCTCAACAAACCGCCAACTCGAATTTTTTTGGTCCAAAGTTTCGAGTTTGGTTTGTATCTAGTCTGCTCTCTGATCATTTTGCGATGTGTTCGAATTTTTCTATCGACCCGACTTGTTCATCTGAACATGAGTATCATAATCAGCGCATTTTGGGTTCAGTGGTTTGAGGTGTTCGTGGCGAAAGTTATCACGGTTCCCTATCAATTGGGAATTTGGAAAGTTGAAGGGGAGTTTTTTTTTTCATTTTCACGTGAACTTTGACAATCCGAAAATTTTCCTGATTTTAAAAATCGGATCATGACGTCAAAAATAATTTAGAAAATTGACGATTTTTTGGAAAATTTAAACTTTTTTGGCGTCAAAACTTGTGTTTGAAAAAAAAAACATTGACGTCATTTTTTCTCTTGAAAATTTGGCGCCAAAATTAATTTTGAAAAACTGCCACAGGATTTTCAAAATTTCAGAAAATTTGGCCCAATTCAAAATTCTAAAATTCAAAAAAAAAAAACAATTCAATTTTCCATAGTTTTGAAACATTTTTTTGAAAATTTTGGAGCCAAAATATAGCTTTGACAGAATATCGAGTAGTTTTAAATTTCTCAAGATTTTGGCGCCAAAAAACATATTTTGAAAAACCCCAACTCAAACCAAAATTCCAATTTTCAGGTGTGAATGGTAGCTATTCATTTTGGTGGACAACAAATCCCGCGCAAATGATTCCAATCTCAAATTTTCAACCAGTTTTCTATCTTTACATAGCCTCACTTCTCCAATGGCACTATCTCTATTCAATGTTTCTCGGAATGACTGGAATTGTTGTCGAACGACTTGCCGCTACAATTTATGTCGAGTAAGAGAGAGCGAGAGACGCAGAGAAGCAGAGAAATGCCCCCCTTTTTGCAGTGACTATGAATTGAGGCCACGAAAATATGTCCCAATTTTATTGATTTGTTGCACTCACCTGTTTTCGATGCCGTTTGCATGGCTTGCAACTGAGTTTCAATTTTCGATGAGTGTTGTTCTTGGACTTGTTGTGTTTTTTATGCTAGTTTTTGTTACGGTGAGCGTTGGAGAAGGTTGATTTTTGTGAAAATTTAGGTTTTCAAGTTTGAGACAGACTTGGTTTTGTTAAAAAATCAAATTTTGCATTTTACTGCGCCTTTAAAGTGAAAAAAACAGATTGTACTAACTTTTTTTATAGAAAAATTTACTGTTTCAAATTTTAGATATAAGCTTTTGATAAAGTTCGTCTAGTTGCAATTGTATAGATTATTAAAAATATTAAAAAAAATTTTTTTTTAGAAAACCGTGCCGGCCTAACATTTTTGAAAAAATAATTTATTTTCAAAAAAAAAAAACATTTAAAATTAAGAAAAAAAAATTAAAAAAAAATAAAAACCTGGAACCGATAAAACTGTAATTTCAAAATGATCTTCTGAAAAAAACTGATTTTTTTGTGACTAACAATGAATAAAAATCAAAATTTTTTACTGTTTCAATAAATTTTAAAAAGTTGGAGACAAGGAAAATTGTTTTGTTTAGATAGTAAAATGTCTTTCAGGTTTCAGGAAATCCGGGCCGGTCTGAAAAGTTGGAAAAAAATCGGAAATGAAAAATTTACTGTTTCAAATATGAAATATATGTGTTTTTTCGAAGTTATTGTAGTTCGCCTCCCAGAAATTGAATTTTCGCTTGAAAATTGAAATTAAAAAAACAGATTTTTTCTGATTTTAGAAAATCCTGACAGCACTGAAAAATTGCAAAAAAAAATCACTGCTTCAAATGTGAAATAAATGAGTTTCTCTGAATCGATTGAATAATACGCGGAAGTTCGGCAGAAACAAAATCAGAAAATCCGGGCCGGACTGAAAATATTTTTCCAGACCTATTACCTGGTTCTACATCTCAACCTGACAATCAAAGCTCATTCGCTAAGCCAAAAATTCCAAATCAAAGAAAATCTCCGAGCGCTGAGAATGATCAAAAACTATGTGATTCTTCAATCAACCTACTCACTTTTGGCGTGTCTTCTATTTTTTCTCATCGCTTACCAGTACATTCAGGACGATCAGGGTGTCTGGAATCGAATCATCGAAAATGTCATTTATTTGTGAGGGTTTCCAAAAAAAAATTTTCAAAAAAAAATTTTTTTTCAGACCTCCAATTTGTGCAAGTTTTGCGATAATGAATTGCTCCGATGTTTGGTGGAGTGAATTTTTGGGAGTTCAGAGAAAGAAGAAAATCGAGACAATCTGTAAGAGAAATGAGACTACTGTATATTTTGGACAACTTGATAAGGCTTGGTCTTAGTTTTTTATTTGGATTTTTCATGAAATTGAAGTTTGTTGAAGCAATATCAGAAAGTTTTGAAACAGTAAAAAATTCCAAATTTTTTTTAAAAGAAAATTTACATTTTTTGACACTTTCAAAAAATCTCAAAATTTCTGTCATTTTTCCTGCTGAAAACACCACCAAACCACCAATGTTTTTTCCCACAGAACTTGTAGCCAAAAAACTTTGACGTTTCTCAGAAAAGAGCACCGCACATCTTCCCACGAGCCACGAACAAACTACAAAATTTTTTGGAGCATAACTAATGTTTCTCTAGTGTGAGTGAACGTATAAAAATCTCACTGACCTTTTTTTTCTGCAAGAAAATTTGATGATTTTCAAAATTTCGAGCACCAACCAAACTTTTTGGTTTCCAACGCCTAGACTAAACGATGCTCCGCCGTATTATCCGATTTTTTTGGGTCTCGAAGCGATTTTGACGGTTTTTTGTTTGATGACATCGATGAGATGTTCCAAAGTACTTTTATACACTGGAGTGGTTCATTTGAACATGAGTATAGTTTTAAGTCAATATTTTATTCAGTGGTTCGAGATATTTATTGCCAAGGTTATCATTTTACCTTATCAGTATGGATTTTTGAAAGTTGATGGTTAGTTTTTGAACACAGTTGGTTTTTCCCGGAAAATGTTTGCAATACATTTTCTGGGCGTCAAGTTAAAAAATTTGAATTTTTTAGACGAAAATGTTGAGTTTCAGAGTATAAGCGACGAAAATTTTTTGAGTTTTTGAAATCTGAAATTTGGCGCGTGAATTTCAAAAATTGAAATTTGAAGTTTTTCGCTCAATTTTTGAAATTTCAGATTTTGGCGCCAACTGATGAAATTTGAATTTTCGCACTTTATGACCTAATTTTTGAGGTCTGAGTTTTGGCGCTAAAATTTTGAAATTCCAATTTTTGGCGCCAAATTTTATTATTTTAATTGTTGCACTTCATGACCTAATTTTGGAGGTTTGCGATTTTGGCGCCAAAATTTTGAACTTTGAATTTTCAAAAGTTTTGGACCTAAATTTTGAGATCTCAGATTTTGGCGCCAAAATTTTGAATTTTGAATTTTCAAATTTTTGAACCAATATTTCGAGTTTTCAGAATTTGGCGCCAAAAATTAAAATGTTGAATTTTCGAACTTTTTGACCCAGTTTTGAATTCCCATTTTTTTTGCGTCAAAACCACAGACCTCAAAAAAGTCTAGCCTATACTTTTTTTTTGCTGCGAAAACTTTGATTTGTGCTCACTTCAGGTGTGAGAAAAATATCAAAAGTGCAACTTTTTTCAAGATCTCAAATTTTCACATCTGAAACCGGGCCCAAATTCAACAAAAAAAAAGTTTAGGCTCTTCCGAAGTGCGCGTCTCTTCCTGGTGGACATTAGACCCTGCCGAAATGGTGCCAGCAAAAGATTTTCAATCAATACTACTCCTCTATATTGCATCATTTTTACAATGGCATTATATTTTTTCAATGTTTCTCGGAATGGGAGGGATTGTTCTGGAAAGATTGGCGGCGACTATTCATGTCAAGTAGGGGGTTTTTTGGATACGGGGTGTTTTGAAAACGCGACATTTCGAAACCGCATGAACTTCCAACAAAAAAAAGAAGAAACTTCTGTGCATCCCGTGAGATGTCGGTACACACATTAGTTTCATGGGTAGATTCATGCGGTTTCGAAATGTCCGATTTTTAAGGTTTTCTGGGTCAAAAACCCCTGTTTTTTTTTCAGAGATTATGAGCAAAAATCGAGAAAACACATACCAATTTTATTGATTATTTTCAACAACATTTTCTCGATCCCCATGGCTTTTCAGGCTATTAGACTTGGAATATCGATCGAATTTTTTATTGGGATTATGTTCGTTTTTATGCCGATTTTTGTTATTGTGAGTTGATTTGATTTTGGCGCCAAGAATTTAAATTTTAAGATTTTGGCGCTCAAATTTGAAAATTGAAATTTTCAAAAATTTTTACTGTTTCTGAATTTTTATTTAGTCAAAAATTGTTTTAAACTCTGGTAAATAATTCATAATCGGAATCAAAATTTCAAAACTCATAATTTCCCACAAAAATTTGATAATTCTAACTTTTTTCGGTCCAAAAAAATTGAACTTTCACTTTTTTTCAGGCCTTCAGACTGGTCGTCAAATTGAACAAACATCTCCAAACCTTTACTTTGAGCCAAAAATTTCAAATTCGTGAAAATTTGCAAACTTTGGTTATGATGCGAAAATTTATTCGCATCGAAATTGTCTACTCATTTTTGTGTTGTTCTCTATTTTATTGTTTGGTGTTCAAGTATATTCAAGATTCGACAGGATTTTTGAATCGACTACTAGAGAATTTTATATATTTGTGAGTTGGATTGAGGCTTAGTCTTAGGCTTAACATTTTTGATTCTCTGAAAAAGCAAAAAAAAAAAATTTGCTGCGCAAGGTCTTCGAACCCTCGACCTTCTGGGCCGAATCTGAGGCGCAGCGGGTCACAAGTTCAACTCCACCTGCCAGCGAAAAATTTTTTAAAATTTTTTTTGGCAGAAATCCAATTTGCGCAAGTTTTGCCATAATGTATTGTTCGGATGTTTGGTGGGAGGAGTTTATCGGATTTCATATTGTCAAAAAACGAGAGAGAAGAAGGATTTCTGTGATTCCCGACGAGACAAGTGTCTATTTTGGACAATTGAAAAGTGCATGGGCTTGAAATGGTTTTTGAGTTTCAATAAATTCTCTAATTTTTTTCTTAAAATAATCGTGAAATGTTGGAGAGAGAGAGAGAGAGACAATCTTCCAGACAAAAAATTAAAAATCTAATCGATGAGAGTTTTCCCTCAAAAGAGGCACAGAGACGCAGAGAAACAGAGAAAAAAACTCACATAAAAAACTATCAGGTCAGAGCGTTCTTATCCCATTGAAAACGCAGACATACACAAAGTATAGCACCTCGCTTCCCGTGAGATGTCGGTCACTCGGTTGTATGACCTCTCATCGTTCTAGAGAGAGCAAAAGCGCTCTAATGATAATCTATTTTTTTCTCTCATTTCGATCAATTCCCTTTTGGGAGGTCGTGAAGAAAAATAGAGAGATTGAGAAAAAGTGAGCTGACACCCGGAAATTGTTTGCAATGTTTTTTTCTCAATTTTTTGACTCAGAAAATCAAAAAAAAAATTTCCATAAAAATTAGAACTTTTTACTGTTTCAATGAATTTTTAAAATAGTTTTTTTTTCCAAAAAAAAATTGTTTGAAATTTTCCGAAAAAAATGATCGGAAGTGTTTGAAAAAAAGTCAGAAATATTTTTTGTGACCAAAAATTTCCGAAAAAACTATTCTGGAATTTTTTGAGAAAAAAATTGTCTCAAGTTTGCCCCGAAACCTCCAAGCTTCTAGTTCACAACACATTTTTTATCAGAAAAAAAAACCCAAAAAAATTTCACGCTAATTACCCCCGAAAATGTGTTTTTTTCTGACGTGTCTTCTGATCATTCTCATCTTCATCATAATGATTTTTGTGATTCGCTCCGAGTCGCGTTTTCTCTGGTTTCCATTCGCCTCGATCAACGATGTTCCCACCACTTTTTTACCGCTGATTTTTATCGAAATTTTCCTGAACTGTCTCAATGGTCTGATGATTTTACGATGTGTCAAAGTGATGTTGACATCAAGAGCAACTCATTTCAACCTAAGCGTCCTGATCTCATTCCTGTGGCTACAGTGGTTCGAAGTTTTGCTGGCCAAATCGATAATTATCCCGCTTCAATATGGACTTGGAGATTGGCAATTTGGAAATGTTACCTCTTGGTGGACTATGGATCCGAAAAAAATGATTGAAGTTGAAAAATTGGAAAATATTGAGGGGTTATATTTGGCAAGTCTGGCGCTTTGGCACTATTTGAACTCGTCGATGATTGGAATTTTGGGAGCGGTTGGAGAACGTGTTTTTGCTACAATTTATGTGGAGTAAGCGAATTTTTTTTTAAATTTTGTTTGTAACTTCTGAGCAAGTCTTTAAAGAAATTTATAAAAGTTTTGAAACAGTAAATTTTTACAGAATTTTTCCAGCAACTTTTTTTTGAAAAATGTTCAAATTTTCATATTATCAACGTAAAAAAAGTGGCGTCCAAAAGAAAAATTCATTTCAAACTAGGTTTTTTGGCGGCTGTGTCACTGCGGGACCATCCCCTGAGAAAAATGTGTGTGCCTTTAGTTAATTTATTTATTTTTTCAGTTTTTCTCTTATTTTCAAAATTCCTTTCAGCGTTTTTTCACCCTCATAGGGTTTCATTTAGCCAATGCTTGACTTTCTGTAATTTTTCTCTTTTTTTTTAGCATGAACAAACAAGAAAACATGTGAAATAAAAAATAAATAAACTAAAGGCACACACATTTTTCTCAGATGATGGTCTCGCAGTGACACAGCCGCCAAAAAACCTCGTTTGAAATAAATTTTTCTTTTGGACGCCACTTTTTTTTACGTTTATAATTAGAAACATTGAAAAACCCGTTGATGAAATTTATAAAAGTTTTGAAACAATAAACTTGTAAAAACAGTTTTTTAATTATTTTTAATGTTTGTCGACCATTCAGTTTAGAGTAAAATTTCTTTTGAGAGACGCAGAGAAAAATAAACTCGCAGTGGAAACGCAGACATACACAAAGTATAGCACTTCACTTCCCGTGAGATGTCGGTCACTCTGTTGAATGACCTGTCGGAAGTTTCTCAAAGTCCATAAAACTAGAGAAATAGAGTAAACGCGCTCTAATAATAATAATTGAAGCACTCTCTTACTCTCATCGATTTTTTTGTGTTAAAAGTATTTTAATTTTTTCCAAATTTATCTTTCAGTCATCTTATAAAAGTTTTGAAACAGTAAATTTTTACAAATTGTTTTTTGCTAAAATTTTCAGTTCCAAGGGTTTAAAAATATAACGTCCAATCACAACATTATCAAATTCGAATAATTGTAGAATTTTTGAAACAGGGAAAATTTTTCTAAAAAATATTTTGGCGCCAAAGAAACCTTGACCCGGAATCGAACTTGTGACCTTCTGACGCGAAGTTAATGTGTTTTGGAGAAATTTTCAATTTTTTTAGCGACTACGAGCACAAATCTCGAAAACACATTCCAATTCTAATTTTTTTGTCAACTCACCTTATCTCAATTCCGTTTTCAATTCTATGCATCGAATCAAAGCTTCATCTAACAATTGCGGTTGGACTCATCATATTCTCAATGTTGGCTCTGACTTTGGTGAGTTCACAAATTTGAAAAAAAAATTTGCTCCTCTCAAGATTCGGACCCGCGACCTCAAATTTCATATCAAAATCTTTTCAGGCCTACTCAATAGTCTTTAGTTGGAACCTGCGACTCGCGACAAAATCGAGTCGCTCGTCGTTGTCGCGCAAGTTTCAAATCAACGAAAATCTGCGAACGTTGCGAATGTTTCGCGATTTTGTTTGGACGCTTAGTGGTTACATCTTTGTCGGGGTTGTCATTTTTTTGTTCCTCATTTTTGACTTGATCGATTTTGAAATTTTGATAAGTCATGCGTTGGAGAATTTGATCTATACGTGAGTTTTAACCGGCACAACTAAATTTCGAAAAAAAAGGCGACACCTGGAATTGAACCCTCGACCTTCTGCACCAAAATTTTGATGCGCAAGATCACCGCTCAAATTCCAAAAAATTCAAAAATTTCCAGAAATCACCTATTCTTCGTTCCGGCCCTTGTCAGTTGCTCACCCACGTGGCACAATGAATTCTGGAACTTTTTGCCAAAATGTCAAAAAACTCCAGAAAATTTGACCTCGAAAAACAGTGTCGAAGATGAGACAAAAGTTTATTTTCGACAATTGACAAATGCGTGGAATTAAAAATTTTTTTTTTTTTTAAATTTTTACTGTTTCAAAAAATATTGAAATTTTGAGTCACATCCACGAACTTTTGAGTTGATCAAAATACAAATTCATGTCGGCGTCGGTGGACGTTTTGACGGGCGTCACAATAATTTTTGGCACTCGCAAAAGTTTTTTGAGAAGATCCGAATATTGACGAACGCAATTGATCGCCACTGGACACAGAATTAGAGGGTATCTGAAAAAATTTAGGCTTAGGTTTCGGCTTTGTTTTTTCGCTAGCAATAGTTCTGTGCGCACAGAAAAATGGGCGTGGCCTATTTATTTTTTTTATCATATAAAATTTCCTTTCATTAATAAAAATACCTTGCACAGAAAAGTGGGCGGAGCCTACGCTCTTTCGCGAACACTGGCACTTGTTAAAAGCTCCGCTTCTTTTTTTGGTCAAATTTTGTGATTTTTGTGAAATTTCACGCACAGAAAAATAGGCGTGGCCTATTTCTACGGAAAACAATGACACACATTTATAGGCCACGCCTCTTTTGATATGATTTTTTGTCACATTTTTTGTGGTTTTCTGAATTTTTTTTAACTTTTGAGTTTTTTTGGATTTTTTTTTGAAATTTCCTATTTCAACGAAAATTTGTTAACCAAAAATCATAAAGAAACCTCGCGCAAAAAAATGGGCGGGGCCTATTATCTTTCGCAAACACCTGGCACTCATTATAAGCCTCGCCCGTTTGTTATGCATTTTTGGCATGGTATTTTGGTCCCCATTTCCCCACTTTTTTTCATTTCAAAAATTTACTGTTTCAGTTAATCTTTGTTAACGATGACAAAAATTAGAAGGTGTTTAAGTCTCATTTTTTTACTGTTTCAAAAACATGTTCCTTCAGAATTCTCACTCACAAATGAATAATATTTTCCAATAAATAGCTATAGAATAAGTCATAATCCGGGAAGAATACCAGCAAAAATACCAAGATAAACGATAAAAAAATGAGCGAAAATGCGGCGATCAAAAAATTGAGCAAAAACAGCGAGACTCGTCGATTCTCCTTTGCCTGAAATCTCGACGCCAAAGTGTACTTGGTATTGCCGGTCCGCATCAAACGCTCCAACAATTTCTTGTTATAATAATAGGTGACGAGAAATACAGTAACCGCGATGGTATTCGGTAAAGCACCAGATATTAATGAGCCGATGAACGGGAGTATGTTGTAGTAGTGGACTACTGTAGTTGCTGTGGGTAAGGCTAGCCAGGCGGTTATTAGAAAAAGATGAAGTTTTGGCCGCGATTTTTTCTCGTAGTCTCTGGAAATTTTTTTAGAACTTCAAATTTTCCCTTTATCGAAAAAAAAATCAGAATTTTTTGCGCAAAAATTTGAAAAAATCAATTCCAATTTTTTTGTCCGAAAACCTAACAATTTTTGATAAAGGTGGTCAGAAATTCTACGTGAAATTCTGATCAGATCAACCTTAAAAAAAAAAAATTCGAGCCACGCGGAATCGAACCTGTGACCTTGTGCGGCTCAAATTTCGGCTCACAAGGTCAAAAGTTCGATTTCCCGTGGCGCCAAAATTTTTCACGTAGATTTTAGTTTTTTTCCCGTAGATTTAAAATATGACTATTATTTTCTAAGAATTTTTAGCGCACAAGGTCAACAGTTCGATTCCCCCCTGCCTCACACACCTAATAAACCAACAAGCGCAAAAGCGCTCCACTGCCAAAACCAGCAAACCACTCAACAACGTGGTAATATAATGCCAGTAAGCAAAACTGGCCACAAAAATCGGGCTGTTCAAATCTTGTGGATTAAGGCGGACAAACGTCCGATTATCCGAATTCCACCACATTCTGTAGGTCTGATTTTGGCACGATTCCAATTGCCAATATCCAATGATATATGGCTTAATGAGCCATTTTCCGAAAATCGATTCGTACCATTGAAAAAGTAAAAGTACTAGAAGGGTCTTCATGTGCAGATGAAAAGCTCGAACTGTTACCGCTATGTAGATAGTTAAAGTGACCATGAAAAAACAGCAAATTGATGTGAAAATTTCGAAAATCAATAAAAATCGATAAAACCCTGTCAAGTACTGTGGATCATTTAGAATATAGAAGGGTAGATAATAAGTTGTGTCGTTGACAAGAAAAATCATTGGTTATTTGGATTGCCAGCAAAAACAAAAAATGAGACTGTCTTGATGCAATTTGTTTTGTTGTTGGCATGTGTGTGTGTGTGTGGAGAATGTAATCATTTATGAGGTAAATTTGGTTTTCAAGAGAAATGGTTGAGTCAATGATCATACAAACACGTCGTATCAAGCAAAAGAGAATTGGCAATCATTGAAATAGAGCGAGACGCAGTGTGGGCGTGGCCAACACGCACACACAAATAATGGCAGTGTGCGAAACGCGTGTGTTGTCGGTACCGAGATTCAATGACTCTATTGCATAAATCCAAAATTCAAGATTTTGAGAAGTTAGCAAAACAGAGCACATATATGAGAACAATGTTGTAGTTCTCTCGGAATGTATTTTTCTTTGCGTCTCTCTCGATTTCAATTATTGCAAGAGAAAACGACGTGCAAAAGTGCTGTTCCATGACGGAGAACTTTTTATTGTGACGTAGAGAGTGTTGGAGTGTTATCACATGTTTTTTGGCACTAAATTCTGATTTGTTAGATACCTCACAAGATATACTTTTGAAAAAAATATCTCGGAGCTCTTTTGGAGCACAAAAATGCTCACAATTCTGAAAATCAAAATTTTGATCTTCTGAGTGTTTGAAAAACCACCACACCTTGTTCTGCACTAAATTATGATCCGTTAGGCACCTCATAAGATATACTTTTGAAAAAAAAAGTTTGGAGCTCTTCTGGAGCTCAAAAATGCTCCAAACCAAGATTTTTGAAACTACATCATGTCAAAAAACTCAAAATTTCATGATTTTCAAGACCTGCATGTTAAAAATATCTGAAACGCTCTAGATTTTTCGAAACGCACAACCCGGAGCACAAAAAGTGCTCCAAATCGAAATTTTCGAAACTGTGGCATGTTGGGTTTCAAAAAACTGCAAATTTAATGATCAGAAAAATGTTGTTTTCAAATTTTTATATCCAAGACTGATTCAAGTTTTTGAAATAGATCTCCGTTTGCAATCTGTCTTCTTCCCTTTTTCTCGTTTTCTCTACGACTCCAATTTTTCTCGCGTTTTTTCGATATGAAAATGCCGCATCTTTCCAGACATCGATTGAGCAAATGAGCACAGGACAAGTGATAATTGGAACTCTGGAAAAAAAAAACATTTTCAGGACTTTTTTTTCAGGACTTACAAGTTGGTAACATTGTCGATGAAGTAGATAAAAATTGTTGGATTTCCACTGAAATTTACAATACCAAAAGATGCATTTACAGTGAAATTGAGAAGTGCATACGTGGTCACAACTCGTTTGGCCATTTTCAGCGATTTCAGATTTTCTTGACATTGAAATCTTCGGGATAGTGAGTAGTTTTTATGACCAATTCGAATGTTATACGCCCAGACAAGTGTGTAAAGACTAATCGATACAATGCCAATAAGTATTATCATAGTGCCAAACACGGTGAATTTGAAGAAATTGACCAGGAAAATATAGGAAACTAGGGAGGAGAGAGAGAAAGAGAAGATGAGCAGAGATGTAGAGATGTGAAGACGCGGCTTTTTTTCATAGTCACTGTAATCGATTTTTATGAAAATCATGTTTTTCGCCATAAAGTTCTGAGTCGTTAGACACCCCACAACACATATTTTTGGAAAAAAAGGTGTTGTGTATTTACTTGTGTGGAGGCCAGATGGTCTCAAAAATCCATATCTCTCAAAGAAAAGTAGGTCATGTGGGGTGTCGAAAATTCCCAAATTCCAAGCTAACGCTATTTTTGACACGCATACCCTGATCAAAACATAGAAAAAGGAGAGATAACAAGTGTGCTCAATTTTGAAAGTTGAGCCTCCAAAATCTAGCACAGTTTTTTTCTTGTCAAAATTCTGATTTGTTAGACACCCCACAAGATGTACTTCTAAAAAAAAGTTTGGAGCTCTTCTGGAGCACAAAATTCTCGAACTTCTGAAAGTTCTGTTTTGCTCAAAAAAAAATCGGCAAAATTTTTCGCTGAAAAATGCAACACATTTTTTGTCATAAAATTCTGATTTGTTTGACACCCCACAAGGCATAATTTGAGAAAAAAAGTGTTTTTGAGCATACCTGGAGCTCAAAAACGCTCAAAATCAAAATTTTGCAAACTATATCATGTTTGGTGTTAAAAAATCCCTAAATTCGAGATTTAGAACACCTGTCTGGTCAAAATGTCTGAAATTGAGTAGCTTTCTTGAAAAGTGCGTCCTGAGCTCTCAAAAATGCTCCAAATCATAATATTGAGAATTATGTCATGCTGGGTGTCAAAAAATTCCAAATTTTTCACTGAATAATATCTCACCTCAAGTAATACGACGAGATAGCTCGTTCAAGTGAAACAGTAAGCACAAAAAACAACATCGACGCATAAAAATGAACAAAAAGACAACTTGACGCAAATAGTTTTGGCTCATCCCAAAAACTGCTAATTGGCACCATCTCAGACGTATCTTCCGTCCAATAATGTTGATATAATTTTGTGTGATTTCCGACAAGACGAAAACCATTTCGATAAGGAATAAGGATGATTTTTGCAATTATTGGTTCAACCCATAGAAAAAGTTGAAAATTCAGCAAAATTGTTAGATTTTTATGAAAAACCAGGTGTTTGAAGGTGATATAAGATGTTCTAATAAGCACGGGAATTTGAAGGAGCACAACAATTCCATCAAAAATCAAATTATATGGAAAATATTGATTAGTTCGGTTCAACGCGAACAGCGAGGCCCATAGAGTATAAGTGTTGTTGACCAAAAAAATCATACTCCAACGCACAAAAAAATTGTGGCGATAACAATTAGGAAGTATAATGCGCAAACGGGGTTATTAGGTTTATGTGTTTTTTTTTCTGGCGAGAAGAAAAAAATTGATTTTTGGTTGAAAATAGACTTGTTGACGCGTCAGGTTAACACCTGGATTTGTGTGTATTCAAGAGGGCGGTGTTTGTTTTTGGGTAAAAAAAACAAGTGACTCGATTTTAGGCGTCTGAAATTCTGATTTTTTGGACACCCCACATGACATGTTTTTGATGAATCAATGTTTGAGCACTAAGATGCTCCAGATGTGCTCAAAATCGAAAGTTTCAGAAGTATCCCATGATGGGTGTCAAAAAATTGCAAATTTCACGCTGAAAAATGTCAAAGTTGCTCACACAACTTGCAAACTTCGAGAAATTGCAGTAATTGGTAAAATGGGTTCAGTTCACCACATATTTTTGTCGTTTTTTGATAAAAATTGGTTTTCATGTTTTATGAACCAGAAATTTGTGATCAGCATAAAAATCTGAGTCGTTAGACACCCCACAAGGTATATTCTCGAAAAAAAAGTTTTGGAGCACCAAGATGCTCCAGATGTGCTCAAAATGAAAATTTTCAGAAATATACAATGTTGGGTGTCAAAAAATTGCAAATTTAACGCTGAAAATGATGAAAGTGCTCGAATCACCTGAAAACTTCGAAGACTCCCAATGTTTGGAAAACTTGATTCATTTAATTAACCATCGCTGTCGTTCAGTGATAAAAAAGCGTTCTTGTATCATTTGACAGATGAACAAATTCCGAGTATTCATGGTTTGCAAAAAAACAAAATTCTTGGAGCATGAAATGTGGTCAAAGTACAAGATTTTAAAAGTATGTCTTGTTCAATAATTTGGTCACGTTATAGATCAGAAAATTGTTTATTTTTCACGCTGAAAAAAAGTTGAAAATTTTTAAGTTCTAGTACTTACCACAACCTGGAAAAGTTCCATTTCTTCGCTGTTTGATTTTTGATGTGAGCTAAGCCAAAAAAACAAGATTCTCTAATTAAGAAAAAAGTAGTTGAGCATGAAGGAGAGCTCGAAAAACAAGAATATAACATAGACATTATCAGAAAATGATGTTTTTGGTGGCCAACAAAACCGAAATTTATCTTCCTTTTTTTATTTTGAATGATAAAACATATCAGGAAGGTTTTTACAAATATTTGCTCATTTTCGAGCTCATCACATCAATTTTATGTTTCATGGTAGTTACAGTAACCCTCTTCATAGTTTTGAAAATTCGCGCATTTCATTTTCACATGAAATGCTTATTATCTATCATTCTTTTCCAATGGTACGAATCGATATACGCTAAATGGACCATAAAACCATATGTCATCGGGATTTACAACTTGGAGAGCGGCCAAAACCACGCCCACAAAATATGGTGGTCAAGTAGACAATCTAGTTTTGTGCAAATTTCTGAGAATCCAAAAACCCTGTTTTTTGCGGGATTTGTTTATTGGCATTATTGCAATTCGCTGTTGCATGGATTGTTTGTTTTTGGATTGGAGAGAGTTTTTGCGTGTTATTTTATTGAGTGAGTTTGGATTTTAGCCAAAAATTGGGGTTTTTTGACATTCATAATCGTTTTCAGTATAAAATTTGGAGTTTTTTGACTCCCAACATCATATGGTTTGAGAGTTTTGAGTTTTGAACACTTCTGGAGCACAAAAATGCTCCAAACTAAAAATTTCGGAACTATGACTTGTTGGGTGTCTAACGAACAGTAATTTTGTGATGATTTCAAATTTTGAGGCCAACTCATCTGAAAATCAAAATTACATCGCAGAAAAACCTTTTTTCGCTGTCGAACCAAAGTCTCAGACTAAATTTGGAAATTTAGAAATATTTTCAGATGAAATAAAGTCTTTTTTGTTTTCAGCATCAAATTTGCAGTTGTTTGACACCCAGCATGATACAGTTTGGGAGTTTTGAGTTTTGAGCACTTCTGGAGCACAAAAATGCTCCAAACTAAAAATTTCCAAACTATGGCTTGTTGGGTGTCAAACGAATCGGAATTTTGTGCTGATTCCAATCTTCGAGGTCGTTTTTTCAGAGACTACGAGAAGCGTCCACGTCATCATCTCCTATTCCTCCTTCTCTTCCTTTTCATAGCTCTTCCAATCACAACAACCTACATATTTTTCTACAATTTTCTCTCATTTCTACCTGCCATCTCCTTGGTTCTAATTCCCAATACCATTGCGGTTACTGTATTTCTTATCACCTATTATTATAACAAACAATTGTTGGAGCGTTTGATGAGGACCGGCAATACCAAGTACACTTTGGCATCGAGATTTCAGGCAAAGGAGAATCGACGAGTTTATCGATTTTTCTTCAACTTCCTGATCGCCGCATTTTGCCTAATTTTTACCGCTTTGCTCATTGTCACTTTTCTCGTCTTCGAAATCACACCTAGTTATCATCTTGTCTATAATTATGTGCTAGAAAACATAATTCATTTGTAAGCCAGAAAAAAAAAACACTTCCTCAAATTATGCAAAAATTCAGATACCCCTTTGTTATATGTCCGGTGACGATTGTATCAATCGATAGATACGCGCAGTTTTTCAAAGAGAAATTTTATTATCGACGAAAAGTTGAGGTGAAGTGTGTGACAGTGAGAAATGAGGGGGATTTGTATTTTGGGCAATTGATGTCGTCTTGGATTTAGAGGTAATTTTCCCAAAAATATTAGCGTTGATTTCACCGCAAAATTATGAGTCGTTTGACACCCCACACGCCACACTTTTGGGAAAACAAGTGTTGTGCTATTTTGAGAGGGAGGACAGGTGTGCACATAAAATCGATGTGTCACAAAGTAGGTCATGTGGGGTGTCAAAATATCCCAAATTGCATGTGGACGCTGTTTTTGATGATGATATATATTTGAGACTCACAGTATTCCCAAAACACATGGATATGATTTTTTGGAAACTCAATTTTTTAGTGTTTTGAAGGTATGGTTCAGAAACTTACAATTTAACGAGTCACACTTGACACAGTTTCAAGTTGCCTAGCGCTCTGATCCTTGGCAAAGTTCCTAATCGACTAGGCGCGGCGCCTTTACACGTTTTTGGAACGTATTTTCCTCAAAAAACCTGATTTTTGCCAAAAAAAAGTACATTTTTCCACCTGCCTCCAATTATTTCGTCAATTTGCCATGTTCCAGACACTCTCGCTCAATTTTCAGCGTTTCTTCAGGTGCGCGAAATTTGATTAAAAAATGTCGGCTTTCTCAGAAAACAAAAAAAATCAAATAGAGAACAAGCACAAATAATTTAATTATACACCTGCGCAAAAAATAGCTTAGTAGTTCTTTCCGCAATTTCTAAAAATCAATGATTTTTCTGATAAATGGTTCGTACACCCTTTGGGCTCAGGTCTTTATGCTCAACAGACCTTGGCAAATGTTCCCATTCAACCTAATCTACAATAGCTGTGTCATAATTTTCCAATTGATAATCCTATCCAGAACCTGCTATATCATCTCAAAATTCCAAGTTTTTCATCGAAATCTCACAATTTTGCTCAATTTTCAATTGCTCGTTTGGCTCGAAACGGTGATTGCGAAAATTCTTCTCATCCCTTATCGAGTTCCTCTTCGCTCTGTGGCTGATCCCAACAAAATTTATCAAAATTATTGGACGGAGGATAGGTCCGAAATGGTGCCAATCAACAGTTTTTGGGATGAACCATTGATTTTTTTGGCCTCGTGTCTTTTTATTCATTATTACGCGTCTATGTTGTTTTTTGTTCTCACTGTTTCGATTGAACGAGCTATATCGTCGTATTACTTGAGGTGAGAGTATTTTCAACATCGGGAACGTGCTCAGCGCGAAATTTGAAGTTTTTTGACACCCCACATCATATTTTTGGAAAATAAGATTTTTGGAGAATTTTTGTGCTCCAAATTCTTTTTCCTCAAAGTATGCGATGTGGGGTGTCTAGCGATTCAGAATTTTGTGCTGAGCAACATAAAATAATTCATTTTCCAAAAAAAAAATTCAGTGACTATGAAAAGAAACCACGACTATATATTTCGATATGTCTGCTCACTCTAACGTTCTTGCTCTCTTCCCTAGTCGCATTCATTTTCACCATCAATTTTTTCTCGTTCCTGGTGTTCAATTCAATGATTTTTGTCATCGGTGTCATATCAATAAGTGTAAAAACCTCAGTTTTTGATTTTTACGAAAATTTTGGAATTTCAGCTATACTCAGTTGTCTGGGCTTATAACATTCGGATCGGCCATCAGAACTATTCACTGTCTCGTCGATTTCAATGTCAAGAAAATATTCGATCGCTAAAAATGGCCAAACGAGTTGTGACCACTTATGCCATCCTGACTCTTGTTGTAAATGGATGTTTTATTGGGATTTATTTCAGTGTTGACACTTCTGTGTGGCTGGTTTTCACTTATTTTATTGACATGTTGACTAACGCGTGAGTACAGCACAAAAATCTGATTCGTTAGACACCCCACATGTCATATTTTCAAAAAAAAAAAAAATTCTGCTTGGAGAATTTACGAGGGTTCTACTTTCGACAAGAAAAAGGACACGGAAAATTATTCAAGAAAAAATAATTTTAAAAAATACCAATAATATTTCTTAAAAAATGTAGAAAAAAAAGAAGACAAAAATGAACAATAAAAAAATGCAATATCAAAATCTAAGAAAATAATCAAAAATAAACGTGAAAAATCTTTTGACATAAAAGAGACGCAGAGAAGAGAGAGGGATAGCAAAACAATATGAATAAAAAAATGATGATACTAAAGAAAGACAGGAAGAGGGAGGACGCCACTCTCACCTTCTCTGACTCATGAGGCGTCTTTTTTTGGAAGAGAGAGGGAACAGATACAAAATATACTCCTATAGTTGTTGAAGGGACCAAGATGACTAAAAAATGATGTTCAAAAAAAATAATTCTTGAGGTTTTCTAAAAAGCTGTCTCGCTTTTCTCTAAAACATACAACTACGTTATTTTTTGCACAAAATTCTGATTTGTTAGACACCCAACAAGGTTTATTTCGGAAAAAAAATGTTTTGGAGCACATCTAGAGCCCCCAAAGTTGCTCCAAACTCCATTTCTCAAAACCATGTCATGTTGGGTGTCTGAAAACGTCAAATTTCATAACTAAAACGATGCAACAATTGAAAACACTTGAAATTTCACATGAATCTCAGAACCTAAGACAGTATGCTCTGAAACAGTTGTAATTTGAAGTTTCAGGAAAACGATCGAAATCTAGTCAAAAACAGTTGGTTTCTTTTTCTGTACACAAAATTCTCATTCCTTAGACACCCCAAAAGTGATATTTTGGACAAACTTTTTTTTTATCAAGTCTGGAGCCCCCAAAGTTTCTCCAAATTCAATTTTTCAAAACCATGTCATGTAAGGTGTCAAAAAACTTTAAATTTTATGCTGAATAACATTATCACAGTCAAAATATTCCTACGAGCACTTTTTTTTGCAGAATACCAATGATAACATGCCCGATTACGTTGTGCTCAATAGACACCTGGAAAATTGCCGCTTTTCGCCGTTTCTTTGGTCGAAAATTGAAGAGTAAAGTGGAAGAAGAGAAAAAAGGTGGCGACAATCAGAATGAAACTGATTTATACTTTCGACAACTACAACAATCTTGGCTATAGTTTAGTGTTTTTCCTCTTCGATAATGCAAATTTTTCTCAAAAATCAATCAATAATTCTGTTTTTACCGCTGTTTGTCATCAATAATTCCGAGTATTTGGAAGGTGCTAATTTTGTGATATTAATTATTCAAAGTTTACTTATGATTTTCACAATTTTTGTGGTTTTATATACAATCTATTTGATTTTGACGAAAAAATGTTTTCATGAAAATATGACACGGATTTTGATTTTTTGTGGGTTTTCGTATTTTGAACTGGTTTTTGGAAGAGTTCTGACACTTCCATATATGGTTGGATGGATTCAAGTTGAAGGTTTGTGCTTTTTTTCTAATTTTCGATCAAAACTCAGAGTTTTCATCACTAACATCGTTCTCAGCTAAAAATTTGGAGTTTTTTGACACCCCACATCGTATGATTTGGAAAATGTGAAATTTTGAGAATTTTTGTGCTCCAGGTGTGCTCAACATTTTTTTCTCAAAGTATGTGATGTGGGGTGTCTAACGAATCAGAATTTTGTGCTGAGAAAGGTGAAGCATTTAGATTCCTCCAAAAATCCCCCAGAATTCCAAAAAATAACTACTATGATCGTTTTTGTGAGAAAAAATTCGATTCATTATTTTGAGGATACTTTGAGACATTTTGGATACAATAAATATTCTCAGAGTGAAATTTGGAGTTTTTTGACACCCCACATCGTAATACTTGGAAAAGGTCAATTTTGAGAATTTTTGTGCTCCAGATGTGCTCAAATTTTTTTTTCTCAAAGTATGTGATGTGGGGTGTCTAACGAACCAGAATTTCGTGCTGAGCAACGTGCGACACTTCATTTCAGCACATTTTTCGAATAACACTTCAAATTCGAAACACTGTGGAGCATAATCTTTGTTTTGGCATCTTGCCAAGCTCCGCCCCTTTTTCCAGGTATCACCAAACCAACAACCCTTCTCTGGACCTCAAATGTATCCAAAATTCCGGTCATCGAATCGAGTCAACAAATTGAGCCTTATTTGATTGGCGCCTTTTTGGAATGGCATTTTTTCTCGCTAGTACCGCTACAACTTTTTGCTCTTTCAATCGAACGTTCATTCGCCACGTATTTCATCAAAAACTACGAAAAACGCTCAAGAAATTGGATTAGTTTTGGCCTAATTTTCATGGTTTTTCTGACTTCTGCAACTTTTTCAACTCTCGAAATGTGGTACTTAAACAATGTGATTTTGGCGCTTGTCGTGGGAAGTGGCCTAGTTTTGCTGGCGGTTTTGGTGAGTTTTTGAAACAGTAAAAATTTAAAATTTTTTCTAGATTTTCTCAATTAACAATCTGCACAACGTTCAAAGAAGTCGTCAAATCGCCAATCATACTTTGTCGTCAAAATTTCAAACCGCCGAAAATTTGCGAGTTTACAAAATGACGTCAAAAATTTTGCTCGTCGCCGGGGTTATTGTGATCACGTGTTATGTTCACGTATTTTTTGTGGTTCGAAAAATTTTCGAGGATTTTGAGACCTTTCTATTGTTGAGTTTAGAATGTATGCTGTTCTTGTGAGTTTTCGGAAAGTTTGCAGTTTTTGTCAGAGAGTACTGTAGTTTTGAGGTTTGGCGCCAAAAATTTCAAAATTGTACTGCAGATTTTTTTTTTTTTTTTTTTGAAACATACAGGGTACTGTAGTTTTCTAATTTTGAGTTTGGGGCGAAATTCCAAATTGGTTCAGAAGTACTGTAATTTTGATGATTTTTTGAATTTAAAAACTTCTGGAGAAAAATTCAAATATTGTCCAGGAGTACTGTAGTTTAGATGATTTCTTGAATACCTAAATTTGACGTCAAAAATCCCAGACATCATCAGGAGTACTGTAGTTTAGATGATTTTTCAAAATTTGAAATTTGGTGCCAAATATGCCAGATTAAATTCAGGAGTACTGTAGTTTTGATTTTGGCGCCAAATCTTGACATTTGAACTAACTCTCCAAATTGGCTGAAAAAAAAGATTTCCAAAATTTCAAAAGTTCAGTTTTCGAAAAAAAAAAAATCCAAAAATGTTTTAATTTTGGCTAGACCTATTTTCAATGAGAAAATAGGCCTGAGAAATTTGGCGCTTTATAAGCGATGAGATGTGAACACAAAAATCACATTGAAAAATGAACTTTGTCTCGACGTTTGTCTCTGCTATTCTTGTCGTTTTGGTTGGTAGGTCAAAGTTTTTTCTCATTCAAAAATAACGAATTTTTGTCAGCCAATTTGACGGGTTTGCAAGCTGTTGGTGGTGTTGATCGGAATAATAATGGTATTAGCCAATTTCCCGAAAAAATTAATACCATGATTGAAAAAGGATAATTGAAACAAAATTTTGATAATAAAAATTTGGCATACATTTTGGGTTTTTTTCGTCGAAATTGCTGTTTGTGGCGGTTCAGGAGTACTGTAGCTCAACGATCTTCTGAATTTTTGAGAGTACTGTAGTTTTTGAATTCCCAATTTTGGCGCCAAAAGATCGCAGACTTCCCGCCAAAACTCAAAAAAAATTAGAAACTACAGTACTCTTGTTTTTGGTAAATTCTGGCGCCAAATTTTGACGTTCAAAAAGTGGAAAGTTGAAAAACGTTGGGGCGGAAAAAATCAAAATCTACAGTACGCTGGGACAAATTTTGGGATTTTTTAACGTCAAAAGTTAAACATCCAAGAGTACTGTAGTTTCAATTTTTCAAAATTTTGAGTTTTCGAAAAAACTAGTTTTTCAGTCGGAAAACTTGAAATTTCGAAAGAACTGAAACTACAGTACTCCCGGTTGTTTCAACTTTTTCAAAACTCCATTTTGCAGACATCCACTTGCCCTATACCCTGTCATAATCCAAGAAGTCACACGAAAATCTTCGAAAATTCGAAAAGTCACATCGATCATCTCGGAAACCGACTTTTATTTTGCACAACTACAGAAATCTTGGAAATGATTAATCAATTATGAAAAACTGGAATTTTTTTCAAAATATAGGACTTTTTTTTGAAAATTTTCACTGTTTCAAGAAAAACTTTTAATATATCAAAGGTTGGATGGATTTGATGAGCAAATGGAATTCAAAAATTAAAAAATTAAAAAATCTGAAAATTTTTACTGTTTCAAAAGAGATGTTTAGGTTCTTATTGGTTCAAAACATTTGCTCCGTGGTTGCTTGAACAAATTAGAAACTCAGAAAAAAGAAAATTTGAAAAAAATCAATATTTGTTAATGATAAATCTGAAATTTTCTCAGAAAATGTTTACAGTTTCAAGAAAAACAAAAAATACAAAAAAAAAGAAAGAAAAAAGTAAAGAAAAAGTGACATCTGTTCTGCCAATATTGAGTGCGATATTGTTGCAGAAGGGGGCGGGGCTTAGCAGGTGACGCTTTTGTGTCACATGGCTCGAGTACAGAGAATATTTAGCATTAATCATTTTCTCACATTTTTGCGTTTTTATTTTTTCTCGTTTTTATTTTTTTTTCTTTGTTAGCACAACTTTTTAAAAATGAAAAAAATTTAGAAAAAAAATTTTTTTTGAAACTTTTCCTGTTTTAAGAAAATTATTTAGTACTTCAAAACAGAAAACCTGGTGTTTTGCTTGAAATTTTCGATTCTTTTCGTTGAAAAATCCAAGATTTTGGCGCCAAAAACATTTATTCAAAATTTCGACTTTTTCAAAAAAAAAATCTCGATTTTCTGATCAAAGTTTCATAATGTTATTTTTCTCAAAACTATCAAAATATATAATTGAACATTTCCATCATGTTTCGCCAAAAATCCATGACTCTAAAAATTTCTGAAAAATTTTTTGGTCCGAAATTTTTTACTGTTTCAAATAAAAGTTTTCCCGATTTTTTCCACAAAACTACAGTAACCCTACTTCTCATATTTTACTGTTTTCAAAATTTGGAGATTTTTCAAAAAATTTCTCCCACACAAAAATTATTCAAAAAACACCCTATTGTTTCCAATCTTCCATTTAAACAAAATTCAAATTTTTGAAATTTCGAAAAAAATGAAATTCTTCTCGTTTCTCCTTCTGGTTACAGTAGTCCATTCACAGTGAGTCAGGAAATTTGAGTTTTTGAAAAAAAATCTGATTTCAGATCAACCACAATGTGAGTCATTTCCAAAAAAAAATTGAGAGGCAACAAGGTTTTTAGGTCTCCGAAATTTCGAGAAGAATTTGGAGATTTATTGGAAAATGTGATTTATACGTTGGTCGGCTGGTTGAATGACTTGGTTTTGAGCGTTGTTGAAGATGGAGTTTTTAGTTTTGACACAGTTTCGAAGTTTGTTTAGGGCCTGGAACATTTTCGGGCCGGCCCGAAAAATTTTTTCAAAATTTTTCACATGAGAAAAATTGGCGCTGAAAAATGAATTTGAACATTTTGACGTGAAAATATTTAAGTTTAAAAAAATGGCGCCAAATTCGAAATTTTTGACGTCAGAAAATTGGCGCGAAAAATGAAAATTCAAAATATTGGCGCCAAATTTGAAATTTCGAAATTTTCAAAAATGTTCGGCGTCACACAAAATTCGCGCGAAAAATTTCGTTTTTGAGAAAAATGGTGGGAAGTTTGAAAGTTTGATTTTCGAATTTTTTCAAAATATTTCATTTTTTTGACGTCGCAGAAAATTGGCGCGAAAAATCAATATTTAAAATCTTGGCGCCAAATTCGAAATTTTCAAATTTTTGGAATATAATTTTTGACGTCGAAAATTGGCGCGAAAGCAAGAAATTTGGTAAATTAGAACTACAGTAACCCATCCTAAAAAAAATTGAAATTTGAAAAAAAAAATTTTTGACGCGAAAATAGTAAATGTTTAGTTTTTTGGCGCGAAAATTCGGAAAGTCAAATTTTTTTCAAAATCTTGGCGCCCAAATAAAATTTCAATTTTTTGAGCATAACTTCCGACGTGCTCGATTTCGGCTCTCTCCAAATAATTAATCTTCAAAACTACTCAAATTCAGTTCTCAACAAAATTTCGATCAAAAATTCAAACTTCTTCAAAATCGCCTCCGAATCGTTGAATTTGAGCGGTGTCGCACTTCAAAACATCACCGAAAATGTTGAAAAAATTCAGAAAATCGCCGACAAAAATGTGCATTTGACGGACACGTTGAGAAGAATACAGTGAGCCGGAAAATTTGACAAAAAATTTGGCCAACTTTTTTTTTTGCAGAAATTTCACATCAGTTTTGTATTGATTTTTCCTGGGCACTATTGGATGAAGATTTCTTGAACCAAAAAAATTTCTCAAAAAATTACTGTTTCAAATTTCACTCTTTTTCTTCTCAAGAAGACGTTTTGGGGATATCTCATAGAAAAATTTAGGAGAAAAGTTTTTGGCGCCAAAAACTACAGTACTCCGAATATTTGATTTTTCCTTTTTTATTGAATCTACAGTAATCCATTTTGGCGCCAAAATTCGAAAAATTCAAGTTTTGTCAAAATCGGATCTGAAAAAAATTTGGAAAATAAAACTTTCTGAAATTGGCGCCAAAAACTACCGTACCCCAAAATCTAAATCCATTTCCAAAGTGTGGCGCCAAATCTCCAAAATTCAAATTTTGTTAAAATCTGGGCTGGAAAAATTCTCAAAACCTGGCGCCAAAAACTACAGTACCCTAAAATCAGAATATTTCCATTTTCGGAATCTACAGTAACCCATTTTCAAAATTTGACGCCCAAATTCAAAAATTCGAATTCTGTCAAAATCGGGTCTGAGAAAAACTTGGGAAAGCAAATATTCTAAAATTGGCGCCAAAAACTACAGTACCCCCAAATATTCAATTGTTTCATTTCGAGGAATCTACAGTAATCCATTTTGGCGCCAAAATTTGAAAATTTCAAGTTTCGTCAAAATCAGGCCTGAAAAAAATTGAAAATGAATCGTCGCCAAAAACTACAGTACACCAAAAATTCAATTTTTCCATTTTTGACATCTACAATAATCCATTTTGGCGCCAAAATTTGAAAATTCGAAAATTTTATTTTCCCACGAACACAAAAAAACCGGAAATCAATTCTCTCACGAAAAAAAAACCAAACACAAAAAAGGTGTTTGTCATGTATGTCATTTCAAAAAAAAAAAAAACAGTGTGAAATCGATAATCGAATCAAGTGGAAATGAGAAAAAATTGACCATTTTTCTATTTATTTTTTTTCGTTTTCTTCGAACAATGTGGCCAACACGTTTTCTCATTCTCCTTGCGATTCTTGCGACAACGTTTGCGTCAGCAAAGCGTTGCGTAAGCGACGCGGATTGCGACCTGGGCGAATCGTGCTTGCGAACGCATGGAGCGCATGGAGTGCTGCGGAGTTGCGAACGAGAATGTCAGAGTGATGAGGATTGTCCGATTTATGGATGGTATTGTCAACGATCTACGATGCATCCGAATCAGTGTACTATGCATGTGTGAAATATACATTAATCAATAAATAAATTTTTTGATAGCCAGATTTTTGTTGTTGCAAACATTTTCCGGGTTTACTCTTTTTTCTAGCAGAAAAAAAAATTTGAAAAGTTGGAGAAATGAAGTCGATTTGATGTGTGATGAGTTTGCATTTTCAGAAATTTAAAATAAAAAAAAAGAAATTTGAAATTCAAAAAAATTTCAAAAGTTTTAGAAAATAAGCCTTTCTGAGAATTGTACAAGTATATCAAACGATGACATAGTTATTCAGAAAATTTGAAGTGACCTTGAAACAGTAAATTTTTCAAAATTACTTGGAATAATATTTTTAGGTATTTACACGATTTTGTAGAGAATTTCAAAGGCTTCAAAATAATAAACATGACATCCGGAAAAAGAAAAAAATCCAGAATTATTCTCGAAAAAATAGAATATTCAAAATGCGCTCTATTGAGAAAAAAATTAGAATTTTCAAAGTGCCGAAAAAATAATTGTTTTCCCATCGAGTTTGGAGGTCTTGACATGATTTTGTAGAGAATTTCAAGGGCTTAAAAAATCTAAAAAGTTCAAAAAATTGTCATCGCATTTTTTCCAAATTTTAACGAGTCCTGGGAACACTCACCTTCTCGTTCTTTCTGAAACATCCTCCTCATTCGCTTCGAAAAATGTTAGCAGCTTTTCTCCTCATCCAGCTTCTAACCCTGTTAACAACATCTTCCGCCCTTCCCACCAACACCACACTGACCCACTTCACTTTCAAATGTCAACATCATAGAATATGGGAGTTTTCGGTGCGATTTTTGGGTCGTGACGGCGTCCGCGCGTCGGATACCAGAAATTTCCGTACATCTTTTTATCACGAATTTTCATACCATGTCGAAAAGCCTGGAGACTATAAGGTAGGCTTGTTTTGAGTCAAAAAAAGTGGAAAATAAAATTTTCAGGACGGCTATATTCAAATTGATCATGATTGTGTGGTTAGCACAGGAACTATACCTAGATTAGTTGTCACACAACTTTACACGCCCAATTTGAAGATGACTTTGGATGATAAGGGGGTTGTACAATAAAGTTTTTGTTGCATTCTCAATGGAGCGCGTTTTGAACTCTTCCTTTTTTGTTTTCAGATTTTCCAGGTGTAAAAAACAAGGTTTACAAGTATTGTGAGACCAAAAAAATTCAAAATTTTACTGTTTCAAAAGTTTTTGAAAAGTTGGAAAATTTTTGTTAGAATTTTGGGAATATAAAATAAACTTGAAACAAGGATTTTTTTGAAAAATGGAATTATTCGGAAATATATATTGAAGCTCTCCAACTCAGTCAGTCTTCAACATTTGTTGAAACAGTAAAAATTTACAATTTTTTTGAAAATAATTTCCTAAGAATTCGAAATTTTTGAAAATGAAAAAAATAAAACTTGAAACAGGGAATTTTTCCAAAAAATCAATTTTAGTGTTCCTACTTACCAAACATACGAACATCAAATAATTTTTAAATAAATTAACGTGATCCCGAAAATCTGATTTCTCTGCGTCTCTTCCAGAAGTGTCTTAGGAGAGAAATGCAACGTGACCTTGTTTTTTTCCCCAAAAATTTACAACATTTTCTATTGAAAAAACGTGAAAAATAAATCGAAATGAAGAATGTTGCAAACTTTTTTGTGAAAAAAAAGATTTTGAGGTTTTTTTTGACATAGTTTTGTGGAAAATTTTCAGGCCTTCAAAATGATAAACATGACATCAAGAGAAAAAAATCCAAAATTTTTATTAAAAAAATAGAAGATTCAAAATGCGCTCTATTGAGAACTCAAAGTTTCGTAGAGTTTAAAAATTTAGAAACTTCAAAGCGCTGAAAAAATGTTGTTTTCTCATCAATTTTAGGGGTATTTACATGGTTTTGTAGGGAATTTCAAGGGATTCGAGAAGAATGCAAATGCGCTCTATTGAGAAGTTCCAATTTTTCTGCAGTTTTTCTTGTTGTTAAAGTGAATAGACAGCATCCACATTAATGGGATTAACAATTTTTCGAGACCTATATGAAGAAAACTTGAAACAGTGAATTTTTTCAAAATTTTTTCCCATTAACTTTGGAGGTTTTGACATGATTTTGTAGAGAATTTTGAGGGCTTCAAACATCTAAAAGTTCAAAAAATTGTCAACACATTTTTTCCAAATTTTAACGAGTTCTGGGAACCCCCGCCTTCCCATTCTCTCCGAAACATTGTCCCCTCATTCGCTTCGAAAAATGTTCGCAGCTCTTCTCCTCATCCAAATTCTAGCCTTGTTAACACCATCTGTTATCAGCACTACAGTAACCCATTTCACTCTAAAATGTGAGAGTCAAAAAAATTGGGATTTTTCTGTGCGATTTCTGGATCGCACAGGAGCTCCTGTCTCGGCTCAAGGAAATTACGGTACCCGATTTTATCACCAATTGACGAACAAATATGAAGCGCCTGGAGACCATACGGTAGGCCAAATTTATGTCAGAAAAAAAGAAAATTTTCAGGACGGCTATATTCAAATTGAACACGAATGTGTGAACAGCAAAAGCACTATACCCAAATATGTTATCATAGAACCTTACACGGCCAATTTGGAAATGACTTTGGATGATAAGGGGGTTGTAGCATAAAGATTTTGTTGCATTCTCAATAGAGCGCGTTTTCATGTTTTCTACTTTTATTTTCAGATTTTCCACGTGAACAAGTTTCAGCCATTTTTCAGCGAAAAAAAACAATTTTGATGGTGTTTCTAGAGAGAAAAAGACGTGGACAACAATGTTTTGACTTCTCTGCGTCTCTTCTAGAAGTCTCTCATAAAGGACCATAAAATTACACCCCTCAGTTGGTGGGCATTATTGAAGAATTTATTGACTTTCTGAAATATCTAACAAATAAAGGTATCGATCAACTGACTTTATTCATTAAGAAAATATTAAGTAAACTTGAAACAAGGATTTTTTCAAAAAAAAAAAACATTATTTTTGTGGTGTTTCTAGATACAAAAAATGTGAACTGCAAATAATTTAAAAAAAAAATTAACGTGACCCCGAAAAATTATTTCTCTGCGTCTCTTCTGAAATACCACCCTCTCAGTTAGGGAACATTTTTAAAGAAGTTATCGAATTTTTTAGGAAACAACATCAACTGACAGGAAAAAAAGAAAGCTATGAACTGAACTTGAAACAGGAATTTTTTTGCAAAATTTTCAAAAAAATATTTGGAGGTTATGACATGATTTTGAAGAGAATTTTCAAGGCCTGCTGAGAGGACAAACATTTCTGAGAAAAAAAAGTGAAATGCAAAATGCGCTCCATTGAGAATGCAACAAAATCTTCATCGTAAAACCCCCTTATCATCCAAAGTTATCTTCAAATTTGGTGTGTAAAATTCAGTGACATATAATTTTTTGACAGTATCCCTGTCAGCCACACAATTATGGTCAATTTGAATATAACCGTCCTGAAAATTTTCAATTTTTTTTGGACACAACACAGCCCTACGGTATAGTCCCCAGGCATTTCGATTCCGCGTGACATGTCGTCAGAAAAAGAGGTGGCTAAAATTTTGCGCTCCGACGCACGGTTCCCGTCACGACTCAGAAATCGCACAGAACATTGCCATATTTTTTGACAGCCACATTTCAGATCAAAGTGGGTTAGTGTGGTGTTGGTGGGAAGGGATGAAGATGGTGTTAACAGGGTTAGAAGTTGAATGAGAAGGAGAGCTGCGAACATTTTTCAAAGCGAATGAGGGGACAATATTTCAGAGAGAATGGGAAGGCGGGGATTCCCAGAACTCGTTAAAATTTGGAAAAAATGTGATGACAATTTTTGAATTTTTTGTATTTTTGAAGCCCTGAAAATTCTCTACAAAATCATGTGAATACCCACAAATTTGATGAGAAAAAATTTTTGAAAAAAATTACTGTTTCAAGTTCAATTCATAGTTTAAGAGTTCAAGATAAAACATTGTTCATAATGCGACTACATAGTTTAACAAGAAAAAATTCAGAAAAAAACTGAACTTCTCAATAGAGCGCATTTCCATTTTTTAAAAAAAATTTCTCTACAGAACAACGAAAAAATCAATTTTACGAGAATTTTTTTTTGAGTTTTGCAAGTTAGCGCCAAAAATTATTGCCAGGGAAATGAAAAAAAAATGATCACACTTACTTGGGAAGAACATGAAATTTAAAAGTTTCGCTTCTCAAAAATACGTTTCTTATGTAAAAGTATTTTTTTGGGTAAAAAGGGATCAAAAAGAACTAGACAAAAAATAAAGAAAAAAAAAGTTAGAAAACTGAGAAAAAATATGAAGAATAAGTAAATGAGAGAACACCGCGCGGTATACAGATAGAGCATTGGCCCCGCCCACTTTTTGTGTGCGGTGTAGGTGCGAAAAAGGGGCGGGGTCAACAGCCAGTATGCTTGCCCACCTGTGCTTATTCATTTATTCACTCATCACTTTTTACTCAGTTTTCTAATATTGTTTTCTTTTTTTTTCTGTTTGTTTCATTCTTACCCTTCCCTTTCTCATAAGTCAAAAATATTTTTTTCCTAAATTTCTCATTAGAGCGCATTTACATCTCGAGAGAAGAAACAAGAATTTTCCAGAATTTCTTTTTGATTTTATTTTTTGTGGTTCGGTCAAAAAAATACTTGAACACAAGAAAAAATGAAGTGCAAAAAAATAACGAGAATTGAGAAAATTTACTGTTTCAAGGTTCCTTCATAGTTCAAAAATTTTATCTGAAAAACGATGAAGTCTACGATTCCTCTTAGTTAACTGTGATAATCTGAAATTCTCAATAGAGCGCATTGTGATGTTTCGAATTTTTTTGAAAAATTTACTGTTTCAAATTCACTTCATAGTTCTATTCTATTGTCCATGTTGCTTGTTTCAGTAGAAATCACAAAATTTTATATTTCTCAATAGAGCGCATTTTCTTTACATCTCTTCACAAAATGTTATTTTAAAAAAATCGATATTTTTTTTTTTTTTTTTTTTGAAAAAATCTCAACAGTCTAGACACATTTCCATGCCTCTTAAAAATCCGAATTTCGTCCCGAAAATCTCAAAAAAATTATGAAATTCCAAATTTTCTGTCTGCTGGTTTCTCTCATAATCACCCTAACCTATCAACAACGACTACAAGAATTTCAGTTGAATTTTCGATGCGGTTTGAGAAAAACGTGGAGCGGCGAGTTGATCTGGATACATGGTGATGGACAAAAATCTGAGACGATGTTGAAGGATGTTTGTAGAAAGTATGAGTTTATTTTCGAATCGGAGGATCGGGTCAGTTTTGGGGACAAAATTTTCAGCAAAAAATCTGGAGACTTCTATTTTGGCGCCAACTTTTTTCTGAAAATTCCGAAAGAAAAATGTTCACTGTTTCAAGAATTTTTAAGAAACTGGAAAAATAGTGGAATATTTGATCAATAAATTTGAAATTTTTAAAAATTTAGATTTTGGCGCCAATATTTGAAAATTGAAAACTTGCGTTAAACATTTAAAAACTCAAAATTTTTCCTGTTTCACAAAACACTGAAAAGTTTGAGAATTTTTTTTTCTGATTAACCGTTCTTCCTTATGGTAAATTTAAACGTGTCAAAATGAGGTCTGAAATTTTTGAAATTTTGAAAAAGTTCATTTTTGGCTCCAAACTCTAAAAGCATGTCAAAAGTCTGTCAATTTTTGAAAATTTTTCGATTTCAAAAATATGGTGCTAAGATTTCATTTCAAAAAGTTACGGAATTTCTTGGCCCAACTTTTCAGGCCTGAATTTCTGAGCCCAGATTGTTGAGCTCTAAACTTCTCGGATCTTCCTACAGTGCCCTCTTTTTTCCAGCCAATCTCCTGGGAAATAGTTCATGACTGTGTTTCGGGTCCACTCGCCAAACGGTTGAGAATTCCACCACAAGCTGGGAACACATTTTTGATCGACTTGGATGATAACGGAGTTTCACGTTGATAAATTTTGGAATAAAATTTTATTTTTCGGATTTTGAAATTTTTCTCGACTAAAATTAAGATTGTTCGAAAATCGGACTTGAAAAGTAGTAACTCAAATTTTGGCGCCAAAATTTGAAAATTCAAAAGTTGAGCAAAAAATCTGAAAACTCATCTTGGCGCTGAATTTTTCTTAAAAACCCCCAAAAAAAATTTCACTGTTTCAAAAATTTCTGAAAAATTTGAGAAATTTTTGATTTTCTGATTTTCCGTATTTCGCTCAAGAAATTTAAACATTTTGAAATGAGGTCTGAAATTTTTTGAATTTTAAAAATTAGTTTCTGGCTCCAAAATTTGAAAAACCAAAAGTTTGTTTCAAAACTCAGAAAAAAACTGAGAAATTTTTTCAAAAAAGTTTTTTGAAAAATTTTTACTGTTTCAAGAAATTCTGAAAAATTGGAAAAAATTTGGATTTGTTCAATAATTGAATATTTTGAAAAATTTAAAAATTTTGTAACTTTCAAAAATTCAAGATTTGGCCCCAAAATTTGGCCTCTCAAACCATGTCAAAAGTCAAACCCCAAGAGACGCAGAGAAAAAAACCAGTTATTTTCCGTTTTTTTCGTCCAAACCCCAATTATCATATTTAATTCGATTACACTCTTTGTAATCAATATCCATACTTTTTCTTCCAAAAAAAAAAAAAAATATTTTTCGTTTTTTTTCTGTCCCAAAAAATAGGCATAAATGAACTGAATCGAATTTGTTCAGCTCAAGAAAAAAAGTTTTTTTTCGTTTTTTTCTTTTTTTTTCTGGAGCCACATTTATCACAAGTGTTGAAAGAATGTCTCTTGGGAGGTTTTGAATTTTTTTTCTGAAATTTTTTTTGGCGGCAAAAATGAAATTTTGATTTGAAGTATGCCCTGGGGAGAATTTGGATAAATGAGATTTTTTGGAAAAAAGAAAATTTACATAAAATTGATGGTTATATTAGATTAGTTTCTTTTTCTTCTTGGCTTTTTTGTTTTTCCACTTTTTTACTTTTTCCAAAAAAAAGTTTCTTTTTCAAAATTTGAAAATTGGCGCAAAAATTTTGGAAAACTTCAAAAAAAAATCAATATTACTTTTTTGATACTATTTTCATATAATCTCTATTCTTCTTCTCTGTTTCACTTTTTTGCATTTTTTTTTGCAAATTTTTCCTGTTTCAAAAAATTTATATATTCGGAAAATTCTTGGGTTGTGGTATTGGTTTCTTTACTGGACGTCGGAAATGTTTTTTCTCAAAAAGTTTTGCAAAAAAATTCAATTTCAGAAATACAGAAAATCGAAATATATTAAGTATAGTTTTTGAAACAGTGAATTTTTCAAAAAAAAAAATTTCTATATTGAAAACTCGATTTTCAGAACTTCTCAATCTCAAAAAACCACAAAAATTTTACATATTTTTACTGTTTCACAAAGTTTATATATTATTTCTCCGGATTTGTTTTGCGATATAAGAGCAGTATAAAATAAAAAGTCACACGCGAACGACACGAAACTGGATATTTCTGTACAAACTGGAAAAATCACTTTTTTTGCTGAAAAATACGAACGTACGAATATTCGCAGTAAAAAGTGAGAAAAAATGGACATAATAAGACCAAATCATTTACGTAAGATTTTTCTCAAATTTTCATGTTTGCATCTTTTTTGTGCCAGTGCCACTTTTTTTTAAAAATCTATTTTTCGTTTTTTTTTAGTTGTTTTTAATAACTTTATTAACTCATTCGAAACTACAAAAGGACTTTATTAAGCAAAAAAAAATAATTTAAAACCCTAAAATATTGAATTAAAACCTTAAAAAACCAAAAAATTCATTGAATTAGATGACGACCTGTAGATCCGACGAAGAGCAGAAGTTGTGGAGACGGAACGGAGTACTTGATAATTGTGAAGATTCTGGAAAAAATACCTTACTTACTGAAATTACATAACAATGTTGTCCGATTTTTATCACTGAAAAAAATCGTACAAATTATTTTTTGATCTATGTCCGATTTTTTTCACTGAAAAAAATCGGACATTTACAGAAATACAAACCTGTATAAAAATTCTTACTATGTCCGATTTTTTCCACTGAAAAAATTCGGACATCGATCAAAAATTTAAATCTTTCTCATGATTTTTCATTCTGTCCGATTTTTTCCACTGAAAAAATTCGGACATCGATCAAAAATTTAAATCTTTCTCATGATTTTTCATTCTGTCCGATTTTTTCCACTGAAAAAATTCGGACATCGATCAAAAATTTAAATCTTTCTCATGATTTTTCATTCTGTCCGATTTTTTCCACTGAAAAAATTCGGACATCGATCAAAATTTTAAATCTTTTTCATTATTTTTCATTCTGTCCGATTTTTATCACTGAAAAAATTCGTACATATTATTTTTTTGATTAATGTCCGATTTTTTTCACTGAAAAAAATCGTACAACCATACTTCAGCAAAAATCGTGCAACACATCGATTTTCAAAACGTGCTTTGTTAAGTTTCACACAAAACTGACAGAAACTTTTCGTACTCTCTGAATTACAGTGTAAAATTCAACGTTTTCTGAATGTGCCACATGGAATTCCACGATTTGGCCGAGGTATGCGTACAATCATTATTACGAAACATTTGAACAAGGGAGGTTCAACTTGACCCCATCTCAACTTTTGGCGAGATTTTTTTACTGACCAAATCGGACGTGCTGATTAATGTCCTGTTTTTTACATTTTTCAGTTTGAAAAAAATTCATAATTTCAGTTATTTTTTCACTACTAAAATCTTTACAGACGAAAAAAAAGTACACGTTTTTATTATTTCAAAATTTCATATTTTTTGCGAGGGATCTAGACCAAACCATCTGCTAGTTTTTTAGAAATTCAAGTTTAAAAGCGAACAAACAGTGGCGGTCGTGGCCGAGGTCAGCGTCCAGAGAGACAGAGTTTGTGGCACACACAAGTGTTCTTATCACCTGCGCTATGCCGCTCCGTGAGATGGGGTCAAGTTGAACCTCCCTTGTCAGTATTTTTCACTCTGTCCGATTTCTATCATTGAAAAAAATCGTACAACTCAATTTTCAGTGTCCAAATAATTTTTACACTGATGTTCGATTTTTTTCACTGGAAAAAATTCGATCTTACTGAATATTTTTAAAAAACTAAGCTGAACTTTTTAATTTAAATTCGGTAAGTTTGGAGAATAGTTATTTTTCGAAGAAGTTTTAGATGTCTGATTCATACGAATGAAATACTCAGAAAAATTAAAAATTCGATTTTTCTTTTCTGAATTTGATGGAGATGTGAAAAAAAAAATTATTTATTCAAGTCAATCATTCTATCTGGAAATGTTTTCTGAAAAAAACTTACATTGTATCAACAATAAGACTGTTCCTATGAATGTTGAGGGCAGGCCTTGTTGTATCTGAAAACAACCATCATTTTGTTCGATTTTCTATTTTGAAATTTTATTCTTCTTTCGTAAACATGTGACAAGAACAATTTAGATTTTGGGTTTTTTTCGAAAAAAATGTCGGACAAAGTGGCAACTTCGTTTTTTTCTGATGGAAAATAATTGTGAACAAAACTCAATTTTGGAAGTTCCGAAGTCTGTTCCGCTCAAGCCTTGTGAAAAAAGAGTTATTGTTAACGGAACATAATTGATTTAAGGTAGAAATGAAAACAAAGTCAAAAACAACTGATTATCAACTTCACTCTTTTCGAATGAAATGAATTATGGGAATCTTGCATTGACCGATTTCAATGTGAGAAGTTCTGCAAAGTTTTCAAAACAACTCCCGTCAGAAAGTTTGAAAATGGTCGCAAATTTCCAGTTGGGTTTACAAGACAACTGGGTTAATTTGTTGTGACTTTAATTTTGCAGTGAAAAGAGCGAATAACCAACAGTTGCGTTTGAAAGAAATTGTCGCTTCAATATCAGTTTCATACAAGCAAAAACTCACATCAGTCGATCTTTTCGTTGTTTTCTTCTCCTCTGTTCCTGCCCATTCTCACGGTGAATCGGCAAGCCTGAAACAACATAAAAGGTCAATAAATGTGACTCAAGTAAAAAATGAAGTTTAATAAAGTTTCAGATTGACAAAAAATGCGCTTCTTTTCGATTCGCAACAAAAAACAAAAGCAAAAAAGTTGTCTGCAATTTCACGTCAACAAGAGTGTGCAATTGTGCGTCGCTGTGTGTCATCATTTCAAAAAATCAATAAATTATTTTTTTTCCAGAAAGAAAAATAATTTATTCTTTTTTCGTTTTTCAGCCCTTTGTTTTACATCTAAACAGTCAATGTATCGTTTTTCAGACGCTTAACAAGGAGGTATGAAGTATGCCGCTAATAATTTTGTGAGAATGGGCAGGAACAGAGGAGAAGAAAACAACGAAAAGATCGACTGATGTGAGTTTTTGCTTATATGAAACTGATATTGAAACGACAATTTCTTTCAAACGCAACTGTTGGTCTTTCGCTCTTTTCACTGCAAAATTATAGTCACCTCGAATTAACCCAGTTGTCTTGTAAACCCAACTGGAAACTTGCGACCATTTTCAAACTTTCTGACGGGAGTTGTTTTGAAAACTTTGCATGCAGAACTTCTCATAATGAAATCGGTCAATGCAAGATTCCCATATTTCATTTCATTCGAAAAGAGTGAGGTTGATGTTCAGTTGTTTTTGACATTGTTTTCATTTCTTCCTTAAATCAATCATGTTCCGTTAACAATAACTCTTTTTTCACAAGGCTTGAGCGGAACAGACTTCGAAACTTCCAAAATTGAGTTTTGTTCACAATTATTTTCCATCAGAAAAAACGAAGTTGCCACTTTGTCCGACATTTTTTTCGAAAAAAACCCAAAATCTAAATTGTTCTTGTCACATGTTTACGAAAGAAGAATAAAATTTCAAAATAGAAAATCGAACAAAATGATGGTTGTTTTCAGATACAACAAGGCCTGCCCTCAACATTCATAGGAACAGTCTTATTGTTGATACAATGTAAGTTTTTTTCAGAAAACATTTCCAGATAGAATGATTGACTTGAATAAATAATTTTTTTTTTCACATCTCCATCAAATTCAGAAAAGAAAAATCGAATTTTTAATTTTTCTGAGTATTTCATTCGTATGAATCAGACATCTAAAACTTCTTCGAAAAATAACTATTCTCCAAACTTACCGAATTTAAATTAAAAAGTTCAGCTTAGTTTTTTAAAAATATTCAGTAAGATCGAATTTTTTCCAGTGAAAAAAATCGAACATCAGTGTAAAAATTATTTGGACACTGAAAATTGAGTTGTACGATTTTTTTCAATGATAGAAATCGGACAGAGTGAAAAATACTGACAAGGGAGGTTCAACTTGACCCCATCTCACGGAGCGGCATAGCGCAGGTGATAAGAACACTTGTGTGTGCCACAAACTCTGTCTCTCTGGACGCTGACCTCGGCCACGACCGCCACTGTTTGTTCGCTTTTAAACTTGAATTTCTAAAAAACTAGCAGATGGTTTGGTCTAGATCCCTCGCAAAAAATATGAAATTTTGAAATAATAAAAACGTGTACTTTTTTTTCGTCTGTAAAGATTTTAGTAGTGAAAAAATAACTGAAATTATGAATTTTTTTCAAACTGAAAAATGTAAAAAACAGGACATTAATCAGCACGTCCGATTTGGTCAGTAAAAAAATCTCGCCAAAAGTTGAGATGGGGTCAAGTTGAACCTCCCTTGTTCAAATGTTTCGTAATAATGATTGTACGCATACCTCGGCCAAATCGTGGAATTCCATGTGGCACATTCAGAAAACGTTGAATTTTACACTGTAATTCAGAGAGTACGAAAAGTTTCTGTCAGTTTTGTGTGAAACTTAACAAAGCACGTTTTGAAAATCGATGTGTTGCACGATTTTTGCTGAAGTATGGTTGTACGATTTTTTTCAGTGAAAAAAATCGGACATTAATCAAAAAAATAATATGTACGAATTTTTTCAGTGATAAAAATCGGACAGAATGAAAAATAATGAAAAAGATTTAAAATTTTGATCGATGTCCGAATTTTTTCAGTGGAAAAAATCGGACAGAATGAAAAATCATGAGAAAGATTTAAATTTTTGATCGATGTCCGAATTTTTTCAGTGGAAAAAATCGGACAGAATGAAAAATCATGAGAAAGATTTAAATTTTTGATCGATGTCCGAATTTTTTCAGTGGAAAAAATCGGACAGAATGAAAAATCATGAGAAAGATTTAAATTTTTGATCGATGTCCGAATTTTTTCAGTGGAAAAAATCGGACATAGTAAGAATTTTTATACAGGTTTGTATTTCTGTAAATGTCCGATTTTTTTCAGTGAAAAAAATCGGACATAGATCAAAAAATAATTTGTACGATTTTTTTCAGTGATAAAAATCGGACAACATTGTTATGTAATTTCAGTAAGTAAGGTATTTTTTCCAGAATCTTCACAATTATCAAGTACTCCGTTCCGTCTCCACAACTTCTGCTCTTCGTCGGATCTACAGGTCGTCATCTAATTCAATGAATTTTTTGGTTTTTTAAGGTTTTAATTCAATATTTTAGGGTTTTAAATTATTTTTTTTTGCTTAATAAAGTCCTTTTGTAGTTTCGAATGAGTTAATAAAGTTATTAAAAACAACTAAAAAAAAACGAAAAATAGATTTTTAAAAAAAAGTGGCACTGGCACAAAAAAGATGCAAACATGAAAATTTGAGAAAAATCTTACGTAAATGATTTGGTCTTATTATGTCCATTTTTTCTCACTTTTTACTGCGAATATTCGTACGTTCGTATTTTTCAGCAAAAAAAGTGATTTTTCCAGTTTGTACAGAAATATCCAGTTTCGTGTCGTTCGCGTGTGACTTTTTATTTTATACTGCTCTTATATAATGACTTTTAAATGGAAAAATTTGAATTATCAAAATGTTGAAACAGTAAATTTTTTAGAAAAATAAAAATTCAGAAAAATTTCAGAAATTCCTCAAAATTCATCTAAAAAATTTTTAGTAAAAAAAAACCAATTTTTTTAAGACATGAACTCTCAAAAGTTTTTGTGATTTTTCATAAGAAGTTTTAGTAAAAAGTTTTCACTAAAAAAATTTTACAAAAAAAAAAATTTAAAAAATTCTTCAAATATTTTGAAAAGTTTTTTGAAATTTTTACTGTTTCAAGCTCAAAGTTTAATCGAAACTAAACAATTCCATTTGCTTGGTATCCCGATTTTAAGTCCAAGATTAAGAAAAAGTTCAGAAAAAAAAATTCACATGTGAGAAATCGAACCTTCGACCTAGGTCTCTCACTTTGTGAACATACACCTAACCTGGTGAACCGCCATGCTACATATTTGAAGCTTCAAAAACTCAAAGAGAAAATAGGTGAGAAAAACTCGATGAATGAAAAAAAAGAAAAAAATTGGAAGCTCTTCAAATTAAAAACGTGAACGTGACTTTTTTGTCTTTTGTGTTGGCACATTTTATTTTTCATTCATTCTCCATTATATTTATATTACAAATCAGCTGCTTAAAAAGATAAGTTTTCCCTGGGGCTTTTTCAAAACTACAGTATACTCTAGTACAGTACCCCAGTCATATATACCAATAGTGTAGAGTCTGCGTGTCATTTCTCGAGCAAGTACCGCCTACAAAAACTTGAACCCTAGTTTCATTCGATTCTCACGAATCGGGTGTGGATGAATTTCCTTTTGTTATGGCCAGAAAACGATGACAGAAATGACAGTTGGGTTTGCGCAATGTCTACGATGAAATTGGTGTGACTGGGAGACTAGTTGATTCTTTTTGGGAGATTTGAAATTTTCAAAAAAAAATATAAATTCTCCTAAAGTTTATTTTTGTTGCAGATCAACACAATTTTTGGAGAAGTTTATCAAATGCACAATTTCGAATTTCACTATGTTCCAAGACTGTTGAAAACGGAAGTTGATTATTTAAATGAAGAAGAAGTCTACAAAACTCGAACAAGCTAGCTTATCCTTGAATATGCGGACACTTTTCAATGTGGCGACGCGGTTCAACAGGTTAGGATTTTGTTCATAAATTGGGAGGTCGAGGGTTCGACTCCGCACCAGCGCAATTTTTTTTTGTTTTCTTTCTTTTCAACAAAAAAACACTTTTTTCTCAAATTTATGTTGTAACTAACTATTCTTGTGTTCTTAACTTAAAAAAAACCAAAATTTCAAAAATCTACGCCCAGAGAATATTGAAATCATTTTTCTATGAGTATTCTTATTCAAAAATATATTTAAAAAAATCTAAAAATAATTATTCAAAAATTACTGTTTCAAGATTTCTACAACTTCCAGGAGAATAACAACTTTACAATCCCTCTGTCGTTAAAACAATACATTATTTCAAAAGCTCGATATTTTGGCTCAAAGTTGAGGGTTTTCAAAAATTCCAAAACTAGAAAATCAACATTTTTCATAGCTCATAACATTTTCATTCAGAAACAATTATCCCAATTTCTTTGTCAACCTTCTTCTTACAATCCCTCAATATAGATTCCTTCAATTTTTCACCCATATGATTGGTTATAGGGGCGTTATCATCACACCACAAATGTCGTTCAGCTCTCTTCACCAACTTTTCTTCCAAACATTTTTCCGCCAAAATGTCTTTTTGCTCTTCGAGCTCTCTGGTTTTCACGTAAATTTTCTCTTTGCACTCAAAAATCTCGCCAATTTCCAATTTTTCGTTTGTGCTACACGCTTCAACTGTCTCATTTTGCTGAGCTATGAGTTGCTCTTTTTCAACAACTTCTGTGCATGATGGAAAATTGTAGGCGAGACCTGAAATTATCCTTTCAAAACAATCTGAAAAGAGCCACTTACCCGAAAAAACCAGAGTTGAAAAAAAGAAAATCAAAAATTTTGACATTTTCCTGTGTATGTGGAAGAGGAGGACGGTTTTATAGAGATGTCTAGACAATGAGAGAATAGAGACGCAGAGAAAATTTTTGGATTTTTGAAAAATCTCAATTTTGAGCCAAGATAATTGGGCTCAAAATAGAGGTTTTTCAAAAATTAGAAAATCAAGAGAAACAAAATTTTCTCCTTTCCGTTTGAAATGATTTTCACAGACTTTGAAGTTTTGAATTTTTCGAAAAATCGGATATCCTCTGAGTAACCAGTTTTCGAATTTTCACTCTGTTTCTTGAGAGTTAGTGACCCAGAAATTTTTCTTTTTAAAAATTGCAGAAATTTTGGAATTTTTCATTTTTTAAAATTTTGAAAAAATCTCAACCTTGAGATAAGATATCTGGGCTCAAAGTAGAGGTTTTTCAAAAATTCGAAAACTTGTAAGTTCCAAAGTCTTTGAATTAAAAAATTTTTTTTTGAAACCAGACAAAAGTTTTCTTTTTCGTAGACTTTATTGTCAAAAAAAAATTCTCAATAAAAACCACCTCCCCAATCATTAAGGTGGAAAAAATGTTTTCTATTCTTCTAGCCTTGTCATTTTCCTATTTTGTTAACTCTGGTATGTTTTGGAATAAAATCTGAAATTTTTCCCAAAAAAAAATATTAAAGAAACACTATGCGAGATTTACAACAAACGGCTAGCCGAGCATCAAAACCTGGAGAGGCTTAGACTAATTCCCCTCCGTTTGTCCCTCAAAAAATGTGACTGGAATACCAAAAAATGTGGCGGGGATCTAGGCCGAAAAGAGCGCATCGAAACGGGCCTAAAAATCAATAAACCACGAAAATGTGAAAACGAGAAAATCGCCTATTGGGACGATAAAAAGTATGTGGAATGTGTGAGCCGGCGAACCGACGCAATCATAAAACGACACGGTCTGGGAAGTTGGTATGAGTGCGAAAAGTTTAATCCGTACTTGGCCGAGTTCCAAGTCGATGAGCTGACGTGTCGCCAGCAAAATGAGAATTTGAAAATTGCCAAAATTGAGGCTCATGAGAATTTGGGTAAAATGAAAAATCAGCGAGAAAAATGTATCGCAGAACAAACGGCTGTTTATGAATGTTTGGAAATTGAGCTAAAAACTTTGAGAATGGAAGAAAATCTGGAAAAACCGTTTGAAAATTGCTTTTGATATAAATGTTTGGTTTCCCGGGAAATGTACGTTTCAAAAAGAAGAAAAGGCGAACATAAGCGCACACAATATATAGCGCCTCTCTTCCCGTGAGATGTCGGTCACTCGGTTGAATGACCTCTCGGAAAATTAGTAAACTTTATTGTGTATTTTTTCATTTTTATTGATTCTTGTGCAATTTATTGATTTTGTTGGTTTTTGATGATTTTTTTTTTGAAATTAATTCTTCAAAATATTTATTGGATTTTATTGTACAATGGTCGATTTTACGTTCTAAGTGTTTTTCCGTTCTAAAGGTAAAAATATTTAACTTTTTTAATGATTTTTTACTGTTTCGACAAATATCTCAAAATTGAAAAAATTTACTGTTTCAAACATTTTTGAACCGTAAAAAAATATTTTTCCAAACGAGGTTCTTAGAAAATTCAATAAAGAATAGGCAAAATTTGAAATTCAAAAAATTGAAAAAATTCACTGTTTCAAATTTTCATGATATTTCCATTTTTAATTGAGGCTATATTTACTCAACTAAAATTTTTCGAAATTCCAAAAAAATTCATAAAATTCAAAAATTTACTGTTTCAAAAGTTCTTTGATTTTCAGCTTATTTTTTTGTTAGACATTAGGGTTTTCCATAACGATTTAAAACCCAGCTTATCCCGGCCAAAAAACACGAAAAAATATCTGTGTTTCTCACCAGAAAATGATTTGAAAATTTTTCTCGGAAAATTCCAGCTCAAAATGACATCAGGCAACTTTTTCGTTTCTCCAATTTCTCCCCGAGTTTTTTTTTCCGCCGAATATTAACATATATGAAGTCTGAATAATTTAATAGTAGTGACTTTTTTTCTCCAAAAAAAAAAAGAAAAAAAAAACTTCTTTTTTTTTTCATTTTCACAAATTATTATGTGTTTTAGGAAAATTGGATTTTTTTCCGCTAGTTTTTTCTCTGCGTCTCGTTGGAATTTTTGAATTCAAAAAATCTCGTCAGAAAAATTAAAATTTGAATTTTTGGATTTTGGTGGCAAATTTAAATTTTTGAATTTTTTGGATTTTGGCGCCAAAATTCAAATTTTAATTTTAAGTTTGTAGATTTTTGGCGCCAAAACTTATGTTTTCCAACTTCTGAATTTCGTGCCAAAATTAAGTTTTTCAAAAAACTCAATTTTTCAATTTTCTAATTTTGAAGGTAAAATTCAAATGTTGAATTTTTGGATTTTTGACGTCAAAAGTTGAGTTTTTAATTTTTATTGAATTTGGCGCCAAATTTGGAATTTTGAATCTTTGAAGTTTTGCCGCCAAAATTCGAATTTTTAATTTTCAAAACTTGACGCCAAAACTTAAACTTTCAAATAATCGTATTCCGTGTCCCAAAAAATGTTTTCCCACGCCAAAACATTTTTTTCCTCATTTTTTGTATTTTCCCACAAATCGGACTTTGTGAGAAAACACGGCTCCAGGATTACTGTAGTTTTTCTGAGAATAATTTGTTTTCATTTTTTGTCCCGCCGCCACTTTTTTTGTGTGTGTCAAAGAAAAAAATTTAACCCCCAATTTTCGGGGCCAAAACATAAAAATAATAGTCTTGTTTTTTTTTTGAAAAAAAAAATTGCATTATTTTTTTTGGGGGGTCCAATTGAATAGAAAAAAAAGGAAATTCCTTATTAATGAAAGAAATTTTCAAGTTTTTTAATGCATTTTTTCTAGTTTTTTTTTTTGACCCATAAAATTTTGCCAATTTTTTTTGCGCAAAATATTTTTTGCCCTAAAAACGTGTCCATATTTTTTCGCAAATTTTTGATTAATTTGTTTCTTGGAAGAAAAATGACGACATTTTATGGGCGAGCAAAAGTGTGTGCACTTTTTTTTTCTTCCTATTTTTTGTCGTGTTGTTTTTTTTTTCAGTTTTTTTACGGGAAGTGTACGAAGTAGACCTTACAAACACTTCGAGTTGAAAAATGTATATTTTTTGAAACAGTAAATTTTTTCAAAATGTTTGAAATTTTTTTCCCAGAAATTTTGGCGCCAAAAATTTCCGAGTTCCTTTTAACTTATTCAAAAATTGGATTACTGGGTTACTGTACTTTTTAAAACTCTATAAAAAAGTTAAAACTTTTATGAATGTATTTTCTCGTGTTTTTTTTCAAGTTTTTACGGAAAATTTGTAATATTTTAGATTGAGTTGAAAAATATACATTTTTTGAAACAGTAAATTTTTGAAAAATTTCTAAAAAAAAAATTTTCGGGGAAATTTTGCCCCCAGAATGTTGGTTTTTTAATTTTTTTTTAAACAAACTAACTAAGTAGATATTTTAAAACAGTAAATTTGTTTTTTTGGATTTTTTTTCCAAAGTTTTGACGCCAAAAATTTCCAGAAAGTTAGTAGATTTTTCAATTTTTTAGGTGAAAAATTTCGAAAATTTTGACGCTGAAAATATCCATTTTTGATGGAATTGAAATCATCGTAACGTTTTTCTCAATTCCACCAAGAAATTAGTAGATTTTTTGAAACAGGGAAAATTTGAAAAAAAAAGTTTTTGACTCCGATTTTTCCTAAAACATTTTCCCCTGTTCGCCCACAGAATAAGTAAATTTTTTGAAACAGTGAATTTTTTCAAAAATTCCAAAACCCCCCTCATCATTGAACCAATTCCTTTCCAACCAGAAAAAAGCAGAAGAGTTGATCAAATTCCGAAAAAAAAAACAATTTCCAATTTTTGTTTTGTTCTTCTTCTTCTTTTTTGGTCCCACAGAAAAATTTCGGGAAAAAAAAGAAGAAAATCTATTATACCACTCATATACCCCTAAATTGTTTTGATTTGATTATCTTTTTCAATTTGAGCAGCGAGCAGTAGCTAGGAGAAAAAAGAGAGAGGGCTGGAACAAAAAAAAATTATCTGAAAATAATTTTTGTCGTTTTTCTCTATTTGTGTTGGATGAGCCTAGGGTACTGTAGTTTCCTCTCTATTTTGTGTGGATGTTTCGTTGGTTACTGTAGTTTTCTCGAGGTTACTGTAGTTTCCAATAGATTCTGTCGTTTTTTGTTATCCGGGGTATTGAAAATAATTTTTTTTTTTGATATTGGAATCTTGATGAATATGAGAAGTACTGTAGATTTTGGAGGTGTACTGTAGAAATTAGAGAACGGAAAATTTCGAAATTATTTGTTGGATAAGTACTGTAGGTCAATAATCAACTTTCTTGAAACTTACCGTATCTCAGGGTTACTGTAGTTATCAATAATACAGTGTCAATGGAAATATCCTTTTATTATTAGCCGGGGTACTGTAGATTGAAAATTACTGTATTTTTTTCTATGTTGAAATTTCGATGAATATGAGGAGTACTGTAGTTTCCTGAAATTGTTTTCAAAAAATTTTATTTCGAAAATTACTGTATTTTTGATGCTGAGGGTTACTGTAGTTTTCAAAAAAAAACCGGCTCAAAAAAGTAAAACTACAGTACCCCTCAAAGGTCACGAGAGCCTTCTTCCTCATTTTTATGACCTGTTTTTCTTCCCAATTTTTTTCCCGGAAAAAAAACATAAAAATATGACCTAAAAAGTACAGTACTTTTTTTTCGCAAATTTTTTTTTCGAACAAAAAAAAATAAAACGAAAACGGCGATTTTTACGCTCGATTAAACGTGAAAAAAAATGTGTTTATTCATTTTTTTTTAAATTTTTTTCAATTAACTCGCTTCGTTTTAGGTCTAGCCTCATTTTTATCGCGAACACAAGAAGAAGCACAAAAAAACGATGAGACAACAAATTTCTCGAATTTCACCTCTTCTCTGGCCCCAAAAAAATTTATTATTATTATTATTATTATTATTTTTTGTTTTATTATGGACCTCGTTTTTTTTATTGCAATAGCAGCCGAATTTTCATTTTCATCCGAGTTGCACTAATTTTGTTGTTTGATTCGTTGTGAGACCGTAAATTTTATTTGTCGTCGCAGAATTTTTGGGGAGAAAAAAGAAAAAAAAATTTTTTTGCCAACCCGGGAACGAACTCGTGACCTTGTGGGCTGAAATCAGGGAAGGTTTGGTTCAGAAGGTCACGGGTTCGAGTCTACGACGTGACCTGAGATTTTTTTCGTGTTTTTTTTTCTGAAAGTATGGATCCCTTTGTTAATACACCCGAAGCAACTATAAATCTATCTTAGTTTTTCTGAATCAGTAAAAATTTTCAGAAATTTTTTTTTCGTTAATTTTGACCCCAATTTTTTGGTTACTGTACTTTGATAATTGGCAAAAAAATAAATTGAAGAAAATCTGAAAATTTAGAAAGCAAAAGTTTGACCACAATTTTGATATTCGGACTGAAAAGGATTTTGAAATGAATCTATTATAATCTTTCTGAAGCACTAAAAATTTTCAGAAAAAAAATTCCGGAAATTTTTGACCCAATTCATATATGCAACTCTAAATGTCGAATTTCTCCCAGAAAGTAGATTATTTGAAACAGTAAATTTTTGCAAAAATAAATGTTTTTTTTTTCAATTTCCTGATTACCTGCTTCTCTCTCTTCCAATCAAACAAAAACCAAAAAAAGAAGAGTTGATCAGATTTTGGAAACAAAAAACAATTAAATTTAAACAATCCTGGGTATGTTCTCTGAATTTCTAGAGAAAATTAGGTTTTTTGAAAAAGGAAGATGTTGGTAATAAATTCTGACAAAGTTTCAGTAGACTTTTTGAAACAGTAAAAATTTGGCAAATAAACAAAAAATATACGTTATTAAAAAAATTTATTTGGAAAAAGTCTGAAATACATTTTTGAAAAAGTAAACATTTGTGAAATTTTTGGGATTTGTCGCAGAATTTTCGGGACAGAAAATTATTAGAGTTTTTGAAACAGTTTTTAACTCAATTTTTGGCTGAATTTTTTCTAACTTCTTGGCTCAATTTTTCCCAATTTTCTGGCCCAATTTGACCTAAAAAATATCACGTCAAAATTAACTTTTTAAAATTGGAAAAAAGGACCTTTTTGAAACAGTAACAATTTGAATTTTTTCGATAATTTTTTTTTAAATTGTCAAATTAATTTGTTCAAAAATATCTAGCACTATCAAAATTTTAAAATTCAAAAAAACATTTCAAACTTTTTTGAAACAGTAAAAATTTTAATTTTTTCGATAAATTTTTTTTGTTAAATTGTCAAATTAATTTGTTCAAAAATATCTAGCACTATCAAAATTTTAAAATTCAAAAAAACATTTCAAACTTTTTTGAAACAGTAAAAATTTTTGTTTCGAATTTTTCGTTTCAACTTTTCAAATTTGACTTAATTTTTTCAGAAATTTTCAGCTCAATTTTTTCAAATATTTGGCTCAATTTCTCAGAAATGTTCATCCTTATTTTTTCCATCAAATTTTCAAAATTCAAAAAAACATTTCAAACTTTTTTGAAACAGTAAAAATTTTCGAAAAAAAATTTTTTTTGTTCAAATTCACATTTCCTGTGCACCCGAGTTCGATTCCCAATGTTTGCATCAACCCACAAAAAAATTGTGCACTTTTCCATGCAAATTTTCTCTTTTTTCTTGTTCCGTCAACTCTTTTGTCACCTTGTTAGATTCGAAAGAGAGAAAAAAATCATTTTTGACGACGCGTTTTTTTTTGTCCCGCGCAGAATTTGGCTTCTTTCATGGATTTGTTGTGTATATATTTTTTCGACTGGTTTCTGAATTATTTGTGGAATATTTGATTTTTTTCTGCTATGTGTGTGTGTTTTTGCGTAAATGACTCAGAGTTACATTTTTTTTTTTTGAATCTCAAAATGAAACAGATTTGACCTGTCGTTTTTTTAACGAAAAACACACATAGCGCCTGGCTTAGCCTGTGAGATGTTTGCAATTTTTGGAAAATTTGAAAAATGAAATTTTTTACTGTTTCAAAGTTTTTTTTTGAACTTCACCAATGACAGCTTTTTTCACTTCTATAAAGTTTTCAGCATAAAATTCAAAAAACGTAGAATCAAAATTTCCAAAAAAAAAACTATGGCGAGGAATTCAAAAAACCATAAATTAGAGCATAAAATTGAGAAATCGAAAAATTTGGCGCATAGTCACAAAATTCAAAACTTTGGCGCGAAATTCAAAAATCCAAAACTGTGCAAAACTTCAAAATGTTGCCCAGAAACTCAAAATTCCAAAAAGTTAGCGAAAATTTTTTTTGTAAATTTTTACTGTTTTAAATTCTCTTTTTTAAAGCATTCAATGACAATTAAAAAATTCACTCAAAATTAAAAAGAAAAACACGATTTTGGAAATTGAGAAAAAAATTCAGAAACTCGTAAAACTCAAAAATTTTGACGCGAAATTCAAAAATTCGAAAATTGAGTAAAACTCCGAAGTCTTGCCCGAAAATAGAAAAAAAATTTAAAGAAACTTTTTTTTTTTTGAAAACTTTTACTGTTCCAAATTACGAGCATACAAAAAACGAAGAAAACGAAAAAGATAAAAAAGGAAAAAAAAAACAATATTAGAAAACTAAGAAAAAGGTGAAGAATAAATGAATAAATGCAATACCGCGCGATATACAGAGAGATCGTTAGCCCCGCCCACTTTCTGTATGGGGAGCAGGTGCAAAAAATGGGCGGGGCCTACGGTCTCTCTCTATACCTCACAGTGTTCATTAATTCATTTATTCTTCACCTTTTCTTGGTTTTCCAATATTGTTTTATTTTTTTCTTCTCTTGTTCTTTTTTATGTCGTTTTTTTGAGAAAAAATATAGTACCCCAGAAATGTTTTTTTTCTTCCTTGACTTCTTTGAAACTACATTTAGAAACATTTTTTCTAGACGCCATATTTTCGAGAAAAAAATATGACTTTATTTGAGAAAAACTGAAAGTTTTGACAAAACTTGGCGCGAAGTTTAAAAATTCAAAGCGCAAAAATTTTGAACTCCAAAAGAGTTAGCGCCAAATGAAAAAATTCCAAAAATCCTAACACAAAATTTGAAAATACAAAAAAGTTACCGAGAAAATCGAAAATTCAAGAAAAAGTTTTTTGAAAATTTTTACTGTTTCAAATTCTCTTTTTATCTCTGACTTTTTTTCTCAGATTCAATTTAAGTTCGGCCCAGTTACAAAAATTAGAAAAATTTCAAAAACGTCGACTTTTTGAACTCTGTCAAAGATCAACCATATAAGAGCAGTATAAAATAAAAAGTCACACGCGAACGACACGAAACTGGATATTTCTGTACAAACTGGAAAAATCACTTTTTTTGCTGAAAAATACGAACGTACGAATATTCGCAGTAAAAAGTGAGAAAAAATGGACATAATAAGACCAAATCATTTACGTAAGATTTTTCTCAAATTTTCATGTTTGCATCTTTTTTGTGCCAGTGCCACTTTTTTTTAAAAATCTATTTTTCGTTTTTTTTTAGTTGTTTTTAATAACTTTATTAACTCATTCGAAACTACAAAAGGACTTTATTAAGCAAAAAAAAATAATTTAAAACCCTAAAATATTGAATTAAAACCTTAAAAAACCAAAAAATTCATTGAATTAGATGACGACCTGTAGATCCGACGAAGAGCAGAAGTTGTGGAGACGGAACGGAGTACTTGATAATTGTGAAGATTCTGGAAAAAATACCTTACTTACTGAAATTACATAACAATGTTGTCCGATTTTTATCACTGAAAAAAATCGTACAAATTATTTTTTGATCTATGTCCGATTTTTTTCACTGAAAAAAATCGGACATTTACAGAAATACAAACCTGTATAAAAATTCTTACTATGTCCGATTTTTTCCACTGAAAAAATTCGGACATCGATCAAAAATTTAAATCTTTCTCATGATTTTTCATTCTGTCCGATTTTTTCCACTGAAAAAATTCGGACATCGATCAAAAATTTAAATCTTTCTCATGATTTTTCATTCTGTCCGATTTTTTCCACTGAAAAAATTCGGACATCGATCAAAAATTTAAATCTTTCTCATGATTTTTCATTCTGTCCGATTTTTTCCACTGAAAAAATTCGGACATCGATCAAAAATTTAAATCTTTCTCATGATTTTTCATTCTGTCCGATTTTTTCCACTGAAAAAATTCGGACATCGATCAAAATTTTAAATCTTTTTCATTATTTTTCATTCTGTCCGATTTTTATCACTGAAAAAATTCGTACATATTATTTTTTTGATTAATGTCCGATTTTTTTCACTGAAAAAAATCGTACAACCATACTTCAGCAAAAATCGTGCAACACATCGATTTTCAAAACGTGCTTTGTTAAGTTTCACACAAAACTGACAGAAACTTTTCGTACTCTCTGAATTACAGTGTAAAATTCAACGTTTTCTGAATGTGCCACATGGAATTCCACGATTTGGCCGAGGTATGCGTACAATCATTATTACGAAACATTTGAACAAGGGAGGTTCAACTTGACCCCATCTCAACTTTTGGCGAGATTTTTTTACTGACCAAATCGGACGTGCTGATTAATGTCCTGTTTTTTACATTTTTCAGTTTGAAAAAAATTCATAATTTCAGTTATTTTTTCACTACTAAAATCTTTACAGACGAAAAAAAAGTACACGTTTTTATTATTTCAAAATTTCATATTTTTTGCGAGGGATCTAGACCAAACCATCTGCTAGTTTTTTAGAAATTCAAGTTTAAAAGCGAACAAACAGTGGCGGTCGTGGCCGAGGTCAGCGTCCAGAGAGACAGAGTTTGTGGCACACACAAGTGTTCTTATCACCTGCGCTATGCCGCTCCGTGAGATGGGGTCAAGTTGAACCTCCCTTGTCAGTATTTTTCACTCTGTCCGATTTCTATCATTGAAAAAAATCGTACAACTCAATTTTCAGTGTCCAAATAATTTTTACACTGATGTTCGATTTTTTTCACTGGAAAAAATTCGATCTTACTGAATATTTTTAAAAAACTAAGCTGAACTTTTTAATTTAAATTCGGTAAGTTTGGAGAATAGTTATTTTTCGAAGAAGTTTTAGATGTCTGATTCATACGAATGAAATACTCAGAAAAATTAAAAATTCGATTTTTCTTTTCTGAATTTGATGGAGATGTGAAAAAAAAAATTATTTATTCAAGTCAATCATTCTATCTGGAAATGTTTTCTGAAAAAAACTTACATTGTATCAACAATAAGACTGTTCCTATGAATGTTGAGGGCAGGCCTTGTTGTATCTGAAAACAACCATCATTTTGTTCGATTTTCTATTTTGAAATTTTATTCTTCTTTCGTAAACATGTGACAAGAACAATTTAGATTTTGGGTTTTTTTCGAAAAAAATGTCGGACAAAGTGGCAACTTCGTTTTTTTCTGATGGAAAATAATTGTGAACAAAACTCAATTTTGGAAGTTCCGAAGTCTGTTCCGCTCAAGCCTTGTGAAAAAAGAGTTATTGTTAACGGAACATAATTGATTTAAGGTAGAAATGAAAACAAAGTCAAAAACAACTGATTATCAACTTCACTCTTTTCGAATGAAATGAATTATGGGAATCTTGCATTGACCGATTTCAATGTGAGAAGTTCTGCAAAGTTTTCAAAACAACTCCCGTCAGAAAGTTTGAAAATGGTCGCAAATTTCCAGTTGGGTTTACAAGACAACTGGGTTAATTTGTTGTGACTTTAATTTTGCAGTGAAAAGAGCGAATAACCAACAGTTGCGTTTGAAAGAAATTGTCGCTTCAATATCAGTTTCATACAAGCAAAAACTCACATCAGTCGATCTTTTCGTTGTTTTCTTCTCCTCTGTTCCTGCCCATTCTCACGGTGAATCGGCAAGCCTGAAACAACATAAAAGGTCAATAAATGTGACTCAAGTAAAAAATGAAGTTTAATAAAGTTTCAGATTGACAAAAAATGCGCTTCTTTTCGATTCGCAACAAAAAACAAAAGCAAAAAAGTTGTCTGCAATTTCACGTCAACAAGAGTGTGCAATTGTGCGTCGCTGTGTGTCATCATTTCAAAAAATCAATAAATTATTTTTTTTCCAGAAAGAAAAATAATTTATTCTTTTTTCGTTTTTCAGCCCTTTGTTTTACATCTAAACAGTCAATGTATCGTTTTTCAGACGCTTAACAAGGAGGTATGAAGTATGCCGCTAATAATTTTGTGAGAATGGGCAGGAACAGAGGAGAAGAAAACAACGAAAAGATCGACTGATGTGAGTTTTTGCTTATATGAAACTGATATTGAAACGACAATTTCTTTCAAACGCAACTGTTGGTCTTTCGCTCTTTTCACTGCAAAATTATAGTCACCTCGAATTAACCCAGTTGTCTTGTAAACCCAACTGGAAACTTGCGACCATTTTCAAACTTTCTGACGGGAGTTGTTTTGAAAACTTTGCATGCAGAACTTCTCATAATGAAATCGGTCAATGCAAGATTCCCATATTTCATTTCATTCGAAAAGAGTGAGGTTGATGTTCAGTTGTTTTTGACATTGTTTTCATTTCTTCCTTAAATCAATCATGTTCCGTTAACAATAACTCTTTTTTCACAAGGCTTGAGCGGAACAGACTTCGAAACTTCCAAAATTGAGTTTTGTTCACAATTATTTTCCATCAGAAAAAACGAAGTTGCCACTTTGTCCGACATTTTTTTCGAAAAAAACCCAAAATCTAAATTGTTCTTGTCACATGTTTACGAAAGAAGAATAAAATTTCAAAATAGAAAATCGAACAAAATGATGGTTGTTTTCAGATACAACAAGGCCTGCCCTCAACATTCATAGGAACAGTCTTATTGTTGATACAATGTAAGTTTTTTTCAGAAAACATTTCCAGATAGAATGATTGACTTGAATAAATAATTTTTTTTTTCACATCTCCATCAAATTCAGAAAAGAAAAATCGAATTTTTAATTTTTCTGAGTATTTCATTCGTATGAATCAGACATCTAAAACTTCTTCGAAAAATAACTATTCTCCAAACTTACCGAATTTAAATTAAAAAGTTCAGCTTAGTTTTTTAAAAATATTCAGTAAGATCGAATTTTTTCCAGTGAAAAAAATCGAACATCAGTGTAAAAATTATTTGGACACTGAAAATTGAGTTGTACGATTTTTTTCAATGATAGAAATCGGACAGAGTGAAAAATACTGACAAGGGAGGTTCAACTTGACCCCATCTCACGGAGCGGCATAGCGCAGGTGATAAGAACACTTGTGTGTGCCACAAACTCTGTCTCTCTGGACGCTGACCTCGGCCACGACCGCCACTGTTTGTTCGCTTTTAAACTTGAATTTCTAAAAAACTAGCAGATGGTTTGGTCTAGATCCCTCGCAAAAAATATGAAATTTTGAAATAATAAAAACGTGTACTTTTTTTTCGTCTGTAAAGATTTTAGTAGTGAAAAAATAACTGAAATTATGAATTTTTTTCAAACTGAAAAATGTAAAAAACAGGACATTAATCAGCACGTCCGATTTGGTCAGTAAAAAAATCTCGCCAAAAGTTGAGATGGGGTCAAGTTGAACCTCCCTTGTTCAAATGTTTCGTAATAATGATTGTACGCATACCTCGGCCAAATCGTGGAATTCCATGTGGCACATTCAGAAAACGTTGAATTTTACACTGTAATTCAGAGAGTACGAAAAGTTTCTGTCAGTTTTGTGTGAAACTTAACAAAGCACGTTTTGAAAATCGATGTGTTGCACGATTTTTGCTGAAGTATGGTTGTACGATTTTTTTCAGTGAAAAAAATCGGACATTAATCAAAAAAATAATATGTACGAATTTTTTCAGTGATAAAAATCGGACAGAATGAAAAATAATGAAAAAGATTTAAAATTTTGATCGATGTCCGAATTTTTTCAGTGGAAAAAATCGGACAGAATGAAAAATCATGAGAAAGATTTAAATTTTTGATCGATGTCCGAATTTTTTCAGTGGAAAAAATCGGACAGAATGAAAAATCATGAGAAAGATTTAAATTTTTGATCGATGTCCGAATTTTTTCAGTGGAAAAAATCGGACAGAATGAAAAATCATGAGAAAGATTTAAATTTTTGATCGATGTCCGAATTTTTTCAGTGGAAAAAATCGGACATAGTAAGAATTTTTATACAGGTTTGTATTTCTGTAAATGTCCGATTTTTTTCAGTGAAAAAAATCGGACATAGATCAAAAAATAATTTGTACGATTTTTTTCAGTGATAAAAATCGGACAACATTGTTATGTAATTTCAGTAAGTAAGGTATTTTTTCCAGAATCTTCACAATTATCAAGTACTCCGTTCCGTCTCCACAACTTCTGCTCTTCGTCGGATCTACAGGTCGTCATCTAATTCAATGAATTTTTTGGTTTTTTAAGGTTTTAATTCAATATTTTAGGGTTTTAAATTATTTTTTTTTGCTTAATAAAGTCCTTTTGTAGTTTCGAATGAGTTAATAAAGTTATTAAAAACAACTAAAAAAAAACGAAAAATAGATTTTTAAAAAAAAGTGGCACTGGCACAAAAAAGATGCAAACATGAAAATTTGAGAAAAATCTTACGTAAATGATTTGGTCTTATTATGTCCATTTTTTCTCACTTTTTACTGCGAATATTCGTACGTTCGTATTTTTCAGCAAAAAAAGTGATTTTTCCAGTTTGTACAGAAATATCCAGTTTCGTGTCGTTCGCGTGTGACTTTTTATTTTATACTGCTCTTATATTCCACCCTCACAATCTCAGATAGAATGTTTTTTTGCCTGATTTCTCATCAAAAATTCCGATTTTCATTCTGCAAAACTTGCATACATGTGAATATATATTTTTTTTTTCCTTCTCCACCTTTTTTTCGTCCTCCTCAAATCTCTTCACTTTTTTTCCTTCTTTTCGCTCATTCATTCATTCATTCACTATTATTGTTATTAAAAATTAGGCCACGCCCACTTTTTTTTCCTCTTTTTTCCTGCCAATTTTCGGTGTATCAGACGGAGATCATAAATATTCAATTTTTTATGCTCTTCCTCGTAGTCACCTTTTTCTTGTGTTGGATGGGAAGTTTTTGAACTTTGAGGGTAGATTTTTTTTTTTGAGAATTTTTAACGATTTACATAACTACTTAGCCGCATACAAAGTGTTATCGGGATTTGTAAGATTTTTGAAACAGTAAATTTTTGAAATTTTTTGCAAAGTTTTTTCAGTTCAAAAATTTGAAAAAATTTATTATGTGCATCACAGTTTCTGGGGAACTCTAATTTTTTTTGAATTAAAAAAAAAATTTTTTTGGGAAAAAAATTGAACTGTTCTGGAAAATGTTAACCTTTTTCAAAATCGGACCCGGTTCAGAAAAACTATATTTTGAAGCGGTCTGGCCCGAACTGGCGCGATCCCAAAAATCTGAGAATCTGAAAAAGAAAAATTTTTCAAATTTTCAAAATACTTCAAAAATCATAGAAAAAGCTCAGAAAATTTCAGACTTTTAGAGAAAAAAAACTTTTTTTTTCAATTTTTTAATTTTTATTTGAAAAGTTTCATAAATGTATCATTACAGCAAATTGATAAAATTTGTCAGATTTTCTGAGATTTTTGAAACGGTAAAAAATTTAAAAAAAAAAAAATAATAAAAATGTTCCATAAAACCCTCAAAACTGAATTTTCAAAAACCGGGCGGGCCTGCAAAAATTTCAGAATTCAAAAAAATTGGGCCGGTCTTGAAAATTTTTTTGGCCTAATTTTTCAGTTTTTTAGCTCAATTTTTTTGGCTCATTTTTTCCCCAAATTTTTTCCCCAGTTTCTGGCCACCAATCCCCTGTTCTCCCGAATCCTACCAATCACAATTATCCGCTCAAAAAGTGCAAAAATCCCATTATTCTTCCCATTTTCTTTTTTCGCCCAAAAAATTGAGGAAATATTTATAAGACTTCTTCTCATCTTACCAACCAGGAAAAGTTTTCTGTCCTCCCAGAAAAAAAAACTTTTTTTGGGGTATCAATTTCAATAAAGTTCACACAATCTAGCTCATTTTTCCACAATTTTTGCCCCGTTTTGTTTACTCAAAAATCCAATTAATAATAATTGAGTTTCTCGCTCATTCACAAAATGTCTATAAAAACATGTCCAATTAGTCAAACCCAACAACTACAGTAATCCAATTAAAACCCGGAAATTTTCGCGCGTCACATGCACTTTTTTATTTCGAAAAAAAAATTATTTTTGAAAATTTTTACTGTTTCAGAAAATATGGATAACGAGGAGACGTTGGAAGAGTGTTGGCCGGCGATTAGTTTGGATAGAAGATGGTATTTGGTGGCGGTGGCCGGGACGTCTTTGTCGTTTTTATCGATTATCACTAATATTATTGTGGCCAAGGTTGGTTTTTTGGGCTCAGGGGACGTTTCGAAATAGCATGAAATCCCAAGGAGAAAGAAAAAATTTCGCGGTTTCGAAATGTCGCGACATTTCGAGCTTTTGCTGAACTCCAAAAATTTTTGTTTCATTCTCCAAATTTCCAAAAAGTAGTGAGATTTTTCAGGGGTACTGTAGTTTTAAATTTTTGAGTTCAAAAGTTTTTGCAACAAAAAATATTTTGAAATACAAAGTTTCGTGCTCAAATGTTTTGAGACTTTTTTAAAAATAAAAATCTCAAGATTTTTTCAAATTTTTGAAAAGTACTGTAACCACTTAGGGTTACTGTAGCTTCTAGTAGCTTAAAATTTTTGAGCTTTTTTTTGAAAATAAAAGTTCACAAAAAATTCAAGGTTTTTCGAATTTTTCAAAAGTACTGTAACCAATCCAAAACGCAAAATTTTGGTCTGAAATTTCGAATTTTTTTCAGAATTCCACTGAAAATTTCAAAATTTTTCAAATTTTCAAAAATTACTATAATCGTTCCGGGTTACTGTATTTTTAGTTTTTCAGTCCGATGATTTTGAGAAAAATTTTGATTATGGTTTACTGTAGGCTAGGGTACTGTAACATCTACATTTTTTTGGAATCAAAGGTCACTAGAGTACTGTAGTTTCAAAACTATCTTGACAAAGAAATTGAATTTTTGTTTCTAGAACCTTAAAGGATTACATAACAAATGTTGCTTTGTGTTTTTATGTTTATCTAAACTTTGAAACAGTAAAAATTTTCAATTTTTTTCAAAAAAAATTTGAAAAAAAAGTTTTTTTTTTCTCATCAGGGTTCTAGATTTGAAACAGTAAAATTTTTTTGAATTTTCTGTTTGATCTTTTACCTCCGAAAAAAATCAAAAGATAATAAATCGTCAAAAATTGTAATAAAAATAAATAATAATGAAATCATTATGATGATGATGAAAACACACAGATGTTGAATTTAGCACTTTTTGAAAGCCGACAATTTTTTTGGGAAATTTTTGAAGTTTCAAATTTTTACTGTTTCAAAGTTGAGATATGAAAGGAAATGAGTATTAGCGAAGGTATTGTATAGGCTGAAACGAATACTATAGTACTCCTGAGATCTCTGATGAAAATTTGAAATGCTCAAAAGTACAGTACACCAGAATCTACAGTACCTCACCTCACCTGAAAATAATGAATTTTCGAACTCAAAAAAAAAAATGAAACAAAATTGAAATACCCAACTAGAATAACCCGTTCCTTAGAAATTTTCACCTTACAGTAATTTGAAAGAGAGATACGGAGAGATGGAGAGACGCAGAGAGCCAAAAGCAAATTTTTCAATGAAAATCAAGGTCTTTTTTTTTGAGCAAAAAAATACCGGAAAAGTTTTCTACGTTTTTCACCACAAAATTTGACCTTTTTTTTTACATTTTTTTTAACTCAAAAAATTACTGTTTCAAATAGTTTCATGAATTTTTTTTTGTTAGTTTTTTTTTGATTTCAATCTTTATATGATGTGAGAAAAAGTTCAAAACTATTTATCGTAAAATTTTCCTGAATATTTGACCCTTCTTTTTGAAAAAAAATATTTTTCAAAAAAAATTTACTGTTTCAAAGTTTCTTAAAGTGTTTTTTTTCAATCTTTAATATACATCTAGTGTGGGTGAAAATAATCAAAAATATTTGTCAAAAAAATTTCTTGACTTTTTTTTTTTGAAAAAAACATTTGCCGAAAACCAAAAAAAATTCAAACAATTACTGTTTCAAAGTTTTTTGAAATGTTTTATGAGTTTAAAAATTCCTTATTACAGCTTTATCAGTCGTCCAAAAAATGTTTCGAAATTATTTGTCGTAAAATTTTCTCTGAAAATTTCAAAACTGTCCGAAATATTCCTTCACTTCCAAATTTTTTTTTCAAAAATTTACTGTTTCAAAGTTTCTTTGAAATATTTTGTGAGTTTTTGAAATTACTGGTTTTTGTTAAAAAATTTCCTGGAAAGTTGACCTTTTTTTTTTGACAAAAAAATATTTGTCATTTGTCCGGAAAATGAAAAAAAATGAAAAAATGTCATTTTTTCAAAACTTTACTGTTTCAAAGTTTCTTGAAATACTTTGTGAGTTTGAAAATATTCAGTGGAACCAGCAATCCCAGTAAAAAATGTTTCAAAACTATCAAAAAAATTTCGCAACTTTTCCAGGTGCTCGTCTCATCCCGCCACAATCAATTCTTCTTCCTAGCCGTCATCGCGTTCAACGACATCTTCCTCTCCTTCAACTACGGTCCAGTCATCGCCATGGAAATCATCAAGGATCGTCTCGGCGTCAAAGAGCTTCACGAGCTTTATCTCTCCTACGTCGGCCCACTTCTGGCACTGTGCCAAACCTCAATGACCTTCTCATGCTATCTAATTATTTTGGCCACCGTTGAGAGATACCTCATCACGTTGCGCTCAAAATACCTGCCAGCATTTCGGCGAGGTCGCCGATTGTCTGCGCTTCTAGCGCTGATCCTCTCGCTCATCCTTCGCGCACCGATCTATTACGAAATGCACGTTTTGACAAATATCAACTGTACCGGGCTGTTTCATGAGAAAACTGTCGACTTGTCACCAATTGTTCAAGATTTTTGGTACGGAAATGTCTATCGATTTTATGTTCGAAACATTATGACAGTTTTGGTGCCATTTTGTGTGCTCGCTCTTCTCAACTACAAAATCGTCAAAATCCTCAGAACGCAGCAAAGATCGGCGCAAATGTTCCGATTTTTGTCGAGTGATCATAAATCGAAAATCAGATCTGCCACGCTGCTCATGGTGTTTGTCGTATGTTCATATCTCATTGCCAATATTCTCAACGTTGTTGTCACACTTTGGGAATATGTTTCGTTTCAATCCACCCAGTCGGAAGATGCCTATGCGGTTTATGAAACGTTTACCGATGTCACGTCGGTGCTCTATATTTTTGTATGTGCCACACGACTTTTTGTCTACTCTTTGTGCAATCAGGTATGTTAAAAAAAAAAAAACAAAAAAAATGACACCAGCGAGAATCGAACCCTCGACCTCTTGAATTTTAATTCATACCTAAACCACTGCGCCACGCTTGCCTTATTTTTAACCATGATGTTTTTCCAGGAAATTCGTGACGATATTAAACACCTTGTTTGCCGCGTCACCACAATGCCACGTAAACAAGACTATGTGACAGTGACACGGAGTTTGTGAGTTTGAAAAAAAAAACATTTAATCAGAATTATTGTTGGAGATAATTTTCAGATGATACGGAATTTTTGAAACAGTAAAAATTTGAATTTGAAGAAAAAAAATTTCCAAATTTTTACTGTTTCAAAAATTCAAGAAAAATGGGGATTTTTAATGGAAATAATACAGTAAAAACTTAAATTAAAAAAATGTCAAAATTTTCCCTGTTTTAAAATTTTCGAATTTTTTAAAAATTTTTCCGGTTCAAAATTCCAGAAAAAATAGAAAACATAAATTTTGATTTTTTTTTGAACGAAGAATACAATCAATTTGAGCGAAGTTTTTGAGATTTTATCAAATTTTTGAAACAGGAAAAAAATGAAAATTTTAATTGTTTTTTTTTCGGAAAAATTTCAGAAATTGAATTTTCTCTTTTTTTCGACCAAAAAGTATTATTCAGTGAAAAAAAAACAAAAAATTTTAATTCTATCAAATTTTTGAAACAGTAAAAATTTTAAAAATCTGAAACTCGCTGAAAATTTTCAGAATGTCATTTTTTAAAAAATTTCCTAGAATTTTTCAAATTTTCTCAAAAAATTATTTTCCCCCCAAACTTCCTCTTTTTTTTTAATTTTCAGTGTGTTTTTCAAATTTTCCCCGAAAATTTTTCTTTTTCCCCGAAATTTCTTCTTTTCCCATCCATTCTGCTCTATCCGCTTTCCATCGTGCTTTTCCCTCCCAAAAAACCGCCCAAATTTTCAGACAATCAGCACCGGCCGTCGTTATCGGCGCCCTATTGGGACCCCGAAATTTGGCGGGTCTTGAAACGCGACAAAAGTTGGTAGCTAACGAAAAAAAATAGTGTTCTGTGCATGATGATGTGGATGCGTTTTTTGCATTTTTTCTCAACTTTTACCTTCAGGCACCCTGTTTTCATACACTTTTATACACTTGGCACTGACTGGAAATAGCATGAAAATATTATGGGGAGAAAACTGGATTTTTAAAAATTCAGATTATTTTGAAACCCATGACCGAATTACCCCGAGATAACATTTTTGGATTTTGTAAATGTTTTGAAACAGTAAAAATTTTCAAAAAAAAAAAAAAAAAAAAAATTTAACTCGAAATCTAACGGAAGTACTATGTAAGAAGATTTCCAGATTTTCAAAAAGTTTTGAAACTGTAAAAATTTTCAAAATCATAAAAAAATGCTTATTTTTTCGCTGAAAAATTTATGGAAAAAATTTTGAACCAATATTTCTCAAAAATTCTACAAAAAACAACTGAGAGAAACAATAAAATTTTCCACCCCACAAAAAACGCTTCACTATCGTCTGCTTCTCTATGTCTCTCTATCTCTCACATGTCTCTCACACACAAAAAACACCAAAAAAACATTGTCGCAAACCCAAAAAACGTAATTTTTTCTTTCAGCGACTCGTCGCGTCAAATCGGCACCGAAATCGACGCGGTCGCGATAGCGATCGCGCGTCGTCTACACTCTAGCGACATTTCGACGTCGTCGCTGGTCGCGCCAGCGAAATCCGTCGTCGTCGCCACCGATTCGTACGTCATCTCCAATCATCACGCTCAGTGCGACGACGATGAGGACGATGACGATGATGATGATCCTCATATGGTCTAGGCTTTGGCCTAGGCCTAATTTTGCTCAAAAACACACTTTTTTAGGATTCCGATTTGAAGAAAAAAAAACAAAAAAAAAATGTTGGCCAGATGCGGCAACAAACCCTCGACCTCTCACGCGTTACACAAAATCCTAACCTGTTGCACCGCCACGCCACATTTTGAAAGTGTTCAAATATTCTAAAAAACTTTCTGAGAATACTTGAAAAATCGGACGTTTTTCAAAATAATCAAACGGGTTTCTTCTGATAAACCTTTTTTATTTATATTAGTGAGCTCATTCTTCGACGACTTCACGCGACATTTTTCTGCCGCCAGCGGCGGCCGCCTGAAAAACGCCCATTTTTGAGTGGAACAACTACCCCTCCTTACGATGAGCTTAATCTTGAGATTATTGATTTTTGTGCCGGCAGATTCGGCGGTTTTGAAGACGACTTTGGCGTCGGTGGCTGCCGCGTCGCATTCGATATACTGTACGAACACCTTGTCGGTTTGAACCGGGCCTGGAAATTTGGATTTCTAGGCCATGGGCCAGGAATTTGGTTTTCTAGGCCACGACCCTCCTTGACTCACCAGGCAACCGAATAATATTCAATTGTCGACATTTTCCCGGCTCCACAATCATGTGTGTTGGCTCAATCCGATAACTTGTATTTCCACATCGAACCTGTGAGAAAAACATTTTTTGAACCAAAAAAATATGGCTTGTTACTCCTCTTTCGAACCGCAATTTTGACGGGAGTTTGGTGAAAATAGTCAATATTTTAATTTTTGGCTAAGCGATTTGTAGAAATTTTGAAACAGGAAAAATTTTCAGAAAAATTTTTCGACAAAATTATGGCTTGTTACCCCTCATTCGAACCGTAATTTTGAGGGGATTTTGATGAAAATAGTTAAATTTTCCAAATTTTCAAACTAACCTTGATAGCCATCCGATTAGTGGTGAAATTGACGATCATATGTTCAGATTTTCCGCCCGAATGTGCGAATCTCGCCTCCTCCGGGTCGATGTTGATGGGCACTTTGGATTGCTCCGATTTTGCCTCGTCGAACTCTCCGCCACCCTCCTCCTTCTTCTTGGCAATTTTTGACTGTTGTGATGGTGAAGAATTTTCCATGTTTTTCTTTTCTTTTTTTTTTGATCACTTTTGAGCACTTTTTGCTGGTTATACCTGATTAGGAAATGAGCCAAAAACTAGTGAAATTGTTTTTTTTTGGTAGAGTTTCACGTGAAAAAATAATATTTTTTGACTTTTTTCAGATTTTCAGGAGTATTTTTCATTGAAAAATTTCCAAAATTTTTTCACGATTATGTCAACGTCTAGGTCTAAATGATAACAATCAATCACTTCTCAACACAATTTTCGAAAAAAAAACTTGTAAAAATACAACATACAAAAAGATAGAGTTTCTCAAAGTTTGCGCATTTTTTTGATCTGAAAATCTTCTCAAAACTTGCAGAAAAAAATCGTCGAAAATTTTTTTTAAAGATTTTTTGAAAATTTTCACTGTTTCAAAAATTTAATAAATTCCTAAAGCGCCAAAGTAATCTGTTTCTTTCCCCCTCTTCAAAGGAAAACATATCAATTGACGACCCGTGAGATGTTTGCAACACAAGGTGATTGATTTTTTCTTTCGCTGGGTGTTTTTCTGGCGCGTCGTTTTTTCTGTTCACTATTGATTGGGTTGTTTTTTGTTTGTTGTTTTATTTTTGTTTTTTTTTTTTAAATGTTATCGAAATCCAACATCATTTAGCTCTATTTATAGATTTTTTGAAACAGTAAATTTTTGAAATGAATCTGAATGTCTTTAACTACAGTAATTTTTTTATAGTTGAGCTTTACAATGTTTTTTAGACCAAATTTTTGAAAAATTCGCAAAAAGTTGTAGTTTTCAAAAACTTTTTCCGAAAAATTTCCTGAAAAATATAAATTTTTGATAATTTTCACTATTTCAAAATAAGACTTAATCTGGCTATAGTATTATTTTCAGTGAATTTTTCAGGTTTTATGAAATTTTTGAAACAGTAAAAAATTTGAATTTGAAATTCAAAATTTTTTTCAAAAAATGTTCTCTATTTGCTAGATATTTTGAAAGGGTACTGTAGTGTAGTTTTTCAAAGTTTTGAATATTTCCAGATTTTATGAGATTTTCGAAACATTGAAAAAACCAATTTTCTTTTTTTCCAAAATTTTCAGAATAAAATTTCTGGACGTTTTTGCTTTCGTGATAACTTTTAGGAAAACATTCTGGGTACTGTAGAATAGTCAAAATCTCACCTGTAAAGAGGAATGTGACAAATGATAGCAACTTTGGTGAAAATTTCTAGATTTTATGAGATTTTTGAAACAGTAAAAAATTTGAAATCCAATTTTTTTTTCAAACTTTTTATGTTAGACAAAAATTTTTTGTTGAAAATGTTTTCAACAAAAATATTTTTGGGTACTGTAGTTTTTCAAAATATTCTAGATATTTTTTTTCGAATTTTCAGCCCCCCAAAACTCTACCAAAAATTTTCTCAACGAAAAAATGTCTCGATTTTTGTCCCCCCGCCCGTTCAACAAATGTTTGTCTTATCTTTTCTCTCCGGCCTGTTCATCTTTCATCTTTTTTTTCATCCTCGTTTAAAGTGAGAGCACACGTGTTAGGTGCATTTTGAAAGTTGACGAACAAAAAATGTCGGGGTGAAAAATAGATGGGTTATGACGGTGATCATTACGTCACTAAATAACTTGTCAGGTGATTTTTACTGTAAGCAAAAATTGAAAGTGAAATTGGAGTTTTAAGAAATTTTTGAAACAGTAAAAATTTTCTTTTTTTTAACTACAGTACCCTGGATGTGCAAACTCAGAGGATTATTTTTCTTGCCCAAAAGTTCGGGTTTATTAAATTTTTGAAACAGTAAAAGTTTCCAAAGACTACAGTAAATGTTTTGTTTCCAATTTTTTTTTTAGAATTTTGAAGTCTTGACCAGCAATATTATTTCCAACAGAATTGAGCTTTCATAAACTTTTTGAAACAGTAAACATTTCAAAAAATAAAAAAAACCACAGTATCATTCAATTGTCGATCGGTACCATTCGCTCTAATGATAACACACGTGACGCAGAAATATGAGTGGTCGACAATTTTTCTCTAACCCTCTTTGTGCGATGGGGCGCGTTTTATCGATTGGCAAACTACACAAGTTGTAAACATATGGCATCAACAATAACCTCCCCAAAAATGAAAGGATGTCGCAACTTTTATTATGTAGATAGTCAATCAATAACAAAAGGTGCGATATTTTTACAACTTGTGGAGTTTGTTAATCGAAAAAACGCGCCCCATCGCACAAAGAGGGTAAAGAAAGAGTTGTCGACCACTCACATTTTTGCGTCGCGGCTCTTGCGTCGCGTGTGCTAGCATTAGAGCGAATCGTACCGATCGACAATTGAGTAATACCTGTCTTTTCACTGCCTGGAGAGTTTTCAAGTATCTCTAAAAAAGAACTAAACAGTTTTGTCATACAAAAATTAAAGTTTTATGAAATTTTTTGAAACAGTAAAAATTTCTATTTTTCAAAATATCAAAATTTGGAAAAAATCGAGATAACTTGTCCCTTTTAACTTCTAAATTTTTCATCGTAAAATTTTGAAAAATTTGTACTGAAAATTTGGACAAAAAATTTAGATTCCGAGAAAAAAAATCTAGGAAATTTTTTGCGAAATATTTTGAATTTTTCAAAAACTACAGTACCCCAAATATTTTACTGAATGGTGAACCCTCCCAACATTTTTCAAAACAAGAATAATTTTTTATGAAATTTTTGAAACAGTAAAAATTTCAAATTTTCCGAAAACTGAGAAAATTTTGAAAAAGTCCAGATAACTTGTCCATTTTCTATTCTAAATTTTTTTTCGATTTTCTTTAGTTTCGTGAGAACTACAGTACTCCTTGACAATCAAACTATTCTCTCACCAGAAGTTAAGTTTTTATGAAATTTTTGAAACAGTAAAAATTTGAAAATTGAAAAAATCTGTTCATTTTCAGTTTTAAATTTTGACGTTTTAAATTCTCTCAAAAAACTACAGTACCTCTCTTTCCTTTCAAAAGTTTTTCATTTCTTCAATTTTTTTGAAACAGTAAAATTTCCACAAAAATTTCTCTCCCCAGCGAAAAAAAAAGAGTACAAGTGCACTCATCAAACAATGTCGTGTCAACCAAGACATTTTTTGGTCTGTCTTGTTGTTTTTTTTTCTTCTGCGCATTGATTTTTTTCCGTTATAATTGATAACGATGGCAAAGTTTTATTGTGTTCTCTCTTCGTTTTCTTATCAATTCAGATATTTTTTGTTCGTTTTTTTTCTCTCTGTTTTGTTGTTTAATTGGTGAGAGCTCTTTGATAGCACAAAGATTGACAAACAACACAAAAAACATGGGAATTTCGCGTGGCCAACTTCAAATTATTTGAGGGTACTGTAGTTTTATCGAAGGCATTAAAATTTTAGGGGGGGGGGGGGGGGGGGTTCTTGATTTTGAGAACTAGGGTTACTGTAGTTTTCGTGTAGTTGACAAAAATCTTTGAATTTGGACCTGAAAATTGGTACCTCTAAAAATGAGCATTTCTGGCCTACACTACTTTTCAACATTCTCAAAAATTGGAAACCACAGTACTTCTGGAAATCGGTACCAAAAATCATGGTAAAAACTACAGTACCCTTGGAAAAAATCAAATCTTGGTACTCGCGTCATTTTCAAAAAATTGAAAACTACATTACCAAATCCGTCAACCAGTCAGCTTATAGTTTTTGGCGTACTGTAGAAAACTACAGTACCCCAGAAAAATCAAAAATTCAAGCGCTACAGTACTCTCATCTCTCTCAAAGAAAAAGTACAGTACCCCTGAAAAAATCGCCAAAAACTCAAAAGTTTTTTTTTGAAAATTTTTACTGTTTCAAAAATTTGATAAAACCTTGTTTTTTATGATAGCAGATAATGTTACTAAATTGAAGGACCTACAGTACTCCTATTTTTTTAAACTACAGTACCCCTATTTTTGTTGATGACGTCATAGTTCAAAGTATCATTTTCGTCAATGTCACGTACAGATTATGATTAATATCATTATTATCATCTCATATGATTGTTGTAATATCTCTTCTCTGTTTGTTCTATTCTCACTACAGTAGTCCCCAGGGTTACTGTAGTTTTGATTAATTTCTGTTTCCTACAGTATACTTTTGACCTTTTTATCATGAGTTGTTTTTTTTGGCGTTAATCTTTGAAAGATAAGATTTTTTCTGATTTTTAAAAATACTTTTTATTTTTGAAAAATGAAGAAAAAACAGGTGGCATGGTTTGTACTTTTTTTGTTTTGATGGGGTTAAAGTATTTTCGGATTTTTGAGCACCGAAAAGTTTTGGGACGAAGAATGAAGACCTTGAAAAAAGCTGGGCCCGAAAATTTGGGCTCGAAAATTAGTTCTTTGAGAAATGACCTAAAAAACTGGGCCTAAAATATTTGACCTGGAAAATTTGCCTGAAATGCAGGCCTGCATATAAGAGCCTAGAAATTTGGTTTTCTGGCCAGAAAAAAATTTTTAAAAATTTCTGGATTTTTGAGCCCTGAAAGTTTGATCCTAAAAATTTGGTTTGAAAACTTTTCCAAAAAAACATTTTTTTTTTAAATTTACTTTCCAAGGACAAAAACTTCCAGTAAAAAAGTCTGGCCAAAAAATTAGGACCTTTCATTCTCAAAAACTGGCTCAAAAATTCGAGATTTCTTCCGATTTTGGGCCCGAAAAAATCCCAAAACTCCAACTTTTTTGGCTCTAAAAATCCAAATTTTTTCAACCAAAAAATGGGCATTAATTGTGAAAACTTTGCTCAGAATACTCCAAAAAAATCCATCTTTTCCGGCTCTAAAAAATCCAAGTTTTTCTATCGAAAAAAAATTCCAAAAATCTAAAAATAGCCCACCCAAAAAATAATCCCATGACCCAAACAACGTCCCACTTTTTGCCACAAAATCAGCTGTTTCTCAAACAATTTTTCGAAAAACAACCATTTCTTCTTCTTCTTCTTCTTTCTGCCCCGCACCACTTCTAATCGATACACATCGACGATGATCACTGATAACATGAAGAGTGGAAAAAGAAGACACAAAAAAGTGGGCGGAGCCTAGACGTCCAGGTCATTATTATGTATGATCACGTGGATATCATCTCTCTCTCACTCTCTCTCTCTTTTTCTCATTTTTCTTTTGCTTTGTCCCCCGTTTAGGCTCCGCCCACAAGATGCCTAGTTTTATATAGACCATCGTCGAGAACTGCTCGCTCCATTATTATTTTTTTTTCTTTCTTCCTATTTTTATTTGAGACGGGTACTGTAGATTTCTCAAAAAAACTTTTTTTTTTCTTTATTCTATTTTGTCAGAAAACTATTTTAGTTTGGGCGGAGAACATTTTTTTGTACTTCATTCTATTGTTTTTTCTAGAGTACTGTAGTTTAGAAAATGGAGAACATCTTGCTGAAAAATCTACAGTACCCCAATTTTCTGATAGGTTCTTGAATTTTTCGTTTTTCTGAGAGTTTTTGTTTTTTTTGGGGTACTGTAGTTGGAATTTTCTTCAATTTTTGCAAGAATTTCGTGTTTCAAAGAGTCTACAGTACCCCAACGTTGCTTCTTTCTTGTTTTCTGAGACACTGGGTTACTGTAGTTTACAATTTTTCTTTTAAAAAATTTTCTTTGTTTTGTTTCAGAAACCTATTTTCTCTTGGAGTACTGTAGTTTGGAAAATTAAAACTTTTTGGTTGGAAATTTTTGTTCTGATGAATCTACAGTACCTCGAAGTATCTCATATATTTTTGCATTTTTCTTGTTTTCTGAGACGGGTTACTGTAGTTTAAAATGTTCCTTTAAAAAAAAATCTCTTTCATTCCTTCAGAAACTGTTTCCTTTTGGAGTACTGTAGTTTGAAAAATCTACAGTACCCCAAATTTCTCATAGGTTGATGAGTTCTTGTTTTCTGAGACCTAGGGTTACTCTCGTTCTTCCCCCACCCCTTAAAAGTACTGTAGTTTTGAAAATTTATTATTTTTTATTTTTGAAAAAATTTGCTGTTTCAAAAATTGTATATTCTCTCTCTTGAGCTAATTAATTTCAGTTAAAAAAAAATTCTCAGTCTTAAATTTTCACTGTTTCAGAAAAAGAAAAAATCTACAAAACTACTCAAATTCCCAACTTTTATTTGATTTTCCGAAAAATCGACAAACTTCTGTGAGAATGGTGCTTTTGGCCGCTATCGATCAAGGAACATCGTCAAGCCGATTTTTGGTTTTTGAAGCGGATACCGGAGAATTGGTGACAAGTCATCAGGTTGGTTTTTTTTTGGATTTTGGGTCCTGAAAATATCAGAGAAATGTTTTGTCTATTTTGTTGGTCTGAGGGTGATTTTTGGGACTGGAAAAGTTTCCAGAATTTTTTCTCTCAAAATTTTCTGATCTTGGATTTAGATAGAAAAATTCCGAATAACTACAGTAGTTTTCTAGAGAAAAAATGAGTGAAAACAATTTGAGAAAACTACAGTAGTTTTTCAGAAAAAAATGAAGAAAACAAAAACATTTTTTTTCAAAAGTTTTCAGTAAAACTACAGTAGTTTTTTGAAGAAAAAAAATCAGAAAATTACTGAAAATAATTATTGAGACTTTTCGGGCCTGAAAAATTTACAATAAAAAAGGTTTTTTTTTCTCAAAGCTTTTAGCTCCTGAGAATTTCAAATTTTGGTTCGCGAGGTTTTCTTGTTTGAAAAAAACTTTATACTTTGACGCCATTTTTTCTTACGCCTATAATTAAAAAAATTTCTTTATAATGGCAATGTCCCGAAAACTGACATTTATGATTTGTTTGAAACAGTGAAAATTTTTCGAAAAAAAAATTATTTTTTCATTTTTTTTGCAGATCGAAGTTCGTCAACTGTTCCCAGCGGCAGGATGGGTTGAAATGGATCCAATGGAACTCTACAACACTGTTGTCAAGTGTATCAACATGGCGATCGAAAAACTCGAAAATCTCGGAATCTCACCGGACGAGATCAAATCGATCGGTGTCGCCAATCAACGTGAGACGACTATTGTGTGGGATCGTCAAACCGGTCAACCGCTTCACAATGCGATTGTCTGGTTGGACACCAGAACCAGCGATTTGGCCGAGGAGGCGATTTCGAGAACCGCTTCCAAGTGAGTTTCAAAGGGAAAACAAAAAAAAATAGAAAAAAAAAGTTGCTCACATGTGGCATCAAACCTGTGACCTTTTGAGTGTTATTTCTTTTTTTTTTGGAAATCTGACAAAATCTCTCTAATCAAACGGGGAATCGGATCTGCGACCTTATACTTATCTTGAAACAGTAAAAATTGAAATTTTGAAATTTTCAAAAAGTTTTTTTTCGTTAAAAAACTAACTACTTATCACACGGTTCAGCCATCAAACAATTTATGAAGTTTTTGAAACAGAAAAAGTTTTGTGAAAATCAAAAATTTAAAAAAAAATCAATTTTTTTCTATTTCTTGACACAGTTTTTAGTTGGAATTTTTCAGAAAAAAAATTCTTAACAATGACTTTTTTCTTTTTTCTAGAGATTGAAACGAAATCAAAAAAAATACTTCGGCGAAAAATTTATGATACTTCTGAAACAGTAAAAATTTTGAGATTTTCAGAAAAATCGGTCCGAAGTTTTTTTTTTGTTAACAAATGCGCTAATTGAATCAGAATGCGTAACATCGATGAAATTTTATAAAACAGGAAAAATTTGAAAAAATCAAAAAAAAAATCCAAATTTTTTTATAAAACAGTAAATTTTTTCCAGAAGCAAAGACGAGTTCAAGTTCAAAACCGGTCTTCCCATCCACCCCTACTTCAGTGCTCTCAAAATCAAATGGCTCTTCGACAACTGTCCCGAAGTTCAAGAGACCCACAAGAAGGGTGATCTAATGTTCGGCACAGTTGACACGTGGCTAATCTGGAAGTTGACCGGCGCCTACGTGACCGACGTGTCAAACGCCTCGCGAACACTTTTGCTCGATTTGCACAAACGAAAATGGTCGACTCAACTGTGCGACTTTTTCCAAATTCCAATCGATATTTTGCCCGAAATCCGATCGTCGGCTGAAGTTTACGGCTTCATGGAAGATGGTCCGCTGAAGGGTGTCCCTGTGTCAGGATGCCTAGGTGACCAACAATCTGCGATGGTTGGACATCAGTGTTTGAACATGGGTCAGACTAAGAACACCTATGGAACTGGTACTTTTATGTTGTGTAACATTGGCAGCAAACCGATTATCTCGAAAAATGGATTGTTGACTACGGTTGGATTCCAGGTGAGACCCAAAAATATTTATGAATTTTAGTTTTTTTTGGCTCAGAAGTTAGTCACTGTTCATATTTACTGCGAACTTTTATAGAGATTTACTTTTTAAGAGATGTTGAAACAGTAAATTTTTGCTGAAATTTTTTTTTTGAAAATTCAAATTTTGGGCAAATTCTCACAGTTTCAAAACAAAATCTTGAAAGTTTTAAAAATTGAAAAACTTTCTTTCTGAGAATTGATTTTTTGGAATTTTGAAAAAGTTAGTTTTTCAAACTTTTGACAATTTTCAGATTTCGAATTAGACTCTCAAAAATTAGTTTTTTTTTGGAAATTTTTGGGTCAAAAATAGTTTTTTTTTCAAAATTTACAAAAATTTTTTAGAATAGATTTCTAAGACTTTCTGATGTAGTAATTTTTCGATTCATTGTTTTTGAAAAATTACATTTATTCTCAAAACTTCTTTTTTATTGGTCCAACACTGTTTCTTTTGCCAGTCACTATTTAGGAGATATTGAAACAGTAAATTTTTTCAAATTTTTTTTTTGAGTTTCAAACTTCGGGAGTCATTCTTACAGTTTCTATTCCAAAGTTTTATATTTGAACAAAATCTATTTTTTCTGAAAATTTTAATTCTCAAAAATTTACTGTTTCAAAAAATATGGAAAAGGATTTTGGAGATGTTCGTTACAGTAGATAAAACAAAACATAATAAAACAAACACATTTCGAAGCTCAAAATTTTCAGGCCCGAAATTCAAACTTTTTTTGAAATTTGAAATTTTTGCTGAATGTAATTATTCCCAAAAAAAAAATTAACAAAAAATCAATTTCATTTTCAAAAATTTACTGTTTCAAAAAATATGGAAATGGATTTTGGAATTTTTCGTTACAGTAGATAATTTAATAACAATAATAATAATCGTTTATTAGAAGTTTAATAGATAATTGAAAAAACAATTTTTGAAATTCCAAAATTTTCAGAGACGAATTTCAAACCTTTTATCAAAATTTCAAGTTCCCCAAATCCCATAATTCCAAAAAATTGAAAATTTCAAAAACTTACTGTTTCAAAAAATATAGGAAATGGAATTGGAACAACTTCTTCTGTTGACGGAGAAAAACCAAAGAAAAATTTTTTTAAATTTCAAGCTCGATATTTAAACTTTTATCAAAATTTCAAGCTCGCCAAAAAAAATTTCAAAATTTAAAATTTCCACAAAAACCCTATATTTTCCCAACAATTAGAGCCCTAAATCTCAAAATTCAAAAAAAAAAATTTTTCAAAAATTTACTGTTTCAAAAATAATAAATAAGGAAATTAGAATTTTTTATCTGATTTAACAACCATTTTGATGATTTTTCCAGTTCGGCGCCGATTCTCCAGTCGTCTACGCTCTCGAAGGTTCTGGTTCAATCGGCGGCAACGTTGTGCGTTTCTTGCGCGACAATTTCAAATTCGTCAGCGACGCGCAAGAGATGGAAGCGATGTGTCGACGCGTCGAAGATACGGCCGGAGTCTTCTTCGTGCCCTCGTTCACCGGTCTCTACACACCGTACTGGGATTCGACGGCGCGCGGAACAATTTTGGGTTTGACGCAAGTGTCGCAACGCGAACACATTTGTCTCGCCGCTCTGCGAGCCGTCGCTTTTCAATCGGCCGAAATGATCGACGCCGTTGAGCACGACATGGATCGAACGTTCAAGATTCGAACGCTCAAAGTTGACGGTGGAATGGTCAGCAACACGTTGTTCGATCAGATTCAAGCCGACATTTTGGGATGCGATATTGTGACGCCGAAAGTTACCGAGATTTCTGGATGGGGTGCCGCTGTGGCCGGCGGAATTGGGGCGCAACAATACAGTTTGGACGAGTTTTTGATGCAGAGCAGTGAGGTGAGACATATTTTTGGGGAAAAATCCAAATTTTTGGCCTAGAAAACCAAAATTTGGCCTAGAAATCCAATTTTATGCTCTAGAAAACCAATTTTTCAACCTAGAAAATTTCAAATTTTTGGCTCATTGTCAGAGATTCCGAGTTCAAATTTCATGACCTAGAAAACCAAATTTCAAATTTCTTGGCCTCGAAAACCCTCACAAGTTTGGCCTAGAAAACTAAATTTCATGGCCTAGAAATCCAAGTTTCAAATTTCATGGCCTAGAAATCCAAATTTCGAATTTTCGGTCTAGGAAACCTGTTTCGAAATGTTTATTTTTGTCCTCAAAATTTTCAATTTTTCGCATTCCAAAGATCCTAATTTGAAAATAAAAACAATTCGCGCCAAAATTCAGAATTTGAAAAAAAAAATTTTTTTGGAAAATTTTACTGTTTCAAATTTTCCTGAAAAACTTGGCAAAAATTTTGAACTTTGATTGGTCTTGCGTAATTGACATAAGAGTTCAGACATAGAAAAATTCAAAATTTTTACTGTTTCAAGTTAGCTTTAAAACTGGACTACAAAATTTGAAACTTTGATGGATCTAAAAATATAGACATAAAAAAAGTTAAAAAAAAAAAAATGTTTACTCTTTCTATCTCCCATCAAAAACTTGCGCAAAATTTGGAATTTTTCGAAAAAAAATTTCGAAATCTTCAAATAGTTCACCAAAATTCATTTCCCACATTTCAGGCGGTCCGTTACACCACCGAAAAAGACGACGCGTGGCGTTCGCACGAACTCGGCCGCTGGAAAGAATCGGTCAAACGAGCATGCGGTTGGGCCTAAAATTCAGGCCACGCCCCCAAAATTTTGTAAAAATAGAGTTTCATCATATTTATTAAGTCATATTGACTTCTCAGCACTGTACATACGATTACGGTTGTTTTGTTTTGTTCAAATAAAGTGTAAATATCCAAAAAAAAAAAATTAGCCTCGACGAGGAAAGAGAGACGCAGAGAAACAGAGATGGCGGCTGTGTGGCGGTGTTCAAATAGACAGGTTTTGTTTTGGTGATGTGTCTGCGTCTCTGCGCAAAGCGTTGTCTCTCGCGTGTGCCACCATGAAATGAGACAAACAAAAAAGGGACATTTATTTTGAGTTGACGTTTTTATTATTATTTTGTGAACCTTTCTTTTTTGTTAGTTTTTCTTTTTTTCTTTTTTACTCTCATTTTTTTTTTGCTGTTCAAGTACTCTACATCGTAGAGTACGGTAGTTGTGAAAACATTTTCTTGATTTTTTTCATTTTTCTCTGATTTTTGAGAAATTTACTGTTTCAAAGTTTCCTAACTATATTTTTCTTTGAAAATAATTTTTTTCTTGAAGTACTTCTTTGATTACTGTAGTTTTGAGATGGTTTGATTTTTGAAAAATTACTGTTTCGAAGTTTTCCTAACTGTATTTTTTCTTTAATTTCTTGTCTGATTGTGAGTACTGTAATTTTGAGAAAACTCGTTTTTTGGTATTGTGGGTCTTGAACTTTTTTTGGGTTAAAAAACAGGGATTTTGGATGCGAAAATTTTGAATTTGAAAAATACGTGTACTTGTTTTGGTCTTGTTGTTTCAAAAATTAAATGAAGTCAGATTTCTTCAATTTTTGAGTGTAAGAACCAATCATTTTTGGAGAGAAAACTAGAACTTCAAAGTTCACAAAATCCCTGTTTCAAATCATTCATAAATTAGAAATCAAATTTCAAAGTTTGTTTTGTCAAGTTGCAACACTGGGAAAAACTGAGGCATTCACCATGAAAAATTTCGATTAAAATTGGTTTTTTTTTTCAAAAAAACCTAGTTCTTCGTGGAAAAACCAATATTTCAAATTTCAAAAAAATCCCTGTTTCAAAATTTCTATAAATTATGAATAAAATTTCGATATTCAATGCGTTAGTTTTCTGTCAAAAACCTAAGCTTCTGATCAGTACCCCGGAACAAAATTCCAGAGAAAATCAGATTTTCAAAATTTTAAAAAATTTCTAGGCGCCAAAGTCAAAATTCAAAATTTCAAAAAATCCCTGTTTCAAAACTTTTATATAGCAGAAATCAATTTTCAAAATTTCACTTGTTAAGAGGACAGTAATTCAAAACAGTTTCAAATAATTGGGTTTCTAAAAACTGATCATTTTTCGTGGAAAAAACCAAAACTTCAAAATTCAAAAAAATCCCTGTTTCAAAACTTCTATAAATTGAAAATCAAATTTTGAAGTTTTGTTATTGCGATGTGCAAAGTAAAAAAAAAGGCAAAAAAAAGGCAAAAAAAAACGTGCAAAGTGAAGATTTTTTTTGCAGAAAATTTACCTGATTTCAAAAATCGCGGGCTACCGTAATCCCTGACAACATGCACATCAAACACATTTACGAGCAGAATTTGAATTTTTCTTTTCAAATTCTGCTCGTAAATGTGTTTGATGTGCATGTTGTCAGGGATTACGGTAGCCCGCGATTTTTGAAATCAGGTAAATTTTCTGCAAAAAAAATCTTCACTTTGCACGTTTTTTTTTGCCTTTTTTTTGCCTTTTTTTTTACTTTGCACATCGCATATATCACTGTTCAAGAACTCGAACCAAAACCACGACCTTTCAGGCAAGAGTTAAAATGGAATCGATGAGAGTTTTCCCCTCGAGGGAGGCACAGAGAAACAGAGCAAAATAAAATATAACAGTGAAAACTATCAGATGAGAGCGGCCTTTTTTCATAGGAAACGCAGACAACAACCACACACAAGTATAGCGCCTGGCGTATCGCGTGTGAATGTCGGTTACACGGTTGAATGACCTCTTGGAAAAATCTCAATTTTCATAAATTTAGAGAGAGCAAAAGCGCTCCAATTATAATCATTTTTGAGCACTCTCTCACTCTCGTCGATTCTCTTCTGGAAGGTCGTGAAACTTCAAATTTACCAAAAAAATCACAAGTTTTCTGTCAAAAACCTAAGCCTCTGATTAGTAACCCCGAAAATAATTCCAGAGAAAATCAGATTTTCGAAAAAATCCTAGGAGGTTTTAAAAAATTTTAGGCGCCAAAGTCAAAATTTCAAATTTTAAAAAATCCCTGTTTCAAATTTTCTATAAATTATAAATCAAATTTGGAAGTTTGTTGGATCTATTGTCGATACGAAAAAATTAGAACCCTGGATGACAAACAAAATGGGCGGGTCATCCCACAGTAAACTTGGGTTTCACAAAAAAAGATCAAGATCAAATTTAAGTTTTAATATTTCTAGCCTAAAATTTTGATTTTTTAATTTAAAAATTTCTATTACCACATAATTCAATTCGATGCATCTGTTTTCCGTGTCTAGTGTTTTTTTTTCAAAGTAGCGATTTTATGGCTTCAGTTTCTGTCTCGAAACTGTTAGTGAATTTCATTAGTGTGCTGAACAAGGGAAGTACAAATTTTTTATCAAGAAAACGAAAATTTTTCCAAACACCACAATTATTATAATTCTCGTTGTGGTCGAATATCGTGTTGTTGCCGTTATGAAGTAATCTGAAACAAAAGGTTTGTTTCCGGATTTTTCTTTGGTTTCAATACATCAGTTTTTCAAATTTGTGGCTAGAGTATCAGGAGAAATCACCAAAAACATAACATTTTGTGAAAAACTCTTTCTTTGTAGTTCAATTATTCTTTGTGTAAGAAAATTTGTGGAAAAAAAAGGTACACTTTCACATTTTTCTCAAAAATCTCGGTAATTCGCAAAAATGTTTCAAAGTTTTTTTCTCTTCGTACAACTTTCGCAACATTTTCAAGACTAATCTGACCGCTTAAATTTCCTGATGCCAAAAACACTATAGATTCTCGTTATGTTTTATAATTTTTTTAATGAAAATCATTGAAAAATCTCACCTTTATCGTCCGGTTTCAGGCGAATCCAGGTGAATCAGCAGCGACGACATTTCATTCACATTATTGTCTGTGGAAACATGATTGATCCGCTTTTGAAGTAACAATAGCTGAAATTCGAGAGTAATATACGAAAAACATAATTGAAACTCACGAGATTTTTTAATTGAACCAGATTTCTTCTAATCAATGATAACAATCGTAAGATTTTGATGGTTGTTCAGCCTTTCTTTCAAGTTGAACCGAATCTGGAAAAATTTCAAAAGATTTGCTCGTATCAACAAAAACAAACGTTTAAAACAGTATATAAATACGATTCCTATAGTAAAAATGAACTTATACTTGAGAAAAGCGAAAATAAGTCCCCTGAAAACAATCTCCATGTAAAACTTGAAACAAAAAAAACTTGAAACAAAAAAAGAAAAGAAAAAAACGTTGGCTTCTTTCCAACACGACCGCACGTTGACAAACAAGGTCTCGTTTGGATTGAGATTACTGTCATCAAAATGGCGCCACATTCAAATGCAGGGTTTTAATTTTTTCGTTTCGACAATAAGTTCATTTTCATATTTTCTGTCAAAAACCTAAGCCTCTGATTAGTCACCCAACAAAAAAATGAAGCGATCCGGTTGTTCGATTCTCCGTGAATGTCATCCGATCATGTTTTTGTCATCATCATCATCATCATCATCGTTCGATGCGCACGCGTCGGCGGCTGCGACAAGAAAAAAAGATGCGCTTTTTTGTGTGTTTGTGTGAAAAAGAAATTGAGCACATGCACAAACAAATGCACGCAATTGTAGAATGAATACAGTACCGGTCAGTGTACAATACAACCTTTTTTTTTGAGAAATCAAAAATCTTTGATTTTGTCTGTGTTTTTTTTTCCGAAAATTTTCAGGCCGAAAAATCTGGTCTCAGAATGTATTTTTTCAGGAATTTCAAATTTCTAGTTTTGGCGCAAAAATGACGTGGTTTTTTAAATGTGTTTTTTGGCGTGAACAGTTTTCCAAAAAAAATGTTAGGCTCAAATTTTGCCCAAAAATATTGACCCCAGATGTTTTTTCGCTGAATGTTTTCTGTAATCCAGATCTTCTAATAGTCACTCCTCAAAACTTTTTAACCAACTTTATTTTTGGCAAATAATTTTATGAAATTTTTGAAACAGGATGTTTTTTTTGATTTTTAAATTTTTTGTTTTCGCGCCAAAATGACGTGACCTAAAAAGTTTAAAAATTGTTATTTTTTCCATTTTTGGCGTGATTAGATATTTCCCAAAAACCAGTTTTTAAAAAAACTTAGGCTTCAATTTTCCTCAAAAATTTTGACACCTGAAAAATTATTTTTTTTTCAGATTTTTCTGGGTTTTTTTGGCCTCAAAAAAACTCGCTCAAATTTTTTGGCCCCGAAAATTATTATTTTCAAATTTAAATTTCTGATATACTTTGATAACAAAATTTAAGATACAGGGATATTTTTTTTTATTTTTAAATTTTTTGTTTTTGCGCCAAAAAATGCCTAGGTTACTTTAGTTTATAGAGTACTGTAATACTTAAAAAATCTCTCAAAAATTTTCGAATTTTCAGTTTTTGACCTCATTTTTAGACGTGAAATTGAGATCTAAAAATCGTGAAAAATAAAAAATAAATTTTTTGATTTTTTTGTGCTATTACGACAAAGTTTTGGATTAGGACCAGTAGTCAGATAACCGGTTATGATTTTTTTTTAGTGAAATGATTTTGTTCGTTCACTACTTTACCTGAAACATGGGCGGTTTTTGGTATTTTCACTTTTATTGTGGGATATTTTTTGAGAAAAATTTTGAAAACTGTTTAAATTTTTGACTTTTCTAAAAATTCTCGTTGTAAAATTTTTTTAACTCCGAAAATCCATTTCTCAGTGTCCCCTCATCAATCATATTTTTTCTCATTTTTTTCAAAACCTCTAAATTTTTTAAATTTATCAGAATTGTGTTGCCTCATCATTTTCATCATTCTATTTTGAAACAGTAAATTTTTCAAATTTTTGAAACTTGAATTATTTGTGCTCGGAAGTTGTAAAAAACTTCACTGTTTCAGAAAATCTCGAAACTTTCCCCAAAATTCTCAATTTTTGAAACTCTTGGATTTACAATTATATTTTTCACGACCTTTCAGGCAATATGGGATCGATGAGAGTTTTTCTTCCGAGGGAGACGCAGAGAAACACAAAGTATGGCGCCTTACTTCCCGTGAGATGTCGGACACACGGTTGAATGACCTCTCGGATGATTCTTCATAAAGTTAGAGGGAGCAAAAACGCTCTAATGATAATAGTTTTTGAGCACTCTCTTTCTCATGGACTCTTTTCCCTTATGGGAGGTCGTCAAACCTCGGAAATATTATTTTCAGGTGTTTCTTCTTATTTTTCTCATTTTTTTTTTTTTTGAGTTTTTGAAAATAGTTCGGAACAATTGAGATTTGTAAATTTTTACTGTTTCAAAAAAGTTTTAAGTTTTTGGGAAAGATGAATTGCTCAATAAGCAGCTGGTTAGTTTAAAAACTTCAAAATTGTTTCAAATCTGAGAATTTTTGGAGCCTCTATGTTTTGAAATTCTTTATTTTCCGTCTTCGGAAGTTTGAAAAAATTATTTTACTGTTCTGAAAAATACTCTCGAAAATTTTATTGTTTTTCGAAAAATCACGGATTTTTCATAACACGAAAAAAATTTTAAAATTTTTACTGTTTCAAAAAAGTTATAAGTTTTTGTGAAAAATGAATTGCTCAATCGGCACGTTGGATGGAAAACTTGAAATTTTTTTCAAATCTGAGAAATGAAATTTTTGGAGCTTCTCATCATGTTTCTCTGTCTTTTTTGGACAGTAAAATTTTCAAATTTTTGAAACTTCAATTTTTGTGCTCGGAAGTTACTGCTTTGAAAAATATTCTAAAAAATTTTATTATTTTTGGTATTATTTTTTAAAATTTTTACTGTTTCAAAAAATCTATAACAATTTTGAAAAACTGAATTGCTCAATAGGGATCTTTTCTTGAGAACTTGAAAATTTTCAAATTTGAGGGATTAAATTTTTCGATTTTTCGGTGCCTCTCATTTTATTACTGTTTTGGAAAATCTAGAAAGTTTTAGTTTTTCAAAATTTTTGATGAAAAGTTTCTAAAAAATCCCGGCCGCGCCAAATCTCAGCCCAAAACTACAGTACCCCTTATCAACCTCTCAAATCTCTCAAAACATGTGTAAAATGTCTTCTCAGTGAGAGCGTGAACGTCTTGCGCGAGCGATAAAAACGGGACAGAGAAAGGTGTTTTGTTTATTCATAATAATAATAATAATACATATTTGACACACATCTCTTTTCCTTTTTTTTCCCCCTCCTTCTCTTGTTGTTATTTACCTGTGTGAGATGAGAAAAAGCGAAAAGAAGAAAGTTCTTCTGTCCTCTTCTTCTCCTTCTACTACTAATTATTCGACAGATATGTATGTATTTGTGTGTACACACTTTTTTGAAACAATACTTTTTGTCAGTTTATTGATTTTTTGTTGATTCGGAAAATTTTTGCACAGGTAAGTAACGATGTTTTAATAACGTTCATTTTCAGAAAATTATTTGTCCCTTTTTTGAAACAGTAAAATTTTTCAAAAATTCAAAAATTTACATAAACTTGATTTTTCTAAATTAAAAAAAAATTTTTGAAGATTTTTTAAAGGCACATTTTCTAAATCCATTTTTTGAAAATGAAAAGCTCAGTAAAATTTAGATTTAGATTTTGTAGCGACATTGGCACATTCAAGTAAAAAAATTGTTTTTAAAAATCACTTATCTCATTTTTGAAACAGTAAAAAATTCAAAAAAATCTGAAAATTTTTGGTGACCTTTTTTGCTAAAATTTTTCAGTTTTGAAAAATCGCAAAAATTTTTGCTCCTCATTTTTGTTCTCTTGGCCTCTCCAGGGTTTTTTTTTTGGAAAATATCAGAAACTTTTTGTTGTTCCTCTAATCTCACAAAAAGTGTGAAAATCTAGACCCCGTTTTCGAGAAGATAGAAAAAAAAAACAAAAGTGGGCGGAGCTTCTGTTGGCAACAACGACACACACTTTTTGCAAGGCAACACATTCTTTTTGTTCCCCTTTTTTTGTTCGCTTCTCTGCGTTCTCCTCTTTTTTGCGTACTCTTTAGTTTACCTTTTCTCTATATTTTATATTTTGTTATCGAACAATATATTTTTTGAAATTATTTATATCTTTTTTGAAACAGTGAAAATTTTCAAAAAAAAACCTTTTCTTTTATTTTTTCTAGACACTTTTTGAAGCTTAAAATTGTATTTTTTGAAGCACATGAAATCTGGTTTTTCTTGCAACATTTTATTTCTGAAAAAATTGGCCCCGAAAAAAACACTTTTCGTCAAAACTTGAATTTTTCAGAGATTATCGATCTGAATTTTTTTCTTTGAAAAATGTTTCGATTTCTTCGAAAAATTTTATTTTTCCATGTACCTTTTTTGAAACAGTAAATTTTTTCAAAAAAAAAAACTGAATTTTTTCACTGAACCAACAAACCTAAAAAAAAGTTTTATGTTCAAAAATAAATCATACATAAATTCTCCGAAAGAAAAAACATAAACTTTTTTTTGAGAATAACTTTTTCTACGTCAGATTTTCTCTCTTCCTCTCTCTCTCTCTCTCTCTCTCTCTCTCTCTCTCTCTCTCTGCGTCTCTCTCATTTTCCCACCCTTATCTTGCCCATTTTCAAATTTTATTTTATCACTATCTTTATCATTGTTATTCATTATTATCGTAGATGTGTTCGCAAACAAAACAACTTTTTGCAGGTACTGTAGAAAACGGCGAACAAAATTGGTGGATTCGAATTGAAGGTAAATTATTTTTTGAAAAAACGTGAGGCCACGCCCACTTTTTTTGACGCCCCAGAAAAAAATCATCGAATTGTTTTCCCGCAAAAAAAGCAAACTTTTTTGTGTGTGAGAAAATCTGGATTTTTGCCTACTCGTGCGCAAAGTTATTATACCACACACTATTATATATATATATATGTATATGTGTATGCGATTTTATACTATTTCGTTTTTCTGTCTCTTTTGGAAAAAAAGGAGATGGAAAAAGGAGTGGTGGTGTAATTACGTTTATTGTATTTTTTTTTTTCTTGAGGTCTCAAGGTTTTTTTGAACTTGAACTTGGAACAGAAATGTTTCAGGAGTTTTTTCTTTTTATCGAGTTTTTTATGAAAAAACCTAGGCTTAAAAATTGGCTCAATTTATTGCTTCATTCATAAAATGAAACAGTCAATATAAGAGCAGTATAAAATAAAAAGTCACACGCGAACGACACGAAACTGGATATTTCTGTACAAACTGGAAAAATCACTTTTTTTGCTGAAAAATACGAACGTACGAATATTCGCAGTAAAAAGTGAGAAAAAATGGACATAATAAGACCAAATCATTTACGTAAGATTTTTCTCAAATTTTCATGTTTGCATCTTTTTTGTGCCAGTGCCACTTTTTTTTAAAAATCTATTTTTCGTTTTTTTTTAGTTGTTTTTAATAACTTTATTAACTCATTCGAAACTACAAAAGGACTTTATTAAGCAAAAAAAAATAATTTAAAACCCTAAAATATTGAATTAAAACCTTAAAAAACCAAAAAATTCATTGAATTAGATGACGACCTGTAGATCCGACGAAGAGCAGAAGTTGTGGAGACGGAACGGAGTACTTGATAATTGTGAAGATTCTGGAAAAAATACCTTACTTACTGAAATTACATAACAATGTTGTCCGATTTTTATCACTGAAAAAAATCGTACAAATTATTTTTTGATCTATGTCCGATTTTTTTCACTGAAAAAAATCGGACATTTACAGAAATACAAACCTGTATAAAAATTCTTACTATGTCCGATTTTTTCCACTGAAAAAATTCGGACATCGATCAAAAATTTAAATCTTTCTCATGATTTTTCATTCTGTCCGATTTTTTCCACTGAAAAAATTCGGACATCGATCAAAAATTTAAATCTTTCTCATGATTTTTCATTCTGTCCGATTTTTTCCACTGAAAAAATTCGGACATCGATCAAAAATTTAAATCTTTCTCATGATTTTTCATTCTGTCCGATTTTTTCCACTGAAAAAATTCGGACATCGATCAAAATTTTAAATCTTTTTCATTATTTTTCATTCTGTCCGATTTTTATCACTGAAAAAATTCGTACATATTATTTTTTTGATTAATGTCCGATTTTTTTCACTGAAAAAAATCGTACAACCATACTTCAGCAAAAATCGTGCAACACATCGATTTTCAAAACGTGCTTTGTTAAGTTTCACACAAAACTGACAGAAACTTTTCGTACTCTCTGAATTACAGTGTAAAATTCAACGTTTTCTGAATGTGCCACATGGAATTCCACGATTTGGCCGAGGTATGCGTACAATCATTATTACGAAACATTTGAACAAGGGAGGTTCAACTTGACCCCATCTCAACTTTTGGCGAGATTTTTTTACTGACCAAATCGGACGTGCTGATTAATGTCCTGTTTTTTACATTTTTCAGTTTGAAAAAAATTCATAATTTCAGTTATTTTTTCACTACTAAAATCTTTACAGACGAAAAAAAAGTACACGTTTTTATTATTTCAAAATTTCATATTTTTTGCGAGGGATCTAGACCAAACCATCTGCTAGTTTTTTAGAAATTCAAGTTTAAAAGCGAACAAACAGTGGCGGTCGTGGCCGAGGTCAGCGTCCAGAGAGACAGAGTTTGTGGCACACACAAGTGTTCTTATCACCTGCGCTATGCCGCTCCGTGAGATGGGGTCAAGTTGAACCTCCCTTGTCAGTATTTTTCACTCTGTCCGATTTCTATCATTGAAAAAAATCGTACAACTCAATTTTCAGTGTCCAAATAATTTTTACACTGATGTTCGATTTTTTTCACTGGAAAAAATTCGATCTTACTGAATATTTTTAAAAAACTAAGCTGAACTTTTTAATTTAAATTCGGTAAGTTTGGAGAATAGTTATTTTTCGAAGAAGTTTTAGATGTCTGATTCATACGAATGAAATACTCAGAAAAATTAAAAATTCGATTTTTCTTTTCTGAATTTGATGGAGATGTGAAAAAAAAAATTATTTATTCAAGTCAATCATTCTATCTGGAAATGTTTTCTGAAAAAAACTTACATTGTATCAACAATAAGACTGTTCCTATGAATGTTGAGGGCAGGCCTTGTTGTATCTGAAAACAACCATCATTTTGTTCGATTTTCTATTTTGAAATTTTATTCTTCTTTCGTAAACATGTGACAAGAACAATTTAGATTTTGGGTTTTTTTCGAAAAAAATGTCGGACAAAGTGGCAACTTCGTTTTTTCTGATGGAAAATAATTGTGAACAAAACTCAATTTTGGAAGTTTCGAAGTCTGTTCCGCTCAAGCCTTGTGAAAAAAGAGTTATTGTTAACGGAACATGATTGATTTAAGGAAGAAATGAAAACAATGTCAAAAACAACTGAACATCAACCTCACTCTTTTCGAATGAAATGAAATATGGGAATCTTGCATTGACCGATTTCATTATGAGAAGTTCTGCATGCAAAGTTTTCAAAACAACTCCCGTCAGAAAGTTTGAAAATGGTCGCAAGTTTCCAGTTGGGTTTACAAGACAACTGGGTTAATTCGAGGTGACTATAATTTTGCAGTGAAAAGAGCGAAAGACCAACAGTTGCGTTTGAAAGAAATTGTCGTTTCAATATCAGTTTCATATAAGCAAAAACTCACATCAGTCGATCTTTTCGTTGTTTTCTTCTCCTCTGTTCCTGCCCATTCTCACAAAATTATTAGCGGCATACTTCATACCTCCTTGTTAAGCGTCTGAAAAACGATACATTGACTGTTTAGATGTAAAACAAAGGGCTGAAAAACGAAAAAAGAATAAATTATTTTTCTTTCTGGAAAAAAAATAATTTATTGATTTTTTGAAATGATGACACACAGCGACGCACAATTGCACACTCTTGTTGACGTGAAATTGCAGACAACTTTTTTGCTTTTGTTTTTTGTTGCGAATCGAAAAGAAGCGCATTTTTTGTCAATCTGAAACTTTATTAAACTTCATTTTTTACTTGAGTCACATTTATTGACCTTTTATGTTGTTTCAGGCTTGCCGATTCACCGTGAGAATGGGCAGGAACAGAGGAGAAGAAAACAACGAAAAGATCGACTGATGTGAGTTTTTGCTTGTATGAAACTGATATTGAAGCGACAATTTCTTTCAAACGCAACTGTTGGTTATTCGCTCTTTTCACTGCAAAATTAAAGTCACAACAAATTAACCCAGTTGTCTTGTAAACCCAACTGGAAATTTGCGACCATTTTCAAACTTTCTGACGGGAGTTGTTTTGAAAACTTTGCAGAACTTCTCACATTGAAATCGGTCAATGCAAGATTCCCATAATTCATTTCATTCGAAAAGAGTGAAGTTGATAATCAGTTGTTTTTGACTTTGTTTTCATTTCTACCTTAAATCAATTATGTTCCGTTAACAATAACTCTTTTTTCACAAGGCTTGAGCGGAACAGACTTCGGAACTTCCAAAATTGAGTTTTGTTCACAATTATTTTCCATCAGAAAAAAACGAAGTTGCCACTTTGTCCGACATTTTTTTCGAAAAAAACCCAAAATCTAAATTGTTCTTGTCACATGTTTACGAAAGAAGAATAAAATTTCAAAATAGAAAATCGAACAAAATGATGGTTGTTTTCAGATACAACAAGGCCTGCCCTCAACATTCATAGGAACAGTCTTATTGTTGATACAATGTAAGTTTTTTTCAGAAAACATTTCCAGATAGAATGATTGACTTGAATAAATAATTTTTTTTTTCACATCTCCATCAAATTCAGAAAAGAAAAATCGAATTTTTAATTTTTCTGAGTATTTCATTCGTATGAATCAGACATCTAAAACTTCTTCGAAAAATAACTATTCTCCAAACTTACCGAATTTAAATTAAAAAGTTCAGCTTAGTTTTTTAAAAATATTCAGTAAGATCGAATTTTTTCCAGTGAAAAAAATCGAACATCAGTGTAAAAATTATTTGGACACTGAAAATTGAGTTGTACGATTTTTTTCAATGATAGAAATCGGACAGAGTGAAAAATACTGACAAGGGAGGTTCAACTTGACCCCATCTCACGGAGCGGCATAGCGCAGGTGATAAGAACACTTGTGTGTGCCACAAACTCTGTCTCTCTGGACGCTGACCTCGGCCACGACCGCCACTGTTTGTTCGCTTTTAAACTTGAATTTCTAAAAAACTAGCAGATGGTTTGGTCTAGATCCCTCGCAAAAAATATGAAATTTTGAAATAATAAAAACGTGTACTTTTTTTTCGTCTGTAAAGATTTTAGTAGTGAAAAAATAACTGAAATTATGAATTTTTTTCAAACTGAAAAATGTAAAAAACAGGACATTAATCAGCACGTCCGATTTGGTCAGTAAAAAAATCTCGCCAAAAGTTGAGATGGGGTCAAGTTGAACCTCCCTTGTTCAAATGTTTCGTAATAATGATTGTACGCATACCTCGGCCAAATCGTGGAATTCCATGTGGCACATTCAGAAAACGTTGAATTTTACACTGTAATTCAGAGAGTACGAAAAGTTTCTGTCAGTTTTGTGTGAAACTTAACAAAGCACGTTTTGAAAATCGATGTGTTGCACGATTTTTGCTGAAGTATGGTTGTACGATTTTTTTCAGTGAAAAAAATCGGACATTAATCAAAAAAATAATATGTACGAATTTTTTCAGTGATAAAAATCGGACAGAATGAAAAATAATGAAAAAGATTTAAAATTTTGATCGATGTCCGAATTTTTTCAGTGGAAAAAATCGGACAGAATGAAAAATCATGAGAAAGATTTAAATTTTTGATCGATGTCCGAATTTTTTCAGTGGAAAAAATCGGACAGAATGAAAAATCATGAGAAAGATTTAAATTTTTGATCGATGTCCGAATTTTTTCAGTGGAAAAAATCGGACAGAATGAAAAATCATGAGAAAGATTTAAATTTTTGATCGATGTCCGAATTTTTTCAGTGGAAAAAATCGGACAGAATGAAAAATCATGAGAAAGATTTAAATTTTTGATCGATGTCCGAATTTTTTCAGTGGAAAAAATCGGACATAGTAAGAATTTTTATACAGGTTTGTATTTCTGTAAATGTCCGATTTTTTTCAGTGAAAAAAATCGGACATAGATCAAAAAATAATTTGTACGATTTTTTTCAGTGATAAAAATCGGACAACATTGTTATGTAATTTCAGTAAGTAAGGTATTTTTTCCAGAATCTTCACAATTATCAAGTACTCCGTTCCGTCTCCACAACTTCTGCTCTTCGTCGGATCTACAGGTCGTCATCTAATTCAATGAATTTTTTGGTTTTTTAAGGTTTTAATTCAATATTTTAGGGTTTTAAATTATTTTTTTTTGCTTAATAAAGTCCTTTTGTAGTTTCGAATGAGTTAATAAAGTTATTAAAAACAACTAAAAAAAAACGAAAAATAGATTTTTAAAAAAAAGTGGCACTGGCACAAAAAAGATGCAAACATGAAAATTTGAGAAAAATCTTACGTAAATGATTTGGTCTTATTATGTCCATTTTTTCTCACTTTTTACTGCGAATATTCGTACGTTCGTATTTTTCAGCAAAAAAAGTGATTTTTCCAGTTTGTACAGAAATATCCAGTTTCGTGTCGTTCGCGTGTGACTTTTTATTTTATACTGCTCTTATATTCAAGAAACTTTTTTGAAAAATCTAACGAATAATTTCAAAAAATTTTGAAACAGTAATTTTTGAAAAAATGACATTGCAGTATTTCTACAGAAAAAACTGATCCAAAAATGCGGAAATTCAAAATTGTGCGGTGGAGCACGCTTGCTCGCCTTTCTTTTACTTGTGTGTTTTTTCTTTTTTTCAAAGAGATCTCTCGAGAGTTGTTTTTACAAGTTATCTATTGTTGAAAATAATAAATTAGTCAATAAATTTGAATTTCGAAGCACCCTATCATTATCTTTGAAAAAAAAAACACAAGAAAAACTGATTGACTTTTCTAAAAAAAATTCGCTTTTTCTACATAAAAGACGGCACACTTTGCCATCTGAAATATATATATATTAGAAAATGCAGAAAAATGCAGAACATCGCTTAAAGTTTACTTTGTCACCCAACCCTTTTGGTTTTACCCATTAGAACATAAAAATCGAACTTAAACGCTGTTTATTTACATGTAAATGTGGGACAATCTATATATTTGGGCATGATTGGAAAACTAAAAACGGTATAATAATTCATTAGTTGACAAAAAACAAATAAAATATGTTGTCGATTCGATGTCGAAAGATGAATATACTGTTGCTGAGAAATACACCAATGAGCTGAAGAATTTCTGCAAAAATGTCTTTTGTGAAGCGAAAATTTTTGAAAAAATTTTAGGCCCTAGCCTAAGAGGGGAAAAAGTACCGTGACATTTTTTTGGTCAAAAATTCACAGTGACATTTTGAATAAAAATTATATGTCGCGCCACGAAAATTTGAGAACTATTTTTTTTCTCTAAAATTTTTAAGCTATTTTTCTGTTTTTTTTTTTGTTGTCCTTCACATGTTTTTTTGTTGTCCTTCACATTGCAATGACAAAAATCTTTTCCCAAGATTTTCACAGTGACAAATTATTTGAGAAATGTTCAAACTGGATATTCTGAACAAAAATCGACCTTTAACTATAGAAGTTTATACCAAGAAATGAAATCTATGCAATTTTGGAAAAGATAACTTATATGGAATCGAGTAAGAACTTTTCCGAGAGAAAAAAACGTGAAAATTATTTTCTGATTAGAATCTACAGTTTGCTTCTCGAACCAGGCCTGGAGTACACCTCAGTTTCAGAGCGTTGGAGGTTTATAACTTTTTCAGAGTTTCTCAGGTCCGCGAATATAAATTTGAAAAAAAAAATGCGAAATTTTATCATTAAAAATACCAAAATTTATTGTCAATCCAGCCAGATCATCCAACGAGAGAATGATCTACCGTCTGAATCTCTCATTTTTATATGATCTTTCGTCGACTTTTTGTGGTAGATCACTTTTCCCGTTGGATGATCTGACCGGATTGACAATATTCGCAAACTTGGCTCCGGACCAGGGCTGGTCGGCATCGGCATTCCGGAATGCCGAATTTTGCAATATTTTCTGAAGTCGACAGCAGGCTTGATCGGAAATGACCTCTCGGAAATTTTTTTCCGACTTAGTTTTTCCGAAAAATTTAGTCGGAAATTTTTTTCCGACTTTTAAATGCGGAAATTTTCCGAAAAAAAATGGTCGGAAATTTTTCCGAAACTTTTTTGGAAAAAACCGGAAATTCGGAAAAAAATCGGACTTTCGGAAAAATTGAAATTTTAATTTGGAAAATCAGGCTTCACATTTCTCTTGACAAAAGATACCGACCGAAGTATAAAAACAGAAAATTATGATGGGTAAATCGAATAACCCGGTCCAAAATCTCACTCTCATCAAGAAAATCAGCTATTATTTTTCTAAAAATAGGTGTTTGTTTTTCGGAAATTCCGACTTTTTTTCGGAAAAAAATATTTCCGAATTCAATATTCGGAGAACTTCCGAAAAATGTCGGAAAATCGGAAATTCCGATTTCGATCAAGCCTGGTCGACAGTGCTGGCGAAAAAATTTTGGCATTGTAGATTTGTCGATTTTCAATTTGTTGACGACAATGTGCCTACTTAGTCATTTTTGAGCCCACTTCCTAAAAATACGCCAAAAGATGCGGAAAGGCTGATGCAAGTTTCCTAATTGTTAGGCATACAATGTCTTGTTTAATTGAAAATTTCAAACATTTGTCAAAAAGAAAAAGTCAAAAAGAATCGAAAAACGCCGTTCTCCAACAGAGAACTGACCAGAGTAATATGACACGACCCTTTAGAACAAACATTTTTATAAAGGCGGAGTACGAGTGTTCGTCGCGATAGAATCTTTATAAAGTTTGGCGCCACAGCGTTTATCAAAAAAAACTCGCCGCGACCTCTCGTTCTCTAGCCTTTTATCTTTTCTTCTCGGCGTCTGGCTCGACTTGCAAAAAAATGGTCGTGAAGAGAGCACGCCAGTCGATGAAGTTTCAAAATACAGAATTATATGTTTTTTTTGTCTATACAAATTATAAAAAACCAACTAACCTTTCATCTAACCCTCTTAGGCCAGGTATGATACAAAAGTTAACATTTACATCAAATCCGAAAATGATGAATGTGACAGGCTTCTTTCAATTCTGTTTCTTTTTGTTTTTTCTTCTTTACTCTTCATATTTCTTCAATCATCTGTAAAATAATACATGACATTTTAATTCTAAATCTATATATTTACATTACTTTTGAGATTTTCTTCTCACTCTCAGTAAACCTGAAAGAAAGCGAAAAAAAAAGAAAAAAAAAAGAAAAAACACACAAGTAAAAGAAAGGCGAGCAAGCGTGCTCCACCGCACAATTTTGAATTTCCGCATTTTTGGATCAGTTTTTTCTGTAGAAATACTGCAACGTGAAAAAATGTTCTCAAATTTCCCGGAAAAAATTTAAAACGGTCTAATTATTACTACGTATTGTTTTTTGGTCTGTCTCTCTGCGTCTCTCACTCTCTCACCACAGGTTATTCGATTTAATAATTTCGAAACACAAGTAGTAAAATAGTTTTCGAAAAAAATTTTTGAGAAAAAAATATTTTTCAAAAAGTTCGAGATTCAAATTTGAAATTTTTGCCAATTTCTGGAGAAAATGATCAAATATTTCTGAGAAAAATATCTTTCAAAAATACCAAGCTTCAATTTTCGATGACAAACTAACGGCTGAACTAATTTTTTTCAAACTCAAAAAATATTTCACAATATTTTGAAACAGTAATTTCTTGAAAAATAAATTTGCCAAATTTTTGGAGAAAAACATTTTTTTTTTCGGGGGAAAATGAACAAAAATTTAGAGAAAAATAATTTTCAAAAAATTTGAACTCCGACTTTCATTAAGAAATCAAATTTTATTAACCTCACAAAATAATTCACAATATTTTGAAACAGTAATTTTTTGAAAAATAAATTTGCCAAATTTTTCTAAAAAAAAAACCGAAAAATTCTCAATTTTTTCGAGGAAAATGAGAAAATTTTTTTCTGCAAAAAAAACCATCCTCTTTCTGTCTCTCTGCGTCTCTCACTCTCTCTCAGCCCAGGTTAAATCTTCGATTAAATAATTTCGAAACACAAGTAGTATCACAATATCTAATTTCACTTTTTCCTCAAAAATGTTGCGAAAATTCATAACAACAACAATAACAATATCTTCTTCTTCTTCTCCACATTTTTATATTATTCAAATTTTTGCGGACAAGACGATAACCCGGATTTCGCTCCGGGTTAAATTTTGCGAGATATGCGCGAGTGAGAGTGTGAGAGACGCAGACAGTATTATAATTAGGCTTCTTATTGTTGTTGTTATTGAGGGGGCGCCTGGTGACCTTGCATGCATTTTCGTCAAGATTTTTTGGAACAATTTGTGTGGTGGATAATTATTATTGTATTCGTTTTTTTAAAGTCTTCATCGATTTTTTTGCTGTGTTCAGAAAGTACAGTACTTTTTATTAAGCCTCATTTTTTAGTCTCAAAAAAAACCTGGTTTTTTTGCTGTGAATTTTTGATTCCTACTCTCTTGAACTCTAGAAACTTGATTTTTTGGACTTACCAAATTTTTGAAACAGTAAATTTTTTGAGAATTTTTTTTCAACAATTTTGTTGATTTTCTTGAAAATTTCATTTTCGCTGAAAATCGGATTTTTTATATTTTTTTTTGAACTACAGTAATCTGTGAAACCTGAATTTTTGACCTTTTTCAAACTACAGTAATCCAAATCTATAACGTATCCGGACTACAGTAACCCAGCTTCTCTGATTTTTTTTTAAATTACAGTGTCTCAGTTTTTCAAACTACAGTAACCCAAACTTTTGATTTTCATCAAGTTACAGTATCTCAGTTTAGTATTTGTTCCAATTTACAGTAACTGAAATATGTAACGTTTCCGAACTACAGTAACCCAGTTTTTCAAATTACGGTATCACAACTTCTTGGAAGTTTTTTTTTTTCAATTGCAGTTTAAAACCTGTTTGAAACACAGTAACCGTTGATCTCGAAACTACCGTACCTGAGATTTTAGTTTTTTCTCAAACCACAGTTACCCATACTCTCTAAAACTACAGTAATTTCAATCAAAGCTCATGTAAGATTAGAGAAAAGGTTCACCTTCAATATTTATTTAATTTTTGAAACAGTAAAAATTTTCAAAAAATTTCACAAAATTTTTTTCGCCCTACAGTACTCCCAGACGAAAACTTTTCACGTTTTTTTGAAACTACAGTATCCCATAATCTCTGAAACTACAGTAATCTAAATTTTTTCGAATTTTAAATCCACATATCAGAGAACAAATTTCCTTTCAACATTTATTAAATTTTTGAAACAGTGAAAATTTTCGAATTTTTTTTTCGACCTACAGTACTTTGTGTCGCCCATCTCCAATCAAAGGATCATCCTGGGCAACCTAATTTGACAAGTTCATTTTTCTCCGAAATGAATTTTTCTTCGAAATAAAAAAAAAACACCAGCGATCTTTATCTAACTTTCCAACGTCTATTTGTGGAACCTGCAAGGCCACGCCCCTTTTTCGATGCGCCCCGAGGCGAAAAAAATCGAGACGAAGAAGACGAAAAAACAGCGCCTGCAATGGCATTTTAATCAAATTTCTCTGCTATTTCTGTTGCGTGGTGTCGGTGAGATGTCAAAATGGGATTTGATTTGGCGGCGATTTGCGAAGAAGTGTCTGCCAGCGACGTGCCGAGTTGTAGCGTCGAGTCGTCGTCGCAAATGATTGTCGCTGCTGAAGTCGCAAGCGGTTCGGGTCAAATCGAAGATCGCCGGCGCGCTCGAAAAAAGGGATGCCATCATTTGTTTCGTCGCAATCAGTCGAGCAGGTTTGCATCTCTGCGTCTCTTAGTGTTGTGTGCTCTCTAGTCTCGTCTAAATATCGGCGTCTCTTCTCATTGTGTGATTTTTAGTCTCGTCAGCGTCTCTCACTTTTGTATGCTCTAGGCCTTCCTTGATACCTACGTCTCTTTTTTTTATTCTCTCTCGTCTCACTTGCGTCTCTCACTTTTATATGTTCTCTAGTCTCGCCCAATTGTCGGTGTCTCTTTTATTGTGTTCTCTTTAGTCTCATCTAAATATCGGCGTCTATTTTTGTACGCTCTCTAGTCTCGTCTGTGTCTCTCACTTTTGTATACTCTCTAGACTTCGCCAAATGTCGGCGTCTCTCAGTTTTGTATGCTCTCTAGCCTTGGCCAAATGTCGGCGTCTATTTTTCTTGTGTGCTCTCTACACTTGTCTAGCCCTCATTGTTATGTATCTGTGTCTCTTCAAAAGAACGCTCTCTCCCTTTTTTGAAACTCTAGTTGTCTGCGTCTCTCTCTCTTCCCACTGGTTTTTGGCGTCTCTTTTTCATCTCTCTCTAATTTTGTGTGACTCTCTGTGTCTCTTTTTTGTATGCTCTCTAGTTTCGTCAAACATTCCCATTCTACAACTCCCTGCGTCTCTTCATATTAATGCTATTTCTCTTTTTTTTTAAACTCTAGTTATCTGCGTCTCTCAATCTTCCCACTTGTTTTAGCGTCTTTTTTTATCTATTTTTGCGTGACCTTCTGCGTCTCTCTTTTTTCAACGCTCTCTAATCTTGTCTAGCGTTCTCATTTTACAATTTTTTTTATTTCTCTAATTTTGTGTGATCTTCTGTGTCTCTCATTGTTGAGCGCTCTCTAATCCTGCCTAACTGTCTGAGTCTCCTTTTTTCAATTAACTTTCGAAGTTTGTCTAGCTATCTGCGTGTCTCATCGAAGAGCCTCTCTGACCCCCTGCGTCTCCACTTCCCATAGCCTTCTCTTTTCTCTGATCATCTGCGACCTTCTCTCTCTCTCTCTCGCCACCCAAAATGTTAGTTTTTATTTAAAAATAAAAAAAAAACAACAAAAATTGTTTCGTTGTTGTGTTTTTGACATTTTGCTCTGAAATAAAAAAAAACGAGGCAAAAAAAAGATTAGTGCCTTTAATTGGATTTTTTCTCTGCACTCTCTCCTGTCTCTCGTGTCTCCTGCCAACACAAAATGCGCGCCGCGTGAACGTTGCCCCATATATGATACTAATTTTTCCGTCTTTGGAGGAAGCTAGAAAAAAAATGAAAAACGAGCTGAGAAAAAACCAATTTATTATATATATCAAAAAAAAAAAACACTGAGCAAAAAAAATTGGAGGGGAGAAAAACTTATTAAATATTTATTGTTTTTTTTTTCTCTTGCGAAGACACCGGGAAATACATATGCAAAAAGTTTGGAGGGTTCAAAAAGTTTTGGAAGCAAATTTGGTTTTTTGAAAAATCAAAAAAAAATATTTTTTTCAAATTTTTACTGTTTCAAAAATTTCCTAAAAGTGTCAGTTTTGCTTTCAAAACTATTAATACTAAGATTTGAGATTATTGATGTCAAACAGACCTACTAGCTCAGAGTTTTGTGCTGAAAACGTTGAAAATTGTCAAATTTATTTTACCATAATTTTCAGCACAAAATTCTGATCTGAAAACTTGAATTTGAAATAAAATGAAAGTTTGAACCAGAAAAATACAGACATTTTTTGGATTAAAAAATTTGGATTTTTTCTCAAAAATTTACTGTTTCAAAAAAAACACAAAAAATCAGAGTTCTGCGAGATTTTGTTAAAGGTCATCACAACTTACGAAAAATCAAAAAATTTACTGTTTCAAAAATATCAAGGGGTTTTTTGAGAACTCAAAAATTTTCATTTTCAAAATCTTTTATTTTTGACATGGTGACCTTTTCAAAAAAATTTACTGTTTCAAAAATTTCCAAAAAATGTCAGTTTTATTAATACCGAGATTTCAGTTCATTGATGTCAAACTGACTTACTAGCTCAGAATTTTGTGCTGAAAACGTTGAAAATAGTCTAAAATTATTTTTTCATCGTTTTCAGCAGAAAATTCTGACCTAGAAACTTTTATTTAGAAAAAAAATTTTTTCAAAATTTTATTGTTTCAAAAGAATCATAAAAATCCATGTTGTTTATCGTGAAAAAATACTTTTTCCAAAACAACTTACTGTTTCAAAAATCACTTAAAATCAGTATTTTCAATAAAGTATGTTATCTTTATGCATGGTATTTTCAGCAATCTCAATCCACCTCCTCCTCCATCAACAACATCAACATCATCGTCAGTTTCGCGCATTTTCTGCCGTCGTCCATCGCTTCCCGCAATTCCGCCGCCAATCATCGAAGAGATGAGCAGCAGTGTTGGACATGCGCGAACTCGCCGATCATCGATTCATCCTGATTGGATGACGATGGCACAAACTGGTCATCCTATTCATTTTGAGGTTAGTTGATGCAAACAACTTGCGGGTCGGTCTCTTTTCTGGGCCCGAAAAATGCATCCATCGGAAGAGGGCTAGAAACCCTACAGTATACCTTTGTTAAAGGCACATGTGAAAAAAGAAAAATTTCCTATTAAAAAATCCACGTGACCAGGACACGTTTTTGAAATAAAAATTTAAATTTTTTTCTCAAAATTTTACTGTTTCAAAACTTTTTGAAATATTTTGAGAGGTATAAAACAGAGTTGCGTTATCTACGTATAGAATCCAAATTTTTTGCATGCTCAAAAAACTTTTCCAGAGAAATTTTCCAGAAAAAACGATAAGAAAAATTTTTTAGATAATACTATTTTTAAAATTATGGTGTAGGCCAGAAATTTCGAAAAGTGACTTTTGCAAGAAAAAATTTTTCAAAAATTTTCTGTTTCAAAATTCCTTGAAATATTTCAAAGCTGGCAAAATTATCAATACATCATTCTAATTAGATTCTAATTTTTTCATGGTTTTTTTTTTCTTTGCGTGTAAATTGCGTGGCAGGGGCGTGGCAATGGGCGGAGCCTTTTGTCTGCAGTGACGGTGTTTGTATTTTTTTTTCGTATGTGTTCTAAGGTTAGTTGATGCAAACAACTTGCGGGTTTTCTCTGCGTCTCTCACTCTGCCTCTTTTTTTATGAGCACGGAAAATGCGTCTATTGGAAAAGGGCCAGAAAACCTACAGTATACCTTTGTAAAAGGCACATGTGTAAAATGAAAATGACAAAAATTTTCCAATTATAAAATCCACGTGACCAGGTCACGTTTTTGAAAAAATAAATTTAAATTTTTTTTCAAAAAGTTACTGTTTCAAAACTTCTTCAAATATTTCAAGGGTTTTCAAAAAGGTGATTAGCAGAACAAACTTCTTCGTTTGTTTTCAAATTATTGCACTCTCAAAAGTTTTTTATGGGAAACTTCTGTATCGTTTTAGGACAGACCCGAGAAATATTTTTGCAAAATTTTACTGTTTCAAAAAGTCTAGAAAATTCTGGTTTAAAAAATGACTTTTCAAAAACAGGTTTCTCAAAAATCTACTGTTTCAAAATTTCTTGAAATATCTTGAAACTTGGCGAACCGTGTTAAACTGTTTATGAAAATTCTCGAGTTTCTGCACGCTGAAAAAAAATTTCCAGAGAAGTTTCGGTACTGTTTCAGGCCGAGCACGAAAAAAAAATAATTGAATTTTTTTGCAAATTTTTCCTGTTTCAAAAAGTCAATAAAATTCTCAAGTTTCTTTAAGTGTTATTAGATGGGTTTAAAAATTGGTTAAACATTTCTAGAAAATTAGTGTTCCAGAAATTTTTCTAAATCATCCCAAAATTCTGAAAAGCGTGTCAACATTGAAAAATATATTTTTCAAAAAAATTACTGTTTCAAAATTTCTTGAAATATTTCAAGGTTTGGCAAACTTCGCTTACCTGACTATTCCTCTTTCTCCCAACTTTTTCCGATTTTCGTATTTTCCCAAAATCAACAGAAAACGTGTTAATTAGGAGAGGTTGACCTCTCCCAAAAAAAAAAGGAAAATTTCACACCTGTTGCTTTTTTATGATAAAATCAATACCAGTCTAGAAAGTTTGCATCTCTAGGTCTCTTTTTTTGGTATGCTCTCTAGTCTCGCCCAAATGTCGGCGTCCATCACTTTTGTATGCTCTCTAGCCTTTGCCTAATACATGCGTCTCTTTTTTTGTATTATCTCTAGTCTCGTCAGGGTCTCTCACTTTTATATGTCTCTTTTTTTGTGTGCTCTTTAGACTCATCTAAATGTCGGTGTCTCTTTTTATTGTTTTCTCTCTAAACTTGCTTAGCTCTCACTGTTCTCTGCGTCTCTTCAAAAAAAAAACGCTTTCTTCCTTTTCTCAACCTCTAGTCGTCTGCGTCTCTCAATCGTCCCACTCGTTTTTTGGCGTCTCTTCTTCATTTTTCTCTAATTTTGTGCGACTCTCTGTGTCTCTCATTGTTGTGCGCTATCTACCCATGCATAGCTATCTGTGTCTCCTTTTTTACCGCTCTCTAGTCGTGTTTAGCTTTCCTATTTTACATTTGTTTTTTTTTTATTTCTCTAAGTTTCTATGTCTCTCCGCTTCTCTCATTGTTGAGCTCTCTCTAGTCTTGTCTAGCTATCTGCGTCTCTCATCGAAGATAATCTCTAGCTGCGTGAAATTTTCTTGAGAAAATTTAAAATCAGATGTTTTTTCAAAAATCCCTCTCTTTCTCTAAACTCTCTCACTCTCTCTCACTCATAGCCTGGACCCGACGTCACGGTAGTCATTGATTTTTGTCCGTTTTTTTTTCTGCAAAAAAAATTTTGTCATTTTTTGTAACAATCATCAAGATTGTTTCTTTTTGGTTATCATTCTTCATTTCTTTTGTTTTTTGAATGGGGGTGGCCCACTTTTTTAATTTGAGATGAAATTGATTTTTGAAAAGTTTACTGTTTCAAAAATTTGTAAAAATCCAAGTTTTCTGGTGTAATGTTCTATCCTTGGTTCTAGAGCGAAATAATAATGAATTTTGGGTTCTATAAAATTTACTGTTTCAAAAAAGTTTCAAAAATCGAAGTTTTACTCAAGTTATGTTCTTGTATTGAATGGTCAAATTTTTTTTACCTGAAATTTTCTGGAAAAAATTTACTGTTTCAAAAAATGTTAATAATTGAAATTTGAAGTCAAAAATGTTCTGCATCCTTTATTTTTGAAAAAATAAGCTCAAAAGTAAATTTTCCGAAATTCCGAAAATTTTCCTTATAAAAAAATCTCCTTCAAATTTTTCGCTCTGAGAAAAAATTTCGAAAAAATCTTGAAAATATGAATTTTCACGTAGATAGAAAATATTGAAAACTTTTTGATAGAAAATTTTCAGAAAAATTCGAATTTTTTATCTCAAAATTTTCCTGTTTCAAAAAAAAGGCTAAAAATTAAAATTTTCTGTAAGTTATGTTGGGTCCATGGTACCATTTATTTTCAAGAAAAAAAACGACAAAGAAATCAAATCAGGAAAAATCTTCTTCCAAATTTTTTGCTCTAAAAAATTTTCCCTGTTTCAAAAAAATGCTAAAAATCAAAATTTGAATTCAAAATGTTCAACGGTTTCACATGAATGATTATGTTTTATTTTCCTTATAGTTTAGAAAAAAAAAGACAAAATTTTGTGACCTAAAAATTTTTCCTGTTTCAAAAATTTTTTAAAAATCAAAATTTCACGTAGGTATTGCTTCATCGAGTACAACCATGTATTTCAAATCTGAAACTTTACTATTTTCTGAAATCCCAAAATTTTTGCTCTGAAGAAAATTTCAAAAAAAAACCTTGAAAATCTGAGATTTCACGTAGATAGGAAATTTTTAATAAAAAATTTTCAAAAAAATTCGAATTTTTTGACCTCAAAATTTTCTCTGTTTCAAAATTTGCCTAAAAACCCGAATTTTGACACCAAATTATTATCTTACTACGCTCAAAAGATTTTCCCTCGAAAAGTTTTCAACATCGGGTTACTGTACTTTTTTCTCACCACAAAAAAACACAATATAAACTAAACACATTCATTATTACAACTTTCATTTTTTTTCTCTTTTTCCTCATCTCATAAACTAACATAATAATAATAATACATATTTCAACCTTGATCACCTTCTCAATTTTTTTTTCTTCACACATTTTTTAGCGCCCAAAAAATATATGCCAAGTGTCCGAAAACAGTCCTCGTTTCATCGAGAACGTGTTCAAACACAGGCCGGTATTCGTGTACGATCCTATTCGGCAAAGTGCAAGGTACTGTAGGAGACAGGGGGTACTGTAGGTCTTGCTATTTGAACATTGAAGGCTTTGACGTACTGTAGATAAATAGTTTTCCAACTTTGAAGCCTAACTTATTTTGTCGTTGGGTTACTGTAGGAGAGCGGGGTACTGTAGGTCTTTGAGCGCAAATTATGAAGGTAAAAAGTTTTGGGGTACTGTAGTTTGAATTTGCCTTCAGATTACTGTAGAAGTGAGGTACTGTACGTCTTTAAAGATGAAGTTTAAACATTAAAAACTTTTTATTTTTTTTGTCGAAGTACTGTAGTTTCTGGACTACTGTATTTTTGAAAGTACTGTGGATTGTTCTGTTCCAACTTTGAACCCTGATGAATTTTGTCTTTAGGGTACTGTAAGTTCTCAGGGTGTTTGTGACATACTGTAGATAGATGTTATCCATTTTGACCCGAATTTTCTAGTCCACTAAAAAGGATACTGTAATTTTTGCCAATTCTCATTTTCTCAAAAAGTACTGTAGGTGTACGGCAGGCTGTTTTTTTTGGAAGCCTTTATTTTTTTTGAAAAAATTTACTGTTTCAAAAAATTGACTTATTGTGATTTCAAAACTGCCCATACTCTGTGTAGGCTAGTGGTAGCACGTTGGATTTGAGTCTGAGAGGCCCGGGTTCGAACCCCACGGAGAGAAATTTTTTTTTTTTTTTTGAAAATTATGTTTCCGGACATGGAGAACAAGATGGGAAAACTCTTTGGAAATTTCAAACATCATGTTTTTTTTGCAGAATCGAATTCATCACAACGACAATGATCCGCCGTTAAACTACATTTTGGCGAATTTTAAGGTATTGGTTATTTTCAATAAAAAAAAGAAAAATATCGATTTTTTAGGACATTGATAATACACTAGAAACGATTCACTTGGAACCAAGACAACGATTGTATGAAGCTTTTGAACGTGAGTTTTGAAAAATCAATTTGCTAAATTAGTTCTGAAGTTGAAACTTGAGATTTTGAGCAATTTTTGAAACAGGAAAAAAATTTATCAACAAAAAAAATCAGAAAAAAAAATAAAGTTTTGAACGGAACAAAATTGGAATAAACAGTTTGAGTTGCAAACTTTTCAAAAATAATTTTTTTGAAACAGTAAATATTTTCAAAATCAAAAATTATTGTGAAAATCAGAAAACCACAATTTTTTGGCTTGAAGAAGTTGAAAAATTTTCAGATTTTTTTTGAGAAATTGATGATTGGTCTAATAAATTTTTAATTCTAACTTCAAAATTTGGGCCATTCTTGAAACAGTAAAAAATTTATCAAAAAAATGAAGATTTTTCTCGAAAGTTTTGTTTGACTTACAGCACTTTTCAAAAATACATTTTTTGAGGCAGTGAATATTTAAAAATTGAGAAATTTCGAAAAAATGAGAATTATCAAAAATGGTTCTGAAAATCAGAAAACCACAATTTTCGGTATCAGGAGTACCTAATTGATTAATTCGGAATTTGTAACTTGAGCAGTAAATATTTTAAAATGTAAAATTATTCTGAAATTCTTAAACCACAACTTTTTGGCTTCGAGAAGTTGGAAAAAAAAAATTCTCATTTTTTTTTGGGATTTCTTGGTTTTGAGAAGCTGAGCAATTTTTTTTCATCAAATTTATGAAAACAAACTCAATAACCTCGAATCACAAACTTTTTCAAAAATAAATTTATTGAAACACTAATATTTTAATAATTTGGAAAAAAATTACTGTTTCAAAATGGTTCTGAAACTCAAAACTGTTTCAAAATATTTACAAAAGCTTTGAAAATATTATTTTCACGTTTTTTAAAAACTTCTCAAGTTTGCCTATTTTTCAACAAAAAAACGTGACCTCAAAAAAAAACAAAAAAAAATCAATATTTTCTACTTTGCCTAAACATATAAGAGCAGTATAAAATAAAAAGTCACACGCGAACGACACGAAACTGGATATTTCTGTACAAACTGGAAAAATCACTTTTTTTGCTGAAAAATACGAACGTACGAATATTCGCAGTAAAAAGTGAGAAAAAATGGACATAATAAGACCAAATCATTTACGTAAGATTTTTCTCAAATTTTCATGTTTGCATCTTTTTTGTGCCAGTGCCACTTTTTTTTAAAAATCTATTTTTCGTTTTTTTTTAGTTGTTTTTAATAACTTTATTAACTCATTCGAAACTACAAAAGGACTTTATTAAGCAAAAAAAAATAATTTAAAACCCTAAAATATTGAATTAAAACCTTAAAAAACCAAAAAATTCATTGAATTAGATGACGACCTGTAGATCCGACGAAGAGCAGAAGTTGTGGAGACGGAACGGAGTACTTGATAATTGTGAAGATTCTGGAAAAAATACCTTACTTACTGAAATTACATAACAATGTTGTCCGATTTTTATCACTGAAAAAAATCGTACAAATTATTTTTTGATCTATGTCCGATTTTTTTCACTGAAAAAAATCGGACATTTACAGAAATACAAACCTGTATAAAAATTCTTACTATGTCCGATTTTTTCCACTGAAAAAATTCGGACATCGATCAAAAATTTAAATCTTTCTCATGATTTTTCATTCTGTCCGATTTTTTCCACTGAAAAAATTCGGACATCGATCAAAAATTTAAATCTTTCTCATGATTTTTCATTCTGTCCGATTTTTTCCACTGAAAAAATTCGGACATCGATCAAAAATTTAAATCTTTCTCATGATTTTTCATTCTGTCCGATTTTTTCCACTGAAAAAATTCGGACATCGATCAAAATTTTAAATCTTTTTCATTATTTTTCATTCTGTCCGATTTTTATCACTGAAAAAATTCGTACATATTATTTTTTTGATTAATGTCCGATTTTTTTCACTGAAAAAAATCGTACAACCATACTTCAGCAAAAATCGTGCAACACATCGATTTTCAAAACGTGCTTTGTTAAGTTTCACACAAAACTGACAGAAACTTTTCGTACTCTCTGAATTACAGTGTAAAATTCAACGTTTTCTGAATGTGCCACATGGAATTCCACGATTTGGCCGAGGTATGCGTACAATCATTATTACGAAACATTTGAACAAGGGAGGTTCAACTTGACCCCATCTCAACTTTTGGCGAGATTTTTTTACTGACCAAATCGGACGTGCTGATTAATGTCCTGTTTTTTACATTTTTCAGTTTGAAAAAAATTCATAATTTCAGTTATTTTTTCACTACTAAAATCTTTACAGACGAAAAAAAAGTACACGTTTTTATTATTTCAAAATTTCATATTTTTTGCGAGGGATCTAGACCAAACCATCTGCTAGTTTTTTAGAAATTCAAGTTTAAAAGCGAACAAACAGTGGCGGTCGTGGCCGAGGTCAGCGTCCAGAGAGACAGAGTTTGTGGCACACACAAGTGTTCTTATCACCTGCGCTATGCCGCTCCGTGAGATGGGGTCAAGTTGAACCTCCCTTGTCAGTATTTTTCACTCTGTCCGATTTCTATCATTGAAAAAAATCGTACAACTCAATTTTCAGTGTCCAAATAATTTTTACACTGATGTTCGATTTTTTTCACTGGAAAAAATTCGATCTTACTGAATATTTTTAAAAAACTAAGCTGAACTTTTTAATTTAAATTCGGTAAGTTTGGAGAATAGTTATTTTTCGAAGAAGTTTTAGATGTCTGATTCATACGAATGAAATACTCAGAAAAATTAAAAATTCGATTTTTCTTTTCTGAATTTGATGGAGATGTGAAAAAAAAAATTATTTATTCAAGTCAATCATTCTATCTGGAAATGTTTTCTGAAAAAAACTTACATTGTATCAACAATAAGACTGTTCCTATGAATGTTGAGGGCAGGCCTTGTTGTATCTGAAAACAACCATCATTTTGTTCGATTTTCTATTTTGAAATTTTATTCTTCTTTCGTAAACATGTGACAAGAACAATTTAGATTTTGGGTTTTTTTCGAAAAAAATGTCGGACAAAGTGGCAACTTCGTTTTTTCTGATGGAAAATAATTGTGAACAAAACTCAATTTTGGAAGTTTCGAAGTCTGTTCCGCTCAAGCCTTGTGAAAAAAGAGTTATTGTTAACGGAACATGATTGATTTAAGGAAGAAATGAAAACAATGTCAAAAACAACTGAACATCAACCTCACTCTTTTCGAATGAAATGAAATATGGGAATCTTGCATTGACCGATTTCATTATGAGAAGTTCTGCATGCAAAGTTTTCAAAACAACTCCCGTCAGAAAGTTTGAAAATGGTCGCAAGTTTCCAGTTGGGTTTACAAGACAACTGGGTTAATTCGAGGTGACTATAATTTTGCAGTGAAAAGAGCGAAAGACCAACAGTTGCGTTTGAAAGAAATTGTCGTTTCAATATCAGTTTCATATAAGCAAAAACTCACATCAGTCGATCTTTTCGTTGTTTTCTTCTCCTCTGTTCCTGCCCATTCTCACAAAATTATTAGCGGCATACTTCATACCTCCTTGTTAAGCGTCTGAAAAACGATACATTGACTGTTTAGATGTAAAACAAAGGGCTGAAAAACGAAAAAAGAATAAATTATTTTTGTTTCTGGAAAAAAAATAATTTATTGATTTTTTGAAATGATGACACACAGCGACGCACAATTGCACACTCTTGTTGACGTGAAATTGCAGACAACTTTTTTGCTTTTGTTTTTTGTTGCGAATCGAAAAGAAGCGCATTTTTTGTCAATCTGAAACTTTATTAAACTTCATTTTTTACTTGAGTCACATTTATTGACCTTTTATGTTGTTTCAGGCTTGCCGATTCACCGTGAGAATGGGCAGGAACAGAGGAGAAGAAAACAACGAAAAGATCGACTGATGTGAGTTTTTGCTTGTATGAAACTGATATTGAAGCGACAATTTCTTTCAAACGCAACTGTTGGTTATTCGCTCTTTTCACTGCAAAATTAAAGTCACAACAAATTAACCCAGTTGTCTTGTAAACCCAACTGGAAATTTGCGACCATTTTCAAACTTTCTGACGGGAGTTGTTTTGAAAACTTTGCATGCAGAACTTCTCATAATGAAATCGGTCAATGCAAGATTCCCATATTTCATTTCATTCGAAAAGAGTGAGGTTGATGTTCAGTTGTTTTTGACATTGTTTTCATTTCTACCTTAAATCAATTATGTTCCGTTAACAATAACTCTTTTTTCACAAGGCTTGAGCGGAACAGACTTCGGAACTTCCAAAATTGAGTTTTGTTCACAATTATTTTCCATCAGAAAAAAACGAAGTTGCCACTTTGTCCGACATTTTTTTCGAAAAAAACCCAAAATCTAAATTGTTCTTGTCACATGTTTACGAAAGAAGAATAAAATTTCAAAATAGAAAATCGAACAAAATGATGGTTGTTTTCAGATACAACAAGGCCTGCCCTCAACATTCATAGGAACAGTCTTATTGTTGATACAATGTAAGTTTTTTTCAGAAAACATTTCCAGATAGAATGATTGACTTGAATAAATAATTTTTTTTTTCACATCTCCATCAAATTCAGAAAAGAAAAATCGAATTTTTAATTTTTCTGAGTATTTCATTCGTATGAATCAGACATCTAAAACTTCTTCGAAAAATAACTATTCTCCAAACTTACCGAATTTAAATTAAAAAGTTCAGCTTAGTTTTTTAAAAATATTCAGTAAGATCGAATTTTTTCCAGTGAAAAAAATCGAACATCAGTGTAAAAATTATTTGGACACTGAAAATTGAGTTGTACGATTTTTTTCAATGATAGAAATCGGACAGAGTGAAAAATACTGACAAGGGAGGTTCAACTTGACCCCATCTCACGGAGCGGCATAGCGCAGGTGATAAGAACACTTGTGTGTGCCACAAACTCTGTCTCTCTGGACGCTGACCTCGGCCACGACCGCCACTGTTTGTTCGCTTTTAAACTTGAATTTCTAAAAAACTAGCAGATGGTTTGGTCTAGATCCCTCGCAAAAAATATGAAATTTTGAAATAATAAAAACGTGTACTTTTTTTTCGTCTGTAAAGATTTTAGTAGTGAAAAAATAACTGAAATTATGAATTTTTTTCAAACTGAAAAATGTAAAAAACAGGACATTAATCAGCACGTCCGATTTGGTCAGTAAAAAAATCTCGCCAAAAGTTGAGATGGGGTCAAGTTGAACCTCCCTTGTTCAAATGTTTCGTAATAATGATTGTACGCATACCTCGGCCAAATCGTGGAATTCCATGTGGCACATTCAGAAAACGTTGAATTTTACACTGTAATTCAGAGAGTACGAAAAGTTTCTGTCAGTTTTGTGTGAAACTTAACAAAGCACGTTTTGAAAATCGATGTGTTGCACGATTTTTGCTGAAGTATGGTTGTACGATTTTTTTCAGTGAAAAAAATCGGACATTAATCAAAAAAATAATATGTACGAATTTTTTCAGTGATAAAAATCGGACAGAATGAAAAATAATGAAAAAGATTTAAAATTTTGATCGATGTCCGAATTTTTTCAGTGGAAAAAATCGGACAGAATGAAAAATCATGAGAAAGATTTAAATTTTTGATCGATGTCCGAATTTTTTCAGTGGAAAAAATCGGACAGAATGAAAAATCATGAGAAAGATTTAAATTTTTGATCGATGTCCGAATTTTTTCAGTGGAAAAAATCGGACATAGTAAGAATTTTTATACAGGTTTGTATTTCTGTAAATGTCCGATTTTTTTCAGTGAAAAAAATCGGACATAGATCAAAAAATAATTTGTACGATTTTTTTCAGTGATAAAAATCGGACAACATTGTTATGTAATTTCAGTAAGTAAGGTATTTTTTCCAGAATCTTCACAATTATCAAGTACTCCGTTCCGTCTCCACAACTTCTGCTCTTCGTCGGATCTACAGGTCGTCATCTAATTCAATGAATTTTTTGGTTTTTTAAGGTTTTAATTCAATATTTTAGGGTTTTAAATTATTTTTTTTTGCTTAATAAAGTCCTTTTGTAGTTTCGAATGAGTTAATAAAGTTATTAAAAACAACTAAAAAAAAACGAAAAATAGATTTTTAAAAAAAAGTGGCACTGGCACAAAAAAGATGCAAACATGAAAATTTGAGAAAAATCTTACGTAAATGATTTGGTCTTATTATGTCCATTTTTTCTCACTTTTTACTGCGAATATTCGTACGTTCGTATTTTTCAGCAAAAAAAGTGATTTTTCCAGTTTGTACAGAAATATCCAGTTTCGTGTCGTTCGCGTGTGACTTTTTATTTTATACTGCTCTTATATGGTCAACACTCCCATAAGAGACAACTCAATAGTAATCAACAACAAGCCCCGCCCACAACAAGCCACGCCATTTTTTCTAGCTCATCTTCGTGCACGCGGTCTCACAATAAATGATATTCATTTGTTTATCGACAAGTCATCTACACCTGTTCCCGAGATTTCCGAAGCACAATGGTTGGCCGGGCAGCAGATTTTTGTTAGAGGTTAGTTTTTTTGTTTTAATTGTCTGCGTCTCTTTACTTTGCTTAGTCTCTCTCCAACTATTTAATTTTTCACGTAGGTTTTTTATTAAAATATTTGAACATGTTAAAATGTGGCGTGGCGGTTCAACAGGTTAGGCGCTAGTTTATAAATTGAGGGGTCGATGGTTTGATTCCTCACCTGGTCATTTTTTTTTTATTTTTTACTATTTCACGAGTTTTTGCGATTGAACCCCTTGTACACTCTCTAACCTTTCTCTGCGTCTCTCACTATCTCGCCAACTGCCTTCCCCTCCTCAAATCTAGATCTCGATTCAAAGATCGTTATCTGAACAGCCCGGATGCTTTTCTCAAAAATTTTTGCTGATTTTCAAAAATTTTATTTTTATGTTTTTTTTGGGATAATACTAAACTAGTCATCTAATCCTTTTTCGCTTATAAGCCAAACATTATTTATTTTTCGAAAAAATTACCAAAAAACATTTTTTTGCTGGTAATTTTTTTTGGTCACTTGAAAATTTTCACTTTTTCGCGCAACACCCTAAAAATTATATGCATTCATCCTAATCTCCATTTTTCTTTTCATTTCTCGATTAGGCGAACGAATAATAATAACGATTTTATTATTATTATTATTGTTTTGATTTTCTTTTCATTTTCATTTTTGATCATGAAAATCTGGTCCGAAAGGGTCTATTTTTAGAAAAACAGAGAAATTCCAAAAATGGCGGAAAATTGATTTCATATTATGAATAGTTCCCAAATACCAGGTTATTTTTTGTCAATTTTTTGAAACAGTAAAAATTTGAGAACGAAGCTTCTAAAATTTCAGATTTATCAATTTTTTTCTGAAGTTTTTGTCACTATTTTTTAGTTCTAATAAGTCGATTTCCAGAATTTACGACTATTTTTATCAATTTTTTGAAACAGTAAAAATTTGAAAAATACAGAGAAAATAAACTTTTTCTTGAAAAATTCAAATTTTCGAAATTTTGAGCTTAGTCGTACAATGTTCTTTAATCTCCGCGATTTTCAAATATTTATCGAAATTTTGAAACAGTAAATTTTTTCAGAAAAATTCTCAACTTGAAAATGTCAATGTTTGACACACTAAAAAAGAAAAAAACTGTTCTGTTCTGAAATTGTTTTGTATCTATTTTCAAAATACAATCAAGTTACACGAAATACCAAGAACTCCCGAATAATTTTATCAAAGAAATTTTTTTGAAATTCTGAACTCGAAAAAGTAAAAAATCATTTTTATCAGAAATCTGAACTCGAAAAAGTAAAAAATCATTTTTATCCGCAGTTTTGTAACAGTAATTTTTTTTGGAAAAGTTTCAAAAAAAATTGATTTTTTTGTATCGAAAGTTTCTTGTACCTATTTTTTAATCAATCAAACTGCACGAAGTATCAACTTTCAGAATTTCCGAATAACTTTATCAAATTTTTGAAACAGTAAAAATTTGAGATAAAAGTTATGAAAATTGAAATTTTGAACTTGTTCTTAAAAAAAATGAAATTTCTGAACATGGAAAAAAAATTATGGGGTCTGGTTTTTTAGTTGATTTTTTCTCCTATTTTTTTTTGTTTCTCTGTGTCTCTCTCTCTCTCTCTCAATTTTTGCTCTTTTTTTGAACTAGAAACGCTGGAAACATTTTTTTTTCAAAATTATTTTCCCTGAAAAAAGTCTCTGTTTCGAAATTAAGAAAAGTTTTTTTTTGATTCTCCCAAAAAATCCAGAATTTTTCCCACAATTTTTCCAAGAATTCCCTCACCCGCAATTTTTTTCCCACAACAGTGTGAAAAAAATCAAACAACACTTGCTCACCGCAAAAAAAATAAATAATGTAAATTTGTGTCTCGTCTAATTTTCAGTCTGAGCCGCAAAAAAATTGTTTTCATTTTTACGAAAAAATGAGATTTTTTAATAGGCTAAACCGCAATTTTTTTTGTTTTGTTTTTTTTTTTTGGAAAACGGAAAAATCGAATTATGTTTTTGACCCGGAAAAAAACTAAGAGCGCAGTTTTTTTTTTGGCTCAGAAATTTTTTTGAAATAATTTTTTTTGTTGAAAAACTTTACATTACCCTATCAAAATCAAAGTTTCAAAAAATTTCTGAATTCTAAGAACAATTCTTGAAACAGTGAAATTAAAAAAAAATGAAAAAAATATTTTTTTCAAAATATTGATTTTTGGTGCTGTAGAAAATTCAGTTATTTTTATTATCTACTATCATTCTCAAAATTTCAAATTACTAAAAACACGTTTTGAAACAGTGAAAATTTTCAAAAAAAAAAGTATTTTTCTTGTCAAGATTTTTGAAAGCCTTTTTTTGCTGCTAGAAAAAAAATCTGAAAATGTGTTTTTATTTTTAATCAAATCCGAAAGTTCCTCGACATAGTCTAAAAATTTTGAAAATATGTAAACTTTTTGAAACAGTGAAAATTTTCAAAAAAAAAAATTTTTTTGGAAAATTTTTTTTGGTGCTTCAATTATAAAAAGTTGAAGTTTTCAAAAATTGAGAAATTATTTTTCAATTTTTTTGAGGAATTTTCTAATCTTAGATATTTCGTTACTTCCAAAGCAATCAATATTCTCCACCAAAAACCTTGAAAGTATTAAATTTTTTTGAAACAGTTAAATTTTGAGAAGAAATTTTTCGACTCCGGGACATTTCGAATCCGCTTAAATTCCAAAGGAAAGAAGGAAAAAATCTTTGTTTGTCTTACTGTATGGCGTATCCAGTGAGATGTCGGTACGCACAAATTTCTAGACCCCCCACAAAGCTCTTCTCATCTCAAAAACTCTGTCCTTTTTCTCAATTTTTTTCAGAGTTCCACTTTTTTTCATCATCATCATCATCGATTCCCGCCATAATTAAATTACCCACACAAAAAAAACCCGTACCCCCCAAAAAAAAAATGATTGGTGCCAATTTATTTTTTTTTGGAACGAAAAAAAAAGTTTTTTTTTCGGTTTTGAGACTAATGAGCTTTTGTTTTTTTTTTTGCGCTGTTATTCTCGTTTTTTCAGAAATTTGAGCCGAGATTTTTTGCGATGAAAAAAAGAAGAATTAGACATGTTTGAGAAGTGCTAGAAGTTGAAAAATTGAAAGAATTGGATTAAGAAAATGGCGCCAAAATTTCGAATTTCGTAAAAAATTTGAATTTTTAAGTTTTGGCGCCACAACCTGGGAATTTGAAAAAAAATTGAATTTTAAATTTAAGCTCCGAAATTTCAGAAACTTGAAATTTTGGCGCCAAAAAAATTCAGAATTTGAAAAATGTTCGAATTTTAAAGTTTTGGCGCCAAAATTTGAAAAATTCAGAAATTTATTTTTTGACGCCAAAAAACCAAAAATTCAAAAAAAAAACTTTGAATTTCAAACTTTAGGCGCCAAAAACTAAAAATTCGAAGAAAATTTAAATTTCAAAATTTTGGCGCCAAACCCAATTTTCTAAAAAAAAAAAAAAAAATTCCAGACAAAAATAAAAAATTATGACGCTTCAAAAAATATTTTTGTGAAAATACAATATTTTGTAGTTTCGGTGTACTGTAGAGTACGGCTATTTTCGGAGAAAAAAAATGTGGGAAAAATTATTTTTGGAATTTTTCATTTTTTCCAAATAACGTGACTTAGTTTTTTTTCTTCAAATTTTGGCGCAATTTTTTTTCAAAATTTCAAAAAACGAAAAAAATAACTGAAAAATCCAATTTCCGCTGTCCCCATCTAATTTCATACAAAATCCCCGAAAAGTGTCAAAAAAGAGAAAAACAAGAAAGCGAGCGAAAAAAAAAATAGAAGGGGCGAAAGAATCTTCCTAAAATCTATTATCCTTTTTTATTTTTTTTTTTTTTGCCTTTTTGCCGAGCAAAGCTCAGAGTTTTCTTTTTTCGATATTTTTCGGGAAAAATGAGGATTCTGGAAATTTTGAAAATACGCGAAATGAGGTCTATTGAACCCCACTAGTGAAGTTTCGAAATATCCATTTTTGAAACAGTAAATTTTTGAAAATTTTCAGAATTTTTTATTCCGAAAAAATTGGAATTTTTGACGGTTTTTTAATGCTGAAATTTTTTGTGATTTTTTGATTTTTTCGCAACGTTGAAGTAATAATGTTTCTGATCAAAAACCTTTTTTACACATTTTTTGAAACAGTAAGTTTATGAAAAAATTCGAAAAATATTTCTTCAGATATTTTTTTTTGAAATTTTATCTCCAAAAAATCGGAATTTTTTTTTCAATTTTTTGACGTTTCAGATTTTTTGAGTTTATAATATTTTGTGCTCCTATATTCTTTTACAAATTGAACTCAAAAAGTGAAACTTCTAATAAATATTATTTGAAACAGTAAATTTTTGAAAAAATTTAAGAATTTTTTTCAGTTTTTTTCTGCAATTTTTATTCCGAAAAAATGGATATTTTGACGATTTTTCAATGCTGATTTTTTTTATGTTGATACAACTAAGAAAGTCAGAAAACCCACATTTTACATATTTTTTGAAACAGTAATTTTTTTCAAAAATTTGAAAAATATCTTTTTCGACGTTTTTCACAGATTTTCTTTTTTTTTCTGGGAGGGAAATTAGGAAGATCCAAAAAAAATATAAATGTCTGTGTTTTCTAAAAATCTGTTATTTTCCAAAATTTTTTGAAGTGTTTCCTAAAACAAATATCTTAAATTTTTTTTTTCAAAAGTTTACTGTTTCAAAATTTTTCAAAATTTCGAAACTTTTTTTCTCAAATATTATTCCGAACCAAATTTTTTCGCGGAGTTTTCTTACTTTTCAAAAAGAAACTTTTTTTTCAACCTTTTTCCCCCCTCCCAAAAAAGCCATCTGGTTTCTAGGAAACAACACGCAAAGAGGGCACTAAAAATTTTTTTTCGGCTCATCAAAAAAAAATTTTTCTCTTCACCACATGTTTTATTAATTAGTGGCTGAGTTCTACTTTTCGGCATTTTTTTTCAAGTCAAAAAAAAAAATGTTGTTTTTTGTGCCCGTTAGTATTTATTTTTCACACATATGTGTACGTACGAGTTGTGCCTTTTTTTCTCTATTCAAGCCATGACTATTCAATTTCATTCATTCATTCTTTTTTTTATTCATTCAGGATGGAGAAAAAGTTTCTTTTTATCATTTTATTTTCAATGCAAAAAAAAAGAAAAAAAATTTGCACTATGTGGAATCGAACCAAAACGATTCTAACTCGCAGTTTTTCACCTAACCAGCTGCTCCATGCGCTACTTCTTCGATTAACCTGTTTTTCCTAATCAGTGATAGCACAAGTTCGCTTCCCGAAGGCGGCATTTTTTTTTTACTTTCAAAAAAAAAGGCGGAGCTCAGAGCTCCCACGTCATCAGACTGCTTTTCGAACTAAACTTGCCACTTTTTATTAGTGGTAGTCCAGCCAGACGCGTCTCAAATTGAATTTTTTCTGTGTTTGCAGCTCGCGGAGCAAGTATGATGAAAGTCGGCAGACACACAAGAGCTGCTCACAGTATGGATGAGAGCAATGAGAGGTCGACGAGGAAAATGAGCGCCGAAGCGGTGTCGAGAAAATCGTCGTTTGTTAATAGTAGAATTGTGAGTTTTGCGTTTTTTTCTCAATTTTAGAGTTTCGCGCCAAATTTTATTTTTTTTTTCACGAAACAATTTTTGGCGCCAAAGTTCAGCTCGAAAACTAAAATTTTCAATGTTAAAATTTTCCAACCAATTTTTTTTTGTTTCCGCAAAATTTTCAAATTTTTTTTTCGCGCCAATAGTGGAATTTTTCAAAATTTGAAGTTAATTTTTTTTTAAATCAAAAATTTGGGCGCCAAAATTATAATGCTCTAAATTTGGCGCCAAAAATCAAAACTACAGTACCTTTTCCTCCAAAATTCATTTTTTTTTCAGCTAAATCGTTCTCGAAATCATCCAAATCTAAATGGCAGTGACGATGCGGAGTGTCGTAGTAACGACAGTTCTCTCAGGTATGTTCACAACACAAAACACATGTATGTAGCCAAATCTCCCCATTTTTTTCAAAATATCACATTACATTCCAATAATGGCTAGTTTCTTTTTTTTGTTGTGAAAGGATAAAGCGCGGGGGTCGCGAAAAAAAAATTGACGGGGTGAGGAACCGAACCTGATCGCGTGCGCGTTCAAATCAAATGTCTTACCAGCTAGGCCACTCTTGTAAATTGGGCCCCGATTTTTGTAGTTTTTTTTTGAAATTTCAAGAAATTTCAGCAAAATTTTAGAGTAACAAAAATTTTTCGGGCAAAAAAAGTTTCAAGATCAAAATTTTGCGCAGAAAACGTTGAAAATCAATGAAGTTTCGTAACTTTTTACATTTCCAGCACAAAATTATGACCCAGAAACTTTTTGGAAAAAAATATTAAAAATTTTTGGTTGAAAAATTTACTGTTTCGAAATTTTAATTAGTTCAGAAAGTGTTTCAAAGACTGTTCAAGAAATGAATTTCGGACAAAATTTTGTGCTGAAAACGTTGAAAATCATGAAATTTCATAATTTTCCCAATTTCCAGCTAAAAATGTTGTTCTAGAAAATTTTTAGGCTTCAAAACTTTCTAGATTTCCCAGTAATATATTTTTCAGACCCGTTTTTCTTACGCTAAACCTACAGTAACCCAGTAATTATTTTATGTTAAAATGTGCCAAGTTTCAAGAGCTACAAAAATAAAAATTTTCAAAATCCAAAAAACTTAGCCACGCCCCCCACTTCATCAGAAAGAGGTCGATTTTCGAAAAAAATATTTTCAGGCTCAAAATTTTGTGCTCAAAACGTCAGAGTTGATGAAATTTCATCATCTTGGCGTTTTCCAAACAAAAATCGCTATTTTTCAGCGTTCGCGACATTTCACAATTCGACGAGCCGTCTTGCTCGGAAATCATCGATGATGGTGGTACGCGACGCGCGCGAAGCGTCACATCTTCGCGAATTTCGCTGTTTTTTGGAAAAGAAAAAAATGACATGATTAACCGGCTAAATAGTTTGAAAGAAGAACGGGAGATTGAATATCCACAGTATCAGTTGGAAAAAGATTGGCGACAAATTGTCAAGGATTATCAGAATTTGTCCGAAAAGTCGATAAAACAACAAGAAGCACTTTGGGAGATTATAACTACTGAGCATCGTTATATCAAGGTAAGAAAAACCAAAAAAAAAAAAAAAATTATGCGTCGGCGCGGACTCGAACCAAAATGTCCGCGCGTTGAAATCAAACGCGTAACCAGCTAGCACAACTGCACACATTCTTTCCCATGCTTTTTTCAAATAACTGAAAGTAATTTTTGCAGCTTCTCCACTATCTCGATGATTTGTCATTCTACCTCCAACATTTACAATCAGCCGGCTATCTAAAAGACATTGACAAACATCTAGTTTTCATCAATTTCCCCGCACTTTTAAGAGCCAACCTGGAGCTCTGGAACACTTCGATCGAGCCAATTCTCAGTGATTCGAGAGCCACCGGCGATCCGTTGGATGTTCGCCAACTTTGGACGGGTTTCGAGAAAATCGGCGAATGGTCTCAATTTTATATTGTGTTCAATGTTCGACACGGTGAAAGTCACATGTATTTGCAAAAAAAGACCAAGGAGCACGAGCAGTTTCGAGAGTTTGTCCAGTGGGCGGAGTCGCAGGAGAATTTGGATCGTCAAAAATTGTGCGACACACTGTCCCAGCCTATGCAACGATTCACCCGCTATAATTTGTTGTTGAAGGTAAGCAAAAAATTGAAAAAAAAATGAAAAAAAAATCGACGCGCGCCGGAATCGAACCAACGATCCTTCGCGCAAAAAATCAACGCATTACCACTCCACCAAGCCTTTCTTTTCTTGAAATGGAAGGATTTGAGAGATATGAATCATATTTTCAGGCTCTTCTCAAAGTCACCACACATGAAGACGAACGGAAAATGTTGGAGAAAATGATTGAGAACACTGAAAGTGCCACAAAACAGCTGAATTATGAGATGAACAATAATGATTTGCGACTTCAACTCGCCGACATTACCCGATCAATTGATGCGTATGAATGTGTTGATGCCGAGGAGATTGAGAAGGTTGGCACATGTTTTTTGGTTGAAATGATGATTTTCTTGATTTTCAGCACAAAATTTGGATCTAGAAACTTTTGAAACAATTTTTGGCCCGATAAAAATTTTCAAAAAAAAAAAAATTTCCAACCCAAATTTTTTTCTGAAAATCGATTAGAAAATCGATTAGAAAGACCCAAATTTTGTGCTCAAAATTGTGAGATTCTTCAAATTTTGTTACTTTCACATTTTTCAGCACGAAATTTGGGTCTAGAAACTTTTTAAAACTATTTTTAGCCTGAAAAAAGTTATCACCTTCCCAAAGCACATAAATATAAGCCACGCCCACTTTTCCTCACCAAAAGAGAAAAAAATCGATATTTTCTTGCAGCTGTTCGGCTCTCGCATCATGTTGCCACTCGACCATTGTATGCCTCTTCTACCCCACAAAACCTACCGTACCACTTTTCACAAAGGTGACGTCAGAATGGCCGAGTCGCGAAAAGGCTCAAAACTCGATGTGCATTGTATGGTGTTCACGGATATGTTTCTGATTTGTCGAAAGATTCAGGGCAAAAAAGATCGGCTGAAAATCATCAAACCGCCCATTCACATTGCCCGCATGGTTTTTCATCCGTTTCCCGAAGCGAGTGAGTTTTTTTTTTCACTTTTTTCTTTTTTTTTTTTTGAGAAAAACTTTTACTGATCATCGAATCTTACCATTCTCTTGTTCTTTGAAAAACTTTCGAAACAGTAAATTTTTAAAAATTTTTACTGTTTCAAAAATTTTATAAACTCTGAAAGTTTTCGTTTCAGTGATTTTTCTAATTTTTCTAAGGATTTTTCAAAGTTATCAAATTTTTCAATGTTTCTCATTGAAAAAAAATTCAAAAATCTAAAAAAAAAAATGAAAAGCCAGAAAAAAAATTTTTTTCAACATTTTTTTTGTGAAAATTTTCACTGTTTCAAAAATTTAATAAATTCTGAAGATTTTCGTCAGTTTTCAATTCGGTTTGTTTTTCATGATAAAATTTTTCAAAAATCGGATTTTATATTTTGTGAAAATTTTTACTGTTTCAAAATTTTCATAAACTTTGAAAATTTTTAATGCGAAGATTTTTTTAATTTGTGATTCGAATTTTTAAAAGTTTTTGAAAATTTTATGTCAGGCGCCATTTTTTTTTCTAATTTTGCACGAAAAAATGAAGAAAATATTTCGAAAAAAAATCCAAAATTCAAAAACCAAAAATGAACAAATTTAAAAACTAAAAAAAATTCAAAAATCTGAAAAAATCAAAAGTTCAAAATTCTAAAAGTTCAAAAAAATCCCAAATTTTTTCTCAATTCTAGCTCCAGTATTTCTGAAAAAATTCTGCCGTCAAATTTTGAAATTCAAAAGTTAATTTAAAAAATCACAACATTTTTTTTGAATTTTCACCTTTGGCACCAAAAAATTGAAATTCAATTCTTTTTAAAAAATTTTACTGTTTCAAAAATTTCATAAGTTCAGAAAATTTTGCAAAAATTATTCACAGGGTGCCAGATTTTTCAAAACTTTTCAAAATTGCAACTCAGGCGCCAATTTTTTTTCGAATTCGCAAATTCACGAAACAAAATTCAAAAATCACAAGATTTTTTTTTCGATTTTTGTCAATTTTGGCACCAAATTCGAATATTCAGAAATGTTTTCAATTTTCCAGACGGTTTCTACGTGGTCAGCATGACAGAATTCCGCACACCTGCCGCCCTCTACATGATGTACACATCGGGTATCGAAGAAACTCACCGCTGGACCGAAATGTTGAAAATGGCCGAAGAGGAATACAAACGAATCTACAGCGGCAGCTGGTTCGATGTCGATATGGCGGCGAGCGGCGCCGTCGCCGCCGCGACACTGCCGCCGGGTCTCGCCGCGAACGCGTCGCATCGCAAGTGTAGTAGTATGGATTCGCAGGCGGTTGCCGCGCATGCACATTTGAATTGTGAGTTAGGGGTTTTTTTGGTTTTCAGAAAATTTTCGGGCCCGAAAAATTTTTTTGGAACAAAATTTTTTTCTTGGCAAGTTTTTTTCCCAAAAAATTTTCTAGACCAATATTTTGAGCTGAAAGCGATGAAAATAGTGAGAATTTATGATTTTCAGCGTTTTCAACTCAAAATTCTGGGCCAGAAATGTTTTCTCTGAAAAAATAATTTTGGCTCGAAAATTTTTGCCTCCCATATTTTTTTCCGAAAAATTTTCTAGACCAAAATTTTGAGCTGAAAATCGTGAAAACATTGAAATTTTAAGATTTTCAGCGTTCTCAGCGCAAAATTCTGATCAAAACACAATTTTCATCAAGAAAAATGGAGCAATTTTTCTCAAAAATTTTTCGAGCAAAAAAACTACAGTACCCCGGACAATTTGGGCTCAAAAAATATCAAAAAATTTTCAGACATGCATCGCAGCTCAGTCGTCTCATCAGCCGAACATCTCGATCGCCATCATCATCACGGAAGCGTCTCAGACATTGCGTCAAAAGTCGCGGCGACACCGCCGCGACACAAGCTAAGTGTCGCGAGTTGCGTCGCGATGCCTCTCTCCTCCTCCAAATCATCGGTAGATTTGTACGTGTCGCTGGGCGACGAGCACGGCGACGACGTTGTCGCCACCGCCGGCGGCGGCGACGATCATTCACCGCGAAGTCGCTCCAACTCATCGGCGAACATTGTGGAGGGCAAGCGTTCGCGAAGCGCTTCGCCGTCTTGCGACGAGTCGCACGTCGCGCGCGATTCACCAACATTACTCATCACCGCGGAGCATAACAACAACAATACGGACGCGACTTCAGCGACAGCGTCGCACTCGGGTCGCCGGTTTGAGAAGCGATATCATACAGCGGACGCGATTGATGTCGCGCGACCCAAAGCGTCAATGTTGTCCGGCGCGATTCTCAAGCGATTCTCGTGGAATGTCAGCTCAGCTGTAGGCGGTTCGAGTCGCAAGCGACTCGAAAGTTCGCGACGAAGTTCGCAAGCGGCGAGTGTTGACAGTTTTGGCAGTTCGACGTCGGGCATTTCGACGGCGTCGTCGGCGAGTAACGCGAACGATGCGACGTCGACGACGTCGACGACGCTTGGATCGCACATCTCGACAATCGCGATCACAGACTCGCCAATTTCCGAACCGCAAGCGACTCTCACTATCAATCTGGAATCGGTGGAAAGTTGTTCTTCGGAGACTCCGCCTCCGCCCGAAATTCCTCCGCCCAGCACAACACCGTCGCCCAACTCGACGTCTTCGTCGTCAACGAAAAATCATCCGAAACATCAGGAACTTCTCAAATTTATCATGGATAATCATCTGGAAACGTCGTGAGTTGAACATTGACACATTTTGAGACCAAATTGTCCTAGGGGTACTGTAGATTTTTTTGGACCGAAAAATTTTTAAGCCTATTTTTCTAGCTGAAAATCAGTTCTAGGTCAGAATTTTTTGCAAAAAATCATGAGAATAATATTTTCATATTTTAAAGATTGAAATTTGACACATTTTAAGACCAAATTATTCGGGGTACTGTAGTTTTTTTTGGTCCAAAAATTCTTGACTTCAAAAAAAATTTTTGGCCGTTTTTTTTTTGCTAAAACTTTCTAGGCCAAATCGAAACAAAACGAACTCGAAGTTCAAATTTTTCAAAAAAAATTTACTGTTTCAAAATCTAGATAAATTTGAATAACCCATTTGGTTCGCTAATGCTTCTCTCAAACACCTTGTGCACATGAAAACTTCAAAAACTCACAAATTTCATTTTCCCGAAGTTTTTTTTCGACTTTTTCGTTTTTTGCAGAGATGTCTAACAACAACAACAACAACACAACTATTGTTAACCACAGGTAGTACAACAAAACGAAAAAAAAACACAACAAAAATTCTGGAACAAAAAAAAGGACAAAAATTGTACGTTTTCATGGAATTGTGATATTTATTATATTGATTTATATTGTAATAAAGTTTTTTCTGAGATTTTCAGAAGTTTCAGGACCTTCGAGAGAGATGGAGACGCAGAGAAAAGCTGCAAAACTTTGAGAAAAACTCGAAAATCTCAACGACAAAAAAGATAGAAAGAAAACTAGAGAGTATGCGCAAATGAGAGAGCACAGAGAAAAATGGGGAAGAAATATAGAACCAAACTATGTGTCTGCCACTCTCTCTGTTTCTCACACTCTCTCATAGGCGGGGGGGAGGGAGAAAAGGGGCGGGGCAAACATGTCAATGTTGTCTATCTCTTCTTCTCTCTCACTTTTGTTATTATTATTTTTTTTTGTCTTCTGACGCTTTTTTGTTATCTCTACAACACTCCGCTCTGCCACTTGTTTAGCAGCTCGTTAAACAAAAGGCAAAGCGGAGTGTTGTTTACATCTTGCTCATTTTTTAGCTTTTTTTAGTCTTTTTTCACATAGTTATAGGGAATTAGTTTTGTTTTAGTTTTTAGTGATTTGCTATTTAGATTGCTATCCCACGACACTCCGCTCTGCCACTTGTTTAGCAGCGTGTTCAAAAAGAGGCAAAGCGGAGTGTCGTTTACATCTCTCTTATTTTTCAGTGTTTCTTTTGGTCTCTAAAAGTTTTCTGGGCTCAATTTTTGTGCTGAGAACGCTGAAAATCTCAAAATTTCATTATTTTCACGTTTTCCAGCACAAAATTTGAGTCTAGAAGTTTTTTTCAAAAGAAAACCACATTTTTGAGCAAAAAATGTCTCAAAAAATCAACTTTTTTTTCTCTAAAAAGTTTTTTGGGCCATAATTTTGTGCTGAAAACGCTGAAAATCCTGAAATTCCATTATTTTCTTAATTTTCAGCGCAAAATTTAGATCTAGAACTTTTTTTCTTCGAAAAAACCAGATTTTTTGGGAAAATAAGTGCCATGCAAGCTCCGCCCCTTTTTCTCTGCGTCTCTCTCTCTCACTCTCACTTTCAAAATGAGCTAAGTTGTTAGATTATCATTTGCTCACCAATATTTGGTGTATTTTCTGTTTCTCTCATTTTCACGTACTAATTTTTTGAGAATTTTTTCTGTTTTATTTTTCAAACGTGTTCTAAATACGTTCTCGTCCCATTTTTTTTCGATAGAATAAACAAATTTTGCAGATGTATTTTAGTTTTTTGCCAAAATGGCAAATGGAAAAATGTTGCTTGCACTGATACTGAAAGATATTCGAATTATGTACCGTAGTATTGCCTACAGTATTTTCGAAATTCTCATCGTCGCTGTTCTTTTCACTACGATCGGCGTCATTGTGATGAGGGTAAGTGGGCGGGGCTTGGGTCTTGGGTCTTTGAAAAGTTGCTGGTTTTGTAGGCCTTGAAATTTGGCACATTTTGACACCAAATATTGTTGGGGTACTGTAGATTTAGATAAAGTACAGTACTCCGAAATATTTTTTGGGCCAAATTGTTTCTGAAAAGTTTCTAGGTCCAAATTTTGTGCTGAAAATCATGATATTATTGAATTTTGAAATTTTGTACATTTTCAGCACAAAATTAGAGCCCGGAAAATTTATTTTGAGATAAAAACAAAGAATTTTTTGACCCGAAAATTTTCTCACAAAAAATCTGGTCCGCATTTTTGCCCAAAAGTTTCTAGACCCAATTTTTGTGCTGAAAACTTTGAAAATATTGACTTTTTTCAGGATATGGATACCATTAAATCTATCGCCAACAATCCTGCTCGAGTGCCGACTTCCAATAGGTTTTCATACCAATTTTGCGGCACCCCACCATGCTTCCAATATCAGAGTGAAGACCCGGCAACATCGGTCACTCGATTGAACACCATTTTGGAGAATCAAAATTTTTACGGATCGGATGCCTTGTGAGTTTTTTCATTATTCTCATGATTATCAGCGCAAAATTTGAGTTTAGAAGTTTTTTTACTTGAAAAAAATGGGTGGACCAAAATATTTCTGGTGAAGAAAAAAATTTTTTTTTTAATTATTTTGTTTGGAAAAAGGTTTCCCAACCCAAATTTTGTGCTGAAAATGCTCAAAATTATGAAATTTCAATATTTTTTCGATTTTTAGCACAAAATTTGAGTCTAGAAGATTTTTCTGGAAAAAATGGCTCACCAAAAATTTTTTGAATTTTGTGTGAAAATTTTTTGTGAAAAAAAGTTTCCAGACCCAAATTTTTTGCTGAACACTCTAAAAATCATGAAATTCCATAAGTTTCATAATTTTGAACACAAAATTTGAGTCTAGAACTTTTCTTGACAAAAAAAATAGGCTGCCCAAAAATTTTCGTGCCAAAAAGTAAATTTGGGGCCAAAAACTACAGTAACCAGGCTAATTTGGGTTACTGTAGTTGATACTTTTCTGCGTGAAAATGATCCAAATTTCACTCAAGAAAACTGTTAGGGATGAAAATGAATTTCAGCTAAAAAATTTTGGTCTAGAAACTTTCAGGAACAAATTTTCGAGCCAAAAAAATTTGGCTCGACTAAATTTTTTTTTGGAAAGAAAAAGATTCCAGCCTCAAATTTAGCTCTGAGAACGCTGAAAATCTCAAATTTTCATGATTTTCACAATTTTCAGCCCAAAATTTGGGTCTAGAAACTTTCAGGAAACAATTTTTGGTCCTACAAAAGTTTTCGGGCTAAAAAAGCGTTTCTTGACTAAAATTTTTTTTTTGAAAAAAAAAATTCCAGCCTCAAATTTAGCTCTGAGAACGCTGAAAATCTCAAATTTTCATGATTTTCACAATTTTCAGCCCAAAATTTGGGTCTAGAAACTTTCAGGAAACAATTTTTGGTCCTACAAAAGTTTTCGGGCTAAAAAAGCGTTTCTTGACTAAAATTTTTTTTTTGAAAAAAAAAATTCCAGCCTCAAATTTAGCTCTGAGAACGCTGAAAATCTCAAATTTTCATGATTTTCACAATTTTCAGCTCAAAATTTTGGTCTAGAAACTTTCAGGAAACAATTTTTGGTCCTACAAAAGTTTTCGGGCCAAAAAAGCGTTTCTTGACTAAAATTTTTTTTTTTGGAAAAAAAAGATTCCAGCCTCAAATTTAGCTCTGAGAACGCTGAAAATCTCAAATTTTCATGATTTTCACAATTTTCAGCCCAAAATTTGGGTCTAGAAACTTTCAGGAACAAATTATCCGGGCCAAAAACATATTTTTTTTCCAGAAAATCAACGGGAGTTTTTGTCGACGGCCTGACAGCCCGCTTCACCGCTCTTCTAGAAGCCAGTCTATACACTACAAAATTGACGAAAGCGTAAGTCTAAGCCCGTGCCTAGGCCTAAGTCTCGATCGATTTTTTTGTTTGCAGCCCAGATGTAATCGATGAAATGGACTTGAGAATGGCTGACGGCGTTTTCACATCAAACACTCATCTGCCCCACTTCGGACCGGTTTTGGAGTATATTCCAAAAGATGAAGAGAATTTTCATGTCACCTTTGTCATTATGATTATTCAACTTTTTATCCTTCTTGTTGTCGTCAATATCACTCGAAATATTGTTAACGAAAAAGCGACTTTTCGGGTGAGTCAAGTTGGCGGCAAAAACTACAGTACTTAGTTGACATTTTTGCCTGAAATTTCTGAAAAATTTTGGGCCAAAAACTACAGTACCCTGCGTTTTGGGGCCAATTTGGGTTACTGTAGTTGGCAGTTTTCCTGTCAAAATGCTCAAAATTCCACTGTTTCAAAAGTTTTGAGGTCAAAAACTACAGTACCCCTGACTTGTAGGACTTTTTTGGGTTACTGTAGTTGGCAATTTTCTGAACAAAAAATGCCAAATTCAACTCTTTTCGGAATTTGGGCCAAGAACTACAGTACCCTGCGTTTTGGGGCCAATTTGGGTTACTGTAGTTGACACTTTTCCGTCTGAAATTTCTCAAAATTTCACCTCTACAAAATTTTGGGACCAAAAACTACAGTACCCTGCTTTTTGAGGCCAATTCGGGTTACTGTAGTTGACACTTTTCGGGCTCAAAATGCTCCAAATTTCATTGTTTTATAAAATTTTGGGACCAAAAACTACAGTACCCTGCTTTTTGAGGCCAATTCGGGTTACTGTAGTTGACACTTTTCGGGCTCAAAATGCTCCAAATTTTCTGGCGAAAAAAACTGGACCCATCATTTTTTTTTCAGCAATATCTTGTGTCAATGGGTCTCTCGATTCGAATCTACTATTTGGCTCATTTCCTGTTCAACTACGTCAAATGTGTGATCATTTTCACACCCGGTTTGATATGCTTCGCCTTGGCGCAAAGGGTGAGTGCTACCGTATCAAAAATTTGAGGTCAAAAACTACAGTACTCTGAATTTTGGCGCCAATTCGGGTTACTGTAGTGGTCAAAATGTTCAAAATTTCTTTTACTCAAAATTTTGGGACCAAAAACTACAGTAGTCTCAGATTTTGGGGCTACTCTGAGTTACTGTAGTTGACAATTTTTGGCGTCAAATAGTCGGAATTTCAAAATTCGAAAAATTGAGGGAATAAAAACTACAGTAGTCCCAATTTTGGGACCAATTTGGGTTAATGTAGTTGAAACGTTTTGCACAAAAAACGTCCCCATTTTTTTGCAGTCCATCATGGCCGGTCTCTATCTCTGCGTCTCCGTCTATCTCTATCTAATTCCAACAGTCACCTTCTCATTCATGATTGCCTCGTGGTTCAAATCGCCGAAAAGTGCCGTGCTGACGTGTCTCGTCGTCTGGCTCACTCTCAACTTTGCGCCTCTCTTCACAGTCACCGACTATCTGATGAGTTATGCGATCGTTTTGCCGACTTGTCTCATCTTCACCTACAACTTTTTCTATGTTGGACTGACGGTCAGCACGATGGCACTGTCTCGTGAGTTTTTGGCAAAAACAAAATTATGAATTTTGAAAAATGTTTTAGAGATAATTTGAAACAGTAAATTTTTGAAAATTTTGAAATGACACACAAAAACATCAAACTGAAAATCTGATTGTGAAAAAGTTTTAGAGATAATTTGAAACAGTAATTTTTTACAAAATTAAAAAAAAATTTGAGCGCAATTTTTTTGGAAATTGTTCCAAAAACTTTGCAAAATGATCCAAAATGCCACTGAAAAAACTCTTTCGAGAAAATTTTTCAAAAAACTTTGAAATAGTACTTTTTTGAAAATTTTGAATCGCCCACCAAACCATCAAACTGGAAATTCTGATTGTGAAACTTTTAGAAATGATTTCAAACAGTATTTTTTTCAATTTTTACAAAATTTTGAACTTTTTTGGAATACTTCTTTATGGACTAAACTTTATTATTAAGAACAATGATATACTGAAAGATCTATTTTTGAAAAATGTTTTGAGAACAATTTGAAACAGTAATTTTTTACAAAATTTTTTTAAAAATTTGGGTGCAAGTTTTTTTTCGGAAATTTTTCCAAAAACTTCGCAAAATGATCAAAAATGCCATTGAAAAAATTATTTCGAGAAAATTTTCCAAAAAAACTATGAAACAGTAATTTTTTCTCAATTTTTTGAAACAAAATTATTTTTCAATTTCTAGCTGAAAATCTAAATTTTTCCAAAAAATTTTTCCTTTTTTTTCCAGGTCAATTTTCAATTTTTGCCATTTCCGACCGCCTCCTTCCGCTCATCGTCCTCTGGCTCATGCTCATTGTCAACGCGGTCATCATGTTCGCCATCGCAGTTTTGTGCGACGAGTTGACGCCGCTCTTCTCAATTGGCGCCTTGTTTCGGCGACGACGCGGCAGCGGCGGCGGCGGCGACGCGACAAAGTCGCGCGACTCCACGTCGGCATCGCAATCGGTGAGCAGCGAATCGACGGCGGCGACACCACAGACTGGAACTCCGCAAACGGGTACTCCGGATGTTAGTGGGTTCAGAAATGGTTTTTTGGTTTTTGAGAATTTTTGAAATTGCGCCGAATTTGGTCAGAAAAAATGGCCGAAAAAAATTTTCGGATTTTCTTTGTCCAATTTTCAAAAAAGTCATTTTTTTCTGTATTTTTTTCCTGAAACTTTGGTTTTTTTATTTTTGAAAATTATGAAAAATATTTTTAAAAATTTCGAACTTTTCCAATTGGAAATTTTGGCATTTTTTCGATAATTTTGGAGATTATTTCTGACAATTTTGAACTTTTCCGATTTGAAATTTGGAATTTTCTCGAAATTTTTCTGAAATTTTTTAAAAAGCGCCCATGTGGCTAGAATAAGTGACCGAAAAAATATTTTTAAAAATTTTGAAACTGTAAATTTTTCCAATTTTTGTAAATTTTAGAAAATTGAAATAAAAATTTCTTGAAAAATCAGCCGGTTCATTTACTCAAAAATTTTCGGTTTGAAAATTTTTGGCCCGAAAAAAATTTTTTTTTTCAAGTTGAAAAAAAAAATCGCAAAAAAAACATTTTCCAGAAACAATTTCATTTTTTTTGAAAATTTTTTTTTCAAATTTTCAAAAAAACCGCCAGTAAAATCTTCTTTTTTTTCTCAAAAAAAATTTCAAAATTTTTGTTTCCAGAAACGTTCGCCAGCCGGCGACGACCCAGTCGCGACACTTGGCGACGCGTTTCAAGACGACGCGCATCGCAAAACACTCGACGCCGACATTGACATTCGCCAGTGCGTCAAAACGTATGCGACCGGCGAAACTGCGGTCAACGGGCTGACGATGCGCGCGATTCGCGGACAAGTCTCTGTTTTGTTGGGACACAATGGATGTGGAAAAAGTTCGACGTTTGCAATGATTGCCGGCATGAGTCGACCCACTGAAGGTTGGGTTTAAAAAAATTTTCATTTTTCAAAATTAATTTTTGAAACAGTAAAAATTTGAAAAATCAATGTTTTAAAATTTTTGAGTTTTTTCCTAAAATCTTGCAAAAAACAATTTAAAAACTGAGAATTTAGATGAAAGTGAGTTTCATAACAAATTTTCAACAAAAAATATTTGAAATCATTTGGAAAATTTCAAAAATAATGTTTCATTTTCCAGTTTTTTGTTTGATGATAATTTGCGAAAAATTACTGTTTCAAAATTTTGTGAAAAACTTGTGAGCTTTTGGAAAATCCATTGAAAATTTTAGAAACGTTAAAGTAAATTAATCAAAATAAATTTTTTAGAACAGTATGAACAAAAATGTTGAAAATTGAAATTTTTGGAAAAATTAGAAAAAAAATAATTTTTTTCAAATTTTGAAATTTTCAAAAAATCTCAATTTTCAAGTTCGATTCAAATCCGAGGGTTCAAAACAAAATCTAATAACACACGAAAACTAAATTATTTAAAATTTGGGGTTTTTGGAAAATATGCAAAATTCAAATTTAATTGGAGAAATTGGGAAAAAGATTCAATTTTTTCCAAAAACAATTTTTTTTTCAAATTTTGAAATTTGTTTCTGGAAAAATGACAATTTTTGGAGAATTGAAAAAAAACTTTCTCAAAAATCACTGTTTCAACTTTTTCAAAAAACATTTTTTGGCATTTTTCAAATTTTGAAATTTTTGAAAAAAATTAAAGTTAAGTTCACACGTTCGAAAAAAAAATTATGAACAAAAAATTTTAGAACAATTAGTATAAACTGAAAATGTTGAAATTGAAAATTTTGGAAAAGTTAGAAAATTTTTTTTTTCAAGTTTTCAAATTTTCAAAAATTTCCTGTTTCAAGTTCAATTCAAATTCGAAGGTTCAAAACAAAAGTTAATAATACGATAAATTTAAATTATTTAAAAATTGAGATTTTTGGAAAATTTGCAAAGTTCAAATTTCAAGATTTCAAGGGAAAAAGTTTCAATTTTTCAAAAAACATTTTTCGGCATTTTTACAAATTTCGAAATTTTGAAAAAAAAAGAGTCATTCAAGTTCAAACACTGAAAACAAAATAATATTAAACAGGAAATGATTTTTCAAAAAATTATTTTAAAAAAATTGGGTTCTTCGAAAATTTGCAAAATTTAATTGAAAAAATTGGGAAAAAATTTCAATTTTTTCCAAAAACAGGTTTTTTTTCAAATTTTTCAAATTTTTAAAAATCAAAAAAATTTTGAAAATTGGAAAAAAATATTCTCAAAAATCACCGTTTCAACTTTTTCGAAAAACATTTTTTAGCATCTTTTCACATTTAGAAATTTTGGAATAAAATGAGTCAGTTTTTGAAAGTTTGAAATTTTCAAAAAATCCCTGTTTCTCAGGTTCAAATCAAGTTCAAACACTCAAAAAAAAAATGATAAACGTAATATTTCGTGTTTAATATTGTAAAAAAAATTATTGTAAAAAAATGGGGTTTTTTGAAAATTCGAAAAGTTGAAATTTTCTTGGAAAATTTTGAAAAAAAATATTATTCTTAAAAATTACTGTTTCAATTTTTTTCAAAGTTTCAAAATTCAAAAAATTCCTGTTTCACGTTCATATCAAGTTCAAAAATTTCAAACAAAAAAATAATACCAACAAGAATTAAGAGCTTCAAAAAAGTTCCAATTTTCAAAAAAAAAAATTCCCCGTTTCAGGTACAATCCAAGTTGCCGGCTATGACGTGGTTTCCGAACGTTCGCAGGCTCGTCAAAAAATCGGCCTATGCCCCCAATACAACCCACTGATCAACAAGCTCACCGTTTTGGAGCATTTGCGAATTGTGCACACGTTGAAACAGTCTGAATCGCCGTTTGACGAGGAGGTTGAAAAACTTTTGACGTCAATCAATTTGACCGAAAAACGCAACACATTGGCCAAAAATTTGTCGGGCGGTCAAAAACGAAAATTGTGCATGCTCATGGCGCTGATTGGCGAAAGTTGTGTAGTTCTTTTGGACGAGCCGACGGCCGGCATGGATGCCGGCTCACGACAAGACGTTCAAACGATGCTCCGCGCAACGAAAAATGAGCGCAGCGTACTGTTGACAACGCACAATATGGACGAGGCGGACAAGTTGGCCGATTGGGTGTACGTCATGTCGGAGGGCAGGATCGAAGCATCGGGAACGACGCAATATCTGAAGACACGTTTTGGCGGCGGCTCGCTGGTTACGGTAGTTGTTGCGGGTGATCCGAAAAAGGAGACGATCACGTTGGAAGAAGTTTGTCGAAAATTTGTGCCCGATGTTGTTGTGGTTAGTTTTTATTCGCACTGACCCGAAAATCACAAGGTTTTTGAAACAGTAAAAATTTTGACCCCATTTTTTTTTATTTTTGAAAAAGGATTTTTTTCTGGCAAAAATTACTGTTTCAAAATTTTGTGAAAACTCTTGTGAGCTTTGAAAATTCAAATTTATTTTTGTAAAACTTCAGTTTGAAACAGTCATGTTTTCTTAAATTTTTTTTGAAAACCAATTTTTTAAAAGTAGTTTTGGATTTAAAAAATTTTGATTTTTGATTGCAAAAATTACTGTTTCAAAATTTTGTTTAAACTTTTGTGAGATTTGGGAAATCAATTGGAATCTATTTTTTCAACCCAGCTATTTTCAAAAAAAAAACCGTTGTCGAGAAGTTCAAAATTAGGAAAAATATTTTCTCAATTTTTTTTTAATTTGGAATTTTTTGCAAAATTTCAAAAAAAAATTTTTTCCTTGGAAAAATTACTGTTTCAAAATTTTGTGAAAACACTTGTGAGATTTGAAAATGTTTTTTTATTTTTTCAATATTTTTTTGAAAAATCAATTTTTTTTTTTTGAAAAAATAGTTTTTTCACTCCAATTTGAAACAGTACTATTTTCAGAAAAAAAATATTTTTCAAGAAATTAAAAACAATGTTTTTTTGAAAAAAAAATTTTAAATTTTCAAAAATTTACTGTTTCACAAGATTTTATAACCTTTTTTTTAATATTTAGAATTCCATTACTAATAAAAATTTTTAAAAAAAAATTTCGCTCATTCAAATAGCGTAAGCACAAATTTTTCAGAAAGTTGAGAAATAGACCTGAATCTATGAAACCTTTTTTTTTCAAACACAGAAAATCTCTTGCTAAATCGTGTAAGAATAAAAAATTGATGTTTGACTTTATTTTGAAACAGTAAGTTTTTCAAAAAAAAAATGAAAATGAAATTCAGAAAATTTACTGTTTCAGAGTATTTTCTTCTATCTTACAAATGTTTGAAAGCCAATACTCTATTTCTGAAAAAAAACTACAGTAATCCAAAAAAAATCTTGAAAAAAGTTCAAATAGTTAGAGAGAGAGAGAGAGAGACGCAGAAATTATGAAAAAACAATACAATATACAAATGAACGCCATTTATTGTTAGACAGCGTGCCAGGTGTGCGAAAAGGGGCGGGACTTGTTGTCTCTCTATTGTCTCTCTATTGCAAGAATGTTTTATGCAATATTTTTCTTCTCCTTTTTTTCCATTCTCTTGTCTGCGATCTCTCTTTTGCGCGTACTCTCTAATATTCTCTGTGTCTTTTCTCGAAAAAAAACTTTCTCAAAAATTTCCTGTTTCACAATATTTTCTAATACATATGGTGCGAGATTTTTGAGCTCAATTCTAGGTTTGATACTTGAACGAAATAGACACTTATTTTCTTGAGAAAACTTAGAAATTTTCGATTTTTCAGAAAGAAACCCGAGGGCAAATGATTGAACTAACTGTCCCAGCCGACAAACCACCTCTCATCGAAATGTTGAAGTGTCTAGAAGCGATTTCGGAGAAAAATTACAACGATCCAACAGTTGCCAGTCTGCCGAATATCGATATGGTCAAACAGATGACAATCTCGTCAATCGGAGTGTCGTTGAACTCGTTGGAACAGGTATGTTGAGAGGAAGGGGGGACTTTGGTGTCAATATCAAACAAAAAATTGTCACGTATTTTTTGTGGCTAGGTCTTACTCGGTACCCTTCAATTTTAGTCCAGAGTACCAGACTTCCATCTCAATGGTTTTCACTACATTCTCCCAAGATTCACAAACTTCCAATTTCGCAGGTTTTTGGTATAGCGCTTTCAGAGTTACAGACTTCCATTTTCGATGGTTTTCACTACACTAGTTTTTGACGTTGCATCAGCTCTCTAGATTCTCAAACTTCCAGTTTGGATGGTTTTCACTACACTAGCCTTAAGCCATCCAACGCTTCTAAAGAGTCCCAGACTTCCATTCTCAAAAGTTTTCACTACACTAGTTCCAAGCCTTCAATGCTTCTACAGAGTCCCAGACTTCTACTCTCAAAGGTTTTCACTACACAAGCTGTGAACGCACCAAAACGCTTCCAGAGCTTAAGACTTCCGATTTCAAAAGTTTTCACTACACTAGTTCCAAGTCTTCAACGCTTCTACAGAGTCCCAGACTTCTACTCTCAAAGGTTTTCACTACACAAGTTATAGACCACTTAGGCAGACTTCCAGTTTTGATGATTTTCGCCACTTTTGTTCTTTGAAGTTAATGAGATCTCTAAGTTCTCAGACTTCCCCTACCGATGGTTTCACTACACTAGTCCCTGTTTTTCGAGTGTCTCAGACTTCCACTATCGATGGTTTCCACTACACTAGCTCTTAGCCCCCCAACGCTTCTCCAGAGTCCTAGACTTCCACTCTCAAAGGTTTTCACTACAGGTCTTCATCAGCATCATTGAACAATGCGAAAAAGAGGCGAAGAAAAATCAAACCATCGAGCAAAAATCATCAAATCTCAAACAACTCATCGCCAAGAAGAACGACACTCCGGCCAACGGCTTCGTCAGCCAATTCATCGGCCTGTCGCTGAAACGTCTCATCTATCTTCGTCGCAACTGGCTGTCGCAACTCCTCCATGTCGCGATTCCATTCGCCCTTCTCATCATGCTACTCGCGACAACGCCGTCGTCGTCGTCGTCGTCGCGCGGCGCCTCGGTGACACACGTTGATTTCGATCTCGTTCCAGTCGACACAAACATCATCATTCAATCGGACGCGGCGTCGTTCGCAAAGTTCGCCGCAGTGTTCGCGTCGTCGCAGCATGCGGTTGTGCGACGCGTGTCGCCGGATCGCGAAATCGCCGACATTCTCAACACTGAACAGTTCATTCGATCGATCGCGATAATTGTTGTCGTCGAGAATGATGTGGTGACGCGAATTTTGATGAGTCGCTCGATGCGCTTCGTCGCGACACTTGCGCTCTATACGAAATTGCAATTGATGCTTGTCGGACAATCGCAAGCGCCACCGATAACCGCCTACGAATATCGATGGTTGTTGTGGTCGTCGGACAACAAAACAGTAACCATGATTTTTTTCTCGTTCAAAGTTTTGTTCGTCTACACCCTCCTCGTCACCTATGCTATTTCGACGTGCTCTAATTTGCATGCCGAAGAGCGCGTCTCGAAATTCAAACATCAACAATTTTTGACGCAAATGTCGCCGCTCGCCTATTGGTCGGCCATGTTGTTCTGGGAATTTGTGATTTTTTCGATTTCAATTTTTGGATTTTCTATCACTATGTGGGGATTTGGTATGCTGAGATTTATGACCGCGATGACGTGAGTTTTTTGTTGGGGGGGTACTGTAGTTTTGCTCAAAAAATTTTGGACTGGAATATTTCGGCGTTATGGGACTGTAGGAAGTGCTGTACATTTTTTTCTGGTTTTTTTTTTTGACAAAAAATTAACAATTCCCTAACTATATATATAGAGAGAGAGAGAGAGAGAGAGAGAGACGCAGAAAATTAATGAAATAAACAAATGAACGCCATTTATTGTTAGACTGCGTGCCAGGTGTGCGAAAAAGAGGCGTGGCTTGTGAGGGGCGGGGCTTGTTGTCTCTCTATCGTCTCTCTATTGCAACAAGACATTGTATTATGCAGTATCTCTCTTTTTCTATTTTCTCCATTTTTTTCTCTGCCCTCTCTCTTTCGAGCGTACTTTTTATTATTCTCTGTTTCTTTTTTCTCCATTTTTTTCTCTGCCCTCTCTCCTTCGCGAGTACTCTCTAATGTTCTCTGTTTCTTGTTGTCTCTCTGTTGCAAGAATGTTTCTTTTTTTCGCATTTTCTTCTCTGTACTCTCTCTTTTGAGCATACTCTTTAGTATTCTCTGTTTCTTTTTTCCCTCTTCCTTCCAGGAAAACTTTTTTTCATTTTTTCAATTTGAAAATTTTTACTGTTTCAAAAAAATCATAAAATTCTCGTTTTTCGATAGCTTCGTTCCGAATGCAACAGATTTTGTTTTAATTCAAGTAGATTTTGAAACAGTAAATTTTTGAGAAAAAAAAAATTATTCGAAACTATTTGCATTGTTTTCAGCACAAAATTTTGATTTAGAAACATTTTGGTGAAAAATTTTAAAAAATCAAAAAATTCTGGCCCGAAAATTCTGGTCATGACTTACTTCAGAAAAACTACAGTAACCCGAAGAAAACTCTCGAAAAAAGTTCAGATGAACGCCATTTATTGTTAGACAGCGTGCCAGGTGTGCGAAAAAGGGGCGGGGCTTGTTGTCTCTCTATCGTCTCTCTATTGCAACAAGGCATTGTATTATGCAATTTCTTTTTTTCTTTTTTTCGTTTCTCTTCTCTGCGCTCTCTCTTTTGAGCATACTATCTAATGGTCTCTGTTTTTTTTCCCTTTTCATTTTATTCTCTGCGCTCTCTTCTTTGAACATACTCTTCCATATTCTGTGTCGTTTTTCTCTTCATTTTTTTCTCTGTTCTCTCTCTTTCGTGCGTACTCTTTAATATTCTCTGTGTCTTTTTCCCCTAAAACGTATTTTTTTGCAGAATTTTTGGCATAAGTTGCATGGCATGGATCGCCACCGCGCCCCTCATCGTCATCATCTCGTTTGGCATCGATTCGCCCACCAAAATCACCCTTCTCGTCCTCATCATCTGCTTCATTGTGCCGCTCATCAAACAAGTTGTCGATTTGATTCTGAGCGTGCTCAACGTTCCATTGATTCACTTTACCCGCTGGATATTCCCATTTCAACCCTATTTTACACTGGTCATGATGGCGTTTTTGGACGGACAACCCGAAGGACTTGAGAAACAAGTGCTGATGATTTTGATGCACAAAGCGTTGTTTTTTCAAGAGCCGGTTGTTGGGAGAGTTGGTGAGTTTTTTTGTTTTGAAAAATTAATCAAAATTTTTTCAAAAAGTTAGGTTTTTTCAAAATTTTAGGCTCTTTTTTGAGAGAAAAATTGAAATTTTTTTTTTCGAAAAATTACTGTTTCAAAAAATTGTCATAAAGGGTTGAACAATCCAACTTTGGTCCGTTTCGCATGTAAAACGAAAATTACTTTTTCAAGAATTTTTGGGATCATGTTTGTTGAGACAAAATTTTGAGACTAAAAATATTTTTTTGTTTTTGAAAATTTTACCGTTTCAAAAAATATCATGAAGTGTTGCGAAATTTAGATTTAGTCTATCTCTGTGAAACTTTCAAAAGAAATTTCAGAAAGTTTGTTTCTCAAAATTTTGGGCTCTTTTTTGAGAAAAAAATTTGAAAACTTTACTGTTTCAAAAAATGTCATAGAGGATAGGGAACTTAGGGAACTTAGCCCAAGCTTCAAGTTCACAAATTTTTCAAAAATTTTTTCAGAAAGTTAGTTTTTTCAAAATTTTAGGCTCTTTTTTTGAGAGAAAAATTGAAAAATTTTTTTTTGAAAAATTTACTGTTTCAAAAAAATTTCATAAATGGTTGCAAAATTTGACTTTTGTTCGTTCTGCATATGAAACGCTAAAAACTTTTCCAACAAATTTCGAGCTTCGAGAATTTTTCTAAATTTCAAAAAAAAATTCCCATTTCAGTCTTCTGGGTTTCAAATATCTTATTTTTTTCGAAAAATTACTGTTTCAAAAATATGTCATAAAAATTCAGAAGTTAAAAATTATCACTTGGAGTCGACTCGTTTGGGAAATTTCAATTTTTCAGCATTCGACATGATAATGCTGGGCGTCTCTGCAATGTTCTACTTTTTCATCCTATTTCTGATTGCAAATCGTGGATTGGCAAAAATGCTCAACAAACTGGTTCATTCGAAACACGAGGCGACACCGAAAATTGAACTGGTAAGAATATTTTCTCATTTTTTTTTGACCCAAAAATATTTCAAGACCAAAATTTTGCGCTCAAAACGTTGAAAATAGTTTCGAATCATGATTCTGATAATTTTCAGCACAAAATTTTGACCTAGAAAATTAATTTCAGCAAAAAGTGAAATTTGGCCCGAATTTTTTCGGTCCAGAATTTTTTCCCCGAAAAGTTTCTGGACTCAAAACTTTTTCACTTTTTTCAACAAATTTTTTTCGACACCAAAATTTTGCGCTGAAAACGTTGAAAATGATTTCAAATCATGATTTTTATAATTTTCAGCACAAAATATTCTGACCTGAAAAGTTCGCCTCAGAAAAAAGTGAAACTTGGCCCGAAATTTTCGGGTCCAGAATTTTTTCCCTCAAAAAGTTTCTTTACCAAAATTTCGCGCTGAAAACAATGAAAATGTCCAATTTTTTGCAGAACATGGAACCATGCCTCGAAGTGGATGCCGGAAAACGAGCAATCCTCTCCGGCCAGCTGACCCCCTCAAACACTACAGTACTCATTGAAAATCTCGTCAAACGATACGGTGATTATCAGGCGGTGAACGGCGTTTTTTTGGCCGTCAAAAATGGCGAATGTTTCGGTCTGTTGGGTGTCAGTGGAGCCGGCAAGTCGACGATGATTGAGATTTTGACGTGTAAACAGTTTGCGTGTTCGGGACGTGCAACAATTTCGGGACGTCAAGTTGATGGCTCGGTGGTGAGTTTTTCTAGATTTTCTTTAAAATTTGTCTTTTTGACAAAATCACAAAATTGTGTATCTAGGGTGTGATCACTAGACAATACTGTGCGTCTAGGGTATGAACCCTTGACAACTTTGTGTGTCTAGGGTGAGACCACTAGACAACATCTAACATTGTGTGTAGCTATTGATTATTAGGCAAAAGTGTGAGATACATTTTTTTTCTCAAAAAAAATGCTATTTCCAGATATTCTCAATTTTTTTTACAACTCATTAATTGTGGGTCTAACGGAAGCCTTTGAAAATCGAGAATTTTATCATTTTTTTGAAACAGTAAAAATTTTCAAATTTTCGGATTGAAATTTTTTTTCCTAAGACAGAATTTTGTGCTGAAAATCATGGAACTCACGATTTTTTACTATTTTGATGTTTTTCAACACGAAATTCTGGTCTAGAAAAATTTGTTTTCATGTGAAAATTTTTATAATCAGAATTTTCGGGCCGAAATTTTCAAAAATAATATTCGTAGGCATTTTTTCTGAATTCTCAAGCCAAATTAATTTTTAAAATCATGATAACAATTTTGATCATCATAAATTTTTCTTCTACACATTGTGATGGGCCTAGCTTCGAATATGAACAGTCTAAAATTTTATGCTTTTTTTGAAACAGTGAAAAATTTTCAAAATTTCTAATTGAAAAAAAAATTTCCTAGGTCAGAATTTTGTGCTGAAAATCATAGCATACACGATTTTGGACCACCAGAAATAAAATTTGATTTTTTCGCTCAAAAAATTTCAAGAAAATTTTCTCAAAAACCGACATTTTTTTGAAATTCTGGTTTTGTCAAAAATTAAAAAAGTTGACATTTGACAAAAAGTTTTGAACCAATTTTTTCAGCATAAAATTCTGGTCTAGAAAACTTTTCCATGTGAAAAATGTCGAAATCAATATTTTTGAACCAAATATTTTTATGATCTCCGCAACTTTTATCACCATGATCTCAACACTCTAAAATTTTATTATTTTTTTGAAACAGGGATTGTTTTCAAATTTTCGCACAAAAAATTGTAATTTTTTTGGATTTTTCCCGTGAAAATCCACACTACCGTATTGTTTTAAGCTCAAAAGAAGATGAAAAAAATTTTTCAAGTTTTTTTCACTACAAAATTGCTCGAAAAAAGTCAAAATAAGTCAAAAATTTTATGATTTTTCGAAACAGCAAAAATTCTCAAATTTTTTATGATACTTTTGTCAAAAACCAAGTTTCATTTTTAGGCTCAAAAAATAAAAAAAAATAATTTCAAAAGTTTACTGTTTCAAAACTTGTACATATTTATGTTAAATCAACAGCTTTGTTCCGCCGACAATTCAAATTTTCTAACAAAACTGTTGTTTTTTTTTTCCAGAAACTCGGCTATTGTCCACAATTCGACGCAGTGCTCTCCGATTTCACAGGTCGCGACATTCTCACAATCATGGCACACCTTCAAAATTATTGCGACGTTACGGAGCTCGTCGATCTGCTCATCGAATGCGTCGGGATGCGCGGCAACGCCGACAAACGCCTCAAATATTGTAGCGGCGGACAACGTCGCAAAATCTCGATGGCGATGGCGATCATTTCGCGAAAAAAGATGCGCGGCGGCGAGATGATCATTTTGGACGAGCCGACGGCTGGCGTCGATCCGAAAGCGCGACGCGATTTGTGGGATATTATTGTCGGATGTCGAGCGATGGGAGAGGTGCGTTCAGATTATTTGCATCGTTTTCATCGCAAAATTTTGGTCTACAAAGTTCAGAATTTCAAAAAAAAAAAAAAATTTCGGGCCGAAAATTGTCGCTCGGAAATTTTCTGACATTTTTTCTCCTACAAAAAAATCCCAGACCAGTCCAGAATTTTGCGCTGAAAACGATGAAAATATTTTCGAATCATGAATTGTATGATTTTCATCGCAAAATTTTGGTCTAGAAGTTTTTTTTACACATTTTAATGGGACTAGCTTCGAACCTGAACACTCTAAAATTTTATGATTTTTTTGAAACAGTAAATTTTTTTTAGAATTTCAGAAAAAAAATTTTGGCCCTGAAATTTTCTGGCTATTTTTTTCGAAATTTCTAGACCAGAAAAATTTTTCTGACCTAGAAAGTTCAGAATTTCAGTTTTAACAAATTTTTTTGAAATTCGGACCGAAAAGTTGTGGCTCGGAAATATTCTAACAATTTCTTCTTCAAAAAATTTTCTAGACCAAATGCACTGAAAATAATAAAAAAAAGATCTCAAATCATGATATATGCGTTTGGCCTAGCTTCGAATCTGAACACTCTAAAATTTTATGATTTTTTTTGAAACAGTAAAATTTTTTTAGAAGTTCAGAAAAAAATTTCGCTCGAAAATTTTGATCCGGAAATTTTCTACCATTTTTCCTCGAACATAATCTCTATAATTTTCAGTACGAAATTTGTGAATAAAAAACCATTTGTTTCAGTTGTTTTTGTGTCAAAAAATCATAAAATCACTGAAAAACAGTTTTTTGTAAAATTTCCTGTTTCAAAACAATGATAAAATTGTTGTGTTCCTTCTAGAACAGTGTAAAGTATGAACCTGAAGCTTCAAAAATGGTTTGAAATCTTAACTTCCATGGTTTTCAGCACTAAATTCTGATCTGGAAGAACTTTTTGGTTTTGACTTGATTTCAAAAAAAAATGGCGTTCATTTTCAGCCAAAAATTTGGGAAACTATTCTGAATTTCAAACAAAATTTTTTTTCAGCTGAAAAAAATTCCTGTTTCAAAAAAATCATTAAAGTATTGATTTCTTTTCTCTCTCAATGATCATGTGAAAGTTCCAGACTCAAATTTTGTGCTGAAAATGAAAAAAAATTGATTTGAAATCTTGATTTACATGATTTTCAGCACAAAATTCTGATTCAAAAATCATTCAAAAAATTTTTTTGAGAATTTTTTTTTGTTTTTTATTCTCTCTCTCGGTTGACGAACTTTTTTTGATTTCTATCATTTTCATTCTGACCTAAAAAAACTTAGTTTTTTGCAAAACCTCAAATAAAAAAAGAAAATAGTTTTTTTTTGTTTGAAAAAATTTACTGTTTCAAAAAAAAATATGAATGTTTTGATTTATTCTTTTTCTCAATCACGTGAATGCAAAATTTTGATTTTAATTATTTTCAGCACAGAATTCTCATCTAGATATCTTTGAGTTTTTTCCAAAACTTGAAAAAATTTTTTGAAAAATTTCCTGTTTCAAAAAAATCATAAACATTCTGATTTGTTCTTTCTCTCAATAAAAGGAATTTACAAAAGGAATTTACTTTCCAAAATAGAAAAAAATTTCCCGTTTCAAATTTTTTCCATTTTTTTTCAGGTTGGCATAATGTTGACATCACACTCGATGGAAGAATGCGAAGCCCTATGCACCCGAATCGGAATTCTTCGAAAAGGTGAAATGATTGCACTGGGAACACATCAAGATCTCAAATCAAAATACGGAAATACCTTCACACTCAACATTCATCTACCCGACGAGTCGTCGGAAAAACGAGAGCTCGTTCAAAAAACGATCAAAACACATTTTGGCGCCAAAATCAGTGTGGTCAGCGACGACAAGAGCTCGCCGAACATGATCTGGGAACTTCGACGTGAACCCGGCGAAAAGTGGAGCGAAAAAATGGAAGAGTGTCGAAAAATTGCCGATGAACTCAAAATTCGTGACTATTTCTTGGTGCAGAGCTCGTTGGAGGATGTTTTTATGAAGATGAACTCGGTGAATATTGAGAAGAAGATTGAATGAATGAGGCAAGCCAGTTTTTTTTTGTTGAAAATGAATGTTTTGAGGGGGTTCAGCGCCAAAATTTGACCCGGGAAGGTTTTTTTTGGGAAAAAGGGCGCCTGAAAACTATTGACCCGAAAATTTCTGACATTTTTTCGCGCTCAAAAAGTTTCTAGACTAAAATTTTTCGCTGAAAACGATGAAATTCATAAAATTCTATGATTTCCATAAAATTCTATGATTTCCAGAAAAAAAAATGAAATTTGGCCCGAAAATTTTGGGCTTGATATTTCTGATATTTTTTGACCAAAAAGATTTCAGACCAAACTTTCTAGTTAAAAACGATAAAAATGGTCTGAAATCGTGATTTTCACGATTTTCAGCACAAATTTATGGCCTTGAAAGTTTTTTCTCAAAAAAAAAAACAAAAAAATAGTTTATTTCTCAAAAAATTACTGTTTCAAACAAGTATGAACAACTTGATTATTTTCGACGTTAAATTCCACATTGACTTCTTGACTGGGTGTGATTTGAAAACTCAAAATCATTTTTTCATCCGACATTATCAATGGGAACAGCTCGCCAGACCTAGAGAAAAAGCTATTTTTGACATACACTTGAAAAGAAAATTCCACGCGTAAAAATGTAGCGGTGTGGTTCATCAGGTTACGCGTTTGTGTATAGAGTGGGAGGTCGAGGGTTCGATTCCTCACCCTGTCATTTTTTTTTTAATTTTTTTCTGAAATTCATTAGAAATGTTTACGAACCAAAAAAAATGTATTGAAAATCGGAAAAATGCGTAGTAACTTACATGATAACTTGAAACGTATCCTCAAAAACATGTCGAATTCTCTGCTTGATCCGCTCTGAATCAATAGGTTCTTCTAGTTTCAATTTCAAACTTCTTGGTGACCGATCTCCAGATTTTTTCCAATTTTCAAGGTAGTCTATCAACTCATCTTCATTGGTAATCGATAAATTGGACATTGTTGTTCAAATAGAAATGTTATCAATATTTTTGCACGCAAAAAAATATAAAAGTTTATTGACATTTTCCCAGAGAAACCCGAAAACTTTTTGGGTTAGAATTTTGTGATGAGAATTGGAGAGCCAAAGTGCAATGCAACACGAAATCTTGATGTGTGATATAGATTTTTTGAAACAGTGAATTTTTCAAAAAAAAAAATAATAATTTGGATGGTTTTTTTCATTTGGAGTTAGGAACCAGTTTCATAATTTCTAAGCCAAATTTTTTTTCGAATTAATTTTCGAACTTGAAATCTAACCTATAATGCATGATTTTTTTTCTGAAACAGTGATTTTTTCAATTTCGAAAAAAAAAATTTCAAGGAAAATAAAAAAAAAATTTAGAACCAAAGATGATTTACAATTTTAAAAACTCTGTGAACTTGAAAAAAAGAATTTTGGTCACGCCTCTTTTGGCCAACAAAAATTATTTACTGTTTCAAAAAAATTTTGAATCTGAAAATTGTTTTTGTCAAATGTTCGCTAGTTTATGTATCTTAGTGCTTCAAAAAACCAGAAAATTAGGCCACGCCCACTTTTGTGAAAATTATTAATTTTCATTGTTATGTCGTGCCAAGAATGAAGTTCAAAAAATTCGTGAATTAGGCCACGCCCCTTTTTCACCTCAAAATAAACAAGTTTTTTCAAAAATTCATCGCTAAATACCAAAAAAAAATCTGCTCTCATTCATACTTTGGTTCATAGTAGGTTGATCTCGTATCGGCTGAACAAAGTCCCCTTCCTGGTATTGGACATACACACAAACCGGTCGATTTTTCACAAACCGATTGAAACGGACACTTTGAACACTTTGGACCCTTGACATAACCGAGTCCTGCCTGATAGGTCGCTTTCTTGAAATTCCCATGACTTTTGTAATGACAGACGAGAAAGGATCGAGCAGAGCGACTCGGCGAAATGGCGCAACCGATGCGGTTGATATCGGCGCGAATGATAATCATCGCGTGATTGTTTTCGTATTCCCAAATTACTTGGCCGCTGGAATTTTTGATGAGTTTTATGATTTTCAACGCAAAATTTGAGCCTAGAAACTTTTTTTGGGGAAAAAAATGAAAAATAAAATTTTGACCCGAAACATTTTCGGTCCAAAAAAGTTTCTTGACCAGATTTTTGTGCTGAAAATCATAAAAACTAGTAAAATTCAATAATTCCATTATTTTGAGCAAAAAATTTGAGCCTACAAATTTTTTTTAGGAAAAAAAATGAAACTTAAAATTTTGGCCCGAAAAATTTCTGCCCAATTTTTTTTGTGGAAAATTGTTCTAGACCAGAATTTTGTGCTGAAAATCATGAAAATGGTGAAAAATTATCATCGTCATGATTTTCAGCGAAAAAATTGAGCCTAATTTTTTAAAGAAAAAAATTAAAAATTAAATTTTGGCCCGAAAAATTTGAGGCCTAAAATTTAGAGTCCAAGTTTTTTTGAGAAAAAACTTTCTGGGCAAGAATTTCGTACTGAAAACGACAAAAATGGTGAAAATTGAATTAATTCATGATTTTCAGCTCAAAATTTGAGCCCAGAGGCTTTTTTTGAGCAAAAATTTTCGGGCCAAAAAAATTTCTGGCCAATTTTTCCCCCAAAAACCAACCTTTCTTCTCTATGAATTCCATGAGTTTTCATTTCATAGGCCCACGAATAGACACATCTTTTGATGAATCGAATCACTTGTTTCGGTTTATAATCCGAATACATGTCACCCTCACAAATATTTTCGTACAGACCAATTTTTTCATGACGTTTCGAGTGATATTTATCGACCATTTTGTTGGCGTAGCGTTGTGCGTTTTCGGCAATTCTATCGTCCCATTCCTAGAAAAATTTGAGGTTTTTCATTATTTTATTCGTTTTTGGCGCAAAATTTTGGTCTAGCAGGTTTTTTTTGGCCCGAAAACTTTTTGGTCTGAAATTTTTTGGGAAAAAATCTTTGTGGACCCAAATTTTTTGGCGAAAAACATGAAAATAGTAATTTTCTATTAATTTTCCTATTTTGAGCACAAAATTTGATCCCAGAAACATAATTCTTGAGAAAAAAATTGGTCTGAAAATTTTTGGGCCAAAAATTTTCGGGTCAAAAATTAATTTTTTCTCAAAAATATTATCTCAAAATTTTTCAGCACAAAATTTCTCGATATTTTTTTATTCCATACTATTTTTTGCATATTGGCAGCAGGTCCTTCAAGTCCCGTTTTGGCTTCATATCGTTTGAGAGCAATCATACTTCTATACCAGTTGTGACCAATTAAGATTTGATTAATATCAGCTGGTCGAAGAGTGTAGCAAAAGGCTGAAAATCATTTCATGTGTCATCAGGGTCTAGTGGTTAAGCTCAGCGCGAGCGGCGCACACGTTGCTGGATCGAGGTTTGGTACCGGCGATTTATTTATTTATTTTTTTTTTTGTTGGAAACTTGCCTGTTGAAAAAACAATCGTAAGAATAAGCAACGATTTGATGATTGTCATTTTTGTGAAACTAAAATTTTTTGGATTTTCTTCCTAATTTTTTTGTTGGAAATGGGTCACGTTTGGAATTTTTGTCACGTTTTTGTTATTTTATCAAAATTGGCATGTATCGTTGCTTCAAAATTGTTCTCACATATATGAAAACTGTGAAACAGTAATTTTTTCAGAAAATTCCAAGAAAAATGGCCAATTTTTCATTTCAAAAAATCCGAAAATTTTTTCAATATTTTACTGTTTCAAAACAAATTTACCGTAAAACAACGAATTTTTCATTTTACAGTATATTTAAGAATAAAACTACAGTACCTATTTCAAGAGAAAACTGACCATTTTTTTTTTGGAATTTTCTGAAAAAAATTACTGTTTCAAGGGTTTCTCAATTGTGAGAACAATGTTGATGAACCGATCGACACTGCTTGAGCAAAATAAAAACGTGACCCATTTCAAACAAAAAAATTAGGAAGAAAATCCAAAAAAAAATCAGTTTCACAAAAATGACAATCCTCAAATGTTGCTTATTCTAACATTGTCTATTCAACAGGCAAGTTTTCAAAAAAAAAAAAAAAAAAACAAAAAAAGCTGCTCGCACCAAAACTCGAACCTGTATCATTTGCGCGGCGCGCGCAGCTGTTAACCACTAGGCCATTGACACGTTGAAGATCCTAAAGCTAGTTGCTTCGATGTGCGACAAGTTTTATTAATTAAACCAAGAAAAATCGAAACAAAACCACCAAAAAAGCGCTAATAAACATCGGGGAAGGCGCAAAATTATCAGGCTTGGTCCAATAAACCGAGCTCTCGTCTGGCTCACAAATACCTTCACCATCTTTCAGGCATACACACAATCCGGTCGATGGTTGACATTTGGTGCCAGGTTGACACGCCGAACACGTTGGACCCTCTAAAAATGGGCCGCCCGACCAATCAACTCCATGCACTTTGTATTGACAAATGACGTAGAGATTGCCGTTGACCGCTAGACCACAACCGACACGATTTGTTGGAGCGTTGAGCATATTATGGGCGTGGCCTGATTCGAGTGTCCATTTGAATGCACCTCTGTGGAAAATGCGGACTTTTCGAGTTGAAAAATAAGGTGAGGACAAAAATGAATATTTCCATGAGATTCAGCGCAAAATTCGATCTAGAAAATATTTCCAACCCCCAAAACTCACTCTGCGTCTCTCTCAATACCATACGTCTGAAATTCACTTTCCCACGACTTGACGGCAACCTCGCCGAGTTTCCGCAATTCGGCGTCGCTCATGCCGTCGCTCACCGAAGACGCCCACAAATTTTCCGCCACGAGACCCGATCGTTGATCATCGCTAGAGTGTTCCATACCGCGCATCGTGTCGCAGTAACGTTGCGCGTTTTCGGCAATGTGAGGGTCCCATTTCTGAATGTGTGGAGAGATAGAGAGAGAGAGAGAAAAAATGGGGGAGACCAAACTTTTTTAATATTACTGTTTCAAAAGTTGCTGAGATTCAAAAAAAAAAAATGGTTTTGTGTGAGTTTCAAAAAATGTAGTTCTATACAGTGAATTTTTGAAAAAAACTGTAACAATTTTTTTCGGAAACTTTGAACTTGTCAAAATCAGATACTTGGAGAGTCAGGAAAATTCGAAATTTGAAAAAAAAAAATAAAACTTTCCTAAAAAAATATTTTTCAAAAATTTACTGTTTCAAAAGTTATTTAAATTTTCTTTTCGCTTGTCAAAAATGTTGGGAGGTGTTTAAATAAGCGTCAATTTTTTTTGCAAACTCACAATTTCTTGAATATTCGTGGCGGGACCCTCAATTCGACCACCTTTTGCCGTATAGTTTCCTTTCGCCACACGACTTCTCAACAAATTATGAGCGGCCACAATTCTTTGAATATTTTCTGGTTCGAATTTCAGACAAGTTACTGGAAAAAATTAAAATTTTTTGGCCACAGAAATTTTGAGTTTTTTTGGCAATTTAACTTTCAATAACCAATAATTTAGATTTGACCGAAAACTCATAGAATTTTTGAAACAGGAATTTTTTGGAAATTCGATGGAGTTCAAAACTGACGAAAAATGCAGCTAGACAGTTTGTGAAAATTTTGAAACAGGAATTTTTCAAAAAAAAACTTGAATTTATTATTCGCATAATTTTCTCAATTTCAAACATTTGAAAAAAAAATCATTTTTCAAACTTTTACTGTTTCAAAATTTTTTAAAAATTGGAAGTTTTCTGAAAAATTATTGGGAACTTTAGAAGTTTATTTACCTGTAAATAGAGTTGCGATGAGAAATACCAATATTTTGAAAAACATAATTTTCAAAAAAAAATCGAAAAAAATTTCAATTTATATTGAAAATACAAAAAATGGGGTGTCACGTTAAGTTTTTCTTATTTTTCAAATAATTTTTTTTTGAAAGTTTGTCAAAACTACAGTACTACGTTAAATAGAGGTAAAAATCAACACTGTCCAATGAAATACAAATCCGTTTTCCAATTTGAAAATTGATGAAAATTGTATTTTTTCGATTCCTTGTCACCAATACCCTTTCATCATGGATGTTTCTAAAAAAAAAGGGTTTTTTGAAAATTTTTGAATAATTGTAGAAATTTCAAAACGATCAATTTTCATTTTTTAGATTTAAAAAATTGTTGAAACAGTTAATTTTTGAAAATTTAAATATTTCTAAAATCTTAAAAATTTGAAAAGTTTTCAAACTTATCAAAGAAAAAATTACGCTATTTTTCTAAATTTTCAAAATTTCTAAAAAAATTTTAAAAATATTTTTGAAATTCTAGAAAATCAAAATAGTTGAACTTTCATTTTTGAAATTTTTTGAAAAAAAAAAATAGGTTCGAACTTTGAGTAACAACGAAAAATCATTCAAATTTGAAGTTTCAAAACTTGTAAAAATTTTGAAACAGTAAATTTTTGAAAGTTTTCAAATCTTGAAATTTCTGATTTTTTGGGTTTTTAGAAACAATTTTTTCTATTTTTTCCAAAAAAATCCTGTTTCAAAATTCAAAAACTCACTCAACAACCGGATAAGTGTCTTCAAACAACGTCCTAATTTTCCCAATAATTCCATTTCCGATAAAATTCAAATTTTCAACATCTTCCACCAAATTCATAACAAAAACTTTTCCATTTTTCTCATTTTCCTCAAATTTCAAAAATTCCAAATATTTCAAAACATCCATCTCATTCATCCCATTTTGTTCAATCTCAATTTTTCCGACCTCCAAAATTTTATCGATCGATATTTTCGTATTTGTAAGACGTATCGATTCGGCGTTTTGAAGCTTCAAAAAAAAACTAGGAAAAAAATTAGCGAAAAAAAACTACCTGCTCAATTTTGACAAACTTGACCTCTAAAAAATCGCAAAATTTTGGCGCCAAAAAAATAATTTTCAAATTCTCGGCATTTTTGATGTTGAAATTGTCGAAATTCAAATTGACACCATCCAAAATTTCGAATTTTTCCAGATTTGCCAAATTTTTTTTGAGAAGAACTTCGAGGAGTTGAACAGCTATGGTTTCTGGAGTTGCATTTTCAAGGATTTGCCAATTTTTCGAATTTTCCATGTTTTTTCTGAAAAGGTAAGTTCAGGGTATTGCAAAATGTGCATTTTATGAGGGGTTGTTGGCCACGCCCACTATTTTCTCTGCGCCTCTCTCACTCATTGTCAACAGTGTTGAAGCAAAAATAAATAAATTGCTAAGTATCATAATAATTTTTTGAAACAGTAAATTTTTCAAATTTTTGGAGAAATATCTGAAATTTTCAAAACTTGTGAAATCAATTTTTTTACAAAATAATTAATTTAAAAAATTTGAATTTTCAAAATTTTTATAGAAAATTTGCGATTTTAGCTATGTCTCCAAAACAGAAAAGTGGAACAAAAACAAAATTATCTAAATTTTTTGAAACAGTAAATTTTTTCAATTTTTGAATTCCAATTTTTTTTCCAGAAAATTTGTTAAAATTTTTCTAAAATGTTATTTTCAAAATTTTTTTCGCGTTGACACTTTTTTCTCTGCGTCTCTCTCTCTCTCTCTCTCTCTCTCATCGTTGCTCAGAATCCTCTTATACATTTCAATGAACATGTTCAAAATTTCAAAATTTTGGAGAAATATCTGAAAAATTTCAAATCTTGTGAGATTCAAACTTTTTCGAAATTTTGAAAAAAATTAAACTTTTTGAAACTCTAATATTTTTCCATCTCAAAATTTTTTCAAAAACATTTTTCTTTATTTTTTAAAAGTTTTTGAAATTTTTATTCCGAATGTAAAAACCAAGCTAAAAATTTATTTTGCTTTTTTTCTCTGCGTCTCTCAACTTCTTGTTTTTTTTTTCCAATTTTTACTGTTTCAAAAAATCTTGAAATTTGGAGGTTTGACATTACTTTGATCTGAGATGATATCCACGATCATAACCCGGAGATTGTTTGCATTTATAAAATATTCAAAAAACTCACAAAAACATCTGCACCACACTAGTTCCATCACTTTGCTCAACAATTTCCAACCAAAAATCAAAATTTTCCAAATTTTTGCCAACAAAAATTTTCAAACCCGAACAAGATTTTTCCACTCTTATCGATCGATAATTTTTCGAAGATTCACAAATTTCGAAAAATGTTGAAAACGAACAAGCCGCTAATCGAAATCGATCATCAACTAGCATTTTGTCGATTATCATTTTACGTAGTTCTCTCGGAAGATCGACATAGTTCGGCGGCATTTTCATCAGTTTGATTTTCAAAAACAAAAAAAAATAGTGAAGAGAGAAAAGAGAGAGAGAGAGACGCAGAGATGAAGAGAAAAATTATGATAAGACTAGAAGAGACACAGGTAACCTTGTCAAGTTTGTCGAAAAAAATGTTGGGAGTTGCAAACATTTCCCGAGTACACTGGCATAGTAGTGTGTTGTAGGCTCCGCCCACTTTTGTGTATGCGATTTTATCGCAGAAAAGTGGGCGTGGCCAGAAAACTAAATTATCTCAGTCTGCACCTCTCTAATTGTCAATTCTTGTAGTTTTTCGTTTTTTGTAAATTTTTACTGTTTCAAAAAATCTTGAAAATCTGTTCAGTATAGTTCATTCCGCAGCAAAGGTTACAACCAAAAACTCAAAAAATCATAATTTTGGACTGAAAATTTGTTTTAAAAAATGTGTTCAAAAATATCGGTTGAAATATTCAGCAAAACACGAACTCTAGAAAAATGTGAAATTTTTTCAAATTTTTACTGTTTCAAAAAATCTTCAAAATCGGATAGGAAATTATGGTGCATTCCTTTGCACTGAAAAAAAATTTTTTGGACTGAAAATTTGTAAAAAAAAAACAAATAGCTGAAAAATATCACCTACTCCAGAAAAAAACTACAGCATAATTTGTAATTTCTCAAACTTTCAATGTTTCAAAAAGTCTTGAAAATCGGATCAGAAACTCTGGCGCATTTCGTTGCACATCTTACATGGTAAAACTCAGAAAAATCATATTCTTGACCTGAAAGTTTGGAAAGAGATAGATCTTCAAAAATCCAATCGAAATAACAGGCTGGCGTTCCAAGAAAATCGGAATTCAAATTTTATTTTGCAATTTACAAGTTTAATAAAAATTTCACATTTTTCAAAATTTTTACTGTTTCAACAATTCTTCAAATGTCGGGTCTGTAACTATGGGTATTCCGTAAAATTGATTACAACTTCAAAAACTCAAATTCGGCATAATTCTGGACTAAAAATTTGACAAAAAAAAAAAATGAAAAAGATCAGTAAAATACAAACTTCTGCAAAATTTTTAATTTTTCAAATTTTTACTGTTGCAAAAATTCTTTAAAATCGGATCAGAAATTATGTCTCACTCCAATGCACCAATAACATGCTAAAAATCAAAAAATCATAATTTTGGACTGAAAATTAGAAAAAAAAAAGATTTTCGAAAATCAATCTAAATTTAAATGAAGGGTTTACAAAAAATCCAGAATTTTCTGCAAATTTGAAGTCTACTCATGAAAATCTGAAAATTTTTTCAATTTTTCAGGTTCAAAAATGTCACACTTTTTCTCTGGCGTGCTCTCCTCTTTTTGTGTGGTATCTCTCTCTCACACACGGCCAATGTTTTTCGACACTCCGCTTTGCCTGTTGTTTAACGCGCTGCTAAACAAGTGGCAGAGCGGAGTGTCGTTGGGAGGTATTGTTAATTGGATTCCAAATTTGAAAATTTATTGAAACATTTGAAAATTGAAAAAACCAGATTTACATTAGTATTCCTAATTTCAAAAAATTACTGTTTCAAAGTTTTGTTGTAAACTTTTTTGTGCTCGTATTTCTAATACTTAGTTAAATGGTTGGACATGACTTCTCAAAAACCTCTCTAGAAAAGGGGCGTGGTCTAAATCTCATCCTCTGGCCCCGCCCACTTTGTTGTTGTCTCCCCCGCCAATTTGACAGCTTATTATGAAGCGGATCACTGTAACCGGTGTGTAATCTGTTTTGACACAACAACAACAAACAATTTTAATTTTTTTTCCACCAGTCCTCCAAAATGAAAATCAGAATTTTTATTGCGAAAAATCTGGTTTTCATTCCTTGTTTTTTTTTTTTGAGGAAAAAACACTTCACTTTTTGATGTCAAAAAGTTGAACATTTCATTTTCAGACAGTAAAATTTCCAAAAAGTTGCAATTTCTTTTAATCGAGTTTTTGGAAAAAATACTATTTTTCAAAAATTTCTGAAACAGTAAAATTTTGAATTTTTTTTTTGAATTTCACCAACCCCCAATTTCCCAAAAAACAACAAAACAGGCCTAAAATTTCCAAAATCAAAACCGGTAAAACATTTTTTTTCCTGAAAAAGTAGCTATTTTTCATAGTTTTTTGAAACAGTAAAATTTTTCAAATTTTTAACCATTTTTTGAGTTTCAACGCACGGTTTTTTTCTCACTTTACCACTTATAACTTTTACGAAACTTTTATTTTTCCCATTTTTCGGGGTCAAAAAACAAAAAAAAACTATTTCATTTTCAGACAATTTTTGAAACAGTAAAATTTCGAAAAAATTGAATTTTTTTATTTTGTTGTAGATTTCTGTCCGAGAAAAATACCTTCTTTTGTCAAAAATTTCTGAAGAAGTAAAAAATTTTCAATCTGTCAGAGCTAGTGGTTTTTCTCCTTTTCTCAAAATTTCAATATTTTTTGAAACAGTAAAAATTTTGAAAACATTTTCTTTTTTATTTAAACTTACGAGAATGCTAACAATCTAACTCTCAAGTTTTCAAAATTTCAAAACTTTTTGAAACCGTAAAAATTTTCAAAAAACTTTCTTGCCCAAACCTTCCCCCCCCCCCCCCTCCAACCTTCTCTTGGCACTGATCCAACCCCTCTGTTTTTGTCAATGTCCTTCTCTCTATGTCTGCGTCTCTTCGATCACCATACTATTTTTGCGGCGATACGGCGCGCAACAACACAATGAATGTTTAGGTGTAATCGTTACTCGAATCTCACCTTTTTCTCAACTTTTTCTCTTTTTTCACTTTTTCAACCAAAAAAAACGTTTTGAGAAAATTCTTTTTTTTCGGGTTACTGTAGTTGTAGTGTTGAGCTTGTGAAGTTTTTTTTAATTGTGAAGTTTTGGAGATTACTGTAGATTCACTCTTCTCTCTGCGTCTCTCTAGCTTAGCTAACTCTCTCAATTTCTAGAACTTTTGCTTTCTTTGCGTCTCTCTCTCTAGCTTCTCTAACTCTTTCAATTTTTAGAATGTCTGCTTTCTCTGCGTCTCTCACTCTCTCTGCGACTTCCGATGAGTCATGTCTAAAAGTCTCTCACATCTCTCGAAAATGTTTTTTTTTTCATTTTTTCTCGTTCTCAAAAAACCATTATTTTTAATGATATTGCACCACTTTCATCATCATCATTTTACAAAAATCTTTTTTTTTACAGAAAAATTTTTGAGGAAAAAATATTTTAGCTTTTCTCTGCGTCTCTTCATCTCACCTCAATTTTTCCAGATGTCTCAAATCAACCCGATCATCAACTTCGACAAGGAGGTCTTCTTCCCCGGCGAGGAAATTACTGGAAAAATCGAGCTGAAAATTTCAAAAGATCAATCGGCGCGAAAAATTGAGATCAAATTCTTGAACGAAACTGTTGTTGGATGGGGGTCAATTTTTGAAATTCACATTTTTCCCACTAGAAAAATTGTTTTGCAGAAAAGGCGGAAAACCAATCCGAACTCACAGCTCGGCCAAAGCCACCGAAACTCATCTCCAAGTTGTTCACGAAGTCTGGACAGCTGAAGACGATCAGAATATTCTGCCAGCCGGTGAATATGAGTGGAATTTTAGTTTCGAGTTGCCGAAGGATTGTCAACCAACGTTTGAGTGTGAGTGAGAAACTTTGTTTATAAATCAACTGAGGTTTATAGCGTGGAGGTTGTTTCGTTTCAGTTTTCAAAAAACTTTGAAACAGTGAAAAAAATTTTGGGAAAATTTTTTTTTGGAAATTTTTTCTGTAACTGAAATTAGGAGTGTATGAACGAATGATAACAATAAATGGGGACGAAAATGTAAATACAACTTTTTTGAAACAGTGAATATTTTCAGGAAATTTTTTTTTGGAAATTTCGAACTTTTGACCATTTTTTGAAATTTTTAGAATTTTTTTTTTAATTTTCAAATAAAAAAGTAATTTTTCAGCATTTTTTTTAAAGAAAAAATACTATGGAACTGAAATTTGACGATTTTTTTAGGTCAGTTCAAAACGTTATTATTTAGAGAGAAAAATTGTGAGAATAAAGATTTTTTGAAACAGTAAAAAATTGCAAAAATTTTTTTTTTCAAATTTCCAACCTATTTTTTTCCAGCACCTCTTGGTTACATTCGCTACCTGGTGAGCATCCACGTCGACGTGCCACACTTCGCCGATGAGTCGCGCGAGCGCGCGACAACAGTCGCCACGCGACTCAATCTCAACGACATTGCGAACATTGGCGACGGCGTCAAATTGACAGCGCAGGACGCCAAAATCGGCTGCAACATTTTTCCGTTTTTGAAAAAGGGAAGCGCCGAATTTTCGATCAACGTTCCGAAACAGGGCTACGTTGCCGGCGAGACGATTCACGTTCAAGGAATCGTCGAAAATCGCCTGAAAGCGCCGATTCGCGCGATTCGTGCCGCGTTGGTGCGCAAGACGGTGACGCGAATTGGCGCAGCTGAAAAATCGGCGGCGAAGAATTCGCAAGTTTTGGATCGTGTGCTTTTTGGAGTTGTTGAAGAGGTCGGTTTAAAAAAATTGTTTTATGAAATTATTGCCAAAAAAAAATTTCAAAACTTGTACAATTTTTGAAACAGTAAAAATTTGAAAAAAAAAAGTTATTTATTTCTTACTGTACTTGAACCTAACTTTTTTGAGAATAATTTTTCATTTCAAAAACTTGAAAGTTTGAAAAAAATATTTTCAAATTTTTCCTGTTTCAACTTAAAAATATGATTCACTCTGAAAATCCATGTATGATAAAAGTTTCGCGTAGTTGTGAGTACTGTAGTTTTGGAAAAAAAGAAGTAAAAAATTTGGTTATATTTTGGGGTACTGTATTTTTGCGATTTTCCTGAAAAATCTATTGATTTTTCGGGTTACTATATTTTCAATTTAGTCTTTTTTAAATAGTTCAGCGCCCAGTTTTTTCAAAAGATATTGAATTTTTGAAACAGTAAAAATTTTCAAAAAAAAAAAAAACAATTGCAGCTCGTCGAAATCCCCGCCGGCACCGATCGCGACTTTTCATTCGCCATCGCGATTCCTTCAGTCGCGCCAACAATTCGCAACAACTCGTTGATCAGCGTCGAGTACGCGGTACAAATCGCGGCGGTCGCCGCGTCGCGATGCGTCGGCGTCGCGTTCGGCGAGGCGCCAATTGTTATTGGCACTGTGCCAGTGGGCGGCGGAAATGCGGAAGGTGTGCGGTATGATGCGTCGGCACGCGGCGATTTGGATACGACGTGCGCTGTTGATCGTATGACACGTGGCGGAACTGCGGTTTTTGTGCCGAAATATCCGGTTTTTAAAAATTTGTAATTTTTTTGAAATTTTCTATCAACTTTTTTCCCCGATAAAAATTTTCCGACTTTATTCATTCTGCAACCCTGGCACGGTTTTCAAAAACAATTATTTCTAATTTTCAAGCCACGCCCCTTTTTCTGCAATTTTTGCGCATGTTTTTTTTTGTTGTAAAATTTCTTTGTTTCTAATTTTCTATGGTGAAAATAGGCCACGCCCATTTTTCTGCATGCCTACCACGTTTTTTTTTTCCATTTTTATTTTGAAAAATAGGTCACGCCCCTTTTTCTGCAATCTTGTCAAGTTTTTTCTTTTTTTTTCCATTTTTTTTCGAAAAATAGGTCACGCCCATTTTTCTGCAACCCTGGCGCACTTTTTTTCCCATTTTGAACCTTCTTATGTTCTAAATTTAGGCCACGCCCTCTTTTTGCAACCCTGGCACACTTGTTCTACTTCATTTTTCGACATTCTGTAGAACTTTATCGAAGAAAAAAAAATACAAAAAAAAATTGACAAGAAAACTATGCGATTAGATTTGAAAAAAAAAGAAGCCAAGAAAAGTGTTCAAAAATGTACACAAAAAATTGAATAGAAATTTTTGTTGTTTTTGGGCTGAGTAGGTTGGAATCTATCACAGAAAGCAATGTTTTTTTTTCTATACCTAGCGACGAAGCATTTTTTTGACTTTTGCCATGAGGGGCGCGACTTTTGGTGCGGCTGGCGCGTTTCTGCCGCGCGACTGCGACGACGTAGAGGGGCCGGCGACGCGAACAGCCGCGCGAACTGGAGCTTGAAGCGAATTGAGGCGACTGTGACCTTCTGGAAAAAAACAAATTTGTTTGAAAAATTTACTGTTTTAAAATATCTTCATTTTTATCTTCGTACTTGTTGTTCGTATTCCACACTTAGACAAAAATCTTTTTCAACTATTACTTTTCAAATTGTTTCATAATTTCCAAAAAACTCACGAGTCTTAACATTTTTCCTCGCCTGCGATAATTCAAGACCCGACGGCGTGGCGGCCATAATCGTTACGGGACCCGCCCGACGACGATTTGTTGTGTGTGCCGCTTCAATAACCATCTACAAACATTTTTTCTTGAAATTTCCAATTTTTTGGCGCCAAAAAGCTTACAGTTTTTCGACCCATATCCTGTTGTTGATGAGCTTTTCCGATTCGTTTGGTGAGCATGTCAAGCTTACTTTTCTCTTTTTCATCGCGACGAGTTACAAGTCTGAAATTTTTTGAAAATATTTACTGTTTCAAATTTGTGATAAAGAGATTCTCAAAGATATTTGAAGCGTTTTACGTGAAAAATTTAAAATTATATTTTTTCTGTTTTTGGGAGAAAAGTCAATACAATTTCTGAAAAAACTTTGAAAAATTCTAAAAATTTATCAGAAAAATGAAACTAAATTGGAATTTTTTGGTCAAGAAGATTTTTTTCCAGGAAATCTATGATTTTCCCCATAATTTCCTCATTTTTTCAGAAAAAATAACGAGTTTCACCAAAAAAAAACTGTTCAAACGACACTCCGCTCTGCCAGTTGTTTAGCAGCGGTGCTAAACAAGAGGCAAAGCGGAGTGTCGTACATATTGATTGTGTGTGAGAGAGAGATGGAGAAAGAGAGAGACAACACAAAAAGAAGAGAACGCGTCAGAGAAAAAGTGTTTTTTTCTGTTTTTTTCACAAAAATAAATACTTTTGAGGTTAAAACTTCGATTTTTTCATAATTTTCCTTGGAAATTTCGAAATTTCATAACAAAAATATACCTATCATACAGTTCTCTCCAAGTCCAATCATCTCCCTTCTCCTTCTCAGCATATTTGGGAAAATCCTTTTTGACCATATCCAAAAACAGTTCATCCGCATCCTCTACCAAATTTGGATTCAAATCGCACACATTTCGCAACTGTTCCAAATTACACCGCAACAATGCGGGCTTCAACAATTCGTACGGTGTGAAACCGACGTAGCCAATCATGCCAACATTGGCGGCGATCACATTTTGACACACTGAGACGAGGCTCGGCACTTCGTCGAGGCAACGCTTCTTGCGTCCGGCGAACACTTTTTGACGCTCTTTACGCGGTTTGAACATGTTTTCGTCGGCGCGCGACGCTTCGGATTGAACGGGTTGAGCGGTGATGCGCGATTTTGTCGCGCCTGGTGCGATTGTTCGCGATGATGGGATGTAGTCTTTGGAGACCTGGGGAAATTTGGAAGTTTTCTACTTTTTCAACAACAATTGAACTTCTAACATTTTTGTTGTTTCTTAAGAAAATTTGAGGAAGTTTTGAAACAAAGATTTTTTCAAGAAAAATTTTTTTTTTATTTTCAAAAAAATGTTACTTTTTCACTTTAAAAACTGGAAAATTTTGAATGAGTATAGTTTTTTCAACATTTCTCGTGAATTTATGTAAAAAAAAAGTTCCTTTTTTTAGTTCAAAACTTGAGAAATTTGAAAACAGTAATTTTTCTCAAAAAAATTTCTTTTTTTTTTTGAATTTTCAGTGATAAATTAGGCCACTAATCTGTCCAGAACATTTTGTCATTTTTTACGAAAACTTGAGCAAATGTTGAAACAGTAAATTTTTCAAAAAAAAAATTTTTTTATTTGAAAACTTTTTTTTGTGATTTTTTAGAAAATTTTCACTTTTTCAGTCAAAAATTTTTTTGAACAGTAATATTTTTTTAAATTATTTGCTTTTTTCAGGTTTTTGGTCCTGTTTCTTTAAATTTTGGGACCCATTTTCAAAAAAAAACTCACAATAGGTTTTGTGTCAAAAACCGGACTATAGGAATTTCTCTGACGTTGTGATGATGACGAAGACGATTGAGGCTCTTCAATGACCGGCTCTTCTTTTGGCTCAACTTTTGGCACTTTTTTTGTGACCTGTAAAAAATTGGGACTACTTTGATTTCAAAAATACTTGATTTTGGGGGAAAAAATATTTCACTTTTAGTTTTTTTTTGGAAATTTCCAATTTTAAGAAGGGATTTTTTGAGAAAATGTCAACTTTTGTAATAAAAGATGTAGAAAAGTGGCATTTTTGCATAATTCTGGCTGGGTCTCGCCACGAAAACCTACCTTATACTTTGAATAATCCACTTTTTTCACGCTCTCCGTGCTCTCCTGCGAACTCGCCCCCATTGCCAACGCGAACAGCTCATTCGACGACATTTCTTCATTTTTCTGCTGTTTTACCGGTGGCTCAGAAACTGACATCGAATCCGACGAACGTGCTCGCTTCTTTTCCAACTCTTTCAATCTTTTACATAATCTTTCTGCATATTTTTTACACTCCTCATGCTCTATATATCGTTTGGCCGCTTTGCGCGTTCCCAATTCTTGGAATATTTGTGAAGACACTTGCAGCTCAAACAACCTTTTTAGTGCACGTTTTGGCTGGAAAAATGGGGGATTTTTTGGCGGGAAACTTTTTTTTGAATTTTGTTATAATAGACCTGAAAATCATGTCGTTTTTTATGGAAAAACTGGCAAAAAATCGAAAAAATTATCAAATTTTTTGAGAAAAGTGAAGTTTTTGACAGGAAAAACTCGGTTTTTTGGAGTAAAACTTTTTTTTTTGAATTTTTAGTTTGGAACATCCAAAAATTGTGATGTTTTTCACCAAAATTTTCGATTTTTTTTAGAAAATCGGCTAAATTTCGAAGAAATTTCAAACTTTTTTAGAAAAACGAAGTTTCTGGTTGAAAAATTAAGTTAATTTTCACCAAAATTTTTGTTTTTTTCACATTTTTCTTTACGAAAGTTTAATTTTTGTCATTTTTAGCTGAAAATAACATTTAGAGAAAGTTAATTTTGACAAATTTCACATTAAAATCATGTTTTTTCAACAAAAATTCCCAATTTTCTCAAAATTTTTCAGATTTTTCCATTTTTCTCTCATCTTGAGAGATATTTATCGATTTTCAGTATTTAAAAAAATCTAAAAACTCACATCATTACCACTTTTGAGGTTCTCTGTGTAGCGTCGAACTTTGTCTTCGCTGCTTTCAGACATTTTTGTGGAGAAACTCTGCAAATTAATATTATACTAATAGATATGTGGAACTTTTTCGGCGGAAGAGGTTGAGAGACGCAGACAGTTTCAATTATTTGTTCGTGTTTATCGCGAAAAAGAAGAAAGCTGGCGAAGAAAATCAAAAGTATAAAAAAATGTGTGTCAACACGTCGACGAGATGTTGCACAAAACAAATTTGAATTTTTGTTTTTTTCTCTTTTTTCTTTTTTTGACGAAAAAATCGGCATTTTGATAAATAATTGAAGGAGAATCTAATCAATAAAATAAAGAGATATGAGTGAATTGAAAGCGAATCAAATTCTTGATGAAGGAACATGCAAACAAGTACAAATATCGTTAAAAGGTCACAAGTTATGTGGAAGTGGACGCTTCTCAAATGTCTACAGCAGTCAACTCATAAACCCGTTTGAACAAGAAGTGGCGATAAAAAATGTCTGGTCAGATAGTGTTAAAGAGCAGGGCGCCGAGAATTACCCGGAAATTCAAATTCTATCCAAACTTTATCATCCGACAATTTCAAATCTTCTATTTTACTACACTCGTCAAGCTGACGAAAAAGCGATTCATTGTTTGGTTTTGGATTTTTTGCCACAAGAAATGTCGAAACTACGAGAAAAAGCCGTCAAATTTGATGTTTTGGACGCAAAAATCTATACGTATCAACTTTTTTCGGCTTGCGCTTACTTGGATTTTAAGAAAATTGTACATTTGGATATTAAACCACAAAATATTATAATGAATGTTGAAGTAAGTCGAATGGACGCTGACCTTTTGGAGAGTTTTATAGGGATGTTGGGAGAGAGTAAGATTTTTGCAGAGACGCAGAGAAAAGAGATGTGTTTTGGGAGGTTACTGTTAGGAAAGCTTCTTTTTCATGGAAATTTGCAAAAATTCTGACAAACTATGAAAAGCCGATCACCATTTTCGCAACTCTGAAAATCTGAAAAACCACAAAATTTGAAAATTTTTTTTTTACAAATTTCAAACTTTTACTGTTTCAAATTTATTTCAAATGCTTGAAAAATTCTGAAAAGCCAATAGTAACCTTTTTTGCGAATGTGAAAACAAATTGCACGAGTTCTGAAAATCTGAAAATGTACAACTACAAAATTCGAAAAAAAAAACTTTCCAAAAAATAAAAAATATTATGTACAAAAAACTTGAAAAATATTTTTTTCTGAGATTTTTGTGACAACTACAAATAAAAACATTACATTTTTTTCTGAAAATAACTAAAAAATTAAATTCTGAAATTTTTACTGTTTCAAATTTGTTTGAAACTTTTGAAAATTCATTTTACAAAAGCAAAAAAACATTTTACACAGAAAAACTTGCGCGGTTTCAAATTCACAATTTTGAGAACACAAACATTTTTGGGAAAAATTCTGGAAAATTTTTTACTGTTTCAAAAAATTTTCAAAAGCGTTACCCATTTTTTGTGAATGTTGGGTACAAAAAATATTTTTTAAAAGTCACTTTTTCAAATGTTTTCTAAATAATTTCGCTGTTTCAAAAGCCAAGCGAATTAAATTTTCAAAAACTGAATTTTTTTCAGTCAGGAATTCTAAAACTGGCCGATTTCGGAAATGCTCGGCGTCTTGAAACTTCGGAAAAAATTGGAACATCCTATCAAGTCACACGATTCTATCGACCACCCGAATTACTATTCGGTTGCACCACATTTACACCAGCCATAGGTACAGTACCCCTCACCTACAGTACCCCTAATTTCTTTTTCGCCCAGATGTCTGGTCAGCGGCTTGTGTGAGTTTCGAGTTTTTTGCCAATCATACATTGTTCAAGGGAAAAGACACGCAAGATCAGGTAGGGCGCGGGGTTACTGTACTCAAAGTAAAAAGTACTGTAGGTCAATTTGATAATTACCGTACTCGGCTATCCGACAGATGAAGACGTCCGAAGTATGGGGATAAAACGCCCAAGGGTGGCGAAAAAACAAGCAAGAGGAATTGAAACAGTAGGTGGTTTTTTCATTGAAAACTTGCGCAATATGTGGCATGGTAGTCCAGCAGGTTACGCTTTTGTTTATAACGTGGGAGGTCACGCGTTCGATTCGCCACCCGCGCATTTTTTTTTGTTTTTTTTTGCTGAAAACTACAGTACTCTACAGTATACTAGCAACTCGTTGGATGGAATTGTGTACGACTATTTGAAATCGATAATTTTGATCAACCCAAAAAAACGAAAAAATGCCGAAGAAATTTTGAAATTCCCACTGTTCGATGTGATTCGAATGAAACCTTTGGGTATTCGAGGAAACGGAAAAACAATACCGGAATTGAAAAATTTGGCGAAAAAGGATTTCAAAAGAAGTGCTCGGAGCAGTGATGTTGAAGGTGAAGAGGAAGAGGAGGAGGAGGAAGATAGTTTGAAAGAAAAATCGAAATAAAAATTTTTACTGTTTTAGAAAAGTTTGAGAATTGATTTTTTTCTAATTTAAAAATTCTAACTTTTTGAAATTTTGACGGCAAAAACTTGAAAAACCAGAAAAAAAGTTTTGAAAATTTTTACTGTTTCAAACAATTTTGATAAATTCTTTGCGTTTTGTGAAAATGATGTGAAGTACCACAAAATCACATAAAAATAACTTTGAGAGCCAAAAAACTGGCTCTCAAAGTTTTGGCGCCAATATTTGAAAAAATCAAAAAAAAAAAAAAGAAGTTAGATTATAATTGGGTACTGTAGTTTTTGGCGCCAAAATTGTTGATTTTTTCGAATAAAAACTAGTATTTTATTTTTAAGTGATTCGTTTCAAACCATCCAATGAGTTTGGTTTTCTGAAAAATTATTCAAGAAAACCTTGAAACAGTAATTTTTTTCAAAAAAAAAAAATCAGAAAAAAAATGAAAATATACTCCCTCGACCTTCTGCGCCAAAACACGATATTTCGAAAATCCCCAAAAAATCTAACATTTATTTTTTTTTTGGTCAGGGCACTGTGGTGAAAAAAGGGTTTTTTTGTTGTCGAAAAAAATCACAAGAAAAAAATCCTCGTCAAAACAAAAAAATTGGAGGAAATAAAAAAAAATTGTTTATGGAATTCGAAATGGAGGCCGATCGACGATCAACGCGGTTTCTGGTAGAACTGGAATCTGAGGTTTGACATTCAAAAAATTTCCAACTTCAACAGAAAAAAATTACCTCAAAAGGGTCGGCGGAAAACTCGTCAGTTTTGTCGAGAATTGGTTGAGCGCGTCGATGCCGCGCGACAGCCGCGTTGCCGCTGGAGACGGGCAGAATTGCGGAAAATGGGTCGGCTGAGAATTCGTCGAAATAGCCGTCGGGTACGTGACGGCGTGTACGATCGCGGCTAGAATTTTTGAACGTTTTGAGAGAAAGAGAGAGACGCAGAGAAAGAGACAGGGACAGAGTGACAAAGAGAGAGAGAGAGAGAGGCACAGAGAGTTTTTTTTTCGAAAAAGTTCGGGTTCCTTAAAATTTAACTTTTTGAAAATTTGGTCGCCAAATACTACAGTACTCAGATTTTTCTGAAATTTTTTTTTTCAAATTTTGTCGTTTCCAGAATTTTTTTGGGTACTGTAGTTTTTGGCGCCAATAACTACAGTACCCAAAACATGTTTAGAACAATGTTGTTTTTTTTTCAATTTTCAAATTTTATCGACAAAAAAATTCGAAATTTCAAATAAATTTTGTTTGAGGTACTGTAGTTTTTGTATTCCCAAATATTTTCGTTTTTTTTTAATTTCACACATTTTCTGAGTACTGTAGTTTTTGCCGCCAAAAATTAATTTTTTCTGACTTTTTTAATGCCAAAATTTTCGAAATCAAAAAAATTAAAAATAAATCTATGTACTACTGTAAGTTTTGTCGCTACAATAAAAAATTGAAATATTTTTACAAAAAGTTTTTGGGTCAAAGTTTCTCTTGACTTTTTTGCCGCCAAATTTTCAAATAGAAAACAATGGAATGTTTTTGAGTACTGTAGTTTTTGGCGCCTAAACTAGAAAATTTAAATTTTCTCAAAATTTTCCAGTTTTGATCCAATTTTTTTTCGCGAAAACAAAAAAATCAAGAAAAAAACATTTTTGAATTTTCACGTACTGTCATTTTTGGCGCCAAAATTAGGAACTAACTTTTTTTTAAATTCTGAGTGTTCGAAATTCAGAAAAACTACAGTACCTATCTCTCAAAAACCACAGACCTAGACAAAACTTTTTTTTTCACCTGCGAAATTTGCAAAAGACAAAAAAAAACACATCACGTCCATTTTTCTAGCAGAACAAAAAAATTTTTTGCAACCAACCTTATAGGTAATACGAGTGCCCATTCAAAATTTTCAGCCGGTTGATTTTGCATGACCAATATCGGTGTCGATGAAACCATCCAAACCGAGAACATCGAACACAACACCAAAATCCAATAATGCCTTGATATACTACACATTTTTCACTAAACCTGAAATATTATCATCAAAAAAAATCTCTATCTTATCACAAGGGAGCCGGCATAGTGGTTAGTGCGCGCGCGTTCAGAGCAAGGGGTCAAGAGTTCAAACCCGCTGCCGAGCAAAAATTTTTTTTCACAAAAAAAGTTCCCAGAAACGCATGTGTGACGCAGAAAAAAGCCTAACCGACCGGAAAAAGAGGTGTTTTTTTCAGTATGTCTGCAAAAATCGAATAATTCTCATTCGCGAGACCAACAAAAAAGAAGAATTAGGAATTCAAAAAAAAACAACAGGGAGAGGAAACAAAAAAAGAGATTAGGAGGTTAGTAGGAAAAAAATGACGCGAATAGAAATCAGAAAAAAATGGGGGTGGAGTTGGCAGAGAAATGGGCAGTGCCCACTTTTCGGTTGATGGAATTTGATAGCTTACGCCCACTTTTTTTGGCGCGAAAAAATGACTTTGAATTTTTGGCGACACAATCTACAGTACTACAAAACAAGCGGAACATTTTTTGTTTTTGAATTTTCGAGTTATGGCGCCAAAGAAGTTTTTTTCAAAAATTTTTGGTGCAAAAATACCTTGTTTTTGAAAACTTCATTTTGGCGCCAAAAACCACAGTACACAAAATATTCCATTTTTTCATTGAAAGTTTCATTTTGGCGCCAAAAACTACCGTACCCAAAAAATAAAACATCACGAGAAATTACAGTACCTCAAAAGTTTGTAGCTCAAGAAAAACTGCAAATTTTGGCGCCAAAAAGTACAGTACTCTCTCAAAAATCAAAATTTGAATTTGCGAGTTTTAGCGCCAAAAAAGTTTAAATCGAGAAATTTCAGTGCAATTTCACTTTTTCTGAAAGTTTCATTTTGGGTCTCAAAACTACAGTACTCTCTCAAAAATCAAAATTTGAATTTTCTAAATTTTGGCGTCAAAACAATTCAAAATTTCAAACATCATAAATCTATAGTACCCCAAAGTACAGTAATCCCAAGAGGCTTCATGTTTTTTAATTTCAAAAAGTTCGCGCCAAAAATAACAACTACAGTACACTTAAAAAAAAAATGTTGGAAATTGTTGTGTTGTTGTTGCGTTTTGTTTTCAAAGTAAAATGAAGTTATCTAATTACGTAGTTCTTTTGAACAAGTCAGAAGAAGTCATGGTGACGTTGAAGAAAAAAGTGCGAAAATTGTGTAATTTTTTTTCTCGCGCACGAAAAAATAACAAGAAAAAACAAGTGAAGCCAAAAAAAATTGTGATTTTCGAAATGGGGAAAAATTTGATTTTGAAAAATTTTTTGGGAATTATTTGGATTGGAAATTGCAACATTTTTTTCGCAGCAAAATATTTTGCGCTGAAAATTCGAGTTCTGAAAATAGAAAAAAATCTCAGCAGAGAGAGAGAGATAGCTTAGTGGTTAGTGCGCCGGCGTTCTAGTCAAGAGGTCAAGAGTTCGATCCCCCCGGAGAGCAACATTTTTTTTCTGATCCCAAAATTTTCTCCCGACAACTCTAATCAAATTACACACTGACGCAAAGAATAGTTGATCAAAAATCTCATTTTTTTCTCGCTCCTACAAGAAAAAATGAAAAATTTTCCAATATCATGAAGAAAAAACACCTTTCATGATGATTGAAGTTTTTTCTGTGTTTTTTTTTTGACGCAAAAAAAACAACAATTTTCTCAGCTGCCATTTTTTTTTGTTGTGAAATTTTTTCATGTTTTAATTAAAAGTTCATAGTTAGGGGGAGGGGAGACGCAGAGAAAGAGAGAGGGGGCAGAGAGAGACGGAGAGAGACAGAGAAAGACGGAGAGAGACAGAGAGAGACGGAGAGAGACAGAGAGAGACGGAGAGAGACAGAGAAAGACAGAGAGAGAGAGAGACGTAGAGATTACGAGAAACAGTAATTTTTCAAAAATATATTTTTTTTCAAAATTCTGAAAAATTTCTAGTTTATTTTCAAAATATTTTAAAGAGAAATTTCCAGAAAAAAATGCACGTTGAACTTTTCCTAACACGATTAACATCAAAAATGACGCCAGATATCTATTTTTTTAGAGAGTTTAAAAAGCTGTAGGCCCATTGAAAAAATTGAAGTCAGTCAAATTTTTACGTTTTCGATGAAACAGTAAAAATTTTCAAAATTTGACAAAACTTTTTTGACTTTTCAGAGAGACGCAGAGATAACAAAAAAGGTCACGTTTATATTAAATATTTACATGTTTTTTTTTTGAGATTGGAAAAATATGGGTAATGTTGGAAATTAAAAAATTTGTTTTTTTTTTCAAATTTTTAACAAAAACAAAAATTCACTAATTGAAATAATACCGAGAAATACAAATATTCAATACTTTTACACATTTTTTGAAACAGTAAAAATTAAAAAAAATTTTTTCTTTTTTCCACCCAAAATTAGAATTTTTCAAAAATATGAGAAAAGTTCCATCAAAAAAACAAAAAAAACAAGAATGAGCCAAAAATGAGTGGGTTGTGGAGCTGTTACTGAAAATAATAGTGTGTCATGAATAATTTAAAAATTTGAGAAATTTGTCATTCTCGAATTTTGTTTTGTTTTTGTTTGCTTTCAAAGGAACTACTGTATTTGTTAAAATTCGGGTCAACATTTTTTTTTTTTGAAGTAGAAGAAGAGAGGCGCAGAGAAAACATGGAAAAAATATTTTCCCGGGAAATGTTTGCAACAGGTTTGATGTTTATTGTCAGAAAAAAAACGGAAAAATCGAATTTTCAAAAATTTACTGTTTCAAAATGTTTTCAAAGTTTCTGACTACTTTTCTCTAAGCTATGGTTGAATATTTTTTGAATGAAAAAATCAAAAAATTTTGAATTTTGAAGTTTTGTGATTTTTGACAGTGCTAATTGATGGTAGTGCGCATGACCTAGAAATTGTTTGCAACTCAAAATTTTCTAAAAACATTATAACTTTGAAAAAAAAAATTTTTTTTCATTGAAAATTTCTAGATTTTCTTCGCAAAAAAAATTCAATTTTTTTTCAAAATTTTACTGTCTCACTTTCAGAAAAAATTTAAAAAATTATTGTAAAAAAATTAAGAGGTTTTCCGTTTATAACAAATTTTGAAAAAAAAATTTTAAAAAAAATTTTTTTTCAAAATTTGTTATATTTTTAGCCACCTTTTCAGTGCAAAAAACTCAATTTTTTTTTTGAAAATTTCCCTGTTTCACTTTCAGCATACCTCTCTGAAAACTATGCACGCAATTATGCACAAAACCCCACTTTCATATATAAAAAAAATTACGAAAATTTACAAAAACCACCAAAAAAAGAAGAAAAAGAGTAAAGTAGACAAAATCCTTCACATTTTCTGTTTCGCTCTCAATTTCTGAAAAATAATTGAATTTTACTCCGCCCATAGGAAATTAAGTTTCAATTTTTGTCTCATGGACTCTAAAATTTGCTATTATACATTTTCGGAATGAGGGTGGAAAAAAAATTGAAAAACCAGAAAATTTCCATTTTCCAAAAATTTACGGTTTCAAAATTTCTTCAAAGAGTTTTGGCAACAAAATTATAGAATCACAATATTAGTTATTTACAATTAGACAGAGAAAAAAATCAGACAGAAACTGGAAAAAATGGAAAAAAAAAACAAAAAAAAATATTATAATAAAAAAGTGTCTCATATTAATGCATAGAGACTCGTTGAGAGTGCTTATCATTAGAGCACTTTTGCTCTCTCTCACTCTCACCTCATGGAAAACCTCCCGAAAGGTCATTCAATCGAGTGACCGACATCTCACGGGAAGCGAGGTGCTATACTTTGTGTATGCCTGCGTTTCCAGTAGACAAAGATCGCGCTCATTCTAAAGTTTTCACTGTGAGTTTTTTTCTCTGTTTCTCTGCGTCTCTCTTCACAAAACAGTCTATCGATTTATTTTTTATTCGACTGACAGGTCCACAGAACCGCATAGATGCGAAAAATTGCGAAAATCACAAATTTTCAATTTTTCAGAAATTTACTGTTTCAAAATTTCTTCAAAGATTTTTTGAAACAGGAAATTTTTGAAAAATCAAAAAAAAGTCAATAATAATTTATTAGTATTTTTTTTTGGTAAAAAATGCAAAAATAAATAAATACAAAACAAAAATCGATGACCCATATTTTGAGCTACTACAAAACGTTCAAAAAACGATGAGAATTATCCAAAAAAGTGTTGGAAAATAGCAAAAATAAAACACGCAAAAAATGTGGGGCGAGTTGCGCGCGAAACTGCCGCCTCTTTAGCCCATTCTCTTTGTCGTTCGCGAATTATCTCGTCCTCACTTTTCGCCTCATCACGAGCAATTTCCAGTTTTTGATCTGGGCTTTGATCGTCGTCCTCGTCAATTATGACTGGTGGGAGGAGGCGGGGAGATGGAGCCGGAGCTGGTGGCGGAGCTGGAGCAACTAAGCCTACGTTGTGTTGTGCGGGGACACGTGGCACTTGGATGAGCATGTTTTGCTCTTCTTCAACGTGACGTTGCTCTTCGAGCTCATCTCGAACTCTGGAGTAATTGAATTTAGTAAAAGTACTGTAACTTGGCGGATTTTTGAAATTTTTCAAAAAAAATATGTTGATTTTCTCTACATTTTTGTAATTACACATTTCTCAAGAAAACTCAATCTACTTGATTAAAAATTGATTTTTTGGAATTTTTTGTTGAAAATTGTGGTCTAGTAAAAAGACTGTATCTCGGCGGATTTTTGAGATTTTTCAAAAATTTCAAAACCATGAAAAAGGTCATGATTTTTTCCACAAAAACATTATTCAACATTTTTCATGAAAACTTGATCTACTCAAGGAAAAATTGATTTTCAGGGCAAGAGGTTTAGTTTAGTAGAAGTACCGTTGCTCGAGATTTTTGTAAAATTTCAAATAAATGAGATTATCAAAAAATCAAGAATTCGGTTTTCTTGAATATGGGTTTTGAAACAGTAAAAAGTTGAAAAATTAATTTTTTTTTGGTTTTATAACTTATCATGAAATAATAGACTTAAAAATTGCAATTTTTTCCGAACTTGAAACCTCGAAAATTTCTTTCAGAAAAATTTTTTGTGAAAATCTCAAATTTTCACTGTTTCACAAATTCTTGAAAACACTTTTCCTGTTTTTCGAAGATTAATAAGAGATAACGTGCCGATTTAACTTCCAAACGTAAAATTTTTAAAAATAGGTCTTGAAACAGTAAAAAAATTATTTTTTTTTGGTTTTCGAACTGGTCAACGTGAAATAGTTTCCCTTCAAAAAATTGCAATTTTTTTCGAATTTCAAATTTTTACTGTTTCACAGATCCTGGAAAACATTTTCTGGTTTTTTTTTGAAGATTAATAAAGATCCAAATTTTGTTTCAACTTCCAAGCCTACCCGGTCATTTGTGCCTGCTGAAGAAGTGATTGTCGATTGCACAAATCACCCGAACAAATACAGTAGTTAACCATTCCACCTTCAGTAGTAGCACAACCTTCTTCGAATTTTTCGCCCGGCAAAAATTTTTGTGATTCGCGCGGTGTTAGACATTTCTTTTCGATCGCAAATGAACCTGGAAAATGTTTTTTTTTGAGGTTTATTTTTATTCTAATATTTTTTTAAGATTAGGGAATCGAGAGAGGACTATTATTTTCAACTCATTTTTGTGAAATAAAAGAACATTTTGAAACAGTAATAAAATTTAAAAAATTTTTCCGTTTTCAGGTCTAGTTTTTCACGCGAAAATTTGAAATTTTTCATCATTTTTTGGAACAAAAATTGTTCAAAATCTTTTTAAATAATAGGTAGCAACAACTCGTGTCCAACATTAATTTTTTGAGAAATTTTCCAAGTTTTTGTCATTTTTGAGAGCGTTGCATGTCTGCGACGCGTTCGATTTTTTTTCTCCCTTTCTCTTTTCTAAACGAGAGCCGCGTCGCAGACACGCAACACACTTTGCAAGTTGATGTTAACATGTCACATTTTTTGGCAAGTTGCCAGATCCATGTTGGTCCATGAGGAGGGAAAAAAATCGATTTTTTTTGCAACAAAAAACTTTTCTAGAGATTTTTTCGAATCAAAAAAAATAAATTCTTTCTGAAGTTCAACTTGGCCTATGATTTTTCAGGCTGGTTTTTGTGCAACTTTCGAGCCAATTTTCAGGAGAATTGAAATTTTAAAATTTTTCCAGGTTGAAAAAATTACCGGCCCAAAACATATTTTTGAAACATAAAATTTTTTTTTGAAACAGTAGAAAAATGAAAAAAATTATTTTGAAATTTTTTTTTTTCGTTTTTTTTTTTTGATGAAGTTTTTCACGTGGAAAAAAATTGCCAAAAAAAACATTTTTCCAACAACAAACTACTGTCAGTCAAATTTTGAGAATTTTTTTTTTGCGAATTTGCCAAAGTGAATATTATTCCCACCTCATTTTTGAAAAATAAAAGTTTTTTTTGAAACAGTAAAAAAATTTTAAAAAATAATCTTCCGAATTTTCTGATTTTTTTCCGTTTTTCAGGTCAAGTTTTTCATGGGGAAAAAAACTTTTTGAAAAAATTGTTTTTTTTTCTTTTCTAAAAAAAAGTTTTTCCATCTGAAAATCATTTTCAGGAAAATTTTGAAAAATTATTTTTCAGACTTTTTTTTTTTTGATTTTTGAGCGGAGTTGAGTTACCATTATTTCTACCTCATCTTTGAAAAATGAAAAATTTGAAACAGGAAAAAAAATGAAAAAAACAGTTTCCAAATTTTGAATTTTTTTTTCGTTTCAAGTTTTTCACGCGGAAAAAAAAATTTTTCTATTTTTTTGGAAATAATTCAAGAAAAATAATTTTTTTTGAAACCGTAAAAAATTGAAGAAAATGCGAATTTTTTTTCCCTTTTTTGGGTCAAAATTTTCCAAATTTTAACATTTTCCCAACCAAAAAAATCTCCAACTAACTTGTCGAAATCTGCGTCTGTTTCGTCACACAATACATAGCCTTTCTCTCACAAATCTGCTCATTCATTCCACGACAATCGGCCGTCGGATCGGCCATATCCGTTTCGCTACACGTCGCGCATCGCAACTCGCCTCGCGACGACGACGACGTCGCAGGCGTCGCAACAACCGCCGCCGGCGGTTCAACAGATCGCGCCGGTTGTCCGGCGGCGGTATGCGTGATGACGGGGATGATGGGTTGTGGTGGCGGGACGGGCGCAGAAGCGGGCGGAACTGGTGGCAGTTCTGCGGGTGACAGAATTGGCACGTTGGGCGAGTTGGACGGTGCGTTGATGTTGAACATTTGCATCTGCAGGAAAAAAAAATGAGAATGGAATTTTTTGTTTCTGAAACAGTAAATTTTTGAAAATTCGGATTTTCAAAATTTTCTTAATTTTCATACCGCTTTTCTCGAAAAACCAAAAATTTGGAAAACCCGAAATTTAGAGATTCGAAATCTCCATGAAATTTCTAGTGACAAGGTCAACGGTGCGATTCTGGGTGCAAGGAACACTTTTTTATCAAAATTTTCGGCAATATCAAAATGATAAAACTCAGAAAAGTATGCATGGTTACTTTGAAACAGTAAATTTTTAAAAAACGGGATTTTTGAAATTTTCAAAAAAAAATTCAATTTTTATACCGCTTTTCTCGAAAAACCAAAATTTTTCAAAACCAGAAATTGTGAAATTCGAAATTTTCATGAAATTTCAAGCCGCAAGGTCCAGGGTTCGATTCTGGGTGCGGGCAATTATTTTTTTTTAATTAGTTTTCCGGATCAGAATTTCACTGCGAATCCGAATATCGACTTGAAAAAAAGAACAGTATCGAAAAGCCTACATAATAAAACCAAGAAAACAAAAGAAAAAATACATAGTAACTTTGAGACAGTAAATTTTTGAAAAATCGGATTCTTGAAATTTTCAAAAAAAAATTACAATTTTCCAAGCGCTTTTCAAAAATCAAGAATTTTCAAAAACCGAAATTTTGAAATTCGAAACCTCCATGAAATTTCAAGCCGAAAGGTCCAGGGTTCGATGCCGGATGCGGGCAATTTTTTTTTTTTTTTTTTTTTTGAAAAATTTAGTTTTCCGTGTCAGAATTTCACCATCTCTTGAAAATATCAGATTTTCACCCCCAAATTTTCTAAAAAAATGTTTCTCTAAACTTTTCTCATGTCGACCCCTCAAAAAAAAAAACCATTTTCTGGTCATGGTCAATTGTATATGATTAGCGTCACTTTTTTCCCCCCATTTTTCCGTTTTCTCAGAAATCAACAAAAAACACTCGAATTACTTTAATCTGGGTCAATTGTCATTTTAATAATAATCTGTGATTTCTTCGTCGACAAAAAAAAATGTTTTTTTTTTTTTGACTGACCTGTTGTGAAAGCGGAATCTGATTACAACTCGGACTTTTACACGCACAATATTGAACTCTTCCGCCGTTCGATGAGCCGCAACCTTGCTCTTTGGCAGCTTCGCCGAATTCGTTGACAAGTTGCTCGGGCAGCACACACATTTTCTCCATGCCGTAGAGACCTGAAAATTTTTGGAGTGTTGAAATTGTGAAATTTGGATTCTCTGTGAAATTCTGATTAGGGAAAATTAAACTTCTTTGCAGAAAATCTTTGAAAAACCGCTCTTGTGGCCTGTTGGAAACGCGGCTCACAAGGTCAAGGGTTCGATTCCGGAGGAGAGCAAATTTTTTGTTTTTTTTTTTTTGAGGGAAAAAAGTTTTCTAGATCAGAAATTCATGATGAATCCTCATATAACAAAATCACGCTTTGTCGGGTACAGAAAATATGTTTTTTGAAACAGTAAAAATTTTGCGAAAAATTTTTTTTTCAAAAAAAAAACTTGATACTTGCACGTCATAATGTGTCAACATAACATAATTTTTTGAAACAGGAAAAAAATTTTGAGGCAAAATTTTTCCGACTTTTGGCGTATTTTTTTTGGGCTAAAAAAATTGATCAAAGCTTTTTACTATTTCAAAAAAATAAGTGAGTAAAGCAAAATGTTCAGAAATTTTCCAATATAAACGAACTTTTTGAAACAGGAAAAACATTTGGGGTAAAATTTTTTCACCAAAAATTTTTCTGTCTTTTTTGCTTGTTTTTTTTGACAGAAAAAAAAGTGACCAAAAATCCGTGCCAAATTCAAAAATCACCCTCTCCACTCACCATTTCCAATATTAATCTGTCTAGTAAAACACATAGCCCTCTCCGACGGACACTCTACAACAACCTGTCGTTTGCACTCCTCCAACGACGTTCGCAAATTTCCATCGCCACACTGAACACATTTCATGACACGCGACGACGACGACGACGAAAAATCGCCGCTTCCCACAAAAGAACCTTCCGAAATCGGCGACATTGCCAAATCGGGCAACATTGCCGATTCGTGCGACGAGGAGGTGCGCGGCAGGTTTCGCGGAATCGCCGAAATTTCCGTTTCGATGCCGGCGGCGCGAGCCGGAAGTTGAGAGCGTCGAATTTCGGGAATTATTGGTGGCGGAGGTGGCGGCGAAGGTGCGGAAAGTTGCTGAATTTTCAGGGGAACTTCAGGCAACTTTTTCTCCTCGCCAAAAAGTTCCGGATGTTTTTCCTCGAACGCCATGAATTGCTCGGCGACCGGTTGACGGTTACAGTAGTCGCTGCGACATAGACAGTAGGCGACTTCTTCGCCGCGAATATCCACCAGGTCGCATTCCTCATCTAATCGATAACCCTTCTCTGGGAAGGTACGGTAGTGGTCTTGTTCCGATATGCATTCTTTCATTATGGTGAAGGTGTCTGGAAAAAAAATGTGTTTTTTTGAATTTTTTTTTTTTGAAAAAAATCCCTGTTTCAAAATTGAAATTTATATTTTTTATGAGATGAAGTTTGTTGATTGATCTGCAGAAAAAATCAACATTTTTTTTTTCAAAAATTTACTGTTTCAAACTTGTATTTTTTGTTTTAATTTTTAAATTTTTTGTTTTGAAATTTTTCTTCCCAAAAAAATTCTTCAATCTAACTGAGATTTCCAGGTTCAAAAATAATTTTTTTCGCAAAAAAAATTTCCAAAAATTTTTCCGTCAGCGTTTTTTCAAAAAAAAATAATTTTTCAAAAATTCCCTGTTTCAAAATTGAAATTTATACTTTTTTAGAGATTTAGAGGGATTGGGACTTCTTCCATCATTCCTACTGATTTTCAGAATTTCATGGAGATTTTGAATTTTGTGCAAATTTTTTTTCAAAAATTTACTGTTTCAAAGTACATGTTTTTATGTATACTAATTCTATGTGATCGCTTAGAATAGAAACAACAAAAAAATTTGTTTTTTTTTTTTTTTGAAGAAAAAATGTTTCCTGCACCTGGCATTGAACCTGTGACCTTTGGAGCCGCAATTTTTTTTTTGTTTTCCGAAGTATCGAAAAAATCAGAATTTCTGTTTTCAACTAGAAAAAAATGTGAAAAAAAAATTGCTCCCGTCCGGAATCGAACCAGTGACCTTTGGGGCCGCAAGATTTAGAACATTTTTATTGTAGAAAATTCGAAAGTTTCAAATTTCAAAAAATCCCTGTTTCAAAGAAATTTCATATTTTTTCACAAAAATTTCAAGACAATTCTTTTCATCAACCTAGAGTACTGTAGTTTCGAAAATTTAGAAGTTTTGGGTGTGAAAAAAAAAAACATTTTCCTCTAAATACTGTAATTCAAAACTTTCTTGGCTACTGAAGATTTTTAGACAATCTTACTGTAGTTCCCATTTTCTACTTTTTCTCAAAAATTGAAAAAAATCGGGATTTTTTGAAAATACAAAAATTCGAAATTTTCAATTTCTCAAAAAATCGCTGTTTCAAAAAATTTTTATATTTTTTGCGTTTTTTTCCGAAACGATGGGAAAGGTTCTCTCTGTTAAAAAATTCAACATTTTTTCATTTTACAAATTTTTGTTCTCTACCCCAATAATACCCATAAATATAGGTCAATCCAAAAAAAAAAAGAGAAAGTGCCTTTTGTGGTTATTAAAGGATCAACCACACAAATTTATTGTGTGTAGTTCTCTCGGACGACGAAAAGCCGGTGTAGTTCTCTCGGAGAAGAGAAAGTTTTTTTTCACTTTTTTTGCCGGTGAAAATCCGAAAAATTATGAGGTTTTGAAGGATAATGGCAAGTGAAAAAGAAAGGTAATTTTATGGCGGGAAAATGGAAAGTTTTTGGATTTTGGGCGGGAAAAAACTCACTATTTTTCGCCCGCTGCCTTGTCGTTCGGCAATAAATGCGCTCAGTTGCGGCGAACCTTGCGGCATAGTTGCCGCAGTCGTATTGAAATTGTGTTGAACATTCGCCAAACTCGTCCAGATTGTTGTCGCCGCATATGTAGCACGTTAGAGGGTGTACTGTAATTGGGAAATTGGGAAAATGTGAGAAAAAAGGGTACTGTAGTTTTGAAAATCTCAAAATTTGGGAATGGAAAAGTTTTGGAAATTTCAGAAATTTAGGCGCAAAAAAATTAAAAATTATTTTTCAAAGTTTTAGTACACATTTTTCTGGAGTACTGCAGTTTATCGAAATTTGGGACTGGAAAAGTTGTAGCAAAAAATTGGAGCATTTTTGAATTTTTTTAGTTTTGAAATTTCAGAGTTTTTGGATTACTGTAGTTTAGAAAAAACATGATATTTGGGGCCGGAAAATATTTCAGATAAGATGACTGTAGTTTTGAAAGAAAAATATTTTTTTTGATTTTCAAAATTTTGGTTCTGAAAATTCAGAATTTTCGGATTACTGTAGTTTTGAAAAACTCGAAATTTAGGCCCGGAAAATTTTTAGCCAAAAAATTAAATTTTTTAAGTACTGTAGTTTCGAAAAATATTGATTTTTGGGCGCGTAAAAAATGAAACTTTGTTTTTCCAAAATTTTTGTTCAGATTTTTTAGGTTACTGTAGTTTTGAAAAATTTGAAATTTTCGAAAACATTTTCTCAGTATTTCTGCTTAGACTAGTTTTTTTTTCTCAAAAACTCAAAAAAATTCTAATCCCAAAATTCGGAGTACTGTAGTTTTCAAAAAATGTGACCAGATTTTTTCCCGAAGAAAAAAATCCGATTAAATTTTGTCCACAAAATTTCTGGTTCTTGAGTCATACATTTTCGGGGTACTGTAGCTTCAATGTTTTCAAAAATTCAAAAAAATATATATGCCCCTTGAAACTACAGTAGTATGATTTCTAACTGTCGACACACAAAAAATTTTGAAACTTAAGCCGCCTAAAAAATGGAAGCCTCTTGAAATTTCGGCCGCCGCAACAAAAAAAAACTAGTTTTTTGCGATCCAAAAATAATATGCTATTTTCGTGTTTTTTTTCTCTCTTACCTCTAGTTATTAATACAGCTAATAACAATAGAAGAAGCGTCCAAATTTGTCGCATTTTTTCTGCAAAAAAAAAATGTTGAAAATGTTTACTTTTGAATAGAATAAATACAATGGATATATTCAGGTTATACGGTTCAATGAGAAGGGGGGAAGAGCGAGAGAGTGAGATTTAGACGGTCAGAGAAAGAACATTTTTCGGGAAAAAAAAAATGTCCGCACCCGGCATTGAACCCTGGACCTTGTGGCTCGAAATCTTCGTTCTAGCTGCAGACTTGTTCTTGGGCCCGCGAGGTCAGGGGTTCGATTCCGGGTGCGGGCAGAATTTTTTTTTTTTTTAATTTGGAAAAATTAGAACTACAGTAGTTTTTCGAAATCTACAGTAACCCATAAATTTTGAAACTTCAAAAAAATACAATCCTTCAAAATTTGAAACTACAGTAATTCAAATTCCAAAAAAAGCTACAGAAATTACAGTAATCCAAAAAATTTGATTTTTCTGATATAAAAATTTCAATATTTTCTCAATTCGGCAGGTCAAAACTACAGTAATCTAAGATTTCACAAAAAAACAAACTACAGTACTCCAAAAATTTTCAAGTCAAGGATTTTTTTTCGAATTTTTTTCCGGCAATTTTTCTTGAAAAAAAACCAAATTTTTTCTCAAAACTACAGTAACCCAAATGTTTCTTAAAGGAACATCAATAAAATCTCCACAGTTCCAAAAAAAAAAAAAAGATTTTTTTTTCTCGAAAAATTTTCTTAGCAAAATTAGATTTTCCGGGCCAAAAAAAACTACAGTACCCTAAACTTTTCTTAAAGGATCATCAACAAAGTCCCTACAGTACCCCAAAAAATGAGTTTCAGAATTTTTTTCAGTAAACCCAAAGTTTCCAGGCCAAAAAAAAACTACAGTACTTCAAATTTTTTTCAAAGGAACATGAAACCAGAAAAAAAACGCAAAGTCAAAAACAATCTACACTTTTACACACACACACACATAATATTCGCAAAAAGTATAAATAAATCCTCTCACTAGCCGCAAAAAATAATGACCACAACCACCACCTCTTTCAACCGGTTGTTGTGCTACTGTAGAAATGAGGCGAAAAACTGGACACGGAAAAGTGGGCGGAGCTTAGACGGGGAGGAGGAGAGGATTTTAAGAAGAAGAAGAAGAAAAAGTGGAACACTTTTGAGATAATTTGTATGGGAAAAAAAACGTGTATCGATTTTTTTTTGCTGATGGTGACATTGAAAAATTGGCACTTGTGTTAGACAACACTTGAAACTGTTTTATTTTTTGAGAAAAGTTTGGGGATTTTCAAAATTTATCAAAAATTGGAGAAATATCAACTCGGATTGTAGTAAAAAACAAAAAAAAAAATTATCCCAAAAAAAAATTGTAGGTTTAATCGAAAGTTTGAAACAGTAAATTTTTTGAAAAATTTTCATAATTTTTTTAAATTTTTGATTCCAGCTATAATTTTTCCTATAGGCTATTTCGCAGTCAAAAATCTCGAATTTTTGATTTCTCTGCGTCTCTCTTTCTCTCATTTTCAAAATCCGGTGATGAATATGTTAGCTAGAGAGTAAGAGACGCAGAGTTTTCAATTTTCTTGACTCGTTTTTTTTTATACTAAGACAGAAGCGTAAATAAAAGTTTTCACAAAAATATAACACTACTTTGAAACAGTAAATTTTTGATGAATAATGTAAATCGAAAATTGGAAAATTAACAAATTTCAGGTTTATATCAAAAATTTGAAACAGAAATTTTAAAAAAAAAATTTTTCAAAATTTTTTCATTTTTTCTAATTTTGAAATTTAGCAATTATTCTGACAAGGGAACCACAAGTAGGTGTTAACGGGTTTTAACAAGAGACATATGTCACCCGATACAGTTTTTCATGCTGATCATCATGCCGTAGCTAACTTTTGCAAAGCTCCACACAGAAAGCTGGAAATCGAGCTCAAAGTTTGAGCACAAAAATTGAAATATCTTGTTCAATTTGAATTATTTTAGTGATGAGAGACTACTAAAGGGTTATTTGGCATGCTAGGAACGATAGGAGCATTTAAAAACCTCGAAATTGTAGTTGTAACGCTGAAAAAATGAGCCTGAAACTTTTTATAAAAAAGGTAGATCAAAAAAACGTGAAGAATAGAAAAAATTGCATTGAAAAACGTGAAAATGACTAAATTTTGAAGATTGTTTTCTGATTTTTCATGTTTTTTCGAAAAATCACACCTTTTTCATTATTTTTTCGGAACTTCAAAATCACCATCGTGTAGAGAATTAAATTTCCTATCTGATCCATTAGTTTATTCTTGTAAATGTATAATTTTGAAAAAGTTAGGAGGAATTTTAAATTTTCAAATTTATCACAAAAATGTTATTTTCAGCTTTCTGGCTGAAGCTTTGCAAAAGTTAGCTACGGGATGATGTTGAGCATGAAAAACTCTATCGGGTCACATACATCCCATCTCAAAGTCCGTTAACACCTATATGTAGTTCCCTTGTGAGAAATTTCCGAAAAAAATAAAATTTTTTAGAAATTTTTTTTTTCCTATTTTTGCCCGAAAACATTCAGCTCAATAAATTTGCCTTCTTCAACACTGTTCCTAAAAGGGTTTCTCGAATATAAAAACTTTGAAACAGTAATAATTTTCAAAAAAAACGTTTTTTTTCTAATTTTGAAATTCGGAAATTATTTTCAGAAATTTCAGAATTTTTTTTTTCCAATTTTTGCTCGAAAACATTCAGCTCAATAACTTCAATAACAATTGTTGAAAACATCGTTCCAAATCGGGCTTCTGAATCATAAAATCTTTGAAACAGTAAATTTTTCAAAAAAAAAAATTTTTTTTTTGAAAAGCCCCGAAAATATTAAAACTTTGAAACCGTAAAAAAATTACCTTCAAAATCCTCGTAAAAATCACCAAAATAATCCAACCCGTCGCATGAATATATTTAAGTGTCTTTGGGATTACAGTAGTGAAAACGGAAGTCGAACAAGTTTCACTCGTCATTTCCACGATTTTTCAAATTGTCGAAAGTAGGCCGATGTTTCTTCGGCAGGGTTTTGAATTCGTGTCAGACGTCGAACATTGGGAAGGGTTTTTGATGAGGAGTTTGAGCCGAACAGCCATGAGGTTTTACGCTGAAAAAAACTTTTTTGGGCAAAAAATTGGGTCGAAAAGTTTTTGGGGAAAAAAATTTTTGGCGTTTTTTTTTTTGGCTGAAAAAACTGGTGATCTTAAAGTTTTACGCTGAAAAATATCAAAATTTAAATTTTTCAAAAATGTAGCACAAACTTTGGGGCTAAAAGTTTTTGGGATTTTTTTATTGACAAAAAATTGCTGGCCTAATTTTTGTGCTGAAAAAACTGGGGATCTTGAAATTTCAATTTTTGTCCGTTTTCTCAAAAAAAATTGGCAAAAAAAATTGGGACCAAGTTTGAAAGTTTCCATGTCAAAAAATCTTTTTATGTGAAACAAAATTATTTTTGAAATTTATGAAAACTTAACTTTTTTTTCCAACAATTCAAGTCAAAAATTAAGGCCTAAAAATTTCGGCAAAAAAAATCGGGCCAATTTGGAAGTTTTCGGGTCGAAAAATCTAAATTTTTCTGAAACAAAAATTTCTAGGCTAAAATTTTGAGTTAGAAACTTTGAAATTTATGAGAATCTTCGTGTTTCGATATTTTTAGCACAAAAATTGGGTCTAAAAAGTTTTGTCAAAAAACGTGTTCCGAAAATTTTTTCGAGCCAAAATTTCAGGTCTAAAGTTGTTTCTTTTCAAAACTCTCCCCCAAAACTCACCAAAAACGCCGGCTGCTGCTTGAAGTACAGTACCCCTGACAGAAAAATTGGCAGAACCAGAGATGCCAAAGCGAGCAAAAAATCGATAGCACAATAAAAGTTGGCATAATTGTCGATGGCCAAAAATGAGGGAAAAATGAGGATGAGAATGAGGAGAAGACAAAGTGACAGAAGAATGATGCCAACACCTCGAAGATACTGTAAGTATGATGAGAAATTTTGGTTTTAATGTGAAATTTTGATCCAGAAAAAGTATATTTTCAAAAAAAAAAAATTGCTCCGGGGTACTGTAGTTGAATGGAAAACTTGGAAAAAATTCTGAAATTTTTGAATTTCATTTTTTTTAACAAAACTATTTACTTGTGTGAATCACTGGAATGATTGAAATAAATTAATGAAATAAATTAATTTTGAAACAGTAAAAATTTCAAAAAAAAAAGTTTTGGCAAAATCTTCGATTTTTTAAACAATTTTTAGTGAAATCTCAATTTTCAACAAAAATACAAAAAGTTTTGATTTTTAAAAATTTGACGGGAGAGAGAAAATAAAAGAAACAAGACAAGAAAGAAAAAAAAAACAATATAAGAAAACTGAGCAAGAAGTAAAGAATAATGAATGAATGGATGCACACAAGAAGATAGAGAGGTTGTTGACTCCGCCCCTTTTTGTATGCGGAGCAGGTGCAAAAAGTGGGGGGGGGGGGGGGGGGGGGCTTACGGTCTCTCTCTATACCGCGTGGTGTTCTCTCATTCATTCATTATTCACCTTTTGCTCAGTTTTCTAATATTGTTTTTTTTCTTTTTTGTCTCGTTTTTTCATCTTCAAAATTTTCTTATGTTTTTTTTCGCTCTTTTACATTTTTTGAAACAGTAAAATATTTTTGAAAAACAATATTCTAACCTCTAGAACTTGTTCTAAAAATTTCCCAAAAAATTTTTGAAGCGGAAAACTACAGTACTACAATTTTCAGAAACTTGTGATTTCATGAAAATTCAAAATTCAAAACTACAGTACTCCGAGAAATGTTTTGAGAAAAACTTATTTTCAAAAAATTCCTGTTTCAAAAAGTTCATGAATCTCTCTCCGTCTTCAAATTTTGCTGGGAGGAATTTTTTTGTTTGAAAATTTCAGTATTTTGAAAAAAAATGGCTAAAATTCTAAAATTCATGAAAATCTAAAAATCAAAACTACAGTACTCCAAAAATAACTTTGAGAATATCAGAATTTTTTCTCACAAAACTTAAACCTAGAACAAAAATTGAAAAATTCCCTGTTTCAAAATATTTTTGCCAAATTTTTTTCCCAAAACTCACTCACCCACATGACTCTCAAATTCTCTTCAAGTTGAAACTTCCTCGCCAACGTATACATAATCGGGTTGCGTTTCATCGCGCGACTTTCGCTCAAATTCGCCTCATACAACGCGATCAGCACCACTTGCGACACACCGATCGCCGAACCCGCAGCGACACACGCGAACGCTATCGACATTCCGGCGAACATGCACAACGCGACGAACGGTTGCGGCGCGACGACGAGAACGGGCAACGCGACGAGAAGCACGCGACGACGACGCGACGACTCGTAGTCGGCGAGGTAGTAGGTGGCGAATGTTCGCTCGATGGCTGTCGCGGGAAAACCGGCGATCGCGAAACCGTAGAATTCGAAACGCAGCAGACTGGCGATGAGCAAGATTATGGGATTTTCTGGAAATTTCTGAATAATGTCAACCTTTTCAATTTTTCGGATTAACTATGAAGAACTTTGAGGTATGTTGAAACAGTAAAAATTTCAAAAATCAAAATTCGAGATTTTTTGCCCTCAAACCTACTGTACAGACCGTTGTCACAATTTGTAAATCGGTAATGTTGAAACAGTAAAAGTTTTTAAAAATAAAAAAATTCAGAATTTTTTCACGCCAAAAACTCTTTGATTTTTTCTTCTTTTTTCTTTTCTTTTGTGAAAAAAATTTTCTCTGACACTGAACATCTATCATTGCTCATAACAATTCCCAGTCAACTTTAAGATAATGTTGAAACAGTAAAAATTTGAAAAAAATGAAAAAAAAATCAAAATTTTCTCTCCCAAAAATTGAAATTTCTACAATTTTTTCCTAATTTTCGAGAACCGTGACATATATTCGCTAGGAAAATTATATTTTCAGACTGTATTCTCATTGTCAGAAAAAATTTCAAAATTTTTTGAAATCGGAAAAAAAAATTCCGATTTCAAAATTCCGATTTTTTTTTTTGAAATCGGAAAAAAATGCCAAAAACTTGAGAAACAGAAAGTTCAAAAAAGTTTTTTTTGCCAAGAAAAATCGTCATTTTTCCATCAAAACCAAAAAAAAACCACGCACCATCAATAAGTCCTAATTGAATCATCAAAATGATCATTCGCGCTCCACCGCTCGCCACAAAAACCATCAAAACCGTCATCAAAATCACCGAAATATTTCGATGCATAAGTGAAATCGACACAATAACCCACACAAAATACGACATACAAATCATCGACGGCAACAGAATCACAAATTCCGCCCAGAAAATCGATAAAACTGCCGGGCTCAGTTGACCTCCTAGAGGTAAGAAAATCGGCATTTTATAGGTCAAATTGCACTCGTCCCAATGGTAATCGATAAACGGTAGAGGCCCCAGAAAATCGCGCATTTTTCACAGACAATGTCTGACCAAGAACAAAAATCAAGTTGTTTGCGAAAGTTGAATCAGGTTAGCTTATATCTAATTAGTTGGTTACGCATGAGAAAATGCAAAAACAAAAAAAAAGTCAGAAAAGTTTGGGGTTCCTGGAAAAGCCAATTTTTTGATGACGAAGAAAACAATTTTTTTGAAAATTTTCACTGTTTCAAAAATTAAATAAATTTTTAAATCGTTTTGATGTCTCAATATGAAGAATTTTATTGATTTTTGCTTTCAGAAAAATTATTTTTGCAAAATTTGAAAATGTTCAAACTGTTTCAGATATTTAGCTGACAAGAAAATTCAATTTCTGAGTGAAATTTTTTTTTGAAAATTTTCACTGTTTCAAAAAATATAGAAGTTTTGAGTGAAAACTTGCTATTCAGTCAATTTACAGAAAAAGTTTTATTCCATCGTAAGAAACACAGAGAAACAGAACAAAAAATTCACAATGAAAACTAGCGTTCTTCATCTATTGGAGACGCAGACATAAACCACACACAAAGAATAGCGCCTCGCTACCCGTGAGATGTCGGTCACAAAAGAAAGTTCTATAAAAATCCATAAACTTCTGAGAGAGCAAAAATGCTCTAATGATAATTATTTTTATTACTTAGAATTTTTATATTTTGCAAAATCTGAAAATTTTCACTGTTTCAAAAAATAACTAAATTTCTACTGAAAACTGCCTAACCGTTTCAGTTTCAAAATTCATTCTTGATTCAGTCTTTTTACCGGTTTTTCAATCGGAAAAAAATACTTTGCAAAACTTGAAAATTTTTACTGTTTCAAAAAAAGGCTAAATTTCTAATCAAACTTAACCTAATCGTTGAGTCTGATTTTTCATAAGATTTATTCTCTAAATATAACTTGAGACCAAAAATTCAAAACTTTGCCCAAAATTTTGAAATTTTTACTGTTTCAAAAAAAGGATAAAGTTTACCCCGAGCCAATGGAATCAATGTTTGTATCAATTTTAAAACTTGACCTGACTTTTTTTCCAAAAAAAAAATCGTAAAATCTAATTTTTGGCAAAGGTTCATCACAGTTTTTTTATATGCTGATATTTCACAAATTTTTGAAACAGTAAAAAATTTCAGAAATTTATTTTTCCTAAAAACTTGGAAACATGCAAAAAAAATTCTATTTTTTTTTCTCTGCGTCTCTCTCTCCCTCACACACACACACACGTTTTGAGAATGAGAGAGACGCAGAGAGAGAGAGAAACATTTTTATTTACATCAGAATCTGTAACACTTTATTGAAATACATCAACACTTTAGCCTTAGGCTTAAGTTTCAAAAATTTTACTGCGCGAAATCGAAAAATCCGAAGTTTTGTGCTTATTTCGACTGAACCAACTCATAATCTCTCGACGAATAGTTCGATTCAAAGTAATATAAATAAACGCTGGACAAGCGTGTGAAACCGACCAAGATAACTCGCCAAAAATGACAACAATCGGGTGAGGATCGACGAAGAATAGAGAAATATAAACGATAGCTGTGGTACAGTTGAAAAAACAAATTATTGAAGATTGGATAAATACCTGGAACATTTTTTTCGTGATGATCAAGAAAATTGAGAATTTTGGAAAAAGTTTATTTTCTCAAAAATTCTCTGTTTCAAGGGCTAAAAAGTTTTTTTTTTCAAAAAAAATTTTTTTTGAAATCGGAAAGTAGTTTTTAAGAAACTTCAAATATTCCCTGTTTCAGAAAAATCTCAAAATTTATCACCAACGTTGGCAGTGATAGGGATATCGCAGTTTTCAAGTATTCTGATAACTTTTTCAGTTTACATTTTTTGTCAATTTAGGCCACGCCCACAAAACTGTGTCTTGTTCAGAAAGAAGTGCGGAACGAAATGTTACCCGTACATGAATCATGTTTTTTACAAAAAAAATGAAATCTCATTTTTTTTTTGAAATTTTTACTGTTTCAACAATTTTTAAAATTTGACTTTTTTGGAAATCTGGTGATCCACAGTGTGTAAAACAATCAACTGGTCTGAAAAAAACCAGAAAAAAAATCCCAAAATTTGAACATGAAAATCATGAAAATGTTAAATTTGAAAAAAAAAACAAGAAGACAGTCTTTTATGAGATATAGAGAACGAGAGACGCAGAGAAATCAGATTTCTGCTGGGTGACCTTATAAAGTGTTCCAAAAAAAATCAATACCAGCAGGTGTTTGTACTTTTGGGGGGTCACCTTTTTTGTTGAGCAAAAGAAAAAAAAACAAAAAGTATTTTGCATGTGTGAGGAGTCGAACCCTTGATCTTTCGACTTATAATATTATATTAATATAATGCCTAACCGCCTGAGCTATCAAGCCACATTTAAACGCAGTTCAAATGTTCAGGAAAAGATATACGTCTCACTAACCTGTTTTCCAGCCGACACACTGACTCCCATCTGTTGTTTGGTGATAAACGCACAATAAATAGCGTATAACAACACGACCGAGAAAACGAACAGAAAATTGTGATAGGTTTGCAAATAATTCGAATAATCATCAACGTGTCCCAACCGAATTCCAGGGTTTGCCAGCCACGCCATCACTGTCGAATTGAAACAAACGGACGGTGTGAAAAACATGAAGAAGAGACCGTAGAGCACCGGAAAAATGCACACGATCCACGTACGGTTTTCGTGGAAAAACAGGTCGGATGTGTGTGGACACGTGATGTTGGTGACACGATTGATGACGAGGAGAACGGTGAACGCGGAGAGCATCATCCAACTTGATAGGCCGAGAAATCCGGAGACGTAGATCAAATTTGGGTAGTCACAAAAGACGGCACCTTGGAAGAAGAGAAAACCGGATAGGATTGAGCAGATTACTGGAAAAATAACAAAGTTTTTAGGCTTAATTTTTTTGATTTTATGAAATATTGAAAAAATTGAGATTTTTTGAAAAAAATTCTAGAATTTTTTGAAACTACAGTACTCCAAAAAATATGATTTTTTTCTGACAAACCACAGTACTCTAACCTTGTTTTCAAATTCATTTTTCATAAAAAATGAATTTTTTTAATTTTGAAATTTTTACTGTTTCAAAGATTTTATGAAATCTCGAAAAATGGAGATTTCTGGTTAAAAAAAGAACTGATGTACTCTAAAATCAGAATTTGTATAGAAAAAATCTGAAAATTTAATTTTTTTTTCGAAAAAAAAAACTACAGTATACCTTTTTAAAAATTACATACTTTCGAATCGATTTTTCCATGAAAAAAATTTTTACTGTTTCAAAGATTTTATGAAATCTTTGAGAATTTTAGTATTCCGAAAAAAAATTTCATAAATTTTAGATTTTTCAAAACTACAGTACTCTCGAAAAATGAATTTTTTGGCTCCGGGACATTTCGCAGCCAGACGTTTCGCAGCCGAGACATTTCGCAGCCGGACATTTCGCAGCCGGACATTTCGCAGCCAGACGTTTCGCAGCCGCATTAACTTTTGAAAAAAAGGTGTTGAATTTTTTGGTTTTTTGGTTTTTCAGGTATGGCGAACAGGTTTTCGGGTATGGCGAACAACGTGGTGATGTTTGTTTTGCACCAAAATGAAGGGGCACCTAAGTTTTCACGTATTTTACGTGAAAAATCGATTGATGCGGATTTTGTTGAATTTTTGAGACAAGAGATATTTTGCTATGGCGAACAACGTGATGATGTTTGTTTTGCACCAAAACAACACATTTTTGAAAAAATTATTTTAAAAAGTTGAAACAAACACATTTCGAAAACAAAAAAAAAGTAAAAAAAAACAGAAACAAAGATTTAGACGTATTTTTTCGCCGCACGAATGGCTTTGAGAAATGGAATTCCTGTCAACGGAGCTCCTGCGGCGTTCTTTTTCTGCATTTCGAAAAATGTTGTTCTCCGTGCAATTTTAACAATTTTGGTGCAAAACAAACATCACCACGTTGTTCGCCATAGCAAAATATCTCTTGTCTCAAAAATTCAACAAAATCCGCATCAATCGATTTTTCACGTAAAATACGTGAAAACTTAGGTGCCCCTTCATTTTGGTGCAAAACAAACATCACCACGTTGTTCGCCATACCCGAAAACCTGTTCGCCATACCTGAAAAACCAAAAAACCAAAAAATTCAACACCTTTTTTTCAAAAGTTAATGCGGCTGCGAAACGTCTGGCTGCGAAATGTCCGGCTGCGAAATGTCCGGCTGCGAAATGTCTCGGCTGCGAAACGTCTGGCTGCGAAATGTCCCGGAGCCAATTTTTTGAGTGTATTTTTTTAACAACAAAAAACTACAGTAATCTAAAAATCTTGCAAACTTTCCAAAAAAAAAAAAATTAAGATTTTAGTTTTTTTTTTTCACGGGTGGAAATTTTATTGATCAAAAATTATAACATTTCCAAAACCTGAACTTTTCAGAGAAATTTCAAAATTTTTACTGTTTCAAAAAACTTATAAAAACTTTGAGAATTGGAACTTTCCGTTCTGACTCTGTATCGTCGACAAAAAAAAATTTTTTAATAAATAAATTTTCCTCAAAAATTTACTGTTTCAGGAAGTCTTCAAAGTTTGGAAAATTTCAGAACTTACGTTCTCAAAACTCATCAGTCAGAAATCTAAAAAAAAAATAATAACTCACACGTGGCAAACATGTCCAACATCCCCAAACAAAACATAATTTTATAGCACGACAATTTCAGAAGGCCTTTTTTGATCATCGCCGTGAATGCTGGGATGTACAACATCTGAAAAATGGTAAACTTTTCTTTGGAAATTTAAAATTTTCTAATTTGACGCCAAAAGCTGAAAAATGTGAAACTTCATTTGTGATAAAATTTTAAGAGCCAAAAATTTTGAAAATTTTTAAGCGGAAAAAATAAAAAGTTTAAAATTTCGAAATTTTGACGCCAAAACTTTTTTTCAAAATCCAATTTTCCAATTAAAAAACTTACCTCAACCAAAACCCCAAAAATCATAAGCCCGACGCCCAAAATGGGTCTCGAAGTGCCCGGTAGAAGCAGCTTCTCGCCTTCTGGCAAACTACAATTGTAGAGAGGATTGCCTTGAACACTTCCGTATTTGAGGATCGAATTCATGCCTGGAAAAATGTTTTTTTGCCTCAAAAAATTATAAAAGAGAATTTTTCTCACTTAATCACCTTATTGCAAACATTTGCCGGGTTGCTGTTGGCCCCGCCCACTTTTGTGAGAAAGAAACATATAATTTTTCTGCGTCTCATACTATTTTCAAAAAGTTAGGGAGAACTGTAGTACATTGTATCGTGTATCAATCTAACAGTTATCCAACAAAGCTATTAAAACAAAGTTGAAACAGTAAAAATTTCAAATTTTCAAAATCGAATTTTTCGGTGAAAAATTGTTTCAATTTTGCTACAAAACAATTTTTCTTGATGAAAAAGTTTCATAATTTTTTAAAACAAAATTAAAGAAAATTTCCTTTCCCAGAAAATTATGAGATGCAGAAAGTCTTGGATCAATTTTTCGAAACATGTGATAATTTGAATTAAAGTTGAAATAGTAAAATTTTTAAATTTTCAAAATCTAACTTTTTGGGTTCAAAAAATGTTTGAATTTCGCTACAAAAACCAACAATTTTTTGAAATATTTTTTCTTGATAAAAAATTTTCTAAGTTTTGAAAAATTTAAAAAAAAAGTTAAATTTTTAGGTTTCAAAAATCAGAGCGCAATTTTTTGCTGATTTGAATTTTTTTGTAAAAAATGAAGAAAAGTACTGTACTAACAAAATTAAAATATTTTTAAGTGTTAAAACAAAGTTGAAACAGTAAAAATTTCAAAATCGATTTTTTTGGGTGAAAATATTTCAATTTCGGCAAACTATTATTTTAATATTTTTTTTGAATAAAAATTTTTCTAAAAAATTTTCAAACTTTTTTCATCCGAATGAAAAGTGAATTTTTTTAATTTCCAAAATGAATTTTTTGTCCGAAAATTGATGTTTTCAAAAACAATTAATCTTTCACTGAAACGTATATTTCCCGGCTAAATATTTTTTTTTCGAAAAATATTTTGAAAAAAACTCAAAAATCATTGATCCAAGAAAAATTTAAAGATCCAAGAAAAAAAAACTAATTTTTGAAAAGTGAAAAATTTAAAAGTCAAAAACAATTTCTGTGTTTTTATACAGCACCATTTGCAACGACAAAAATTGTTTTTTGTATTTTTTATTTTTCGCGCGAAATTTCAGGTACCAAAAATGTATTTTGATTCACTTTTCGTGGAAAATTCTTAAGGATCATTGATCAAAAATTTTATTCAAAAATTTCGAAATTTTTACTGTTTCAAAAAGTTTTTAATTTTCAGAAACTTTTTGTCGATCAATGTACTTGCTTACTGTTTTTGTATGCTGTTTTTGTCATGGCACAATTTTTCGAGAGTACTGTACTTTGCTCCGCCCACTTTATTGAAAATTTTTTTGTGTGGAAAAACCTCGAAAAGTTAAAGTTTCAAAGTTTTTGAAAAACAAAAACTTTACGAAATTTTTACTGTTTCAAAGAATTCTCAAATATTCAAAGAGTCAGCATAATAGATTGATCCAATGCTGTCCTTTGAATATTTGAGAATTTTTTGAAACAGTAAAAATTTCGAATTTTTAATAAAAAAGTCAAATTTTTGAATTTAGAGATTTCAGAATTTCATCTAAACGAAAAAATGGAACTTCGAAGCTTTTTTTGTTAAATAATATTTTCGAAAACTGAAAGTCTGATCTAGATAACCATGAAAAAATGTGCACTTATGTGCAAGTATCAGACAAATCACCTTCCACTCGGCGAATTTTCACAAATCACAAAATTTCTCTTTCGATGTCATTCGTTGCAAAAATTATTTTCGCTAGAAAACTTTGATTTTTCAGATTTTTTTGAAACAGGAAAAATTTAAAGATTTTTTTTGTGATTTTTCGACTTTTCTAGACTAAAAACTCGAGAGAGAGAGAGACGAGACGAGACGCAGAGAAATAGAGAAAAATGAACTCACAGTGAAAACTATGGCACAAACCACACACAAAGCAAAGCACTTCGCTTCCTGTCGACAACCGTGTGACCGACATCAGACAGCTGTCTGATGTCGGTCACACGGTTGAAAGGCATTTTTTGAAGTTGGTGAATTAGATAATATTATGGAACGTTTACCTGGAAAACCTTGGAGTATTTGAGATTTTTTTGAAACAGTAAAAATTTGCAAATCTATTTTTCTGAAAAATCTAAAACTTTTCTTTTTTCTCAACACTTTTGAAAGATTTCAAAGAAAAAAATTGAATTTTCAAAAATTTCAGAATTAAAAAAAAGTTTTGAAAAATACAGTACTCTTGCAAAATAGAGAAATCAAGAAAAATAAAAATTTGCAAAATTTTTTCTGAAAAATCTGAAATTTTTTCTGTTTTTTTTTCAAAGATTCCTGAATTTCAAATAACAACAAAGAGGTTCCCTGAAAATAATTGAGCCTGAATTTTTTTTACACAATCAATTAAAAACCTGAAAACTTCAAAAAAATCACATTTTTCTCAATTTCTCCTCATTTTCGCTGCCAATTTAACGATTCGTCGAATTCTCATCACATCCAACTCATTTTGCCACCGCCCATCTTTTTTGAATTCACTTCCAATGATCAGAGCATGAGCGGATTTGTAGGCTTGCAAGTTTTGTGCGGTGACACCGGAGCCGATCAGAATAGGCAAATTTGCAATTTCGGCGACTTGTCGCAGTTCTGCGGGATTTGCGGCGTGTCCGGTCGCTGAACCGGTGACAATTACACCATCCGCCAAGTTGAATTGAGCGTCTTTGGCGATTTCTTGAATTGATAAGTCGGACGTCACACTGTGCGAACTGGAAATTTTTCAATTATTTCTTGGAATACTTAAACGCTTTGCAAATGTGGTAGGACAGTTCAGCAGGTTACGCGTTTTTTTATAGATTGAGAGGTGAAGGGTTCGATTCCTCACCTATGCAATTTTTTCAAACTTTTTTGAAACAGTAAAGTGTGGAAAAATTAAAACGAATAATTTTCCATTTTTATTTCTAGGTTATAAAAATTTCTTGAAACAGTAAACTTTTGAAAAACTTAGATTTTATTGAAATAAAACTATGTAAAAAGCATTACCCCAACAAAAACTTCATTCGCTCGAAAACTTTAAGAAATAGTTGAAACAGTAAATTTTCGAATTTTTATTTTTCACAAAAAAAATTTCAGTGATTTTCAAATTTTTGAAAGTTTAATTTTCAGAAAATTACTGACTCTATTTTTACAAAATGTTTGGAAAATCATTATTTTTCAGTTTTTGAAAATATAATTGAAGTTATTCAGTAATACTTTCTTTTTTCGATCTAATTTTATGGAAAAATTGAAACAGTAGTTTTTTCAAATTTCAATTTTCAAAAATAATCTGATTCCGAGTGCCGAAACTTAGAGCATTTTTTGAGCAAAATTCGTGATTTTCAAAAAAAAAATTTTTTGAAAAAAAATGAAAACTGGCAAACTCGCAATTTTTTGAATCCTGATTATCAGCAGAAAGTTTTAAAAAAATAGATCTGAATTGATTTGCGACAAAATCAATTTTCCAAATCCGAAAAATATCACAACATACTTTACAAAAATTTTTCACTTTGATGGGAGTTAAAATTAGAGCGAGACAGACATCAGACGGGATAAGGCAGGTGCTATATTCCATGTATCGTTCGTCTTTCTCTGCGTCTCTCTCTCTCTCTCTCTCTCTCGCCACAAATCTCACCTATGTTTCTTCTTGATATCCGTGAAAACGGCGACATGTTCGGCGCCCAAGGCTTTGCGAAATCGCAACAATTCGGCGGCACACGCGTCAATCCAACCTTCATCAGCGACGTGCGAATACACAAACCCTTCGGCGCGAATAAAATCCATACCGGTGACGCTGGCGACGGCCAGCGATTCGCGATTCGCCGCCGCCAAAATTTGTACGCCGAGAATTGGTTTTTGCGACGATGTGACGACGTTTGTCGCGCTGCGACGAACGTTTTCGACTTCTGGAAATTTTAAAAGAAAATTTCAATTTATTCTTAGAACATTTTTACAGACCGTCAACATTTTGAGTTACTTTTCTGAGATTTTCGAGAAAAAAAATATTTTTGAATTTTTCACTGTTTCAAAAAATTTATAAGACTTGAACAAAAATCTTCAGGAACAATAACCACTTCTTCGAATTCAAAAAATCTACAATTTTTAAGTATTTTTTTCACGGGTGGAAATTTTATTGATCAAAAATTAGAACATTTCCAAAACCTAAACTTTATTGATCAAAAACCAAAAATAAATTTTCAAAAACTTCCATTTTCCCGCCGCTCACCTTGACACGCCAAGCTCATCGAACTGACAATTTCGGGTGAAGCTGGAGGCTTTGAGTACGGTACGTCATGCATATTCTCCACGATTATACCATCCTGGAAAAAACATATTTTTAAATAGGCTCAAAAAAAAATTTCAGAAAAAAAATTTTTGCCGAGGTGAGGCATCGAACCCTCGACCTCTGACTCTATAAACAAAAATGTAACCTGTTGAACTAGCATGCCACATTTTCACGCTCTTCAATTTTTATTTAAAAAGCGGTAGAAAAAAAAAACTCACAACTCCCTCATTCAAATAAATCTGCGCCTCTTCTCGAACTTTTTTCAAAATCGTCGAAATCGGCAGGCTATTTCCAGGTGTTCCCGGTAGCGCCGGAACATGAATCATACCCAAAATTTGGGGTCTCGATGACCCCAAAAGTCGTGAAACCGTAATTTTTTGCAACGACATAGCAAAAAAACCCACAAAAAGAAATGAACGCTCTGATTTTATGATAAGATACGAGAAGAGACGCAGAGAAAAAGAGAAGAGAGAAAAAGGACACCAAATGGTGAATGGTTTGATCGATTTTTTGAAACAGGAAAAAATGACAAAAAAATAAGAATTTTTTTTTTTGAAAAAATTACTGTTTCAAAAAATTTTGAAATTTGGAAGATACTTAAACTTATAGTTCTCACCACAGAAACCGGGTGTTCTTGAAAATTTCCAAACGAAAAAAATTCAGAATAATTCTCCCAATAGTTTTCAAAAAAAAATTTCATCAAAATTTTCCAGACACGAAAACTAGCCTACTGTAGTTTAAAAAAAATTTTTTTCTCATTTTTAAAAAATGATTTGGGTTCTCTCAAAAGGTGGCGGTTTCAAAGAGTCGCGGTTTCGAAATGTCGCGATTTCGAATTGTCGCGATTTCGAAAAATCACGGTTTCAAAAAGTCGCAATTATGAAATTTGTGGTTGCGATATGTCGCGGTTTCGAAATGTCGCGGTTTCAAAAAGTCGCGACTTCGAAATTTCGCGGTTTCGAAATGTCGCGGTTTTGAAAAGTCGCAGTTGCAAAATGTCCCGGAGTGATTTCAGTTCAACTTACCTCAAATCTTATCGTCGTCCTCCAATGTTGCCCTCCGTTCTAATACTAGCCCAATTTTTTCCGTCCGACGTTGGATTTTTTCATGCCACTCTCGTTCCATAACTCATCGAAAAATCAATAAACGAGCTAATATCAGTCCATTTTTGTCGGCTGAAAAAACAAAGTTATTTGGTCATCATTCAGAATATATCTAAAACCAACCTCTTTGTTGATTTTTGACCACCAAAGCCAACTTTTTGAGCACCACTCATTTCTCTTTCCTCCTCACGTTTTCCCCTTCACCCCGGCGGCCACCGTATATTATAAACGTAAGAAAATTTGGCGCCGAAATTGAAAACTCGAAAAATCGTTATTTCACGTGTATTTTTTTCCGATTTCGACGCCAATTTTTTCAAACGCTTATAATACAAAGGATCCGGTTCTTCGTTATTCGGTCAAGAAAAGTTGTGGTGTCAAAAAATCGATGTACCTTTAATAAATGACATAAATAGTAAATCAACTAAAAAAAATCAAGTAAACGAGAGAAAAAAGAAAAAGTGATAATAAGAAAAAAATGAAGAAGATACTCAATTGATCGTCTAGCCCGCCTCGCTAATGATTGAGTGTGAGAAACAGAGAGAGAGTGACAGAGTACAAAACAAACAAACAAGAGTGTTTTGGGAGAAGAAAACAAAAAGGGGCGGGGTTTATGTTGGCAACAACGACACACACTTCTTCTCTACGCTCTCTCTTTTTCGCATACTCTCTCGTTTTTTTGTTTCTCCTGCCTCTCTAGCATGAGGATCTTGTAAAAATAATATTTAGCAGAAGAACACCATTTGAAAAGTACAGTACTCCTCGAAACACGATGGGAATTGAAAAAATCCTTAAATTTATGGCTGATCACAAAGTTATATACAAAATCCCTATGAAAATGAAAAGATAGAAATGTTTTACTGGAACAAGTTTTTGTAGGTGTCACGGAGCTCTTTTTTCTGCACTTTTGAGATGTGATTACGTGGAAGAGCGTCGAGAAGAATCACACGTTTTGGCACCTGCAAAAATTAAAAATTGGCGATTTTTTCGGGATATTTGATAGCTACTTCAAAATACTGGAATTATATGGAATGACAAAAAAGATAACATTGTTTTGAAACAGTAAAAATTTTAATTTTTGAGAATCGAAAATTTTTAGCTCAAAAATTGAATTTTTAAACTCTGATTCTAGGGACTGAAAAAATATTTTGAAAATAGACGCAGAAAACTTGAAAAAAATTCAGCCGCCAAAAAAAAATTCAAATTTTTGGTTTTTCAGTCCAAAAATCCGAATTTTTCTCTTTTTTTTTTTGTAAAAAAATAGGATTTTGAAAATTTTTTGAGCCTCGAAAATAAAATGCCAACTCACCTTATAATTCGCAACTTTTTTCTTCATCAAACTGATCAATTTCTTCTCAAATTCAGCGTGATTGGTTTTTTTGTCAACCGGCACAACGACGGCAACAACAGCCTCTCCGAAATCCGGATGAGGGGATGCTGAAAAGTGTTTTGATTTCATGAATTATAGACATACTATCCAAGTGAGAATCTACAATCTTAAAACAATTTTTTGAAACAGTAAAAATTTTCAAAATTTTTTGAAAACTATTTATAAGATGAGAGACGCAGACGTTTATAAAATGCTACAAGAATAGACACAATTTTTATTTTTCAAAAATTTACTGTTTCAGCAACCTAATAACTTCAAAAAAAGTATGATTAGATAGTTGGTTTTGTTTTTCATCTGGAATTGAAATTCAAGGTTAAAAAATTATTAAAAAAATACTGTGAAATTATCTAAAATTTCTAGAAAATTGTTTTCTCAAAAGCTTTTTGCTTCATACATAAATTTGAAAAAAATCAAAAGATAAAAAAATTAATTTTTAAAATCAAATTTTGAAGACTTGATAAAACATTTTGTTTGAAAAAATCGAAAAAAAGTGAAATTTTTGTTCAAAAAAATTCCCTGTTTCAAAAAGTTTCAAAGAAAATCAAAAAAATTTTTCGGATGATAAAACTTCGTGGTTTTTGCTGTTTCGAAATAATTCAGAAATTACAAATATTTTCGATTCAAAAAATTTTTCTACTATTCATTCGGCAGTGAGGGATACGCGCTCTATCTCACATCCCCCTTTTTTCCATTTGTTTCTCTGCGCTCTCCCGTTCGCGCATACTCTTTAGTTTTCTTTGTGTCTTTTTCCCCTCTCCCCACAGAAAAAACGCGTTCTCTTCGCTGCCGAACGAACAGTAGCTTTTTTGGGTATTTTATTTATTTTTTTTGTTGATTTTTTCAGGCATTCATTTATATAACCCAATAACCGGTTAAAAATTTTTAAAAGTCATTAGTTTTTTGAAACAGTAAATTTTTGAAAAATCGAAAAAATGTTTTCAAAAATTCCCTGTTTCAAAAATAGTTTTAGAGAAAATCTAAAAATTTACACTTTCTGGAAAGTTATTGACCCTACAAAAAATTCTGAAAATTTTTTCACAAATTAGTGACCCTACATGCCGCAGACAAAAATGGGCGGGGTTTATTTAACGCTTTAGAATATTTGTAAAATGAGGAATTTCTCAATGAAATTCGAAACTTTCAGAAAAAAATGCTTCAAAATTTGGTGAAAAATTCGTTTAAAAAATCCCCGTTTCAAAATCTCACCAATAACCGCCGATTCTTCAACCTCTGGCAGTGTGTCAATAAAATCTTCCAGTTCTTTCGGATACACATTCAATCCACCCGTAATGACCATATCCTTCGATCTTCCACCAATCGTCAAATAACCCTCCTCATCAAGAAATCCAACATCTCCCGTTTTGAACCATCCATCTTCAGTGAACTCTTCCGCAGTCTTTTTCGGATTCTTCCAATATCCACCAAAAATCGCATTGGTCAACGTTTCGATGCCGCCATTTTTGCCGATTCGAATGCCGGTTCCTTGGACGGCCGGTCCGACGGTTCCCGCTTTTCGGACACCGTTCAACGGGTTGGTTGTGATGACGCCTGTCTCAGTCATACCATATCTTTCGAGAATTGTATGGCCTGTGTGTTTTTTGAAGTCTTCGATTGTGGCGATTGAGAGAGGAGCTGAGCCGGAGAGGAAGACTCGAACATTTTCGAAAGTTTCTTTTGTGAAGTTTTTGCTGTTGAGAAGGCGGCTGGAAATGGGTTAAATTTAGGCACTATACGGTTGAAAAAACCAAATGGGCGGGGCTAAGTACAGTACATTTTCGTTGAAGGAACATGAGAAAAAAACAAAAAATGATAATTTCCCATTATAAAATGTAAAAAACCCACGTGTACAGCGAAAATGATACTGTACGTGACCATGCCACGTTTCACGTTTTTAAAATAATATTTATTCTCATTTTTTTAATTTTTTTGTACTGACAATAGCTAAACTCAAGAAATTCTCCTACTTGGGATAGCTGTGGACAGAGGCTTAGAGTTATGCCCCCTAACAAGGACCCCATCCTCCTACTATCCTCGAAAAAACATTTTTCTGCACGTTTTTTGAGAACAGTTTGGTGCCAACAAAATTTTAAAGTGGAATTTTTTCAAAGTTAAACCCCCCGTCCCCTTTTCGAAGTAGTCCAAAGTTACACCCCTTATTTTGTATTTCTCTCGGACAAGATTTTCTGTTTTTCCCGAGCCCTTTGCTCACATTTTTTCAGACCTATTTTTCTGGTCCCTCATTTTATTTAGCCCTCCCTTCCTATTCACACATATTTCCTGTTGACTTTATATAGGTCATCAAATGTTGTTGTTATTGATTGCTCATAACAACAGGTATGGCCACATTTTATACTGTTCGTTCAGCATCAAGGGATACGCGCCCTATCTCACATCCCCCTTTTTTCCATTTGTTTCTCTGCACTCTCCTTTTCACACATACTCTTCAATTTTCTTCGTGTCTTTTTCCCCTCTCCCCACAGAAAAACGCGTATTCTTCGCTGCCGAACGAACAGTAGATAACATCAAAAGGTGTGAACACTAATGAGCCATATGGTGACCTAGAAAAGGCTACATCCCGGTAAATCCAAAGAATAGAGAAAAAAAAAACAATAGTAAGAGGGACTCTATTGTTTGGGCCTCGAAACGTATATTTCACGGGTTTTGGGAAATTCGCTCTTACGGCATACCTCGGCCAAAAACGTGGAATTCCTTTTTTTTTTCAAAATGTCCTCTGCGATTTTTTGCACAAAAAATCTTTAAAAGTTTTGTTTTATTTTAATTAATTTTTCAATTATTTTTGGTTTTTTGAACCACATACATCGAAATTTGAAGTTTTCAATATAAAGATTTTTATGAACAATTCCTGAGTGACAGGGTGGCTTTAAAATCTAATTTTTTACTGTTTCAAAAACTATTGAAAAACAATAACTTTTCCAGGAAAACTCACGAATAAAATGTTGGAACTCCCATAACAACAGTGGCCGTCTTCATATGCTTAATAAAATCTTCCACCTCAAACTTTGATCTCCAAATAATCGTAGAATGCGAAAAAATCGATGAATGAAGCGAATAGTAAAGTCCATGAACATGATAGAACGGAAGAGCATGAAGATTTCGATCGTTTTCGGTGAAACCCCATTCTCTGACAATGTCGAACGCGTTGTTGACAAGCATGGCGTGTGTTAGAATGGCTCCTTTAGGTAGACCAGTGGTTCCGGACGTGTAGCAAACACATGCTGGATCGAGTTTTTCGACGTGTTCAACTTCTGTACATTGTTTGAGTTGACCCGCTTCGTTGGCTAGTTTTTGCTCGTTGAGCACGGAAATACGATCACTGCAAAAAATTACAGAAAATGTGGGATTGGAACATTTGAAGTGAAAAAAATAAAAAATAAATTTTTTTTGAAAATTTTTACTGTTTCAAAAATGTATGAAACAGGTGTAATCACTAATATCAACGATTACAATAAGGTTTTTAATCAGAAATATAAATTTTAGGTTCAGTTTTTCTGAAAAATAATTTCTAGCTGAAGTTTTTAGAAAGTTGGCGGATTTTTTTTTTAATTTTTACTGTTTCAAACATTTTCGAAAAATGTTCGATCAGGAACAAAAATAATATAAATTACTCCTAGGTTTGGAAATTTCCCAAAAAACCCTTTCTCACCTAAAAGTCTTATCCAACTCTTCATTACAAGTGACAAGAAGTGACGGAGTTCCATCTTTGATATAATGCGCCGCTTCGGATTCAGTGTATCCTGGGTTGACCGGAATGTAGACGGCTCCAATTTGAAGGCAGGCAATGTAAAGGGCAGCTGTGTCGATTGACTTGGACACACGTGCCATAACACGATCACCTTTCTAAAGAGAAAAACGAGAATGAAATATTGATTTTTTTGTAGAAATTTTTTTTTCAATTCTTGATATCTCAAAGTCGTTGGGATCATAGGAACTAATTTTTGAAACAGTGATTTTTTGAAATTTGAAAATTTTTCTAAATTTTTGGCCGTTTTTTAATGGACTTTCTCAACATTTTTTCCAGATTTGTTTTTTTAACTAAGCTGAAAACGCGAAGATCGTTTTAAATTTCTTCATTCAAATAAGTGGGTATTTTTGAAACAGTAAATTTTTTCAAAAAAAACAACCAATTTTTTCGAGGTGAAAAATTTGAAAAATATCGGAATTTTTCCGGAAAAAAAAACCAAAATTTCCAGTTTTTTTGTTTTGTGAACCTAAAAAATTGTAATTCATAATGTTTAATTTTTTTAAAGGGTCACAAAAGTAAAATCTGAAAAATTTCAACTTTTTTTTTTGAAAAAAATTAGTGATTTCAAAAATTTCAGAATCTTCTGATTTGAAAAAAATTAATGATTTCTGGATCAGAAAAAATTCAAATTTTTCAAATAGAAAATTTAAAAAAATTGGAATGCCAAAATATTGTATTGATAGCGAATCGTGTTCTTGAAAAAAAAGTTATACACAACTTTTGAAACAGTAAATTTTTGAAAAAAAGTTTTCAAATAAAACTACCGTATCCACTAGATTTAAATGTATTTTTTTATTTTTGAAACAATAAAATTCTCTGAATGATCATTGACGTTAACTCCAAAAAACTATTATGAAACTTTTGAAACAGTAAAAATTTTTTTAATTTTTCATTGTTTTACAGTACCCAAAAATGTTCTCAAAAATTGATCCACCTGATCTTTTTCTCATCAATTCCCCGAAACAAAAAAATTTTCGCTTTTTTTCTCGCATCACAGTTCAATCAAACATGTGTAAAGAACACACAACCACATGGGTTGTTGATATTTTTATCTTTTTCATTTTTTTTTCAAGGTGGAAAATGATCTTGTGACGTTTAGAAGATTTGCATCATCTGGGTCAGATTTTTGTGAGAATTTCGAATTTTTGGACCAAATTTTCGGGTGGAAAACTCTCACCTTAATATTGTATTTTTCAGTGAGCGCTGTCGCATATTGTCCAGCTCTCTTCACAAATTCGCCATAAGTTTGTTGACGATCATCTTCGACGAATAAAACCTGAAATTTTCAAATTTTCGCATGTTTTTTTTAATTATGACCTTGATTTTTATCAACAAAAAAAACGGTGAATTGTTATTTTTAAGCATTTGAAACAATGTATCACCTTTGCTACGAAGTGTGTTGCTTTGAAAGTCGGTTGAAACAGTAAAAATTTGAAAAAAAATGGAAAAAATCGATTTTTATTTTATTTTTTTTCTCTCCATTTTTTTGCCACAGTGAAATTCTGAGAAAATATATTAAAATAATTTTCTAAACTTTTTTTCAGGGAAAAGGTAGAAATTCGGAAAAATATTTTTAAAAAATTTCCTGAAAATGTCGAAATTTTGAAAAAAAAAATGAATTTTTATTTTTTTTTTTTTGAAACGTACATTTCCCGAGTTTAGCTAATTTAGTGATTTGTCGTCTCCTCCGAGAAAACTACACAGTTTCGAATTTTCAGAAATCCGGAGAAACTGATTTTTTGAAAAATTTGGATCTGATATTTGCTGAACATCCATGGTACTCAAAGAATAATGAAATCAAATTTTTTTTCGATTTTGAGAACGTTTTTGAAACGTACATTTTCCGGGTTCAGTTCATTTCTTGATTTTTCGTCTCTTTCGAGAGAACTACACGATTTTTTGAAAAATTTTGCCGAAAAATTTGATTTTTTGTTGAATTTTTCAGAAATTTTTTTGACTCACCTTAGATGGATCAGCCGTCAAATTGGCCTGAGTGAACAAATTATTCGACGCACTTGACGCACATCGAAAACCGCTTCCACCAATACTTCTCGTCAATCGACTCAACATTTTCAAAAAACAATAAAAATTGTCTTTTTTTCACTACTAAATAAATAATAGTCGTCGACTCCGCCCCTTTTTGCCCCTGAAACATTGATCGGTGATGATAGTAGAGATAAGGAGAAATGAGGAGAGGAGAGAGAATAGTGTACCTGTTGAACTCTGAGAGAACAACAACAACAATGATCAAACCGTGATGCAAATTGAGAAGACCTGTTTTTTTTTTGGAGGAGATTAGGTAAAAATAGCTTTTTCTTGGAAATTCGACGAACTCCATTTTGAGAGTTTGAAATATTGAGAAATGATTTTTTTTAAATAAAAAACCTGAAAAATGTGAATTTCAATTTTTTTTTTTTTCAAAAAAAAATTCTGGCTTTTTTCAGGAAATTTATTTTTTCAGCAATTTTTTGGAAATTGAAGACAACTTTGATAATGAGTACAAGGATATAACAGAAAAAAAACAAGAATCAAAACGAACTAGTGAAAGAAAGAAAAAACAATATTAGAAAACAGAGTAAAAGTGAATAATGAATGAATAAATGAATGAGCACAAGAAGGCACAGAGATTGTTGACTCCGCCCACTTTCTGTATGCGAAGCAGGTGCAAAAAGTGGGCGGGGCCTACGGTCTCTCTCTATACCGCGCGGTGCTCATTCATTTATTCATTCTTCACTTTTGCTCAGTTTTCTAATATTGTTTTCTTTCTTTTTTGTCTCGTTCCTTTATCTAGATTCATCAGTAGAAACTTCCTTTTTCTCTGAATTTTTCATTCATCATTTTTATTGCCAATTTTCAAAATAAAATGCGATGGAATTTTATTAAAATTATAGTTTTCATTAAAACCCGTGCTTGAAACAGTAAAAATTTTCACAAAAAAAAAATAATTCAAACATGACAGGTATGAGATTTTTGGTCGGTCTAAAACCTTTCAAGGTTTTTTTTGGAACAGAAAATGAAATTTCCATATTTTTTTTTTTTGATTGAATAATCTTCGTGACCTTTTATTCTGAATTTTTTTATTTTATTTTCAAATTGTCGATTTTCAACAAAAACGTTGTAATTGAAATTAGATTTCATCAAAACCCGTGCTTGAAACAGTAAAAATTTTCACAAAAAAAAAAAAAAACAAAAAATTAAAACAGGACCCGGGTTGGGGTTTTTAATTTTCTGACAGTTTTGGAAAATTTTTGGTACAAAAAATGAGTGAAAACCTTTTTTTTGATCAAATAATTTTTCGTGACCTTTTCTCTGAATTTTTCATTTTCAAAGTTGTAAGTTTCCAAATTTACTGTTCCTAAACTTATAGATTTGATTAAAATTTAGGTCAGGAAATTTTCGACATTTTTGATTAACTTTTTGATACAAAAAAAAATGAGTGAAACTCTTTTTTTTTTGACAAAATAATTTTCGTGACCTTTTTTCTGAATTTTTAATTCTGATTCATTTTCAACAGGACGAAGCCCCAATGTTTCCAAAATTTTAGTTTTGTATAAAGGACGTGCTTGAAACAGTAAAATTTTCCAAAAGGAAATTTTTATGATCTTTCTGTTTTACAACAATACGAAAGACGATCCTATTGAAATTTCAGTTTTGTATAAAGGTCGTACTTGAAACAGTAAAAATTTTCAAAACTTCAAAAAAATTAAAATATCAAAAACCCGTAATTTTAACGATTTTCTCACAAAACAAAAACACCAAAACATTCCTACGATTTATAGATTTTATACAGAAAAAAAACATTTGAGCGAACTAAGCAAAAAAAAAAAAGAAAAAAAATAATATTCAGCAATAAATAAATTAATAAAAAAATAAGTTTAGGAAATCACGATGTTTGTAAACCCATGAAGATAATATATTTCGTTTCGAGACCAATTTGACACTTTTTCATGGCATGCGTCTTCAAACTGGATACTTGGATTCGGGCGCAAGGCGATCGAGAATCTGAACTTTATGTTGTTTTTTTTTTTCAGTATGAAAAAAGGTCAATTTTTTTATTATTTTCTCGAATAATTCCGCCCAACACTAGAATTTTAAATTGGTTTCTATAACATTTTTGTTTGTGCGTGTCAATGAACATTTTTTCGTACGGTTTTCACATTTTTCAAACCGATTTTTCTTGACTTTTTCAAATTGAAAAACGGCCCAACCTGTCGAATTCCTGGCAAATATGTCAGTGTTGAAACACCGGGGATACTTCTCAATAAATTCACAATTCCTGGTAGAAATCCGCCGAATAACAGAATGAAACCCCAGATTTCGGCGATGATTCCGAAGAGAGGATACCCTAGTAGGACGATGAGAATACCTGTAAAAATGAGATTTTTTTGATTCTTCGGTGGGATTTTAGCTAAATGTTCAAGAAAGTATCCAAGTTTTGGGGGTTTTGAGTAAATTTTGGGTTCCAGGAAGAATTTTCTAGGAAAATTCCAGATTTTCGCTTGATTTTTCAGAAAAAAACTTTAATTTTCTCAGAAAAAAAGTTGAAAAACTTTTGAATTCTCAACAAGCTTCTGAAGATGCGAAAAAAAAACATTTGTTACATTTTTAGGTCAAAAATTTATAATGAAACTGTTTAAGAAAAATGTATAGGTCTCGCCACGAAAAATTTGAAGATAAAACTTTGATTTTTTTTCCGAAATTCTTGGCATTTCCCATTTTCTGGATGTCATTCGCAGTGACACAAATTTTTCCTCGAATTTTTTAGGGTGACAAAAACTTCAGTGAAATTTTCCATTTTAGGAAAGTTTTATTTCTGAAAAATTTCAATCTTGGCTCTTTTTTTGAAGAAGTATTTTTGGCGGGAAATTCTAAGAAAATATTGATTTCCAGGAAGAAATTTTCGAGAAAAATCAACAGATTTTCGTCAATCCTGACCCAAAAAAATCAGCAAAACTTTTTGATAATCTTTTAGGGTCCTATCACGAAAGCTGAAGCGCTACGATTTTTTTTTCAAATTTCAATCGAAATTTTTCTATAAGTTTTTCCCTGTCCATTTTTTTCGAGAAAAATAACTAAAAATAAAAATATAACTCACCTCCAAAAAATAGAACACTTCCTTTCAATTTTCTCACTTCAAAGAAGAATACTAACGTTCGTTGAACTCCAATAACAAAGGTTATTCCGACTATGAACAAAAGCTGCAAGAAAAAAACACATTTTTGGCATAATAATAGGTTCGACTTGACATTTTTTTCATTTTTACTAGCAACCTCCTTTTCTTAAAAAATCTTACATTTCCAATTGCTAAAAGCGCCGCGTCCAAAAATAAGAGAATGCCCAGGAAAATGAAAAATACACCAAATGCGGTTAATCCAACGCCAATCTCTGTAATTGCATCATTTTCAATAATTTTTTTTGTGAAATAACTTACGCTTTGACGTGCTAACCTCGAAGTTCATCATCTTCCAAGTTTTCTGCAATAAAAACCAGTTTTTGTTGAAAAAAAAACGAGAAAAAAAAGGAAAAATTAAAAACCTCTGACGTGTATGCGGTGTTTGCACACATCCCTCGCCACCGTAACCCATTTCATAAAGCGGCAGTTGAAAATTTTCAATTTTCACGATTCTCGAGACAATTATAGGGTAAAAAAATCTGGAAATCAATCAAAAATGTGCGTGACTTCCTGTCATTCATCTAAGCAGCCCAACAAAAATCACAATAATTACATAGAGGAGGGGACAATGATTTCATTCTTCTATTTTTTTTTGGTGGTGTCTACATTTTTCATGAGGGTTTCAGATTTCTTCATATAAAGATTGTGTTTATTTTTCATTTTTCCAGGTATGTCAATATATTGGGTGTTCTTAATGATTTGCGCACAAGTTTCCGGTATGTTTCTTCAACCAAGAGACAATTTCTACCTGGAAATTGAGAGCGATTCACATTTTCCCGCATTTTTACCATGGTTTTGTGAGTTTTCAAAGGAACATGGCTGATTTTTTGATTTTTCCAAATTTTCAGCAGCAGCAAACGCACGAGAATATCAAAATTATCGGGGTAAACGAGTGACAGAAGATCAACTAAATGATTTATTGAAAAACGCGTGGATTGGTTAAAAAATATCTTTCTACAAAATTAATAAAGCCATCAGAACTGTGAAAATTGTCGATTTTTTGTTGGAAAAGTTTTGAAAATCAAAAACTCCAAGATCAAACGCTTCCCGACTTGGCACATCCAATCGCTTAACCCACGGACCTTGAGAAATCAACAGATGACCTTTTCCACTTCCCAGCATTGAGAAGATTTCCGATGTGTGATGACTGAAAAATCATAATTTTCCAATTATTTTTGGTGTAAATTTACCGCATTTTACAGTAGATCTCCTCGCCTTGTTGGCTATATTCCAAAGGTTGAGCGTAGAACGGTGCGCCGCCCTGATAGAGCACATTTCCGAGGATGGTCAGGATCATGAAATCGTGATTTTTTGCGATTCCCATGTTGACAAACATGTTGAGACCGTAGGTGGTTGAGTTTGGAGGAGATTTTCGGCCACAGTAGACTACCACGTCATGGCCCTGGAAAATTGAAAAAAAAATTTTCAGGGGGTCTAAAAATAGGTTGATTTTTTTCGGGGTTTTTGATTTTTTTTTCAGGCTGAAAATTTAAATTTTCCATAATTTTTTAAAATATTTCCCGAGATTCTTGACTAATTTTCATGAACTTCACTAATTTTGGTGCTTTGACTCATTTTCACTGAAAAACTCAAATTTTTCACTAATTTTCTGCTAAAAATTCATCATTTTTATGAATTTTTTGTGCAACCTACTTTTCGAAACTTTTTAATAAATTTTTATTTTCGATTTTGAAGATATAATTTTTTCTGAAACAAAACAAAAAAAATTTTTACCGCTTTCGCATCCTTGGAATAAGCCACAGCAACATGCCAATCCGCTCGTAACCTGTGATGCAAAATCTCTACAACAATTTGCGACCCAATCGTTTCGAGACCAATTTCAATGACCGGATATTGTTTTTCCGGGTATGAAATGCAAATTTTATTGGGTACATTGCATGCGATCTCTGAATGACTGCCCTGGAAATGTTTTTTTGTTAAAAACACTTTGCAGAAAATAATAAAGTCTTACAGCTATGAAAATTGAGAGAACGATGTGAAGGGGACGGTGCATTTTGATAGCAAATGATGTGGCGTTTCATTTTTGTTACAACAAGCTCTGAAAAATTCTTTTTTTATCTGTAAAACCGCAGTTTAAACTGTACGAAATTCCGATTATTTGCGAAAACAAAACAGGGACTAACTTCACAAAAAGTTCGGCCATTGCCGTGTAGTTCTCTCGGACTAAATAAATTTTATTTATTTTTTCTGTTTTTTTTCCAAAGTTCAGGCAAAATTAATTGTTTTAGATGTCCGAAACGCCTTGGAGGGTTAAAACGGAAAAAATAGCAAAGTTTCAAATCAACCCGGCAACGATAATCTGCGCAGTAAATCATCCGCTAGAAGAAATAAAGAAGTTTGAAGCAAGTTGGCTGAAAAAGGCCGAACCTAAGAAAGTTGCCGAAGAAACTGTTTACGATTTTGAAGACCCTTTAGGCGCTACAGGAGAAAAAGATGATTTTTACGAAAAACCCGTGGAAGAAACGAAACATCGATCGCATTCTCTAGACAATACTTTGGAACAAAAAACTAATTACAAGTCATTTTTCGATATTGAACTACCCGACTTTAAACCATGGAGAGAGAGAAAAATGGAGATTTCAAACTTGTCAAAACCCAAACTTTTGCGTCAACAAAACGCCGCTGAAATAACACGTGCAAAAGTTCAGAGCCTTCTAGAAAATGTGAACAGCTCGGCAGAAAATGCAAAACGTGGCGGAAAATCGGCGAAACAACTTAGCTACGAGTTTTCAAAAATTCGCGACAATCTAAGTCACTCATGGATCAAAGGAGAACGTGTAGAATGTTTCGAATTGTCTGTGAAAGTTGTTGAACTTTTACAAAGTATTCATTGTGATTCGGAAGAGTTTGCATATTTTTGGCTACAAGCTATTGATATTTTAGACCATTTTGGAAGCTTGGTTTATGAGCGACTTTTCGAGAAAACTAATGAGGTTGACCCGCATAAAGTCTCGTCAAACCGAGTTACCAACCAATTTCAATTCCGATCATATTCCACAAAATATCAAAGAAATGGCAACTAATTGGTTCATCAAAGTGGCCGAGTTAAACGATATAATTCCTAGATTTTATGGTAAAATAGTTCTTTTTGTTTAAAAAAAACTAATTTTTCAGTTGAAACATCGCTCATCAGGTGTTTACGATTTTTGGATAGCTCGAAAATTAAAATCAATTTGGAAAGATTAGCATCAATGTGTTCGAGTGAGTTCTTTTTTTTTTATTCTCATGACTTACAACACGATCATCAGATGTTGAAATAATTTCATGAGTTAAAAAATGCTTGAAACAGTAAATTTTTCAAAAAAAATGTTGCTAAATTTTCTTTAAAAATTGAGTTTCTTTCAAGAAAATTGAAATAGATGAAAAAGTTTTCATTTAAAAATTATCAAATTCTTTCGATTTTTAAAATACTGGTACTAGAAACTTGGGAAAACAGAATATCAATAAGATCACAAAAGCTTATCAAATTTTCTAATTACTTTCAGAATTTGATAAGTGCTTGAAACAGTGAATTTTTGAAAAAAAAAATGTTCATAAAAATTTTGAGAGAGCTGCATTTTTTCTAGTTAACTGGAATAAAAACATTTTTCTAGAATATAAATTTGGGGAAAAAATCAAATTTTTGTTGTCTGAAAAACAGCAACTTATCAACAAAAAAATACAAAAAACTAAAAAAAAAAACGAAAAATCAAAACAAACGATACAAGAAAAGAAAAAAAATATTGAGAAATTGAGCAAAAAATGAAGAATGAATGAATGAATACACACCGCGCGGTGTAGAGAGAGACTGTAGGCCCCGCCCCTTTCTGTATGCTGTGCAGGTGCAAAAAAGGGGCGGAGTCAACAATCTCTGTGTCTTCTTGTGCTCAACCATTCATTCATTATTCTTTACTTCTTGCTCAGTTTTCTAACATTGTTTTTTTCTTTCTTGTCTCATTCGTTTTGATTCTTTTTTTTCTGTGTTGACATAAAATTTACTTCTGTCTTTTTTTTCAAGTAAGTTCGGAGAAAATATTTTTTATAAACATTTGTCAACTTTCCCAAATATTTTTGACCTGAGTTTTCAGAAAATTTTGAAAGAGCTTAGGCGAACCTTCAAAATTTTTTTTGCAAAATAGTCGAATTTCATAAAAATGCCAAATAATTTCGCAATAATAATAATATAAAAACTGCTTGAAACAGTAAATTTTTGAAAAATGAATTTTGACACAACTTTTGAAAAGATTATAAGTGAGAAGAATTTTTTTCCAGGATTTTTGTCTCAAAGTTTTAAATTTGAAATTTTGTCTGAAAATTTTCAAATGGATTTTTTTCATAATTTCTTTCTTTTGTCAAGTCTTCATATTTTCTGTCTGAAAGTTAAAATTTGCAAATTTTTTTTTTCAGAATTCCCAACCGATCAATTCTCAATGTTCGCCCGTGTGCACATTTCCCGCATCGCCTGTCAAATCGACGCCACCGATCACTCTCCCAACTGGCGACTACTTCACGATTGGCTTCAAACACCTCGCGACATTCTTGCACAAACCGGCGTCCCACGAAATCTCGACAAATCTGCGCGTCAGAAACAGAATCTGGTCATCCAGGCCATCTCGTGGATTATACAATGTGTCAGTTATGGAGCCAGTTCGATCGATGATTTGGCACCGATTTGGGCGTATTGTACTCGGAGACCGGTTGATGAGAAAATCTTTATTTTGGGTGAGTTTTTTGTTTTGATTTTTGCAAAAAAAGACAGACTGATAAATCTAGAAATTAGAATCTTATTATTCAAATTTTGAAACAGGAAAAAATTGAATTTTTTCATTTTTTTCGAGCCAAAAAATAAACCACAATTTTCAACATTTTACGCATTTTTAGTAAAGTTCAAAGTTTACACCCAATTCATGAAAATCTTGAAACCATATTTTTCTTTACCGAAATACTACCTATTATTTTCCCACAGCTCAAACTGTACTTATTCGAAATTTGAAACAGGAAAAGTTTGAAATTTTTCAAAATTTTTTTTGTTGATTTTTTTTCACTTCAAACATTTCTGGGCAAAAAAATGAACCGCAAATTTGTCCAAACAAAATTTACACATTTTTTGATAAAGTTCAAAGTTTGAAACCCATTTTAGCAAAATCATGAGATAAGTTTTGAATTTTAAAAAAAATTTTAAAAATGGGGCAAAGTTGTTGAAAAACTTTTCTTGAAAAGTTGTCCATTATTTTCCCACAACTCAAAATCTCATTATTCAAAATTTGAAACAGGAAATATTTGAAATTTTTCAAAAAAAATTTTTCATTTTTTTTTTACAAAAATTCCAAATTTTACACATCTTTGACAAAGCTAAAAGTTTAAAACCCAATTTTGCAACTTTTTTGATTTTCAATTTTTCCTGAACCAAGAATAAAAAAAATAATATTTTCCAAAAAAGTAAAATCTACTTATCCAAAAAGTGAAACAGGGAAAATTTGAAATTTTTTGACCTCAATTTTTTTTATTTTTCAAACTTTCAGAGTTGCTCTATTTTCTTAAAATTTTCACTGTTTCAAATCACTTTAAACATAGCTCGACTAAAAACGTGGAAATTTGTATTTTCAAAATTTCCTCTCTGATTTTTCACACAAAAAATCTTGAAAAACTTTGTCCACGTTTTGGCTGAGAAATGCTTTTGAAAAAAATCCAGAAAATAAGTAAATAAATCGAAAAATTCAAATTTTCACCAAAAATCTTTTCAGTATCAGCCTGTATCGAAGGACTCCCATCAAAATACCTCGCCAATCACTCATCCGACATTTTCGAAATGATCTACACCCTCGACGACGACGACTACGACACTCCGCTGATAACGCTCGGAAAACGATTCAGCCAACATCCACCACCGCTAGAAGATCGAGATTCGGTCAAAAAATCAGTGTGGCTAAGAATTGCAAATATCTCAAATTTTGAGCGCTTTCTGAAATGTGGTATTGAATGGACGGTATTCATTTGCAAACATTTTGAGGGCGAGAAAAATGCGCTGAAAATTCTGGAAATGCAAATGATGAGAGTGGAAAATGAAACTATCAAAGAAGAGAAATTGTTGGAAGAATTGATGTCAGCGTTTTTGGAAAATATTGGAAATGTTGAGATTTTGCTGAAAAATGAGAATTTTGTCAAACTCGTCGAGACTTTGACAACAACTGGAAAACAAAGATTTTTGCAAATTTTGAAGAATAGATTAAAACGAGGAGAAATTGAGGATTTGGCGATTTCGAATTTTGTAAGTTTTTTTTTTGCAAATTTTTACTGTTTCAAATGTCTTCTGTTATGTAAAACATTTTCGTGGAAAAAATTGCACCTCCAACAGTTCGAAAAATTCAAATAATTTTTAACAATTCTACAGTAACCCAGGCGGTATAGAAAAAATTGAGTTTTTTGTGAAAAAGAAGTACTGAAAACTTTGAAAATTGAAATCTGAAGCTGAAATTCACGGAAATTTGTATATATGAAAATCAAACCTGTCAATTTTTTTTTTGAAAAATTTTACTGTTTCAAATTTAACTCATAAATATGAAAAATTGCGTCATAGTGATAAACACAAGCGTTTTTTACAGCGACGCCTGATTTTTTTGATTTTATTTCTGAAAAATGGATTTTTGTAGAAAAATCATAATTTTTCAAAAATTTACTGTTTCAAAAATTCCATAACCGAACACATCCCAGTTTGCCTTAATTACAACCGACATAATAAATTTTGAGAATTTCGGAAAAACAATTTTAGTAGGAAAATCTATGAAATACACGTTTTTACGTGGTCATTCAATCAATTTTGAAAAAAAAACTTTATTTTTGTCTGAAAATTTTTACTGTTTCAAAAATCAGTGAGAATACAATTTTTTTTTTATAATTATTGCGAGATCCTTATTTTTTCTTATTAAAAAAATTCAATTTTTCACAATTCTGTTTTGTTTCAAAAATCAGTGAAAATTGAAAAAAAAAAATTCGAAAATTTTTACTGTTTCAATAATTCCTAATAACTAACTAACTTCGAATCGTATTGTTATGATAAAAAATCATAAAATATGACTTAATTCCATTGTTTCAGATAATAAATCAATGCATAATCGTTGGTAAAAATCTGCCATATGAATTCACCGAAGACGCGAAAATTACCGAATCCCTGATCGCTGAAACCCTAACTCTTCTGAACTTCAAAAATCGGAAGGACAAAATGAAAAGCCTCGAGTTACTCATCAAAATTCGCGCGGAAATTGGGCTCCGCCAAAAAATCGTGGAAAAAATTGTGGAACTTCTTATCGATCTAACATTGAACGCCTATCTCAATTTGAAATCTGGAGCCAAAAAATCCGAGTTTCTCAGAATTTGCATCACAAACTTGGCCGTAACCATTCCGGCCATCCATGACACTTCGCAACGTTTTCGAAATTTGCTGAAAAATGCGCAACTTTGCATTTTGGCCAACTTTTTGCCGCAATTGGATGCGACGGCGAAAAAGTGTATCATGACGATGGAAGTGATGATGGAAAATATGAAAATTTCCGAAATTTTGGCGCTTTTCACACAGTTTATGGCGATTTTGATGTTTATTCCGGATCCGCCGAAAAAGACACAACTTTATTATTTTGAAAAAATTTGGAGGTTTCTGCAAAGGTGAGAGATTTTCTTTGAAAATTTGCGGTGTTTTGACACCCAACATGATCTATATTTTCAATAATTTTTCAAATTTTCGTGGTGAGACCCATACCATTTTGGAAACATTAAATTTTTCAGTTGTTTCTGACAAAATTTTCAAAAAACTCAGGTAATTTTAGATTTTTTTGACACCCAACATGACCTATTTTCCATAAATCTCAAAGTTTTCGTGGTGGGACCCATACGATTTCGAATATATTGCATTTTTCAGCCAATTCTGACAATATTCTCAAAAAATTCAGAAAATTTTGGGTTTTCTGATACCCAACATGACCTATTTTCCATAACTCTCAAAATTTTCGTGATAGGACCCATATTTTCTAACAAAAAAAAATCTCAACGAAAAAGAATGAATATGGGTGTCTAAAAACTTCAAATTTCATGAAAAATTCGAAAATCACAATTTCATAAACTCAAAAAAGTCTGAAAAATATTTTTTGCAGCCACGAAGAAAATTTGATGAAAGACGTGAAAAGTTTCGCCGACATGCTCATCTGTTGTCTTCGATATCTTTGTGCCACTCGACAAGCCGAGAATAACAAGGAAAATCAGAGCAATACAACTGGAAACGATGTTTTGTATGCCGGCGATTTGGAGTTTGGGTGAGATTTTTTATCACAGAAAATAAAAATTTCGAAAAAATCTCATTTTTTGAAAATTTTAACTTTGATTTTCCGATTTCTTGCAAAAATTGCAATTTTTAGACACCCAACATTATACTATTTCGATGGAATTGAATTTTCAGAGTACTGTATGGGTCCCATCACGAAAATTTGGAAAATAATGAAAAAGGTCATGTTGAGTGTCAAAAAACGTGAATTTTTTGAGGTAAAATTTAAAAAAATAGAAGTTTGACCAAACTACAGTCTAGTCAGAAAAATGATGATAATGACATTTTTCTCTATGTCTCTCACCTCTCAATGTTTTACCTTTGAACGAGAAATGACACTGGAAAAATTGCTTCAAAATTTACAAAAAAAATTAAAAAAAATTTTTTTCTCCAATTTTTTCGTTTTGATCAAAAATTATCGTCCCTCCATGCAGTGTCAAAACATACTATTCCAAAAATTTATGAAATTTTTGAAACAGTAATTATTTGAAAAAAAAACTTTCACTAAAAAATTGTTTTTTTTTTTTGCAGAGCTCATGTTGACCAATGTATCGATAATGTGATGGCAAAATTATTATCACTTGCAAATGATCCGATGATATCTCTGTCGATTTTGGAGAATATTGTGCTGCTTTTTCAAATTCATGAAGAGGTGAATTTTCTGGGGTTTTTGAGGAAAAATTTTGTTAAATGACCCGGCGACTCATCGAGAGTATTCGTTTAAATTGAAAGTATTCATCATTTTAAGACATATTTAAAACACAGTTCAAAAACATAAGAAACAAAAGTTAGACGACAAAAAAGAACAATAAATAAAAATAAAGTTGGATCAAAATTTCAAATTCTAATGAAGCAGTAGAGCGAGTTTGCGCGATTAATCCAACTCTATGATTTATTTTCTGTTCTTTGTTGTGCTGTAGTTCTCGCTATACGTTATTTTAGACTGTTTTTTCACTCACATATGTCTTAAAATGGCGAATACTTTCAAAATAACCGAATACTCTAGAAGAGTCGCCGGGTCATTTAACCAAGTTTTTTTGTCGAAAAGTTTCACACACAAGATTTTGACATAATTGTTCCAAAAATTGATTATCATAATTACTGAATTCTCAAAATGTCATTTTTGAAACAGTAAAAATTTTAAAAGTTATAATTTTTTCGAAATAATGTTTTACAAAGCGCAAAACCCGGGATATTACTCAAAATCCAGAAAATTTGAAATTTTGAAAACGAAAAAAAACTCATTTTTACAACTTATAAAAAACGCAAAAGTCAGAAAATTCCGAAATACAATTAAAATTGATTTTTTTTGCGAAGTAACCTCTAAATTATCACAAAAAGAGTGTTATTTGTGAAAAATAGTATTACTGAAAGAGTAAATATTTCAAACAAAATTTTTTTTTCTAAATTTCTCATTGTCAAGTGAAATTTAACCACTTCGAAATATTGGAACGTAAAGTTTCTATTTTTCCAAAAAAAATTGTCTTTCAAAAATGCAGAGTTTTGATTATTTTATTTTGAAAGTCGAATTTTAAAAAAATCCCAAAATTGGAAAAAAACAAAATTTGAAAATTTTTACTGTTTCAAAAAATGCATTTAATTTTCTCAGTTGAAATCTGTAACAATAATGGTCGTGCTGAAATTATCAACAAAAAAATAGAAAATTTTCATTTTTTCAAAAAAATGTGGCCAAAACGTGAAACGTGAAAAAAAACTCAAAGTTCAAATACTTTGAAAGTTTTCTTGTGTGAAAAATTTTGGAAAACGTTTTTCTCCGACTATTTCACGTCAAAAATAATTCCTCATCATTTTTCCAGATCCGCTCAACCATCCGCGGCCTGCTCAAACGTGCCTACGCCTCTGAAAAAACCAAAAAACGCCTAGATTTTGTCATCGAAGACATGCGCCGGTTGGCAGAGAATGATGAAAATATTACGCAAATTTTGCAAAAATTGTCACTTGTCTAGTCTTTATTTTTTTCTTGCCTACTGTAATTTTTATACGGGTTGATGATTTTTCCGAAAAAAAATGTGATAAGATTTTTTGAAATTTGTTTTTTTTTTGTTGATTTACTGGTTCGAAGCCAGAGTTCTATTTTATTTTTGAGCGAAAAAAAAAGAAAAAATCAATTTTTGAGAGAGTAAGAGACGCAGAGAAATGCGTTTTTTTTTCAAAAATTTTGTTGAAAATTTCCAAAAATTCTATCGTTTCTCTAATACCTCTCACTCTCTCGAGATCTCGACGACCTGGCAAATAGCCCGAAACATCCCTTAAAAACAAGAGATTTAGAGAAAACTTTTTTTGAAAAATATTTTTTTCAAAATTTTAAAAAACAAGAAAAATCTAGTCTTCTCAAAAAAATAGCAAATTTTGAAAATTTTTACTGTTTCAGTTAACACATTTTAGGAGCCAAGAATTTTTGCGAAGTTTTGTGTTGGGATTTTCACATGTTGAAATTTTCCGGGTAGTGTGAACTGACATAAGTTTTCAATTTTTAAAGAGTTTTTTTGAGAAGAGTTAATAAGTCGAAAAAATTGATCTTTCTAAAATCTAATTCCTGAAATAGTAAAAATTTTCAGAAAAAAAAAATGTTTCATCTCCACCCGGAATCGAACCCCGGACCTTGCGACTCATAAATTTCCGAATCACAAGGCCTGGGTTCGTTTCCTAAGCGGTGCCAATTTTTTTTTTTTTTTTTTTTTTGAAAAAAATTGAATTTTTGCAGCAAAATGGATGATGACGATGACATGGGTTTCGATTTCGACGTCGATTCTTCAGAAGAAAGTCAAAAAAATGATTCATTCGACAATTTTGAACCAGCACCTCCCCAACAATTTGACAAAAATGATTTGATTGAAAAATATGAAAAACTTCGAGAGGAATCGTTGAAAATTGATGAAATTGCGAGAGAGGTAAGTTTCATCCTGAAGAAAATTGAAAAAAAAAATGAAAATTTGCAAGATCAGATCAACAATTCAAATTTGCCGCCAAATGGAAATGTGCTACAGTAAACGTGTCGCTTCGGGACCCAAGACAATTTTAAAGGCGCGTTACTTGCATGACTCGTCGGTGGTTTTGATGTTGAATGTGGAAAATCCGACAGATGTTGCGATGAAGAATTGGAAATTGACTGTTAGAAGTTTACCGGTTTTCAGAGATTGCCATAAAGGTGAGAGGTTTTTTAAAAAATTTGAAAAAAAGTTTTTTCTTTGAAAAATATTACGGTTTTTCTGAAATCGTGTTACAAAAATATATATAAAAATATAATAGACCACCAAAAAAAGTGTAAGAAAAGTTGAAAAAAATCAATTTTTTTGAAAATTTTTACTGTTTCAAAATATTTTTATATTTTTTTCAAAAATCGAGTCAAAATGTTATCGAAGAATTTCTAAGTGTCAAAATTCAGAACTTTGTCATTAAAAAATTCCCTAAAAATAAAAAAAACCAAAATAACATTTTTTTTTTTGAAAAATTTACTGTTTCAAGAGAAAAATTTTCACAAAACCAAAAAAAAAAATAAAATTTAAAATTTTACTGTTTCAAGACATTTTTTTAACGAATTTGTCTGATCAAGCTTTCATGTGTTTGGACGGTCAACATTTATAATAAAAGTTTTTAAAAGCGAAAAAAAAAATTAAAATGTTGAAAAAAAATCATACCTGGCCTAAGAGGGTACCGTAATTTCCCAAAAATTTTGTCACTGTGTGAATGAGTGCAAGGAAAAAAAAAACAAAAAAACACAAGAATAAAAACGAACGAAAACAATATGAGAAAAATGAGCAAAAGGTGTGGAAAGAATGAGCACAGGACGGTACAGATTGTTGGCTCCGCCCACTTTCTGTATGCGGAGCAGGTGCAAAAAATGGGCGGAGTCAAAGATCTCTCTCTCTCTCTCTCTTGTTGTGCTTATTCATTTATTCATTCGTTCCTCACTTTTTGCTCAGTTTTCTAATATTTTTTTCTTTCATTCCATTTTCTTTGTTTTTTTCGGCCAGTTTTGTAATCTTTTACAATTATGCGTGACATTCACTTTTTTTTTTGAAAAATGTACATTTTTGGCCCGAAAAATTATCACGGTACTTTTTCCCCTCTTGTGACAGGTATGAAAAAAATTAAAAATTAATTTTTTTGAAAATTTTCATTGTTTCAAAAAGTTTTTATTTTTCTTGTGTTCGAATGTAAAATACTATCTCTAGAAGAAAAGTTAGAAAATCAATCAAATTAACCAAAAATCCATGAAAATATCAAAAATCACAAAAAAAAACACCAAAAAAGTTGTCAAAAAAAAATCAAAAATTATTTTTTTTTGAAATTTTTTACTGTTTCAAATAGTTTTCATTTTTTTTGTGTTCGAATCTAAAATACTAGTTCTAAAAGACAAGTTGGAAAATCGATGAAATTAACCAAAAAATCCATGAAAATATTAAAAATCACCAAAATAATCAAGAAAAAATGTAAAAAAAAAATTATTTTTTTTCTGAAAATTTTCTGTTGAAATTCACGAAAAATATCTATTAAAAAAATATAACAGACCATCAAAAATGAATCCAAGAAAAGTCGAAATCAAAAATTTTTTTTTGAAAATTTTTACTGTTTCAAAAAGTTTTCATATTTTTTTCTGTATTCGAATGTATAATGTCATTATCTCTACGACTTTTAAAAAATTGATAAAGTTCACCAAAAAATCACAAAAATAACAAGAAAAATGTCAAAAAAATAATAAAAACCCCTAATTTTTTGCAGCTCAATCTTCCGAAACCCTGAATCTCGACACAATTCAACCAGGAACATCAAAATCCTACAATCTAAAAATGTCAGAAATCGAGCTACCTCTCATTTTCAACTTCACACTAACTCGTCACATAAATTTCGAGAACATCGAAAAAATCTTTCACATCAATCTCGACCCAATCGCCTTTACCAATTGGGATCTATGCCAACAAACGTCGCAACAACAACAAGTTGACGCGACACGCGACGCGTTTCAATTCGCGCTGCGACTTCCTCATTCGCTAATTGATCTTGTCGCCGGGTCGCCGGACACCATTTCAATCGATCATGTTTTTCGCGCCTTTTTTCATGGATCTCAAAACAATATATCGAGCTCGTCGAAAAGTGAACAACAATGTTTTGTGCTGAACGATGAGACGATTCGCGTTGAAGTCGCGCGCGAACCAGCGGCTTATCGCGCGACGATATTCGCGAGCGATTCACGAATCGCGGAAAAAATGAGGAATGAAATGTATGTGAGGATTATTGTGGAAATGGTCAAACTGAAGTCGCGACCGAAAAACAAGGAGGTGGAAGTTTTAGAAAATTTTGGAAATGATCTTCAATCGATTTATGAAAATATGATCTGTCAATTTTGAGCTTTAAATAAAGTTTTTTACATTTTTTTGAAAATTATTTTTTTTGTACAAAAAAGTTTTGATAACTTTTGAATATTTTTCATTATTTTCGGGCCAAGCTTCGGGACTAGAAAACTAATGGAAAATTAAACATTTTATTGAATTTACAATAATTTTGAAACAGTAAAAATTTGAAATAATAATTTTTAATATGAAGCCAAAACTTTTCGATACGAGTAATAATTTGGTTTTCTAGACCATTTTCTTCTGAGAATTTAATTTTCTAGGCCATATGATTCGATTATTTGGTTTTCTGGGACAAAAAAATCAAAAATTGGTTTTCTAGGCCAAAAATCGAAATTTGGTTTTCTAGGCCATATTTGTTTCGATAATGTGGTTTCCTAGACCAGAAATTGAAATTTGGTTTTCTAGGCCAAAAATTTTGGATTTTTCTGTCAGAAAATTAGTTTTTTTCACGCGAAGAGACAGATTAATGTTTGTTTTTCTCCTTTTCTCCTCGAATCACAACTGAAACAGTAAAAATTTTCAAAAAACAATTTTTTTTTCAGACCAAAAAAAATGTCAAGCGCTTTCGTCGTCGGTGCAACAGGGGCAGTTGGCGCCGAACTTGTTCGCCTCCTCAGCGAAACTCAACATTTCCAAAAAGTCGTGATTTTGGCCCGACGAAACGTCGAGAACGCCCAGGATGACAAATTCGTAAGCCACGCCCACTTTTTTTTGGCAATTTTCCAATTATTTTGTTTTGCAGGAACAAAAATTGGTGGATTTCGAAAATTTGGAGGCGCACGCCGACAGTTTTAAAGGGGTGGATGTTGGTTTTTGTGCGTTGGGCACAACCCGCGGAAAGTCGGGTGCTGATGGTTTTTATAGAGTTGATCATGATTATGTGGTTAATACGGCCAAATTGGCCAAGGAAAATGGTGGGAATTTTTTTTGTAATTTTGAAAAATTTACTGTTTCAAAGTTTTCAGAGAAATGCAGTTTTATTTACACAATGTTTCTCCCTTACTTATTTTTTCATAATTTTCTACAAAAATTGAAAATTTTGACTGTTTCAATAATTCATAAAAATCAGCGAAATACTTTATGTTCAGTAAAGTTTTTTAGAAACACAAAATAAATTAAAAATTTTCGAAATAAAAATAAAATTCAAATTTAAAATTCCGAATTTTATTTTAAAAGCTATCTTCATTTTCCAAGTGGTTATTGCAAGTTCTTTTCACGGATTCAAATTTTAATAAAAATAATATTTTGCAAAGTTCCAATTTCAACTTTTTTACTATTTCGAAAACAGTTTTTTTTATTTCAAAATTTTTTTTTTTTTGAAAAATTTACTGTTTCAAAGTTTTCAGAGAAATGCAGTTTCATTTACACAATGTTTCTCCCTTACTTATTTTTTCATAATTTTCTACAAAAATTGAAAATTTTGACTGTTTCAATAATTCATAAAAATCAGCGAAATACTTTATGTTCAGTAAAGTTTTTTAGAAACACAAAATAAATTAAAAATTTTCGAAATAAAAATAAAATTCAAATTTAAAATTCCGAATTTTATTTTAAAAGCTATCTTCATTTTCCAAGTGGTTATTGCAAGTTCTTTTCACGGATTCAAATTTTAATAAAAATAATATTTTGCAAAGTTCCAATTTCAACTTTTTTACTATTTCGAAAACAGTTTTTTTTATTTCAAAATTTTTTTTTTTTTGAAAAATTTACTGTTTCAAAGTTTTCAGAGAAATGCAGTTTCATTTACACAATGTTTCTCCCTTACTTATTTTTTCATAATTTTCTACAAAAATTGAAAATTTTGACTGTTTCAATAATTCATAAAAATCAGCGAAATACTTTATGTTCAGTAAAGTTTTTTAGAAACACAAAATAATTTAAAAACTTTCGAAATAAAAATAAAATTCAAATTTAAAATTCCGAATTTTATTTTAAAAGCTATCTTCATTTTCCAAGTGGTTATTGCAAGTTCTTTTCACGGATTCAAATTTTAATAAAAATAATATTTTGCAAAGTTCCAATTTCAACTTTTTTACTATTTCGAAAACAGTTTTTTTTATTTCAAAATTTTTTTTTTTTTGAAAAATTTACTGTTTCAAAGTTATCAGAAAAATCCAGTTTCATTTACCCAATGTTTTTCCATTATTTTTTACAAAAATTCAACTGTTTCAAAATTTTCTCTAATTCAACGAAATAAATACTTCATGTTGATCGAGAAGTAAAAAACACAAACATTTGGAATACATTTTCCAGCACAAAACGTTTAAGCTTTTTGACTCGGGTCGAAAAAATTGCGGCATTTTTTTTTTCAAAATTCAATTTGCCAATGTTTACTGTTTCAAACAGTTTTGAAAATCAACAAAAAATTTAATTATTATTAGTATGGGTTAAATGACCCGGCGACTCTTCTATAGTATTCGGTTATTTTGAAAGTATTCGCCATTTTAAGACATATGTGAGTGAAAAAACAGTCTAAAACAACGTATAGCGAAAACTACAGCACAACAATAACAGAAAATAAAACATAGAGTTGGATTAATCGCGCAAACTCGCTCTACTGCTTCATTAGAATTTGAAATTTTGATCCAACTTTATTTTTATTTATTGTTCTTTTTTTGTCGTCTAACTTTTGTTTCTTATGTTTTTGAACTGTGTTTTAAATATGTCTTAAAATGATGAATACTTTCAATTTAAACGAATACTCTCGATGAGTCGCCGGGTCATTTAAACATCAGTTTTGAAATTTCGTTTTTTAATGAAAAAAAGTATTTTAAAAGTTATGGAATATTTGTCTCGTTAGAAAACCAAGTTTTCTAATTCTGGCCTAGAAAACCAAATTTGAAACTAAAATTTTATTAAATCTAAAACAAACCTTCTTACTTCAATCGTTCAAAGTGTGTTGTCAATGTGAAGAAAAATTTTAATTTCAATCTATTGACGTTGTTTTTCAAAATTTGATTTCAAAATTTTTACTGTTTCAAAATGTTTTGAAAACCAACAAAATTTTCAGGGTTCAATGTATTTTAGTGGTAACTTTTTCCAAATTAAATTTTATTTTTTACTGTTTTTAAAATTGCTAAAACTCAAAACGAAATTCCACTCAATTTCAAACTTGTGTTTTTTTTTTTAAATTTAAAAAAAATCGATTAGAGCTAAAAATTGTGGTATTTTTTCTCAAAACTGAAATTCCAAAATTTTTACTGTTTCAAAAAGTTTTGAAAAACAATAATTTTTCCAGGCGTCAAGCAATTCGTTCTAGTCTCAGCTGGAAATGCCAACGAGTCATCCTTCTTCCTCTACCCAAAAACAAAAGGACAAGTTGAACGCGAAATTGGCGAGATGGGATTCGAAAAGTTGGTAATCATGCAACCCGGTCTAATTGAGGCAAAACGCGACGAGACGCGACTCGCCGAGTCGCTCGCCAAAATCGTGTTGACGCCTTTCAAACTGTTCACCGATCGTTTGGCGAGTTCGGCGACACAAATCGCAAAAGCCATGATTTTGGCGACGACGACAAAGTCGTCGGATGAGCCGACGACAATTTGGAACAATTCCAGAATTATCAAAGAGGCTAAGGAGTTTTGAGGTTTTTGATTTTTTGAGATGAACTTTGAAATCATGTTGAACATTCACAAAATGTGTTTGGAACCATACTTTTGAGTTTTGTAGAAATTTTGATTCCCTTTTTTTGGTGATTCAGAATTTTTGAGAAATTTGTTTTTCGTTTTCTAGGCCATAACTTTCAAAATTGGTTTTTCTAAGTTTTCTTGAAAATGTTAAGAAATCGATGTATCTAAGCAAAATCATTTGAAAACTTTTTTCTAAAGTTTTGTAGAAATGTTGAAACAGTAAAAATTTCAATTAATTTTTAAAAGGAAAAATTATTTTAAAAATTTTGTAAAAAAGGAAATTTTCAAACATTTACTGTTTCAAAAAGTTTAATACTAAAATAAGAAAAATAGAGTGGTGAGTTTATTATACAAAAAACAAAAATTGTCTTTTTCAACCCAAAAAATAACTTTATCAAAAAAAAATCCTCAAATTTAAAGAGCCTCAACTCTTCTGATCCGATAACCTCCTCCATTTCCGAAATCTCGCATCAAAGTGAAAACTCGAATCAATCTATCCGATCGATCATACGAGTTCACCAACACTTTTCCATTCAAATGGAGAGAGACGAAACAATTCCTAGGAAAACTGCGAAAACTACAAGTAGTACTGTACCTTCTGATAATTATCGTAGTGCTGCCGATAATTATGAATAATCATGTTGAAATATTGTGTTTTTTGCCCCTTAACTTTTTCCTCATCCCCACCATGCACCTTTATTCATTTTTTTTTGTATATCCCTTCTTTTTTTTCAAAAAAAATATTTAAAATATGATTTTTATGTGTTTTCGAAAAACTATATAGCACATCTTGTAGAGCTCGAAAAGTGCTACAAAATGAGCCATATCACTCCCAAAAAACTCTAAAAACTTGAAAAAAATGCGAAAAAACGAAATTTTTTGATGAAAAGTGGGTCCTTTTTCATTTTTTTCGAGCCATTGTAAGTATTTCTATGAGAAACGAGGACCTCTTTCATGTGACAAGTGTGGTGGATTGGTTAGCGTGTTTGACTTTGGCTTGAGAGGTCCGAGGTTCGATCCCCTTGTGGGAAACTTTTCTTTGTTTGGATTTTGATTTATTCTTGGACTTTGGTGAAAATCATAGAACTTCGAGATGAAGCTGGGGGTTAAGCTTGAAATTTAAGATGAAGTTTGATGGTGAAGCTGGATGATGAAGCTTGAAATTTAAAAATAAAGTTTAGGATAAAGCTTGAGATGAAGCTTGAAGTTCAAGGGAGAAGCTCAAAATTCGAAGGAGAAGCTCAAATTTTGAAGCAAAAGCTCGATTATTTTTGAAAAAATACCAGATTACTGTAGAAAGTGGGCGGAGTCAGCCAATAGGAGGACGAGGTCAAAGGTGGGCGGAGTCTACGAAAATATCACTAAACTCCGCCCCTTTTGTGGGCGGAGCCTGTTTTAAGGCCTCGCGAAACTCCGCCCCATGACACGCCCATTTTTTGGCCAAAAATGACCATTTTTGGGGGCGCGGTCAAAATTAAACCACGCCTCTTTTCTGGGCGGAGTCAGCCAGTAGGAAGCGTCCAAAAGTGGGCGGAGTCAGCCAATAGGAGAAAGAGGTCAACGATGGGCGGAGTCAACGAAAATATCACGAAACCCCGCCCACTTTGTGGGCGGAGCCTATTTTAAGACCTCGTGAAACTCCGCCCACTGACACGCCCCTTTTTTGGCCAAAAATGGGTGTTTTTGGGGGCGTGGTTATTACGTAGGACTCCACCCCTTTTGGGCGGAGTCAGCCAATCAGAAACCTCCGGAAAAGTGGGTGGAGTCGACCAATCAGACGAGAGGTCAAAGATGGGCGGAGTCACAAATGGGGCGGAGCCGTGGCTCCTCTATGATTGGTTGACTCCGCCCAAAAGGGGAGGAGTCCTACGTAATAACCACGCCCCAAAAAACACCCATTTTTGGCAAAAAAAGGGGCGTGTCAGTGGGCGGAGTTTCGGGAGGTCTTAAAATAGGCTCCGCCCACAAAAGGGGCGGAGTTTCGTGATATTTTCACTGACTCCGCCCATCTTTGACCTCGTCCTCCTATTGACTGACTCCGCCCATCTTTGGACGTCTCCTATTGGCTGACTCCGCCCAGAAAAGGGGCGTGGTTTAATTTTGACCGCGCCCCCAAAAAAGGCCATTTTTGACCAAAAAGGGGGCGTGTCAGTGGGCGGAGTTTCGCGAGGCCTTAAAATAGGCTCCGCCCACAAAAGGGGCGGAGTTTAGTGATATTTTCGTAGACTCCGCCCACCTTTGACCTCGTCCTCCTATTGGCTGACTCCGCCCACTTTCTACAGTAATCTGGTATTTTTTCAAAAATAATCGAGCTTTTGCTTCAAAATTTGAGCTTATCCTTCGAATTTTGAGCTTCTCCCTTGAACTTCAAGCTTCATCTCAAGCTTTATCCTAAACTTTATTTTTAAATTTCAAGCTTCATCATCCAGCTTCACCATCAAACTTCATCTTAAATTTCAAGCTTAACCCCCAGCTTCATCTCGAAGTTCTATGATTTTCACCAAAGTCCAAGAATAAATCAAAATCCAAACAAAGAAAAGTTTCCCACAAGGGGATCGAACCTCGGACCTCTCAAGCCAAAGTCAAACACGCTAACCAATCCACCACACTTGTCACATGAAAGAGGGCCTCGTTTCTCATAGAAATACTTACAATGGCTCGAAAAAAATGAAGAAGGACCCACTTTTCATCAAAAAATTTCGTTTTTTCGCATTTTTTTCAAGTTTTTAGAGTTTTTTGGGAGTGATATGGCTCATTTTGTAGCACTTTTCGAGCTCTACAAGATGTGCTATATAGTTTCTTGAAAACACATAAAAATCATATTTTAAATATTTTTTTTGAAAAAAAAGAAGGGATATACAAAAAAAAATGAATAAAGGTGCATGGTGGGGATGAGGAAAAAGTTAAGGGGCAAAAAACACAATATTTCAACATGATTATTCATAATTATCGGCAGCACTACGATAATTATGAGAAGGTACAGTACTACTTGTAGTTTTTGCAGTTTTCCTAGGAATTGTTTCGTCTCTCTCCATTTGACATACTATTTCGCATCAACCAATCAGTTTGGCCAGTTTTATGCCTCGTTCCAAGACCTGAAATTATTACTGTACTTTTTGGCACCAAACTTTTTCGTGTACTTCTCTCGGAGTTTTTTTTTGAATTTTCAGGTCAGAAAACCTAAATTTTATCATTTTCTGGTTTTTTTCAAATTTTCCGAATATTTTCGGGAGTTCAAGTTGTGTACTTCTCTCGGAAAATTCCAATTTTTGAAAATTTTTTGAACAAAAATCAACCTAATTGTCCGAGAGAAGTACAAAACTTGAAGTTTACCCAAAAAATATCAAAAATTTCAATTTTTGGTGCTAAATTTCCTAAAATTCTTGAATTGTCAAGTTTTTTTAGTGAAAAATAAGAAAATTTGAAATTTTCGAGATTTTTTGCACTAATAATCGTTTTGTACAGCTAACCTAAAATTAAAATACAATTTTTCTGTCCGAGAGAAGTACAAAACATCAGTTTTTTCATGGAGAAAGTGAAAATTCCAATTTGTGTACTTCTCACGGACAAGTTATGAACGCCAGAAATGAGATTCGCAGCTACTCCACGTTTTGTACTTCTCTCGGACAAAAATGCTCAACTTTTAGGTGGTGACAAATTAATTTTTCAAAGATTTTTTATTAAAAAAATGAGAAAATCCAACATTTTCAACACTTTTGGGTTAAAAAACATGAATTTTTAAATTTTTCAGTGTAAAGTCACTTTTTTTCCACATTTCTCCTTTAAAAACTCACAATTTTTTCGCATTATCTGCGCAGCCCAGCAAACATGCCAATCAACGACTATCTCTTTAACGAATGCATCCATTTCCATCGCAACGTTGCGTGTCTGCAATAAAACAAATCATGATTTGGTTTATATCAATGCATACTTTTTTTGGTTGCAAATTAGAAAATTCTCCAAATCACAATTGTTGATCTTCCAAAAACATTGCTTGATCCATGGAAACTGAAAAAAATGGATTTGAAACAAAAATTTCATCGAAAAAAAATAGTTTTCCTCGAGAACTACACAATCGTTTCCTAGGCCATGCATGGCAAAAACTAGTCCCCAATGAAAAAAATGTGACAAAAATGTGATTTTTCGTAAATTGGGATTGTAAAAAGAGTTTTATAGAAATAAAAACCCTGAAAATTATCAAATTGTCAGATTTTTCCAAGAAAATGAAACTTTTTCCACTAATTTTGAGAAGAAAACAAAAAACTAGAGTATTTTCATGAAAAATGTTGTTCGGATAATGTTCAGGATTATTTTTACTGAAATTAAAAACTGAGCAAACATTGAGAAACCAACAAAACTGAAAAGAAATGGATTCGAAAGAAAATTTTATCGAAAAAAAAATGGTTATCCTCGAGAACTACACAATCGTTTCCTAGGCCATGCATGCCAAAAACTAGTCCCCAATGAAAAAAGGTCGGGGAAAAAGGCACAATGTCGTAGATTTTTCAATTTCCGAACCCCACACTAAAAATTTCTACAGAAAGTAGCTGAAAAAACATGAATTTCCAAGAAATAGGCCATATTTGTCAGGGTTCTCACCTCAAAAATGAGCATTTTTCCTGGAGCAAAAATTCAATGAAAAAAAGACCTCTGTCTCGAAAAATTCCCGGATTTTTTTTTCCACTCCAATTTTAAAAACCAACATTTTCAAATTTTTTTCAGCAAATCTGGATTTTAGCAACAACAACAAAAAAATTTAGGGGTTTCTAACCTATTTTATAGGAAAAAAAACTGAATTTTCTCATTTTTTTAACCAAAAATCCAATTTTTTTGTAAAAAATGCAATTTTTCACACATTTTCTAGTGAAAATTGCAACTTTTCTTATTTTTTAAAACTAAAAATCCCATTTTTCCTATCAAAAATCCAACTTTTCACACATTTTATTACCAAAAACCGCAATTTTTCCTAACTTTTAGCAGAAAATTCCTAATTTTTGCACATTTTTACCAAAATTCAACATAAAGTTGTCCTCGAGAACTACACAATCGTTTCCTAGGCCATGCATGGCAAAAACTAGTCCCTAATGAAAAAAATGAGGAAAAAAGCAGAATTTTGTAGGTTTTTCAAGTTAAAATCGAAAATTTTGGAAATATCGAAAATGACAGTAATTTCATCGGCATTTTTGCACATATTTTATAAGAAAAATTGAATTTTTTAGTCAAAAACCGCAATTTTCCCTATTTTTCATGAATTTTAACACAATTTTTATCAAAAAATCTAATTTTCCCAAATTTCAGCAAAAAATCCAACATACCTCTTAACATCCACATCGCTGCCACCATTCCAGCTTCCCCATCCAAACGTTTTTCCAATCCGCGCATTCCAAAAAATCAGCCAACTCAGGAAGTGAAGAGCGCGATTTGAGCGGACCGCTCAGAAAATAGCAGCGCGCATCCGCGGCTGACGCGCCGCGGACCCGCTCACATTTTTTATCTGAGTTGAGCGCTCCGCTCAAGTCTCGCTATTTCAGTCGAGCGCTCGATCGAGTCCCTATATTTCAGTTGAGCGGACCGCTCAGCTCTCGCTCATTCATTTGAGCGGACCGCTCAAGCTCCGCTCAAGAGTCGAGACAACCATAAATTTACATGGAAAATTTTAAAAACGAAGATATTATTTCGCGTACCGCTCAACCCTCGCTCTATTTTTTCTTTGCATTTCTGCTTGTTCTCGAACCCTGGACCCTTAAAAATTAAAGTGTCTCTAGTTTCATAACATCTTCAAAATTTATTCATCACGTATTTTTGATCACATACATGGCCGCTTTATAGCACTTGTTTCACTTCAAAGTCAGCGGCATATATCGTTTCTCATCGCCCGACACCACACTGGCTAGGCAGCGCGCTATATCTCTCCATGAGAGGGCGGAGCGACCGTGGCGCTAAACTCACCGCGGTCCGCTCAACACGCGCTCAGTTTGAACGACGACCACAAATATTGAGCGGAACCTGAGCGGCACGCTCAAAAATTTGAGCGGAGGTTGAGCGGGGCGCTCAAGCTGAGCGGTCCGCTCAAATCCCGCTCTTCATTTCCTGAGAAAAACCTGCCCAAAAACTCGTCATTTCTCAATAAAAACCCAGTCAGGAAATGAAGATATTTGGAAAAAAAACCAAAAATAAAATGAAACATGTGTCACGTTTCAATAAAAATATATTTTTTTTTTTTCTAAAAATTATGCAAAAAAAAAAACAAAGAAAACCCGTAAAACAGAACCGGCGAAACAAAAGCGATACAAAAAAAAAGGAAAAAGAGAAGAAATTTAAAGGAGCATACAATTTTTCGACACAAAATTACCCGCGATTCGGAGGAGAAAAATGAAAGAGACAGAGCGAAAATAAGCACCAATATTGGGATGACAAAAAAAAATGCGGAAAAAAAAGGCCTAGACATCGGACAAATTCCAAGACCACGCAAGACGTAGTTCGGCCAGCCGATCGGTGATATTTCGACCCGTATCGCCGCACGCTTTTAGGTATTTGTTGTTTTTCGACCAATTGTTGTTGAATAGTTTGCCGACGAATTTGTCGCAAAATACCTGGAACAAAAATTTTGGTCAGAAAACTCAATTTTTTTGAAGCATACCTGACCCAACAGGGTACCAAAAAAAACCTAAAATTTTGTTACTGTGAATGAGGACAAAAAACGAAAAAAAAATAGCTGAAAATTTGTGAGAAAGACATCATTTTTCGTAGCGTGAACATTTTTCTTGAAAATTTCACTGTGAATTTTCGACCAAAAAAATGTCATGGTATTTTTTCACCTCTTAGGCCAGGTTATATTTTTTTTCCTGAAAAATTTTTTGACATAAGAAATTGAAAATTTTGACGAAACCAGACCAGATTTTTTGTCAATAAAATTTTTTTCGGCCAACTTTTCTATTTCAATGAAAAACTCAGAGTTTTCGATTTTTTTTTTGAAAAAAAAACATATTTTCTACTGAAAAATTCAGAGTTTTTGACTTTTCCAAAAAAAGTTCCTAAATTTTTTTCCGAATAATTTCAGCGACAAAAATTTTGGTTTTGGTTTGAAAAATCCCTAATTTTTTGTCAAAAAATTTTCCGGTCAAATTTTTTTTCGAAAAATTCCAATCAAAACTTTTTTTCTCCGAAGAACAATCTTATTCAAAATGTTCAATTTCACCCATTTTTCCAGAAAAAAATCCCGAGATTTTCATTTTCTCACGCCCCGCCCACTTTTTCCATACCTCCAAATTCCCGTCAGACCTCGACGTGCACACCAAATCAGCCGTACATCTTGCGCGACAGTCGCCAATTCGACAATCCTCGTCACTTTGACAACTTCGTCCTTCGAGCATCGAGTTGAGTTTGGAACGTGTGTACACCATGTCACCATCCATCAATACAAATCTGAAAGATTTTTTGTTGAAAAGTTCAAAAAAAAAAAAAAGTTCAAAAAGTTCACAAATAATGAAAAAAATGATTTTTAGTAACTAAATTTAGTTGTTGGAACATGAGAAATTTTGAATTTGGTTTTCTAGGCCAAAAGTTTGAAAATTGGATTTCTAGGCCATAAATTTCAAATTTGGGTTTCTAGGTCATGAAATTGGAAAATTGGTTTTCTAGGCCAGAAATTTAAAACTTGGATATCTAGGACGAAAGTTTCACTTTCTATTTTCTAGGCCAAAAAATTTGAAATTATGATGTCTAGGTCAGATTTTCAGAAATTTGGTTTGCTAGGCTTTCAAAATACACAAAATCAAAAATCATCATTGTGTGAAAAACTGTAAAATACTTTTTTTCGTGAAAACAGTGAAAATTTTGAAGAAAAATGCACATCAAAATCAATAAAACATTTTTTTTCTAAAAAACGTAAGTTTTTTGAATTTGGTTTTCTAGGCCAGGATTTGAAATTCGGGTTTCTAGGCCATATTTTTCGAGAATTTGGTTAGCCAAAAATGTTAAGTATGATGTATTTTTTTGGTTCAAAATTTTCCTGTTTCAAAATATTCAAAAATAAAAGAAAAATAAAATAAAACATTGGGATTATACAGGAAAAAATTTCTGGAAAAATCAAAAAAAGATTTTCCCACTTTTTTTCTTACAAGTGTCTAATTTCCGCCACTGCCAAAAGTTATCACTGGAAATTTTTTGCGAATTTTTCAAAGTTCAAAAAAAAACTCAATTTGCAACATAAATAGTTTTTGAAACAGTAAAAATTTCAGAAAAAAAACTTTAAATTTGGTTTTCTAGGCCACAAATCTGAAGAATGATGCATTTTTTTGGTTCAAAATTTTACTGTTTCAAAATCTTCACAAAAAAACAGAAAAACTAAATAAAACATTGCTATATTAATTTTGATTAAAATCAACTAGCATAGCAAAATGAAGTTTTTTTGAAACAGTAAAAATTTTCAAAAAAAAAAACAAAAAAAAATTTCCTAAAAAAATAAGTACATGTTCATTATGAAAACCGGTAAAGTAAAAGACAAAAATTGGCAACAAAACTTGATGGAAAAAAATGTTCAAAAAATATACCCAAAAATGAAAAATGCTAAGATGATAAAAGTTTGCGAGAAACCTGGCGGCGCAGAAGAGGTATAGTCAAGTGAACTCGGTGAACCGGGTCGAAAACTTTCGGGTTCGCTGAGCGGTCCAACACCGCCCGGATTGTAGGCGGCGACGCGGATTGTGTATTTGTGCATTAGGCGGAGGCCGGATAGTCGGGCCGACGGATTCGATTTGTCTGTGAGATTTTTCACCGGCATTTCGAGGCGGATTGGATCGTTGCCATTTTCGGAGATGTCTACCAGAACCTGAAGTTTGAAATTTGGTTTTCTAGGCCAGATTTTTTTTTTTTTGATTCTCTTCTCGAGCTACAGTATTCGTCCATCATCGAGCATTAACAACAGTGTTCGCAAATACTACTTTGAAGAAAAAAAAAACATTTTTTGAAAAAAATTGAATAATTGGAACGAAAAAAATTTGTAGAAAAATTATTCAACAATTTTTTGAAACAGTAAAAATTTGAAAAAAAAATAATATTGCGAATTTTTTTTTGAGTTTATTTGTGTGATCGAGTTTTTCCTAGGCCATAAGACAAAATGATACAATGGTATATTCTTTGAGTTTGGTTTTATAGGTCAAAAATTTGAAACTTGATTTTCTAGGCCAAAATTTAGAAATTTGGTTTTCTAGGCCAGAAATTGGAAGTTTGATTTCCTGGGCCAAACATTCGAATTTTGGTGCCGTACGTAAAAAATTTTTCTAGGCCAGATTTTTAAAAATTTGGTTTTCTAGGCCAAAAATTTGAAATCTGGTTTTCTAGGTCGGATTTATTCAAAAATTCGGTTTTCTAGGCCAGGAATTCGAAATTCCGGTGTCGAAAAATCGGGAATTTGGTTTTCTAGGCCAGATTTTTCGAAATTTGGATTTCTAGGCTAGAAATTTGTTTTTTTGTTTTTTTTCATTTTTTTGTAGTTTTTCCCCCAAAACTCACCAGATATCCACATCCAAAATCGGTCAAATTGGGATTCTTGTGAAGATCGACACGTGTCCATTCGATGACTGGTTTGTATTCATCATCGACAAACTTCATTTTTAGCGATTTGATTTCTGGCGCCTGACCAGGTGGATGCTGTTTGGTGTGAATTCGGAAGCGTCGACTTGCCGGTCCAAGATTTCCCTGAAAAAATTTTTTTTTTGAAATAAAAATTTTTACTGTTTCAAAAAATTCATAAAATAATTTTTTTCTAGAAAAATTGATGAGCATTGCAATGACAATGCATTGTGCATTTAATGTTTAGTTAGTTGAATACTTTCAATTTTTCTAAAACAACGAAAATTGTAATTGTTGGGTTTTGAAAATCTGGAAAATTTTATATCTATCTATTTTTTTTTAAAGTAGTTAACTTATTAGTGCTTCCAGTGTAATTGTCAAAATAAAAAAATGTGGAAACAGTAAAAATTTGCAGAAAAATTATTTTTTTTAAAGTTCAAAAATGGATTTTTCGAGAAACATCAGAGATACAATTAATTTTTTTCACGGAAATATGTAAAAAATAGAGCTTACACTTTCACTGAAATTTTTTAAGACTGTTTTCAAGAAATTTTTCTTGGGAACCTATAGCGTAAAACATCAGTGGTGTTCGCAAATATTTGAAATATTTTTGAAACAGTAAAAATTTGAGAAAAAAAAGGGAGAAAATTTTTTTCAAGAAAAACATTTTTAAACATTTTATATGTTGCTCAGGAGCTCAAATTTTCTGAAAAACACGTGGCCGAGTTATTGTTATTCCTAGGCCACCGATCAAGTGGTGCATTGATTAGCATTATAAATGAAAGTAAACATTGCTATAGGAATTTTATTGCTAAGAATTCCCAAAAATTGAATTTCTTAAACATAACTAAACATTGAAACAGTAAAAATTTAGAAAAAAGAAAACTTTTTTGAGGAAAAGTAAATTTTTGAAAATCAACTTTCTGAATTTTTGGGAATTTCAGAAAAATGAGAAATTGAAGCAAATTATCTCTAATTTTGTTTTTGAAAGTTATTTATTTTTTTTTTTTGAAAAAGTGATGGTTGGAATGCGAGCATAACAAACTTTTGAAACAGTGAAAATTTCAAAAAACAAGAATTTTTTTTTTGCAAATTTTTACTGTTTCAAAAATTTCTCAAATAACTTCAAACACTATAAACAATGATTCGATACACCATGTCGAAGGATTGACTTTTCACAAAAATTAATCAGGACAAAAAATTTTTGATTTTTCAAATTGTTTCATTAAATATTTTGAAATTGTGAAATTTCAGTTGAATTTTTCGAATTTTTTGGAAAGTTGAGAAAGAAATGAACTTTTTAAAGAAAAATTGAAGCCCGACTTCTCACAAAGGTTAGAAAAGAGACGCAGAGAAATCTTTTTTCTCTGCGTCTCTTTTCTAACCTTTGTTTTTCCTCCTTACCAGTGCTTTTTAGTAGAATGAATTGCTCTAAAAAACTATTGAAACACTTTTGAAACAGTAAAAATTTCAAACAATCAAGATTTTTTTACAAACTTTTACTGTTTCAAAAATTTCTCAAATAACTTACAAACAATTTTTCTATTTTTGCACAGAAATTATGTCAAAAAAATTCTCCCTACCATTCATTCCTATTCAATAAATTAATTGTTCTAACATGAAAATATGACAATTTTGAAACAGTAAAAATTTTGAGGCAAATTTTTTTTCGAAAGTTTAAATTTTTTTTGAAAGAAGCTAAAATTGAAACATTTTTCAAATTTTATAAAATTTCAGTAAGATTCTTTAAATGATAATATACCAATCAAAATGATGAATTACACCTGAGTAAAACTAAATTTTGAAACAGTAAAAATTTGAAAAAAAAAAAAAACATTTTTTTTTTGTTTTCTAATTCAAATTTAAAAAACTCACATGATTATCAACAGCTCTCAAATCACACTCATACGCCGTGTCGGCCTCCAATCCACCCAACATCCAGCTCATCTTCGCGTCACCAACAATCGCCTCGACTCCGCCCCCTTCCTGCACATCTGGCACAGTTTTGAGACATGTGATTTGTACACTGTGCATAGTGTGACATTCGCGTTTTTTGCGATCCGCCCAAATCCACGAAATGTTGACGTGTGACGCGTTGATGGGCACGACGTTGTACATTTCGACGCGACGCATTTCGCCGCGCGAATTGAGGAACGCGATCGTTTCTGTGCTCACACTTCCTTCGCCTTGATCGTTGACTGGTTTCACACTTATTGATATCATACGACATTCTTCTTCTGGAAAATTGTTTTTTGAAAAATTTACTGTTTCAAAGAAAATATGAAGTCATGTTTTTTAGCAAAATTTCATAAGCTTTTTTTTTGAAAAAAATTGAAAAATTCACTGTTTCAAAAAATTATGAAAGATACTATTAGACTGAAAACACTAGTACATTTTTCCCTAATTGTGATTCATTGAAAAATTTCGAGAAAAAATTCTGATTTTTTAAGTTTGAAAAAATTCACAGTTTTAAAAAAAATATGAAAATTCGAAATTTTTTTAAAAATTCTTTTTTTTTTTTATTTCCTGATTCAGATAACGTAACTTTTCCGATTTTCAATTTTTTTCAAATTTTGAAAAAAAACTTTTCGAAAAAAATTTAGAAAAATGTACTGTTTCAAAAAATATGAAAAATCACATTTTGAGCAATTTTTTTGAAAAATTAAAAATTTTTTTTTTGAAAAATTCACTGTTTCAAATAAAATATGAAACATCAATATTTTTGAGTCAAACATTGTGCTGTCTTTATTCAGTTTGTAAAAGAAAACTTTTTGATAACAAAAACTGAAATAACTTTCAGAGACCTAATTTGAAAAAAGAATTCTCATGAAATTTTTTTTTTGAAAATTTCACTGTTTCAAGAAAAACATGAAAAGTAAAACTCCAAAAAACCATTATTCGTCTGAGGAATTTTATGACAAAAAAATTCAAATAATTTGTTGGTACCAACAATTTTTTGAAATTTCAAAATACATTTTCAGAACTTTTTTCGAGCCTACTTTTTGAAAAATTTACTGGTTCCTTTTTGTAAACTTTTTTTTGTGGAAAATTCCTTGTTTCAGAAAAAAAATGAAATTGAAAATTTTTGACTGTTAATAGGTTATTTGGCTTGTGTGGAAAACCAAATTTCAAAAATTTTTGTCTAGAAACTCAAATTTCTGACCTGGAAAAAAATCTTTGTGATCAAATTTAGACAAGTTTAATGTTTCAAAAAATTTTGAAATTTTTTTGAAATAAAAAAAAAAGATTTCTGAGTGATGCGAGAAGAAAAAAAAAACAATGTTATTATATATATATATTTTTTTTTTGAAAAATTTACTGTTTCAAAAAAAAATAAAAAGTCTAAGTTTTTCATTTCAACAATTTACCTTTTTCAGAACTAACTTTCCAAATTTGAAAATTATCTTTTTTGTAGGAAAAAAATTCGAAAAAAATCACTGTTTCAAAGAAAATATGAAAGTTAGAAAAAATGTCTGATTCTGATTTGTACAAAAAAAAGAAACCCAAATTTCTGGCCTAGAAACCCAAATTTCCTCACCCTCATCAACTTGTCCCAATTTCAAAATCGCCTGCGACTGATCCGAATCAAGTGTCTTCGGTTGGGTCTGATTGCCCTCTTGCCACGTCACATGATATCTCAAATTATCGCCATCGTCCTCCTCGATTTTCGACCATTCGACAAGCAAAGTTTGCGAATCGAGCGGTCGCCATTTCAACGTCGAAATGATGTCGTTCGGCGGACCTGGCGCAGTTTTGATCCACGCCGTTGGATGTGATGGTTCGCCGATTTGGGCGGTGTCGATGGATCGGACCCGGAATTGATAGTCGGTGTTGGGCAACAAATTCGAGAGCTGCGAACTGTTGTTGTCGATGTCGGTGAGTTGACGACGTTCGGCCGCGCGCCATTTTCGATCTTTTTTCGTTCTCAACTCGATGAGGTAGCCGTTGACTTTGGTCTGGAAAATTTTGGGGTTTTTGATTTTTCAAAAAAAAATGATTCTGAAATTTTGGAGCTAGAGGATTACTGTAGATTGTCCGAAAAAATGTTCTCAGAAAATGTAAACTGAGAGGAATACTGTAGTTTTTGTAGGTTCAAAAGGTCACAGAAGAGTATTGTAGGTTATTCCAAAAATCGAAATTTTATAGGTTCAAAAAAAGATTTTTTTTTTGAAAAATAGTGCTGTAGAGGGACCTAAAGAAATACTGTAGACTGTTAAATTTTTTTTCAATTTTCCAAGAAAAAAATTCTGAATTCTTGGACCTTTTTCAGGCCCAGAAAAAATTTTGGGATAAAAAAAAGGTTTTTTTTTGAAAATAGTACTGTAGATTAAATTTTAGGCCCAAAGAGGTACTGTAGATTGCCAGCAAAAATATTTTTCTTGAAATTTTGTTACTGCCAGCCGACGCAAAATTGGATTAAATCTGATAAATCAAATTTTGAAAATAAAAAATTTTTGAAACAGTAAAAATTTTCAAAAAAAAAATTTTTTTTTTTTTCTCAAAAAACCAACCGAATGATCCCTCGTATCCCTGTGTTGTTGCGGTAGTCTCCATTTCAAAATCATCTTCCTACCACTCGCCACCTCGCTAACCTCAACACCAATCGGCGACGGCAAAACGGGTCTCGTCACGACTTCCGACGTGCCGCCAAACAGCGACGAACACGCGAACCGGCCGACACCGTGCGCAACTTCCACATTGATTTTGTGGCGATTTTTGTGTGTTCGAAAAAAGACCTGCTCGGGTTTGGTGGCCGGTGGACGATTGTTGATGAGCAGCTCGAATAGGGGCTCTGGGCAGTCGGTGGTGGAGCATGACAGTTCGAGCTCACAGCTCAAATTTGTTGTTGTTGGGGAGGAGGAGGAGGATGAAGAGCGGGTGGCATTCGCTTCGATTGAGGGTTTGTCTGAAACAGGGAAAATTTGAAAAATAAATTCGATTTTTTTTTTGAAAATTTATTATGTTCAAACAAAATTTTCAAAAAAAATTTTCAAAATTTTTTTCTGTTTTTGTTCAAAATTTAGGCCACGCCCTTTTTTTCTGTCAAAATTGATCTAATCTAAAGAAGGAAGGGACTTTTCTGAAACAGGGAAAAGTTGAAAAATAAATTCGATTTTTTTTTTGGAAATTTTTACTGTTTCAACTTTTCTTATTAAAAAGAGAGGTTTTGAAGAAAAACAGTACCATTTTAACAGAAAACGTTTAAAAAAACAATCAGATTTGTTTCTAAAATTTTTTCTATTTTTTTCTCAAAATTTAGACCATTAAAAAAAAATTTCGAGGGAATTCTTTTATCAACTTTTTGTTTCCAAACTTAATAACACCGTCCTTATTCTAAATCTCTCACCTGAATAAGAATAGTGAAACAGTAAAAATTTTCAAAAAAAAAAAATTATTTTTTTTTCTCAAAAAATTTTTCCTGCTTCTGTTCACAATTTTAGAGGACACTGTTTTAGATTTTTCCGAGTAAATTTTTTTGTTGAAAAAATATCACCTGTTATTTTTGGTCAAAAATTTAGGCCACGCCCCTTTTTAAACAGTGAAAATGTTCGTTGACATTCTTTTAGCAAGTCAAATTTGAAAATTTTGTATTTCTCAGTTATAAAAAAGTTGAAACAGTAAAAATTTTCAAAAAAAAATTGGAATTTTTTCTTCAAATTTATTTCAATTTTTTTTTCTCAAAATTTAGGCCATTTTTCATGATTTTTATTGAGTCAAACCCGATTTTGAAACTGTGAAAAATTGGTTTTTCGAAGTTTCTAAAAATGTTTCAAATCAAAAATTTCTAGTTTGTCACGGATTAACATGAACAGATGAAACAGTGAAAATTTTCCAAAAAAAAAAATTGTTTTTTGTCTATTTTTGTTCAACATTTAGGTCTGAAAATCAAAACTTTTTTCAAACAGTAAAAATTTCGAAAAAAAAAGTTCAACATTTTTTTGATGAAATTTTTTTGGCCATTTTTCATTGTTTTTTTTTCGGTCTAAAAACTGGCAATTACTGAATCGGGCGTTCTGAATCGGACCAGGTCCGATTTTATCGAACCCGAAAATAACCGAATCTGAATCGGACCGAAACCTAAAAAATGTGTCTGAATCGACCCAGAGCGAAGAAATCGGACCAGGTCCGTTTTTTTGGTTGGTATTTTTTCGATTTTAGTCTGATTCAACTGAAATTTCAACAAAAAAAAACGGACCGGGTCCGATTTCTTGACTCTGGTCCGATTCACACACATTTTTCATGTTCCGGTCCGATTTTATTGGACCTGGTCCGATCCAGAAGGTCCGATTCAGAATCTACCCTAAAAATTCTACCGATCAAAAATTTCTAGCTCAGCAAGTTTTTACATGAGCAGTTGAAACAGTGAAAATTTTCAGAAAAAAAAAACAATTTTTTTAAATTTTTTTTCCTATTTTCTTATCATTTCGGTATAAAAATCGAAACTTTTTTTTGAATTTAAAATTTGTTCAAGTTGAAACAATAAAAATTTCAGCGAAAAAAAATCCCAAAAACTCACCAATCACAACAATCTCAACTTGCGCATGCGCTTTACCAGCTCGATTATGTGCCAGGCAAAAGAAGACACCTTCATCCTCTCTCAAAACCTTCTCAATCACCATCACACCCTCCATTTGATGCAGCCTGCCTGCGGCCGGTAGGCGAGTTCCGCGCAACGTGCGCCATTTTCCGCGAGTTCGCGGCAACGCCTCAAAAACGCACGGTATTTCGAGACGACTTTCGATGGCGGCGAAAATTTTGCGAGGCATCGCGTTGGGCGGAAAACGCGGCGCCGCGTCGTGCACAGATAAATGGGCGGAGCTTTGTGCGGCGCCGTTGATGATGCATTGATACATTCCAGTGTCGCTGGGTTCGGCGTTTTCGATTCTAAGCACATTTCCGCTCATTGTTATACGTCGACGTTTGTCGGCTGGCAGTAACAGCGGAACAATTGGCCGCGCATCTTTGAACCACTCAATCGCAGACGCTTCCGCGTCAGCCGAACGCATCAAACATTCGAACGCAACGTGTCCGCCTTGCGCAACTTGTCGATCGTACAACGGTTGAAGAATTGTGGGCGGGGCTCGCAAGTTCACCAGAATTTCACCGGCCGATATTCCGTGAACGTTCGAAGCGGTGCATTTGTAACGACCCGCTGCGCTGCCTGCGGCTTTTTCGATTTTCAAAACTCGGCCAAAATTGGAGATTTGTGCTGTGGGTGGAAGTGGTCGACCATCGACGCGTGACCATTTGTAGGTGGGGAGAGGGCTGGAAAAATTTATTTGTTTATTTTTTTTTGGAATTTTCGGAGAAATATGGCCTAGAAAACCAAATTTCTGGCCTAGAAAACCAAATTTCTGGCCTATAAATTCAAATTTTTGGCCTAGAAATCCAAATTTCTGGCCTAGAAAACCAAATTTCTGGCCTATAAATCCAAAATTTTTGGCCTAGAAATCCAAATTTTTGGCCTAGAAATCCAAATGTTCGGCCTAGAAATCCAAATTTCTGGCCTGGAAAACCAAATTTCGTTTTTCTGGCCTAGAAAACCAAATTTTTTGAAAAACTTGTCGAATTGTTCCTAACTTTTTCAAAAAACTTGAATTTTTTTTATATTGAAAATTGAAGAAATTTGAAATGAATTAATCCGTTCATGTTCCCAAAATCCGAGGTTTATCGGAACCTAGTTTTGGAAAAAAAACCTATAATGAGCAGTTGAAACAGTAATTTTTTGAAATTTTCCAAAATCAGAGTTTCGATTTTTTCCTAAAAATTATTTTTCCGATTTTTGGGTCACTGTACGGTCAATTTATGTCATTGTATTGGAAAAACGAAGGAGCATTTATAAAAATTTTGAAACAGTAAATTTTTGAAAAAACAATACAATTTTTATTTAAAAAAAATGGAATTGTTGAATTGTTCCAAAATTTTTGAAAAATCTTGAATTTTTTTTTGCTCAAAATTAAAAAAAAAACTCCAAGTTTTTCAAAAACCTAAATTTTTCAGAGAATCTCATTTTTCAAAATTCGATTTCTCTTTTTTTCAAGTTTTTTGTAAAAAAAGGGTAGTTTGTCGAAGCTCCAAAAAACTGTGGAAAATTTACCAAAATTTTGAAACAGTAAATTTTTGAAAAACCTGAAATTTTGTCAGGAAAACAAAAGTCAACTTTTATTTTTTTTAAATTTCCAGAACATGAATTGAACCTATCGAAATTCATAAAAACTGGAAAAAGTTTTAGAAAAACTTTGAAACAGTAATTTTTTGAAAAATCTGGTTTTTTTTCTGAGAATCTCATTTTTCAAAGTTTTTTTTCGAAGACAATTACAACCCACTGAAACTTGAAAACACTATAAAATATTTAGCAAAACTTTGAAACAGTAATTTTTTCAAAAAACAAAAAAAAAAACAAACTCACTTTCCATAAGCAAAACATTCCAGATAGATTGATTCTCCAATTTTTGGCGTATCAGGGAAGAGTTGCGGTTGAGAAGAGTCGAGACGTGGTGCGAAGGAAGATGTTGAGTTTGAATTTGAAGAGGAGGTGATGAGTCGGAACGATGGGCCATAATGCCCCGATTTTGTTGCGTAGACGGATAGGGAGCATGCGTAGCTGCAAAATTTTTTGTTTTTTGAAATTTTCACTATTTCAAAACTTGTCTATACCTACAGGCAAGAAATACTTTTTCTTTAAATTTAATTTTTTTTTCATTTTTTTTTTACTGTTTCAAAAATTAAATAAAACCAGGAATTTGTTTTTGAAAATGATGTTGGATTTTTGCGAGAGTTTGATTTTTCCTTGTTTTCTGTTTCAAAAAACTTGTGTAAAAATCTAAAAATCACTGAACTTTGCTGAAAAAAAAATTACCCATAATTTTTTTTTCAAAACTAAAAAAAAAAAAATATTTTCCAAAATTTTCCCCGTTTCGAAAAATTCCAAAAAAACGTTTGAAAAATGAAAAAAATCCAAAAAATTCAGAAAATATTTCGGATTTTTTTTTTCAAATTTTCCCCGTTTCGAAAAATTCTCAAAAATTTCAAAAAATCACTTGACTTCGCTGAAAAATTTTACCACACCAATTTTTTTTCAGAATTACCAAAAAAAAAATTATCCCCGTTTCAAAAAATTCTCAAGAAGCCCTCAAAAAAATATCTGTGATTTATTATTTTACCAAAAAAAAAAATATTTTTCCTAAAAATTTTCCCCATTTCAATAATTTCCCGAAAAACCTTTAAAAATGAAAAAAAAAATCCAAAAAATTCAGAAAATATTTCGGATTTTTTTTTCAAATTTTCCCCGTTTCAAAAAATTCTCAAAAAACCTTTGAAAACCCATGATTTTTATGAAATGACCAGAAAAAGTATTTTCCAAAAACTTTCTCCGTTTCAAAATTTCCCAAAAAACCTTTAAAATTGAAAAAATCCAGAAAAAATCTCGGTTTTTGTTTTTTCAAATTTTCCCCGTTTCAAAAAATTCTCAAAAAGTCTCAAAAATCCCTTTCCCTAATGTTCATCTTTAATTTTTTAAAAAACACTTACAAGGGAACTGTGAAAACTTACTAACGGACTTTGAGATGAGACATATGTCACCCGATAGAGTTTTTTACGCTGATCAAGATCCCGTAGCTAACTTTTGCAAAGCTCCACGCAGAAATCTCAAAATCGAGCTCAAAGTTTGAGCACAAAATTTGAAATATCTTGTTCAATTTGTATTATTTTAGTGAAAAGAGACTACTAAAGGGTTATTTGGCATGCCAAGAACGATAGGAGCACTTAAAAACCTCGAAATTGTAGTTGTAACGCTGAAAAAATGAGCCCGAAACTTTCAATGAAAAAGGTAGATCAAAAAAACGTGAAAAATAAAAAAAATTGCATTGAAAAACGTGAAAATTATTAAATTTTAGAAATTGTTTCTGATTTTTCATGTTTTTTCAGAAAAAAAACACTTTTTTCAAAACTTTTTTGAAGTTTCAATTAGACCATCGTGTAGAGAATTGAATTTCCTACCAGATCCACTAGTTAGTTTTCATGAGTATAAAACTTTGAAAAAGTTAGGATGCATTTAAAAATTTTGGACTGATCACAAAAACGTGATTTTCAGCTTTCTGGCTGGAGCTTTGCAAAAGTTAGCTACGGGATCTTGATCAGCATAAAAAACTCTATCGGTGAGCATATATCTCATTTCAAAGTCCGTTAGTAAGCTATCATAGTTCCCTTGTTAGAAAAAAATTTAGAAACAATTTCAGATGTTTTCCCAAAAATTTTCCCCGCTTCAAAAAATTTTCCAAAAAAAACCACCGTACCTCTGTTCATCCTCTTTCTCAACATACGAAAAAAACAAAGTTCCATCCAACGAAATAAATCTGCGCTCATTCTGTGCCACCAAACCATTGCCATCACCAACCTTCCAATTATACGTCAACGATTCTGCAAAAAAAACAAAACTACAGTAATCCTCTCACAAACTACAGTACTCCCCTCATGTTCCTTTAACTTTTCTCTGGATTTGTCCTAAAACGGTGTGGGAGAAGGAGAAGGAGAAGAAGAAGAAGCTGCGGCATGCTTTTGAGGGCGTGGCCTCGGTGGTGAAAAAAGCTGGGGCATGCTTTTTTTCAAAAAAAAAAAAAACAGAAAACAAAAAAACCAAGATTTATGACATCAAAAATGGAACACAAAAATATCGATTTTTTTAGTGCGAGTGAAAATTTGGTGATTTTTTGGTGCGAGTGATTTTTCGGTGATTTTTTGTGCGAGTGCAAAAAACATGTGTTAATATGTGCTATGTGTGGTTGGTTTTTTTTTGTTGGACATGTTAGTTTTTTGGTGACAAAAGGGGCGTGGCTTCATTCATGCTGATGTGTGTGTGTGTGTGTGTGTGGGCGGAGCTTAGAAGTGGGCGGAGCTTCTGAAAGTTTTGGGGTGGATTTTTGTTATCCAAGAAAACGAGAGAGAAGAGAAATAGAGAAAAAAATAAGAAAATTTTTACTGTTTCAAGAAAAAGAGAAATGCGCAAAAATTCTGGGTAAGCTTTAGTATCAATTTGGAAGTATCGATCTTTTTTGAAAGTAGCGCAAATTTTCAAAATTCAAATTTTGAGCATGGAAGAATCAGAAATAAAAGAAATGGAAAAAATTTGAGTATTTTTTTCAAAAATTTTTGCTGTTTCAAAAATGACATAATCATAAAATGATTTTCTAAAAATTGATAATAGAAGATAAAAATTCAAAATCTGAAAATTTCTACGCGAAATTTACTAGATTTTCAAAATTCAAAACTTGGCCAAGTTTTCTCACCATAAGAGAATTAGAAAAAAAAACTTCTTTTTGAAAATTTTTACTGTTTCAAAATTCATATAATAATAAATGTATTTTTGAAAATGCGTTGGGCAGACGTAACAGTTGGGTATTTCAGAAAAAAAAGTAAAAACTCAACAAAAATTTTCGGGATTTCTCTGTTTTTTTGTAACTTTTCAAGTTTTCCGCCAAATTTTCAAAATTAAAAAATTTCTCTCAACATAAAATAATTAGAAAAGAAAGAAAACTTTTTTTTTTTCGAAAAATTTTTACTGTTTCAACAATTGATATAATGATCAATTTGTTGCATTACGGCGATTTGAACTAAGTCGAAAACAAGTCAAAAACTCAACAGAAATGGTGAGAATGTTTTTTGAACAACTTTGGAATTTTCTCAATTTTCTAAATTTTTTACTGTTTCAACAATTGTCTAATAACAAAATGGAACATTCAAAAACTTCCACTATTCACCTGACAACCTAGAATTTTTCATTTTTCGCGCCAATTTTCAGAGAAACCCGCAAAATGTTTGCAACACGAAAAGAAAAATATTCGAAAAACCCATATCATGATGATAATAGAAAATGATAATTGATTTGTTTGTTTTTGGTGGTTCTCACAAACCCCTCAAATGTGTGTGTGTGCACATAATTTCAGGATTTTTCCATTTTATCATTATATTATTGTTTGCGTATTGTTTCTATTTATCGCGCTTTTTCGAACTAAACAAATAAAAAAATAAATGGAGGATTGAAAGAGTCAAGAATGGGACATGCCAAAAATGACAATTTCAGATTTTTGGGCGAAAAATGAAGAGAGAGAGAGAGAAAGAGAGAGAAAGAGAGAGACAGACAGAGAGAGAGAGAAAGAGAGAGAGAGAGAGAGGGAGCCTAGCTTCATCACAACAGCTTTAGAAATTTTGTTCCATTTTATACACATTTTGAAACAGTGAAAATTTGAAAAAATTGAAAAAAATTGTAATTTTTTTATTTGTTTTTTGTAAAAAAAAAATATGTTCGCATTGGTTTTTTAATAAAATTTTTTCGTTTTATAAGGTTTTTGAAACAGTAAAAATTTTCAAAAAATCTATGAAAATCCTGAATCGAACTAATATGGGCACAATTGTCAATAACAATTCAGAAGAAATTTACAGGAGTTTTGAAACAGTAAAAATTTCAAAAATTCAAAAAATAATTGTAATTTTTGAATTTGTTTTTAGGGGAAAAAGCCAAAAATGACGAAAAATGAAGGCGTTCTGAGATTGGGAACAATTTCAGATTTTTTTCAGTATTGAGAAATGAGAGAGAGAGAGAGAGAGAGACGCAGAGAAAGCAGGAAATTGTTCGCATTGGTTTTTTAATAAAATTTTTTCGTTTTATAAGATTTTTGAAACAGTAAAAATTTTCAAAAAATCTATGAAAATCCTGAATCGAACTAATATGGGCACAATTGTCAATAACAATTCAGAAGAAATTTACAGAACTTTTGAAACAGTAAAGTTTTCAAAATTAATTATAACAAAAAAGTAAAGAAAGGACATGCCCAAAAATGACGAAAAATAAGAACAATTTCAGATTTTTTTTGCTCATGAAAATTAGAGATTTGAGAGAATTGAGAGACACAGAGAAAATTAGTGAAATGTCAAGTGCCAACGATTTTTGAAATTGAATTTATAAAACTTTTGAAACAGTAAAAATATCAAAAAAAAAAAACCCTTCAGTTTAGTGTTTTGAGTTTTTGTGAATTCTCAGAATTTTCCGAATTTTTGAGTTTAGATTTTGTGGCGCAACATTTAGAAGTTAGAAAACTCTCAAGTTTCAAAATTTAATAGTTGGGAGATTCCTTAAAAATTTATTTAAAAAATATACTTTTTTGAGTTCTGACCTATCATTAAAACCGTCGAAACTCTTCAAATTAATAAAAAAACTTTGAAACAGTAAAAATTTTCAAACTTTGGCCAAAAAAAATCTCTTTTTTTCTCAAGAAAACCGTTCCAAAATTGATAAGAAGAGAAGGAAGAAAAAAAAACAAGGTTAACTATATATCTTTTCGGTTTCTCGAAACACAAAAACTAGTAGAAAAATTAGTGGTGTTTGATGAATGATAATGATGCGGTGACCTAGATATTTTTTTAGGGAATCGAAAAAAAATGAGAACATTGCAAACATTTGACGGGACAACAAAGAAAAAGAAAAATATGAGAAAAGTGAGCAAAATATGAATGAATGAATGAGCACTGCGCGGTATAGAGAGAGACCATAGGCCCCGCCCATTTTATGCACCTGCTCCGCACACAGAAAGTGGGCGGGGTCAACAAGCTCTGTACCTCCGTGTGCTCACCTTTTTCTTATGTTTCTAATATTGTTTTTTTTCTGTTTTTTTCTTTGCGTCTCTGTCTCTCACTCAAGACTTGGCCTAATTTAGAAAATTCTAAATTTTGCGAAAAACCACAAAAATCTTTTCCAACAAGAAAAAAATGAACAACTTTTCCGTCATCGTATCTAGATGCAAAATCTCTGGAAACTCGATAAGAATCTGATGAAAACTGGGAAAAAGGAACTAAAAAAGGATTTTAGCGCGGCCACGAAAAAAAAAACGCTTATCAGTTTTTTTTGGCGAACATTGATAACGGTTTTTGGTTCTGGAACCGATTTTTGAGACAGAAAAAAGAACATTTGAAACAGTTAAAAAATCCATTTTTCGAAACATAAAAATTTTGTTCTGGACAAAATCAAATTTTGGAAAAAAATTGTATTTATAAAACATTTGAAACAGTAAAAATTTCAAATTAAGAAAAAAAAATCTATTTTTAAAAATTTCGACTTTTTGACCGAAAAAATTGAAGTTTTTGCTAAATGAATTTTATGATTCCAACAAATTCAAATATTGACAATAAATCAGCGAAAATTTTTAGTTTTTGAATGAAAAAAAGAAAAGAAAAGATTAAAGGAAAATTGTAACACATAATAGTGAAATTTCGCAAAAAAATCATAGAAACTATTTGAAACAGTAAAAATTTCAATTTTTCTATAAAAATCTATTTTTGAAAAATTGTGGTTATCGCAGCATTAACAAATTCAAACTTTGAAATATCTAAAACAGTATTCAAGTTTTTCAAAAATCAATTTTTTTCCAGAAATGAAACAAAATAGACATTTGAAATGTTTTCTATAGAAAATTTGAAACAGTAAAAATTTAAACTTTTTTTTGAAAGAATTCATTTGTCGTTTTAACAAAATCAAACTTTGCAAATAATTCATAAAAAACATTTGAAACAGTAAAAAATTCAATTTTTTTCAAACGTTTTTTTTGTGAAAAAAATTCACGTAATTTTTGACAAAGTTAAAACTTTTCAGAAATAAGATATAGTTTCAAAGTTTGAGACCAACTTTTTCAACAAAAAAAATGAAGAAAAATATTCGGAGAGATCAACAAAAAAAAAATAATAATTTTTGGCCCGAATTTCAGTAAGAAAAGTTTCAAAAAAAAAATTTTCAAAAAATTTCCAAAATTTCCCGGTCCCGGTCCGGCCCAAAAAAACCTATCGGGAGTAAAAGTTTTGTTGATTTTTCTAAAAAAAAAAAAAGATCCGGGGAGAATATTGTAAAAAAAAGTTCAACCTAAATTTTTCGGAAAAAATTCCAACAAAAAATTTGAAAAAAACTGTTCGGAAAAAAAATTCCCGGTTCCGGTCCGGCCCAAAACAACCCATTGGGAGCCAAATTTTTATTGTTTTTTTTCCCCCGAAAAAATCTCGAAGAAAAAATATTTCGAAAAGAATCTCGCCTTCAGCACACCAAGACATCTGTTTTTTTTTTCAGTGTGTGCCCAATTTTTTCGGGGCGGGCCCGACAAATACATAAGTATTAGTGCTTGTGTTGTGGTGAATGTGTTTATATATTTGTTGTGTATTTTTCTCCATGTCCTCTTCCATCTCCTCCTCCCATTTTCAATTTCATCCTCAAGAAGAAGAAGAAGAAGAAGACGACTACTCAAATGGAAATGAAGAAGGAGAAGAAAATCAAAATGAGGCCACTCAAAACAGAAGGGGTCCTCTTCTTCTTCTTCGTCTTCTTGTTTTTTCACACCCGCCTAAAAGCATTTTTTCCCTTTTTTTCCTCGTTCGAATGCCTTCGGGGTTATTTGATGATGACATTTTTTGGAGGAAATTTGATTGGAAAATGAGTGAAGAAAAATTTCCAAAAAATTAGAAAAATCCAAAAATCAAAAATTTCCTGTTCCAAAATTTCTAGGAATTTTGGAAAATTTCAGAAACCAAGGTATTGTCTTTAGAAAAACAAAAAAATCCAAAAATTTCAAAGAAAATAAGTGATTAAAAAGTCTACACGTAGAAATTTAAAAAAAAAGTTGAAACATTTCCTGTTTCAAAAATTTTACAAAATTTGGAAAATTTCAGCTGCCAGAGTTATCAATATTATTCTGGTGGGCAAAAAAAATCACAAACTCACTATTATAGGGTTGAATACAGTACATTTTCGTTGGAAGAACATGAGAAAAAATGTTTTTAAAAAATTATACTCTCCCGTTATAAATACTTCAAATTTGGAAAATCTTGGTCACTGTAGTTTTTTTGTGTACAGAGAAAAATAAAAATCGAAAAATTGAAAAATTTACTGTTTCAAAAATTCTACAACATTTTGAAAAAATTTTCTAAGTACTTTGGCGTGAAAAATCGAAAAACTGAAAAAGTTCCCGTTTCAAAAATTCTACAAGATTGGAAAATTTCATTTGCCAGGGTTGGCATCTTTACATATGTTGCAAAAAATCGAAAAACTTACTGTTTCAAAAATTTCAGAGAATTTGGAAAATTTTGCTCTCCACAGACATAAATGTAGTCTGTACATGGAAAATAAAAAATCAAAAAATTGAAAAATTTCCTGTTTCAAAAATTTGAAAATTTTCATTTTCCGGGCTCATCTCCTATCTATGAGAAAAAAAACCAAAAATTTACTGTTTCAAAATTTTTACAAAAACTGGGAACCTTTTTTGTGAGTACTAAGACCGCTTCTTCAACAAAATTTAATGAAAAATTTCCTGTTTCAAAAATTCAGTATTTACAACTCTGTACGAAAAAAATCAAAAATTTTAGAAAATTTTGAAAAAAAAACGATTTTTTATTTCATTAAAATACATTGAAATCTTGATTTTTTTTGGATTTTATAAAATTCAAAAATTTGAAAATTTACTGTTTCAAATTTTTTACAAATGTTGCGTATGCTGAAAAAAATGTTCAGTCTTAACAAATATTTTGAAATTCTGATTTTTGGTCGAGAAAAAAAATTTTTTGAAAAAAATCGAGTTTTTATCGGTTTTTGAAAGTTCACCTTTTACAACAATGGTTTTTTAAAACTTGGCGCTGAAAATTCTTAAACATACAAAAATCGAAATTCGAAAAAATTACTGTTTCAAAAGTTTTATATAAAACTCATCAAGTTTTGGAAATCAGTCAGATTTATTTCTTTTGGTATCAAAAAAAAATGAAAAAATTCAAATTTCCCCTATTTTTAGACCTCAAAAAACAGTAAAAAGAGAGAAAAAGAAAAGAGAGAAACTAATAAATTATCAGAAAATGAAAATGAGAATGAAAATAAAACATGGATGAAACAGAAAGTGTGATAGATTGCAAACAGGTGTTCGTTTTGTTCGACGGTGAACTTGGAAAAAGTTTAAACTTCTTTTTTTTTGGTTCAAAAATTGGGGACGAAAGTCTTAACAATTCTTGAAAAATTCAATGTGCTTTATTTTAGTTAAAAATTTTGAAAAAATTGAAATTTTTACTGTTTCAAAACTTTTTGATAAAATTTCAAAGTTTTCTAAATTCACTAGTAGTTTCATAGTTAAATCTAAAACTTCATTTTTTTCTGGAAAAAAATTCAAAAATTTTTAAAACTTTTACTGTTTTAAAATTTGTTAATAAAGTGTTCCAACCTTCAAGAAATTTGATTCTGCATTTGTCAAAAATCACTATACTGTAGTTTGACCCCAACATTCCAGAAGTAAAGTTTTTTTTGAAAAAGAGGGGTTTTTGTAATCAAATTTTCCAAAAAAAAAAATTACTTTGAAACTATTTTTTTTTTTTTGAATTTTGAAAATTTCTACTGTTTCAAAACTTTTTTTTATAAAATTTTCGAGTTTTTAGAAATTCGATCTGACGTTTTTTTTTTAATTGCTCAAAAACAATTCCTAAAAAAACAAACTTGCAAATTATGAGAAAAATATTTTGAAAAAAAGCATAGAAAATTTCGAAAAAGTTTCTTGTTACGATGACAACTTTTTTTGAGCTAAAAAAAGACGGTCAAAATCACTATACTGTAGTTTGACCCCAACTTTCCAAAAAATAAAGTTTTTTTTGAAAAGTCTGGTAAATTTTTAAATAAAATTTTATCAAAAAAAAACTTTGGTTTATTGATGTGAGAAATTTTTTTTGATTTTCAAAATATTCATAAAATTTCAAATTTTTACTGTTTCAAAACTTTTTAATAAAATAACCAACATGTTTAGCAAATTCAATATGATGTTATTTTTGATTATACAACGCGAATTTCTTTTTCTGTCTAAATCTCTCATTTTTACCTTATGTTTCGAAAAAAAAATCATAAACTGATTATCTTGAAGGGTGGAACATCTTTAAATATATAAATTTTTTGAAAAGTATTTTTTCAAGAAAAAAATTATTTCAACTAGAATTTTTTGAAAAATTGAAAAATTTTCCCTGTTTCAAAGTTTCCTGATAATATTTTCAGGTTCTAAAATTTTGATTCCGAATCAATCTGACATGAAAACACTGAAAAAGTAAAAACTTGACTTCTCAACAAAAAATTACGAGGTCGCAAATTTTTATGGTAATTTCTTGAAACAGTAATTTTTTCAAAATTTCGAAAAATTCATAATTTTTACTGTTTCAAAATGTTCTTAAATTGATTTCTAGTTGGTATTGACAATCTTTGTCGACCCCAGGTGAAAAATTTAGAAAGAGACGCAGAGAAACACGAGAAGAAAACCCGCAAATTGTTTGCAATGCCCAATTCTCTCGAGATTAACTTTATATTTTTGATATATTCCAAAAAAGTAAAAACAATAAACAACAAGTAATTCTCCAATGAATTCGGAAAAAATTGGAATAATTTATTCAGAATTTATAATTTTCGATAAAAGTGTCCGATGAACATGTATCTATCGTAAATCATTTTTCATTTTTATGTCAAAAACACTCGTGGAAATTTTGAAAAAAAGAAAATGTGGAATTTTTTAAGGAAAAACTCAAAAAATCAAGTCAACAACAAGAATCTGAAAATTTATTTTCAAAAATTTACTGTTTTTATTTTCATGAGCGTAAAAAAATTGACGTCAAAATAACACGCACACGACCAAGAGTTCAATTCCGCTGGTGGCAAAAATTGTTTTTTCAAAAAATTAATTTTGGTCGAAAAAATATTTTCAAAAATTTACTGTTTCAACCAACTTATAAGTTCTTCATACTTTTCCATAAAAACGTTGGGGCTTAGTTTCATAATATCAAACTTATTAGTACTCACACGGTCAGGGGTTCAATTCCGCAGGCGGCCAAAAATTTTTTATTTTATTTTCAAAAAATCACCCAAAAATATAAAAACAAGATGGGAAAAAAGAGAAAAAAGTTTGTTTGGTCGAAAAACGAAACGATTTCCTCTGGGAAAACAACACAAAATCCGAAAATTGGATAAAAAGAGGAGCAAATTTTCGGGGATGACCAGAATTTGGGACTCCACATATTTTTTCTGTCTTTTTTCGAACCGAAAAAAGTGAAAATTCATCAAAAGCAGACTAATCATTTGGTACTAACAACCAAGTGGATGTACTTGGAATATTTTCAGCGAAAAAAAAAACTGCAAAAAAATAAGAAACTGGTTTTTTTTGGAGAGGGTGAAAGTTTTTTTCTAAAAAAATATAAATTTTTCAGTAAATTTTTGGCAGAGAAGTTTTTGAATTTTCTAATTTTGGCGCGAAAAATTTCAAGTCTCTTTTTTGAGTCAAAATTCGAAAATTCAAATTTCAATTTCTGGCGCCAAATTTCTGAATTCAAAATAAAATTGGCGCCAGAATTAAATTTTGAAAACGATTTTTTTGGCGCCAGAATTCAAAAATTCAAATTCAATATTTTGGCTCGAAAATTCAGAAATTTGAAATTTCATTTTTGGCGCCAAACAATAAAACTAAAAAAAAAAAAAACCTTGGCCCTCAAATTCAAAATTTGAAAATCAATTTTTTTCCGCGAAAAATCGGATATTCAAATTTATGTTTTTGGTGCCAAATTTCGAAATTTACTTTTCTGGCGCAAAACTTCATAATTTCAAATTTCTTTTTTTTCATTTTTAACATTTTTCGCGTCAAAATTTAAAATTTCAAAATTCCTTTTTTTAGCGCCCAAAATTAAAATTTTAAATTAATGTTTTTGTGCCAAAAATCAATGTTTCACATCCCAATTTTTCACAACAAAAAAACAAACAAAAAAACAACAACACAATAACATGCAGCTTCTTCTTTTTCTTCCTTACCTCTTTCCCGTCAAAATCAGAAAAAAACCCATAAGAAAAAAAAAAACAAAAACTAACTTGGTTGATGCGGTGGAGCATCACAATCCAATTTGGCGCCGCCATTCATCATCGAGAACACGTCGAGACGATGTTGACGGAATGGATCGATGAATGAGGGTCTTAGGAGGATCGGGGGGCTTCTGAAAACAAAATTTTTGAAAAATTCGAAAAATTTTGACGGGGATTGTTTTTAGAACCTCAAAATTTGCAAAAAAAAATATTTTTTTGAAAATTTTTACTGTTTCAAAATTTGTTCAAAATCCATCAAAAATTAATCGAGCGATCCAGTCTTTATACTTTGCGATAAAAATCGAAATTTTAAATTAAAAATTTTTACTGTTTCAAATTTTTTACAAGAGCTTTTCCAGCGAGCCACGAGCGATACGAGCGATGACATGAGTGTTTTTTTCAAATTAATTTTTTCACGCGCCAAAACTGAAAAATTCAAAATACAATTTTTTGGCGCCAAAAATTCACAATAAAATTGTTTTTTGGTTTTTCCAAAATCGTTGAATTATTGGATTTTTTTTTGAAATTTTTTCACTGTTTCAAAAACTTTTCAAGAGGAAATCGAACATTGTTCAATAGTGATTTATACTATTGGAAATAATGTAAAATTTAAAACTTTTTTTGCAAACGCCAAAACTGAAAAATTCAAAATTCCAAGTTTAATTTTTTTGGCGCCAGAATTCTGAATTCAACATTTAAAAAATGTAATTTTTTGCACCGAAATTCATAATTTCAAACTCATTTTTTACGCGCCAAAACTGAAAAATTCAAATTTCAATTTTTCCGCAAATTTCTGAATCAAAAATTTCAAATTCAAATTTTTCGTGTTAAAATCGAAATTTTAACGTTAAACTTTTTACTGTTTCAAAACCTTTTCAAAAGCTATTCCAGCTTTGACGAATGATAACATAAGTGGTTTTTCAAATCCAATTTTTCACGTGCCAAAACTGAAAAATTCAAAATTCATTTTTTTTGGCGCCAAAACTCAAAATTTGAAAAAAAAAATTTGAAATTTCCGAGATTGTTGAGTTTTCAAAAAATCGTAAAAAATTCAAGAAAAAACCATTTTTTTTTTTTTTGAAATTTTTACTGTTTCAAACATTTTTCAAAGGGAAATTGAATTTTGTCAAAATAATATAAAATTTAAAAGTTTTTTCAAAAATTATGAGACCCACCACGAAAACCTGAAAAAAATTTCGGAATTTCCTATGAGGTTTTTTTTTTGAAATAATTGGAAAAAAAATTATTCGAATTTTTTTCAATGTTTACTGTTTCAAAAATATTTCAAAAGTTCGAAACCTGGAAAATGTTTGCATGCATTTCTATTTAAAAAAAATTTGACGTCAAAAATCGGAAATATTCCCTCCGATTTGGGTCCCAACACGAAAACATGAAAAATCATCGAAACTAGGTCATGTTGGGTGTCAAAAAACTCCAATTTTTTTTTTCGGGAAATTTTGCGGTTTTCAAAAATCACCCTACCTGACTTCACCCAAAACATTGCGCGCCGTACAGTGAAACGTGGAATAGGCCAAGGAGGGGCTGGCTGGGACGAGAAGATTGCCACCGGATAGGAGAAATGTCGAGTTGGTGGTGGAGGTCGTCGGCGAGACGACTTCCTGATCGTTTTGATACCAAAAAATGGCGGGTTTCGGCACACCTTCGACGACGCATGGGAGGGCGATGAAGTCGGCGTCGGCGCGAGAATGATAGTAGATTTCGGGTTGGGCTGATGAGATGAGACGTGGAGCGCCTGGAAATTTGCATTTTTTTTTTGCGAATTTTGAAAGGAGAAATGTTAGCATGATCCATGAAGAATTCATTTTTTGGGAAATTTTTTTTGTACAAAAAATTGTTTTGCTAACGAAAATTGAATTTTGAAACAGTAAAATTTTGAGATTTTTTTTTTTTTTTTTTTTTTTGAATTTTTTCCAATTCCCTTCTCCGGATTTCGAAGAACTCTTTTGAAATAGTTAAAGCAGAAAGTATATGAATATTTTGAAACAGGCAATTTTTGAAATTTTCAATTTTTTCTTGGTTCAAATTTTGTAAGGGAAAAATTCTCATATATTCTCAAAATATATCACGGAGTACTGTAGTTTTGAATTTCGAATTTTCAATCTTTCTGAACAATAAAAAAAAGAAGTTTCTGAAAACTGGAGTACTGTAATTTTCCGTTTCAAAAAACAAAGTATTTTTGAAATTTCAAAATTTGAGAGCTACAGAAATTTGCAAAAAAAAAAGAAAAATTTTCTGCGACGAAAATCAGTAAAAATTGGGGTTTTTAGAGTACCACACAAAAAGTATAGCACCTGGCGTTTCCGTCAAATGTCGGTCACTCGATTTGAAAGAAAGTAATGTCGCTCTAATGCAAATTCTCACCTCTGGGCAACAAATTTTGTTGAATCAACAAACTTCTCCTCTCCATTTTGTTGAGTGAACAGATGAATGGAAATGCTGACGATGGATGGGTTGAGATTCTGGAAGAAATGAGGGTTTTTGAATTTTTTGCGCGGAAAAAGTAGATGTCTAATTTTTCAAAAAAATTTAGAAGATTTTTTTTTGGTATAAACATCAATTCCAAAAAAAATGTTTATTATGCACAATTTGAAACAGTAATTTTTTTTTGGATTTTTGGATTTTCCAGAGTAATTGGAAATTGAATTCTACAAAAAAATTTGTTTTTGGAAACTTTTACTGTTTCAAATTTTGCATAATATAAGTTTTTGATAAAAATTGAGGTTCAGACAGTTCATTTAATTCAAAAAAAGTCAGTTTTTTTGTTGAACAAATTTTCGAGCCAAAATTGAAAAATCTAAAATTTTCATTTTTTTTCTGTTTTTTCGGCTACAAATTTTTCTTTTTTCAAAACATTTTTTGCACTAAAAATCAAAAAAAAAAACTTTTTTCAAAAAATTTTTACTGTTTCAAATTGATATTTTTCATAATTATTATTTTACAAAATGTAATTGATGTTAGCTCCAAAAAAATTCCAAAAAATGGTCATTTTTCGCGAGTTCAGATTTTTTGTGAGATTGTTCAACAACCAACTTTCGCGCCAAACATGAGAATTTAAAATTTTCGATTATTTTAAAGTTTCACTAATTTCTTAAAACATTTTTGGAGCGAAATACCAATTTTTCTGCCAAAATTTTTTTTTCGTTTTTTAAAAATTTTTACTGTTTCAAATTATTCATAATAGAAATATTTTTTTGGATTATCATTAGATATATTTATGACACATTTTCTTTAAAAAATAAAATTTTCACTGTTTCAAGAACTTTTTTGGAGCTAAATTTCTTTCTTTGTGTCAAAAATTGACTTTTTTTCAAAATTCAACAAAAAAAAACTCACACATCATATTTTCCAGGTTTTGTTCGATTCAGCGCTTGTCCTTGTCCGGAAATGAAAAATGTTGGTTCGTCGAGTCCCAAATCATACAAGTTCTGAAAAAATTGGATTTTTGACATTTTTTTCAACATTTTTCCAACAATAAAAAAAAAACGAAATTTTTCATCTTGTTTAAGAATCAAATTTGGAAATTTTCACTGTTTCAAAATGTGTTTATTAATTTTCACATTTTTAAAAGGTAATGACAGAGCTTTTCAGTTAATGACAGAAAAAACAAGATTTCAGAAAAAATATTTTCCGAAAAAAAACCAGAACAAAAAAGTACCAAAAAGAAGAAGACGAGAAAAAAACAATATTAGAAAAATAAGAAAAAGGTAAAGAATGAATGAATGAATGAGCACCGCATGGTATAAGAGACAGTAGGCCCCGCCCACTTTTTGCACCTGCTCCGCATACAGAAAGGGGCGGAGTCAACAATCTCTGTCTCTATCTTCTTGTGCTCATTCATTCATTCATCTTTTGCTTAGTTTTCTAATATTGTTTTTTCTTACTTTTCTTATTCTTTTTGACTCTTTTTTTTTGTTTGTCTTAATCTTACACCCCTCCCTTTCCTATGAATCAAGAGAAAAATCTATATTTCTCAATAGAGCGCACTTACATCTTTAGATAAAGAAACAAGAACTTTTTCTTGTTTTTCTAAAGAACTTTTCAAAAAAATAATACTTTGTGTATTTTTGATAAAATTGAACAACAGACTATTTTTTTGTTGTTGTTAATTTTCCAAAAATCTTTATGTTTTCAAAAGTTGAGAAAATTTTTTGAAAATTCAAAATTTTCGGCAAAACCTTTGAAATTTTGAAAAAAAATTCTGAATTTTTTTTTTTTGAAATTTTTACTGTTTCAAAATGTGTTCATAACTTTCTTCCTTCTTTGTCTAGGGATGGATATTGGTTATTCGTTTTTTTGTTCAAAAAAATCAAATTCAAATGTTCCGGAAAACAATTTTTTCAAGTTACCATTCAACTACAGTACCCCACAAACTCACAATTTCTAATTGAAATCACATTTTTAGAAAATTGATGAAAAAAGAAATGAGTCGATTTTGAAAAAATTGAAGAAATCAAGTTTTTTTTTTTTAATTTTGGGTCACGTTGAATTTTTTAGGGATTTATTTATTTTTCAAGGTAAAAAGTTGAACCTTACTCTTCGCATGTTGAAATTTCGAAAAAAAAAACTCTGGGGCTAAAAAACTTGGCGTCGGTTTAAAAAAAATTAGGTTTTTTATTGAAATTTCGAAATTTTTACCAAAACAAGACAAAAAACGAAGATTTTTCTGAAAAAAAAGTTTTTTTTACTGTTTCAAAAATGTCTTAGAATTCTTGAAAGTTGTTTTCTGGTTTTTTTTTTATTTTTTACTATTTCAAAAATTTTATAACTTTTTTTTCTTTGAAAATAAGAATAAAAAATCAATCACAACGGAAAATTAAAAAAAAAAAACTTCTGACAAAGTTTTGAGAGAAAAGTTTTTTTTTTTTGAAATTTTCACTGTTTCAAAAATGTTATATGATTTTTTTCAAATCCAAATCTCTTTTTTCTCTAAAAAACCATCAATTTGATTTTTTCCAAAATTTTTACTGTTTCAAAAATGGTATAACTTTTTTAATCTTGAAATTCTCAAAATTATCATGTTGGTTATTTCCCCCTACCTTCAAAAGATCCGAAACATCATCCAAAATCAAATCTCTTGAAGTAGAAGACGTAGATGTGTCCAACAATTGTCCACCTTCCAAACTACAGTACTCTTTGGCATTTTCCAACGTGTCGGCGGGAATGACAATTTTGATGCAAATGTCGTTGGCGACTTGCCAACCGATCGGACATGTTGATTGGTCTGAAAATTTGTTTTAAAAAAATATTTTTCAATTTTTCTATGGTGATGGAAAAAAATTTTGTGGTGGAAAAAAAACTTTTTCTCACATTTTGAAAAAATTCAAATTTTTACTGTTTCAAAAAGTTTATATCAGTTTTTGAAAATCTTGAAAACTAATGATCCATTTATAATTTAGGAAATGAGCCCAGACTTTTTTTTTTCAAAATTTTCCTGTTTCAAAAAATTGGGAGATGTTGATTGGTCTGAAAATTTTTTTGAGTTTGTGGTGAAAAAAATTCAATTTTTTTCACATTTTGAAAAATTCAGATTTTTACTGTTTCAAAAAATTTATATCAGTTTTTGAAAATTATGAGAACCGATTAACCTAACTCATTATTCAGAAAATTTAGTTAGAACTTTGATTTCCAAATTCCCACATTTTCAAAATAAAATTTCAAATTTTATCTAAAATTTCGATAATTTTCAGGTTTTTTTCAAATTTTTTTCTTCGAAAAAAATATTTTTGAAAAATCCAGAAAACTTTCAAATTTCACCTTAAGAAAATTTAAAATTTTTACTGTTTCAAAGAGGAAATATAAATTTTCAAAATTACCGGATTTTGTTATATCTATCTATTATCCATACTTGCTGGTCACATTTTTTTTTCAAATTTTGACTGTTTCAAAAAATTAATAAAAAATTTTGGGGTTTTGTGATTTTCCAATAAAAGCGGTATTTACTCTTTTCATTACCTTCAAAAATTTCAAACAACTTTTTTTCCTAAGCAAATACAACCAAGGCTGAGCCAAAATTTTCCCGCCTCACAAATATTTTTCTGCAAATTTTTACTGTTTCAAAGAGAAAGTATAAATTTTCAAAATTTTCCGGAAATTGCTAAACAAGTGATACATTGACCTCAAAAACGTATTCATACAATTTTCTAAGAGAGATTATTTCAGAGCCTAAGCCTAACTTCACCCCAAAACTTTGCCTTCTCTCCCTCATTTTTTCCCCCGATTTTTCTGCCGGTTCCAATCTCACTAATTTAATATATTAGATAGATATATAAATACTCTCTCTCTCTTCCTATTTCTCATCTCATTAGGTAATAGACTATGTAATCATCATCATCATTTTCGTCTTCTTGTTGGAACGAGTCCAAAAACGACGTTATTACATAAACAATTATAATTATTTTGGCACTGGGGTGATTTTTTTCAGGAAATTTTTAGTGCTTCAAAAAAAACTTGAACCAGGTTTTTGACATAGCTCAAAACTACAGTAATCTCGTCCAAAAAAATCATGTTCCTTCCAAGTACAGTATTTTTTCTGAAAAACAAACAAATTTTTTTCAGATTTTTACTGTTTCAAAAATAGGATTTTTTGCAAATTTTGAATTTCAAAACAGTAGGCACATCCATACCTTTTCTAAAACTACAGTAATCTTGGAAAAGTTTCCTTTTTTCACAAAAAAAAATGTAAAAATCATGCGTACAGTAATTTCAAAAAAAAAAAAAAAAATTTTTTTTTGAAATTTTTACTGTTTCAAAAATAGAATTAAGTGGAAACTTAGAATTTCAAAGTAGTTTCGATTCTATTAAAAGTACAGTAATCTTTTTCAATTTTTGAAAATTTTTTTTCAAAAAAAAAGTTTATCTCAAATGATATTCCTTTAAGGTACAGTAATTTTCAAAAAAAAAAAAACAAAAAAACATTTTTTTTTTTTGAAATTTTTACTGTTTCAAAAATAGAATTAAGTGGAAACTTAGAATTTCAAAGTAGTTTCGATTCTATTAAAAGTACAGTGATCTTTTTCAATTTTTGAAAATTTTTTTTCAAAAAAAAAGTTTATCTCAAATGATATTCCTTTAAGGTACAGTAATTTTCAAAAAAAAAAAAACAAAAAAACATTTTTCTGGAAATTTTTACTATTTGAATATTATTATTTTATGCAAACTTCGAATTTCAAAATGATAAGAATCGTTTTTTCCTTACTGAAAATCACAGTAGTCTCGATAATTTTTTTTTTCAAAAAAAATTTTTCTTTCATTCCATGATCCTACAGTAGTTAGAGGTACAGTAATTTTCCAAAAAAAAACATTTTTGAAAATTTTTACTGTTTCAAAAATATGATTTTATGCAAGCTTGAATTTTCAAACTTATATGCAACCCCAACACCGGAAAAACTACAGTAATCTTGACAATTCAAGATCCACTCAAAAGGTCGCGGGTTCGATTCCCCACTCTGCCAGAATTTTTTTTGCAATTTTCTCATTTCATGTTCCTTTAAGGTACTGTGACTTAAAAAATATTTTTTTTCTTGAAATGTTTACTGTTTCAAAAATATGATAACTTGCTGGCTTGAAAGTATTAATAATAACAATTATGTTTTCAATGTAAAAACCACTCAAAAGGTCGCGGGTTCGATTCCCGACCCTGTCAAATTTTTTTTCTTTGCAATTTTCTCCACCAATCTTGTGTCAATCAAAAGAGCTTCTTCTCCTTCTCCTTCATCATCACATTGGTTTCGTGTTGACAAGTTTAATCGCATATTATTTCTATTATTATTATACCTCCCGACATGTGTGGTGAAGAGAGAGAGAAGAGACGCAGAGATGGTGCGGGCGGGATGAATGAAAAAGGGTGACAGATTGCGTGTGCGAAGGAGGAACAGTAGGAGGAGGATCAAATAATCATAGGTTGGCCAAAAAAAAAGAGGAGAAAAACAAACAATTGTTCGGTTATGTAATGGGTTTGGAAGGGTGGAAATTGGATTTTTTAGCACAGCTAAAAACTACAGTAATCTTGAAAATTTTCAAAACTTTCATGTTTTCAGAAAATAATAGTTTTAGACTTTAAAATATTTTGGAGAAATTCTAAAACAGTGAAATTTTCAGAAAAAAAATTCGAAATTTTTTGAAATTTTTACTGTTTCAAGAAAAATATTAAGTTTCTTTTTTTAAGCCACAATAATCGGGCGTGCCGAATTTTTGTAACAGTAATTTTCTAAGAAAAAAAATGTTTTTTTTGACAATTTTTGAAAAAAAAAAGAAATCTGGAAAACTTTCAATTTTCCTTTGAGGTTCTTCCCTTCATTTTTTCACATTTTTTTCTGAATTTTTTTTTGAAAATTTTTACTGTTTCAAAAAAGTATTAAAACCGCCCAGTTTTTTGATATTTTTGATCCGTCTTTCATACATACGTATTGCAAACAATTCGCGGGAATAACAATTTGCGTTTCTTTCTAATTTTTCAAAACTAAAAAATTCTTAATTTTTTAAAAATTTTCACTGTTTCAAAAAAAACATAAAAGTGCTCCATATATTTTGATCGCTAATGAGTGCCATTTGCAAACATTACACGGAAAAAAATAAGCCGTTTCTTTCTCTGCGTCTCTCTACACGGTTTAAAGGCCCAGTTCTAAAAATTTCACGAAAATTTTTGAAGTTAGAAACAAAGCGAACTTTCAAAACCTCCAAAACTTTTGAAAAACCTGTGAAACAGTAAAACTTTCAAAAACAAAAAAATTAAAATTTTTGAAATTTTTACTGTTTCAAAAAAATAACAAAGCTCTTATTTTTCAAGCCACAATGTTACATTAGAAATAAGAAAACTAGCATTGCAAACATTTCACGGGGAACTCAAACTAGGTAGTTTTTTTTCTCTGCGTCTCTATTTTCAAAAACCTCTTGCCTTTTTTTTTGGAAATTAGCAAACTTTTACTATTTTTTTTAATGATTCAAAAAAATACGTATTGCAAACATTTTTCGGGAAACTACAACTAGTTAGTTTTTTTTTCTCTGCGTCTCCAGTTTCAAAAAAACATCTCGAGGTTTCTTATTTTTTTTACTGTTTCAAAAAGTCTACAAAATCCAAACCAAAAATTCCCCCAAAAAAAATAGTTTTTTTTTTCAAAAATTTTTACTGTTTCAAAATTTCTACAAATTTCAAAACCGAAGGTTTTTCACATTTCTAACTTCTCCTGTTTCCTGCCCAAACATCCTAAAAGAATGGTTAATCAAGAGGAGGTGTCAAGTAGTATTTCCTCTCAACATCAAAAAAAAAAATCAAATTTCCCTTTTCCCGCTTAAATGTACCGCGCATCTTCTTTTTTGCTCAATTTAAAGGAACATGTGTTCGATTTGATTTATAACCTTGTTTTACACCCTTTTTCTCACATTTTTTGGAGCATTTTTCCAATTTTAACAACAAAAAAAAATTCCAACTCACCAATTAATCCAAAACCAGGTTTGGGCAGCGCGCCAAAAACTACGACAAAAATCAGGCCAAAAATCGACATGTCATGTGAAATTCCTGAAAAAAAAACAAAACTTGAAATACAAAGAGAATTTTTAATTTTTTTTTTCGAGAAAAAAAAAAGTTTTTGGCGTCAAAAAAAACATTTTTTGGCCTAGAAATCCAAATTTCAAAATTTTGGTCTAGAAAACCAAATTTCATGATTTTGGCCTAGCAAACCTATTTTTTATGGCCTAGAAAACCAAATTCCAAATTTTTGGCCTAGAAAACCTAACTTCAGATTTTTGGCCTTGAAATCCAAATTTCTTTTTTGGCCTAGAAAACCAAATTTCAGATTTCTGGCCTAGAAATCCAAATTTCAAAATTTCTGGCCGAGAAATCCAAATTTCAAGATTTCTGGCCTAGAAAACCAAATTTTTTTCTCAAAAAAACTTTTTTGTTCAGGGCGTCAAAAAAATATACATACACTAAAAATCCATGTGTGTGTGTGTGTGTATCTAACCTATATGAGAGGATGAAAAGATGAATTATTCAAAATTTCCAGAGCCACACACAAAAAAAAGTAAAAACATAAATGTATACATAAAAATATTTTGGATTTTTTTTGGGTGGTGGGAGGAGTAGAGTCGGGTGGAATTAGAATGGCAATTTGTCATCAAGGGGTTGCTTTTTTGTCGCAAATTTTTTTTTTGGAAATTTTTACTGTTTCAATTTTGAGTAAAAAAATGTTGAGCTCTAAAGAAATTATTATAATTTTTTAACGCGGAGTAAGTGAAAATTTCGAAAAAAAAAGTCAAAAATCAAAAACTGAATTTTTGAGCCTAAAATTATGACAACTAACGCGGGCACATAATCAAAAAAAAAAATTTGGAAAATTTTTACTGTTTCAAATATGCATAAAAAATAATGAGCCCCAAAGAAATTATTAGGTGAATGTTGGTATGGAGAAAAGAAAAATTAAAGATCCAAAAAAAAAAGACTAAATTTTCAAATGAAAATCAGAAATTTTCCTATAAAAAAGTTGAAAATCGAAAAATGAATTCTTGAGGCCACATTTTCAAAAAAAAATTTTTTGAAAATTTTTACTGTTTCAATTTTGGGTTAAAAAATTTTGAACGCCAATGAAATTATTACAAAATTTTAACGTTATTCAAACGAAGAGAGTGAAAAATTCCAAAATAAAAGTAAAAATCAAAAACTAAATTTTTAGGCCAAAAAATAGGACAACTCACTTGGGCTCAGGACAAAAATTTTTTCAAAAAAAAAAATCAAAATTCAAAAACTGAACTTTTGAGCCAAAAAATATGACCACTTTGGGCTCAGGATTTAAAAAAAAATTTTTTTTTTTTTTTTTGAAAATTTTCACTGTTTCAATTTTAGGTCAAAAATCGGTTACCTGCAAATAAATTATTGGAAAGAAGTTTGACTCAAACAAGAAAAAATAGAATTTTCAGAAAAAAGTCAAAATACAACTAACCTGGGCTCAGGATTGAATATTTTGTTTTTGAAAATTTTTACTGTTTCAAATTTGAGCTTTAAAAAATTGAGCAAAAAAAATTGTAAAGGGAATAACATTTTTCGAAAAAACTCAAATCAGAAATTTTCAGACAAAAAATCTAAATTCAAAAATTATAAAATTGGTGAAAACCTAAGCCTGGATATTCTGCGAAGAAAAAATGGTTTTTTTGAAAATTAAATTTTTACTGTTTCAAATTTAACTCAAAAATCACATCAGAAAAATGAGAACTGATTGGATGCTTTTTTTCTATGGGTCAAAATATTGGAATATAAATTCAGGAAAAAAAATATGAAAATGTTTTGAAAAAGATTTTTGTGTCAAATTTTGAAATCAAAAACTTTGAAATTTCGGGTTCAGAAACAGAAAACTGAGCACAGATATTGTTCGAAAAAAAAAATTTTTTTTTCGAAAATTTTTACTGTTTCAATTTTGGGTTAAAACGCAGGAACTAAACTGAACAGTGGTGTACATGAAGTCTGTAGGGTAAATTTCAGAAAAAATTTCAAATCAAAAAAATAAACTTTTTTCCACCACCCACAGACAAAAAAAAACAATTTAAAACCCCAAACACACATCGTAAAAAATCCGAAAGGAAGAGCAGCAAAAAAAAGTGGGCGGGGTCTGCACACAAATCAGACTCCGCCCCCTCTCCCTCCACCTTTTTGTTTCTACAAGGAGATGGAACAGAACGAATCTCTGGGAGGAGAGAAGATGAGAGAGCAAGAGAGTGAGAGACGCAGAGAAAACATTGATGGGTTGTATGAAAATTTTCTGCGGGCGAGAATCAAATATATTTTTGAACTCTTCCAGATGTTCAGAAATTAGTATGTTTTTATTGGGAAAAAAATTGTGGACAGATTTTTTTGGCCTAGAAAACCAATTTTCAAATTTTCGGCCTACTACTGAACAATTTCTAAAATTCTCCCGCTATACAAGAAAAGTTTGAAACAGTAAAAATTTCAGAATTTTTCAATGCATTTTTTTTAAATTGTTCACTTTCTTTTGAATCTGTAGTACTGTAGTTTCTTAATAATTTCAGATCTCGAAAATTTCAGATTACTGTAGTTTTTGAAACAATCAGAAAGTCATGATTTCTAGCGTCAAAAACTACAGTATCCAAGAAAACAAATGAAAAATTTATGAGAAGCCAGAGAAAAAGAGAAATTTTGGTGGCTTATAATTACGTAAACTTGAAGGAAATATATTGTGGTCTTGGAAAATTTCCTGGCTTAAGAGGGTACCAAAAAATTAGGGAAAAAATGTCAAAAATGACTAAAAAGGGCTAAACCTCAATGATGAGTGCAAGAAAAAATTAAAAATGAGCGAGATAAGAAAGAAAGAATGAATGACTGAATGAATGCGCACAAGAAGATACAGAGATTGTTGACTCCGCCCCTTTTTTGCACCTGCGCCGCATACAGAAAGGGGGCGTGGCCAAGGTTTTGTTATATCGCACAGTGTTTATCTCTTCATTATTCTTACTTTTCTAATATTGTTTTTTTTTCCTTTTTTTGCTTCTTTTTTTTTCTTCGTCAAAATTTCAAAAACTACAGTACTCATAAGGATGACTTTCTAGATTTGTAAAAGCGAAAAATACAGTACCTTTTTGAAAAATTGAAAAAAAAAGAAAATGTTCTAAAACATGTTGGCTCGAAAATTTGAAGGCTCAAAAGTACAGTACCCATAAGAAAAGTGATTTTTTCTGGGCTCCAATTTTTGAATGACCAGTAAAACTACAGTACCCTCGATTTTCTTTTTAATGAAAACTGAAAAATTGATTTTTTTTTTTGGTAAATTTCTAGGCTCAAAAAAGTACAGTAACTCTTGGCGCCAAAATCTCAATACAGTACCCAAGAAAAATTGAAAAAAAAAACTTTTTTTTGGCGCCAAAATTTCTAGGCGCAAAAGTTTCGAAAACTACAGTACCCCTAAGCTGATTTTTGGCGCCTAACCAAGGTCACAAGTTCACTTCCTGGTGTCTTTATTTGCTTTTTTGCTTTTTTCTTCATTGTTCAATTTTTTGTTCATGAAACAAAAACGAATTGAGAAAAAAGTTCTCAGATTTCTCGAATTTCGCGACTACAGTAATCCTCCCGATTAATCTGGCAACTGTTCTTATTCTTATGCTTTTTGAGTGTATACACATTTTCTTCTCCTCCCCCTAGTACTACTACCACTACTACTATGACCCTTTAACGGCTGGTAGGGATTACGCAAAAAAAAATCGAAAAAGGACAGGAGGTGGTGCACTTATGGTGTAAACATTGAAAGCTGGGAGAAGATTATTAGTGTGATGAGGGTTCACACTTTTGGAAATATCAAGACAGAAGACTCAGCGTTATTATTTTTTTCCTGAAACTATATAAAAGTTTGTTGAAACAGTAAATTTTTCAAAAAAATTAAAAAAAAATTTTTCAATTTTTTTTTCGAACATTTATTTTTTTCCATCTGCCAATATTCTAGGCGAAAAGTGAAACAGTAATAATTTTTTGAGAACTTTTTTCTGTGAACATTTGACTAATGGAATGAAGTTCAACACTCTCTAAAACTACATGAAAGTTTGTTGAAACAGTAAACATTTTCAAAAAAAAAATTTTTTTTTTCAAAATTCAAAAAACAGGATTAGTCTGCCAATAATTTAGGCAAAAAAGTGAAACTGAACATTTTTTGAGAATATTTTTCGCGAAAACGAAATCAACTAAACTAATGGAGTTCATAATTTTCAAAACAACTATTATAAAGTTTGGTTGAAACAGTAAATTTTTTAGAAAATAAAAATTTCCTTTTTCAATTTTTTCACATTAGAGGTACTGTAGTTTTGAGTTGAAAATTTTTTTTTGAAACTTACAGAATTATTTTCAAGTTTTTTTCATGTGGCGCTACAAAAAAATACCTAATCGTTATTCATTTTTCTGAAGTTGTATAAAATTCTGTTGAAACAATAAATTTTTTCAGAGAAAATTTCCGATTTCAATTTTTTCACATTAGGGGTACTGTAGCTTTTAGAGATTCGAAAAATTCGAAAATCTAGAGTGTATGTTTTAAATTTTTCGACATGACAAAGGGGAACTACTTCACTCTATCCGCCATTGATTTAGGCCAAAATTGAAGCAGTAAATTTTTGAAAAAAAATTCCAATTTTTTTCAAAATCTGGGGTACTGTAGTTTTGAAATTCATATTTGAAAATATTTTTTTTTTAATTAAGGTTCATTGAGTGTTTTCACAAGTCAATACTTTCTGCAATTCTCCAAAAAATTTAGGCTACAGTTGAAACAGTAAAAATTTACAAAATAAATATTTCTAGAAATAAAAAAATTCGGCAAAGATTTTATGCTTTTTTTGAATTTTTTGTTATTTTCAAAACAAAAATAATGAGTAACTAACTAAGTTGACATAAATTTCAGAAAAATAGGGGTTTTGTTGAGTAGAATCAAAAACAAAAAAAAATTGCCGAAGTGAGGAATCGAACCCTAGACCTCTCGCTTTATGAACAAACGCGCAACCTGCTGAACTACCACGCCACATGTTACCACGTTCAAATTTTCTAGGAAAACAAAACGCCAAAAAAGTTGCAAATAAACAAAAAGTAAAAAATATGTCTGGCCAAGAAAGATATTCCTCCTCCCACTTAACTACATTAATAACAATAATAACAAAACAAATACTTATAAGGGGAAGGGTCAGTTTCGAGGAAATTTGAGAAGAGCACACCACACCACACATGCACCTTTAATCGACATAAACACAACGATTATGAGAAAAACGGTTATTTTTAATTGTCAATTAAAAATCGAGCAATTATTTTTTGTGTTGAGAGCGCAAAAAAAATTGGGAAAAAAAATTTTTTCGCACACTTGACCAGAAAAATGGCCGGATAATGTGAAAAGGAACCCTTTTGTGTCAATTATTCATCGAGAACATTTTTCGTGATTTTGTTTTTTGCGCAAGGAGCAAATTTTCGTGAGATTGTTTTGGGGTCAACATATTTTTTTTGAAACAGTAAACATTTTAATTTTTCATAAAAAAATCACTTTAAAATTCATATCAAAATTTAAAAAAAACGTTTCAAAATCAACATTTTTTGAAACAGTAAAAATTTGAAAAATTCGCTAAAATTTCAGAAGGTTTTTTTTGGGAAAACTTTTGACGTCTGAAAAAAGTCTCGTCAGAAAAATCTCGAAATCAATATTTTTCGAAACAATTTCAAGTTAAAGTTTTGAACCGGAGAAATTTTTAAAAATCAACATTTTTTGAAAAAGTAAAAATTTGAATTTTAAATTCCGAATTTTCAGTGCCAAAAAATTCAAAAATTTCGTTTTTTCAAAAAAATTTGCCTAGAAAAATTAGGAAAATTTAAGAAAACTGTAGTTTTTGGAAAAATAAAAATCTGAAATTTGAATTTTCAGATTTTTCGCGCCGAAAATTTTTTCGTGAGATTTTTTAATGACATTCTCGGTATACCGTATCAAAGTTGAAAAAAAATCTAAAAACCATTTTTTGAAACAGTAAAAATTTGAATTTTGAATTGTCAAAATTTTCGCGCCAAAAAACACAAATTTTTGTGGCACCTAAAATTAATTTTTTCCCAGAACAAATTCAAAATGTGAATTTTCAAATTTTCCCGCCAAAACCTCAACTTGTCAAAAAAAAAAAAAAACATTTTTTCGCGAAAAATAATTCGAGTTTGAATTTTCAAATTTTTAGCGCCAAACTAATTCTTGTAAAGTTCAAAAATCTTGCTCCCCCATTTCAAAAAAAACAAAATCTTCCCCCCAAAAAAACCAGAAATTCAATCCCCTCAAAAAACTTTGAAACTAAAAACTAACAAAAAGTTTTTTCTTCTTTTAATTTTTGGGAGGGGGGAAAGAAAATTATGGCAACAAAAAGGTGGATATACATACATACACATGTATAATAATAATAATAATAATAATAAAATATGAAATGAATAAATAAACAAAAAGGGTCCAAAATTCAAAGGAACATGGGGGCCCGGAATTAATTTCGGAATGATTGATGACCAGCTTTTGAGGTGGAGAGGATTTTTAATTTTCGAAAATTTTGAAAATATTTATTTGACAAGAGTTGGAGCAAAATTAAGATTTAGATTAACATTAAGACAGAGTAGAAATTTTGAAATTGGCGCCAAAATTTGAAAATTCAAATGAAACTTTTCCCAAAATCAATTTTTTCTGGAATAGTGAGAATCTCAAAATTTGAGAAAATAAAAAATTCAAAAATTATATTCATCTGGGAACATCTTTTGCGAGATGTTTGGTGAAATATACATTTTTTGAAACAGTAAAAATTTTCAAAAACTAAAAACCCCATAATTCTAACCCCCTAACATAGAAAATCACTAGAATTGGACACAGGTGTTATCACAAAAATGTACAAATTTTAAAAATGAGAAAAAAGGAACATCTGGGCGGTATGACATCTGTAAATTTTGCACTTTGGGGAAGTCATGTGAAAATGGGAAAATTTTGGATTTTTTGAAACAGGGGGTTGTTTTTCTGACCTCAGTTTTCATGGTGATAAGTATAGTTTACGAGCTGCCTAATTTAGTACTTGCTTATTCTGGATATCTTTTTTTCAACCATTTTTGAAACAGTAAAAATTTGAAATTCAAAAAAAAATTTCAATGTTATTTGTGCTTTGAATGTCAGTTTTTTTTGAAACAGTAAACATATACAAAACTAGTAATCCCCATGAGAAATAATGATAACACACAAAAAGTCGGAAAAGATTAAAGGAGCATGGAATATTTGTGTGTCTATGATAATAATTACCTAATTAGTGGAACGAAAAAGGGGCCCCGAGAAGAGATAACCAAAAAACGGGGGGACTCAAAATTTTAGTGTTTCAGTTTAAATATTCAAAATTGACCACACTTTTTTTCTGACGCGCTCTCCTCTTTTTGTGTTATCTCTCTCTCTCTCTTTCTCTCACAGGTAGTGTGTACGACACTCCGCTTTGCCTTTTGTTTAACGCGCTGCTAAACAAGTGGCAGGGCGGAGTGTCGTTGGGTGGAAAAGTATTTTTCCAATTTTTCTTCAAATTCAGAAGTCAGAACTCTAAAAAAGGACTATTTAACTACTGAAACACTAGTTAGCTCATTTTTTGAAAAATTTACTGTTTCAAAAAAATTTCAAATTTCTATCAATTTTCGTCTTCAAGGATGAAATTAAGAAAAAAACCTACAATTACGTTTCGAATTTTTTTTTTCGAAAATTTACTGTTTCAACTTAAGGCTAAATGATTGGCAGATAAGGTGTCACATCATGATTAGACCTTGTAAGAGGGTACCAAAATTTCCCAAAACATTTGTTACTGTGTGAATAATGGCGTAAAAACTAAAAAAAAAATGGCCCGAAAAGCATGAAAAAGAGATAAAATGATTTGTTGTCTGAAATTGAAGACAACCGTACAAAACAGAAAAAAAAAGAACAATATTAGAAAACTGAGCAGAAGGTGAAAAATGAATGAATGAATGAACACCGCGCGGTATAAGAGACCGGTGACTCCGCCCATTTTTCGCACCTACGCCGCATACAGAAAGGAGGCGGAGTCAACAATCTTTGTGCCTTCTTGTGCTCATTCATTCTTCACCTTTTGCTCATATTGTTTTCTTTTTTTTCGTTCATTTTTTGACATTTTTGACATTTTTCCTTTCACTCAAAAATGAGGAAAATCTGTGTCCATGATAACACACCAAAAAGTCGGAAAAGATTAAAGGAACATGCAATATTTGTGTGCCTAATTAGCTGAATGAAAAGATCATAACAAGGAGCAATATTCACCTCATAAAAGTCTGTTTTATGGTTCTTATCACCATGAGAACCAGAACCAGGAAAAATCGAAAAACCAAATTCTCCCAAAATTTGCAACATTCACAATACTTTCACTTTTTCAAAAAAAAACTGAATCTGAGAAAACAAGAAAAATGTAAATTTTTACTGTTTCAAAAAAGGGTGATTAGAAAAAGCAGATATTTTCATATAGTCTGACCAGGGCTAGGGCTTTAGGGTCAAAAAATCAACTTTCCAAAAAATTATATTGTGACAACTCCCCAAAAAGTGCAAAATTTACAGATGTCATACCACCCAGATGTTCCATTTTTTCTCAATTTGGAAATTTATACATTTTTTGTGATAACACTTGTGTCCAATTCTAGTAATTCACTATTCAGGGGGGGGGGGGTTAGATTTTTGGGGGGTTTTTAATTTTTTGAAAATTTTTACTGTTTCAAAAAATATACATTTAGCGAAAATTTTGCAATCAGTTCAGTTTCACACTTTTTGACCCAAAAATTTTCATATTTTTTACCTCAAGTTGTGAGATGTTTACCATCCCAGAAAACATGATTTCAGAAAACACTGTGAGTTTTCAGATTGGTAACTGTTTGGCCCAAAAATTTTCACAATAATATCAAAATTTTACTGTTTACTTTGAGAAAAGTTTAAAATCCCAAACTTCTGTTTCATGATTCTTATCACAGTGAGAACCAGAACCAGGAAAAATCAAAAAACGAAATTTTCCTAAAAGTGCAAAATTTACAGATGTTATACCACCCAGATGTTCCGTTTTTTGTCAATTTCAAAATGTTTGTACATTTTTTGTAATAACACCTGTGTTCAATTCTAGTAATTTCCCATGAGAAATAATGATAACACACCAAAAAGTCGGAAAAGATTAAAGGAACATGTAATGTTTGTGTGTGTTTGATAATGACTACCTAATTAGTGGAACGAAAAAGAGGTCCCGAGAAGAGAGAACGACTACTCGAAGAGATAACCAAAAAACGGGGGGAACTCAAAATTTTACTGTTTCAGAAAAATATTCAAAATTGATCACACTTTTTCTCTAAGGCGTCCTCTTCTTTTTGTGTGTTCTCTCTCTCTCACAGGTTGTGTGTACGGCACTCCGCTTTGCCTCTTGTTTAACGCGCTGCTAAACAAGTGGCAGAGTGGAGTGTCGTTGGGAGGAAATTTTTTTTTTGACAAGTATTAAGGGAACAAACAATTTTTTCAAAATTTCGATGTTCAACGTCATGTTATAAATTTCGTAATAATGGCTCATTCGGAGAAAATGAAAATAAAACTATTTTGAAACAGTAAATTTTCAAAAAATTGAAATTCAATTTTTTTTTCTTGCAATTTTTATAACCCTGAAATTTTCAAATCATCGAAAGATTTCAATGTTTTTTGTAAATAAAATTTTCAAAAATTTACTGTTTCAAAAATTTTATATTTCAAAATATTGAATACACTTGTAATTTTACATGGCTTTAGGACTTTAAAAATCCAGAAAATTTCAAAAATATATATATTTTTCGACAAAAAATTTTCAGCCCCCCACAATTTACCGTTTCAATTTTTTTTCCAATTTTCACAACTTCCTGGAATTTTTAAATAAGCCTAAAATTTAGAGACTTTCTCTAAAGAATTTGTAAAAAACTTACTGTTTCAAAAATGTTATATCACAAAATATTGATTATCCAAGTTTGTTAGAACTTATTTTCGGGAAAAAATTTCAGTCCAAAAAATTTCAGTTTCCAAAAATTCACCGTTCCAAAAAACATGACAATTTTACTCAAAAAAAAAAGGTAAAAAATTTACTGTTTCAAAAGGGTTTAAAATATTGATAACACTGTAATTCTGTATTTTCTGTTTCTTTCCTATACGTGTTTAAATAAATTATTATTGTACAAAATATTCAGAATCCAGAAAACTCCAAAAAAATAATAAATAAAATTTCGTTAAAAATTTTACAGATTTCTCGAAATTTTCAGTCCCAAAAATTCAAAAAGTGAGTCATGTGTTAACACATCTATGATATGATAATGATGATAATAACAACGGGAGTATTATTAGCTGACCAACAACAAACATACACATTTTTGACGCTTTCGAGTATTTCGACAAACAACAAAAATGAGGAGCACCTGTTTAGAGATGTGAAATGTAACCGGGGAACTAGAACACTGTTAGGACATAGAGGAACTGACATAATTTTTAAAATTTTGAATTTGTCCTCACTTTGAAACAGTAAAAATTTGAAAAAAAAATTTTTTCAAAAATTTACTGTTTCAAAGATGTTATTAGTTCAAAAGTTTCAATAGTCTACAATTCATCAAATTTTTTTCTTGTCAATATTTTCCATAAAAAATACCTACAAACTCACTAAAAAATATCGTTCCATTTCTCGTTTCAAATTTGTTGGCAATTTTCCAAACTCTTCATTGGTATGTACACGTTCGTATATTGACTACAAAAATAGACAAATTCTGAGATGAAGAAAATTTTCTAAATTTTTTTTTCAAATTTTCAGAGCTTAAATTGGATAGAAAAAGCCGGCCAGAAATAAAAAATCTTGACAGTAAATTTTTCTAAAAATTACGTTTTATGAATTTTCACAGCGATTTTTTTTTTGAAAAATTGAAAATTGGGAAAAATTAATTTCGCAAAAATTTACTGTTTCAAAAAATATGTATATTCTAATATTTTTGATTTTCCACATTTAAGAGCTGGGTAAAATAAAAAGTCACACCCGAACGACACGAAACTGGATATTTCTGTACAAACTGGAAAAATCGCTTTTTTTGCTGAAAAATACGGACGTACGAAAAAACTCAAAAAAAAAACAAAATTTTTTGGAAATAGTTTATGTATGCTTTTTTTCACTTTTTTTTGTTTTTCAATACCTATAAGTTTTTTTTTCAATTTTATAATTCACTGATGTTTCAAAACCGAGTTAGCAAAATTCATATGAACGTTTAGCATAATTCAAGGTTTTATTATAATAAACCATCTAATACACAAATATAGAAAAAAGGACATGTCAAAAAATCATAAAAGGTAACATTTTACAAGAATGTTGATTCACAAGAACTTAAATCAAGAAATGAAAAAGGTATACATGGGAATGAATAAGAACTATACAAAAAATACCCTTCACAAAAAAAAATACATACTGGTGATTGAACACGTATACTGAGCATGTGAAAAATATTACGGAAAAAAAGTGTAAACATTAAATTAACCATTGGCAAACGAAACGACAAGGGACGAAGATGTTACAAAATGGCCATAATAGGAAGTGTGCTCCTGAAATATTTTTTAAAACAAAAATCGCATGCTTATGTTATATTATATCCAAGAAAAACCATTTATTCTATTATGTCCGATTTTTATCACTGAAAAATATCGGACATCAAGAAATGTTCAGTCTCAAAAATTCATTATGTCCGATTTTTATCACTGAAAAATATCGGACATCAAGAAATGTTCAGTCTCAAAAATTCATTATGTCCGATTTTTATCACTGAAAAATATCGGACATCAAGAAATGTTCAGTCTCAAAAATTCATTATGTCCGATTTTCATCACTGAAAAATATCGGACATCAAGAAATGTTCAGTCTCAAAAATTCATTATGTCCGATTTTTATCACTGAAAAATATCGGACATCAAGAAATGTTCAGTCTCAAAAATTCATTATGTCCGATTTTTATCACTGAAAAATATCGGACATCAAGAAATGTTCAGTCTCAAAAATTCATTATGTCCGATTTTCATCACTGAAAAATATCGGACATCAAGAAATGTTCAGTCTCAAAAATTCATTATGTCCGATTTTTATCACTGAAAAATATCGGACATCAAGAAATGTTCAGTCTCAAAAATTCATTATGTCCGATTTTTATCACTGAAAAATATCGGACATCAAGAAATGTTCAGTCTCAAAAAATTTCTGCGGGACAATTCGAAACCGCATGAAATATTTGAAGAAAAAGTCGCAGTTATTTATGAAAATTTTTTTTCGTATTAAAAAAAGTGTCGACATTATCGCGATTGTCGCGTCTCGCAGGTTTCGGGAGACAGTCTATTCCCTCTTTACATCTTATCTTTAAATGTGTCATTCTCTGAGTTTTTTTTCTAGTTTCTATCATGTTATCTTGTCAAAAAATGTTCAAAAAAAAAACCGCGAGATGTCGTCACAGGCGGAGCAAAAACCCCTTTATTTTCCGAGAAAAACTGCGAAATTTTTCTAATTATTTTCTGCTTTCGAAATTTCTCGGAGTCTTAAAGTGTATGATTCCCGATTTTTATCGGAAAATTCTTCGAAAGTTACCTGAAGTAAAACAAAAGTATATCATTTGTTCTGGACATTGAGAAGATTGGAAAATGATATGACATCGGAAGTGCGTTTCTGAAATACCCTCTTTTTAAACAAAAATGGTCTATAAATTACCAGATTAGAGGCAATTTCAATTTGACTTGTTCTTTGAATTAAGTGATTAGATGGTCGTTGAAATCTGATACAAACATCAGTATCTACATCATCATTTCCGAACTGGCAATCGGTAGTCTTTGGCAACAGGATATCCAAGGTCTTCCAAAAATTGCGTGATGGTTTCGGTGGGTTGCCGTGATTGTATCATGTTGGGATTTTTCTCGGGAATCCTATTTATTTTTTGAATTAGAGCGTGAAAATCTGAAAACTTCACATTAATGATATTTCTTCTTACTATTCTCACTATCTCTCCCTGTTTCGCAACAATCTTCGTATAAATCGTTTTTCTGATTAGTTGTTAAAAAGGCTCCCATATTGGATATGTATCGATTAACATTCGAACTGCAAATGTTCTCTGCATCTGGGCGGGTGAGTGGCGGATAGCAATCAGATTCAGAGAATCCCTTCTGCAAAATAAAAAGTTTGGACTTGAAAAAAAGGTGATCAAAGCTCACTACAAAGAGTGGGAACATCTCTACGCTATCTAGAGAGAACAAATTTCCAGTCGACATTTTGGCAGCGGTACTCCAATATATGCAATCTATAATCAAAATATTTTAATTGTTAAGATTCATATAGATATTTAGTTCAAGGTCTATAAGATGGGATACGAAGAGAGACAGACGCAGAAATGAAATAAAAATAGAAATGAAACGTGAGAGCTTCAGAGAAAATCAGATTGTTTGAATTTAGGTGAACTTTAATTTTCTGTTTTCCAGTTTCTGTTTTTTCAATACTTTTTTCTGCAAAAAAAAATGCAAATACAACAAAAATATTTTATTGTGTTAAAAACGAAAATGCGGAACTGTGTACAACACTGCCCTTGTTTTTTTGAAAATAAAAACAAAGGTCCAGTTTTCACGATAAATTGATGAGAGATAAGGCCTTCACATCAAGAACACAGAATTTTTTACAAAAACTATTCACATTTTCGAAATTCTTCTGGATTTAATAGAAAATTTCAACTTTTGGATACTGTATATAGGCAAAAATATGGCAGACCGTACTATGATAAAATACCTTTTTCTCCTTTCACAAGAACCAATTGATGGTTGTCTGTCCGGTATTTCCATTTTACCAATTTGTCTTTGATAAATTGAAAATTGAAAATTGTTGTGCCAGTTTGGACGGATTTTACGGAAGGAATTTTTGCCAAAGTTTCACGAAAATCTGTGTAACATTTTATTACTATTAAATTTTAAGGTGTTCTTACCTCTCGTACTTCCACACTTCTCAGTTTGTAAAAATGTGCTGAGAGACCCAAAGTGGCCATCCACATGGCCATGTGTATGGCCAACAGTTGGGTAAAGAAGTGTGATCTAAAAAAATTTTTAACTATTAAGTTGTAAAATATAGTTTTGAAGCGGAAAACAACAGGGGTCTGTTTTTCGGATTCATAAAAATGAACAGAACTTTTTAGAGCAATAAAAACTACAAAAATCTGCATTTCTCACATTTGTGACTACTGTAGCAAGAAATGTATCAATTTTGATAGGCTTTCAAAACTTCAAAATTTCAATTAATATGTGTTTGATAAAATATCAGTTTTCTAGACACTTTTATGAGAACAGTTCACTCGAAATCCTAGGAATGTGTTTCCAGGAGAACACAAAAAAATGAAACCACATGCTATATCTGAAATAAATCTGGTATGGATAATTTCAGCTAAAATATACTTATGACTTCCAGGTTAGATTTAAGATAGAAATAATATTCGGAATCGCAAAGATAAAAGCTTTTCCCAACCCGTTCTGCAAATCTCAAGATGGGCAGTGTGTATTTTTGTATCTAAAAATTTTCGCACATTTTTTTAAACATTAGATACAGTTTTGTGGATGTGACCTTACACGAAGAAGTATAATTTAAAAATCAGAAATCAGAGAAAATGTCCCAAAAAATACTTTGACGTAGCAGGAAAAATTTTCAAAGATTTGGAGACCTAAAAATTTAGCTACTCGTACACACTGTGGGGATCAGCTCGAATTGAATTGGGTTTTTCGGACCTATGGTGCTCTAAGCGACAGCCTAATTCAACTACCTTGTGAACATGCTTTAGTTTTGCCAACAGCAGACCCAGAGTACCAACAAACACTTCTGACTTGTTTACAAGACAATTGTCGAGAATGAAAATTAAATGACTTGGCATTTTGTCGATCTGAAAGCGATTACGTTAAACACTCAGAAATGGTACTTTCGTGTTCATAAAAATCTTGATATTGAAAACTTCAACTTTCAATGAATGTCGTTCAAAAAACCCGATGTTTTTTCAGTTTTTTAAGAAACACGACCTTCCAGAAGGGAATCGATGAAAGTGAGAGAGTGCTCAAAAATGATTATTGGAGCGATTTTGCTCTCTCTAAATTTATGGAAACTGAGATTTTTCCAAGAGGTCATTCAACCGTGTAACCGACATCAGACGCGATATGCAAAGCGCTATACTTGTGTAGGGTTGTTGTCTGCGTTTCCTATGGAAAAAGGCCGCTCTAATCTGATAGTTTTCCCTGTTATATTTTATTTTGCTCTGTTTCTCTGTTCCTCTCTCGAGGGGAAAACGATTCAATTTTTACTCTTGTCTGAAAGGCCGCGGAAACTCAAGAAACTTCAAGAAATTTTCAAGAAACTTAGAAACAAGTTTTTCACACAAATGGTGTTTGCGGACGCCAATCTTTGGGAAAATGAATTCAAAAGCAGGTTTTTCTTTTTTTCAAAGTATTTTTTTTAAAGATTTTTGAATTTCGCACATCGAAAATTGAAGTTTTCAATATTGAGATTTAAATAAACACGAGAGAATGGTCTTTTAGTGCCCAGGTGTCTTTTAAACCATTTTCGGCGTTCAACAAATAAATGCACTCGCCTCTAAGAGCCCGTTGATAATTAGTGACGCGTAGTACGATGAGTTCATTCGGTACTTCCCATCAATTGTCAAGTATTCAAGATTCGAGAATTCAAAACACCCTTAAACAAAATAAACATATTTTTCACGTTGAAAATCTTACTATAATTTCTTGATATTTGCAGTGTGACTAAATGAGTTCCAAGCCGTTCAACATCTCCTACAGTCCTGCTCCGAGTATCTGTTATCGGCAACTTGGTTTGTCTATTACTCATAGCGTCAAGCGAAAAAACTAGAAGATCCGTAGATTCCTGTCTGGATAGTTTTTCCACGGTTCTAGCTATAATTCTTTCCGTTCTGAAAAATTTCTGTTTTGAACCTGATGATAAATCAACAATATTTTCTAATAGCATAAACAATTTTCAAAAACTTGGACCCTTTTGTACACTGCGACATTTTCTTTCAGAGTTATTGCCTCTTTTAGCTAGGTACTTTAAGTTATGAAAATGAGAAATTTTCTTCAACTCTCTTTTTGTATACAACGATGGTTTTTTTATGGAATAAAAATTCAAAACTTTGTGCATAGAATCAGGCTTAGTCGCAAATGACCTTTCTGAATTTTTTTCCGATGCAAATTTTCCGAGAAAATTGGTCGCGAATTTTTTCCGAAAATCAAAAGTCATATTTTTCCATCAAAAAAGGATGATCGATGTGAGAAAGTATGAAAATGGTGCATTATGATCAATAAAACGAAAAAAAAATTCTTAGATTTCACAAATATTTTCTTAAATTTTCAAAATTGTAAACGAAAATTATCCGGAATTTATTGGATATGAAAAGGAGAAGGTAAGTGGACAACGATGATGGTTCGATCTTTTCCTCCTTCCCCTTTTCATAAGCTCCTCCCCCTTCTCCACATTTCGTAGAAGCGCGCGAAACCAATATAGTGTCGCGCCACAAGAATGTATAAGTAAAGTGTCTTTTGAGATAGCATTTCATGAAAATATCCGATCGATTTCGGACAATTTTCGTGTACATTTTTTGAAGATGTAAGTAAAATTTTCCCAACTTTTTCAAAATTTCATTCTTTTTTCAACCTTTTGAAAATGTTGCAAAATGTTCTTGAGAATTTTCTGACATTTTCAAGAAATTGGGAAAATTCCATTAAAAAATTGTGACATTTTTGAAATCAATGCGATAGTAATCTACAAATGTGTTTTTTTCTTGGTTTTCTCTCCAAAAAAGAATACAAATATTTAAAATGTAAAAAGAAAAAAAAGCAATTCAGATAGAAGGCGATTTTTTAATGGTTTTGGATTTAACCTTTTAAGTTTTACTCGATAAAATTAAATGTAGAACTTACCCAATATCCTTATAATGAGCGTCGAGATAATTGGAGGCTAATTTGCTAAACTCGGTTTTCGCGTGTTTCTCATTTAATAAGGAGCAACAATGCGAGCACCGAACAAGCGTGTCCTTCTGTAATAACCAATGCATTATTTTTAAAAATGGAAGGAAAATATTGATTATTAAGAAATGCAATAATTGAAAAGTTTTATTCTTGGTTCAACAAGCTTTAATCATAACAAACGTTTTACATTTGAATTCAGTATGCGTTGGTTTCAACACAAACTTCTACAAAAACAGCAATGAAATATCAAATTTTCAACGGTTATGTAATGATAAAGGAAGCTAAAAAAATGTATTCTTTTAATTTTTTAGTTTTACTTTTGCCACGTTTTTGACTGAGGTATGCTTAGATCACGCGTTTTTTTTTTATTTTTTTGATAACAGAAATGTTCGGTTAGTTTTGTACTCACCTTTCTCTGACGTATTTTTAGTTTTGTTTTCTTTCTCAATGTCGACACTTTGAGAATACGTCCGTCGGATCCTCTAAAAAATGCTAATCATAAAATGTAGGTGTGAGGTATGAGTCATTTTGGACCTGTCTTTGACCGATAAATTGAAAAAATCAGAACCGTTTGGAAGAAATACTCTGATCGACTGAACTCACGATATTTTGAAAGCCGAAGGAAGAATGATGCCTCCTGTAGGATTATATTGCGCGTGTGATGCAACACTAACCAAACCATCCGAAATATTCTCGATGGTTTTTGAAGAAATGCGTTTGATTTCATCCACGTAAGGCCTGTCTCCAGAAGCATAGTTCAATAGACTGAAACAACAGAGTTTTGTGTAATTTCGTTTGCATTTTAATACCAATTTATTGTTATACCGTAAAGTGCTGACAACAAAGTTAGACACGCTTGACTTTTAGTGGTTGGTTTGTTATTGATTATCATAAGCTCGCTGAAATACTTTTGTCGTGCCTTAATTTTTTTTAATATTACATCTTGTTTAAAAAAAAACTAACTTGATGCTTCATCATACCCGGGTTCTGGAGAAAATAATTGATGTATTCTGTTCTTCGCTGTAAACAATCGAGTCTATAAAGAAACAAATTTGCGTGATAAAAACTGAACTTGTTCAAATAAATTAAATACTTTTCTCAATTCTTCTTTTTAGAATACATAAACTAAGTATTCTGTTTCGGGCTGTTTCGCGGTCGCTTAGGCCCGTCTTGTTCATTTCTCGTTTTTGGTCCAAAAATTTTGGCTCACGTTTTCATTTCTTTGACAACTGGACGCGAAATTACGAAAAAAAAATTAGCAGGATAAAAACTCACAACGTGATTCTCATGTTGCAATAATTTGAACAGCAAACCGTTTCCAAAATATCAACCAATGGAACGAAGCGCGATTTTGTACTATACGTTGGCCACTTTTCTTTTTCTAACTTGCTCATTTTCTCGATATCCTGGAACAAATTTATTAGTTTTTTTGAAAAGTGTTTACAGCTTACCATTATAGTTTTTTTTGGTGCTGTTCAAAAACGGAACCCAGCTGAAATGTCAAATTTTGAAAGTGCGACAGCGAAACTTGGAGAAAAAAAAAACTTTCGTGAAAATTTCAAATTCAAAAAATTGGGCGCGTGGCCTAGAAACCGACATTGCAACTAATCAATAAATTATTTTTATCGACTGTTCGTGTTGAAATTTGTCCAAAAAACAATCGTTTTTTGGACAAATCCTCAAAAAAAAAAATGCAAAAAAATGAGATAAGTAGGTTTGCAGCAAGGTTCTTCTGATCTCTTCTTAATTTTTTTAGATGCTGAGAAAAATCTCGAATCGGACAGGCATTGCAAAATAAAGCAAAAAGTTAGAAGCAATTGCGATTGGCTCAAAACGTTTGAAAAGAATTTAGTTTTTTCTTTGCCTCCGAAAGCACTTCCAAAAGAAGTAAGTTTTTTTTTAACTTTTTTGGTTTCCTCTCCTCACTGGTAGAAAAATTAGACCTATATGTGCAGACATGGTTCCGTTTCAAGGCGCGGCATATCAACGTTTGACAGTCTTATTTTTCAGATGATTTCAAATGGATCTTCAAGGGATATTCGAATTATCAAATGCGAAGGTATTTACTTACTGACAAACCTCATAGAATTCACCGACGTTATATGCAAACCATTAAAGTGTTTATCACACAACAAAGATGGATTTTTCTACGTAAGTCAAACTATTATCTTTAAAATATGATTGTACCATGACGAATTTCGAAAAATTAATAAATTCAGATGAATGTGGTCCTAACTTTTGTTGAAACAGGTCGAAACGGTTTACAGTGCGTATATTAGCCATTCACGAATCGCTGTCATGTGGTTACTGTAGTTTGAAACTTCGCAGCGAAAATATTCAGAACAAGATTCTTCAAAAGTGTAACAAGTACAGTTTCAGACTTTTTAGACGCGTTGAATCAGATGCTGCAATTAAAATACATTGAAAATCAGATTAGTGTAGAGGAAAGAGAAAAGAGAAAAGGGAACATTTTATAAATACGCACTATAAACCTTTTCGATGTTTCATCACTTTGTACAAACGCTTAGCAAACTACCAAAAACTTGGCAGCATTTTCCTTATGCGCAACACTTGGTAAAACTGAAAGAAACGGTAGTACTGGAAAGTAGAAATAGGAGTGAGAGAAAGGTATAGAAAAAAACGAGAGCTAATAAATGATGAGTAAATGTAGATTGTTCATGATTTATGGGAGTAAGACAGGAAGAGGTGTAAGTAAGTAAACGTCAGCGTTATTTTGTGTGTATTCAGACTATAATGTAGTATAATATTATAATATGTGAGTGTGTATTGTTGTTTATGGCTTGTTCCTTTTTATATTACCTATATTTTTATTACCAAAGAAAAAAACTTCGTAACCTATAGCTCGGTTGAAAGTGGTTTTTATAGGTCGTATATGATGAGGCAGTGTTGAAATTCGAGAAACGACAGTTCTCTGAGCAAACCTTTTCTGCTATCCAGCAAGCGCTCTGTATGGATGAGAAAAGATTGAAAGAGAATAAGATCGATGAAAAAGCTGAACAAAAAGAGTCGAAGACGATAGTTGATCAACTGTTCTCAAAAAACAGGGCCAAAACAATCGGAAACAGTGAAGGTTGAAGTTTTATCAGGCCACAAAATGGTTAATGTTTTTCGTATTTCAGTAATCGCCGAAAACTACAACACGGCTCAGGTAAATTTTCGATTTTTTTAGTTACGTAGGAAACCAGGAGTCTGCCTCGAGAATCCAACCAGAGTTGCGCAAAATGGGTTTTTTGAAAAGCCGGAGTAAGAATTTTTCCGGAAGTCGGAACTCGGAAGTCGGAAGTTGAACTTGAATTTTCGTGATAAAAATGAATTATTTTGTGTTAATTAAATCAAACACGTGTTTCTATGAGTGAAACTAATAGAGATTCACAGAATTTTTTAAAATATAACCTCAAAACCGAAAATGATTTTTTTTCTTTTTGGAAGTCGGAAGTCGGAATAAAATTTTATTTTTCCGGAACTCGGAAGTCGAAACATTTGCATGTGTTTCTGCAGCTTTTGACCTTTTTTGTTTCTGAACCTTTTTTAATTGAGAAAAAAAACTTTCTAACACCATCAGAAAAAAACTAAAGAAAATTAATTGTTTCAGACAAATATCAATGTTAACTGTGGCGATGCTTGTGATTCGATTCGAATAGCGGAAGAAGAAACGAGCGAAAATTCAAGAAGAGCGACACACATGGAAATACAGAAAACTATGCCAACTTCAGAAACGAACGAATCATTGAAATATGAAGGGCGACGAAAACCTTTAAATGTGAAACTTCCGACATCAGTCTGCTCAACTTCCAACAAAAACGATTCATTGAAAAACGGAGAAGAAGTCACTATTGTCTGTCCAGAAAAGAGAAAATCTGTTAGTGAAACGGAGAAAATGGATCCGTCGGATTTTTCGACCAACGGAATTCCGAGCTTGTCATCCGTCTTGCCAGAACCGCCAAACGAGAACTTTTTGGAAATCCCTTTGCAGGAATCACCAACGACGTCCCAAAATTATCTGTTGCAGCCATTCATCAATTGTGGTACTAGAAAGAATAGGTATACAAAAGGATCAAAAGACGAGCACAAACTGAACGACAATCCATATAAAACAAGAAAACATATTCCGCCGCACGTTACTCGCAGAAGTCGTTCATACCCAGTTTATGGAGCAATAAAAAGAAGAAAAAGAAAAAGAGGAAATGAGGAATTCAATCAGAATGTTAGTTCCAGTTTATTTCACAAAAAACTAATTTTCGAGACGAATAAGATCACATATACTTTTACCGAAAAATATTACCTTTCGTAAGATGCAGGGACGTCATTTAGTTGGCTTGGGCGTTTTAGTCAGTGTAAAACGGGCCGCGCAACCCCGACCCACGTGGGAAAGTTTCGTTACCGGACCGGGCCGGTCAGATATTGTTTCATAGTGAAGCCCAGCTCAGATCTTTTCTTCACAGTGCAATTTTAGAAGAAAAGAGTGTATGTTAGAAAATTTTGAAAATTTTCATCACAAATTGTTATAAAGTGTTTTACGCCAGATGTGTTTTCGACCTGTTTTGACATCAACTATATTGCTCAATTGCATACCTGCCATAAAAGGGGAAAAAGAACCTTGTCAAAAATTTCGGCCTTTTTCAAATTACCATTTTGTCAAATTTTACAGGTAACGTGACCAGGTAACGATTCACCTTGACAAAAATCGTCATTTTTCAAAATTTTTCACCTTGACAAAATTTTTTTCAAATTTTGGTACCTTCTTGTGACAGGTATGCTCATTTGATTGATTCTCTGTTTTTTTTCACCAGGCTTCATTAACCTAATAACCCCACAGGTTATGAATTGAATATTTTTTTACGAAAACATATCGGGCTAGCTTACAAGGGAAATTCGCGAGTTCAATCTATTTCAATTGATTTTTATATTTTGGTAGTTGATAAAAATGCACTTCAAAATACTATAACTTTTTTCTAGCTAGTTGTGAGACTTAGGAATTTGGAATAGCACTTTTCTCACCTATGTTTATCAACTACTAAAATATAAAAAAATCCAAGTTCCCTTGTTAGTGTTTTCGAGAACCGATTCACGGAGTTTTCAGATTCAGGAAGTCCGAATTAAAAACTCCCAAAAAGTTCGAAAACTTAGTTTTTTTTCAGTTCGATTTTCGTTTTGGAACGTCGGGTACATCAGTTGAAAGCGAAGACGAGCAACAACCCATAAAACTGCTACCACATGATACATACGGCTTATATTTTCAGAAAAATAAGATGAAAAGAAGAGACGAAATCAATGAGAATGTTAGTTTCAGTTTATTGTAAGAAAACAATAACCAGTTATTTCAAATAAAAAACAAAAATTTAGTTTCTGAGTCGAATGCGATCACATATATAGGTTACCGCATGAGATTGCTAGGCGTAGAAAAAATTGTGTACAGTGACAATAATTCAGACGTTATTTCACAGTGAACATTTAGTGAAAAAGGGTGACTTTATATTTTTCATTTCATTTTCGCACAGTGTGAAAACAAAATCTTTATTGAACCATTATACATTTTAAAAAGTACACACATTTTCGAAGAATTTCACTACACTATAATTGACGCAACATTGAACACCGTCTTTCACAGCGGTTTCTCTTCCATTCTAGAAACTTCGGATTTACAATATTTTTGTACGCGATGAAATTTTTTTATCTATTAAATACACAAGATCGAAAACAAAGAAAAAATGTTTTTGAATTCATTCTCCGGAAGATTGTCGCTCGCAACAATCATCTGTGTATGTGTGCGGGTACAGTAATCCACGACAACAATTTTGCTCCATAGATGGCGTAAGAGTGTCACAAAATTCTCAAAATTTTTTTGTCACTGTGAAAAAATGTGAGATAGAAGTTTTGTGACTATGAATACGTCTAATTTGTTATAAAGTGTCTTATTTTCAAGAAAAATCGCATCTCTCTCCAAAAATGTCATTCTGAAAAAAGTTTAAAACTTTTCCTCAGTTTACAAAATTCCAGCTTACGCCAGGATTGTTTTTTCTCAAACATTTTTGTTTTTTGAACGACATTAAAGTTGAAGTTTTCAATATTAAAATTGTTATGAACATGAAAAACCATTTCTGAGTAACAGGGTGTATTTAACTCAATAACCCCATAGGATAATTAATATATTTCTACAAAAAAAAATAGCGGGCAAGCTTCGTGTGATTGGCACCCGATTCACGGAATTGCTCGAATGGTTGAAAACGATTCAGGAAGACCTATTGAAAACTATAAAAAATGTCGTAAACGTATTTTTTCAGGCAGACAATAGTATTCGTTCTGTACTGTCGAATACTCCAGTTGAAACAGAAGACGAGCAAAACCAGGAAATCACACAAAGGATAAAAAGAACTGAAATCATCCCGGATGTTAGTTTCGGGGAGGGATCGCTGTGAGCTCCTACAATCAAATCCATATCTTCTGCAATTTTGGTGAACGAAGATTTTAAAGTAAACTTACGGAAGAGCCCCCTTACTGTAGTTTTTGCTTCTCGCGAAACCTTGATTTCTCTTTCATTTGAATGATATCATATCCTAGTTTAAAAAAAAAGAGGGAGAGGGAGGCTCAACGTGTTACTGATGTATGCCCGAAAACTTGTAGAAACCGCACGTTACTTTTTTATAATTACAATAAGTTGAACTTCCCTTTTAAGAGTGTCTAGCCAGTACCATCTTAGTTTTCTGTTCAAATTCATAAAATAGTATTCTTACAGCCATTCGACCCACTTTATTCCTTATATGATTTCCCCCCGCCAGAACATCCGAAACAAAAAACTGACAACGTTCAAAGTGGTCATAGGAACAAACGCGAAAAAGCGAAAAGACGCAACGAAGTAGTAAAGAAGAAACAAAACAAGAGACGGAGAACAACTGGTGTGAGTTTTATAAGTTTGACCAATACATCAGGTGTGTGATTTGGGTCGCCTGGCGGCTCTCTCAGACAGTTGTACTCAGGAAAAAATCCGCACCCGTGTCGCACAGGGTGGGACGGTTTTTCCTCTTTCCGCACTGGTGCGACCATTATCCGCATATGTGCGACAGAAAAATTGCTGATTTTGAGAAAAAAATTAAATTGAGAGAAAAAAACATGTCGCAGACTCGCCGCACAGAGTGCGACAAATGGCCCAAGCTTGTCGCACACGGTGCGACAATATGCCGTACCTCTGTCGCACCGTGTGCGACACTATTTTTCGCACATGTGCGGACAATTGTCGCACAATGTGGGGATTTTCCCCCGAGTAGCTGAATGAGAACGGATTGTTTGCACATAAGAAGTGCTCGTTGACGGCCGGTAAGGACCGTGCCGCTGACCTTCTAATGAAAAAATGTTCCATTTTTCTAGTTTTTTCAGTTTTTTCTACTTGCATGGGCACAATGTCTTTTTTTTTGACATTTCTGTCCCAAAAAATGGGCAATTACTGAATCGGACCTTCTGAATCGGACCCAAACCTAAAAAACGTGTCTGAAATTCAGACTCTGAATCGGACCAGAGCGAAGAAATCGGACCCGGTACGTTTTTTTTTTCAAAATCTTTGCTGAATCGGACCACAAAATCGGACCAGGTCCGTTTTTTTGTTGGAATTTTAGCTGAATCAAACTAAAATCAAAAAAATATCAACCAAAAAAACGGACCTGGTCCGATTTTGTGGTCCGATTCAGCAAAAGTCTTGATAAAAACGGACCGGGTCCGATTTCTTGACTCTGGTCCGATTCAGACACGTTTTTCATGTTCCGGCCCGATTCAGATTTGGTCATTTTCGGGTCCGATAAAATCGGACCTGGTCCGATTCAGAATCTACCCAAAAATGTATTGTCATTTTGGTAATTCAAATTTTTGTTCAAATTGTACCTGTAGCAGCCCTAACTGTAAACGACATCTTTGATCGTTCAATAAAACGTCTATTAAAAACTAATTTGTCAATAAGTGAGAATAATTCAAAAAATAGCAGCTCTCTTTACTCTCCTAATACGTTATTTCGCAGATAGACACTACCAGTTCGCGACGTGACCACAATTGGGACTCGAATGATAGCGACAATTCGTATTCGGAACGGAAACGATTACAGAAACAACAACGTCGCACAAGCGATTCTCATTCAAACAGTCTGTTGTCGATGTTAGGATCAACTGAGAAGGAATCGTCCGAAAATGATCAAAGTGGAACAGAAGAAAGAACCAGTTCTTCTGATGAAGTAGAAGAGACATCTGAAGACGAAAAAGATCATGTAAACAAGCAGGGGTATTTTTAAATTATAATACCGTCTTTCATTTCGATCCTACAAATTTTGAGTTATTCGGCTGATCATTTCATTATCGATCCAAAACTTTCAGACGATGCTCTAAAGCCCTACTGATAAAATAAAGACCGTGACTGTTTAGACCTCGATAAGAAGTTCTCCCAGCATTGTGAAAAAGCTCGGATCTCATCCCTAATTACGAAATGCGGTCAGATCAAAAATGCAATAGTGCGCAGTTTCACTTTTGTATTTTTGTCCTACCATTTTAACGGAATTTTAGAAAAAACTAGTAATCATACAAAATTTCAAAATTTTCCCACACCTGGAATTACATGTCTCTTCATTGAAAAAACGAAAATCATAAATAAGCTATACCATGAAAAGGAGAATGCGATAGAGTTTTAAAAAATTCATTCTCTTTGACCATCAATCATTTTCAGTCATCCACAAAACGAGACAAAAATATTCGTCGGAAAGAAGCCATATTGAACTGGAAGGATATGGTTGATGAATATATAACATCTCCTACAGCTTCCCGTGCTATATCGATTAATGCAAAACACTTGACCGTTGATGTTGATGAACAATGTGGTGCTACTAAAGAGGCAATTGAGGAGATGACATACAAAATAAGTAGGGGAGAAACGTTGGACATTTCAAATCCAATTTTTGTGAAAAAATCGTAAGTTTTTTCATTATCAAAACGGAGACAAAAAAGGGTACCAAGCTTCTCTTCTTCCCAGCCCATACAAAAAATATTATATATTTAAATAGGGTTGGAAAAATAGTGTTTAGTGTGCCCGAAAACACTCATTGCCCGAAAACACCTGACCGAAAACACTTTTTCCATTATTTTTTGAAGAATTAGTGCTTTCGGGGAGAGTGTTTCCGGGCGAAAACGTGATTTAGAAATGACCGGACATGAAAAGCGGGCCCGTTTTTCCAATTTAATCAATATTTTAAAAAAACCCCTAAGAGTGTGTCAGGCTGGGGAAAAGAAGAAGACATTTTTGCATTTTCGGACTTTCAATGTTGATAGTTTTCAAATTGTGAATCTCGGAAATTTTTCCCGTCGGGCATTCGTAGAACAAAAACTTCATAACTGCTTGTCTTGATAAGAATTTAAATTCGCAGTCCAAATTTTGGCCAAAACATGCCATTCCTGATTTTCGAAGGCCAAACTTCCATTTTTCCGAACTTCCGTTTTTTTTCGATTAATTATCGAAAAAACAAAACTCCTCATCAACTTTTTCGGAAAAACTGATTAGAAAAAAATTTCCGAAGGGCTATTTCCATTTAAGTCTTATGTGTATGATTCTTTTTTCAGGGGGAGCGAATATGTTGCGTTGAATGAGCAAAAAAGAGCATATGCGTATTCCACAGGGCACAATTCTCAAGTAAGCTATTGAAAACAAGATACTGAAAAAACGTTATTTGTTAGATTCACGTCCAACTGATTCACGAACTAGCGGTTGAAGATTTTGTGACAAAAGAAGTACTAAGAAACGACGCGCCTTCTCCAGAAACAAAAAATCAGGTGAATCGTAAACACCGATAGTTGGAAAATAAAGTTATTTTTCAGATTTCAGCAGTTCGTCATCTCATACGGCAATGCAATTTTCCGGAAAAGTTTTTGCAGCATCAAACCGATTGGAGCTTGAGGGAAATATTCAGCTCAATTCTTCAAGTAAGTTTCGTTCCTGATTGAATTCATGGGCATAAAATACGGGCTCTTCGTTTATAATAAGTTTTCAACGGGCTGGCCGGGTCAACCCGGCCCAACATATGGCGGGCTGCGCGCCCCCTAAACGGAAAATTAGAAAAAAGAACCTTAGAAAATTTACACATTATTGTTTTGTTTACTAATCCAGAGATTACATCGGCCGAAACGTGAAATTCCCCGCAGCACAGTTTGAAAAAAATACAATTTGTACAGTAATTCCGACAGCATCAAATTCTTCAATAATTGTATTGTTTAAATTTTTAGTAAGACAATGTTTTAAAAGTAATAAATTTCACGTTTCTGTGAGCGATGGATATTGTTTGAGCCGCCTATGAGTTTTTTGGCCTGTTAAATTTCGGTAGGATAGACCAGGGATGCCGTTTTGGGCTTTTTCGTGAGCCCGCTGATTTTTTTCGAATGACAAAAAATACCCCTTTTTCGAACATAGATGTAGTATTAATATTTCACCAAGTCGTATTTTCCCTGTCCTTTCGCGTCCAGGTTTCAAAAAAGTGAGAAGTGAGTCAAAAACTATCTATCAGCAAAACAGGCCTAAACGGCCCGGTCCGTGGGGCCACGAAAAAGACCGGAACGGCAGGTAATCTTGGTCGGGAATGGGCCGTTCTTAATTTTTTTTCTAGAAAAAGTTTATCGGAAGTTATCTCCTCATTTCCAAATTCTAAAGTCAAATATTTTTGTGATTGGATTCCCCCTCAATTTTTCCAGAAAACTCACATTTCATTGATTAAAATGTGTTTGCTGGACAATGAAATGGCTCGGATTGCTCAATCTATTTCTGAAAACTCAAAACTATCAGTGAATACGATAAAATTAATCAACAAAAGCTTCAAGAAAAATCCGAAAAGATGTTGTATGGTTCTAAAAAAGTATAGTGATGAGAAGGAAGACAATTTGAAAGCATTAAGAACGGTGAGCTTTCACGTATTCGATTTTTTCTAATTTTCATATCTAGAAACTATCTGGTCTCGAAGAAGATTCAAAAGTTTTATATGGTTCTAAAGGGATAATAAAATCAGTTTGGAAATCTTTTGTCAGAAAAGTGGGAAGCGATGCCGATTTAAAATCATTTGTGAAGTTTGTTGTTGAAGCGCAGTTTTCATATTATGTTAATAAATTTCAGATCAATAGAAGCTAGAAAAGCTCGCCCCTGGAAAGTTCCGTGTTTGATTGAAAAATGGAAGCAGTTCAAAAAGAAAACCACAACGAAAAAAATTGATAGAATCGAGATAAACACCAAACCTACCGTGATCATCAGTTCGTTATCAGTGAGTTACGACGAGCCTGTTTCGACCTTACAAATGAAACGAGGTTAAATTAAAAATTAAATTTTTTAAAACCCCTAAAATCAACCCGGAATCAAACCATACCTAAGAGAGTACCAAAATTTCTCAAAAATTGTTTCACTGTGAAAATTTTTGGTAAAATATTTTTGTCATTGGGAATAAAGACCAAAAATCGAAAAACAGAAAGAAGTAGCTTTAAAATTGTGAGAAAAACAGTTTTTAATTTTTCGTGGCGTGACAACAAAAAAATTTTCTTGAAAATGTCACTGTGAATTTTCGACCCAAAAAAAAGACACGGTACTTCTTCCCCTCTAAGGCCAGGTATGAGTTAAACTCATATTTTTTAAATCAAAGACAATCACTTTTTCCAAATAAAAGACACTTAACCGAAATTTTTTTGAGAAACGTTCTTCCTTTTTTTTATTCATACATTTCTGTTAATCGTTATTGTAGCTGTTTGAGCTGTCAATGTTGTACGACCTTTCGGATGATGTCACAATATTCTCATTCTCTAAAAAGGATGGGAGGGTTGCTGTTGGAAATATACATGTCATGTTAGATCGTTCAGAATGGTTCCAAAAGGATGACGGTAACTCAACTCAAACCAAATGTTTCTAAAAAACTTTTTATCAGAGATGATCAATTCGTTAACTGTCAATGTAATATACTGCAAAGATGGAGAGCAAAAACAAAAGAGTCACTACTCAAAAATGTATCAACAACTTCACTCACAACTTCCACAAAAAGCATATACTATCGACGAATTCTCAACATTGCTCCTGCGCTATGAACATGTTAACGTGGAATTGGATATTGAAAACATAAGTAAGGTTTTAAAGTGATTTCATTTTTAAACATTCGACTTCAGGTAACTTCCGAGGAATTTTCCGAATTTTGTCCAACATGAAAACAACAAGTTCAATCACAAAAATTGGAATAGAGAATATTTTGGCTTGTGAGTTTTTTTTCACTATTTTCAAGAATAAAGAATTGACGAAGAACGAAGAAAAGAAGAAAGAATAAAAATTGCAACTTTTATAAAACTATAAATTTTTGAGAATGAATTTTCTGTCAATGTCCGATTTTTTCGAGGGATAAAAATCGGGAATCATACACTTTAAGACTCCGAGAAATTTCGAAAGCAGAAAATAATTAGAAAAATTTCGCAGTTTTTCTCGGAAAATAAAGGGGTTTTTGCTCCGCCTGTGACGACATCTCGCGGTTTTTTTTTTGAACATTTTTTGACAAGATAACATGATAGAAACTAGAAAAAAAAACTCAGAGAATGACACATTTAAAGATAAGATGTAAAGAGGGAATAGACTGTCTCCCGAAACCTGCGAGACGCGACAATCGCGATAATGTCGACACTTTTTTTAATACGAAAAAAAATTTTCATAAATAACTGCGACTTTTTCTTCAAATATTTCATGCGGTTTCGAATTGTCCCGCAGAAATTTTTTGAGACTGAACATTTCTTGATGTCCGATATTTTTCAGTGATAAAAATCGGACATAATGAATTTTTGAGACTGAACATTTCTTGATGTCCGATATTTTTCAGTGATAAAAATCGGACATAATGAATTTTTGAGACTGAACATTTCTTGATGTCCGATATTTTTCAGTGATAAAAATCGGACATAATGAATTTTTGAGACTGAACATTTCTTGATGTCCGATATTTTTCAGTGATGAAAATCGGACATAATGAATTTTTGAGACTGAACATTTCTTGATGTCCGATATTTTTCAGTGATAAAAATCGGACATAATGAATTTTTGAGACTGAACATTTCTTGATGTCCGATATTTTTCAGTGATAAAAATCGGACATAATGAATTTTTGAGACTGAACATTTCTTGATGTCCGATATTTTTCAGTGATAAAAATCGGACATAATGAATTTTTGAGACTGAACATTTCTTGATGTCCGATATTTTTCAGTGATAAAAATCGGACATAATGAATTTTTGAGACTGAACATTTCTTGATGTCCGATATTTTTCAGTGATAAAAATCGGACATAATGAATTTTTGAGACTGAACATTTCTTGATGTCCGATATTTTTCAGTGATAAAAATCGGACATAATGAATTTTTGAGACTGAACATTTCTTGATGTCCGATATTTTTCAGTGATAAAAATCGGACATAATAGAATAAATGGTTTTTCTTGGATATAATATAACATAAGCATGCGATTTTTGTTTTAAAAAATATTTCAGGAGCACACTTCCTATTATGGCCATTTTGTAACATCTTCGTCCCTTGTCGTTTCGTTTGCCAATGGTTAATTTAATGTTTACACTTTTTTTCCGTAATATTTTTCACATGCTCAGTATACGTGTTCAATCACCAGTATGTATTTTTTTTTGTGAAGGGTATTTTTTGTATAGTTCTTATTCATTCCCATGTATACCTTTTTCATTTCTTGATTTAAGTTCTTGTGAATCAACATTCTTGTAAAATGTTACCTTTTATGATTTTTTGACATGTCCTTTTTTCTATATTTGTGTATTAGATGGTTTATTATAATAAAACCTTGAATTATGCTAAACGTTCATATGAATTTTGCTAACTCGGTTTTGAAACATCAGTGAATTATAAAATTGAAAAAAAAACTTATAGGTATTGAAAAACAAAAAAAAGTGAAAAAAAGCATACATAAACTATTTCCAAAAAATTTTGTTTTTTTTTTGAGTTTTTTCGTACGTCCGTATTTTTCAGCAAAAAAAGCGATTTTTCCAGTTTGTACAGAAATATCCAGTTTCGTGTCGTTCGGGTGTGACTTTTTATTTTACCCAGCTCTTATTTCTTTGAACTTTTACTTTGAATCTCATCTGAACGATTAAAGACACAAGTGGCCAAAATTTTCAGAGTAATTTTTGGAAAAATAAAAATTCCGGATATATCAATTTTTCAAAAATTTACTTTTTCAAAAATTTTGTAAATTCGAACTTTTTATTTGCTCTAATGTGAATAAGGCTAGAATTTCCACATATTTTTTTTTACAAACCCTTCCCTAATAGATGATAACGGAAAAAAGTTGTCTTCAAAATTCTGGAAAAAAAATTTCAAAAATTTACCGTTTCAAAAATTCTGTATATTCAAATATTGTAATTTTCCTGTAAATACCTTCAAAAAGAAATTGCACATCCAGCAGACACAATGTTCAAAGGCGCACACATTTATTCTAAACACTTTTCGAAACAGGATTGCTCGGTGTCGTCACTGCCGTCGTCGAAGTTCTACTCATACTCTCTGTCGATGCTTTGGGTTCTTCCAAACTTTTTGCAATTTTCATCGATTTCTTCTTTTTCAAAAACCAAAATGTGATGGCGGCAGATGTCATGATAACAATGAATAATCCGACAATTGACAACGATATTATCAGCACTAAATGAGAATTTTTCAAAGGCACATGTCTCTGCAAACAAATTAGATAGGCGAATTTGGACAAAAAAAAATAGTGTCTCACTTTCGGGTTATAATAGCAAAATGGTTGTGGATCATAGATGCAAATCGTCGAATTGTCAGTGGAGCAGTCACTGGAAAATCACGTAGAACAGAGTGCTTCACAACATCTGAATGATGAGGGAAGCGCCATATATGGTATCTCGTGTACCGACATCTCACTGGTAACGAGGCGCGCCATATCTCTCGTTTGAGTGGGCGGAGCTAATCAGTTTCACCCTATTTTCTGGCTAGTTTTCCCCTCTTTTTGGCAAAAAGCTTTTCTGGCCAAAAACGAAAAAGAAAATGAAAACTCTGAACTTTCTGAGTACTGTATTTTTTTGTAAAACTATGGAATACTGTAGTTTTCATTTTTCAAATTGAGAGAATATTGGAGTTTTTAGGTCAGCAAAAATTAAAATTTTTGAAGTACTGTAATTTCTGAGTTACTGTGCCTACTTTTTCGGAATCTGGGTTACTGTAGTTTTTCAAATAAAAAAAATCCTAGTATAAAATTGAAATTTCTGGATTACTGTAGTTTCGATTTTATTTTTTTTTTAATTTTTTAAAACTCACTCATCATTTTGGCATTTTTTGGCATTTCCATCATCCGTCAAAAAACGTGTCAAACTTTCGTTCAACGCGGATAAATGTCCAAAAATCACCACTTTTTCCGTTTCTTTTTCACAATACGCATTATGTGGAAATTGAGCAGGACGATGACCGGCCAAACATGGATAATTTGTTGTGTACGAGTATTGACGTTTTGGCAATGTTCTAGTGGTTGAATTAAATCTTGCTGAAAATTTGAAAGTTTTTGTTTTTGAGAACGTTCGAAAAAATTACTGTTTCAAATTTTCGATAAATTCTTAAATCCAACTTTTCGTTAGTGATTTCATGGCGGCAAAAAGGATTTTTTCAATATTCTAAATCTTAGTGCCAAAAATAAATTTTGGAATTCCTGATTTCAAAAGTTTGGAATCTCAAGTATGGCGCCAAACATTAATTTTATGTTTTCGAGATAAAAAAATAGGAGATTTTGACGCTAAACCTTAAATTTCTGAAAAATTTGGCGCCAAAAATCAACTTTTAAAAAATTGGCACCACAAAATTATTTTTGAAATTTCTCAAAATTGACAAACTTCGACTAACCATCAGGACAACAATGTCCATTCTGACAAATACTTCCAATTTTTTGCGAACATTTTCCATTTTCCAAACATTTCGGCTCATTGAACAGCGGTGTTTGTTGATCGGGACAAAATTGTGTGAAAGTAGTTGGTGCACTTGGAATTTGACAACATTGCGACGCCGCCGAATCACACCATTTTTCCGATTTTGTTTCTTGTTTTTGCACTTTTTCCAAGCCTCCATTACATTCGGCAAACATTTTCAACGTCTCGTTTTTTGCCACCGTTTTGCCGCATCGAATTGCGGGCCCGACAATTTGACCGTGTTCACATTTTTGAACTTGACGATGACAACAAAGATTTGTGTTGTGATAGGCAAGCGATTTCTTGCAGTAACCTCTGTAAAAAACAGTATAATTTTGAACTAGATTTTTTGGGGCCGAAATTTTTACCCAAATTTTTTTTGGGATCGACCCTAAACTTTGAACTAGATCTTTTGGCGCCAAAAAAATGGGCTCGAATTTTTTAACCAAAATTTTCTGTGTTAAACTTTAGCCGTTTTTTGGTGTCATAAGTTTTCGGATACCGGAAATTTCTGGAAACTTTGGCCCTTTTTTTGGCCTGAAAATTTTTTTTCCAATTTTTAAAATTTTACTGTTTCAAATATATCACAAATTGCTGGAGAATTCGGAGATCTTTCAATGTATTCATCACGTTTGAGTAAATTTTTATGATTTTTCCCAAAAAAAATAAAATAAAAACTCACTGAAATTGCTCATTCGAAGTGTCTCGTACTCCCGCACAATCCAAATCCGAGTCACAATTGATTTTCAAATCTGTTGGCGATGTTCCAAACGACCATTTGAACCGTTCATTGTACTCGTTCACCTTACAAATGTCGGCTGAAATTTTCAATTTTTTTTGGCGCCAAAAATTTCCGAGTTCCAAACCTTTCATACAAACCCCATTGAAAATCGCAATTTCATTTGTTCCCTTTTTCATTGCCACATATTTTTGACCAGTTTGAGTGTTGCAAAAATATTCTTCAAAATTGCAATCACTCGGAATATTACATGATCTCAACCCGATTTCATTTTGAATTGTTCCAGTTTTTGTCAAATCTCGGAATTTTTCATCAACTTCCGGCGCTGGAAAGTAAGATTTTACGGGGTGTCAAAAACATTTCAACTCACTCGAAAAACAGTACAAATGATTCGGGTTTGCAAGTCGATTAGTAAAGTCAAAGGGATGTTCACAAAATTGGCCAGAATTGCAGTCCTTGTTGGATGAACAGGTCTTGAGAGGATCTGCAAAAATTTTCAAAAATTGAAACTCAAATTTGAAAACTAAAAATAAACAATTTTTCGAACTTTTTTCTAAATTTAAAAATTTACTGTTTCAAATTAGTGATTAAACGGCGAGAAAAAAAGCGCATCATATATGGTATCTCGTGTCACGACATCTCACTGGTTACGGGGCGCGCCACATCTCTTGTGTGAGTGGGCGGAGCTGGCTGTTTTCAAGCCAGTTTTTCACTCTTTTTTCGACTAAAAATTAACTTTAAAAAAGAGAACTGCTAACATTTTAAAATTTACTGTTTCAATTTCTCGAAATTATTTTTGACTAAAATTTTGTGAAATTTTCAATCACCGCCAAAATTCAAAGATTCAACTTTTTTTTTAAAAACGAACCAACTGCAAGATATTTTTGTTTTTGTTCAAAATCGTCATCATTTCCAAGGTTCCAAAAAGTCTCCGAATAGACAAATCCAATCAGCAAACCTGTCGAAAAAATCCTTTTTTTCAAAAGTTTTCAGAAATATCAACCTTTAATACATATTCCATTGTACTCGACACGTTTACCCTCTTTTAATCCGACAAATATCCAACCAGTTTCCAAATCACATCTCAATATTTCATCATCTTGACAATCGGAACTCGAATCGCACAACAACAAATCGGTAGTGTTTTGAGGAATGTGCACAATTCGGGAACCGTTTTTGGAAGAAGGTGCAAATTGGGGAACTGGAAAAATTTTGTTTTGAAATAGTAATTTTTTGAATTTTTTTCAAAAAATTTTGACAAAAAACACCAATTTTTTTCTTACAAAAAATTTATGAAAAACAATTTTCCATTTCGACTACTGTTCGTTCTGCAGCGAAGAGTACGCGTTTATCTGTGGGGAGATGGGAAAAAGACACAAAGAAACTAAAAGAGTATGTGTAAAAAGGAGAGTGCAGAGAAACAAATGGAAAAAAGGGGGATGTGAGATAGAGCGCGTATCCCTTGCTGCTGAACGAACAGTAAAAAAAATTGTGAATTGGGTAATTGTGAAAATTCTCAAAATTCATCTGCTTAATCAAAGATAAAAATAAACTTTGAAACAGTAAATTTTTGAATTCGGAATTTTTTTTAGAATTCTGATTTTTTTGTTCACGAAAAATGCGAGAATTTTTCTTAAATTTTTGACAAAAAACGCCAATTTTTTTAAAACAAAATTTTGAAAATTCAATCTCAAAATTCATCTTTTTGGAAAAAAAATTCAGAAATTTTTGTTGTAATTAATGGCGCGAATGATCCAATCAAAAATGAGAACAAACTTAGAAACATATATTAACTTTGAAACAGTAAATTTTTGAATTTGGAATTTTTAAAATTTTGATTGTTCACGAAAAATGCGAGAATTGTTTCAAAAAATTTTGACAAAAAACGGCAAATTTTTTTTCTTACAAAATTTTACTGTTTCAAAAAATCATCAACTTCGAAAAATATACCAACTTTGACAATGTAAATGTTTGAATGTTTTTAGAATTTCAATTTTTTTTTCGTTCACGAAAAATGCGAGAATTTTTTAAAAAATTTTGATTAAAAAACGCCAAATTTTTAAAACAAAGTTTGAAAATGATCCAATCAAAAATGAAAACAAACCTAGAAACTTCAATCCACTTTGAAACAGTAAATTTTTGACAAAAAACGTAATTTTTTTTCAAAAAATTTCTCTGTTTCAAATAAAAATCGTCTTTGAAACAGTGAATTTTTGAAATCGGAATTTTTCTCACTCACCTTCAAAACAATAGAACGTAGATTTAGCCAACATTGTCGAAAAGTCCAAAATCGATCCACAAAATTGATCAACATCACAATCGTCATTCGACAAACACTCATCCGACACATTTTCATATTCTAAAATTTTTGCATTTTTTCCGCAAAAAAAAACATTTTCCGAAAAACAAAACCAACTTTTTGCCAAAAATCCCATTTTCTCGTCAACACTGGTCGCGTTCAAATAGACGTTTGAGAGGAGAAACGAGACGGGCGGTGTTTTTATGCAAAATCCCGAAAATATTTCGACTTGTCGTATAAATGTTTGGCCCGCGATCAAGTGGCAACGCGATTTGGGACAGTCCGTATCCGTGTTACACAATTGCATTTCTTTTTCGTCCGGCTTCAGGTCAGCAATTACAACCGTATCATTGGAATCCACACTTTGGGGAACTGAAAAAAAAAACCAAATTTTTCTCCAAAAAAAAATCTGATTATTTTGGTCAATAATTGTTTGTGACAGCCCCCAAACTTTTTAGAAACTTTTTTGCTTCAAACCACCGACAAACATAAGCCGAGCCCCACGCAAGAGACCGCCTTCTTATATGCCATCTCGTGTACCGACATCTCACTGGTTATGAGGCGCGCCATAAATATTCTATGTGGGCGGAGCTAAACAGTAGAAAATCGAAAGTTCGACTCCTCGCCTATGCAAATTTTTAAATTTTTTGTTTTATTCTTGTTTTTTATGCGTATAATGTTAATTTTAGGACGTAGATTTAAAAATAGGTCTATCAACAAGTTTTTTGCAAAAAACCAAATTTTTTGACCACTTTTTGTCAGAAAAAAATAAGTTTTTTTTTTCCCATTTCCGTTCCTGAACTTGTTCCGAAATTATTTTTGAAACTTTTTGCGGTAAATCGGAAGAGCGCAGATATGATTTTCATTTCTAGCAAAAATCCAACAAAGTTATCATTTCACAGTTCCTAAAAAAGATAATTTTTTCTGAATTCTCACAAAAATGTCTGACTTCCGGAATTCCGGGTTTTCCGAATTTTTTTTTCTCTGAAATTGATGTTTCAACTAACCAGCATAACAATGTGCCAATTGTGGTTTGGCTGTATTGTCAAAATAGTCGTGAACCGATCCACAAAATTGCCCCTCGTCCATTTGACAATCTTCATTTTTCGAGCATTGTTTCGGATCATTTTTTTCGTGCAAACTTTTGAAACCAACTGGCATGAATACTAATAAGTCGTTATATTTTTTATCACTTCTCGCTTCTACAGCTCTATATTGTGCAACGAAAACATTGGGGAAAGGAAATTCTGAAAGAGAAAAATTTAAAAATTAAAAATTAAAAAAAAAAACTAGGCTCTGGGACTTTTCAAAACCGCATAAACTTTTTTTGAAAATTTCGCTGTTTTTTCTCGGAAAAAACTATTTTTTCTGCTGCATAAATGTGTGTGCCGACATGTCGCGACATCTCACGGGTTTCGGGAGACTCGTCTGTTTTCTCTTCACAGAAAGTCAAAAATTTAAGAAAAATTCTCGCATTTTTCATCAACAAAAAAATCAAAATTCTAAAAAAAATTCCGAATTCAAAAATTTACTGTTTCAAAGTTGATATGTTCTTCGAAGTTGATGGTTTTTTGAAACAGTAAAACCTTGCCGTTTTTTGTCAAAACTAGGAAATATTTTTAAACCAGACATTTAACGATCAGATGGGGAGGGGAAAATACTGTCTCCCGAAACCCGTGAGATGTCGCGACATGTCAGAACACACATTTATTGAAAATTAGCCAAAAAAAAAATTTTTTCCGAGAAATTTCATGCGGTTTGGAAATGTCGCCGAGTCAAAAACTGCTCACCTTTCGCACAAACTCCTTCAAGAATCGAATAGTTCGGTGGAGTGAATCTTTGAAATTTCAAATTGTAACCTGTGGCACACTGCCAACTTTTATCCTGCCGACATCTCAATGTCGCACCGCACAATATCATTTCTGACACATCCTGTTGAACTACAATAAACCAAAATGGTCCTAACGAGGCGGGTACTGAAATTGAGGCATTTATTGAACACTCGAAAAAAAAGTGTTATTCAGGGCCACCTGAATTGGTTTTTTTGGGTCCGATTTTATTGGACCTGGTGCGATTCAGAATCCTCCCAGGCCCGCCGCGACTTTTAAACGTCAGTTTCTCAGAGCCGGGTATAGAATTTTTTTCTTGAAAGTTGTGGAAACTGATTCTACACTCTCATGCTTCTGAAACATGTCTAAAAGTATTTTTTCAATTTTTAACACCCATTTTTCGGTCAGGCTTTTTCTAGTCTTCAGTAAAAAAGCGCGACGTAGGCTTCCAGGCGGCCCAATCTCACCCGCTGGTTGTGGTGTCAAAACCTTACCCCCAAAACAATGACGCAAATTTTCTTTCAAACCACCCGTCTCGTAGTTATACACTGCTCCACAAAACTCGAGATCTTCGCAATCCTTGTTTCGCCAGCAAAATTTGGGCTGTACACGTTCACTCGATGTGTAACGATAACCTAAACAGTACAGTATGTTGACTCTTCTTCAATCATCAAACTAACCAACAGGAAGGTACTCTTTGAAAAAACCAACTCTCAATGCATCTTGATACATGAGGAAGTAGACGAATGCGACAGGATTGGCTGAAAAAACAAAAAAAAAACCTGGTCAGTTTCTGGCTCTTGTTTTTGAAACGAAATTTGTTGGTTATTTAGATTTTCTTATTTTTGTTATGAAATTGTTGAATAAATGTCAAAAAAGATGTTTTAGACATGTTCAAAATTTTGTTGCAACTATGGGTTTCTTGCCGCGGTTCAAACAAAAAACGCGCATCATATATGGTATCTCGTGTACCGACATCTAACTGGTTACGATGCGCGCCATATCTCTCGATTGAGGGGGCGGAGCTGACTGTTTTCAAGCCAGTTTTTCACCTTTTTTTTGACAAAAAGTTAACTTTAAAAAAGGGAATTTTAAAAATTTAAAAATTTACTGTTTCAATTTTTTAATAACCAATAAATGGGCAGATGTTGGTTGTTGGCCCACATCCTGTGAATCAGCTATTTTTCGGAAAACCCGGATATTTCGGAACTTTTCAGCCAAACTTCCGGAATCATGAAAAGTTAGACATTTTTGTGTCTAACTTTCATGAAAAAAAAAATCATGAAAAGTTAGATAAATTCGAAAAAAGTTCCGTTAAAATTGTTTGGAAAAGGTTTTTCTGAAAATTTCCAAACCCGAATTGTGAGACGTACCTAAAATACAAAATCCATTCCGAAACGTTTTTTGACCATCGATTTGGTTCCTGACCACCAATTTCAGTTCGGGCGATGTGAAACACTTGCAATTATTCTCCTCCGAACACTGACAATCATGATGAGCGTTGCAGGTAGCTGAAATATTCAGATTTGTCTAAATAGCATTCACATATAGTATAATGCTCGAGGCAATTTTGGAGAAAAAGTCTAGACTAGTCTCGCAGTCACACCAATTTCATCGTAGACATTGCGCAAACCCAACTGTCATCTCTGTCCTCGTTTTCTGGCCATGACAAAAGGAAATTCATCCACACCCGATTCGTGAGAATCGAATGAAACTAGGGTTCAAGTTTTTGTAGGCGGTACTTGCTCGAGAAATGACGCGCAGACTCTACATTATTGGTATATGTGACTTTGAAAAATAATCCCCAGAGAAAAACTTATCTTTTTGAGCTGCTGATTCAGAATAGAAATATAATGGAGAATGAATGAATGAATGAAAAATAAAATGTGCCAACACAAAAGACAACAGGTCACGTTCACGTTTTTAATTTTGAGAGCTTTCGATTTTTTATTATTTTTTTCTCACCTTTTTTCGAAGAATATTTGAATACATTTTTTTTGCTCTAAGTTTTCTGTTGAAACTCTTTACTAGATAAAAATTGTTGTTTTAAAAAACTTTTGAAACAGTGATTTTTTGAAGTTGGAAAACAATTTTTTGAGAGCTCGATGATGAATGAATGGACAAAACAAAAAAATCAAAAGGAACGAGAGAAGAAAGAATGAAAGAAAAAACAGTATTAGAAAACTGAGCAAAATGTGAAGAGTGAATAAATAAATGAGCACCGCGCGATATAGAGAGAAACTGTAGGCCCCGCCCATTTATCGCACCTATGTCTCATACAAAAAGTGGGCGGAGTCAACAATCTTTGTGCCTCTCAGTCTGTGTTCATTCATTCATTCTTCACTCTTTTTTTTTCTTTCTTGTCTCGTTCATTTTGGTTCTTTTTTTTTTGTTATTTTATCCTTGCCCACATGGTATTTAGAATCGTGAATCAATGTTTTGATTTATGTTCAATAACTCACCGAAATGATACTTTGGAATAAATATCGAACCCTCATCGTAGGTTGTCGGTAGTGAATTGGAAACTGAAAACAGTTTTTGTTGTGTCTTGTTAGAAATATCAAAAGAGCAAATGGGCGAATGAGCAAAAAACTATCCGGATAATACTTGTTTGAACCAAATGTTCCGTCCGATTTTTAACCCTTTTTCTTGAGTTTTTTAAACCCATTTTCTAAGATTTTTCAACTTTTTTTGCTTAAACTTTCAGCTCGATTTTCAGCTTTCTTTGTGGAGCTTTGCAAAAGTTAGCCACGAGATGATGATCAGCATAAAAAACTGTATCGGGTGACAAATGTCTTTTCTCAAAATCCGTTAACACTTATTTGTAGTTCTCTTGTGAGAATATTAGAACGGAGTAAAACTTGAGTTCAAAAATGAATATATTCAAATGTGAAAAAATCAAATAGATCAAAAAAGTTCCTCTAAATTTGTGTCCAATCAAACAACTCACTTCGGAAACATCGCTTATCAAATGAGATTATACTTGTGTCAACATCTAAACACCAATATCCCGCTCTACATAATATTCCTCCTATACATCTAATAACAGCTTAAAGAAACATTTGGTGATATATGAAAAATTGTGAGTCACTCACGATCTGCCACATATTTGCTTCTTTCTTGGACTTTTTTGTCGGCCGGAAGACTATTGTACATTTCGCTCAACACATCGATGATACCAGTACCTGAAATGACAGTTTGAGACACGTTGAAAGTTCATACCGCTCGCAGACACGCAACGCGGACGACATTCGTCGGATCCTGTGCAGTTCGGCGGCAGACCGTACTGCATTTACCTGTATACTCTCCAGGCATGTTCCTGGGCCGGCCCTGGATGGCCTCGGAGCCAGTTTGCAAGGTTATCAGAACTTCTAACTCTGTGAAACCGTCGGTATTTCTCCGAGATAGACAAAACAGGGCCGGCCCTAAGAACATGTATGATACTCTCACACCCTAACCACTCAACCACTCAACCGACGATTTTATTGGCTGAAATTTGCAGTCATTCGTTCCAACTTGAAACGAAAACAATGGCCGAAAAACGTCAAAACTTTGGCCCGGGATAACTTTTTCCAGGGCCGTCAATGGAAAATTCTGAATACACGGTGTTTCTTAGAATGGTCGATTCTATACAATCACCAATTTTCATCAAAAGTTAAAAGTCTAACCCTTTGCATGTCCCTTGTTAGGTCACAATAGCTGACAAACTTACTTTTCACACAAACTCCAATATAAATGCTACTATCAAAACGAGAATCCCCGAAAGACCTGAAGCGGAAGCCTGTTCTGAAGTGGCAAGCACTGTGCGGACTGATACTAGCGCATTCGTTGCGATCTGCAGAACATGGAACCAATCTCGTCTTCTCGTCTTGAATCAAAACTAATTCGTTATCATTGTAAGAAGGAAACTTGGGAACTGTAAAATAATGGTTTGATTAAAAGGTTCAGTTCAAATGGAAAATTTTTCCAAACTCACGAATATAACAATGAGGACCCAAATCGTAACGACCCAGTGACTCATCTCTGAACTGTCCTATGGGACAGCGGAGAGAAATACGTTTACCAAGAGGAAAGAATTTATTTTTCTCTTCTTGAGTAGCATCGTTCGGTAGCTTAGAGTAGATATCACTCAACATCGCTGATATTGGTGCAGGCAGATTTTCAGTTTCTGCAATTATGAATTTGATTGGCACCGAGAAATGCTGTTCAATATGTTACCTTCATCGTCATATGTTTCAACAAATGTTAAGAATAGTGTGATTAACAAAATCTGAAAATAAAAGTTGAGTTTTTACGAAAAATTAGTGAAAAAATCCCTGTTATTTTTAATTAACTCACCTTTTTCATATTTCACTTCTATCAAAACTGATTGACTTTCGGAACTGAAGACACAATCATTTTCTAGGTCACGTTTCATTCAAAAAATATTTTATTTTTTTTCTAAATCTCAAAAATTTACACCAAGGTCAATAAATATAGTTTCTGGCCACGGCTAAAAATGGAAACAAACTCGTCTTATATGATATCTCGTGTGCCGACATCTAACTGGTATCGAGGCGCGCCATATCTCTTGTTTGAGTGGGCGGAGCTAAACAGTTTCAAAGAATACTGACTGTTTTCAAGGCAGTTTTCACCCTTTTTTCGACGAAAAATTAACTTTAAAAAAGAGAACTGCTAAAATTTGAAAATTCACTGTTTCAATTTGACATTATATTTTATAATAACTGTATCTCGAAATTGTTTTTGACTACAAAATTTTTGAAACTTTGAATAACCGCCAAAAAATTCGAAGATTCAATTTTTTTTTTAAAACGAACCAACTGCAAGATATTTTTGTTTTTGTTCAAGATCGACATAATTTCCAAGGCTCCAAAAAGTCTCCGAATAGACAAATCCAATCAGTAAACCTGACAAAAAACTTTTTCTTTCGAAAGTTTGTTTTCAAAAATATCAACCTTGAATACATATTCCATTGTACTCGACACGTTTACCCTCTTTCAATCCGACAAATATCCAACCAGTTTCCAAATCACATATCAATATTTCATCATCTTGACAATCGGAACTCGAATCGCACAACAACAAATCGGTACTGTTTCGAGGAATGTGCACAACTCGGGAACCGTTTTTAGAAGAAGGTACATCACGTCGTATGACATATCGGTAATTGACATCACTAAATTTTTCTAACACTACCGACACGGATTTCCTCACAAGGGAACCACAAGTAGGTGTTAACGGACTTTGATAAGAGATGTATGTTACCCGATAGAGTTTTTCACGCTGATCAAGATCCCGTAGCTAACTTTTGCAAAGCTCCACACAGAAAGCTGAAAATCGAGCTCAAAGTTTGAGCACAAAAATTGAAATATCTTGTTCAATTTGAATTATTTTAGTGATGAGAGACTACTAAAGGGTTATTTGGCACGCCAAGAACGATATGAGCACTTAAAAACCTCGAAATTGTAGTTGTAACTCTGAAAAAATGAGCCCGAAACTTTTTATAAAAAAGGTAGATCAAAAAAAAACGTGAAAAAAAAAATTGCATTGAAAAACGTGAAAATGACTGAATTTTGAAGATTGTTTTCTGATTTTTCATGTTTTTTCGAAAAATCACACCTTTTTCATAATTTTTTCGGAACTTCAAAATCACCATCGTGTGGAGAATTAAATTTCCTATCAGATCCATTAGTTTATTCTTGTAAATGTATAACTTTGAAAAAGTTAGGAGGAATTTTAAATTTTCAAATTTATCACAAAAGTATGATTTTCAGCTTTCTGGCTGGAGCTTTGCAAAAGTTAGCTACGGGATGATGTTCAGCATGAAAAACTCTATCGGGTCACATATATCCCATCTCAGAGTCCGTTAACACCTATATGTAGTTCCCTTGTCAGTTTTTATGCCTTAAAAATTTATTGTTTCAAAGGTCAATAAATATAGTTTATTAGCTACACCACTAAAAGAAAACAAACGCGTCTTATATGGTATCTCATGTACCGACATCTCACTGGTATCGAGGCGCGTCGTATCTCTTGATTGAGTGGGCGGAGCTAACTGTTTTCAAGCCAGTTTTTCACCCTTTTTTGAGAAAAAGTTTACTTTAAAAAAAGGAATTTTAAAAATTTAAAAATTTACTGTTTCAATTTGACATTATATTTTTTCTAAATTTAAAAATCTTTTTGACTGCAATTTTTTTTTTAGAAACTTGGATGATTTTTGAGCGCCGCCAATATTTAAAAATTCAAATTTTTCTAAAAACGAACCAACTCCAAAAAGTCACCAAATAAAGCTTGGCGCCAAAAATGAATTTCATTTTTTGGCAAGAAAATTTGACATTTTTACTGTTTCAAGCACAAAATTTTGGAAAAAAACTTTTTCTTTTCAAAAAACAAAACAAAAAATACAATAAAAACGCGTTAAAACGTGTTCCAGTTTTCGCCATTATTTGCTCCGAACAAAAAAAAACGCCGTCCATCATTTTTCGTTTACAATGAGCTCGGAAATGAAATCCGACCTAAAATCAGAATTTGATGATAAGGAACGAGATATCAAATTAGATGATAACAATGAGAGTATCAAGTATATTTTGGAGAATCTGACCAACGAGGACGCGGACGTCAAGGCGATGTGGGTGTATCATAGCGATCGACTTCGATCGGATGTCGATATGTATTTGTGGCGAATGAAGAATCGCAAAGATTTTGTGAATAACACGTGGAAAAATATCGCCAAACGATTGACGATGATGAAGAAAGAGGTGAGATTATTGCTTTTTTTCTTTGAAATTTTGAACACACAAAACTGTGGCAAGCTAGTTGAGCAGGTTAGGCATTTTATCATAGAGTGGGAGGTCGAGGGTTCGATTCCTCACGCGGTCAATTTTTATAGTTTTTCTTCAATTTATTTTTTTCTTCAAATTTTTACTGTTTCAAAACTATTATATCATCAAATCTGATGTGGCGCTAATAATTCTTTTAGGACTATGTCAGAATTTAAATTTTGAAGAAAATCTTCAGAAAAATTTTTTTCTTAAATTTTTAGAACACGTTACTATTTACTTTTAGTGTAAATTTTAAACATTTTTTGAATTCCTAATTTTTTCAAATTTTTACTGTTTCATAAATATTTTATTATCAAATTTGAGGTGGCACTAATAATTTTATGAACAATTGGATTGGACAAGATTCAGATATAAAAAATTTTTTTTTTTTCGAGACACTTTTCAGTGGATTTTTTCAAAAAATTTTTTAAAAAATTTCAAATTTTTACTGTTTCAAAAATATTTTATAATCAAGTTTGAGGTTGAGCTAAAAATTCTCCAAAAAATGTGATCAAAAAATGTTGTTCAGATTTCTAGCTTTTTTTTCAAAATGATTTGAAAAAGTTTTAGCGATGTTAAAGGGAACACCTTACAGTGGAGTTTCGAAAATTTTCAAATTCTCAATTTTTTTCCAACTTTTACTGTTTCAACAGTTTTTTTTTTTGCAGGGTTTCGATATTCGGTCAAACACAAAACGCGCAAAAAAGCGAAGAACTGCTAAAGATGCAAAAGAGTCGAAATTGGAGCAATTGTTGAAAACAAGAGAGAAGGCTGACAAAAAATCGAAAGCGTCCAGAGAGCGAACATGATAAATATTTTTGAAAAAATTGAAAAATTTTATAAAATTTTTTCACAAAAAAAATCATTTTCAGGGGGCTCAAAGTGGCCCAACTTTAGACAAGAGAGAGAGTATGAAAAATGAAGAGACTTTCTCTAGCCTCCTTCCCTTTCCTCCCTCTTCTCTGCGTCTCTACAAGGCCTCTCGTTGACTGTTAAGTGAAACAGTAAATTCTTGAAAAAAAGTAAGCTCTCAAAAAACCCGTAAAAGGCTTAAAAAATTGAATTTTTTTTTCACAAAATCAGCTTTGCAGAAAATACATCCCTACTTAATTTAATCTTATTTATAATCCACATTTTTCGCCTTCAAAACTTTATTTTTCATATTTTGTACTTTTTCCTTTTTCCAAATGTACAGTACTCAAGTCAAGGACAATAACCTGATTAGCATAACATTTTCATCTTTTTTGTTGGTTTCTCCTTTCTCCGAGAATTTATTGATTTTTCATTAATCAACATTTTTTTTTGTTTTTTTGAACAATTTTTTTTGGCGAGGAGAAATTCTAGAAAATCACGTGAAATAGTTTTTTTTTGAAGTTTCATTTTTTCTTTTTTTTTAAAGAATAAAGTTTTCAGAATTTTGGTGTTTCAAAAAAAAAATGCTGACACCCGGAACTGAACTCATGACCTTGCGACTCGGAATACTTTTTTCAATTTTTTTTTGTATCACTTCTAGAGTTCTAAATTGGGCTTGAAAAAATGACAAAAATTTAGAAGGAAATTTGAAAAAGAAATCACAAAAATTTTGCGAATCCCACGGTCAAGGGATCGATTCCTGGTGCGAGCAATTTTTTTTTTTTTTTGAAAAAAACAGAACTTGGTCTGGAAAATGACCAAAAATGAATTTTTTTTGAAAATTCTACAAAAAAAATTGCGTGAAGTCGTGATTTTTGGAATTTTTTTTCCATGAATAAAATTTTCAGAATTTTTCAATAATTGGCTTTCAAAAAAAAAAAAAAAATGCTGACACCCGGAATCGAACCCATGACCTTGCGACCCGCAAAATTTTTTCTAATCTTTTTGCGCTTGAAAAATTGATAGAAGTTTAGAGGACAATTTTGAAAAAAAAATCACAAAAATTTGTAAGTCACAAGGTCAAGGGATCGATTCCGGGTGCGAGAATTTTTTTTCTTGAAAAAGCAGAGCCCCTGAAAACTGGCCAAAAATTCTTCCACTCAAAAGGTCACGGGTTCGATTCCCCACTGACGCAACATTTTGTTGTTGTTGTTGTCTTGCACTCCGGTTATCAACTAAACTTGTTCAGGGTCACAATAAGATATATATTTGTCCTTGTCGAACCTGTTCCCTTCACTATATTTCTTGTTTTTTTTTCTCCCCCCTTCTCCTACACTGTCTAAGCCCTTGTTGTTTATTTATTTTCTTCATTTTTTTTGTTGTTGTTTCGAAAACAATGGTCAACAAGGGTCATAAACGACGACAAACTCCGATACATGGAATAGCTGAGAACATTTTTTGCGATGTCAAAGAATCGTTCAGCAAAAATTTTAGCGAAGGCTGGGAGAAGGCCGGCGCCGCGTTTTGTGTCATTCATAAGGGAAAGGTTATTGTTGATTTGTGGGGTGGTTATGCGGATCCGGAATGCAAGTGAGTTATGTGGGTTGGTTGAGAAAATTGTGAGATTTTTTGTGGTTTTGAGATATTTGAAAAATCTTGAAAATGAGCCGAGTTACACAACTTTGAACTTTTAGAAACTTTTGAAAAAACCTTTTTTCTCTAAAAATCAATTTTTTCATAGGTAGATCAAAATTTTCACAAAAACTGGTAACAAACATTTTTGTAGAAAAAACCAAGAATTTTTAGATGGTTTTGAAACTTTTGAAAAATCTCAAAAACCCGTCATGTTACAGTACTTTGAAATTTTTGAATTTCTTGAAAAAAAATTTTTTTTCTAAAAATCAATTTTTTCATAGGTAGATCAAAGTTTAACAAAAACTGGTAAATTACATTTTTGTGAAGAAAACCAGAAGCTCTTTTGCTGTTTTGAGATTTTTGAAAAATCTTGAAAATGAACCGAGTAACAGTACTTCAAACTTTCAGTTCTCTGAAAAAAAACTAGAAATTTTTCTAAAAATCAATTTTTCACCAGGTAGATCAACATTTCACATGTTATGCTAAATCACATTTTTGTAGAAAAAACCAAGATCTTCTCAATGATTTTAAAATTTTTGAAAAATCTGAAAAACCCGCCAAGCTACAGTACTCCAAACTCGCAAAAAAAAGTGCATTATTTCAGCAAAGAATGGAAAGAGGACACAATTTCGACAATTTTCAGTTGCACAAAAAGTGTGACAGCCATCTGTTTTGCGATTCTAGTCGATCGAGGTCAATGTGACTACATTGACAAAGTCACCAAATTTTGGCCAGAATTCGGAGCCAACGGTAAACAAGACATCACCATTGAGATGGTTCTATCGCATACAGTGAGTCATGAGAATATTTTTTGAAACAGGGATTTTTTTCAAAAAAAATTTTCAAATTTTTTTTTCTAGGCCGGTTTACCCTATTTTCCTGGCATCAATTTGACCATTGAACAAATGGTGGATCATAACGAGATGTCGAAAATTATCGAAAATTCTAGTCCGGTTTATCCGCCCGGCACGAAAACCGCATATCATGCGCTCACTTTTGGATTTTTGGCCGATGAGATTTTTCGACGAATCGATACCGAACATCGATCTGTTGGACAGTTTTTCCGCGAGGAAATTGCTAGCAAACACTGTAGGTTTGGTGTACTGTAACTTGGCGGGTTTTTGATATTTTTCAAAATTTTCAAAACCACAAAATAGGTCTTGGTTGTTTCTACAAAAATGTAATATAACACTTTTTGTGGAAATTCACTCTACTTGGTGAAAAACTGATTCTAAGAAAAATTCTGAGATTTTTTCACAAAGTCGAAAAATTGGAAGTACTGTAACTTGGCGGGTTTTTGAGATTTTTCAAAAATTTCAAAACCGCGAAACAGGTCTTGGTTTTTTCTACAAAAATGTAATTTAACACTTTTTGTGGAAATTCAATCTACTTGGTGGAAAATCGATTTTTCATGAAAACATTTTTTTTCGAAAATTTTGTTTTCAAGAAAAGTACTCTAACTTGGCGGGTTTTTGAGATTTTTCAAAAATTCCAAAAACATCAAAAACGTTTGAATTTTCTCAAAAATTTTCATTTTCCATTTGCAGACATCGACATACACATTGGCGAATGCTCATCAGAAGAAAACCGTTTAGCGCGTTTATTCAAATGTCCGAAAAATCTGATAACCCGAGAGGTGGCCTACGATAAATCAATATTGAAATTGGCCCGCTACTACTATAACCCACGTGGCTATTTTCATTTTGCACGCAAAAATTTGAGCAATTTAGGGACGGTTAGTTTTTTCGGAATTTTTTCGGCAAAAAATTTTTGAAAAAAATTTTGAAAAAATTTACTGTTTCAAGGAACTTGTAAGTTCAACGAGTCAAATGAACCGCGTTATTTTCTTAGTAACATGGAAAAAAATTCAGAAAATTTAAAGCTCCAAAAAACTTGTGGAAAAGTTCAAAAAAATTCTGAATAACTTTTGTTTCAAAAAATTTCCTGTTTCAAGGACTTTACAATGTTCAACAACAGTGATCTACGTCTCGTCGGACAACCAGCCGTCAATGGAATTGGCTCAGCTCGAGCTCTTGCTCAACTCCATCAACTTGTTCTAGACGGAAGTCTGATTTCCAAAGAGACTTTTGACAAAATCAATCGACCCCGAATGATGACGGCTTTCGATCATTTGATCGGCGAACCGCAGAACAAGGAACACGGTTTCACTTATTTCAAATCACCTAATGTGAGAGGGTACTGTAGGTCACGAAAATCAATCAATAGATCGATTTACAGAACACGTGGCAGTTCGGACATCCAGGAGTTGGTGGACAAATGAGTGAGTGTGACGAAAACTGTGCCGCAAAATTGCAAAAAAAAATGGGAGGGTCTTTTTTTTCTAAGCGGAAAAAAAATATTCCACGAAATCAGAAACTAAAAAGTGGGCGGAGCCTGTCTCAAACCCTGCCGCACTTAAAAACTTCATCCAAAAACTGTGCCGCAAATTTAGATTCTAGAAAATGGGCGTGGCCTAAAAACCAAATGCGTAAAGTGGGCGGAGCTACAAAACGTCCCGCAGTAAACAAAGATGTCAAAAACCGTGCCGCAAAATTGCAAAAAAAATCGGCGTGACCTTGTTTATCATTAACTAGCCTCAGTTCGAAGTCTATGCGATGAAATTGCGTTTTCATGGGAGAAAAAAGTGGGCGTGGCCTGAAATCATGCCGCAAAATTGCAAAAAAAAAGTTCATCTCATCATGGTCGAACCTCAACCCAAACTCCATGCGTTGGAATTGCGTTTTCGTGAGAGAAAAAAGTGGGCGTGGCCTGAAATAATGCCGCAAAATTGCAAAAAAAAGTTCATCTCATCATGGTCGAATCTCAACCCGAACTCCATGCGTTGGAATTGCGTTTTCGTGAGAGAAAAAAGTGGGCGTGGCCTAAACTGTGGTTCAGAAAAACCATGCCGTCAAATTGCATTAAAAGAGGCGTGACCTAGTTGCGAATTACATTTTTTAAAAAACCGCGCCGCAGAAATCGCATCTCATCATCAACTAACCTTCAATAAGTCGAGTAAAAAGTGGGCGTGGCTTACATTTTGGTTACAAAAAAGCATGCCGCAAAAAAGAAAAATTGCATTAAAAGGGGCGTGACCTAGTTGCAAATAACATTTTCAAAAAACCGTGCCGCAGAAATCGCATTTCTTCATCAACTAACCTTTAATAAGTCGAGTAAAAAGTGGGCGTGGCCTATTATCGATCGATTTTTTTTGCAGTTCGCGTCGACGTCGAAAACGAAATAATCGTGGCATATTTGACGAACGGATTGAAGACGGCCGGATGTGGCGATCACGTGTTCACATTCAATCGACTTCAGAGAAAAGTCTATGAGTGTTTCAATCGAATTCCCAAGTTTGAACTACCGCCACCTGAAGATGAGTAGTAATAATAATATATTTTTGTGATAAATACGTATTTTTGAGGTTTAAAAATTCAAGTTTTCGTGATTTTCAGAGTTCTAGACACATTTTTTCAGTCAAAAATCCAATTTTTCTGATTTTTTTCAGAGTTCTGGATCAATTTTCATCTCAAAAATACCGGATTTCGAAAGATCTGATTTGTGATAACATTTTTTTGCAAAAAAAAAAAAAATATTTCGCACGGTGTGAGAATCGAACCCGTGACCTTTTGCTTCTCACTATCTATGAGTATTGAGAGACGCAGAGAAGCAGAGAGACAATTGTAACGACACTTCGCAATGACGCTTCCGATTGTGTCCTGTCGTAAGTAATGGTTTTACTGACAATTTAGGAAAGTTTGGGAATTATAGAAAAGTTGAAACAGTAATTTTTTGTGAATTTTTTACAAAATTTTTTTTGTTTTCCAAAATTTCAAGGTCCTTTCCAAATTTCGTTTTACCGCAAAATTGCGAGAATTTTGAGAATCATAGAAAAGTTAAAACAGTAAATTTTTCATGAAGTTTACAGATTTTTTTTTGTTTTCAAAATTTTCTCGATTTTTTTCCAAGAGGGTTTTTAATTTTGAACTTTTTCGAATTTCCCAATTTCTCAAAATAAGTTTTTAAACTTTTTGGACTGAAAAATTTTACGTAAAACTAACCAATTTCAAATTTTCAAAAATTCCAAGAAATGTTCCAATTTTCCATACGTTTGTTTTTTGAGAATTTCTCGGGTTTTTCCAGAGAACATTTTGAATTTTTTTTTGAATTTTGCATTTTTTTCAAAATAAAACAAATTTTGAAAACTACTCCAAAAATGGAAAACACCGACCGCAAAAGTGCGAAAATTCTGAGAATTATAGAAAAGTTGAAACAGTATATTTTTTAAATTTTTATAAATTTCCAAATTTTTCCCAGATTTTTTTGTTTTCTAAAAATGTCTCGGTTTTTTCTAAGATTTTTGTGATTTTTTTTGAATTTCTTATGTTTCAAAACTAAATTTTTCGACCGACTTAAAAAAAATTTTGAGAATTATAGAAAAGTTGAAACAGTAAATTTTTTCAAAAATTTCCAAAATTTTTTCTGATCATTCTTTCGATTTTGTTTTTTTTTCAAATTCATTTTTTCCTTAAAAAACTAACCTTTTCCAATCATGCGTACACGCGGAGTGTCGTTTGCAACAAAACAGTTAGAAGAGAGAGAAAGAGAAAACTGTGTGTGTTTTTTTTTTCAAAAAATCAAATCAGCATTAGTCGGTGATTGAGTTCGTGTGTCATGCGCGTCAGAAGAAATCATTCTGACAAACGTTGGGCGCAGCCATTTTTCGAGATGATCAATTTTGTCAATGATGTCCGGATTCGAGTTGGCGTGCTGGAAACGCATCTGCAAAAAAATCACATTTTTTTTGGATCACGTTTGAATTTTTTTTCAGCTAGGTCAGACTTTAAACTTTCCCCCTATTAGAAATTTCTGACTCAAAACTCCAATCTCTCAAAACTACAGTACCCCACAGTCTTGACACTAACTTCGGCGAAGTTCGGCCTCAAAATAGTTTTGGTATTCACAGGTAATACTTCTCATAGATAGTTTTAATGAGGTACCTCGGAGAAACAACTCTCTTCAAGACATTTTGAAACTGTGAAAATTTGTGAAAAAAAAAGCATAAAATTCACTTCGTTCAAAAATTTTCTTCAAATTTTTACTGTCTCAGAAATTTGTGAAAACTACAGTACCCCAGAACGAAAGTTTCCAATGTTTAGAGAATTTTTTCAATTTCTTTGTTTTTTCCAAGATAGTTTTGAATTTTCCATTTTTTGAAAATAAACTCGGAAACCTTCTCCAAAAATTTTGTGTGAAATCTTTTTATCAAAAAAATTTATAGAACCTTTAAAAAACATGAAACAATAAAAGTCTTTTGTGAATGTTAATTTTTCAAAAATTTTCTCACATTTTTCCGTATTTTCTCAAAACAGTCTTAATATTCAAAGGCGATGATTCCTTATTCATAATAAGATTTCTTGGAGGACGAGCGCTATTCAAGAAATTTTGAAACAGTAAAAATTTGCAAAATTTTTTGTCGCAAATTTGCGAAAAAATTCTCACTGTTTCTCGGGAGACATTTTCAGCAATTTTTGATATCAGAATCTAACTTCTACGCGTCTGAAAAATCTAGAAATGCGTTACTTTCGAAATAGCTGGAGATATTTGTTGCTGAAAAAAATATTCCAATTTTCAAAACTACCGTATCATTTTTTTCTCCCTAGCAAATTAAAACAAGTAACGAATTACTTTAAACAAGGAAATCAATTCAATCAACTTTGAAACAGTGAAAATTTTCAAAATTTTTTTTGCAAAAAAAAAAAAAAAACAAACTCACTCTAATCATATCCAAAACTGTCCAAATCGCATAAACAAAATGTGTCTTTTGCTGCATCATGGCGACACGTTGTTTTCGAATATTCTTGAAAATCATCTCGATCTGAAAAAAACACGCTTATCAAAAAATTACTTGAGTTAAAAAATATTGAGAAAAATTTCATAGCGAGAAAAGTTTTAGGTCCAAATTTTTTTTGTTGAAATCTGAAACTTTTGAATAAAAAAATATGACCAAAAACAATTCCAAAAGTTAGAAAAATATGTTTTTTCCTTCAAATTTTGGAAAAAAAATGGAGAAAAAAAACAGCGAGAAAAACTTTCAGCGAAAAAGTTTGGGCACTTTGGAAATTTTTTGAATTCAAAAACATTGGGGCCAGACAAAAATTCAAAATTATGGGGAAAAAATGTATTTCTTTCAGATTTTTGAAAAAATTTGGAGGATGAAGAAACAAAAGAAGATTAGAGACAGTTTTCAGTTCATTCGGTATTACCAGAAGTTTGAAACAGTAAAAAATTTGAAATTTTTTTTTCCAATTTCTCCTAAATTCAGCCCGAAAATTTATTTTGAAAAATTTTTGATCCAATTTTTCGAACTTCCACCTTAATATTTTTTGAATTTGAATTTTTCTTACTTAGCGCCAGAAATCGAAAATATTTTTTCGGAAAAATGTTTGTAGAGAATCGGGAAGTGGGTCAAAACACGACTAAATTCAAGGAGAAACATAAATTCATCAAAAAAATCACTGTGAAATTTGGTCAGAAAAGTCACGATATAAATTTTAAAAAAATGGCGTCAAAATGAAATTTTTAAAAATTTTCAAATCAAAAACTTCGCGCGCTGTAATCTCGTCACCATGATCTCAATCCGAAAAAAAAAACAATTTTTGGAAATTTTTGAATTCCAAAACATTGGGGCCAAAAATTTTTGAAATAATTTCAAAATTAAAATAGAAAGAAAGATTAGAGAAAATTTTCAGTGCATTCGGTTATACCAAAAGTTTGAAAAAGTAAAAAATTTGAAATTTTTTTGTAAAGTAAACAATTTTCCTAATTTCAGCCCCAAAATTGATTTGCAAAAACTTCTCTAGCAACTTTTAAAATTTTTCTTAGCGTCAGAAATCGAATATATTGGCGATATAATATCGAAAATAACGCATACCATTCGTTACTATCAGAAGGTTGAAACAGAAAAAACTCAAAGATATACCAAGAGCAAAAACAGAAAAAAGACAAGAATCGGAAAAAAAAAACGAGAAAAGAAAAAAAACAATATTAGAAAACTGAGCAAGAAGTAAAGAATAATGAATGAATGGATGCACACAAGAAGGCACAGAGATTGTTGACTCCGCCCCTTTCTGTATGCGAGCAGGTGCAAAAAAGGGGCGGAGTCGACGGTGTCTCTCTATACCGCGTGGTGCTCATTCATTCATTTATTCTTCAACTTTTTTTAAAGTTCTCTAATATTGTTTTTTTCTCTGGAAAGTAATCTTCTTGGAATATTAGGTTTTCCAAAAATTGAAAATTGATAAACACATTTTGAAACAGTAAAAATTTCAACCAAAAAATTTCCAAATTCTATTTTTCCTGAACAAGAAAAGAAAATTTAGTGTTTTTTGGTTAGAAAAATGTTGAAAAGTTTGTCAAAAACCCGACTTTTTTCAGAACTTGTATGATTTCTCATTTCCGGACTAGGACAAGCACTGAATCGAAAAAAACATCTGATTTTGTTTTGTACTTCGAAATTCATTTTGGACACAAAAAACAGGAATAATTTTAGCTCCAAAAATAAAAAATTTCAGAAAAAAATAAAACTTTTTCATTTTAAAGAAAGTTTTTCAGAAATTTTTCATGTGGGAATATCGGAACGAAATTCTAAAAAATACTTCTATTATTCATAATTTGAAACAGTAAACATTTTTTGAAAAAATGCATTTTTTTGTGTGATTTTTAGTGCCAAAAAATGTTTTGAAAAGAAAAAAAAATTTCGAATTTTCAAATTTTGTTGACCAATTTCACAAATTTCCGAAAAATATTTTTTGTGGAACAAAAATCTAGTTTTCGAAAATTCTGAATTTTCAAAAACTCATTCTTCTCAAAACGTCTAGCCCAAAATTCGTTTCCAAAATGTTTCTGCCAAAGCTTTCCGAGTTGCAAACACTTCCCTCATTGTTTTTCTCTGCGTCTCTCATCTCTCCTAATTTCCCCTGTTCTGTGCTCATTTTTCCCAAAAAAAAAACCAACATCAGCAGTACGGCTCTCGCTCAAATGGTGATAAATTGCGTCGACAAAAATCAATAGGGCCGATTGGTTGACACCAGTTTCGCATTGGACAAGAATCGGGGCGAAACTTTTCTGAAATGAAAAAATTTTGAAAAATTATTCATGAGGCATCCAAAATTTAAAAAAAAAAAAAGTTCCAATTTCGAACACAAAAATACCCAAAGACCGTTTTTTGAGAAATTTTGATGTTCCTTTAAACACACGTAGTTTTAGTTTTCTTGAATTTCGGCACACTTTTTTCTTTCGTTCTGATTTTGGACGTTTCATCATAGAATAAGTGAAGCCTTATTTTTTTAAAACTATTTACCAAAACTTTGAAACAGTAAAATTTGTCAACAAAAAAAAAATAAAACTAAAAAGTGGAAATACGAGGTCAGGACCACTTTTCCTGGTCTGAAAAGTGGAAATACGAGGTCAGGACCACTTTTCCTGGTCTGAAAAGTGGAAATACGAGGTCAGGACCACTTTTCCAGTTCTAAAAAGTGGAAATACAATGTCTGGACCATTTTTCCAGTTTTAAAAAGTGGAACTACAAGCACAAAAACCAAATCTATTCAAGAACAAAAACTATATTAGACTGTTGAAACAGTAAATTTTTCAAAAATTCAAATTTTGTCAATTTTTTCAAATTTTTCAGCCAAAAAACTTTACGAAATATATGGCGAAGCACCAAAACATGTTCTAGTTTTGAAAAATTAAAGCAAAAAAATCCTGGTATAAGAATCTCATCATTTGAAAAAATTTAGTTTCGCCACAACTCGAACAAATCATCATTTTTTTCTACTTTTTTTGAGAAAAAAAAAACATCGGCAAATTCAATTTTTTTCTTTTTTTTATTGTCACGATTAGGTCCACTAGAATTTGGAAAACAAACCGGAAAAAAATAAACATTTTCAAATTTGAGAATTTTCACTGTTTCAAATTTACCTTAACTTTGAAATTTTCCTTTCAACACAATGCTTCGTTTTTTGTTTCTTCTCAAAAAAACCAATAAAAAATAAAAATTTTTCAATTTGAAAATTTTCACTGTTTCATATCTTCTTTAACTTCGAATTTTTCTTGTCAAACAAAATAGCTTCTTTTTCAACTAGATATTGAGAAAAATTAAATATGAACCATTTTTGAGACTTGCCCCCGGCCCAGAAAAAAAAAACTCACCATCTTATTGATAAATCTCAACAATTGTATGACAACTTTGGTCTTGATCGGCACCTGATTCTTATGCCATCCCGAATATTTGATCAATTGGACAGTCTGTGTTGAGCCACCTCCACCTCCGCCACCACCGTGTGCTAGTCCAACTTCAAGTGTATAAATCAGCGGTCCGTACTTGTGCACACCTTGTTTGATCGATTTACACACAACCTGACAGGTTTTAGTTTGAAGATCGTCTGATTTCTCCCTTATTTTCTTCGGCTCCGCGACATTTTGAAACCGCATGAAATTTCTAAAACATTTCGCAGTGTTTTCTCTAAAAAATGTGTTTTTTTTTTGCTGTATAAATGTGTGTGCCGACATGTCGCGACATCTCACGGGTTTCGGGAGACAGTCTGTTTTCTCTGCACAGCCCAACAAAAAGCATTTTTTAGAGAAAAACTGCGAAATTTTTTTTTTAGAAATTTCATGCGGTTTCGAAATGTCGCAGAGTTTTTTTCTTTTAGGAACAACGTGGCGTTTCAAAATCAAAAATTTTTTCCGCAAAAAAAAGAGGTTCCGACTTTTTTATTTTGGAAAAAGTTCCGATATGAAAAATTTCCGAAAAAAGTTCAGTTAAAATTTAAAGGAAAAAGTTCCGTCTAACAAAATTTGTGTTGCCGCAAAACCAATTTTTTTGTGAATTTTAAATTATCGAAAATTCCCAAATTTTTCACAGATTTTTTTTTTTTTGGTTTCGAAAAGTGTCTCTGTTTTTTTCAAGATTATTCTAATTTTTTTTTAAATTTCCCATCACGATTGGGCGGGACCGAAACCGGAAAAATTTTAATGCAACTTTTTTCGAAAATTTTTGGTAAATCGGAAAAAAAACGCAAACATGATTTTCATTTCCGGCCAAAAATTCAACAAAGTTATCATTTCAAAGTTCCTTAAACGAAATACCAAAAAATTTCCAACTTTTCATGGTTTTGGACGTTTGGCTGAAAAGTTCCGAAATTTCCGATTTTTTCGAAAAAAAAAAAGTTGGAGCCTCTTTTTTCCGATTTTTTTTAGAATATAATTTGTTTTTCTTTATTTTCCCTACCTGATAAGGCCCATAATTGGTGTACGAGTGTCGATGAGTTGGATGATAGACGGCAAAATCGGGTCCGACTAGTGATGTCAACGAGACGCACACCTCAATATTCTCGTTGTAGACCATGTTCCAGAAATCGACTATGGTATTGGAGAGAGGGTGCTGTAACGAGGAGGAAAAAATTGAAAAATTTTGAAAAAAAAACAATTTTCAACTTGGTTGAAAATCTCAACATTTTTTTTTATTTTGCAAATTTTTCCTGTTTCAAAATTATGTTATCAACAAATTTGAAATGTCATTTTTATTAAGTCCCGAATGTACTAACTCAATAAAACTGACATTTCAAATTTGTTAATCACATAATTTTGAAACAGGGAAAATTTTCAAAATAAAAAAATCGAGAAATTTTCATCTTTAAAATTCTCTAAAACATTGTTCCTGCGAGGAGGGTGGTTAGAGAAACAGAGAAAACTAGACAGCATGCGAGAAAGAGAGAGCGAAGAGAAGAAAATAGAAAACAAAGAATCATTCGAAAATATCAACGAATTTGAAAATCAATTCGAAATCTAGAGCTAAGACTTGAAACAGTAAAAATTTGAAGAAGAAAAAATTACAAAATTGTTTTTTTTTTCCTGAAGATTAGCTACAAAAATTTTTTCTTGAGCAAAAAATTTTAATTTTTTTTCAAGAAAATACTTTTTTGAATTTTTTTCAATTTTCAGGGTTTGAAAAAAAAAATGTCCCCACAATTTTTTTTTATAAAAAAAATGTCAGAAAAAAAGGCATTTTTGAAAATTTTCCGGGTTTGAAAAATTTACTGTTTCAAATGTTCTAGAATTTTGGAGACGAGTCTCAAAAAATGATGTCGAAAATTTAGCCTGTGCAAAAAACATTTTTTTGTAACAATTTCCCAAAAAATGTTGACATTCTGAAAATATGGATGGGTTCTTTGTTTTTTTTTTAATTTTCAAAAAACAATAATTCTATAAACAATGACCAAAAATTTTGAAATTTTCAAAAAAATCTTTTCTTGTCCAACCTGCGTAACAATATAGGCCTTCTTCGTGTTGTCAATCGTGATATAGTTCGCGTGTATATAGTCGCACGGCGAATTTTTCAGGCGAACTCGCGTCGCCTCAAGACAAAACACGTCGGGGTTGCGATTTTTCTGCGGGTTTTCGCGAAATCGCTTAAATTCCGGATCTTTTGGCGCGTAGTTGATGAGGTGTTTGAGGAAGAAGCTTGAGAGGGTTGTCTCTTTTTCTGCGACAAAAAAAAAACAGTTAAAAACGAGAACACGGATGAGAAAATCACAAATTTTGAAAAATTTTATAAATTTTTTGAAACAGTAAAAATTTGAAATAACGAAGAGATTTTCAAAAAATCGAAAATAACCTGACAACGAGTGATCAAAAATTCACAAACTTTCACAAGATTTTTGAAACAGTAAAAATTTGAAAAAAAAAACCAATTTTTTGGAGTATTTCAAGAAATCGATTTTATCCAAATAGTTTCAAGTTTTTGGTGAGAAATATTTTTTTGGTTATTTTTAAAAGACATAAAATTGCTTGTCCTTTTTTTTTTTTTTTGAAAAATGAACATTGTATAGTGGAACCAGAAAGTGACAAACCCCAGGAACATTTACAAGATTTTTGAAACAGTAAAAATTTGAAATGACGGTTTTTTGAAGATTTTCAAATAAAATCGAATTGTATTAGAATTATTTCAAACTTTTGGTGAAAACGTCCTTAAAAAAACGCACAGAAATCAGATTTTCGCAGTTCGGGGTCACGTTTTGTTGTAACGAGAAACACTATGAAAAAAAACTGCTGAACCGAAATAAAGTCATACATCAGATAGATGCCCAGACATCATTTTGGGTTAGTACCCCTAAATCCCTCTCAAAGTAGGAAGAGAAAAGTAATGAAGAAAACCATACTTGTACAACTTTTGACGAATGGGAGAGGGAGCGCAAGAAGAAAAAAGAGTCAGAACAAAAAACAGCTATATTAGAAAACTGAGAAAAAAGTGAAGAATGAATGAATGATTGAGCATACAGGAATGCACGTCGACTCCGCCCCTTTTTACAACCCACGCCGCATGCTAAAAGGGGCGGAGTCGACAGCCAATGTGCCTCCCTGTGCTCAATCATTCATCCATTCATTCTTCGTCTTTTTCTTGTTAGTTTTACAATATCGTTCACTTTGATCGTTTTTTTTTCTTTTTTTTTTTGATAGAGGGTTTAACTTTGAGCTCTGGTCCATAATTATTCCAAGTATGGCCAAAGTCAATTTTTTAATTTATCAAAAATTCAAGAATTAGTTGTCCCCTCCATTTATTTTACCCGAGATTAGGACCCCCTTCCCACAGGTCTGGTCCCCGTCTGATGTATGAATAAAATATTTTTGAAAAATCATATAAATTTTTTGAAACCGTAAAAATTTGATGAAATGAGAAAAAAATCAGTTTGAACTTCTTCGTTGTGAAATCTCCAAACAACTTCGAAAAGTTCTCAAGAATTTGATTCAATTTTGAAACAGGGAAAATTTGAAAGAAAAAATTGCAAGAACAGAGAAAATTGAGCAATTTTTTCAAAATGAATTTCTTCAAAAAAAAATTAATTTTGTAAAACCAAAGTTTTTTTTTCATTCTAGAAATTTACACGTTTTTGGAAAAGTAAATTTTTTTTGAAATGTTTGCACATAAACGTTCACTAGATAACCCATAGAAATCTCAATATTGAAATATGTTTTGAAACAGTAAATTTTTTCAAAAAAAAGTTTTTTTCCCAAAAAATTTCTTACTCACCAATTCGATAAACCTTCTCAACAAACTCCTTCATTTTCTCATCGATTGAATTTGCCAATTTTCTCTCCAGGTTCTTCTCAAAAACTGCACATTTCTCCTCGGACGCTGTTCCACTAGTTGCACTCACTCTGAAAATCCTTTTTTTTTCAAAACCTCGGTACAGTAATCTATTCTGTACGGTTTCCATTTTTTTTTTCAAAAAAAGAACAAAAAATGGCCAAGGTCGAACATCGAACCCTTGACCTCTCACCACAGGCAAAGTTCTGGATAGCTGCCGCAGCAGTGCAGCAGCTATGTCATCACTGGCAGGCCTGCGGCAGCGATGCGGCAGTTCTAAAAAATATTTCGGTAGACCTGCCGCAGCTATGCAACGTTTTTCTCTATACACATGCCGTTGATCTGCCGCAGGTCTACCACCAAATAATCACGAAGTTTGAGGAATTTGCTACTAGAGTTGTAATATTATACTTCTTTTCTAATTTAAATGACTTTCGTATAGTTTCCATTCTTCATGATGAGTTTTTGGGTGAGAATTTGAAAATTTATTGAAGCAAAAATAAAACAAAGTTCGGTCAAATCGGAGGATGCCGAAGAGTTGTTAATATTTACAAAGATAATACTGAAAATATATTCCGTAAAAATCGAGAATTCAGGCGAAATTAATTTTGAAAGAGAAAATCTATGAGAGCTGCAACCTTCCCGCAACATTTGAGTCACATGTTTTGACCCTGTTTTTTTTCGTTTAAAAATCCAGAAATATGTGAATTGAAAAAAACCCAGTTTTTTTTGAAGGCTTTCTTTCTAACATCGGAGAAGCTCAATTTTCCAAGGTGAGACCCAGAACGACAGCCCTGCGTACATTCCTCGGCGAAAACTTGGAATTTCACGTGGAACAATTCAAAAACACAATATTCATACAGTAATTCAGACAGCACAAAATTTTTGAAAAAGTTTTGTGTGAAAAATCACGGGGAAGGGGCATTCTAAAAACAACAATGTCCACATTTTTGGCTGAGCTTGAACCGAAGAAACACAACTTGAAAAAGAGATAGTCAGAAAAAAATCACAATAATTAATTTGACGTAGCACCGAAAAGTTGTCAAAAGTTTGGAAACCCATCAAATACCTACTGTGAGGTGGAAAGTCTGAGGTAGAACATTTTTAGAATTGAAAAAACGTGAAAACAATGAGGGGCGAGCGCAACTCTATTAAATGGTCCGAAATACATAACAATAATATTATATAGCAGGCCCAGGTGATCATAATGTTTTTTTTTTTCATACTTTTCCACTCGATCGGCCTTTTTTGACGAGAGAAATGTTACACCTCATTTTCGAAACTCAAATTTCCATTTTCCGAATTTCCGAACTTCCGGTTTTTTTCCGAATAATTTTCGGAAAAAAATTAATTGTTAGTCGGAAAAAAATTTCCGAAGGGTCATTTTCGACCAAGCCTGTTATATAGTATAGTGTTCTCTCTCTCTAACTTTCCACATACTTAGTTCTCTCAAAAAGGTTCAAACGTTTGAAACAGAATAAAAAGTCATGACTACTGTAGGTTACGTTGTCTGCATTTGTGTTTGCGGAGTTTGTTCTCTCTCAAGACGTTTTTCGAAAGTTTTTGTGTGTTTTCCGTTTGTTTGGCGTTTTATAACTTAAATAGGTTATTCTTTTAAAAAAATAATGTAAAAATAGAACAAGAATGAGTTATTCACTGGTTTTCTGTGTAAAAATGTCGAGAAATCTCGAAACAAAGGGGGTTTCTCGCATTTTTATTGGTTTTTTGCATTATTTTTTTTTGTGAATAACTCCGTCATCGTTCAGGGAGACACTGCTGTACAAAAAAGAAAATGGGGAGGTTCAGCAACCTTGTGACTGGATTCAAAAATCTAGGTGAGTGATTGAACTTAGATCACATTATGAACTAAGACTTCTGTATCAAAACATTTAAAGTTATCTTTGGTAGTTTACACAAGTCAACCTCGACAAATACTTATTTTTCAGGAAGAAAACGACCACGCGCAGCAACCAATGATGAAAGTGATACATCCGAAGGTATTTATACAACATTTTCTTTGAACGCATTTTCTTTGAACGTTCTTTTTCAGAACAACACGCAAATGATCTGGGTGAAATGGATTTCGAGGACCATCATGAAGAAGAAGTAGAAGGAGAAGAGGAAGAAGAAGAAGAAGAGGAAGAAGAAGATGATGATAACAATGATGAAGAAGAAGATGATGATGATGAATGTTCCCAAAGCGACGAAGAAGAAAGTACAACAAGACATGTTTTGTCACGTGAGTTGTTTTGCTTTGAAAATTAACAGAGTTCAGTTCGTGTATCAAAAATTATATTATTTTACAATTTGTCAAAATTCAACAAAAAGTTCTGAATTTTTTTTCTCACACTGACATTTTTGGAAATCAGGTGTCTGTTGGAAAAATTTTGTCAACACCATTTGACCGGAGTATAATTGTTTCTAAAGAGTTCACTTTTGTTACTCAATTTTTTTCTTGATCTTTAATGTTAGTAGGTAGTTTCGGCGTCCACAGCAGGCTTGGTCGGAAATGACCCCTCGTAAATTTTTTACCGACTTAGTTTTTCCGAAAAATTTAGTCGGAAATTTTCCGACTTTAAAATTCGGAATTTTTTTTCCGATGGAAATTTTCCCAAAATTATTCGAAAAAAAAACCGGAAATTCGGAAAAAAATCGGAAAAATGGAAATTTAAATTTGGAAAATCAGGCTTCACTTTTTTCTTGACAAAAGAGTTTGTTTTTCGGAAATTCCGACTTTTTTTCGGAAATTTTACGACGGAAAAAATTTCCGAATTCAAAAGTCGGAAAATTTCCGTCGGAAGAAATTTCCGAGTTTAAAAGTCGGAAAAACCGGAAAATCAGAAATTCCGATTTCCGATTCCGACCAAGCCTGGTTCACAGATTCACTCTCATAACAGTTAAAGACTTCGGATTCACATAAATCGTTCTTGTAGAAAGTTCGTTACACGAACTGGTTTCTCGGGCTACTGATCCGGCGTTGGTAACGGTAGCGTCAGCTTTGCTTGAGCACGAATCTCAAGTTGGTTTCAAACGTCGATGTCTTATTTTGCCTTCCGACCAAAAACATCAGGCTAAAATGTTGTGGGAGTCCACTATCGGAGGTTATTCCAGATCTTATTTTTGTACCAAATGTAACAAAACGTTGCGTCAACGTCAGTCTTGGTAGACCACTATTTTTTGTTTGTTGAGACATACTTTAGTTTTTAGTTGTGCAGAAGTGGCAACATTTATCCGTGTCCCAGTAGATAACCAACTCCAGTGTTTGGCAAAAGCGAACATGGAAGAAATTTTGAAAGTAAGAGAAGAAATTCGTTCTGGTGAAGAGACGAATCATCCACTAACGGGTGATCATTTGAGAGTTGGCATGGACTCTGAAAAGTCAACGGAACTTGATCTAACCTTGATTGGTAGTGTTGATGGTGTTACTTTGAATGGACACACAAAGTTCGTATTTTTCGCAGCTCGTTTCCAACAAAACTCAAAACATTTTTAGCAAAAAAATTTGGCCTGTTTCGTTCATCAATGCTGATACGAACTGTGCAAATATGCAAAAAGCGACAAACGTTGTTCTTTCTGGTATCGTTGTTAGTAAAATTGATCCATCCACTGTAGTTTGGAACCGGATTCTCCCTATGGTTAAAAGTGACATCGAGAATTTTTCCACTTTTATTGATGGCAAAAGAGTGCGCTACACTATCCGATCTTTTGTAGCAGATCAGCCGGTAAACTCTCGCATTTATTTTGATACGTGTACACTTAGTTTAGGCAAAAAGAAGTCTTTTTGGTATGAAAGCGGCTCACTCCAAATTCACATGCTTTTACTGTTTCGCAGCAGAAACGTTCTATAAGAAAAACGGAGCAGGTGATTTAGATAAAATAGAAAATGAAAATAAATGTGCAAAATTTTAAAGAACGTTGCCGTCACAGTAAAGAAGAAATGATTGATGACGCGAAATGTCATCGTAACGGATTCAATTTAACGTACGCTGAAGTACTCGAATTTGTTTTAACATTCCAAACTATTTTGGATCTTCTTCACAACTTCGGAGAAGGAGTTTTTGTCATGTTTTTGAAAGGTATTAGAGGTGTTCAGTTGACAAAAAAGTATGTAAAAAAAAAACAGTTACTGTGAAGTGTTTTTTTCCGAGAAAGTTCACGAAAAACCTTCTGAAATTTGATTAAATTAACACAAATGTAACGTCTTCGACAATGTCGTTTTTTTTTTCAACTGGACACATTCCTTTTGTACAGTGTGTATTTTTCGGTAGCTCAATTTTTGGCCTCAAATATTTTGAGCATTTTTTGTGATATGTCAAGTCAATTTTCGTACATCCAAAAAACTGTCGGATCTAAAAAAAATGGACAAAAACATTGAGATTCGAGAATACACACTGCGCTCTGTAAAAGCAATCTTACTACTCGGCGATTTCAGAAGCGAGATTATTGAAAAAAAAATCGGATGACTCGTACAAAAAAAAGTACGATTTGTTCGACAACGAAAAAACCCGCTTCCTGCAATTTTCAAAAAAGGTGATTTTACCTAGTGAATATGTTTCCGATACTTGTCGAAATGGCACAAACAAAATGAACGTGAGTACTTCTCAATGTTCAACAATCACATAATTTTGATACGATTTTAAGCATTTCCGTTCAACCGTGTTTTTAACTGCATTCTGTAGTGATGTTTTCAAACCATTAGCTAGACTTGTTATCTCCATTCTTTCCATGATCACAAACACTATGATGTCAAATTCCGAAGTAGAAGAGGAATACTACGGAGAAATGTGCTATTCGCTGCAAGTTTTATTGAGTGATAAATACGAACAGTATTTAACGATCAAAATGCATGTAGGCAACATTTTTTTCTAAATAAAAAAAAAACAGAGCCAGGTTTTAGGAGATTATCTATCACCTTCCATACTGTATGAAAATGTTCGGCAACATTTCTTGTTTGTCTACTACAACTTTTGAAACGCTTTACAAATTCATTCTTGGTGATTATAAAACGACGATCACTAACGGCTTCTGCGAATATGCCTGTTCCAGGTAAAACATAGGGGGGTGAGAGGCCATTTTTTGAGAGCCCGGCCCAAGTTTTTCGAGGTTTCGACTTTATTTGACGATAGTCTCGGCTTTTACCGGCTTTCGGCTTATCTCTCTTTTAATTAATTAGTCTTGTAGTGTAGACGAAAGTTTTCATTCAGATTCTTACTGAATTGTGCGATCCGGCGCGAAGTAATTTCAAGATACGAACGTGGACCAACTGATTTGATTAGAGACTTTTTAATTTTGACGCCATCCATGCGACCTTCAAAGATAACTCAATGCACTCAGCTCATTCCACAGTCACAACTGAATGCGTCAGATATTGTTGACGTGGACGGTTTGGTTTCCTATTACGGTTCCATAGTTTTCTGTTACGCGAAGTTTTCGTCACGAGAATACACTGGAGTAAAGACCAACGACATTTGTTTTATTAATCATGATTCGATCAAGTGTGGTCGCTTCGTTTGTGCCATCGAAAAAAATGAACAAATCAACGTTCTCATCGAACCGTTGACAGAAACATCAAACGCGTTCAACTCTTTCGAAGAAGATATGCAAGATCTCGAAACGCACATTGAAAGAGATCACGCAGAACGTGTTGTAGAACATATGCGAGGAAACACTGGTATTTCTGAAGGAGTTTGGTCAGGAGAAAGATTGGCTGTTCACGTAGACAGTGTGAGGGGAATTGGTTGTCACGTTTCGATTCAATCTCGTGTCGTGTGTCTTCAATTATCCGGAGTTCCAGTACATGCCTAGTTTTAATATTTTGTTGCTATTATCAATGTTTTTTTTAATGAACTACCGAACTGAACTCTGTGCATGATTTACATGACTTGATGTTTCATATTTTTATTTCAGGATCATCCGTTCCGTGTTCAATGCATTGTTGAATTTCATCGTCATTTATTGTTGCAGATTTTTTCTCTTTATATTTTCCTCTTCTCTGTGTTCCCCTTTTTGATGGAACGGGAAGCGGCAGGGCTGTCGTTCTGGAGCCCACCTGGGGAAGTTTAGTTGAAAAATGGAGAAAACTGACGAGAAAGATCAAATTCCAACACCTGTGAAGCTGAATTTACCCATTTTTTTGGGGCCCAGAACGACAACCCTGGGAAGCGGGAAATATTAACATTGATTTTTCGGAAACTCTGAAAATCAAAAAATCGGAAATTTCCATTCTAAATTTTTCGCTTCCTATTCTGATCAAGTTTGTTCCGTAAAACTGTAATCTCAATTATTTTCTCCAGTTATTTGGAAAGATTAAACCTCTAGTTTTACAGAAAACGCTCGAAAATGGCATCAACACCATCAAGAACGTCATTCGTCGATAAAAGTGCCAATAAAAAATCGTCGTCTTCGGGATTCACACCAATGGATTATTTGAACAGGCAAAAAAAGGTAAGCCTTTTTTTATGAGACAACTTGAAGGTCGCATTTGTTTCAATTCTAACTCTGATTAAAATAATTTTTCGTTCTTAACTGTTTCAAAACTCGCAGTGAAAATAAAAACTATTTTTCAGAGAGAAGCTGATCGACAAATGAAAAGAGAAGAGGAAGAGAAAAAATCATGGCGAAAAGGAGAGGGGCAAAGCAGGAAGAGACCGAAAATTAGCCATCTAACTTGGCGGGTTTTTGAGATTTTTCAAAAATTCCAAAAACATCAAAAACGTTTGAATTTTCTCAAAAATTTTCATTTTCCATTTGCAGACATCGACATACACATTGGCGAATGCTCATCAGAAGAAAACCGTTTAGCGCGTTTATTCAAATGTCCGAAAAATCTGATAACCCGAGAGGTGGCCTACGATAAATCAATATTGAAATTGGCCCGCTACTACTATAACCCACGTGGCTATTTTCATTTTGCACGCAAAAATTTGAGCAATTTAGGGACGGTTAGTTTTTTCGGAATTTTTTCGGCAAAAAATTTTTGAAAAAAATTTTGAAAAAATTTACTGTTTCAAGGAACTTGTAAGTTCAACGAGTCAAATGAACCGCGTTATTTTCTTAGTAACATGGAAAAAAATTCAGAAAATTTAAAGCTCCAAAAAACTTGTGGAAAAGTTCAAAAAAATTCTGAATAACTTTTGTTTCAAAAAATTTCCTGTTTCAAGGACTTTACAATGTTCAACAACAGTGATCTACGTCTCGTCGGACAACCAGCCGTCAATGGAATTGGCTCAGCTCGAGCTCTTGCTCAACTCCATCAACTTGTTCTAGACGGAAGTCTGATTTCCAAAGAGACTTTTGACAAAATCAATCGACCCCGAATGATGACGGCTTTCGATCATTTGATCGGCGAACCGCAGAACAAGGAACACGGTTTCACTTATTTCAAATCACCTAATGTGAGAGGGTACTGTAGGTCACGAAAATCAATCAATAGATCGATTTACAGAACACGTGGCAGTTCGGACATCCAGGAGTTGGTGGACAAATGAGTGAGTGTGACGAAAACTGTGCCGCAAAATTGCAAAAAAAAATGGGAGGGTCTTTTTTTTCTAAGCGGAAAAAAAATATTCCACGAAATCAGAAACTAAAAAGTGGGCGGAGCCTGTCTCAAACCCTGCCGCACTTAAAAACTTCATCCAAAAACTGTGCCGCAAATTTAGATTCTAGAAAATGGGCGTGGCCTAAAAACCAAATGCGTAAAGTGGGCGGAGCTACAAAACGTCCCGCAGTAAACAAAGATGTCAAAAACCGTGCCGCAAAATTGCAAAAAAAATCGGCGTGACCTTGTTTATCATTAACTAGCCTCAGTTCGAAGTCTATGCGATGAAATTGCGTTTTCATGGGAGAAAAAAGTGGGCGTGGCCTGAAATCATGCCGCAAAATTGCAAAAAAAAAGTTCATCTCATCATGGTCGAACCTCAACCCAAACTCCATGCGTTGGAATTGCGTTTTCGTGAGAGAAAAAAGTGGGCGTGGCCTGAAATAATGCCGCAAAATTGCAAAAAAAAGTTCATCTCATCATGGTCGAATCTCAACCCGAACTCCATGCGTTGGAATTGCGTTTTCGTGAGAGAAAAAAGTGGGCGTGGCCTAAACTGTGGTTCAGAAAAACCATGCCGTCAAATTGCATTAAAAGAGGCGTGACCTAGTTGCGAATTACATTTTTTAAAAAACCGCGCCGCAGAAATCGCATCTCATCATCAACTAACCTTCAATAAGTCGAGTAAAAAGTGGGCGTGGCTTACATTTTGGTTACAAAAAAGCATGCCGCAAAAAAGAAAAATTGCATTAAAAGGGGCGTGACCTAGTTGCAAATAACATTTTCAAAAAACCGTGCCGCAGAAATCGCATTTCTTCATCAACTAACCTTTAATAAGTCGAGTAAAAAGTGGGCGTGGCCTATTATCGATCGATTTTTTTTGCAGTTCGCGTCGACGTCGAAAACGAAATAATCGTGGCATATTTGACGAACGGATTGAAGACGGCCGGATGTGGCGATCACGTGTTCACATTCAATCGACTTCAGAGAAAAGTCTATGAGTGTTTCAATCGAATTCCCAAGTTTGAACTACCGCCACCTGAAGATGAGTAGTAATAATAATATATTTTTGTGATAAATACGTATTTTTGAGGTTTAAAAATTCAAGTTTTCGTGATTTTCAGAGTTCTAGACACATTTTTTCAGTCAAAAATCCAATTTTTCTGATTTTTTTCAGAGTTCTGGATCAATTTTCATCTCAAAAATACCGGATTTCGAAAGATCTGATTTGTGATAACATTTTTTTGCAAAAAAAAAAAAAATATTTCGCACGGTGTGAGAATCGAACCCGTGACCTTTTGCTTCTCACTATCTATGAGTATTGAGAGACGCAGAGAAGCAGAGAGACAATTGTAACGACACTTCGCAATGACGCTTCCGATTGTGTCCTGTCGTAAGTAATGGTTTTACTGACAATTTAGGAAAGTTTGGGAATTATAGAAAAGTTGAAACAGTAATTTTTTGTGAATTTTTTACAAAATTTTTTTTGTTTTCCAAAATTTCAAGGTCCTTTCCAAATTTCGTTTTACCGCAAAATTGCGAGAATTTTGAGAATCATAGAAAAGTTAAAACAGTAAATTTTTCATGAAGTTTACAGATTTTTTTTTGTTTTCAAAATTTTCTCGATTTTTTTCCAAGAGGGTTTTTAATTTTGAACTTTTTCGAATTTCCCAATTTCTCAAAATAAGTTTTTAAACTTTTTGGACTGAAAAATTTTACGTAAAACTAACCAATTTCAAATTTTCAAAAATTCCAAGAAATGTTCCAATTTTCCATACGTTTGTTTTTTGAGAATTTCTCGGGTTTTTCCAGAGAACATTTTGAATTTTTTTTTGAATTTTGCATTTTTTTCAAAATAAAACAAATTTTGAAAACTACTCCAAAAATGGAAAACACCGACCGCAAAAGTGCGAAAATTCTGAGAATTATAGAAAAGTTGAAACAGTATATTTTTTAAATTTTTATAAATTTCCAAATTTTTCCCAGATTTTTTTGTTTTCTAAAAATGTCTCGGTTTTTTCTAAGATTTTTGTGATTTTTTTTGAATTTCTTATGTTTCAAAACTAAATTTTTCGACCGACTTAAAAAAAATTTTGAGAATTATAGAAAAGTTGAAACAGTAAATTTTTTCAAAAATTTCCAAAATTTTTTCTGATCATTCTTTCGATTTTGTTTTTTTTTCAAATTCATTTTTTCCTTAAAAAACTAACCTTTTCCAATCATGCGTACACGCGGAGTGTCGTTTGCAACAAAACAGTTAGAAGAGAGAGAAAGAGAAAACTGTGTGTGTTTTTTTTTTCAAAAAATCAAATCAGCATTAGTCGGTGATTGAGTTCGTGTGTCATGCGCGTCAGAAGAAATCATTCTGACAAACGTTGGGCGCAGCCATTTTTCGAGATGATCAATTTTGTCAATGATGTCCGGATTCGAGTTGGCGTGCTGGAAACGCATCTGCAAAAAAATCACATTTTTTTTGGATCACGTTTGAATTTTTTTTCAGCTAGGTCAGACTTTAAACTTTCCCCCTATTAGAAATTTCTGACTCAAAACTCCAATCTCTCAAAACTACAGTACCCCACAGTCTTGACACTAACTTCGGCGAAGTTCGGCCTCAAAATAGTTTTGGTATTCACAGGTAATACTTCTCATAGATAGTTTTAATGAGGTACCTCGGAGAAACAACTCTCTTCAAGACATTTTGAAACTGTGAAAATTTGTGAAAAAAAAAGCATAAAATTCACTTCGTTCAAAAATTTTCTTCAAATTTTTACTGTCTCAGAAATTTGTGAAAACTACAGTACCCCAGAACGAAAGTTTCCAATGTTTAGAGAATTTTTTCAATTTCTTTGTTTTTTCCAAGATAGTTTTGAATTTTCCATTTTTTGAAAATAAACTCGGAAACCTTCTCCAAAAATTTTGTGTGAAATCTTTTTATCAAAAAAATTTATAGAACCTTTAAAAAACATGAAACAATAAAAGTCTTTTGTGAATGTTAATTTTTCAAAAATTTTCTCACATTTTTCCGTATTTTCTCAAAACAGTCTTAATATTCAAAGGCGATGATTCCTTATTCATAATAAGATTTCTTGGAGGACGAGCGCTATTCAAGAAATTTTGAAACAGTAAAAATTTGCAAAATTTTTTGTCGCAAATTTGCGAAAAAATTCTCACTGTTTCTCGGGAGACATTTTCAGCAATTTTTGATATCAGAATCTAACTTCTACGCGTCTGAAAAATCTAGAAATGCGTTACTTTCGAAATAGCTGGAGATATTTGTTGCTGAAAAAAATATTCCAATTTTCAAAACTACCGTATCATTTTTTTCTCCCTAGCAAATTAAAACAAGTAACGAATTACTTTAAACAAGGAAATCAATTCAATCAACTTTGAAACAGTGAAAATTTTCAAAATTTTTTTTGCAAAAAAAAAAAAAAAACAAACTCACTCTAATCATATCCAAAACTGTCCAAATCGCATAAACAAAATGTGTCTTTTGCTGCATCATGGCGACACGTTGTTTTCGAATATTCTTGAAAATCATCTCGATCTGAAAAAAACACGCTTATCAAAAAATTACTTGAGTTAAAAAATATTGAGAAAAATTTCATAGCGAGAAAAGTTTTAGGTCCAAATTTTTTTTGTTGAAATCTGAAACTTTTGAATAAAAAAATATGACCAAAAACAATTCCAAAAGTTAGAAAAATATGTTTTTTCCTTCAAATTTTGGAAAAAAAATGGAGAAAAAAAACAGCGAGAAAAACTTTCAGCGAAAAAGTTTGGGCACTTTGGAAATTTTTTGAATTCAAAAACATTGGGGCCAGACAAAAATTCAAAATTATGGGGAAAAAATGTATTTCTTTCAGATTTTTGAAAAAATTTGGAGGATGAAGAAACAAAAGAAGATTAGAGACAGTTTTCAGTTCATTCGGTATTACCAGAAGTTTGAAACAGTAAAAAATTTGAAATTTTTTTTTCCAATTTCTCCTAAATTCAGCCCGAAAATTTATTTTGAAAAATTTTTGATCCAATTTTTCGAACTTCCACCTTAATATTTTTTGAATTTGAATTTTTCTTACTTAGCGCCAGAAATCGAAAATATTTTTTCGGAAAAATGTTTGTAGAGAATCGGGAAGTGGGTCAAAACACGACTAAATTCAAGGAGAAACATAAATTCATCAAAAAAATCACTGTGAAATTTGGTCAGAAAAGTCACGATATAAATTTTAAAAAAATGGCGTCAAAATGAAATTTTTAAAAATTTTCAAATCAAAAACTTCGCGCGCTGTAATCTCGTCACCATGATCTCAATCCGAAAAAAAAAACAATTTTTGGAAATTTTTGAATTCCAAAACATTGGGGCCAAAAATTTTTGAAATAATTTCAAAATTAAAATAGAAAGAAAGATTAGAGAAAATTTTCAGTGCATTCGGTTATACCAAAAGTTTGAAAAAGTAAAAAATTTGAAATTTTTTTGTAAAGTAAACAATTTTCCTAATTTCAGCCCCAAAATTGATTTGCAAAAACTTCTCTAGCAACTTTTAAAATTTTTCTTAGCGTCAGAAATCGAATATATTGGCGATATAATATCGAAAATAACGCATACCATTCGTTACTATCAGAAGGTTGAAACAGAAAAAACTCAAAGATATACCAAGAGCAAAAACAGAAAAAAGACAAGAATCGGAAAAAAAAAACGAGAAAAGAAAAAAAACAATATTAGAAAACTGAGCAAGAAGTAAAGAATAATGAATGAATGGATGCACACAAGAAGGCACAGAGATTGTTGACTCCGCCCCTTTCTGTATGCGAGCAGGTGCAAAAAAGGGGCGGAGTCGACGGTGTCTCTCTATACCGCGTGGTGCTCATTCATTCATTTATTCTTCAACTTTTTTTAAAGTTCTCTAATATTGTTTTTTTCTCTGGAAAGTAATCTTCTTGGAATATTAGGTTTTCCAAAAATTGAAAATTGATAAACACATTTTGAAACAGTAAAAATTTCAACCAAAAAATTTCCAAATTCTATTTTTCCTGAACAAGAAAAGAAAATTTAGTGTTTTTTGGTTAGAAAAATGTTGAAAAGTTTGTCAAAAACCCGACTTTTTTCAGAACTTGTATGATTTCTCATTTCCGGACTAGGACAAGCACTGAATCGAAAAAAACATCTGATTTTGTTTTGTACTTCGAAATTCATTTTGGACACAAAAAACAGGAATAATTTTAGCTCCAAAAATAAAAAATTTCAGAAAAAAATAAAACTTTTTCATTTTAAAGAAAGTTTTTCAGAAATTTTTCATGTGGGAATATCGGAACGAAATTCTAAAAAATACTTCTATTATTCATAATTTGAAACAGTAAACATTTTTTGAAAAAATGCATTTTTTTGTGTGATTTTTAGTGCCAAAAAATGTTTTGAAAAGAAAAAAAAATTTCGAATTTTCAAATTTTGTTGACCAATTTCACAAATTTCCGAAAAATATTTTTTGTGGAACAAAAATCTAGTTTTCGAAAATTCTGAATTTTCAAAAACTCATTCTTCTCAAAACGTCTAGCCCAAAATTCGTTTCCAAAATGTTTCTGCCAAAGCTTTCCGAGTTGCAAACACTTCCCTCATTGTTTTTCTCTGCGTCTCTCATCTCTCCTAATTTCCCCTGTTCTGTGCTCATTTTTCCCAAAAAAAAAACCAACATCAGCAGTACGGCTCTCGCTCAAATGGTGATAAATTGCGTCGACAAAAATCAATAGGGCCGATTGGTTGACACCAGTTTCGCATTGGACAAGAATCGGGGCGAAACTTTTCTGAAATGAAAAAATTTTGAAAAATTATTCATGAGGCATCCAAAATTTAAAAAAAAAAAAAGTTCCAATTTCGAACACAAAAATACCCAAAGACCGTTTTTTGAGAAATTTTGATGTTCCTTTAAACACACGTAGTTTTAGTTTTCTTGAATTTCGGCACACTTTTTTCTTTCGTTCTGATTTTGGACGTTTCATCATAGAATAAGTGAAGCCTTATTTTTTTAAAACTATTTACCAAAACTTTGAAACAGTAAAATTTGTCAACAAAAAAAAAATAAAACTAAAAAGTGGAAATACGAGGTCAGGACCACTTTTCCTGGTCTGAAAAGTGGAAATACGAGGTCAGGACCACTTTTCCTGGTCTGAAAAGTGGAAATACGAGGTCAGGACCACTTTTCCAGTTCTAAAAAGTGGAAATACAATGTCTGGACCATTTTTCCAGTTTTAAAAAGTGGAACTACAAGCACAAAAACCAAATCTATTCAAGAACAAAAACTATATTAGACTGTTGAAACAGTAAATTTTTCAAAAATTCAAATTTTGTCAATTTTTTCAAATTTTTCAGCCAAAAAACTTTACGAAATATATGGCGAAGCACCAAAACATGTTCTAGTTTTGAAAAATTAAAGCAAAAAAATCCTGGTATAAGAATCTCATCATTTGAAAAAATTTAGTTTCGCCACAACTCGAACAAATCATCATTTTTTTCTACTTTTTTTGAGAAAAAAAAAACATCGGCAAATTCAATTTTTTTCTTTTTTTTATTGTCACGATTAGGTCCACTAGAATTTGGAAAACAAACCGGAAAAAAATAAACATTTTCAAATTTGAGAATTTTCACTGTTTCAAATTTACCTTAACTTTGAAATTTTCCTTTCAACACAATGCTTCGTTTTTTGTTTCTTCTCAAAAAAACCAATAAAAAATAAAAATTTTTCAATTTGAAAATTTTCACTGTTTCATATCTTCTTTAACTTCGAATTTTTCTTGTCAAACAAAATAGCTTCTTTTTCAACTAGATATTGAGAAAAATTAAATATGAACCATTTTTGAGACTTGCCCCCGGCCCAGAAAAAAAAAACTCACCATCTTATTGATAAATCTCAACAATTGTATGACAACTTTGGTCTTGATCGGCACCTGATTCTTATGCCATCCCGAATATTTGATCAATTGGACAGTCTGTGTTGAGCCACCTCCACCTCCGCCACCACCGTGTGCTAGTCCAACTTCAAGTGTATAAATCAGCGGTCCGTACTTGTGCACACCTTGTTTGATCGATTTACACACAACCTGACAGGTTTTAGTTTGAAGATCGTCTGATTTCTCCCTTATTTTCTTCGGCTCCGCGACATTTTGAAACCGCATGAAATTTCTAAAACATTTCGCAGTGTTTTCTCTAAAAAATGTGTTTTTTTTTTGCTGTATAAATGTGTGTGCCGACATGTCGCGACATCTCACGGGTTTCGGGAGACAGTCTGTTTTCTCTGCACAGCCCAACAAAAAGCATTTTTTAGAGAAAAACTGCGAAATTTTTTTTTTAGAAATTTCATGCGGTTTCGAAATGTCGCAGAGTTTTTTTCTTTTAGGAACAACGTGGCGTTTCAAAATCAAAAATTTTTTCCGCAAAAAAAAGAGGTTCCGACTTTTTTATTTTGGAAAAAGTTCCGATATGAAAAATTTCCGAAAAAAGTTCAGTTAAAATTTAAAGGAAAAAGTTCCGTCTAACAAAATTTGTGTTGCCGCAAAACCAATTTTTTTGTGAATTTTAAATTATCGAAAATTCCCAAATTTTTCACAGATTTTTTTTTTTTTGGTTTCGAAAAGTGTCTCTGTTTTTTTCAAGATTATTCTAATTTTTTTTTAAATTTCCCATCACGATTGGGCGGGACCGAAACCGGAAAAATTTTAATGCAACTTTTTTCGAAAATTTTTGGTAAATCGGAAAAAAAACGCAAACATGATTTTCATTTCCGGCCAAAAATTCAACAAAGTTATCATTTCAAAGTTCCTTAAACGAAATACCAAAAAATTTCCAACTTTTCATGGTTTTGGACGTTTGGCTGAAAAGTTCCGAAATTTCCGATTTTTTCGAAAAAAAAAAAGTTGGAGCCTCTTTTTTCCGATTTTTTTTAGAATATAATTTGTTTTTCTTTATTTTCCCTACCTGATAAGGCCCATAATTGGTGTACGAGTGTCGATGAGTTGGATGATAGACGGCAAAATCGGGTCCGACTAGTGATGTCAACGAGACGCACACCTCAATATTCTCGTTGTAGACCATGTTCCAGAAATCGACTATGGTATTGGAGAGAGGGTGCTGTAACGAGGAGGAAAAAATTGAAAAATTTTGAAAAAAAAACAATTTTCAACTTGGTTGAAAATCTCAACATTTTTTTTTATTTTGCAAATTTTTCCTGTTTCAAAATTATGTTATCAACAAATTTGAAATGTCATTTTTATTAAGTCCCGAATGTACTAACTCAATAAAACTGACATTTCAAATTTGTTAATCACATAATTTTGAAACAGGGAAAATTTTCAAAATAAAAAAATCGAGAAATTTTCATCTTTAAAATTCTCTAAAACATTGTTCCTGCGAGGAGGGTGGTTAGAGAAACAGAGAAAACTAGACAGCATGCGAGAAAGAGAGAGCGAAGAGAAGAAAATAGAAAACAAAGAATCATTCGAAAATATCAACGAATTTGAAAATCAATTCGAAATCTAGAGCTAAGACTTGAAACAGTAAAAATTTGAAGAAGAAAAAATTACAAAATTGTTTTTTTTTTCCTGAAGATTAGCTACAAAAATTTTTTCTTGAGCAAAAAATTTTAATTTTTTTTCAAGAAAATACTTTTTTGAATTTTTTTCAATTTTCAGGGTTTGAAAAAAAAAATGTCCCCACAATTTTTTTTTATAAAAAAAATGTCAGAAAAAAAGGCATTTTTGAAAATTTTCCGGGTTTGAAAAATTTACTGTTTCAAATGTTCTAGAATTTTGGAGACGAGTCTCAAAAAATGATGTCGAAAATTTAGCCTGTGCAAAAAACATTTTTTTGTAACAATTTCCCAAAAAATGTTGACATTCTGAAAATATGGATGGGTTCTTTGTTTTTTTTTTAATTTTCAAAAAACAATAATTCTATAAACAATGACCAAAAATTTTGAAATTTTCAAAAAAATCTTTTCTTGTCCAACCTGCGTAACAATATAGGCCTTCTTCGTGTTGTCAATCGTGATATAGTTCGCGTGTATATAGTCGCACGGCGAATTTTTCAGGCGAACTCGCGTCGCCTCAAGACAAAACACGTCGGGGTTGCGATTTTTCTGCGGGTTTTCGCGAAATCGCTTAAATTCCGGATCTTTTGGCGCGTAGTTGATGAGGTGTTTGAGGAAGAAGCTTGAGAGGGTTGTCTCTTTTTCTGCGACAAAAAAAAAACAGTTAAAAACGAGAACACGGATGAGAAAATCACAAATTTTGAAAAATTTTATAAATTTTTTGAAACAGTAAAAATTTGAAATAACGAAGAGATTTTCAAAAAATCGAAAATAACCTGACAACGAGTGATCAAAAATTCACAAACTTTCACAAGATTTTTGAAACAGTAAAAATTTGAAAAAAAAAACCAATTTTTTGGAGTATTTCAAGAAATCGATTTTATCCAAATAGTTTCAAGTTTTTGGTGAGAAATATTTTTTTGGTTATTTTTAAAAGACATAAAATTGCTTGTCCTTTTTTTTTTTTTTTGAAAAATGAACATTGTATAGTGGAACCAGAAAGTGACAAACCCCAGGAACATTTACAAGATTTTTGAAACAGTAAAAATTTGAAATGACGGTTTTTTGAAGATTTTCAAATAAAATCGAATTGTATTAGAATTATTTCAAACTTTTGGTGAAAACGTCCTTAAAAAAACGCACAGAAATCAGATTTTCGCAGTTCGGGGTCACGTTTTGTTGTAACGAGAAACACTATGAAAAAAAACTGCTGAACCGAAATAAAGTCATACATCAGATAGATGCCCAGACATCATTTTGGGTTAGTACCCCTAAATCCCTCTCAAAGTAGGAAGAGAAAAGTAATGAAGAAAACCATACTTGTACAACTTTTGACGAATGGGAGAGGGAGCGCAAGAAGAAAAAAGAGTCAGAACAAAAAACAGCTATATTAGAAAACTGAGAAAAAAGTGAAGAATGAATGAATGATTGAGCATACAGGAATGCACGTCGACTCCGCCCCTTTTTACAACCCACGCCGCATGCTAAAAGGGGCGGAGTCGACAGCCAATGTGCCTCCCTGTGCTCAATCATTCATCCATTCATTCTTCGTCTTTTTCTTGTTAGTTTTACAATATCGTTCACTTTGATCGTTTTTTTTTCTTTTTTTTTTTGATAGAGGGTTTAACTTTGAGCTCTGGTCCATAATTATTCCAAGTATGGCCAAAGTCAATTTTTTAATTTATCAAAAATTCAAGAATTAGTTGTCCCCTCCATTTATTTTACCCGAGATTAGGACCCCCTTCCCACAGGTCTGGTCCCCGTCTGATGTATGAATAAAATATTTTTGAAAAATCATATAAATTTTTTGAAACCGTAAAAATTTGATGAAATGAGAAAAAAATCAGTTTGAACTTCTTCGTTGTGAAATCTCCAAACAACTTCGAAAAGTTCTCAAGAATTTGATTCAATTTTGAAACAGGGAAAATTTGAAAGAAAAAATTGCAAGAACAGAGAAAATTGAGCAATTTTTTCAAAATGAATTTCTTCAAAAAAAAATTAATTTTGTAAAACCAAAGTTTTTTTTTCATTCTAGAAATTTACACGTTTTTGGAAAAGTAAATTTTTTTTGAAATGTTTGCACATAAACGTTCACTAGATAACCCATAGAAATCTCAATATTGAAATATGTTTTGAAACAGTAAATTTTTTCAAAAAAAAGTTTTTTTCCCAAAAAATTTCTTACTCACCAATTCGATAAACCTTCTCAACAAACTCCTTCATTTTCTCATCGATTGAATTTGCCAATTTTCTCTCCAGGTTCTTCTCAAAAACTGCACATTTCTCCTCGGACGCTGTTCCACTAGTTGCACTCACTCTGAAAATCCTTTTTTTTTCAAAACCTCGGTACAGTAATCTATTCTGTACGGTTTCCATTTTTTTTTTCAAAAAAAGAACAAAAAATGGCCAAGGTCGAACATCGAACCCTTGACCTCTCACCACAGGCAAAGTTCTGGATAGCTGCCGCAGCAGTGCAGCAGCTATGTCATCACTGGCAGGCCTGCGGCAGCGATGCGGCAGTTCTAAAAAATATTTCGGTAGACCTGCCGCAGCTATGCAACGTTTTTCTCTATACACATGCCGTTGATCTGCCGCAGGTCTACCACCAAATAATCACGAAGTTTGAGGAATTTGCTACTAGAGTTGTAATATTATACTTCTTTTCTAATTTAAATGACTTTCGTATAGTTTCCATTCTTCATGATGAGTTTTTGGGTGAGAATTTGAAAATTTATTGAAGCAAAAATAAAACAAAGTTCGGTCAAATCGGAGGATGCCGAAGAGTTGTTAATATTTACAAAGATAATACTGAAAATATATTCCGTAAAAATCGAGAATTCAGGCGAAATTAATTTTGAAAGAGAAAATCTATGAGAGCTGCAACCTTCCCGCAACATTTGAGTCACATGTTTTGACCCTGTTTTTTTTCGTTTAAAAATCCAGAAATATGTGAATTGAAAAAAACCCAGTTTTTTTTGAAGGCTTTCTTTCTAACATCGGAGAAGCTCAATTTTCCAAGGTGAGACCCAGAACGACAGCCCTGCGTACATTCCTCGGCGAAAACTTGGAATTTCACGTGGAACAATTCAAAAACACAATATTCATACAGTAATTCAGACAGCACAAAATTTTTGAAAAAGTTTTGTGTGAAAAATCACGGGGAAGGGGCATTCTAAAAACAACAATGTCCACATTTTTGGCTGAGCTTGAACCGAAGAAACACAACTTGAAAAAGAGATAGTCAGAAAAAAATCACAATAATTAATTTGACGTAGCACCGAAAAGTTGTCAAAAGTTTGGAAACCCATCAAATACCTACTGTGAGGTGGAAAGTCTGAGGTAGAACATTTTTAGAATTGAAAAAACGTGAAAACAATGAGGGGCGAGCGCAACTCTATTAAATGGTCCGAAATACATAACAATAATATTATATAGCAGGCCCAGGTGATCATAATGTTTTTTTTTTTCATACTTTTCCACTCGATCGGCCTTTTTTGACGAGAGAAATGTTACACCTCATTTTCGAAACTCAAATTTCCATTTTCCGAATTTCCGAACTTCCGGTTTTTTTCCGAATAATTTTCGGAAAAAAATTAATTGTTAGTCGGAAAAAAATTTCCGAAGGGTCATTTTCGACCAAGCCTGTTATATAGTATAGTGTTCTCTCTCTCTAACTTTCCACATACTTAGTTCTCTCAAAAAGGTTCAAACGTTTGAAACAGAATAAAAAGTCATGACTACTGTAGGTTACGTTGTCTGCATTTGTGTTTGCGGAGTTTGTTCTCTCTCAAGACGTTTTTCGAAAGTTTTTGTGTGTTTTCCGTTTGTTTGGCGTTTTATAACTTAAATAGGTTATTCTTTTAAAAAAATAATGTAAAAATAGAACAAGAATGAGTTATTCACTGGTTTTCTGTGTAAAAATGTCGAGAAATCTCGAAACAAAGGGGGTTTCTCGCATTTTTATTGGTTTTTTGCATTATTTTTTTTTGTGAATAACTCCGTCATCGTTCAGGGAGACACTGCTGTACAAAAAAGAAAATGGGGAGGTTCAGCAACCTTGTGACTGGATTCAAAAATCTAGGTGAGTGATTGAACTTAGATCACATTATGAACTAAGACTTCTGTATCAAAACATTTAAAGTTATCTTTGGTAGTTTACACAAGTCAACCTCGACAAATACTTATTTTTCAGGAAGAAAACGACCACGCGCAGCAACCAATGATGAAAGTGATACATCCGAAGGTATTTATACAACATTTTCTTTGAACGCATTTTCTTTGAACGTTCTTTTTCAGAACAACACGCAAATGATCTGGGTGAAATGGATTTCGAGGACCATCATGAAGAAGAAGTAGAAGGAGAAGAGGAAGAAGAAGAAGAAGAGGAAGAAGAAGATGATGATAACAATGATGAAGAAGAAGATGATGATGATGAATGTTCCCAAAGCGACGAAGAAGAAAGTACAACAAGACATGTTTTGTCACGTGAGTTGTTTTGCTTTGAAAATTAACAGAGTTCAGTTCGTGTATCAAAAATTATATTATTTTACAATTTGTCAAAATTCAACAAAAAGTTCTGAATTTTTTTTCTCACACTGACATTTTTGGAAATCAGGTGTCTGTTGGAAAAATTTTGTCAACACCATTTGACCGGAGTATAATTGTTTCTAAAGAGTTCACTTTTGTTACTCAATTTTTTTCTTGATCTTTAATGTTAGTAGGTAGTTTCGGCGTCCACAGCAGGCTTGGTCGGAAATGACCCCTCGTAAATTTTTTACCGACTTAGTTTTTCCGAAAAATTTAGTCGGAAATTTTCCGACTTTAAAATTCGGAATTTTTTTTCCGATGGAAATTTTCCCAAAATTATTCGAAAAAAAAACCGGAAATTCGGAAAAAAATCGGAAAAATGGAAATTTAAATTTGGAAAATCAGGCTTCACTTTTTTCTTGACAAAAGAGTTTGTTTTTCGGAAATTCCGACTTTTTTTCGGAAATTTTACGACGGAAAAAATTTCCGAATTCAAAAGTCGGAAAATTTCCGTCGGAAGAAATTTCCGAGTTTAAAAGTCGGAAAAACCGGAAAATCAGAAATTCCGATTTCCGATTCCGACCAAGCCTGGTTCACAGATTCACTCTCATAACAGTTAAAGACTTCGGATTCACATAAATCGTTCTTGTAGAAAGTTCGTTACACGAACTGGTTTCTCGGGCTACTGATCCGGCGTTGGTAACGGTAGCGTCAGCTTTGCTTGAGCACGAATCTCAAGTTGGTTTCAAACGTCGATGTCTTATTTTGCCTTCCGACCAAAAACATCAGGCTAAAATGTTGTGGGAGTCCACTATCGGAGGTTATTCCAGATCTTATTTTTGTACCAAATGTAACAAAACGTTGCGTCAACGTCAGTCTTGGTAGACCACTATTTTTTGTTTGTTGAGACATACTTTAGTTTTTAGTTGTGCAGAAGTGGCAACATTTATCCGTGTCCCAGTAGATAACCAACTCCAGTGTTTGGCAAAAGCGAACATGGAAGAAATTTTGAAAGTAAGAGAAGAAATTCGTTCTGGTGAAGAGACGAATCATCCACTAACGGGTGATCATTTGAGAGTTGGCATGGACTCTGAAAAGTCAACGGAACTTGATCTAACCTTGATTGGTAGTGTTGATGGTGTTACTTTGAATGGACACACAAAGTTCGTATTTTTCGCAGCTCGTTTCCAACAAAACTCAAAACATTTTTAGCAAAAAAATTTGGCCTGTTTCGTTCATCAATGCTGATACGAACTGTGCAAATATGCAAAAAGCGACAAACGTTGTTCTTTCTGGTATCGTTGTTAGTAAAATTGATCCATCCACTGTAGTTTGGAACCGGATTCTCCCTATGGTTAAAAGTGACATCGAGAATTTTTCCACTTTTATTGATGGCAAAAGAGTGCGCTACACTATCCGATCTTTTGTAGCAGATCAGCCGGTAAACTCTCGCATTTATTTTGATACGTGTACACTTAGTTTAGGCAAAAAGAAGTCTTTTTGGTATGAAAGCGGCTCACTCCAAATTCACATGCTTTTACTGTTTCGCAGCAGAAACGTTCTATAAGAAAAACGGAGCAGGTGATTTAGATAAAATAGAAAATGAAAATAAATGTGCAAAATTTTAAAGAACGTTGCCGTCACAGTAAAGAAGAAATGATTGATGACGCGAAATGTCATCGTAACGGATTCAATTTAACGTACGCTGAAGTACTCGAATTTGTTTTAACATTCCAAACTATTTTGGATCTTCTTCACAACTTCGGAGAAGGAGTTTTTGTCATGTTTTTGAAAGGTATTAGAGGTGTTCAGTTGACAAAAAAGTATGTAAAAAAAAAACAGTTACTGTGAAGTGTTTTTTTCCGAGAAAGTTCACGAAAAACCTTCTGAAATTTGATTAAATTAACACAAATGTAACGTCTTCGACAATGTCGTTTTTTTTTTCAACTGGACACATTCCTTTTGTACAGTGTGTATTTTTCGGTAGCTCAATTTTTGGCCTCAAATATTTTGAGCATTTTTTGTGATATGTCAAGTCAATTTTCGTACATCCAAAAAACTGTCGGATCTAAAAAAAATGGACAAAAACATTGAGATTCGAGAATACACACTGCGCTCTGTAAAAGCAATCTTACTACTCGGCGATTTCAGAAGCGAGATTATTGAAAAAAAAATCGGATGACTCGTACAAAAAAAAGTACGATTTGTTCGACAACGAAAAAACCCGCTTCCTGCAATTTTCAAAAAAGGTGATTTTACCTAGTGAATATGTTTCCGATACTTGTCGAAATGGCACAAACAAAATGAACGTGAGTACTTCTCAATGTTCAACAATCACATAATTTTGATACGATTTTAAGCATTTCCGTTCAACCGTGTTTTTAACTGCATTCTGTAGTGATGTTTTCAAACCATTAGCTAGACTTGTTATCTCCATTCTTTCCATGATCACAAACACTATGATGTCAAATTCCGAAGTAGAAGAGGAATACTACGGAGAAATGTGCTATTCGCTGCAAGTTTTATTGAGTGATAAATACGAACAGTATTTAACGATCAAAATGCATGTAGGCAACATTTTTTTCTAAATAAAAAAAAAACAGAGCCAGGTTTTAGGAGATTATCTATCACCTTCCATACTGTATGAAAATGTTCGGCAACATTTCTTGTTTGTCTACTACAACTTTTGAAACGCTTTACAAATTCATTCTTGGTGATTATAAAACGACGATCACTAACGGCTTCTGCGAATATGCCTGTTCCAGGTAAAACATAGGGGGGTGAGAGGCCATTTTTTGAGAGCCCGGCCCAAGTTTTTCGAGGTTTCGACTTTATTTGACGATAGTCTCGGCTTTTACCGGCTTTCGGCTTATCTCTCTTTTAATTAATTAGTCTTGTAGTGTAGACGAAAGTTTTCATTCAGATTCTTACTGAATTGTGCGATCCGGCGCGAAGTAATTTCAAGATACGAACGTGGACCAACTGATTTGATTAGAGACTTTTTAATTTTGACGCCATCCATGCGACCTTCAAAGATAACTCAATGCACTCAGCTCATTCCACAGTCACAACTGAATGCGTCAGATATTGTTGACGTGGACGGTTTGGTTTCCTATTACGGTTCCATAGTTTTCTGTTACGCGAAGTTTTCGTCACGAGAATACACTGGAGTAAAGACCAACGACATTTGTTTTATTAATCATGATTCGATCAAGTGTGGTCGCTTCGTTTGTGCCATCGAAAAAAATGAACAAATCAACGTTCTCATCGAACCGTTGACAGAAACATCAAACGCGTTCAACTCTTTCGAAGAAGATATGCAAGATCTCGAAACGCACATTGAAAGAGATCACGCAGAACGTGTTGTAGAACATATGCGAGGAAACACTGGTATTTCTGAAGGAGTTTGGTCAGGAGAAAGATTGGCTGTTCACGTAGACAGTGTGAGGGGAATTGGTTGTCACGTTTCGATTCAATCTCGTGTCGTGTGTCTTCAATTATCCGGAGTTCCAGTACATGCCTAGTTTTAATATTTTGTTGCTATTATCAATGTTTTTTTTAATGAACTACCGAACTGAACTCTGTGCATGATTTACATGACTTGATGTTTCATATTTTTATTTCAGGATCATCCGTTCCGTGTTCAATGCATTGTTGAATTTCATCGTCATTTATTGTTGCAGATTTTTTCTCTTTATATTTTCCTCTTCTCTGTGTTCCCCTTTTTGATGGAACGGGAAGCGGCAGGGCTGTCGTTCTGGAGCCCACCTGGGGAAGTTTAGTTGAAAAATGGAGAAAACTGACGAGAAAGATCAAATTCCAACACCTGTGAAGCTGAATTTACCCATTTTTTTGGGGCCCAGAACGACAACCCTGGGAAGCGGGAAATATTAACATTGATTTTTCGGAAACTCTGAAAATCAAAAAATCGGAAATTTCCATTCTAAATTTTTCGCTTCCTATTCTGATCAAGTTTGTTCCGTAAAACTGTAATCTCAATTATTTTCTCCAGTTATTTGGAAAGATTAAACCTCTAGTTTTACAGAAAACGCTCGAAAATGGCATCAACACCATCAAGAACGTCATTCGTCGATAAAAGTGCCAATAAAAAATCGTCGTCTTCGGGATTCACACCAATGGATTATTTGAACAGGCAAAAAAAGGTAAGCCTTTTTTTATGAGACAACTTGAAGGTCGCATTTGTTTCAATTCTAACTCTGATTAAAATAATTTTTCGTTCTTAACTGTTTCAAAACTCGCAGTGAAAATAAAAACTATTTTTCAGAGAGAAGCTGATCGACAAATGAAAAGAGAAGAGGAAGAGAAAAAATCATGGCGAAAAGGAGAGGGGCAAAGCAGGAAGAGACCGAAAATTAGCCATCTAACTTGGCGGGTTTTTGAGATTTTTCAAAAATTCCAAAAACATCAAAAACGTTTGAATTTTCTCAAAAATTTTCATTTTCCATTTGCAGACATCGACATACACATTGGCGAATGCTCATCAGAAGAAAACCGTTTAGCGCGTTTATTCAAATGTCCGAAAAATCTGATAACCCGAGAGGTGGCCTACGATAAATCAATATTGAAATTGGCCCGCTACTACTATAACCCACGTGGCTATTTTCATTTTGCACGCAAAAATTTGAGCAATTTAGGGACGGTTAGTTTTTTCGGAATTTTTTCGGCAAAAAATTTTTGAAAAAAATTTTGAAAAAATTTACTGTTTCAAGGAACTTGTAAGTTCAACGAGTCAAATGAACCGCGTTATTTTCTTAGTAACATGGAAAAAAATTCAGAAAATTTAAAGCTCCAAAAAACTTGTGGAAAAGTTCAAAAAAATTCTGAATAACTTTTGTTTCAAAAAATTTCCTGTTTCAAGGACTTTACAATGTTCAACAACAGTGATCTACGTCTCGTCGGACAACCAGCCGTCAATGGAATTGGCTCAGCTCGAGCTCTTGCTCAACTCCATCAACTTGTTCTAGACGGAAGTCTGATTTCCAAAGAGACTTTTGACAAAATCAATCGACCCCGAATGATGACGGCTTTCGATCATTTGATCGGCGAACCGCAGAACAAGGAACACGGTTTCACTTATTTCAAATCACCTAATGTGAGAGGGTACTGTAGGTCACGAAAATCAATCAATAGATCGATTTACAGAACACGTGGCAGTTCGGACATCCAGGAGTTGGTGGACAAATGAGTGAGTGTGACGAAAACTGTGCCGCAAAATTGCAAAAAAAAATGGGAGGGTCTTTTTTTTCTAAGCGGAAAAAAAATATTCCACGAAATCAGAAACTAAAAAGTGGGCGGAGCCTGTCTCAAACCCTGCCGCACTTAAAAACTTCATCCAAAAACTGTGCCGCAAATTTAGATTCTAGAAAATGGGCGTGGCCTAAAAACCAAATGCGTAAAGTGGGCGGAGCTACAAAACGTCCCGCAGTAAACAAAGATGTCAAAAACCGTGCCGCAAAATTGCAAAAAAAATCGGCGTGACCTTGTTTATCATTAACTAGCCTCAGTTCGAAGTCTATGCGATGAAATTGCGTTTTCATGGGAGAAAAAAGTGGGCGTGGCCTGAAATCATGCCGCAAAATTGCAAAAAAAAAGTTCATCTCATCATGGTCGAACCTCAACCCAAACTCCATGCGTTGGAATTGCGTTTTCGTGAGAGAAAAAAGTGGGCGTGGCCTGAAATAATGCCGCAAAATTGCAAAAAAAAGTTCATCTCATCATGGTCGAATCTCAACCCGAACTCCATGCGTTGGAATTGCGTTTTCGTGAGAGAAAAAAGTGGGCGTGGCCTAAACTGTGGTTCAGAAAAACCATGCCGTCAAATTGCATTAAAAGAGGCGTGACCTAGTTGCGAATTACATTTTTTAAAAAACCGCGCCGCAGAAATCGCATCTCATCATCAACTAACCTTCAATAAGTCGAGTAAAAAGTGGGCGTGGCTTACATTTTGGTTACAAAAAAGCATGCCGCAAAAAAGAAAAATTGCATTAAAAGGGGCGTGACCTAGTTGCAAATAACATTTTCAAAAAACCGTGCCGCAGAAATCGCATTTCTTCATCAACTAACCTTTAATAAGTCGAGTAAAAAGTGGGCGTGGCCTATTATCGATCGATTTTTTTTGCAGTTCGCGTCGACGTCGAAAACGAAATAATCGTGGCATATTTGACGAACGGATTGAAGACGGCCGGATGTGGCGATCACGTGTTCACATTCAATCGACTTCAGAGAAAAGTCTATGAGTGTTTCAATCGAATTCCCAAGTTTGAACTACCGCCACCTGAAGATGAGTAGTAATAATAATATATTTTTGTGATAAATACGTATTTTTGAGGTTTAAAAATTCAAGTTTTCGTGATTTTCAGAGTTCTAGACACATTTTTTCAGTCAAAAATCCAATTTTTCTGATTTTTTTCAGAGTTCTGGATCAATTTTCATCTCAAAAATACCGGATTTCGAAAGATCTGATTTGTGATAACATTTTTTTGCAAAAAAAAAAAAAATATTTCGCACGGTGTGAGAATCGAACCCGTGACCTTTTGCTTCTCACTATCTATGAGTATTGAGAGACGCAGAGAAGCAGAGAGACAATTGTAACGACACTTCGCAATGACGCTTCCGATTGTGTCCTGTCGTAAGTAATGGTTTTACTGACAATTTAGGAAAGTTTGGGAATTATAGAAAAGTTGAAACAGTAATTTTTTGTGAATTTTTTACAAAATTTTTTTTGTTTTCCAAAATTTCAAGGTCCTTTCCAAATTTCGTTTTACCGCAAAATTGCGAGAATTTTGAGAATCATAGAAAAGTTAAAACAGTAAATTTTTCATGAAGTTTACAGATTTTTTTTTGTTTTCAAAATTTTCTCGATTTTTTTCCAAGAGGGTTTTTAATTTTGAACTTTTTCGAATTTCCCAATTTCTCAAAATAAGTTTTTAAACTTTTTGGACTGAAAAATTTTACGTAAAACTAACCAATTTCAAATTTTCAAAAATTCCAAGAAATGTTCCAATTTTCCATACGTTTGTTTTTTGAGAATTTCTCGGGTTTTTCCAGAGAACATTTTGAATTTTTTTTTGAATTTTGCATTTTTTTCAAAATAAAACAAATTTTGAAAACTACTCCAAAAATGGAAAACACCGACCGCAAAAGTGCGAAAATTCTGAGAATTATAGAAAAGTTGAAACAGTATATTTTTTAAATTTTTATAAATTTCCAAATTTTTCCCAGATTTTTTTGTTTTCTAAAAATGTCTCGGTTTTTTCTAAGATTTTTGTGATTTTTTTTGAATTTCTTATGTTTCAAAACTAAATTTTTCGACCGACTTAAAAAAAATTTTGAGAATTATAGAAAAGTTGAAACAGTAAATTTTTTCAAAAATTTCCAAAATTTTTTCTGATCATTCTTTCGATTTTGTTTTTTTTTCAAATTCATTTTTTCCTTAAAAAACTAACCTTTTCCAATCATGCGTACACGCGGAGTGTCGTTTGCAACAAAACAGTTAGAAGAGAGAGAAAGAGAAAACTGTGTGTGTTTTTTTTTTCAAAAAATCAAATCAGCATTAGTCGGTGATTGAGTTCGTGTGTCATGCGCGTCAGAAGAAATCATTCTGACAAACGTTGGGCGCAGCCATTTTTCGAGATGATCAATTTTGTCAATGATGTCCGGATTCGAGTTGGCGTGCTGGAAACGCATCTGCAAAAAAATCACATTTTTTTTGGATCACGTTTGAATTTTTTTTCAGCTAGGTCAGACTTTAAACTTTCCCCCTATTAGAAATTTCTGACTCAAAACTCCAATCTCTCAAAACTACAGTACCCCACAGTCTTGACACTAACTTCGGCGAAGTTCGGCCTCAAAATAGTTTTGGTATTCACAGGTAATACTTCTCATAGATAGTTTTAATGAGGTACCTCGGAGAAACAACTCTCTTCAAGACATTTTGAAACTGTGAAAATTTGTGAAAAAAAAAGCATAAAATTCACTTCGTTCAAAAATTTTCTTCAAATTTTTACTGTCTCAGAAATTTGTGAAAACTACAGTACCCCAGAACGAAAGTTTCCAATGTTTAGAGAATTTTTTCAATTTCTTTGTTTTTTCCAAGATAGTTTTGAATTTTCCATTTTTTGAAAATAAACTCGGAAACCTTCTCCAAAAATTTTGTGTGAAATCTTTTTATCAAAAAAATTTATAGAACCTTTAAAAAACATGAAACAATAAAAGTCTTTTGTGAATGTTAATTTTTCAAAAATTTTCTCACATTTTTCCGTATTTTCTCAAAACAGTCTTAATATTCAAAGGCGATGATTCCTTATTCATAATAAGATTTCTTGGAGGACGAGCGCTATTCAAGAAATTTTGAAACAGTAAAAATTTGCAAAATTTTTTGTCGCAAATTTGCGAAAAAATTCTCACTGTTTCTCGGGAGACATTTTCAGCAATTTTTGATATCAGAATCTAACTTCTACGCGTCTGAAAAATCTAGAAATGCGTTACTTTCGAAATAGCTGGAGATATTTGTTGCTGAAAAAAATATTCCAATTTTCAAAACTACCGTATCATTTTTTTCTCCCTAGCAAATTAAAACAAGTAACGAATTACTTTAAACAAGGAAATCAATTCAATCAACTTTGAAACAGTGAAAATTTTCAAAATTTTTTTTGCAAAAAAAAAAAAAAAACAAACTCACTCTAATCATATCCAAAACTGTCCAAATCGCATAAACAAAATGTGTCTTTTGCTGCATCATGGCGACACGTTGTTTTCGAATATTCTTGAAAATCATCTCGATCTGAAAAAAACACGCTTATCAAAAAATTACTTGAGTTAAAAAATATTGAGAAAAATTTCATAGCGAGAAAAGTTTTAGGTCCAAATTTTTTTTGTTGAAATCTGAAACTTTTGAATAAAAAAATATGACCAAAAACAATTCCAAAAGTTAGAAAAATATGTTTTTTCCTTCAAATTTTGGAAAAAAAATGGAGAAAAAAAACAGCGAGAAAAACTTTCAGCGAAAAAGTTTGGGCACTTTGGAAATTTTTTGAATTCAAAAACATTGGGGCCAGACAAAAATTCAAAATTATGGGGAAAAAATGTATTTCTTTCAGATTTTTGAAAAAATTTGGAGGATGAAGAAACAAAAGAAGATTAGAGACAGTTTTCAGTTCATTCGGTATTACCAGAAGTTTGAAACAGTAAAAAATTTGAAATTTTTTTTTCCAATTTCTCCTAAATTCAGCCCGAAAATTTATTTTGAAAAATTTTTGATCCAATTTTTCGAACTTCCACCTTAATATTTTTTGAATTTGAATTTTTCTTACTTAGCGCCAGAAATCGAAAATATTTTTTCGGAAAAATGTTTGTAGAGAATCGGGAAGTGGGTCAAAACACGACTAAATTCAAGGAGAAACATAAATTCATCAAAAAAATCACTGTGAAATTTGGTCAGAAAAGTCACGATATAAATTTTAAAAAAATGGCGTCAAAATGAAATTTTTAAAAATTTTCAAATCAAAAACTTCGCGCGCTGTAATCTCGTCACCATGATCTCAATCCGAAAAAAAAAACAATTTTTGGAAATTTTTGAATTCCAAAACATTGGGGCCAAAAATTTTTGAAATAATTTCAAAATTAAAATAGAAAGAAAGATTAGAGAAAATTTTCAGTGCATTCGGTTATACCAAAAGTTTGAAAAAGTAAAAAATTTGAAATTTTTTTGTAAAGTAAACAATTTTCCTAATTTCAGCCCCAAAATTGATTTGCAAAAACTTCTCTAGCAACTTTTAAAATTTTTCTTAGCGTCAGAAATCGAATATATTGGCGATATAATATCGAAAATAACGCATACCATTCGTTACTATCAGAAGGTTGAAACAGAAAAAACTCAAAGATATACCAAGAGCAAAAACAGAAAAAAGACAAGAATCGGAAAAAAAAAACGAGAAAAGAAAAAAAACAATATTAGAAAACTGAGCAAGAAGTAAAGAATAATGAATGAATGGATGCACACAAGAAGGCACAGAGATTGTTGACTCCGCCCCTTTCTGTATGCGAGCAGGTGCAAAAAAGGGGCGGAGTCGACGGTGTCTCTCTATACCGCGTGGTGCTCATTCATTCATTTATTCTTCAACTTTTTTTAAAGTTCTCTAATATTGTTTTTTTCTCTGGAAAGTAATCTTCTTGGAATATTAGGTTTTCCAAAAATTGAAAATTGATAAACACATTTTGAAACAGTAAAAATTTCAACCAAAAAATTTCCAAATTCTATTTTTCCTGAACAAGAAAAGAAAATTTAGTGTTTTTTGGTTAGAAAAATGTTGAAAAGTTTGTCAAAAACCCGACTTTTTTCAGAACTTGTATGATTTCTCATTTCCGGACTAGGACAAGCACTGAATCGAAAAAAACATCTGATTTTGTTTTGTACTTCGAAATTCATTTTGGACACAAAAAACAGGAATAATTTTAGCTCCAAAAATAAAAAATTTCAGAAAAAAATAAAACTTTTTCATTTTAAAGAAAGTTTTTCAGAAATTTTTCATGTGGGAATATCGGAACGAAATTCTAAAAAATACTTCTATTATTCATAATTTGAAACAGTAAACATTTTTTGAAAAAATGCATTTTTTTGTGTGATTTTTAGTGCCAAAAAATGTTTTGAAAAGAAAAAAAAATTTCGAATTTTCAAATTTTGTTGACCAATTTCACAAATTTCCGAAAAATATTTTTTGTGGAACAAAAATCTAGTTTTCGAAAATTCTGAATTTTCAAAAACTCATTCTTCTCAAAACGTCTAGCCCAAAATTCGTTTCCAAAATGTTTCTGCCAAAGCTTTCCGAGTTGCAAACACTTCCCTCATTGTTTTTCTCTGCGTCTCTCATCTCTCCTAATTTCCCCTGTTCTGTGCTCATTTTTCCCAAAAAAAAAACCAACATCAGCAGTACGGCTCTCGCTCAAATGGTGATAAATTGCGTCGACAAAAATCAATAGGGCCGATTGGTTGACACCAGTTTCGCATTGGACAAGAATCGGGGCGAAACTTTTCTGAAATGAAAAAATTTTGAAAAATTATTCATGAGGCATCCAAAATTTAAAAAAAAAAAAAGTTCCAATTTCGAACACAAAAATACCCAAAGACCGTTTTTTGAGAAATTTTGATGTTCCTTTAAACACACGTAGTTTTAGTTTTCTTGAATTTCGGCACACTTTTTTCTTTCGTTCTGATTTTGGACGTTTCATCATAGAATAAGTGAAGCCTTATTTTTTTAAAACTATTTACCAAAACTTTGAAACAGTAAAATTTGTCAACAAAAAAAAAATAAAACTAAAAAGTGGAAATACGAGGTCAGGACCACTTTTCCTGGTCTGAAAAGTGGAAATACGAGGTCAGGACCACTTTTCCTGGTCTGAAAAGTGGAAATACGAGGTCAGGACCACTTTTCCAGTTCTAAAAAGTGGAAATACAATGTCTGGACCATTTTTCCAGTTTTAAAAAGTGGAACTACAAGCACAAAAACCAAATCTATTCAAGAACAAAAACTATATTAGACTGTTGAAACAGTAAATTTTTCAAAAATTCAAATTTTGTCAATTTTTTCAAATTTTTCAGCCAAAAAACTTTACGAAATATATGGCGAAGCACCAAAACATGTTCTAGTTTTGAAAAATTAAAGCAAAAAAATCCTGGTATAAGAATCTCATCATTTGAAAAAATTTAGTTTCGCCACAACTCGAACAAATCATCATTTTTTTCTACTTTTTTTGAGAAAAAAAAAACATCGGCAAATTCAATTTTTTTCTTTTTTTTATTGTCACGATTAGGTCCACTAGAATTTGGAAAACAAACCGGAAAAAAATAAACATTTTCAAATTTGAGAATTTTCACTGTTTCAAATTTACCTTAACTTTGAAATTTTCCTTTCAACACAATGCTTCGTTTTTTGTTTCTTCTCAAAAAAACCAATAAAAAATAAAAATTTTTCAATTTGAAAATTTTCACTGTTTCATATCTTCTTTAACTTCGAATTTTTCTTGTCAAACAAAATAGCTTCTTTTTCAACTAGATATTGAGAAAAATTAAATATGAACCATTTTTGAGACTTGCCCCCGGCCCAGAAAAAAAAAACTCACCATCTTATTGATAAATCTCAACAATTGTATGACAACTTTGGTCTTGATCGGCACCTGATTCTTATGCCATCCCGAATATTTGATCAATTGGACAGTCTGTGTTGAGCCACCTCCACCTCCGCCACCACCGTGTGCTAGTCCAACTTCAAGTGTATAAATCAGCGGTCCGTACTTGTGCACACCTTGTTTGATCGATTTACACACAACCTGACAGGTTTTAGTTTGAAGATCGTCTGATTTCTCCCTTATTTTCTTCGGCTCCGCGACATTTTGAAACCGCATGAAATTTCTAAAACATTTCGCAGTGTTTTCTCTAAAAAATGTGTTTTTTTTTTGCTGTATAAATGTGTGTGCCGACATGTCGCGACATCTCACGGGTTTCGGGAGACAGTCTGTTTTCTCTGCACAGCCCAACAAAAAGCATTTTTTAGAGAAAAACTGCGAAATTTTTTTTTTAGAAATTTCATGCGGTTTCGAAATGTCGCAGAGTTTTTTTCTTTTAGGAACAACGTGGCGTTTCAAAATCAAAAATTTTTTCCGCAAAAAAAAGAGGTTCCGACTTTTTTATTTTGGAAAAAGTTCCGATATGAAAAATTTCCGAAAAAAGTTCAGTTAAAATTTAAAGGAAAAAGTTCCGTCTAACAAAATTTGTGTTGCCGCAAAACCAATTTTTTTGTGAATTTTAAATTATCGAAAATTCCCAAATTTTTCACAGATTTTTTTTTTTTTGGTTTCGAAAAGTGTCTCTGTTTTTTTCAAGATTATTCTAATTTTTTTTTAAATTTCCCATCACGATTGGGCGGGACCGAAACCGGAAAAATTTTAATGCAACTTTTTTCGAAAATTTTTGGTAAATCGGAAAAAAAACGCAAACATGATTTTCATTTCCGGCCAAAAATTCAACAAAGTTATCATTTCAAAGTTCCTTAAACGAAATACCAAAAAATTTCCAACTTTTCATGGTTTTGGACGTTTGGCTGAAAAGTTCCGAAATTTCCGATTTTTTCGAAAAAAAAAAAGTTGGAGCCTCTTTTTTCCGATTTTTTTTAGAATATAATTTGTTTTTCTTTATTTTCCCTACCTGATAAGGCCCATAATTGGTGTACGAGTGTCGATGAGTTGGATGATAGACGGCAAAATCGGGTCCGACTAGTGATGTCAACGAGACGCACACCTCAATATTCTCGTTGTAGACCATGTTCCAGAAATCGACTATGGTATTGGAGAGAGGGTGCTGTAACGAGGAGGAAAAAATTGAAAAATTTTGAAAAAAAAACAATTTTCAACTTGGTTGAAAATCTCAACATTTTTTTTTATTTTGCAAATTTTTCCTGTTTCAAAATTATGTTATCAACAAATTTGAAATGTCATTTTTATTAAGTCCCGAATGTACTAACTCAATAAAACTGACATTTCAAATTTGTTAATCACATAATTTTGAAACAGGGAAAATTTTCAAAATAAAAAAATCGAGAAATTTTCATCTTTAAAATTCTCTAAAACATTGTTCCTGCGAGGAGGGTGGTTAGAGAAACAGAGAAAACTAGACAGCATGCGAGAAAGAGAGAGCGAAGAGAAGAAAATAGAAAACAAAGAATCATTCGAAAATATCAACGAATTTGAAAATCAATTCGAAATCTAGAGCTAAGACTTGAAACAGTAAAAATTTGAAGAAGAAAAAATTACAAAATTGTTTTTTTTTTCCTGAAGATTAGCTACAAAAATTTTTTCTTGAGCAAAAAATTTTAATTTTTTTTCAAGAAAATACTTTTTTGAATTTTTTTCAATTTTCAGGGTTTGAAAAAAAAAATGTCCCCACAATTTTTTTTTATAAAAAAAATGTCAGAAAAAAAGGCATTTTTGAAAATTTTCCGGGTTTGAAAAATTTACTGTTTCAAATGTTCTAGAATTTTGGAGACGAGTCTCAAAAAATGATGTCGAAAATTTAGCCTGTGCAAAAAACATTTTTTTGTAACAATTTCCCAAAAAATGTTGACATTCTGAAAATATGGATGGGTTCTTTGTTTTTTTTTTAATTTTCAAAAAACAATAATTCTATAAACAATGACCAAAAATTTTGAAATTTTCAAAAAAATCTTTTCTTGTCCAACCTGCGTAACAATATAGGCCTTCTTCGTGTTGTCAATCGTGATATAGTTCGCGTGTATATAGTCGCACGGCGAATTTTTCAGGCGAACTCGCGTCGCCTCAAGACAAAACACGTCGGGGTTGCGATTTTTCTGCGGGTTTTCGCGAAATCGCTTAAATTCCGGATCTTTTGGCGCGTAGTTGATGAGGTGTTTGAGGAAGAAGCTTGAGAGGGTTGTCTCTTTTTCTGCGACAAAAAAAAAACAGTTAAAAACGAGAACACGGATGAGAAAATCACAAATTTTGAAAAATTTTATAAATTTTTTGAAACAGTAAAAATTTGAAATAACGAAGAGATTTTCAAAAAATCGAAAATAACCTGACAACGAGTGATCAAAAATTCACAAACTTTCACAAGATTTTTGAAACAGTAAAAATTTGAAAAAAAAAACCAATTTTTTGGAGTATTTCAAGAAATCGATTTTATCCAAATAGTTTCAAGTTTTTGGTGAGAAATATTTTTTTGGTTATTTTTAAAAGACATAAAATTGCTTGTCCTTTTTTTTTTTTTTTGAAAAATGAACATTGTATAGTGGAACCAGAAAGTGACAAACCCCAGGAACATTTACAAGATTTTTGAAACAGTAAAAATTTGAAATGACGGTTTTTTGAAGATTTTCAAATAAAATCGAATTGTATTAGAATTATTTCAAACTTTTGGTGAAAACGTCCTTAAAAAAACGCACAGAAATCAGATTTTCGCAGTTCGGGGTCACGTTTTGTTGTAACGAGAAACACTATGAAAAAAAACTGCTGAACCGAAATAAAGTCATACATCAGATAGATGCCCAGACATCATTTTGGGTTAGTACCCCTAAATCCCTCTCAAAGTAGGAAGAGAAAAGTAATGAAGAAAACCATACTTGTACAACTTTTGACGAATGGGAGAGGGAGCGCAAGAAGAAAAAAGAGTCAGAACAAAAAACAGCTATATTAGAAAACTGAGAAAAAAGTGAAGAATGAATGAATGATTGAGCATACAGGAATGCACGTCGACTCCGCCCCTTTTTACAACCCACGCCGCATGCTAAAAGGGGCGGAGTCGACAGCCAATGTGCCTCCCTGTGCTCAATCATTCATCCATTCATTCTTCGTCTTTTTCTTGTTAGTTTTACAATATCGTTCACTTTGATCGTTTTTTTTTCTTTTTTTTTTTGATAGAGGGTTTAACTTTGAGCTCTGGTCCATAATTATTCCAAGTATGGCCAAAGTCAATTTTTTAATTTATCAAAAATTCAAGAATTAGTTGTCCCCTCCATTTATTTTACCCGAGATTAGGACCCCCTTCCCACAGGTCTGGTCCCCGTCTGATGTATGAATAAAATATTTTTGAAAAATCATATAAATTTTTTGAAACCGTAAAAATTTGATGAAATGAGAAAAAAATCAGTTTGAACTTCTTCGTTGTGAAATCTCCAAACAACTTCGAAAAGTTCTCAAGAATTTGATTCAATTTTGAAACAGGGAAAATTTGAAAGAAAAAATTGCAAGAACAGAGAAAATTGAGCAATTTTTTCAAAATGAATTTCTTCAAAAAAAAATTAATTTTGTAAAACCAAAGTTTTTTTTTCATTCTAGAAATTTACACGTTTTTGGAAAAGTAAATTTTTTTTGAAATGTTTGCACATAAACGTTCACTAGATAACCCATAGAAATCTCAATATTGAAATATGTTTTGAAACAGTAAATTTTTTCAAAAAAAAGTTTTTTTCCCAAAAAATTTCTTACTCACCAATTCGATAAACCTTCTCAACAAACTCCTTCATTTTCTCATCGATTGAATTTGCCAATTTTCTCTCCAGGTTCTTCTCAAAAACTGCACATTTCTCCTCGGACGCTGTTCCACTAGTTGCACTCACTCTGAAAATCCTTTTTTTTTCAAAACCTCGGTACAGTAATCTATTCTGTACGGTTTCCATTTTTTTTTTCAAAAAAAGAACAAAAAATGGCCAAGGTCGAACATCGAACCCTTGACCTCTCACCACAGGCAAAGTTCTGGATAGCTGCCGCAGCAGTGCAGCAGCTATGTCATCACTGGCAGGCCTGCGGCAGCGATGCGGCAGTTCTAAAAAATATTTCGGTAGACCTGCCGCAGCTATGCAACGTTTTTCTCTATACACATGCCGTTGATCTGCCGCAGGTCTACCACCAAATAATCACGAAGTTTGAGGAATTTGCTACTAGAGTTGTAATATTATACTTCTTTTCTAATTTAAATGACTTTCGTATAGTTTCCATTCTTCATGATGAGTTTTTGGGTGAGAATTTGAAAATTTATTGAAGCAAAAATAAAACAAAGTTCGGTCAAATCGGAGGATGCCGAAGAGTTGTTAATATTTACAAAGATAATACTGAAAATATATTCCGTAAAAATCGAGAATTCAGGCGAAATTAATTTTGAAAGAGAAAATCTATGAGAGCTGCAACCTTCCCGCAACATTTGAGTCACATGTTTTGACCCTGTTTTTTTTCGTTTAAAAATCCAGAAATATGTGAATTGAAAAAAACCCAGTTTTTTTTGAAGGCTTTCTTTCTAACATCGGAGAAGCTCAATTTTCCAAGGTGAGACCCAGAACGACAGCCCTGCGTACATTCCTCGGCGAAAACTTGGAATTTCACGTGGAACAATTCAAAAACACAATATTCATACAGTAATTCAGACAGCACAAAATTTTTGAAAAAGTTTTGTGTGAAAAATCACGGGGAAGGGGCATTCTAAAAACAACAATGTCCACATTTTTGGCTGAGCTTGAACCGAAGAAACACAACTTGAAAAAGAGATAGTCAGAAAAAAATCACAATAATTAATTTGACGTAGCACCGAAAAGTTGTCAAAAGTTTGGAAACCCATCAAATACCTACTGTGAGGTGGAAAGTCTGAGGTAGAACATTTTTAGAATTGAAAAAACGTGAAAACAATGAGGGGCGAGCGCAACTCTATTAAATGGTCCGAAATACATAACAATAATATTATATAGCAGGCCCAGGTGATCATAATGTTTTTTTTTTTCATACTTTTCCACTCGATCGGCCTTTTTTGACGAGAGAAATGTTACACCTCATTTTCGAAACTCAAATTTCCATTTTCCGAATTTCCGAACTTCCGGTTTTTTTCCGAATAATTTTCGGAAAAAAATTAATTGTTAGTCGGAAAAAAATTTCCGAAGGGTCATTTTCGACCAAGCCTGTTATATAGTATAGTGTTCTCTCTCTCTAACTTTCCACATACTTAGTTCTCTCAAAAAGGTTCAAACGTTTGAAACAGAATAAAAAGTCATGACTACTGTAGGTTACGTTGTCTGCATTTGTGTTTGCGGAGTTTGTTCTCTCTCAAGACGTTTTTCGAAAGTTTTTGTGTGTTTTCCGTTTGTTTGGCGTTTTATAACTTAAATAGGTTATTCTTTTAAAAAAATAATGTAAAAATAGAACAAGAATGAGTTATTCACTGGTTTTCTGTGTAAAAATGTCGAGAAATCTCGAAACAAAGGGGGTTTCTCGCATTTTTATTGGTTTTTTGCATTATTTTTTTTTGTGAATAACTCCGTCATCGTTCAGGGAGACACTGCTGTACAAAAAAGAAAATGGGGAGGTTCAGCAACCTTGTGACTGGATTCAAAAATCTAGGTGAGTGATTGAACTTAGATCACATTATGAACTAAGACTTCTGTATCAAAACATTTAAAGTTATCTTTGGTAGTTTACACAAGTCAACCTCGACAAATACTTATTTTTCAGGAAGAAAACGACCACGCGCAGCAACCAATGATGAAAGTGATACATCCGAAGGTATTTATACAACATTTTCTTTGAACGCATTTTCTTTGAACGTTCTTTTTCAGAACAACACGCAAATGATCTGGGTGAAATGGATTTCGAGGACCATCATGAAGAAGAAGTAGAAGGAGAAGAGGAAGAAGAAGAAGAAGAGGAAGAAGAAGATGATGATAACAATGATGAAGAAGAAGATGATGATGATGAATGTTCCCAAAGCGACGAAGAAGAAAGTACAACAAGACATGTTTTGTCACGTGAGTTGTTTTGCTTTGAAAATTAACAGAGTTCAGTTCGTGTATCAAAAATTATATTATTTTACAATTTGTCAAAATTCAACAAAAAGTTCTGAATTTTTTTTCTCACACTGACATTTTTGGAAATCAGGTGTCTGTTGGAAAAATTTTGTCAACACCATTTGACCGGAGTATAATTGTTTCTAAAGAGTTCACTTTTGTTACTCAATTTTTTTCTTGATCTTTAATGTTAGTAGGTAGTTTCGGCGTCCACAGCAGGCTTGGTCGGAAATGACCCCTCGTAAATTTTTTACCGACTTAGTTTTTCCGAAAAATTTAGTCGGAAATTTTCCGACTTTAAAATTCGGAATTTTTTTTCCGATGGAAATTTTCCCAAAATTATTCGAAAAAAAAACCGGAAATTCGGAAAAAAATCGGAAAAATGGAAATTTAAATTTGGAAAATCAGGCTTCACTTTTTTCTTGACAAAAGAGTTTGTTTTTCGGAAATTCCGACTTTTTTTCGGAAATTTTACGACGGAAAAAATTTCCGAATTCAAAAGTCGGAAAATTTCCGTCGGAAGAAATTTCCGAGTTTAAAAGTCGGAAAAACCGGAAAATCAGAAATTCCGATTTCCGATTCCGACCAAGCCTGGTTCACAGATTCACTCTCATAACAGTTAAAGACTTCGGATTCACATAAATCGTTCTTGTAGAAAGTTCGTTACACGAACTGGTTTCTCGGGCTACTGATCCGGCGTTGGTAACGGTAGCGTCAGCTTTGCTTGAGCACGAATCTCAAGTTGGTTTCAAACGTCGATGTCTTATTTTGCCTTCCGACCAAAAACATCAGGCTAAAATGTTGTGGGAGTCCACTATCGGAGGTTATTCCAGATCTTATTTTTGTACCAAATGTAACAAAACGTTGCGTCAACGTCAGTCTTGGTAGACCACTATTTTTTGTTTGTTGAGACATACTTTAGTTTTTAGTTGTGCAGAAGTGGCAACATTTATCCGTGTCCCAGTAGATAACCAACTCCAGTGTTTGGCAAAAGCGAACATGGAAGAAATTTTGAAAGTAAGAGAAGAAATTCGTTCTGGTGAAGAGACGAATCATCCACTAACGGGAGATCATTTGAGAGTTGGCATGGACTCTGAAAAGTCAACGGAACTTGATCTAACCTTGATTGGTAGTGTTGATGGTGTTACTTTGAATGGACACACAAAGTTCGTATTTTTCGCAGCTCGTTTCCAACAAAACTCAAAACATTTTTAGCAAAAAAATTTGGCCTGTTTCGTTCATCAATGCTGATACGAACTGTGCAAATATGCAAAAAGCGACAAACGTTGTTCTTTCTGGTATCGTTGTTAGTAAAATTGATCCATCCACTGTAGTTTGGAACCGGATTCTCCCTATGGTTAAAAGTGACATCGAGAATTTTTCCACTTTTATTGATGGCAAAAGAGTGCGCTACACTATCCGATCTTTTGTAGCAGATCAGCCGGTAAACTCTCGCATTTATTTTGATACGTGTACACTTAGTTTAGGCAAAAAGAAGTCTTTTTGGTATGAAAGCGGCTCACTCCAAATTCACATGCTTTTACTGTTTCGCAGCAGAAACGTTCTATAAGAAAAACGGAGCAGGTGATTTAGATAAAATAGAAAATGAAAATAAATGTGCAAAATTTTAAAGAACGTTGCCGTCACAGTAAAGAAGAAATGATTGATGACGCGAAATGTCATCGTAACGGATTCAATTTAACGTACGCTGAAGTACTCGAATTTGTTTTAACATTCCAAACTATTTTGGATCTTCTTCACAACTTCGGAGAAGGAGTTTTTGTCATGTTTTTGAAAGGTATTAGAGGTGTTCAGTTGACAAAAAAGTATGTAAAAAAAAAACAGTTACTGTGAAGTGTTTTTTTCCGAGAAAGTTCACGAAAAACCTTCTGAAATTTGATTAAATTAACACAAATGTAACGTCTTCGACAATGTCGTTTTTTTTTTCAACTGGACACATTCCTTTTGTACAGTGTGTATTTTTCGGTAGCTCAATTTTTGGCCTCAAATATTTTGAGCATTTTTTGTGATATGTCAAGTCAATTTTCGTACATCCAAAAAACTGTCGGATCTAAAAAAAATGGACAAAAACATTGAGATTCGAGAATACACACTGCGCTCTGTAAAAGCAATCTTACTACTCGGCGATTTCAGAAGCGAGATTATTGAAAAAAAAATCGGATGACTCGTACAAAAAAAAGTACGATTTGTTCGACAACGAAAAAACCCGCTTCCTGCAATTTTCAAAAAAGGTGATTTTACCTAGTGAATATGTTTCCGATACTTGTCGAAATGGCACAAACAAAATGAACGTGAGTACTTCTCAATGTTCAACAATCACATAATTTTGATACGATTTTAAGCATTTCCGTTCAACCGTGTTTTTAACTGCATTCTGTAGTGATGTTTTCAAACCATTAGCTAGACTTGTTATCTCCATTCTTTCCATGATCACAAACACTATGATGTCAAATTCCGAAGTAGAAGAGGAATACTACGGAGAAATGTGCTATTCGCTGCAAGTTTTATTGAGTGATAAATACGAACAGTATTTAACGATCAAAATGCATGTAGGCAACATTTTTTTCTAAATAAAAAAAAAACAGAGCCAGGTTTTAGGAGATTATCTATCACCTTCCATACTGTATGAAAATGTTCGGCAACATTTCTTGTTTGTCTACTACAACTTTTGAAACGCTTTACAAATTCATTCTTGGTGATTATAAAACGACGATCACTAACGGCTTCTGCGAATATGCCTGTTCCAGGTAAAACATAGGGGGGTGAGAGGCCATTTTTTGAGAGCCCGGCCCAAGTTTTTCGAGGTTTCGACTTTATTTGACGATAGTCTCGGCTTTTACCGGCTTTCGGCTTATCTCTCTTTTAATTAATTAGTCTTGTAGTGTAGACGAAAGTTTTCATTCAGATTCTTACTGAATTGTGCGATCCGGCGCGAAGTAATTTCAAGATACGAACGTGGACCAACTGATTTGATTAGAGACTTTTTAATTTTGACGCCATCCATGCGACCTTCAAAGATAACTCAATGCACTCAGCTCATTCCACAGTCACAACTGAATGCGTCAGATATTGTTGACGTGGACGGTTTGGTTTCCTATTACGGTTCCATAGTTTTCTGTTACGCGAAGTTTTCGTCACGAGAATACACTGGAGTAAAGACCAACGACATTTGTTTTATTAATCATGATTCGATCAAGTGTGGTCGCTTCGTTTGTGCCATCGAAAAAAATGAACAAATCAACGTTCTCATCGAACCGTTGACAGAAACATCAAACGCGTTCAACTCTTTCGAAGAAGATATGCAAGATCTCGAAACGCACATTGAAAGAGATCACGCAGAACGTGTTGTAGAACATATGCGAGGAAACACTGGTATTTCTGAAGGAGTTTGGTCAGGAGAAAGATTGGCTGTTCACGTAGACAGTGTGAGGGGAATTGGTTGTCACGTTTCGATTCAATCTCGTGTCGTGTGTCTTCAATTATCCGGAGTTCCAGTACATGCCTAGTTTTAATATTTTGTTGCTATTATCAATGTTTTTTTTAATGAACTACCGAACTGAACTCTGTGCATGATTTACATGACTTGATGTTTCATATTTTTATTTCAGGATCATCCGTTCCGTGTTCAATGCATTGTTGAATTTCATCGTCATTTATTGTTGCAGATTTTTTCTCTTTATATTTTCCTCTTCTCTGTGTTCCCCTTTTTGATGGAACGGGAAGCGGCAGGGCTGTCGTTCTGGAGCCCACCTGGGGAAGTTTAGTTGAAAAATGGAGAAAACTGACGAGAAAGATCAAATTCCAACACCTGTGAAGCTGAATTTACCCATTTTTTTGGGGCCCAGAACGACAACCCTGGGAAGCGGGAAATATTAACATTGATTTTTCGGAAACTCTGAAAATCAAAAAATCGGAAATTTCCATTCTAAATTTTTCGCTTCCTATTCTGATCAAGTTTGTTCCGTAAAACTGTAATCTCAATTATTTTCTCCAGTTATTTGGAAAGATTAAACCTCTAGTTTTACAGAAAACGCTCGAAAATGGCATCAACACCATCAAGAACGTCATTCGTCGATAAAAGTGCCAATAAAAAATCGTCGTCTTCGGGATTCACACCAATGGATTATTTGAACAGGCAAAAAAAGGTAAGCCTTTTTTTATGAGACAACTTGAAGGTCGCATTTGTTTCAATTCTAACTCTGATTAAAATAATTTTTCGTTCTTAACTGTTTCAAAACTCGCAGTGAAAATAAAAACTATTTTTCAGAGAGAAGCTGATCGACAAATGAAAAGAGAAGAGGAAGAGAAAAAATCATGGCGAAAAGGAGAGGGGCAAAGCAGGAAGAGACCGAAAATTAGCCATGAAAATGAAACAGAAGAGGTCAGTTTTTTAACACCACACTTCGTAATATTTCAATTTTTTCATTATGGGCATATTCACAAGAAAAAAAACAATAAAAAACAAAAATTGGTTATTCACCTCATTTGTGTATAAAATTATGTCGAGAAACCTCGAAAAAAGGGGGATTTTTCGACATTTTTCGACATTAGGTGAATAAACTGTTTGTGTTTTTTATGGGGTTATTCAGTTGAAAAAAAATATGTTAAAATATAATAAAAAAAAAACAAAATATTGAAAAAAATTGAATTTTTTGTGTTATTTTATCATTTTTTAACATTTTTTCTTGTGAACAAGCCCATTAATAATTACAAAGCAACATTCCGATCTTTCAAAAAAATGTCAAGAATTTTTTAATACCAAAGATTCCGACATTTTTTCGTTCTTTATTTTTGTTTCAGAAACGATAATTTTTTAAAATTTTTCTGGAAATGAAGAAATAAAATGAAAATCAAAGATGCGCTTACCTCGACCAAAGACGTGGAATATTCGGAAAACGTGGAATTCCACGCGGCACATATTCAGAACACAAAGTTCATACAATAATTCAGATATCACAATATTTTTCAAAAAGTTTTCTGTGAAAAATCACTAGGGACATTCTGAAAATGAGGATTTTCACGTTTTTGGCCGAGGTATGAACATTTTCAAAATGTCTTCTGTGATTTTCCAGATGAAAAATCTCGAAAAATTTTCTGTTGTCTGGATTGAATTCCATTCCACGTAGAAACTTTATATTTTGAAATTGCTCTCAGTTAAATTCCACGTTTGGTTGAGGTATGGGTTGAGACAAAAATCTTACAGAATACTGAAAATGATATGGTTGATCCGTTGACAAATACGGAAAGCGAAAATGGTGGCTCAAATGATCAAACCAGAAAAAACGCTCAACCATTAAAAAACAAAGGAAAATCTAACATTTTCGAAGTAGCAAGACGAGTTTATTGGGACGAGAGCAACGACTGTTGTTTCGGTTTGGACAAAATCGAAGTAAGTTTCATTTAAATATAAGGATTTGATCTAAACAAGAATTTTTCACCCACTCATTTACAGTGACTTTATGATAACCTACGGGCAGTTGGGCAAACATTTTGATCGTAGAAAAAGAGGATAATCGGGGGGTGTTTGTTAAAATTTTTTGAATTTTTTTGTCAATGTGAAAAAAACGAAAAATATAAATCCTCTGAAAACATACCTGGCCTAAGACGGGAAAAAGCACCGTGTCATTTTTTTTGGTCGAAAATTCACAGTGACATTTTCAAGAAAAATCAGAAATTTAAAGCCATTTTTCTCTTTCTCGGGTTTTTTGGTCATTATGCACAATGAAGAAAATTTTTTCCCAAGATTTGCACAGTGGCAAAATTTTTGAGAAATTTTGGTACCCTCTTGGGTCAGGTATGTCTGAAAATACAATATTTATGATAAACTTGTTTTGTTTTTCTGATTCTCGAAAAAATGTCAATGTGAAAAAACTTCTGAATTGTTGATATGGTCCAAAATTCCTTCTTACACAAAGGGGTTTTTTACGGTTCAGATCAATAGCCATAATTCCAAAGCCTAAAATCTTTAAAAATTTCAGACCAATTTTGCGAAAATGAAGTTAACCAAAAAGTGGAACGAGGATGAGTTTCTGTTGTTGGCGGATGAAGTGAAAGAAAACCAAAGCTTGCGTGATTTGTATCTTTTAGAAGCATTGAAATGTAGAATAGTGAGTGATAAATTGAATGAAACAAAATTACTCTGCATTATTAAGAAAAACAATAAGCTGGAAGATTTGCCAAAAACTGATGAAACTACTGGTGTTGAATTGGTGAGTGATGAGTTCAAATCTGAGATAGTTTTTTTTTTTCAGACATATTTCCGCTTCAAACTGTTAGATAAACACAAAGATGCTGTTTTTGAAACTCCGTCCGGAGTTAAAATTAAGTTCGCAGATATTTTTGTGAAAGAAAACACTTTCACGTCGGTTTGCTACGATACTGTAGTTCGCGAGACCATGGCACGCATTCTTGACCACGTATGTTTGTTTCAGTGTTTCATTAATGTTAGCTATTTTTTTCAAGATGGTTGTCATCGACAAGTTCGCCTGCACATACACGCCACCGCCGAAAAAAACGGAAAAGGCAACAATGGTGCCGTTGTCCGAAGATTTTCTCATCACAAACGGAGGTACGTTTTTTCGGTTCAATTTAAAAAAAAAATATTTGTAGAGAATTATGAAAACAAAATTCACAACTAGTACAACAGATAAAAGTTTTACTGTTCTACCAGGTTTATTGTACAACAATAAAAACTTTACCGCCAAATTTTCTTTAGTTTTTAGGCGAAACCCACAGTCTTATTTTTCGATAACTTTTCTTTCATCAAGAACAACAAGACTTTTTCGGAATGTTCCGAGTTTTTGCCGAAATAGTCAGAAATTTCGTTGCGCAAACAATAATTTCTTTCTGTTCAAAGTTTCTTCTTTTCCGGAAAGAAAACTCGAAGAATTCCAACCCAGAATGAAGACAGTTCGTTAAAGTTTTCTGTTCACCTTTTGAAAGTTCCAATTAGAACGTGATATTTTCAGATGTTATTATGAATGGGTGTGATATCGATTTTGAAAATGATCAACAAAAACATGCGCAGATGAACAGAACCATCGACGTAATCCGAAGTAAGACAACGAACTATTTGTAAGTTACACCTATGCTTAGATAATTTTTTTTTTTTGAAAAAAAATTTCAGAAACAAATATCGTCAGTTCTACAAATCAAAATATGGTGATCGAAATCTCGATAGCATGAAGAGCGAGATGCTCGACGCTTTGGAGAAGGCTGAAGAAGGAAATTCAAGCGAGTGAATTCGCCATTTTTTATCAAATTTTTAATTGTTTTGTTTTTGTTGTTATGTTATGAAAAAATTTGTTGTTGACAAGTTTCCTTTTTTACGCAGAAAGCATTTACTAGATCGCAACCCAGCTAGAGAAGGATCCGAGAGGTGAAGCACAATCTTCACTTAGAATGCCTGCCGCACTCCTGCCGCACTAATACCAGACCGTGAACGGTATACGTCAGGCAGGTACCACGCATCGATGCCGCAGTTTTGTTGCTGGCATCGCTACGGCAGAGGTGCGGCAGCTGTCCAGAACTTTGCCTGTGACTCTATAAACAAACGCGCAACCGGCTGAGCCACACACATCACGGATAACGCAACATTACTCACTTTTGACATTGATTCTCAATTTCATCTTTGTTAACTTTTGCCATCTTGTTTATACGATAAACTGAAAAATGAGCAAAATATTTTATTCAAAAAACTGGGTTTTTTTCCTTTCTTAAAGGTCACGTCAAAAATACATAAAAATACACAGAAAATCAATCAATAAGTTGAACAACAACATCATCATCAATTTTTTCGACCCGAATTCCAATATTTTGTTGCATCGAAACTTGTCGCATTATTTCGAGTCGCAGGTTCAAACACTCCAACGTCGCGAGTATCTCATCGAGTCGCGCTTTTTTGTCGCGACGATTTGACAACGTCGTCCAGAGGACGACGAGTGCGCGATTGCGAACGAGCAGCGAACGGCGATTTTGGTCGCGTCGCTTGAAATAGTCGTCGCCGCGATTTGTCGCGTGCATCCATTTGATTACTAGGTTTTCGAGAACTCTGGAAATTTTGGTTTTCAAAAAAAAAAATTTTTTTTTTTTGATTTTTGAGATTTAATTTTTTTTTTAATTTTTTGAAAATTGGAGCTGTTAGAGATGATTCCCAATCATCTTTAGCAATTTTGAGAAAATTTATACTAAAATTTTGAAACAGTAAATTTTTTAAAAACTTTTCTTGATTTTCGAGAATTCAGTAAAAATTTTCAAAAAAAAAGTAATTTTCTTTTGAATCTTGAGAAATTTGTCAATATTATTTTAAAAAATTTTTTTGAAACAGAGAATTTTTTCAGAAAAAGTAAACACAATTTTTTTTAGAGTTTCGAGAATTCTACAATTTTTGTTTTTTTTTATTGCAGCTGAAAACAATGTTGGCGACAAACATTTTTTAGATTTTCAAGAAAATTTATATGAAAATATTGAAAAAGTAAATTTTTCCAAAAATGTTTTTCTCTGAAAAACTACAACTAAATTTGAGATTAAAATCTTTGAACAAAAAATAGGTGTGACTAATTCGATTAGTAGACAAGAAAATCATAATTGGAACTTGATTTTTTGGTGTTTTTGAACCACTTACAAAATCGGAAGACTTAATGGAAAAAATCGCAAGAACTTCAAAGCTGATGGAAATATTTGAAATCCCGGAAAAAGTTGGGCTTGAAAAAATTCGAATTTTCTTCCTGAATCAGCAGAAATAAGTTTAGGGCTAAATTTTCTGGTTTTTTTGGACCAGGCCCTATTTTTTTTGTAGTTGTGAATTTTAGAGGTCAGGTCCGATTTTCAGATTTTTCCGGTCCCAAAATTAGGATTTTCAGAACTTTAACATTCTACAAATGAGATTATTTTTCGAATTTCGAGAACATAAAATTAAAAATTTTGAAACAGTAAAAAAACAGAAAAATTGAAAATTAGAAAAAACTGAATTAGAAAAAACTGGATGGCTCAATTTAGAGGTCAGGTCCAATATTTTTCGGACCAGGCCAGATTTTTTTTCCGGTTTCAAAATTAAAAATTTTCAGATGGCATAAATAGGATTCAAAATAGTAAATTTTTGTCAAAATTTTTCTTCGAGTTAGAGAAAAAAGTTTTAGGTCAGACTTTCTGGTCCGTTAAAATTTCAGCTATCAAATTTTGAGATTTTTTCAGGTTTCAAAATAAAACTTTCAGAACAGTAACCTTCAACTGTGACAATGATTTCTGAATTCCGATACCATTTATATGAAAATTTTGAAACAGTAAATTTTCAAAATTTTTTTCATGAAAAATTTCATTTTTAAAAAACTGTCTTTCCTTCAAAATAAGTCTAATTTGAACGCTAAAAACTTTTTGACGTCAAAAAATTTTCCTCAAAAAAACTCACCGATTAGGCGCACACCTTCCAGCCGTACTCCTACAAATCGGACATTTTTCCGTCGTGTTCAACGTCTCCTCAATACACATTTTACAAAACGAATGGCCACATTGGATCACAGTCGGCTGGACCAAAACAAAAATTTCAAAAAAAAAATCAACTTTTCAAAATCTCACCTCAATCAAAACATCCAAACATACCGAGCAGCAAAAATCTTCTTCCTCCATTTTTTCTGGAAAAAAAAACATTTTCAAAAAAAAAATTGAAATTTTTACAACACGAAAAAAAAAATGAAAAACGACACCTAATAATTAGTGTAACAAATCAGAAACAACAGCAAAAAAAACAATAATAATAATTGGGCGTGGTGTCAAAAAAAAAAGGTAACTTGTCACTTTTTATTCCTATAACATATGTTATCTTACACTGTCTGGTGTCTCTCGTTTTTTCATACTCTCTCGTCATCCGACAAGATTTATTCGAATCCAACAAACAAGAACGCTATTTGATGTGTTCGGAGAAAAAACACAAAATTTTTTTTACTGTTTCAAAAGGTTCAGATAATGTATTCGCTCTGAAATCCTGGATTTTCGGAGTTTATGAGCTTTGTGTAACTTAAATTTTTTTGAAAAATCTCAAAAAATGGGGGAAACTTTTTCAGAGCTCTTTGAAAAATTGGAAAAAAATGTTTTTATTGTTCCAGGAATTTCAAAAATTCGAAAAAAAAAAATTAAGATGGATAACCAAAGCAAATCAACAATCTGGAAATGTTTTTTGAATTTATCATTTTTTTTTGAAACAGTAAAAAAATATTTTCTCAAAAAATGGGTAAAAATTTTTTTCTCCACCTGAGAAAAACACTGCAACTTACGGACATGAAAATTTTCAGAAAAAAAACCCAAGCCAAAGTTACTGTAACTTTAGAAAACAAAAATTTGCAGCCAAAATAAACTACAGTACCGCCCATGAAAAGTACTGTAGTTTTGAAGACTGATTTACAAACTACAGTACCAAGATCAAAGATACCGTAATTTCAGAACACAAAAATTTGCAGAAAAACAAAACTACAGTACCATTCAAAAAAGTACTGTAGCTCGGAATGTCTAAATTTTTCCAAACCCTCTCAAAACAATTTGGTCTCGGCGCAAAAATCAAAACCAAGTTCAGGAAAAATGGAGAAAAAACCTACCATCTAATCACCGATTTCAAATTCAATCAACCGGCAAAAAACGTCTTCTTCTCCGTGGAAAAACAGGTTTCAAAAATCACCACCAAAAAAAAAAACTCTTCATTTTTTTCTCACTTTGCTTCAGCCTTCGTTTCAGTTCCCTTCTTCTTCAAATCCGGACGCATAATGACAAATGAGCATTGCTGGAACAAATCAAAACTATTACTCTTCAATTTTTTCTCAGTTAATTTCAAACATGTTTGAAACAGTAAAAAATTGAAAAATTTTCAAAAAACATTTTTTCATCATTTTTTTGGAAACAGTCTAAAAAGAGAAATTTTCAAATTTTTCTACTGTTTCAAACACTCTTGAAATAGGAAATCAGTTAAATCTGAACAGTCAATTAGTTCCACTCAAATTTGGTATAAAAATCTGGCTTCAAAAATTTCATAGTCAAAAAAAAAACTCATTTCAAACCAGTATGGAAATGGGGGAAAATTTTTAAAAATTAAAGTTAAATTTTCAAAAAAAAAAACTTTTCAAATTTTTACAGTTTCAAACTTTTTTCAAAACTTGTGTAGTTTTCCAATTTTCTAATAAACCTATCAAACTTGCTACGAAAATATAAACTCAAAAAAAAAAAAAAAATACTAATAATAATAATTTCACTCACCATCTTCTCATCAACATTCATCACAGCCGCCGCATTCTCAAACTGGCCACAATACGAGGGAGCCGAGAAAATGGTGACGAGCGATTTGTCGGCAAAAAATTCGTAGCCATCCATCGTCACCTGATGAGCGCGCACGACGAGCTCCAAATTGTGCATTTTCAAAAATGATTTGACAGCGTCGGCGCCAAAAACACGGGCGGCACCACGTGGCGAATCTTGATAACCAGTTACCGACTGCAAAAAATTTTGGTGAAAAATGAAAAAAAAATTTGCCAAGGTGAGGATTCGAACCAACGACCTCCCCCGCTATAGACAAACGCCTAACCTGCTAAACTACCACGCCACACATTTTCTTGGTTTAATATTTTTTTTAATATGAGTACGAAAATTACTCGGATTCTTCAAATTGACCGAAAAGAAAAAACTCACCGCATCCGGATCAGCCCAAGTCAAATCAGCAATCACACCAATGTCAGGAATGTCACATGGCCGCTCAATTTTTTCCAATTGTCTGGAGAAAATAACAAAAATGTGAGATGGGAAAATAAACTTTTCATAAAAAAGTTTGCGGTTTAAAACAACGGCTAGGTCAAAAAAAATGTTCCCAGATGGTGTACTTTCTTGAAACAGTAATTTTTGAAGAATTTTTTTTTCGAAAATTAAATTTTCCACTGACAGTCCGAAAAAATAAATCTATTCCCGGAATTTTTTTTTTATTTTTTCATTTATTTTTCAATTTGAAATTTTCACTGTTTCAAAAATTCGATAAATGAAAACAAATACGCTGAGAATTGTTAACATCCATGTTTCATTTTAATTTCAAAAAAAAAAAAAACGATTTTTGGTTCAAAAATTTACTGTTTCAAATTTACAATAAAAACCAGAGAAAAATCAAACTGAACCGAATAAAAATTTTAACATTGATGCTCGCAAACACACACTAAAAAGAAGAGCCCAAAATTTCTCGAAACCTGAAATCGGGCCCGGCATTTTTTTGAGCTCAAAGTTTGAGCCCAAAGTTTTGTGACACATTTTCTCTGCGTCTCGTAATATTTCACAAATTCACATTATCATTTCAAAAAAAAAAAAGTTTTGAAATTCAAATTTTTACTGTTTCAAAAATTTGATAAATGAAAAGAATCATGTTGAGAATTGATAATATCCATGTTTCATCTTAATTTCAAAGAAAAAAAGAAAATTTAAGTTCAAAAATTTACTGTTTCAAATATAGAATAAAAACCTGAAAAAATTGTGAGAATAATAAAAAAAAGACCTGTTTCAAAATCGAGCCGATCAAATTTGAACATTGATTTTGAGCTCGAAAATCCACTTAAAGATTCTCAAAATTTCAAAAGCGTGAAATCTTCATTTTTGAGCTCAAAATATTGAGCCCAAAGTTTCGTGACATTCTCAGAAATCTTTCAAAAATTTACTGTTTCAAATTTAGAATAAAAACCTGAAAAAAATTAGGCAACCAATACCTCTCTTTTTATCAACGCTGTCGTTTTGGGCTTTTTTAGTGCCCGCTCAACTTTTTCAAGGGTGAATAAAAAATTTGGTTTTCTTTTTGATACTGATATAAGTATCATAAAATATGTATTTTGACCTGTTCTTTCATTTCCGAGTCTCAGAAAATTGAAATTTTTACTCCGAAACGAGATAATGACAAAGTAAGAAAACAGCGGGCGCCCACGGGCGGTCCAAACGACACCCCTGCTTTTTATATTCAAAATTTCAGCCGATTGGATCAGAAATTTGATTTTGAGCGTTGGGGCCTAAGGGTCCAGAATTACTCATGTGAAATTTTTAGGCACAAAAAAGTCCCGCCCCCCCCGCCCCCTTTTTCTCTGCGTCTCTCACCTCAAATCGACCAAATCCTCCGAAATGCCACCGTGCATACAGACAATTTTGTTGGAGACGACGGCACAAAGTGGCATACAATAAAAGGCCAGCTGAAAACACTCGTACAGGTTGACCGAATATCGTTTTTTGCACTCCATAAAGAAACCGTATTGCATGTTGACGGGACGACTTTCGTGATTGCCGCGAAGAAGCGAAACTTTTTCCGGGTACAGTACTTGAAAGGCAAAGAGAAGGGTGATGACTTCGATCGAGAATGGACCACGATCAACATAGTCGCCGAGGAACAAATATCTGCAAAAAAAAATTCAATTTTTTTCTGAAAATTTTCACTGTTTTCACATTGTTTTTAAAATGCGCAAGATATTTGAAAACTCGAAAAAAATCCCAAAAAAAATTTGCATTTTGAAAATGTTTACTGTTTCAACAATTATGTGAATGACAAAGAACTGGAAATCTTTGTTCAAACTGGCCCGTGTCGTTTTTTCAAAATAGTAAAAATCTTAGAGTTTCTAAAACTTGAGACTAGATTTTTAGTCACTTCACTATTTCAGAAACAAAATCTTGAAACCCCTGAAGACTCGTGAAGTTTCTAGAAAAAAATCAGAAAATTATTATTTTTTTTTTTTTTGAAAATTTTTACTGTTTCAAAAATTTTCTAAATCACACAAAACTGGAAATCTTTGTTCTGTGTGTGTTTGATTCTTGCCAAATTCGGAAAAATGTTCCTAATTTGAGACAAAATTTTTAGTCACTTCACTAAATATTTCAGAAACAAAATCTTAAAACCCTGAAAATTCGTAGAGTTTCGAGAAGAAAAAAATCTAAATTTTTTTTTTGAAAATTTTTACTGTTTCAACAATTCTTTAAAACACAGAAAAGTTGCAATAATCTGTTCGGTGAGATGCTTCTGCATTAAATCCTAAAAATTTAAAAAATAATTTTTTGAAAATGTTTGCTGCGGTACCGCTTCAACGTTCTACTAAAATACAAAAAAAAATTAAACATCAGTTTGCGACAATTTTCGAAATTTACAAAAAATTCCCGTTTCAAAATTTGCATAAAATACGTCTGTGGAAAATTCTGCAATACTTGAGGGTTTTATTTTCAAAAATCTCATAAATTGTTTCGTCTTCCAAAAAATAAAAAAAAACCAACTCACTTCTGCTCAGGCGGCCATCCATTCAACTCGAACAACGCCAACAGATCTTCAAATTGTCCGTGAATATCGCCACAAATTTTGATGGGCGCCTCCAAGTCCAGTTTTGTGTTGTCCTTCCAAAACGTCTCACGTGCCCGGTAGCACAACTCGACGAGCTCCTTCTCGTGGAACAGGCGTTGACAATGACCGGGTGTCCATTTTTTCAGACGTGTCACCACATCTTGCAGCCATGCTTCGATCTGGCAAAAAAAATTATTGTGAAAAAAAAATCGCCGAGGTGAGGAACCGAACCCTGGACCTCTCGCGTAATAAACAATCGCCTAACCTGTTGCGCTGTCGTGCCACATTTTGTGGTGCGGAAATTTTCTCTTAAATATTGCGCGAAAATGTTTTCTTCGTCTGGGGTTCTCCCTTTAAGTTACTGTACTTAGAGCGACCTATTCGGTTTTCCCGGCTTATTTTTCAACATCCCACTCACTTTTGAACGACGTTTAGTTCTAGCTTGATCCGCTTCAGTTGCCATTAATTATAAAAAAAATTCTGTGAACAATGTCGTCTCGACTGAACACAACACTCATGATTATAATCTTGCCAGCTTGTCACACGTTTCGGTCACGTTTCTGAATATTTTGAAATGAAATAATTGTATTTTGGACAATTTTTGTCTTGGCTCGGGAAAAAATTGCCAAAAAATGGGCGTGGCCTTTTTTGAGTATTTTCCCGCCAATTTTTTTCAAACTTTTCTCGAGCCAAGAAAAAACGATAAAATGTGAATTAATCAATAAAATCGACAACATTTTCCAAAGAATAACTGTCTATAGAAAACTTTTGGGAAAAAAACATTTTCGCGGCAAACATTTTTTGAGATAGATCAAAAAATGAAATTTTGTATTTTGTAGTCTGGTGAATACATTCAGGTACATGTTTGAAAACTAGTAACAATGAGTAACATAAGAACAGATAACAAATTAAAACGTTTAAAGTTCTTCAATCATTTGACCCAATCGACGCATTTCCTGATTCTGAAAATCAGATTGAGGTTTGTAAATGTGGAAATCCTTACCACATTTTGTGACGTTGGTCCGATTACTTGATTTGATAAGAAAGTACCGAGCTGAAAAATATAATGTGGTGGGTTTTTTTTTTGGAAAAAATCTAAATAGAAGCAAAAAGAATCAGAACAAACACGACAAGAAAGAAAGACAACTGTTAGAAAACTGAGAAAAAAAATGAAGAGTGAATGAATGAACACCGCGCGGTATAAGAGACCGTTGACCCCGCCCCTTTTTCGCACCTGCTCCGCATACAAAAAGGGGGCGGAGTCAACAAGCTTTGTACCTTCTTGTGCTCATTCATTAATTCATTCTTCAACTTTTTATTAGCTTTACAATATTGTTTTCTTCCTTTTTTGTCTCGTTTCTTTTGATCGTTTTTTTTTTCATATCTATGAGCTCTGGTTCACAATTATCCCAAGTACGGCTGTGCTTTAAAAAAATCATAGTTTTTGAATTTTCCTGGCGTGACCCATGTTTTTCTTGAAAAATGTCTCTGCGATTTTCCGACTAGAATAATGTCACAGTCGATATTCTTTTGCTGATAAAAATGTTTTCTGAATTTTTGACTTTTCCGGTTTTTTTTTTCCAAAAAAAAAAATTTTCGACCACTTTTTAGGAAACAATTTGGCGTGATTGGGTTTGAAGTCTCGATGTTTGAAATAATTAAAAAAAACATTTCTGTACCTTTGGGGTCTTATTAACGATTGTGAAGAACATAACCTCTCTATACAGTTCATGAATATCGGAACGCGTATATCTCGTCTTCTGAGGTAAAACTTGTTTGAAAAACAACTCGTAGTGGTATTTCAATTCATTTTGTTGAGGAAAATTTGGAGAAAACTTCATAAGCTCGTTCAAAACTTCGAATTTTGTGTAGCTATGTTTCGAAAGTTCATAGTATGGCTGAAAATGTTCGTTTTAAGGATGAATGTTGGAGCTTAGAATAACCTCCGAGCAGAACTTTTGAAGTTTGTCGTACGCGTCATCAATGATTTCGTCGACTTTCCATGTTTCGATGAAATAAATGTGTTTCTAAAAATATATTTGAATGAATTTCAAACTATGCATGACTCACATAAGCAGGATCGAAAACATCAAGACATTGAAACCACTCAAAAACTTTTTGGATATTTTGTTCATTGACAGTTCTGAACAACTTCATTCCGACTGATACTTGTGTTACAACTTCAATTAATGCATGTTTAGCGAGAACTCCGTATGTTCCATATGGGGTGTTGACTGGAACTTGAGTTGGACGAGAAGTCTTCTCAATTTCGAGCGGAACAATCTGAAATATGTATTTTTATTGTTGTTTTTTGGAGACAACGGTGGCTTACGTGAAGACATGTTTCTGGTAATTTGATGATTTTCAACACTTTCAAGAAGGTTTCATACTTTACCACTTTCAAAATTCCGAGTTTTCGATCTTCGGATGTTTCGACCGGGAAGAGTCCTGGAATTAGTATTCTTATGATCAGGGTTAGTCGGAAATTTCGGATTTTTTGACGTTCCAAAATTTTATAATTTTCCCGGTCTTTTTCCACCCCTTGTGACGGGTATGATTTTTTGCAGAACTAGATTATTTTTGAGCAGTTGAATTGACGATTTTTTTGCGTTGAAACTTCAAGTATTTGTAAAAAAAGGATTTTCTCAATAAGATTCGAAATTTTCAGAAAAAAACTCCGAAAAACCCTGCAAAAATTCAATTTTTTTCATTTAAAAGTTAGTGACCCAGCACCAAAAGCGAACGGTATTATGTATGATCACTGTTAAAGACTTAATTTTTTAAATTTTTCGGAAAGATCTAAAACCTGAATTTTCGAAAATTTTGATTTTTGAGAGAAAATGAGAATTTTTATTTATTTATTTTTTTGAAAAATTTGGTTTTTGAATTTTTGAAAATTGAAATTTTAGCGAAAAACCCAAAAATTTAAAAATTAGGCGTCAAATTTTGACATCAAAATTTTCAGGTGAAAATTTTCTCAAGATGTTTTCTGGTTTTTGAATTTCTGATTTTGACTACAAAATAAAAAGTTTCAAAAAATCACGTCCAGAAAAAATTTAAATTTTCGAAATATCAAATTTTGGCGCAAAATCTGATTATTTGAAAATTTCCATTTTTTTCAGAGTTAAAAGCGAAAATTTAAACTTTTGATTTGGGGTCAAAATTTGAACTATCAACATAGCTTGAAGTAAAAAATATGTTTTTTTTGTTGATAAAAATTATCGAAATTTTTGAAAAAAAAACCGATCAGGAAATTTCTTAACTCAAAAAAATCGGAAAAAAATCTTTTTTTTTTTAAATAAAACTTTTTTACAGTATCTCCGAGGTTTTGAATACATTTTGCTGATGCTGATAATCGTCGCAACCATTTTTATCATCGTGCCACTAGTTCTCCTAGGCCGAAAAACCTCTTTCGCTCAATTCACCATCGCCATGTTTGACTACACTTTAGCCTTGTAAGCGAATTTTTCAAAGATTTAAAAAAAAACATTTTTTAGAGCTGGTTCAATAGTGCCATTGATTTGTATGTGGTTTTTACGAAAAAAGAAAAATTTGCCAATTTTTGTGAGTTTTTCAAAATCATATTTATAACTTCTAGCTATTTTTTTCCGAATAAAATTGGATGTTTTCAAAAAACTCGAAAAACTATGCCAGCTGGTTTGACGTTCAGCAACTCTGAAACATATTTCGATCAGCTTCAACAATCATGGAAACTTCCAGACATGCAAAAAACTAAATTTTGAACGGATTTTTTTTTTGATCTTCAAAGCGCCCACCTCGATTTATCCTGATTTTATTGTTTTTCAAACTCGCTGAACTTCAATTCTCATCATTTTCCAATCCAATCCAAAGCAAAATGGCCGTTGAGAGAAACAAGACTGATTGGAAGGACAAGTTGCCCGAGTTTCACACCGAAGAACTCATCGAGGCGATCTGCAGAGAGCGGTTAGTTTTTGTCTAGCAAAATATTTTGGAAAAAATTACTTTTGATTTTGTAGAGAAAGATGTACGGACCGGCCAAGCAAGGATCCTCATGTTTGTGAAACGTTCTTCTGGAGACATCAAGCTGCCACTGAAAAATCTCTTGAGGTTTGAGTTTTTGGGTGTTTTTTCAAAAATTAATTCCAAAAATTTTAATATTTTTTGACCTCGGGGCATTTCAAAACCGGACCTTTCGAAACCACACGAAGTTATCATGAAAAATTCCAAAAATTCCCAAGAAAAAAAAAGGTTTTCTCGCCTTTTCAATTAATTTGTGTACCGACATCCCACGGGTCAACTTGGGGGAAAAAAACTAGAGAGTGCGCGCAAAAGGGAGAGCGCAGAGAAACACTTGGGGGAAAATCATTACTCAAAAAATCGATTTTTTTTTGAATATTTCATGTGATAAACCTCAAAAATCCTGATTTTCAAGCAATTTTTCGCGATTTTCAGAGAAGCTACATCGAGATTCAGCTAACTAAAAGCTACACCTACAGAATTATCATCGAGGAGCAAAAATTGCAACCAAACCAAACCGAAACTGAAAGCCGTGTCACTCCACATCTCAACCGAAACGATTGTGTCGTCATCATCGAACCACGTCCAGCAAAAGAGGTTGCACTCGAATATGCATCGGCTTTTCTCGATACTTTCAATTTCATCACTGTCGATATTGCTCCAGTGAGTTTTGTAGTTGTTTGAAAATCGAAAAACAAAAAATTTCCAGCCGCTGGTCAGTTCGAAATTGTTGTCAATCTATTGCGAACATTTGACAATTCGTGGCACTTGGGACAATGAAAACAAGAATCTGGTCGGAAAATGGTTGGAGAAATGTAAAGATGCGCATAAATCTGTTAGCATTGTCTCGGGAAGCACGTGCGCCAAAATCGCGTTCTCTCCACGTCTCGAAACAGCTGGCGAAGTGTCGATCAGTGGTTTCACCGATGTGACTCATGAATATTTGCACAGTTTCACTGGAAATAAAATTAAAGTTGAAGGATGTGCGATTGATTGGATTCCTGGTGCTGGACTCACTCATGTTGTTCAGGTAGTTTTTGTCACAAAAAATAAGAAAAATCTCTTTTCTAGAAATGGATCAAATTCGGTGCAACTAATAATCGCGACATGATATTGAGCGGTGTTTTGGAGTCGAATTTCGCTGAAAGAATTCACGATTTTTTGAGAACAAATTATTTAATTGAAAGCGAGCTCAATAGAGAGATGAACGTTTTGAAAGTCGATCACAGTTTCGGAAAATTCAATTTCCACATCAGAACTGCGGCGAACTTTGCGCATGTTTGGATTGAGAAAATCATCGTGGAAGAGACGCCGAAAAAATTGGAAACATCGAAAAAATCGACACCGAAAAAGAATAAGTAAATGATTTGCATCCGCATGATCTTTATTTTGCGTCGTATTTTTGTTCATATTTGTATACTCACATATTTCGAAGTTTTTGCAATAAATTTATTTTTCTTGTTTTGATCTACCCGCAAAAACTATTTGTTTCAAAAAAAATTATCATTCTCTTGTTCGCAGTTTGCTCTTGATAATAGTTAAAAAATGCAGAAGAATCCAGCAACGTGGCAAGAAAAACTGCCAATTTTATTCAAAGAAGAAATTTTGGAAGAAATCGATATAAGATAGTTAGTTGTTTTCTATTCATTTATTTTGCAAAAACGAAGAACTTACAGTGGAGAGTTCGTTTCCCGACGCACGAATCAACGTCACGAAGCGATTTCTTTTATTTGGAATTACCAACCAGCGACAGAGGATTCTCGAGAGGTGGGTAATTGTTTTCTTCGAATTCCGAAAAATAAAAAAAAATCATGTTCGATAGAGCGCGTGTTCCACATTTAGTAAAAAGTTCACGTCTTTTTTCATAGCGATAGAGCGCGTTTGCATTTTTAGTGAGAATAATGTGCGAAACATTATTGTTTTTTTATTTTTTTTCAGAAAACCTACATTGAAATTCAAATCACTGAAGCAACCAACTATCAAATCATCGTCGAAGATCAGCCATTGGAGGAAGAAGACTCTCGAAAAACGTGCCATGTTTTGCGTCATCTAAACAAGGATAAATGTGAGAGGTTTGTCGAATTGCGCACAGTCAGAGAAGTTTCAATTGAATGGGCTGCCATACTTCTCAACGGGTTCAACTATCAAACAGTTGACATTGCTCCGGTGAGTTGGTTTCCTTTTTTTGTTAATAAAACGAAAAAAAAGTTTTCAGCCAGATTTGAATGAAGAACCTGTGTCATTGAAATGTAAAAATTTGACGATTCGTGGAACGTGGGATAGAAAACACAAAAACTTGGTTGGAAAATGGTTGAATGTTTTTGACGAAGTTAGCGAGTCGCTCACTATCATCTCAGGAAGCACCTGTGCCCGGATATCCCAATCTCCACTGGTAAGAGCTTTTCAAACCAAAAACATGAATATATTTTTTGTTGAAGATTCTGAAAACTCCGCATATTACCATTTCCGGGTTCACTGATATTAATCATCAAGTTTTGACCGATTTTGACGGAGACACTATAAGTGTGAATGGGAGTGTGACAAAACTCATCAGCGGAAGTGGGCTGGTCAAGGTGTTACGGGATTGGATAAACTACGGGGGAGACAAGATTCGCGACATGAAACTTGTTGGAATTATGGAGCCGAATTTTGCCGAAAAAATTCGTGAATTCTTCGAAGCCACGAAATTGTTGAACAAGTGCAAGATTGAAGAATCAACCAACAATTTGACATTTGACCATGATTATGGACAACTCCGCTTGCAAGTCGAAACCAAATCAAACTCGTTTCATGCCTGTATTCCAACAATTGAAGATGCCAAGAAGAAGTAAATGATGTTTTTGCTATTATTTTAAAACCTTATATTTCAATATTTATATACTCGCGAATATTTTGAATCTGTGGGAATAAATTTTCATTTCCACAACTCTTCCAACTGACTAAAATACAAACTGGTCTCGTTGATAGCTCTTGGCATGACATTATTCCTGCCAAAATCGTCACCAAAAAGCCACCTGTGACGCCGCAAAAATGCGGGATGCCGATTACGATACATTGCGCAGAACATGCCGATTGGCACTATGATACATATTCTGAAATGGAACATCAGGCAAGAGAAAAAAATAGAATCGATAAGAGTTTTTTGCCTAGTGAGAGACACAGAGCAAAATAAACCACACACAAAGTATAGCGCCTGGCTTCCCGTGAGATGTCGGTCACACAATTCGGTTTCTCTGGTTCAAAGGAGGCAAAAACGCTCTAATGATAATCACTCTCATCGATTCCATTCTTGATGAAAAATCTTACAGTATAACGCCTATATCGACAAGTCTTACTGTAGATTTGATAGAGACTAGTGTTGGGATAAAGTAGAAAACTGCGATTATTGAATTCATGCAAATAAAGGTGAAAATTATTCCTCGAAAGTACTGAATTTTTTTCAAATTTTCACTGTTTCAAAAACTTTTCCACCTACCCACATAACTTTGAGATTCTCCTCAAGTTGAAATTTTTTACTCAAAGTATACGCCTCCGGATTTTGCTGCATGTATTGGAATTTTTCAAAATTCGTGACATACAAAACATGTAGAACGACAAACGAGCAAACTGTCATGATGATACAGTAAACTAGTGGAAAAATGACGAACGGTGTGAGAAATAGTAGGGAAAGTGTGTAGATTTGGGCGACGAGAAAGGTTAAAGGGAGCACAATGCAATTGATCCAGACACGATGCTTCTTTTCGTAGTCGGAGACGAAGTAGGTAGCGAAAATTCTGGAATTTGAATTTGGGTAAGATTTGGTTTATTTTTTAAATTGTTAAATATCTTCGTTTTCAAAATTGGAGATTTATAGAATTTGTGAAACAGTAAAAATTTGAAATTGGTAAAATTTGAAAAATCCAATTTTTTTCTGCTCATATTTTTTTTTGTCAAAAATTTACTGTTTCAAAAAATACACACATTAATTTGTCAATTACCTCTCTCTGATCACAACGTAAGCATTTTCGATATCTCTGAAATTGATCTGTGCACTTGCTCATCAAGGTGTTCACACACACTATTTCTCTGCCGCGCTCTCCTCTTTTTGTGTAGTCTCTCTCTCTCTCTTTCTCACAGCCGATGTGTACGACACTCCGCCTTGCCCCTTATTTAGCGGCCTGCTAAACAAGCGGCAGAGCGGAGTGTCGTAATTGGAAATAACCCACCTCTCACCAACCAAAGTCCACTGTAACGTCAAAATATTTCCATAGCATTCGAATCTCAAAAAACTTGACAAAAACAGCAATGTCTCACTGCTCTCAGGATCAACTACCTTCAGCCGAATCAACAAAATGTAAAATTTCCCAAAATACCCGAAAATCACCCAGAAAAGCGCGTAATTGAACAAAATTGAAATGTTTCGATGAAAAAGTGAGATCGAGTTGATGAAAAATATAAAATAGGTTAGTATACCTATCGAAGGGGCCAATAAAATCAGTTCCAACGTGTTCCAAATTGAAAAACTCTCTTCGAAATTGTCGACAATTGGGATACTGTAGTTGATACCGTACCATTGGGCGGTGGTGAATGGAATGGGGAGCCAGAATATTTCGAACATTTTGTGTACAACTTGGGGGAGACTGAAATTTTTGTGGTTACGGAGAAATTTTCTGAGACAGCTGAAAATGATCAAAGTGGCAATTTTTGTTTGAAAATCTGTATCTCTGCTCTCTCTTTCTCTCTCTCTCTACACAAACTACACGAAAAAACATACCCGAGCCTTTAAAGTGTTTCAAAGGGGTTTTTGAAAAAAGTTTTCTCTGCGTCTCTATCTATTTCTACATGTCTAGAGGTGTTTCATAAAAACAAGCAAAATTAAAAATTCACCTGGAATATATTTTATGATGTTAGACTTTGTAATCAAATCTACCGATCAAAAAATTTACAAAAAATCAGAAAAAAAATTTGAACTGACACTATTCTAAGAAAAACCAAAAAAAAAAACTAGAAAAAAAGTATGAACCAAATGCGCAAAATAAACCAATTGAATAACAGCTAGAAAACAAAATAATTTTTTCTCTTTTTTTTTGTGAATTATCACGAATAGAAAATTTTTAGAAATTCTCAGAACAAATCTAGAACCTTTGACCTTTTTTGTCTGCGCCTCTTTTTAAAGATGTTATTTTTGACGTGACCTTCCTAGAAATTATTTGATTTTTTAAATTTATGTTTCATTTTCATTTTTGAAAAATTTACTGTTTCAAAAACATTATAAGTGTTTTAACTAGTAAGTTTTCCCACTCATACGCCGTATCTTTTATCGCTGAAAAAATATTTTCCAAACAAATGAGAAATGATACACAGTTTCGAAATCGACAAGTATTTATTTTGATATTGAAAAATTGATCTATCAACTTTCCCTCTAAAAAAGCGTAACTATTTAATTTCGAAGTTTCCAAAATTGTGGCGTGTCAAAAAATAGTTCAAATTTTCATTTACTGAATCACAGATTCTCTTTCCAGCTCCAAGTGCATTCTGACATCGGCAATGTTGGTGCTCTCATACAGCTCATTCAATATTCTTTCTCTTTTTCTGTCCATTTTTTTGGCTTTTCGTCTCAAAATCTGGTAGACAAGGATCCAAAAAATCACGGCCACAAAAATCACGAAAAGTGACAGAAATATTTCGCGTTGAAGATTTTTGTATTCGGGTCGGTCGAGAGTTGATTGTTTCTGGAAAAAATTCAGATTTTTTTCTTTTAATTTTATTTGTCACTAAAATAGAAGAATTGTGTGATGCTCTCGCATTTTTCATTTAAAACATTTTTGAAACAGTAAAAGTTTTCAAAATAAAATGAATTTCGTTTTTTTCAGAGTTGAAAGTTCAAAAATAGAGAGAAACACAGTTTAGCTCTAAATTTTTTTGAAACAAACATAAATATCAGCAAAAACTTGTGTTTCAGTTAAGTAGGAAAAAAACACAAAAAAAATTCCCTGGCGAGGAATCGAACCATCAACCTCCCACTCTATAACCAAACGCGTACCCGGCTGAACCGCTCTGATACATTTTTTCGCAGGATAATTTCCCTTCAAATATTGATTGAAAAATATAGGTCACTCACATATTCATAATACTCCTTTTCCTCATTGAAATATGTTTTGAAAATTTTCTGAATCGGATCCAAAAGATCAATATTATAATTGAGCCGAAGAGCCGAGCCACTATCTAAAAAACCGAATTTTTTTTATGTAATCCAAAATTTCAACAAACTCGAATATTTTCTCTTGACATACGTCACATTGTCCGGCCGATCAGACGCACAATTCGCAAAACATTCTTGCGCCAAATACGCAAATTCCGAGCTTCCGATTTTTCCCTTCGATTTTATGTAGCACCATGGGCCGCGGGTACCCGTGGGGATTTTGTTGGAGGCGCCCGTTTGGGAGAGAAGCGCAAATTTGTGAGTTGGTGGAAGTTTGAGGAGACGACATTTTGAATGGGCGACTCGTTCGGGTAGCGAGAGTCTGAGACGCAGAGAATATAAAGACGCAGAAACGCGGGATTTGTTTGCAACTAGATTGATTTCTGACTAGTTATTACCATTTTTTGAAACAGTAAATTTTTTCAAAAAAAAAATTGACTCAAAAATTAATATTCTTGGACCTGAAAACATCGAAATATTCTACAAAAGAATTTAGGAAGAGAACCAATATGGCCTAGAAAACCAAATGGGCGGGGCTAAGTACAGTACATTTTTGTTAAAGGTACACGTGAAAGAAAAAGTCGCAATAGGAAATCTTATCAGCCGCACCTGACTTTTTTCAGATATAAAATAATTTTGAAACAGGAAAAATTTGAATTTTTGGAAAACTTAGTTTCGAATTTTCTGAAGCATGTCAATATTTTTATACATTTTTTCTGAACTAAATTTGAAAAAAATAAATTTCTGGTTTTTGTACCAAATCCCAATAGCAAATTTCCCACATTCTCATTTTAAAAAATTCCAAAATTCCAAACTTTTCTCATTAGAGCGTGCATTCTTGCCTCTTCCCAAGAGGGAACACCAAGCACTGTCTGTTTCTCTAATTCTCTTCAAAACATTCACTCTCTCCCTGCTCACACCCTCCCTCATTCTCCCAATTTTCTTTTCGCGAAAATTTTCGAAAATATTGCGTTTTTCCATAGAAAAAAAAATTCTCCGGATTTGTGGCCAACCAGGAAAATGAGAAGTTCGTTGGCTTCGAAATTTAAATTTCGGTGGAAAATGTGAGTTTTGAAAATAATTTTCTAGTTTTTGAAAGAAAAATTCCAGTTTCTGTCACCAGGAACATGAGAAGTATTGGTTTCGAAAATTTATTTTCGAAAAAATGTGAGTTTTGATTTTTTTTTCAAATTTTCAAAACTTTCAGTTTTCCACAAAGTTTTTGTGACACGCCAGGAAGATGTGAGTAGTTAATTGAATGTTAAATGTTAATTTTTTGACAAAAAAAATATTTTTAAAATGTTCATAAAAATGTTTGAAAAAAAAGCAAAATAGTTTTTGTCGTGGGTTACTGTACCCGCACAGACATACAATCGGTGTTTGCGGACGATTTTGATTTTTGAATTTCACACATCGAAAATATATTTTGAGATTTTAAAAAATACAAGAAATTTATTTACTTGAAAGTTGTATTTTTGCCCACCTTTTACCCAAACAAGTTAATTCATATTATCAATTTTTTGAAACAGTAAAAATTTGAAAAAAATAAAACTCACAATCGTTTCTCATCATTATTCGCCCTCTCATACCAATACTGTAGAACTTCTTGCCACGGCGAACATTTTTCTCCCGACACAACGCGGTCCAAATTTCCAATATAATCGTAGTTTGGTCGACTCGTCTCACGAACACAATCTGCTTCTGGAAAAAAAACCGAAATTTTTTGAATTTTGATTTCTTGACAAAACTCATTCGATCATTGATATCGAAATATTTGCCCTTGTAAAGTTCACAGTCGAAAAATTTGATTAGAAATAGAAATTTTATTAATATTCTCATTTTTTGTAGAAATGAAGTGGCGAAATTTTTTTGAGGAGTTTTGGGAGAAAGGGGCACGTTTCATAGGGAAAATATTTTTTAGTGTTTTGCTGTTTTGACTAGAGACGCAGAGAAAATAGAACTTAACGCGAAAAAAAATTTCTTGCAAAGTTTTTTCTTTTTTTTTTGGAACATTAAATTTTTTCAGAAAAAATTAATTTTTTTTGTGAAAATTTCACGGCAAAGAAATTCCGGGTTATTCATTTTTCAGTCAATTTTTTTTGAAAATTTCTTTTCTCTGCGTCTCGTACTATTTCGGATTTTATAGCAACATTCTAACTATCTGTGAAGAATTTATATAAAACTCATAATCGTTTTGAAACAGTAAATTTTTTCAAAAAAATAATTTTTCAAATTTTTTAAAAATGTCATGCCAAAAAATTCTGAGTTACCCATTCTTCATTGTCAAGGAATTTTTTCTCAAAAATCTCTTTTCTCTGCGTCTCGTACTATCTCAAGTTTATCGTGTAGTTCTCTCGGAATAAATTGATTTGATTATCAAAACGTTTTTTGATTGCATTTTCGCTGCAAATTGTCTCATAATTGTTACCTGAAAACTTGTGATTTTGAAAAAAAAACGTTTTTTTTTTTGAAAAAATTAGCTGTTTCGAAAAAGTTTGATACTGGGATTCTATGACGGAGAAAATAATTTTATAGAAAATTTTTTTGTAAGAACTTTGAAACAGTAAATTTTTGAAAAATCTAAAAAAAAACATTTTTCGTGACCACTAATTTCTCAAGAATCATTCTAACCAATATCAACATCATTTTTTTTCACCTGTTTTCATTTCAAAACATTTTTTTATACCTAAAATGCTCGATGTTCTTTGGGTCCCTATCCCATTTATCACCGCCCAATGGTACGGTATCAACTACAGTATCCCAATTGTCGACAATTTCGAAGACGATTTTTCGATTTTGAACATTTTTGAGATGATTTTATTGACACCTTCGATAGGTATTTTAACCTATTTTATATTTTTTATCAACTCGATCACACTTTTTCATCGAAACATTTCAATTTTGTTCAATTATATTCTCTTGTGGATAGTGTTGGCATATTTCGCAAAATTTTATATTTTAATAATTCGCGCGAAAATTGTCGAGAAGAGTTGGTTTAACATTATTTTTCAATTTTTTCCCCAAAAATTTTGTTCTAGATTCAAATTTTTTGTTCTTGGCAAGTTTTTCGCGGCTGGAATGTTATGGGAATATTCTGACAGTTCAGTCGACTTTGGTTGTTGAGAGGTTGGTTTTATAGGCCATTTTTTGGTTGGAAAAATTTGCGGGTCACAAGGTCATGGGTTCGATTCCGGGTGGTGGCAATTTTTTTTTGTAGAATTTTCGCCACAAATTTTTTCTCCGACTATGAAAAAAATCATCGTCTTTGGATCAATTTCATCGTCCTCCCTCTCACCTTTCTCACCGCTCAATTCTACAGTATTCCCGTACTGTTTCTCAATGTTCCTTTAATCCTGCCTCTGGGTTACTGTACAGGAATGACGTTTTGGTCGTTTTTTGTTATCAATTATTTGTATTCATCGAATTCGATGAAGTTAGCACATTTGAAACTCAACCCAATTATGTATACGTTGAGTAAAAAGTTTCAACTTGAGGAGAATATTCGAATTATGTGGGTGAGTAGGAATATCAGGGGAGAAAGGAATGTCACAAATGTGTGTGCCTGGCGCAGCAGGTAGTGCGTATTCTTCAATTTTTGCGGGCAGGTTCGATGCCGGAACGAAGCAAATTTTTTTTTTTGAAAAAGAAAAAATTAAAATTTTTCAAATTTTTACTGTTTCAACCACAATTCAAACACCGGGAGGAGTTGCAAGATTGATTGTGTAAAACCATTACTTTTTAAAAATTTCATAAAGGCTTGGAAGTTTTCTTCCAAGATTATTTTTTAAAATTTTCACTGTTTCAAAAGTAACGTAAATTGTAAACTCCAGATCGTTGACGATTTTTTCAAATAACGTGTCAAAAATCCTATTTTTTCTTTGAAAATTTTGAAATCAATTTTCCAGTTTTTCCGAGGCACTCTTTTCGCATTCATCTGTCTGAGCAGTCTTCTAGCAATCTTCATCCTAGCTCCAACGATTTTTGACATTTTTCAAGTTTCGTTCAAATCAGTTATTCGATCAATAGACATGGCAATTATATCGTATGTTTTGATAATATTTAAAAGGAAATTGTCACGCCGAAAAATGTGGCGTGACAGTTCAGCAGGTTACGCGTTTGTTTATAACGTGAGAGGTGGAGAGTTCGACTCCCCTTACCAGCCAATTTTATTTTTTTTTCAGACTATGCATATTTTTCCCACTCGGCATGTTTTGCGCACTCTACCACGTGCGTCATCCCGCATTTCTGCGGCGACACAAATGGTTATTCGGGCGCCGCGAAAACTTGAGAAAACAACGAGTTTTTCCAATTTCTGAAGATGAGGCAAATGTATATTTTATTCAGCTGGAACATTCTTGGAGATGAGAAGGTATTTTTTCAGAAAAAAAAATATTTTTGTTTCAAAAATTTAGCAAACCCCCAAATTATGGGATGAATCAGTGGAATAACATGTGTTTAAAATACAAAACACGTTGTTTTTGTTGAAAAAATAGCGCGTCCATTTTTTTTGCAATTTTTTTGGTTTTTTGGGAATTTTCTGGGTAAAGAGAGTAAAAAAAGAACAGCGGAAAAATTTCCTTGGTTTTTTGAAGTGTAGTTGAAACAGTAAAAATTTTCAAAAAAAAAAAATAAAATTCTAAAATTTTCCGATTTTCAGAATTAGCTGAAACAGAAAAAATTATAATGCTTGAAACTTGGAAAAATTTTTCACAAAAAATTTTCGAACCAAAAAATGGGCGTGGCCCAACTGATGATAATGTGTAAAACCCGGAATTTGTTTGCAACTCAGAAATTTTTCCAAATTTTTTTACTGTTTCAAAGGAGATATTTATATATTCATCAAAATAAATAATTCAGCACTCATAATACATAAAAAAAGTTTCCAAAATTTCTGAAAAACTCTAGCTTCTCTAACACCTCTCCCTCTCTCGTCATTTTCTAAACACGAGTTTTTTCTGTCACTTCCAGGCTCTGAAAATATTCACCTGCTCACCAAACCTACAAACAAAATAATAATCGGAAAAGCAGACAAAAATGTTCGATATTATCTGGACCACCGTTCCATTTATCACTACTCAAAAATGGCTAAACATTTCGCACAATATTCCATCAGTCTATGAATTGGAAAAATCCGAGTTGAGCATTTTCGACCATGTCGAACTTGTTCTTTTGGCTCCGTCACTTTTATTATTGACCTACTTGCTTCATGTTGTTCATGTCTGCTCATTGTTTCATCCAAATCTTCTCATTTTGTTCGTCTATGCATTTTGTTGGCTTTTTTGCGGGTATTTGGGAAGGCTGTATTTGTTGATGATACGGTTGGGCGTGTTGGGGAATTGTGAGTTTTTAGATTTTGAAACAGGTTTGGTGGGAAAATTTTAGATTTTCAAGTTTCGCGGCGAGAATTTCTGAATTTTTGAATTTCCCACCAAAAATTTGAATGTTCAAATTTCGGGCCGTAGTGTAAGATTTTCAAACTTATGCGCGGAAAATTAGGGTTTTTCAAATTTCGCGCCAAAATTCTGAATTTTCAAATTTTTCCCCAAAACTTTAGACTTTCAGAATTCGTTCCAGAATTTCTAGTTTTTTAAATTTTCGAGCCAAAATTTTAGATTTTCAAATTCCGCTCAGGAAACTTTGATTTTTTGTTCCAAAGTTCTCACTCTTGCAGATCCATTTTTATTGTTTCTGGCCAGTTTTTTGAGATTTCAATATTATGGAAATATCATCACGGTACAGTTGACGTTGGTTGGTGAGAGGTGAGTAAAAATAATTTCGAAAATTTACTGTTTCAAAAAAGTTTTATAAAATGGAAAGAAAAAACACTTCAGTATATACAATAACATCATTTTCAGAATCTTCGCCACATATTTCGTGTCAGACTATGAGAAAAATCATCGTATCTGGATCAATTTCATCGTTCTCCCACTGACCACTCTTATCACCCAAATTCTCAGCCTTCCATTTCTATTCCTCAATGTGCCTTTGATCCTTCCTTTCGGCTATTTTGGATCGCTCACATTGTTCTCGTTTACAATGCTCAATTATTTGTATTCATCGAATTCGAGGAAGCTAGCACATCTGAAACTCAACCCAATCATGTATACTTTGAGTAAAAAGTTTCAACTTGAGGAGAATATACGAATTATGTGGGTGAGTCTCTTTTTATCAAGGAAATAAAAGAGATGATAAATCATGTGTTGCGTGGTGCAGCAGGTAGCGCGCGTTTCTTCCAATTTTTGATGTCCGGTTCGATCCCGGCACGGAGCAATTTTTTTTTATTTTTCAGTATCTTCGAGGATTCCTATTTTTCTTCATCTCCGTATGCATTGTTATGTCAACCCTCGTTCTGTCCCCTTCGATTTTTGGTTTTTCCGGAATCACAGTGAAAAGTGTTGTAGGCTATATTGATATAGCGGTGGCATTGTGAGTGAATCCCAAATTTTCCCATCATTTGGATTTTTCTAGAACCTGCACAGTTATCCCGATAACCATGTTCTCGGCACTATACTATGTCAAAAATCCGGCATTTATGCGGCGACATAAATGGTTGTTTGGAGAGGAGATAAGCACAATTGGCGGTCCAATCGGACCGCCCAAAATGGCGCCAAATGAAGAGACTAACGAATATTTCAGTCAGCTTAAAAAATCTTGGGAATAAAAGTTTTTTGTTGGTTTTTGAGTAAATGTGCCTGTTTCTTAATGAAATTTTTTTGAAACAGTAATTTTTTGAAATTTTTTTTATTTCGAGTTAAAAAAAAATTAAGTTGTTTTTTAGTGTTATTTTTTCACAAAATTATTTCGAGAATCTTTGAGAGAGTACGAGACGTAGAGACACAAAAGTACAGTAATTTTTTATTTAAAAAAAGTTTTTGAAAATTTTTAAACAGTGATTTTTTGAAAAAATACAAGTTGATAGAAACAATTTCATTCATACCACGCCTAATTAACAAGTTTTTTCTTGTCGTCACTTTTCTGGTCGCCACTTTTCTGGTCACTTTTCTGGTCGCCAAAAATCACCTGTTCACATTTTCACACTCCTTTTCAAACAAACAAGAAAACTCGCAAACAATGTCAGTTTTGATGCCTATTCCGTTTATCACTGCCCAATGGTACGGTATCAACTACAGTATACCGATTGTTGATGAATTTTCGGAAAGTTTCTCGAGTTTGATCTACATTGAGGTCATATTTATGGCATTATCGCTGGTTTTGTGCGGATATTTACTATGTGTTATAAGCAAAATTTCACTGTTTCATAGGAATATTATTATTTTGTTCAATGTTGCCTATTTTTGGTTTCTGTTAGGATGTGTTGGGAGACTTTTCATTATCTTTATTTTGTTGAAAATTGTTGGAGAAGGTTTGAAATTTTTTTGTGACAGAAATTTCCAATATTTGAAAAACTTTTGAAACAGTAAATTTTTGCAAAAAATTTTTGTTTTGTTTTTTTTTGACAGACAGACGGCCACGTTTTTATAATTTTTTTTCTAAAAATTGAAATAGTAAATTTTCTCAAAAATTTTGTTTGGAAATCACATTTTTCTTGCACACTGAATTCGAAGTGAGAAAAATCAAAAAGTTTGGGAATTTTTTTTAAATAATTTTTCCCGCCAAAATTTTTTTGAATTTTTTTTTGTTTGGGAAATCAGTTTTTTTTAAATTATATTTTTTCGAAAAATTGAAATTATTTACTGTTTCAAAATATCGTCAATTTTCCAAAAATCACAACCAATAATTACTTTTCAAAATTTCGAAATAGTTAAACTTTACAAACAAAAAAAATTTCAGATTGGAGCCCAACCCTACTATTTGTATCTAGTTTGCTCAGATTGGAATACTATGGAAATATCCAAACAATTCAGGCTACTTTGGCGGCGGAGAGGTAAGAGGGTCACGTCATTTTTACATTTTTTCACCTGAATTTTTGGAATAAGCCTAAAAATAGAACTCTCTCTAATTTCAGAATCTTCGCCACATATTTTGTGTCCGACTATGAGAAAAATCATCGTACGTGGACACTGTGCATCGTTGTCCCTTTGGCAACCCTCATAACTCAACTATTTTCGCTTCCCGTTTTATTTCTAAATGTTCCTTTAATGCCCGCGCTGAGTTACTGTACATTAATGACAGTTTGGTCGTTTTTCGTTATCAATTATTTGTATTCATCGAATTCGAGGAAGCTAGCACATCTGAAACTCAACCCAATCATGTATACGTTGAGTAAAAAATTCCAACTTGAGGAGAACATTCGAGTTATGTGGGTGAGTAGGGGAATATCATGAGAGGAAGAGAAGAGAAGAGAAAGTGTGTGTGTGTGTGTGTGGCGCAGCTGGTTGCGCGCTTGTCTCCAAATTTTTTGATGACAGGTTCGATGCCGGAGCGGAGCAAAATTTTTTTTTCAGTATCTTCGCGGAATAGTTTGCCTGTTCCTCGGAGCTCTCTTACTCGTCATCACGTTCTTAGTGATTCCCTCGATTTTTGGTCTCACCGAACAATTCGACATCCAATCAGTCGTCAGATGCATCGACATCACGGCGGTGGTGTAAGTCGCAAATTTTTTTTTTGTTTCATTTTTGTAAGGTCTGCTGGGTTTCAGCGTCTGCACATTTCTCCCAATCGGCATGTTTTGGGCATTGTATCACGTGCGAAATCCGGCATTTATGCGGCAACACAATGTGCTTTGTGGCGAAAAAAGTTTGGCGGAAAATTCGAATCGAGTTGTGCCGAAATGTGTCGATGAGACGAATGAGTATTTTAATCAGTTTAATAAATCTTGGATGTGATGAAGAATTGGATTTTATTTGTAAGAGAGAGAGAGTGAGAGAGAGAGAGAGAGAGAGAGAGAGATAGAGAAACAGAGATTGTGTAATTTATTGATTAGCTCAATTTCAAAAGAACCATTTGAAGTAAACGATAACCGCAAGCAATATCATTGTAGGGTTTGGCGATCATAAAAGCGTATTGTGTTTGATTTCGGTAAAAGTTCAACTTGATCATCCCGTCTGGCAGGCCTCTGGGAATGTAGTATTCTCCAATTTCTGGTTGGTCAGCGACTTGTTTGCGCATGTTCCTTATTCCGAAATATTGTCTGACAAAGTCTTCTGAGATATGAAAAAAATACATGAAAAAGTTTTTTTTTTCGAAAATTTACTGTTTCAAAAAAGTGATAAAGCTGAAAATGTTTGAAAATTTCATTGCGTAGTCGAGCAATTCCATCAAGTAGATTTTTGGAACAGTAAATTTTTCAAATTTTCACTTCTGGAAAAAAAGTGTCGGATAGTTCTGACAAAATTTTAGGTACTGTATGTTTTAAAAATTTGAAAATTTAATTTCTGAAATTTTTTTTGATTTTAAAATATTTACTGTTTCAAAAACAAAATGAATCTAGAAGCTATGAAAACTGAAGTGATTAGCATGCGCTGTGCTATAAAAAATAATGATGTCAAACTTTTCTCATATCAAAACTACAGTACTCTTTTTTACGGTCATTTGAAAGTTTAACTAACATTTGAAGCATACAAAACATTTTTGATAGGTTTTTGAAACAGTAAAAATTTCAAATTTTTTTTTTTTGAAAATAAAGACTTGAATAGTTTTCTAATTAATCTTTGAAATATTTACTGTTTCAAAAACAAAATAAATATTGGAGCTTCGGAATCTTAGGTGATCCACGAGGGCTTGTAAACCGTAAATTTTCCAAATTTTCATTTTTGGCTATTTCAAGAGACTGTAGTTTCTGCTGAAAATTTATTTTTTTCAAAATTTCCCAATTTTGTCACTAACCTCTATTTTGAACAGTTCCATCCCGTTCATCATTCAAAAAGAACTCCTTATCAACAATATCAGAATCACCATTCCGAAAATGCTCATGCAACGAGTTCATAAACGCTCTAGCATCTTCTACCAAAGTTCCTGCCGCAGAAAATGCGACCAACAATGAGAAAATAGCAATGAATTTTTTCATTTTGTATACATTTTGTGCGGCGAAACTGCCTTTTTATAGCACGAAAATTGATTCAATTCGATTATCTAATAATAATTTTTTATTGCTTTATAGTTTGGAGAAATTAATTGCAACGACACTCCGCATATTTACACTTTGAAATTGTGAGGAAGATAGCGCGTGTCACCCGGGATTTGTTTGCAATAATGTTTTGGAAAAAAAATGGCGTTGAAACCTTATCGAAGTTATTATTTTAACTAAATTTTGAAACAGTAAAAACTTTGAAATAAAAAAATTTTATTTTTTGAAAATTTTATACCCAAAAATTGTCAAAAGTTTTGAATTCTTAAAAAATGAAAAAAATTGAAACTCAAGTTCCAAATTTCTAACTTTTCTTGAAAAATATATTGAACTAAAAATTTCTAAATTTTTAAAAATATCTATTTGCGTTGTAGCACTAACCTTATCAAAGTGATCATTTTCACTAATTTTTGAAACAGTAAAAATTTTAATCTTAGTTTCCGCGCGCTGTGCTCTCGTCACGTGTGTTCGTGACGAGACCATGCGCGTGCAAAGTTTTTCGGTTTGGAAAATTTCTGCTTTGACGTCAACTTTATTCACGTCTATAATGAACGTGAGAGTTTTGCATTTTTTTTTCAAAATCCCGATTTTTAAGGTTTCTGCTAAAAAGCTTTATTAATTTTTCAAAAATTTTCGAAAAAAAGTGTCAAGTATCTAAACTAAATGATTTATCATCGGCGTCAACGCGTTTTGCCAATCTTGTCGCTCCCGAATTCGTCTCCAAACTATAAGTTCGAATACTTTGAGATCCTTTTATTGATCGATTATCGATTGATGACGCGACTGATGATGATGAAGATGATGTTGGAAGACAAATTGATGAGGTTAGAGAGGTTTTGCGACTGGAAACATAAAATTTGTTTTTTTTTTGAAATTTTCACTGTTTCAAAGATTTTATAATTGGAAGGGTTGGAAATAAATTGTATTGGAGGAGTGTACAATAAAAACGTCTAAATTTTTTCATTTGATACTAAAAACTGGATCCCAAGTTTGTGCAGAAAAAAATTGAAATTTTCGGCGCAATTTTGTTCTGACTTTTTGGCGCCAAAATATTGAAAGACCTGAACTTTGCGAAAAGTTGAGAAATTTTGGAAATTTTCCATGCTCCCTTTTCCACGGAAAAATTTCATTAAAAAATCCAAAATTCATATCTTCAAAAAAAATGAAACAATTGAAAACACTTGTACTGACAATTTGGAATTTGGAAGACCTGACTCTTTTTAAAAAAATTATAAAAAATTCCAAAATTTCAATATTTCCAAAAATTACTGTTTCAGAATCACTAAAAAGTTTGATTCCTACCTCTGTCGCTGCTCACTATACAATTTTGAAAAAGTAAAAATTTTCAAACTCACCAATCTTGTTCCACCTCACTGCCAACGCCAAAATCATACATCAACGAAATCGCCGGTGTGTGCGGTCGCATTCCCGAACAATGCGAATCATCTGCGCTCACCACAATTTCCGGAATATCCGAAGCCATTGTCGAAATGCTGAAATGTTGTCGTTGTCGCGGTGTGGCCGCCGGCGGCGCGGGCGGTTTCCACGTCGGTTTTTGCGACGTTGTCGTCGTCGCGGTCGTCGTCGCACCGTTCGCTGAACGATTCAACCATGCCGTCACTTTGGTTTTGGCTTTGAGCAGACGACGACGTTGACGATCGCGAATGTCGAGCTCTTCGCGAAATCGCATCGCGTCGAGAAGTGCGTCCATCTGGGAAAAAAGCGCAGTTATTTTGACGCCAAAATTTGAAAATTTGAACTTCATTTTTCCTAATTTTGTGAACGACACTCCGCAGTGACGTTGCGCAGGGTTTTTTGTTTAAATCAATAGTTTTCCCTTTTTCTCTGCGTCTCTCTACTCAATTTTGTGGCCAGACTAAAAAATGGAAACGACACTCCGCAATGACACCCCGTACTTTTTAGTGAGTGTTTTTCTCTGCGTCCCTCCGTTTTTTCCAAAAAACCAAATTGCAAACGACACTCCGCAATGACGCTGCGCTTTTTAATTAACATTTTTCTCTGCGTCTCTCTACCCCGGAATTAAAAACTGCACACGACACTCCGCAATAACGCCCCATAGTTTTTAGCCAATAGTTTTGTCTCTTTCTCTGCGTCTCTCTACTCATTTCTCCCCGGAATTAAAAACTGCAAACGACACTCCGCTAGTACGCTACCTCAACAGTTGAATGTGTCCGTTTGATGGATCGAATCATGAGAAGAATGATGACAAATGAGAACATGATGAGAATTGAAATTGTATAAATCATCCGACCAAATTCACTTTCATACTCGTGTTTCGCTCGGGAATGTGACTCGATCAAAGCGCTGCAAAAAATTAGAGGAAATTTTTTTTTTTTTTTTTTTTTTTGAAAAATTTACTGTTTCAAAATTTCCATAAGAACATTTTTCTAAGTTTCCAGAATGATATTTACATTTAACACATGTAGTAAATACACAAAATAAAAAAATCTCTAATCTACCACCTTCAAAGGGATGAGAGGTTTTTGTTGCAAATTTTTGAAATTGTGAAAAAGACATTTTCAAGAATTTTTTCTCAATTTTTCAAAATATTTTCAGAAAAATACAGTTTCAAAAATTGACAATATTTCAACAAAAAAAAATGTTTTTTTTTTCAAAAATTTACTGTTTCAAAAATTGGTTATCAGACATTCATAGTAATTTTCACATTTCAAAATTGTTCTCAAAAAACTCGAAAAATTCCAATTTATCCGACGAGCGCTAGACTGGCAGACAATCCACGGGACGCCATGTGCTATACTTTGTGTGTATTTTTCTTTAAATTTTCGGATAAAAACTCACTCATTTTCACACGATTCTTTGATCAAAACACACGCTTGCTGTATTCCATTTTGACACGTTTTTGACAATTCTGTTGCTCTCATTTAAATTTGACTGAAATTCACAAATTTATTATTGACAGATATGGAAATATTATAAGGAAGTATTGAAACAGTAAAGTTTTGAGAAAAAAATGTTTTAGGTCAGAAAAGATACCATCAAATTAGCCATTTACAACCAAATTATAAAGAAGTTTTGAAACAGTAAAAATTTTCAAAAAAAAATAAATTAAAAAAAAATGTGGCTTTTCTCATGTTAACACATTCATCAATATAATAATAATAATGAGAAAAAATCAGAGAGCAAGAGAAAAAAGGTGGGCGGAGCCTAATTTGCGCGGCGGCTCCGAGCATTTCCATAGCAGCCGTTCGCCACAAAAAGATAATTTTTTTTCTCCAACAAAATAAAAAACGTGACATTTTTTCTCCCAAGAAAAAAAAATTAATTTTTGAAAAAATAATCATTTCCGAATTTAGCAACAACGAATGAGTGGGTTTTGAGAAAACAGCGGGAGAATTTCCATTTTTTGTAGAATTAGAGCCGAGCTATTTTCAAGCACCCTCTTCAGACGCCATTCCTCGACCATTGGTTATTGATGGATGTAATATTGGGAGAAGTGCTTCGGGATTTTCGAGAACGTAAGATTTTGAAGAACGCCCTACTATTTCTTTTAAAAATTGAACGAGATGAAATGTGGCGTGGTGGCTCGACAGGTTAAACGTTACACTGAAAGCGGGGCGTTGACCAATTTTTGGCCATTTTTTGACCAAAGACCCATTGGGCAATAATTGATCCGAAATGCACCAATGAGTGATTCGGCCAATTTTGACCAATAATTGACAAATGAGGGTTGAACCGCACAAATTGTCATTTTTCAGTGAAAAAGGTAAATAATACTCATAGTATTACACATTTCCAAAAATTTTATCCTTGAAACTAATTTGTACTTTGATTGCTCAACAGTCTCACTTCGAAGTTGTAATTACTTGCTTTGGAGGAGCGGCGCTATATATAATATCTCAGTGACCGACACCACACTGGCAAGGTGATGCGCTATATCTCTCATTTGAGGAGGAGGAGCTTAATAGTTCGAACCGTTGAAATTTCATTGTTTTTCTTTAAAAAACGTTATAAGGAAAAAGTAATTCCCGTACGAGGTAACTGGCATGACCTTTCGAGAACTTTAGAGTATTCTAGTAGTGTCATAACCTAAAACTGTTAACCGGGCAAAGTTTGCCTCATCGTTCAGCCATGAATGGCCAATTTCGGGTCAATTTCGGGTCAATTTAGGGCCAAATATTGGGAATTATACTGCAACTTGGATAAGACGCGTGAATGTATAGAAAACTTATAGAAAATGCCAAAATCGGCCAAGTATAACTCAGAATGTGATATGAATTCACCGATTTTTGACATCCCCTTGAGTTTTGCTCGATGTCAGCATCCAGATTCAATCTGGTTCAAATTGACGCAAGAATTATTTTTTTGTACCAATATTTTTTTTTACCCTAACTGATCGTTTACAATCACATTAAGTGTGAAAAATATAACAAAGTACTTGATAAGATCATTGGCCCATATTTGGCCCAATTTATTCAACCTTTATTGACCAATGACGCCCCACTGGGCAATATTTGACCAATAATTGACCAATTTTTCTCATTGGTCAAAAAATGGCCAAAAATTGTTGAACACCCCGCCTTCAGTGTTAGATTATAGAGCAAGAGGTCGAGGGTTCGATTTTTCACCAGGGCAAATTTTTTTTTGTGAAACTGATTTTTGATTTTTCTATTCGAGATAATCCGAGGATTTAAGATGTTGACGAGTTAGATTTCTCATAACCTTTTTTGTTTTTTCGAAAATTTCTATATCAAATTGTAAATGTTCAAAAAAGCCAGGTGATAAGGTTTTTCTGAAACAGTAGTTTCTTGAGAATTTCCAAAAAAAATTTGAATCTCAAAACAAACCCGCGAAATGTTTGCAATTTCCAAAAATTACACCGTTTCAAACATCTCTTATACTCCAAAAATTTTGAAAAGAGGTAATGACTGCATCTTTTTAGGTTCAGGTGATTTTTTTTTTGAGATAGTAAGAGGTATCAGAGAACCATGCACAGAGGTTTTGAATGTTTCTCTGCGTCTCTTACTATTTCTAACATTGCTGTGTTTCGTTGACTTGATACGACGAGACAGCAGATTTTTTTTTCGAAAATGAAATTTTTCCTGTTTCAAAATTCTCATATTTTCTAGAAATTTCGAAAATCACAAAAATCGCTCACTATTTTTTAGTGGTGAAAAATGTTTTTTTTTTCCAGCCACGTGGATTGTGCGGGCCTAGTTGCAGTGGTTCGATGGTTATTCACAAAAAATTTTGATGTAATTTTTTTTTTCATTTTTTCTCCAATATTTTTTTCTGGAAACTTTCCAGGTTACTGTATTTCTGCCAGTTGTCTATAACAACATCAACAACTACAATGCTAGAAATGCCGATTTATTACACGTTAGTTTTATCAAAAAACAGAAAAAAAATCGATTTTTTGCAGAAACTAGAACGCCTTGGAATTGTCACATTTACACCTGCCCGAAGTGGGCGGGGCTTGAGAAAGTAAGCAGATTTGCCGCGCACTTTTTTCCCAATTTTTTTTTGTGTTTCAGAGCTTTTATTAATTATGATGATTTGTATGTTGTATCGTATGCGGCTCGTCATGGTGGATGTATTTTGAGTGGTGACAAGTTTAAGGATATTCTTCATCAGAATTGTTATAGGTTAGTGTGTATCTCGAAAAATAATGGGTTTTGAGGTTTTTTGAATATTGCGTTGTGAACAGAAAAGGTGATTACATATGATTTGACACTAAATATTGATACTTTTTGAATTTTCACTTTTTGTGTAAAATTTCAAAAAACACTTCAGATTTTTAATCCTATTTTCTCCCTCATTGTTTCTTGGAGTTTTTCAAACGTTGCAAATGTAGCGTGGTAGTTCAACTGGTTAGCGTTTTGTTTAAAGCGTGAGAGGTCGAGTGTTCGATTTCTCACCTGGCAAAATTTTTTTTCAAATTTTTTCTACACAACAAGTTTTTTTCTGAATTTCATGTTTGAGTCAAAAAATTGACGATCTAGTCGGTGTTTCAAACTTTTGGCACCATGCCAGAGGTGAAATTTTCTTGATTTTTTGAAACTTTGTCATGTGGGGTGTCATAAAAACCGGAAATTCATACAGATTTCAAAAATATTGGTCTTGTCCCTAGAAAATTTGTTTTTTTCCAGCGATTTTCACAATGTTATCCGCAATCGAACAGTTGATGTGAAATTCCACGCGTTGCCTTTGGATTTTGTGAAATTTGACAAGGATATGTTCTATAAACATGTGCCTGAAATGTTTATCTGTGAGTTTTTGTTTGATTTTAAAGAACAACTAAAAAAAAATATTTCTCTGTAAATTAATATAGATGTTGAAACAGTAAATTTTTAAAAAGTTTTATTTTTTTATTTAAAAAAAATATTTTTTTACTGTTTCAAAGTTTTTAGGAATAAATTTGGCCTCACAGTTTTCTCTGATGTGGTTAATTTTTCTGTTAAAAAAATCGTTTGAAAAAACTTTACTGTTTCAACAAAAAAATTATAAATCATATCAGGAAAAGAGACGCAGACATAAACCACACACAAAACATAGCGCCTCGCCTCCTGTGAGATGTCGGTCACATGGTTGAATGACCTCTCGGAAAATTCTCAACAACCAAAAAATCTAGAGTCAGAAAAGGTGCTCTGATGATAATCAATTTTTTTCACTTTTTCAGTTCATCAGCGTGAGAAATACAGACAAACTTGTTTACAACTATAATTTCGAAATGTGAAAAAATTATTGTTTTTTATTTGAATTTTCAAAATTTCAAAAAAACAGTATTTGATTTAAAATTTTCAGAAAATTATCTTCTTTCTTTCAGTTCTCTATGTCTCTACTCTCTAAAAAATATTCGAAATAATTTTTTGAAAATTGATCAACTTAGAGAGAGAGAGAGAGAGAGAGAGAGAGAGAGATAGAGAGAGAGAGATAGAGAGAGAGAGAGAATGCGCTCTAATGACAACTGAGCCTTCGTTCAACGTTTAAGGAACATGTGAAAACAAAACAAATTGTCAAAAATTTTTTGCAGACGAAAATCAGTCGCATCGAAACGAGTCGATTCGTCAGAAGTTGTTTGTTCGACCCAACGACGAAGATTTTCAACTCGTCAAAGCGCATCGTCGTCTTTTGACATCGGAACGTCGCGATTTCCTATGCTCGGAACTCGATTCGTTGCTGATTTCGATGAGTTTGGCGGCCGGAAAAGAGTTTCGACAAATGGACGAGTTGACGTTGTTGGAGCCGGTGGGTTTTGAGAAAAAAATTTGTCTCAAATTTTTACTGTTTCAACAAAAAGTTTTAGCTTGGAGGTTTTTGGGATTGATTTGTTGGAATACAGGAGTTGAAAAGTTTTCAATTGAAAAAATTTACTGTTTCAAAACTTATTCATAAACTTCGAAATTTAGTGGAAAGACATTATTGCTTCTTCTAATCCGTCTCATAGTGTTCTAGTAAACTTGAAAAAAATTACCAAAAAAAAATGTATCTCAAATTTTTAATATGTTTCGACAAAAAGTGATAATTTTGAACTTCAAGTAATTAAAACTGACATTATCTTTAGAGCGCGCTTGACCTATTCGATTTCGTCGCAAAATTCACTATTTCAAACATTCTTCATAAACGAGTTTTGATTTAATACATGTGTCGTCCATAAATCAACTGAATAACTCAAAACTTAGACGAAATTTGACACTTTTTTGAAACAGTAAAAATTTTCAAAAAAATTTTTTTTCCGACATTTGTAAGTGTCAAAAACTAGAGAAAAAGTAGAAATCGGCCGCGGAGCGTGTCCGCGTTGCGGCTCTGATTTCGAAAAGATTGAGAGAAAGGTGGAGAGGGAAAAGAAAAGTTTATGGTAATTGATAATTCTCCAACAAGAAATATAAACTCTGCAAAAATTGGAAACTTTTTCGAAACAGTAAAAATTTTCAAATTTTTCCTGTTTCAAGAAAGATTTAAAAATTTTCTCAAATCCAAAAAAAATTGATTGTTCCAGCACTCTAATGGTCAAGCTCTTCGAATTGAGGATTTGTACACGCCGGAAATTTGCAAAGAATTTTATCGAAAATATCCGAGAACCGACATGGACACCAATCAAAATGATCCGATTACGGTTGGTTTTTTTGGAGTCTGTTTTTGGAAAGTGATCCGAGAGAAAAGAGATATGGAAATTTGTGAAAATTTTGAAACAGGGAATTTTTGAACTATTTTTTGAAATTGAAAATTTTTTCTCAAAGTTCTTAGAGCTTTTGAAACATTTTTTGTTTCTATGACTTCTCTGCTCTCTCTCACTACTCATGTTTTGTTGCGAATTTTGAAAACAGGAAAAGCAGGTTATCACAAACCCGGGAAATGTCTGAACATTGAAAAATATCCAATAATTTTAATTTTTGAAATTAAAAAATTTTACTGTAATTTTAAGTGAGAATGAAAAAAAATTTCGAAAATGAAAAAAAATCAATTTTCAAAAAGTTCCTGTTTCAAAAACGTCTGAAATAAATTTATTTCAACTTCCATGTGTTGGTGTAGGTTAACGACGGTGACAATTTTCACAAACCCGGGAATTGTTTGCAATTAGAAAATTTCCGAAAAAAAAGGTTTCAAAATTTGAAAATTTTACTGTTTCAAAAATTTTAGAAATCTTTTATTCAACTGAACTTTATGATCTCTTGATCCGAGAATTTTGACAACAATTTTTTCCAGTCCTTCGTAATGGAACCCGTTCTCGAAGTTGGCGATTTCAACTGGCGTCGAGAAATTGAAAAAATCGAGGCGGAAGAAGCCGCGGCCGCCGCCGCAGCTTCCGCCGCAAACGCCGAACAACTCATCGATTTTTGTTCGTCGTCGTCGGCGACAAATTCGCCGCCACACGGCGACGAATCTGCCGCACATCATCCGGATTTGATGGAAATTGAAATGACCGCGACGACGACAAAAAAGTCGAGTTTTCCGAGCGATTTGTCGAGTTCCGCACTGTTGGAATGGTATACAAAGGTGGAGAAACAAGAAGAGGAGGAGAAGGCCAGAAAAAATTGAGACCGAGCGTCTTTTCGTTTTTTGGGTATATGTTTTTGTTTTGGTTTTTGATTTATGATGAAAATTTTGATGTTTTTTGTTTTCTTTGCGTCTCTCAACATTTTTTATACATTTTTCTTGGAGTTTTTGGAGCAGAAGTTTGAAAATCGTTATTTCCAAAGTTAAGAGCACAAAATAAGTGAGAAACACATAAATTTTCAGGGAAAAACATGTGTTTTTATGAAATAAAAACAAATAATAAAAATTGTATAGGTGAGGAGTCGAACCCTTGACCTATCAATTTATAACAAAACGTCTAACCGGCTGAACCGCGATGCCACATTTTTCAAAGGTGGATTCCAACTTAGCCGTTATTCTAATGTTTGAATTAATTTGACCTGATAAAGTCGAAACTTTCAAAATTGCTACAAAACTGCAAACTGTTCTTGTTCCAGCATTATCAATTTTCAGCAAAATTTGCTCTCTCTAAATTTATGGAATTTCTCCGAGAGGTCATTCAACCGTGTGACCGACATCTCACGGGAAGCGAGGCGCTATACTTTGTGTGTGGTTTATGTCTGCGTTTCCAATGGGTGAAGAACGCTCTCGTGGGATAGTTTTCACTGTGAAATTATTGTTCTCTGTTTCTCTGTGTCTCTCACGCCGGCCCGGCCCGTGATTTTTCTACCGGGTGTTTAGTGCAAAACTCAACTTTTGGAATAAAAAAAAGTTTTTTTTTTTTGAAAAAATTTACTGTTTCAAAATATCTACAAAAACTTCGAGATCAGATTCAAAATAAAAAATGAAAAAACTTTAAAACTTTTCTAAAAACCCGGGAAAATCGATTTTTATTTGGTACCCCCGATGACATCAAAAATCTTTCAGTCCACATACTCACACACCTGTCTTCCACATTTTATCCCCCCATCCTCCCTCAAAAATCAATTCGATCCCGTTGTAATAAATATTTTCTGTCTGATTCTCTGCGTCTCTTCTGTCTCGCCTACTATCTCGTCGTGTTCGTGGGATGTGTGTGAGTGTGTGTGTCCATCGAGTCACCAAAAACTCATCTATACGAAAAAGCGAAATGTCGGCCGAAGGTTTTTGGCTTTTCGAAGGTCTCGAATCGGAGCCGTACGGTCTTTTGCCGCTGGTCAATTTGTCGGGAAAAGGCGGTCCGACGAGCACGAAGTATGTCGATCGGTTGGGATCGTATCAGTGGTTTTTGAACGATGAAACGCCGACGATTTTGGTGCCCGGCATGCCGGTCGAGTCGTTCTATTGGCCTGGCGGAAAACTTCAACAGGATCATGGGGTTGTTATTTATGATGTTAATCATATGAAGGTGAGTACTGTAGTTTTTCTAAATTTTGAGGAATTTTTTTTTGGAAAAAATTTCGCGGGAGAAGAGAACTTTCTATTTTTCAAATCTCAGAGTTTTGTCATTTTTTTGAAACAGTAAAAGTTTTCGAAAAGTTCCAGGATTTTTTCTTTGATTTCTAACTGATTTTTTTTGTAAGAAGTACTGTAGTTTTCACAATTTTTTCTAAAAAAAATGTTCAAAAGATTTGTTTTTTTTTCTGAGATTTGTCACTTTTTTGAAACAGTAAAAATTTTCGAGATTTTGCAATTTTTTTAAATTTTGAACCAATTTAATAAAAAAAATGTTCAAGGAGTACTGTACTTTTTTTTCGGAAAATCTGAGTTTCGAAATTTTCCAGGATTTTTCATTGATTTATAGTTTTTTGTAAGGTGTACTGTAGTTTTTGATCAACCTATATTGGAAAAAATTGTTCAAGAGGTACTGTACTTTTGTTCGGAAACATCTGAGTTTTAACCTTTTTTGAAACAGAAAAAAATTTCGAAATTTTCCAGGATTTTTAAAAAATTTTTTTTCGAATTTTTTACTATGGAGTACTGTAGTTTTTCACATTTTTTACAAACACAACTTTTAATAAGCGAGACTTTCATATTTTTGAGTTTTGCCACTTTTTTGAAACAGTGAAATTTTGAAAAAAAATTATTGAAACTTTTTCCAGATTTTTTGGAAGAAAATTTGGCTTAATTTTGAAGAAGTTCATTTCATTTAGTTTCAGAAAAATTTAAATTTTTTTTTTCAATTCTGAACGTAATTTTCAAACGAAAAAAAAAATCGTCTTATTTTTTCTCATATTTCCAAACACCTGTTGTTGTTTGTGCACAGGACTTTGTGACGTCAGAGAAACTATGAATCATGTCATTTTCAAAATGTATGCGCGCCAAAAAAAAATTGAAACAATTACTGTTTCAAAAATTAGAAACATAATAAAATTCTGAAACAAAATTTAGATACAATATTAAAATTTTAGCCGTTTTTTTATTTGTGAAAATTCGAAATTTTCTGAAACGACTTTTTCGCGTTCACATTTGAGTCTAGCAAAAAAAAAACTTAAATTACCACCTTACGACACTCCGCCTTTACACTTGCGTTAAACAAGGGGCGAAGTGGAGTGCCGTACACACTGAATGTGACAGACAACACAAAAAGAGAAGGGCGCGACAACAAATCGATCAGCAAAAAGTTTTGTTTTTTCTCTGCGTCTCTCTCTCTCTCAAAGAAGTTCAACAACCTGAAAATGCTCCAGATGTTGTGCTCATTATAAATTTTGGAGATTTTTCAAATTTTGACAAGATTTTTTGATTGTCATCTAACTATCAGAAATCTGGGGAAAATTAGAAGTTAAAATTTTTTTCAAAAAATTACTGTTTCAATATTTGTATAAACATCATGGAGTTAGTTTTTCACTGATGAACTGTTAAATAAATTTAATTTTTCCAAATTTCCCCAATTTTTGCAGGTTCGTGATGGATCACTAGACTCAATGATAATTGCGGCTAAACTATTGGCGGACAAAAAGAAGAAACCAATCGATTTTTCACAATTTCACTTCATCACCGATGCCATCAATCTTCAGAAGATTTTTGCGTTTTGTAATGTTGGTTTGAAATTTAAAAAATTTGGAAATTAAAAAAAATTGACTTTTTAGGAAGCTGGTGAAGGTCTTTTCCGCATCGATTGTGAACGGGTTGGAAAAACTGTATTGCTAACTAGGTTGGTTTTTTGTTGTTGATGAAACCTGGGAAATGTTTGCAATTCAAAAAATTGGAATTTTTCTGATGAAACTTTTTTTTGGAAAAGTTTTGTGGGCAGTTCTAGCAAATTTCTAAAATTCAAAAATTTACTGTTTCAAAAATTTGATAAATCAAAGTTGATGAACCTGAAAGATAGTTCAACTATGTTCACCTAGTTAAATTTTTATTTTTTTCCAACCTTCCCATGTTCTTGCAGAATGGAAGCCTCCGATTTGATGGAAGTCGGACATGTCACCTTCGACCAAAATTTGAAATCTCGAATGACTCGACCGCGCGGAGCACACTCGAACGGACCCTTTTTCCAGGTATTGTATATTTTCTCTGCGTCTCGTACTATTTCAAAAATTGTTATTTTAACTGAATTGTTATAAATGAACGAGTGAAAAATTTTTCTGAAAACCTGAACAATTTTTGAAACAGTAAAAATTTGAAAAAAACAATTTTAAAATTTTTCTCCAAAAAATTCAGAATTTTGTCGGCGAAAAAAAGCGAAAATTTTGAAAAAAATAAGTTTTTTTAAAAACTTTCCAAAAAAACCAGATTTCTCTGCGTCTCTCTCTCTCTCTCTCTCTCTCTCTCTCTTACTCCCTCATGAATTTTTTCAGCTGGTCGCCTATCAGTACGGTAGTTTCCGAATTCTAGTCAGATACGAAGTCGATTGCGCCGATTACGCCGCCGTCAAATGTACACCGTAAGTTTTGGCGGGAAAATCTACAGTACCTCTTCTTGAAAATTTCCAAATTTTGTGCTGAAAATTGTGAAAATATTAAAATTTCTCGAAAAAAATTGATTTTTTGACCTGAAAATTTCCGGGCCCAAAATTTGTGTTGATAAATAGAGAAAATATTTCCAGAAAAAAAAACTTTGGTAATTTCTACAGCACCCCTCTCCAACATTTTCAGAAAATAAAAACGGAATTTCAAAATACAGTACTTCCTGATTTAGAAAACTACAGTACCCTAAACTAGTCAGCAACGAGAAAACTCAATTTTGAGAAAAAAAAAAGAAAAAACATGGGAAACTTCTTTTTCGAAAAAAATTCTCGTGAAACATACAACTACAGTACCCCTATTTTGCAGAGTACCAGTCGACAAGTCAGAAGCCCTCCCGGAAAAAAACAAATCCGAACTGAACCCCAACATCGAAGTGGTAAATTATGGTGAAATTCCGCACGACGTGCCTCTTCAAGTGTTGACAACCTATCCACAAGGAGCCGGTTTCCCATTTTTCACATGGGCTCAGCTGTTCTTCACCAATGCGTCAAATGTGGGTTTTTTTTGTGAAAACGGGGAATTTTCGAAAAAATTTTGAAATTTCAAATTTTTCACCAGTTTTTATTATTTCACCAGAATGTTCGCAAGTTTGCAATGCAAAAAATGTTTTAAAGGGTATTTTTTGGCTCATTTCTCTGCGTCTCTTCTTTTTACCTGACCTTTTATAATTTTCTCGGCTCTCTGCGTCTCGTTTTTCCAGAATTTTGAGTTTTCAAAAACTTGGAAAGTCTTCATTTTTTTAATCTTAGATTTTCAAAAAGTCCAACAAAAAAATTATCAAAAATTATCTTTCCAAAGCGAGAGAAACAGAGAAAAGTGAAGAGTGTACGAAAAAGAGAGAGCGCAAAGAAGTCGATAAAACGGGGGAAGAAGATAGAGTGCCGAACGAACATCACAAAAATGAGAGAATCAGAGAAAACCGGAGAGTGCATAAAGAAAGAGAGAGCGCGCAGAGAAATCAATAGAGAAAAGGGGGAAGAAAAACTGTTCCCATCTGCAGAAAGTGCGTGCCGCAGCTGCCAACTAAGGCCCGCCCACTTTTTTTTGTTTCTAAAAGATTCAAACCAGAGTGAAAAGTGTGCGAGAAAGAGAGCGCGCAGAGAAATCAATAGGAAAAAGAGGGACATAGCTGCCAACCAAGCCCCGCCCACTTTTTTTGATTTCAGGAAGTTCTTGGTTGGTTCAAAGGCAACGGTGATTTCGGCAAACCTGCCATCTACACACTTCAAGACGTCTCAAAAATGATGAAACCCCTTCCGCTCGTCTCGCTGAGCAAAGTGCACGACTGTCTCGACAAAGTCTACAAATTTCTCACCAAAAACGACGCCAACTTCCGATGCGGTCTCGTGTGGAAGGGTAAAGCGCACTTGGAGATTTTCGCCAAACACGACGACGCGACGGGCGGGATTTCGCAGGGTGTTCGCGATTTTCTTGCGACACAATGTAAAGACGATGTGGAGGAGGAGGCTGCGTAAACTCGCCGTTTTTTTTTTGTTGTATGTGTGTATAAGTGAAATTTTTGAAAAATTCCTTTGTTATATCCTATTGCAAAATTTTAACGGAAATGCTTTTATAGATTGTGTGAAACAGTAAATTTATCAGAAAAAAAAATCCACGTAAAACTCCGATTTTTTATTCAAAAAATATTTTTTTTTTCCTTTTCAACGCCAAATTTTTATAACACCTATTTTCGAGAAAAGGAGTAAAAGTGGGCGTGTTTTTGCAATTCTGCCGCACACAGTTTGACGAAGAAAAAAAAATTGAAAATGATTTTGTTCTGAATTTATTCAAACTTTTAACGGAAATCAACCAATGTTACAGTATACTGAGAACCTTTATAAATTCTGTGAAACAGTAAATTTTTCAAAAAAAAAAAAATTCGAGAAAATTTTTTTATAACTCCCTCTCCATTTTCAATTTACCCTTCTGTCACAAGATTACTGTTAAATTGAAGGCTTTAAAAATTACTCGACTCTGGTTACTGTAGTTTTGTGTTCCTACAATTTTGTGACCCGAACAATTTAGGTGAAGCATAATGATGTGTTTTTTAGAATTGGCAAAATTTTACAGGCAACCAAACAATGCTCCTCCACTATGCTGTGAACCTTTATAATTTCTGTGAAACAGTAAATTTTTCAAAAAAAAATTGACGGATTTTTAACTGGAAAACTTTATCGAGTCGAATAGTATAGTGAGTTCTATGAAATCAACTAATTAATTATTTTTATTTTCTAAAGGTTTTTCGAAAAAGTTGAAACAATAAAAAAATACAAAATTCAATATATTTTCTCTCACCTCAAAATGTAAATGCAAACAATTTCCGGGATATGTGCACACTTCTATTATTTCGTATGTTGTTAGCTCCGCCCACTTTGATGGATTTGGAACATAGCCAAGATCCTATAAACTGTTTATTTTTCCTGAATTTTTTGTGAATTTTCAAATAGTAGGGAACCAAATTCAAACACATAAAGTTTTCGGCGATTCATTTTGACTATTTTTTGAAACAGGGAATTTTTTTAATATTCACCAAATTGTCAAAACTTGAACACCCGAATGAATTTGCTCAATTTTTCTGGGTTTTGTGAATTTTTTGAAACAGTGAAAAATTGAAACAAAATCTAAATTTTTTTCAATCTGAAATGCACGTCAACCATTTTTTTCAAAAAAATTCAAAGTTTATAAACTTTTTGAAACAGTAATTTTTTGTAAATTTGATAATTTCAAGAATTTCAAAAAAATCAAAAATTTTCAGAGAAAACAAATACAAGTTTTAAATTCACTTTTTTTCGATAAAAAGCGACAAAAATGTTCTGATAAAATACCAGTTTTTTCTCAAAAAACTAATAAACAAAGACTCTCAAAACCTATTTAACAGCAAGAAAAACAAGGTTCCAAACTAGCGACAAAAAATGTTGCCAATTTCCATTTTTCTCCTCACTACAGTACCCCTAGTTTTTTCGCACGTGACACACGTGTCCGAGTGTGGAATTTCGAGAGGTTGTTGGCGACTTCCGATCGGTTGTAAAACATCTGAAGACTGTACAACTATGATGACGTGGAAACACGAGAGAAGACATTTAATGGTGGAGATTGAGTCAAAGTTGGTCAAGGCTGGACAGTGGATTGGGTTCGGTTTCTCCAAAGATGACATGATGGTGAGATTTTTGAAACTGTTATCAAATTCTGGTTCGAAAGACACCCCACATGACCATGTTTTGAAAATAACTAAAAGTTTTCAATAGTGCGGCACAGAAAACTGGGCGTGGCTGAATTCTTAATTTTTTTCCCGAATTCCGCGCAGAATTCTGATTCGAAAGACACCTCACATGACCATCTTCCAATAATGTTGAAATTTTCAATAGTGCGGCACAGAAAAGTGGGCGTGGCCAAAATTTTAACATTCTCAAAATGTTGTATTGTGAGGTGTCTTTCGAATCAGAAATTTACCAAGAATCAGAAATTAACTTCTAAAATGTGGAAAATCAGGCTCCGCCCACTTTTCTGAGCGTTGTTCTCAGATGTACAACATTTTTGAAATTCTATATTATTGGGTGTATTTCAAATCAGAATTTCATGGAGAACCTGAAATCAAAGACAGCTCAAAATGACGATTAAAAGAAGATCTCACTAGACTGTTTTCGGAGAATTTTAAATTTTTCAGAAATGGGGCACAGAAAAGTGGGCGTGGTCTAAAATCGAGCGTTCTCAAAATGCTGTCTTGTGGGGTGTCTATCGTATCAGAATCTTACGAAGAATCCTAATTAAGCTTTCAAAAACGTCGAAAATTAGGCCCCGCCCACTTTTCTGAGCGTAACCCATTTTTTTCCAGGGCAACGACACAGTGTTCGAATGTCAATTCGCTCGTTCTGGTGCCGGCAACGTTGTCATCTCACACAACACTGCCAAAAACAACGTTGTTCTCGATCAAGCATCAGCCATGTTGATTCGAGATGGTTATGCTGATATCGAAAATGGTCGAGCGATGTGTGGTGGTGAGATGATTCTCGACAACATTCATCTCGATGCTGTTGAACGGAAATTGGTAAGAAAGTAGAATCATAAAATTTGGAACAAAAACTTCAAAAATATAAGAAGGTTGAGTGAAACAGTAAATTTTTTCAGATTTTTTTTTTTTGGAAAAATTCTTAGCTTAAAAATTTGACACGAGACATTTCGATTTCTAGTTTCAAAAAATGATGTGATTTTTTTGAAAAAGTTTTCGAAAAAAATTTCAGCTTTTTACTGTTTCAAAAATGAGATTTCTTGGGTTTTTGAAAAAATCAATAATCGGCTTTTAATTTTTCAAAAACAAATTCGTTAGGTTTTTCCAATGTTTCAAACATTTCCTGTTTCAAAATTCTCATATTTTCTCAAAATTTTAACAAAAATAATTTTATGAAATAATAACACAATGTGCAAAGTGATGAAAAAAGGCAAAAATATCGCGAAAATTTCTAATCACATACGAAAAAATAAAAAAAAGGTTATCACGATTTTTTTTTCAAAAAAAAAAAAATTGCAATTTTGCGGCACACAGTTGGATGAAGCCTAACACAAACAAAAAACAATAATTCTAGAGAAAAAAACTGTGCGCGGAAATTGCAAAAAAATAAGCGAGGTAAAAAAAAGTAAACTAGAGAGTGTGCACAAACGAGAGAGCGCATAGAAATAGAAACAAAGAGGGGAGTAAGAAAGAACAATAAAAGGTGTGAAAAAATCGATTTTTCTCGCAGGTCCATGTCATCTCATCAGGCCAATACAACTTGTTCTTCGCGTTTGGCAACATTGACGAAAAAGGTCAAAAACAAATGCACGGAATGGTTGGCAAAGAAGCACCATGGAGATCGAAAGAGCAGGTCAGATTCTGTCAACGATGCTCGAGCTCATTCGCCAATGTTGACCTCGAAGGAGTGGCCGATTTTAAGAAACAATAATTCATTTTTTGCGTCTTCGGGAGGAGAGATTTCTCGGGTTTTTTCGGGTTTCATAAAGTTCTTTTTTTTTGGAAATTATTAGGAAGAAAACAAGAAACTAACGCTAAGACAAACGTGGTATGAGATTTTGAAAATCTCTTGAAACAGTAAAAATTTGAAGATTTTTTTTTTGTGAAGTTTTCAGAATTTATCGGAGGGAGTATTGAAAGGTAGGAGTTTTCTGAAAATTTAACAATCTTTTGAAACAGTAAAAATTTGAGAATTTTTTTTTGGTTTTTGAAAATTTTCAGAATTTATCGGAGGGGTAGGAGTTTTCTGAGAATAAAAAAAATATTTTGCAAATATTTCACCTGGAAATTTCCAGAGTTTATTAGAATCGAACAAGCAAAGAAGAAGTAGCAAAAATAATAATTTTTTAAAATAATTCAAACATTTTTTGAAACAGTAAAATTTTGAAAAAAAAATTCAGGTTTCATAAACTTCTCATTTTTGGGATGCTTTCAGAAGAAACAACACAAATGACGAGCAAAGATAAAAGGCGTTCTGAGAATTTTAAAATCCTTTGAAACAGTAAATTTTTGAGAATTTTTCAGAATTTAATTGCAAATAACACAAATTTCAAGATTTCGCTTTTTTTATTTTACTTTTTTTTGATTTTGCTATATTCGATAACCGGTTTCAATAATTTTCAAGTATTTTTACATTTTTGATAAAACAGGAAATTTTGGTGGAAAAATTAATTGTTTCAGAGTTTCAATATTTGGTTTTAAAGTTATCTTTGTTGATTTAAAAAAAAATTAGAAAAAAAATCTCACACCGAGCGGGATCGAACCCGTCACGTTTCGCGTCAAAGTCAAAAATGTTAACAGCTGAGCCGTACGGACCACATTTTCCTTTGTCCACTTTCCCCTTAAATATTCCCTCTTTCTCCATTTCTTCTCCATGGAAACCTCCAGAAAAAAACGTGAAAACAAAAAAATCAAAAAAAAAAAAAAAAACATGTTTTCATCGGAAACATGTTTGCCATGTCCCAACAATATAAAGGCCTTGACAATCAGCCCAGAAAATACAGAAAAACTAACACGTGCTGACCTTGTTGCCAACAACTAATCTTCCAACTAATCAACGCTAACCGCTCATTTTTTAATCGAATCAACATCGACATCAAACGGCTCCTGCTTATTCGACGAACATTTTATCTCTGTTGAAGAAAGAAAATCATGTCCAGGATTAGTGAGTTTGTTGAAAAATTGCGGAATGTTTTACTGTTTCAAGGAAGAATCATATTTTGGTTTCCGAGTTTAGGAAATAATTTTCTGAAAATTCATAAAGTTTTTGAAACAGTAAAAATTTTCAAAAAAATTTTTTTTGTTGGATTTTTTTCTAAATTTGGAGCACATTTTCCGATATGAAAGATTTGAGCTCAGTTTTTTGGAATTTTCAAAAATTGGCGCGTTTTTGGGTTACTGTAGATAGCACCTTGCTTTTCCAGTAAATTGTTTGCAACACATCTTCCAGTTCCGAGTTCAAAAAGAGTTGGGTGGGGATTAACATCTGAACAACTAAAGCGGAAAAAATTTCAGAAAATTAATAAAAATTTTGAAACAGTAATAATTTTCAAAAAACTTTTTTTGAAGATTTTTCAATGTTGAGCTCAGTTTTTTGAATTTTCAGAAATTGGCGCGTTTTAGGGTAACTGTAGTTTTGATAGCACCTGGTTTTTCCCGTAAATCGTTTGCAATATATCTCCAAGCTCCGAGTTTGAAGAATTTTTTTTTATTTCAGAAAAATTAAAAAAAAAAACAAAAAATGTTCAAAAATTGAAATAGAGAAAACTCGCTCTACCGCAAATTCCACTTTTTCTAAAAAAAAATTCATAAATCAGAACAGCTCTACTGGAAATTCCAATTTTTTCTAAAAAATTCGAAAAAAAAGAAAAAATAAGAGAGAAAAATCAAAAGAGAGAAAACTCGCTCTACCGCAAATTCCAATCTATTTTTTTCCAGCGAATCAAAACGAACCATCTCCTTCACCAATTACACCAAAACTCATCAAACCACCGTGTCGATCATCTTACGAAGATGTCATCGACGAAAACTCATCGCCAACATCCACCACAACCAAAAAATCGAAGAAACAACTTGTCGCCGCAACAGACACGTCGATATCGAACGCAAGGTCACCGAGCCACGTGGCAACGCAAGATGGCTCCGTCACCAAAATCTATATCAATATAAATTTTACGGGAATTTTGTGAGTTTGCACAAATCTCGAAAATTTAAAAAATATTTTTTTAAGATAAACCATCATATTGGAAAGTTAGAAAAAATTGAAAAATTTTTAGAAATTTTGAAACAGTAAAAATTGAAACTTTTTGAAATTTTTCACATAAATTTTACAGTAATGTTTGTTAGTGATTTTTTTTTTGGTAAAAAATTTGAAAAAAATCCCATTTTTGCAATTTTTTTCTTCAAATCTTTCCAATTCCAAAAATTTCCAGAGAAACACCATCATCCACAAGTATTCCGGAACCCGAAAGCCTCGACGAGCCGATTCGCGACATGATTCGTCTGCTCAAAAAAGATTTGGATGAGCGACGCGACTCGCGACACCACTCGCGACGTCGTCGCTCGTCGTCGCGTTCGCGTTTTCGTTCGACGACGCCCGAACGATCGTCGTCGTTGGACGGTGCGAAACATCAGCCGCCATCTCTCGAGACTGTCGACGATCACTATCAGAATTTGGCACTTTTGAAGAAGGGTATTCGGCAAAGATTGGTGAGCTTTTTTTGTTGGAACGATGAAATTACTGTAGAAAAAATTACTGTAGTTTTTTATTTCAAAGATCATAACTTTTCTGGCAGTTTGTTTTTCAAAACCAAAAGTTTTTTTTTAAAACAATCCTAGAAAATGCAAATTTTTGGGCAGAAAATCTTGAAAATCCCAAAAAAAAATTTCCCAGGTTACTGTAGTTTTTTATAACATTTGTTTTAGTATCAACACTGAGCATTCCTAATTTTCACTAATTTTTGAAACAGTAAAAATTTCAAACAAAAATTTTTAAAAATTCAAAAATTTTGAAAAATCTTGAAGTATCCTTTTTTTCGATTTTTTTCAGAAAATTTTGTGGAAAATTATTGAAAATCAAAATTGGAAAATCTCGACAAATAAAATCCAAACGGAATAAATTTTCGAAACGATATTTTTTCAGGTTACTGTAGTTTTTGAAAAAAAGTTTCAGTTTTTTTTTTTTGAAAAGTCAATAAATACTGTAGTTTTTGAAAATATCGCAGGTTACTGATTTCTGAAAATTCTGAAAATTCCGATTTTCTAACAAACTGTAAAAATCCCAAAAAAAATTTGGAACGAGTTTTTTCGGGTGCTCCAGCGTTGTCATATAATTGCTAATGAGACACATTTTTCTTTTTCTTCTTTTTTTTTTTGATGATGATGAATAGGTTTATTCAAATGTTCGAAAAACGACATTTTTACGTCATCAGTGAGTGGAAAAAAAAATGATTTTTTGATTTTTTTTGGTTTGGGTTACTGTAGAGATGGGAAAAGTTTTGAGCACCAAAAAAATTTGAAAAAAAAACTCCCGGGTTACTGTAGTTTGCTCACAATTTTCACAACCAAAAAAATTTTCCTGACCAAGTTTTTTGGTACTGTAGATTCAAAAAAATTTTGAAAAAAACAATTTTCAAAACAAAATTTCCTGGTTTTTTGTTGTTTTTACCTTAACCAGACTTTGGGGGGGTACTGTAATTGGGTATTATCAACAACAAAAAACAAATGCGGGTTACTGTAGTTTCATTTTGCAGCCCGAAGGACCGTCTCGAATTGCGGCCAAACACGTTGCCAGCATTCCCGACGAACAATTGACGCCGAAAAAATTTTTGATTGGCAAAAAACGACGCGATTATGTGGTGTTGGGTGATTTGAATATGGATGAGTAGGGGAAAAAATGAAAAATATTAGAAAAAATGTTTTTTTTGTTGTTATTCCTGGACACAGAGAGAGAGAGAGAGAGAAGGGGGTTATTGATTGATTGGGTGGGCGGAGCTTGTTATTATCATTATTATTATACATTGTTTGGCGCTTTTTGTCCGCCGATTTGTTGCTTTCGACGTTCCGAATAACCGGCGCGCATTTGATGAACTATTGAATTGACCACTCTGAAGAAATATGTTAAAGTAGTACAACTGATAGTTGTTTTCTCTTTCTCACTAATTTTTGAAACAGTAAAAATTTCAAAATAAAATTTTTGTGAAATTTTTTCTTTTTTTTTTAAAGTTGGAGAAGCTAAAATGTTTGGCCTAGAAATTCAAAATTCTAATTTTTTTTCACCAAAAAATTATTCTAGAAGGTAATCAAACACTGTTTGTTGAGATTTCAAAATTTTACTAAAATTTGAAACAGTAAAAAATTTAAAATAAAAGTGTGTCAAAATTTAAAATAAAATTCCAATTTTTTTGACATTGCGGAAGTATAATTTTTTGGCCTAGAAAACCAAATTTCTAATTTTCTTCACCAGAAAATTATTCTAGAAGTTTTTTTGCTTTGAAATCCTAATTTTCAGTAATTTCTAGATTCCAGAAATTTTTATGAAAAAAACACTGCTGAGATTTCTCGTTTTCACTCAAATTTTGAAACAGTAAAAATTTCAAAATAAAATTTTTGTGCAATTTTTTTTTTGGAAAACTGGACAAGTTTGAAAATTGTGGCCTAGAAAACCAAATTTCAAATTTTTTTGGCTAAATAATTATTCTGTTTTTTTTTGAAACCAAATTTTGATTGTTAATCACTAGATCCCATGAGATTTCTAATTTTCACTAATTTTTGAAGCAGTGAAAATTTTCAAACAAAAATTTTCAGGAAAATTCAGTCTTTTTTTGAGAAATCGGAGAAGTTTGAATTTTGGCCTAGAAAACCAAATATAAATTTTTTTTTGGCCAAAACAATGTTCTAGTGATATGTGTTTGAGATTTCTCATTTTCACTAGTTTTTGAAACAGTAAAAATTTGAAAGTAAACTTTTGTGAAAATTCTTTTTTCTCTCTTTTTTTGAAAAATTGGAGAAGTTAAAATGTTTGGCCTAGAAATCCAAATTTCGAGTTTTTTGTCCAGGAAGTTTTTTTTTTGATTTTCTAAAACCAACTTTTGATTGCTGACTAAGGCTAATCTTCTTTAACACTGATAGTTGAGATTTCTCACTTTCACCAAGTTTTGAAACAGTAAATAATTGCAAATTTATTTTTTCAGAAAATTCTTTTTTTTTATTGGAAAAGTTGAAATTTTTGGCCTAGAAAACCAAATTCTCACTTTTTTGTCCGGAAAACATAGTCAAATTTTTTAATATAAAAAACAATCATGAATTTTTGAACGAGTAATTTTTCATTTTCATTAATTTCTGAAACAGTGAAAATTTGCAAATTAATGGTTTCTGAAATTTTTTTTTAGAAACTCTTTTTTTTACTCTTTTTTTCTCTGCGTCTCTCTCTCTCTCCCCTACCTCTGCCACGCCAAAATCATCTCATTCTTCTTGTCCTCATCAGCCATATAACTCGACAGTGTCTCATCGATTTTCTCGGCCATACACACCAGAAAAATGTCCCAGAAATGCGAGTGAAAACCGCGAGTGATAAAGTCGACGTGTCGCGCGCCCAACTGTTCGCACGACTCGCGAACCATGTCGTCGTTGAGCTCGTAGGTGATGATGAGTTTGTAGAAGTAGGCTTGAATTGTTGAGGAGAGACCGAGAAAACTGGCGTTTTGCATCGGATTCTCGTTGTCGCCGATGCCGAAGGCTTTCTGAAAAACTGGAAAATTTGAAAAAATCGCAGAAAAATGTCTCACTTTGATCGAAGTACTTCTGGTCGCTGATTTCAGCCAAATTTCTTGAAACATGTCCGGTGATTGAGCCAAAACGCTGGAAAATTTTGTATGATTGTCTGCGTCTCTTTGTGTCTGACTGTCTGCGAGAGAGAGAGAGAGACGCAGAGAAGCTCCGTTTTCTCTGCGTCTCTTTGACATACGATTCTCTGCCAATTTCTAGAAAAAATATCTTCTCTCTCCCTGCGTCTCTCTGTGCCCGGACGTCTCACTTGGAGAGTGTGAGAGACGCAGAGTGGCAGAAAAGTCGTAATTTTCTCTGCGTCTCTTTGAGATTTTTCTCTTGTCAGTGTTTTTTTTGTTAGTTTCCAATGTTTATGAACTTATTATAACAAATCTCTGAAACAGTAAAAACTTTCAAAACTTAAAATTTTTGAATTTTTTTTTTGCCAAAAAATTTCTCCGCTTCTTGAAAATGTTTCCAAAAATGCCAATTTTTCGTCAAAAGCAGGTGAAATTGAAAAATTTTGTTGACACGCATTTTTAATTTTCAACTTTTTCCTTCGACGTCAATTTGGGGGCTTTTTTTGAGTGATGCAAACATTTTCCGGGATCCACTTACCTTGGCCATTCTTGGATGACCAATTTCTTGGTCTTGGCTGTCAACGGTCCAACTTGCGCGGCTCCAATTCCATTGCCCATTGAGCCGTCTTTTTTGCCACGAATTGTGCTCAACAGACCCATCATTGTGTCTGAAGGAAAATTTTTGGATTTGGGCGAAATGTGTGAAAAAAACATAGACAAAAGGTTCAATTTTCTGGGGATTAATCTTTTTGGGAATGATGTTGGGAACGTGAGAAAAAGCCGATAAGGTCAAATTTTTGACGTGGGTTTTTTGGTTGGAAATTTTTTTTCAATTTCTAATAAAAATCTGATAATGGAGAAAAATAATTGATTTTGATTTTGAGATTTTTTTGAAACAGTGAAAAATTTCAAATTTTTTTTTTTTTTTTAATTTTACTGTTTCAAAAAAGTTTCAAAATTAGGACAGTTTTTCTTTTTTGTTAGTATCCTGGTTTTTTTTTCACAAAATTTCAATTTCAGAAAATTTTATTTACCCTGATTTTAAAATCCAAAATTCTGACACCAAGAAACGTCGAAAACTAAAATTCAAAAAAATGTTTTTTTGAAATTTTTACTGTTTCAAAAAAGTTTCAAAATCATGTTAGTTTTTCTTTTTTGTTAGGATTTGCTAATGTGTTTTACGAAATTTCAAATATTAGTTTCACCGATTTTCAAAATCAAAATTGTGACATCAGAAACCTGACATCTAAAAACTAAAATTCCAAAAAAATGATTTTTGAAATTTTCACTGTTTCAAAAATTTTTCAAATTTATGATTTTCTCAATTTTTCCCAGTGAAAACGAAACTATCTCGTCAACCATTTTCAATTCAGTCAGATCTTCGAGAGATCATGTCAAAGTGAGAGACTCAGACAGTCAAAACTCACAAATCCAAAATTCTCAACAAAAAAATGAAAGTCAAAAAAATTCACCCATATGACATCCCCAATGCTCATGAGAAAAGTGGGCGGAGCTTCAGGACGACTACGAGGAAGAGGAAAAAAGTGCAATTAGAAGATGAGGTCTGATTTATTCGGGCCTCTGATTTATAGAGGTTCAAAGGTTCACATGTTTTTTATGAGACAACAAAACTTGACACATTTTCAGAGCAAAGTACAGTAAGATTAGGAGGTTGAACAGACTCATTTTTCATGAGGAGTTAGTTGTTTGTTGTTTCTGCTTCCTGGTTCAAACTACGTGTATTTTTGGCGGGAAAAATTGTCATCAAAGTTAGAAATTTGTTTGAAAATTTTTACCGTTTTTGTTTTCACGACTATTAAGATTTTTCGTATCGAGAAATTATAGATTTTTTGAAATATGAAAAAATAACTTTAGAGGCTTAGTTTTTTCAGGGAAGTTACAATTTGAAGTTCTAATCTACCTGCGTCACAAAAATTTCTCCTTTTTCCTTTTCATTTTCGAAGAAGAAAAAAGAGAACAGTAAAATTTTAAAAATTCTCAAAAAACTGAAAAATTCATGAGCCAGTACTATTTTGGGCACAAAACAAAAAAAAATAGGCGTCTTTTCAAAAATCATTAACCAGTATCAAAGAACCTTCACCTCTCAACAACTTAGAAGTCGAGAAAAACTTCCGTGCACCCTCTTAAAACACACACAACAACTAATCAAATTGCTCACTGATTGCTTTTAAAAGGTCAGCGCGGATATTTTGGCAATTTTTCTCTTTTCAGCAAAGAGGCGGCGTGGTGCAGTGGTAACGCGTTAATTCGGGAATCGTTTTGTCGGAGGTTCGATTCCCGCGCGTGGCAAAACTTTTTTTTTTGGTTTTTTTTTTTTTGAGCTAAGGTGTGTATTTTCACCCCTTCTCATCTTTCCTAAAACAAAAACAAGAAGGAATGGCAAACAAGCGAATAAATAAAAAACAAACTTCTTCTTCTTCTTTCTGTTTTATGTTTTTCAGTGTTCACTCAATTTTCTTCTCATAATGTTAGATGTAAGAGCGATTGCAATAGGAAGCGGAAATGTTTTGACCTTTTCCGACGGGTTAGAGTGCGAGAGACGCAGAGAAAAATGCGCAGGAGACAGAACCCGGGAAGTGTCGGTCACACAGTTGAGGAGAGAGAGAGAGAGAGAGAGAGAGTTTAGAGACACAGACAGTCAATTGCTCAACAGCGCTCTATCGAACAACAAAATTTCAAATTGGGTTTTTTTCGTGTTCGAAAAAAAAAACGTTTTTCTTCGCTCATAGAAAAACAACAAAATGTTCGCCTGACTAATTTCGAATCCAGCAAAAGAAAAAAAAAACGAGGCGAATTTTTTTTTTTTCATTTAACGATTCTGATCTAAGTTTCGACAAAAAAGGGGAAGTGGGCGTGGCCTCCCGGAAAACTGAAAACAACAAAAATATAAACGAGGAGGAGAAAAACAAACACACAAAAAGTAGGAAAAGCTCAGAAGGAGAAGAAGCTTTTCCTAATTGGCACAAACGCACACACATACACACCCGATTACACAGACGAACTTTTTCTGGGGTTCCTTTTTTGTCGACATTTTGAACAAACAATTTTCAACATCAACAACAACATGGAATTCAGTTTGTTTGTAATTGAAAACTACAAGTGCGACGTTCATGGGTGTGTGGTGCAGTCGGTTGCGCGGAGGTGTGCCACGCGAGAGGTCAAGAGTTTGGTTTTGCTCACGTGCGAAATTATTTTTTTCTTTTTTTTAATTTCTAGAAAATAATCATGTCTACACTACTAAAATGACAATGACTAAAAGAATGATAATGTAAAGGGCATTCGACGAACGCTCCGCCCACATTACAAGCCACGCCCATTTCGTTTGTTCCTGGTTTGGCTTGGTTAATGAGATAGTTTGAAATGCCAATTTTCCCCCCTCAATTTTTTTTGGCCTATAATTTTGGTCAGAAAAAATGTGACTCAAAAAATTCACTCTTTAGCATGAAAACCATGATGTTGATAAAGTTTGAAAAAAAATGAGGAGGGAATTTTTGTTTTTTTGAGTTTCGAGACAGGTGAAAAAGTTTGGGCGGAAACTGACCTATCATGGATGACGATCGACTTCGAGGCACGGCGCGTGTTTCGACAACGTCTTCTCCGAGAGAAGTACACGCTGAAAACATTGGTGAAAACAACACAACGAAGCAAGACAAAAGTAATGAACTGGAGACGAGAGACTATGGGAAACTAGGTACATTTTAGTGTATTTTTGGTGTGAAAAAATGAGTTTTGCACGGAGTGAGAATTGGGAGATTTTGGTGAGACGCAGAGAAAAAAATTTTAAAAAATTTTTCAATTTTTTTTTTTGAAAAATTTACTGTTTCACTGAAAAACCATATTCTTTCGGGAATTCAGACACCCAATTTCTTCTTGAAAAAAATTGTGACAAAAAATTAGAAATTCTCAAAATTTACTGTTTCAAAAAATCCTAAATTTTTTTGATTTCATATTTTTATGAACTCTGTCGTCTGCGAGCGTTTTCTTTTCCCTCTCCACTTTTTTCTCTGTCTCTCGAAGTGAGAACCGCGTCGCAGACACGCTTCGCGATCGACGACACTAGTTGAGTTGGTTTTCATGAATTTCAAGAAATTCTTAAATTTTCTTTAAAAAAATCATAAATTTTTTGATTTTTCAATTTTTATGATTGGTTGAAAATGAAAACCAGAAAAAAAGTTTCCAATTTACAAAAAAAATTGCAGAAAATTTTTTGTTCGAAAAAAAAGTTTCAAATATTTGAAACCTTCTCAAAAATTTTTTTTGTTCAAAAAAAAATTTTGGTCAGAAACATTTATGTGAAAGAACTAATAAACAATTTTTTTCGAAAAGAGCAAAATGTTGGATTAAAAATAAAAAGTTTATAAAAAAAGATTACTGTAGTTTTGAAAAATTCTGAAAAAAAAATGTTTTTCTTGAAAAACCCAAACTGCTCCTAACAAACGCTCCTAATTGTGAAGAGAAGGGGGCGGTTTTTGGGTCAAGAAAAAAAAAATCAAAAATTCTTTTTGTTTTTTGCAAGACCCAGCAAGAAAAAGATGATGAAAAAATAGACGAAAAAAAAATTAAAAATTTTCTTCGCCGAAGATTTTTGGATTTGTTGTTTTTTTTCGTTGGTTGTTTTTTATTGGCCATAAATATTAAATTTTTGGTTTTTTTTTTTTGAAAAATTGAGAAATTGATATTTTGGGTTGTCAAAAACATTGTTTTTCGGAAAAACGTCATCTAGGCGCCAAACAAACATTGGGTTTTGAATTTGGACGGAAATTTGAATTTTTTTGGGGTTTACCAAAAAAATGAAGGCCTGGAGCATAACCCGGGAGTTGTTTGCATCTTGGAAGTTTACAAAATTTGAGTTTTCATTTTCTTGTACCATTTTTTTCAAAAATATTTCTGAAAATAGAAAAAACCTTGGTTTCAGCTCATTTTCTCACTTATTTCTCAAAACTTTGTAATGATATTTACATGATTTGAAAGCCCCTGAAATTCTCTACAAGATCATGTATAACATCTATTTTAGACTTTTCAATTTGAGCTGTTATCCTTATTTTTTCCGATGGAGAAAAAAATGAAAAAAAAAACTGTGCGAGATAGTGTGAACGCTCGGAGAGACGCAGACACGCAGACAGTCTCTGATGTGAGGTGTTTTAGAAGAGACGCAGAGAAAAAATTTCATTTTTTCCCTGTTTCAAAATTCTCATAAACTTAGACCAACTCCATAAAACTTGTTAAATCTACAAACTTCAATGTATAACACTTTGCATAACCCGGACAATGTTTGCGAGCTCTCAAAAATGTTGTTTTTATCGAACAACAAAAAGTGCTCATCTCATTTCGTGACGTGACACGAATTTCAAACAAAAAGGAAAGTAGGTTTCACCACTTTTCGAAATTTCCTGCTTTTTTCCGAATCGGCACGTATTTCGTCTAATTTTTCGCGTTTTTTTTTGTTTTTGAGGAGAATGGGGAAAAAGTTCGAAACATCTGATTGTGTGTGTGTACTTTTGGGAACAAGAAGAAGATTGGAAGAACGCAACTAATTTGGGGGAATTGAGGAAAAAACATTGGGAAATTTTGGCGGAAAAAAATTGAGAAGCAACTTTTGAGATAGTGAGAGGGGTTAGAGAAGAACTCAAAAACTCATATCATCGATTTATATGAAAGATTATAGTACTTGGAGAAGTTTTGAAACAGTAAATTTTTGAAAATTTGAATTTTTCTGAAAATTTTTTTTTCCGGTCCAAATTTGGAAACTTTTTGAAAGTTTAGGTTCTTTTACCTAGATTTTGACAAAAAATATTTTCCTAGATTTTCTGAAAAACTCCTCTCAAAAAGGTCGAAACAGTAAAAAAAGTTTTCTGAAATTCCTTGACAAAAAACTACAGTAACCTAAAACTACAAAAAACTCAAAATTTCCTGAAAAACTACAGTAACCCACCTGTTTTTTCCACATTCCAGCAAAGCATTGCTAACTATCACCTAGAGAATTGATGAAACTACATAAACTGAAAAAAAATAGCAAAACTTGGTCATGTGGAAATTTCAAAAGACGGGGAACTTTTTCGAGGTTTAATTAGGTGTATTCAACAATTTTCTTGAAGAAAATTTTTTATGTTAAATACTTTGAGGTGGAAGATCGAATTTCAAAAAAAAATTTGGAAAAAAACTTTTTTTCTATGAAAATTCATGTGAAGAACGAACCCAATGTATGTCAAAAATTTTCTGACAATTTGAAAGTTTTTTGAAACAGTAAAAATTTAAAAGTTTGTTTAGAATTCACTGTTTTGCAAATCGGGACATTTCAAAACTAGGAAATTTCGAAACCACGACATTTCGAAACCGCATGAAAAAATCATGAAAAATTTTACTGTTTCAGGGTTTTTATGAAATGTGGGTGGCCTAACTTTTTCTCGAAAAAAAAACTTGAAATTTTCAAATGTGGAAAACTTTAAAAATCAGAAAAAAGTTAATTTTTTCAATTTTCATTAGTGATAAAAAAGTAATATCTCACAAATAACTTCTGATAATTTGAAAGTTTTTTGAAACAGTAAATTTTTCACAAAAACATTTTTTTGAACAATTAAAATGAAAACCAATTTACTCCCAGAACAAAATTTTCTCTTATTTTTCTCTTCTAATATCCGGACGATATTCGGGATTGGCGGCTTCGCTGAATTTGTGAGCATACATGTCCAATCGATTGGTCATCTAAAAAATTTGCATTTTTTTTTTGCTGAAAAAAATGGACTTACTCTAAAGCCCCACGCATCTTTGGTCTGGCGACATAGGTTCAAGTCGACCTCGGCGATGAGAACACCTTCGCGAACACGTGAAAGTGACTGGAAATTTGGGAGGGTTTTTAGGTTTTGAGCTGTTTTTGAGGTCAGTGAATGTTTTTGATTACTCAAAAAGGAAAATGAGAAGAATCGTTGCAAAATTTTACCGCTTTTCCTAACTTACAATTTTGAAACAGTAAATTTTTTGAAAAAAAAATAATTTTTTAAATTTTTTTCTCGTCATAGTCTAACCTAATGAAACAACAACCTTTCCCAAAATATCATGTTTCTATAATTTCTTCATTCTGAGAAAAACTACTCTAAAATCAATATTAGAGCAACTTTTCTTCTTCTCTTCAGATGACAGATGTTTTTCGAGGTCACGGCCTTTTATGAGGTGTTGAGAGGAGACGCAGAGAAAAAGGTAGAAGTTTTTTTTGGTCTGTGGATGGACACTTTGGATCGAGTTTATAGCAACCTTGCACAAAACAAGAAGTTTTGAAACAGTAATTTTTTTTTGAAAAAAAAAGATTTTTGAGGTCTGAAAATGTTTTAAAAAATAGTTCACGGCCATTTATGAGAGGTTAAGAAGAGACGCAGAGAAATGAGATTTTTTTATTATTTTTTGTGGGTCTTTTTATCTGACAAAAAAACCAAAAGAAAAAAATGTTTTTTTTAAATATTATTTTAAACTCTAAACTTTTTTGAGAACAAAAATATAATTTTTTCCAAATTTTTCCCAAACTCAGATCTAAAAAACCTAGAAGTTCAGAAAACTAACCGGAGTACGACTACCATCAGGTGCAGCAACATAACTCGACCCATAAAAGTGTCCAAAATCCTTATGCGCCGGTAATCCGTTACCACTAGTAAACTCATTCGGGAACACCTCCGTGCCGACTCGATTAATCGCCACGGTGAAGACGTGATTGGCGATGGCCGCGTTTCTCGCCTCAATGCCCCAAAGTGGTTCGCTGAGTGCGCCGACTGTCGCCGACGGATTGAAGATGATCTCGGCCCCATTCAACCCGTACATCATCCAATTTTGCGGATGATGACGACCATAACAGATGTTGATGGCGATTCGACCGAATTTCGTCTCGAAAACCGGATGGCCTAGTGTGCTTTCCATGTAGTAGCTCGACTCGTTGAAGTCGCCAACACGTGGAATGTGGTTTTTACGTGAACGACCGATGACGTGACCTGGAATTTTTGGAATTTGTTTTCTGAAGAAAAATAAAGCCCAAAAACCGAGCCAAAAAGTTTTGCCTGAAATTTTCTCCTCCTCGGATAAAGCCTAAAAAATTCCGAGCCAAAATGTTTTTTGAAATATTTTCAGGTCTGGTTTTGGCCCGGGTTTTGGGCTTTTTCAAACAATTAGGGTAGCACATCTTGTCCAGTTTCAAAATCTCTACGAAACAGGCTAAAAATTTGGACCAAAAATTTTTTGCCCTCCCGAAAATTTTGATGAGAATTTTTTTTTCAAAAAAAAATTTAGTTGGAAATTTTTTTAACAAAAATTTTTTTCCAAAAATCCTGGCGGAAAGTTTTCGGCGAAAAAAATTCCGATCAAAATTTTTTGAAAAAAACAGTTTTCGAACTATTTTCTTTCGGAAATGTCAGCCCAAAAAAATTTCAAAAAAATCCAAAATTTCTGCCCTAAGCCTCAAATCACCTGTATGCGATATAACAACAGCCGTATTCCAGATCACATCATCCTTCTCCTCATCTCGTTCCAAAATCGGCGACACCACAACAATATCGTGTTTTTTGGCCAATTTTGACAAGAACGCCGTGGTCGGCCCATTGAGGGCCGACTCGGCAAATTCGGTCCACGGCAAACGTTCGCGTGTACAAAACGCGAACGGCATTGTCCACGCCTCTTGGAGCGCGACAATGTTCGCACCGGCCGCCGCCGCCGCTTCGATCATCTCGCCGATTCGTTGATGAATCGCGTCGCGTTGCGCCGCGACCGGTGCGGTCGTCGGCAAAACGATCGCGTTCTGGATGGCGGCGATGCGGACGAGACGTGGTGCGCGAGCTTGCTCCGGTTGTGCTGAGATGGTGTAGGCGGAGAGTTGGAAGTTGCCTGAGGTGGCGAGAGCTGTCGCCGCTTCTGGTAGTGGAATTGTTCTGGAAAATTTTTAAATTTTTTCAACTTTTTGAAATTCTCAAAATCTCAGAAAGTTTTTTTTTCGAATTTTTCCTGATTTTTGTAGTTTTTTTAAAGAAGAATTCTGACTATTACCGTTCTCAAAATGGATCGATTCTATAAAGTTTCGATTTTGAAACAGTAATTTTTTTTGAAATTTTTTCGTTAATGACACATTTTTTTTCCAAAAAATGAAAAATTCAGATTTTTGAAGTTTCAAAAATTCACTGTTTCACAATTCTCATAAACTTCAAGTTATGGTTTTGGCAGGGTTATTGCATACACACCTAAACGTGACCAAAAAAAATTCTTTTGTTTCTCTGCGTCTCTCTCACTCTCAAAAGTTGCTCGTTGATACGGCAAACGCCTTTGACAGTGATTTTTTGTCAAAATAGTTCTCCATATTATTCTTGGAGCAAATATTGTGAAAATCCAGAGATATAAGTATTAACTTTGAAACAGTAAAAAAATTCTATCAAAAATTTTTTGGATAAAAAACTAGATAATTTTCTGATCAAATCTACAGTAACCCATTGCCCCCAACTCACGGATATTTTCTTCCATACAAGACCCGAGTAACATCATCCAGCTGGCAACCTTCCAATTTTTCAGCCAAAACACTTTCAACGCTATCAAATTCGGATGAAGACATGATAATTCCCTGAAAAATGCGAACTAACTTGTTTATGATTATGAAAATTTTCGGTTCCACTTTTCTCGACAAAAAAAAAACAAAAATAATAATCTTATCAATGTACATACGCACATGACCAATGAAAAGATCAAACTTGATGGCAGAAACAGCGGCGAAAAAAAGTTGTGACAAAAAAAAATCGGAGAAAGAGCAACAATATTACACATTGGGCGGTGTCTGGTGAATTGGAGTGTGTGTCAGTTGTGTGGGTACACGTGACAAGACAAGAGCACAAAAAAAGAGCACATCGAAAATTGACCGGTGGATTTTGGGAAGGCTAGCCAGATAAAGAATGTGTGCGTCGTGGTTGTAAAACAAACATGCCAGGTGTTTGCAAGAGGGGCGGGGCTTAAATTCGTGACCTAGTAAATTCAGAAATGCGTGACCTAGTAAATTCAGAAATTGGGGAGTTCTTTGGATTTCAAGAAAATTCATAAATCTTTTGAAACAGTAAAAATTTTCGAAAAAAAATTAATTTTTTTAGAAATCACGTGACCTAGAAAACATAGAAAAACGTGGATTTTTTCAGAAAATCGGAAACTTTGAATACTAAAATTACAAATATAAACTATCAAAAAACCCTAAAACACAAGAAAATTTATGAAAATTTTGAAACAGTAAAAATTTTCAAAAAATAAAAAAAAATTTTTTTCTAATCACGTGACCTAGAAAACATAGAAAATGAGGCTTTTCTTTATCAGAAAATCAAAACTTTAAAATCTCAAAAAATCACAAAAACTACAGAAAATTTGACAATTTATACTAAATGTTTACGATAAGAATCAAATATTTACGAGTTATAATAAAAGCCATAAATGTTTGATTGTTTTATTTTGATGTGGTGAAATATACTGTAGTTTGACATTTTTTCAAAGAAAATTTATGAGGTTGGAAGTGCAAAAAAAAATGATTATCATTAGAGCAACTTTTCTATTCTTCTTCTTGTTTAATTTTTTGTATGGTTTCTCTGTGTCTCTCTTGATTAAAAACAATCAAGGATTTTGAAAAATATACTTTGAAAAGTTTTGAAACAGTAAATTTTTGAAATTATTTTTTTCAGAATTTTTTGAGAAACGCTTAAAAAAACCAAGACCTTTTTCTTCGAAGTTTCGATTTTTTTTTGGATCTCAAATTTTTCGAAGTTTCGGAAATTTTCAAAAATACTATTTTTGGCTTTCGATTTTTTTCCACCTTGAAGAAAAAAGTTCTGCTCTTCTGAAACAGGTAATTTTATAAAAATTTTGAAACAGTGATTTTTGAAGAATATTTATTTGAAAAAAAGTTATCATTAATCGAATTCAACCCATTCCTCCGATGTCAATCGTTTACTCCGAAAAATTTCTTGAGAAACTTCAAATTCCAAACCAACTTTCGACGTTGGTGTTTTCACTCGAAAAGATTGTAACCCAAACCAAAAGTCGTATTTCGCATCAACCACATAAAGATTCTCAAAGTCTGGATGAACAAGAAACGGAGTTCTGGGATCTTGATAATCCACAGTCACATTGTTCGGAAGTCGATAAGGGCTGGCGAACAGTTCTTTTCTCACATCAACCGAATGGTATCGTTGAACAAAAATGTATCGACTCAACATCTCGTCAGCCACGTCTATCCCTTTGATAATAGGTTTCGACTCTCTTAACAGTTTCAACCTTGGTCTTGAGGTATCGATACATTTCCTATTTACAATATCAGTGATTAGATATTCGCCTCGTTCCTGGCGAACAACTTCATAACTATTCTTTGCCCCGGGATTGATATCAGCGTCGAAAATTAATAAACCATGAATCTCATTGAAAAACACATTCGAGACGGTGAAATTGTCCCATATTTCATAAGGCTCGAATTGTATACATCGATGTAGGTACTCAACCCCCCTGTACTCTGTTTTGAACCTGCTATAACACTGAGTCTGGGTAAGCGGGTCATGAAGAACCTCCCGCAGAATTCGTGGGTTCAGACGTCGAACAGCTAGTTGAAGATGTTTGAGGACACCTCGAGCTATCGGTTCACCCAATGCTTGATAGTCCACGAACGCGGGATAAAAGTCTGAACATGATTCTTGTGCTATGACCCATTGAGAGTGTTGGTGATCGTATTCTGCGATATATGCGATGGGATCTTGAAGATGGCCAATTGTTGCGTTGAATGTCATCCATCCTCCAGAATAATTCAAATGAGTTATCTGGAAAAAAATTCCTGAAAGATGCAAAAACTCAATTTTAGTTTACACCTAACGACACTCCGCTTGCCACTTGTTTAGCAGTGTGTTAAAAAAAGGGGTATGTTCTTCGCTTCCCGTGAGATGTCGGTCACATGGTTGAATGACCTTCCAGAAAATCCAAAAATTTAGAGAGAGATAGAGAGATAGAGAGATAGAGAGAGAGATAGAGATAGAGAGAGAGAGAGAGATAGAGAGATAGAGAGATAGAGAGAGAGAGAGGGAAGAGAGAGGGAAGAGAGAGAGAGTTTTTTGCACTATTCGACTCTCCACGGCCTTTTATGACGTCCTTCAAAAGAGACGCAGAGAAATCAGATTTTATTTTTTAGTGTTCACGTTTTTTGTAACGAGAAACACCATGAAAAAATATTTGAACATAAAAAAAAAACATTTTTTTTGACGTGACCTTCATATTTAGTTCATTTTCCGAAAAATGTCAGTTTTGAGGTATTTTCCTTGTCAAAAAAAAAAAAAAAAAAAAGTTTCCACCTAACGACACTCCGCTTTGCGACGTGTTTAGCAGCCTGTTAAACAAGGGGCAAAGCGGAGTGTCGTTCTTATAGTTGGAATATCCAAAATTTTGAAATTTCACCACGTTTCTATTAAGAAAAAACCAAGAAACCCAAGAGCCTTGAAATCCTACCTCGAAATGTTGATAAACTGGAATAAAATCTACAGGGATCCTCTCCAAGTCTCTGAACATTACTCCCGCAATCTTTTTTTCATTCAAATCTTCACACAAAACAAAACTGGCGTTCAAATTCAACAACTTGAAGCCCGTCTCATTTTTCACTCGAATCGCCTCTCTTAGATCCAACAATAACTTCTTCGCATCATATTCGCGTTGTAGTTTGATCTTTTTCTCCAACTCGACTTTATCTATCATCATCTCAACACTTGGCTCATCTCCGCTTAGCATGTAGGCTTGTTTCGTTGATGAATATACCGCCCGATAATTGACAGTCAAGTTACCAACTTTTCCCAAAAATGTGACATTGGGCGAGTGAGCAATATCAACATTCTCCACTCCCAAAATTTTGAAAACGGGAATTTCGTCAATTATGATTGTGTGCAACTTTCCAATGACAGCTGAGGATAGATCACGAGTCATCAAAACTCTGAGCGAATATTCATCCTTGTCTTGAATCGCGTTTTGAACATCGGACAGTAGCTTATAGGCATCGAAGGGTAGCAATTCTACATCATAAATTAGCAGAAGAAAAGTTACACATAGAAAAAATAGTTTCATGCTTGGAATAAAAAATATTGTATATCTCCCTTTAAAAGGGAGGTATCACTTTCAGAACTTTCTCACTGTCTAGACATGATCAAAATCTAGGATGCCAGGCTCGGCTAACTTTGAAAAATCAACGGTGTATTATTCATTTTTGAAAACTGGGTGGTCTTGGTCTCGAGGAGAGACCACACACAGTCATGTTATTATGAACTTGAAAAATGGAGAGATGTTGAGAAACGATTGAGAGATGAATGTCTGGATGAGTCGAGCGAACTTCTGTGGCTGAAATGGGTTATTTCGAGGGTTTTGAGGAGAGGTTCTTGAGGGGGTTTTTTTGGAATTTGAGAAAATTTTGGGGTCCATAAATCATTTTCTGAACATGTGCCCATCAGGAATACTAATGAGATTAGAATCTTATAAATTTTATGAAACAGTAAAAATTTTCAAATTTTCAATATATTTTTTTGGAAGCGAAAAAATAGCTTAGCAGTTTCAAAATTCTAGAAAATTTTGGAAATTTTTTTCGAAAATTTACTGTTTCAAAGTTTGCTCAAATATTTTGTAGGGTCAAGAAATTTCGTTAAATTATCACTTTGCTGTAAGAAGTAGCCAAAATCGGAAAATAATTTTTCTCAAAATTTTCGCGCTCTTGAAAATATTGCGAGGTGAGAAAGTATGTTTCTCTGCGTCTCTTCCCTCTACTTTTTTTTCTAAAACTCTAAAAATTTCTGAGTTTGCCATCAAGTTTTTCAGAAAACACAGTTTTCAGACTTTCTTGAAATTGTTCCAAAGCGTTTTCCCACATAAGAATGTGTGTTTCTCTGCGTCTCTTGTCTGTCCACTCTCTCGTACATCTCCAAATTGTTTTCACATTTGAAAATGTTATTTCTTCTTGTGCTATTTAGTTTGGCCACATTTGCCAACAGTGTATTTATAGGTGAGAAGAAAATTAACATTTTGAGCAGAAAAAATTTCCAGAAAAATGTCACAAACTCAGTACAGCTTGCAAGATCAGAGAAGAAATTCTAGACAACAAGATAAAAATGAGTTATGGTTGTGCTCAGAGCTCCGAATGCTCCTTGAGTTGGTATGACAAGGAGGCTTCAAAGTTGCAAAAAGCGTGTCACATTGAAGTTGAAGAATTTGAGGTGTTGGAAAAACAGATCAGAACAGATTGTTGGTATAAGGCTTACAGTATTCGTGGGATGGAATACCATTTTGATAAAGTGATCGAGAAGAAATGTTTGGATGAGAAATTACCAAAAAAAGATTTCTAGATTTTGATAAAAATTCGATTTCGTTATTTAAATAAACGAAATTTCAGAGTACAAAGTTATTAAACCTTTGAAACAGTAAAAATTTTCAAAACTTCACAAAATATCATTTCAGAGGAAAAGAGATTTGCCATTGAAGAGGTCACGTTTTTTATAGTTTCACGTTTTTTTTTTAAATATAGGTCACGTGGAAATTGTTTATTATCATTTTTTCCCCTGGTAATTTTCCGCAAAAAGCATTCTCTGCGTCTCTTAACAAAGATGTTTTCTCAAAATCATAACCATGTGTTTCTCTGCGTCTCTTCACTCTCTCGCATCTCTTAGACTTGGCAAAACGTAACGAGCCAAAAAGTTGTGTTAAAATTGTTTTAGGCTTGAAAATTTCAAAGATTTTTCAACAAAATATTATACTTAAAGCCAAACTTTTGGTCTTGAAAATCTTCCCACATTGGAATTTATGTTTCTCTGCGTCTCTTCTCTGTCTAATCTCTCGCACATCTCTAAATTTTTTCTCATTTGAAAATGTTATTGTTTCTTGTGCTATTCAGCTTGGCCACATTTTCCAACAGTGTATTTATAGGTGAGCAGAAAATTGAAATTTTCAGAAAAAAACTTGGAAAATTTCCAGAAAAATGTCACAAACCCGGAACAGCTTGCCAGATAAGAGAGGAACTTCTAGAGAAAAAAATAAAAATGAGCTATGATTGTGTGTCCGAATGTTCCTTTAATTGGTATGACGAGGAGGCTTCAAAATTCAAAAAGGCATGTGTGGCTGAACTAGAAGAATGGAGGAGGCTTGAGGAGCGCGCCAGAAAATATTGCCGAGAAACGTCGAGAAGAGCGTGGTTTGGTTCGTGGGTTTATGATCGACATGACCTGAATAGGTGTTTGGATAGGAATTTACCTAAGAGGGTTTCGTAACTTTGAGGTTTTTGTGGTTTTGAATAAAAAAAGTGATAAAATGTTTGAGCTCACACTAAAAATCTTTGAAAAACTGAACTTCTTGCGTCGTTATTAACTTTGATAAAAAAGCCAGGAAAAATTTATGAAATTTTTGAAACAGTAAAAATTTTGAAAATTTCACAAAAATTCCATTTTCAGAAAACAAAAAATTGCAGTTTATTCAATTTTCACGTTTCAATTTTTTTTTTTTGAAAAAAAATATAGGTCACGTGGGAATTTTTACGTATTATTTTATTTGTAAAAATGTGACATCAAAGTGAAAAATCTGATTTCTCTGCGTCTCTTCTCAAAAATCTCATCTTTTTACTCCTTAAATAATAACAAGAAACTGTAGAAATCTGTTTTCTCTGCGTCTCTTTCTATTTCTCTACTTCTCTTCTCTCTCGTCTCTTCTGATTTTTTTTTCAAAATCGTGTGACGCCAAACATTTCCCACATTGGAATTTATGTTTCTCTGCGTCTCTTGTCTGTCCACTCTCTCGCACATCTCCAATTTTTCTCATTTGAAAATGTTATTGTTTCTTGTGCTAGCCTTGGCCACATTTTCCAACAGTGTATTCATAGGTGAGCCAAAAATTGAAATTTTCAGAAAAAAAACTTGGAAAATTTCCAGAAAAATGTCTCAAACTCAGTACAGGTTGCAAGATACGAAAAGAAATTCTAGACAACAAGATAAAAATGAGTTATGGTTGTGCGTCGAGCTCCGAATGCTCCTTGAACTGGTATGACGAGGAGGCTTCAAAGTTGAACGAAATTTGTGAGGCTGAACTAGGAGAATGGAGAAAATTCGAGGAGGGCGTGCGGAAATATTGTCGTGAAACATCGAGAAGATGGTGGTGGGGTTCGTGGGTTCATGATCCCGATTATCGGAAGAGGTGTTTGGATAAGCATTTAATTAAAAATGTTTGCCGTGACTATGGGTTCTGTTAATAAATAATTAAACTGATCTTTGCTTGTGGAAAGTCTCATAAAGTGTTTGAAACAGTGAAAATTTTGAGAAGTTTGAAAAACTCGGTGTTTGAAATATCAGAAATATCAGCTAGCCACATAAAAAGTAAAGCATTTAGGAAATTTTTGAAACAGTGAATTTTTTCAAAATTTTCAGGTCAAATTTTTGCTTCAAAAAATTTTTTTTCAACATTTTTCCCGAATTATTTTCTCACATAAGGATGTATGTTTCTCTGCGTCTCTTCACTGTCTACTCTCTCGCACATCTCCAATTTTTCTCATTCGAAAATGTTATTGTTTCTTGTGCTAGCCAGTTTGGCCATATTTTCCAAATGTGTTTTTATAGGTGAGCAACAAAAGTTTGGACTTCAAGGCCATCGAGAAATTCTCATTTTTTCAGACAAATGCCACATCCCCGAGCCAGTTTGCAGAAAGAGGTATGAAATTCTTTCCAACAAAGAGAACATAGGTTCTGAATGTGCTCCGAGCTCCGGATGCTCCTTGGCCTGGTATGATGAGGAGAGTTTGAAATTGAAAGAGGCTTGTGACAGTGTACTTGAAAATTTGAAGACTTTGATCAAGCGGATTTCAACGACTTGTAAAAACAGATCGGGAAGACTTGTCGGAATGAAATATATGTATGATCGGCATGTTGAGCAAAAGTGTTTGGACAAGAATTTGCCGAAAATTAGGCGCCGCTTGGAATTGAACTCGGGACCTAGCGAGCCGTAAATTTATCGATTTTTTTTATGAATCATTTCCCCTGTCCGTCTCTCACAATAAAAATCATTCATTTTCACAAAACAAGCGCGATATGTATAAAAAATTGGTGTCAATAAAAATCTCCTAAAATCATCAGAAATAAAACGGAAAAAATTTGGAAAAAAGTTGAACGTGTAGTTGTCCCATTACACTTATCACCGAGACAACTGCAAACCCGAAGTGGTTGATTTTGAACATCTCCATGATAGAACAGATCCGATGCCGAGATGTTTCTGTGAAAGGGTACTGTAGTTTTTGGCGAGGGAGGTGATGAAATTTGGATTCATCACAAAATTCTGACCGGAAAAACAGTTTGGCAAAAAAATCCAAAGATTTTGCGACACCGGGGATTGAACTCGTGACCTTTTGAGCCAAAATTCGCCTCAAAAACACTTGGCGCACAAGGTCAGGGGTTCGATTCCGCGGGTCATCAAATTTTTTTGATTTTTTGAAAAAACCAAGTTTCCGGGTCAGAATTTTGCGCTGAATCCAATTCTGAGCATGTCACATCACAAATCTCCCCGACAAACCTGCATCGATCCGATTTGTCGAACATTGAGAGGGTACGATTGTTAAGCCCCCGTTTGGACAACGACAATGCGCAACCTCTCATGAAAAGTCGATTTCCCGTCGGTCTTCCCAACATCAAAAATTCGGCGCTGATCGTCAAACAGATCGTTCGACACTTGACCAGTTGTAGTTTTGACGGATCCGGTGAGGCGTCACACGCTGACGTGAAATTGAGCGGTCGGACAAAGTGTCTAAATTAGGTCAAATATTTTTTTTTACCCAAAAAAAAGTTGGGAAAATCTCACTGGCTGAGGAAAGAGTCGAAAAACTCGGCATACATGGTCGACATACAACTATAGCATCGATTTTGCGGATATTCGTAACGTGTGATGATTCCGGAAGAGGTTGGCGCATCGTTGCGGTTATGGCTGCGTATGTGTTGAGCGGAAGCGCAAGCCGAAAAAAACGCAAGGAAAATGAAGAGGATGGTGATGAATGAAGGCATTTGGGTTGGTCATTTCATTGAGTTGAAAATAGATGAGGTCTGAAAAATTGCAAGAATTGATTGTGTCAAGACACCCAACCCTTGACACAGCACGAGGAGGTCAAGGCACCCAGCCCTTGACACAACCATCATGTCAAGCGGCCAACTCTTGACATCAACAAAAAAGACAAAAAAAATCACAGAGCCCCCCTCTAAAACATGTACGTAGTGTCAAGTTTCAATCAGCTGCTGCTCATGAGACGCTGGAAAAAATGAGAAAGGCATATTTTTGAAAAACGAGGAAAAAAGAAGTGAAATCCAATATTTTGGCCTCTAAACGACACAACATTTTGTGTAAACATTTCAAAAATACATGAAATCATCAGGAGCCAAAAATTTCGGGTCCGGGAAATTTTGGCGGGAAAATTGAGGCCCAATTTTCTGGGCCTGAAAAATGAGGCCCGGTTTTTTGGTTCAAAAAATGAGCCCCGGTTTTCTGAGCCTGAAAAATGAGGCCCGGTTTTTCGGAGACCGAAAATCAGGCCCGGTTTTTTGAGCCCGAGATTCCAGGTTTTTTTTGGACCCAAAAAACTGAGCTCAGCTTTTTTTGAGCCAAATTTTTTCAAGAATTTTTTTGATCCAAAAAATATGTTCAGAAAAAATATAAAAAATCCCATTTTCTAATACAACCCGACACAAAAGTGCACACACACAAATGACAGAAAAATAAAAGTAGAAAAGTGAGACGTCCTCCCCGATTCGTACTCTAATTTCCAGGGCGGAGAAAAAGTAAGAAGAAGAAGAAGAAAAAATCACGATTTTACTCGTATTTCCGAGACATAATCCTGGGCGATGAAATTGCTAATTAATTGGATGGCGCATTTTTTTTGAGTCAAGAGTGAGAGAGTGAGAGACGCAGAGTGTGAGAGAAGGTGACAAAATTTTTAGGTGGAAAGTTGTGAGCGAATAAGGTCAGACGGGCAAAAAAAATCGATTTTTTTGGGAGTGTGATTTTTGTGGCAAACATTTTCGAGGCCAAAAAAAATCAGCTCTTTTCTCACCCAAAAAAGTCCACAAAAAATGGCGAGTGAGAAAGTGAGAGACGCAGACAACTCAACTACAAAAAGATACAATTTTCGCCCAATTCCTGGGAAAACTTTATGTATACATATACACATTGTTTTCACATGCGCTAAGCCTAGAAAATAAACATTTCATGAAAAAAATGGGGGTACTTCTGGTCACGTCTTAATAAAATTAGCATCTATTCAAACACACACACACACATACACACAAGACAATTTTTTTCTTGCTTAGCCGCCGATTTTTCAGCAAAAAAAAGTGCATGATAATAATTCGCCCCTTTTTCAAGTGCTTTGAGGCGCGGCATTCGCTTTTCTCCCCGAAGCCACGCCCACTTTTTTGGGCGCGGAAAATTGGCGGGTTTGGGATAATAGAGGGGTTGAGGCTGTAGCAGAGCAGTTTTGTCCTTTTAGTAGGTCGTTAAATTGTATAGTTCGATTTTTGACAACAACGGGAGAGGCTTAGGCTGAGGCTTATGAAAATTCAGAAATTCAGAAAATTTTCAGAAAAAAATTGAATTTTGGTTTTTTACCAGAAATTTTTGGAGCTCAAGAATTCTGGATAGTTTTTTTGGTCCGGGCCCGAATTTTCGAGTTCTCAAGATTTTTGGCCAAGTTTTGAGCGTCGAAATTGAAAAAAAAAAAGAATTTCTGGCGGATTTTGAAGATTTTTTGTGAAAAATCTTATTCTTGGCGCCAGAAATTTTAGCTTTGAAAATTTGTCGGGAAACTTTTGTCAAAAATTAGCGCCAAAGTTTTAAGTTTGAAAATTACGTTTTTCTAAAATTGAATTCTAAAACTTGGCGCCAAAATTTCAATTTTTGAAAATTGGCGCCAAACTTTCAAGCTTCTGAAATTCGCGGGCTAACTACAGTACTCAAAAACTGGCGCGAAATTTCAAACTTTCAACTTCAGCGCCAAAATTTCTATATTTCAAAAATTTTGATGTAAAGTTCAGTTTTCGAAAATTGGCGCCAAAATTCAAAGTTTTGAAATTGGCGCCAATTTTTCTAGCTTCTGAAATTCGCGAGCTAACTACAGTACTCAAAAAGTGGCGCCAAGTTTCAAACTTTCAACTTCAGTGCCAAAATTTCCGGCTTTCAAAATTTCAGTTTCCAGAATTTGAACTCCAAAAATTCGAGAAAAATTTTCTGGCCAAAAAATTTCCCAAAAAGTACAGGCCCTAAACCTGTTCTCAAAGAAAAACCTCAAAAAAAAACCAAAAAAAAAGTATCTAAATAAATGAGAAAAAACGCGGGCGGCACCACACCGGATACCCTCCGATGACAAGTCAGTAATCAACCTCAAGTGCACTTTTTTTGTGTCGGGAGAAAAGCGTCGAAAAATAATTCAGCACGAAAATTATGGAAATGAATAAAAATTGAAAAAAAAAGCTTTTCCTCCTCCTCTCCTCCTCCTGCTCCTCTTCATTTTGCTCGCCATCATTTGCATCCATTTCAGAGAGACAGGTACCCTCCTCACTTTACACACTATTTCGTCGAAATGTCAAAAAAGACACTTTTGTCTTGTTGTTTTTGGCGGATGCCTCCCCCATCAAATAGCTAATTAAAATTTTTGGTGGGTACGAAAATGGCTAAACTGATTTTTCAATTTTTTTTTTACGAAAAATATATATATACACCTACAGTAACCCATAAATTTGAGCCAAATAAAAAACGCATCAATTTTGATGTGTCGAGCCATATTTTGAGCAGAAAAAATGAAGCTAGAGCTCTTTTGCCACCTATAATTAATCATCCGTTTCGGTTTCCATAGCGGTTTTATTGGTAAACACGCGAGGAAAAAAAAATTTTTTTTTTTTTTGGAAATGTGGGGAGCTTTAAAAATTTGAGAAATTTATGATTTCCGTTTGATGAGAACAGCAGATTTTTGGGCTCAAAAATTTTGACCAAATGTTTTTTGTGGTTTTTAAAAACTGTGGGGTTTTAGCGAAGTTCAAAATTTGGCGCCAATTTTTGACTACTGTAGTTTTTGGCGCCATTTTTTGAAGTTTCAGTTTTGGCGCCAATTCCAAAGTACTGTAGTTTATGGCGCCAATTCTGGAGTAATGTAGTTTGGGGAGCCACTTTTTGAGTACTGTAGTTTCTGGCGCCAATTTTTGAGTACTGTAGTTTTCAGTCCTGATTTTTTAAGTCCGGAAAATTCGACGCTGATTTTAGAAAAATTAAATTTGGCGCCAATTTTCAAAATTTGATTTTGCGCCAATTTTTAAAGTTTTTGTTCTGGCGACACTTTTTGAGTACTGTAGTTTTTGCGCAAATTTTCAAAAGTTCAAAATTTTGGCGCCAATTTCAAAAATCCAAAAGTTCACGCCTCATTTTTCTAAATTTCATTTTTTGACGCCAATTTTTTTTTGAAAATTAAAAAAAAACTTGGGTCAAATTTTGAAGTTCAAATTTAGCCGCCAATTTTCAAAAGTTCATTTTTTGCGCAAATTCTCTTGGCCCCGCCCTCTTAAACAATAAAACTATCCATTTATTAGCAATATCCCCAACCCTCCCCAGAAGAAAAAAAAAATCGATAATTATTTCTGCAAAAGTGTCTCAATATTTCTGGTGAACGTCGACAAATCGCCCCAATTTGTGCTCGTTTGAGAGTGTGGAGGAGGAGGAGGGCGAATCTGCAAAAATGTGTGTTCACCAGCACCAAATCTGCAAAATCGCCCGCTTTTTCTGACCACGTTAACCCGAAAACTCACCGATTTTCGGCGCGTTTTTTCGGGCTCAGGCTCTTTTTGCTCGGGCTCTTTTTGCTCGAGCTCCGGCTCCTGCTCCTCGTGCTCCGAATCTTCTACTTCGCTCGGAGTCTCAACTTCAACAGTTCCCGACACTATCGATGATGGTGGTCTTGGATCCGGTGACTTTTCCTTTTTCCTCATTTTCTTCTTCTTTTTCTTTTTCTTCTTCTTCTCTTCCTCAGGATGAACTCTGAAAAAAGAAAAACAACGACACTCCGCGTTAACACCCCTCTTCCTACTTTTGATGTCGCTCCACTGATCGTGTCTTAGATCTGACCTTCTTCTCAACTACACCACCGTAGGCCATCGGTGTGAAATGTGAACTCGACGCCACGTATTTGTCGTTGTCCTTGATTTTTGAGACGTCTTTGACAAGTGTTCCCGATGTGGTGAACAGTTTTTTGGCGCCGTTTGTCAGGCCGATTCTTTCGGTGATGACGTCTAGAAGGATGTTGATGTCGGTTATTCGATGAGTGTTGATGACGACCTGGCAAATATCTACATTCACACTTTTTAAATTGAACCGTTTTTCATACTCGAAAGTTTTAGGATTTTTTTGAAACAGGAAATTTTTGCGAGAAATTGAAAAAATTTTTTTTTTGATTTTTCTGCTGTAGAATTTCTAGAGAACATTTTTAAATTATTTTGAATGTTTTCTAGATATTGCCCCGAAAATTTTGGCTATTTTCCAAAGGTAGGAAAAAATCCGTGCTATTTTTGACCCATTTTCTGATTGTGAGAGTAGGAAAATATCGATGTTATTTCTGACCCAGTTTTCTGAGAGTAAGGAAAAAATGTGCATTTTTTGTCCTACTTCCTAAGAGTAGGAAAAAATCGATACTATTTTCGACCTGACTTCCCAGATGCAGGTCGATGCTCTCTTGCATTCTAACACCTATCTTTTGGAGAGTAGGAAAAAATCGATACTATTTTTGACCTGACCTCTCAGAGGGCAAAAAATATCTTCTTTTTTCCTACCCTCGGAAAGTGGGTCAAAAATAACACATATTTTTTCCTACTCTCAAACAATTGGGTCAAAAAAAAGGATATTTTCTGGCCTTTGGGAAGTCAGGTCAAAAATAGCATATATATTTTCCTGCTTCTGGAAAAAGGGTCGAAAATAGCACCGATTTCTTCCTACTCTCAAAAAATTGGTGCAATAAAAATGTGCTATTTTTGACCCAATTCTCTGAGTGTAGGAAAAAATCAGTGCTATTTACGACACGAATATAAAGAGTATGAAAACCTCAGTTCTTGACCCAATTTTCTCGCTATTTTCGACCAAATTGTCATAGAGTAGGAAAATATCGGTGGTATTTACGACACGAATCTAAAGAGCTTGAAAACCTCAATTTTTGACCAAATTTTCTCGGTTTTTTGATCTAATTTCCTGACAGTAGGCAAAAATCGGTGCAATTTTCAACCGCTCACCTGAACACCCTGAAAATACGCATCACCATTTCGATAGACGTGTATTCGCTTAACACCCGGGTTAGTTGAGATCATCGTCGGCACAACTGGCACATGGTCCGAAGATCTGGATCGAAACGACATTTCGTAAAAATGAGCAAAAACGGGAAAAAAGGAAAGGGTTTCTAGGCGACATAATATTTATTCATTCCCTATTTTTTGTTGGTTGGTTGGTACTTTTTTTGTCATCTTTTTCTTCGTCGTGTTCGACACCCGACTCGGCGGATGATGATGATTTTCGACTGGATGGAGTGGTGACTTCGGAATCGGTTCCGACCGATTCTTCTTCGTCCTCGACTTCTTCTTCGTCTTCTTCGACTTCCTCAGCTTCACCAGATTCTGAACCTGATGCTGATTCTTCTTCCTCATCTGATGAGAATTCTTCCTCCTCTTCTTCGCTGTGGTGGCTGGAAAAAAAGTTTGGGGATTTTTAGGAAATTTGGCCGGAAAATTTCAGTTTTTTTTGCGCTGAAAATTTCAGATTTGCATTTTTTGAAAATTTTCTCGGGCCCGAACTGGAAAATTTTTCAGACTCATTTTGGCCTTTGTCATTGAAAATGATTTACCCCATTTTGTAGCGCTTTTCAAGCTCTACAAAATCGAAATTTCAAAAAAAAAAAAATTCAGCCCAAAAGGTCACAAGTTCGACCCCCCTCGGGCGCAAGTTTTTTTTTCAAATTTTTCTCTGCTCAACCCACCTCGACGCCACATGTTCCGTCGTTCCGGGTGGTGTTGGAGTTTTGTGAATGGTGACGACATCGATGACCCGCTTCTCCTCGGGAAACTCCAAAATCTCGGCCGCTTTCACAATTTCCGGTTCGGGCATCACTGACGACGCCATCGACGTCGATGTTTTGGGCGTTTTTCGACGGGACGGCGGTTTTGTGGCGGGTTGTTGTTTGGCCTTGGGTCGGGGAGCGGGTGCGGGTGCGGGTGCGGGTTTGGGCGGATCTTTTGATGGAGGCTTGGGTGGAGGCGCTAAAGGAAAATGAATTATTGGAGAAAATGAGAGAGATTATATTTTCAGGGATTTTTGAAACAGTAAATTTTTGAAATTTTTTTCGCGATTTTTCGAAAAAACTTTTGCGATTTTTGTCAAGTTTTTTGCGAATTTTTCGCGACTTTCTCAATATTTTTTGCGATTTCATATTTCCGCGACTTCTCTTCATTTTTTTTTCGCTATTTTTCAAAACTTTTTTTGCGATTTTCCTTCAAGTTTTTCGCGATTTTTTCGCGACTTTCTCAATGTTTTTTTGCGATTTCATATTCCCGCGACTTCTCTTTATTTTTTTCGCCACTTTTTTCCAAATTTCAGCGACAAAATCGCAAAAAAAACCTCTCCCACCTTTTTTCACGGGTTGAGCCCTCATCGCGGCTGCTCCATTCACCGTCTTTTTCTTTTCCACCTCTCGATCTCTCGTCGTCGTCGTCGTCGCCAAATTCTTCACCGACACACTGCGCTTCTGAACGGCAGCGGCGGCGATGGTTTCACGCGATTTTCGCGTCGCAGCCGCCGCTCGCGGCTCTTGGCTTCGCGTTCGCGCTGTTTTGATGCGCGAGTCGCTGAGGATTGGACTGTGCTTGCGACTTGGCGGTTTCCACACTTTTTCCTGAAAGTCGCCGTAACGCATTGCGATGAATTGCGCCGATGCGGCGACGTAGATCTGGAAGAGTTTTTTTTGTTGTTGGATTTCTAGGCCACGGGGTTTTTTATGGGATTCTAGGTCACTTTTTTTTGGATTTCTAAGCCACATTTTTGAGATTTCTAGGCCAAATTTTTCCAAAAATCGAGGCCACGCCCACCTACCTTGCCATCCTCCAAATCTTTGATCGATTTCACCACTTTTCCATCAGCTGTATACAATTTTTTGACACCATGCGACAACTCGATTCGATCGTTCATCTGGTTCAAAAGTGGCTCCATGTCTTTTATAACCCGAGGATTTATCACAAACTGCAATTTTTTCTCAAATTTTTTCTTCCTGGAAAAAACTGACCTTAACCCCTCGATGAAATCGATCACCATTCTTGAAGATCTTAATCTTCTTGGTACTGTAGAGTCCGATTCCGGACAGTGACGACACTCCGGATGACGATAGCGGATCGTGATTGTCGGAGGAGGAGAGTTTTTTGGTGGCTGTCGGCTTTTTTTTGGTTGTTGATGTTGGCATCTGTGGAAATTTTGAAATTTGAGATTTTGGCGCCAAAAAATTCGAGAACTTGGAATTTTGGCGCCAAAATTTTTTGAAATCATTATTTTTTGCGCGAATTTCAAATTTTTAATTTTCAGCGCCGAAAGATTGCAAACGTTCACTTTTGGCGCGAACTTCAAAAATGTTAATGTTGGCGCAAAATTGAAAAACTAAAATTTTTTGAACAACAATTTTTGGCGCCGAAAATTTTGAAATTCAAAGTTTTGGCGCGAATTTCCAAATTCAAACTTTGGCGCCAAAAACTAGACCTAAATTTCTCAGCTCTGAAACTTTTTCAAATCAAAACTTCGGATCCAACAGAAATAAAAACTACTGTAGAAATTTAGGGGTACTGTAGTTTTCAAATTTAAAATTTTTTTAAAGATTTTTTGGCGGCCAAAACTTGGTAAATCCTAGATTTCCAGACTTCTTAAAACCAAAAATAAGAAAGAAAAGAAAAGAAAAAAAAGTAAGAACAAAAATTTTCCCACGAAAATACACATACACACACAAAAGTATACTTTAACATGTATATCACCATAAATACACATAGGCTGATATGTGTATATGTGTGTCTGCATTTCACGGTTACCATGACAATTTTTCAGGCGTGCGCGAAAAACGAAAAAACACAAAAAAGGGCATGTATAATTGGAGGGGTAGGGAAGGAAGGAAGGAAGACAGGTCATTTTTTTTGTTAGGATATTTTGAAATTGCTGGCCAGTGAGAGACGCAGACGAGCATCCAGTTTGCGTGCACAATCGTCCGTTTTACAGCAACACAGTTTTTCGAACGCCTTTTCGTAGGAGAAGTCCTGGAAAAATGTCGAGATTTTCGGTCCGAAAAATTTCGGGCCCAAATTTTCCGGCCCGAATGTTTTTTTTTCTGACAAAAAAGTTTTCGACTGAAATTTTCAGCTGAAAATCATGAAAATTTCAGTTTTCCCATAGTTTCCAGCAAAAAAAATACATTTGGAAACATTTTTGGCCCAAAAAGTAAAAAAAATTTCAAACCGAAAATTTCGGGCCAAAATTTTTCGGTCCCGAATGTTTTTTTGTAGAAAAAAGTTGTTAGGCTCAAATTTTGTGCTGAAAATCATGAAATTTTCAATCTTTCATAAAATGTTCTAGGAATTTGAGCTCGAAAATTTCATCATCTCAAAAATTATCACCTGCCAAATAGTAGTCTTGTTCTTCAAAGAAAATCTCCCCAAAACTTTCCACCTGCCAAAATTTCAACAAAAATTTCGAAATAGTTTGGCTTGTTTCTCTAACACCTCTCTCTCTCTCTCTCTCTCTCTCTCTCTCTCTCTCTCTCTCTCTCTCTCTCTCTCTCTCTCTCTCTCTCTCTCTCTCTCTCTCTCTCTCTCTCTCTCTCTCTCTCTCTCTCTCTCTCTCTCTCTCTCTCTCTCTCTCTCTCTCTCTCTAACTCACCCCAATTTGCGGTTTCAAAAGTCGTCTCAACGCGCCAACAGTTCTATCAATCGTCCGATTCGCAAATGTTGCATCAAACATGTTCGAGTTACAAGGTTTCTGAAAAAAAATCTTGAGAAAAATGAAAAACCGCCGGGTTACTGTACTTTGCACATTTGCTCAGTTTTCTCGACAATTGGCAAACATGTGAAATGGACGGTTCGAATGTGAGCCTGTTTGCCGGTGCTCATTGTGGCGTCAAGCATTACTTGAGATCTGCGAAAAGTAGGCAAGTTTTGGCGCCAAAAAATTGGGATTTGAATTTTTGATTTTGGCGCCAAAATTCTGGATTCGAAACACAATTTTTTGGCGCCGGAACTCGAAATTTGAGAATTTCAAATGTTTATTTTTTGGCGCCAAAAAATAGATTTCAAAATTTATTTTTTTTGCGTCAAAACCCAAATTTCAAATTTTATGTTTGATCTTTTGGCTCGAACATAAAATAATATTTTTGGCGCCACACCTCAGTAATTCAAATCTAAATTTTGACGCCAAAAACTGAGATTTAAATTTCTAATTTTGGCGCCAAAACTCTGAACTCGAAATCAATTTTTTGGCGCCAAAATTAATATTCAAAAATTCAAATTTTTGGGTCCAGAAATCGAAATTTCAGAAATTTTAAATTCAAGTTTTTGGCGCCAAACCCCATAACCCCTACGCGAAACAATATCCATTACAACTGATCGCATTTTCGGCCGGTTTCATGGTAAAACTTTTGTCAACAGCTCCACTGATCAAAATCGGTTCATCTTCTGCAAACAGGAGCTGAGGCTTAGGTTGAGGCTTAAAAAAACCAACTTTTCGTGCATGTCAACGCTAGGACGCAATTGAAGTGGTGCGAAAAAATGAGAAGAAAATAAATGATGACCATTTGTTTTCGGCGAAATTTTCTGTGACAATTTTCTGAGCGGCACACAACAAAAATCGAATCGAATTAGCCACACATTTTTATATACATACATGAGAAAAATTAGACGCGCGCCCAAGTTTCTCGCAATTGCACGAAATACAAATCGGTTTCTTGCGAGTCGCGACGAAACACGCGACTCGTCGCCGGTTTTATGCGATTCGCGACAATTGGTAGGTTTTGGAGGAATGCGTGTCGCCATTCGCCAACACTTTGCATCGCTGATGGGACGACGAATAGCGGGTTTCTGGAAGATTGAGGGGGTACTGTAGTTTTGAGTTTTTTTTGAAAATTTGCACAAAAATGAATAAAATGGTACTGTAGCTTTTGAAATTTCAAAATAGAGTACTGTAGTTTTCAGAGTTCAAATTAAGTACCGAAAAAATTTGGCGCCAGAAATTTGAAATTCAAAATTCGAAAATTGGGCGCCAAAAAATTTGACAAAACTAACAATTTTTTTGGGGCCGAAAAAGATACTGTAGTTTGAAAGTCTGAAAATTTTTCGAGAGCAAAATCATAGAGCTCAAAAAGGTACTGTATAACTGAGTGTCTCGAATGCTACAGTAATTCTTGAGGCCCAGAAAAAGTACTGTAGATTTTGAAAAAAAACTCACAGCGTCAAAATCGCATAAAAAATCGATGACGAAACCGATTCGACCTCGGGCCCAAAAATCTTCAAAACACTGATAATCACCATCAACAAGGCAAAAACTGTCAACGCAAAAATGACCGAGACCACATTTTGAGCCAATTTCAGAGACCGCGCATTTTCAGCCGCCTGAAATTTGCTGGCCAAAGTATAACTTGATGTGTCGTGCGACAAGTCCAACTTGGCCTGAATCGCAGTGTTGTAGTAGACGAGAAATATGAAGGTCTGCAAAAAAACTTTGAGGTAAAATTTTGGCGCCAAAACTCACCAGAATGACAAAAACTACCACCGCCGATGCAACTATTAGACATTGTCGCAAATTGATGACGTGAAAAAGTGCGAGAAATGAAAAGTAGAGCGCGAAAAATTGCGAAAAAATGAGCAGGAGAATGGCGATGTATTTGCGCGGTTTCTTTTCGTAGTCTCTGTAAAAAAAATTTTTGGAAAAAATATGGTTTTCATGATTTTCAGCACAAAATTTGAGCCTAGAAATTGATTTTCAAAAAAAACTGTTTTTTCAGCTCGGAAACTTTGGCCCGAAAATTTTCGGTCTGAAAAGTTGACATGTTCTTAGGGGTATTTTTGGCGCTAAAAATCATGAGAATATTCTAATTTCGAAAATTTACATGATTTTCAGCACAAAATTTTAGCCTAGAAATTGATTTTCAGAGAAAAACACAAAATTTTCGGCCCGGAAACTTTGACCCGAAAATTTTCAGGCTGAAAATCTTGAAATATTCTCTAGCTTATTTTTTTGTGCTGAAAATCATGAAAATATAAACATTTTGAAATTTTCACGATGTTCAGCACAAAATTTGAGCCTAGAAATTGATTTTCAGAGAAAAACCACAAAACTTCCTGACAAAAATTTTGACCCGAAAATTTCCAGTCTGAAAATCTTAAAATGTTCCCTAGCTTATTTTTTGTGCTGAAAACTAGGAAAATATTGAAATTTCAAAATTTTCACGATTATCAGCACAAAATTTAAGCCTAGAAATTTTCCAGAGAGAAACCACAAAACTTCCTGACAAAAATTTTGACCCGAAAATTTTCAGGCTGAAAATCTTGAAATATTCTCTAGCTTATTTTTTGTGCTGAAAATCATGAAATTATAAACATTTTGAAATTTTCACGATGTTCAGCACAAAATTTGAGCCTAGAAATTTTCCAGAGAGAAACCACAAAACTTCCTGACAAAAATTTTGACCCGAAAATTTCCAGTCTGAAAATCTTGAAATATTCTCTAGCTTATTTTTTGTGCTGAAAATCATGAAAATATAAACATTTTGAAATTTTCACGATGTTCAGCACAAAATTTGAGCCTAGAAATTGATTTTCAGCGAAAAAAAAAGTTTTTTTGGCTCGAAAATTTTGCCATTTTTTTGCGTAATTTTTTCCGGGAAACTTTCTCATAACTTTCAGCACAAAATTTCAATCCAGAAATCAATTCTTAGACAAAAAAATTGGCCAAAAAAAAGACTCACCCAAAACAAAACGAGGCGATAGCTCTCTCCACAACAAAAATCAAAAGGCCACCAATAATTGTTGCCAAATAATGCCAGATGATAGAAGAGGCGACAAGAAGAAGTAGTGTGTTTTCGACATGAGTGATGAGAGACGGAGACGTCTCGACGCCGATGGGCGGAGCTTCAGAGTCTATAATACATTTAGGAGGTGTTGACACACATTTTATGAGGTGTCCAAATGTGCCAAAAAGTTTGGTGCGTCCATTTTTGGCAGAAAATATTGATTGTTTTCTATTTTTGTGGCAAACTTTAAAAGTCATAGTTTTGGCGCCAAAATTTGAAACTGAGATTTTAAAAAATTTCAAATTCCGGGCCAGATTTCGAAAATCTAATTTTTGGAGCTGAAAATTTTGAGTTCTCTGATTTTGGCGTCAAAATTCAGAAATTCAAAAAATGTAATTTGGCGGCAAAGATTTTCAATCTTAAATTTTTGAATTTCAAAATTTTGGCGCGAAAAAAAAAATTTGAAAAAAAAAAAAGTTTTTTTGTTAAAAATCTTGGAACCCAATTTTTGGCGCCAAAATCAGGAATTCAAAAAATGTGATTTTTCGCCAAGATTTTCAAATTAGAAAATTTTGAACTTCATTTTTTGGCGCCAAAATTCAGAAATTCAAAAATTTTACAAACTACAGTAATCTCGAAATTTGAAAACTTTGTCTCTAGAAACTACAGTAAGATTTTTTGGCGCCAAAAAATTTGCGAGGTCAAAAATGTGTCCAATCATCAAAAATCTTGACTTCTATATTTTTAGCGCCAAAATTTTTTTGAACTGCATAACTTTTGGCGCCAAATTGCAACTACAGTAATCTCGAAATTCGAGAACATTGTCTCTATAATCTACAGTAAGATTGATTTTGGCGCCAAAAATTCCCTAGCTCAAAAACATGTCTAACCATTCAAAACAACAATCCATCCAGCCTCATACGGCCACGTGACAATCATCGCCACACAAATTTCAAACCACGTGCCAAACGTGAACACAAAACAAGTCGTCATATTTCGATGAAATTTCCTGATCGTCCACGATATTCGAAGCAACAAAAACGAGAAATAGGCGGAGATGATGAGCAGAAAAAAATAGATAAAAGACGTGAAAATATACCAAAAAGAATGATAGCCAGTTGGGTGGAATTGATAAATTGGCACCCAAATTGAGGAATAGTTTGAGAGACGAAAATTCATATTTTTTTCGAAGAGAAATGAAGAAAATAATGATGTGAGAGGCGACTGAAAATGTAATGTTTTCAGCTGTTTTTGAGTTAGAGAACATTCTGAAAAAAAAAATGAGATTAGAACAATCGAATTTTGAGTTACGTGGAACAAGGAATTTGCAAAATTTTGTAGTTTTGAACACAAAGTTTGCCAAAAAATTTACAGAACTTTCGAATTTGAAAATTTTGGCGCCAAAAATTTATCGATTCAAGTTGTGGCCCCAAAAGTTATAAGTCAGAAATTTTTGAATTTGAAAATTTTGGCGCCAAAAACTTTTTAAATTCAAAGTTTTCAAATTTCAGAGTTTTTTTGTATTCAAAAATGTTTCAAATTGTGATTTTTTGGCGCCAAAACTTAAAAATTCGAAATTTCATTTTTTTTGGCGCCAAACTTTTTTGATTCAAAAATTTGAGCGCCAAAATTGGAAAATTCAAAATCCCATTTTTTTTCGGAGTGAAAACTGAACTTTTTTTGAGAATTTTTGGCGCCAAAAAAAGAGATTTCAAATTTCTTTTTTTTTTGGCGTCAAAATTTCATTTCCTTTTTTTGTGAGATTGTTGGCGCCAAAAAATCACGTTTTGAAAATTGTGTTTTCACGCAAAAAAAAAAATAAATTTTCCAAAAATTTTTTAGGCCCAAAATTATCACTGTCCGGGTCGCGGAAAATCCCATTTTCCTGAAAAACTCGAAGCCAAAGAAATTTCACAACTTTCCCGCCACATTTTCCTCGTTTCTCTAATCCTCTCTATCTCTCCTTCCCTCTCAAATGTATTTCCCACTTCCAATCACCATAGAAACCATGTTCATCGAAATTTGATGAGGTCAATTTTTAGTTGTTGTTGTTGTTTCCATTAAAATCGTCCTTGAGTATTAGTCTATGAGAGAGAACTCTTCAACCAATAAAATTTTATTTATTTATTTATTTATTATTTACGACGCACACACACAAAAAAAAAACACTCAAAACTTTGCTGCCAACAGCTAGGAGCAATATCAAATTTCTGCTCGCTCTCGTTGTCTGCGTCTCTCATCTCTCTCTTAGCGTGTTTGGCAGTGTGGTCATTTTGAAACAGCGCTTGCACCCAAACAACACTTCGATTTTTTGTCCTTCTTCTTGTTTTTGTTGTGGCTAACAACATAAAAAGTAGGTTAGGTTTGGAGATGATAATGATCTTGATAAATCATTTTTTTATGGTCACACTCTTTTTTTTGATGTGTTTATTTATCAATTTTAACGATTTTGAAAGTTGTATTTTTTGTGGTTTTGAAATTTTTGAAAAACCTTGGTTTTGAGCGGAGTTAGAGGTGTAACTTGGCTCAAAATTGAGGTTTTTTGAAAATCTCAAAGTTTTGAATTCAGAAAACTCTGAAAACTTTGTAAACTTCTGAATATCTCCTGAAAATCTATGAGAGTACTGTAGTTTTGGAATTTTTGAAAAATCTCAATTTTTAGCCGAGTTAGAGCAATAACTTGCCTCAAAATCAAGGTTTTTTGAAAATCTCAAAAGTTCTGGATCAAAGAGGTCCTAGGCAATACAATGAAATTTTTCTATGATCGTCAAGATCAGGAAGAGTACTGTAATTTTGGAATTTTTCAGAAATCTCAATTTTTAACCGAGTTACGGGTACCTTGAAGTTCTGTAACTTTTTTCAAACTCGAGGTTTTTCAAAAATCTCAAAATTGTCTAGTCCCGAACTTCCGAGACAGCTCAAAAATGTGATAAAATTTCTGAAAATTTCAGCCAGAGTACTGTAGTTTTCGAAATTTTGAAAAATCTCGATTCTGCGTCGAGCTCAAGCTGTAACTTGGCTCAAAATCGAGGTTTTTTGAAAATCTCAAACTATTTTTGTTTCTAAACCGCAACACCAAAAAAAAATCGATAGCACACATATTTGAGGAATCTATTATTCATGTAAATATACCGCCCATGTGGTCATTTTCACTATTATTATTTTCACTTTTTTTGTCTGCGCTAAACCGCAAAAAAATCCGCTTTTCTCTAGATTATGTTTTTTTTCGTCTTAGGTGTGAATTATGCTGGTTTAAGTGGACACTTGAGTGGTTTCTAAAACATTCAGGTTTCATCTACAGTACCTCTTCTATGCGCCTTTAAACTGACAAATTTCGATTTAGCATTTTTTTTGTTGAGAAAAAGAGCCAATTTCCATTTTTTTTTGTTCTCACATCAATTCTCGCCGTTTTTCTCGTTTTTTCTCGCCATATGTCTTGGAGAGGGTGACAGTTTTAAATGGGGGGTTTTTTTTTATTGTGTGAGAAATTTATTGAAACGTTGAGTTTTTTTTTTCAAAAATTTTCAGCCAGAGTTTTGTAGTTTTTTTCTCAAACGCTAATATGAATGCATTAGTTGAGGAACGAAACAAAATATTTTACGAGTTTTTTGAAACAGTAAAAATTTGCAAAAATAATCTCAATTTTGAAAATTGAAAAATTTTACTGTTTCAAAATTTGTTATTAGTCATTTCAAATTTCGAAAAAGCTGATTTTAAAAACGTTTAGAAGGTTTTGAGAAGATGTATTCGTGTTTGGAAAATTATGAAAATCTGAGAAAGTACTGTAGTTTTGAAACTTTTCAAAAATCTCAATTTTGAGCCGAGATACAGGCCCAGTTTTGGAGGGATGTAACTTTTTTCAAAGTTGAGATTTTTTGAAAATCTCAAAACTTTTGGATTTAGAAAACTCCAAAAATTTTGTAAACTTCTGAACATGTGCTGAATATCTGAAAGAGTACTGTAGTTTTGAAATTTTTTAAAAATCTCAGTCTTAAGCCGAGATACTGGCCTAGCTTTGGAGGCCTGTAACTTTTCTTAAAATCGAGGTTTTTCAAAAATCTCAAAACTACCTTTTTCGTGAGACATTGAGAAATCTCATCAGTGATTCATAAATTTCTGAAAATCTGAGAGAGTACTGTAGTTTTGGAATTTTTCAAAAATCTCAATTTTGAGCCGAGATACATGCCTAGCTTTGGAGGCCAATAACTTTTTTCAAAATCGAGATTTTCCAAATTTTTTTTTTCCAAAAAAAAACCCTGTTCGATCCCTCAAAAATTGATTGATTTACGAGCATCGGGTGACATTAAAGCAAACATTAATCGTGTACATCAAACAGGAATTTTTTTACTACCACTTTTTTTTCATTTAGTATTTTTTTTCCGAGAAAATCAAATGTCACAAATGTTTCAAGGTCGATTTTGTCCGGTCCCAAAAGTGTCTGCGTCTCTCACTCTCACCATAATTGTTGTTGTGTCGTCGTTCTCAAAGCAACTTTTTCCTCCTCCTATAATTATTAGTATTTTGACTAACCGTGCGAAGAGAGACAGAGAGGATGAACAAACAATACCTTGCATTACATGTTCATTTTCGATTCACTATATTTTTGTTTATTTTTATTTTCATGTATACATAGATTTTTGGCTCGTACCTGTTTTTGTCTTTTTTATTTTGGTAAATCCGATTTATTGTATACTTTTGTTTTGTTTTTTCTCTATAAATTTGACCCGTTTTTGCAGTTTTTACACCTGTTTCCGATGGATTCCCAGAATGTTGGAGATATTGACATTTTTCAACAATGTAAATATATTCATGAGGTTGGTGTTTAATTGGGGTTTGGGGCCTTTGAACTGGGGATTACTGTAGTTTTGAGATTTTTGAAAAACCTTGATTTTGAGCTGAGATATAAACATAACTTTGAAGGTTTGTAACTTGGCTCAAAATCAAGATTTTTTGAAAATCTCAAAACTTTTGGGTTCACAATTTTCTGAAAAACTCGATCAACATTTTGAATACTCCTCAATATCTAGTAGACTACTGTAGTTTTGAAATTTTTCAAATATTTCAATTTTGAGCCGAGCAAGGAGCATAGTTTTGGAGCCTTGTAACTTTTTTCAAAATGGTGATTTTCGAAAAATCTTAAAACCCTCAATTTCAGGTCGAGCTCGTCAATATGAAATTGCAAATGAGGATTCTCGAAACACACATAGAAACGAAAGATCGGCTTCTGCGCAATCTCGAAGACATCATAGATGAGCAAGAGGCTCGAATCGCCAACATGGAGGATTTCATACAAGGTTAGTTAGTGTGTGTGAAACGTATATTACCCTGTGTTTGTTTTTTTGTGAGCTTTGTGTTGCATGTTTGTTGTGATCTGGGCGCTCGCAATCCCGACCTCAATTCAAGTCCAACCAGATCAGAAGGCACTAACTCAAACAAAACAAAAAAAAATCTCTAATTTTCTCTAATAACTGAATCTGGGCGGGCGGTGTGAATCGAAGAATGAGGATTGCAGGCCGCGCGACGAGTTATACGCAACGCAATCGAATGCTCAAGGGTATTTCAGTTTTGTCGTTGGATTTCGGCACATTGTCCGAGGAGAATATGCGGTTGAAGACGGCGTTGACGCAGATGCAAAAGTCGACGCGGATGAATGAGCTGTTGGAGACGGATGAGGATTATGAGAGCGATTTGATGAGCAATGATGGGCAGTTGGTCAATGTTAGGTGAGCTACAAAAAATGCGCCAGCAAGTTTTGATGCTACAAAAAAGACGTCAGCTTTCTATGAAACTCAAATTTTCGAGAATTTTTTTTCCAAAAAAAGCGACAGCAAAAATTGGAGCTACAAAAATCGCGCCAAGGATTGTAGGCTTTAGTAGTTCGCCATTCCCCAACCTCTCAAAACACGCCAGCAAAGATCGGAGCTACAAAAAAAGCGCCAGCCAGAAAAAAAGACATTTTTTATTTTTCATGAGCTTGCAAAATTCTATGAGCTACCAAAAAAGCGCCAGCAAAATTTCGACCTTCTCAAAACACGTCAATAAAGTTTGGAATCACAAAAGGGGTACAAGTTTTGCGCCAAGCACTATAGAGCTTTTGTAAATAAAATCTTTCGAGCCTTCAAAAAATGCGTCAGCAAGTTCCATAGCTTCTGAAAACGCGTCAACAAAGTTTGAGGGTTCAAAAATTGCGCCAAACTCTCTAGATTTTCGGGAATTTTTCAAAGCTTCTTGGAGTTTCAGAAAAGGCGTCCTTCGATCCTACCAAAATTGCGTCAGCCTACCTGAAACGCGTCAACAACCCGATTTTTCCAGAACAATAAGCCCTCAACCAACCGGCGACGTCAAACCCTACCCACTCATGGTTCAATCAATGCGCGAAGAAACGCACTGGAAAAAGTTGCAACGTTGCGCCGAAGAGCTGAAATCGGAAAAGGACGAGCTCCGTCAACTGGCTCTCGACACAAAAGACGCGTTCAACGTGTGTATGGGCGAGATGCGCATGATGCTCACGAGCAAAACTGCCGACTTTTTCCGCGTGCTCATCGAACGCTACAAAGCCGAAATGGAGAAGCGCAAACAACTACACAATCAGCTCGTCGAACTCAACGGCAATATTCGAGTCTTCTACCGTATTCGACCGATTTTGGGCGATGGTGATGGCGGTAAACCGGTTGTCTATATTGATGAGATGGACAATGGTGTGGTACACGTGACAAATGCCAGTAATACGAAGAAGACGAGCGCCAGCGCTGACAAAGTCATCCCGACCGGGTTTAGTCAACAACAGATTTTTGAAGAGGTGAGAACATTGTCATTTGGCTCGAAAATGAGAGAAATTTTAAAACTACAGTACTCCAAATTTATTTCTGAGTCTAGTGGTTTTGAGATTTTCGAAAAATAATGACTTTGAGAAAAGTTACAGACCTCTAAAGATAGGTCTGTAACTCGGCTCAGAAATGAGATTTTTTAAAAATATCAAAACTACAGTACTCTCACATATTTCTTCCGACATTCCAAAATCACAAAGTACTGTATTAGTATTTCTGAGTCTAGTGGTTTTGAGATTTTTCAAAAATATTGCTTTTGACAAAAGTTACAAATCCCCAAAGCTAGGCATGTAACTCGGCTCAGAAATGAGATTTTTGAAAAATCTCAAAACTACAGTAATCCCAGATAATCCTAAATCAAAAAAATACATTTTTCCAGGTGTCACCAATTATCACAAGTTGTATCGATGGCTACAACGTGTGCATTTTTGCGTACGGTCATACGGGAAGTGGTAAAACCTACACAATGGAGGGTCCAATCAATGCACCCGGTATCAATCAACGAGCTATCATGCAACTTTTTGAAACGGCAAAAGATCGAAGTGGTGATATTGCCTATACGATCAAGGTTTCGATGATGGAGATTTATAATGAGAAGATTAGGTGAGTGAGGGAAACTACAGTAGTTTTCTGACATTATTCAAGAAATTCTGTTCTCAATGGTTTTGAGATTTTCAAAAAAGATCGATTTTGAGAAAAGTTACAAATCTCCAAAGCTAGGCCGTTATCTCAGCTCAAAATGAAGATTTTACAAAATTTTCAAAATTACAGTACTCCTCTAGATTTTCAGAACTTTACCAAAATTTTATAAAATTTTTCAATGCCTCCCAAACCAGGTAGTTTTGAGATTTTCAAAAAATATCCATTTTGAGAAAAGTTACAAGCCTCCAAAGTTACACCTCTATCTCGGCTCAAAATTGAGATTTTTGAAAAATTCCAAAACTACAGTACTCCTCTCTAAATCAAATATTCATAAAATTTTTCAGAGACCTCCTCAACACATCAAACACAAATCTCTCCATCCGACAAACCGATGAGGGTAAATCCTCAATTCCGGGACTCGAAGAAATTGTCGTGACATCGGCTCAAGAGGTCACTGAAACTTTGGCAAAAGGCCGAAAAAACAAGGTGGTAGCCGCCACCGATGCCAACATCGAATCGAGTCGTAGTCATGTTATTGTGCGGGTTTTGGTGTCGGCGACGAATTTGATCACCAATGTGACTAGTGTTGGTGAGTTTATCGATTTTTTTTTGGGGGGCGAAAAAAATTGGGCTCAAAAATTTTGCGGTTTTAGGTCGAAATTTCGTGCTGAAAAAGTGGAAATTTAAAATTTTTGAAATTTTCATCGTTTTCTGCGCAAAATTCTGGCCTAGAAAAATTTTCTGGAAAATTCTGGACCCCAATTTTCCGGGTCAAAACTTGACCTTCTTTCTCGGAGAAAAATTTCTAGGCCAGAATTTTGTGCTGAAAAACATAAAAACACCATTTTTTCTCCAAAAATATTTTTTTCAGGTCGTCTGAATCTTGTCGATCTAGCCGGTTCGGAACGCGTCTCTCAAACCAACGCAACCGGTCAACTTCTCAAAGAAGCGCAGGCGATTAACAAAAGTCTCTCCGAACTAGGCAACGTTGTCTTGGCGTTGCGCCAAAATCAGAAACACATTCCATTCCGCAATTGTCAACTGACCCGCATTCTTGAGGACAGTTTGAGTGAGTCTAAGCCTCACCCTATCCCTAAGCCTCAATATTTTTGCAGACGGCGATTCGAAAACATTGGTTTTGGTGCATTTGAGCCCGGACGCCAAATCGCTCAACGAATCGATAAGCAGTGTGAACTTCGCCGAAAAAATCGGCCAGGTATTTGCGACAACAGCTACTATGAAACGCGACGCGACGCGACGTAGCGTGACGCGTCGCGACATACCGGCGTCGCCTCGCAAATGATGATCTAGTCTCGACATTTTTTCTCCCACAATACGTGTTTTTTTTCTGTTTTTTGTCTAATAATATTTATGATGATAATAAAGAGTTGGAACCCGACGCCTCGTCGTCGTTGACCTCGATTTGGTGTTGAGGAGAGTGTGCGCAGAGAATGTGGGTCAGTGGAATTGTGTTGGTTTCGGTTTGGGTGGGAATGGGCGTGACGAAAGTGTAGGGAACGAAACGCCATGTTGAATTGGAGCAGTGGACCTGGAAAGGGTACTGTAGTTTGGCAGGATAATTTTGGGCCTGAAAACTTGGCGCGGAAAATACAATTTCAAAAAAATCCAAAATGTAATTTGTTTTCCAATAACTAAAAAGTTTTGTAAATTTGAAAATTTTTGCTGTTTCAAGTTATTTTTAAAATTTGGCTCGTTTTCAAAAACTTATTTCACATCTCATCCAGAACAAAAATTGAAGTTATCGCCAAAATTTTAGAATTCTAAAAAAAATATCGTTTTGGGAGTACTGTAGTTTTCAAAAAAGTTTTCTAGTTTTCAGATTTTACATTCCTCTTGCTTTTAATTTGAGAAAAAATCCAGAAAAATGAGTATTTTTCGATTTTTGTAAATTTGTAAATTTTTACTGTTTCAAAATTATTTCAAAAGTTGGTACGTTTTCAAAAACTGGTTATGTATTTTTCACAGGTTATAAAACAAAAATTAAAGTTCGCGCCAAAATTTCAGAATTCGGAAAAATGTTTCATTCAGGAGTACTGTAGTTCGCAAAAAAATCCAGACAAATGAGTGTTCTTCGATTTTTGTAAATCCAAAAAATTTCAAAATTCTCCAAACTCACCGGCAATTTACTATAGAAAACTCGCCATCGCGCTCAAACTCATAACTGAACCGCACCGCCGTTTCGGTCCAAAAAATCTTTTGACCAGTAAAAAAATGTTTTTTTTTTTCGAAAAAAAGTGTAAAGTTTTGCCTATTGTTTCTTGAAAAAAAGCAATAAAAATCGCGAGAGAAGTGTGACTGAATGATTTTTTGGTCGAGATGTTTGTTGGTTTTCTAGGCCATGGACTAGTTTTGGGTTTGTTTAGGCCAGTTATAAAGATTTTGGGTCATTTCTTGGTTTTCTAGGCCAGATTTTTCTGGTTTTCTAGGCCACTGACTTGTATTTCTAGGCCACGGGGTTTTCCAGACAATTTTGGTTTTCTAGGCGGCATATTTCTTGGTTTTTCTAGGCTATGGACTAGTTTTCGGGTTTCTAGGCCAGATTTGATTTTTTAGGTCAGATTTTCCTGGATTTCTCGGTCACGGACTAGTTTTTTTTTTTTGAATTTCCAGGCCACGTTCTTTTTTCTTAAACTTTCAACCTTATTAACAACGACAGCAAAAAAATGAGCACATGAAATGATTAAATAACCAGAAAAAAATCAATATATATCACAACTAAGGTGTTTTTTGTCACAATGGATACCCGTTAAATGACGAGAGAGAGAGTGTGTGTAAGAGCGAGAGAGTGACAGAGAAAAAGGTGTAATTGGGGTGGTGTATTTACAAAAGACTCTTAGAAAAAGAGGGCGTCATGATGAGTAGAGAGATTTTTAGAATCGTTCAACTTTCGAATCTTGCTCTTCGGTGGATCGATCATCGATTTCGACGGTTCCGACGGTCCACGAGGCGGGTTCGGCTTTGGCGAAAATGATGAAAATCAGATTGGAGACGAACACGATGATGAAGATTATTCTGGAAGAATGGACGGTTTGGGAAACTTTGAGAAATTTTGGGAGCTCTTCAGAAGCTTTGGCAACTCGTCATAGTTCTTGAGAACCTCTGTGCGCTTTTAAAAGTGTCTAGAAATCTTTAAAAGTCTCTCCAAAACAGTTAGTACGACACTCCGATGTGCCCGTTGTTTAACAAAATATAAAAGCGGAGTGTCGTAGGGCGGGTTTCATGTTTTTTTGTTCTCAAAGCGGTTTTTTTTTCGGTTTTTAGGTCATTTTTCTGTGTTCTAGGCCACGTTTTTTAATTAGTACAACACTCCACTGTGCCCGTTGTTTAGCAAACGTGTGAAATCGGAGTGTTGTAGGATGTTTTTTTTCGGTTAAAATCATTACTTTTTCCAAATTTACAAAAAAAAAACGTCTTGTCAAAGCACACTTTGCGTTGCCTCTCAGAGATAATTAATACGACACTCCGCTGTGCACGTTGTTTAACAAAAGTGTAAACACGGAGTGTCGTAGGGCGGGTTTCATGTTTTTTTTGTTCTCAAAGCGGTTTTTTTTTTCGGTTTTTAGGTCATTTCCTTGGTTTTCTAGGCCACGTTTTTTTAAATTTTAATAAGTACGATACTCCACTGTGCCCGTTGTTTAACAAAAGTGTGAAAGCGGAGTGTCGTAGGGTAGTTTTTTTTTTTACTTTTTTGGCGGAATTGGTTTTTTTGGAACCCTGGGAACCCTGGAATTTTTGCGAACTTACAAGAAAAGTGTGGTCCACTCCTGATGTGTGTCATGGGGAGCAACCAAATTCACCAACAACGGCAACATCAAACCAACCATCGCGTTGTAAAAAGATCGAGCCGTGTAGACAAACGACAAGTGTTGTTTACAAACCAATTGAGCCGATCGGGTAATCCCAACACCATTCAAACCGTTGGCAACAATCACCAACGAATAACACAACTGTCCGACCGAACTCCAATCCTGCGGCACAAACATCAACACCATAAAACATACCGCCATCGTTCCCTGCGAAATTGTCGTCGTGATAATCGCCGCCAAACGTTCGCCAAGGAAGCGACAATTCGCCGAGAGTGGCTGTGCGGCGATTCGCGCGACGCATGAGAAAATGTACGGAATCGCCGCCGTCCAACCGGTTGTGCTCAGATTGTAGTGAAGCACCTTGTTCAGATAGGTTGGACCGTACTGGAGGAAGATTGAGAAGCCGATTGTTCCACCGACGGAGGTTATCCAGATTGACCAGACCGCGAGATCTTTGTGAATTGCGATGAAGGGAGTTCGAGCCTTCTCGACATGCTTTTCTTCAATCGACTTGCCGTTTTCAATCGCTTCTAACTCTTCTTTGGATAAAAATCGATTTCCAGCCGGTTTATCCGAATAGAAAATCGCGAACAGAACAACAAACACAGCTGTTATTGCACCCTGCGTGTAGAAAACCGATTGCCATCCGGCTAAACTGCACATCACCGCTGACAACGGCATAGTGAGCAGCGGAGCAATTTGATAATGTGCCGCCAGAATCGAAACATACACCCCATTCTCATCAAGTGTTGACCAATGACTAGTGACCACTGAGACGACTAGCGAGAATACTGCAGCGGGAAGGCCTTGAAAGAAACGAGCTGTCCACAAAAACCAGAAACCTTGGAACGTTGCCAACGGCGCGAGAAGTGTGGAGAAGAGAGAGATGAGCGAACAGACGAGAAGGGTGCGCCTGCAAAATTATCTTGGTAATAGGGAGAGAGAGACACAGAAGCCTCCTTACACAGGCAAATTCCTGGATAGCTGCGGCAGAGCTGCGGCAGCTATTTTCTGCTGGCAGAGGTCAGGCAGGTACCACGCAGCTCTGCCGCAGTTTTAGAGCGATTTCGGTAGGTCTGTCGCAGCTCTGCCGCAGGAATGCCGGAATCGGTTCAGAACTGCGGCAGAGCTGCGTGGTACCTGCCTGACCTCTGCCAGCAGAAAATAGCTGCCGCAGCTCTGCCGCAGCTATCCAGGAATTTGCCTGTGTAGCTCAGTTGGTAGAGCGTGAGACTTTTAATCTTAAGGTCAGGGGTTCGAGTCCCCTAGGTGGCTTGACTTTTTTTGTTTTTTTTTTTTGGATTTTTTGCTTACTTTACTCCTGATCGATTTGAGATCATGTACAGAATAATTGTGGCGGGGAGCGGTGCAATGTAGGCGGCTGAGAAGAGCAGGTCTTGCTCGAGCTTGTTGAAGGTGAAAAAATCGACTGAGACTTTGTTTTGCATCAGGCTTTCTGGAAAAAAGTTACATCTGGCTCAAAAGTTTTCGGGCCAAAAAACTGACAAATTTTGATGTCAGAAAGTCGGGCCAAACTTTAACTCCAAAAATTTTTTAAGCACAAAAAATTTTGGACCTGAAAAATAGGTCAAAATCCGAACCTGAAAAAATCTGGGCCAGATTTTTTTGTCTGAAATTAGAGCCTAATTTTCGGTCCGAAAAATTCGGGCCTGAAAAAATAGAGCTTGAAAATAGGGAAAACATCTTGAGCTCAAAAAATTTCGGGCCAAAAAACCAACTATTTTTTGAGATTCGAAAACTGGCCCAAGCTTTAGCTCTAAAATTTTTGAGCCTAAAAAATCGCACCCACCATTTCTCAACCTCTCCTGCTCCTCCTGCATACACAAAACGGTGAAATTGTAGACGTGTACGTTGGCCTGCAGCAACGTCAACAGACCCGTCACAATCACACAGATCCACCATCGAAATCGACCGGGTCGACCGGTTTTCGGCTCGGTGTGCTCTTCTTCGAATTCGCTCATCACACTTTGCATGTCGTCGTCGTCGACTGACACTGATTTTTTGCTTCGTAACATGTTTTGCTGTTCGCCTGAAACCAGGAAAATGTACGTTTCTAGGGAGAGCGAAAAAAGACAAAAGACAAAAGGAGAAAAACAATGAACAGAAGTTCCCCCTTTTGGGGGCCACGAAAAGTGGGCGGAGCTTTGGGGTTTTGTGAATCATTTTTTTTTTCATTGTCATTTTCTGATGTCATTCCGGAATCTGTGGGAAGGAGAATGGAAATGGGAATTTTTGGCGCCAAAATTTTGATTTTTGAATTTTTGAGCGGGAATTTCTGGGCGCCAAAAGATAAAATTTGAATTTTGAACTGGAAATTTTGGCGCCAAATTTTTGAATTCGAAATTTCCAAAAAATAACGGGTTTTGACCAAAAAATGTTGGCGCAAAAAAGTTGAAATTCAAAATTTAGAAATATTGGCGTCAAAACTTCAATTTTTGAACTGAAAATGTTGGCGCCAAAAAGTTGAAATTCAAAATTTAGAAATATTGGCGCCAAAACTTGAATTTTTGAACTGAAAATTTCTGGCGCCAAAAAACAGAATTTAAAGCTTTGAACTGTAGAAAATTTGGCGCCAAAATTCCTGTTTCAAATTTTTGAATTTTAAAGTTTTGGCGCCAAAAACTAGAATTTCAAATCTAGAATTTTTCGAAAGCCGAATTTTGAAACTGTAATTTTGAACGAGAACATTTTGGCGCCAAATATCTAAATTTTGACATGTTTTTTGGTGACAGATTCTCCAATTAAACTATAGTCTAGGCTACAAAAAAAAGAAACATTTTTTCCCGAAAACTCCAACTTTCCAACAAAACAAAAAAAATTCAAATTTTGGCGCCAAAAATCCAACGAGAGACGCAGACAGTCAGAAAAAAATCGATAAAAAACTTCATACAGTAACAAAAAAAACTGATCGACCAAACAACCGCGCAAAAATGAAAAACTGAGACAAGTCGAAAAAAAAAGTGGGCGGAGTCTGTGTGGGGGTATCTACAGTAGTACTGTGATAAGTGATGATGATGATGATAAGATACGTTTTAAAGGGAGGACAGTCACGTGAGATTTTCATGAGAAAAAAAAAGAAAATTCCGATTTCATGTGATTCATCTAAAAATGAATTATGTTTATTGTTTGTGTCTGAACTTTGAGACGGTTTTTTTACACAAAAAATAATGTAAATAGGTTTTGGGTACTGTACCTGGGTTCCAAGCGAGACCTGAAAAAATTGTTCCTCAAATTTTTTAGCTCAAACTTTGGCGACAAATCTGGCGCCAAAAAGTGTGAACTTTTTGGCGCCAGAATTTCGAAATTTGAAAATATAAAAACTACAGTACCCTCAGAGATTATCGAACATTTTAAAATTTCAAAATTGGGCGCCAAGACTCTCTAAAACTACAGTACCTCTCCAAAAAAAATCCCGAAAAAATGCGGCATTTCTCTTCTCATTACACCGTCTTTTATATTGTTCTCCAGAAAATTTTACAAAAAAAAAAAAAAAAAAAAAATACAGAACGTCTGGAATTTTAATGTGGTGACGCCAAAAAAAAAATGCGTCAATCAATAAAACTATTATTTTTTGTTGGTTAGTACAGCCTAATTGTAACGCGTGCGCGGACGATGGGCGGTACGAACAAAAAAAAATGATAATGATAGAAAAAAACCAGATCAGATGGAGGTGTTCTTTGAAATTGTGAGATTTTTGGCGCCAAAAAATTTGAACTGGAAAATGTGGGGCACATTTTTTTGAGCCAAGATGTTTGGGAGCAGGAATTTTCTGGAAATTTTTGAAAAAATTTTTTTGGCGCCAAAAATTATGAGCTGTATTAGGAAGTGGAATGTGTTAGGCACATTTTTTTGAGCCAAAAAAAAATGAACTGGAAAATGTTAGGCACATTTTTTTAGCCGAAATGTTTGGGATCAGAAATTTTCTGGAAATTTTGAAAAATATTTTTTGGCTCCAAAAATTTGAAAGCTACTTTTTTGGCGCCAAATTTTGAAATTTAAAATTTTGAGGCAAAAATGTTAAAACTAATTTTTGGCGCCAAAAAATTAAGGCCACAAGTAATGCCCCCGAAAAAAACTGACCTCATTTTTTGAGCCAAACTTTGACCCAAAAATTTCAAATTTTTGGAAAAATCTTGACCTATATTTTGAAATTCTAACTTTTTCGAAACACACAAAATTAGGAAACTAAAATTTTTCCGCCAAAAATTATGACTTTTTTCAACAAAAAAAGTGGCCCCAAAATTCGACCTTTTTTGAAAATTATTTTTCTGGCGCCAAAACATGTTACCTACATTTGAAAATTCAAAATTTTTGAAAAGTTGAATTGATTTTAGATGCCAAAACAAAACTTTAGTACAACCAACCAAAAAATCGTGCGCGCGCGAAGAAACAAAAAAATGATAATAACCAGATAGTGTTCTTTTTTCTGTGTCGAACATGAACTTTTCATGTGATTTATATTATATAATATTATGATGATGAGAAGAAGAAATCCGAATGTACTCAATATTTGCATAATATGGGTTATGTCATTTTGGGGTCAATGATAAGAATCGGCCTTTTATGAGAGGTGTGAGAAGAGAGAGAGACGCAGAGAAGTCAGACATTTTTGCAGGCCTTTTTTTTCTGGCGAAAAATGCCTTCTACAAGAAATATTAGACGTGACCTTTTTCTCTGCGTCTCTTCTGATTTTCATATTTTTTCAAACTTTGAAAATACCGGGCCTGGGCCCGAAAAATTGTGGGGTCAGAAAAATTTTTAAAAAATATATTTTGGAAAATGAATCGGCACCCTCAATTGTTTAGAGGCCTCAAAAGAGGAAATCGAATTTCGAGAGAAATTTTCACAAAAAAAATGAAGGGAAAATAGGCTCATGACGTGAAAAAATACAATTTTTCTCATTTTTCAGTCACCTGAGATTAAACAAAAAGAAAACGAGACAAAAAACAAAATAATATTAGAAAACTGAGTAAAAGGTGAAGAATGAAGGAATGTATGAACACCGCGAGGTATAGAGAGAGACCACGCCCATTTTTTGCACCTGCGCGGCGTACAAAAGGGGGCGGAGTCGACAATCTATGTGTGTGTGTCTTCTTGTGCTCAGTCATTCATTCACTCTACACCTTTGCTCAGTTTTCTTTCTTATTTGTCTCATTAGTTTTGATTCTTTTTTTTGCTGTTTCGTTCTTGCCCTCATCATCGAATGGTTGTTTTCAATTTCAGATCATATTTTTTGGCGCCAAAACTTAAAATTCGAGTTTTTTAACTTTGACTATTTATTTTTAGCGCCAAAAAATGGGATTTTGAATTTTTTAAGTTTTGGCGCCAAAGTTTCGAACTTCAAATTCTTGGATTTCTGATTTATTTTCCAAAATTTAAATTTTGAGAAACTCTCGAAAAATCTCAGAAAAGAGTGCAACACAAAACATACTAGTCGCCTTACCGTGAAATGTTTGCAATACAATTCTAATCAATTTGTTAGAAAGAGAAGAAAATGCGCTCCAACGCAATTTTTCATTTTCTTTTTTTTGATTTTTTTGAAACAGTAAAAATTTCAAAAAAAAAATAAATTTTTTTTTGGTCGTAGAAGACTTTGGGACCAAAATTTTTGATTTTGAGATTTGAAGATTCGAGTTTTTAATTTTTAAAACCTAATTTTTGTGACGCAGAAATTCGAAATTTTTAAATTTGAAAATAAAAAGTTAAAGTAACACGGGGATTGTTATTTATTTCTTTTTGTCTTAATTTTGAAACAGTAAAACTTTTCGAAAAAAAATTTGCTCAAAATTTGAATTTTTTGATTTGGCGCTTTTTTGGAGCCGATTTTTTTTTCAGAGTTTGGAGGGTTTTTTGAATTTTGAAATTTTCCACAAAATTTCAAGTTTTTAAAACTATGTGACTACCTGTTATATAAGCGAGGGGTTTGGTTCATTTTTCTTTTTGTCTCAACTTTGAAACAGTAAAAATTTTCAAAATTTTTTTTTTGCAATTTTTCCTCCTTCTCTCAAAAAAAAACCAGTAAGGTCAAAAAAGTCAAGCATTTTGGCAAGTGTAGCTGAAGAAGCACAAACAGTTGTAGTATTGACTCTAAGTGCACACACACACACACACACACACAAACTGTGCGGAGCATATTCTCGCCGCGCGCCACTTGACAGATCTCTTCGTCGTTTTTTTTTGTTGCTTGATGTTGAAGAAAAGAGGAAAAAATGCGTCGTTTTTACACCACTTTTACCTATTTTATACTCATTTATTGTCACCTTTTTTGGCATGTTTGTGAGGCGAGCAAGAAGGAGGCGGAGCTTTATCGGTGCGTTTTTTTTTTGTATAGTTTTGTGGTGGAAATATTTGGGGTCAAAAACTTTTAAAAAATTTCAATTTTGAAACAGTAAAAATTTCAAGAAAAAAAAATTGGCTCAATTTGACTTTTTTGATTTGGCGCCAAACATTTTATCAAAATTTCGAGCATCAAATTTTTCAAAATTTTTTTGAGAGTTTTTGGAGTTTTTCCATCGGAAAAAAGAAAAAATTTTGACACTTTTAGCTCAAAAATCTTATTTTAAAAAAATTTGAACCAAAAATTTCGCGGCGAAAAAAGTTGTTTTCAAAATTAAAGTTTTGGTATCAATTTCGAATTTTTGGAAATATCAAATTTGAGCAATTTTGGGCGCCAAAAAATGGATTCAAAACTTTTGAAGCAAAAATCAATTTCCTACTTGAAAAATTCCGCCAAAAAACTTCAAAATCAGACAGAACAAAAATGGAAACTTGGTTTTTTTGCAGCAAACTCCTAACCAACTACAACCACCTCGTCCGTCCAGTACGTAATCCCAGAAAAGCGGTTACAGTAACCATGAAATTGTTCCTTCAACAGGTTCTTCTTGTGGATGCTAAACATCAGATGGTCGAGATTAATGCCTGGTTGAAATATGTGAGTTTATTTTTTTGGCCCTGGATTTTTGGGCCGAGTTTTCTAGGCCATTTTGAGCCCGGAAAAAAGTTCGGGCCGACCAAAATCCTAACTATGGGGCTCAGATTTCTCAGGCTTAACTTTTTTGCTGAAAAAAATCTGGCTCAGTTTCTAGTCCCAATTCCATATTTTTCGCAGGTCTGGACAGATTATCGTCTTCGTTGGCAGCCCAAGGACTATGATAATATAACTTCGGTTCGATTTGAGGGAGAGGATCAGATTTGGCAGCCGGACATCTTGTTGTATAATCGATATATTCAAAAGTTAGCGCGTTTTTCGAAAAGAAAATTTTGAGCCAGAATATCCGAGAAAATTTCAATTTTTTTCGGCGCCAAAGTTTTGAATTTGGGAAAAAATTGAGTTCAAAAAAAAGAAAATTTTCATTTTCAGCCCGGAAATTTCGGGCCTGAAAATTCATAGAAAATCTGGCTCAATTTTCCCGGGTCAAATTTGAAATTAGAAAAAAACCAAAAAATTCACGTTTTTTTCGGGCCAACATTTTTTGTCAGAAAAAAAAACCATTTTCAAATTTTTGGCGCCAAAAGTTTTGAATTTGGAAAAAATTGAGGGGTTTCATTTTCAGCCCGAAAATTTCGGGCCTGAAAATTCATGGAATTTTTCCTAGGCCCTGAAAATGATAAAAATCTTTTTTTTTGAGCACGGATTTTTCTGGCCTGAAAAATTCTCAGAAAATCTGGCTCAATGTTTTCAAAAAACCCAGAAAATGTTTAAAAAAAAACGATTTTTTGAGCCTGGAAAATGGTCTGGCTCAATTTTCCCGGGTCAAATTTTCCAAAAAATCCAAAAATTCAAAAAATATTTTTGCAGCGAGCAAGAAAGTTTCGACAGCACCTACAAAACCAACGCTCTCGTCTACAGCGACGGCGTAATTCACTGGATCCCGCCAGGAATTTTCAAAATCTCCTGTAAAATGGATATAATGTTTTTCCCGTTCGACGAGCAAATATGTTTCATGAAATTCGGCTCATGGACATATCACGGCTACGCTCTCGACCTCCAATTGGACATCATCGACAGCAGTCAGGACAAGCCGTCGGCCGATTTGTCGACCTACATTTCCAACGGCGAATGGCACCTTCTACAGGCGCCAGCGATGCGCGACGAACAATTTTTCGCGTGCTGCAAAGAGCCCTATCCGACTATCAAGTTTTATCTTCACCTCAGACGTCGCACAATGTACTATGTTTTTAATGTGGTTCTGCCGACTCTGCTCGTCTCGTTCATGTCACTTTTAGCTTTCTGTTTACCTGCCACGGATTTGAGCGAAAAAATTGGACTTCGTAGGTTTTTTGAGCTGAAAAATGCACATTTTTTGGCGCCAAAACTTTATTTTGAAAAAATTTTGGCGCCAAAATTTGAAATTTCATTTATTTTTTTTTTTGACGAAAGTTTTGGCCCAAAAGTTCGGACAAGAAATTTTCAATTTTTTGTGGCGCCAAGATTTGAAATTCAAACTGTTTCCGCAAAAATTTTCAATTCTTCCGCCATTTCAAAAAATTTGAAATTCATTTTTTCGCGTCAAAATTTTCTAAATTTTCCAAATTCAAAACTTTTGGCGCCAAAATTCGAAATTAAATTTTTTTCTGAACAAAATATTTTGGCCCGAAAAAAATTTCGAAATTTCGAAATTTTGGAAAATTAGGTCAATAGAAAACGTAAATTTTTTGGCGTCAAAATTTCCAAATTTAAAAAACGCATTTTTCGCGCCAAGTTTTCCTGGCCCATTTTTGGAGTTTTTTCTGACAAATTTTTGGCGCCAAAATCCAAATTTTTCAGTTTTTCCAAAAAATTGCAGTAATTTTTTTTGCGTCAACAAATTTTTCACCCTTCCCCTCTTCCGGGTCTCGTTTTTGATATAATTTTGAAAATTTGAAAAAACCGGTCTTCAAAAATATAATAACATTGATAAGCATTTTTTTGAATAGACTGAAAATCATGTGAAAAGGGGTTTGAGAAATGTACCCAAAACTTTGACCTGAGATTTTTGGGACAGAAATGGCGTCAAAAAATGAGGCCTAAAAATTTGGCGCCAAAAAATGAGGCTTAAATTTTTCGCGCCAAAAAGTTGACCTCAAAAATGGCGCCAAAAAGGATTCCTCAAATTTCGGACCCAAATTGTTCTCCCCCTAATACCAGGCTCAAATTTTATGTTTTGCAGAAACCACGATCCTCCTATCAGTCTGTTTCTTTCTCACCATCCTCTCCGAAATGACACCAACAACATCGGAAGCAGTTCCGTTGCTCGGGATCTTCTTCTCGGCTCTCACCTTCATCGTCGCCATGTCGACAACATTCACAATTCTGGTGCTCAATATTCGATATCGTCAAATCACAAATCATCACATGGCACCACTTTTTCGCAGAATTTTTCTGGATTTTTTGCCTTGGTTGATGTTGATGCGTCGACCGGATCATAGGTTAGTTGTACAGTACTCCAAGATTTCGACAAAAAAAGTTTGGGGCCAATTTTCTAAGTTTAGATTTCAAATTTTTGGCGCCAAACTTTTGAAATTCGAAATTTCAGCCCAAAACTTCCAAATTTGAAACTCGAATGTTTCACCCGAAAATTAAAAAATTCGAATTTCCAACTTTTGGCGCCAGAAATTAGAACCCGAAAGTTTCGGCGCCAAGTTTCAAAGTTTGAAAATTTGACCCGAAAATCTCCAAATTCCGATTTCGAAGTTTTGGCGCCAAATTTTGAAATTTGAAAATTTGGCCAGAAAATTTCCAAAGTTTTAAATTGAAAATTTCTGCGCCAAAATTTCGAAATTTAAATTTTATACTTTTGGTGCCGAAATTTCGAAATTTCAATCTCATACTTTTGGCGCCGAAAAATTTCAAACTTTTTTACGAAAACCTCCAAATTCAAATTCCAATTTTCTAGCGCCAAAATTTTAAATTCTAAATTCAAGTAATAAAAAACTTGGCAAAAATCCAAAAAATTTTCTAATCAATGTTTTGCTCTCTTTCTCTGCGTCTCTCTAGTCTCTACTATCTATCAACTATCCATAGAGCGTATGACAATGTGTGTTTGTGTCTGCGTCTCTCCAAAAATCAACAACAAAAAAGTTAGCTCTGTTCCTTTAACCATCACAGCCTACCGTATTCAGATATCATCGCGCCGAATCGCATCGAATCGACATGTCAAATCAGTGTGTTCAGTGTGTGAAGAGTGCCGAGATCAAAGGAATTCTTCGCGGCGAGACCGAAACGTTGACCGATGTGAATTTGGAGCGAAAAGTCGGCGATGGCCTGTTTCTGCAGAGACGATGCGAAATTCATGAACAGCGGCGGGCCGACAAGTTCGAACAGGCGATGAGAGCTTGTGAAAGAGCGGTCAAGGAGGAAGGTATGGAAAATTGGCATGGTGCCAGAATTTGGATTTTCAAAAATGGCGCCAAAACTTCAAATTTCAAATTTTCCAGCCAACGACATGACACACGTGTTAATCACCACAATCAAGATGTACGAAAGTGTTGTCGGTCAAATCGCGCGAATTCGCAAGCGAGTCGCAACAAAACGCAAGCGCAAGGAAACGCAAGAAGAGTGGAAGTTCGCAGCGATGGCCGTCGATCGTTTCTGCCTGATTTTGTTCAGTTTTTCACTTGTCGCTTGTTGTCTCCTTTTTGTCACCCTTCCAACAATTCATGTCATCAACTAGGTATACTTTTTTGCAGCTAGATTTAATTTATTTTTGTGTTCTTTGTACATACAGGTTTTTCTGACATTAGTTTCATATTGAAATTCGTGTCAGCCATAAAATTTTGGTCTTGGAGGTTTGAAAACAAAAAAAAACAAAAAAAAACGCGCACGTGGAATCGAACTCGCGATCCTCCGCGCCAAAGAATTACAGCCCGCAAGGTCACAGGTTCGATCCCGCCTGGTGGAAATTTATTTTTTTTTTTCGTAAAAATATGTTTTCGGGTCCACATTTTGCGCTGAATTCGAATTTTGACATTTCAAGATACAAAACTTTATCTCCACGAATTTTTCAATTGATCAAAATATTGTTCAGTCTCCTTGGGAACATCGCAATAAATCGGCGCAGTTATACGATTCGCATTCTCCTTGTTCAACGAAACTAGGATAATTGGGCAGATCACCAAATTGTGGCTGAAAAAAAAATTTCCGGATTTTTTTCGAGCCCCCGAAAGCTCACGAGATGATCAAGGTCTCGGCGAAAAACATGAACAGGTTCTGAAGATTTGGCCAAAGTTCAACATAGCCGACAGCAATCATCGATAAACTGAAAATGATCAGGCCGACGACATAGATGAACACCTTGAGAACCATGTGACCGACGCGAACATTTTCGATCGTTTGAAATTTTTGGGCTAGAGTGTAGTTTGTGTGTTTTTCGAGACGTTGAACGATTCGAGAGGTATATAGTCGATTGATGAGGAAAATCTGGAAAAATCCGAGTTTTCAGATTTTGGCAACAAAAATTTGGAAAACGCAAAATTCAGACCCAAGTTTTGTAATTTAAAATTTTCCCGCCAGAAAATGTTTGGCACCAAAACTTTTTAGAAGAGGCTTATAATTTTTTGGAAAATTTTGAATTTTGTGGTTTCGCGCCGAAACAATCTAGTTCCAAAAATTTGGCGCCAAAAGTCGAAATTTAAAAATCATGTTAATTTTTTGGAAATTTTTAAACTTTGAGATTTCGCGCCAAATTTTGAAATTTTGAAATCATGTCAATTTCTGGAGAATTTCAAATTTTGCGGTTTTCGCGCCAAAAATTTGGAGAACGTAAATTTCGGATCCAAATTTTCAAATTTCAAGTTTCGCGCCAAAATTTGAATTTTAAAAATCTTAACATTTTCTGACAAAAATTTGAATTTTGTAGTTTCGCGCCAAACAGTCTAGTTTGAAAATTTTGCCGCCAAAACTTGAATTTCAAAATCCTAAAATTTTGAAAACGTGAACAAATTTTTTTTCGCGCCAAATTTCAAATTTTGGATTTTCATAATCCCAGAGAGTACTGAAATCCGAGCTTTCTGGTCCGAATTTTTCAAACCTTGATTTTCAGACATTTCCAGACTCAACTCACCAAAACACCAATAGACGAAAAACCCATACCCAGAAGCATAGTGATTAAAAACGAAAAATTATTAAACACGATCACCCAGGCGAAAATGCTCGATGTCAAAAGTTCGACGCCAAACAACGACCAAAAAACCCAGATTCTTTGCACACTTTCATAGTCATCGATTAGGACGTTGGAGAAAGTGCGCTCCACCGAAACGGCGAGTACTGTAGTCACGATGAACGACAGGTAGAACCAGTTGAAAAGGGCGCCAAGAAAGATGAAAATCACTTCGGAGAGAGTTGAGACTCGAGGGATTTTTGAAAAATCATCGGTCCAGATTATCTCGAGGTGCTCGTCGGCGGTTGGTACACTGCAAATAGGGTAAGGGTTTTTTTGAGGAAAAAATTTTCAAATTTTGAAATACTAAACTTTGGCGGGAAAAGTTTCTGGCCCGAAAAATTTTCCACAAAAAAAAACCAGGCCAAAAATTTCGTAAGTTAGAAAAAAATTGTGGCCAGAAAAAATTTTCTGAACAAAAACGGGGCCTAAAGTTTTTCAAAATTGAAACCTAAAAATTTTGGCGGGAAAAGTTTCTGGCCCGAAAAATTTTCCACAAAAAAAACCAGGCCAAAAATTTCGTAAGTTAGAAAAAAATTGTGGCCAGAAAAAATTTTCTGAACAAAAACGGGGCCTAAAGTTTTTCAAAATTGAAACCTAAAAATTTTGGCGGGAAAAGTTTTCAGCCCGAAAATTTTTCAAAATAAAACAGGGCCCGAGAATTTTCAAATTTGAAACCTAAACATTTTGGCGGGAAAAGTTTGTGGTCTGAAAATATCATTTTCGGGCCCGGAAATTTTCAAAATTTTTCCACTTTTTTGACCGGAAAAGTTTCTGGCCCAAAGAGTTGAGGCCCCCTTTTTGGGCTCCATTTTTCTAGCTCAAAATCAACCCCCCAAAAACCTCTTCCCAAAAAAAACCAACCTCACAAAGCCGCTAACATAGGGATAGAAAAAAATGCGTCCGAGAAAAAATAGGCTATAAAAAATGAGACAAAAACTGATGATCAACCTCATATTTGGATGAAAAATCGAGTTCAAAACACGATGAGCGGTGTGTAGAGAGATCCAAAGAGAGGTCAACAACAACGCAAATTGGATCAATAATAGGCCAAAAATTGTGTAGTCGAATGGTTTGTTGATGATGAAAAGGGGGATCCAGATGGTGTAAGACTGGTTTATTGTGAGCATCATTTTTGCGACTGGAAAATTTGAGTTGGAAAGTTTTGGCGGGAAAAAATATAATTTTCAAAATTTTGAACTGACAACTTTTGGCGCCAAAAAATTGGTTTTCAAAATTTGAATTTCGAAATTTTGAACTGGAAAGCTTTGGCGCCAAAAATCTGATTTTCAAAATTTGAATTTCGATTTTCGGTTTCGATATTTTCGGCGCCAAAAGTCTAATTTTCAAAAATTCAAAATCAAAAATTTTGGCGCCAAAATTCTAATTTTCAAAAATTCAAAATCAAAAATTTTGGCGCCAAAAATCTGGTTTTCAAAATTGGAATTTCGATTTTTGACTTCCATGTTTTTGGCGCCAAAATTCTAATTTTCAAAATCAAAAATTTTGGCGCCAAAAATCTGATTTTCAAAATCTGAATTTTGAAAATTGGGTTCGATATTTTTGGCGCCAAAAGTCTAATTTTCAAAAATTCAAAATCGAAAATTTCGCGCCAAAAATCTGATTTTCAAAAATTCAAAATCAAAAATTTTGGCGCCAAAAATTTGGTTTTCAAAATTTGAATTTCGATTTTTGACTTTCATGTTTTTGGCGCCAAAATTCTAATTTTCAAAAATTCAAAATCAAAAATTTTGGCGCCAAAAATCTGGTTTTCAAAATTGGAATTTCGATTTTTGACTTCCATGTTTTTGGCGCCAAAATTCTAATTTTCAAAAATTCAAAATCAAAAATTTTGGCGCCAAAAATTTTCCACCTCAAAATCTATGTTTTCAAGCTAAAAAATATGCACAAATCAGGTGACAAAAATTCAATTTTTTTCTCCTCGAAAATTGGCCAAAATAAATCATTTTTCCCTACATTGATCTTGTTATGGGGGTAGACATGGAAGTGTGGAAAATATTTGTGATAATAGGAAATTCTGAGGTTTTTGGACCTTGGAAAAACACTCAACTCAAAGTTTTGAAAGTTCAAAAAATTCTGGGAAAAGAAATTTGATTTTCAAAAAAAGGTTTAACGTCGACGGGGTTCGAACCCGTGACCTTTTGCGCTGAGAGTTTTGGATCGCAAGGTCTCAGGTTCGATCCCCGGCTGGGTGGGAATTTTTTATTTTTTTTTTTCAAACTTTTTCTGGAGCAGAATTTAATGGCAATTAAAAAAATACTTCAGTTTTCTCGAAAAATAGAGAAAGTGGAAATTAATCAGGTTCAAATTCGTTTCCACTTTTTGATGAGATTTTGAAACAGTAAAAATTTTCAAAAAAAAATATTTTTCAAATTTTTTTACGCGCCTCCCAGGAGTACTGTAGTGTTCACAAAACCAACAAACAATCCTAAGCCTGTCACACACACATGTTTATCATCAATTGATAAGCAAATACTGGATCTTGATCCAATCTATCTCCCAACAAAACAAATGTTTTTGTTTCATTCTCAAAAAATGATGATAATATTCCTGATTTTTTTTCTCAGCTTCCCAAGGTTTCTCAAAGCTCCCAGGCCCCTGAAATTCCAGATTTTTGCAGTTTTGCCCTGTCAAAAAGTGCCAATGACAAGCTGATCGCATGTTGTGCGCATGACCCGGGTATTGATGCGACTTGTGCGCAGAAATATTGCAATTTTGCCAATATTAATCAATTTCAGGTTAGCTAGAAAATATATTTTTTTACTGAAAATTTCAAAGTTTTTCAGATTTTTCCATTTATCGCCGAGTGTGGTCAAAAGGGTAATACGATTTCGAAAATTTGGGATTGTATTAGTTCCAAACATAATCATGTTGATTGTTGTACTAATCAGGTGGGTACTGTAGATTTTGGCGCCAAAAATGAGAATTTGAAAATGAAAATTTTGGCGCCAAAAATCTGGAATTTTGAGAACTTTTTCAAATTCAAAAATTTTGATTTTGGCGCCGAGGATGAAAATTTGAAAAAAAAATTGGCGCCAAAAAATATTTGACGTGAAAAATATAAATTTTCAATTTCAAAATTTTTGGCGCCAAATTTTTTCATTTGAAAATCGGAATCAAAATTTCAAAATTTCGGGTTGCAAAAATATAAACTTTTGAGATTTGGCGCCACAACTCATTTTGAAAATTTGAATTTTCGCGCCAAAAATCCAATTTTCAAAAATTCTGATTTTAAGCGCCAAAGTTCCGATTTCAAAATTTTCAAAATTCAAATTTTGGCGCCAAAAATCCAATTTTCAAAATCCACGTTTTGGCGCCAAAACCCCGCGCAGGTTACTGTACTTACACAGTTTAACGATCTATCCAAACAAAAGCCAATTACTTTTCACACTTTCTGAAAAGTGTAATTTTTTTTACACTTTTCCCTTTTCATGAATGAATCATCACAAACTTTCACCCAAGCCCCGCCCACTTTTCTATGCGGTCATTTTGTTTGCAGGGAGTACTTCCATTGTGTCGGGCGTTTTGTGATGCCACAAAAGCTGTGCCAACCGACATTTTGAAATATGGTTTTTGTACGGCCGAATTTGACAAATATCGAACTTGTTTTAGGACTTTTTTGAAACATAATAATGCTATTAGAGAGTGAATAAATCAAGGTTTTTTGTGGGATTTTGGGTATGATTTTGTTTTGTTTTTTTTTTCAGATCAATTTTTGTAACTTTAGCCTATTTTTGGAGAAATTTTGGCGCCAAATTTCAAAAAATTTGGCCAGAAAATTGAAATTTCTAAACCATAAGGCTTCGAAATTTTGAATTTCGAAATTTGGCGCTGAAAATCTTATTGAAAAATCCAGCGCTTCAAAATTTTGAATTTTCAAAATTTGGCGCCAAAATTCTAAACTTCAAAGATTTATGGTATGGAATTGAAGGTATAATAAGTGTAAGGACAAAATAAAACAACAAAAAAATCAAAGCGAGCGAGACAAGAAAAAAAGAAAAGAATATTAGAAAACTGAGCAAAGTGAAGAATGAATGAATAAATGAACACCGCGAGGCATAGAGAGAGACCACGCCCACTTTTTGCACCTGCGCGGCGCATCATAAAAAGGGGCGTGGTCTCTCTGTATACTGCGCGGTGCTCATTTATTCATTCATTCTTCACTTTTTGCTCAGTTTTCTTTTTTTCTTGTCTCGCTCGCTTTGATTTTTTTATTTTGTCCTTGCCCTCATTATGCCTTCAATTTTAGACCATAAATTATATTAACCCCTTTTCCATGCTTTTTAGCTAATTTTTTTTACTTGCGTCGTCATTCACACAGTGACTTTTGAAAAATTCAAATTTCAAAAATTTGGCGCTCAAAATCTCAATCTAAAAGCGCTGCAAAATTTTGAATTTTTTAAATCTGGCGCCAAAACTGAAAGTACGGAAAACGGCGCCAAAATTTCCAGATTTCAAAAAATGACGTCAGAAATTCTGAAGTTCAGAAAACTGGCGCCAAAATTCAAAATTCAAAATTTTGGCCCCAAAAGCGTATTTTGAGATTAGGCGCTTCAATTTTGGAATTTCAAAATTTGGCGCGAAAATTCAAATTTCAAAAAAAAAAGCGCCAAATTTCAAAACTCAAAAATTTGGCGCCAAAAAAATCCACGCTGAAAAAGACCCCAACAATTTCGAGTTCAAAATTTTGAGCCCCCAAACTAGGCCTCCAAAACAAGTGCCCCAATTTTCAGATTACCAAAAAATTCCAGTTTGAAAATCTTCTCAAAGTCACACTTTTCCTCATTTTCTCACTGTTTCAAAAAAAAAAGAGGATTTCCTGCTTTTTCTTACAAATAATTATCCCTCCTCCTCCTCCTCCGCCCCATATTATTATACATTTTTTTTGTAAAAAAAACCGTCTTCGAAAAATAAATCGGGCCCAAAACCAGTTTTGAGACACACACACGGCTTCTTCTTCTTCTTCCTCTTATCATTCTCATTTTTTCCAATTTTTCTAGCCATCATGAAAGTCTTGCTGTTTTCACTGATCTTGTTGGTGTCGAAATGTTGGGCACAGGGTTGGCAGTGGAACCCGTTTCAACAACAATGGCAACAACAACCCGCGTGGGGACAGCAGGCTGTGTTTGCGCAGCCGCAACCTGCGCAACAACAAATTTTTGCGCAAGGTGTTAAGAACTCGGTGCAGGATCGTATACAGCAAATGTGAGTTTTTTCAAAGTAGCCTGGAACTTTTCTAAAATTTTGACGCCAAAAAAAAAGAAATATTTCAAAATTTCAATTCAGAAATTTTTGACGCGATTTTTTTTTTAAATTTTTTTTGGCGCCAAAAATTTCAAGGTCAAAATTTGAATTTAACTTTTTTGGCGCCGAAAAATTCGAGGTCAATATTTGAAAATCGAAGTTTTTGGCGCCAAAGTTTTGAAATTTGAATGTAAAATTTTTGGCGCCAAAAAATTTGAGATGAAAATTTGAAAATCGAAGTTTTTGGCGCCAAAGTTTTGAAATTTGAATGTAAAATTTTTGCTGCCAAAAAATTCAAGATCAAAATTTGAAAATCGAAGTTTTTGGCGCCAAAGTTTTTCTCAAAATTTGAATTTTGAGTTCTTATTTTGGCGCCAAAAAATTTGAGATGAAAATTTGAAAATCGAAGTTTTTGGCGCCAAAATTTTTGAAATTTGAATTTTCATTTTTGGCGCCAAAAATTGTAATGTTAAATTTGTTTTCAAATTATTGGCGCCAATGTTTTTCTCAAAATTTGAATTTTGAGTTCTTATTTTGGCGGCAAAAAATTTCTGTTGAAAATTTGACCCCAAACCCCCGAAAAAACAAGTACAGTATTGTCTAGAGCTAACCTCCTATACAAGACCCCGTGGTCTCAAGGGAGTGAACGCTTGACAGAACATTTGCTGTCAAGGCGCGCGTTACTTGACCGATGCAAAAAGTTTTGCAGTTACGGTATTCCGGGCAAACGTAACGCCAATCAAAAGCTGCGAATCTGTTGTCGCAGTCTCAAAGACGCCGACGTCGACTGTCGTCGCAAGTATTGCGATTTCGAAGCGTTCCGTCCCGATCAAGTCCTTGGCTATCTCGGCGAATGTGCGCCGAAAGGACCAACCGTCGGACAAATGTGGGATTGCGCCTCATCGCGAGCCGACCACACAGCATGCTGTCAAAACCAAGGAGTGAGTTACTGTAGCAGGGTACTGTAGCTCATCTCAACTTTCAGGTCTTGCCAGCATGTATGGCCTATTGTGAAACGACAAATGGTGTGCCGACTGATTATCTGAAATATGCACTGTGTATTGGACAGTTTGACAAAATTCGACAATGTTTCAGAGAGTACTTGGAAGGACATCCCAATATTAAGGGAGATTCTTAAAGGAACATTGACTTTTTGGAAAAAAAATATTTATTTTTGCTTTATCTCCTGTTTTTTTGGAATCTGTATCTATGAAGTTTTTCTCAAGATTTTTTTTGAAAAAAGCTCAAAAAGTTATGAAAAATTCTTGATTTTCAGAAAAAAATAGATTTCTAAACTCAAAAAAATTAGGGATTTTGAAAAGTCTGAAAAACCTGTGCCAAAAATTCAAAAAAAAATTGACACCCAAAAACCCGGGCCTAAGCCAGGTCCGAAAAAATGAACCCAAAATTTTTATCTTCAAAAAATCTCGAAACCGCGATATTTTGAAGTCGCGACATTTCGAAACTGGTCATTTCTAAATCGCGACATTTTGAAACCGCGAAATTTCGAAATCGCGACATTTCGAAGTCGCAACATTTTGCAACCGCGACATTTCGAAATCGCGATATTTTGAACCGCGATATTTTGAAGTCGCGACATTTCGAAACTGGTCATTTCTAAATCGCGACATTTTGAAACCGCGAAATTTCGAAATCGCGACATTTCAAAATTGCGACATTTCGAAACCGCGACATTTCCAAACCGCGACATTTCGAAATCGCAACATTTTGCAACTGCGACATTTCGAAATCGCGATATTTCGAACCGCGATATTTTGAAGTCGCGACATTTCGAAATTGGTCATTTCTAAATCGCGACATTTTGAAACCGCGAAATTTCGAAACCGCCTGAAACCCGCAAGATGAAAGGAGAAGAAATCTTCACTTGTCTTACTATATGGCGTATCCCGTGAGGTGTCGGTACACACAGTTGTCAAAATTTTCTAAACTCAAAGAACCCGCCCAACTCCATTTGTTCTTTGAACCGTCAGGAAAAAAAGCTGAACAAAAAAAAACTGAGAAAATTATTTATACGTACATGTATATCAAATACAAACTTGTTATCAATCAATCACCCTTCAACGTTATCTCTTTTTTTTTTGTTGGTTAGGGTTCGAGAAACCAATTATCGATTTTTTCCTTCCTAGCTTTTCTCTAATCTCTGAAAACGCTTGTCAAATCGAAAAAAAAACTCAGCAAAAAATTTTGAACTTTAGTCAGATTACTGTAGCTACTGTATTTTTTGTGTGTAGGGCACAAACCACAGGTGATAATTTATGGTTTTTTCAACTGTCCGCACACATAAATCACTCGAAATTTCGGGTAGGCTTCTGTACGTGCTCCCTGATACTTGTTATCATTTGAGTGGTGGTCTTATTCTTTTGTATACAAGGTTCTTTTCACAGAAAATTTTCTTGAGCGCTTTTTTGAGGCTTAGCCTTAAGCCTCACTTTTTGTCGCGTTCGGGCTTCTCAACTTGGAGCATGAGTTTAGACGCTCCATTTTTTTATATTACTCCGATTTTTTGGGCTTGGAAAAGTTCTGAAGTTTGGGATTGAGGCTTTGCTTCAAAAAAATTAAATTTTGAAGCCGAAAAATGTTTTGAAATTTTTTTTGCGAAATAAAAGTCTGAAAAACGACAAAATTTCTGAAATTTTTTTCTAAGAATTTAGAATTCTCATTTTTGTAACCTCTAAACGTGGCCTAATTTTTGACTCCAAAATTATTTTTTGAAATAAAAAAATCTGGCTGAAAGCCAAAAAAATTTTCTCTAAATTTCTCTCCCAAATCTGACCTCCCAGAAATTACGTTCAACATTTTTCGAAAAACTACAGTACCCCCTCAAAACTACGTGCAGTTTCTCACAAAAAAACCCCCCTCACAGAACATTTTTGGTGATAAAACTTTTTCCTTTTTTCTGTCTTTCAACTTTTTTCCCAAAAATCAATAATTTCCAATATTGCAGGGTGACCCAGGCTCATCGAAAATGCAGCCAACCTATGAACCTGAGGACTATCTGAGTCGCGGTTTTTTGGGCTCAATGTTCGGGCTCGCCGGCCGCAAGCGGGCCGCTTCAAAGACAGGTGAGAGAGCGAGAGAGCGAGAGAGTGACAGAGAAAAAAAGAAACGACAATAATAAATGTTATCAAAAAAAAACGAATTGCATCATTTTTTTCTGCCTTTCAAAAAAAAATTTTTATTTTTTGTTGATTTTTGCAGACAACGCTTCTAAACAACAACCAACACCTCATACAGTACTTTCAACGCCTACAGTACCTCCGGTTACTGTAGCAGGGTCTCGAACCGAAGCGGATATTTATCGAGAGATTGTCAGTGAGGCACGATATTTGGAACGGAGCCAAACGGTAAGAGAGTACTGTTGATTTTGAAAATTTTTGATTTCTCAATTTTTGGGGGCCTATTTTTAGTCCCAATTTTCGGGGTACTGTAGTTTTCGGGCCTTATTTCAATCCTGGTTTCCAGGGTACTGTATATTTTGGTCATTTTAGAGTACTGTAGATTTTTGGCGCCTATTTCTGCCAGGTTTCAATTTTCCGGAAATGGGTTACTGTAGTTGTTTGAAGATTAAAAATTATTTTCCGAAAAAATTTCTAAAAATTTTTTTTTGCAAAAACTTGAAAGAAAAACATTTGTTTTTGCCGGAAAATTTTGTTGTAAAAATTTGGAAAAAAAAATTTTTGTTTTTCGCTGAGAACTACAGTAACTCTATGCGCCTTTGCGGGGGGTACTGTAGTTTGGGGACTGTTTTTAGTCCCAATTTTCTCTGGGTACTGTAGTTTTGAGGATTATTTTTTTGAAGTACCGTAGTTTTGGGGACTATTTTAGTCCCAACTTACAGAGTACTGTAGTTGAGAAGCTTGTAGCCCTTTTTCAAAAGAGTACTGTAGTTTTGGGGGCTAAGTTAGTCCCTCTTTTGAATTACTGTAGTTTTGGAGACTGTTTTTTGCCCCAATTTTTTAAGGGTACTGTTGTTTTGGGGACCATTTTTGTCCCAATTTTCTCAGGGTACTGTAGATTGGGGACTAATTTAGGCCCCAATTTTTTCAAGGTACTGTATTTTTCGCTCATTTCAGACAACACCCGATTTCTCGTGCCCAACATCACCCGTCCCCGCCGCCCACCAACCCCCACAACACTACTACATTTCACCAACCTCCGTCTTCATCCCACCCGACTCGATGATGCATCACGACGCGCAGAAAATCTATCCACCCTATCACATGGTCATGACACCAACCGCACCTCATCCCATCCCGGTGGATCAGAATGGTGTGCCACTTGGAAATCGTGAGTTTTTGGAAATTTTGGCCGGAAAATTCTGATTTTTTGGGTTCGGGAAATTTCAAAAACAATTTTTTTTTTGAAAATTTTGTCTCGAAAATTTTGAATTTTGAATTTTTCAAAACAAAACTACTGTAGTTTACTGGATGTCCAATTTTTGTCCGAAAAAAATTGAAAATTTATTTTTTCTAGGGTCAGAAAAAAAATAATTTTGGCACCAAGAATAGATTTCAAAATTGTCTTAAAACCAAAATTTTTTTTTCAAATTTTTCAAAAAATCCCTGTTTCAAAAAATCTTGAAAATCCTCATCCGGTTAGAAATGAGATTTATAAAACGTCTCGAATTGAAAGTTCAAAAATTTCGCGCCAAAAATATTATGTTTCAAAACTACAGTACCTCATTGTTCGGCATTTTCAATTTTTGGTGTATTTTTTTGTTTTTTTTTTCGAAAAAAAAAGTTCTCTGAAAAGGAGAAGATTTTTGGCGCCAAAAAAATTTTAAATTTCTGAAAAAATCCCTGTTTCAAAAAATCTTGAAATCCAACATGTTGTTAAACCGATAATATTTCATTTCTCAATGTCAAAACTACAGTACTCCTCCCAAACCATAACTGCAGAATGTCCAATGGCTCCTCCACCATACTTCCAACATCAACCCTCCTCCTCATCGTCGACAACACCATCAACCCCTGCCGAAATACCATACGAAGTGAAGCGAGAAATTCAAGAGCATCTCGTACAATCGGGCAATTCGCAAGTGTCCATTGAGGACATTGTCAAAATGGTGGTGACGGCGTTGAAGGATTCGAATATTGATGAAAGTTTGTCGCCGGCGCCTGCGATGAAAGATGAGAGCCCTGAAGAGATTTTGAGAAGGAAGAGGGTTCAGGTTTGTTGGGGCGGAAAAATTTCAGAATTTTCGGAAAAAATGAAAAAAAAGTTGCTCAAACTATGTAGAAAAAATTTGGAAAATTTCCTTTTTTTGAGCCAAAAAATTGAAAATTGAAAAATCTAAATTTTCTGGTTTTTGCCGCCAAAATTTGAAATTTGAAAAAATCCTTTTTGGCGCCAAAATTTAAAAACTGAAACTTTCAAATGTCTGAGTTATTGCACCAAAAATTTGAATTTCAAGTTTTGGCGCCAAAATTTGAAATTTGGAAAAAAACCATTTTTCGCGGCAAAAATTTAAATTCTCAATTTTTGGCGCCAAAAAAAATTTAAAAATTTGAAATTCCTATTTTTGACGCCAAAAAAAAACTCAAAAAAAATTGAAAAATCGAAATTTCACGTCAAAAAAATTTTCTCATTTCTTGCAGAACAACCTAGCCGCCGCGCGTTATCGCAAACGTCAACGCGAAGCTCGCGACGTCGCGTCGCAAGAACTTGGCGATTTGTCGCGTCGCAACGAAGATCTGCGTTCAACGGTCGCTCGCATGGAATCCGAAATCGCACAACTCAAACGACTCGTCTTGGATCGACCATGAGCTCAAAAACTTCAAAACCAAAAAAAAAAGAAAATTCTAGTCAATTTTTGTATGTACAAAAAAAAGTGGTCGTTTCAAATCCAGGCACTTGTTAGTTGTCGAAAATAGGTGTCCGTTTCGCATCGAAGTTGTATCTCTTTTCGGCCGATATCGATCAAAGTGGGCGTGGTCTCGGGATTTTTTTTTCGGCAGGGTGCCAAGATTTGGAGAGCGTAGCGTTGCCATGGTTTGACAGATGTTATGAAGATTGGACAGATTATTAGAGGGTTTCTGGAAAAAAAAAACAATATTTAAAGGAACATGGTCATCCCTTTGAACAATCTTAAAGGAACATGCTTTTTTGGCAATGTTAAAAGCAACATGTCCTTTCAAAATTGCAAATGTTTGGCCTAGAAAACCAACTTTATTATGCTGGCCTAGAAAACCAAATTTCGAGTTTCTGGCCTAGGAAACCAACTTTTTTATTTTTGGCCTAGAAAACCAAACTTCATATGTTCGGCCTAGAAAACCAAATTTCATATTTTTGGCCTAGAAAACCAAACTTCGAATTTTTGGCCTTTTCAACATTGAACTAATTTAGCTGCCCTTGAAAGAACATGTCCCTTTAAAACCCTCAAAAGAGCATGTCCCTTTAAAAACCTTTTTAAAGGAACATGTAACTCACAAATGAATAATATTATCGACGAGAAAATTGATAACCGTATCCAAAATTGGATATGTGTCAAGAAGGAGTACTGTAACTAGACACAGCCCAGAAATCATCATGAAAATCGAACAAATGATTACCCGAAGGACAAGCTGAAAATTTTTGAATTTCGAAAATTTTGGCGCCAAAAACCGCCTACAGTACCTGCTGAGCTCTCCAATTCTCCTTGGCCTGAAAACGCGACGCCAACGTGTACTGCGTCGGCGATTTTTCGAACCGGCTCATGATTTTTCGATTGTACTTTTCGGTGTGGAAAAACATCTGAAAGTTCGGAATATTTTTTGAAAATATCTGGAAAAATGGGAGGACTTACAATGCCCGCAAAAACGTTGGGAAAAAGACAAAAACAAAATGAGATGGCAAAATGGAAGGTGGCGTAGAAAAAAAAGAAGGTCATCAGGATGACAAAAATGTGGTAGAATAACATGATGAGGATTAGGAGGTAGTTGCGGGGGACGTGTTCGTAGTCACTGGAAAGCAATTGGGAGGTTAAACTAGAGTCTAGTTTGATCTAGTTTGGTCCAAACTAGAGTCTAGTTCAACCCTCAACTAGAGTCTTGTTTGACCTAGTTTAGACTTTTTTCAATCCAAACTTTTCACGCCAATTTTGTGTGACGTCAAAGATTTTGAAAATTTTGAAATTTGTTTGACCTTGATTAGTTCAGACTACATTCTAGTTTGACTTAGACTAGAGTCTAGTTCAACCCCTCCTCACCTTATATAATAACATGCAAACGATCTTTCAGCTGCCAAAATAAACATGACCGAAAAAACGCTCAAAATATAATGCCACTGAAAAATACCGCCCAAAAAAAGAGGCAAATTGTTGGGTGTGATTTGAGATAGGGGCAACATTTTGGCAACATCTTGCGTCCACCATTGTTTGACGGTTTGATTGGTGTCTGGAAAATTTTTGTGTGTTTTTTTGACCAAGATTTTGAAGGCTTAAAGTTCCTCCGAAATTTTGAGAAAAACTTTTTAAAAGTTTTTTTTCAAAAAATCCCTGTTTCAAAAATATTTGAAATTTGAGATGGTGAAAATTGAGCGATTCTTCTTTAATTTGAGTAAAAAAAATTTTGAGCCGAAAAATTGACATTTTTTGGGCAAAAACTTTTTGAAAAAAATTTCGAAATTTTTTTTTTCAAAACATTTTGAAATTCGAGATTGTGAAAATCGAAAAATTTGAGAACTTTGAAAAAATTTCGATTCCGGAAAAATTCAGATTTTTAGTGCAATTTTTTTTTTTTTTGAAAAAATTACTGTTTCAAATAAATTTCAAATTCCAGATGATGAGAAATAAGCTCATTAGTTGTCGATACTACGTGAAAAAACTTTTTACAAATTTTTTGGCGCCAAAAACAAAACTAACCTCCAACCGTATAATACCCAATAAAATAGGGAACCATGAAAAATTTCGAAATAACCGACTCAAACCACTGAGCCAACATCAACGCAAAAATCACCGACATATTTCGATGAAAAGCTCGAATCGTCAAAATCACCCAAATCGTTGAGACCACCAAAACGGCGGCAAAACATGTCAAAACTCCTTGTAGTATTAGCAACAAAAAATTGGGCATTTCCAGATAACTGAAATCGTGTAAAACGAAAAAGGCCAGACATATTTTTGTCGAGTTACCTACTAGAAACATCATCTGAAAATATATAAATCTTTGATTTTGAGCTTTTTTCGGGGAGAAAATTAATTTCCCTGATGACTTTGTTGGAACCAAAAAACAAAACTTTTCTGGGAAAAAATGGATTTTTTTTTGGCGGGAAAAATAATCAGACTTTTTGAGAAAATTAGAAATTTGAAACATTGGTTTGGTGACGAATATGATTTTTTGGAAAATTATTTTTGGCGCCAAAAATTGAGATTTGAAAATGACGCCAAAAAATGTTTTTTTTTTTTTTTTGAACTTTTGTTTTTGGCCCCAAAAAACACTTTTTTTGAATTTTTTTGGCGCCAAAATATTTATTTTTTTGAATTTTTTATTTTTGGGGCCAAATTTTTTTTTGATGTCTAAATTCTGGCGCCAAAAAGAGAAATTTTTTGAATTTTAATTTCCCCGCGCCAAAAAAAGAGAAATTTTTTGAGATTTAATCTTTTCGCGTCAATTTTTTTTCGAATTTCAGTTTTTTGGAGCCAAAATTTTTTTTTTGAATTATTTTTGGCGCCTAAAAATAATTTTTGAAATTCCAATTTTTGATCCCAAAATCTGGGTCTGAAAATTGAAGTTCCAAAAAAAAATTATTCAAAAAAAATTTTTGGCGCCAAAAATTAATTTTTTTAGTTCGAAAATTTTTGCGAAAAAACACTTTTTTTTTGGAAATCCCAATTTTGGCGCCAAAAAAATTTGAATTTAAATTTTTGACGCCAAAAAAAAAATTTATCACACCTAACAAAATGTGAGACCAAACCTCAACCCTCAAAAAAAAATGCGAAAAAAACAAAAACTAAAAATTCTGCGCAAATTTTTGATTTCTGTTTCAAAATTTTCTTCCAAAACCCTGCAATTAATGTTCAACCCAAAAATTAAACAAAAAAAATCACGTTTTTTTTCAGAGAGGAAAAAAAACTAGTGACACATTTTTATTTTTGAGCGGCGGTGACAGAAAAATTCAGGTGAAAACTATTTTGGACAACAACATGACATGTGTAAAAAACGATCTTTTGGGCAGGTCATAAATATTGGGGGTACTGTAGATACAGTAAACTAGAGCTAGGGGTACTGTGGGGGGACTAAAATAGTCCCCAAGGGGTACTGTAGCTATGTCACATCCAGCTCTGTTGTAAATTCTTGAAATAGGTGTCTCCTTCGGTGTCGACATCGCTCATCACCGTCACTTTTCGCATCCGCATTTTTCGACGAGAACCGCGACGCAGCCGCAACGCGCCGGCCAGATAGACACGCCACTGATCTACCGAGTAGAAGGCGGTCGGACAGATTATTAGAGGGTGTCTGAAAAAATTGGAGAATTGGGTGTGGACTAGGTTTTTTGCGTTTCTAGGCCATGGCCTAGTTTTTCGGATCTCCTGGTCATGGACTATTTTTTTCAAAATTTCTAGGCCACCAACTAGATTTTTGGTTTTCTGGGTCACGAACTGGTATTTTTGGATTTCTAGACCATAGACTAGTTTTTCGAAATTTCTAGGGCATGGCCTAGCTTTCTGGATTTCTAGGTCATGTTTGGTTTTCTAGGCCACGGCGTTTTTTTGGGTTTCTAGGCCACGGAACTTTGGGTTTTCTGGGTCGAATTTTCTGAATTTTCAGGTCTCATATCTCTCCCAAAAACTCACAAATACATAAGTGATTCCAAAAAATATGTAAAAGTGACATCAGAATCGGGAAACAAATCGATAACGATCAAAATGAACAAAATCAACGCGATGGCCAATAAAATGACCGCGACAAAAATGACGTGAAAAAAAAGCTGAAAATTTCAAGAATTTTTTGGCCCCAAAAATATTGGCTCACCTTCAGCACTCTTGTATTCTCCCGAGCCTGAAAACGAAGAGCCAAAGTATATTTTGTCGGATTTTGAAGAGCTCCGAATTGGCGGAGAATTTGTGTGTTGTAGAGGTGAACGGCGGTGAAGATCTGGAAATTTTGAAACAGGAAATTTTTGAAAATTTTCAAACTCACCACAACTGCTAACACTATAGGAAATGAATAAATCAGAAGAGCCAAGTAGAATGAGGAGTTGAAATTGAACGCAATTTTTGAGCCCAACAAAATTGAGAGCTCATAAAATATGAGAATTAGAACTAGGACGTGATAACGCTTGGTCTTTTCGTAATCTCTGGAAAAATTTGGAGTTTGGTCGGAATTTTGATGACGAGACAGGTGGAAATTTGTTATTTTCATGTAGGAAATCATGAAAATCGAGATTTCCAAGAAAAATCGAATCTGAAATTTTTGAAATTTTGATTTTTGGCGCCAAAAACGTCAGATTCGAAAACTGCAAATTTTTTGACCTAGAAAATTTTGGCGTCAAAAATTTGACCCGTAAAAATGGGGAAAATTTGAAAAAAAACCATTTTTCGAAATTTTGATTCTAAAATTAAACGTCAAAATCAAAAAATCCAAATGCCAGTCTTAATCAATGTATACCAGGTGTTAGGTCAACCAAACTTTCTCTAACACTCTAAGTCTCTCTGCTCTCTTATCTCTCTCATCAAAAAAAAACAATTTGGCCACAAAAAACCGTAAAAAGAGGTAAAAATTTCTCTAACACTCTAAATCTCTCTGCTCTCTCATCTCTTTCACACCGAAAATAATAACAAGTTGGGCACAAAAAAACCGTAAAAAAGAGTACAACTTTCTCTAACACTCTAAATCTCTCTGCTCTCTCATCTCTCTCACCGAATATAATAACACGCCGCAGCCCGCTCAACAGAAAACGCCAACAACATGACCAAAACCGAAAAAATATAGTGCCAATCAATAAATCCGCCAACAAAAAACCTCCAATTTTCGTCAATATTTTCAAAAATTATCATTTTTTCCAAATCTTCCGAGTACCACATTTTGAAAGTGGAATTTTTTGAGATTTTTTGAGTTCCAATCATCCATGGGTTCATTAAATATTTGGCCAAAATCGATTCAAACCAATGCAAAACATAGAAAATGAATAAAATCGATAAATTCTGATGAAACGCGGGGATTTTGATGATTAAAAACACCGCGAGAATATTGAAAAACACCGAAACCACATTGAAAACATCGTCGAGGTACTGTAGATGATTACTGTAGTTTGGATTGTTGAACAGATAGAATGGAAGGAAGACGATTGTTTGATTGTCGACACTTCTTAGCATCATTTTTTTGTGCGCAAAAAATTTCTGGGCAGAAAAAAATGGAGAAAATTATACAGCTGATTAGATTTTTTGTTGGATGGAGCATGTGCAAAATATAATCATTTTTTTGTTTTGTTTTCGAAAATCAAGTTTTTTCGGGTAATTAGGAGAATTTGGGGGGTTTTTTGGACCCGGAAGACAAAGTTCAAAATTTGAAAATTCAAATTTTTAATTTTGGGCGCCAAATTGTCAAGTTTGAATTATTGAGTTTCACATTTTTAGCGCCAAAATTTAAAAATTTAGTTTTGGAAGGAAAACGTTACAAAAATTTCGGCCAAAAAATCTACAGTACCCCATAAACAACAATCAACCATCCAAAGGGTCATCGCCATCTCTGCGTCTCTTCCTTACACACACTCTCTCTCTCTCTCACCGTCTCGAAATTTTCCATGATAACAGCTTATCAGAATTCTGGTTTTATTTGTCTTGGCGCTCCGATTGAACCCCCCCAAAAAAGTTCCTCAAATATTGACTTTGAGAAAAGTGGGCGGAGTCTGATCTGTGAAACAAGGTCGTTCGTTATTTTTCGGGTTCACAGAACTTGTTTTATTTTTTGGGAAAATTTCAAATTTTTGACGTCAAATTTTCCTTTTCAAATTTTTGGCGCCAAGTTTTCGAATTTCAAATTTTTGGCGACAAAATTTCGAAGTTTGAAGTCCAAACTTTCGCGCGATGTTCAAACTTTTTGAAATTGCGGCAAAATTATAGAACAAGGTCGTTCCTTACTTTTTTTTCTCTTCGTTTTTTTCTGAGATCACAAAACTTGTTCTATTAGCCCGTTTTTTTTGAGGGGGACAATTGATGATGACTATTTCCGATTTTTCTGGTTTTTTTTCAGATTTTTGGACCTAATTTATTGTCTTGTTTTTTTGGTGGTTACTGGGGGAAACATTCTGATTTTTTTTTTTGAAAATTTTTCGCCAATTTTTCTCATGTATTTTTGTGTCTGTCCCGTCCGAAAAATCTGCATAATCTTGTTCAAAACAGTACGAACAGAAATTTTTGATTTTTTCAGAATGCAATTTTCTGTTGAACTTGAGCGTCCTTATTATCAACCAGGGCAACTTATTGAGGTGAGCGAAATTTTGACGCGAAAATTTCGGAAAATTTGAATTTGAGATTTTGGCGCCAAAATTCTAAACTTCAAAATACGTTCATGAAATTGAGTTTTCAAAATTTTGAGCGCAAAAATTTGGAAAATTCAAATTTTTCAGATTTGGCAGGTTTTTCGATTTTGAAAAAAAAATTGAAAATTTTTTTATTTGCGATTTTAGCGCTAAAGTTTTGAATTTGAGATTTTGCCGCCAAAATTTTAAAATTCAAAATTTTTCAGTTTTGGCAGGTTTTTCGATTTTGAAAAAAAAAATTGAAAGTTTTTGAATTTGGGATTTTGGCGCCAAAATTTTAAAAATTGAATTTTTTTTTTTCAAACGTATTTTCCAACTCTTAAATTTGGCGCCAAAATTTGAAAATTCAAAATTTTTTTAGATTTTTCAGGTATTTCAAATTTGAAAAAAAATTTGAAAATTTTTGAATTTGGGATTTTGGCGCCAAAACTTTGAAATTTCAGATTTTTCCGATTTTTTCAATTGAAAATTTTTGAAATTTTCAGCGCCAATTTTTGAAAATTCAAATTTTTCCGATTTATTCGAGATTTTTTTTTGATTAGCGCCAATTTTCAATTTTCAAATTCTGGCGCGCAAAAAAAATCCCCAACTTTCCAGGGTCAACTAACATGTCCCTCAATAATCGACGTCGATTCGATCGACGGTCGTTTGTTCGGCGAAGCCGAGTTACATTTTCAACGCGACTCTTCGTGCTCATCTCGAACCGTCGTCGACGAACGTGTCGAACTCTGGAAGTACTGTACCCTTAGCCAACTCCTCGGCCTTGACGAAAATGAAAATCTGCCGCCGGTCTCGCCAACCCGCCGATTTCCCATCCGTCTGCGTGTGCCCGCCCACGCCCCGCCCACTTTTCAATGCACCGGTTCGGGGGTTGTTGTCAAGTATGGTCTTGAAATCACCCTTAGGTTTAGGGGTCGAGTTGTTGCGACGCATGAGGAGACAGTTGTTATACTTGGCACTGTGCCAAAAACCAAAAAATCGATAAAAACACCTATATCTTGTGAGAAAACTTTCCATTTTTCAAAGTGAGTTTTTTTTTCAAAAACTTTTTTTTTCCAAAAAAAAAAATTCTCAGAGAACGATCGATTTTTGCGCAAATTTTGTTGAAAAATGATGTTTTCTCAACAACCGACAGAATTGACGCCACAATCAACGTTGAAAATCGATGGAAACAATCGTTAAAGTATGTACACTTGAACATTGTTCGACGCATTTCTTCACTAAATCAGGACAACGAAGTGGTGGAAGAGGTGAAAATTGATACGACAGGTGAGATTTGACGCAAAGTAAATGGCTAAATCATGATCAGCGTGAAATTTGGAGTCGTTAGACACCCCACAAGCCATATTTTGAGAAAAAAAAAGTTTTCGGGGTGACCTGAGCCAGATTTTGAGCTCAAAAATCTCACGTTCTGAACTGCGCGTTCAGTTTGGGACAAAATGAACTACAGCATTTTGATGAGCACCAAATTTCGAGTCGTTAGACACCCCACAAGCCATATTTTCGACAAAAAAATTTTCACGCCGACCCGGGCCAGATTTCAGGCCTAAAACCTGAATCCCTGCAAACCATGGGATGTTGGGTCTCAAAATTTGCCAAACTTTGTGCTGAAAACGATGAAAATATTTTCCCAACCTAAAAAATTGTAGGTGTCGGTCTACCATCATCAAAACACAAAATCAACGTGGGCGAGTGCTACACCTTCCAGCCAACCTTCAACATTCCCGCTCTTCCGCCAAACATCAAAGTTGACGCACTTTTTCAGACAAGTTACAGTTTGAAACTCTCAATTGGTCGAGCTCACAACTTTATCCTATCTAGTTTTGAGGTGAGAAAAAAAATTCTCCAAATTTTATAGAAAAAAATATTTTCAGATCCCGATTAGTATAACTACCAGTGAATTGAAGTCATGCCAAGATTGTGAGTCAAATTTTCTTATCCAAAAAAAAATTTACAAAAAATATATTTTTCAGCAATATTGGTCGACTTATCACCTTCAATCAATAATAATTTATTAGCGCAGGAATAAATTGAATTTTTTCAAAGTTTCATTGAAATTTTGGAGCCCGCGAAATTGGCTCACAAACATTTTCCGGAGCACAAAATTCGGTTGATGCACAATCGGCAGAATATTGGCAATATTGCCCAGCTCGAGAAAATACCAGGGAAATTGAGAGTGTTAGAAGGAAAAACAATTTCCGGAACATTTTTTTGGGAAAAAATGAAAAAAAAATTCTAAAAAATCAACATCTAAGGAGATCGTTAACCCTGTGAAATTTTTTTAACGACTTGGAGCGAGATGGAAGGCCACGCCCCTTTCCCAAAAAAAACAACTTTTGGCAGATATCCAAGGATACACAAAAATTATAGAAAATAGACGCAGAGATTTTACCTTGTTCTGCCTTGAATATATTGCAAACATCTCACGGGAAAGTGTTATGTTTCGTATATGCGAAGAGACGCAGACAAACACAAAATTTGGGGCTGAAAATTTTGAAAAACTTTAGAGAACAATATATTTTTAATGCGATTTTCACAAAAATTATGTTTTGAAAATTTTTACTGTTTCAAAAATCTCATTAATATTTAACTTTAACTTTAGCTTTGGTCGAATTTATTTTTTCATTGAATTGAAACATAAAATTTTCCTCAAACACCCGCGGATTTTTTGGGTAAATACTTATCCAAACACCTCTTCTCAATACCCTCATTATATTCCCATTTCAACCAAACAAGTTTTCTCGATTTATCACGACATTTTGTTCGTATCCGATGTTCAACCTTCTCCCATTCTTCAAGTTCAGCGTCACAAGATTTGTTGAGTTTTGAAGCTTCTTCGTCATACCATTTTAGGGAACATTCGGAGTTTGGAGCACAGCCAGAGCTCTTGTTTTCGAGAATTTCTTCTCTCTTCTTGCAAGCTGATTCTGATATGGAACAATTTTCTGCGAATTTTTATCTTGCTCCTCAAAAAAAAAGAGAATTTCCGGCTCACCTATAAAAACAGTGTTGGAAAAAGTTGTCAAGCTGAATAGCACAAATAACAAGAACATTTTTCGAATGTAGAAAATTTGGGGAAGCGCGAGACAGTAGAGAGAAGAGACGCAGAGAAACATACAATCTTATGTGGGAACATTTTCAAGACCAACAATTTGGCTTCAAAATATCCAAGCCTAATTTTGGTCGTCAAACATTTTTCCATAATTTTTTGGCCCGGTCCATTTTGGCAAGTCTGAGAAATGCGAGATAGTGAAGGGACGCAGAGAAACATACAATCTTATGTGGGAACATTTTCAAGACCAACAATTTGGCTTCAAAATATCCAAGCCTAATTTTGGTCGTCAAACATTTTTCCATAATTTTTTGGCCCGGTCCATTTTGGCAAGTCTGAGAAATGCGAGATAGTGAAGAGACGCAGAGAAACATACAATCTTATGTGGGAACATTTTCAAGACCAACAATTTGGCTTCAAAATATCCAAGCCTAATTTTGGTCGTCAAACATTTTTCCATAATTTTTTGGCCCGGTCCATTTTGGCAAGTCTGAGAAATGCGAGATAGTGAAGGGACGCAGAGAAACATATTCGGATTTTACGAATATGGAACATTTGGGGGTGCGCGAGAGAGTAGACAGAGAAGAGACGCAGAGAAAAATAAAACCTATCGGAAAAAAAAGACTGTTTTTCTGGGAAAAAAAATAATTTCTTGATTTCGGCGGCAATTTTTATCTTTCTGAAATGTCGAGAAATGTCAAGAAAAGACCAGAAATAACGAAAATGTCCAGAAATTAACTTTTTTAGAAGTGAACTTTCTGATTTTACTATTTTTTTAAAACCTGAATTAACAAATTTTGAAACAGTAGAAATTTTTATTTGAAAAAATTACGAAATTTCTGCAAACATTTCAAACAGAAAAAAATAGTATTTTTCTCTGCGTCTCTCTTTCTAATTTCGCAATAAGTTCTCACTGATAACGCGCATTTTTTTTAAATATAAATATTAATTTTTATTTGATTTTTCGCTTTTCTCGTCAATTTCATTTTAGTTTATTCAATTTCAAATACGACACTCCACCATGCCCCTTGTTTAGCAGTGCCGCTAAACAAGTGGCATAGCGGAGTGTCGTTTGCACCGCTTTTAAAAATTATTTTTCGGCATTTTTTAAAATAAAAAAACCCAGTTTATTCAATTTCAAATACAACACTCCACCGTGCCCCTTGTTTAGCAGCGCTGCTAAACAAGTGGCATAGCGGAGTGTCGTTTACATCATTTTTTTGTCCGTTTTTTGTGGTTTTCTGCTCATTTTTTTTTTTTTTAAGAACTCGATGGGAAACAGTATAGAGGGCGATATGTGGGATCAACCAGAAGTGCGAAGATGGCAAACCGCAGCTCGTCAAACTCAAACAATGTTCTACAACTTGTTCGGCGGCGTTCATTTCGACGAATATCAAAACTTGTCGATTTCGCAACAAGTTTCAAAAATGTGTTTCGCAATTTACGGTGCGCCCGAAAATCAAGTCAATCTGATCGCCGACGCATATACCGAGGCGCAGCGAAATCATGCGTATCGAATTCTCGACAAAATTATGAATGAATGGAAAAAGTGTGGCGAGAAGAAACTTTTTGTTGGCGTCATTTTCATCTGTTGCAAAGACAATGAGCCAGAGTTCCACGTGCCGGTTTTTCGATTTTTATCAAAATATGAGAACAATGAGGTCACCGCAAAGTGGATCGATACGTTGGGCCGAGTTTATGACGCATGGCCAGATTGGCAACATCGCAACAAGATGCCGTTGATGAAGTATTGTTTCCCGCGACACGGTTATAATTCATGTCTGGGTGGTAGAGTTATGGAATTTAACGCTGAACGCGAACCAGATGTTGATTATCGCACCTCACCACCGGCCAATGAAACAGCGAGAGATTTGGTGGATGTTAGTTACGCGAAAAATGGGAAATTTCTAGATTTCTCGCCATTATACGCACTTGGAGAATTGGCGGAAACCATTGTAAATGTCTCATTGAACGTGACAACTTTATATCAAGTAGGTTCTGCTGGCCGAAGATTAATCGACAAACAAAATCATGGAGAAGAACCGCATGATTTGGAAAGTATCGCGCTGATTTCATCGATCATTGCCACCCCGATAAAATTCGTCAACTCTCTAATCAACGCAAAATTGAGCGATGATGCGGACGGCCAAATTTTCACTCAAAACGCGCGGATTTTAGGCATGCTCGCGGCCTCTACATCGATACGAAGTCTATTTTTTCTGATAAACCTCACCTATTTTGTCGAGAAATTTGAGCGAGTTGAGGCGAGACAAGAGGATTTGCTCCAATTTTCAATGAATTGTCTGTTCTTTGAAAATATATTGATTGAACCGGAAGTTGTGAAAAATATCGTGAGGCGAGGACAACAATTGAAATATCGACAAAATTGCGAATCTTGGTCAGATGAACAAACTCGTGAGGCGTTTAGAAAGTTTATGGAGAACAATCGACACAGAAACAATGAGAATAGCTCGAAAACTTTTCGAGAATTGATGAAAATTGAGAACGATGATATTTTCACAAACTAGGCAATTTTTTTCTAAATGAATTTCTTTCGATTTTTGTCTCTTGAAAAGTTGAAATTCGGATTCAGCACAAAATTCTGAACAGGAAACTTGTGCGCCAAATTTTTTTGTTTCAAAAATGATTATCATTAGAGCACGTTTGCTCGCTCTATCGATTTGTGGATTTTTCGATTTTTCCGAGAGGTCATCCAACCGTGTGACCGACATCTCACGGGAATCTCACGGGAGGCGCTATACTTTGTGTGCGGTTCATGTCTGCGTACCTGAAAGTTTTCTGTTTCTCTGCGTCTCTCTTGAGGAAAAAACTCTCACATTTTTACTTTTTCTTAAAAGCTGTTTTAAATTTTTTTTGTCAAAAAATTTTTACTGTTTCAAAAGTTGTTCAAAATTCAATTCAAGCCGGCTCGATCTTTACACTGTTGTATTTTAAACGGGTTGGGTCTCCGATGCCAAACTCTTAGCTGATATTCACGTCGACAACTTTGAAAAATCCTCAATTTTTCCGCATAACTTTTTGTCGTATATTTCGGCGCTGGAGTTGTCCACAATCTATAGGTAATACAAGGACTTCCAATTTGAATATTGGCCCGAAATCCTGGACCGATTTCACAGACGATTCGGTTGGCAAGTGGTTCGGAACTTGGTGGTAGATGTCTATTGAGTATGAATCGAGAGCAAATGTGGTCGATCTGACTTTGTGGAGCATTTCCAACTTGTTCAACACAATCGTCGTAAAGTCTGTTGGGTAGTTCTTGAGTTGACGAAAATTTGATGAGGAGAAAAATTGAAAAAATCATTTTGAAAACCATTTTTTTCTAGATTTCACTTCTTTTTTATGGCTTGTTTGTCTGTGCGAAAATGTTTTGCAGCATTTTTAGAGAAGAGACACTTGGAAATTTTAATTTTCTCCAATTTTTTTGGATTTTATGTGAATTTCTGACCAGAAAACATGTTTCAAAAAAAAAAAAAAAAAATTTGCCGCCAGCGGGATCGAACTTTTGACCCTGTGTGGCTTGGTCAACGAGAAGAACTATGGCTCGAGAGGTGACGAGTTCAATTCCAGGTGTTGCATTATTTTTTTTTTTTTTTGCGAATCATGTTTCCGGGGTAGAATTTCACGCTGAACCCGAATTTCACAACAAAAATTTAAGAAAATCGAGATTTTCACAAAAATTCTATCTAAAACCTAAAAACCTACAAAAACCAAAGTTTTTCTTGACACCCGGAATTGAACTCGCCACCTTCCGCGCAGAAATTTTCTTCTTCAAAAGCCAAGGCGCACAAGGTCAGAGGTTCAATCCCAGGTGTCGCTATTTTTTTTTTTTTTTTGTAAGACAAGTTTCCTGGTCAGAATTTCACGCTAAACCCAAAAATCCATTTTTTTCGAAGACAAAAAAACCAAAAAACCTTTTATTCACCAAATCAACTTCCCGCAAGGTACCGCATTGGGACAATCAAAACAGTAATAGTAATGAGGAAAATTTACCAAATTTTCAGAATTTCCAGAAAGTGCTAAATGTGAGTTCACCTCCCAGGAGAGGTTGGTTGAGAAGTTCCAGGCGTTTTCAGCATTTAAAAGTTCATCTGTCCAAACAATTTTTGAGCCATCAAAATATGCGCCAATCCAAATCACTCCATATTGTGCCAAAGTTTCCAACTCTCTCAAATTCTCAACTCCAATAATTTCCTCTCCCGCCTGCTGACAAGTCGTCATAGCTTCGAAATGGCTCATTAACTTGTTGATGAATTCCACACATATTGTGTAGTTCTCTCGGACAAATTTCGTATAGTTTTGTTGGCACGTTTTCAGCGTATCGATTCGGCCGGCTTGTAACATCTCGACAGTTTCGGTGCAGTTTGAGCCGGGCTCGGTTTTCAGAGCCAATTCGGGATCCGCTGAATTGTTGGTGAATTTGAGGCTTGAGATTTGAGCGTAGTTGCAGAATGTGCAATGAGGAGTACGGTAGGCAAACTAGAAAAAAATTCAGGCTTAGGCTTGGGTTTTTTTGGGAAAAAAATCCCATTTTCTAATTCAAAGTTTTCGGGCCAGCCCGATTTTTTCAGAAATTTTTTTGGCCATTTTCTGGCTCACAAAAAGCGAGTTTCTGGTCCAAAGTTTTTGGGTCGGCCCGATTTTTTTCAGAAAAAACCACGCGAAATTTCCGGGCTGGTCTGACTTTTTTCAGAACTTTTTTGGGCATTTTTCTGCTTCACAAAAAAAGGTTTCTGGTCCAAATTTTTCGGCCCTGGCAATTTTTTTCCAGAAAAAAAAACGCAAAAAATTTTCAGGCCTGCCCGATTTTTCCAAAACCCCCAAAACTCACATAGCAAGTATCCGTAACATTACACAAATTCACACACTCGAACCAGGTCAAATTTTGGTCCTCCTCACAGTTTTCGCCCCCATCAAAAGTGCCAAAAAACACAACCATGTCACTGAATACAGTACCCAGAAAAAATAGGAAAAACCAATTTTTCATTTTTTTTTGTCCAATTTTTTCAACAAAAATGATTCTAATGGTATTTTGAAACGGGTTTCTATGGAGATTTTGTGGGAATCGTTTAATGAGTGATTGCTTTTTTCAAAAAAAAAAAAAAAAAAAATTTTGGCACCAGTAGAATTGAACCCTTGACCTTGTGCGCCATAAATGTCGAGAAATGTCAAGAAATACCAGAAATGACGAGAAATGTCAAAAAATGGAATAAAATCACGGCTTCCGGTTTAGTTGTTTGAGCATATTTTTTTTCAAAAAAAAAAAGAAGTCGTATTTTTTGTTCGCCCGGCGCATTTTTTTGTGGGCGGAGCCTATTTTTGTTTCAAAAATCATGTTTTTTTTAAACTGACACGCTTTTGTGGGCGTGGCCTAATTAGAAAAGGCAAAAATTGAAAAATATAAGTATTTTTTAAAATAAAATTAAAATAAAACGACGCGCACGGCGTCGCATGCGCCGAGCAATTCGTGCACCGGGAATGTTTGCATATCTTCCGCGCGTTCCAACCAGACCAGCATAAATTCGTAGAGCGCAAGTTCGCCGATTATGCGCGCCGCTTCCACCTCCGCCACCCATCGACGAACCACCACCAGCATAGGGTCGAAAATTGCGATCCGACAAATTTGACGGCGAGTTTTCGCCGCGACGCTGCGACGTCGGTGCGCCAACCATTCCACTCGCGTCCGTATGCGTCGAACTATCAAACGATCGATTATCCTCCTTACTATTATTGTTGTTGTTATTCGATCCGCGACGCGAGCTACTCGCCGGCGACGTGATTGTCTGTTTAAACATGCGAACACTGCGCTCTGTCGGCATGAGGAAGGCGAGTTCGCTGTTCGCGCCGCCGTGTTCGTCGCACCACCAAAATGCGTGTTGTATGCCGTCGAAGATGTAGTGATCGACGGGATCCGATTCTTTTTGTGGTTCTGAAACGAAAAAAATTGGCTAAAATTGGCCAAAAATGGAGATAACGAAGATTGATCTCCCAACGCCGTGTCGGTCAAGCAATCAATCACCGTGGGGACGTTACATACAGGTTATATAGACCGAACAGCTATATAACCCTTCGCGTATGCCTACCATGAACCCAGAACATGGTCGAACTTAACTTAGGGTGATTGAGTTGCTCGCACCGACCGGGACTCGAACCCGACCTAGCACACGCTAGAGATTACTAATCTAACGCGCTAACCACTTGGCCATGCTGCTACTTGTTGTCTCACTCATATTATTATGTTTATATATTACAAACAGCGAGACGACGAGAGAGAGAGAGCGACGGCCGTGTTTGTCGGTTTCTAGGTCACTTTTTTTTTTTTTTTTTTGTAATTTTTCAACATTTCTGGGTCAAAATTTGTGATTTTTCCAATTTCTAAACATTTCCGTGTAATAAATTGTGATTTTTCAGAATTTTATTGATCAAAAACCGTTATATTTCCGCATTTTTCAACATTTCTGGGTCAAAAAAAATTGTTCTGCGATTTTACCAAAATTTTCATCCAAAAACCAGAAATGTCAAAAAAATTGGAGTGTCGAGAAATGTCAAGAAATTACCTGAAATGACGAGAAATGTTCGAGAAATCCTGAAATTTCAACAAAAAAAAACAACTTCCAGAGTTTCAAAAAATGCTGGGAATATTCCAAAATGTCAAGAAATTACTAAAAATGGCGAGAAATGTCAAAAAATGCTAAAAATTACGAGAAATCTTTTGAAATGTAAAAAAAACCGAAATTACCAGAAATGTCGAAAAAGTCAATCGAAGTATCCAGAAATGTTGAGAAATTTCAAAAAAAGACAAAAACTACCAGAAATGTCAAAAAATTCCTAAAATTCCAAAAAAAAAATACTCGGAGTATCGAAAAATGTCAAAAATTGACAAGAAACTATCTGAAATGTTCCACAATGTCAAAAAATGCACGAAATTACAAAAAAAGGCCAAAAAACTCAAAAAAAAATACTCGAAGTATCGAAAAATGTCAAAAATTGACAGTAAACTATCTGAAATGTTCCAAAATGTCAAAAAATGCAAAAAATTACCAAAAATGGCGAGAAATGTCAAAAAATGGGGGAAAAAATCCAGATATTTTCCAAAAAAAATTCAAAAGCACCTGAATTAACCAAATTTTGAAACAGTAAAAATTTTTATCCAAAAAAAATGCAAAAATTTCTATTTACACCTCTCAAAAATCATATCGATTATTGTTCAACGCTCGAATTTTCTCCTGCTCCAACTTCACAAACTTCGACGCGTTCGCCCACTCCAAAACAATCGTGTCCGCCAATGTCAAGTCAATCAGCCCCGACGTCTGAATATAGAGTCGTTTTGTGATCCCAGAATACGTCGATGTCTGAACATTGATGTTGGTTTTGACACCGTTGATTGTGAAGCTCTTGAAATTCGGTGCTGATGGGAAGTTGAAAATCTCAATGATATCTAAAGTCGGGATGGTTAGGTTGGCCTTCCTGGTGTGCTGAATAGTTAGACGACCGCCGGTTGAGGTGGTGTTGAACACAAAGTCGAATTGATGATAGTTATGGGCATTGAAGTTCTCGACGATCGTCTCACCGTCATCCCAGAAGAGGTGACCTTTAGCTCGACCCATTTCACACGGCGCGATCAGGAGTTCAAATGGATTCAGGCGTGTCGAAGTTGTTGTTATGTTAGGCGTCTGTCTTGGTATAATACTCATACCTCGCACAAAGACGGGAATTCTCGAAGTTGTCGGGGCTGGATAGGTGGCAAACCCTGGACTTTGACGCGTTCCGTATTGATAGTCATACAACGAGTACCAGGTATCAGTGGGAAGATAGACGTTGACCGAACTGGTCGATTGATACACCACCGGTGCGACGAGAATCGATTCACCCCACATGAATTGTTGGCCCAAGTTCAGCGTCTCCTCGTCTTGCGGGAATTCGAAAAACACCGGGCGAATCACAGTTGCGCCATCTTTAGCTGCGCGGAAATGCAAGCTGAACAAATAGGGCAGGTATTGATAGCGGAACAGGTTGGCCTGCTTTGCGGCCGCCGCAACACTCGGCCAAATTGCGGGATCTTGCGCAGGTGCGCCGATTGTGTTGTGATTGCGGAAGAATGAGTGGAACGCGCCGAGTTGTTGCCAACGCAAGCAGAGCTCTTCGGTGGTGGTGCCGATGAAACCGCAGACGTCCGAACCGACGTAGCTGCAAGAAATTGTGTTGAGAAATGTCAAAAAATGACAAAAAATGACCAAAAATGTTGAGAAATGCGGTGAAAAATGACCTGAAATGTTGAGAAATGTCAATAAATGACCCGAAATGACAAAAAAATGACCACAAATGTTGAGAAATGTTGAAAAATTCTCGAAATGTCAAAAATTGACCAAAAATGTCGAAAAATTATTTCAAAAACTTCTGAAAATGTCAAAAAATGAACAGAAGTTACGAGAAATGTCGAGAAATTACTAGAAATGTCAAAAAATGTTTGGAAATTAAATTTTTTTCTATTTTTGAGCTAATTTTTCAAATTCTTTTTTCCAAAAAATTGGTTTTTGAAAATTCTGCAGGGCCCGAACAAAACCAAATTTATAATTAAAAAAAAAAGGTCTGAAACAATAAGAGCCTAAGCCTAAGCCTCAACCCAAAACCGTTTTGCAATTACAACTAGGTCATAAGTCACCCAGTCTCATTCCTCGAATTCTCTCTCTCTCATCTGACGTAGTCTTCATCTTGTCGTTTCTACAGTAATCCAATTACTCTCCTCTGTTTATTTTTGTGTCGTCTAACACGAATTATTTGTGGGTGTGGTAGTTTGTTCAGTTGCAAGATCAAAAGAGGTGTGACACACACTCACACTCACACACACAAGGCACATTTTTACTCCAAATTTCTTGAGAGTACGGTAGGTTTTTTGGTGGGATTTTTTGTTGAAATTCTGAGTTTTTTTCAGACATTTCGAAAAATAATGGTGATTGTCTGTCCGCCATATGCCAAAATTGATGGGAACATAACGTTGTGCCCAGAGTTTTTCTGATTTTGGTTGATTTTTTGATAATAAATTTGTACAGAGATTTGTTTTTTTTGAAAAAGTCAAAAATTTCTGGGCTGAAATGTTGGGAGCTTTAGAAAATTCTGAAATTTTTCGGGCCAAAAATTTTCCGGGCCGAGCTTGAGATTTTGGGGCTCAAAAATTTGGGTCAAAAATTTCTGGGCAGAAATCTTGGGAACCTTAGAAAATTCTGAAATTTTCGGGCCAGAAATTTTCGGCTCAAAAACTTCTTGGGCCGATTTCAAACTTTGTAACTCAGACGCCAAAAAAAACTTGGCTGAAAATTTTTGAGCCGAATTTTTCCCCAGATTTTTGGCGCAAAAATATGAAAAATTTCAGGTCATTTTTTTTTCAAAATTTGAAACTTTAGCGCCAAAATTTCTGGGCACAAAATTTGAGAACCTCAGAAAAGTTATGAACTTTTTCGGGCCAAAAATATTCGGCTCAGAATTTTGAGCTACAAAATTTTGGGGCTCAAAATTTGAGAGCCCTAAAAAATTCTGAAATTTTTCGGGCCAAAAATTTTCCGGTCCGAGCTTGAGTTTTTAGGCCTTGGGTCAAAAATTTCTGGGCTGAAATCTTGGGAGCCTTAGAAAATTCTGAAATTTTTCGGCTCAGATTTTTTAGCTCCGAAATTTTTGGCTCAAAATTTGGGGAGCCTCAAAAAAGTTTTGAATTTCGGGCCAAAAATTTTCGGCTGAAGATTTTCGTCCCGAGTTTTTCGGGTCAAGCTTTTTTGTAGCCCAGGCGCCAAAAAAAACTTGGCTCAAGATTTTCAGGCCAAATTTTTTCCTATATTTTTGGCGCAAAATTTTCGCTCAAAACCACCCCCAAAAAACTCACGGAATTCCAAAAAGATTAAACTCTTGCGCGCCAATCACCGACGTCCGCAAATCCTCCCATCTTGCCGTATTGTCACCCAACCAGTGTCCAGCGAACTTTCCGCTCGACGGAAAAGTCGACCGGCTCACCACCGCTCCCCGCTTCCCGGTCGACGCAAACAACGCACGTTGCGTCGCCCACGTCTCGGTGAGTCCGTACAAATTCTTAGTGTCGTAGAAGCGTTGCGTTCCGTTGCGCTGCGTTGCGGATAGGCACAGGGTGTTGGAGGCGAGGAATGCGTTGTTTGAGGCGTCGCCGAAACGCCAGACTGCGTGCGTTTTGTACGCCGGCATCTCCCAGCGATTCGACCCGTTGGTCGGGCAGAAAAGTGGCGCCGCGTCGGGATGATCGTCGCTGTCGAAGTACCACGGATGTGGATCGTTCGTGCCGAAGTTCGACGGCTCGTTCATATCGATCCAAATCCCATCGAACGGAATTTGTTGACGATACTTGACAAATTCGTTAACCCACCATGTTTGCGTCTGATTTGTTGCGTCCAGAAAATCTGGGAAGCCGACATGTTTGTCGGGCCAAACTACGCCCAGCATGATTTTTGTGTTCTTTGCCATCGGGTAGAGATTTTGGATATCTCGTTGAACCTGATCTTCCGATTCCCATTCGATGAAACGGGCGTTCTGAAAATATGTGATCATTTTTTTTTGTTGAATAATTTGGGAACTTTAAATTCCAAGTTTTGGCGCCAAAATTTGAAATTTTGAAAAATGAGATTCAGAGTTTTAATGGGAAAATCAGAGCCAAAAAATCTCAAAATTTGAATTTTTGGCGCCAAAATTTCAAATTTTGAAGAATGGGTTTCAGGTTTTTTTGAAATTAAATTTTGAGCCAAAAATTTCAAACTCAAGACGGGAAAATTTTAGAAATTGAAAATTACAGTTTTGGCGCCAAAGATTGAAACTTCGGAAAAACCGGACTCTTTTTTGGCGCCAAAAATTTTGAAATCACAGTTTTGGCGCCAAAACTTGAAATTTCGGAAGTACTGGATTCTTTTTTTTGGCGCCAAAATTTGAAATTTTGAAAAATCAGGCCCACGTAAAAGTTTCGCGCCAAAAACTTTCAGGCTGGGTCCGAAAATATCAGATATTCAAATTTACGTTTTTGGCGCCAAAATTTGATTTTTTGAAAAAATGAGATTCAGAATTTTGATGGGAAAATCAGAGCCAAAAAAATTTGAACTTGGCCCAAAAAAATTTCGAAGAATCACCCTCAAAAATTTTTGAAATAAAATTTGGAGCCCAAAAATCTGAAACTTGTTGCTGAACTTTTTCAAATTCAAATTTTTTGGCGCCAAAATTAGAACCTTGAATTTTGGCGCCAAGAAATCTCAAACTCAAATTAAAATTCTGACGCCAAAACTTGAAAAATTACCAGAATTTTTTTATGTGAAATTTCGGGCCAAAAAATCTCAAAATTTGCCACAAATTTTTCAAGTTTCAATTTTTGGCGCCAAAATTAGAACTTTTAATTTTGGTGGCAAAACTTTATTTTTGAAATTTGGAGCCGGCCCGAAAACTCACCGAATCCAAAGCTCGTTGGAATGATTCATAGTCGGCCTGAATAGCTGGATCGAAAATCAGAATGAATTTCATGCCTTCATCGTGCATCTGCTTCATATAGTCACCAAATCCGGCCCAATTCTGGAAAAAAAATTTTTGTGTTGAGCTAAGCCCCGCCCCTTTTTATGGCCAAAAATGTGGGGAAAAAACTAACATCTCCAGTAGTAAAATCTTTGTATCTTTGCATATAATCGATGTCAGCGACACCAATGTCGATGGGAATTCCAGCGTCGCGAACAGCCTTGATTCGCGTCTTCATCTCGTCCAGGCCAGTGTATCCGTAGCGCGACAGCTGATAGCCCAACGCCCAGTAGGCTGGGAGGAAGGGCAGGCCGACGAATCGCAAGTATTGTTGGGTGACAAGTTCGGGAGTGGGGCCGGGGAAGAAGTAGATGTCGAGATTACCGCCGATGGTACGGTAGATGATCGATGGTCCTGGAGCTGTTGTGATCTCTTGTGGATTGGAGTTGAGGATCAGGACACCGTGAGTTTTACCGTCTGGTTCGACGACCATGTAGTAAGGATGAACACCGTACAGATTCATAGTGTCGAGGTTGCCCGAGTTTGGCGGTTGATCACGCGCCAACATGGCCCAGGTTAAATATTTCGAAAAATCATGGCGCAGAGTTTGATGCGTGTTCTCGCCCCAACCGTACATATTTTCACTTGGTAGATAGGTCGCCAGCTGAATGAACTGGTCGGAGAAAATGAGACCGCCTAGGGAGGTGTCGAAGAGTTTACGGTAGGTTGAGTCGCGGATGATTTGGAAGGAGAAGAGATCCGATGTTGAGGTTGTTGAGAAGGTCAGCGATTCAGAATCGGCGGTTGGAGAGGTGTAGGTTTTCGGGAAGTTGACTGGAGGCTCGTAGCTGGAAAAAAGGTTTTTTTTTAAAGTTTTCGGGCCGAAATTTTGGTCTAAGTTTGAGATTTTTGGGCTAGTAAGCTCGGCCCGAAAAAAGTTTAGAAAAACTTTTGCGTCAATTTTTTTTGCTATGAAAAATAGAGCCAAGAAATATTGAGCTCGACCCGGAAAGTTCAGAAGTTCAAACAGCTAAAATTTAGACCTTGAAAATTGTTCTTCATTTTGAAAAATCAACTTTTATGAAAAAATTTGAAATTCTAATTTTGGCGTCAAATTTTTGAAATTTCAAAAATCAGAAATTTGGCGCCAAAACTGACCTCTTAAAATGTTGATTTTTTCGGTTTTGAAAAATGTAATTTTGGCGTCAAAATTTAAAGTTTGAAATATTTTTTTTCATTTTTGAATTTTCATGTTTTCGGGCCGAGTTTGAGATTTTTTGCCTCGACATCACTTGGCCCGAAAAATTTTTGAAATTTCAAAAATTAGAAGTTAAAACTCTCAACTTTTTGAAAGTGATTTTTTGGCGCCAAATTTTGAAGTCAAAGAAATCTTAAACTCGGTCAGAAAACTGAATTTTTGGGGTCAGAACTTGAAATTTTAAAAATTAGAAATTTGGCGCCAAAAATCTCAACTTTTTGAAATTGGGTTTTTGGCGCCAAAATTTGAATCCTCCCAATTCACTCACCGTCCATCTTGTCCAATTTTCACATTCAAAATATCTCCATATTTCTGTGTGGTGATTTTAACCTCCAAAAAATCGGCTCCCCACGGATTGGCGGGTCCACTATTTTTTCTCAAATTATAAGTTGAGCCACTCTGCGAATCCAATTTGTAGCCCACTCCGTTTTTGAAAATACACCACGGCACATTTTTGTTGGTATGATCCTCTTTCCATTGGCAACCTCGCGCTTCACACGCCGCTTGGGATGCTCCATTCGGCTCGGGAAAACAGTCGAAGACCGGCGAATCTGCCGAAATTTGCGCCGCTAGCACGAGCAACGCTAGAAAATGGAGTTTATCCATTTTCCAACCTGGAAAAATTGAAAATATTAACCAGAAAATATAAGAATAGATAGAAACAACGATCAGAAATGGCACAAAATGATATGACGGCAAACAACGTGGATCAGGTCACTGATAATGGTTAATTACTGATAAGAAAAGATTCCTGAAAGTTGTCATGTTCAATGTTCACTTGGCTAGGAAAAATAGGAACTATAACACATGTCGGATCGATAACAGCTGTTCTTTATTAATTACCTGTTTTTTGAAGGTCAGCAAAACAAAAAATAAACAAAACACTACGGTAGAAATAAAGGTGCATGACAAAAATTGTTTGTTTCCACGTGAGACACAAGCGACCGCGAGAAACAATTTTTAATTTAATTATTTTTTATTTTTAATTTTCATTTTTCAAGAAAAACATGAATTCTCAACGCGATGGCTCGATGGCAAACCGTTCGTCTACTAATCATCTACTCAATTCTGTCATGTATCACTAATTTTCCATCGGGATTCACTAATTCGAGCGTAAATACCGCTGTTGAGAGTCTACACAAGTGAGTTTCTCTATTTTTCACGAAATTATCGTTTTGAAAAGTTCAGGTTTATCGTAAAATCGTTGCAAAAACGCGGTTATTCGGATGACGATGACACGGTGGCGATAATCCAGTCGGCCACACTGAATTGTTGGTTTGTCGCGCAGATTTTTGGCGCGCTCATGACTCCGAGTATATCAGATCGATACGGAAGAAAAGGTCGTTTTTAAAACATCAAAATTTATGTCAAAATGTTGCCCTTGCAGCTGGTTATGTTATATGTGTTTGTGTAACTATCACAGCCACAATAATACAATATTTGTCAGTAATAACCTATATGCCGTGGACTTTGATTTTGGGAAGAGCTCTGACTGCGCTCGTCTCGCCGTTGGGCGACGCATGCCTTTTGTTGTATGTTCAAGAAACGTCGCCCATCGAAATTCGTGGAATGTCGTCGTTTTTATGCGAAATTGGGTATGGAACCATGTGTGTTTTGGGAATGGTAAAATTTATCGATTTTTTCCCGAGAAAACTGCGAAATGTTCCAGGTTCTTGGCATGAAATCGGTTGTAGGATCGTCTTTATCAGGATTGTTGACCCTCTCGTTAGTACCGCTTTTTTGCTCACTGGCATTTGTTATACATCTACCGGAAACACCGAAATTTTTGATGATTGTCAAGTGAGTTTTTTTTTGGTGGAAAAAAATTGAAAATATTTTGTCAAAAATAATCCCCAGAAAGATTTAATTTAGTGAAAATTTTCGCAAAAAATCGAGCCAAAAATTGTTGCCAAAAAATCGGAATTTTTTTCAAGACATACCTAACCTAAACCTAACCTAACCTAGAGTACCAAAAAGTTTGTCACCGTGTGAATAACAACGCAAAAATAAAGAAAATTAGCTAAACAGCATGGAAAAGGGTTAATATAATTTATGGTCTAAAATTGAAGGCATAATGAGGGCAAGGACAAAATAAAAAAATCAAAGCGAGCAAGACAAGAAAAAAAGAAAACTGAGCAAAAAGTGAAGAATGAATGAATAAATGAGCACCGCGCAGTATACAGAGAGACCACGCCCCTTTTTATGAGCCGCGCAGGTGCAAAAAGTGGGCGGGGTCTCTCTCTATACCTCGCGGTGTTCATTTATTCATTCATTCTGCACCTTTTTCTCAGTTTTCTAATATTGTTTTCTTTCTTTCTTTTTTGACTCGTTCGCTTTTGATTTTTTTGGTTTTTTGTCCTTACACTCATTATACCTTCAATTCCAGGACATGATTCATATTAGCCTCTTTTCTATGCTTTTCGGCTAATTTTCTTTGTTTTCCGTCGTCGTTCACAAAGTGACAAACTTTTTGGCACCCTTTTAGGTAAGGTATGTTTACTAGTTCACCTCTTGTGACAAGTACGATTTGAAAAAAACCTCCATTTTTCCAGAGGCAACGCGGATCGAGCGATGAAATCGCTCGAATACTTCCAAGGCGACACAATTTCCAACTATCACACATTGAGCGAATATCAGGCTGAAAAAATGACGGAAAAAGATCAGATCGAGTCGAGCTTCTTCGATTTGATATCGAAATGGCATCTGCGACAGGCGATGAAGTTGGCGCTGGCCACGTTGGCATTGACTCTCTCGTTCTACCCAATTCTTCAGAGCTCCACATTTTTCTTGGCCAAATCAGGCGTGCCGTTGTGAGTTTTTTTTTGTTGTTATCTTTGAATGATAAATGTGCAGAAAATAGCACACACACACACATGGCCAACTACGAAATACATGTGTCGATGAAACTGGTTTACTTTGAACCCGTGAACCATGTACCTTCAAAAAATGTGTGGGGAAGAAAAAATTTCAAAAATTATCATTTTTTTTCTGGAAGAACTACATTGGACTGAAAATTGAAAAGTTCAATTTTTTCCGCGAAAAATTTTGTCAAAATTGTCCGAGAGAACTACACAAATTTTTGGAAAAAATTATTCTAATCTTGTCCGAGAGAACTACACGACAAAAAACGAACCGACATTTTTGTGTCACAAAAAAAGTCAATTTTCGATGAAAAAATTTTGTCAAAATTGTCCGAGAGAACTACACAAATTTTTCGAAAAAATTATTCTAATCTTGTCCGAGAGAACTACACGAAAAAAATATCGATTATTTACAATAATTTTTTCAGAGAAATAGCTCAATGGTGTTCTACAATCGCCCAAGTTGTTCTGACGCTCTCCTCAGTTTTTGGTGCTTCAATTATTGACAGATTCCCAAGACGTGCTCTGATCATCACGTTTGGTTTGATTTCAAATGTAAGCATACTTCTTTGAGTTAAGCCTTAGTCTAAGCCTCACCTCATTTCAGCTCTTGCTTCTGTCATTCGCCATCTTCTCGTCATTGTCTATTGAAGATGGTGGAAGAGGATGGTTGAAGTATGCGTGTCTGGCGTCTCTTGTTGCCTACTGTATTTCTTTTGGGTACGGTAGTTTGTTCCAAAACAAAAAATGACCAATTTTTTGTGGTTTTAGAATGGTATTGGGTCCGTTGAGTTGGTTCGTCGCGCCGGAATTGGTCTCTCAACGACATCGATGTACGATTTTCTCGGCGTGTTTTGCGATTCATAACATGCTCATTGCGCTCACCGATTTTGCCACAATTCCACTTTTCATGGTAGGTAGTTTTTTTTGAAAATCTAGAAGAGTACTGTAGTTTTGGAATTTTTTGAAAATCTCCATTCTGAGCCGATTAGAGGGGTTAGTTCAAAGCCACGTAACTTTTCTAAAAATCATGATTTTGCGAAAGTCTCAAAACTACAAGGTTCTGTAGACATTGAAAAGTTTTATGAACATTTTGTGAAATTCTGAAAATCTAGAAGAGTACTGTAGTTTTGAAGTTTTTTGAAAATTTCCATTCTGAGGTGAGATAGGTCTAGTTAAAATTTTTAAAATAGTAAAAGTTCAAATTTTGAAAATTTCGGACCACAAAACGAACGTTCATGTTTCCCGCCAAAAAATTGGGTTTTATTTTTTTTTGAAAATTCGCGCGCCAAAAAATGAAATTCAAAAATTCGCACCAAAAAAAATTTTTTTAATTTACTGACTCAGCCAGAATTGTTGTATTTTTTGGTCCGAACTTATGCTAGGCTTAGGCTGGAATCAAAAGTGTTTTTATAATATTCAATTGTCGATCGGTCACATTCGCTCTAATGATAACACACGCGACGCAAAAGCCGCGACGCACAGATGTGAGTGGTCGACATTTTTTTGTTTTCCCCTCTTTGTGCAATGGGGCGCGTTTTATCGATTAGCAAACTACACAAGTTGTAAACATATGGCATTATATGTTTGTGACGTTATTGATTGATTATCCTACATAACAGAAGGTGCCATATGTTTACAAATTGTGTAGTTTGCTAATCGATAAAACGCGCCCCACCGCACAAAGAGAGGGAGAAGAAAAATTGTCGACCACTCACATTTGTGCGTAGCGGCTTTTGCGTCACGTGTGTTATCATTAGAGCGAATGTGACGATATTCGTTGCGACGAAAAACAATATCCATGTATTCGCAGCGCTACGGTAGTCATTGTTTTATCTATCTCTTCATCATCCCATCAATGTTCTGCATCATCTACCTGGCAATGTACATGCCAGAAACTTGGCAAAAATCGACGCTCGAAATCATCAACGAGATGATTGAACGCGGTCTGCGCGGTCGCAACATTGAAACCGTCGACGTGGACACTCCGTCGTTCTGCGTTCGTCCGCATGTCTTCTCGATCAGCGGCGGCGGTGGCCACAATAATAGTCCGGGTGTGGTTCGTGTCTATTAATTAGGGAGTTCACTTTGTGTTTCACATTGAAACGAATAATTAGTCTATATAGCATCTAACAGGTTTTGTTTTTTTTTTTGGAGTTTCTTGTGAATTTGTCTACTAAATATTATTTTTCGACAATTCTCGATGTTGGAAAAGCAAAAAAACTGGAAAAATTTCCAGTTTTTTTTCGGCGCGCGCGAGCGAAAAAAACTGGATAACGGATATGATGATTGATTTGATGATTTATTGTGAAGCGGAAACATTTTGTTGGTTCAAAGAGCCACAAAGATTTTTATTTACATGAAAGACTTGAAATAAATAGAAGAAAAACAAACAAAAAGACAATAACATCTGAGATGGTGGTCATCATTGTCACTCGTAACGGTTTGAAGCATTCGCCACAGACGTCTAATAGCCCGGAGCGGTTCTTGGTGGTGGACAATGATCGCACGATCCTTTGGCTCCGTCTTTTCCGTTGTTGCCGGGTTCTCCTGGTGCTCCCGGGTTTCCTGGCGCACCGTCTTGTCCTGGCTCTCCTTGTGGTCCTGGTGGTCCTTGTGGTCCGGCTTGTCCTGGATGTCCGTCTGGTCCTGGTGGTCCTTGTGATCCGGGCTCTCCTGGTTGACCGGGTTGACCTGGTGGTGCTGGCACGGTGCGCACTTGTCCTGGTGCACCGGGTTGTCCGGGAGTTCCGTCTTGTCCCGGTGCTCCGGGTGGTCCTTGTGGTCCTGGTGCGCCTGGAGTTCCTGGACGTCCGTTGGGTCCTTGCTCGCCGGTGGCTCCTGGTTGTCCTGGTGGTCCCTTTGGTCCTGGGTTTCCGGGCTGTCCGGCCGGTCCGACAGGGCATTCGAAGCAGAAATCGGCGGCGGTCGGTGTAACATGATCATTGGGTGCGTCTGGACCCGGTGCTCCCGGTGCTCCTGGTCGTCCGTCATTACCCGGCGCTCCGTCTTGTCCCGGATTTCCGACGGCTCCGGCCGGCCCAATTCCGCACGAACAACATTGATAGGTTTGACGTTTCTCACGTGACTCGGCCTTGCGGAACGAGTCGAGTTTGGTGTATTCGCCGCGAAGCGAGTCGGAACGTGTGCGACAAAAGTTGATCTCGTCTTGAAGGCCCGATTGGACGTTTTGCATGTACATGCACAACATTGGCACGGCGACGATCGCCGTCAATGTGGCGACAGTCGAAACGGCGATTCCTAGAAAGTCGCGAATCATAAATTTTTCCCCCAGAAAAGAGGCTTACCGAAGAACGCGAATTTTTTGACCGATTCCACCTCGATGAGTTTACTCTTCTCCTCCGCCATCTGAAATCATTGAGAAAATGATGAAAACTATACATCTTCATAAAATGAAAAAAAGTGAAAAATGTTGTAAATCACGATCCAAGTGTGAGATAAAGCTTGACGAGCGTTCAACTTTTATACGCGCCCAAATCGGGCGGTCGCTCTCCCACAGGTATTCTCGGCCCCACCCCAGACGTTGCCAGTTTTTTGCCGCCGCAGCGACCGCGCGCCGCGCGGTGGGGGCGGAGCTTGGCAAGCGTTCTGAGCGGGCGACGCTCAATCTTGTCCGAGAGAACTACACACTTTGAAAAATTTCAGAATTTTTTGCACTAGATAATCTCGAAATTGTCCGAGAGAACTGCACAAATTTTTATTTTTACAATTTATTGTCCTCTTGTCCGAGAGAACTACACATTGAAATAGTTATTTTTCCAGGGCAAAAACTAGAACACAGTTGTCCGAGAGAACTACACAAGTTTTTTTTGTGTAGAAAATTTATTGTCCTCTTGTCCGAGAGAAGTACACAGCGAAAAACTTGAAATTTACTTTTTTTTTTGAAAAATGAAATACCTATGACTTTGTCGAACTGTTGGGCTCGGAAATTTCGGGCCGCCTGATTTTTTCTGAATTTTCAGGCTTTCAAAAAATTGCCAAAATTGGACGTCCTAGAGGCCGGCCCGATAAACCTAAGTCTCTCTAATCGGAAAACTGAAATTTTTTCTGGTTTCAGTTTTCCAAACTTTCTGGAACCTTGCCAACTGGTTCCACTAGACATTTTTTTTTCAAAAAAATCATTAATTTTCCCAATTTTAATTGCCACATTCACAGATTTACGGCATGATGATCTTTTCTTTTTCTTCTTTTTTTTTGCTGGTGTTCGATGATCAAAACGTTTCTTCTTCTTCTCCGTCACCACCGCAGAAAACTGTATTATCCGCGAAAAAAAGAGGTTTTCGGTTTTTTTCTCCTTCTGTGTGTTATCAATGGAATGCCGGTTATGATGAGGAGAGGAATTTATTGCGGTTTTTGGCAGAAGGTTACACTGGAAAATTGAAAAAAAAAAGAAAAAAATTTGACGCGCGTGGGGATTGAACCCACGGCGGCAAAATCCCGCGAGATTCTAAGGCGCGCGCTTAACCAGCTGAGCTAGGCGAGTAGACAGTGAGGTCTTGTGTGGTTTGCGCTTTTATTTCTATTCCAAAGACTTCATTATGCAGAAAGAAAAAAATAGGAAAAGCCTAGTATCCTGGAGCGGTTCTTGGTGGTGGACAATGATCGCAAGCGCCCTTTGGTCCTGGAGCTCCGGCGACACCCGGCGCACCGTCCTCTCCGTCTTTACCCGCCTCTCCTTGTCCGCCGTTGTCTCCGGGTGGTCCGGGTGGTCCGGCGCGTCCCGCATGTCCTGGTCGTCCGTCGGCTCCGGATTCTCCTGGCTGTCCTGGTTCTCCGGGTTGTCCTGGTTGTCCGGGTGGCGATGGGAGTGTGCGCACTTGTCCGGCTTGTCCTGGGTTACCTGGTGCACCGTCTTGTCCTGGCTCACCGGCGGCTCCGCGGGGTCCTGGTGGTCCGCGTGGTCCGGCGCGTCCGCCCGGTCCGCCTGGTCCGCTACCTCCGGCTGGTCCTGGCGCACCCTTTGGTCCTGGCGAACCGGCTGGTCCTGGTGGCCCCGCGGGACAGTCGAAGCAAAAGTCGGCGGCGGTTGGAAGCTCGTTGTTCGATGTCGAATCGCGACCCGGTTGTCCGTCGTTACCCGGGCGTCCGTCCTCTCCCGGTGCTCCGTCTTTTCCAGGCTCACCTGGCGCACCGGTCGCACCGGCTCCGCACGAACAACACAGCTCTGGCGCTTGACGCTTCTCGCGTTGTTTAGCTTCGGCGCGCAATGTGTCGAGCTTGAAAAACTCGGAACGAAGATCAACGTTCTTGGCCTTACAGTAGACGAGTTCCTCCTGAAGTCCGGATGCGATGTTTTGCATGTGAAGGCAGAGCATCGGCACCGCAATGATCGCAGTCAACGTTGCGATTGTTGACACCGCAACGCCTGAAACATCGGACCATGAAAATCGAAAATCGCAACATTTTGCGCTAAAGCTCACCGAAAAACGCGAATTTTTTGACGGCCTCCGCCTCAGCTAACTTGAACTTTTCAGCCGACATTTTTCGAGGACACACAAAATGTTCGTGTTTCTCCCATCCGTCCGTCACACTTTTATACCAGTAACCCTATCATGAACGGTTGGAAGAAGGCGTTGTTTGTCTGAAAGTGGCGAGAGAGTATGGTCGACGGGGGGAGACGCAGAGAGTGTGGAAGTGAAACCGTTTGTACTAGGATGGATTCTTATCATTTTTCTGACATCTTTGCTATTATTGATGGGGTTCTGGAGGTGTTGAATGATAGGCTTAGGCATTTCGTGACAAGCTGACCAATAAACATTTGTCGGCGTCTCTCGATTTCACGTGCTCTCTGAGCAACGAGATCAAAAGATCATCATAGACTGTGGGGATGGAGAGACACAAAGAAGCAGAGACTCTGCGTCTCTCAGTTTACCACGCTCTCTCATCATAGGAAATATTAGAGAAGCAAGACCGCGGAGAATAGACGCAGAGAAACAAAAACTCTGCGTCTCACAATATCACCCACTCTCTAATCAATAAAAATGCAGAACTCTCTGCGTCTCTCATCCCGAGAAACTCGATTTTTCTGTGTCTCTTGATTTCATGTACTCTCTAGCCATTTTTTTTTCGTTTTTCGAACCTTCTCTGAGTCTCTTAGTTTCTCACACTCTCTAGTTTTATTTCTCTGAAAAAAATTCTACAAAGTTTTCGATCAAATTGTGCCGGTCTCGATAATGCGTCAAATCGCTTATCCGATTTCTCGTCCAATTAAGCCTCTTAATCCTAATTACATCACTGAAAAATCCCCCTCTGTTCTGTGTACTTCTCTCGGACAACAACAAACAAAAAACGCAAAGGTTGTTTCCTATCATCTTTTCCATCGGCGCTCACAATAGACGAACAAACACAAAATGACATTTCACCTGCCTCGTTCTCGTCCTCCCATGTGGTCTAGTGGTTAGGATTCGTGGTTTTCACCCACGCGGCCCGGGTTCGATTCCCGGCATGGGAAGCTAATTTTTTTTTGAAATTTGAAATAATTGTTTATGGTTTTGAAAAAGTATACAGAAAGAAAGAAAACATATGCCCGTGAAGGATACAAGTTGGTGTGTAATGAATAAATAACAGACAACGAAGTGGAAAATTAGTAGCCTGGTGCGGTTCTTGGAATTGGACAATGATCGCATCCTCCCTTGACTCCGTCCTTTCCGTTCTCTCCCGGCTCTCCTGGTGCTCCCGGATTTCCTGGCGCCCCATCCTGTCCCGGCTCTCCTTGTGGTCCCGGTGGTCCTTGTGGTCCGGCTTGTCCGGGTCGTCCGTCCTCACCGGGTGCTCCCTGAGTTCCCGGCTCTCCGGGTTGTCCTGGTGCGCCTGGTGGTGCTGGCACGGTGCGGATTTGTCCCGGTGCACCGGGTTGTCCGGGAAGTCCGTCTTGTCCCGGTGCTCCCGGTGGTCCTTGTGGTCCTGGTGCGCCTGGTGAGCCTGGACGTCCGTTGGGTCCTTGCTCTCCCGGTGCTCCTGGTTGTCCTGGTGGTCCCTTTGGTCCTGGGTTTCCGGGCTGTCCGGCCGGTCCGACAGGGCATTCGAAGCAGAAATCGGCGGCGGTCGGTGTAACATGATCATTGGGTGCGTCTGGACCCGGTGCTCCCGGTGCTCCTGGTCGTCCGTCATTACCCGGCGCTCCGTCTTGTCCCGGATTTCCGACGGCTCCGGCCGGCCCGATTCCGCACGAACAACATTGATAGGTTTGACGTTTCTCACGTGACTCGGCCTTGCGGAACGAGTCGAGTTTGGTGTATTCGCCGCGAAGCGAGTCGGAACGTGTGCGACAAAAGTTGATCTCGTCTTGAAGGCCCGATTGGACGTTTTGCATGTACATGCACAACATTGGCACGGCGACGATCGCCGTCAATGTGGCGACTGTCGAAACGGCGACGCCTAGAAAAATCGCGAATTGTTAGGCTTAGGCCCTAAGCTCGATGTCTCACCGAAAAAGGCGAATTTTTTCACCGCCTCAACCTCTTCAAATTTCAACTTTTCCTGGCTCATACTGTAACAAAAAAAATGTATAGTAAAAATGGAAAAATCCAAACAAAAACCGCTGAAAACAATGTCTTAATCCGACGCGTTTTCGTGCGCTTTTATCGCGTCGTCGTCAATTTTTTGCTCGCCACAAAATAGTGTGCGATACGGTGGAGAGAGAAGCGCGCGCCGGATAGGCTCCGCCCACTTTTTTTTTGCGAGTAGAAAGGGATAAGTGATAATTGAGATGCTTATTATGGGTGGATGATGGGTTATGGGTTAAGCGATGAAATATTTGTGGGAAAATGAGGAGTACTGTAGTTTTGGAGGTTTGGCGGGAAAATGGTTTCTCAAAATTTCTGAAAACTTAAACTTCAAGCTTGAAATTTTTCAGATAAAAAGTTTTGGCGCGAAAATTTGAAAACTATAGTATTTTGACCCGAAATTTTAGTGATCTTAACTTTTGACACATTTTTTTCAAATTTTAAATTTTGGCGCCAAAACTGAAAATTCGAAAATCACAATTTTTTGACCCAAAGTTTTTGACACAATTTTTTCAAATTTTAAATTTTTTACCCAAAATTTTTGTTCTCAAAAATTTTGGCGGGAAAATCGAAATTTCAGTCAGATTTTTTCCGAAAAAAGTGAGTTTTTTGTTCTTGAAAACCAGAATTTTTCAAATTTCAAAATTTGGCGCTAAAATAGAATTTCAAAAACTACAGTATGCTTTTCCACCTGATTTTGTTTTTTTACAACAACCTGATGATCAAACATTGTCTCATTTTCCCCTCATTTTGATGGATGAGACCGATAATTTTTTGTCTCCCCGAAAAAACAAAAAAGTTTTTAGTTTGGGTGTGTCTTTTTCCAGATTTTTCTTCTCAGATTTTTGAGCTCCGCCAATATTTGGTGGGTGTGCCAGTCTCGGTCGGTCATCATCATCATGCGAGAGCGGGAGAGCGAGAGAGTGTGTGATGATGAGAGAGCGCCGAGAAAGAGAGAATAGTTTAGCATTCATTCTGGGAATGAATACCTGCATTGAAAACTTGCTAACACGGCGGACAGAAAAAAATGTATGTATGTTCGGTGGGAGAAAGGAAGAAGATGATAATAAACAGAAGATGAAACAGAAGAAAAAAAAAAAACAAATGAAGAAAGGGAAACAACACTAAAATTGGCGTTTTGTGGACATTCGGAAAATTTTTGGAAATAAATTCAAATTTCTATTTTTGACGCTGAAAAAAATGTGAAACTTCAAATTGTGGCAAGAAAAATGAAGCACTAAAATTTGGAGGTTTTTGGAGAAATGTCTTTTTTTTTAATTTTGGAAAATTCAAATTTTAGGATTTTGCGCGAAAAAATTAAATTTGAATTTCGGATTTTTTTGCCGCCAAAACTCGAAAACTTGAAATTCAAAGTTTTGGCGCGAAATTTTCAAATTTGAATTTTCAATTTTGGCGCCAAATTTAGAAAATTCAAAAATTCGAAATTTTGGCGCCAAAATATTCAATTTTAATTTCGATAGTTTTTTCACGTCAAAGTCCAGATTTTTTGGCGCGAAATTTTAAAATTCAAAAATTCAAAATTTCTGGTCCAAAAAAATGAAATTTTCAGAAAAAATTCCAAATTTTTGGCCCGAAATTTACAATTTTGCCGCCAAAACTATAAAATTCAAAATTCCAGACTTTGGCGCCAAAAAAACTCCCCAGAAATCCGAACCCCTTCTCCCAAATCCCCTTGAGAATTCAATTTTCTCCCGTCAAAATTCATTTTTTTTTGTCATTTTTTTCCCAGACCAAAAACTAGATTTCGCCGAAGACGTCGTTTTTTTCGTTTCGCTCAAATTAGATCAACCATTGAGCCAGTCAGTGATTCAATTTACCACTTTTCCTTCATCCCAAAAAAACTTCTTTTTTTCCCCACGTTTTTTTCGGCCGGCTGTCGAAAAATCGGCGCTAGGACGAACCTATTAATTTCATGTCAGATTTTTTATATGACATTTATTTATGCGCTTTTTTTGGCTGTGCTCTTTTTTTTGAGAGCACAATTTTTCTTTCTGGAAACTGCGAATTTTCAAATTTTTTTGTCTACAAAAAAAATTGGGCGAGAGATTACGAGACGCAGACATTTCTTGTCTTTTCTCATCGATTACTAGTGGATTTGATAAACCACACGCAAAGTATAGCACCTCGCTTCCCGTGAAATGTCGGTCTCAAATTTGGGGAGAGAGAGAGCAAAGTCGCTCTGATGATAAACATTGTTGAGCACTCTCTATCTCTTATGGAAGGTCGCATTTTTGTTGGTATTTCTTTTTTTCTTTTTTTTTTGACACTTTTCGTATTTTCGCGCATTTTTTTGGTATTTCTTGTATTTTTCTGTATTGTTTCGAGATTTCTTGTAGATTATGTACATTTTTTTAAATATCTGATATTTTTTTTGTAATTTCTCGACTTTTCCTGTAATTTTGCGCATTTTTCGAGATTTCTTGAATTTTGCGCATTCTTCGACATTTCTTGTTTATTTTTCTGTCATTTATTGACATTTCTTGTAATTTCTCGACATTTCTGATACTTTTTTGCAAATTTCTCGACATTTCTTGTATTTTTTTGACATTCCTGGAACTTTTCGGCGATTTCTCGACATTTCTCGTTTTTTTTGCAAATTCTCGACATTTCTTGTACATTTTTTGTCATTTTTAGACATTTCTGGTTGTTTTTTGCAAATTCTCGACATTTTTTTGTAATTTCTCGACATTTCTAGTACATTTTTTGGTATTTCTTGACATTTCTTGTAATTTTCTGCATTTTTTTGTAATTTTTTGCATTCCTCCACATTTCTTGTATTTTCTGTCATTTTTCGACAAAACTTCTAATTTTTTCCAAAAAAAAACCAAAAATTTTGAGCTCTCAAATCCCAGGTCAAAAAACTAGCACCTAATTTTGAACCCAAAAAAAGTCGCGCGACGAAAAAAAAAAACGACGTCGCCCGCAAATCACATTAGCATCCCCTCGTTTTCCTCCTACAACATACAACAATTTTTTTTCCAGAAAAAAAAAGTTTTCTTCTTTTTTCCTGGGGCTCATGGGAATTTGCGCTCAAAAATAAACACCCCTCAAAAACCCGGGCGCCCCGAGGGATCGTTCATTTTTGACGGAGAGCTCGCAGAAAAGTGGGCGTGGCCTGAAATTTGAGTGCGCGCACAAGCCAAATGTGTGTGTGTGTGTGTGGTTGTATCAAATTTCCGTTGATTTTCATAATAACCAACTGAAAAAAAATTGTTTTTTTTCTCATGCCATTTTTTTCGCTCAAAAATATTATTACTCTTTTTTTGAAGGTACTTCAACTAGAAAAAATTCGTGGGAATATTCATTTTTCGCCATTTTCGCGCGCGAAAATATGTTCTCCACAATTTTTCGCAAACGACCCGTCGATGAACAATTCCTACGACACTCCGAATGGGTTCGACGATTGGGCATTCCGCTGGTTTTGTCGTTGGGTGAGGCTTAGACTGAGGCTTAGGCTTGAACGGGGGTTTTTTGCAGCTGGCATCAAAAGTGTCTCATTGATGTTGTTCATTATTTTGCCGATGACGTTGACGCAGATTGCGGGACCTTCGACGGTGTTTGCGTTGATTTTTGCGTTTTTGGCAGTCTTTTTGGCGGGTTAGTTTTTGGGCGCGAAAATTTGAAATTCAAATTAAAAAAAAAAGATTTTCACGTGAAAATTAAAAAAAATAATTTTTTGGCGCCAAAATTATCGATTTCTAAAGTGTTTTTTTTTTTTTGAAAAACAAAGTTTAGTTTTGGCGCCAAAATTTTGATTTTCAAATTTTATTTATGGCGCCAAAGTTTTGAGTTTCAAATTTTAGTTTTGACGCCAAAACGTTGAATTTCAAATTTTAGTTTTGGCGCAAAAATTTTGAATTTCAAATTTTGTTTTGGCGCGAAAATCTTAAAGTTAAAATTTTTGTTTTGGCGCGAAAATCTTGAATTTCAAATTTTTTGTTTTGGCGCCAAACTTCAAAATTCAAAAAAATCACACCTTTTCAGACCTCTAAAAATCCGAAAGTGTAAAACTTCAAGTTTTCCCGCCAAAAATTACGGTACCTTGTTTTTGGCGCCAAAATTCTCCCATTTTTCCAGCCAGCCATCAATCCGAACTATCATGTGCGATGCCAAAAAACTGCGTGCAATACCACTTCGCCTATTCGCTGTTCGGCGAACTTGCCGCATTTCTCATCGGCTGGTTCAGTTTGGCCGATTATATCGCGCAGGCTGCGCTGTTCTGCCGCGCGTGGGCCGAACATTTTGTGAGTTTTGGCTTTTTTTCCAGAAAAAAATTGGTTGATTTTTTCAGAACATGCTATTCCGCGGGCTTCCGGCAAAATCGCTAACCTACAATTATTTTTCGCAAGATTCTGAAATTCTCAACCCACAATTTGACTACTTGTGTCTAATTGCTACGTTGATGACGTTCACTCTGCTTCTCTGCAGTCTCCGGGTAAGCACACTATCTCGTTTTCTCCGCGTCTCTCATTTTCTCATAACAGTTATTGGATTTTCAAGTGTTTTTTGAAATTTTGAAAAACTTCTCTGCGTCTCTCACTGTCTCGCCATTGAGATTATGGTTTTTCTCTGACTTCTCTGCGTCTCTCTTTCTCTCAAGTGTTTTGGTGCTCAAAATTTGAAATTGAAATTTTTCCCCAGATTTTGGGGGGGAGGGGGGGGGGGCGAGATTTTGGCGCCAAAAAACGATTTTCAAAAATTTAATTTCACTAGCTTCTCTGCGTCTCTTTTTCTCTTCTCTAGTTTCTCTGCGTCTCTCCCTCCCTCCTCTAACTTCCCTGCGTCTCTCTCTCCCTCCTCTAACTACCCTGCGTCTCTTTTCAGGTCGTCGGCACAATCTGCGTCTCTCTCCTCATCGTCACCCTCCTCATTGCCTCCTCGTGCTCTCTCGTCGCCTTCTTCCACCTGGACCCGACAAATTGGCTCGCCGCCAACTTTTTCACCTTCGGCTACAAAGGAACGCTCCACGCAATATGCGCACTGATCGCATGCTACACGGGTGTTGAGAGCACCGCGTGTCTGCTCGAGGAGACCAAAAATCCGCGAAAACGCATCACCTCTGTGCTCAATTTTTTGGTCGTCTTTTTGAGCATTGTGTTTTTTGTGCTGGCCCTGGTTTTTAGGTGATTTTTGCGTCAAAAACTCAAATAAAAAAAATTGTTTTCAGCCTCTCCACCAACGTCTCTCTCCTCGGCGACAATGTTCTCATCCCAGAAATCTTCACCGTTCTCAACATTCCGGCTGCCCGGTAAGCCCCGCCCCTTTTTCTGTGCGCTAGTTTTCTTCTGTTGTTGTTGCCTTCCTTATGGCTCTCTATCTCTGAGTTTAGGTCTCATCACGAACCCGGTTTTCAACGAATGCGGTTTGTTGCAAATTGAGTCGGCTTTCTCATTTTTTTTTCTGGGGAAGGCCCAATTTTGTTGCTTTTTGCGGGTGCTCATTTTTGGGAACCCACGAAAATGCTCAATTTTCAGATACATGCTGTCAGTTTGCTCGGTTTGCGCACTTTCCGGGGCGGTTTTGGCATCTTTCCTACCGGCGACGAGAATTATTGCGGCGTTGTCGCAAGGTACGGTGTTTTTGAGAAAAATAAAGTGCGCCATTGTTTTCAGCACAAAATTCCGACTCGTTTGACACCCCATAAGCCATATTTTGAAAAATGTCAAAAAACAGCCCTCTTTTTGACACCTCCCAAAAACCGGCCAAATGAACATTCTCAAAACTAGGTCATGTGAGGTGTCAAAAATCCTCAAATTTTGTGGCAAAAACGATGCGCATGTTTTTAAAAGCTTATTCCGCTTCAATCGCCGATTACTGTAACTCGTTTTGTTCCAGATAAACTTCTACCGTATGCCAAAGACAAATCGACAAAGAGCCCATATTTTGCAGTGATTCTGTGCACAATTTTGGTGTCTCTAACTACGGTAGTTCAGACAAAAGTTTTGGCGGATTTCGTGATTTTCAGCGCACCGATCAAGTTGATCATTACGGTAGGTTTGGGGTACTGTAGATATATTTCAAAAAACTTTTTAAAAAATCGTTTGCAGATCATCCTAACTTATTTTCAACACTTTTTGCCGGAACCCATTGGTATTCCGGAGGAGACGAGTAACTATAAGTCAATTGGAAAGAAAAGGATACGTGTTCGAATTGATGATGGAGCGTCAATCGAGGATAGTGTTAGGTGGGTGTGTTTTTCATCAACATGAGCGTGTTCAGCGTGAAATTTGGAGTTTTTTGACACCCAACATGGCCAAGTTCAGAAAAATTGGTTTTCCAAGGTCTAGGGGTCCTTAAGGGGGTCAAAAATAGGTGCATTTTGAAATATGGCTTGTGGGGTGTCTAACGAATCAGAATTCCATGCTGAACATCATGGTCAACTTTATTTTACACGAAAATATTATTTAGGACCGATGAAGATGACTCAATGGTGAGTCATTCGACGTTCGACACCACCGCATTTCTCTACTTGAAAGCCTCAAAAATGGAGACGGATCGGCTGCAGAAAAAACTCGAGCGTCAAAATTTTGTGCCCAAATCAGTGTCGCAATATCATGCGATTCGAGCGACATCGCCGCACAATTGCGTCGCGGAAGAATGTGCGAATCGCGACGACGACACGTCGGTCCATTTGTTCGGTGTGGATGAGCAGGAGATGCCGTTTACGGCGGAGATGGGCGGTACGCCTCGTTCGGCCACGCCCACTTTGATGGTGTCAAATGAGACGTTGATCCGAGCCAGATGGTTGTTGATGGGTTATTTGGGATGTTTGACAGTGGCCGCGAGTTATGTTAGATGGTTTGGCTCCGACGGAGAGCAGGTGACAATTTTTTTGGAATTTTTTGCGACGAATTTCGATTTGCGACTTTGTCGCGCGACAAAATCGCAACAAATATTTCGTCGCTATTGTGGCGCGAAATGTTCGAATTCTGAAATTTGGGAAAAATCTATCCTTTAGCGACTTTGTCGCATGACAATTTTAAAAAATCGCAAAAATCTACTCAAAATTTTCGACATACGAAAAAAATTGCAATTTTGTCGCGTGACATTTCGCGAATTTTTTCCAACTTCACAGTTTTGGCGTCTTTTCTGATTCTGACTATTCGCGATTTTGTCGCGCGACGATCTTGAAAAAATCGCAAGTATTTTTTTCCGAAGACTTATAGTTTTAAGAAAAAAGTCGCATTTTTTGAGACACGACGATTACTTAATAATCGCGAAATGACAAATCGCCGTTTTCGATCATTTGGCGATTTTGTCGCATGAATCTTTTGAAAAATCGCAAAAAACCTATCGAAATTTTCGACATTCTTGTTTTTTGCGATTTTGTCGCGCGACACTTGCGACAAAATCGCGAATTTCAGTTTTCAAATTTAAAAAAAAACTTTTGCGCTAAAAACTACAGTAGCCCAGACAATTTTCAGACGCTAACATCACATATTTTTTGTTCTATTTTCTTCCTAATAATCATCATTCTCACAATATCAATTTGCAAACTTCAAACAAACGACTATCTTCACAAACGAACATCGCGTGTTCCTTTATTTCCCTTTGTCTCTCTCGTCTCTCTCCTCCTCCTCACTCTCTCGCTGATTGGCGCAATGCCAATCAAAACTCTCAAACACATCGGGTCGACTATGTTGGTGGGAATGTTGATCTACATGTTCTACGGGTATCGACACAGTCAGCAAAGACATCGTCGCTGTTTCGTCGTCGCCAATCAGTTTTCGCGATCACAGACACGCGACGAACAATATTTTCCGATCATTGGTGATGATTGTTCGCAAATGTAGATGATTTTCGAGATTTTTGTACATTTTTTTTTGGTTGATAAACGGTGTAGATTTTTATTTTTGAGAGTTTGAAAGTCGAAAATTCAGATTCAGCATGAAATTCTGATCAGAAAACATGTTTTACAAAAAAAAAAATTTCGTGCGCGGCGCGGAATCGAACCCGTGACCCTGCGACCCGCAGTGTTATGGTGCAAAAGGTCGCAGGTTCGGTTCCGCGCGCATTCGATTTTTTTTTTTTTGGAAAAAGAGTTCCGTGCCAGAATTTTACGCTGAATCCGAATTTTGACATTTCAAAATCTGAAAAGTGATAGGAAAACGTATTTTCCATTTCTGATCTTCGAAAAATAACACGATTACTCATAAATGTGTAGTTTGTGCGTCGTCAACAATTTCTCAAGAAAACAACCAAATGTATGTACTTCTGATCAAAAATGATTTGATTTCATTTTGGTTGGGACTAACAGGCTTCCCGAGGCCGGCCCTGGGCCCAGAATGAGTAGATATCGTCTAGCAAGATTATACATATAGTCAATGAGTTTTCCTTTTTTCCCGTTGAAAAAAGACGAGAAAAATAATTTGTAGCCCCACATGAAAAATCGTATAAAAATACGTTCATCAAATTTTTTCGCGTTAATGAATCTGCAAAATTTTCGAATCTCGAAAAAAATACACTAACTAATATTGTCTGGCGAGATGTACATAAGTTGGTATTTTGAGATTTTTCCAAAATTGTTTCTCATCCTCTCCTTTGTTTTCAATGGAATATGTTGTTATCTGAACTTGTCGGATGGCAAAAAATCGCTTGGAAAGTACAGCTATTTTCTTCTGTCGTTTTCGATTTTCAATTTATTTTACTCGGTGGCCGATTTGGTTATCCCTATGGTAAGGTTTCGGGCCGGCCCGGGAATTTTTTTGGAAAAAAAAATTGTCGAAAGGTTGATTTCTCAATTAGAGTCAAATTAGAGCAGACGAACAATATTTTTTGAATTTTTTCATAATATAAATATTTTGAAACAGTAAATTTTTCAATTTTTTTTCATTTTTCAAAATAATCCTTAAAAGTACCACAAGTTCAGAAAGCCTTTCTCAGCCCTTCAAAAAGCCCCGGTCCAAAAAATCAAACTTTCAAAAAAAAACAATCTCAGGCAGTCTACGGGTCAAACTACGTTGTGCTCATCTACCTGTCAGGTGGGCCATTTTTCGAGGTTTGTCATTGTTTTGCGCACAGAAAAATCGATATTTTGTTGTCCTGCAGAATATCGAGTGGGGTCAACAAGCCGTTTCGGTTCGCGGCGGGTTTATCGCTTTGAGTTATGGCACTCTAACAGTTCAATTTTTCTACCGTTATGTGGCTCTGTTCAACCCAACGATTGTTGAGAGATTGTCGAGTAAATTGGGCATTTTTGTACTTTTCATGTTTTTCTTATCCTATGGTGTTGTTTGGGTTACGGTGAGTGATACCCTTCTCAAAAAAAAAAAAAAAAATTTTTTCTAGATTTGTGAATTGTTTATGTTTGCAACTGACGAGGCTAGAAATGTAACCCGCTTGGAATTTCGTGAACTTTTCGATTTGGAAATTTCCGAAATCTCATTTTTGAACATTGTCTATAAAAGTGAGGTGGATGATTGGACTGTGCTTCGATGTTGGATCGGGTTGACTGTTCTCTTTTTTGTCTCGATTATTTCAATCTGTTGTTATTGTGTAATCGGGTTCAAGGTTTGTTTTGGGCGCTTGGGATGGTGAAATTTGGAATCAGCACAAAATTTTGACCCGAAAACGTGTTTCTGAAGTTCATTATGGCGCAGAAGGTCACGGGTTCGATTCCGCGTGCATGAATTTTTTTTCAAATTTTTTTGTGAAACATGTTTCTGGTCGGTTTCAGCCAAAAAATCTGCACGGAACTCTTTTTCCAAAAAACAAAAAAAATTCAAATGCCCGCGGAATCGAACCCGCGACCTTTTGAACCGCAAAATTTTGGGTCACAGGGTCACAGGTTCGATTCCGCGCGCATGAAATTTTTTTCTGGAACATGTTTTCTGGTCAAAATTTTGTGCTGAATCAGAATTTTTTTTTGAATTTCAAATTTGGCGCCAAAGTTTGCGAAAATTCAAAAAAAATGGTTTTCAGATCATGAAAAAACTGCGCGAAGTCAACTACATCTCCAAAACAACGCGACGTCTTCATCGTCAACTTTTGCAAACCCTCGCCACCCAAACCACCCTCCCAACAATCATCTCTTTCCTCCCCTGTATGATCGTCTGGGTCTTGCCACTCTTCGGCGTTCATCTAGCCAACTACGGTAACATTGGCGTTGTCACACTGTCAACATTTCCTGCGCTCAACGCACTGGCCGTCATCATTCTCCTACCGATTTATCGCAATCGTCTTACGTCGAGTATCAACACAACTAGTGGAAATGCTATGAGAAGATCAAGATCTACGACTAATTGATGAAAAAATTCGGAACCAGCACAAAATTCTGACCCCGAAACATGTTTTTCAAAAAAAAAAAAATTGACTCCCCGCGGGGTCGAACCTGCGACCTTGCGAGCCGAAACTGATGCATGTTTTTTGGTCCAAATTTTGTGCCAATATGTGATATTTTTCTAATTTTCTAGCCATAAAATGTTCAATTTTTGCGGCACAAAAAAGTGGGCGTGGCCTAGAATTCCAGACAAGGCGCAGAAAAGTGGGCGTGGCTTGAAATTCTCGACAAGGCACAGAAAGCTGTCTGAAGCTCAAAAACATTCAAGAATTGGTGTCTTTAACTTGAGTTTCATAATGCGGCACAGAAAAGTGGGCGTGGCCTAATCATCGAAGAGCCTAAAATTTGAGAATAGGTGTGCTTATGTATCATAAAACCGCACGGAAAAGTGGGCGTGGCCTAAATTTTGATGAGTATCCTACAATTACATAATTTATCCCAATGCGGCATAGAAAAGTGGGCGTGACCTAATAATCGAAGAGCCTAAAATTCAAAAATAGGCGTGCTAATGTATCGTAAAACCGCACGGAAAAGTGGCCGTGGCCTAAATTTTGAGCAGTGCCTTACTATCACATAATGTATCATAATGCGGCATAAAAAAGTGGGCGTGGCCAACCCGAACTCTGACTCATTTTGTGATTTTTGTCCTAACGAAAAAGCACATTTGTTTTTCACAAAAAATCCAAACAGCGTGAATAATACCTCATCGTCAATGGGTTTGAGGTCATTTTTTTTCGCGCAAAAAATTTTGCTGAAAAATGTTTTGGCATCTAGAAATGTTTGACCGTACAAATGAGCACATTTTCTGCTGAGCACAATATTTTTGTGCTCCATTTTGCTGTCATTTTTGAGGGGAATTCGAAAATTTTCGGTCAGAAGTTTTGCGCACATGTTTTTCAGAAATTTCCGGGCCAAAATTTTCGGGCTAATTTTTGGAGCCTCAAAAAATTGAGATGCTCAAAATATGCAGAAATAACATCTGAGTAATCCGCCTAATCCTCCTCATTCATCCTCCAAAACCCCCACGTCAAAATTTCCCAACACGAATTTTTTGACCTATATAAATCAGACACTTCTCTTCTACAGTACTCCAGTCACAAATCACATAATTCGTGTTTTTCGCATTTTGTAGACGTCTACAAAAAGACGATTATTCATTCACTTGTTTTTTGAGAGATGTACATCAGCTGGTACTATGAATATTTTGCCAAAGTTTCGCTTATCCTTTCATTTGTGTTCAATTCTATATTCATTTATTTGAATTTATCGGATCGGAAGAAGATTCTTGGAACTTATCGCTATTTTCTATTGGCTTTTTCGATTTTCAATACAGTTTATTCTATTGTTGATCAAATTTGTCCTATTGTAAGTTTCAAAAAAAAAAAACAAAAAAAAATGCCAACGTGCGGCATCGAACCAAAAACCTCTTGCACTCTAGTCACGTGCGTTATCCACAACACCACACACTTCACATTGCCTCCTCAACTCGTTAGAAAAGAATATTTAGGCAGTCTATGGGTCGAACTACGTGGTGATCATCTATTTGGCGGATGGTCCGTTTGTTGACAATTTGGCATGGGGCCAACAGGCCGTATCGATACGTGGAGGCTTCATTGCGTTGAGTTACGGTATTCTGACCGTACACTTTGTCTATCGATATTTTGCGCTGTTCAACCCGCTGATTATTGATAAACTGACTAGTCAAATGGGTGTGATTGTGCTGTTTTTGGGATTTTTGTCGTATGGATTAGTTTGGTCTACGGTAAGGTTTTGACACTTTCGTTAACAAAAAAACGAAAAAAAAATCTGCCCAACCGGGATCGAACCCTGACCTTTTGGCCCGTAAACCTCTTCTTGTTTCGGCCCGCAAGGTCCCGGGTTCAATCCCCCTGCGTGAATGTTTTTTTAGTTTTTAACAAAAAATGTTCCAGGTCTGCGAGTTGATGATGTATGGCACAGAGGTGGCTCGCGAAGTGGCTCGCGAAGAATTTCTCGAGACTTTTGACAAAAATATTTCCGAAGTCTCATTTTTGAACATTGTCTATCGAAGTGATGATTGGGAAACGGTTAGAAGGTGTTGGACAGGTCTATCGATTGTTTTTGTCATCTCTGGAGCGTCGATAACGTTGTACTGTGTTCTGGGCTACAAGGTGAGAGAGAGAGACGCAGACAGAGTCGGGTTGTCCCCGGCAAATGTTTGCAATAGATTTTTTGGAGTTTTCCCAAGCTCTGATTCAGAAACGAAATTTCAGATTGTTCAAAAATTGAAGCAAGCCAACCAAGTTTCAAAAAACACGCGACGCCTTCATCACCAACTGTTCCGAACCCTAGTCATCCAAACATCCATCCCAACCCTCATCTCATTCCTCCCCTGTATGATCGTCTGGGTTTTACCGTACTTCGGCACCCATCTTGGCAACTACGGTAACATTGGCGTCATTGCGTTGTCGGCGTTTCCTTGCGTCGACGCATTAGCCGTCATACTTTTACTACCAATCTATCGAAATAGGCTGACGGGGGTGTCGAGTGGGAGTAGTGAGCATCATCGTGTCAGCTCGACGTTGGATACGAAAAAGGTGTCGAGAGTGGTGGAACGGAGCAATGTTTTTGAATAAAGTCTTGATTTTCGGTTTTTGAAATAGGGAAATTTGGATTCAGCACAAAATTCTGACCCAGAAAAGTTTGTGTCAAAAAAAAAGGAAAAATCTCACCAGCGGGATCGAACCCTTGACCTTGTGGGCCGAATCTGCGGGTAGGCCAACCTTTTCACGTGGCACAGAAAAATGGGCGTGGCCTGAATTTTGAGAAGCAAAAAAAATGAGCTCCCACATTTTTTGTTTGAAATTGAGAAATTTGGATTCGGCACAAAATTTTAACCCAGGAAAAAAAAATTTTGAAATTTTTTTATCAAAAAATTACTGTTTCAAATATTCTAGAAAAACCTGAAGACCATTTTTTTGGTAATCCAAAATAGTAATTTAACGCTGAACACTTTGACCTAGAAAATTCTGAAAAAAATATCACCCAGCGTGATCGAACCCCCGACCTTTTGAGCCTAGGTGACCTGAAATTTCCAGTTTTTTTTTTCTCGTGAACCTGTCAAAAAACGTCACCTACACCTTCAATGAACTTTATTTCTCCTCTCATTCAAGTAACTACAAACATAGTGTGACGTAGAAAAATTGTCTATTTTCGAAAAGAAACAACTTGTTTTGTTTTTTGTCTCTGTGTGTGTGTGTGATCAAAAGTCATGATACTCTTGTCTCGTTCGTCAAATATTGTATTTTGTCTGTAGATTGGAGATCTTCTTTGTCATTTTTTGAGATTTTGAAATCGTGAAATTCAGCACAAAATTCTGACCTGGACAAAGTTTTTCTCCAAAAATCAAAAAAAAAAAAAAAAAATTCCACCCAGCGGGATCGAACACCGGACCTTGTGAGCCGAACATTCATGGGCCAACAGGCCAGGGGTTCGATGCCAGTAGGGGTGGGAAATGTTTTTTTTTCCCCTAAAAAAATTACCCGGCCAGTGGGATCGAACCCCTAACCTTTTGAGCCGAAACAACACCTTTGAAATGAGGGTCAAAAGGTCAGGGGTTCGATGCCGGTAGAGGTATTTTTTTTTTTTTTTCCGATAAAAATGTTTCCTGGTCAGAATTTTACGGCGAATTCGAAAAAATCAAAAACTTCTCAAAAAAAACATTCATTCAATCAAGATAAAGCAAATCATCGGGTAGATCTATTGCAAAAAAACAGTAATATACAAAAAAAAATTCGGGCGAAAAAGTCAAATCAATACTTGGTATCTCCAACAACAGGAATCTCAGTGATCTCAACATTCTTCGCTTTAGGCTCCGCCCCTTTTTCGTCGTGTACTTCAATTGGAGAAGTGGTTATGGAGCAGATTCGTCCACGTAACAATGCGTTGCTCCATAAAGTGGTGGGCTGTTCGGCGGTCTCCAATTTCCCGTTAACCATTTTTCGACCATCTTCAGTATAGGTGATTTTGTCTTTTTTCTTGATTTCGGTGAAATTTGAGAGCCCCGAAGACTCTAAGCCTTTCGTATTGGTTGCGTAGAATTCGAGAGAATCTGACGGAGCATTCATCATGCCGAGCATCTGAAAAAAATGAAATAATTTTCAAAAAAAACTAACAAAAAGATTGTATCAACAAAATGAAACGACACGCGCGCCTATTTTAAATCGAAAAGTGGGCGGAGTCTGGAGAGAAAGTGGAGTTTGACGAAATAGTGTGATAAGACAGAAATGTACTAGATTTTTGGAATTTTTTATTTTTTTCCCTGCAAAGTTGGAGGTTGTTGACCTAAAAGATAGTTTGAAAGAAAAAAAAAATTTTTTTTGAGAGACACCTGGGATCGAACTCGTGACCTTTTGAGCCAAAGTTCCTTACGAAATTTCCGTGAAATTCTGACCTAAAACACTATTTGTTCAAAAAATTAAACACTTTTCCACCACCCGGGATTGAACTCGCCACCTTTTGAGCCAAAACTACTTGTGTTTATGGCGCACAAGGTCAGGGGTTCGATTCCGCGGGGGCGCAAGTTTTCAGATTTTTTTGTAAACCAACTTTCTAGATCAAAATTTCACGCCCAACCCGAATTTCAAAATCTCCCACCCTCAAAACCTTTTCTTTGTTGTAAAAATCATCACTTTCTCTTCAATTTACATTCCAAGCGATCTCTGCCATGTTGCCTAATTGATCATTGATTCGTTGAATCATTCATTAATTATCGTGACTAATTCGAGACAAAAATGACGTTTTCTATTTCTTCATGGCGACGTGCCAAACCCGGCAGACGTCGGTGACAACTCGTTTTATTGTCTCGATTTTGTGTAACAATAAAGTTTCGATTGATACGGGAGGGGGCAAAACAATTAATTGAACTTTGGATGATTTTAAAGGGGTGACATTGAAGTTTTATGATTTTGAGAGTAGGAAATTCGCGTTCAGCACGAAAATCTGGTCTAGAAACAGCTTGAAATTCTGCTAAACAAGGGGCGGAGCGGAGTGTCGTAATTGATATTGGAAGAGTTTCAAAAAATGGCAAAAAATCAGATAAAAATTGAGAAATTTCTCAAAAATAAAAGATGAAAAAAGGGGGTGCTAACGACACTCCGCCATGTCACAGCGACGCTGCTAAACAAGGGGCGGAGCGGAGTGTCGTAGTTGAAATTGGAAAAAAACCAAAAAATCAAGAAAAAATCTCACAGACACGCATAAAAATTTTCGAAATAAAACCAGAATTTTCCAGAAAAAAAAAATTGTGAAAAATCATGAAATTTCTGATAATTCTGGCACTTTTATTTGCAACCACAATGGCCACGGACATTTTGAGACCTCTCTGTATTCCACCAAAATCTGATAGATGTAAGGAGAAGACAGCTGAAATGAAAGCCAATTTGGAAGCTTATATCAAGGAACAGGAGGAGAAGAAGAAGAAAATTGCATCTGCTTAGGCTTTCTGTGACATAAAAATTGCATTTTTCAACATTTTTTTGTATTTTTTAGTCATTTCTTGACATTTTTCTGACATTTCTCGTAATTTCTGATCATTTCTAGTCATTTCCTGTCATTCCTTGCAATTTTTCAGAATTTCTCGTCATTTCTCACAATTTTTTGATATTTATTGTCATTTCTAGTCATTTCTTGACATTTCTTGTCATTTCTCGACATTTCTCGTAATTTTTCGTAACTTTTCGCATTTCTGCAAAAACTACAGTACACCAAGAAAAAAAAATCAAAATTTTATTTTCGTTCAATTTTTGTCAAATTGGCGCCTGTGGTTTTTTCGCCACTCTGCATGATTTTCTCGATGTAATAACCTGGCGATAGACACGGATCCTCGACACAGAAACACTCCCACAACTGACGTTCACATTTGGCACCCACGTAGCAGTCTGCGTCGACTCGGCAGCCTTGCGCAACACCTGCCGCAAGAGCTGCAAGTGCGAAAATTATAGCGGAAAATTTTGACATTTTTTGTGTTGAAAATGATGGAAAGCTCCATTTTATACTGGAAAAAAGTGGGCGGAGTCTGAGAAAAAAATTTTGAGAAAAAAAAACTGTTCAAACTACAGTACCTGGTCCCCAAACTACAGTAACTAGTCCCCAAACTACAGTAACTAGTCCCCAAAATTGTCCAAACTACAGTACCTAGTCCCCGAAATTGGCCAAACTACAGTACCTAGTCCCCAAAATTGTCCAAACTACAGTACCTAGTCCCCAAAATTGTCCAAACTACAGTACCTAGTCCCCAAAATCGGACAAACTACAGTATCTAGTCCCCAAAATCGGACAAACTACAGTACCTAGTTCTCCGCAAAGCAAAATTCATGGCCTATTTTTTGAACTAGAAAATTTTCGAGAAAAATTCGTGGTTTATGGGTGTCTGTGGGAGTTTGGAAATCTTTTTTAACCAAAAATTTTGACGAATTTTTCAGAAAAATGCGTATTTTTATCATCCTAGTATTTTTGCCACTGATCGTTTTGTCCGGAACGCCTGTGCGATGTCCAGCAGGCCCGCGTGCTGGATGTTAAAAGTGTGAAATTTTGAACTTGGTTTTTTTTCCTGATAAAAATGAAGTTTTTTGCATTTTTTTGGTTTTTTTTGCATTTTTTGACATTTCTTGACATTTCTTGACATTTCTCGACATTTCTTGTCATTTCTCGACATTTCTAGTCGAAAAAAAATTCCCAATTTTCATGAGTGTCTGTGAGAAACTTTGAAGTCAAATTTATTGCTGTAAGACAAAATAACGTGTGAACAAATGACAAAAAATGACAAAAAATGTCAAAAAACCCTTTAAAAATCAGAAAAGTGGTAATTTTCTTCCGACACATAGTCCAATAACTCGTCCACCAAGTCGTGCACAATACTCTTCCACTCCTTGACAGTCCGCATTTGATATGCAGTGTTTTTGCGAAAAAGTGGGCGTGGCCAAGGAGACGAGCGCAACAACAAAAATGAAAAAATTCATTTGTCCCAGAAAAAATGTGGTGGAAGAGAGGATGCGAGCTTTTTTATATATGCGGGGGTATTTGAGGCCACGCCCACTTTTCAGGCCACGCCCACTTTTTATGATGTCAAAAAAATGTGTCAGAATGGGGCTGTTGTCTAGTCGTGGGACCAAAACTACAGTACCTAGTCCCCAAACTACAGTAGCTAGTCCCCCAAAACTACAGTACCTAGTCCCCAGAATGACCAGAAATGTCAAAAAATGACAAGAAATGTCGAGAAATGTCAAAAAAATGCAAAATTTTATAAAAAACAGGTTCATTCAGTTTTTTTTTTCAAATCAATGACACACTTCGCAGCACACAAACCAAATCCACATCGACAAGGTTCTATGGTCTGTCCGTAGCTTACGGACAAGCAGAAAAGTGACAAAAATACTAGGATGATGAAAAGACGCATATTTTTTATGAAAATATGCCAAATTTTTGGTTAAAAATGATTGTCAAACTCCCACAGACACCTATAAACCTCTCGATTTCTCGAAAATTTTCCAGTTCAAAAAATCAGCCATGAATTTTGGTGCCCTTCTCAGTGCCCTGCTCATTTTTCCAATTTTTGTCAGCTCGTGTCTCTCGCACCCAGGATGTCCGAATGGCCAAAAATGTGTTTCCAACAAGGAGCAGTCGGAATGGAAGTGTCGTCCGTATTCGAGAATTCGTTAAAGTTTTCGGGTACTGTAGTTTTGACTGAAAATTTCTGAAAAAAGGTACTGTAACTGTCGCCATTTGATGCGTGAGAAAGTGGGCGGAGCCTAAATCAGTATATAAAATACCCCCGTTCTGACACATTTGTCAAACCTTGCTATGCGTTTCTACCAGATTTTCGTGGCCGTTTTTTTGGCACCGTCCGTTTTGTCAACTATCACTTGCAGCACATCATACGATTGCAAAGATGGACTTGTTTGTAGTCGAAGAAACGTTGAAAAATCAGGACTTTGTGTCAAAAAAATTTGCGATTGAAATTGATTTTTTCTGCTGCGATTTGATATGAACGTTTACGCATGAAAAAAATGGGCGTGGCCTGAAAGATAATTCTCCAAATGTGCTCTAGAAGTCGCGAACTATACACACATTGACCTCTAGCTCTGGACCTCTATGCACATATTGGCCACTAGCGCTTGGTCCCTATACAGACATTGACCTCTAGCTTTGGATCCCTATGCACATATTGACCTCTAGCTCTCAGTCCCTATACACTTTGAGGTTACCACATGTTGTTGTTGGTAACTACACATTGTTGTTGACTAATAAAAAATCAATAACAAGAGGTGTGAAATGTTCCCATATGGCGGGTCATGGTGATTGATATATTGTTTACATGTACATAAATACACACAAATATCGATTTTTATGGGGGGTGCCAAACATTAGGATAAAATATTGTTTTTTTTTTGTTGTAAAAATTCGAAATATTTTTTGAAAATTTTTACTGTTTCAAAAATGAGTCAAATCAAATTCGCGAATGGCCAAACACTATTCAACTTTTTAGAATCGCCGCGTATTTTTTTTTCTTCAAAAAATCAAACATTTATTTGCAGCACAGAAAAAAAATCATTTTTTTGTGCAAAATCCTGAATTTTCGCTTCCAGTTCGACTACAAACAAGTCCATCTTTGCAGTCGTATGTTGACAGGCAGGGCCCTGCCAAAACGGACCGTGCCAAAAAAATGACGATAAAAATTTGGTAGAAATTCATTGTTGAACAAATCTGTCAAAATAGGTCTGTTTTATCTGCTCATTTAGGCTCCGCCCACTTTCTCACGCATCAAACTTCCAGTATAAACCCTCATTTTTCTACATTTTCCATTGAAAATGAGAATTTTCACCATATTTTTGGCAATTTTCCAAATTTCTCAAGCCGAACAAGGCCTCCTGAAATGCCCATCGACATGTGGGTCATATCAATTTTGTAACGGTTATACAGGTCTATGTTCAGATCATATGTATAAAGTTTGAAATAAATGTTTTTCATGAAAATTTCGGAATTTTCAGAAAATTTTGAGATTTTTGACACCCATATTGATATGGTTTAGACGATTTTGATAATGCGCGAACTTTGGAGCACATTTGGAGCATTTTCGAAAATACCTCAAAACCATATCAATATGGGTCTCAAAAATCTCCAAATTTTCTGAAAATCAGGAATTTTCAATGGAAAACTTATAGATTCTTCTGGAACACAGAATTTGAACCAGCATTTTTCAATTTTCGACATGATAACCATTTTAGGCATGAGAAAGTGGGCGGAGCCTAAATATGCGCATAAAAGAGACCAATTTCGACATATTTGACACTAAATATGCTTTTCTATCAATTTTTGGTCTTCATTTTTTTGGCACCGTCCGTTGTCTCATATTACTGTACCTCAACAAGCGATTGCAGAGAAGGACTTACTTGTGTGATATTAGCTGTTACAAGACGAGGAATTTGTGTAAAAAAGATGTAAAATAAAGGAAAATATTGAATAAATCGTTGAACGTTGTCTGGAGAATCACATGATTGATGTTTTCCCCATTTTTAGAGACCTAATTCGGTCTAAGAAAAATGGAATAGCATGAAACTTGGAGATAGTGATGTTTTCATGAGAATTCTATGCGATTTTCTTGATTTTCAGAAAATTTGGAGATTTTTGACACCCACATTGATAGGGTTTTGAGGTATTTTCGAAAATGCTCCAAATGTGCTCCAAAAGTCGCGCATCATCAAAATCGTCTCAACCATATCAATATGGGTGTCAAAAATCTCCAAATTTTCTGAAAATTCCAAAATTTCCATGAAAAAGATTTAGTTCAAACTTTATACATATGATCTGAACATAACCCTGTATAACCGTTACAAAATTGATATGACCCACATGTCGATGGGCATTTCAGGAGGCCTTGTTCAGCTTAAGAAATTTGGAAAATTGCCAAAAATATGGTGAAAATTCTCATTTTCAATGGAGAATGGAGAAAAAATGAGTTTTTATACTGGAAGTTTGATGCGTGAGAAAGTGGGCGGAGCCTAAATGAGCAGATAAAAGAGCCCTGTTTTGACAGATTCGTTCAACAATGAATTTCTACCAAATTTTCGTCGTCATTTTTTTGGCACCGTCTGTTTTTGCAGGCGCCTGCTACTCAACACCCGAATGCAAAGAAGGATTTAATTGTATCAAAACCGCAGGCGAACTTTATGGACTTTGCATTAAAAAATGATTTGTTTGCTGTTTTGCGAATAAATTTTTGATTTTTCAAAAAAAAAATAAAAAAATACGCGGCGTTCTAAAAAATGTACGAATGATTGGAAATTCGGTAATGTGCTTTGACTCATTTTTGAAACAGTGAAAATTTTCAAAAAATATTTTGAATTTTTACAAGAAAAAAAAACAATTTTTTATCCTAATGTTGGGCACCCCCAAAAAATCGATATTTGTGTGTATTTATGTACATGTAAACAATATGTCAATCACCATGACCCGCCATATGGGAAGGTTTCACATCTCTTGTTTTTTATCGATTTTTTGTTAGTCAACAACAATGTCTATTTACAACAATAAAAAGTGGTGACTTCACAGTGTATAGGGACTGAGAGCTAGAGGTCAGTATGTGCATAGGGATCCAGAGCTAGAGGTCAATATGTGGATAGGGACTAAGCTCTAGAGGCCAAGATTTGTATAGGAACCAAGCTCTAGAGGCCAAGATTTGTATAGGAACCAAGCTCTAGAGAGCAATGTGTATAGGAACCAAGCGCTAGAGGTTATGCGTATAGGAACGGAGAGCTAGAAAAACGAGATAACCCGCCAAAATTTTACACCTGTTCATATCGATTTTTTATTAGTCCATACAACTGGGTTTTATTAGTCAATACAACATGTGGTGACCTTATCCAAAAAAGTCAATATCCGGTCGATAACATCTATACGACTCGCCATACTCTTCCGGCGGATAACAGCCATATGTTGGCTCACAATCATCGTTCGATCGACATGGCTCTCCAACATCCGAGAGCCCAAAATTGACAAGAATGAAAAGTAGAAAAATTTGGAAAATTGTGTGCATTTTTCGAACAAATGTCAGATTAGCCACTTTTTATAGATGTCTATGGGAAATTTTCCGTGGGAAAATCGGTTTTTTGGAAAATTTGGGAATTTTTGAGAACCATATTGAAGGGGTTTAGCAGCTTGGAGCTCCAAATTTTTTTGAGCATCTTGAAAAAAGTCAGAAATCATAATTTTCCTGGATTTTTTGCAGAAATTTTTTCCCCCAAAACTCATGACTTTTGAATTGTTTACCTCCATTTCGAAGTACTTTACTTTCCTATATACTTTTTTGTGTCTTATCAATGATAAACTCCAATTGACAAATTCATCTTTTTTTTTGGTTGATAACTCATTGCACCATTTACATGAGTCACGCGTGGGATGTGTACTTCAATTGGACAAGTTAAGCCCCGCCCACTTTACAATATATATCAATGAAATGCTGTGGAAGAAGGTTGTTTTGAGTGTTTTGTCGATTTTCACCAAGGGAAAGGATAGTATTCCGAATGTTGTGGTTAGTGGAAAGGTAACTTGTGAAGGTGTACCTACTCCGAATGTTCGTATCACTATGATCGATGATAATCGTGAGTTTTTTGTGATTTTTCAGAAAATTTGAGGATTTTTGAGACCCATATTGCTATGGTTTTGATGATTTTTGAAAATGCTCCAAATTGTGCTCCAAAAATTGTGCATTTTCAAATTACCTCAAACTATATCAATATGGGTATCAAAAATCCCCAAATTTTCAGAAAAATAATATTTTCTGATTAGAAATTAGAAAAAAAATATTCTGAAACACAATTTTTTTAAGTCAAAATTTTTGAAAAACCCAGAATTTTGTAATTTTCAGAGTTTCTGCATAGCAAATTCGAATTTTTTAGAAAATTTGAAGATTTTTGAGACCCATATTGCTATGGTTTTGTTGATTTTTGAAAATGCTCCAAATTGTGCTCCAAAAGTTGCGCACTTTCAAAATAGTCAAAACCTGGGCAATATGGGTGTCAAAAATCTCGGAATTTTCTGAAAATCATGAATTTCATATCAAAATAATGATATATCTTTTCAGTGGGTCCATTTGATCATGTTCTCAACTACAGAACAACTAATCAAAGAGGAGAATACACACTTAATGGCACTCCAAATGACTCGGAATTGAATATCATTCTAACAGTCGAACATGAATGTCATGAGAATCGAAATATGAAAACCTGGGTGAAGACACCTTCATATTCCAACTACTACATTCCCCTACATCTTCTGGAAAACTCCAATAACTCACTGATTTATGATATTGAACTTCAGAAAAATAATGGAGTTCATAGCACAACTAGCCTTTGGTTCCTTGAACTTACACGATTTTTGAAAACGTAAATATTTTTTTGAAATTTTTGAAAAAATTTGAGAGTTACAGAATGTTGACCGACCAAGCGAATGCGATTCAAAAACATCTTCATAAATCATAAAAGTTTTTTTTGTAAAATTAATTTTTGTACATATTCGGGTTTTCATCGGGAATAAATAAGTTTTAGTATATTCAGATTTTTTGAGAACCTCAAAAATCGGTGAATTTTCACATCTTGATATTGTGAAATTCAGAATCTACATGAAATTCCTGAATTTTTGAGACCCATATTGCTATGGTTTTGATGATTTTTGAAAATGCTCCAAATGTGCTCCAAAACTTGCGCACTTCAAAAATATTCTCAAACCCCATCAATATGGGTCTCAAAAATCCCCAAATTTTCTGAAAATCTTAAATTTTCAGAAATTCAAAGGCCAGATCTAAAAGTTCTCCTGAAACACAATTTGTGATTTCGAAAATTCTTGGATTTTTATGAAACTCGAGATTTTTCGAAAAATCTCACTTTTTCGATGAAAAATTTTGAAGTTTCATAGTATTTGAAGATTTTTGAGACCCATAATGCTATGATTTTGATGATTTTCGAAAATGCTTCAAATGCGCTCCAAAACTTGCGCGCTATCAAAATTTTTTTCAAACCCCATCAATATGGGTCTCAAAATTTCCCAAATTTTCTGGAGAATCTGAATTTCATAGTCCCAGACGCTAAAACCTCATGGATTTTTCAAAACGAAAAATTTTATACAAAAAAAAAAAAACAAAACCAATAAAAAAGAAAACCTGAGTAAAACCCCTAAATATACAAAAATCTTAACCTCGAAAAATGATAGAAAATTATGATTTTTCCAAGTTTTTCAAATGTTCGTTGAACTTGTTTGCGTTTTCGGAGAAGCCTCTGAAATATTACTTTGTTTTTTTTTTGAAAACTTCAGGTTTTTTTCCAAACACACGTTTTGATATCAGCCGCAGTTCGCCATGCGTACAATGCAGGCCACGAGTTGTGAACCGCATATTTTTCGAGTTCAATTTTCACTTCCAAATTATACGAGGCTTCTTCCAAAGTGTGCAAAGGGATACGGTAGTTGGAGTGTGATTTGATTTTTTGGCCCGATCTTCCGTTGCGATTTTCATGACAATCGTGTTCGACGACCAGCAAAAGGTCCAAATCTTTGTCGTTTGGTGAGCCTACTAGTCGAAATTTACCATTTCCGTTTGTCTTTCTGATGTTGAGAATGTGGTCAAGGATCCAAACTGGAAAAAATTGAGGTGAAATTCGGAAATTTCAGAGAATTTGCAGATTTTTGACACCCATATTGATAGGGTTTGAGAGTTTTTGAAAATCGCGACCTTTGGAGCACAATTTGGAGCATTTTCAAAAATCATGAAAACCATAGCAATATGGGTCTCAAAATTCTCCAAATTTTCTGAAAAATCCAAATTTGCTATGCAGAAAATCAAAAAATCACAAAATTCTGTGTTTTTTCAGAATTTTTGAAAATTTTGACTCAAAAAATTGGTTTTCCAGAAGTTCTTGGGAGTGTCTTGTTATTGCTATCAAAATATGACGTGTTTCAGAAAATTTGGGAAATTTTGAGACCCATATTGATAACAATTTTCAGATAGCGCGCAAGTTTTGGAGCACAATTTGGAGAATTTTCAAAAACCATCAAAACCATAGCAATATGGGTCTCAAAAATCTCCAAATTTTCTGAATTTTTCGGAAAATTGGATGGTTTTCGGTGTGAAAAACTCACTATTATCATCAATCATAATGATTTGAACACCTTCAACCGGTTGACCATGACAGGTGACTTTTCCAAAAACTTCGATTTTTTCAATGCTGTTCTTATCACGAGTGAAGAGCACGATAAAACTCATAAATACAGTATGCCAAAACATTTCAGTTTTTTGAAAATAACTAATTATTACTTATCATCCCATCAAATTTTATATGACTTTACTTTTTGAAAAATGGGCGGAGCTCTATGATGTTTGTACTCATCATTGTACGAAACCGATGATACATTTGACATTTTAACAGTACTTTTTTTTTAATCAGCTGGAGCACAGAAACTCGTTCGTTTTTGTTATCAGGAAAAAAAAGTCATACAAAACAAGCCAAAAATCCAAAAAAAAAATCATCGAACATCAATTATTTTTATATTTGCTTTTTGCAATGATAAGTGAACGGAAATAGACTTTATTTTAGTCATAATGCGTTATCAAATCAACAAAATAGTGCAAAAATAATTTTCAACCTTTTTTATCTGCAAAAAACATCAAAATAAGTGTACTGTGTCAAAGGAACATAGAACAAAATGTTTTGTTCGTCACAAGACCCACGAGTATTTTTTATTTTCATTTATTTATTTATTTTTTTGTTGAAAAAAAGCGCGCGAAGCTTTTTTCACTTTCCAAAACTCAAATGACCATCAATCGATTGTGATTTCAGAAAATCGATAGTTTTGCGCACCATGCCGCTGGAAGTTTTCCGTAAAAAAGGTCATGTACCAACACAAGATGATGAAGATTGGTGTCCAAAGCGTAAAATTGTGAGTTTTTCGTTTTTCAAAATCGAAATTTTCATGAATAATTGTTTTAGAAACGTTTGCAAACCACACCACAGCCAACAAATCAAGAAAAAGTGCTGAAAAACGTGGCGTTGGTGTCGAAAATCGTTGATTTTGTTGTTGGCGACGAGCCAATTTTGAATTTTCTTGACCTGCGTGTAAGATTTTATTGTTTTTTTCACGTTTCTAGGAAGTTTATCTTATAGAGAGTTAGTCGAACATTTGAAAATGCATGTTTACACAAAGTTCGCAAGGATTTTCGTCATCTTCAAGTTGTGTCAGCTTCACCGAACGAGACAACAAATGATGTTGAAGTGAATGAGATTCCTGTTGCTCTTAGTCAAGTTCCCAAGTTGTTCGGGTGAGTTTAACCGTTTTTTCAAGTGAAAATTATGTAAAAATCACCATTTTCTAGGTTAGAATAGTCAAAAAATCAATAAAAAATAGAGAAAATGTTGCAGATTTCTCCGCCGGATAGCGCATATTCAAATCGAGACTATAGAATTTGCCGGATTTCTCGAGGACAATAAACTTGTCCATGATTGTATTCTTCACGAATTGTTTGCGTTTAGCGGTAAGAGTTTTTTGAAAAAGAGAAAAATTCGAGATTTTGATGTGAAAATCATGAAAAAACGTCGTTTTTGAGCCAAAAATCATTGAAAAATCTTGTTTTTCAACTGGAAAATTATCAAACAAAACAAAGTTTTAGTCTGAAATTCATGAAAATATTCGTTTTTAACCCGTAGATCTCGAAAAATCAATATTTTTCACTCAAAATTCAAAAAAATCCACACTTTCGTCTAAAATTTCATCAAAAACCTCCAAATTTTCCCCTTTTTTCTTTCTAGCCGTCCATGTTCGATCGTATAAAGGAGCAGATGAGATTTGTGAAGCTGGATGTATGATGTGCTATCTTCTAGCCTCGCAATCGCACACCTACGGACCCATGCAGTGGCTGACACTTCAAAAAGGATTCGATGTGAATCGATGTTTTCAGCATTTGTTGATCACTGAAATGTGAGTTTTGACATGGAAATTGTAGAAAAATCGATAATTTTGACGAGAAAATTATAAAATTCTGGAATTTTGACCCAAAAATCGTGAAAAATTCAATTTTTTGACCAAAAACCTCTAAAAATCGCGCAGATTGGTGACACAAATCGCAAATTATTGTCTGGAAATGGTCGAATCGGCAGAAGCGGCGATTCAAAGAATGAAACAGACAATTGGCGAAAATGTAAAATGCGAAATGTTGGAGATAATCGTGTCGGATTGTTTGATGATAAGCGATCACACGCCGACACATCCCCGAAATGTTATTGAGTGTATTATTCGACAGTGGAGGTGGGTAGGAGAGAATTTGGGGAAAATTTGGTTTTTGGGGGAAAAAAACTGAAAAAAATTATGAGAAATTTCAAATTTTTTGAATTTTTACACGTGACTTCTGAAAAAACCCGGTCACGTTTAGAAAAATCAGGAATTTTTCACCCTTTTCTCCGAAATTTTGAATTTTCCAACAAAAAATTCAAAAATATTGGCTAAAAAATCGAGATTTTCCCAAAAATCTCCATAAAAACAGAAAATTTTCAAAATATTTGTTGATAAAATCAGATTTCCCAGAAAAAACCACATTTTCAAGTAATTGAGACAGGAAAATTCTAAAAAATCGATTTTTCGAAATATTTCAAGTTAGAACTTTATGAATTCAAAGCTCTAAAAAATGAAATCTTTGAGAAACTTGATTTTTTCAAAAAAAAAACTGTTTTTCCTTCATTTTCTCAAAAAAATTTGATTTTTAGGTTTTGTCATTTCTGAAAATTTCGATTTTTCGCAATTTTTTTTCAATTTCGGTTCAAAAAATACTAAAAAAATTCGATTTTCCATTGTTTTGATTCGAAAAATTTCAAAAACCATCCAATTTTTCAGACCAAAATCAGTTAAGCTAAAATTCATGACTGGCTACTCATCGCTGGACAGTTCGACATGGACAAATAAGCACATTTTCGACGAGCTGCGTTTCGATTCGCATCGCGTCAACGAGACGCTTCTCAAACACGCCGATCGTCTGACAAGTCTCGAAATTGATCTGACCGAAGGCGACGCGATCGCACAATGTTTGTTGAAAATCGCCGGCGACGGCGGCGACGTCGCCGCGAACACTACTATGACGCGAACGAAACAGTATTCGATGGAGAATGTGTGCTCGAATGTGAAAAAGGTTTTTCCGTCGGATTTGGTTTTTTTGACAATGCCGTTGGCGTTGCATCAATTTGCGGTGAGCAGATTTTGAAGGCAAAAATTTCAAAATTTTTTCCAGCGCGATGAATTTGGCGCATTTTGTCGTGTGCTAATGTCGTTTGTTTGGAATGATGCGAGAATTTCGAGAAATTCGCAAATTTTTGTGCGCGTTTTTTGTGCTGGTATCACCGAAGAATGTATACAAAAAGAGGTTGAGGTATGGATTTTTAATAAAAACATGACTTTTGGGTACAAAATAACAGAATATTGAAAAATTTCTTGAAATTCCCGTGAAAATCTGATTTTTTGAAAAATTCGCAAGTTCTTATTGTCACCATCGTTTTTCTCACAAAATTCCGACCTGTTTGACACCCCACATGACCCATCTTACTGTAGTTTGAAAATTTTCGCTGCGAGACCCAAAATATTTTTTGAATTGAAAATATATGTTCCGGGGTGTCTAACGACTCCAAATTTTGTGAGGAATAAGATGCTAGAGATTATATGAGCAGAAAAAATTCCAGCCCGCCTATCTGTTCAACGGTCGTCCAATAATTCTAACTCAACCAACATCGGCGTCAATCGCATCGTTCTCTCAATGGTATCCGGACATTTGCATGCGCAACTTTCAACCGCTCGCACATATAACCTTCAACGACATTCACAACAAATGTTCGGCTCATCTCGAAGTTTGTGTTGAAGATGACGACACTTGACATGCTTCACCCTCCCCCCAACAACAAACTCCGCCCCTTTCTTGTTAATAATATATAGTTAATTGTATAGTCACCTTAAATATATATATATATGATATAGTATAGTATAAGTTTTTATTGTGATTATGATGATTTTTAACTCCCACCTCCCCCTGTTTTTAATTTGTATTGACACCCACTTACCATATTTTTTTCTGATTTTTCTGTGATATGATGCTTTGATTATAATAAACGGATAAAATGAAATTTATCATCGTTTTCCACGCAAAATTTGGAGTCTTTTGACACCCTGGAAGGTATACTTTGAACGAGGAAAATATTTCTGGTCTCGAGGCGAAAATTTTCAAACTATAGTAAGATGGGTCATGTGGGGTGTCTAACAAACCGAAATTTTGTGAGAAAAATAATGGTAACATTGAAAACCCATGAATCTTTCGAAAAATTAGGGTTTTGTAAATTTCGAAAACAAAAAAATTGAAAATCTCACAAAAATCATGGATTTTGAGAATTTCATCGAAGGTGGAGTTCAGCATGATGTTCCTCATAAAGTTTGGAGTCGTTAGACACCCTGGAACATATATTTCCAAATCAGAAAATATTTTGGGTCTCGCAGCGAAAATTTTCAAACTACAGTAAGACAGGTCATGTGGGGTGTCTAACGAATCATAAATTTATGGAGAAAACAATGATGACAATAAAAAATGTTTATCGTTGCCACCTCACAATATTGTTGAACCAATGAAGACGAAGTGTGTTAATCGGGAAGTCCTTCTTCTCATATTCAAGATATTGTTTTCCGTCGATTTCGACAGTTTGATAATAACTTTGATATCCAGTGCCCATTGTTCGAATGAACCATGTTCCATTTTCCCATTCGTGAGTGCCGATAACCGTGAGATACGGGAAGTTTTGCGGGTAAAAATCGAAAATGTGGGTGAAATTCGCGCGCGATCTATATGGACCGTCGCGAATTTCAAAATTCGGCGAGATCGTTTGCGCCATCAGTTCCTCATCAGAAGTCTTCACCGCTTTATAAAAATCAAAAATCAACTCTTCCGCCATCCGCGTCACATTCGCCAACCTATATCGTTTCTGCATATCGCGTCGCGTCGAATTGTCGCCCGATCTTTCGCAAATGAATCGAAACTCGCTGATTTGTCGCGTCGCGTCGACGACAACCTTCGCAGTCGCGTCAATATTAATTCGCATCGAAAATTGCATCGTCTTGTTGGAGTAGATGCGAAGCGCATTGAGTCGCAAATAGTGTTCGTCGAATTCGAAATCGGCGCGAGTGAGGAGTCGCGACCAAAAGTCGTCGCGCGACAAATGTTCGCGACTCTCGTGACATTTTGTTATGGTGACATTGTCGGCGACGATCTCGTCAAAGACACTGCGACTTGCTGCGAACTCGGCGATTCGGAAAAGTTTGGTGAGATAAGTTGGATCGCCGAACTCGAATTTTTGATCTATCAGGTATTTTTGATCGTCGCAAAACTCTGCGTGATACGTCTTAAGAGTCGCGTTGCGTCTAACATTGAAGTTCAAAATCAGATCTGTTGAAACTGGTTCAACGTGACCTTCAACATCCATCCCCGACAGATCAGCCATCAATCTATCATCATTGATAAGCGCTGAAGTTATGGGTTGAACTCGACACCCGTTATGAAGTTCGGACACGATTTCGACACTCTCCCCATCCCACACAACCTCATACTGATTCACCGAAATGTACGGCAAAATCTGTGCGGTGAAATGATAGAGAGACTCGTTTCCGCCACTTCGAACACCGACGATTTCGAACGGTCGTGTTGTGATGTTCGGCACCGCCCGTGTCAAACGATGTAGAATTTCGTCTCGTCCTAATCTCACAGACCAGTTACAATTGGTCATGGTGAAATTTTCCGAGAGAATTTGTGACAAATCTCGGGATTTTATTGAATTCGCGTATTTTTCCAGAATTTTATAGGCTGTTTCATATTGGTGCTGTTGCGAATCAATTCCTAGGAATAGAAAAAATAGCAGAACAAACATTTTTTTTCATGAAACTACATGTTCATAGGCTTTTATACGTCTAGACATGTCGTGGGAATTTTGTTTTGCATGAAAAATTATATTAGTCAACATTTTTCAATGTCGAAAATAACGAAACCCTTACTTTTCGAAAGAATCATGATTTCTCATAATGTTCATCGTTTTTCTCATCAAATTCTGATTCGTTAGACACCCCACATGACCCATCTTACTGTAGTTTGGAGAGTTTCGCTGCGAGACCCAAAATATTTTTCGAGTTGAAAATACATGTTCCAGGGTGTCTAACGAACCGAAATTTTGTGGGGAACCAGGTGCTATATTTTAATTTTGATGAAATTCTCGAAATCAGTGGTTTTCGTAACTTTTTCGTGGTCGAAAAGTACAGAACCCTTGATTTTTGAGAGTTTCATAATTTTTCATTGTCAGCATCGTTTTTGTTTCAAAATTTCGGTTCGTTAGACACCCCACATGCCCCAGAACCAAGACTAAAAATTTATTGGAAAAACCCGCAAATTTACAAGAAAAAAAAACGAAATTTTTCACAGAAAACAGGCGTGTCACGACTAGAATGGCAAAATCGATCGAGATCATTGGGTTATATATAATATATCTGTATAAATAATCGGGAGGATCACCAAATTCGACACTTTTCAAACGGGTTCATCGGCGAGCCTATCGGACAGTCAAACTCCTTAGAGAAGGCCGGCAAATTTTGAAGGGGAACGTTGACGCGAAATTCGCCAAGACTGTGCACATCGGTGTCCATGATGTGATCGATGGCCGATGGTTTTAGAGCTTCACACCAGGTCTACAAAAAATGTAGGTATTTTTTGGAGTAGGCAAAATTCGGTGCGATTTTTGACATTTTTCTAGAGTAGGAAAATAGCGGTGTGATTTTTGACACCAAAAGAAAAGCAGATGGGAAAAAAAAAACCAAAATGGAAGAAAAGAGAGAAAAAGAGAGAGAGATGGGCGGAGCCTAAATGGGCGGAGCCTAAATTGTGCGTCCTTATGCCGTTGAGCGTCCTTATATATATACTTTTTTGGTTTTCTCTAAAGTAGGAAATTTTCAGTGTGATTTTCGACATTTTTCAGAGTAGGTAAAATTCGGTGCGATTTAGTAAAAACTCACATTGGCAAAAGCGATAAAGAACAATTGTTTCGCACTGAAATCCGTCAAACCGGGAAGCGTCTTTTGTTCGCGTTCGCGATCCGTCTTTAACTGATACGCCTGATACGCGACTCGCAAGCCGCCATTATCCGCGATATTTTCGCCAATCGTCATGCGACCGTCGATTTTGCGACCCGTCACTCGCTCGACGCGACTACCGTACTGCGCGACAAAACACTGCTTCTTCTTCTGAAACGTCGTCATCGTTTCGGTGTGCCACCAGCCGCGCAAATTTCCTGCGGCGTCGTATTGTGCGCCGAGATCGTCGTAGCCGTGTGTGATCTCGTGACCGATGCCCATGCCGATCGCGCCGTAGTTGGCGAACGCCGGTGCGTCGGGTACGAACATTGGGAATTGCAATATTCCAGCGGGGAAGATGATCTCGTTGCCGGTGAAGTAGTGGAACGCGTCGACCGCGATCACAGGCGACGCCCAGTCGACGAGCGATGGCGCGCGGTGCAATTTGGATAGTATGTCTCTGTAAAATTCGAAATTTAGACTTCCTCACAAAATTTGGAGTCGTAAGACACCCTGGAACATATATTTTCAACTCAAAAATATTCCGGGTCTCGCAGCGAAACTTTTCAAACTACAGTAAGATGGGTCATGTGGGGTGTCTAACGAACCAGAATTTTGTGAGAAAAATCATGGTGACAATGAAAACTCACATATCTTTCGAAAAATGAAGGTTTTGTAAATTTTGACCACAAAAATTATGGATTTTGGGGGTTTTATTGAACTCCTACCTGTAAGCGGCTTTCTTCAACGACACGGCATTATCAAAATACTGATTGGCAGTGAGCCTCACACCGGCGTACGGCAACAAAACGGCCGTCTCGTTGAGCAACGAGTCGGGAAACCCGATTTTGTGTCCCATCGCGTCGAGTTTCGCCAACGCCGCCTCGCGCGTCGACTCATCAATCCAATCGGCGTTCAACAACGTGTGCTCCATCGCCTTCTTCAAATCGCGAATCATTTCGACGGCGACGCGACGATCGCGTTCGCCGAAAAACTTGTGCGCATACTCGGTCGACAACGGCATGGCGAGATTGTCGCGCACCTCGGCGACACATCGCTCCCACGTCGGCGCCGTGTCGTCGGCACTGATGCCGTACATTTTGTGGCGAAATTGTTGCATGGGTCGGCGAAAACGCGGCGGAAGGTAGGCGTCGTAGTTGGCGAGCAGCGACCACATCAGATAGTTGTTGATCGAGCTCAGCGGCTTAGATTTGATCAGAGCGTAGAGATTGTCAAAGTAGGTGACGTCGACGACGTTGACTCGCAGCGAATCGGGCATTCGCCCCAACGCCGCTCGCATCTCCTCGTTGAAAAACGCGTCCCAATTGATTTTGTCGTACTTGCGACGAAACTCGCCGTAACTGATCGGATTGTTAATCGCGCTATGATTGCGCGACATCTCCACTCGCGTCAAATTCGCGACGCGTCGCTCGAAATCGATGATGTCGTCGACCTGATACTCGATGACGCCCGTCTCGTCTTCCATGTCGACGCCGAGCAGCGACAGCAGCGACAAAATGTATTCGCGATAATATTGAAGGTATGGGTTGGAGCTCGGCGATTCGCGATAGAACTTCTTCTTCTCGAGAAACAGCTTGGGCGGTGAAAACTGAAAAAATGAGCATTTTTTGGATTGGAGTAGGCGAAAATTCGGTGCTTTTTTCGACCTAATCAATCGAGTAGGCAAAATTCGGTGCTTTTTTCGACCTAATCAATCGAGTAGTCAAAATTTTTTTTGGTCAGAAGAAAATAAAGTAGGCAAAATTCGGTGCTATTTTCGACTTGTTTTTTTCGATTGCAAGAAAATAGTTGTAGGCAAAGTTTGGTGTTTTTTTGGACCTAAAAAAACCGAGTAGTCAAAAATCGGTGTTATTTTCGACATCAGGACAATGAAAGTAGGCAAAAAATCAATTATTTCGGTGAGGAGTAGGCAAAATTTGGTGCTATTTTTGAGGCTCAAAAAAACATAGTAGGCAAAATTCGGTGCAATTTCCGATACTCACCATTAGAACATGTTTATTGCTGTCATCGAAAGAAGAGTGGACAAAAACGCGAAAAATCCCATCAACACCATGAAGAGCCAAATGACCTGAAAGAAAAAAAAAATTTGGACCTGTGCCAAAAAAATCTACAGTACCTGCCAAGACCTCCCACTGAAAGTCAACCGAATCGAAGCGAGCATTGGTGAGAAGTGGCCAACCGCCAAGATTCGATATCAAATTTGTCAGCGGCTGAATCGCGACATCATCCTGCGCGACTTCATCCACACACGAATCATAGTAGATTTGTGCGAGTCGCATGGCTCGCGTCGCGTTGTTGTCGCCGCCGCCACGCGACAAAATATCGCGCAAATGTCGATCGAGTTCGCGCTTCATCTCGCCGAGCACCGTCACCTTCCGATCGTGCTCGGCGACGACACGCGACGCCGCATATCGACCGCACGCGAATTCGTAGAAATTGTCGCACGGCGACGCGTCGCGATTCATATTGTTGAGATAGGCGGCGGCGAGGCGAACACAGTCGGCGGTGAGGCATGTGGCGTTGAGCGACGAGTCTTGCGATATTGTCGCGACGGACGGCGAGTGTTTGTCGCCGGCGGTGTCGCTGTCGAAACATGTGTCGGGACCAGAGACGAGTGTAGTGAAACCATCGGAGAGAATCGCGACAATTGTGATGAACGAGATTGAGATGAGCAAGGTCAGAATGAACAAAGCCGCGAACACTGCGGCGAGTCGCGAATTTCTGCAAAAAATGTTTTGTTTTGATTTTTTTGAACCGGACACCCCCCTCTCTCTACCACCCACAAAGATATGATGATTTTTCAAGTACCCCTCAGTTTTGAGCTCTTCTAGTTGGCTCTCAATTCTGCGCACATTTCTCTCGCGCACAACAATGTTTACATAGACACAAATATTATACATTAATAAATATATAATAATGATAATTTGGCCGGTTTTCTCGCCTCCATTCGACACACACACACACACTAATTGCCTACTGGTTAAGGAGAGAAATATTGATTTTTGGTTGATTTTTTTGCGCAAAAAATGACGTAAACACTTATTGACAATGTTCGCATCGTGTTCAGCGTGAAATTTTGAGTTTTTTGAGTATAAGCACTTATGGAAAAAAGAAAAAAATTTGGCTCAGGCCGGGGGTCGAACCTGTGACCTCTCGATTCGAAGTTTATTTTTGTTTCTAGGCTAGAATTTTGCCCTGAAAACGATGGAAATACTAATTTACAAATTTTTTACCGTGTTCAGCATGAAATTTTGAGTTTTTTTGAGTATAAACACTCATAGAAAAAAAAATTGGCTCAGGCCGGGAGTCGAACCTGTGACCTTCTGAGCCAAACAAAGAAACGTGTCTAGGCCAGAATTTTGAGCTGAAAACGATGAAATCCCTGTTTTTCACTATTTTCATCGTGTTCAGCATGAAATTTCTATTTTTTTAAGTATAAAAACTTATGGAAAAAAAGAAAAAAAATTTGGCTCGGGCACGGAATCGAACCTGTGACCTCTTGAGCCGAAGTTTATTTTCACTTCTAGGGCAGAATTTTGCGCTGAAAACGATGCAAATACCAACTTTCATCATTTTTAGCACGAAAAATCGATATTTTCAGTCTACTCACCGACGAGTTCTTATCAAAATTTCCATTAAAATTCATAGCCACAAAAAAAACGAAAAAAATCATCAATATGACATGTTTCGAATGCGAATATAATAACAAAAAAACAACAATGAACAGATTGTTTTCATGTTCAAAACAAATACCTCCCTTTGAAATCGACTACAGTACTCACAAGAAACAAATATTGACCTTTTTGGGAATGTTGCATGGGTAAAAATGTTTTTAGGTCAAAATTTCGCGCTCAAAACGATGAAATATTTGATTTTCAATATCTTAATCGTGTTCAGCGTGAAATTTCGAGTTTTTTGAGTATAAAACTTATGAAAAAAAAAAGAAAAATTTTGCCCAGGCCCGGAACCGAACCCGTGACCTTTCGATTTGAACTTTATTTTCATTTCTAGACCAGAATTTTGCGCTGAAAACGATTTTCAGCATGAAATTTTGAGATTTTCAGGACTAACTTTCGATCGCGTTCCAAAATTTTCGAAATAGAATATTCGTGCATGACTTCTTCAGATTTTCAAAGAATACCAAATAGTAGTTTCAGACATTTTACTGATAACGTGGACACACGAGACACAAAAAAATGTTTTGTTGCAGGAAGAGCTCATATGCGTGCGCTTAGGCTCCGCCCACTTTTCGGCTCAAAACCGGTCGACAGACGAAATAGTGTAGAGAAAGGTGGAGAGCGCAGAGAGACGTGGGATGATGATGATGATGCTGATAGGTGAAATTTGAGGAGCGTTTTTTTTTTGAGAAAAAAGATAGGGGCAAAACATGATTTTTTTGAAAAATGAAGAAAATATTTTTTTTGAAATTAATATCATTGTTTTTAGCGCAAAGATTTGGTCTGGAAAATTTTTTTGGAAATTTTCCCACTCAAAAATCAAAATTTCATGCTGATGACGATGAAAACAGAGAAAATGAATGATCTCTTCGTTTTCAGCGCAAAATTTTGGTCTAAAAGTGAAAATAAATTTCGAATCGAAAGGTCACGGGTTCGATTCCGGGCCTGGGCCAATTTTTTTTTCCCTAAGTGTTTGTACTCAAAAAACTCAAAATTTCACGCTGAACACAATTCGATCAAAGAAAATGATCAATTTCATCATTTTGAGCGCAAAGTTCTAGTCTAAAGGTCATAGGTTCGAAACCCAGCTCGGTCAAAATTTTTTTTTCCTTTTTTTCATAAGTGTTCATACTCAAAACACTCAAAATTTCACGCTGATGACGATGATATCAATGAAAATTATTGCTTTTATGAGTTTCAGCGCAAATTTCTAGTCTAAAGGTCACAGGTTCGATTCCCAGCCTAAACCAAATGTTTTTCTTTTTTTTTTTCATAAGTTTTTACACTCAAAATGCTCCAAATTTCGAGCTCAAAAACATGACGCTACCCATTTCATCCCAATCCTCACCTATCCGGAAATTGTTGTTCCAAATGGCTGACATCACTCGATGCACAATCGCTAATAATGGTCGCACCAGATGAAGCCGAAGACGCGTTTGACCTGAAAAAAAAATTGTTAGAAAATTTTTTTTTCCCTTTGAAAAAAATGACCGCTGTTTGGTAACAATCACAATTTTGGGTTGCGACGTCGCGACGGCAGCGTCGCCGCTGCCGCGACTCCGCGTCGCAGACGCAATGCGCTCCTCCACCGACACAATTTTGTCAGCGTTCGCGGAGACTACTGTAGTTGTCGTCGCCAAGAACAATGGTACAGTAATCAGTAGGACGAGTACTGTAGGTGGTGTGAAATAGGCCAAGAGGAGGAGTACTGTAGACGGTATGATTGAGAAAATGACTAATAACAATGATAAGGTGGACAAGAAGATGCGAATGAGGGAGAGAGAGAGTGAGAGAGTGAGAGACGCAGAGAAACGAGAAGAGCTGTTAACAAGCCGATCTACGAGCTCTCAAGTGGCTTGTTCGTCCCGAAATAATCGAGTGGTCATTTTTGTGTGTTCTGGGCGATTGATGATCAGTGGAAAATTTTTGGCGCCAAAAAATTTGGAATTTTTGAAAAAAAAAAGTTTTGGCGCTGAAAATTTGGATTTTTGAAATTTTTAGCTCGAAAAATTTGGAAAAAGATTTTTGCCGCCAAAAAAATTGAATTTTGAAATTTTGAGCCGAAAATTTTGGGGCCAATTTTTTTGCCCCGAAAAAAATGTTTTAAAAAAAAGTTTTGGCGCCAAAATTTGGGTTGAATTTTTTTGGCGCCAGAAGTTTTCAGTTTTTGAAAATATCACAAAATTATGTTGAACCTAGATTTATTAGTCACGAGAAACTCAAAAAACCCAAAACTACAGTACCCCAAATCTTGGGACCTTATTTTGAAGAAAAATGCAAAGCTAAAAGTTAGGCCTCCCCAAACTACAGTACCTTTTCTTATCGGCTCCTCTTCCACCTCCGCCACCAAATTGAAAACCATAGTTGGACGGGTTGATGTGTTGAAAAAACGAATTTTTATAACTCCAAGAAGCTGTCGTCGCCGAAAAATCCTTCTTTTTTCGAATCGTCATTTTCTGCAAAAAAATGTGTTAGTTGAGGGGAAAAATGGGATTTTTGAAATTTCAAGTTTTGGCGCCGAAAACTTGAAAGTCAAAAAACTTGGGTAGGATTTTCGAAATTCAAGTTTTGGCGCTAAAAACTTGAAATTCAAGAAACTTGGGTAGGATTTTCGAAATTCAAGTTTTGGCGCTAAAAACTTGAAATTCAAGAAACTTTAGTGGGATTTTCAAATTTCAAATTTTGGCGCCGAAAACTTAAAATTTAAAAAATCTTGGGTAGAACTTTCAAATTTTAATTTTGGCGCCAAAAACTTGAAATTCAAAAAAATTAGGTGGGATTTTTGAAATTTCAAATTTTGGCGCCAAAAACTTGAAATTCAAAAAACTTGGGTAGGATTTTCGAAATTCAAAATTTGGCGCCAAAACTCTCCCAGCTCTCAAAAAGGCGGGTAAATTGGAAAAAACCAAAATACAAATGAGATATATGAATTTCTCTCAAGTATTTCTCGTGAAAATTTTCAACAAGTGGTCAAAGAAGCGAGAGCAGCACAAAAGCCGCCAAATTAGTTGAGCAAATAAGTTTTTGTGAAAAAAAACAAAAACAAAAAGGGTTAAGAGTATTTAGGAGGGTTTTGGGAAATGTTGCAACTTTGTGTGTTTGAGTTTTGGCGGTAAAAAAAGTTTCGAAAATATTTTTGATTTTTGAATTTCGAAGTTTTGGCGCCAAAGTATGTGATCTCAAATTTTGGCGCCAAAAACTCAAATTTAAACTTTGTGTGTTTTCGAAAATTTCGAGATTTTTAAATTTTAATTTTTGGCGCCAAAAACTCAAATTTCAAAACTTTCAAGAAGATTTTGAGATTTTCAAATTTTCAAATTCTGCCGCCAAAATTTTAAAGTTTAGTTTTTGGCGTCAAAAGTTCAAATTTCAAAAATTTCCAGAAGATTTTTAAATTTTCAAGTTTCAACTTTTTGCGGCCAAAATGTTCAAATTTATTTTTTGGCGCCAAAAATTGACTTTTTAAAAATTTGGTTAATAACTTGAGATTTTCAAATTTCAGGTTTTGGCGCCAAAATTTTGACGTGACATTGTTTTTTGATAGAAAACCATTTCCAAATTTTGAAGTCAAAAACTTTTGGGAAAAATTCATTTTCAAATTTCCAAATTTTGCCGCCAAAATTTGCATTTTCAAAAAGGGGAGGTTAAGAAGGATTCGTGTGGAACATGAGTATGAAATTTGATACGTGTATTATTGACACATTTTTGCAACAATTCATGTTCCTTTAAAGTTGAAAATAAAAAGAGCAGAAAATTCGCTCAAAATTTTTGGGATTTTTTGAAATTCTGAATTTTCCGGCCTAGAAATATTACCTCTAGAAGTCGTGTTGTGAAATGTCGAGAAATGCAAAGAAATGTTGAGAAATGTCGAGAAATGTTGAGAAATGTCGAGAAATGCAGAGAAATGTCTGAAAATTACAAAATTTTGTGATTTTTTCTGAATTTCATCGGGTACCTTTAGAAGTCGAGAAATGTCGAGCAATGCAGAGAAATGTCGTAAAAGGACAAGAAATGTCGAGAAATGCAGAGAAATGTCGTAAAAGGACAAGAAATGTCGAGAAATGCAGAGAAATGTCTGAAAGTTGAAAATTTTGTGATTTTTTCTGAATTTTATGGGGCCGGCTCTAGTACCTTTAGAAGTCGAGAAATGTCGAGAAATGCAGAGAAATGTCGAGAAATGCAGAGAAATGACAAGAAATGTCGAAAAAATGTCTAAAAATCCGGTGTATGACAAAAATATGTTTCTTCAAACTCACTGTTTTTTTTTTCCTTGGGCGGCTTGTAACCCATCCCGTGCTCATGTTTGTTTAGCCCTTTTGTTTCGATCTTCTTCCGACATCTCCTATTATTTTTCTGTTTTTTGTTGTTGTTGTTTTTTGGGCAGCTCTGAGATCACCAGTGTCTGGTTTTTGTTTTCGGTCTGGAGAAATTCCTCGGCGAAAAAAATCCTGAAAAAGTTTGTCAGATTAGAATTTAATGTTTGGTGCAAATTTTCTCCCCCGCCAATTTCCATGCTCAACTACAAAAAATCGCCAAGAGAGGGGCATCTTAACTACGGTTGTTAGCTCGGAGCAGGTTTGCACACATCCTCATCCTTCATCCTGCTCCTACCACCTTGTCGCCACGGTGAGGCCAACCTTTTGACAAGGCCCCCTCCCATTGTCCGGCCAACGGAAAAGGGGACCTGAACTTTGACTCATCCCCAACTTCCGGAAGGTCGGGAAATCATCGCGGCTCTGATCAGTAAGAGAGAGAGAAGAGGCAGCAGAGAGAGAGAGAGAGAGGGGCAGAGAGAGAAGAGACAGCAGAGAGAGAGAGAGAGATAGAGAGAGAAGAGAGAGAGAGAAGTCGTTCCCATCGATCCGTCTTGTCCAACCTGTGAATCTAAAAATCTAAAATCTCATATTTTTATGTTTATATATATTTTTAAAATTGTTTCGAAAAACTCGCCTGAAATCCGTCGAAGTAGATAATTGAAGATCTAGAAATGACAAAGAACAGAAAATGAAAAAAATTGAAAAAAATTGAAAAAAAGAAAAAAAAACATTCGCAGCTCGCTCCATAACTCACCCAAACTATGTATGAATCTGCTGAGAAAAAATCAAAAATAAACTAATCTCTATCCATCGTGGTCGTTGATTGTTGGCTCGGCGAGCTAGCTCATTATGATTTCCACGTTGATCAACTCGATAGTCGTCCGATGTTGTCTTCCGAAGTCTTCGTCGAATGGTGTTGCTCATTGTTGTCGTCCGATCATGTCGTCTGAAAAATGTTCTCTTGTTATCATCTAGAATGTTTTTCAAACCAACCCGAACCTTTTTTGTCAACTGTTTCTCATCGAGCCCTTTTTTGCTGGTCAAATGGCAGTATCCACGAGAAGAACACACTGGAAAAAATACTGTGTTGTTTTTTTTCGAAACAAGGCCCGACATCACTGAAACCCGAACTAGCCCTGTTGAAAACTAACTGTTCGATGTTGTTCTTTGATGTCGACTGATGTCAAGCTCCGATGTCGTCGTCGTCCTTCGATGTCGTTGTCCTCCGGTGTTACTGTCTCCGATGTCGTCGTAGTCCTTCGATGTCGTCGTTGTCCTCCGGTGTTACTGTCTCCGATGTCGTCGTAGTCCTTCGATGTCGTCGTAGTCCTTCGATGTCACTGTCTCCGATGTCGTCGTAGTCCTTCGATGTCACTGTCTCCGATGTCGTCGTAGTCCTTCGATGTCACTGTCTCCGATGTCGTCGTAGTCCTTCGATGTCACTGTCTCCGATGTCGTCGTAGTCCTTCGATGTCAATGTCTCCGATGTCGTCGTAGTCCTTCGATGTCACTGTCTCCGATGTCGTTGTCGTCCTCCGATTTCGTCGTCGTCCTCCAATGTTGTCGATGTCCTCCGATGTCTTCCGTTGTCGTCGTTGTCGTCGTACGATGTCACTGTCTCCGATAATGTCGTCCTCCAATGTTGTCGATGTCCCATGTCACTTTCTTCGATGTCGTTGTCCGATGTCGTCGTTGTTGATCAACTTGGCATCCTCGATGTTGTCGATCGAATCCATGATGGCAATGTCCAAGCTGAAATAAAAAACGGAACGACCGGAAAACCCGAAAAAAAAAAAATCCCTAACTATCAGAAAACCCAATAATCCAACCACCTAACCAAAAAAAACCAATCCAACCAAAACCGAAAACCCCTAACTTCCAGAAAACCGAGAAACCGAAAAACCAAACCGCCTAAGAACCATAATCCGAAAAAACCCGACCACTTAACCAACATAACTAAATAGAAAAACGGAAAAACCAAACCACCTAACCAGAAAACCACTTCCAGACAAAACCCAGAAAAACCCAACCAACCAAAAAAACCCTAACCTCCAGAAAAACCAAAAACCACCAACTAGTCCATTCCCAAAACCTCTAACCACCTAGAAATCTAGAAAACCCAGAAAAAACTCATCTGCTGTTAATCGATGCGCAACTGTTGTCATCTTGATAATTGTCAATACTTGTCATTCATGTCATCATTCGAGTGAGAAGATCTACGAGAAGATCAGGCTGAAAATCAAAAATTGGATTTGGAACATCTCAGTTTCAAACTAACCTGGCTGATAAGATCACTTCAAGTTGATGTTCTTGACTTGTGTCGACGATGTGCATGCTCCCAAACCACCCAGTCTTTTCAGACAGTCTAATGACTAAGCCCAACTGATCAGCAAATACAACATCCCACATCCACACAACCACATTGTTCCGCCCACCTCACAGCTTCCTCCATTCTCCCCGGTGGCCGCCTAAGCAAAAAGGTGAAAGTGTATCTGTGAGGTGGTGTTCGAATGTGATTGTGATGGTCTTGGTGATGATGGTGCACTCCCTGATCAGCGGCTCGGGTTGATTTGGGTATGGAACATCGAACAGTTGGATGTTGAATCTCGAGATTTCTTGTTCTGCCACCTGTAAAAAAGAGTTGTAGAAAAAAGTAAAAATGGAAAGAGTTACATAAGGAAAAGAAGAAACAACGATATTAGCAAAAAAAGAAATAATGAATAAATGAATAAATAATAGAGGTATTGATAATCGACTCCACCCCCTCTCTGTCTCTAACCCACGCCGCGTCTTTTTTGGATAGACTATAGAGACAATAAGAGGAGGAGCAGAGAAAAAAGGCAGAAATGTTGATTTTTCGTTTGCGCATGATTTGTATTCTGATAAAAACTACCCATTAATATTTTGAGCATGAGATTTCGCGAAATTTTCTAGTTCTGAAAACTACAGTAGTCCTAGAGCACGGGGAGAATAGAACACTCACATTTTTGGGAAACGAAAAATCTGAGTTTTCGATAACCGGGCCGTAACTCACTTTCTGATACATAATTTTTTGGGCGAGAAAAAAAGGGGAAAAAACTGAGACTAGGTTTTTCTATGAAAATTTCTGAGATTCACATCCGTCATAAGAGACCCTAGAAATACCAAGAGAAAAAAGTGAACCAAAAATGAATATTTTAAAGGAAAAAGCACGACCATTTAGAACAACAGAAATTTGCAAGTCGCGTCAGACGCGGGGAAGAAAAGATAAAAGACTAGAGAACGAGAGGTCGCCGCGAGATATTTTGATAAACGGTGTGGCGCCAAACTTTTTAAAGAATCTCTCGCGATGAACACTCGTACTCTGCCTTTATAAAGTTTGGCGCCACAGCGTTTATCAAAATATCTCGCCGCGACCTCTCGTTCTCTAGCCTTTTATCTTTTCTTCCCCGCGTCTGGCTCGACTTGCAAAATAAATGGTCGTGAAAGTTGGAGAAGGAGAGATCGCACAAAATGAGAGAGAGCAGACGCACAGATGAAGCTAGGGCGCTCTGTGGACAAACAAGATTTGGAATAAAAAGTGGAATAAAATAAAAGGAAAAAAATAATATAAACGTGACCAGTTTTCTCTGGGTCTCTTCAGATTAGAAAATAGTCAACAAACGTCCAGAAACAAACATAGATTTGCAGAAAAAGTAAAAATCAGAAAAAAAGTAGAATAAATGATAAATGAATGAATAAAAATGGATACAAGAGGACATAGAGACAAGTTGTTATTGGTCTCTGTATCAAAAAAAGACGCGGCGTGGGTTAGAGACAGAGAGGGGGTGGAGTCGACTATCCATACCTCTATTCTTCATTCATTTATTCATTATTTCTCACTTTGAGTTTTGCTAATATTGCTGTTTTTCTTTCTCTGCTCCTCCTCTTATTGTCTCTATAGTCTATTCAAAAAGGACGCGGCGTGGGTTAGAGACAGAGAGGGGGTGGAGTCGATTATCAATACCTCTATTCTTCATTCATTTATTCATTATTTCTTACTTTGAGTTTTGCTAATATTGCTGTTTTTCTTTCTCTGCTCCTCCTCTTATTGTCTCTATAGTCTATCCAAAAAAGACGCGGCGTGGGTTAGAGACAGAGAGAGGGGGTGGAGTCGATTATCAATACCTCTATTATTTATTCATTTATTCATTATTTCTTACTTTGAGTTTTGCTAATATTGCTGTTTTTCTTTCTCTGCTCCTCCTCTTATTGTCTCTATAGTCTATCCAAAAAAGACGCGGCGTGGGTTAGAGACAGAGAGAGGGGGTGGAGTCGATTATCAATACCTCTATTATTTATTCATTTATTCATTATTTCTTTTTTTGCTAATATCGTTGTTTCTTCTTTTCCTTATGTAACTCTTTCCATTTTTACTTTTTTCTACAACTCTTTTTTACAGGTGGCAGAACAAGAAATCTCGAGATTCAACATCCAACTGTTCGATGTTCCATACCCAAATCAACCCGAGCCGCTGATCAGGGAGTGCACCATCACCAAGACCATCACAATCACATTCGAACACCACCTCACAGATACACTTTCACCTTTTTGCTTAGGAGGCCACCGGGGAGAATGGAGGAAGCTGTGAGGTGGGCGGAACAATGTGGTTGTGTGGATGTGGGATGTTGCATTTGCTGATCAGTTGGGCTTAGTCATTAGACTGTCTGAAAAGACTGGGTGGTTTGGGAGCATGCACATCGTCGACACAAATCAAGAGCATCAGCTTGAAGTGATCTTATCAGCCAGGTTAGTTTGAAACTGAGATGTTCCAAATCCAATTTTTGATTTTCAGCCTGATCTTCTCGTAGATCTTCTCACTCGAATGATGACATGAATGACAAGTATTGACGATTATCAAGACGACAACAGTTGCGCATCGATTGACAGATGAGTTTTTTCTGGGTTTCCTGAGTTTTCTAGGTGATTAGAGGTTTTGGGAATTGGCTTGGTCCTTCTGGAGGTTAGGGTTCACGGTTATTTGGTTGGTTGGTTGCTTTTTCTGGAAAAATGGTTGGGATTTTTTGGGTTTTGGATCATGGTTTTAAGGTGGCTTGGTTTTTCCGTTTTTCTATTTAGTTATGTTCGTTAAGTGGTCGGGTTTTTTCGGATTATGGTTCTTAGGCGGTTCGGTTTTTTCGGTTTCTCGGTTTTTGGAAGTTAAGGGTTTTTGGTTTTGGTTGGATTGGTTTTTTTGGTTAGGTGGTTGGATTATTGGGTTTTCTGATAGTTAGGGATTTTTTTTTTCGGTTTTCCGGTCGTTCCGTTTTTTATTTCAGCTTGGACATTGTCATCATGGATTCGATCGACAACATCGAGAATGCCAACTTCGATCACTGAGGAACAGTGGACGACGACATCAGAACTTAACATCAGGCGACATCGGAGACAACGACATCGGAGGACATCGATGACGAAATCGGACGACGAAATTGGACGACAACATCGGACATCGATATTGAAGGACGACAACGACATCGGAGACAGTGAAATCGGAGAAGGACGACGACGACATCAGAAAACATCGACAAGATCAAAAACAGTGACATCGGAGGACTACGACGACATAAGAGGACGAGGACTACATCGGAGACAACGACGAAATCAGAGAATATCGACATCGGAGGAGGACGACATCAGAAAACATCGACGACATCGGAGACAGTGATATCGGACGACGAGGACATCGACGACGAGGACATCGGGAGAACATCTAAGGACATCGACATCAGAGGACGACCACGAAACAATGGACAAAAAAGGTTCGGTTTTGAAAAATATTCTAGATGATAATAAGAGAACATTTTTCAGACGACATGATCGGACGACAACAATGAGCAACACCATTCGACGAAGACTTCGGAAGATCAACATCGGACGACTATCGAGTGGATCAACGTGGAAATCATAATGAGCTAGCTCGCCGAGCCAACAATCAACGACAACGATGGACAGAGATTAGTTTATTTTTGATTTTTTTCTCAGCAGATTCATACATAGTTTGGGTGAGTTATGGAGCGAGCTGCGAATGTTTTTTTTTCATTTTTTTTCAATTTTTTTCATTTTCTGTTCTTTGTCATTTCTAGATCTTTAATTATCTACTTCGACGGATTTCAGGCGAGTTTTTCGAAACAATTTTCAAAATATATATAAACATAAAAATATGAGATTTTAAATTTTTAGATTCACAGGTTGGACAAGACGGATCGATGGAACGACTTCTCTCTCTCTCTTCTCTCTCTATCTCTCTCTCTCTCTGCTGTCTCTTCTCTCTCTGCCCCTCTCTCTCTCTCTCTCTCTCTCTCTCTCTCTCTCTGCTGCCTCTTCTCTCTCGCTTACTGATCAGAGCCGAGATGATTTCCCGACCTTCCGGAAGTTGGGGATGAGTCAAAGTTCAGGTCCCCTTTTCCGTTGGCCGGACAATGGGAGGGGGCCTTGTCAAAAGGTTGGCCTCACCGTGGCGACAAGGTGGTAGGAGCAGGATGAAGGATGAGGATGTGTGCAAACCTGCTCCGAGCTAACAACCGTAGTTAAGCTGCCCCTCTCTTGGCGATTTTTGTAGTTGAGCTTAGAAATTGGTGGGGAAGAAAATTTGCACTAAACATTAATTTCTAATCTGGCAAACTTTTTCAGGAACTTTTGCCGAGAAGTTACGAGAAATGTCGAGAAATGCCGAGAAATGACGAGAAATGACGAGAAATGACAAGAAATGTCAAAAAATCAATAAGTTCCGAGAAATTCAGATAAGATGCAAGAAATGTCTTGAAACGCCGAGAAAATGTTAACAATGACAAGAATATCAAATAACGCGTGTAATGTCGAGAATTGTCAAGAAATGCAGAGAAATTACAAGAAATGTGAATAAATGCACGAAATGCGCAAAATGTCGATAAATGTCAAAAAATGAGCGGATTTGACTAGAAATGTCGAGAAATGTTGAGAAATGCCCAAAAACGCGCGTATTTGTCTAGAAATGTCGAGAGATGCCCGAAAATGTGCAAAATGTCGAGAAATGCCGAAAAATGTCAAGAAATGTCGAGAAATGACAAGAAATGTCAAGAAATGTCAAGAAATGTCCAGAAATGTCAAAAAATGCCAAAAAATTGTCAAAAAAGTTCATTTTCTACCAAACTCGACAAATTTTATCATCGCTCGGCCTCATCGGCGATCCAACCGGACAATTGAACGCTTCGCCAAACGCGGGCAAGTTGCGAAGTGGCAAATTGACACGGGCGGCTCCAAAAGTGTGCACATCTGAGAGCATCCAATCATCAATCATCTCAGTGCGCGGGTTCACACACCACGTCTGCAAAAATCGATATTAAGTCTAAGCCTCACTCTAAGCCTCACTCACATTCGCATGCGCAATAAAAAACAACTGATCATTCGAAAACATCTCCATGCCGATCAGCGATTTTTCGCCAAATTTTTCGCGCATTTTTCGGTAGGCCATCCACGCCATTCGCAGGCCACCATTGTCGGCGATGTTCTCGCCGAGCGTCAGTTTTCCGTTGTATTTTAGACCGGTTTTTGGCTCGGTTTCGCGTGCGTACTGTTTGATGAAACATTTCGTCTTGTTCTTGAAGTGCTCTTTGGTTTCTTGGTCCCACCAATTTTCGAGATTTCCTTGCGCGTTGTGAAGAGAGCCTAGAGAAAAAAACTACAGTACCCCAGACTCTCACTACCGTATTCCAGGCCGCACAAACTACAGTACCTCCATCATCAAATCCATGCGTCATCTCGTGCCCAACAATCACACCATACGCGCCATAATTCACTGCCGCAGGTGCTCCAGCCACAAGTAGCGGAAAATGCGAAATCGACGCAGGTAGCATCATTGCGTTGCGGTGCGGATTGTAGTACGCATTGACCGCCAACACGTAAACGCGCCAATCGAGTTCATCTCGACGCATGTTGTACCATTGATCGCTGAAGATGGTAGAGGCTTAGACTGAGGCTTAGGTCACTTACGTTTGTTGCACTTTTTTCAGCGTCATTGCGTTTTTCAGGTAGTCGCCTGCGTCCAACCCGACCCATCCGTATTGTCGCGAAATTTCGGTTGCGTTGAAAATCGAATCGGGGAAGCTGGAAATGTTGGCCGTGTCGATTTTCGCAAGCTTGCGCAACGTCTGCGCAACGTTCCGCAATCTCTCCGCAAGCTTGCAAAATTTTAACGCAATTTTTCGCAAGCCCGCGCATCCCTTCGCAACTGCTCCGCAAGCTTGCGAACATTTGCGCAACGTTCCGCAACGATTCCGCAAGCCCGCGCACCCTTTCGCAACTGCTCCGCAAGATTGCGAACATCTGCGCAACATTCCGCAACTTATCCGCAAGCTTGCGAGACTTCTGCGCACCACGCCGCACCCCGCTCACCCGATTTTCGACGTCATCGCGTCCAATTTCACCAACGCGGCCTTAGCCGTCTCCTCATCCATCCATTCGGCCTCCTCAATCTCGTGTCGCATCGCCTCTCGCAACTCGCCAACCATCTCGGCGACTGTCGCGCGATCCTCATCGCTAAAATAGTCGCGAACAAACGCCGCGCCCAACGGCGACGTGAACTTTTCGCGCGTCTCCTTATGACACTGCACATCGCTATTCGATCCGATCAAAATGCGCAGCAACGCGTCGAGCGGTTCGCGCAACTCGCGCGACAAATACGTGCTCATTTCGAGAACGGTTCGCCATTGCAAATAGTCGACGATGGTCGTCGCGTCAGTCGCGGCGATCAACGCGTCGAGACTGGCGAAAAAGTCGGGCGCGAGATTTTGTATCAGTGTCGCGTCGTCGATCGCGCCCAGCGACGTGTCGCGCATCTCCTGGTTGAAAAAGTCGTAGAAGTTGATGTTACTGTAGTTGGCGCACATTTCGCCAAAAGTCATCTGAACACCAGTTTCACCGTACTTATCCTTTGAGTCCACCATGCCGACCTGAAATTTTTTTGAAAAAAATTTTTTTTTTTTTTGAAAAACACACATGTGCCAAGGCAGTTTCGAAATCCAAAATTTCGTCGACTTTTTCGCTGATCGTCAAATTGTCAGCGCCTGGAAAAAAGTACAGTACTCACCAGAAACAGTAACCCAAAAATTTTGGGCTGAAAATCTGGATTTTCTGAAAAACTACAGTACCCCAAAAATTTTCGGGACGAAATTAGAAGATTTTCAAAATTTACAGTACCCCAAGAATTTCTAGACGCACATAAAAGTCCAGAAAACCTACAGTACCCCAAATTTTTCCGGCCCAAAAATTAGAAAATTTTGAAATCTACAGTAACCCACCCAAAATGGTCAAGAACTCGATCATAAAATTTCGATAATGATCCAAATTTGTCATCGTCCAATTCGCAGTCGCATTCACACGATAATCACTTTTAGTCATAAAAGTTTTCACCAATCCAACCTGCCCAAAAAAACCTACAGTACTCCTACAGTACTCCCCTCGCCTACCTGCATAATCCTCTGCGTCGTGTCGAGCGGATTGTCCCAAACGTACGCTTCGAAAGTCGCGCCGACGCCGTGCGCGGCAAGTCGCCCGGCGACCGCTTCCCACGATCGCGTCGTCGCCTGTCGCTGTCCCAAAACAGCCCATCCGCCAAAAGTGTCGCGAAGCGTTTCGAGCAACGGTCGCGTGCCCAACTCGCTCTTCCGCGCCTCATCGCGACACGACTCGTAGTAGGTGATCGCGAGTGCCATTTCGCGAGACGTCGCGTCGGCGACACTCGCGTTCAACAACTCGCTGAGTCGATCGTCGATCACTTTTTGCATCTCGTCGAACGGCATCATCACGAATTCGTGGTCGCTGAGATTGTGAAGTCGCGGGTACGTGCCGCACACGTATTCGTGGAAGTTGTCGCACGGCGAAACGCTAGGGAACATGTTTTGGCGAAAACGCGACGCGAGTCGCCGACAAGTCGTCGTGTCGCACGTGTCGCTGGCGACAAATGGAAGAAGAAAAAGGAAAATCAACATTTTCCAATGGTTTTTGCCAAATGTTTGACAAGGCATTTTAAACAATTTTTTGGTCGTAAATATTTCTGGAAATTTTTCTCATAGACATTGGATTTTTGAACATTTTTGCAAGTTCTAAAAAACTACAGTACCCCAAATTTTCGGGCCCGAAAACTGAGTTTTTCAAAAACTACAGTAACCCAGAAAATTTTCTCGCAAATCCAAAGGTACAAAAACTACAGTAACCCAAATTTTCGGATCAGAAACTACAGTACCCCAAAATTTGAGGTCCAAAACTACGGTACCTCAAACTTTTTGGCCCGAAAACTGGATTTTTCAAAAACTACAGTACCCCAAATTTTCAGGGCCGAAAACTGATTTTGCACAAACTAAAATACCCCAAACTTTTTGGCCCAAAACAGGATTTTTCAAAAACTACAGTAAGTCAAATTTTTTTTCGAAAATCTAAAGTTTCAAAAACTACAGTACCCAAAATTTTCCGGGCCGAAAACTGGATTTTTCAAAAACTACAGTACCCCAAATTGTCAGGCCCGTATCCAGATTTTTGTGCTGGTCCGTTTAAGGACCCTTCAAAAATTTTTTCTCAACAAAATCCTCCTGCGAGAGTCTACCGCGGAAGAGATCTGTTTCGAAAACAAAAATTTTTCACAAGAGTTATAATTCTTCACAAAACATATTTTTCACAACGCACAACGCACAACCCTTTTATATATACACATCCATGTACCGACATCTCCCTTGTTTTGTTGGGTGTCGTCCAATGTGTGCGAAGGGGGCGGAGCTTGTTGTTTTCTTTGCGGTTTTTGTGCAATTTTTGTCGCATTTGTTGGCGGGAAAATTGGTTTTTTAAAAATTGGAATTTTTCCAAATGTTCCCACATGTCTGAAAATCATTAAACCTCCCTTTAAAATTGCAAACTTTTCGCTAAATTTTCAAAAATGACAATTTTTCCCCTACTATTCTTACTCGTCGCGCCAACATTCGCGACAAAAACGTGTCGCACTGTGGGATGCGAGCGACTTGCGACGCGACTCTTGTCGAGAGGACGCATGTGAAATTGGACGAAAAACTACCCGGCTTGGAAGAGTTCAGCGAACAACAACTGTTCTTCATCTCGTATGCTAATGTGAGTTTTCGAATTTTCCGGGTAAAAATCACCCGAAAATCACGATTTTTGGGTAAAAAATTGATTTTTTCGGGTAAAAATCACCCGGAACCCTTAATTTTTGGGGAAAAATCACCCGAAAATCATGATTTTTAGGTGGAAAATCAATTTTTCCGGGTAAAAATCACCCACGCCCTCCATTTTTGGGTGAAAATCTTGCCAAGTCACCAAATGACACCATTTTTCTGACTCACCCATTTTTTGGCACCTTTTTTTATGATACTCTATTTGATTGGTGACTAACGCGGACTCGCCGTTTTTCGGGGAATTTTTGAACAGCGGGGTACTGTAGATTTTTTGGGTCCGAATTAACCCGAAAATTGAGCGTTTTGGGTGATTTTTACCCGGAAAAATTCTGAAAAAATGAGGATTTGGGTGATTTTTACCCGAAAAAATTGATTTTCTACCCAAAAATTGAGGGTTTTAGGTTAATTTTAACCGGAAAAATTGATTTTTCACCCAAAAATCATGATTTTCGGGTGTTTTTCACCCGCAAAAATCCAATTTTCACCCAAAATTTCCTTCAGAACTGGTGTGAATCGAAAATCGCCGACAGTGTCGATTCGAATGCGCACTCTTTGAACAAGTTACGCGCCAACATTCCGCTCAGAAACTTGCCCGAATTTTCCAAACATTTCCAATGTGCCGCAGGAACTGCGATGAATCCGCGTGACAAATGTCGACTTTGGTGAATCAATAAAAGTGTTAAGCCTCAGTTCCCTAGTTTTTTTTCAAAAAAAAAATCTCACAAATGAACCTATTCATTTGGCGACCTTGGTCCAAAAATTGCGCAACGCCCCAAAAAATCCGAAAAAGTGTATTTTTTATCAAACGAGTTACGCAATCTGCTGCGTTCTTATCTTGGCTACGTATCAATCAAAAATATTATTTTTGGGTCAAACATTTGGCTTACAATGTTGTCTAGTAGTCCAACCCTATACAAAATGTTGTCTAGTAGTCCAACCCTATACAAAATGCTGTCTAGTAGTCAAGCCCTATACACAATGTTGTCTAGTACTCTAACCCTATAGGGTAAAAATCGCCCAAAATTCAGATTTTTTGCCCGAAACTTTTAAATTTCCGGTCCCAAAACCCATAAAAATTCAAATTCTCCCTCTTTTCAACGAATAAAGTGTCCGAACACATGTATACAAATCGGCACTTTTCAAAAAGTGCCCCTTTCAACTTTTGCCGACAACTATGCAATTTCAATTTTTTTTTGTTTTGGGAAAAACTTTTACAACAACAAAAGAAAAAGTTCACAGAATTTTGTAAAATCGAAGAAAAAATGCAATATTCACAGGGAGAACACAAACAGGGCAAGATAAAAAAATTGGTGAAAAAAATTGTTTTTTTTTGCACAAAAATAATGGGGTTTATGAGGATCGAGAGATGGTCGAGGTATGAGGTGATGAGGTGGAAATTCTGGAATAAATGAAAGTTTTTATGAAAAATTTGAATTTTTGACCCAAAAATATAGAAAAATTTCAAAATTTGGAGCGAAAATCTTCAAAATTCTGAAATTTCAGGTCGGAAATTATTAAAAATTTCGAAATTTGAACCGGAAATTCAGTAAACACGAAGTTTTTGACCCGGAAATCTTGAAAATATTGTGAAATTTGGAATTTTTGACCAAAAAACTGGAAAATCTTGAAGTTTAGACCTGAAAATCTTAAAAACAATGAAATTTTTGTTTGTAAAATTTCAAAATGTTGAATTTTTGACCAAAAAATACTTGAAAATCAAGAAAAATCTCAGAATTAGAACCGAAAATTTAAAAAATTTCAATTTTTTACGAAAAAATCTTGAAAAATCTTCAAAATTTTGAAAATTTGTCCCAAAATTTTGAAAAACTCGATTTTTTCATAGAAAACAATGAAATCTTGGTCTGAAACTTTGGAAAATTTTTTAAATTTGCCCCGAAAATCTTAAAAATTTCTGAATTTGGTCTGAAAAATTTAAAAAAATTCTAAAATTTTATGTCAAAATCTTTAAAAAATTCAAATTTCGGGTTGATTATCATGAAAGAAATAGGATTTTTCAATTTTTAAATCCAAAATTCTCAAAAAATCCAATTTTTTGGCCTAAAATTTGAGAAAAAACTCAATTTTTCAATGTTCCGTGTCTCAAAAATCCCCAAATTTTATTTTAAAATAAAAAATTTTTTCCTCCAAATGTCTCATCTCACCTTTCTCACCAATTCAACCAAAAAAAACCAGTCTTGGCTTTAGCACCAATGTCAAAATCCAATAAATTTGAACGACACTTACACCAAAAAAATGCCATTATGGTGTCTTCTTCTTTTACTTTGAGAACAAAAATGAGACAAAAAAGGTGAAAGTTTCAGTTTTGGCATGGAAACTGGTTTTTGGAATCGAATTTTTTGGATTTTTTTGAATTTTTAGACCTATTTTTTGGGTTTTTCAAGATTTTTAGGTCAAAAAATTGGATTTTTTCAACATTTTTAGGTAAAAAAAACTCACCAAAACAAGCAATAATTCTAATGAAACTAAACAGCTCTGAGATCGAATATTATACTACAAAATGTTTCGAGTTTCAATGTGTTCAAGCCAAAAAATCGCCAGCCTCCATTGTTTGGCGTTGGCGAGTTGTCGCGCGACGGAATCGCATCTTCGCCGGCGGTGATCGCGGCGATTTCGCCGTTGTTGTGTCCGATTGCGATGAGATTGCAGTTTTTGGCATGTTTAGTCTGGGAAAATTGAGTTTTTTGCCATTTTTCATGGTGAAATTTGGGATTTTTGGCTGATTTTTGATTAAAAAGGTGATTATTTCCATTTTTTGGTAGAAAAAAGGTGATTTTTATGACAAGAATCAAGAATTTTAGTCAAAAATCTTGATTTTTCATAGTTTTGGAGTGAAAAATCTCAATTTTAATGGTAAAATTTGGCATTTTTAACTATTCTTTGTCGAAAAATTTGATTTTTTTGTTATTTTTGATGAAACAATTCATTTTTCATGATGAAAATTAGCATTTTCCTCCCTAAAATTGGAATTTTTTAAAGTTTCTAGATGAAGAACCACAATTTCAGGTCAAAGATTGAGATTTTCAGTCATTTTTCGGTGAAAAAATCAGATTTTTGAAGTTTTTAGGTGAAAACTCACAATTTTTAGGTCAAAAATTATGATTTTTGGCTAATTTTTGTTCGAAATGTTTGATTTTTAATCATTTTTTCAGAGAAATCGTGATTTTTTACAAATTTCAGACGAGGAAACTTCAATTTTCCCAATTTTCACGAAAACTATCTTCAGATTTATCGATTTTTAACTGAAAAACTAGAAGAAAATCGCATTTTTCATGTCAAAATTATTGATTTTTTACATTTTTTACTACTAAATTTATAATTTTTATCCAATTTTCCCATATTTTTTTGAAATTTCCATACAAAATCCCCTCAAAACTTCCTCCACACACAAAAAGCGACTCGTTTTCCCACAAAAACCCGGCGATTTTTAATGAGATGCGAGTTCGGCGTAACTTCAAAAGAGCACATTTGTGTTACAATGTGGTGTTTCTTTTTTCTTTCATGTTTTTTCCGATGAATAGAGGGTTTTTGAATGGGAGAAAATTGTCAACAACAGCAAAAATTACCTGGATGGTCTTTTGGTCAATTTCAAATCCTCAACTTTTTCGCGAATCAGATTCGTCTCACTTCTTCGTTTTCGAATCGGCATGAATTCTGCAAAAACGCCGATTTTTTTCCTTTTTTTTTCAAAAATATTTAATTGTCCTCGAGAACTACACATTGCGTCATTGGCGATTGATTTCGGCGCGTTTAACAAAAATTTGCGCAATTTTCGCTTAATTTTTTGATAAGATCGCTTACTAGTCAATTTGGTTTGTTTTTGTTGTGTAGCACTTCTCGTCACCGGTTTCTCATAGGTCGATGTTGTTGGCTCGTCCGTCGCAACGACACTCCGCTTTACACCTTGTTTTTCGCGATAAAACGCCGGAACTTTGTCGGCGGCAATTGGTTCGAATTCGAAATCGCTGTCATCGGCGGCGAGCATCGGAATACCGAGCACAAAATTGAAGTTGAACTTTTTTGTGTCACTATCGTAGATTTGTTCGAGATCTCGTTTCATTTGTTTCGAAACTTCTTCGTGATTCGGCGCGCCGAAAAGACAACGAGCCGCGCGTTTTCGTGTAGTTGCCATGCTCCTTGAAACTAGGAAACTTTTAGGATTCGAAAATAAAAATGGGTAAGAAACAAAAAACACTAACAAAATGCGGCAAATGGAGAGAACGACAGAGAACAAAGGAATAGATTATCGATCGATAAAATGGTCGAAATGAGGAGAAACTTTTTTTTTCGCCTCCTTTTTCTCAACCAGATGTCGTCACGTTTAACATTTTTTCAACAAAAAAAGAAAATAAATAAAAATATATTTTTTTGAATGTGGAATGTTCGCGGTCGCCGCGGGGGACTAGAAAACTTCGGTCTGTTTTTGAAATTTTAATTTTTTTTTCTTTTTTTTCCAGAAAACGGGCTTTCAGGTTATATTTTTGTTCAAGAACAAAAATATAAAGTTTTCCAATACTTTAAAGCTAGAAAATATCAATTTTCAAAAAAAATCCGCTCTTCTCGACATAATACCCCGCTTGACCCCTATTCACCCAAAATTCCTTCACACCAGATGTTGCGCATCTCGTCTCACACCTTATACATCATTGCTGCGCAACATTGCGTCACATGTGCCACACACCTGTCAACAGATCGAAACAACCAAAAAATTTTGGCACACCTCCAACTTGCACTTTTTTCTTCTTGTCGTAATCAAATTTTTAGTAATATTATTTATAAAAAATGACTGCCTTTTGACAGGCCGTAAAAGATGTCAATTAACTGATAAGAGAACTGTACAGTAGGGTAATATCGCCACGCAAAAAAAAAGAAAGAAAAAAAAAAGATTTTTGAGGTGGCCGAACTTTTGAGTTTTCTAGTCCCTCCCTGTTTGGCGCTGGAAATCGCACTTGGAAAAAGTGGAGGATGTTGGAAATCGCAAGAATTTTTACCTGAAAGATATGGACGATGTAAATTGCACCAACTTTTACCTACTTTGTCAAAAAATAACACGGAAATTTGCCTACTCAAAATCTGCTCAAAAACGTCGAAGATTGCACCAAATTTTACCTAGCTGTAGAGAAAAAAATACGAAGTTTTGCCTGACGAAAATTGCACAAAATGTTGCCTCAAAATGTTGGAAATAACACCAAAATTTGCCTACTCAAAATCTGCTTCAAAAGCGTCAGAAATCGCACCAAGTTTAACCGAGCTGTGTAGAAAATGACACGAAACTTTTCCTGACGAAAATCGCACTAAATTTTTGCTCGAAAGTTGACTAAAATCGCACCAAATTTTACCTAGCTGTGTAGAAAATGACACCAAACTTTTCCTGACGAAAATCACACCAAGTATCTCCCTCTCTTTTCAAATTGTGATTTTTTGCCGACATCTCCGAGAGAGATAGAGAGATCATAAACTTTCACCAGTTTCCGTCGCGCTCTACTTTTTTCGTCGTCTCGTTTTACAACTCTTTTTGACCGGGTGGTATATGACCAAACAATAAAATAAACAAATAATCATCATCTTTATACAAAAGTGACACTTCTAAAGTTTTGCCGACAGCAGGCGGCTTCCGTTTTGGTCCCCCTTTATTGGCCAAACAACTATTTTTTTTTCATCATAATCGTCGCATAAAAAAAGTCTGACTTTCTATGTATCGACCCTCCGAGTTGGCCACACTATTTCGACGACCACCCAGGATGACAGTCGTTTTTTGAGACCGGTTATCAGTTTTGCACTTTAAGGGGGGCCTGGGGGTAAACGTGGACATTTTCTTGGGCGGTCTGGAAAATTCTGACATTTTTTGGGGCATGAAAAAACTTTTTTTTCTGGGACCTAGAAAAGGTGTCGAAAATTTTTCGGGCCCAGAATTTTGTGGCCCGAGAGTTTTTGACATTTTCCTGAGGCCCGAAACTTTCTGACAATTTTCTTGGGCCCCGAAAAATTCTGACATTTTTCTGGGCCAAGAAATTGTGACATGTTTTGACATGAAAATTTCTGAAAATTTTCCAGGCCCGAAACTTTCTGTTAATTTTTCCGGGCCCAGAAAAACTCTGACAATTTTCTTGGGCCCCGAAACTTTCTGACATTTTTTTTCCTTATCAAAAAAACACCCTCTTCCTCGGAGATTCCCTCACATCTAACAATGTATCAAAACCGCCACCGCTTATCCAAAAAGTCAACAAGGCACACCATGTTGACCTCCAAGAAAAAGATGACCGCCAGTCCATAATATTCAATATGTACACACACTCACATACCAACATACATACATATTAATAATTGTGGCCGGCTTTTCGTCGCCTCCCTTTAAAGGGAGGGAGAGGAAGTGCAGGTGGTAAACATGATGGATTAGAGGGATGAGCCGACACATACACATATTTTTAATTACTGACAGGCAGCTGAAAAAAGTCGGCCAAAAAAAGAGAGCGGCGATGAGTTAATGAATATTAATCATGTTTTGAATAGACTTGTCGGCTGGCTGGCGGCTTGAGGGGTACTGTAGGTTAAGCTTAGGCTTAGGCGGAGGCCTGGGAATTTGGGAATTTGAGAAGACGGGTGCCCGCGGGACTGCAGGGCTTCCCGAAAAATCCAAAGATTTTCGGGCCGGCTCGAAAATTCAAAATTTTGAAAAGAGAGAGCCCAAATTTTCGGGCCGGTTCCACCCTCTTTGGGAGCTCTGCGGGCACGGGATTTGGGAATTTGGGAATACGGGTACCCGCGGGTCCCCCGGGCCAACTTTCCAACATTTCGGGCCGACCCGGAATTTCACCCCTCGCCCCAGGGGAACCACACATCTGTCACCATCACCACGCCGACATCAGCGGCTTCCCCTATAGACACCCTGACACAAATCACAAATGATTGACTACCCGTTTCAAACACCTCCCATGTCAAAACAAAAGTGGGTCATCTTTTCCCCGGAGCGTCTCCCCGCGGGCGCCCAGAGTTTTTTCGTTGGCAAATTGCGCACATATGTCACCAAATGTGTCTCAATTACCACACCAACTGTTGCTACTATTATGTGTAGGAAATGAGGTGACAGGAGGTAAAGTGAGTGGTATAAGTGGCCATTTAATACACTCGGATAATGTGTCGACAGACTTGGGCTTAATTGTGTGTATGGCTGTGGTTAAATGTGTGTAATTGATGTGCATACATTTTGAGGATCGTTTTTTTTAGCTTGACAAAATTTTGGACGTTTTTTCGAGTTTTTAGGCATTTCAGGCCCGATTTTAGGCCATTTTCTGGGTTTTTAGGGGTTTCAGGCCCGAATTTAGGTCATTTTCTAGGTCTATGGGGATTTCAGGCCCAGTTTTAGGCCCGTTTCTATGTTTTTGGCATCGCAGGCCCGGTTTCTATGTTCTTAGGCATTTCAGGCACGTTTTCAGGCCTTATCATTTTTCAGCCGTAGAAAGTTTCTGGCGTTTTTTGAGCCCGGAAAGTTTTGATATTTTTTCTGGGCTTCAAAAATTCTGACCTCATTTTCAGGCCTGTCAGATTTTTCTGAGTCCCCCCAGTTTTCAGGCCCCTGGTACCCGCCGGCACCCAAGACCCCCGGGTTTAATTTTTTTCTGTGCTCACCTCCCAAACTTGTGATACAACAATTTTTTTCTTCTCCCAAAATTTCGAACACTTCACACACAAACCCAAGACGACTCTCCTCATTTCACACACTCTCTCGCCTCTTATCACCTTTTTTTTTGACAGCACAAAGAGAGGTGTTCGAAAGAAAAATAGGTGATGATAATACGATTTTGAACGGTGCACACAGAAAAGTTGGCAGTATGCCAAAGTTTCGAAAATCTGGGACACCCAGCTCGTAAACTCATCAGCCCGCCCAGATAAGGATCCGAAAATTTATGTCTTCCCATAAAAACACCTCAAAACTCAAGGGGTGTTATACTAGACAAATATGAATAACAACACAATTATGTATGTATAATAGAAGAAGAGGGGAAGAGAAGGGGGGCCATGACCTCTTGACCCCCCCCCCCCCCCCCCCCCATCTCATTACAATGAGAATGAGAGGCATATGTTTCAAGTGGGAAGGCCGCGCGGATGAGCGGGTACTCGCGGGGAGACCAGGGCCCGCAGGGCCTTTCAAGAGAAATCGGGGCGGCCCGAAACTGTCTAGTGGGTAAGCGGGTACCCAGAGCTCCCCAGGCTCCCCGCCACCCCCAAAAAATTGCGGTTTTCAAACCACCAAGGTCACCTCACCCCAAACCCACCAATTACTATTAATATTATAAATGTGGACTTTTTTGTGGTTTGAAAATAAAAATGATTTATGATCTAAAGGGGCCTTATGTAATACACGTCTATTTATTCAGAGAGGAGAGAGATTAGAAGGTCGCATTGTGTAACATGAGTGTTTTATGATGATGAGGATGCACCAAAAAGTTGATGAACTGTGTAAAATGACACTGAACGTGTGGGTCTGTGTGGTGACTTTTGACAGGCCTGAAAAATGAGCCCGAAATGGGTCAGACAGACCTAAAACGGGCCTGAAAATTGAGCCCGAAATGGGTCAGACAGGCCTGAGAAACCGGGCCTGAGACAAGCCTGACTATCTCAGAACAGGCCTAAGTTGTTTAGAAAATTCGGGCCGAAAATCTAGAAAACAAACTCAGAAGTCTCGGTCCAAAAAAAGCTCAAAAACTGGGCCTGAAACCTTGAATAGGCCTGACTACATCAAAACAGGCCTGAAAAATCAGGCCTGAACAAGCCTAATTTTCTCAAAAACTTTGGATCTTGAAATGAACTCAAAATCGGCCTTTTTTTCTGAAAAAATCGGAAAACAGGTCTAAATATTTCTGGAAACACACCTCCAAAACCGGGCCCGAAACGGGCCTGACACCCAAACTTTGTTATCCAAAAAAAGGCTCAAAATCAAGCCTAAGCCTTACAAAAATTCTCAATTACAATTTTATTTTCTCACAAAAACAAAAATGTTGCAAAGCGAAAAAAAATCACAGGGTGACACAATTTTTGTGGGTAGGAAGGAAAAAATAAGTTGCATAGAACATCTCATAAATTTATATATATGTATATTGACTAGAATGAGAAGTAGATCAACAAGGCGAAAAAAAAAACAACTAGAAGCGTCGCGCAGGCGATGCGAGTCGCGACGCTGGCGATTTCGGCGACTTTGGCGATTTTTGAATCTTCTTGCGACGAATCGGAATGTAGTCTGGAAATTGGATGTTTGCGAATGAAGTGTCGCGAGGGTGTCGCGCGAACTTACCGGTGAGTTTTAGGCCGCGTTTTTTGGGCGTATGACTGGCTCGTTTGCTCACAGGTACCGGCTCGAATTCCATCGAAATGTCCGATTCAGAGCAGCTCGAAATGTTGACAATTTTCTCCTCCATCACTTCGCGATCGAAGCACGACGATTTTGGCGACTCGTCGCCACGCGACGACGATGATGACGACGCCGACAAATTGCGACAACGATAGAAGCGCGGCACACTAGACTCGGCGACAATTTCATAGACATAATCGCTGGTTGTCGCTGAAGAGGTTGCGATGTCGCGCGACGTTGACGCAAGCGGCACACCGAGTTTGAAATCGAAACCCCATTTGTCGGCACTGTCGCGATAGTGTTGCTCGAGACCGGCGTCGAGCCATTGTCGCGTCGCCTCTTGTTGCGCGACAGTCGGACGACCGAACAGACAGCGACGCGCCGACGATTTTTTGTGAACTGGCATGATCTGGAAAATTCGCAGGTTAGAGAGCTAGAGAGTTTTCGGGCCGGCCCGAAAATTTGTCAGAAAATGAGATGCGAAATTTGAAAAAAAAAAACAGAGAACAGAAAGGGAAAGTGGTTGGTTGTCAAGACCTTCCCCTCTCCACCACAATATATAATAATAAATGTGAGTGTGTGCGTTGTTTGAATGTATATATCCACCCTCCCACAGCAAAAAGTGGGCGTGGCCTTGTGGTGGACGAGAAAAAGGGGAGATGAAGGCGGCTGACCTCCTTGGTCAGCGGGGTGAACACGAGGTCAGATCGGATTACCTTTTTGGCAAAAAAGAGTTTTGTGGTATTTGTGTTTATGCGAGAGGAAGAGAGACGCAGAGAGACAAGAGGGACCAAGTTTGTCTAGGGCTGGTGCCCTTGACGCAAAGTTCGCCTAGGACTAGAGCCCTTAGGGCAAGTACAATGTGCCTAGGGCCAGCCCCCTTGACACAAAGTAATCGCCTAGGCCTAGCACCCTTGACATTTTGAAAGCCAACAAAAAAAGAGAGAGTGGTTTTTTAATTAACACCGTAGCATCCGGGTGTCCCGCCGATGACTAACCCCCGATGACAAATGTCGAAATTGGCCAACAACAAAAAAAGTGTGAAAAAACAACAAAATTGTTGTTGTTTGTTTATTCATTTTTGCGTCCAAAAAAAATGTGTATAGTTTTCATTTTTTTTCGTTTTGATAAGAAGAGGTACTGTAGTTTTTTCTTAGACTTTTTGGAGTTTTCGGGTCAAAACATCCGGTTTTATCGAAATTTTCATGTCAAAAACTTGAATTTTCAAATTTCCCGGACCCGAAATTTTGAGACTTTCAGATCAAAAAGTCTAATTTTTCAAAAACAGACATGAAAATTCCCGATTTTCCGAAACTTTCGGGTCAAAAAATCCCGATTTTTCGAAATTTTCATGTCAAAAATTTGAATTTTCAAATTTCCCGGGTCAAAAACTTGAATTTTCATATCTTCCGGACCCAAAATTCTAAGATTTTCGTGTCAAAAAATCGGATTTTTTCATTGTTTTTGGCTCAAACAATCTGATTTTTTCAAAATTTCGGGTCAAAAACTTGAATTTTCAAATTTTCGGGTCAAAAAACTTGAATTTTCCAAGTTTTTCGGTCGAAAACTTTTATTTTTTGAAATTTCCCGGGCCCGAAATTCCGAAATTCAAGCCAAAAAATTGGATTTTTTCAAAATTTCCAGGTCAAAAAATTCGGATTTTTTCGAGCTCAAACTAATATCCCAAAAATTGGCAATTGTAACAAAAATCTTCAAAACAAACATGACCTCTCACACCAAGAACAAACAACAAACAACAACAACAAAAATCGATATTATTTCCAAGAGGGTGAATAATATGTACATATGGATAGGGGGGTGTAATAATAATAACAACAAAATGTGAGTGTGTGTGTGTGCCAGCCGGTGTCCACTTTAAAATGAGCTCACAACACATACACATCTGTCTCTTTCTCGTTAAATGGCAGCAAAATGGGCACCCTACACCCAAGCAAAATTTACGTAATTGGTGGTGGAAAAAAAACGAGGAGAAAGAGAGGGGAGGAGGAAAAAAGGGGAAATGACTGGACGAGGCGAGGCGAGATGCGAACAACACAAAAAAAACGACACGCCCACTTTTTTCAATGCCAAAGCTCCGCCCATTTGGCAAGTGTCCAAGAGGAGGAGGGAGGGGAGGAATGAGTGATAAGGAGGGGTTTAGGGCTGGGTAGCTTGAGGCAAGGCTGGGTTGTCTAGGGCTAGGTTCCTTGAGGGAAAGTTTGAGTCTAGGGCTAGCTACCTTGACGCGATAATGGTTTGCCTAGGACTGGTCTCCTTGAGGAAAGATTAGGTTGTCTAGGGCTAGCTACCTAGACGCAAGAAATGACGTTTTTTGGGGAAGAAAAATGAATTTTTCATCACATTTTTCGAAAGTAAAATGGCAAATTTTCAAAATTTCATTTTCAATCTCGACGCCTCACGCTCATAATAACTAGAGACAAGGATTTCTTGTCTAGGCCTAGGCTCCTTGAGACAAAGTGACTGTCTAGGGTTGGGTACCTTGACGCAAGAATGGTTTATTAAGGGCTAGCTTCCTTGAGAAAAGCATTTCTTGTCTAGGGCTAGCTGCCTTGACGCAATTTTTTGACCCAAAAATTTCAAATTTTCCTCTCCAAATTATGTCATTTTCACCGAGACACGTTCAAACCCCTCAATTTATCTTTCTCACCTCTCCCACCTCCCCCAAAGTGTTCCTTTTTGTTCAATTTCAAACCCCGACACAAACTGGCACTTTTATGTTCATTCGCACTTTTGCTAAATGTACTTTTTTCTCAATAAATATAATATTTATGGTCAAATTATTTGCATAATTGTCTTGAGTTCCGGATTACTGTAGCTTCTTCTTCACCCAAACACATCAACAAGTCATAAAATGATAATATGCTAATTTTTAGGAGAATTTCATCAGAATAAAATACAGTACCCCGAGCAAAAAGGCCCACCCAGTCATGTTTCATTATTTTTTTCAAAAAACTTTTTTTGGCGCGCGCGCCACACACATGTTTTCCTTTTCTCTTTGTTTCGATTTTTGTTGGAATGTTGCCAACAAGACAAATCAGCTGCTGATGCTGCGCGCCAAAATGATGTGTTTTGTTGCAAAAAAAAAATGAAGAAAAAAGTGAAATGGGCGCCAAAATAAATGTTGTTCTTTTTGAGAAAACTGGTTTTTCTTTGAAATGGCAAAGGCAAAACACCTGGACCTCCTTTTGGCACCCTTTTTGAGGATTTTTTTTTGAATACTACAAATTGCGATAGTACAGATGTTGATGCAGGTGTTTGAAGTGAGTAAGCGCCGAAAATTATGGGTGAAAACTTGGATTTTTTGGGATTTTCGGATTGAAAATAATTTTCTGTGAAATTTTTGGGCCGGAAAATGGGAAAAATTTAGATTTTTAGGTCAAAAAATTGTGTCAAGGTAGCGAGCTCTAGGCCCACAAATCTTGCGTCAAGGCAGCCAGCCCTAGACAGTCACTTTGTCTCAAGATACCTAGCCCTAGACAAGAAGTCCTCGCTTCAAGGTACCCAGCCCTAGACAAACTAACATTGCCTCAAGGCAGCCAGCCCTAGACAAACTATCATTGCCTCAAGGCAGCCAGCCCTAGACAAGAAAACCTTGCCTCAAGGCACCCAGCCCTAGACAAGCATTTTTGACCCGAAAATTTCAAAAATTTCGATTTTTTTTGCTTTCAAATTTTCAGAAAACATCAGACCTGGAAGTTCTGAATTTTTCCCAGACAAAAATAATTTCTGGCCCTGAAAAAAATACATTTTTCACTTCCCAAAAAAAAAACCGCGATCAAAAATTTCGAGGTCATCAAAGATATGATCTAAAAAGCCGCGATTTTGTCGCAGAGGGTTTTTGGCGTGCCGCCAAAAACCCCTAGTAGTACTTATTAATACACCCCAAGGCCACCTACAGATCTCATCACACAGAGAGGATTTTCCATTTTTGCATGTTTTCCGATAATTTATATTACCTTGACATGGTTATGGGAATGTGCCGAAAAGGGTGGTTTCTTTTGGAGAGGGGTACTGTAGTTGACAATTTTGGGTTACTGTAGCTCATTCTCTAAAGTCATAAAATGATAATATGATAATTTTTGGGGTATTTTTAATACAATAAATCTACAGTACCCCAAACATTTGTCCGGGCATTTTTTGGCCCAAATTTTTTGCTCAACAAATTTTCCTGTTCCGGTTCAAATATCATACAGCCCCAAAATAAACACTCTCACCAAGTGACACCAATTTGATGACTCAAACCACAATACTACTCTCTTTTTTTGACATTTACACTATTGGTGGTGAGTCAAATGACAGCAGACACTTCTAGGTAGCTGGTTTCTTCTCTCCATATTTGAATATTGTCCGGGAGAACTACACGGATTTTGAGAAATAAAATTGTCCGGGAGAACTACACAAAGGCTGGCAAAAATCTCGGCCAGGAGAAGTGAAAAAAATGAAAATTCTTTTGTCCGAGAGAACTACACGGATTTTTGAAGAATAAATTTTTCCGAGAGAAATACACAGCGATTTTTGGGGAAGTTTGATACCAAACTTGTCCGAGAGAAATACACAGAATTTCATGGGATTTTTCGGTACTAAACTTGTCCGAGAGAACTACACAAAGACTTTCAGAGTTTTTGAAAATGACCTAGTCCGAGAGAACTACACGGAAAAGCTGGCGAAAATTCAAAGGTTCATGCAAAACTCTTGTCCGGAAGAACTAAACAAAAAAGCTGGCAAAAAACATAAAGGTTTATGCAAAAATCTTGTCCAAAAGAAGTACACAAAAAATCAGTCAACAATTTTTTGTCCGAGAGAACTACACAGAAAAGCTGACAAAAACCTCGTCCAAGAGAAGTACACAAAAAAACAAAATTCACTTGTCCTCGAGAACTACACGAAAAATCTCGACCCACAATATCGGTGAATAGCAGTCAACAGACAAACACAAAAATGATGAGTTTCGGAGATAAGCGGTAGAGGGGGAAAATTTCGAATTTCCTCTATTCATGTCTTGTTGTGATGCCTGATAGAGATCTCAAATAGAGGGACAACACATGAATTACGAGCGACCGACTAATTTGTCAGTGAATTTTTTTTTGAAAATCAACATAATTTTTTTGAGTTTTTCGGGCCCGAAACCATTTCCGGATTACTGTAGCTTCACTTCTCCACCCTAAAATCGTAAAAAACACACAATTATGCAAATTTTTCGGCCATAAATATGATATTTATTGGAGAAAAAGTGCATTAGCAAAAGTGCGAGTTTGTGTCGGGGTTTGAAATTGAACAAAACAGAAAGGAACACTTTGAAGGGAGGTGGTGGAGGTGAGGAAGATAAATTGAGGGGTTTGAACGTGTCCCGGTGAAAATGACACATTTCGGAGAAGAAAATTGAGATTTTTGGGAGGAAAAATGGAAAAAATTGCGATTTTTGGGTCAAAAAATTACGTCAAGGCGTCGAGTCCTTGACAAACTCTTATTGCGGCAAGGTAGCTAGCTCTAGACTCAAACTTTGCCTCAAGGCAGCCAGCCCTAGACAAACTATTATTGCGGCACGGTACCCATCCCTAGACACTCATTTTGCTTCAAGGTAGCTCTAGAGAAGAAATCAATGCCCCTCAAGGCGCCGAGCCCTTGACAAACCATTCTTGCGGCAAGGTACCCATCCCTAGACAAGAAACCCTTGCCTCAAGGTACCCAGCCCTAAAACTCATGCTTTTTCAAAATTTCCGGGCCAAAAACCAGGCCCGACAAAAAATTCCAACAAAAATATATAAAACAACAAAAAAAGTAGCAAAAGAGAAAAATCAATGATAAGAGCCGCATTTGTTTCAATTTGGAACCCACTCTTCTCCCCCCTTTTTCTCTGCGTCTCTCACTCTCTCACTCTCCCCGTGTTGTGTTTATTGTTTGACACAAATTAGTACCGACAAGAAGGAGGTCTAATCTGTCGGGAATCTGCGACGAAAAAAATTTTTTCGAGTCAAGGACAAGAAAAAAACCGCAAAAAGGTGCGATTTTTCGAAAAATGGCGGTTCTAGGGTTGAAATTTTGGGATTTTCAAGAATTTTCGGGCCCAAAAAACTACAGTACCCCTCATCAATCAATCAATCATGCCCATAAAACCACAATCCCCCCCGAGTCTATTTACATAGTCACACCCAATTACAGTATCCCCCGGTGTCAAATAAAAAACGAACACAATGTTCCTTTTTTCAACACACTGACAAAAAAAAACCAATACATCAATTTGACAGATGGCCGGTTTATGGGATTTTTTTGGGCCGGGACAGGGAAAAAATGAAAAAAAAAACGCAGAAATGTTACAGTACTTTATCGAACTTCAGAACCTGTCAAAACTACAAATTTTGGATTTTTTTCGGGTCAAAAACAATGATTTTCACAAATTTTTAGCAAAAGGGGTACTGTAGTTTTATTGTTCAAAGTCACGAAATTTTCAAAAATCGATAGGTTCCGAATAATCGCGATTTTTCAAGAAGTTATAAATCATTTGTTGCGACTCGCGTGGTCGATCTTCGGGCACAAAATGTCCACTTCCACGAATTGTCAAAAAAACGACGCCCTCCGCGAAACTTGTGCGAAAACCGGCGACTCCCGGCGCGGTTTCGCCCGAATATCGCCATGGAGTGTTGGCCAAGTTGGGTTGTCCCTTTAAAAATTGATTACTGTAGCTGCGAGTTTTCGAGATTTTTAAGGGTACTGTAGTTTTGGAAGCTCAGTTTTCTGGATCCAGGAGTACTGTAGTTTTGAAAGATTAATTTTCTGGATCCAGGAGTACTGTAGTTTTGAAAGGTTTTCCGAAATTTAATTTTCATGATAGGTTACTGTAGTTTAACCATTTTAATTTTGAATTTTACGGTACTGTTTTCAACTTTTCGAAAATGCCAAAAATTCAAAAGTGAGAGATAGAGAGACGCAGAGAACGCAAAAAGAATTGATTTTTTTCGGGAAATTTTTGTCAGAGAAATTCGGAAAAAATAAACTTTGAAAAAAAATTTTTTTTTGAAATTTTTTACTGTTTCAACCTCGTCTCAAAGGTGACGAACCCGCAAAACTGTACTCCTGGAACTCAAGAACCCACCAAAATCTCAGAATTTTTCGCCAGATTACTGTACCTACCGTAATCGTCAAATTCAGCGAGCTCAAAAATTGTTGATTCATAATCACGTTACACGCCGTATCCACGTCGCCATTATAAACGAGGATGCGTTTTTGGGCGGCGATCAGTTTTTGAAATTCGGGGATCATGTTGAAATGGGTGACTTTGTAGTTGTTGGCAACTGTGTCGCTGGAAAAATTCAAATTTCAAATTTCAAATTTTGGCGCCAAAAAATGCTTACCTACACTCTTGCCACTCTTGTATACTACTCGGTATATGCAACGCCTTGCGAACATCAGCTCTTCCCAAATAAACTACCGTATTATTGACCTGCGCACACAGGGGTACTGTAGTTTGTGCGTTGTGTCTGCGCGGCGGCAAGCCGGCAATCTTGCGGAAATGTCGCTCAATATGCGCACGTTTGCCGCTTCCCGCCGGATCATAATAGCAAATATCGTAGAGATTATACATGTTCAGCTCGTTGGTCGCGTCCAATTCGCTGATTATCATGTCGCGACATTTTGGGTCTTGGAATTTTGCGTAGATGTTGCATGTCTCCATGTTGCCGTTGCAGCATTCAGAGGTTATTTGAGAGTAGAGACTGGAAAAGTGTGGAAATTTTAGGAAATTCGGACTGAAAATATTGGGAAATCCAGAAAAATCGGTCTGAAAATCTTGGAAAATCCAAATTTTGACCCGAAAAATTCAAAAATCCAAAAAATTTGGCCTGAAAATCATGAAAATTACAAATATTTCAAAAATTCGGACCGAAAATCCGGTCTCAAAACTATGAAAATCTCGAAAATTTTAAAAATTTGGCACGAAAATCGTGAAAAATCCAAATTTTGACCCGAAAAGTTCAAAAATCCAAGAAATTCGGCACAAAAATTTCTAAAAATTTCAGAAATTTGGCAAGAAAATATCAAAAATCCAGGAATTTTTACACGAAAATCACGAAAAAATCAATTTTTTAATCCAAAAATCAAAAAATTCCGAGAAATTTCGGTCTGAAAATCATGAAAAATCCTAATTTTGACCCAAAAAGTTCAAAAATCCAAGAAATTCGACACAAAAATTTAAAAAAATTTCAGAAATTTGGCAAGAAAATATCAAAAATCCAGGAATTTTCACACGAAAATCACGAAAAAATCAATTTTTTAATCCAAAAATCAAAAAATTCCGAGAAATTTCGGTCTGAAAATCATGAAAAATCCTAATTTTGACCCAAAAATCTCCAAAATCCTTGAAATTTGGCCCGAAAGTCTGAAATTTGGGTCTGAAAATCCCAAAAATCCTAAAATTTTGACCCAAAAATCTGAGAAAATCAAGAAAAATCCTCACCCATCCCTAACAATTCCATGCCAATAATAAAGCGGCACCATCGTGTCATAATTCCTCGGAAAATCCAGCGCACCATTGCCAACAGCGATGCCGCGAAACTGCGGAAAATTGCGGATGTCGGCCAAAACGCGCACAGCCAACGTCGGCACATAGACGCCGGCGTACGATTCGCCGGTCAGATAGAGCTCGCGACCGCGAAGCTCTGGAAATTTGACCAAAAATGAGAGCAGCGCATTGTAGTTTTGAAGGGAGACGTCGTCGTCGGCGACGGTTATGTTGGCGTCGAGCGAATAGCTGAAACCGACACCGGCCGGCGATTCGAGAAAGAGTATGTTGGCAAACTGGTTCCAGGACCACGGATTTTTGACAATTGAGGAGCCCGAGTCGGTGATGTGGAACGGGCCGAGCTCTTCGAGAAGACCTGCCAAACTTGAACAACCTGGACCGCCGTTCAGCCAAACGACTAGTGGAGCTGTTGACGCGTTGTGTGATGATTCGGTGTACCTGGAAAGATTGGATTTTTTGGGTTTTTCGGGTCAAAAAACCGATTTTCAGGCCGAAATTTCAGAATTTTTCATGATTTTCGGGTCAAAAACTCGGTTTTTTGAGCTCTTTAGGACGATTTTTCAGACATTTTTATGATTTTCGGGTCAAAATCTTGATTTTTTGAGAATTTCAGACAAAATTCCCATGGATTTTCTGAGATTTTCAGGACGAGTTTTCTGAGTTTTTCATGATTTTCAGGTAAAAAAAAATGGAATTTCTTGAGATTTTCGGGTCAAAAACCGGATTTTCTGAGATTTTCAAGTTTTCAGGTCAAAAAAATTAGATTTTTAAATTTTTTTTTAAGTTAAAAAACGCGTCAAAAATTCAAATTAGAAAAATTAACGCAAAAAAAAATTTTTTTTTGAAAATTTAATTTTTGGCGCTAAAAACCCGAATTTTTTCACATTTCAAACAATTCTGATCCCAAAAACTCACCAATAATGGAAAAATTTGTTCTGCCCCGCATGCACATAGCCGGAATAATGATCGAAATCCGGTTGGAACGTTAGACCCGGTAAGTCGGTAACTTTATCGACGGCAGGCGCGGCGAAAATTGAGTGAATCTGCCAAAAAAGTATGAAAAGTATCATTTGTTGACGAATGAAAATTTCTATCAGGAAAAAAAGAATTTGGAGCTTTGTGATGTGATGCAATTAAATGATAAGAGTAGACTCGCAAATTTTTTGTTTCGCGGTGCAAGACCACACAACCGATGTTGTGCGCCTTGAAAATACTGTGCGTAATGATTTATTTTTTTTATTTTTCAAAATTTCTTATTTTTCCCCGTTTTCCGCGGAAGTTTCAAGTCAAAAGTACACTTGCACATTGTAACCGCGCTCTATTGCCACACAATGTTCCTTTTCGTTCGTTTTCCTCTTCACGAGGCGACCCTCAAACCACCAACGTCTCCACAATTCGCACACTATCTCGTCGACTATAGTAGTTCGATTTTTTCGTTTGTGTGTGTGTGTTTTTTGAAGGAGAAGCAGCGCCGCCAAAAAGAAAGAAAGAAAGAAGAAAGAAAATGTTTTCGTTTTTTTTGTGTTGTTTTTGTTGATTATTTTCTTTTCATACTCATCATCACAAAATTAGTCTATGTTTTCAAAAAATAAAAAAGGTTTTTTGTGGGTTGCGAAATTTTATCGATTTTTTGACGTAATTTAACTTTCACACTTTTTCTTTTTTCTTTCTTAAAGTTACATTATACCCGGGTGAAAAATACCAAAAATTATTGATTTTTGAAAAAAAAACGCGTTTTATCATATGATTTCGAAATTGCTAATCATTTTTCGAGACCTTCAGCTGTCTAGAAACTCACTTTTCTTCCAGGAATGTCATCTTCCTCATCTTCACATCGAGCTACTCAATTACTTGCCGACTTATCGCTAACCGAAGAGGATCATGAGGATGCGAATCGTCCGTTGTCTTCAGAATACATGGAAGCCTATGAAAAAGTGTTAAAGGTTAGCTTTTTTAAAGTTTCTTACCTCAAAAATTGATTTTCCAATATTAAAAACGGCTTTGTCGCAGCAAAAATTGATAAAAAAGTATTTAAACTGAAAATTTTCACAAGAATTCTCAAAAATAAAGTTTCCTCGGCGTTTCTACCGCGAAATCTCGGCAATTTTCCCATTTTTCATGTGAAAAATATAGTTTTCCACCAAAAATTGACAAAAAAATGCTTTTCGGCGTGTCTGCCGCAAAGTTCGCCATTTTTTCACTCAAAAATCACAATTTTGTCAGGAAATGTTCAACTGGGATGAGCACGAGCAGTTGGATTTCATGGAGAAAGTTGTTCAGAGATTGTCACATTATCAGTTGGGCCGAGTCGACAATTTCATTCGACCAATGTTGCAGAGAGATTTTATCACGAATTTACCCGGTAAATTTTTTGGAAATTAGAAAAAAGAATGGGTTTTCAACCAGAAATACGTGAAAATAGGTGATTTTTATGTAGAAATCGAGTTCGAAAATTCAGAAAAATGATGCATTTCTATCTTGGGATAACTGTGGACAAGTTATACCCCCTTATAGGTTCACCCTCTAACCAGAGATACACGAAAAATGAAAATCATGGAAAAAAGGCTAATATTATTTTTTCTATGAAATAAAAGACAACTTAAATTATGAGAGCAAGGATGAAACAAAAAATAATAATAAAAAAGAACGAGACAAGAAAAGAAAACAATATGACAAAAATGAGCATAAGGTGAAAAGTGAATGAATGAATGAATGAATGAGCACAGAGAGGGATAGAGAGACATAGACTATTGACTCCGCCCACTTTTTATATGCGGCAGGTGCAAAAAGTGGGCGGAGTCACCAGTCTCTTATACCTCGCGATGCTCATTCATTCATTCATTATTCACTTTTCTTAGTTTTCTTTTTTTCTTGTCTCGTTTTTTTCTTGTATTCTTTCCTTGTACTCATCATCAAAGTTTTCTTCATATTGGTATATTAGCCTCTTTTATGATTTTCCAGACATTTTTCTTTGTTTTTTTCTGCGTGTAACTCTTGATAGACCTACTTGGAGGTATTACTTTGAGCTCTTGTCCATAACTCTCCAATTTTTCGAGATTTTTTTTTGCAAATTTTCATGCTTTCTAGGTTGAAAATCTTGTAAATTCCAGTTTTTCAAACCAAAAATCACCTTTTCTCAAGTTTTCCATGTCAAAAATCTGAAGAAACTATAATATTTTTGTGTCTTCCAGAACATCTCTCCGAAACAATTCTGTACAATGTGTACGCAGACACGCTAAAAGCCTGCGAAAATGTGAGCGTCAACTGGCGTTGCGCGCTGGCACGCGGTCAACACTGGAAAAAACTCATCGAGCACAACGTCCGAACCGACTCACTTTGGAAGGGGTTGAGCGAAAAACGACATTGGGATCGATTCTTGAACATTAGCCGCGAAACGGCGGCACAACGAATTTGCGAGAAATATGGCTATGATTATGAGACGCAGTTTCGCGGAAAATTCGATTTGTTGATGTTGTTGCACGTGTTTTATAGGTGAGTATATTTTTTTGTTTCAAAAATTTGAAAAACCAAGATTTTTTTGTCAAGAAATGTGAAAAATTCAAAAATTTCTACACTGAAAATTGAGTTTTAGACAAAAGAAATGTCGAAAATCGATTTTTTCCTCGAACAATCACAGAAAACACTCTTTTTATTCAAAAATACGTAACAAACTCAATTTTTGACAAGAAAATCTAAAAATTTTCAATTTTTCTCTACAAAATTTCCAAAAAATCCCACATTTTTCCAGAAAACTCTACCCCAAAGTCATGTCGGACATCTCAACAATCGATATCAACTGGAAGCGTGGCAACTACAAAATGACACGAATCAATTGTCGTTCGGAGAACTCGAAAGGTGTCTATTGTCTACAGTATGACGATCAGAAAATCGTGTCGGGACTCCGCGATAATACCATCAAAATTTGGGACCGAAAGGACTATTCGTGTAGTCGAACGTTGACCGGACACACCGGATCGGTTTTGTGTTTACAGTATGATAATCATGTCATTATTTCGGGTGAGTTTTGAGGATTTTCATGATTTTTTTATAGATAAAATTTGAAAAATTTAAAGATTTTAGTCCAGAATTTGGTTTTCTAGACCACGTACTGGTTGTCTAGACCAGAATTTCTAGGCCACGTTTCTGTTTGAAACTAGAAAACTTGATTTTCTGGGCCACAGTTTTGGTTTCTAGGTCACGTTTCAAATATCTAGTCCAAAAGTGAGATTTCTAGGCCAAATTTTGTTTTCTAGGCCACGACCATCCTTTAAAAGATAGTTTTCGTGACTGAAAATTGAAAACTTTGAAGAATTTTGAAAAATGTAAAGCTTTTCAAATCAAAAAATTCAAAAATGCCCAAATTCCAGGTTCTTCTGATGCTACAGTACGTGTTTGGGATGTTGAAACGGGCGAATGTTTGAAAACTCTGATTCATCATTGTGAAGCGGTTCTTCACTTGAGATTTAGCAATGGAACTATGGTCACTTGGTAAGATTAGAAAAGTTGACAAAAATCGAAGTTTTGCACCAAAAATCACAAAAAGGTGGAATTTTACACCAGAAATCACAACAAAACTTTGAATTTCTCTCACAAAAAACTCAAAAAATCACTGAAAAGATGGATTTTTGGACAAAAGTTGGATAAAATCTGGATTTTTGGTCCGAAAAATCACTAAAAACTACGATTTTCAGCTGAAAAATCCCAAAAACCGCCCAGTTTTCAGCTCAAAAGATCGTTCAATCGCTGTATGGGACATGGTCTCGCCGCGCGAGATCAATATCCGACGAGTTTTGGCCGGCCATCGCGCCGCCGTCAACGTCGTCGACTTTGACGATCGCTACATTGTCAGTGCGAGCGGTGATCGTACGATCAAAGTCTGGTCGATGGATACGCTCGAGTTTTTGCGAACACTGTCCGGACATCGACGCGGAATCGCGTGTCTTCAATATCGTGGTCGATTGGTTGTCAGTGGAAGTAGTGATAATACGATTAGGTGAGCGTTTTTCTTTTTTTTTGTACAAAAGTCGATTTTTACGGTTTGAAAAGAGTGAAAATGTTGAAAAACTAGTTGGAAACCAAAGTTTTTGGCCCAAAAATCGATAAAAAAGTGGGTGTTCGGTCCGAATATCGAGGAAGTTTATATTTTTACTACAAAAAATCACCAAAAAATTGAAATTCCGCTCGAAACATCGATAAAAATCTAGATTCTTGGTCAAAAAATTTACTAAAAACTTTGAATTTTGTTCAAAAATTTGATAAAATCTGGATTTTTGGTCCAAAAATTAACTAAAAAGTTGAAATTTTGCCCAAAAAATGCCCAATTTTCTTCCAGACTCTGGGACATTCACTCGGGCGTCTGCTTGCGAGTTCTCGAAGGTCACGAAGAACTGGTTCGCTGCATCCGATTCGACGACAAACGCATCGTTTCCGGCGCCTACGATGGCAAAATCAAAGTGTGGGATTTGAAGGCGGCGTTGGACCCGCGAAGTATGCCCGGCGACATTTGTCTGTGTTCGCTGATGCAACACACTGGTCGCGTTTTTCGCCTTCAATTCGACGATTTTCAAATCGTCTCCAGCTCGCACGACGATACGATTCTGATTTGGGACTTTTTGGATGCGCCGCCCGAGGGACAACCGCCGGCGCCCGTTGTTGTGAGTTGTTTTTTTTTTTGTGCTGAAAATATCGAAAATTCTAAAAATTTGGGTCAAAAATCTTTGAAAGTGGGAATTTTTGAACCAAAAAACATTGAAAATCACAATTTGAAGGTCCAGAAAATCTCAAAAACTAGTTTTTGACATGAAATTCTTTTTTGACCTGTTCCACTTTTTAGAAGATGAAAAGTGGTCCAGACCTTTGACAACCAAAAAAAGTTTTTTAAAGTGAGTTTTGGCTCTTCGGAAAATTTCCGGCTTCGACCAAGCCTGTTGTACAGTAATCCAGGCGGCACAGAGAAAGTTCAAATTTTATGAGGTGTGAAAAAGGTCTAATTAGGTCACATCTGTTGTTATTGTAGTATTGATAACATCATAAATAACAACAACAGGTGTGACCTTTTCTTCAATACTTGACCAGTTTTTTGATCAAAAATGTCACATAAGGGCAAAATCGAGAGAAATAGAGAAAAATAACTAGAATTTTCTCTGAAAAATGAGGAAAAATTGAGATTTTCTGCAAAAAAATCGGAAAATTTGACAAAAATGTGTGAAAAATCGGATTTTTTTGAAGGAAAAAATAAAAATTTGCAGATGGATATGAATGTGAACCGAGCCGCTGCGATTTTGGCCGCCGCCCAAAATCCGCGTCTCCTCGCCGCTCGTCTCCAACACCAACAAAACGCAAATGTTGGCGGCGCCGGCGACGGCGGAGTCGCGGCAATTGTAGCGGCAGCGGCGGCAGCTGCCGCAGCAGGTGCCGCTGCTGCAGTCGCAAACAATAACGCCGCCGCGGCAGCAGCCGTCGCAGCACCGGCGCCCGAACGACAAAATCGCATCGAACGTAACGAAAACGGCAATATGGTGATCATTGAGGAAGATGGTGAGATGCGAATCGCGGCTGAGGTGATTCGCGAACCGCCGCGCGACGACGAGTCGCCGCCGCCGTCCGATGATGACGACGACGATGAGGATGATGAGGAGGAGGTTGGCGCGGATGGTGTCGCACGCGTCAGACCGCATCGTCTGCCTAGAGAGTTTCGAAATGAACAGCGACGACCGGTTGTCAGGGTTAGGGTGAGTGTTTTTTTGAAGCGAAAATATCAGAAAACCTTTTTTTCACCCCTGAAAATGACCAAAAACTTGACCAAGAAAAATTTTTTATCAGTTTTTTTTGGGAAGTACTTTGAACAGTTTGTAGCATCATAGTGCATTTCATGCCCCTCTTTTTGTCACTGATTTTTATTTCAAAATCTGAAATTTGGCCTTGTTTGAAAAAATTGAAGCGTGAAATTTGATGAAAACTCGTGACTTTGAGATGAAAGTTCATTGAAGCTCATCAACACAAACTACAGTAAGATTTGAGTCAAAATTTCAGAAAAAATTTAATTCTACAGTAAGATTTTGGACTTGAAAATTGAATTTTTCCAAAAAATTGAAAATTTTGAAGCCGGAATTTTGAGATTTTCGGCTCGAAATTAAAATCTACAGTAAGACTTAGGTCAAAATTCAGAAAATTTTGAAGTCTACAGTAAGATTTTGATCGGGAAATATTATTTTTTCAACCACAATTTCAGCAAAAATAATAAGAAAATTTATTTTCATCAAAAATTCTCAAATTTCAACCATTTTTTAGCTCAAAATTCAAAAATACAGTAATATTCAGACCCGGAAGGTCGATTTTCCCTTAAAATCTCCAAATTTCAGCCATTTTTTATTCACTCTTATTTTTTAATAAGTTTGTGCAACGACACTCCGCAATTACGCGTTGTTAAAAAGCGGGCAACTGTCAGAAAAAACATTATTTTTTCTTTTTTAGAGGAAACTTTAAGCCAATTTTTTTTCTCTGCAGATACAACGCGAACGTATCGGCGGTGGCGGTGGCAATGTTGCGGCTCCATTCGCCGCAGTCGCAAACAATGCGGCACGATTGGCAGGTGGAGCCGATCAATTGGAGCAAATTGAGGAGCTCAACGATTAACCGCCTCCAATTTTTTGTTGGTTCTTTTTTTCGAAATTTCACCAATTTTTTCCCCAAAAAACTCTCATATCTAAAATTCGGGTCACCTTGTTCAAAGATTACAACCATCACCATCACCACCACCACAACAAAAACAAAAACAACACTTTTTTTTGTTTGAAACATGAAAAAATAAAATTTTCTGTTTTTCTTGAAACCCCCCTGTGATATAGTATGTTTATTTTTCGGCCTATTTTTATTTTTTTTCTTTTGCGGGCCTGCCTGGCCTCGTATTTTTGTGTCTGGAAAAATGTCATGAAATTGTTTGTTTTTTCTCGTGTGTTGCGTGATCTTGACTTATCGGTGATTGATAAGAAACGTTTTTGCACAATAAATCAACACTGACGTGTTTTGTGTATGTGTCTTTGTAGTTGACGTGTTTTGTGTGATTGGTGTGTTTTTGGTTGGTGCACTTTTCCTAGTTCGCACTTTTTTGTGTTTGAATAAGTCACTGGCGCAATTTTGGTAGGTTCAATTTATTGCTGGCGCAGTTTTGGAAGCACTTTCTTAGCATTTGACCCCAAATAATGACTGGCGCATTTTTGAAAGGTTCAAATGTATGCTGACGCATTTTCCGTAGCTGAAATTTCGTTGGATTTTAAATTTTTAAAATTTTTTTCTTTTTAAAAAGCGTAAAATTTTTAGTCGTTGACGCAATTCTCGTAGTCGCTGACACACTTCTCGTAATTGCTGACGCAATTTTTGCTGACGTTCCATTGGCCATTTTCCAAAAACTCGCGAACCGAAAAAATTTGCAACCAGCATAAGAAGCAAAAAAAAAACGCCTGATAACCTTTTTCCCTTTCGCCGGTCTTTTTTTTCTGTTGGTCGTAGTAAGTCACTCATGTGACCCATGATAACAGAAGAAGAAGAAATTCCTGCTCACCGAAATTTTTTCGGCCAGGACATAAATTTTGCAAAAATTGAAAAATCGACGCGCGCGCGTCTCATAAAATGTGTCTTCGTCGTCGCGTTTTATGATCGTGTGTTGTTCAAGAAATCAAGATTTTTTTTTGCTGGTTGAGAGCCATTTGCATAGACATGGGAATCTGAGAATTTTTGCGGGGAGAACGATTTTGCAGAGAATTTAGAGCTTCCGGGAAGGCTGGGAAGCGTCTGGGAAGGTTTTGGGAGCTTCTGGGAGGTCTGGGGAGCTTCTGGGAGGTCTGGGGAACTGTGGGAAGCGTCTGGGTGAACTTGGGGAACTCTGGGAAGCTTCTGGGAGATCTGGGAAGGTTCTGGGAGGTCTGGGAGAGTTTGGGAAGGCTCTGGGAAGTTTTGGGAGCTTCCGGGAAGTCTGGCTAACTTTGGGAAGCTTCTGGGAGATCCGGAAAGTCTGGGTGATTTCAAGAAGCTTCTGGGTAACTTTGGGAAGCTTCTGGGAAGTTTGGGTAATTCTGGGTGATTTCAAGAAGCTTCTGGGTAACTTTGGGAAGCTTCTGGGAAGTTTGGGTAATTCTGGGAAGCTTCCGGGAACTTTCAGGAACTCCGGGAAGCTTCTGGGTAGCTACGGGAACATCTCCCACTTCCCGGAAATTTCACCAAACCCCAAACAGTAGCCTAGCCTAGCCTGCCCAAGCCAAAAAAAAATCAGTGGGCGTGTCCGCATCAAAAAGTGGGCGGAGCCAACGAGCACCACACTGATAAATTTCCATGAAAGCGAAAATTTCTGTGTGATTTTCGTTGTGCCCCGAACAACACACTCGTCGCCGAACTATGATGCACATTCCGCTACCGCTCTTCTTTCACGACGCCAACCAGGACGACCTGCTGTTGCGACACTGCGGCGGCGACGACGACGCGTCGCGACCGACGCAAACAGCCACGTCGTCGTCGCGAAAACCGCGAACGTTTCGCGGCAAGAATACGCGACGAGGCGACGACGCGTCGGCGAACGCGGCGAAAATCGAGCGACGACGATTGACAGTTTGATTTGGATTTGGAAATCGGGGATTTTTGGAAATTTTGTACATATTTTTATTTTTTTTGGGTGATCTCGTATTTATTTTGTGAGGTGTACATATTTTGTGGTTGGAATAATAAAAATATTTATTTGGAGACTTCCGGGTTACTGTAGTTTTCATTTTCGGGCCAAAATCTTACTGTAGATTGATTCTTAAAGTTCAGAAAGTACTGTAGTTTTGATTTTCGGACGAAAATCTTACTGTATATCGAATTTTGGTGCCAAAATTTTACTGTAGATATTTATCTTTCCTCGAAAATGTACTGTAGTTCACATTTTCAGACCAAAAATCTTACTGTAAATAAAATTTTGAATTTTCGCGTCATCAGAAAAAAGAATCGCAACACAATAATTTATGAGATCAGCATAAAAATATATTACACTTGTGGTTATTCACTTTTTGCCACCAACTTTGAACGTCGCGCTGACCGTGTACTTCTCTCGGACAATATTCGAAGACGCCACTGGAAACGTGTTTTCGACGCTTTGCGATTGTACAGGACGGACTAGATGAGTTGTTGTGGTGATGGTGGATGAGCTAGGTTGAGAATCGACGATTTGTTGAGGTGCCATTGTGGAGAACTGGAAAAAAATGGAAATTTTCGAGAAAATCTGGATTTTTACGATTTAAAAAACATTGTCACTATGGAGATTGATATTCTGAACGACTTTGCCTTTTCATTTTCTTGCTTTAAGCTTTTTATCCTCTTATACACGCGATATTATCTGTGAAACGCGTTTACTAATCAGTTGGTCGTGTGACCGTGGACGAGGAACCGACATGTAGGCAAGTGTGCTCTGTTGATACTACGGGCGACCTCACTTTTTTCTTTTTGTTTTCACGCTTTTTTGTGGGTTTTCCAGGGGTTTGTGGGAGTTTTGAATGTTAGAATATGTTTTAGAAGATTTGAGATGATAGAGGAAGTAAGATTCTATTAGGGAATGTAAGGAATAATCGATTATCAAAGTGTTAAAAAGTTTAGTGATTATTTTATTTTTATTTCACCATTTTTCTAAAACAAAAAGCTCTGAATAATATAGAAAAAACAAAAAGGATGAGAAAAAAAAAAATAAAGAAAACGATTTTGCACAAAACCCATAAATTCTTTCAACAAGAGACGAGGTAAAGCCCCATAAATCTGGCGAAAAAATTGTATTGTTCAGTTGAGCTAAAAAAGTGCATATTTTTATGGGATGCTGTTCAGAAATGGCAATTAAGTGAGCCAATTAAAAAATAGAAAAAAACGTGTATTTTTAGATCGATGAAATAGATGTATGCTGAAAAAATATTATTTGTTTGTCGAATTTTTGAAATTGTCGTGGGAATTACCTTGTTTTTTTTTTCTTGCAGGGTAAAATGTTGGCTCGCACTGTTCAAAGATTCGCAACTGTTGCTCGTCGTGGTTACGCTGCCGCTGCTGCTCCAGCCAAGGCCGCCAACCCAGAAGAACTCCGTTTGACATTTGCCTCACCAGAAGTTGTAAGTTTTTTTTTCCTCTCGTAAAAATCGATCAAAAATGTGGCGATTTAGGCGTTGTTCAGCAACGCGGCCGTCAAACAAGTTGATGTTCCAACTTTGGCCGGAGTTGTTGGTGTTCTCGCTAACCACGTTCCAACTATTGGAGTTCTTAAGCCAGGAGTTGTTCAAGTTACCAACAACGACGGTGAGTTTTTTGGGGAATCTATGATGTCAAAAATTAATTTTTTAGGATCCGTTCAACGTGTTTTTGTCTCATCTGGAACTTTGTCTGTCAACATTGATGGATCATGCCAAGTTTTGGCTGAAGAAGTTTTGAAAGTTGAAGAAATTGATGAAGCCGTAAGTTGGATCCCACTTTTGTTTTTGAAAAAGCACAGAAAAAATCAATAAAACGCTTAAAACACCTTGTTTTTTGTCACTGTAAAAATCTTGAGAAAATATTTTTGTCACTGTGTATGACAACAAAAAAACAGAGCAAATCAGCTGAAAATTTCAAAAATTTTACAGAAAATCATAGTTTTTTTTTTTAATTGAATTTTAAAAATTGAAAATTACGGTATAAATTCATACTTTTATCAAAAAAAGCAGTTTTTCAATTGTTTTTAAAAGTGAGTTTTGGCTCTTCGGAAAATTTGCGGCTCCGACCTAGCCTGTATCCATTCGGCACAAAGAATGTTCAAGTTTTATGAGGTGTGAACAAGGTCTAATTAGGTCACATCTGTTGTTATTGTAGTATTGATAACATAATAAACAGCAACAACAGGTGTGACCTTTTCTCCAATACTTCACCAATTATTTACGACAAAAAAAAATGACGCGGTACTTTTTCCCTTCTTAGGCCAGGTATGTTTCCAGGCCGCCCGATCTGAACTCGAATCTGCACAAAAAGCATCCGGAGAAGGAAGTGAAGTCGCCAAAGCCGAAGCTCAAATCCGTGTTGAGGTGAGTTTTTTGTGCTGCTATTTTGTAAAAGAAGAAATTTAAAAATTCAACTGACATCTTTTTTCAAACACCCACAAATAGTCGTTTTTTATTTTTACGAGCTTTTGTTGTCGGCTGAAAACACAATTTTTTTCATCAACAAAACACAAAAATTCAAATTTTTCCTCCATCAAAAAATTATTTTTCTGAAAAATGTTTTTTCCAGGTCGCCGAAGCCCTTCTCAAGGCCGCCACCAACCAACACTAGACGCACTTTCTCCGATTTTTTCTTTTCTTTTGCACTAATTTAAAGGAACACGTATAGTAAGAATCATTTTCAAAAAAGTCCCCCCACCTTTTCTTGTTTTTCCCCCCCCAATCCACCCGAACTGTTATTTTGAAAACGGTATGATTAGTTTCGTCAGAATGAACAGGTTTTTTTCTTGTCTCTCGAGACAATGTCCCTTTAAAATTTGATTACTGTAGATGTACTTTGAACAATGAGTTTCTGTTTTTCAGCCCTCCCTTTTTTCAAGAAACGCATCTTGATGATGTTGACGAAATATCCGGAGAAAAAAAATTTGATTTGATTTTTTTGTCCCGCCCGTTTTATTTTTTCTCAAGTATCTTGTCTATAGAAGTTGAGCAAATGACACCACCTGTTTTTTTTTGTTGGTGAGAACCGAAACTTTTGCGAAAGAAACACCATTAGATTTTATGCGTTTTTTAGTCTGAGAAAAAAATCAGTCTCCATTAAAAATGATTGAAACTTCCTTCCTAGAACAAATTTTTTTTGCTTTTTAATACAAAAATCCAATCATCTTTTCAATTTCAGAGTCATATACAAAAATTGAATATGAGCTCTTCAAGTTTTTGTTTTGTTGAGTGCCCTGATTTTTTTTGTCTGGAAAAAAAGTTGGAAATTTTTTTAGTTTTTGACTCGTGAGAGCAATTATTTCCAATAATTGTGGATATATTTCCATTTTGTTGACCTTTTTGGGTTGATGGAGTTTGTGGCCAAAAAATCTGGCGCGAAATTTCAAAATTTAAATTATTTTCCGAAGTTTAAAAATTTGAAATTAATTTTTTGGCGCCAGAAATTTTAAAATTTAATTTTTTTTGACGTGAAATTTTCAAAATTTGAATATTTTTTCGGCGCAAATTTGAAACTATTTTTTGTGCCAATTTTAAAAACATTTTTGGCGCGAAATTACAAGTTTGAATTTGATTTTTTGCGCGAGTTTGAAATCAATTTTTTGGCGCAAAATTTCAAAAATTTGAATCAAGTTTTTTAACGCGAAGTTTTCCAAATTTAAAATAATATTTTTGGCGTCAAAGTTACAAATTTCAAAACTGTAAAACTTCCCCGGTTTTTCAAAATTTCAACAAAAAAAAAACCTCTAAAAAGTCAATTTCTCAAGTTAAGCATTACCATCCATCTTCCTCGTGTACTTTTTCGTGTTCGCCAAGACAAAAATCTCTGCAAGACAAGAAAAAAGTCGCGCACGCGTCTGCGAGTAAGACACAAAACAACAATTGAATTCTGGCTCGCAAAAAATCCCAGAAATTATCCACGTTTTGTGTGTTGTCTCTGCTACTACTGCAAAAACAAAACGAGGCATATGTTTTCGATCTCGTTCCGACGACCGCAAAATAGAAAAAAATTTTTTTTTTCGAACAAGACAAAAAGTTGTGTCGTCCTTCTCGCTTTGTTGTTGCTCGTTCTGATGGCTCCCGCCAGTTTTTTCGTATTTTTGCATATTTTTTGTGGGAAAGTTGGAGGGTTTTAGATTTTCACTCTTAATTGATCTAAAACTGTTCTAGTCAAAAAATTCCATGAATTTTGATATCCAACATGATTAGGTTTGTTTTATTTGAAATTTGAGGTTTTAGGCCACGGCCACTTCTCCGTGCAACACTCTTTTGACCAATAAAAACACCTGGATTTTCTAAATCTTAAAAAATCCCGAATTTTGACACCCCATATGGTCATTTTTTCTTCTATTAGAAAGTTGGGATATTTAGGCCACGCCCACTTTTCTGTGCCGCACTTGTATCCCTTTCTTCTCCCAAAAAAAGAACATCTGCTCTTTCTTGACCATAAAAACAATGATGTTTGACTTCCCAAATGACCATGTTTTATTGAGTAGCATTTTGGGGTGTTAGGCCACGCCCACTTTTCTGTGCCGCACTCATAACACTTTCTTTTCCCCAAAAAAAAAACATCTGCTCTCTCTTGACCATAAAAACAATGTTTTTTGACACCCCATATGGTCATGTTTTATTGATTTGCATTTTGGGGTGTTAGGCCACGCCCACTTTTCTGTGCGCTCTCTATTCCTTCCCAATTGTTTATTTTCTCTCAGCCCAAAATAATGTGGTTTTTTATGATTTTTTTTTTCCAGCGCGCGGATTATAATGTTGATATTTTTGCTGATTTTTGCGTTTTCGACGTCGGCCGACTTCAATTCGTATATTGTTCCACAGCCGAGTTTTGGAGAAGTGTTGGAGGAAAATGATGAACCGCTGGCCCGCGGCAACATTGTCAACAAATATCGATCGGTGGGTTACTGTAGGGGTCCGAAAATTGTGTGCATCTTTTAGAGCGGGTTTTTTGGACCAGGAAAAATGGCCAAAAAATGTTTTTCCAGAATCATCAAACTGAGCATCGACCCGATTCTCATGATTCGTCAAATCACGCCGACTCAAATTCCGAATCAATCTTCAGTCAGGGGTAAGATTAAAGGGACACGCCAATTTTTCACCAACAATTTTTTTCTCAAAAATTTTTTCAGAGGTCTTGATTCGTATGGGTAAGAGAGCAAAAAACCGCTTTTTTTCTACTAACAGCATGGCTTTTTTCCATTTTTCAAGTTCTCCGCAAAAATTCGCGTTTTTCCAGAGAAACCCGCGATTTTCTGCAATTTCTGCGACGCATACAGTACGATCATCGACAGGTGCCGGAAAACGAGAAGGGCGAGGCGACGTATGTCGAAGTGTCGGTGGTGGTTTCGAATATTCGCGCAGTTTCGGAGGTTACCATGGTAAGAGAGTGCGAAATTTGGCTTCGAATGACACCTCGCATGGGCAGGTTTCTTGTTTAGGCCACGCCCATTTTTGTGTGCCGCGCTTGTAGTCAGTTTCTGACTAGGAAGAATAGCTGGATTTTCTAAATCACGAAAATTCATGATTTTTGAGACCCCACATGACCAGGTTTCTATTAATTTGACATTTGGGGTTTTAGGCCACGCCCACTTCTCCGTGCCGCGCTTGTAATTAATTTTTGACTAGGAAAAATAGCTGGATTTTCTAAATACCATGAATTCTTGATTTTTGACACCCATCATGACCAGCTTTCTGTTCATTCGAATTTTGCGGGGTTAGGCCACGCCCACTTTTCTGTGCCCTCCTTGAGGGGCTGCTCTCGCATAGTTGCGACCAAAGCCTTATTTAGTGTCATTCTGACCGGAATTTCATGAAGATTTTGATTTTTTGCAGGACTATGCGTTAGAACTGTTCTACCGTGAATCGTGGCGAGACCCACGACTACGATACGATCGCAAATTGTTCAAAAACAAGACGGAGCTTGCGTTGCACGAGAGTTATACGAATTTTCTATGGTTTCCCGATACGTTTGTGCCAAACGCCATCGCGTCAAAAAATCCGCAACGAAATTCGATTTCTCATCGAAGTTTGTTGAGGTGAGGTGTTCCTTTAAGAATTTTCGAGAAAATTTTTTCAGACTTGACGAAACTGGCAAATTGTTGTATAGTCGCCGAATTTCGTTGGTTTGTGAGTGTAGTGAGTTTATTTTTTTTTAGGAAAAAAAAATTTTTTTTTGAAAATTTTTTCAGCCATGGATCTGACACTGTTCCCATTTGACAAACAATTATGTAAACTTGGAATTGAGAGCTGTAAATTTTTCAAAAAAAATTTAGAAAATTTTTGAATTTTAGATGGTTACACAGCCGATCACGTTGTCTACAAATGGTCGACTGGAGCTCGAACAGCTTTGGAGTTGAGCAAAATTCGCCTCCCAGATTTCACTATTCAGGAGGCATATGTCACCAGCCAGATGGAGAGCTACGCAACAGGTACGGTATTCGGAATAACCTTCAAATTCTGGTCAAAATGACACCAAACATGCCAGATAGAAAATTTTAGGCCACGCCCACTTTTCTGTGCCTCCCAGGTGCGAAAAATATCTTTTTTCAAATATTGCCTTGTGGGGTGTCTCTCAAACCAGAATTTTATGAAGAATCAGATTTTCAACACAAAAAACTCGGAAAGGTAGGCCACGCCCACTTTTCTGTGCCTCCCAGGTGAGAAAAAATGAAAAAAAAAAACTATTTTTTTTCGAAGTTCTGCCTTGTGGGGTGTCTTTCAAATCAGAATTTCATGAAGAATCCAAATTTTCAGGAAACTACTCCCGTCTCTATGTCTGTTTCGTGTTCTCTCGCTCTTCCGGTTTCTGCTTCCTCCAGCTGATAATTCCGTCAACAGCCGTTGTGATCACCTCATGGGTCTCGTTATGGATGGAGACGGAGACCGAGTTTCAGGTACAGTAGTCAAAGGAGCCTACAGTAACCCGGGCAAAAAGTTGTAGGACATGATTTCGATAATTTTGGCGATAACTTTTCTGATTTTTTCCTACAACGAAATGATGCCACGTGTCAGCTACATTAAAGCCATGGATATTTATTTGGGCGTATGTTTTATGATTGTATTTCTGTCGCTGATCAAATTGGCGCTCGTCAAATATATGCGACAAAAAATCATGTTAACGTAAGACACCTAGCGTTTACGCAAGCCATACGCAACACTTTTGTCGCAGATCCGACAGTGGTCATAGTTTGCGAGCGGCGAGTGTGACGACGCCTGCGATGTCGCGACGTCGCAAGTCGTCGGCGTTGACGTATCGCAATGCGCACGCGATCAGCGACGACGCGCTGACCACAATGATCAATGGGAATGGCGAGGCGAACAATAATATGGACGCGAGTCGTGTCGCGGAGAAAAATCGCGACGGATTTTGGACGATTCGCGTCACTCAGCGAACTATGCATCGATTTCATTGGGTGTCGCAGGTGAGGCTTAGGGTTGAATTGGGAAATTTGGTTTTCTAGGCCAGATTTTTGACAAGGCTCTGAAAATTTGGTTTTCGAGGCCAGATTTCTGACGAGGCTTTAAAAATTTGGTTTTCTAGGCCAGATTTTTGAGCTAGCTTTGAAAATTTGGTTTTCTAGGCCAGATTTTTGTCCTAGCTCTAAAAATTTTCTCAATTTTTTTGCAGATGCTCTTCTTCTTCGGTTTCGTCATTTTTTGCCTTTTCTACTTTCTCATCTACCCAAACCTGCACATTGTCAGCGTCGATCCGGCGTGCGACAAATCGCAAGCGGAATGGTTCGCGGAAATTGTGTGACGAAAAAAAAAATACAGGTATATAATAATTTTATTTTTTTCCCCTTGAAATGAAGATTTTTGTCCGTCGTCCCTTGAGAAAAAAAAACAAGAGAAATCCAATTTTTTGCGCATTTGAATAATTGAATGTTTTGTTTCTTCTCAGTCGTCGTTTGTTTGGCAAAGATTTACGAGATTTTGTTTTTTTTTTTTGAAAAATTGAAAAAATCTGGCCTAGAAAATCAAATTTCTAGAACTAGGTCGAAAATTTGGCCTAAAAAAAAACCAAATTTTCAAAGCTAAGACGACAATCTGGCCTAGCAATTCAATTTTTTCGAGCTGCGGTGAAAATCTGGCCTAGAAAACCAAATTTCTTCAGCTGAGACAAAAATCTGGCCTGGAAAACCGAATTTTTAGAGCTAGGACAAAAATCTGGCCTAGAAATCCAGATTTTTGGAGCCAGGACAAAAATCTGGCCTAGAAAACCAAATTTCTTGAGATGAGCTAAAAATCTGGCCTAGAAAACCGAATTTTCAGAGCTAGGATAAAAATATGGCCTAGAAAACCAAATTTTCAGAGCTAGGATAAAAATCTGGCCTAGAAAACCAGATTTTCCGAGCTAGGATAAAAATCTGGCCTAGAAAACCAAATTTTCAGAGCTAGGATAAAAATCTGGCCTAGAAAACCAAGTTTTGAGAGCCTTGTCGAAAATGTGGCCTAGAAAATAAGAGTTTTTGGAGCTAGGACAAAAAACTGGCCTAGAAAACCAAATTATTGAAGTTAGGATAAAAATCTGGTCTAGAAATCCAATTTTTCGGCCTAGGACAAAAAACTGGCCTAGAAATACAAAAAAATTTTGGGGCCAAAATTCAAACTTTAAAAAATATGCGCGAAAAATTTAGGCCCAATTCATTTTTTTCTCAAATAAACCAAAGTTCCGAGTTCCCCCAAAAAAACTTCAAACTTTAGACCTCAAAACTTCCCGCCCAACCAAAACCAGTTCACCAATCGGTCACTTTACAACCTCACCATAAAAATCAACCCAAAAATTTTTGGCATGAAAATTTCATCCAAAATTTCCGGCTCCCTCCCCCAGCCAAAATCAAATTAAACTCGGAAATTGGAACTCTCCGACAAAATGTGGACTACTTCTCTTTTTCCTCAATTATTAGGCAAAAGCAAGTTTGGCGGGGGAAGAGAGAGGGAGGCAAAAGGGGCGGGGCTTAGGGAGATTGTCATCTTTTTGGCGTACATTTGAATTGACACCTCATTAGCATGCAATAAATATACATACTTACTTGGTTCAGAACTTTTGGTTTCTTTTTCTTTTTGGTTTTCTAGGCCAGGTTTTTTTTGGTTTTCTAGGCCACCGTTTTTTTTCCTCTCTAACTCGATTTTTTGCGCATTTTTTTCTGAGTTTTCTATTCATACCAAAAGTACAGTACCCCTCTCCACCTTTTTAACCAGACAAGTGTATTTGTCCCCCCCCCCCCCCATTTCATGTTATTGTCACTGTTTTTTTTTGTGTGTAGGTATGTATAATTGAATAGGTTGTGTTATTATTGTTGTTATTGTTACAACAAATAATTAGAGGTCACAATTTTGATGTTAAAAATTGAGTTTTCGGGAATTTTTTGACATTTCTTGTAATTTCTTGACATTTCTTAACATTAAAAAACTGAAAAATCCAGAAAACTAGCTGAAAATGGAGTTTTTTTGGCATTTCTTGTCATTTCTTGACATTTCTAGACATTTTCCGACATGGAAGAATAGAAAAAAGCCAGGAAACCAGCTCGAAATGGAGTTTTCTTGACATTTCTTGTCATTTCTCAACAATTTTTGACATTTATCAACATTTCTTGTCATTTCTCAACATTTCTTGACATTTTTCGACATTAGCGGACCAAAATGTGACGAAAATTAATACTTTCTGATTTTGTTTTTGCATTTTTTGACATTTTGCGCATTTTTCGACTTTTCTTGTCATTTCGCTGATTTTTTCACATTTCTCGTCTTTTCACAACATTTATTGACATTTTTCGTGATTTCGCAAAATGTTTGACATCAACGGGTCAAAACGTGACCCAAATTCATGTCTTCTGAATTTTTCGACATTTCTTGTCTTTTCTCAACATTTCTCGTCATTTCTTGTCATTTCTCACCCCTTTCACATTTTTTTTCCAATAAAAAATCGTAAAATTTTGATAGGCAGTTCCGCTAATTTGGCCCCAGGCTAGTCATTATCCCATCATTTTATTACTATTTATTTTTCTCTTTTTTTTATTAAAAAAATAATGAAAAATTTGGGGTACTGTAGTTGGTGAGAAATGACGAGAAATGTTGAGAAATGCATGAAATTATGAAAAATGTTGAGAAATGTCAAAAAAATACATGAAATGACGAGAAATGTCGAAAAACAATACATGAAATGACCAGAAATGTCAATTTTTACCTGAAAAACGCCATTTTCCTCGTCGCTCTCCAATTTATTATCAATTTCCCACAGAATTTCCTGTTTCCAAACAAAAATTACATGTTCACCTCCTCCTCTTCCTCAATTTTTGCCTTCATTATTTATACCCATTTCATTGCACCTGGCTGATTTCTGCCAAAACATTTTCGACACTCAAAAACGTTCCAATTTTTTGTGTTTTTTAAACATTTCTCGTCATTTCTTGACATTTCTCGTTATATTCTGGCAACAGGTAATCATAATGTGGGAAAGTTTTGAAGTTTTATCAATTTTTTGAAACAGTAAAATTTTGAAAAACTTTTTTCTCGAATTTTTTCCAAAGTTTGGCGCCTTGAATCATTTTTTAACATTTCTCGTCATTTACTAACATTCTGAATGTACCTGAAATGACGAGAAACGTCGAAAAATGTGCATTTTTCGACATTTCTCTCCCCGCTCCACAAAATTTTCAAGCTTCAACGAGTAATTCGAGATTTTTCTGGTGGTAACATATGGCGGGAATTGCGCAATTGCGCGGAGAAGACTTTACATACATTATAGTAATGTTTGTTTGTTGTGAAGTGCGCGAAATTTGATATAGATGCCAATTTTTGCGACTTTTTTCGACATTTTTGGTATTTTTTCGACATTTCTTGTCATTTCTTGACATTTCTTGTCTTTTTGCAATATTTTTCTGTGCTTCAGAGAAAAATACTGGAGATTATGACCGAAATTACAATTTTACGTTATTTCACGCATTTCTTGACATTTCTCGTCATTTTTTCACATTTCTCGTCATTTCTGGTCATTTTTCGTTTTTTTTCATGAAAATCGTAAATTTTTTGGCGGTTCCGCTAATTTGGCCCCAGGCTAGTCATTATCCCATCATTTTATTACTATTTATTTTTCTCTTTTTTTTATTAAAAAAAATAATGAAAAATTTGGGGTACTGTAGTTGGTGAGAAATGACCAAAAATGTCGAAAAATGAAGAGATTCATTATCAGAACCTAAAAAATCGCGCGAAATGACGAGAAATGTCAAAAAATACACGAAATGACGAGTAATGTCAAAAAATGCACGAAATGACAAGAAATGTCAAAAAAAGGCGAACAATGTATCTATGCTAATTACAAACATTCAATTTTTCAATGACCAATATATAGTGTCCAATTTCAATGAATAGAGAAGGTACTTGAGAGCATCCTCATCAATGGTGGTGCACCATTTTGAACTCGGCCGACACACACATAATTAGACATGGATTAATTTTTTTTGGGTTGGGATGAAAAAAATGAGGGCGGATCTCTTTTGTTGGCAAAACAGGTGAATATTGTATGAATTTTTTGGGTATTTTTTGACATTTCTCGTCATTTCGTGCATTTTTTGACATTTCTCGTCATTTTGGGTGTTTTTTGAAGTTTTTGGTGATTTTGGGTAATTTTTTGACATGGTAGGCAGTTTCTTGAATTTATAGCGTTTTTCTAGCATTTTTCGACATTTCTCGTCATTTCTTGTCATTTCGCGCATTTCTCGACATTTTTTTGCAACTTTTTGCGGAAAATTAGCAAAATCAGAATAAACTAGCTTTTAACGTGAACCAATGTAAATTGACCCAATTTTCTGACATTTCTCGTCATTTCTTGTCATTTCGTGAATTTTTTGAGATTTTTCTCAATTTTTTTTCGAAAAATTAGCAAAATTAGAAGTAACTAGTTCCGAACACAAATCAACGCAAATTGGCCCAATTTTCTGACATTTTTCGTCATTTCTCAACATTTCTAGTGCTCAAAAATGCCGATTATTACACCATCCCCCTAAAAATATACTTCTTTGATTGATGGACATGAATGACCCTGTGAGTGTTGTAAAAATGTGATTGGCAGCAAAAAATTCGAGTTCTACATGAAATTCTGACCCGAAATGGTAGAAAAATTAGCGCGCACACGACCCGGGTTCGATTCCCAAAGTCAGCAGAAATTTTTTTTTTTGATTTTTTATCCAAATATTCGGATTCTCCATGAAATTCTGATCCAGAAAAATTATTTTCATCCAAATCCACCAAGAAAAAATTAGGGCCCACACGACCCGAGTTCGATTTCCAAGGTCATCAAATTTTTTTTTTTTTTTTTGCTTAAACTTAGGCCACGCCCACCTCTCAACATCTGCTTTTCCACATTTCATTTGTTGTTGTTTTGAAGGGATCCTGGGATGTTGTAAAGTGCGCAGATTTTAGGCTCCGCCCACTTTTTTTGGGGAGGCTTGGTCGAAGCATATTATCAATTACACCATTGGGAATTTTTTTTTTCGAGGGTGGAGAAAAAATAAGTTTTTTGTTTATTTTTTTGAGAATTTTTGGGAGAAATCATGTTTTTACGAGAAATGACGAGAAATGTCGAGAAATGTCAAAAAATGGTGAGAAATGCGCGAAATTGATGGAACAAAGTAAAGAAAATGAATTTAAAATTCAGTTAAAAATTTAAAATTCACAGCTCTGAATTTTTAATTCGATTTTTTAGAGGGAGAGCTTCTCCCTTTTTCCGACTTTTACTACATACTTACTATTTTTTTTTTCTCTTTTTCTTCCTCTTTGTTTTGTTGTGAAAAGAAAAACAACAAAAACTTTGTGTTTTTATTTCGAAATTTGCGTTTTTTTGGTCATTTTTCGTCATTTCTGGTATTTTTTTGACATTTCTCGACATTTCTAGACATTTCTTGTCATTTCTCAACATTTCTCGTTTTCAGCATCAGAAGACTGCTTTTCACAAATTCTCCTGACTATTTTTGTTTATTTTTGTAATTTTTCGTTTTTTTCTGGAATTTTTGGTATTTTTTCGACATTTTTGGTATTTTTTTGACATTTCTCGACATTTCTCGTTTTTCGTGTTGGAAAAGCAGAACTTACAGAAAACTTCAAATTTTCAGACATTTCTGGTAATTTTTCGACATTTCTCTACATTTCTTGTCATTTCTCGGCACTTCTCATTTTTCTGGCCAGACATAAGTTGTCTCGAATTTTTTTTTGACACTTTCCAATTTCATCACTTTTCTGGTATTTCTTGACATTTCTGGTCATTTTTTGACATTTCTCAACATTTCTCGTTTTACCTTCAAAATATATCAGTTTTTACCGTTTTTTTTTTCGAAAAAAACTGTGACGATAGAAAATTCAAATTCTCTACATTTCTTGTCATTTCTTGTCAATTCTCGTCATTTTTCTACATTTTCCCCCCAACCCGAAAACAGGTTCTCCCATTTCCAGAATTTGATCAAAAATCAATGTTTCCTATGTTTACGAGATTCTGTTTTTTTTGTCTGTTTTTGTTTTTGTCAAAACAAAAAAACATGTGGAAAAATGTGTCATTTTCGAGGTGGTAAACACTGTTTCTCTCCTTTTTTGCGAAAATTTTCGAAACTTTTCGAAAAAAACACTGAAAAATCTGAAAATTTTGAAAATTTTGACCTGAAAACATTTTTTGGCGCACAAAAACTATCGCTCACACGACCAGGGTTCGATTCCGGATGTGGTCGAAATTTTTTTTTGTTTTTTTTTTTGAAAATTAGGCCACGCCCATTTTTCTGTGTTTTTTTCCAATTTCGAACAAATTTAATTTGGTTGATTTCTCGGAACATCTGGTTAGATGTTGAGTGCTTTTTGGTGAAATTGGTTTTTTTTTGTTGTGGGAAATTTCGGATTTTTTGACATTTCTCGTCATTTTTCGACATTTCTCTTCTTTTTCTATGATTTTTTGATATTTCTCAAAAAAATCTAGCGTTTTTTGATGGTTTTCCGACATTTCTCGCATTTTTCGACATTTCTCAACATTTCTCAACATCCCCCTAATCTACCCATTCATCTCCAATTTTGCCATGTACCAGATTTTCGACAAAGATTACTGTAGAAGTATGATTTATCTCATTGTGACCCGATTTTTTATCCGCGCGGAATATTTTTTCCAAAAAAAAAAAAAAAAAAAAAAACATTTTTTGCAGATGATCCTGCTGTTTGCAGTTCTGGTGGTATGGAGTACTGTAGGTAAGAAATTTTTTGGCTGAGCGCCATAAATTTTTATGATCTTCAGACAGTTTTAAATGTGTGGCGCCAGATTTTTCCGAGGCTTAGGCTGAGGCTTAACTGATATTTTTGTTGTAGAAACTCGCCCGATTCTCATTGAACGCCCACGCCATTTTCCGGTCTACACGGAACCGCCGAAAATCACCCGACTCGTGCCGATCGGCTCAACGACGGCCTTCCAATGCGACCCGATTGTTCACGGTACCGAAAATGGAACATGGTTCAAAAATGATGACGAAAATGTGATTGGAAATGTTGGCCCACATGAGAATTTGATTTTGAAGTCGTCGACAATAGTTGTTCAAGATCCGATGCCGAAAATTGGATATTTGATTATTCACAATGTGTCGAAAGGTTGGTAGACATTTTTTGGGTGATTTTTTGATATTTTTGGGCATTTTTCGACAATTCTGGTCATTTTTTGACATTTCTGGAAGTTTTTTGATATTTTTGGGTGATTTTTTGACATTTTTCGTAATTTCTAGACATTTTTGGACAATTTTTGTAATTTCTTGACATTTCTGAACATTTCTAGACATTTTTGGTAATTTTTTGAAACTTTATGGAATTTTTTGACATTTCTTGTAATTTCCCTACATTTTTTTTTCATTTTTCGACATTTCGAAGCATTTCTGGTAATTTTTTGCCATTTCTGGGTTATTCTAGACATTTTTGAGCATTTCTCAACATTTCTGGTAATTTCTCGACATTTCTGGCCATTTCTCGCCAATTTTCGACATTTCTGGTTAATTTCTCGGCATTTTGAGAATTTTTTAGTTTTTCTTGTAATTTCTTGACATTTTTGAAGCATTTCTGTTAATTTAGAGATTTTCGAGACATTATGAACCAATTTTTTGTAATTTCCCTACATTTTTAGTCATTTTTTGACATTTCTGGTATTTTCAAACATTTCTTGACATTTCTAGTAATTTTTTAACAATTTCTCCAAGTTTCTGGTAATTTCCACCATTTTGAGACATTTCTTGTAATTTTTGGACACATTTCTGGTATTTTCAAACATTTCATGACATTTCTCGACATTTCTCGTAATCCTCCATTTTGCAGAAGACGAAGGTGACTACTGGTGTTCCACCTCTGACAGCACTACGGAAACCTACAATCTCCGCATCGCCTATGTCTCCGAAATACCCGCGGGCGCGGGTGTCCAACTCGACCCACCCGCTCCCCAACTCGGGTACCCGCTCATCGCCCACTGCCCGCTACCCGACGCCTATCCAGCACCCAAAATCACGTGGACTGTGGTAGGTTTCGGACGATTTCTGGCCGAAAAAGTCACGCTCACACGACCAGGGTTCGATTCCGGATGCGGGCGAATTTTTTTTTTTTTTTTTTTTACGAAATTTGGCATTTTTCCAGAACTCGCTGCCAATTTCGCACATTTCTTCGAATTTTCGAGCACACGAAAACGGAACTCTTGAAATTGCGCATTTTTCGCTTCATCATTTTGGATTTTTGGAGTGTACGGTATCGAATTTTGGCGGGAAAACGAGCGCCGGCGTTTTGATCGACTCGAAACCGATTTTGGAAAAAATTGGTGAGAAAATCGGGGATTTTCGGGTGAAAAATATATGGAGGGGCCAGTCTCAAAAAATCCGGAAACCGACACAATCCCAGTTATTCTTGTATTTTTTTTGCGTAATGTGAAGAAGCTGAGATCCGTACTCAAAATTTGACTTCATGTTTTTTAACTGACGTTGCCGTCAAAAATACATTAAGCGGAAAACGGGTGATCAAAAAACTAATTTTTTGTACTTTTCGAAGGTTTGGTATTTTTTTTATTGATAATGAGCAGAACTTTTAATTTTAAAAGATTATTTTGACAAACTTCAGCGACATAAACAAAGAGTTGAATATAAAAACTTTTATTGTTAGAAAAATAAAAAAAGTGAACAAAAAGTATAATCTGCGAGTATCTGCTGTCATGCATCGATTGTGAACCACTCATCTCTCAAAATCGCAAGAGTACTGTAGAAAACTACGATACTATGAAGAAGAATGATTGGATCCATTGTTCGAGCGACAAGGTGAGTTTATATTTCCTTGAAGTTACCAACACATCGTTTCTTCTGTGTAGACTCTGAAATTTGATATTTGAAGTCTAACAAATTAAGTTCATAAAAAACTTTGATTATCTTATGTGCTTTGGAAAAAAGTTTAATTCCGAATATTTTATGCGAAAAAACATGAAGTTTCCAAACTTCAATGTTTGAAAAAAAAAGAATTCACGTTCCGAATATTTTTATTCCGGTTCACGCGAACGAGACATGATGCAAGATTTTGGGACCAAAAATGACATCGAAAAACGGAAGATGAATTCTGATTTCAAAAAAGAATTCACGTTCCGAATATTTTTATTCCGGTTCACGCGAACGAGACATGATGCAAGATTTTGGGACCAAAAATGACATTGAAAAAAGGAAGATGAATTCTGATTTCAAAAAAGAATTCACGTTCCGAATATTTTTATTCCGGTTCACGCGAACGAGACATGATGCAAGATTTTGGGACCAAAAATGACATTGAAAAAAGGAAGATGAATTCTGATTTCAAAAAAGAATTCACGTTCCGAATATTTTTATTCCGGTTCACGCGAACGAGACATGATGCAAGATTTTGGGACCAAAAATGACATCGAAAAACGGAAGATGAATTCTGATTTCAAAAAAGAATTCACGTTCCGAATATTTTTATTCCGGTTCACGCGAACGAGACATGATGCAAGATTTTGGGACCAAAAATGACATTGAAAAAAGGAAGATGAATTCTGATTTCAAAAAAGAATTCACGTTCCGAATATTTTTATTCCGGTTCACGCGAACGAGACATGATGCAAGATTTTGGGACCAAAAATGACATTGAAAAAAGGAAGATGAATTCTGATTTCAAAAAAGAATTCACGTTCCGAATATTTTTATTCCGGTTCACGCGAACGAGACATGATGCAAGATTTTGGGACCAAAAATGACATTGAAAAAAGGAAGATGAATTCTGATTTCAAAAAAGAATTCACGTTCCGAATATTTTTATTCCGGTTCACGCGAACGAGACATGATGCAAGATTTTGGGACCAAAAATGACATTGAAAAAAGGAAGATGAATTCTGATTTCAAAAAAGAATTCACGTTCCGAATATTTTTATTCCGGTTCACGCGAACGAGACATGATGCAAGATTTTGGGACCAAAAATGACATTGAAAAAAGGAAGATGAATTCTGATTTCAAAAAAGAATTCACGTTCCGAATATTTTTATTCCGGTTCACGCGAACGAGACATGATGCAAGATTTTGGGACCAAAAATGACATTGAAAAAAGGAAGATGAAATATCAGAATTAGATTTTGTCGATGAATTATAGTACTTCTTAATTTCTGTGGGACTATTCAGAGCTAATATCCCGAGGAAAAAATACCTGTTTGAAACCCACTTTACCTACGTCATTTTCAAAAATTGACTCGACCAGATTATTTGGTTATTTTGAAACTATTTGTCATTGTGTTTTTGTCTTATGGTTTTGGACAGTTTTTTGACGTAACGTAAAGAGATAAATTCTGAAAAGTCTAGCACTGTTATCACTTTTTCCCCGTGACCTCCAAACCCTCTAACTTACATAACGAATAAACACTCATGTGTACGCGAAAAACCTTTGTTACAAATTTCGGGTTCCATTCTCGAATTTTCACGACATTCTTTTTTCGTTCGGTAACAAAAAAAAAATCATTCTGCAAAATAAATGGAACTTTCAAAAAAGCAAAGAAATATTACCTTTACCTATGGCGACCTTATTTATTGTCACCAACACCGTTGAATTCCAGTTGTACTTCTATGATCTTTCCATTTAACTTTTTTTTTCGAGAACCAAGAATTTTCTAAAAATGAAAAAGCCCACGCGTTTATTCGTAACACGTTTGAATTTATTTCTCTCCTTTTTTGTTCATGATTATACCAGCCATCAAAAAAGAAGACATCCCACAATTTAATTTAAACGTGTAAGCGTGTTCTCATTCATTTCTGTAAAATAATTGATTTCCGAAAAGTGTATGGACATTTTCAAAAGGAAGAAGTTCAACTAGTATTCATTTTATTCGAAATAGTGAAAAGGGCTATCACAGAATAAAGGTAATAACTGTTTCTTTTTTGCGAAAGTTTTTTTTTGTTCAGGATGATCTCTGACTCGATAAGGAATGGAAAAATGGCCCATTTTATTGGAAAACATAAACTGAAAACAATTGTTGCCCAAATCTACATGAATTTTTGAAAATGACGTAGGTAAAGTGGGTTTCAAACAGGTATTTTTTCCTCGGGATATTAGCTCTGAATAGTCCCACAGAAATTAAGAAGTACTATAATTCATCGACAAAATCTAATTCTGATATTTCATCTTCCTTTTTTCAATGTCATTTTTGGTCCCAAAATCTTGCATCATGTCTCGTTCGCGTGAACCGGAATAAAAATATTCGGAACGTGAATTCTTTTTTGAAATCAGAATTCATCTTCCTTTTTTCAATGTCATTTTTGGTCCCAAAATCTTGCATCATGTCTCGTTCGCGTGAACCGGAATAAAAATATTCGGAACGTGAATTCTTTTTTGAAATCAGAATTCATCTTCCTTTTTTCAATGTCATTTTTGGTCCCAAAATCTTGCATCATGTCTCGTTCGCGTGAACCGGAATAAAAATATTCGGAACGTGAATTCTTTTTTGAAATCAGAATTCATCTTCCTTTTTTCAATGTCATTTTTGGTCCCAAAATCTTGCATCATGTCTCGTTCGCGTGAACCGGAATAAAAATATTCGGAACGTGAATTCTTTTTTGAAATCAGAATTCATCTTCCTTTTTTCAATGTCATTTTTGGTCCCAAAATCTTGCATCATGTCTCGTTCGCGTGAACCGGAATAAAAATATTCGGAACGTGAATTCTTTTTTGAAATCAGAATTCATCTTCCTTTTTTCAATGTCATTTTTGGTCCCAAAATCTTGCATCATGTCTCGTTCGCGTGAACCGGAATAAAAATATTCGGAACGTGAATTCTTTTTTGAAATCAGAATTCATCTTCCTTTTTTCAATGTCATTTTTGGTCCCAAAATCTTGCATCATGTCTCGTTCGCGTGAACCGGAATAAAAATATTCGGAACGTGAATTCTTTTTTGAAATCAGAATTCATCTTCCTTTTTTCAATGTCATTTTTGGTCCCAAAATCTTGCATCATGTCTCGTTCGCGTGAACCGGAATAAAAATATTCGGAACGTGAATTCTTTTTTGAAATCAGAATTCATCTTCCGTTTTTCGATGTCATTTTTGGTCCCAAAATCTTGCATCATGTCTCGTTCGCGTGAACCGGAATAAAAATATTCGGAACGTGAATTCTTTTTTTTTCAAACATTGAAGTTTGGAAACTTCATGTTTTTTCGCATAAAATATTCGGAATTAAACTTTTTTCCAAAGCACATAAGATAATCAAAGTTTTTTATGAACTTAATTTGTTAGACTTCAAATATCAAATTTCAGAGTCTACACAGAAGAAACGATGTGTTGGTAACTTCAAGGAAATATAAACTCACCTTGTCGCTCGAACAATGGATCCAATCATTCTTCTTCATAGTATCGTAGTTTTCTACAGTACTCTTGCGATTTTGAGAGATGAGTGGTTCACAATCGATGCATGACAGCAGATACTCGCAGATTATACTTTTTGTTCACTTTTTTTATTTTTCTAACAATAAAAGTTTTTATATTCAACTCTTTGTTTATGTCGCTGAAGTTTGTCAAAATAATCTTTTAAAATTTAAAGTTCTGCTCATTATCAATAAAAAACCGAAAACTGCAAAAATTTTCGGGTTTTATAAATGGGAAAAAGAGAAAACATAATGCAAAATCAAAAATAAATAAATCCATCATTATGCCTTCTCCAAAAAATGTTCTGAAATTTTTGAGCATTATGTCATTAGAATTCGCAGACTGGAATTATGCCGGTTTCCGGATTTTTTGAGACTGGCCCCTCTATATATGGAGTAGGAAAATATCGGTGCTATTTTTGACCCAATCTCCCAAGAGTAGGAAAATATCCGTGCTATTTTCGACGATCAAAGAGCAGGTGAAAGTGTTAGCACCTATTTAATGAGCAGAAAAAATGTGGTGCTATTTATGACGTAGTTCTGCATGAGTAGGAAAACATCTGTGCTATTTGTGACCTGATTTTCGGAGAGTAGGAAAGGTCAAAAATAGCACAGATGTTTTCCTACTCTCCAAAAGATAGGTGTTAGAATGCAAGATGGCATCGACCTGCCTTTGGGAAGTCAGGTCGAAAATAGTATCGATTTTTTCCTACTCTAGGAGGTTGGGTCAAAAATCGCACGGATTTTTTCCTACTTTTAGAAAATTGGGTCGAAAATAAAACGGTTTTTTGCCTATTATCATCAATTTTGGTCGAAAATAACACGGATTTTTGCCTACTTTTATCAATTTCGGTCAAGTTACACGGTTTTTTTCTGCTTGCCAAAGTTTTGTCAAAAATAACACCGATTTTTTCCTACTTTCCAAAAACTGGGACCGAAAAAAACACTGCTGTTTGCCTTCTTTTAAAAAATTGGGGCGAAAATAACACGGATTTTTCCCTTTTCCCAGGAAATGGGGTCGAAAATAACACAAATATTTCCCTACCCTCATCAATTTCGGTCGAAAATAACACTGATTTTTTCCTACTCTCATCCATTTTGGTCAAAAATAGCACCGATTTCTTCCTACTCTCATCAATTTTGGTCGAAATTAACACCGATTTTTCCCTACTCTTCCAAAAACCTCCCATTTTTTTCCAGATTCTGCCACCCGACCCCTCTTCCTAATAGGCTGCTCATCGGCTTTCCGCAAGTCGCTGTTCATGTTCCTCATGGGTTGCCTGTTCACCAGCACTTTGGTCCTTCTCTACCTAGCGTTCGCGTTTCTCTGCCTCAAACGTTCGCGTCAGCGACGCGTGCTTCGGCCCACTTTCTGGGCGCGAAACGGGCCCGGTTTGGGCCCGGGCTTTCGCAAGACTGTCGTCCCGTTGCCCGACTATTTTGTCAGCATTCCAACGTCTGAGTCGTAGACCAAAAAAAAACGCAGGATTTTTCTCTAGCTCTCTCTCTCTCTTTTTTTACGGGTAGATTTTTTTTTGGAAATAAATTTTGAACAGTTTTTCGACATTTCTCGACATTTCAGGTAATTTCTCGACATTTACTTCTGATCTAGGCTCCGCCCACTTTTTGCACATGTCTATAATTATCAACTTGTTTACACCAGGTGAATTTCATTTTTTGTTCAGTTTCCTTTTTTCACGAAAAAATGGGAAAATTAACTTTTCTGAATAATTGACGCCCCCAGCCTCTCATGAGAAAAATGACTTTTTTCGGTTGTATATTTTTGAGGCTTAAGCCTAAGCCTAAGCCTAAGTTTCAATTTCCTTGACAACAATCTCTTTGTGTATAGTGTGAATTAATTTTTTTTTGTCGGCAACCACTTAACCGACTCAAACTACCCGCACAAGCTCCGCCCCTTTTCAGAGCTCTTTTTTTTTTGGTTGTTTTTTTGGTGCTCCGCCGACGACAACATGTCTCAAGAGTACAATCGATTCAGCGTCGGCAATTGGACCCTTCAACAACAGGTGACAACCGGAAACTTTGTATTTTATCTGGTCGAATTGTCGTTGTGTTTTTTGACAATTTCGGTGAACGTCGCGTTTTTTGTGGTGGTTCGCCAGGCGGAATTGTTGCATCGGGTAGGGAAATATTGGTGCTATTTTTGACGAGAGTAGGAAAATATTGGTGCTATTTTTGACCTAGCTCCTTTAAGAGTAGAAAAATATTTTTGCGATTTTCGACGCTCAAAGAGCAGGTGACATTTTGAGCACTTTTTATGAGCAGAAAAAATGTAGTGATTTTTTCGTCAGTAGGAAAAAATCGGTGCCATTTTTGACCTAGTTCTTGAGATCAGGAAAATATTGGTGCTTTTTTCGACGCTTATAGAGCAGCTGAATTTTTTAGCACCTTTTGATGGGCAGAAATAATGGGGTGCATTGTTCGGCAGTAGGTAAATATTGGTGCTATTTTTGACCTAGTTCCTCCAAGAGTAGGAAAACATCTGTTCGACCTTTCCTACTCTTTGGGTAGAAAAACGCAATTTTGTTTGCCTACTTATGCAGAACAGGAAAAAATCGATGCTATTTTTGACCTAGTTCCTCTGACAATGAGAGTAGGAAAACATCTGTGCTATTCTCGACCTTTCCTACTCTTTGGGTAGAAAAACACACTTTTGTTTGCCTACTTATGCAGAACAGGAAAAAATCAATGTTATTTTTGACCTAGTTTCTTTAAGAGTAGGAAAATATCTGTGCTATTCTTGACCTTTCCTACTCTTTGGGTAGAAAAACACACTTTTGTTTGCCTACTTCTACAGAACAGGAAAAAGTCGATGTTATTTTTGACCTAGTTCCTTTAAGAGTAGGAAAACATCTGTGCTATTCTTGACCTCTCCTATTTATGCAAAAGATATTAGGAAAAAATCGGTGCGATTTTTGACGCTCAAAGAGCAGGTGACATAGTTAGCACTTTTTAATGAGCTGAAATAATGTAGTGGTTTTTTCGGTAGTAGGAAAAAATCGGTGCAATTTTCAACGTCCAAAAATTTCCAGAATCTTCGAACAATTCTCATGGCAACATCGGTGGCCAACACGATATACGGTATCTCTCGGTATCTAATTACAGTACCCCTCATAACAACCTATCTCTATGACGTCGAAATTTCTACAGTAACCTATTGTCGCGTGGCCAAATCGATACATCATTTGGTGGTCGGCATTCCGGCTTTTGTGTTTTTTATCGTCATTTTGGAGAGGACTTTGGCCACCTATTTTTACAAGAGTTATGAGAAAACCGGGCCGAATCGGTGGGGATATTGGTTGGCTGGATTTCAGGTAGGCAAAATTTGATGTTATTTTTGACTAGTAGGAACGTTTGGTGCAATTTACAACCAGTACGAAAAATTCCATGTAATTTTTGACGAGTAGGAAAAATTTGGTCCACTTTTTGACTAGTAGGAAAAGTTTGGTGCGATTTTAGACATGTAGGCAAAATTAGGTGCTATTTTTTACCAGTAGGAAAAGTTTGGTGCAATTTTTCGCCATTTTTTCACTAGCAGGCAAACATCGGTGTAGGTTCCGACTAGTAGGCAAAATTCGGTGAAATTTCTGACAAGTAGGAAAATCTTGGTGTCATTTAGAACGAGATTCCCAAAGTAGGGAAAATTCGGTGTTTTTTCCAACAAATTTAGTGTAATTTCCGACTAGTAGGCATAAATTGGTGTTATTTTCAACAGAGGCAAAATTCTCTGTTTTTTTTTGAGTAGGCAAAAATTGGTGCGATTTCCGTCAACCTCCATTTCAAACCATTTTCCGACTAGTAGACATGTTTCCAGATCAGAATTTCGCGCTGATTCCAAATTTCCACACAAAATTTTCCGAAAACCAAAACCCAGCGAGTTTCAGTGGTCATTGGGTCTGTTCATCGTGACAATCAACCAGATCGACGTTGCCGGCAAGCCTCGACCCTACTCAAGGCTTCCGTGTCAGATGGAATATACAACATCGAGATGTCTCTACCTGACTATATCTCTCTACATTGTGGCAAATTCAATCGGCTTCTTCATGTTTTCAAAAATTCGCCACTTCAACAAAACCCTCTACAAACAGCGCAGTTGGCGACTTCGAACGCTCAGCGAAACTTTCCAAGTCGCAGAAAATGTGAAATCGATAAAAATCCTGATTCCTCTTCTCATCGTTTCCCTTGTCAGCAATTTGCTGAGTATCATACTTATCGGATTGCAAGCGACCATGTATTTGTTGGTGCGCGAAACTGCCGAAGATCAGCGCGCTGAATTGACCAAACAGCTTTCTATCAAAATTTTGGGGAGAGGTGAGTGCGATTTTTGGATTCAGCGTGAAATTTAGGGCTAGGCAAAGTTTTTCGCGAATTTTTCTCTAGAAGTAGGCAAAATTTGGTGCAATTTTCGACAGGTAGGCAAATTTTGGTGCAATTTCCGAATAGTAGGCAAAATTGAGTGCAATTTTTGACAAGTAGGAAGATCTTGGTGTCATTTTCAACTAATTGGTAGACAAAAAGTTGCATTTTCCCTCAAAATAGGCAAAAATCGGTGTATTTTTCGTCAGGTAGGAAAATCTTGGTGTCATTTTCAACCAACTGGTAGGCAAGAATAATTGCATTTTCCCTCAAAGTAGGCAAAATTCGGTGCAATTTTCCCTCAAAGTAGGCAAAATTCGGTGCAATTTCCGTCAATTTCAATTTTGCACCATTTTTCGACTGGTAGGTAAAATTCAGTGCATTTTTCGACTAGCAGGAAAATCTTAGTGGCATTTCCCACCAACTTGTAGGCAAAAATAAGTGAAATTTCCTTCAAAGTAGGCAAAAATCGGTGCGATTTCCGTCAACTCCAATTTCACACAGTAGGCAAAATTCGGTGTGTTTTCCAACATGTTTCCAGATCAAAATTTTGCGCTGAATCCAAATTTTTGCATGAAACTTCTCAAAAATCAATTTTTCGCAGGTTCCGAAGCGTCGCAAGTTTACGATCTTACATCGGCCATAACGAGAATTGTGTTTTGTGTGTACACAATATTTTCGCATCCAGTTTTGCGTAAAAAATGGTGTCAAATTTTTTGGGCTCACAAAATTCGACCGCATCAAGAGGAGGTGGTGAAGTTTACGATTTTGGTGAGTTTTGAGTTTTTTTTCGCGAAAAAATTTGAATTTTTTTGCAGGAAGAAACTCAACATCATTTTGACTCTTTGAAATTGTTGTGGGAGCAAAAAATGGAAGAAAAATAACATTTTTTGCCTTTTTTTTAACCAAAAATTCGAATTTTTTGACAATTCTTGTCATTTCTTGACATTTCTTGTTATTTTTTGTTATTTGTCAGTTACCAGATTTATTTAAACTTTTGATTTTTTTTCATTTTCTAACATTTCTCGTCGTTTCTCGACATTTCTCGTCATTTCTCAACATTTCTCGACCAAATAAAAAAAATAAGATCAGAAGTGCGCATGACGGGACGAAAACAACAAGTAAAAGAGAAGAGCGACGAGAGAGTGTGTCTAATAAGAGAGACGCAGACGGTCAGACAAAACATCTGTTTGTCAATAACCAATTCATTTTTGGATGAAAATGTGCATAAATTTTATTTCACTTTTTTTTGCTGGTTTTTTTTTGTAAATCTGAAAATAACACCGATTTTTGCCTGGTTGTTGGAAATTGCACCGAATTTTGCCTATCGTAAAATTGTTGTTTTTAAATGAAAGAAAACCTTGAAATTATTTTGAAGCAGCAATTTAAAAATTTCAAGGTCGTTTGGTTGTAAATTGCACCGATTTTTTACTACTGGGAAGGTTTTCAGGTTGTAAATCGCACCGAAATTTGCCTACTTTTTGAAATTTTGTTTTTTCTGGAATTTGAACGTTGTAAATAGCACCGATTGTTGCCTACAGTGAAATTCTGGAGACAATTTTCAGGTTGTAAATCGCACCGAATTTTGCCTACTTCAACAGTTTCCTGAAATTCAAAGGTAGTAAATCGCAACGATTTTTGCCTAATTTTTGAACTTTTGTTTTTTTTTTCTGCAATTTGGAGGTTGTAAATCGCACCGAATTTGCCCTACTTTTTGAATTTTGTTTTTTCTGGAATTTGAACGTTGTAAATTGCACCGAATTTTGCCTACTTCAATTTTTTTCCTGAATTTTCAAGGTCGTATATCGCACCGAATTTTGCCTACTTCAACAGTTTCCTGAAATTCAAAGGTAGTAAATCGCAACGATTTTTGCCTAATTTTTGAATTTTTGTTTTTTTTCTGCAATTTGGAGGTTGTAAATCGCACCGAATTTTGCCTACTTTTCGCACCGAATTTTGCCTACTTTTTTTTAACATTTGAACGTTGTAAATCGCACCGAATTTTCCCTACTTCAAAAACAATTTTCCAGAATTTTCAAGGTCGTAAAACGCACCATTTTTTTCCTGACGCCGAAAAAAAACTTGGTAAACAACAACTAGTTGTTGTAAGGAATGTAAATATTATTGGAAAGGGTCTTATCTCGAAAAAAAAAAAACATTTTTTTTTTCTGGTGGAAATTTGGCCCTATTGATTTCGGTCGGTCGCCATGACGACTCAACATTTGCATAATTTTTCGCTGCTATTTTTAGCCCATTTTTTTCGGAGAGTAGGCAAAGTTCGGTGCGATTTTCGACAAAATTACGGTTTGTAGGCAATGTTTGGTGTAATTTACTACCTCCTTTATGTCAGTAGGCAAAATTTGGTGCGATTTCCAACCTCCTCAGTAGGCAAATATCGGTGTTATTTTCGATACTTTTTATTGTGAAAAATTATATTCGGTAGGTAAAATTCGGTGCTATTTTCGACATTTTTTTAACTGTGATTCTGAAAAATTGTTTTTGGTAGGCGAAATTCGGTGCTATTTTTGACATAATTTTTCTTAGAGTAGGCAAAATTCGGTGCGATTTTCGACAGTTAGTAGGCAAAAATCGGTGTCATTTTTGACAAAATTCCTCTCGGTAGGCAACATTCGGGGCTATTTGTAGCATACTTTTTCTCCCAATCGAGTAGGCAGAGTACAGTGCTATTTTCGACATCACTTCCCAAAGACCAAGTGACGCTGAGAAAAGTGGGCGGAGCCTGTTCTCTCTTGCAAACACCGCACACAATTATTAGCCCCGCCCCTTTCTCTTCTTGTCTCTATCTCATTGTTTCTCTTTTACTTTATTTAGTTATCTCATTTCTTTTTATAGAGTAGGCAAACATTTGTGCTATTTTTGACCGGCCAAAAATCGCACCATTTTTTTCCTACCAAACACTAAAAAAAACTAGTTCCCCTTTACATCCAATTAAACTTGGTCGTTTGAAACATATGTTGTTTTTGATGTTTTTTTCACTTTTTTATGTGTCAAAAATCACACCGTTTTTTGCCTACTCTTGAAAAAATTCGTGGTTTTTTGAATCGACGAAAAGTACGAAAATAATTGGTCGTTTTACCTTGTATACCTTTTTGTTCATGACAACTTCCGATTTTTTTGACGTTTTTCGAAATTATTTCTGCACTTTTTTTTTTGAAAAAGAAAATTGGAGCGGTTTTGTCATTTCTCCACGCCCATAAAAAACTTTCACAAAAAAAAAAATGAAACCCGTTCTTCTTTTATCTAGCCAATTTGGAAGCAGCATTGATTTTTTGACATTTTTGGTAGTTTTTTTTGGCATTTTTTGACATTTCGTGTAATTTCATGCTTTTTCGTGACATTTCTCTCGCGTTTCACGTAATTTCTACCAATTTTATGACATTTCTTGACATTTCTCGTAATTTCACGTATTTTTTCTCATTTTCTGGGATTTATCGTAATTTATTGTCATTCTTTGTCATTTCTCGTATTTTCTCATCATTTCTTGACATTTCTCGTAATTTCACGCATTTTTTTGACATTTCTCGTCATTTTTTGTGATTTTTCGTCATTTCTCGTAATTTCACGACCTTTCTTGCAATTTTTCGAATTTTTCCACATTTCTCGTTATTTTTCAACATTTCGCGTCATTTTTTGTAATTTCTCGTCATTTCTCGTATTATCACGTCCTTTCTTGCAATTTTTCGCATTTTTCCACATTTCTCGTCATTTCACGTCATTTTTCAACAATTCTCGCATTTTTCCACATTTCTCGTCATTTCTCGTCATTCTTTGACATTTCTCGCCATTTCACGTCATTTCACGCGGTTTTTTTCACATTTCTCGATATTTTTCAACATTTCACGTCATTTCAGGCGCCGTAAAAATGTGCTGAGCTGAGAAAGATCGACATGAGATCAAGTCGTAGTTCGGACAATGTGGTCAAAGATTTGTCAGATTGTCGAAGTCGCCTCGACGCAGGAATCGAGGAGAATCGCCGAAATCGTCAGGTGATTCAGGACATCAACGATCAACTTCAGCGTTATCGCAAGCGAGCGCAAGCCGAGTCGCACGAGTCGCTGATGATCTACAGTACGTCGCCGCCGACACCGCACACCTCTCTACCATCCCTCACCGTCGACATACCCATCTACAGTAACCCGCCGCCGCCGCGACATCGCCACAAATCGGCGCACATCTACAGTAGTAGTCGCACTACAAATCATCATCAACAACATTTTCGCAATCGCAGTTCGCCGCGATTGTCGGCGACGACGACGTCGCAACACTTACAGTACGATGTCGCCGAGGAGGAAAATATTGAGGAACTGTTCGGCAGATTGAAAGAAGAACTTTTTAAGTGAGTTTGATGAAAGTACAGTACCCCGAATTCAATTTTTTTGCAGAAATAATACGCTGGAAGAGGTGAATGAAATGTTGCGCGAAGAGAACGACGCAGCGTTCGCGGTGAATGAAAATCTGCGAGTCGACGCGTCGAATCTGAGCAAACAGCTACAACAACTTCAACAACAACAAACGTCCGAATCGATGCGCTACAAGTCGGAGAATACGGTATGTTCCTTGAAAACCTGCGACATCGTCGCGACGACACGCGACAAATCTTTCAGCGCTATCGCAATCAACTCGAAACACAACATCGCAAGTTGATAACACTTTGGAAAGAATTCACGGCGGTCAAGCGACAACTACACGAGTTGCGAACGACGGCCGCGAACGATATGGATCGACAAATGACTGAGTTTACGCGATGCGCGACACTGATGCGAAAGGCAATTCGCACGTCGGAGCAAAAGGGCGCGGAGATTCGCGAAGAGATGCGACGCGAAAAAGACGAAGTGTTGGATGAGACGTTGCGACAGTTGAACGCGATGGCTGAGAATTATATGAAGGTGGGTTTGCGATTTTTCATCGCGAGTACCTCCAAATTTTTTCGCAGTCTGACGAATTGGCGAACGAACGGCTTCGCGAGTTGAAGCGACGCGAAGAGGAGATGCGAAAATTGCGCGAAAAAATCGACGAGTTTCGCGACGTTGTTGATTTTCTTGCGAAAGTGGGCGGATCTTCGAAAAGTGAGTTTCGCGCGATCAAAAAAGTCGCTTCACAAAAATTATTTTCAGACGACGATCCGATGGAAGTCGCGCGAAAAATCAAGAAACTACTCACCGCGAAAAGTTTGGAAGTCGACGAATCGCAAGAAGTGGCGCGACTTGCCGAAAAAGATCGCGATCGTGCGCGAAAAGACGCGGAAAACGAGTCGCGTTTGCGACGCGACGCACAAGAGGCTGAGCGAAAACGTGCCAGCGTTTATACACAACGCGAAAATGACATCAAACGACTTGAAGACGATTTGCGAAAAGCTGGCGAGCGTCTGCGACTCGCCGACGACGCCAAACTCGCAGCCGAGTCGCAAGCGTCGCTGGCACAACTTGCGCTAGCCAACGCGCATCGCGAACACCAACAATTTATCGACGAGATGACGGCGCGACATCGCGACGAACTCGCCACTCGCGACGCTCAACATATGGAAACGTTAAAGTCGCGCGACACTGACGACGCGACGCGATTGGCGAAACATCACGAGGAGACAACACGACATCGCCGTGAACTCGACGAGATGCGCGACGCGTTGCGAGTGACGCGAGCCGACGATGCGACACGACACATGGAGAGTGAGGAGAGAGCGCAGACGATCAGACGGTTAGAGATCGAGATTGTGGAGATGCAGAGATGGCAGACAGAGGCGAGAGAGACGGCCGATCGACGAGACGCAGACATGGAAGAGTGGCGGAGGAAGTTGGAAGAGAGCCAAGAAAGGGAGGCCGAGTTGAGAAGACAGTTGGCTGAGGTATGTTTTTTAGGCTCCGCCCACTTTTTTGTGCGGTGTTTACACAGATGTCTTTGACATTTGCATAGAATTTTGGGATTTTTTCATTTTTGTTTTTTTTTTGACAAAAAATTAGGTCCCGATTTCCAGGCCAACTCGACAATAACAACTCTGGAATCGGACATCTCTGAAAATCAGACCGAACTCCAAGAAGTTCGATCGGACCTCTTCCAAATGACCGAACAACTCGGCGACCTCCAACAAGACCTGGATCAAAAACGCGACGAAATCGCCCAACTCCAAACCACACTCGCCGAACGCGTCGCCACGTCGCAACAACATCGCAACGACGTCGAACAAATTCGCGCGCAATACGACGAGTCGTGCGAAGAGGTGGCGATTTTGCGCGGCGAACTGCAACGCGTCCATGACGACAGTTCGCAAAAACTGCGCGACGAGTTGTCGCACGTCGAACACATCACGCAGCAGCTTAGTGTGTCGCGCGACGAGGCGACGCGACTCACCGCGAGTCTGGCGACAGCGCATGCGGAACTTCAACAAATTCAGATGATGACGAATTCGAAATCTGAGGAAGAGGAGGAGCTGCGAACGTTGTTGGATGATCTGCGACGAAATTTTGACAAGTTGACTAATGATTTGAAGCAACGCGAAATTTCGCTGGAAAGTGCGACAGGGGAGAATTCGTCGCTTCGCGAGCAGTTGCGACAACTTGAAGAGTTGAGGAAAAAAGATTTGAGCAATTTTGAAGAGCTTGAGAGGTCTAGCGAGTTGGAGAGCGTCGCGAAACTCGCGCAACTCGCCAAAGAGAAGCAAGACCTTCAGGCGAACCTGCGATCTTTGGAATCTTCAGTCGCAGAAAGTTCGAAGCAACGTCAGATGCTTAATGAAGAGCTAGAACTTCTCAAATCGGATCAGACTGTGCTCACCGACCAACTTCAGAAGCTCAAAGACAAACATCGAAGCGACACCGACAAACTCAACGCGGAAAACGACGCGGAACGCGACGAGTGGCGCGACGAACGCGCGCGACTCGACGCGACTTGGCGACAACGCATCGCCGAGCTGGAACAACAAATAGCCACACTTGAAGACAACGCGCGCGACACGCAGTATTCGCGAGAAGCTGAACGTCGCAAACATGAGGAAAGTTTGGCTGAATTACGTGACGCGGCTGCGAAATCGCAACAAGTCGCCGATGAGATGAGTGGCGAGTTAAGGGAGTTGCGAGAGATGCGACAACGCGAGATTGGCGAATGGGCGGAGCGACGTGCGGCCGAGGCGGAAGAACGCAAACGTGCCGAAATGACGGCGGAGACGATGCGGAGAAGGTTGGAGAAAATGGAGGAGGAGTTGAGGCTTGCGCATGACATGGTTAAGGATCGTAAGTTTTTTCTGGAAACTACAGTAATATTTTTTGGGACCGGAAAATTGATTTTTCAAAAATTGAGTTTTTGGGCGCGAAAATTTGAGTTTCAAATTTTTGCGCCAAAATTTAGATTTTTTGAAAATTTAATTTTCGGCCCGAAATTTTGGCGCTAAAATGTTGTTTTTCAAAAATTGAGTTTTCTGACCCGAAATTTGAAATTTGACTTTTTGGCGCCAAACTTCGATTTTTCGAAAATTCAATTTTTTTGCCCCAAAATTTGAATTTCGAATTTTCGGGCCAAATTTTGATTTTTCAAAAATTTAATTTTTCGATCCGAAAATTTGAATTTTGAATTTTGGAGTCAAAATTTTGGTTTTTTTGGCGCCAAAATTTGAAATTTCAAAAATTGAGTTTTCAGGCCCAAAAAGTAGAATTAAATTTTTTGGCGCCAAAATTTGGACCTTCAAAATTTGATTTTTCCAAAATTTGGTTCTCAAACTTGGAGTTTTGAATTTTAATTTTTGGCGCCAAATTTAGATTCTTCGAAAAAAATTTATTTCCGGCCTGAAAGAATGAGTTCGAAATTTTGGCGCCAAAAAATTGATTTTTCAAAAATTATATTTTCGACCCGAAAGTTCAAACTCAAATATTTTTGACTCCAAAAACTACAGTACCCATTCTTACAGGCGATTCATCAATCCACGCTCTCGAGTCCAACACAACTGAGCTCATAGAAAAAATGGAGAAAATAAAAAGTGACAATGAGAAACTGAAAGATGAGAACGTGATAATTGTTCGAAAATCTGAAGAATATTCATCGCTGAAATCGGAACTCGATGTCAAAACCAAAGAGGATCGGAAGAAACTCGAAGAACTGTCCGAGTCACTTCGAGAAGCTCACAAATCTCAAAATCAACATCGGTTGAGAAGTGTACAACTCGAGGAGAAACGATCCGAACTTGAAGCTAGTAATATTCAATTACAGGTGAGGCTTAGTCATGGGCTTGAGATTTTGGCGCCAATTTTTGAAATTTCAAATTTTCGGCCCGAAAAAAACATTTTTTTAGTTTGACGCCAATTTTTTAAGTTTCGAATTTTTTTTTCAAAATTTGTTTTTTGGCTCCAAAAAATTAAAATTAAAATTTTCGGGCCAAATTTTTTTTTTTTTTTGAAATTTCAAAAATTGGCGCCAGAAAAATAAAATTCAAATTTTGGCGCCAATTTTTGAAATTCTTGAAAAAGCAAATTTTGGCGTAAAAAAATAAATTTTCAAAATTTTCAAATTTTTCATTTTGGCGCCAATTTTTTTCTGAATAGTTTTTGAAATTCACGCCGAATTTTTTTTTTTTTTTGAAATTTCAAACTTTGGCGCCAAAAAATTATTTTTCGAATTTTGAATTCCAACTTTGGCGCCAATTTTTGAAATTTTGAAAATGCAAATTTTGGCGTCAAAAAAAAAATTCCAAAATTTCAAATTTTTGAAATTCACGCCGAAGTTTTTTTTTGAAATTCTGAGTTTTGGCGTAAAAAAATACATTTTTAAATTTCAAATTTCCCATTTTGGCACCAAAATTCCAAATCCGAATTTTCGGGCCAAAAAAATAAATTTTTTGAATTTTCAAATTTTGGCGCCAAACTTCAAAAACTAAAAAAAAACCTATTTTTCCAGAACAAGGTGAAACAACTCGAAGTTCAACTTCTGGATCGTCAAGCCAAACAAGAAGTTTCCGGCGATTTAGTGAAAAAAATGGAAAAAGACGCTGACGCGATGCTCAGAGCGGCACAAAAAGAGCAACATCGCCTGGGCGATCTCGAAAAAACTCGCAAAATTCTGGAGGAACAAAACGTGAAGTTGGCCGACGATCTGGCGACTGTTCGCGCCGCGTTTGAGGCGAAACGCGAAACGTCAAAATCGGCGATTTCCGACGTTTTGGTGCAATATCGCAAGGCTGAGGAAAAGGCGAACGAAGCGGCGATCGAAAATCAGAAGTTGCGAAGTCAACTTCATGCTCAGACGTGAGTTTTGCGACTGAAAAACATTTTTCTTGTTGAAAAACGCGATTTTAGGCTGAAAATCGAGCGAGTCGAACAGTCGCTGCGCGATTCGCAAAAACGTTTCGACGATCTGCAGACGACGCTGAGCCAAGTTCAGCGAGCGGCGATGGATTTTTCAGCGACTTCTCAGAATCGCTCGCGATCGGTCTCGTCGCACAGGCTTGAACAACATACAACTATTGAGAACTCAGTCGGCGTCACGCTTCAATTTCTTAAGTCGCGAATCGAGCAGCTTGAAAAGGATCGCGACGAGTTGACCGGCGAGAACGACAAATTGAGCGACACGCTGCGACGACGCGACGAGGAGGCGACGGAGATTCAGCGACGACTTGACGCGGCAGAACGGCAAAGAAAGACGAGCGACGATGAGGCGACGGCTAGCGACGCGCGTGTCGCAGAGGAGCGCGAGCAACGTGCACGACTTGTGGAGTCGTTGCGAATCGTTGAGGGCGACCTGAGAGTGTCGCGTGCGCGAATCGCTACACTTGAAGTGCAGTGTCGCGAGCGTGACGCGTTGGTGTTGCGACTTCGCAAAGATGTCGATGTGGCGACAGGTCAACTGACAAGTGCTCGCGGGCATAGTGAACGTGCGACTGGGTTGGTGGGCGACGCGACGAGTCGTGTCGCAATTTTGGAGGAAGCGTTGGCGAGAAGTTCGCGAGAAAAAGCAAATCTTGAAGCGAAGGCGAAACGCGATGCTGACGAGTTGTCTGCGATTGCGAAACGCGTCGAGATGGGCGATCGCGAACGCTCGCAAATTTTGGCTGACCTAACTGAAGAGCAACGAAATCATCAGGCGACGCGAGTCGCGTTACACGAGGCGACAAGTCGCAATGCGACACGAAACAACGAAAAAGAACAAGAAGCCGTGCATCGTTGGCGCGACACACACAACGACCTCGTCGCCAAAAATCAACAACTCGCTCGCGACTGCGACACACATCGCACCGCTCATCGCGACACGCTGACTCGCCTTCAACACGTGTCGCAAAAAAGTGTGGAAGAGTCGCGCAAAAATGAAGAACTCGCCAACAAATTGCTCAACCTACAATCAAATTATGGAGCTCTGCGAAAATTCGAAGAAGACTGGCGAAGACTCGAAGGCGAGATGCGCGACGAATTGAAAATTTTGCGAAAAGGTAGTCGCAGAAGAGTCGCGGATAATTTCTTACGTTTTGCAGACAAAATCCAACTGACCGCCGAAATCGAAGAGTTGCGACGAAAAACGTTGCGCGGCGACACGGAGAAAAAAGAGCTGGAAGGAATTCGCACGCGACTCGAACGCGAAATTGTCGCGTTGCGGCGCAACTTTGCCGGGGTGGGTTTTTTTTCGGGGCGTTTTGCGACTTTTTGCGATTTAATGTGACCTCTTGCGATTTTCCGCGATTTTTTACTTCCGCAAACTTTGTGACGATTTGGGATGCTTGGAGGCTCTTTGCGGTCCCTTGCGACCCTTTGCGACCTTTTTCGACCTCTTGCGACTTCTTGCGACCCTTGCGATTTTTCTCATCGGAGATCCCCGGGACCATTCGAGGTACTTAGCGACCTTTTTCGATCTTTCGCGACCTCTTGCGACTCCCGCGACGTTTTCCAGCTCGAAGAAGAGCGTTTGCGAGCCGAAAAATCGGTCAAAGAAACGCTCATCGAACGGCGAGGCATCGATAAATCGCTGGCGTCAATGGAACGCGAAAATCAACAACTCTACCGCAACTGTCAACAACTTCAACAACAAATTCAACAACTCGAAAAAGAGGCCGGCCCGAATCGCTCGGTCTCAAAACTCGCCAAAGAGCACGCAATGTTCGAGGCGAAAATTGGAGCGTTGCTCGAGGAGAAGCGACAGGTACTGTGTTCGCAACAAGTGTCGCGCCGCGAATTTACCCCCAACCCTTTCCAGCTCCAATCGGCCATCGAACAACGCGACGCGTCGCATCAACACAAGCGAAAATTGCTCGAGTCGCAACTGCATCTGCTTCGCGAACAACTCGACGCCGAACGTCGCAAACGTCGCGCGCCTGAAGTCGCGCTTCAAACACGATCGCGACCACAGCAACAGCAACAACACTTTAGGGTATGATATATGTACAAAAACTTCTACTAGGTGCCATAGTTGTCCGTGGGCGCCCGTGGGCACCCGCGGGTACCCGCGGGCACCCATTTTCCCAAACATCTGTCTTTCCTTACCCGGTGCATTTACCCCCTTATTTTCGCCAATTTTTGTGTTAGATACTAATCCTGTATGATCTCAAAATCATTTTTTTCAAGTAATAAACTTTTTAGTTGCCTTTTCTTGTGTTGCTTTTTGCATGAAACTGAGGCTTAGGCTGAGGCTTAACTTTGGCAAAAAAACCCGAAATTTGTCTGTTCCTTTACTAACATGTGGTCCTGTTTTGTCCGTGATTTATACGTCTTCCTGGTGGTCGAAAAATCGTAAATCAAAATTTTTTGGAGATGAGCGGAAAATTTGAATTTATGAGTTTTGGCGCCAAAAAATTTGAGTTCGAAAGTTTCGGGCAGTTTTTTGAAAATTTGAAATTTGGCGCCAAAAAATTGAATTTCGAAAAATGAGCCCGGTTTTTTGAAAATTTGAATTTTGGCGCCAAAAAATTGAATTTCGAAAATTGAGCCCGGTTTTTTGAAAATTTGAATTTTGGCGCCAAAAGTTCTGAGTTCCAAAATTTTGGCCAATTTTTAAAATTCAAATTTTGGTGCCAAAATGAAATTTTTGAAATTTCAGAAAACAATTTTCAAAAAAATATTTTTGGCGCCAAAATTTTTGAGTTCAAAAATTTTGAGAAATTTTTTAAAAATCTGAAAATTTTGAATTTCCAAATTTTTGGCGCCAATAAAATAAAAGTTCAAAAAACTGACCTCATTTTTTAAAATTCTGATTTTTGGCGCCAAAAAAAATTATCAGAAATTTCGAAAATTTTTGGCGTCAAAAAATAAAAATTCAAAAAACTGACCTCATTTTTAAAAATTCTGATTTTTGGCGCCGAAATTTTGAGTTCCAACATTTTGAGAAATTTTTTGAAAATCTGAAAAGTTTGAATTTTCAAATTTTGGCGCCGAGAATCAGAATTTCAAAAAATTTGGCCAAATTTTCAAATTCCAAAATCTACCGCCACTTTTTAAATTTCCAGAAAATCGAATATCGTCACTACTATCATCGTTCCTCCTCAACTTCCTCGATTGCCCACTTACCCGTTGCGGGTACCGCGGGTACCCACCTACCCGTTGCGGGTACCACGAGTACCCAATTCTCGCCCAACTCTCAAACCGACTCCTACACTTCGGGTACATTAATCATGTGATAACAAGAGATCTCGGCCCAATTTTCCGAGGCCAAAAAACCAGAAAAATAAAAAATTCCATTTTTTCAGAACCTTCACAATTCTCCTAATTCTATCCCTTTGTTTCAAAAACGAGTAGTGTTGTCTAGTTGATTTTTCATCAAAATGTCAAAAAAATAGCAAAAAATAAAAAATTCAGGTCTCGTCGCGCCGAGTTACAGTAATCCCCCGTGTTACAAAAACAATATTGCCATCTGCAAAAATTTTTTTCTAAATTTTTCTTGTTAAAACTACAGTACCTTTTTGGTGGTGTTTCCTGATTGACTACCGTATAACAACCATTTTCAACTACAGTACTATTTCCGGGACCGATGACAAGATTGGCCTGATGCCAACATTCGGATTTGAACGGCTCGTAAGTCGCAGAAACATCCATTGGCTCACTGATCTTAACACAGTAGACATTTGTCTGAAATTTGGGGGTACTGTAGTTTTCACCCAGAGAGTACTGTAGATGACTTACTTACCTCACAATTATTGTTCAACTTCCAACACGAATTTTCTCGATCCCCGAATTTTTTGGCACCACGCCAACCTTCACATTGGTGACATATCAGCGACAATGCTGAAAAACTTTTGCGACAATTAAAAATCGCGCGCGCGACAAAAAAAAAACTTACCTAGACCGCCGAAAATACTACTAAAAATGAGCAATTTGAGCATTTGTGAGAAAAGTGGAAACATTTTCGAGGGACGCCAAAAAGTGGGCGTGGCCTAAAAGGACAATGGGTTGTATATCATTATGTTTGTGTGTATGTGTGTGGACCGAGAGAGACGCAGAGCATAATTCGTTGCTTGTTTTTTTTTGGACAAGTAGGCAAACATTGGTGCGATTTTTTACAATTAGGGAAAAATTGGTGCTTTTTTCAACATGCAGGCAAAGTTCTGTGCATTTTTCAAGATGTAGGCAAAAATCGGTGAGTTTTTCGACAGGTAGGCAAAATTTGGTGTTTTTTTCAGCAAACATTGGTGCTTATTTTAACAAGTAGGCAAAATTTGGTTCTTTTTTCGACAAGTAGGCAAAAATCGGTGAGTTTTTCAACTATTAGGCAAAAATCGGTGCAATTTTCAAGAAACAGGCAAACATTGGTGCTTTCTTGGACAAGTAGGCAAAATTCGATGCAATTCTCGTCAAATAGGAAAATTGCGGTGCATTTTTCGACCGATAGGCAAAAATCGGTGAGTTTTTCAACGAGTAGTCAAAAATCGGTGCTTTTTTCGAAAAAACCCGTCAGAGTAGGCAAAACTTTGCGCTTTTTTCGACAAGTAGGCAAAAATCAGTGCGTTTTTCGACAAATCTTTATTCTTTCATCTGTTCACCGCCATATTTTCCCATATAGCTCATATTATCGATTTTTATCTTAGAAGGCGTCCAGGCGAGTTGTATTTTGAAAACTCCTATATGATTCCTGTTCATACAATTGTGAACGATTTGAATTCGAACTGGCTGCAAAAAAATTAGGATTTTAAGGTCAAGCCTTAGGCTTACTAAGCCTAAGCCTACCTCTTCATTTGGTCCACGGAAAGTATCGTTGATGCGATGATAGACGGAAATTATTTTTCCGGTCTCAAAATACGGTGGTTGCGTCAAATCGGTCGAGTTGAAAAATTGTATGAAAACAGCGAGATTTTGTCGATTTGCGCAGTATACGTTGACGTCAACATTGAAGGAAGCGAACGCGGTGGGTAGGAGAAACAGGATACAAAATATGACCGATTTCATTTTTGGAAAGATTTGGTGTTTGGGAGATGCTTTTAAGGAGTCTGTGCTCGTTAAACTGTGTGGGAAAATGTTGGGTGTCGAAAATCGCACCGAGTTTTGCCTACTTGTCGAGTTGGTAGGCAAAAATCGATACAATTTCTGACCCAAATTGTTTATGGGTAGGAAAACATCTGTGCTATTTTTGACACAAAATATTTATGAGTAGGAAAACATCTGTGCTATTTTTGACACAAACACTTTTGGGTAGGGAAAAATCGATACAATTTTTGACACAAACCTTTCTGTGAGTAGGAAAACATCTATGCTATTTTTGACCCAAATTGTTTATGAGTAGGTAAATCTCGGTGCGATTATTGACACATAATGTTTATGAGTAGGAAAACATCTGTGCTATTTTTGACAAAAATTGTTTGTGAGTAGGAAAACATTTGTGCGATTTTTAACACAAACATTTCATGGGTAGGAAGAATTCGATGCGATTTTCGACACAATTGTCTCAGCCAATAAAACGTCAACCGACATTTCTCACAGACATTCAATCTTTTGAACGATTGGTTTGTGTCAAAAATCGCATCAAATTTTGCCTACCCGAAAATTATTGCGTCAAAAATCGCACCAATGTTTTCCTACCCACACAAACAAAAAAAACATGATCCACTATTTACATGACTTCCCAAAGACCAATAACAAATGGGCGGAGCCTAAAAGGGGCGGAGCCTTTTTTGCAAACACATACACACTTATTTGGCTTTTTTTGGTGCTGTGCTCTTGTATCGGTTACTTTTGCAAATAATGCGCATTATTTTTCTTTTCTCTTTTTTGTGTCGAAAATCACACTACTTTTTTCCTACTCATTGGCGTCATAAATCGCACCATTCTTTTCCTACTCAGCATTTGTTTTATGTCAATAATAGCAACTTTTTTTTCTTCTCTATAACTTCTTGTGTCGAAAATCACACTTCTTTTTTCCTACTCTTGTACATTAGTTTGGCGTCATAAATCGCACCGTTTTTTTCCTACCCATCATTTGTTTTATGTCAATAATAGCATCTTTTTTCTCTTCTCTAGAATTCTTGTGTCGAAAATCACACCATTTTTTTCCTAGTCATGTTTGGCTTCATAAATCGCACCATTCTTTTCCTACTCATGTACATAAGTTTGGTATCATAATAAGCATCATTTTTTTCCTCTTCTCTATAACTTCTTGTGTCGAAAATCGCACCATTCTTTTCCTACCCACCATTTGTTTCATGTCAAAAATAGCATCGACTTTTTCCTACCCTCATAAGTTTTGTGTCGAAAATTGCATCATTCTTTTCCTACCCATGTACATAGGTTTGGTATTATGAATAGCACTATTTTTTTCCTCTTCTCTATAACTTCTTGTGTCGAAAATCGCACCACTTTTTTCCTACTCAAATATTTTCGGGTCAAAAATTGTATTTATTCTTTCCTCTTCTCTATAACTTCTTGTGTCGAAAATCGCACCACTTTTTTCCTACCCAAAACCTTTTTTGTGTCGAAAATCGCACCGAATTTCTCCTACTAGTCAAAAAACTCGCGGCGCTCATCGAAGCGGCAACCGAAAATTTCCTCAATTTTGGGCGGCTCCCAAAAAAAACCCATTTTTTGCGGGAAAAAAAAGAAACCTCACACAAATTCAATCTCAATTTCCATTAAAAAGCCCCCTCGAGTTTCTTCAGAAAAAAAAACTTTTTTTTTTGTTTCCGAAATTGCCCCAATTTTTCGTTGCGGGACCCTTAATTTGACCAATTTTTGATTAGCAAAAGTGGTAATCAAACATATTTGTTGTTCGCTGTTTTTTACACCGAATTTTGCCTACTTTCAAGTTGAAAATTGCACCGATTTTCTCCTGATCACATTTTTTTGAGCCAATTAAAAAAATAGCACCCAGACAAAAAATGTGCCAATTGTTGTGTGTCAAAAATTTATTGTTATTTGATATAAAAAAAATCTTGTGTTTTTTCTTACTCTTTTTTTCGCTGTCGAAAATTGCACCGATTTTTGCCTACTTGAGTGTTTTTGTGTTGAAAATTTCACTGATTTTTTCCTAATCTGAGTAATTTTTGTCGGAAATCACACCATATTTTGCCTACTCTTATTTTTACTTCGTTGAAAATCACACCGAATTTTGCCTACTCAACATTTTTTTCTGTCAAAAATCACACCACATTTTTCCTGCCTTAAAAGTTTGTTGAAATCGATCATTTCCTACTCAAAATATTTTGTGTCGAAAATCTCACGGATTTTTGCCTGCCCAAAACAATGTGGGTCAAAAATCGCACCGATATTTTCCTACCCGGAAAGTTTCGATGTCGAGAATAGCACAAAATTTTGCCTACTCGAATTAATTTCGTGTAAAAAATCGCACCGAATTTTGCATACTCTGATTTTACTGCGCTGAAAATAACACGGAATTCTGCCTACTTTCAATAATTTATGTCGTAAATCACATCGATATTTCTCTACTCGATTTTTTTTGTGTCGAAAATCGCACCGATATTCTCCTACTCAAAATTTTTGTGTCGAAAATCGCACCAATTTTCGCCTACTTGCCAATATTTATGTCGTAAATCACATTTCTATTTTCCTATTCAAATTTTTTTTGTGTCAAAAATCGCACCGATATTTTCCTACTTGCCAATATTTCTGTCGTCGTAAATCACATTGCTATTTTCCTACTCAACCTTATTTTGTGTTGAAAATCGCACCGATATTTTCCTACCCTCTGATTCTTCCAGAATGGACGACGAAGACTACAATTCGGTGAATTCGGACTGGGAAAGTGTGTCAGATGAGCGCTGTCCAAAATTGAGTATACCTTTGCAAAAAGTGAGTTTTTTTTTTTTTGAAAATTTTTTATTTTTGAAAAACTTTTTCGTTCCCAGGGCTCTTTGAAAAGTTCAACGTTAATACGCAAACTATCAAGTTACATTCAAACTCCTCTTTTTTTCGGCCAAAAAAAAATTTCCAATTTTTTTGCAGTTCTACAACGGTACAGTACCACCCATCGAAATTACGCGCTCCAATTCGCCATGTCCATCACATATTCATACGCCAAGTGAGTTTTTTTTTTTGAAAAATTGGGCCAAAAACTACAGTACACCGGGGAATTGAGCATCAGTTTTGTTGTGTGTGAGTTGGGATCAAAAACTACAGTACCTCAGCGATTTTTTGGCACCGAAACTTCAGATTTTGAAAAATTTTAAATCGCAGAATTTGGCGCCAAAAACTACAGTACCCAAAAATTCGAGGTCGACTTTTTGGCGCCAAAACTTCAATTTTTCAAATTTCGAAATTCAAGTCTAAAAACTACAGTACTTCGGCGATTTCTCGGCGCCAAAAGTTCAGGTTTTGAATTTTTAAAAATTAGAAATCGCAGATTTTGGCGCCAAAAATTGAATTTTTCAAGAAACATTTCAGAAAACTTGAATTCGCAGAATTTGGCGCCAAAAACTACAGTACCCTAAATGTCGAGATGACCTTTTTGGCGTCAAAACTTCAATTTTTCAAATTTCGAAATTCCAGCCAAAAACTACAGTACTCGAATTTTGAAAATATTTTTTTTTACCCAAAATTTGAATTTTCAAAAATTCCGAAAACTTGAAAAAACTACAGTACACCAAAAGCCTCAAAAACTATTTTTCTGGCGCCAAAAATTTCACTAATATTTTTCAACAGCAAAAATTTATGTTTTTATTTTCTCTTGTCCTCAGGCCATTTTTTCTCTCTTTTTTTGTTTCTTTTTTTTTCGTCAGGTCCCCATGGGAAAAAATGTTGTATGGCTCCTATTTTTTGGGTTGTAGAGCTGACACAAAATCTTTTTTTTTTTTTTTTTGGTTCAACTTTCTCTTCTACAGTAGTTTTCGGGACCCAAAAACTACAGTACCCCGGAAATTTCGAAAAAAAAATATCTTCCTTTTTCGCCTCATTTTTCTGGTGGTTTTGATTCAATTTTTTTTCAGCGCAATTTTTTTTTGGAAGAAAAAGAAAATCTCATCATAATATTTTTGTTGGGTGGCGCCGGCCATATTTTTTTTCGTTTGGCTTTGGGTTCAAATTGATTTTTTTTCTTGGTTTTTTTTTGTTCGGGAAAAAAATGGGCGCCAAAAATATGATTTTCAAAAATTTTTTGAATGACTGTGTTCCTTTAAAGTTGAATTTTTTGGCGCCAAAGTTTTGAATTTTAAATATTTTTGAACGTGTTCCTTTAATCTGGATTTTTGGCGTAGAAATTCAAATTTTGAAAATTTTTGGAACATGCTGTTTAACAAGGATTTTTGGCGCCAAAATTAAAAAATTTAAAATATTGTTGAACGTGTTCCTTTAATCTTAACTTTTCGCGCCAAAATTTGAAATTTTTATTTTTTTTGAACGTGTTCCCTGGATTTTTGGCGCCAAAAAGAATTTTCAAATTTTTGACATTTTCCTTCGAGATCAAAATTTTCCGCGCCAAAATTTAAAATTTCAAATATTTTTGAACGTCTTCCTTTAACCTTAATTTTTGGCGCCAAAATCAAAATTTAAATATGTTTCAAACGTGTTCCTTTTATCTGGATTTTTGGCGCCAAAAATTCAAACTTCAAAATTTTTTCGACATGTTCCTTTAAGATCGACATTTTTCGCCTCAAAAATTATTGATCCAAAAAAAAAACTCGAAATCGAGACGTTCCTTTAAGATCCCATATTCTGGCACCAAAATCAAAATTTCAAAATTTCTGGACAGTGTTCCTTTAAGATCGAAATTTTTTCGCGTCAAAAATCTCGACGTTTTCCCATTCCCACAACGCCCGCCCCTTTTTGTCTAACCGACGAAAAAAATTGCCCAGAAAACAACTAGGTTGATGAGGAGGAAAAAAGAAGAGATCTTCTTCCACCTGAAAAATTTTGCCGATTTTCTATTTTTTTTTTCTGCGTTTTTTGAGAAAAATACTTATTGTGTAGCTTTTCTCATGAGTGAATGAGAACGAAACAAATGTTGTGCGTGTGTCTGGCACTCTCTCAATCATGCACACTATTTTTTTGGTGATATGGCGTACTGTAGTTTTATTTTAAAGGAGCATGACTATTTTGATTCAGATTTTGGCGCGAAAATAACATCTTAAAGGAAAATTTTTGAAAATTTCGAAATTTTGATTTTGGCGCCAAAATATCCATCTTAAAGGAACATGACTAGAATTTTTTCTCAAAAGGTGAAAGTACATGTTCCTTTAAATCTTCCCCCCAAAAAAATTGTTTTTCTCGCCATCCGAAATCCGCCAAAAGTATCAAATTTCCAATGTTTCCTCATTTTCCTCATTTTTTCTTCCTCCTCTTCTATTTTCTCATTTTTTTCTTGCGTCATTTTTCTTGCGTCAACCCACATTTTTTTTCGCAGCCGCCGCGCACAAATGACGGAAAGCTCTCCGGAGCCGCTCGACGATTTGTACGAACGCGACGCGCCGCCGCGTCGCGCCGTCGTCGTTCGCTGGCAGAGTATGAAGGAGGATGGGAAGGAGGCGGCGAACGGGTTGCGACGCGTCGAAACGTTGCCGGAGATGGTTGCGTCGTCGCAGGAGGCGGGTGGAGCGGCTGCGACGACGTCGCGTGCCGCACGTCGCGGCGCTCCGCGACGTCGCCGACAACATCATTTGCGACAGCACAATAATAATGGTAGTGTTTTTGTTTGTTTCTCTGCGTCTCTCACTTCTCTCTAATCTCTAACGTAGATGTCTGCGTCTCTCAAATCTCTCATCCCTCTTTCTGTGTTTCTCAACCTCTCTCTTTCTCTGCGTCTCTCACTCCTCTCTCTCTCTCTCTGCGTCTCTCACATCTCCCTGATCTTTAACCTAGATGTGTTTGCCTTTATTGCTCTGCGTCTCTCACTTCTCCCTACTGTCTGACCTAAATGTCTGCGTCCCCTCTCTTTCTCTGCATCTCTTATATCTCTTCTCTGATTTGTCTACGTCTCTCACTTCTCCCTGATATCTAACCTAACACCTATTTTTCTCTGCGTCTCTCTCACTCTCTCTCTCGCCAAGAAAAAAGGTATCAAATCAATAAACACTTGTCTTGTCGTCGTCGCCATCGTCATCATTATTATTATCATCATCATCGAGACAAGACGAATTCCTGAACACACACAGAAAATTGAGCGCAAGAAGAGAAAAAAGAGACAGAACAGCTGGCGTGTATGTTTTGAGTAGCCCGAAAGTTTTACACAGCTCTCACACACACGGAAAAAAAACACCGAAAATTTCCTGAAAAAATGGGGATTTTTTTTGCAGACGAAGACGGCGATTCGCATGGTTCGCTACAGCATAGTTTTCTGCGAGTGCCTGTTGGATTGTCGGGAAGATCGTCGCCGTCAATCGCGTCGATGGGAAGCGAACCCGAATCGTGTATTGATGACACGCAATTTTTGAGCGATGACGATGAGATTGGTTAGTTTCGTTATTTTTTTCGAAATCTACGTGGAATTCTGGTTCGATTGACACCCATAATCATGTGGTTTCGAATTTTTTGACATTGTGCTCTTTTTGTGCTCCAAAATTCTCCAAACTCAGAATTTCTCCAAACCCCATTGATATGGGTGTCCAAAATCTTCAAATTGTATAAAAAATCTGAATTTACGGTTAAAAACAGGTAAGATCTTTTCCCTTCCTCGGGATACAGTTTTAGCGTCTTAAAGTTTGTAATATTTTTCGTTGTCGTGTTATTCTCAATTTTTAACATGTTTCTTGTAGATTCTTGAACTTTTCGTGAAATTCTGGTTCGATAGACACCCATATAGGTGAAATTTCGAAATTTTTAATTATGTGCTCTTTTTGTGCTCCAAAATGCTCCAAATCTCAAATCTCTCAAAACCCCTTCAATATGGGTTTCAAAAATCTGCAAATTTTCTGAAACTCCTATATTTTTTACGAAAACAGGTAAAATATCATGCCTTCTTCAGAACACAGTTTTAGCCCCTTGAAATAGTGAAATTTCTTGGTAAAATCCTGTTTTTCCAGATTTCTCATATATTTTTTGTGAATTTTTGAGTTCTTCATAAAATTCTGGTTCGATAGACACCCATAATGATGAAATTTCGAAGTTTTTAAGCATGTGCTCATTTTGTGCTCCAAAATGCTCCAAATCACAAATCTCTCAAAACCCTATCAATATGGGTGTCAAAAATTTGCAAATTTTCCAAGAACCACAACCCAAATCTCAAAAATACTCCAAATCTTCCAGAATTTTCAAAACGTAAAATCCGCCAAATCATTTTTATCAAGATTCGCATTCATCACCGCCCAACATTCCCAATTTTTTCGCTCGTGTTCAATGTTTTTTTCGCTCTCAAAAAACCTCTAAATTATTCATCCAAAGCACTTAACAAAGTACCACAAAGCCGGTGTGGGAGAATTTTTTTGAGCCGCTCAACAAAAAAATTTTAGCTCCTAAAAGTAAACAATTTTTCTCTAATTATGCTAATTATATACGATTTTTCCTCTTTTTTCTTTGCGCGAAAAATGGGCACAAAAATCTGACACTTTTCCCATTTCACTCAATTATCCACAGACGAAAAAATTTTTCTTTTCTTTTTTTTTTTTGAAAAAAAAAACTCCAAACCTGGGTAATCCAATATTCGAGCAACTTTTTTTCCAAAAAAAAAAATTCGGAAAAAAGAAAAATCTTTTGTGTGCTCCAGAAGGAGGAGGGAGGAAAAAACATACATTTTCTTAAATCCCAATGTCTGCGTCTCTCTGTCTCGCATTGTCTCTCGTCACCTTTTACTCTTCCTTTTCGCCACCGATTCTTCTTCTTTTTTTTTTTTGAATTTGCATTTTTTTCGCGAAACAAAATTCTTTTGGTTCCGATAGTGCTTTGAGACCTTTGGTTTTTTTCTTGAAACGGATGTTAGTTGTGATTTTTGCTATCTGAGATTTCGAAATCTGAATTTCTCACAAAATTTCCATTCGTTAGACACCCATAATGACCTATTTTTGAGAATTCTCAAAAATGCTCCAAATGTGCTCCATGAGAGTTATGGACCTAGAGATCTAGTGATTTTTGCTCTCTGAGATTTTGAAATTTGAATTTTTCACAAAATTTCCAATTTTTTGACACCCTGAATGACCTATTTTCGAGAATTTTCAAAAATGCTCCAAATGTGCTCCAAGAGCACTACAAATCTGAAGATCTAGATGTTTCCAGCTCCCGTGGCTTGAATTTTCGAATTTTCCACAAAATTTCCATTCGTTAGACACCCATAACGACCTATTTTTGAAAATTTTAAAAAATGTTCCAAATGTGCTCCAAAACTTGCGCACCTCAAAAATTTTTGAAACCCATACCAATATGGGTGTCAAAAATCTTGGAATTTTCTGAAATTTTCAAATTTCTGACTCATTTTGGGAGAACATTTTTGTTTCCTTAGAAGTCATAGTTTCTCTGATTTTGAATTTGAAAAAAACATAGAAATCTCAACATTTTCAAAAATGTTCACAAATCTGCGAGAACCTTTTTTTTCTCACATGCACTTTTCACTCCTAATCTAGGCCACGCCCCTTTTTTTCGCTGTGCCGCACTTGTTGAAGTGTGAAATTTGTTTGAGTTTTTGGTCTCTCGCAATTTGACACGGTGAGGGCGGAGAATTCAATTAAAATCCAATTTTTTTTCGTCCCGACAAAAAAAAGTGTAAAATGTGCAATTAGTAGATAGGGCGGACAGCTGACATGAGCCCAACATTTTCGCACGTCGTAAATCGCACCGAATTTTGCCTAGTTTTTGGATTTTGGTCGAAAATCGCACTGAATTTTGCCTATTTTTGACTTTCGTTTGAAAATCGCACTAAATTTTGCCTAGTTTCTTAATTTTCTGTTGAAAAACGCACCGAATAATGCCTAGTTTTTGAATTTTTGTTGAATATCTTACCGATTTTTGCCTACTTTCCAAATTTTTGGTACAAAATCATACAAAATGTTCCTTTCTCTTTGAGGTCCTGTAAAAATCGCAACAGTGTTTTCCTACTATTCATATTGCGGTAAAAAATCACACCAAATTTTGCCTACTTTCTGGATTTTGGTTGAAAATTGCACCAATTTCTGCCTATTTTTTTATTACTGTTCTGAGTTTTTGGTAGAAAATAGCACAGATGTTTGCCTACTTTCTAGGTCATCCCAAAACATAACACCTTTTTTCCCATTTTCTTAGCTCTCGTAGTAAATAGCACAGATGTTTGCCTACTTTCTAGGTCATATCAAATATAATTACCCTTTCTTCTCATTTTTTTATTTCTTGTAGTAGTAAATAACACCAATTTTTGCCTACTTTTTGGATTTTTGGTTTTTTCTTCATGAGGTTTTAGTAAAAATTGCATAAAATTTCTCCTACTTTTCCATTTTGGTAGAAAATCTCATCGAATTCTGTCTAGTTTTTGAGTTCTTGTTGTAGAAAATAGCACTGAACTTTGCCTGCTTTCTTAGCTCTCGCAAAAAATAGCACAAATTTTTGCCTACTTTCTAGGTCATATCAAATAATATTACCCTTTCTTCTCATTTTTTTATTAGTTCTTGTAGTAGTAAATAGCACCAATTTTTGCCTACTTTTTGGATTTTGACAGAAAATCGCACATTTTTTTGCCTACTTTCTGAGGGCCTGTAGGAAATAGCACCAAATTTTGCCTACTTTCTGAGTTTTTTGGTAGAAAATTGCATCGATGTTTTCCTACTTCCTAGGTCATCTCAAAACATAACACCTTTTCTTCTCATTTTTTAGCTCTCGTAGAAAATAGCACAGATGTTTGCTTACTCTCAAGCTCCGCCCACTTTACTATATACACCAAAACAAGTCATAAAATATAACAAATTTGGCCTATCCTAAATGAAAAACTGGCATAAATTCCGAATTTTCGTTTTTCTTCCTTCCTTTTTTTTAATTTCGCGCTTTCCCCACAAAAATTCGTCACTTTATTGCTTTTTGTGCTCGCACCGAAAAAGGAGCATTTTTTCATGTTGCGATTTTTCGTTTTTTTTTTGTTGTGTTGGCCTGGAAAAAAAGGGCAACTTTGTCCCTCGTTTCCTGAACAAAATTCAATTTTCTGCCCTCCTTCCCCCCACCGATTTTTTGTCTTGTTGTGTGCCGCCCAGAAATCTGCCCGCACTTTTTTCTTCACCTTTATACTTTTCTTCCATTTTTCTTGGCCCCGGAAATTTGACTTTTTTTGGAAAATTTTTGAGAATTTTTCCTGAAATTTGGTGGTTCACGAAAACTGGACACCTTGAGTTTTCGAAAACTGAAAATTTGAATTTCTCACAAAATTTGGAGCTGTTAGACACCCATTATTATATACTTTCCAAAAATTTTCGAAAATGCTCCAAGTGTGCTCCAAAACTCGCGCACCCCAGAATTTCTGAAAACCATATCACTATGGGTGTCAAAATTTCTGAAATTCTTTGAAAATTTCGAAAATTTCGATGAAAATCTTTGACAATTTCTCAGATTCCTCAAAAATCTCATTTTCTCCCAGATTCTCTAGAAAATGACAAAAAGTCTTGGATTCTAGTGATTTTTACCATATTTGGAATGGAAATTTGGATTTTTGGCACAATTCCAAGCTGTTAGACACCCATTATTATATACTTTCCAAAAATTTTTGAAAATGCTCCAAATGTGCTCCAAGTCTTGCGCACCCCAATATTTCTCGAAACCATATCATTATGGGTGTCAAAAATCATCAAATTTCTCAAAAAATCCGAATTTTCACACGAAAAGTGCTGAAAATCTCGAGTTTTTGAGATTCAAAGTCCTAAACGACTCACATAAATCTAGTCGAATAAAAAAATATTTGAGCTTTTCTCAAAAAATTGGAACAATCAATCAATCGCCATTTTTTCATGTCTCTCTTGAAAAGAACCTATTCCAACACATGTACAAAACATATGTGCTTTCTGAAAAAAAACACACACATACCTTTCGAAAAAATGCTCTTCGCCTGGTTTTTCATTTCTTAGTTCGGGTCTCTGGGGAACTCTTTTTTTTTTGGAATGAATTTTTTGATGGATTCACTTTTTTTTTTGAGGCGCCTTGACAAGCTTTATTTATTCTTTATTTTTGCTTTTTTGAATTCTTGAACTTTTGAAAATATGTGAAAATTGGGTTTCTCACCGTTTCTCCGCTAGTTTGACCTGAAAATTCTTGATTGTCATGAAATTTCTGATTTTTTAACACCCCACTTGATATACTTTCGAAAAAAGTGTTTTGGGGGTCTTTGGGGGTCTAACTTGTGCATTTTTGAAAATTTCTCCAAAATATATAAATATGGGTGTCAAACTACTCGAAATTCTCTGAAAATTCTGAATTTTAACATAGAATTACGCGAAAACTCCCAGAAATTTCAATTTTCCCCAAAAAAATTTTTTTGACGAAAAACAAATTAGGCTGCTAATGTCAATGAAAAGTGTCAAAATGACACAAGTTCAAGTGTCTTCTTCTCCTTTTTTTTTCTTTTTTTTTCGCTGCTCCTCATTTATTCTTTCTCTACTATTACTATTCCTTCTCCAAGACACATCCAATTATTTGTCGATTTTTTTGCGTCTTCTCTTCATATTTTTTCTGTGCGCAATTTCATTTCGATCTAATGGGCAATTTTTGAGGATTAGTTGACGATGAAAATCTCGAATTTGCCCTTTCTCGTATATATTTTTTACGATTTTTATGGGTTTTTGGGGGAATTTTCATGGAATTGAGGGAAAATGAGATTTTGAGAAAATATACTATAAAAATTCTTGTTCTTCGTGAGATTTCTGATTTTTAGACACCCATAATCATTCACTTTCCATGACTTTTTGAAAATGCTCCAAATGTTCTCCGAAACTCGCGCACCCCAATTTTTCCTGATAATCTATCAATATGGGTCTCAAAATTTTGCAAATTTTCTGAAAATTTGGAAAATCTGGCTGAAAATCTTTTAAAATCTCTCATATTTTCAAAATACCTCAATTTTTCTGAAAATCTGTGAAAAATGAGACAAAATCTTGGATTCCGGTCAATTTTAACTTTTTTCTTATTGAAATTTGTGATTTTCTGGAATTTCCGAGCTGTTAGACACCCATTATTATATACTTTCCAAAAATTTTTGAAAATGCTCCGAGTGTGCTCCAAAACTCGCGCACCCCAACATTTCCCGATAACCATATCAATATGGATCTCAAAATTTCGGAAATTTTCTGAAAATTTCGAAAATCAGTGTGAAAATCTTCAAAAATTTCTCATATTTTCAAAATATCTCAATTTTTCTGAAAATCTAAGGAAAATGAGACAAAATCTTGGAATCTAGTCAATTTTAACTTTTTTCTTGTTGAAATTTGTGATTTTCTGAAAATTCCGAGCTGTTAGACACCTAGAATGATATATTTTTGAAAATTTTCCAAATGTGCTCCAAATGTGCTCCAAAACTCGCTCACCTCAAAAAATTTCAACCCCTTTCAATATGGGTCTCAAAAATCCCCAAATTTTCTGAAAATTTCGAATTTCGCAAAGAGACATTTTGTAAACCTCTGGTTTTCTTGAATCAAACGTCACTTTTCAGTTTTTGACAATTTTCCAATTGAAAATTCATCGAGTTTTTCGGTCGACCCCCCTCGGATTTCCATTTCGCCCGGATTTTTTCTCATCGCATTTTCCAGAGTAGAATAATAATTTCGAAAATGAAAATGAAAATGAAAATGAGAAAAAAAGTAGAGCGCGCGCGCGCAAAAAATCCCCACAAACACACAAAAAGAAGAGAAAAAGGGGGTGGAAAATTAATTTTTTTTCATGAAGAAGAAGAAGAAAAAAAAGGAGAACAAATAAAATATTCAGTATATTTTCCTTCTGTTTTTTTTTCTGTGTGTGCCTGTGCTCCTTCATCAACCCCTCATTTGTTGTCAAAGATTTCTGATGTTCGTTTGGAGAAAAAAAGTTTTGCAGAAAGTTTTTTTTCCAATTAATTTTTTTTCACCATCACTTTTTTTTATTTCCTGAACTGAGCACCACCCTCACTTTTTAATTACATTTCCCTTTTTTTTCGTTGACGAGCATTTTTGGAGCACTTTTTTTGGTTGGGAAACATTAAATCGAGAAAAATCTCAATTTTTAGGCTTTTTCAAAATCTCTGATTTTGAAATTCGCGTTTTTCACAAAATTTCCAGTTTTTAGACACCCATAAAGTACAGTTTCCAAGAATTTTCAAAAATGCTCCAAACGTGCTCCAAAACTCGCGCACTCCAAAATTTTTCCAAATATTATGAATATGGTCTCGAAAATCTCTGAAATTTTCGAAAAATCACATCACACCTCTCAAAAACTTCTCAGACTTCTAATATATCACAAAATTTCTAAAATCTTTCCTAAAGTTGAACAAAATCCAGGGTTTTTGAGTTTTTACCGTAATTTTTCATTGAAATTTGTGAAATTCGCCTAATTTCCAGCTGTTTGACACCCAAAATCATATATTTTTCTTGATTTTTTGAAAATGCTCCAAATGTGCTCCAAAACTCGCGCACTCCAATATTCTTCCAAACCGTATCAATATGGGTCTCAAAAATTCCCAAATTTTCTGAAACTTCCGAATTTCTCGTTGTCGTCTTCGTATTTTCTCGTTTTTCCACAATTTTGTACATTTTCAACCTATTTAGACACTTGTTCCCCCTCTCTAATGTGAAAAAAACCATGACAACACCGGATTCATCGACTGACGAACCGTTTCAATCGTCGTTCACCGCGACTTCGGACACTCCACTCACTTTTCGCCCTCCAACAACACCATCATCGGCCAACTGTGCCAAATCAATAATCGATCGAAAATTGCGAAAATATGCCAGCGAGACGAGTTTCGCCACCAACGAAACCGCGTCCGAATCGAGTTTGGAGCGCGAAGTCGCCACTCGTTCGCGCGTCTTCACCGTCAAACCGGTCAAAAGTGGCGCGAGCGCCGCATCGATCAACGGCAACATTGCGGGCGGTACTATGATTCGCGCGCGACGTGCGCGACACGATTCGGATGCTAGTGGCAGTGCGAACAGTGAGGCGACGTGTGCGTCAGGTGCGGCGACTCCGCGACGTTGCCATTTTCGTAGACCGAAAAGTGTTGGAGGAGGTGCGGACGGGACGATGCATCAGAGTTGCACATCGGCCACGATTCATAGTTTGGAAAGCAATAATCATCATGATAGAAGGGCTTCCAATGTTTATATGATTGATGATGACTCAATTCATGAGTTTGAAGATGATGATGGTAGGTTTCCATGGAAAAGTACCCCTTTTCTTGATGTCTTGTGAAACCTAGCCGTGTTAACTCTCTGAAACCTGAAAATTTGAATTTTTCACAAGATTTCCAGTTGTTAGACACCCATAATCACATACTTTGTATGATTTTTGAAAAATGCTCCAAATGTGCTCCAAAACTCGCGCACCACCATATTTTCTGAAACTATGATGAATATGGGTCTCAAAATTTCTCAAATTTTCTGAAAATTTCAAAAATCCACGTGAAATTCATTGAAAACTCATAAGATTATCAAAACGCCCTAGTTTTTCGCAAAATCTGTGGAAAATGAGACAAATCTTGGAACCTGGTCAATATTAACTATTTTGTTATTGAAATTTGTATTTTTCTTAAAGTTCCAAGCTGTTAGACACCCATAACTACATACTTTGCATGATTTTTTAAAAATTCTCCAAATGTGCTCCAAAACTCGCGCACCCCAAAAATTTTCGAAACCCCCCTCAATATGGGTCTCAAAAATCCGCAAATTTTCTGAAAACTCCAAATTTCTTGTTCAAATCTCATCAGAGTTGGCATTTTCACCCTTTTCAATGGGCAGCTGAAAAAAAAAGTGCTTGAAATAGAACTTTCGTCGCATTTTCGACACTTTTGCGGATTTGCTCTTTTCTTCTTCTCTCTCTCTCTCTTTCTCGAAAAAAGCTCTGAGCATCTTCGTTTTTTTTTCTTGCTGTGTGTGCCCGGGTTAAATTGAATTTTGGGTTCCTTTTAGGCACCCCCGAAGCAAGCAAAAAAAAAAGAGAAAAAATGAGCTAAAAAAAGAGTAGAAGAAGAAGAAATGGATTGCTCTCGGCGCCCGGAAAACGAGAGAAGTTATTTTATTTTTTTCAATTTTTTTTTCTCGACAAAATTTTCAGCTCAAATTTAATTTTTGTCGCGCGAGATGGTGATCCATCATCTTGTGGGTTGCTCGGAGCCCGAAAAAAAACACAGAAAAATGTCTTTTTTTCCGGAAATTTGAAAAAAAAATGTTATTTATTATCTGGGAGACTGGTAGGAAGTTATGGAAATTAGTAGGAGAAATTTGAGAGATTTTCGGGTGGGCGGAGCCTAATATTTTGGAAAATTCAAATTTTGGCGCCAGAATTCAAGATTTCAAAATTTTCCTCAAAAGTTTTGAATCTTAAGTTTTGTCGCCAAATTTCTGAATTTCAAGATTTTGAATTTCGAATTTTCCCGCCTGAAAATTTTGGCGCCAAAATTTGAACTTTCAAATTATTGGCCAAAAGTCAAAGTTTTTGAACTTCATTTTTTTAAATTTAAAATTTTTGGCGCCAAAACTTCAAAATTTGACTTTTTCAAATTCCAAACTTCCCGCCAAAATTCAAAATTTTGAATTTTAAAGTTTCCCGCCAAGAATTTTAGCGCCAAAATTTGACTTTTCAAACGTTGGCTTCAAAATTTTTGAAATTTGAAATTTGGCACCAAATTTTTGAAATTTAAAATTTTGGCGCCAAGTTTTTGAATTTGAGTTTTCCTAAATTTCCCGCCAAAACCAAAATTTTCAAATCTCAAATTTTTTGGCGCCAAAATTCCCTACCCTTTTTGAGTTTCAAATTTTGGCGCCAAAAAAACCTACTTCAAAATTGGAATTTCAAAATCTCAAAATTTTCAAAAATTTTCTCCACCAAAACAACAAAAAAAAATTTTCCGCTCTCATTTCCAAAAAACAAAAAAAGAACCCAGATTTTTTTTTGCTGTGCTGTTTGGTTGTTTTTTCTTCCTCTCATCATCATAATTCTCAAGTTAGTCGTTTTTTTTCAATGTGCTGCTGCTGCGTCTCTTCAAGCTCCGCCCACTTTTTTTCCTTTTTTTTTTGTCGTTGGCGGCGCCGCTCATTTCTCCGTTTTTTCTAGTATTTCAATATGAATCTGAACAACAAAAAAAGTCGCGGCGGCGACTGTTGCGACACCGACTACAGTACTCCGCTAGATGTGTTGCGACGTGGACGCGACGAGGAGGATCCGTTATTAGGGCCGTCGTCGTCGACGACGATTTATCTGAAGAAGGGTCAGCGACCGATGACGCGGCGAATTTCCAACAACACCCTGTTATATGTGCCCGAAGTTCGGCGAATCTCATCAGCGTCGTGTCCGAGCGCAACACCTGAGGATGATGCGCAACTTCCGCCAGCGCCAGTTTTTAGTCTACACGCGTCGCCGACCGCGACGCGTCGCAAATCTGTGCAAACCGGCGCGCCGGCCATCGGCTTCCGCCCCCTAAAAACCTTCGAACGCCGCGCAAGCCAGCCGACTCTTCAGATTCTTGAAGAACAAGAGCTCAGAGCTCCGCCGAATTCGCAGAAACCCTCGAAAATTCTGACGAAACGCGTCTCGTGGCTGTCGATGCAAGTTGGAGCGGAAATCGCGCAAGCGCCGCAACCTCCTGCGCCGCCACGACGCAACAGCTCTTGCGGAAGTCCGAGTCGAACCGTAAGCCAGTTTGGATCGCAAGCCTATTTGGGCGCTGGAATGGATCGCGATTTTGATAGTGATACGCCGCCGTTGGATACGTTGAGTTGGAGCAACGCTGGAAGTATGACACTGATTTTGAGTCGAAAAAAAAATCCGAAAAAATTTTCGCTCCCACCCGGCCTTGATCCCTGGTCGTTTTTTTTGTATTTTTCTCAAAACCTAGAATTTTTGAAAAAAAAAACCCAAAAAAAAATTTTTCGCTCCCACCCAGCCTCGAACCCTGGTCTTGTGCATCGTTTTTTTCTTGCATTTTTCTCAAAATTTTGAGCTGGAGTTTTTTTTTCGAAAAAAAATCCAAAACAATTTTTTGCTACCACCCGGCCTCGAACCCCGGTCTTGTGCGTCGGATTTTTTGGATTTTCGCAAGTTTTCACTATGATATTTGAATTCAGCGCAAAATTTTGACCCGGAAAACATTTTTCTGAAAAAAAAAACCCCCACCCGGCCTCGAACCCTTGACCTTGTGAGCACCAGCAAGTTCGGCTCAAAAGGTCACAGGTTCAATGCCGGGCTCGGCAAAATTTCCAATTTTTTGTCCGCCACATGTTTCCCGGTCAGAATTTTACGGCGATCTCGAATTTCACAACGAGAACTCGAAAAACCTTCAAATTCCGGTCTGCCACTCACACTATAGATGTCAATCTAAAATAAAAACCCGAGGAAGGAAAAGAGATCTGAAAAATAATTATATTTTCTCCATGTTGTGTGTGTGTGTGTGTGTGCGTGTCTAGTATAGTAAACACTAGACAAAAAGAAGAATATGAAAAGAGTTCTGAGCAGCAAAAAAAATCGGGGAGAAAGAAAAAAAACAGAAAAAGTAGAATTTATTTGTTCGTTTTTTCAGATGAATACGATAATGTGACACTGATGTATGCAAAACACGAAAAAATTCCGATGAAAGATTTCGGCTCCGAAATTCGCGCCACAATGGATATCGACCATTTACTCAACAAGGTCAACTTTTTGTTTTTTCTCAAATCTTTTTTCAAAAAAAAATTTTTCAAATTTTTTAGGCCGTCCTTCTTCTCGACCTCCAAGAGACTAGCCTCGAAGAAATTTTCGCCAAGTAAGAAAATTTCCAGTTTTTTTCAAAATCAAAAAAAAAAATTTCAGAATAATCCATGAGATGGATATTCAAGAGCCTGAATTTACCAGTGAACAAGTTCGGAGTGTACTTTTTACACAAGACGCGGGGAATCAATGTGAGTTGAAAAATATTGTCAAAATCGAGTTAAGCGAAAAATTTTGATCTAGACAAAATTTTGGAAAAAAATTCACCACCTGGGATCGATCCCGCGGCCTTGTGCGCCATAGCAAGTTCGGCTCACAAGGTCAGGGGTTCGATTCCAGACGCCGAAAAAAAAATTTTTTTTTGTCTGATACATGTTTCCGGGTCAGAATTTTGCGGTGAACACGAATTCAGCGATGAAAACTTTGGAAAATCTCAATTTCAAATTTTTCAGTCCACATTCTCTCCCGAACTGTTCAATCAATATGTACAACTGGTTCGGTTGGCGGTAGTTTTGACTACGATCAAACATGGATATGTGCACTTTGTATGCTCAATACTGTTCAACATCGCCACGTGGCAATTGCTCGACTCTCTCATCCAACAAATCTTGGGAGAACTATGCAAGATTTACGATTTATCATCATTGTCATCGCGCCAAGTCGAGCTGTAGGATTTTTTGAGCATTTTAATGTCAAAATTCGGATTCAGCGTGAAATTCTGACCCGGAAACATGTGTCAGATGAAAAAAAAAATTTTTCGAGACCCGGAATCGAACCCCCGACCTTGTGAGCCGAACTTGCTATGGCGCACAAGGTGGCGGGTTCGATCCCAGGTGGTGAATTTTTGCCTAAAACTTTTTTCTAGATCAGAATTTCACGGCAAATCCAAATTTTAGATTTAAAATCTCTGAAAATCTGTTTTTTTTTGCAGAAAGGCACAAAAACGGCTCTTGAAACCACTCGAACATTTGCCACACTTTTCGCCGACATGGAAATACGTCAACGTCTGGTCATGGCGCAATCAGTGGAGCAGTTTCGTAGTACACTACTATCAGCCGCCAAAGAATTGGCAATGGATCAGAATCAGTGGCGAGAGCGCAAGTCGTCGATTCATTTGAGCCATGCCAAGGAGCAGATTGTGAGTTTTTTAATGCTCGAATTCGTGTTCAGCGCAAAATTTTGGCCCTGAAACATTAAAAAAAAATTTTTGAAAAATTTCCGGCACCCGGAATCGAACCTGTGACCTCTATTTCTGAGATTCACAGGGTTTGAGCAATATTTTCGAATTCAGCTCAAAATTCTGACCCGGAAACATGTCACAAAAAAAATTTTGAAAAATTTCCGGCACCTGGAATCGAACCCGCGACCTTGTGAGCCGAACTTTCTACTGTAGAGCTGCAGAGCACAAGGTCACGGGTTCAATCCCGGGGTTGAGAATTTTTTGGATTTTTTTCAAAAACATTTTTTTCGGGTTAAAATTTTACGCTGAGTCTAAATTTCTGGTCGAAAAATTCGAGAAATCAATTTTTCTCAGGGAAATTAGGGATTTAAAACACCCACGGGTCCCCATAAGCTCCCACTCGGGTGAAAAAATACCCACGGGTACCCGGAGGGCCCCGAGCGCTAGCGAGTGTAAGCCAAACTCCCGCGAAGCGGCCCGAGCGCAAGCGAGTGTACCTCCCATTTCAATCACCCCCAAAACTCCCGCATTTTTTCAGTTCGGCCCCGACGCCTGGTACCCATTTCGCGGTCTCAAAGAGGAGTTTCAACGCCGTCTCGCCATTTATCCATCGGACTTTTTGGACGGCATTCAAGGCCATAAGACCATCCAAAAACTTTTGTCGACCATCGTTTTTCTCTATTTTGCCTGCCTTCTGCCCGCCATCGCTTTCGGGGTTCTCAATCACGACAACACCGAAGGAGCCATTCGTAAGTACAGTACCCCTAAGACCTTCTGGTTACTGTAGATTTTTGCAGACGTCAAAAAAGTCATCCTAGCCCAGTCGATCGGCGGAATTTTCTTCTCGCTTTTCGGCGGCCAACCAATGATCATCTTGCTAACTACAGTACCCCTGGCGATTTATATTAAAGGTACATATTCTGAAATACAGTACCCCTCCAATTTTTTTTACAGTAATCTATAAAATCGCGAAAGAGTTAAATCACAGTTTTCTGGCCATGTACGCTCTGGTCGGAGTTTTCTGTCAACTTTTTCTGATTTTATACTCGGCCACCGAACTTTGTAGTTTGATGAAGTTCGCGACGCGATCTGCTGAAGAAATGTTCTCGCTATTCATCGCCATTGCATTCACTGTCGAATCATTGAGAGCGCTTAAAAATAGTGAGTTTTAAGGAGCAAAGTTGAGCTCAGCGTGAAATTTTGACCTAGAAAAAACTTTGGAAAATTCTCCAGGTTTCATGAAAAACTACGGCGAATGCAACGTGACAACAATCGTCTCGAAAACCATCGAATTCTACGAAAACGCGACGCGAAACGGCGACGCGACCACACCGGCCAACGTCAGCGACATGATCAACGAGACGGGCAACGAGTGTCGTCGCGACACCTCAATTCTCTACATGTTGTTGATGTTCGGCACACTGTGGTTGGGTCTGTTCTTGTACAATTTTCGCAAGACGCCGTATTTGACGCGGTCGCGACGCGAATGGCTCGCCGACTACGCGTTGCCGGCGTCGGTTTTGATCATGTCGTTTGTCGGGTCGTATGGATTTCGCGATATTAAGAAGGATCTGTTTCGCGTCGAGGATGGGATATGGTTTTTCGAGTTGCGCGAAATTTGGAACCTTCCGCTCAGTGTCAAATTGGTCTGCCTACTTTTAGGCTTCTCGTTGTCTTTCCTATTTTTTATTGATCAAAATATCACCTCAGCTATCGTCAATAACAATCAGAATAAGTGAGTTTTCTCAATTTTTCAACCAGAAATTCGGATTCAGCGTAAAATTCTGATCTAGAAAAGTTTTGGAGAAAAATTCACCACCTGGAATCGAACCCCCGACTCTGTGCGCCATAGAAAGTTTGGCGCAAAAGGTCGGGGGTTCGATTCCAGGCGCCGGAAATTTTTTTTTATTGTGTAATACATGTTTCCGGGTCAGAATTTCACGCTGAATCCAAAAATCAACATTCCAGGCTGAAAAAAGGCACATCGCACAATCTGGACCTGTTCGTCGTGGCGATTCTCAACATCTTCCTCTCGCTCGCAGGTCTGCCGTGGATGCACGGCGCGTTGCCGCACTCGCCGCTTCATTTGCGCGCGTTGGCCGACGTCGAGGAGCGCGTTTCGCAGGGACACGTGCATGAGGTGATTATGAATGTTCGCGAGACGCGACTCGCGTCACTCGTCGCGCACATTATGATACTGATGTCGTTGTTCGCGTTCATTCCGTTTCCGTTGCAATATATTCCGACGTCGGTGCTGCACGGATTGTTCTTGTACATGGCGTTGACGTCGTTGTCGGGAAATGAGATGTTCGAACGATTGTTGTTGCTCATCACCGAACAGGTGGGTAGAAGTTTTTGTCGGGAAGAGCGCGATTTTGCGGGTCGCGCTCTTCCCGCAGCGGGAGTTACACTCGCTAACTCTCGAGCCGCTTCGCGGGAGTTTGGTCTAGACTCGCTTGCGCTCGGGCGAAAAAGTACCCACGGGTACCCGAGCGTCAGCGAGTGTGGGCCAATCTCCCGCGAAGCGGCCCGAGCGCAAGCGAGTGTAACTCCCGTTCCGGGTACCCACAAATGCTTTCCGGGTATCCGAAACGGGAGTTACACTCGCTAACGCTCGGGCCGCATCGCGGAAGATTGGCCTAGGCTCGCTGGCGCTCGGGTGAAGAAAAACTTGCGGGTCCCCGAGCGTCAGCGAGTCTAGGCCAATCTCCCGCGAAGCGGTCCGAGCGCAAGCGATTGTAACTCCCGTTGCGGGTACCCACGAATTCTCTCCGGGTACCCGAAACGGAAATTACACTGGAAAAATTACCCGCGGGTACCCGAACGTCAGCGAGTAGGCCAATCTCCCGCGAAACGGCCCGAGCGTTAGCGAGTGTAACTCCCGTTTTGGGTACCCACAGATGATATCCGGGTACCCGGAAATTTGCGAGTTCCCGGAACGAGAGTTACACTCGCTAACGCTCGGGCCGCTTCGCGGGAGTTTGTTCTAGACTCCCTGGCGCTCGGGGGGAAAATCCCCACGGGTACCCGAGCGTCAGCGAGTGTAGGCCGACCTTCCGCGAAGCGGCCCGAGCGTCAGCGAGTGTAACTCCCGTTTCGGGTACCCCGCGAACTTCGGGAACCCGAAAATGATCCCCTGATGTGTTCCAGCAAGCCTACCCGCCAACCCACTACATTCGAAAAGTCCCTCAACGCAAAGTGCATCTGTTCACCGCGTGCCAACTCCTCCAGCTCATCGTTTTGTGCGCGTTCGGCTTCTCACCGTACCCGTTCATCGAAATGGTCTTTCCCATCGTCTGCTTCACATTTTTACCGATACGGTAAGCCCGGTCCCTTTAAACTTTTCCCAATTGTTTTTTTAAAGGCACACATTGATCCCCCGACTCATCGACTACAAATACCTCGACGCACTCGATGGACGACATTAGACCCCCCGATTTTTTTCTATATATTTTTTTTTGGTTTTTTCTTTCACCGCCGACATTTTACGGGTTTCGACGAACAACACATAACAAAACACGCCGATTTTTCTTGTTTTTTCTTGTAAAAACCCGACATTTTTTTTAGATGTATATTTTAGAGATTGAAAATAAAGATTTTTGCGATTTATGATAACCTAATGAGATCTTGCCATATTTTTGGGGTGGAAAAAAAACGCGTCACATTTTATCGATTGGCCGAATGCCGAGAAGTTTCATACCTTCTGCGAGTACTTGTCGCGTCGCGGAGAAGAGAAGAAGTCGCGGAATCGCCACCTGCAAAAATTTGCGATTTCGCAAAACGCAATCTTCCCCTACCTCCTCACTTTGTCCATGAACCCTTAACTGGGTCATACAACTGCCAACACATTGTGCAATCTCAATAAGTTGCACGGTCAATTGGCACGGTTCCAATTTCTCTGCACTCAACGCTATCGCTTTTTCGACCGTCTCCAACAACCCAAACAGTTTGCTGACCTCCTCAGTGCAATCGATAATTGGGAAACGTTGGCAGTGTGCCAACATTGGCAGAAGGTGTGAATTGCGCGTTTCGATCGATTTGAGACGTGTGTGTTTGATGTGCAACGAGAGAGCATTGTTTTGGTGGAGAGAGAAGGCGTTTTGAAACGAAAATTCGTATTCGGCGTTTCGCGCTCGTTTCAGTTCGTTGAAAATTATCGTCGAAATTGACAGATTTTTCGACACCTCATTCTCCTCCTCCTCGCCGTCAAGCCGAAAAGTCTTCGACGCTCGAATCGCACTTTTCGCCATCTCCGCACCCCTCTCCACAATCTCGCCTACCGCCTCCGTCCGACCGTTTCGCGTCGACAAACCGCGCACCCTTCCGTACTGCACATGCTCAATCCTCGCCGCAAGTTCGCCTCGCCCCATACGTTCGAGAATCATGCGCAACGCGCGAAAATGCGCCCGCTGCGCACGATCCACGACGTACAAATAGCGATCGGCGCCGAAAATCGCGTCGCGTTCCAGAATCGCCGAAATTTCGCGAGTCAGATAGAGCGATGTGGCGTTGGACTTGCGGAGAATTGCGTATTCTTGTTGTTGGACGTCGCCGTCGTCGCTGAAATGCATTGTGACGCGACCGTCGGCGGCGGTTGTCGCGAGATGTTTGTCGAGCAATTCTTGGACAATGCCGTGCACATTTTTGGCTTGAAAACTTTCGCTGAACCAATTATCAAATTCGACTTCAAACAATTTGTAGAAATCCGAAAGATGTCGCTTGGAAATCTGTTTAATTCGCTGCCAAAGTTGGATGTGTTCGCTGGACAAGTCGCCGCTGAAACCAGAAAAAATCGCATTTTTTCGATTTGAAAAATGAAAAAAATCGCTTACCGATGCATAGCATCTTCCATTTCGACAAATATTCGATGAACCTTTTCGCGAAACTCTCCATCAACTCTCATATTTTTATTCGCGACCACATAACATTCGGTGAGTTGGCGAATCTTCTCCACATCGTTTAACGCATCCCAATAGGCGTCAGACGGGCGCATTTGCGGCCAAAATGCGCAAATCATCGCGAATTGTGTGCCCCAATCGCCGAGGTAGTTAACCGATGTCACATCGTGACCAATGTATCGATTGATCTGCAGATTCCGGGGGGTTATGAAGTTCCCGCGGGTACCCGCAGCGGGAGTTACACTCGCTAAAGCTCGGACCGCTTCGCGGGAGATTGGCTTACACTCGCTGGCGCTCGGGTGAAAAAGTACCCGCGGGTTACCCGAGCGCAAGCGATCGCAAAGCGGCTCGAGCGTTAGCGTGTGTGACTCCCGCTCTGGGTACCCACAGCGGGAATTACACGATTTTTCAAAGGAACATACCGTAGTCACATATCTGCCCAGCAGTGTCGAACGCAAATTGCCGATATGAAACTGTTTGGCAATGTTGGGCGACGAGAAGTCGACGCAGATTTTTTGTTTTTTGCCAATTTTCGGCGCCAAATTTTGGCGCAGTCGCAATCGATGAAGCACGCGAACACACCGATCGCCCACCATTTTTCAGGGCCTGGCCGCAAAGCTGAAAAATGTTTTTTTTTTTTTGGTTTTTTCGGGCACCCGGATTTTTCGCGGGTACCCGGAGCGGGAGTGTGGGTACCCGGAAGTTCTCCCCGGGTACCCGAAGCGGGAGTTACACTCGCTAACGCTCGGCCGCTTCGCGGGAGATTGGGCTACACTCGCTGGCGCTCGGGTGAAAATTACCCGCGGGTACCCGAGCGCCAGCAAGTGTAGGCCAATCTCCCGCAAAGCGGCTCGAGCGTTAGCGAGTGTAGTTCTCGTTTTGGGTATTTTTTGAAATACAAAAAATGTGTTGCTCCCGTTCCGGGTACCCGCAGATTTTTCGCGGATACCCGAAGCGGGAGTTACACTCGCTGGCGCTCGGGTGAAAACTACCCGCGGGTACCCGAGCGCCAGCGAGTGTAAGCCAATCTCCCGCGAAGCGGCCCGAGCGATAGCTAGTGTAACTCCAGCTTCGGGTACCCGGGAAAAAATTTCGGGTGCCCGGAACGGGAGCTACATGTTTTGATCTTCAAAAAAGTACCCGAAGCGGGAGTTACCGCGGGTAATTTTCACCCGCGGGCACCCACAAATCCCCACAATGTATAAAAATCGTTAAAAAACGCATTTTTCTCCAAATCTCCGCCCACAACAAAAAAGGCAATTTTTTTACTGTTTCGCAAGAAAACTAACCGTAGATACAAGAAAAAATAAGAATTTGTGCCAAGAAAAAACCATGTCAAAATATACACAAAATAAAAATATATCACAAAGTAGAATGGGACTTGTTTCAGTTGTTTTCGAGAAGATGCTCTTCGTCGTCATTTTCGACGTCGCGATATTGAATGAGCTCGGCGTCGCCGCCGCAAATGCACACCCAGAAGCGAGCGCATGTCGCGTGTCCGCTCAAATTTGGCAAAATGTTGCGGCGGAACCAGGGACCGATGAGAATGTCGTTGTAGATGAGTGTGCCGAGAATGAGGAGAGCGAAACCGGCGATCTTGAAAAAACATATTTTTCCAATTTTTTTTCGAGCAAAAAAACTGACCTGAATAGCGATAAACTCCTCTCCGAACAATGGGATCGAAACGATCCAAATGACTAAGGTTCGAATGGAATCCAACACCATTCTAGTCGTCGCCGATAGTTCTTTCGTCACCGAAACTCCGGCGAAATTGAAGAACGCGATCGAGATTACTGTACCGAGAAGAGCTAGAGCAATTGTTGGCTCCTCTTGAATTTCTTGCCACGCATAGAAGACGTCCTGAAATTATAATTTTTTCTATTGAAGAGATTTTGGGGAACTTTGGGTACCCGAAGCGGGAGTTACACTCGCTGACGCTCGAGCAGAAAAAAGTATCAGAAAATAGCAATTTTCCGAAAACCCGGGAAGTATACGTTTCGAGGCTCTTTTTTTCTCTTTTTTTTTTTTTAGAGGTACTAGTAGCCGGGCTGTAGTCTTTTCTAGGTCACCATATGGCTCATTAGTGTTCACACCTTTTGATGTTATCTATAAAATATGGCCATACCTGTTGTTATGAACAATGAATAACAACATATGGTGACCTAGATAAAGTCAACAGAAAATATGTGTGAATAGGAAGGGAGGGCTAAATAAAAAAAGGGACCAGGAGGAATAGTGTGACCAAAGGGTTGAGGAAAAACTTTACCCGCGGGAAGCCAGGTCCGGGTACCCACCAATTTTTCCCGCTCAAACCCCGAACACTCACCTCAAGTCGTCCTTCCGGATTAGTGGAGAATGTTTTTGGCACATGAATATAGTAAAACGGTACCATTAGGATCGCCAACGTCACCATACCGAAAAGACCCTCCAAACCGACGGCGAACAGTGCCGGAACGTCGTATTTGGTCAGATATTTTTGCTCGTAAACCATCTGGATGGCCACAATGATTTGGGCCATTACGATGAGTAGATCTCCTGGAAAATGGGCATTTTTCTGAGTTTTTTGGGACGAAATTTGGAAAACTCACCAGTGATGATAGCATTCTTATCATCCAGCGGATTATTATCATAATAAATATCAGTAACTCCAACAATCACCAACCCAGTCATCACAAACAACATACCAAACCATTTGAACGGTTTGATTTGTGTGCCAAGCATGCCGACCGACAACAACCCGGTAAAAATAATAACAGCTCCGCGGAGCATTTGAAAACTCGACGCCGTCGTCAAATTCAGTCCAATGTACATGATGGAGGTGCCGAGAATGTCGCATAACGCGGGCGGGAAGAAGAGAAGAGGGTTGAATGGCGGCAGAGTTGGCGCTTCGTCGCTGGTAATGTCGGCGATTGCGCCCAAGTCGCCTTGGACATTGGCACGATTCCAGCGGTAGCGTTTGTAGGCGAAGATGAGGAAAAAGACGACGAGGCAGAGGAATTCACCGAAGAACATGCATGTCGCCTGGAATTGTTTTTTGAGATTTTTGCGAGTTTTTGATGACTCATATGATGAAAATCATGTGAAAATTCACAATTTTTCGATGAAAATTGCGAAATTTTCACGAAAATCGCAGATTTTACATGTTTCTTGGTTGAAAATTGAAAATTTCTAGTTTTCAAACAGGAAAAATGGCAAAATGTTTGAGAAAAATGATGAAAACTTGCATTTTTTCGAAGAAAATTGGAAAATGTTTATGTTTTTTGGGTGAAAATAGAACATTTTCGATTTTAAAGACCCAAAAAATTATGAAAAGTTTGGCAATTTTTCAATTTTCTGACGAAAAAGGCGGATTTTTTCATTTTGAGCTTTGAAAACATGGGATTTTCACGTATTTTTTCGGTGAAGATTGGAATTTTTCGATTTTACGACACCAAAAACTTAATTTTCTTGAGAAATAAAGTTAAAATAGGCATTTTCAAACCTCTCGACTCTCATTTGAGCATCAAAAATTGTAAAATTTCTCAAAATTTACCTGCAAAAACGGATGATTGAACGGCACTCCTTCAGCTTTGATACTATCCGCCCATTTTGCACAAATCGTGTTCAGTGATCCGGTGACGACCATCATCACCGAGATGATGACCGCAAACGCAACCATCTCTGGAAAAAAACAACAAGATTTTGTAAATAAACAAAAATATCGATTTCGAAAAAAAAACAAATCTAGTAGCCAAAAACTATACAACTTTGAAATATAACATTGTAGAAAAAAAGTGAGGGCGAAAACTTATCAGAAAAACTACTTTTAATCGCAAAAAAAATTGATAGTAACGCTCATTTCGTGGAAAAATGCTGATTGTTTGATTTGTTTTCCGACCTAGGGGGCGAGAGAGTGAAGAGACGCAGACAACAATTGTCGATGGGGCAGATGTGCTAGATTTATAAATATATGTGTTGGGCTACTTTTTATCGTTATGATTCATCTTTTGAACAACGATTTTTTCCTGTAAACAAAAAAAAAACAAAAAACAAAAAAATAAAAGTAAGAATGCAACATCGCTCCAACGAACAACGCGCCAATTCGAATAATTCAAACAGATTTATTGGATTTTCTCAACAATCGGGCTAATACTGCGCCCATAACCTTCATCCGAATCGCTGTCCTTCATACTTTCATCATTCTCCATCACCCAAAACGTCTCCATCACTCCTTTGCCCTTAATAATCACATCTCCGCGACTACAACTGCTAAATTGTCCAGGATAGTGAAGATTGAGCAACGAGTTGGCCGCCGAGCTTAAGTGTACGTGCGACGCTTTTCCATTGCTCTCCATTCGACTCGCCGTGTTAACAGTGTCGCCGAAAAGGCAGTAACGCGGCATACTTAGGCCGACGACGCCGGCGACGCAAGGGCCAGAATTCACGCCAATTCGCAGCTCGACACGCTCGCTTGGCAGGTGGCCAATTTTGAACGTTTTCACGTAGCTCATAAATTTCAGCGACATGTCAATGATTTGTCTGGAAAAAAATGTGTTTTTTTTCTTTTCTTTTCAAGAAAAAATGCATTTTTTTTTCTCAGATTTTGTAAGACATGTCGCTTTAAAAACTACAGTACTTGATATGCGCAAAACCGTTGCGTATGGGTAGTCCGGAGACGCAGAGATATCCATCACCAATCGATTCAACCTTGTAGACCCCGTGCTCTTCAATGATTGTGTCGAGATTGCTGAATAAATCATTGAGCATGTTGACGACCTGGAAAATATTTGACAGAACTTTGGGGTACTGTAGCTCCGCCCATTTTTGAGATTTTTCAAAAATTCCAGAATTATTTGAAAGCTAGTGCTTCTGAGAAGAGGTCTTGAAACTTTGAAGTACTGTAGCTTCGCCCGTTTTCAATATTTTTCGAAAATTCCAAAATCATTGAAAAGTGAATTTTTTTGTTTTTTATTTTCAAAATCCCACCGCTCACCTGAAACGGCGAACACTTCGCAGCCAACTGCGTAAACTTGACCACATCGCCAAACATCACCGTGACCGAATCGAAGCCTTCCGGTTCGACAACCTGTCCCTGCTTCAACCGCTCGGCCACCTGTTTCGGCAACATTCGACCCAACAAAATGTCGGCCTTCTTTTTCTCGACGGTCAGCTCTTTTGTTCGTTCTTCGACCTCGACTTCGAGTGTTGTTGTATACTCTTCCAACATGTTGAACACGTGGTCCATCAAATTTGGGTTTGTTCTGGAAAATTTTTGGGTTTTTTGACCCGAAAATCGCGAAAAATCATAATTTTTCGGGCCGAAAATCACAAAAAATTAACAAACTTGGGCATTTGATCAGCCAACATTTTGCAAACACTCTCCATATTTGGTCGATCTTCAGGGCTTTCCGACCAGCACTCCTTGATCATTCGCGTCAACACATTCGGCTGGCTCATATCATCAACCAAAATATCGGGTCTCATCGCGATACTACTCGACCCCTTCTTCACCTGATACACAATCTCATCGATGCCCTCTTTTCGTTCGCCCAAATTCCACGCCTCTTTTTTCGTCATTATTTCGGAGGCGATGATGGCGAACGAGTAGACGTCCGCTGACGCATCCATGTTACGAGGCAAAATTGAGGCGCGCAACACTTCTGGCGCAACCCATAGGAGACGACGTTTTGAGCGTGTTTCCTCTTCTTCGTGCAAAATGTCCAGGCCATAGTCGCTTAATTTCACTTGCCAACTATCGTTTACCAAACAATTTCCGGACCTTGAGAGAAATTTTTGGGCATAAAAATTTGTGAAACTATAACTTTTGCTGAAATTCTCGAATTTTCAACTTGAATTTCGGATTTTTCATAAAATTCTGAGATTTTAGACACCCATAATGATAGGGTTTCCTTAGATTTTGAAATTTCGAGTACTGTGGAGGTCCCAAGGCGAAAAATAAAAATCCATGGAAAACTTATCAATATGGGTGTCTAAAATCTTCAAATTTCCTGGAAAACTCGAAATTCTCATTCATTCTTCACTAAATTGCGTGAAAACATGAATTTCGTAAATTTTCAGATCCCAAAAATTACAAAAATCATGATTCTAGGCAAATTTTCAGATTTTCAACCGAAAATTTAGAATTTTCATGAAATTCTGAGATTTTAGACACCCATATTGATGGGGTTCCCGAGGGTTTTGAAAATTGTGTACTGTAGAGGTCCCAGGACGAAAAAATTAAAAGTCATAGAAACCCTATCAATATGGGTGTCTGAAATCGTCAAATTTCATGGAGAACTCGAAATTCTTATTCATTCTCTGAAAAATTGGCTAGAAACATGAATTTCGTAAATTTTGACGATTTTTTGAGACAAAACCCAACCTCAAGCATCCATGAATCTTCAAAAAGCTATCATGCAAAAACGCCAAACCCTCCGCGACGTCTCGAATAATACAGAGCACAAAAAACGCGTCCATCGTAAAATTGCCGCGCAAAATGATCGCCTCCAAACTTCCGCGTCCACAATTCTTCCAAACTGCCGTGTAGGCAATTCCATCAATCGATAATCCGATAAACTTGTTGACATTTTCATGTTCGAATTTTCGCATTTTAACAAATCTCTCCATCTGTTTTGCGTCTAGCGGTAATCGAGTATAGTTTCTAATCATCACAACCTCTTTGTCAAGAGTTCTCCTCATCTCAGAAGCTTCCTCGGTCTCCGGGGAGGTGTCCATGGTCACTGTCGAGTTGAGGCTTCGCTTCGAACTCCTCCCAGTTTTCTCCAATTCTCCCAATTTTTGAAATCCAATCTGCCATTCCGCATTTATCCGCGCTCTCTCCAATCGTCGATCTCTAATAAAAGCCAGCCCGCAGATCAGAAAAACAGCCACTGTGAAGATCAAAACTGTCGCTAGTATGACAAACAACACTCCGTATTTTTGGGCAATTGTTTGCGGGCAAGAAGTGCCTGTGAAGCCACAAGTGGGCGTGGCCAAGGGTCGGTTGCCACCCCAATGTGTCCAGTGGGAAACGTTTGAGGTGTTGGGTGCTAGAAGGGTTAAGGTCTGAAAAATTTTCGAATTTTTTGACAATTTTTCAATTTTGTTTTTTGAAATTCCCAAGAAAAAAACCTCCCGGAAGTTTTGAGCCATTAACAAATGTCAAATTCATGATCGCAATCTGGTCGAAGGTGTCGCTAAGCCCATAAACCTGATAAACCGGGAGACGACTATGATTTTTGTCAAAAGTCACTTCTCCAGTCATTCCTGAAAAATTTTGAAGCTTTCTGAAGCAAAACTAGTAAAAAATCACCATCAAAATGTATTTTCATTCTCTCGACAATTTCCGTCACATTTTTCCGATCCACCCCGCTTCCATTGATCGCCAAACCATACAACCAAATCGCATCATATAAATGTCGCGCATACGATCCCATAAATGTCCCATTTGCGGCCAAACATTCGGCAGTTCGACAATTCACCGGTGGCAAACGGACCGCACTTTGAATGTTTTTTTGGAGCTGGGTCAAGGCTTGAACATCAGCCACTTCCGAGTTGATGTCGATGACGATGAATTTTGAGGCGGCTGACTTTGCGAGCGGTTCGAGACCATCTGACTCAACCACAACGGTCTCCCAGACTGGTGACAACCCGGTTAGTGTGACTGCAAAAAAATGAGAAATTTTCTGACATTTTTGGAGCCCAAACTTTTGGGCCCGAAAAATCGAAACTATATATTTTTTTTTCTCTTTTTTATAGAGGTAATAGTAGCCGGGCTGTAGTCTTTTCTAGGTCACCATATGGCTTATTAGTGTTCACACCTTTTGATGTTATCTATAAAATATGGCCATACTTGTTGTTATGAACAATGAATAACAACATATGGTGACCTAGATAAAGTCAACAGGAAATATGTGTGAATAGAAAGGGAGAGCTAAAGAGGGACCAGGAGAAATAATATGAATAAGGATTGGGGAAAAACTGAGAATCTTTTCCGAGAGAAATACAAAACTTCATGTGGAATTCGATTTTCATACTGTCCAATTGAAATTTTTGAATTTTCTATGGAAAATAATGAAATTTTCAACTTTTCTGGCCAAAAATACACCGAGAATTCAAATTTTTCAAGCCGAAATAAGGAATTTTCCATTTTTCGGACCTGAGAAACCTCAAAAACTTCAATTTTCCTAGAAAATCATGGAATATCCAACTTTTCCGACCTGAAAAACCCCAAAAATTTCGAATTTTCACGCCAAATTAAAGAATTTTCAATTTTTCAGACCGAAATATTGAAAAAATTTCAAGTTCCCCGGCCAAAAATACCCCAAAATTTCGAATTTTCCGACCAAAATAGTGAAAATTTCAACTTTTCCAGCTAGAAAAACCCCAAAAATCTCGAATTTTCAAGTGAAAACCTACACGCCTTTTTGCCAACACTAGTCTGCGCTCCAAATCCAACACTTCTCATCGACAACATAATATGCACATATTCATTTGTGTCCATTTTCATCTGAGCCAACCGTATCATATAGTCTCGTTTTTCCGTAGCAGTTTGCGCGCAGAACAAGATAACTCTTACGCGATTTTTTGCCATTAACAAGGTGCTGGTATACGTGGCATTTTGTGCGGGATCCAGCACACTTTTGATAACAATCTGCGGTGTGTACGAGCTCGGATCATTGAGCACCGTTTCGACATCATCCATCACACTGGCACAATAGTTCAACGGATTGGCGATCGATAACAACGCAACGACACTCCAGTCGAACATTTCGAGCAGTTTAACCGTTGCGTAGCCCAGACTTTCCGATGTCGGCAACATTGCGGTTGTGTAGGGGAAACGCGAGCGATCGGAGAGCGTCGAATCGCTGACAAAACCCCAACCGATGACCGGTTTTCGATAGACTTGCGATAGGGTTCCCATCATTTTGAGCGCTTCAACGCAAGGTGGTCCGATTATTATGTCCACATTTTTTAGCGTCATAAAATCGAGGCCAACAGCAACTGTTTGATTGCGATCACATTCGGTGTACTCGACAATTATTCTGGAAAAGGCGTGATATTTAACAACAAAATTGTCGCATGAGAAATGTGTAGCACACAGCCTAGTGGTTAGCGCATTAGTCTGGCAATCCCAAGGGGTCAGGTTCGATTCCAGGCCCGTGCGAAAATTTTTTTCTTGACCCACTCAAACTCGTAACCCATCGCAATTCCTTTTTCGCGTAGCTTCTGAATCGCCATCGTCACCGCTCCGCCACATATCGCCCAGCCAATTGAGTCGGGCTGCATTTTTTGCGCCGCAGCTATGCCGACAACAACCTAAAAATAGGTCGAAAAAACATTTTTTTTTTCGTTTATAACTAACCTTGGTCAAATTTTGCGCAAAAATTGAGTGGGTTAAAAATGCGAAGAGCACAAAAACAATCATAAGAAAATTTCAAAAATAAAAATATGACACACACACACACGAATTTTTAATCCAGCAGAAATAGGGCTTCTTAGCCAATTTTGCGGAGATTCTGAGAAATTTCCCTTTTTTCAAAAACTACAGTACTCCCAAACCATTCATTATTACAATCCCTTATTATAGTAGACAACAAGTGGCGGCGATTTCGCCGTATTCTCGCAATTCTTGACAATTTCGCGGCGGGCTTGCGCGTCCAAATCCGCTACGTTGACGCAGCTTCGCTGCGGAAACAGTGCGCAACACAGCGGAGTGGTGAAGTAAAGCATCGAGCCGGCGAGCACTGTTTGAATTGGAATTTCCGACCATTTTTTCATCCATGGGCGCAACTTATAGAACGCGGTGCGAGTGATGCGATTCATAATGATTGGTGTGGCGACTGAAACAAATCGCGATTTTTTTCTAAAATCATATGTACTTACCCATGTATGGTGTCGCCATTGCGATGCGACTCAGCGTCACCTGCGCGATTGATAACACTGCTAACTCGCGCGATCTTCCCACCAAAGTGCCATCAGCGTCGGTCAACTCGATGCCATCGGCGATTTCGCTGAAAACTCGTTAGGTACTGTAGGTCGGCGGGAGTACTGTAGCACTCACTTTGAACGCATCATTGGAATGTTGATGGCGTTGGCTAGAGCGATGGCGACGAATGGAACGAGACGCGCTGCGAGACCATGCGCGTTCTAGAATTTTTCGAAATTTTTTTTTTTTTTTTGAAAAGGGTAAAAATCGAGATTTTTAGCTTGAAATTCACGAAAATTTCAGGATTTTAAAAGATTTTTCAAGTAGAAATTAATGAAAATTTGAAATTTTCAATGATTTTTCGGCAATTTTTCACTTTTATTTTATAAAAATTGACTTTTTCAACGCAAAAGATAATGAAAATTTCGATCTTCTATCGGCTTTCAGCTCAAAATTTATAAAATTTTCAATTTTCAGCTGGAAATTGATGAAAAATTAATAAAAAATTGCAATTTTCAAAAGATTTTCATGAAATTTCCAACTTTCTAGGCTAGAAAATCGGGATTTTCATCGATTTTCAAGTAGAAATTAACAAAAATTTCATGATTTTCTGGAAAATTTCCATTCAAAAAATTGTTGAATCTTCAACTTTTCTGGGTTAAAATTTTTGAAATTTTCAAATTTCAGATCAAAATTTTATGAAAAAGTTCACCTTGACAAGTTTATTGAGACTAAGAGCAGCGATCATGGCTCCACTAGTCGCACAACAATACGATACAAAAAGACGTTCATTTGTCGCTTGACTATTTCCACTGCGATTTGTATAATTGACAATAGCGTTGAAGCTCTGAAAAACAACCCATTTCAGAGAACATTTTCGCGTCAAGACCTGATTAAACCAATGACTAAAAATCGCTCCAGAAGTGGTTCGATACAATCCCAAGAGCAGGCCAGTTGTCACCATATTCCCGGGCATTTGTGCCGCCATTCTGCCGACCACATACATTTTCTCACCCGTATCCGGATGATACGTCGAATCGTACAACACTTTCGCATCCCACAATTGTTGAACAGTCAAGGTGGGTGAAATTCGCCCGGATTTATAGTCTACCACAATTTTTCGCGCTTCCTCTTGTCGGCGAGCACTGGCGAATAGTGTCAGCGGATTGGCGGCGGCGAAAAAGTGACGAGCACGACCTGCCAAATTTTTTTCTCTATTTTTTATTGATTTTTTTTTCGTTTACCTTCATATGTTGATTGATCCCATTTAGGTTTTGATATATCTGGCAACAATTTTTGATCTACAACTAATTCTGACATGTTGCAATAAAAATAAAACAATGAAATGTGTAAAAAACGTCAGTTGCCATTTGCCACGTAAAAAAAAGAAAAAAAATAAATTATTATTTTTTGAATTTTATGTTTGCCGCGTGACAATGGAGCAACATTGCATTTCTCTTTTCTTTTTTTTTGTTTTGAAAAAAAAGAAAACTTTATCAGCACAAAATTGTGATAAGGACAGAGATCATTGGGGGTGAAATGACTAAAGCGGAGAGGTAAAAAGGGGATTTTTCAAGGGGGATAGGTTACCAGAAGTTACATTTGGTTTTGGGGTTCATGAATGAGTCGGATGGGCAGTTCCACGCTTGTGCGAATTCTGGCGAGTTTTGCAGACTTCCGATGATTCTGAAAGTTTTGAGATTTTTGAAAAACGTTGATTTTGAGCAAAGTTACCTGATTTTCTCCTCCATGTGCACACTTCTCACCACATTCGCCTTCAACGCACACCATCCTTGCGCGTACGCAACAAAAAACAATTGTTGTTGCGTAAACGCGGCCAAACCCGCGATTCGTTGCGAACGTTCGGCGCGACTCGTCGCGCGTCGCCAACCCTCATACGTCGCTTTCAGGCCGACATGATCAGCGACATTTTCGTAGAGTCCGTTTTCGGCGGATTTGAGGTCACGCGTCGCGGTCAGCGACGCGTATTGATTGATGAAACATTGCTCTTTTTCGCGAATCGCGTGATTTGTCGCGGGTGAGTACCAGGCCGGGCCGAGATTTCCGGTTGGACCGTGAAGTCGGCCAATCGCGTCGAAACCGTGCGTTAGTTCGTGGCCGATTTGCGAACCGACTCCGGCGTAGTTTGCGAATCTGGAAAAAAATCAAAATGTTTTGAGGCAGGCCGATGCCCTCTTGCACTCTAACACCTAATTTTTGGAGAGTAGGAAAAAATCGATACTATTTTCGACCTGACTTCCTAGAGGCAGGTCGATGCCCTCTTGCATTCTAACACCTAATTTTTGGAGAGTAGGAAAAATCGATACTATTTTCGCCCTGACTTCCTAGAGGCAGGCCGATGCCCTCTTGCATTCTAACACCTAACTTTTGGAGAGTAGGAAAAAATCGATACTATTTTCGACCTGACTTCCTAGAGGCAGGTCGATGCCGTCTTGCATTCTAACACCTAACTTTTGGAGAGTAGGAAAACATCTGTGCTATTTTTGACCTGATTTTCTGAGAGTAGGAAAGGTCAAAAATAGCACAGATGTTTTCCTACTCATGCAGAACTTTTGAGCCGAGTTAGAGGGCTTCAAAGTTTTAGAGCTCATAACTTTGCTCAAAATCAATATTTTTCAATAATCTCAAAAGTTTTGAATTCAGAATTTCCTGGAGATCGTGATTCTATAAAACTTGAAATCATCAATATTTTGAAACGACTGGGTTTTTGAATTTCAAAAAAAAATTGATTTTCAGAAAAGTTAGAAATTCCAAACTTCCAAAGCTCTAACTCTGCTCAAAATCAATATTTTTCAATAATCTCAAAAGTTTTGAATTCAGGCTTTTCTGGACATCATAAATTCACAAATGTTACAATCCGCAGGATTTTTGAAACTCGGGCTTTTCTGATTTTTCCAACTAACTCCATCTGCTGTCGATCCGCGTAGGGCCATCGCAACGCATCAAACGGTATCTGTATGACATTCCGCTCATGATTATGAACAGGTAGAGAAATGGCCGGAAATGTGTCCAACCATTCCGACTTTTCAACCGGCTCTCTTAACCGATTCAGTTTTTCCCGGTATACTGTAGATGTGCCAAACACCATTGACCAGAAAAATTCGAGTCCTAGCTGCAATTTTTTGGTCATATTTTCAGGAAGAGTGGGTGATTTTTACCCGCAATGCTTCCCGATTCATTTCCCGTTCATCCAACATTTTGTCTGGGTAGCCTATGTGAATTGTCGCGTTTGATATCTGCAAAATTTATTGATTTTTGAATTCTACTAAAAATTTGCAAAATTTTGAGCCCCATATTTAGATAGTTTTGAAAACTTTTGTAAAACCACACATTTTGTCCCCCCCCCCCCCCCCCCCTAGAACCAAAAATTTCAAGTTACTCCAAAGTATGTAAATATGGGTGTCAAAAATCTCCAAATTTTCTGAAAAATACGACAAATATAGTACCGAGTGGCAAAAATGCACAGTTCTCTCAAAACAGGATTTTCAGGGAGCAAAAAATGGCAAAATCATACAAAAAACTACAAAATATTGGTTTTCGTTGAGATTTTTGGAATTTTTAGAAAGTTTCTAATTTTTTGACACCCATATTGATATAGTTTTGCAAAATTTTTGATAGTAGCATATTTTTAGACGCCCCTCCCCCCCGGAGAACTAAAAATTTCAAGTTACTCAAAAGTATATAAATATGGGTGTCAAAAATCTCCAAATTTTCTGAAAAATTCAAAAATCAAACTCTTAGCTCTTGAAAATGTCTACTTTTCCTGAAACCAACCTTCTGTACCACCAAACTCCTCGTTTTGTCATCCTTAACAGTGTTGCCATTTTCTAAAATTTCACGATATGATTCTCGAATATTTTCGGCCATATTTTCCACCATTTTCTTTTTCTCATCACTTTTCTCAATCCCATCCAACTTTCTCAAAATCGACGGAAGTGAGAGTGGAAAAATTCCAGAAAGTCGGAGAACACAGAACTCTTTGCGTTTGTTCGGGTCACCATTATAGATGCGCAGCGCGTTCTGAAATGAAGAAAAAATTGAGCTACAGTACCCTGATCGCGGCGAGACCCACCCAAAGAGTTCCTCCATCGTTGCGCGGATAAACATAGGAGAGGTGAAAGAAGAGGAGCTTCAATTTCACATAATTTTTGATGATCGAAACTCCTTCTCTTGTTTGTTTCAAGTTGTCAATGATAAGCGATAGTTTTGAAATCCATTCTACACCAGTTTTTAGAGCAATCGGTTCGTGGTCTTGAAGCGATTTACCAATTAGACGGGTTAGAAAATATCTCCAATTTATCTGGAAAAAATTGGTCTAGTTTGAAGGCATGTAACTTTGCTCAAAATCAACATTTTTCAAAAATCTCAAAATATTTGGACTCAGAATTCTTTTTTAACTCACAGTAGGTGCAATTCGTTGTAAATCATTGATCGTGATAATCTCATAGTGCTCCTTTTTATCATTATACGCCTAAAAACCAAAACTTCCAAAAAAAAATAATAATTTTGAACCCACATTCATCCCAGATACCGTAATCTTATAGTCTAAATGTATAACATTTGCCAACATGGTTTTGACACGCTCATCTTCCGTGTCAAAATCTAGCAGCTTCGCGATCTCTTCGCCAATTTCGTAGATAAATGCGACGACTTGCGGCACGTCGCGACGGTTGTAGATCATCTCGGGAGTTACTTCGTGTTTTGAGTAGTAGAGATCGGGTCGGAGGAGAAGTGGCATTTGTTCGTAGATCTGGAAAATATCTGGCTTTTTTGTGGTTTTGAGATTTTTTGAAAATATTGATTTTGAGCAAAGTTATGGGGCACCAACTTCATGGCCTAACATGGCTCAAAATCGATATTTTTCGAAAATTCGGGTTCAAAAACTTCACAAAATTAAGAAGTTTGGTGTTCTCCACAAAATTCTGAATTCAAAACTTTTGAGTTTTTTGAAAAATATTGATTTTGAACAAAGTTACAAAACTTTGAAGACTCCTAACTTTGCTCAAAATTGAGGTCAGGTCGAAAATAGTATCGATTTTTTCCTACTCTCCAAAAAATAGGTGTTAGAATGCAAGAGGGCATCGACCTGCCTCTAGGAGGTCAGGTCGAAAATAGCATCGATTTTTTCCTACTCTCCAAAAAATAGGTGTTAGAATGCAAGAGGGCATCGACCTGCTCTCAGAAAAATGGGTCAAAAATAGTATCGATTTTTTTTGGTGTTCTCCACAAAATTCTGAATTTAAAACTTTTGAGATTTTTGAAAAATATTGATTTTGAACAAAGTTACAGAACTTTGAAGACCGCTAACTTTGCTCAAAATCAATTTTTTTGAAAAATTCGCATTTTCTAAAATTGTGAGCCCTATAACTTTGCTCAAAATTGAGATTTTTCGAAAATCTCAAAACCATCCAACTCACCGATATCACATACTCACTACTGTTCCGTTCATTAACCTCAACACCAGCCCAAAAAAGTGCAAAAACCGAATAATTAAAACTCGTCAAAATCGCATCCTCAATTTCCATCTCATCAAAACCGCCGAATCCCGCCGATAGTTCTGGCATGAAACCGCCAATCTCCTGTAAGAACAGAGTGCGCCTTTGAACAAACTACAGTAACCCACGTCAACGTATCGCTTCCACGTGGAGATGCCAGTTTGTTGAAGGGTGTCCATGTCGGTGCATTGTTGGTACAGCTTTGCTGCCGCCTTTTCGCCCAAGTTTAAAGGCGCAGGAAATGTGTCTTCGAGTACTGTAATTTTGTGGTTTTGAGAGTTTTGAAAAATCTTAATTTTGAGCAAAGTTATGGAGCCCAAAAGACCCTAACTTTGCTCAAAATCAATATTTTTCAAAAATCTCAAAAGTTTTGGATTCAGAATTTTTTATAGAACATGGTTCTGTGTTTTTTGAACTTTTGAGAACTTTTTGAAAATTTCAACGTCGAGATTTTTGAAAAATCTCAATTTTGAGCAAAGTTATGTAACCTCAAAGGGCCCTAACTTTGCTCAAAATCAACATTTTTCAAAAATCTCAAAACCACAGTACACTCACTCTTCCCAATAGCGTTAACAATCTGATCATGTGCCCTGGTCTGTGTTTCGTACAACATATTCCACGAGTCAAACTTGAGATTTATCGATTGATTAATCCAATTTCCACACGAGAACTGATAGAAGTCTTCACAAGGGTTTGTATTAAAATCAATATTTTTGTAAAGTCTCGCCGATGTCATCACACAAGATGCAGAGGTGCAAGCTGTAAGGGTCAAAAATCTGGCTTTTTTCCAAAATTTCGCTCCAAAAACTCACGAATATTCTTGAAATGAAAATAAATCGCTATGCCAAAAGTGAAGAAGAGTGCGATGAACAAAAGCAACAAGACTACCCGCAAGTGTCGGCGATTTTGCCGAAAAAACGCGGCGAAAAATGGGAAACGCGCGCGATTCGCCGGCGACGAATCGGCGGTGTGGAGGAGCGAGGAGGTGACGTGTGCTGGCGATTTTGTGGACGACGTCGGTGGTGGACCCTCTTCCAGACTCGCGCCATTCTGCAAAATAAATTTTGGACTTTTTTGGATTTGAAAATGGTTGATGTAGGCTACAAAGTTTGCGCCAGCTTTTTTTTTTGACATGAAAAACTAGATTTTTGGTTAGGTACAAGTTTGCATTACAAAAAACGCGTCAGCCCTACAAAACGTGCGCCAACAAATTTTGCATCATTATTTTGTTCTGGAATTTCTGAAAAGTTCAAAAAATCATGTGTTTGAAGAAAAAAGAACCATTTTTGGTGAGGTACAAAAAAATGCGCCAATGTGCAAAAAATGCGCCAATCTACAAAATTTGCGAGCTACAAAATTTGCGTCAACCCTACAAAATCCGCACCAGCCTGCAAAATTTGCGCCCACGTTTGTTTTTTCTCAAATTCAAAAAATCCGATTTCCTGAAACAAAAAAACCAATTTTTGGCGATCTAAAAAATTTGCGTCAACCCTACAAAATCTGCGCAAGCCTGCAAAATTTGCGCCAACCTTCGAAAATTCAAAAAATCCGATTTCTTGACACCAAAAAAAACCAATTTTTGCCGAGCCACAAAATTCGCGTCAACCCTACAAAATCCGCGCCAACCTACCGTACTACTCTTCCTCTCGACGATCAACTTGTTGAGCGAACTGTAGGAGCTCATCTCATGCGACAAGCTCCGTTGCAGTTTTTGAAAAATTCGGCGCGAAATTTTTCTGTTTTTCGACTGCAAAAGTTTTCCGATTTTTTCTTATGAAAAATGACAAGAAGACAGAAAACCAAACAAAGATAAAGATGATTATTATTTTTTTGGTGACGTGGTTAATAAGGGGGTACTGTAGATTGTCACGTAGACCTACAGTACTCCCAAACCTACAGTAACCCGACCGCGATAATAATGATGTCAAAGACAAAGCGGGCGGGATAAAAAAATGATGATGATTATTATTATTATTAACAGAACAATGAATCACACAAAACCGCGGCGAGAGAGTACAGGTGAGCGAGAGAGCGCAGAGAAAAACGAGTTTTCTTTTTTTCCAATTTTTTTTTGAGAGGGCACCGCCAAAAAAAGAAACATTTATTTAGCAAATCGGTTTTTTTTGGTTGTAATTAGATATTTTTCTGTGGAAAACGAAAAGATTTTTTTCTTCTTGTTTTTGTTGGAAAAAAGTGGAAGTGGGTAATTAAAAAATGTGGGTAATAGGATATATCTTGGGAGGAAGTGACGTTGTGAGTTGGCGGAGCGCATGCCCGCGGGCGTCCCGCGGGTAAGAGATCGCCCAAGAAAAAATTGAGCGTTCACCCAGAATTATTCGGCACGAGAAAAATAAAATGCGGAAAGAATGAGAATAAAATGAGAAAATTAGAAATTCAAATTTTTCGGAGAATTTTTCTTGGGGGCTGAAAAATAGGTCCAAAAGGGTTGGAATGAAACCATTGTTTCGACCAACAAAAAAAAGTTGCAAAATTTCAAAAACTGGTTTTGAGAAGACAAGAAAGTGGAACAAAAAATGGGGCAGAAAATTGAATTTTTTCAAGTTTGGCTAAGCCTCACTTTAAGCCTCAGTCTATGCCAACATTCAAAAAAATTCTGGGTCTCTTGGACCTGCGGGCCTGCCCTTCCCCGTGGGTACCCACGGGTACCCACTTCCCCACCCACTCACCATAATCCCACAAATTTCGTCATCCGTAACAATTTCGTGCGATTTCTCATCGACCACTCCGTCAGCACCGGTGCCAATTTTCAGAGCCTGCAATGACCAAAAAACTACAGTACTCTTCGACTTTAAAGGAACATACCAGATATGTCAAGAAATTCATTTCAAATGTGTTAAAAGTGTGATAATATGAGAAAAAAAAGAAGAAACATTTTTTTTTCACAACGCAAGAAAAATTGAGGCAAAACTGGATTTTTTGTTGGTTTCGATGAACTGAGATGGCCTAGAAAACCAAATTTCGTGGTGGGGGACTAGTTTTCCACATTTCTAGGCCACAATTATTGAAGCTTGGTTTTCTAGGCCATGAGGACTAGTTCTAAATTTCTCGTGGCCTAGAAATCCAAATGTACTTATCAGGGACTAGCTTTTCACATTTCTAGACCACCGAGTTCTGAAGTGGCCTAGAAAACCAATCTCCCGAGTTTTCTAGGCCACACAACTTTCCATGGCCTAGAAAACCAAACTAACATTATCGAGGACTAGTTTTCCAAATTTCTAGACCCCACCTGAAAACCCAACCAACCAGTCAACAGAAAAAAACCAGAAATGTTCGAAACTTCCGCTTGTCGAAAAAAAAAACGCCGGCGACACTCCGGGGACCATTTTATCACCCCCATACACACACACAAACTTGGCCAAAATGAGGGAGAGAGAGTGAGAGACGCAGAGAAGTAGACAGGAAAACGACAATTTCACGGGCGGCGCAGAAAAGTCGACGACACCATAATTAGAGGGGGGCAACGAAAAATTGTTGCGTTTTTTCGGATTTTTTTTTTGGGAAAAGGGGGAAACTACAGTACCCGGAGGTACTGTATCGGGGAACCCATAAATTTGAAGCCAAAAACTACAGTACCCCCCAGAAATTCGGGCTCCAAGCCAAAAGTCAAAAACTACAGTACCCCCCGACTCGAAAAAAAAGTGATGTCAAACTTGAAAAAAAGGAAAAAGTTTAATTTGCGCGCGCGCAAAAAAACGGAAATAAAATTTTCCAATAATTATTTTAGATAGACGCCTACGAAATTGGATATTTTTCTTGGACGAGCAAAATGAAGAAAAAAAATTTTTTTTTTTTCATTTTTTATTTTCGCACATGATCATGATGATGATGATGATGATGTCATTTGGCAGCTGTTCAATATCAAAACTGGTTGGAAGAATTTTTTACAAAAAAATCAAAAAAAAATAGAAATTTGGGAGCCAGAGGAATTATGTCTAGTCGGTTGGCATGCTGCCAGCGTGCGTTTCGATTTTGTCGACGAGCCCAAATTTGAGAGCTTCGTGAGCGCTCATAAATCGATCGCGATCGAGCGTCTTGTCAATTTGTTCATAGGTTGCACCGGTGTGATGAACATAAATCTCGTTGAGACGTTTCTTGAGTCGTTGAATCTCTTCAGCGCGGATGACAATGTCCGAACATGTGCCCTGGAAAATTTTTAATTTTTTTTTTCATTTTCCCCCTTCAAAACCACCAAAAACCCATCGAATCTGTGTACTTCTCTCGAACAAGCGTAAAAGTGTGCAATTGTGCGTCGTAGTGTGTACACAACTTATTTTTATTTTCTTTTTTTTTGGAAAAAAAAACTTTAGCGCAAAAAATGTCGGGTGTAGCTGGAGCAGGAAAAAAGCAATCAAGCAGCCGAACAGTGGCCACAAAAAAGCTTATAATTCAGGTAAAATTACGTCAAAAATCTCAAAGGAAAACGCGCATTTTTCCAGGAATTCAAGCGTCGTCTTCGCGACAACATTCGAAGTCTCAACGACAATTTTTATCACATTTTAAACGCGGCAAAGGTGAGTATTTTTGAAAAGATTTTTTCCAGTTAATTTTTCAATTTAGGTAAACCTTGATGACAATGCGTTCAAGGCGACGTCGGGAAAAATGACCGAATTCTATACGACCAAAAATGAGATGGCTGTTCGAGCTCAGTTGATGGTTCGAGCTGCGGACGAGTTGCAAAAATTGACGAATGATTTGAAGGAATTCCTGATTTTGCACGATTTTCATTTCCTCACTTATTCTATCAACAAGTGAGTTTTTATTTGGGTCAAATACTCATGAAAAAATCGATTTTTCAGAGTTGAACGTCAATGCGCCGAAAAACAACGCGCTCAACATTTACAGCACAACGGGTTGGATTTGGATGTGAGCAGTTTGACATTCGAACTCGAACGCGAACTCGAAAACAATTTCTATTTTCGGCATTGAATTTTGAGAGGGTGTAAATAAAGTATGATCTCTTTTTTCTTTGGATATTTTACTTACCCGAGCGCCAGCGAGTGTAGGTCAAACTCTCGCGAAGCGGCCCGAGCGTTAGCGAGTGTAACTCCCGTTTCGGGTACCCGGGAAGAAACTGCGGGTACCCAGAAGGGGAGTTATACTCGCTAACGCTCGAGCCGCTTTGCGGGAGCTTGGCCTACACTCGCTGGCGCTCGGGTACTTGCGGGGATTTTTTACCCGATCGCCAGCGAGTGTAGGCTAAACTCCCGCGAAGCGGTCGAGCGTTAGCGAGTGTAACTCCCGTTTTGGGTACCCGGAACGGGAGCAAAACGTTTTTGGGTACCCGGAATGCGAATTTTTTTCTCATCTTAAAAAATATATCTAACCTGCGCTCCACCGCTCGGTTGATGCACCATAATTCTGGAATTCGGCAACGTTGCGCGCATTCCCTTCTCGCCGGCACACAACAACAACGAGCCCATCGACGATGCCTGTCCGACGCACCACGTCGCAACCGGTGCGCTAATCATTTGCATTGTGTCGTAGATGGCGAGACCGGCGGTGACACTGCCGCCCGGACTGTTGATGTACATGTGAATCGGTTTTTTGCCACTTTCACTTTGGAGGAAGAGTAGTTGAGCGATGAGGGCTGACGCGACGAAATCGTCGACCTGCAAAAAATTTGTTTCTTCGAGTTTTCAGAAATATTTCCAACCAAAATACCAAATTTTTAGAATTGTGCATTTTTGCGTCAAGTTTGATGCCTGCTCTAATTTTTGATTAATTTTTCCGTGTAAAAATTCGAAATTCTAAAAAATTCTGTGCATTTTCGTCTAATTGTCAATCAGTACCATTCGCTCTAATGATAACGCACGCGACGCATTAGCCGCGACGCACAAATGTGAGTGCTCGACAATTTTTCTTTTCCCTCTTTCTGCGGTGGGGCGCGTTTTATCGATTAGTAAACTACACAAGTTGTAAACATATGGCATCAACAAAAAATGGGACGATGTCGCATTTTTTGTTGATGCCATATGTTTACAACTTGTGTAGTTTACTAATCGATAAAACGCGCCCCACCGCACAAAGAGAGGAAAAGAAAAATTGTCGAGCACTCACATTTGTGCGTAACGGCTTTTGCGTCGCGTGTGTTATCATTAGAGCGAATAATACTGACCTCTGAAATTGTTGGCATAACATTAAAAATTCTGTGCAGTTTTGCGTCAAATTTGATGCCTGGGAAAATTATTGGCTAATTTTCTGCAATTTTAGTATAGAAAACTAATTTTTTGTGAAGTTCTGTGCATTTTCGCGTCAAGTTCAATGCAAAATTACTCACCGGTGTCATCAAACAAACAATTCGATCTCTCAACAATCTCGAATAAATATCATAGGTCCGCTCTCCTTTTCCCTCATTATCAATAACAAACGGAATTGCGGCGGAGCGCACTTGTTGCAAATTTTGAATTTTGCGCGGCAATGTTGTTAATCGACCAATATTCCGCAACATTTCACTAGGCACAAAATGAAAAAAATGAAAATTTTCAAAAATATTGATTTGACGAAAAGTTCACGCGAAGAAATAGAATTTTTGCAAATTTTTCGCGGCCGAAAAAATTGTTTATTTATTTACATCTGCTGAAAATCACATTAAATCTGGAATGTTATTTAAATAGAGCTATTCGTTAGAAGTGTAGCAAAGTCTTAAAGGAACATGTGTTTATCGGAAATCTTCTGGGTTGAAAAGTCCACGAGCGCGGTTGAGAATCGAATCTTTTGATGGATCGTACGGCGCTTCTTTTGATGGAATTTCGAGGACGGCCGGGATTGAGGAGGTGTGTTGATCGACCTGCAATATAGAACACTATGAATTGGCTAGGGATTTTTAGAGGAAATCTGGGATTTTTGAACTTTTTTGCTCAGTTTTTTGAGCCAAAACCTGTTAGAATGCTCAAGAAAATTTTGAAAAAGGGAGTTTTCGAAATTTTCAGCGGGTAACACTGTGAGAGCTTTTCGAAGCGTTTATAAATTTACAAAATACACAATTTTTCTAAGGAAAATGCTGTTAATTTTGGTGAAAATTGAAGAAAACTGGGATTTTTCAGAACTTTTATTTTGTAAATTCGAAAAACTCAAAAATTTGGAATTTCCGCTAATACAACTTTTTTTCTCTGGAAGCCTAGATGCTTCTCACAGCTATTTCGAATGTTTCAAGATTTTTGCGGGTACCCGCAGAGCGCCCAAAAATGTTTTCCCCGGAAATTTTCTCGAAAATTTGGAAAAATCCCGGATTTTTGAGATTTTTGTTGGGAAAATAAATTTTTCTGATAAGCTAGGAGCTTTCTAAAGTTATTTTTAATGTTTTCAGATTCTTGCGGGTACCCACAGAGCGCCCAAAAATGATTTCCTTTCGAAAATCCGGATGGCTTGACATTTTTTGGTGAAAAACATTCAAAATCTCGGATTTTTGATAATAAAACTCATTTTCTTCGAGTTTGGCAGGTTCTCAAAGCTTTGGTATTGATTTTTTGCAATTCTGGACATCAGAAATTCTCCCAAAAATGATTTTTTCGGGAAATTCATTCGAAATTTTGGGTAGCTTGGGAAATTCTCGATTTTTTGATGGAAAATTAATGATTTTTGCGAATAAAACTATTTTTCTGGCTGCTAGGCAGCTTTTCAAAGCTATTAAAACTATTTTTGATTTTCAAAATCGATATAAAATGAAAAATAAGCAAACTCACAGCAAAACGAATTTGTTCAGCAATATGTTGATTGATCAAAATGATGGCGATATCATCTCTCGCACAAAGAGCCTTGAAAGCATCCTCAATCTCTTGAATCGACGTCTGCTTGTCGACAATCAAATAATTCGGCTTGCGCGCCTTGTTCAACTCGCCAACACCGCCCAACAAGAAGCCGACAACCGTGTCTTCATCGCCAATCACCGCCAAAATCTTTCCCTTCGCCGCCGATGCCATTTCTACAACGAAAAACAATTGAGAATCGAAAAAACACGACAAATTCCCGATGAAAAACCGCAACCAAAGACGAAAAATCAAAAAATGTGGGTGTGTCCAACGAATCGCCGCCGGCCGCATGGTTTTTCTGCAAACACACGGCACACTTGTCGAGAATCTCGATTATTTTCCGGCAAAGGGCATGCGAGCAGGCGAAATGGATCCCCAGAGAATTGGTTATTACATTGCGTGCGCGCGAATTTTTGATGATAAATTCGCGCATTTTCTCTCCTCCCCAAAAATGTTGAGAAAAACAGAATAAAATGCAAAACCGGTTTTATTGAAGGTGTGTAACAATGGCGTGTTATCAGTAATTATTATTTTTTCATACTTTTTTCGTGATTTTTCTCGTAGTTCCCACGGGCTTGTCGTCAAGATTAACCTTCGCTAGAGAACGCGCGCGCTGAGCAACAGCAAAAAAGTCAAAAAGTAAAACAAATAGAAAAGTTTTGCTCAGACACTTTTTCGCCACCCCAACAACTTTTTACTACTATATTACTATGATTTTCTCGATTTTGTCAAATGTTATATTCGGCGGAAATGCCGAAGAGGTGCCGCATCAATGCGACATGGTCCTTCTTGAAGTAGAAGATGATGTCGAGGAGATAAAAAAAGTTATGGATAGAATTCTGAGCGAGGTGGAAGATTCAGAAACTTCCTTAAAAGTCATAGAAGTTCCAGTAACTTCAGACGATGTCACAGAAGATTTTGAAGTTCTAGAAGTTCCCGAAGCTCTCAAAATCTCCATCCCCACCGAAATCTACCTCGACAACGATCAACAAGACTCCGGTCTTCCACCTGATGATGACGAACTTTGGCCGGAGAATGCGGCCGTTACAACCGCATGCCAATTTGTTACGTCGTGCGCACATGCGGCGCAATGTCGCCGAACGTGGCCGCAAGCGGCAACGTTGCCGCCCGCGCAACTTACCGCAACGGCGAAACGTGTGAAGCGCAAGGCTTTGGGGTGAGTTTTGAGAAGCATAGGGGGGTACTGTAGTTTTCAGACCGGCCTAGTTTTGAGTAGGGTACTGTAGTATATACTTTTTTTTTTTTGAGATTTTCAAGTTTTGAAGATTTCGAAATGTATTCCTGTCCAAATTTGAAATTTTCGGGTACTGTAGTTTTCAGACCGGGCCGGGTTTTTTTTTGGAAAATTACTGTAGTTTCAAGATTGGGCTCGAAAATTTTTGAATTTTTCATTATTTTTGAGCTAGATTTTTTTGGCTACATGTTTTTTGGGTACTGTAGTTTTCAGACCGGCCCGGAATTTTCGAAATTTCGGAATTTTCATTTTGTACCAAAAAAGCTAGATTTTCTCGAATTTCAAAAAATTCCGTTTCCTGGTAAAATTTGAAGATTTCGGGGGTACTGTAGTTTTCAGACCGGCCCGAGATTTCTGAAATTTTGAAATTTTCAATTTTTGGAACCACAAACTTCGAAAAAAACATTTTTCCCTCAAAAATGGTACTGTAGTTTTCAGGTCGGCCCGAATTTTCTGATTTTTTTTGCGGGTACCCGCAAGGTACCCATGATAAGGTCACGGGTTATTCCTGCTCTCTTCTTTTTGTTGTTTTTCTGTTTTCCTCTTGTTTTTTCTCGTCTTCTGTGCTCGCGTCCAAAGGCCGCGAGAGCACATATGTCTTTTGTGTAAAGTCATGAAATTTTTTTTTCATTTTTTCGCGTTTTTCCAGGTCCCTTAACTTTCTCGAGTTTTTTTTTGTTTTGGGTGGTTAGTGATCTCACTAACTAACCAAAAAAAAAAAACGAATAACGTCAAGAGAGAAAAGTATCCAATTTCATTTACATGCTCCCAATGACTAGATGTTGGGCAGAAATTTGGTGGGCGCGGGAATTTTTTGAAATTTAGGTTTTGGCGCCAAATTTTGAATAACATTTTTTGGCGCCAAACTTTTTGAATTTTGATTTCTGGCGCAAATTTTTGAATTACATTTTTTGTCTTCGATTTTTAGCGCCAGAGTTTTGAAATTTAAATTTTCGAAAGTTGGCGTCAAAAATTTCGAAGTTTGAAATCTAGGTTTTGGCGCCAAAATTTCAAAATTCAAATTTTCGCGTCAGAATTTTGAAAGTTGGCGCGAAAAATATTTGAAAACCACGTTTTGGCGTCATAATTTTTGAAAAATGCTGCCAAAAAATCTGTATAAAGTTGGGTTACTGTAGTTTTCAGTCCGGCCCGGGATTTTCTTAAATTCAGAATCTTCCTTTGAAAACCTAAAAATTTTGATTTTTTTGCATTTTCTGAAAATTTCTGGCACCATGCCAACAACCCAACATTAGTCTCTTTTCATTGCCTCCCACCTGGCACTCGGCCAAACTAGAGTCTAGGCCATTTTATTGTTCCCACTCTCTTTTTTTTGCGCGTTCCTCCCTTCATTCATCAGTCTCACATGGTTTAGAAATCGATTTTTTTAGCTTAAAATTTGTTTCAAAAAGTTTTTTTCAGCACCAAAAAAATTATGGCGGCCGAGGTGGTTTTGCATCAAAACGAACCGCACTGTTTTGCGACGAGCCAGTTGGATAGACCCTTTAAACTTTTGGTACAAAAAGAGACGTTTCTCATCGATGCCGATTCGATGAGCCGCATTTCACCGGTGAGTAGTACTGTAGTTTTCAGACCGGCCTGGGGTTTTTTTTGAAGTTCCGGGTTGACATTTTGGTGTAGAATTCGAGATTTTCAGGAAATTTTGAGCTTCAAAATCTCAGAAAATCATTCCGGAGCTAATTTTTAGGAATTTTGGATACTGTAGTTTTCAGACCGGCCCGGGGTTTTCTGAAAATTGTCATTTTTTACTTCAAAAATTGGAAAAAATCTCATTTTTGAGTACTGTTTTTTTCCAGATCTTCAACATAATGTGTTTCGGCAAAGACTTTGAAAAAATGGACCTCTCAAGAGAAATCGTTGATGAAAAATCGAAAGATATCGATTGTTTTCTGCGCGCTGTTCATGACACATCGACAATCAACTGTAAGCCATGAAAATCCACCGAATTTCACTTTGAAAATTTCATTTCAGCCACAAATTTTGCGCTGGTTCTGAGGTTATCCAACAAGTACCAAGTTGAACCGATCATTGAGGCTTGTCAACAATTCATCATGCGACAACATTTGGAGTTAGTTTGGGGTTATTTTTTGCGCTGAAGATGCTGAGATTGGTTATTTTCATTGTCAGCATCTTGTTCAGCGTGAAAAATTGAGCATTTTGAGCCTAAAAACTTCTAAAAATCTCCAAAAAAATTTTTGAAATTTATCAGTTTGAGGGTTAAAAAACATTCTGGGCTGAAATTTTGCGCTGAAAACGCTGGAAATAACTATTTTCATTGTCAGCATCTTGTTCAGCGTAAAAAATTGAGCATTTTGCTCTCAAAAAACTCAAAAAATCTCCAAAAAAAAGTTTTGGACCTCGGGCCGGACCCAAATTACAATCAACCTTTTTTGATGGCAAAAAAAGTTTCTAGACCCAAATTTTGCGCTGAAAACGCTGGAAATATTCATTTTCATTGTCAGCATCGTGTTCAGCGTAAAAAATGGAGAATTTTGCTCCCAAACCCCAATTTTTCAGCGTCCTCAAACCCGACGAAATTCTCACAATGCTCATCGCCTCCTACGAGCATCACTGTCAAAAGGAGGTCGTTCAAAAGCTCATCAGACGTTTGGCCTCTGAAGGAAATACAGTTTTCACAAAACTGCGCATCTCCCGTTTTCTACCCGCTCAGGTAACAAAATACCCGCCAGGGGTACTGTAGTTTTGACATTTTTCTCAGGTTTACGGCTCGGTGATTTCGACATCGATGAATTTGTCGCAGGTTCGCGAGCATGAGTCGATGAACGGGCACGTTTTGAAGCTCGAGAGGTGGGTGCGGGGATTCGGGTACCCGCGGGTACCCACGGGCGTCCAAACTACCCATTTTTTCAGATCAAAAATTCGTTGGCGTCAATCGGTTTGTGAAGAGTGCAAATCAATCGCTGAATGTGGCTCGTGTGAAGAGTGCAAAAAGGTACAGTACCCCTTCGCGTCAAGACCCAAACGCATTTTTTTGCATTTCAGAACTACTGTAGAAACCATGTTGGTGAGAAAAAATGTGTCAATGAGTACGGTATCAAATTGTTGGGCGACTTGCGAAAAAAAATTGTCGATTTTGAGTGGAACGACTAATTTTGGCGCCAAAATTTGAATTTTTAAAATTTTTTAAAAATTTTTGCTTCCCCAGTCATTTCTAGGCCTAGTGGTGCTCAACTAGAGGGTTTCGAAAACTTGTACAAAATTTGTAAAACTGGTTTTTTCTTGAATTTTTTTCGTTTTTTTGAAATAAAAAATTTCTCGCGCATGTCTCTGAAGAACAAAGAAACTTAAATATATATTTTATTACAAAAAAAAAGGAAAAAAAAAGTTTGGTCAAACCAAGGTCACTTTTACTTTATTGTTGTTCAGTTTTGTTGGCAATGCGATTTTTTTCAATTTTTTTGATCTATTTTTTGGTTTCGGTTTTGTCGGCTCTTTTGGATGAGGAGCAACGGTTTTTCGACGAATTTGAGGCGGAAAATTCGGGGCCGGTTGGCCCGCCTATATCGGAACCGCTGGTCCAGTTACCCGGACTCATAGCCCGCCCACCTGGTTTTGGCCCAAAAAGTGAGAGAGCTAAAGAGGTTGGTTTTTTCGGCCTTTTTTTCTGAGAAAAAATTGAGAAGTTTTCAGATGTTGAGGAGGTCTAGATGGCATGGTGTGTCGAGAAGAAAGGACTAATTTTTGAGCTAATTATTTTTTTCTGGTAATAAAAAATCATGAAAAATTGTTTTTAGGGCTCATTTTTCACGCTGAACAAGACGCTGACAATGAAAATGAATATTTCCAGCGTTTTCAGCGCAAAAATTGGGTCCAGAAGTCTTTTTTCACTATAAAATGGGTCTGATTTGAAATTTTCGGTCCGGCCTGGAATTAAAAAAAAAATTTTTGGAGGAACTCCAAAAGTTTTTGGGCTCAAAATGCTCCATTTTTTGCGCTGAACAAGATGCTGACAATGAAAATGAATATTTCCAGCGTTTTCAGCGCAAAATTTTTGTCTAAAAAGTTTTTCTGACCTCGAAAAATGATGAATTGAATTTTAGGTCCGGCCCGGGGTTTCTGATATTTTTTCAGGATTTCTAGAGTTTTTGGGCTCAAAATGCTCCATTTTTCACGCTGAACAAGATGCTGACAATGAAAATAACCAATCTCAGCGTGTTCAGCGCAAAATTTGAGTCCAGAAATTTTTTTAGCTCCGAAAAATAACTTTTTTTTTTTCAATTTTTAAGGTTTTTCGGCTCAAAATGTCCCATTTTTCACACTGAAAACAATGCTGACAATGAAAATGAGCATTCTCATCATGCTCCGCTCAAAAACCCACAAAAAACAAGTTTATTTCTTTCACACCAACAGTTGTTATTTGGCGACGACGTAGTATCCGGATAGGCGGTCTGCGTATGGCGCAACCTGCATAACACCATACGCATTGTTAGCCGCGGTGATTTCTGCAAAAACTACTGTATTTTTTGTTGAGAAAACTTCAGTACCTTTCAGTATTTTTCGCAGCTTCGTTTTCTCCTCAGCCATCGGGGCAGTTTGGCCAAATGCCAAAAAAAGTGAGCACAAAATGAGCAAAACTGCGCCAATCTTCATTGCTTGTTGTTATTTATGTCTAAAGTTTTTATATTTATATATATGTTTTTTTTTTTTGTAAAAAAAACTATACAAAAAACTAGTTACATTGAGAGAGTGAGAGACGCAGAGAAAAAGAGGAAGAGTTTTTTTTGGGACTTTTTTCCCCATAAAATTAGGATGAGACAGACTAATGAGAAAGACAGAAAAAAAAAACAATTGTGTTTTTTTTTTGACGCGACCTCCTAGTGAGTATAAAAAGGGGCGTGGCATGATGGTTGATCATTTTATGCCATTTTTTTGGGAAGGGAAAAAGAGATCAAAAAAATTGAAAATATTTGGAAATGCTACAGGATTTTATGCTGGTAAGTTTTGGAGCAGAATTTTGCGCTGACAATGCTGATATTCATTGTCAGCGTCTTGTTCAGCGTGAAAAATGGGACATTTTGAGCCAAAAAATGTCAGAAAACTTCCAAAAATGTTGAAAACCCCGGGCCGGACCCAAAATTCGATATCGGGCTTTTTGGTTAGGAAAAAAGTTATCCGGGCTGAAATTTTGCGCTGAAAACGCTGAGAAAAGTCATTTTCATTGTCAGCATCGTTTTCAGCGTGAAAAATGGAGCATTTTCAGGTCAAAAACTTCTGAAAATACTCAAAAAAAATTTTTTGAAGCCAGGCCGGACCAAAAACTCAATTTAGGCTCTCCAAGGCTAAAATAAACTTCCCAGGTCAAAATTTTGCGCTGAACACGCTGACAATACTCAATTTCATTGTCAGCATCGTTTTCAGCGTGGAAATTGGAGCATTTTCAGGTCAAAAACTTCTGAAAATACTCAAAAAAAATTTTTTGAAGCCAGGCCGGACCCAAAAACAACTTTCCGGCCCAAAATTTTTCGCTGAAAACGCTGCAAATCTCAGATTCTTCTCATCGCGTCATCATGCAAAGCAGCATACCACAACGAATGTGTCAAAGAGGTGCCCACCGATCAGGTTTTGCTAAAACAATCGTTCGCCAAAGAGACAGTCAACTACCCGTTATTTCATCATTATGAGAAGCCGAGAAGTCAGAACGAGTACACGATTGGTAGTGCGATAATTGATGATCCGGAAAATCATCAAGTCTATGAATTCGGTGAATCTGCGCCAAAAATCGATTTGACAACGATAAAAGATGAAAGTGTTGCGCCGGCCGCAACGTATCGCTACGTAGACGGCGAGAATTTTGTGAAAGACGCCCTGAAAGATCGTCCAAGATACGAGTGGAAATGTGGGTAACTGCGTACTCGCGGGCACCCGCGGGTACCCAAACATTCACCCACAATTTTGCAGGCCCCGCCTCCTACTATACTGTTCCGCAAGGCGCAAACATCGACGTCAGCTACACATCGCAGAGTGGCGGGAAGAAAAAGTTGCGCACCGGCACTGTCGCCGTGAATCACAATTATTTCGTAAATCTACAACTCAACAAAAATTTGGCGGTTTATGCGGCGTATGGAGCGGTTGTGGTGCATTCGGTGAATTTGAACAATTTTGAGCTGAAGATTGTTCTCACATATGATTTTTATCATGTCGTTTTTGGATGTGAGTTATGAACCAAATTTTGCGCTGAACACGCTGACATTACTTATTTTAACTGCCAGCATCATGTTCAGCGTGAAAAATGGAGCATTTTGAGCTCAAAATGTCAAAAACCCCGGGCCGGGCCGAAAATTCCAAACTAATAATTTTTTTAGGTTGAAAAAAGTTTCTAGACCCAAATTTTGCGCTGAAAACGCTGACAATACTCATTTTCATTGTCAGCATCGTGTTCTGCGTGAAAAATTGAGCATTTTGAGCCCAACAACTTGTGAAAATGCTCAAAAATGTCCGACACCCCGGGCCGGGCCGAAAATCTTAATTCATCATTTTTGGAGACTGAAAAAAGTTTCTATACCAAAATTTTGCGCTGAAAACGCTGAGAAAAGTCATTTTCATTGTCAGCATCGTGTTCAGCGTGAAAAATTGAGCGTTTTGAGCCCAACAACTTGTGAAAATGCTCAAAAATGTCGGATATCCCGGGCCGGGCCGAAAATCTTAATTCATCATTTTTGGAGGCTGAAAAAAGTTTCTATACCAAAATTTTGCGCTGAAAACGCTGACAATACTCATTTTCATTGTCAGCATCATGTTCAGCATGAAAAATTGATCCTATCCAATTTTTTTTGCAGCCAGAAGTCTACCCGCCTTTCAAATCACCAACAATTATGGCCCCGGCAAAATTACCATCGAATATGAGGTAGAGGCTTCCCAAAAACCCGCCCAAACGTTTACCAGTTTTCCCGCAGAGTTCCCGCAAACCTACCCGTAAACGTGACGTCATCCACGGCGGAAACGAGGCCGACGTTGACATTCGATTTGTTCAGAAAAAGAGTAATAGAAATACGGTCAAATTGGTGCCCGTAGATTTGACAAAGCCACCGTCGGGTCAATATGAGCAAGTTAAATCGGCCGAGGAGCAAGACGACGACGAAGAGTATGACGAGCAACAAGATGAGCTCGGCGAGCAAAATTTTGAGAACAATGACGATGAGATGACCGATGCCGAAAGATTGTTTGGCATGGAGCCGCGTGTCGGACTAGACTATAGTTTTGTATTCTTGATTGTGGGCGGAGTTTGTCTGTTTCTAGCTGCGCTCACCTTCTTCACACCGTTTGTTATTCCCAAGGACAATAATTTTGAGTTGTTGGAACTTTATGAGTATTATGCGGATATGGATGAGCTTTGAATAAAGTACTGTAACTTGGCTCTATGTGAGGATTTTTTCAAAATTCTTCCACCATTAGACAGCCCTTTTTCTGCTTCACAGAAATGCTATTACACTTTTCTCACGGTTTCCCGATTTACTTACAAAAAAATTGCATTCTCAAAAAAAATTTTTTCGGAAAATTTTTTGAAACCATGTTCCTTCAAGGTACTGTAACTTGGCTCACGGTTGAGATTTTTCGAAAATTATTCCACCATTAGAAAGCTCTTTTTCTGCTCTACAAAAATGCAGTTACACATTTATCACGATTCCTCAATCTACCAACAGAAAAATTAAATTTTGAAAAAAAAAATTTTTTTTGAAAATTTTTTGAAATCATGTTCCTGTAAGGTACTGTAACTTAGCTCAACCTTGATATTTTCCAAAAATTATTTCACCATTAGAAAGCTAGTTTTCTGCTTCACAAAAACGCAGTTACACATTTTGCACGATTTCCTAATCTACCAACTCAAAAATCTAAAAATAACTCATCTCCCCATCCCGCCAGATGTTCTCAATGATTAATCTGAACTGAAAAGTGGGCGTGGTCAGCGAAAAAATGCTGAAAATATCACATACATCTGTTTGACCTCATTGCAAAATGTTTCCCCCCATGCAACCAATCTTCTCCCTTTTCCTGTTGCTCATCATTTTTTTGGCCTCCTCAACATTTGCCACTCGATGCGCCTACACATTTGACTTGGCGTGTCGAGACCCGCAAGATGTGGCACGTGTCGAATTTCACAAACTAGGGTAAGCCTACAGTACCCCTCGCTACAGTACCCCGTTTTCTTTGCAGGTACCAAAATCGATCGGCTTATTATGGCGAGTTTGGGCTGAATCGCGGTCGAACCAGATTTACCGCGATTTTCGATGTTTTCAACTATGCGGGCGGTCGCGACGCGGTTTTCGATATTCGCGGAAGTCTACAGTACAATTGTGGTGGTGCGAAAGCGGTTGTTGGGCTGACGAGTACTGTACCTGTTGATTTGAGACACTACTCGCATCGGATGGATTTGCATGCTTAGGAATAAATCGTTTTTTTGACATGGTAGTTTACATTTTCATGAGAAATGAGTAATTGTGATTTTGTAGCTGACAGAATATCCTGCAAAACGATTTTGAGATTTTTGAAAAATCTTTGAAACTAGCCGAGTTACAGTATCTTAAAGGTACATGTTTCGTCGAAGAAAAAACAGTTTTCAAATCTAGGCCGGTTTTCAGGGCTTAGACAAGATTTTCATGAAATTTGTGTAATTGCATAAATGCTGAACTTGATCTTAGCTTTCTATTGGTGTTGAGATTTTAGAAAAATCTGGAAAACTAGCCGAGTTACAGTACTTCAAAGAAGCATGTTCAGTTAAAAAAATTTTTGTAGACAAAAAGTTCATTTTTTGAACTATTGATCCTGATAATCAAATAATATTCAAATTTCGACATGTATGTTGTGTCAAACAAGTCACAAAACCTCCAATCTGGTTCAAACCAGCACAAATAAACAAAAAACGAATCAAAATTGCACGTTTTTCTCTAGTTTGTAGTCAATGAGTATTTATAAGCCAGCCCATCGTTCAAATATTCTTGTTTGATAAAAATAATCATTTTCATCATCTTTCCCCACCTTTAAAACCCCTATTCCGCTTTTTCTCCCCGAAAAAACTCGCATTTTTAAACTTCGCGCCGCGTGGGCGGAGTCACTGTGTGTGGAGAAGATAGCAACACACTGCACCAGGCGGCTGTCGCGACACACGCTAGTATATATAAAAGAGGGGAGGGACGCAGAAACTATGGGCAATGAAGACAAGCTTAGGACACCTTTGGAGGACACTTGTGTCCGCTGAAAAGAAAACTAATTACGCCTTAAACCGAGCCTAAAATTTTGGAAAAAAATAAAAATTAAAAAAAAAAATCAATTTTTTTCTGTTATCTCCGTAGTAGAACACAAACTTGAACAAAGCCATATCAAACCGCTTTCATTTTTATTTTTTGCTGTTTGTCTCTATTTATTTTTTTTTCCCCTACACAGCTGTCTATATAACTAGACAACAACAACTAAGAAAAAAAAACGATGCTTTTGCTGTCTGCGTCTCTCACAATTTCGCAACTTTCCAGAAAATGGTTGAAATTCGTGCGGTCGTTTATGATTTCGGTGGAGTTTTGTTGTCGTACGAAAAAGTTGAGGAGAAATGGCAGGAGATGTCAAAGTCGTTGGGTCTTGACGCGAAAGTTATGCATCGTGAAGCGGTTGGAACCGAATTTTCGAAATGGTTGGGTCCCGATAGGAGTTTGTTTTTAGGTAGGTCTGGGGGGTACTGTAGTTTTTGTTTTTTGGTGATTTTTTTTGGGGAAAAAACCGGGTTTTTCTCGTCGTTTTTTGTGTTTTGTTATCTTCTTCTTTTTTTTTGTTGATTCTGAACTATGATTTATGATGATAGTTTTTTTGGGGAAAGTTTGGGCCTAGTTTTAAACTTTTTAGGCCATTTTTCTCGAAAAATTTGGTTTTCTAGGCCATTTTTTTCGAAAAATTTGGTTTTCTAGGCCATTTTTCTCGAAAATTTGGTTTTCTCGGTCAATTTTTCTCAAAACTCTGGTTTTCTGGGCCATTTTTTCTCAAAAGTTTGGTTTTCTAGGCCATTTTTCCTCTAAAATTTGGTTTTCTAGGTCATTTTCCCTCAAAATTTTGGTTTTCTAGACCATTTTACTCAAAAATTTGGTTTTCTAGGTCATTTTTCTCAAAAATTCAAATTTTCTAGGCCAGATTTTATCAAAAATTTGGTTTTCTAGGCCATTTTTCCTCTAAAATTTGGTTTTCTAGGCCACATGTTGTTGAAATAAGTTTTTTACACCAGATGTTGTTAAAAATTTGGTTTTCTAGGCCATTTTTCTCGAAAATTTGGTTTTCTCGGTCAATTTTTCTCAAAACTCTGGTTTTCTGGGCCATTTTTTCTCAAAAGTTTGGTTTTCTAGGCCATTTTTCCTCTAAAATTTGGTTTTCTAGGTCATTTTCCCTCAAAATTTTGGTTTTCTAGACCATTTTACTCAAAAATTTGGTTTTCTAGGTCATTTTTCTCAAAAATTTGGTTTTCCAGGCCATTTTTCTCAAACTTTTGGTTTTCTAGGCCATTTTTCTCAAAAATTTGGTTTTCTAGGCCATTTTTTCTCAAAAATTTGTTTTCCTAGGCCAGATTTTATCAAAAATTCAAATTTTCCAGGCACCCTATGCGTGGATGAGCTCGAAAGTGGAATTTTCGTCGACTATCTCAAACAGAAATACGGCGATCTGATCAAAGACAACGTTCAAGTTCGGCCATATTCAGTGTGTCTCAGAGAGCCGAAATTCGTGAGTTTTTGTGCTCAAAAATTTTTTGGTGAAAAAAATGATTTTTTAGCATCACAACATGATCCGGACAGTTGAGGTGCTTCGTTCAAAGGGTTTCAAAACGGCAATGTTGACTAATAACATGTTTTTGGATAAGGTGAGAAAATTTGAATTTCTAGGCCAAATTTTGGGTTTCTAGGCCAAAAATTGGATTTCTAGGCCAAAAATTGGGTTTCTAGGCCATATTTTTAAATTTCAGGCTCACGAAGAAACCCGCCTACCGATGGACTTGTCGCATTTTGACGAAGTCGTCGAATCTTGCCTCGAACACAAAATGAAACCCGACCCCGACTTCTACCGTATCGTCGAACAGCGGCTGGGCCTCTCCGGGCCGCAGCTGGTATTTTTGGATGATCTAGAGGAGAACCTGGAAGCCGCACGAAAACTGGGATGGCACGCAATCAAGGTTGGAGCCGATGTTGGGCCGGCGATCGAAGAATTGACGAGGTTAACCGGGGTTCAGTTTTGAAATGAAGACTTTTATTGGTTCGTAACTTTGTTGGTTTTGGAGATTTTTTGAAAATTGTTTCAGATTATTGAAGAGCGTGAAATTTTGAGGAAAATGAATCTGTTAATATTTAGAAAACCTCTAAGAACCGTGCCAAAAAATCGGTTTGAAAAAAATTTTAACTTTTCTCAGTGGACCGTGCAAAATCACCCATAACTTTCTTGAACTCAAAGATTTTTCAAAAATCTCTTCACCATTGGAAAGAGCATGAAATTCTGCACAAAAAACTTTCATTCAACACAACACAACAATCTGAGTATATACAGTAATATATGTATAGATAAATAGGTTAATTTATTTTGAAGAGAAGATGGTACTGTAGGTACAGTACCTACATTGTGCATGACCGCGGTTTTGTCTCGAGTGGAATCTCCTCTTCGGTTTCCATTGGCTCCTCGGAGATTGTGACTGTTCGATTTCTCATTGGACTGCAATTATTTTCTTCGTCCCTGGAAAATTGTGGTTTTTTAATTTTGTAGAATTTTTTAGAGATTTTCATTATTCGGAAATTGTTCTCCAGAAAATTTGGAGTCGTTTGACACCCATATTGACATACTTTGGAGCAAAAAAATTTTGTGCTCCACGTGTTCTCCAAAATGTGCACACTTGAAAATTTCTGGAAACCCTAACAATATGGGTGTCAAAAATCATGAAATTCTGTGAATTTTCCAACTATTCATATGTGAATGTCTCTAGACCTCAAAAATTCGAGAAATGTCACTTTTTTACTTCTCAAAATTTCAAAACTCGGGGTTCTAGAGAGTTTTGAGGTTTGTGAGCGATCTAGATTGATTTTTCAGCTTGTGGGAAGATTTGAGACACCCATATTGACATGTTTTGGAGCAAAAAAGGTTTGGAGCATTGTGGGGCTCCAAAATGTGCACATTTCAAAATTTTTGGAAATCCTATCAATATGGGTGTCAAAGATACAGAAATTTGCTGAATTTTCCGAATTTCGGCATGAGAACATCTCTAGATCTCAAAAATCAGGATTTTCAAAAAAAAAATTCTATTTTCTCACTTGATTTGATGTCTTCTGATGTGTTTCTCCAACATTGCTGGTGATTTCGACACGTGTCGACAATGAGGGCACTTTCTTGATCCTACAAAAATTTTGTTTTTGTCAAAACTACAGTAGTCTACAGTACCTTGATCGATGCTTTGTGGCAGTGGAATACCGTGTCGATAGTATTTGTGAAAATGAATGTAACGAGCTTCGCGTGTTGTGAATTGACAATTATTGAGGTTACACTTGATCGGCGGGTTACGGTGATAAATTGTGACGTGGTACGACACCGAGTTGTATCTACCGTATACCTTACGACATACAGTACACATGAAACCGTTGTCAGTTTTCTCGATATATTTTTTATTGCGACACCATCCCTCTTTATCGTTCGACGGCACAATCGCGTCGCCATTCGCGTCGTACTGTATATCGTCGCTGGATACGGTAGACGATACTGTATCCCGACGCATCTTACCCGGTGGCGATTGGATTACTGTAGCTGATGAGGCCGATGAAGTACTACATGGAGGTGTTAGAGATGAAGGGGTGTGCAATTGAAAAAACTGTTTGAGAATTTCTTGATTTAGCATTGGACTCATGCTGAGAAATGGGTTGAAAATCAGTGGTGCTGGCATTGTGAGCAGGTTGAAGTTTCCTGAAAATAGGATTTTTGAAAAATTCAGAAAATTTGGAGATTTTTGACACCCATATTGAGATGGTTTTCAGGATTTTTTGATTTGGAGCATTTTTGGAGCACAAATATTTTTTGCTCCAAAGTATATCGATATGGGTGTCAAACAGCGTCAAATTTCATGATGATCAATTTCTGATACTTGAAAACTTCGGGAATTTTCTAGAAATTGTAGTTTTGATATTTTCCAGATAAAAAATTTCAAAAAATTAGAATTTTCCGAGTTTGTAAAGATCTAGGTTCATTTCTATTGAGATTTTTGAAAAATTCAGAAAATTTGGGGATTTTTGACACCCATATAGCCATGGTTTTGAAAAATTTTCAGTTTGGAGCAATTTTGGAGCACAAAATTTTTTGCTCCAAAATATATCGATATGGGTGTCAAAAAGCGTCAAATTCTCCGGAGAGTATCATGAAAAATTCTATTTTGCTCAAAAATCACCAGAACTTTGAGATCTACCCTCCCAGACACTCTAAAAATATGATTTTTTCGAAAAATGACATTATGGGTGTCAAAAAACGCCAAATTTCACGCTGAATTCAACAGAGATATTGTCTCACCTCCATTCTGCAAACCAGGAACACTAGCAGCATTCAAACTTGGTTGAGGCGTCGTTCCAAGCGCCCCAATATTGTTCAAAACCTCTTGCAGACTTGTTTGAAATTCCATCAATCTAAACGAAAAAAAAAGAAATATGCGAAAAAAAGGGCAAAACTTCACGGATTTCGGCGAGCAAAAGGCGATTATCAAAGTTTCTGGGAAAACAAAAAACGGGGCACAACGACTTATCCGAGAGAACTACACAGATTATAATTATTTTTATTGGCTTTTTTTTTTGGTGAAATGAGACTTTTCCGAAACTCGTTGAGCCTAACTAAAATGGACAAAAATTGTCATAAGACCAAAATATATGTACATGTTTACATCAGAAAGTGAAATTTATCAGTTTTGCGGAAAAATTGGTGATAACGAGACGGTCCTCGGAAAATTCCACGATTCAGTGAGAGTTTTCCAGGAAACGGCCGGGAAAACTGTACGAAAAATTTTTATGATTATTTTTTGAGCAAAAAAGGGAAAGTTTTGGGGCCTACACTTTGGAGATGAGCAATTTTTGGGCGGGAAAAAAGAGGCTTAGATTTTCCAGGCCTGATTTTTTTGGAGCCAAATGTTTGGGGGATAGATTTTGGCGGAAAATTCAAAAATTTCAAAAATCTGACAGAAATTTTCTGGCCTGGAAGATTTTCAGACCGACTTTTTCGGCCCGGAAGATTTTCAGACCTCAATTTTTCTGACCTCCAATTTTTTCTGGTCGAATTTTTTGGCCCAGAAGGTTTTGAGACCCAAATTTTTGGGCCCGGAAAGTTTTTCAGGCCAAAATTTTCGGCCTTGAAATTTTTTCGGGCCCGAGTTTTTGACCCGAAAATTTTCCAGGCTAAAATTTTTGGCCTGGAAACTTTTCAGACCCAAAGTTTTGGCCCGAAAACTTGCTCAGACCCCATTTTTCTGACGCAAAAAATTTGGAGCCAATTTTTTGCCCCAAAAAATTCCCAAAAACTACAGTACCTCCAAAAAACCAAAAAAGAAGAAAATAAGAAAGTGAAAAAAATCAAAACTGTCCACCTGATCATGTTATTATGTACACATTGTTATCTGTTGGCCAAGAAATTTTTTTGGGCATTTCAAAAAAAGTGGGCGGAGCCTAATCGAGCCAATGAAAATTCGGCTTCCGGTAATGATGTCATTAGAGGTACGCAGCCAAATTTATTTTGAAATTTTGAATTTTTAGCAAAAGGTGGCGAAAAAAAAAGTTTCTCCTTGTTTTAGGAGAAACAAATAGTGACAAATTTTTTTTATTACTATGCAAATATATATATCGACCCATTTTTTTCGTTGTTTTTCCCGACTGTCAGGGTTTTCTTATCAGCGTCTCAAAAAATCACGGGGCCTAAAGAACTTTTTATCAGAAAAAATCGACATTCTAGATGAATTGTTATCAGGTTTGAGGGGTTCTCTTATTTTGGTGGCCTAAAGGGCAAAAAATAGACTTTTTGGAACTTCTAAGCTCCTAGAACATGTGTCATGTCGAAATTTGAAATTTCCGGGGAATTTGGAGATTTTTGACACCCATATTGATAGGGTTTTTGGGAATTTTTGAATTTTTGGTTTTGGAGCACACCCTGAGCACAAAAATTTTTTTGCTCCGAGGTGTATCGATATGGGTGTCAAAAAGCGTCAAATTTCAAGGAGATCGTCTTCTGACCCTTCAAAACATGGCTATTCTCCAAGAAACATGAGTTTTGACACGTTTCACAAAGAAAAATGATGAGAAATTGGTATTTTTGATGTTTCAGCTGGTTAAAATGTCAAAATTTGAGTTTTTCACACAATTCTCGAAATTTTGACACCCATATTGATATGGTTTCCAGGATTTTTTTGATTTTCGAGTTTTGGAGCACAAAATATTTTTTGCTCCAAAGTGTATCAATATGGGTGTCAAAAAACGTCAAATTTCATGGAGATCATTTTCTAACTAGATTTTCTTAACTATTCTCAAAATTCATTTTGCAAACTACCCTGAGCAACAAAAAACAACAAAAATTATATACAAAAAAGCCGAGAAATTGACTATTTCTCCTGAACCAGGGGTACTGTAGTGAGCGCCGAATGATAACGTGGTTTTGGTATGAAATAGAGGACAACTGGCAGAAAAACGAGGCCATGAAGTAGGCCAAAAGTGGTGACCAAGGTGACAGTTTTGGCAAAAGACCTGATCATATAAACTGGCACTATGAACAATGGAGCCATGCAGAGAAGCGTTGTTATTGAGGCCTGGAAAAATTGGAATTTTTGGAAAAATTTTTAAAAATACCTCAATCACAGGTCGTCCAATATTGGTCAAAACTTGCTCGATGATCTCGATTTTCGAATTTTGACCATGTTCGATCTTCCGACGAGCACAATAGAAGTGAAAACAGACGTGAGCCGAATAGTCCACTGAGAAACCGATCGCCATGATTACATCGATCATTGTCACCGGGTCAAGGTTTTGACCCCAGATTGAGAGAAAACCAATGAGACCTGAATGAAATTATGGTGATTTTCAAAAAATTCACAAAATTTGGAACATTTTGACACCCATGTTGACATGGTTTCTAGAAATTGTGGAATGTGCACATTTTGGAGCACAAAATATTTTTGCTCAAAAATATATCAATATGGGTGTCAAAAATCTTCTATTGATCTGAAAAATGATTTGAGAGCTACGAGAAGGTGCGAAATTTTCTAGAACTCTGGATTTCAAATTTTCGAAACCTGAAATTTTACATTTCTCAAGGTTCCAGTCTCATAGCTCAGCGCTCATGTGAAAATTTGTGTTTTTCACAAAATTTGAAGATTTTTGACACCCATAATGACATGGTTTCCAGAAATTTTCAAGTATGCGCAATTTGGAGCTCACCCGGAGCACAAAATATTTTTTGCCAAAAAATATATCAATATGGGTGTCAAAAAACGTCAAATTTCATGTAGATCAATTTCTGACACTTGAAAACACCTAGATTTTTCTAGAAACTGTAGTTTTGATATTTTCCAGAGAAAACAATTCAAAAAACTAGAATTTTCCATTTTTTCAAAGCTCTAAGCTCATTTCTATTAAGATTTTTGAAAAATTCAGAAAATTTGGGGATTTTGGACACCCATAGTGTGCACAATTTGGAGAACACTAGAGCACAAAATATTTTTTGCTCAAAAGTAAATCAATATGGGTGTCAAAAAACGTCAAATTTTCTGGAGAACAAGATAAAAACACTCTGTATTCGCAGAAAAGTTCGAAAAATCAATAAATAAATAAAAAAAACTCACAAAAAGAGATAGAAACCGTTGCCAGTGATGCAATAGTCGGCGCAACAAACGATGGCATAATAAAAAAGCAGGCCAGAGTCATACAAGTGAAAGTGATGGCCAACGACTTGAACAACTCGCTCTGTTGTTGTTTGTTTAGGGATAGACAGGTGTTCAAAAAGGGGCGGGGCTTACTTTGACAGTTATTATGAGGTCGTAAATAGTTGCATCATAGTCGAATATTGTTGTCTCGAATTCGGGATAATCGTCGATTATTTTTCTCGTTTTTTCTAGTGATATTGCTCTTTTTCCCCAACTTGGCTCGCCACGACAAACCACTACGAAATTTATGAGTTCGACGATTGTTCGATTTCTGAAAATTTGATTTTTAATTTCGCTGAAAAGGTCTAGTTTTTGGCGCTGAAAACTTATTTTCAAATTTTGGCGCCAAAAAATTGAGCTTGAAAACGGATTTTTTGGTGCCAAGAATCTTTTTTTCCAGATTTTTTTGTTTTCAAAAAATTTGGCGGGAAATTTTGAATTTTGAATTTTTGGCGCAGAAAAGTTCATTTTCGAAATAACCCGCCAAAATTTTTGAATTCGTTTTTTTCGAAAATTTGGCTACAATTTTTCCAAATGTATTTTTTGGCTCCAAAATTTTCGAACCCAACTTTTTTCGGCGCTAAAAAATCATTATTCAAAATTTCCCGCCTAAATTTCTGAATCAAAATTTTTGGCGCCAAAATTTCAATTTTCAAAAATTTCCGCCAAAATTTTTAAATTCAAATTTTTGACGTCAGAAAAATCCTTTTTGAAAGCGAATTTACTTGGCGCCAAAATTCCAATTTCAAACTTTTCAAATTCAAAATTTTAGGCGCCAAAATATTCATTTTTAAATTCAAGTTTTTGGCGCCAAAAATAATTTTCAAACTTTTCAAATTCAAATTTTTGGCGCCAAAATTTCAACTTTCAAAACTTCCCCCCACTCACCCTTCAACCGTCCACTTGATCGTATTGCGATCCGCCATTTCTCTTTCCCTCAAAAACTCGCCCAAATAATCCCAAGCTCCCGCTCCCGCTCCCGTGGAATTATCTCCCACTTTTTGCTCATAATACCTCACATAGTCTCGATAAATATTATGGCTAGTTTTTTCGCCCAAACATCGATTTTGGATGCGTGCCAACATTTGTTCAAATCGCTCAACTTGGCCGAGATCATCAAGATCGGGAACTTTTGACAAAAAATTGAGAGGTGAGTACTCTTGTTGAACAAAGTTGAACGATTCGAGAGCGTCGACAAGTTTCGAGTCGGACGGGAAAGTTTTTGAGGGGTCGAAAGTTGTCTCAATTTTCGCCGCGCCATACCAACTGGCCAACATAACTCCCAGGTAGAGCAAAACTGTCAAAGTTATCCCAATTTTCGATAATAAAATCTTAGTATATTTGGTCCATCTTCCAGAATTTCTCAATTTCTCGACCTTCACAACATTCTGCTCCTCGTAGAACAAAACCAAGGTTGGGACAAAGATCAAAAACTCGAATAGAAAATCGAAAACAATCGCCAAACTCGTCGCCAGGCAAAAACTTGACATTTGCGGCGTCGGCGACAAATAGCCGACGCCAAAAGCCATCGTATTAGTGAGCGATGTGATCGCCATACTCGGCCCGATGTCGCGAACAACGCGCGACAGTCGCGACGTCTTGTCGTCGCCGGATTTTCGCCACGAATGAAGAAGCAGAAATGCGTCGTCGACGCCGATTCCAAGGATAAGGAACGGGGTGATGCACATTATCGAGTTGAACGGATGGCCAAGCCAACCGAGCACCCCAAAACATGCGGCAGTTGCTGCCAGCGGACTGCCGATCGCACCGAGGATCAGGAGAATGCGCGAAGTTGCGGTGAGATTGGCAAATGTGCCGGCCATAAATGTGACCATCAAAAAACCGCCCACGATGAACAGCTTGACAGTTATCATGGTTCCACGCAACATTTCCGAATTTGCCACCTGATCGCCGAACATTTCGAAATCGAAAAACTCGGAAAATTGATCGCCAGACTTTTCGAATATTCCCAACTGAACTGTTTGCAATTTTTGCTTGAGCTCGAACGTCTCCGCCTTACTCATATACCACAACGCGATGAACTTGGCCGTCTTCATGTTGGACTGAAAAATTGTTATGAAATTCGGAATTTTCGGAAAATTTGCGATTTTTTGAGACCCATATTCACTAGAAAATGGCCTAGAAACCCAAATTATGGCCTAGAATCCCGAATTTTGGCCTAGAAACCCCAATTTTGGCCTAGAAACCCCAATTTTGGCCTAGAAACACAATTTCTGGCCTAGAGACCCAAATTACACCCATTTTTATAGAGTTTCGAAGTTTGGGCATTTCTGCTCCAGAGAGCACAAAAATTTTTGTGCTCCAAAGTATATCAATATGGGTGTCAAAAATCTTCAAACTCTCTGAAAAATCGTTTTCAAAATATTAGAACTCCTCAAACTCTCTAGAAATTTGAGTTTTAACAATTCTGGAGCACAAAACTCGCAAATTACCTCATTTTTCAACCCGCGATTAACACCAAAGAACTGCGAGCCGAGATAGAATTCATTTCCAAAGGCGTTGGCAATTGGCCAAGTCAAATTGACATCCTTCAACCATTCCAAATCGAGAAGTTTCTGGAAAATCCAAATTTTTCGGGGTCAAAACCAGGAAAATCTACCCTGTAGTAGTTCAAAATATAGTTAATATCAGTGCCAGCAACATCTTCAAATCGCACAATTTCGCCGCGAAACTGCGTCTCAAAATTCCACACAAATTTGTGGAGGCGATCCACCTCGTCGAGAACCTCTCTCGTCACTTCGAGATCGGCGTCAGCGGTTCGGTTGCGAACCAGAATTCCCCAAATCTCCAAACCGCCCACTGTGATGTTGTAGAAGTTCGAGAAACGCGACAGTTCTTTGACGGCGCGACCGTGTTTGTTGGCGAACCCGCGACGAACGTCGCATTCGATTTCGAGCGGGTGGATGAGGAAATAGGAGAGGAGCGGGGTTAGAAGAATGGCGACGGTGATGAGAGTGAGTTTGGGATGAGTGGCAAGGTGGTGCGATATCCAAGTCATCCTGGAAAAAAAAACAACTTTTTGGATTTCTAGGCCTTGAAAATTCGTGAGGAAAAAATTTCAGATTCCTAGGCCAGCGATTTTTGGATTTCTAGGCCACGGGTTTTTTATGGATTTCTAGACCACGAGTTATTTGGACCTCTAGGCCATAAGATTTTGGTTTCCTAGGCTATGAATTGTTGGATTTCTAGGCCAGCGATTTTTGGAGTCCTAGGCCATGGGGCTTTGGATTTCTAGGTCCTGAAAATTGAAGGAAAAATTCGAATTTTGGACTTTATGGATTCCTAGGCCATGGATTTTTTGAATTCCTAGGCCACGGGTTTTTGGACTTCTAGGTCACAAGGTTTTGGATTTCTCGGCCAGCTACTTTTGGGTTTCTGAGCTAAGTTTTTCGAAATTTCTAGGCAACAAGATTTTGGATTTCTAGACCACGGGTTTTCTGAATTTCTAGGCCACCGGTTTTCTGAATTTCTAGGCCACAAGATTTTGGTTTCCTAGGCCAAGTTTTTTTGGATTTCTAGGCCACGGGCCTTCTAAGGTTCCGAATAGTACAAAAAAAAACAAAGAACAACAAAAAAACATGTTGAGGAAAAATAAACAAAATAAATAAGAAATTGGTTTTGTTGTGGTCGGCAGGACGGTGAAAGTGATCTATATGTGTGTGTAGTAATAATAAAGTGAGATTTTCAGAGGATTTCTCTTTTTTTGCGTGTTGTATGTGTGTTCTGACAGTTTTTCTATGGGCCTGGAAGTTTTGGGGGCCCGGAATTTTGGGCCTGGAAAATGTTGGCCTGGAAAATCGGGCCTAAAACTTTGGGGCCCAAAAATTTCCCAAAAAAATCCAATAAAACAAAAAATAGTTGAAGAAAGGGTTGAATTGGTACTTTCATTTCCTATTTATAGTTCAACACAAAAAAAGTAGACAAAAACTTGTTGTTGTTTTTTTGCCTCTTTTTTTCTTGCGCAAAATTTACTGTACTAACTACTGATTTATCATTTAGATGGGGGCAGCCAAAAAAAACGAAAAACATGGGCAAAAAAACACAAAGGTGAACAATGGGCTGGTTGAAGTTTGATCATTTGATGTTTCTTGCATCTAGGCTTAGATTTAGGCCTAATTTTCTAAGCCTCAAAGTGCACACAAACAATTAATAGTGTTATCAATGTGACAGGTGTTCTTCTTCTTTTTTTTTGCTCAAAAAAATCTCATTTTACTTTTTCTCTACCTCCCAACAAAATGTCAGATGATTCGCAGTTTTTGAGAGGTATGAAAAGTGACTGGGAAAAAAAAATTGAAAATTTTTTTAGCTCGAAAAAAATTGCAAATTGGTGAAGATTTTTGGTTGGCCAATGAGTTGCAACAGCGGGAATTTGAAATGTGAGTTTGGGCGAAAATTTTTTGGGAAAAATTTGGGGCCTGGAAATTTTGGGGCCCGTTTTTTGAGATCATTTTTGAGACCTGAAGTTTTCGGGCCTAATATTTTCGGGCCCTGATTTTCTGAACTCATTTTTGCGACCCATTTTAGGCCCTAGGAATTTGCGGGCGCGGATTTTTTGAGGTCAAATTTTTGGACCCGATATTCTAAACTCACAGACACTACACCAACAACCGCGAGACCAACAGTCGCCTAGTATCCGACTTTAAAAAAAGTCGACAAGAACAACAAAAATACGGAGTCGTACCCCAACAACAACCCACACAAGACGACGACGAAAAATTGGCGCGCGAAATTCAGGAAAAAATCAATCGCGAAGAAATGGAACAGATCCAACGAGATCAACAATTGGCTTGGGAAATGGAGCAGGAGGCGAACTTTGGATTTTCTCCGACTAACCCTTTTGTTCATGATGTTGCCGAGTTTTTGGAACGGGGCCAATGAAATTGTTATACTGTATTTTCTAGAGGATGGAAAGATCTTTCAAATAAAAGTGCAATTTTGAAAAAATCTTGAAAATGGGCGGAGCTACAGTACTCCAAAGTTATGTAACTTTTTCAGAAAAAAATTGGCTTCCGAATGATTGTGCAATTTTGAAAAAATCTCAAAAATTGGCGGAGCTACAGTACTCCAAAGTTATGTAACTTTTTCAGCAAAAAATTCGCTTTCAAGGAAAAGTGCAATTTTGAAAAAATCTTGAAAATGGGCGGAGCTACAGTACTCCAAAGTTATGTAACTTTTTCAGAAAAAAATTGGCTTCCGAATGATTGTGCAATTTTGAAAAAATCTCAAAAATTGGCGGAGCTACAGTACTCCAAAGTTATGTAACTTTTTCAGCAAAAAATTCGCTTTCAAGGAAAAGTGCAATTTTGAAAAATCTTGAAAATGGGCGGAGCTACAGTACTCCAAAGTTATGTAACTTTTTCAGAAAAAAATTGGCTTCCGAATGATTGTGCAATTTTGAAAAAATCTCAAAAATTGGCGGAGCTACAGTACTCCAAAGTTATGTAACTTTTTCAGCAAAAAATTCGCTTTCAAGGAAAAGTGCAATTTTGAAAAAATCTTGAAAATGGGCGGAGCTACAGTACTCCAAAGTTATGTAACTTTTTCAGAAAAAAATTGGCTTCCGAATGATTGTGCAATTTTGAAAAAATCTCAAAAATTGGCGGAGCTACAGTACTCCAAAGTTATGTAACTTTTTCAGCAAAAAATTCGCTTTCAAGGAAAAGTGCAATTTTGAAAAAATCTCAAAAATTGGCGGAGCTACAGTACTCCAAAGTTATGTAACTTTTTCAGCAAAAAATTCGCTTTCAAGGAAAAGTGCAATTTTGAAAAAATCTTGAAAATGGGCGGAGCTACAGTACTCCAAAGTTGACGATTTTTTTCCCAGCTCATAAATTTTTCCGTCTGCTCGTCATAAATTTCTCATTTTTCCAGCCAAAAAATGAAACTTCAATACATTTTTCTAATTTTCCTATTTTTCGAACACGTCAAAGGTTGGTGCACAGAAAAGTGGGCGGAGCCCAACCTACAGTACCCTTCTTTTTCGCAGGCGGCGGTCTCTTCGATTACTGTGGAAATTTTTTCGCGCAAAAAACGTGTTCCCTGACACGTCACCGATTCTCACCGGCCAACAAAATATGCGCAACGTATGAGAAAATTTGTCAGAAAATTGACAATTTCAAAAATTCGATTTTGGCGGGCTGATCCTCTTCGACTACTTTAGATGGTCTCGACGGGAAAAGATTTATTTTCCTAAAAAAAATTATTTTTCATTGTTTTCTTGCAATTAACCTTCAAACTACTTTTTGATAAGACGAGACACTGGGAGAATGGAAGAGAGCGCAGACGACGAGAGACAAGCTCCGCCCCTTTTACGGGTTCGAAATTCGAAACTTTTCTTGTTTGTTTTAGGCGATTTTTTTTTTGCGGCGGCGAATTTTGGCGCCGAGCCAACAAAAATGTTGGAAAATTTGGATGTTTTTGAGAAATTTTGGATTTTTTGCTTTTTTTGGATTGTCGCATCGGTTGGATGGGTTATGTATTGTTGCATTTCGCATAGAATGTGAGTTTAAAGGGACATGAGGTTTTCGCGGCAAAATTTTTGAGTTTTGAATTTATGTCGCCAAAACTTTTATTTATGAGTTTTGAGTTTCTGGCGTCAAAATTTGAGGTTTGAATTTTTGGCGCCAAAATTTTGAATGTTTTATTTTTGGCGCCAAAATTTTGAACTTGAATTTTTTGAGTTTTGAAATTTGAATTTTAGGGGCCAAATTTTTAGTTTTGACATTTTAGAGCCAAAGTTTTTGAAACTTGAGTATTTGGCGCCAAAACTTTGAAATTTCGAATTTCCGGCGCCAAAATTTTGAGATTCGAATTTTTCGGCCCAAATTTTGAGCTTTGAATTTTCGGCGCCAAAACTTTGAAATTCTACATTTTCAAAATTGAGCAAAAATTTTGAAATTTTCATTTTTCGCGCCATAATTTTCAAATTTCAAATTTTTGGCGCCATAATTTTGACTTTTAAATTTTTGGCGCCAAATTTTAAAATTTCAAAAATCCAAAATCTCCAGACAAATCGAACGCGTCGAGAAGAAGATCCAAGAGAACAGTGTCAACAGATCACTAGAACTACAGTAAGCCTCAGCCTAAGCCTAATAACCCCAAATTGCGCAGTCTGGCCTTCGGCCAGCCTGCGCATAAGCCTAAATCTGACATATTTGCAGAAGACTGCTGGATTCGTACAATCGCGTGGTCGCCCCTTCTACTTCTTCACATGTCTGACCCAATTTTCACTTTTTTCTCGACCCAGTTGTTTTTCGCCGCGCGCGATTTTCACCGCATTTTTGCGTGCGCTTCCCAATGTTGATGCGCTATTTTCTGTTCCTCTCAATAATTCTGGCCTGTTTTTCGGGCACCCTGGCGTTTGACAAAGTCACACTGAGCAAGGACAAAAATGTGCGGGCCAACCAAAAGGTGAGCGGTTTCGGGCCGGCCCGAAAATCATCTCGACCACATTTTTTAGCACCCAATTTCGCGGCGAGTTTTGAGATTTGAGCGGTCGATTGCGATGAACGACTATTTTCCGACGCCCAGTGAGATACCTGTGGATTTTGCGAAAATTCGACCGTGAGTACTGTAGTTTTTCTCGGGTCTCAAAAATTTTTTGCAGAGAACTTCCGGTCAAAAATAAAGATATCGATTATTTGCCCGATTTGGATTTTTAGACAAAATTGGTTTTGTTTTCTTATTGATCTACAGGTTTTTGTAAATACTAATAAATTTTTTGCTCCAAAAACACGTCAATAGTTTGCTGACGTATTTCTGGGGCACAATTTTTGACATCTCATTTAGAAAATTCTCGAAGTACCGCCACTATTTCTTGCTAGCGCTTTTCGGAGCACGAAAATTGTCTCAAAAATCTTTGACGCATTTCGGGTGCACCAAAAATGCGTCAATAATTTGCTGGCGCATTTCACGTGCTCAACTTTTGAATACGTGTTTTTTTTCAAAATTCTCAAAATATGTCAAAGTTTTTTGCTTGCGCTGTTTCAGTGCAAAAAAATCACGCCAAGAATATGCTGACGCATTTCCCGTGCACCCAAAAGACGCTAAGCTCTTGACGCACATCTAGCGCATCAAAAAAATCACACTTTTTTTTCGTGACATGCTCAACACCTGAAGAGTCCTACAGTAGTCATGACCTACAGTACCCCTCGACACCGAACATTTCAAATATTTATATATATATATATAATAAAACTTTGAGCAAATATTTACAAATAGAGAAGAAATTTGCGCATTTTTTAGGGGGGCGTGGCTTAGAAAACTAGTTGTCTTGTTGGTAAGCGATTGGCAAATGGGTCTTGACGCGATTTTTCGGGAATTTTTTTTGTCTACTGTGCGGGTTCCTTTAATATCGATAATTGTCGCGATCGCGTGCCGGATCGTAGGAGAATTGTTCCGGGTAGTGTGTGGGTGTTGGGAGAGGTGTGGGGAGCTGAAAATCCGGGAAAATTGGCGTTTTTGACCCAAAAATGTGATTTTATCAAACTACAGTACCCCAAATGCTTCAAAATCACTGAAAAAACCTGTCAAGTTATCCTCATTTCTTTGCACAAATATTTGCTTTCGAAAAAAAAAGAAAAAAAGTTGCATCATTTAGCGACTTCCGGGGTTAGTAAGAAAATGTCAATATTTGTTCGCCAAAAAATTTTTTTCTGGAAATTTTTCAAAAAAAACTCACCGAGGTACTGTAATGATTATTCTCCTCATACGCCATCGATTGTTCGTACAACTCGCGTTTTTGTTGTTTATCTTTTGACCGGTTGAACAGCCATACGACAAGCCAAATGACGAACGCAACGATTACCAGGGCGCAGAAAATCACGATTAACGCCACTGCCCAGCCGTAACGGTTGTGCCTGGAGAAAAATGGATGTGATTTTTGGGATCAGCACGGTCGAAAACCCCTTGGCGCATCGCTTTTGGGGTCGGGAAGTGGGGGGACTAGTTTTTTGTAAAACTCGTCCCCCGGATTTCTAGGCCAGTGGACCAATTTTATTTAATGAGACCAATATTTTTGAGGTCAGCAAGGTCGAATTACTCGGGACCTATTTTTCTGAAAATTAGCAATGTCTCGTGGCCTAGAAATCCCGGGGGACTTGTTTTGAAAAACTCGTCCCCCGGATTTCTAGGCCATGGATACTTTTTCAGTGAATGAAACTAAATTGTTCGAAATCAGCATGGTCGATTTACTCGGGCCATATTTTTCCAAAAATCAGGAATTCCTCAAGGCCTAGAAAACTTGAGGGACTAGTTCTTATGGGGTGGATTTCTAGGCCATACGTTACTCCATATGCGTTCTAACCCAGATTTTCGAAATCAGCAAAGAGAGATTGATCAAGAATGAAATTTTCAAAAGCTAGAAATGCCTCATGGCCTAGAAAACCCGGGGGACGAGGTTTCACAAAAACTAGTCCCCCACTAAAACCCCCTCAAAACACGCGTTTTCGGGGTCATTTCAACGCGAAAAAACTCACCAATACCCATTTTTACAACATCCATCAGCACAACACCCAATATCCTTATAGCATCGCTCAATAACCGTATTCGCCGTGTTGGCAATACTGTAGATACAATCGTAGAACGCCGGATCGATGGTGTTGACCTGTTGCTCGACAAGGCCACTTCTCACAAAACTCGACGGGTTCATGAAATTCTGACTGACCTGCGTGTCGAATTGACGAGCCGGAGCCTGTGTGGCAGTTTCTGGAAAACAAAAAAAAATTTGGAAAATTATGTTGTCCACGAGAACTACACAACTCACGATATCCTTCCCAACGGGACGCCGACATCGATTATTTCAATCAACAAAATAATACGAGAGCAAAAATGTGAGTGTAAGTAGTATGTGTGTGTGCGTATGTGTGTGCTCAGCTCGCGCAAGAGCGCGCGCGCAGACTCCGCCCACTTACCAGTCTTTTGTTGACATTTTTACTACTTCCGAGGGCGACGCGACGACGCGACGCGCGACACCGCGCGTCGCACCCTTTAGTCACATGCTTACGCGTTTCTTCAAGTGTCGAAGACAAGGGGATTAGTGGGCGGCAAACACGTTTTGGCAAATATTTGAAAATATTGCGCAATAATTTGGATTCTTGGGGAGGTTTGATTTTTCATGTTCTGAGATATGTCTATCGTTGTTTTCCGCAAAATTCTGAGTTTTTAGACACCCATATTACCTACTTTTAGAGAAATTGGACTTTTAGGCCACGCCCACTTTTCTGTGCGGCGTGTTGGGTCACATTTCATTTTCTAAAACATGTCTATCATTGTTTTTCACAAAGTTTTGAGCTGTTAGACACCCATATTCATATAGTTTTGACAAAAAAATTATGTGCTCCAAAAATTCTCCAAATTTCCACATCTCACAACTTTTTGGAAATCATAGGAATATGGGTGTCAAAAATCTCGAAATTCTCCAAATTTTTCGAAAAAAATAGTCTCACAAGTTCATTTTTTGAAAAACAAGTAGGATTAGTCCCTTTTTGGACTTCTTGGCACATCGGGGGAATTCGAATTTTCTGCAGATTGTGTTTCATATTCAATCGTTGACCATAGATAAAGGATCAAGAGTAGTGTGCCGCCAAAAACTACAGTAATCTTGAAACGAGTACGGTAGATATCCGGATATGGTTGATACGAAGATACATGGGCGTTTATCAAACTCTTGTAGATTCCAGAACATTCAAAACTTGAAGAACCCAAAGTTTCCTAAAAATAAAGGGTTTTAGGCTTAGGCATGTTTTTTCGTACTCACATTAATCCGCTGAATGGGTACATAAACATTTTTCTTCAACGGTGCCAACGAGTTGATGACAAGAGCTTCATGATATTTCGGACTATTCGAAAAGTGTTCAATAATATCGAACCAGAGTACCGTATGATTTTTTATGTTTTCCAGCCAACTTTGATAACTGTCTCGTTTTGCAGAAAGTTCTTGAGTACAGTTAAACGTGTTGTTCAAAGTTTTGACAACGATTTCCATGTGTGAAACGGTTGAGTTGATCGTTTCAAATGTTGGCATTTTCATATTTCTCCGAACAATTTCATAGAACCAAATTAAATCGTGATGTAGAAGATCAAATTGTGAATAATCATGAATTAATAGGCCATGTTTGAAGTCCGAAAAAAACATTTTTGATTCCCTTTTACAATCGAATATCATAGTATAATATGCGTTCAACACATCTTTTTCATTATAAGATGATATTTTGATATCAAATATCTTCAAGAATCTCTCATGTTCCTTTAACTTCAATCTTACTGTACTTTGATTATACATTGATAGAAGTGAAACAGTGATTATTTGAAGTATTAGAATGTAGAATAATATTGTTGAGATTATTGAGGTAACTCGATTGTTGAATAAAACAGTGAAACAAATCGATATCCCAAAAATGATCGAAAATCCAAGGGGGATTAGAAAGATATTGGTATAGAATATCTGTTTCTTTGTCAGCTCCATTTTCCGGGCTCGAAAATCGCCTCGAATTTCAGTTAAAACTCGTCGAAACTTCTCGAAAAACCTGATAGTTTGCTTCAAATGTTCACCAATTCTATGCTCATATTTCCGGATAGTTCTCACATGGGTGCCATATAAAACCTTCATCAATCCCGGGATTAAGCGAAAATTATACTCGTTTATTTCTAACAGGTCGTCAAATCGATCTAAATCGATATTTTCCACAAAAAATTATCTAGATATTTTCAATACTCACTGAGGTATGGGCCAATTTGCCGCACTGAATTAACGCCATCATCCAAACTTTGATTGTTTAAAGGGCATGATTTTAGACTCCATACCAATTTTTGCAACTCCTCATCATATTCTTTGTATTCCTCGAACACCTGTTAACGAACAATCCTAAGCCTAAGCCTAATCACCCCAAATTGCTAAGCCTTTACTAACCTTTTCAATATTCCCAAGTTGATCCAATCCACCATCCTTCGCCCATTGATTCACAGTATCGTTGATATTGTGAATTATCTTTGAGAAATCTTCAATCCTCGGATTCCCATCCAACCCAGCAATTATTGTAATGGCATGTTGATCAAAATCTGTCAAAAAATTTACATAAATGTAATGAATATAACTCGACATACCTTTAATAACATTGTCCAACTCATCCATCTCATTCTCGATGTTATTTTGATTCAAAGAATAATTTAGAAGAGCAGCAGATGATGATGTGATCAGAACAACAATAAATACCAATAATAGTTTGATTTTTCGATATTTTTGACATTGATTCTTCTGATTTTTCGATCCAAAACTCCAAAATAATTTGATTATAATTGTAGAATATCCAATCACCAACAATGTTACTAATATCATTTTTTCCATTTTTCTAAAAATGACCAAAATATCGACACGTTGAATAGGAATACACATCTCATCATATATAGGTCACGCCGGATATTCACAATTGATTATTGTTTTTTTTGGAAGGAAAGGTGTGAGGTGCACAAAAAGGGGGAAGACAGAGAAAAACTAGAGAGTATGCCAAAAGAGAGAGCGCGGAGAAGCAAATAGAAAAAAAAGAAAAGTAAGATAGAGCGAGTATGTCGAATGAGCAGTAATGGTTTTTTGGAGTGATACACAGAGCAGATGGCTAGGCCACGCCCACTTTTCTGTGCGGCAGGTGTTAGAGAAAACAAGTATACATTATTGACTCGCGAAAACGTTTTCTTTTTTCCCATTTTTTATCTTTTCTGATAACCTACGAGCTATGAATTACTGTAGTTTCCATCCCACACCTATCCAGTTTTCCGACCCAAAAAAAAATCAAATTACGATTTTCGAAATGAAAAAAGGTGGTGATTTTTCTGGTTCTCGCAAAGTCCTGATTTTTTACTGACTATTCTTAGCTCTTTTTGGCCACTTTTCTATTTTTTTTTTCAAAAAATTCATTTCTCGAAACACAATTAGTATCAGTCTCTTTTTGGACTTCTTGGCACATCAGGGGAATTTGAATTTTCGGCAGATTGTGTCTCATATTCAATCGTTGACCATAGATACAGTACTAGGAGAAGGGTACCGCCAAAAACTACAGTAATCTTAAAATGAGTACGGTAGATGTCAGGATATGGTTGGTAGGAAGATACATGTCCATTGGCCAAGCCGTCGTAGATTCCAGAACATTCGAAATTTAGAGAAATTAAGGAGTCCTGAAATAAAGGGTTTTAGGCTTAGCAGGACAATTAGTACTCACATTAATCCGCTCAACAGGTCTGAACACATTTTCCTCTAAAGGTGTTAGTTCTCTTGTCAAAACCGTGTCCACAAATTCAGCCATATTTGGATAATGTCCAATAAATTGTATCCAAGATCTCAAGTGAATTTCGACACTTGCTAACCAGTTTCGATGCTCATCTATCTGACTCATTATATTCGAGGGACAGTCGTTTAGTCTGTCTATACTTTTCAACATATATGTTGTCCAACGATGGCCTTCGTTTATCTCTTTCAGATCGGGCATTACTATATTCTTCCAATTTTTGAAAAATGTGACATTGAGATCATTTCGATATTGTTGAAATGAAGGGTAATCGTTGATAAATATCGAATATTCAAAATCCGAGAATATTTCTGACTTTTGTTTACAATTAACTATTAGCGAATAGTATGCATTTGATATCTCCTTGTTATTATATGATGATATTGGAATATCGAATATCTTCAAGAATCTCTCATGTTCCTTTATCTTCAATCTTACTGTACTTTGATTATACATTGATAGAAGTGAAACTGTGATTATTTGAAGTATTAGAATGTAGAATAGTACACTCGATATTATTGAGATAACTCGGTTGTCGAATAAAACAGTGAAACAAATTGAAATCCCAAAAATGATCGAAAATCCGAGAGGAACTAGGAAGATGTTGGTATAGAATATCTGAAAATATGGGCTAGAAAGAAGTCTGAAAAACTAGCCAACCTCTTTCGTTGTCACCTCCATTTTCCTGGCTTGAAATTCCACTCGAACTTTAGTTAGAACTCGTTGAAACTTCTCGAAAAACCGCTTAGTCTGCTTCAAATGTTCCTTTATCATTTGTTGATGTTTCACAAGTTTGTCCTGAAGTCTCGTCACTAATTCCAAGGATTGTGGAACTATTGAGTTCAGCATCGGGGATAATTGATCAATCCCCTCTTTTATTTCCCAGTCGTAATCCAAAAATTCTGTATATCGGTACCATAGGTTGTAATTGTCATAAATCAGCGAGCCGTTTGGGCACTTTATTTCTGCTTGGGAACAAAAGCTTTTTAATTTTTTTGAATTCGAATCTAAATCATCCATATCGAATTTATTCAGAATCTGAAAAATCTCAACTTTTATCTATAATCAAAGTGTCCTGTTGGGACAAGTTGAATATCCCTCATCAGCCTAAACCTATTTACCTCCTTGGTACTGTCAATTCCCTCAAATCCACTTTCATTTCTCAAAATTTGTCCAATATTTGGCAATTCTCCAATGCTTGGATTTCCATTCAACCCAACAATTGTTGAATTAACATGTCGATCAAAATCTGTCAAAAAATTTACATAAATGTAATGAATATAACTTGACATACCTTTAATAACATTGTCCAGCTCATCCATCTCATTCTCGATGTTTTTTTGATTCAAAGAATAATTTAGAAGAGCAGAAGATGAAGATGTGATCAGAACAACAATAAATACCAATGATAGTTTGATTTTTCGATATTTTTGGCATTGATTCTTCTGATTTTTCGATCCAAAACTCCAAAATAATTTGATTATAATTGTAGAATATCCAATCACCAACAATGTTACTAATATCATTTTTTCCATTTTTCAAAAAATGACCAAAATATCGACACGTTGAATAGGAATACACATCTCATCATATATAGGTCACGCCAGATATTCACAATTGATTATTGTTTTTTTTGGAAGGAAAGGTGTGAGGTGCACAAAAAGGGGGAAGACAGAGAAAAACTAGAGAGTATGCCAAAAGAGAGAGCGCAGAGAAGCAAATAGAAAAAAAAGAAAAGTAAGATAGAGCGAGTATGTCGAATGAGCAGTAATGGTTTTTTGGAGTGATACACAAAGCAGATGGCTAGGCCACGCCCACTTTTCTGTGCGGCAGGTGTTAGAGAAAACAAGTATACATACATTATTGACTTTCCCAAAAATGTCTCTTTTTCTCATTTTCAATTTTTCCCATTTTTTTCTTTTTTGATTTATTCTACGAGATATGAATTACTGTAGTTTTTGTTTTTTGACATTACACTCTTTGTGATTTTCTTGTTCTTCACAAAACTCTGAGTTTTTAGTCATCCCTATTGTCCATAGTTAGCTATTTTTGTGGATATAGGCTTTCAGGCCACGTCCAATTTTTTAAAATTGTTTTTTTGGGAAGAAAAGGTGTGAGATGAACAGACGCCCATTTTGCTGTGCGGAAAATTTCTCTGTTCTCTGACTCTGCCATATTTTTGTGGTGTGAAAAAGGGGGGCTAATCATTTATATACAAATAAAAATTGCACTCAAAATCACAGAAAAAAGGCGGGAAAATTGTCTAATTTTTGGCAAAAAACGCCGATTGAGCGATGAGTTGTCGTTGCTTATTGACGATGACAATAAAAACGACGCACGTCGTCAAAAACACGGCGACAAGCGATAAAAACGTGAAAATGAGGCGAGTGTTGGTGAAACACGTCGAATTACGGGCGGCCAACGGGAATGTCTGCGCGTCATCGTTTTCCGGATTCTCTTCGAGACCAAACACCAGAATACCGCGTTCGGGTAGGTCCAAATCGGCCACAGTCACCGGTTCCTTCACGTTTCGCTTGATCAGTCTACTGTAGACACCGTCGTCACCTTCGGTGTAGGCGCTTGAAGTGGTGAACGGCTGGAAATGGGCACGGAAAAGTGGGCGGGGCTAGAGTTTCAAAATCGTGGAAACCTAGGCAATATGGGTCTCAAAAATCCTGAAACACTGTGGTTTAGACTTTCCACATCGTCTTTTTTCTTAGAAACCTGTCAAACTTGCCGCACAGAAAAATGGGCGGGCTTACAACTCGAAATTTTAAAAAATAATGCAAACCTAGGCAATATGGGTCTCAAAAATCCTGAAAAACTGTGACTTAGACTTTCCACATCGCCTTCTCTCTTGAAAACCTGTCAAACTTGCCGCACAGAAAAATGGGCGGGCTTACAACTCGAAATTTTAAAAAATAATGCAAACCTAGGCAATACGGGTGTCAAACTGATCAGAAAACAGCGCAAAAAACTATCCCGTGCACAAAAAAGTGGGCGTGTCCCTACCTGATCCGTCTCATTATACTGCGGCACATCATAGGCGTTGTCGGGGATCATCGGCGGTTCAGGATAAGCTGAGGATGGTGGCGGTGGTGCGGGTGAGGACGGGTAGTGTGCGGGTGGGAGTGGGGATTTTGTCGGGTACCCGGATTCGTGTTCCGTAGTCTTGTAGGCGGGTTGAACAGCGTATTGCGGGTAGCACTGGGGTTGCTGAAAATGTGTCGGGCGGTTTTTTGACCTACAGTACATTTGACCTACCGTAGTACTACAACCGTAATCAACATCTTTGATGGTCAACTGGATTTGGCAGTTGAAATAGAGGCCGGCTTTGTCGGCAAACTTGAAAACCGGCGCACTTCGCCCCGCCACCAAATCTTGGCCATATTCCAAATTTTGCAAAATCACCCCATCTGTCGAACACCCATTACTGTCGATGACAGTAACCGGCGGACCACCCTGACCATCAGATACAGTACACGTATGAACTCGCATACAGTACATATTCTCCATTTCGGGTATACACGTCCACTTGTGATAGACGGAATCGCCGATTTTTGCGTATTTAATCGGCGAACTTGCCGCATCAGCCAATATTTCATATTTACAAACGGGCAAGTTTGTTTGAGCGTCGAGCAGTTGGGTGGTCAACGCGGCAATGTCCAGTGATTGATGCACTTTTTTTGTACCCTCCACATAGAAACAACTCACCCGATAGGCTCGATCGACTTTCGTGATGAAAATCTGCAAAAAATTCAGAAAATTTGCAGATTTTTGACACCCATATTGACATGGTTTCGAAATTTTGCATTTTGGAGCATTTTTGGAGCACATAAACTAAGATTTTAAACTTTTCGCACAAAGTATACCAATATGGGTGTCAAAAATTGTTAAATTCCAAAATTAGACGGATTTACAATGTGTTGGACCTTGAACAATCTCTAAACTCGCCGCATGGAAAAGTGGGCGGGGCTTAGAGACGCTATTCCAAATTAAAAGAAAACCTTGGCAATATAGGTGTTAGAAATCGTCAAAAGTTATAGCTAACAATATTCAAAATGTCTTGAATCTTGAAAACACTCTAAACTCGCCGCACGGAAAAGTGGGCGGGGCTTAGAGACGCTAATCCAAATTTAAAGAAAACCTTGGCAATGTGGGTGTCAAAAAACGCCAAATTTCATGACTCACCGAATGGAATGAAATAATAACTGTTGCCGAGATCACGACTCCTCCAATCTCTCTCTGTCTTCGCACACCACACGAATCGTGTCGAATTTCGAAACGATGCGATTGCTTGCTTCCATCGCCCACCTCAGTGCACGCCGGATCGGCCACGTGGCCTTTCACAAAAACTTTGCCGTTGAACACATTTTTGGTTTTGAAGTGAAGCGAAATTGCGCTCGTTTCGCACACAACTTCCGGTTCAGCTGAAAAAAATTGAAATTTCTGGGAAAATAGTTACCCGCGGGTGCCCGCCGACCCGCTTATTAGTCCTCTTCTTCCCCATAACATTATTATTAATTAGCATGATATATGGTTTCATAATAAACAGGTAGACAACTGTCTGCGTCTCTCACTCTCTCTCCCCCTGACTTACCAATTAATCCGTTATCAATAGCAACAGGTGCTGGGAGTGGATAGGAAGGTGGTGGAGTGACGTAGGATGAGAGAGTGGGCGAGATTGAGAGCGTGCAGAGAAACAGAAAGCGGAGCATTTGAAACGGCTGGAAAAGATGGATTACTGTAGACGACTAATACCCATGAAAAGTGATGCCGAAAAAAGGTTTGCAACTAAAAATACCGGTTTTCTTATTATTCTTATTATGTAACATGTAATTTGTGAAAAGGGGCGGAGTTTGGAAGAAAGGTATGGGTGAGATATCTGCGGGGGACCTTTTGGAGAGGTAGTTTAGCAGTCCCAAGAAATTGTTAAGCAGTCCAAAAAAATGGTTGAGCAGTCACAAAACATGGGACTGCTTAGTTTTTTTTGTGACTGCTTAAAATCGGGTGTTCCCGCGCCCATCCCCCCCCCCCCATTTAAGCCTATATCATTGTCCTTGTCATACAAGGCGGCGTCACAGTTGGAAACCGCCAAATTTCAAATACGCCGTTTATTCAAATTAGTAACAAGATTGTTGCAACAGCAGAAAAAAATGGAGAAAAATTGAAACGGTAAAAAGATTCGAGGAAAAATCGAAAATGTGTGAACTTTTTCGAGATAAGATCTGGGAATAAAAAAGTATTTGGCAGGGACAAAAAAAAAGAAGCGTTTTTTTTGTGTGTATGTGTAGAAGGTGTCTTTCTGCCACATTTTCCGGTCCTATTTATACGGTCCTCCTTTTTTTCTCCCCCCATTTTCTTGTCAAATTTTCATGTCAACAAAACACAACAAGACAAAAAAAAACCGAAACACTTTTTTTTTTCACTTTTCACCGGTTTCTCCTCATTTTCCCTTTTTTTTGTTGTTTTTGTTGTTATTATTGTCCGAGAGAAGTACAAAAAGGTACTTGTCATCATTTTCAATTTAAGTCAAGTGGAATGCTCTTTTTCTTCTTTTATAGGCACAAAAAAAAGAAGAAAATTGGATTTTTTTTGAGAAAAAAAGAAAAGAGGTTTATCTCAATTTTGGTGTTTTTTTTTGTTTTTTTGGGTTTTCAGGAAAATTTAGGACAGTACTCCAGTACTTAGGCCCCCAATTTTTTTCTCAGATTTTTCTGATGATCCAACTACAGTACCTTGGGGGATTCTGATAAAATCCGATTTTTCTGAGATTGTTTTTTTCTGAAAAAATCGGATTTTAGTCATTATCCCCGCTATAAAATGTCTGTTTGTTGTTTTTTCTTACACCTGGAGCCGCCGCTGACAAAAATGCTCATTATTTTTAATTTCCGAAATTGGATAGGTTTTTTTCCCGTGTTTTTTTTCGCGCCACATATCATTTTTCAGGTGAAAATGACAACACAAAAATATTTTTTGTCGTTCGGGGCGGGATAAAAAAACATGAAAACATGCATTTTTTAGGATTTGGCCAGGCAATATGAAAAAAACACAGACATTTTTTGACACCCCCCAAAAATGCACAGCTTTTTGTTTCGGTGGTTGTTTTTGGGAGTACTGTGGTTTTGGGCGCCAGAGGTACTGTAGTGACAGTTAGGAAAATAGTTTAGCAGTCCCAAAAATAGTTAGGCAGTCCCGAAAATAGTTAAGCAGTCACAAAAAGTTAAGCAGTCCCAAAATTTTCTGCGCTCGCATCAAGATTTTTTAAAACTACAGTAGTTTTTCGGTCCAAATTTTCTAAAAAAAACACAAAATCATGAAAAAAAAAGTTCACCAACCAGGAGAATCTAAAATAACACAAATACAACAAATAATTGACCTTCTGACCCTCCTTTTTTTCCAATTTTTGTCTCGCTGCTAACAAAAATATAACAATGAAAATTAATAACTAATAAGGTCACTTTTTTTTTACTTTTTCATGTAATTACTTCTCATTTTTTATTATTAGCGGAAAAAATAGATGAAATGAGAAGAAAAAGCTAGTTAATTTCAAGGACAATTTTTCAGTTTTTTTAAGAAAATAAAAAAGTTCCAAAAAATTTCGAGGGTCAAGGTACTGTAGGTCCCGATTTTCTCAGATTCGGGTTACTGTAGAAACTGTCACTTTCCCCCGTTTCCTCAATAATTACTTGTTTTTGTTTTCCCCTGTTTTGTCCTTTCTCATTTTTTCCAGACAATTATACACATGTCAAAAGAGGGTTCATTTTTTTGTCAAAAAATCATTTTTCTCAAGAAAATCCCATCAGGTATCATCATCAATGAGATTTTCAAACTGATAAAATTCCTTCGTTTTTTTTTTCGACAGAAAAAAGGAAGAAAAGTTGTAATAGAGTTGAGAAATCTGAAACGATCTTCTCATTTTTCAGATTTTCAAGAAAAATAGAAAGTTCTCTTCATTAGTTATCGACCTAAAAGGTCCTTTTTTGTGAGTTTTTTTGAGGGGAGCATCAAAAATCGTGGATTTTTTGAAAAATTACAGTACTCCCAGTCCCTACAACAACTTAGGCAGTCCCAAAAAAAAATTCAGCAGTCACAGAAAAAAAGTTAAGCAGTCTCAAAAAAAACTTAAGCAGTCCCAAAAAAAAACAACAGTACTCCCACTCAATTTTCTCTCCAGATGTTTTTTGTTTCGCGACAAAAAAAACCCATAATAATTAATGATCTCAATTGTTTTCATTAGCTCATCATCACAAACAGAGGTCCTAGAAGGGTCCAAAAGTCATCTCATTTTTTTCTGATTCAAAATTAGTTTTTTGCCGGCTTCTTCCTCTCCTTATGTTTTGGTTTTCTTTTTCAATATTATAATATTATTACTTCTTTTTGTCGCGCCTGAATTTTTGATATTTTTTCTAGTTCTTCTTTTTTTTGTGCCTACACACATACTCACAAAAATTATATGTTAGGTGTTTTTTTTTTCTCTTCTCTTCTAACACACAAACACATACTCAAACAAAAACTTGGAGATTTTTGATTTTTGACGTTTTTTTTCAGAGCCCATTTTTTGAGTTTGACCAAAAAAAATTTTGTACTTCTCCCGGACAAAAAAACAAGAAAAACATAATTTTTCTTTTCCTCCGCCAAAAAAAAAACAATATTAATAGTCTTCCTTTTTCCCCTCATCTAAACAACTTCCTTTATGCTCTACGAGTCCATTTTTGGCGCCAAAAAAAAGACAAAGTTAATCGAAAAAAAAAACAAACAACTTGTCCTACTGTAATTGAGATTCTCTTTTTTTCGGGAATTTAATCAAGACGAGAAAAAAACCTAAATTTTCGAGACCCTCAAAAGTTCGTTCTCCAAAAAAACTCACATTTTGGTGGGGTCAAACGCAATTATTCTTTTTTCAAAAAAAAAACGAAAAATTAGTTTTTTCCTAAAACAAATTTCCTTTCTCCGTTTCTTTTTCGCTTTTTGTTTTTTTAGCCTAAAAAGAGACAATTTGTCGCATTTCCTGAATTTTTCAGACGCGGAAAAAAGCTTTTTCTGCTTTTTTCGCTCCTTTTTTGCACATGAGAGGGGTACTGTAGTTTCGGTGGCGGGACCCTTTTTAGGACTGCTTAAATTTTTTGGGACTGCTTAAATTGTTTTTTGAGACTGCTTAATTTTTTTTTGGACTGCTCGAATTTTTGTGACTGCTTAACTCATTGTCTTTCTCATTTTTCTTCAAAAATCCAATTTTTGCCCTCAAAACGTCCTTCCAATGAAAATTAAATTTTTTCCCCCATTTTCTTTTTGATTAAAAAACGTTTCTCATTTTTCAGGTCCGCCAAAATGTCAAATGCGAGTGTTTCCTCGGACTCAGAAATTTGCGGATTCTACGAAGGCTATACTCTTCAACGATTCATCATCATAACAGGTCTATCGACAATTTCAGTCTTTGGAATTTTGGCAAATTTGGTAAATTCAAGGCGCCCGAAAAACCTACAGTACTCTTTGCAGCTTCTTCTCGCTGTTTTTCGTCGATCGCTGCCTTCGTCGATTTTTTTGGCTTCTCTTTCAGTTTGTGATACGTTAATATGTCTCACATATCTTCTTCTGTTCGGTGTTGATGCTGCAATCATGTATCTTAAAAATACGGTATGCTCCTTTGAAAAAATAATTTTGTGACTGCTTAGAAATTTTTTGTGACTGCTTAAATACTTTGTGACTGCTTAACCCTGTCTATGGCCCTTTAAATTTTATTTCTCCAGGCTCTCTTCTTCCTCTACCACTCCTACATTGTTCCCGTTTTCTTCATCGCCAAAGTCACCCAATTTGCCATACCCTTTGTCCTAATTCTCATCACCTTCGAAAGATACCTTTGGACATGCCCCGAAGATAGAAGGTACAGTACTCCCTATCTACAGTACCTCTAATCCTTTTTTGCAGACAAATCTTCTCGGCGATATTCAGTGAACGAGGACGAAACTCGGCAGTGTTTTTCGTGTTTTTCGTCTCAGTTGCGTTAAGAGTTCCGGTTCTTTTTGCCACCAAGGTGAGTCAATTTGGTACCATTAAATTCGCCGTGTTTTTCTCTACAAAACGGTGTAGAGATGTCCCTTTAAATTTTGAAATTGGCCAAGATCGCTGCGAGACCCATATTTTCCTCAACTTTTTTTCAGGTAGTAAAATTCGAAAACTGTCCTGACTATTTTCGCAGCGAATCGGTGGATGTCAGCGAATGGGCTAAAGATTCTGAAGGTTTTTCTAACACCGCACATTTTCCATCAAGCCCCGCCCCTTTTTACAGTCTACCACATTTTCGATTTCCACGTCATCACCGCAATCCAAATGTTTTTCCCGTTTTTCGTCTTGCTCATTTTGAATTTCACAATTATTCAGCGAATGATTGCCGAGAAACGTGAAATGGTAGGCCCCGCCCATTTTTTTTTCGGCGGCAAAAAAAACCGCGCCGCAAAATTGCAGATGTTCCCTGTGTGCGTTGACGCAAAGAAGAAGGGTGATGGCAGTTTGCCAGAAAACTATGTGCTTCTCCAGGTGGCCGCTGACGTCATCAAGGAGTCGTTGTTGAACAAGTAGGTTATGCGGGTATAGTGTGGGTGATTTTTCAGCCCCCGGGTGATTTTTTAGCCCACCTCAACCTCCTCGTTCCACCACCCGACCCTCTATTTTTCACGCGTTTAAAATGGCGTACAACGAGTGAGTTTTCTCAACACTCTCCACTTCTAAAACTCTATATCTCTCCCCATATTAGACTCCGCCCACTTCTCTAAACTCCGCCCACTTTTCTATGCGATGCTCCTTTTTCAGATCGTCACGTTCGAAAAGATCACAACTTCGAAATGCGATCTATACAATGATTGCGATTGTTACTAGCTATCTGATTTGTAACGGGGTTCATCTTTTTTTGACAATTCTCGAAAGATTTGACCCCTCATATTTGTATGAGTCGGATGATCGTGGACAATCGAGCACATTTTACATCATCCTGTCGGATACGGTATCGTGTTGCTACATGATTGCGTCGGCGGTTCGAATTCTCATCTACGCCAAGTGCAACTCGAAACTGCGCAAGGAAATTGTGCAGTATTGTCGGCGTGGCAAAATTGAGATTGCTCAGAACTCTTGATTTTGTTTCGTGTGCAGCGGGTCCTTTTTTTGAATTAATAAATTGTTTACTTTTTGACTGAAAATTGAATTTTTTTCTAGAAAAGCAGTCACAAACAAGTTAAGCAGTCCCAAAAAACATTTGAGCAGTCACAAAATTTGTTTAAGCAGTCCCACAAAACAGTTCAGCAGTCCCAAAAAAATGGTTTTTTTTTCGCGAAAACAAACAATCATCGCCAGAAAATTGATATTGTATACAAAAATGGCCGAAAATGTCATTCTATTCTGAAAATGATCAAAAGTTTGCTATTATTTCCACTTTTCTTCGGTTTGGTTTTTGGCAATGAAAATGGTAAAAAAAGTCAATAAAATCTACAGTAGCAAAAATCGATATTTTCAGTTCGAAAAATGTTGTTTCTCTCAAAAACCGAGATTTTGGCATCGGATTTATCGACGTGGTTAGATCACAAGGTTACAATTTTGCATGAAAAAGGGATAAATATTAGTTCGATCGTTTTGAGAAGATTGGAATGGACAGCAGAACGAGGCGATTTTGCCAATTTTCTAGACCGTAAAGTCAACATTTTTCGAGAGCAACTTCGCCGTTTTAATGCGCGAATGGTTGCTGAGTTTCAAAATGCAATTGAGGATCAAATACGAGTTACAAACCTTGGAGAAACTCACGATTCTTCGATTTTTGACGATTTTTCACATTTTCGAAATGCCGACGAGTTTTCTTCACTTTTCGGCGGTTTTGTTTATCGCAAACGAGTTGAGATTATCGATAAAGTCAAGAAATATAACTTGGATTTATGGGAGGAGTTGAATTCTGAAATAATTATGGAATTTGGTATGAGAAATCTGAAATTTACTAGATAAAGTTTTTTTTTTGAAAGTTATGTGAAAAAAATAGTTATGCAGTCACAAAAAAGTTAAGCAGTCCCAAAAACAACTTGAATAATCAAAAGAAAAAAAGTGATATTCGATGTATAGACGTAAACAAGAGAGAGTGATGACAATAAGAGACGCAGACAACAAGAAGAAAAAAAGCAAGAAGAAATCATATTGACCAGATGGTGCACTACAAGTTGACATATTTTCCAATTCGCGCCGTTGCCGAAGATCACGATTTTTTGTTGCCCGGATTAAAGGAACATCAACAACTTAAGCAGTCCCAAAAAAAAAAAATTTATTTCCAATGACTTCAACAATCAACATTACACTTTTTACAAGTTTTTTGGCACATAGTTTTTTTCTGCTGACACGTATAGAATTGGCTCTCACAAAATCCATTCAAATTCCATGCTTCACACTTGTCCGAGTAATCAAAACAAGTATCCACGAATTTTGTAGTTCCACCACCGCAAAATCCGCAAGTTTTATCGCATTTCCTGTAACAGTTACATTGTGGGAGTACGCCAGGTGGACGATTTACCCGAGGAGATATTGATAGAACAATGGATTGGTGCAATCGACCTTGTACATTTCGCACTTTTCTCCTGGGAGGTCTTGACACAAAGATTGAGTTGTTGTTGTTGTAACGTTGGAGGGTACTGTAGTTGACTCAGCGATTACTGTAGTAGAATTGGAGTCGGTTGAGACTAGTGGTACGATGAGGAGTAATAGGAGAAACATGATTTTTTGAGGAAAAAAACTTGGAGGCTTTTTTTATAGGGAGCATTTTATCAGTTTTGCGTGGGAACAAAAGGATTAATTCTGTTAAACTCTTATCGAAGGTACTATTTTTGTTGGGAATTTTTGAAATTCAAAATTTGGTGCCAAAAAAATGTTTTTTTTTTTTTTTTGAAAATAGTCGAGCAGTCCCAAAAAATAATTAAGCAGTCCCAAAAATTATTCTAGCAGTCCCAAATAATTATTTTAGCAGTCACAAAAAATTTTTTCCACAAACATAAAACCATGTCTATAAAATCGCCCTTTTCCAGCAAAAATGTTTTTCTCATGAAAATTTTAACTATTTCAACATTTCTATTGATTTTCTCCACAACATGGGCGACGGAAAATTTCACTGAAACGAAAAAAATCGGCGAAAAGCGAATAATCGAAATAGATCCAATTATAGTCGATAAATTCGAAGAGTTTATCGGAAAAATAGGCAAATTTTTTAGTTGAGAGAACTAAAATAAATTCTCTGATCCAAAAAAATTCATTTTTTTTTTCTTCTCAAAACTACACACAAAAAAACTGTCATATACACGCAAAAATACCCGAAAAAGAAAAATTCTGGGGAGAGCAAAAAAAACGGTGAAATATCTATTAAAGCTTTCGAAAACTGTTGGGTCAAAAAATTTAGGCGAACGCGGTGCGGCTCGGCGTCGCGGTTGTCGTCAAGTCTCGTCGCATTACATCGGCGACTGCTTCGAACACGACTTTTGATGATTCTCCGGATAATGTTAGACATTTGTTTTGTTTTCTGCAAAATTTTTAGGTCTCCAAAATTTTGAAAATTTTTCTTTGTTTATCAAAATATTTTTTCGTGACCTTTTCTCTGAATTTCTCATTTTCCAATTATATTTCTTCGGTTTAGACCACATCCAAAAAACTGTGTCTGATCTAGAAAAATGTGCGAACATTTTGAGATGCAAAAATACACACTGTGAGTTCGTTAAGCAGTCCCAAAGTTTGTGACTGCTTATCTCAAATTAGTTAAGCAGTCCCAAAAGTTTGTGACTGCTTAAATATTTTGTAAATGCGTCAAAACTTTATTTTTGTATCAAAAACGTCGGAAAAACTCACTTATAATAATCCAAGACCTTATTTTCAGTCTTATCATAAACCTCCAATCTTCGTCTGGCCACTTCCAATTGATCAACACTTCTTTTAAACAACGGCTCACCAGTAATATCATCTTTTCCAGTCTCTTTTGGCGGATTCACCTCCAAATTATACGCTCTTCCCGAAGCCGGATGAACCAACTGTTTCGACAATCTATCAATCAACACTTTACGTGGCACTTTCAATTCGACGACCAAATTTAACGGCGCTTGCTCTTCAACCATTTTCAATTGGCTCAAATTGCGCGGGTAGCCATCGAGAACTAATCTTTGGCCAGACTTCAGCATTTCGGTTAAAATCGCACCGTTTAACAATGATTCTGGCACATGTTCACCTTTGTTGAGGAACGATTGAGCGCGAATTCCAAATTCTTCAAAACCCCAATTTTTTAAATATTTAAAACTTGAAAAAATTACCTGTCCCTCTTGCGATATGATCGCGAATAAAATCGCCGGCCGCGAAATAATGAAAACCCATTGGCTCGAACTCTTTGACCAGCATCCGAGCGATGGTTCCTTTTCCACTTCCAGCCGCGCCGCTCAATAAAACTCGATACATCTGGAAGAAAAATCGATGATTTTTGGGACTGCTAAAGGTTTAGCAGTCACAACAAAGTTTAGTGACTGCTTGAAAAAAGCGCGCGAAAAAATGAAAAGAAATTTCCAAGAAAATGTTTTTATTTGAAAATGATGAAATTCACGTTTCACGTAAAAAATTTTGCAATTTTTTTTTAAATAAAAATTCTCCATCTACTTATTTTCGAGTGCAAAATAACAAGAAGTACACATTTTATTTCAACATCACGGGAGAACAAGTCATGGGATTTTGCCAATGTTTTGTAAATAAAACGAGAAGAAAATGTGATAAGAAAAAGATCATGTGAACTACAGCATGACCGGGTAATTTGGCAGCTTTACGCTTTACTGCGCCAACAAAAAAAATGAACTGAAAAATCTCAAGTTACCCTTCTTTTTCTATAAAAAAACGAAAAATCAAATATTTGCCTTTCCCCTCTTCTTTAGCAATTAAAACAAAAAGATGGGGAAGTTTTCAGTTTTGAAATCAAATGACAAAACCACCTGTGAAATTGTTTTTCCGTCCGATTTTAAGAAACAGCTGCTGAAAATCACATTTTCGGAAAAAATTGCATCATTTTCGAAAACCTTCAAATTATCGATTTTTCTTTTAAGAATTTCTTATTTAATTCAACCGAGAAAATCTGGTTCAACAGAAAACTTATCAAAAATCGAAAAATTACGAAAAACCAATATTTTTTTCTTCAAATAGAAATCGCTGCAAGACCCAGATGTTGGGTGCATGTTAGAGATGGGCGGTTTGTGAAGAGACGCAGACAACTATCTCTCTTTTTTTTTGCTAGCAGTTGCAAACGAACACTTTTGGGGGAGGAAAAAAATTTCTTTTTGAAAAAAGAAAAAGAAATAAAATGTTTTGTGCATCGTGTCAAGAGTTTTGAGAAACATTTGGTGCGTGCGCCTTTAAAGTTACGGTAGATTCTTGTTTTATGAATATTAATGGGGGGTGAGGGTGAAAAATGAATAATTCAAAAAGTTGTGGGAACCCTACAACCTATAAAATCTGGAAAAATTTTGAGACAATCAAAAAATGCGTTTTTTCCACATTTTTGTCTTCTTTTTCACCATTTTTCTGATGGTTCAAGCGGAGGAGAGAGAGGTAAACAGTTTGTCAATAGAGCGAATTTGGATTTTTTGCAGATCGGAAAATATCCGAAATATGTTGCCCCTAAAAATGGTGCGATTGATATGTTGGTCAACGGTTTCAACACGGTTAAAGGGTGGTTTGGATAATTTTATGGGTTCTTTTTCGAAAAATATAAAAGAGTTATTTTGCATTTTTTTTTGGCGGGAAAACGCAGAAGTTAAGCAGTCACAAAAATCAATTTTATTTAAAAACAAATTGTCAATAGAGCGAATTTTCTTTATCTCGCAGCTGGGCGTAGAAAAAAGTTGAAAACTTTTCGAAATCCAACAATTGACCAATTCACTACTTGAAAAATCCACCTCTCATCTTCAATTTTTCTCGGAAAATATCGAATTATCACATATTTTGGGATTTCGGGTCGATTTTCTGAAAATGAGGTCACACAGATCTACTAAAAAATCGATAATATTTACCTTGTATAAGTGGTGGTGAAATTTTTTTGAGTTTGATTAGATGAACAATCAGATAAGTGAATATATAAAAAATGAGAAAAAATAAAATTATATTCGGAAGTATTCTCATGTTTAAGAACATTTTGATTTTTTGAGAACATGTGTTTTGAGGGGATAGACAAATTATGGGAAAATTAGTTTTTGAGAATGAAAAAATGCGAAAGTCCCAAAAATAGACAGCCATAAAATTTAAGCAGTCACAAAAATTAATTTTTATTTCAAATATTCAAAATAAAAATTTTAATCATCTCCAAAACTTGTTTATAAATTTCCATGAACGTTGAAGTTTCCAAAGAGAACAAATTTTGGATCTGAAAAAATATTTCTTCAAAAAATCGATAATTCCAACTCACATAGCCTAAAAGACCTTCAACTACATCTTTTTCAAATCCAACAATTTTTGGGAGTACTGTAGTTGATGATTGGGCGAAGACGTAGGAAATTAGCAATGCGAAAAATATAATTTTCATTTTTTTGGTATGAAATTTCTGAAGGAGGTTTCAGAATTTATAGGGTGGTATTTGAATAGTCATTTGTTATGGAAATTATATTTTTATGGAAATTAAAATTCCCAAAGATAAGCAGTCCCAAAAGTTTATTCATTCGAATTCTCTAATTTTATGAAAAAAAAGCATGAGAAAAACGCTAATCCCCTCGAGGCCCATTTCGATGCGTAAAATTTGAAATGTGACATTTTTCATTCACTCGCTCTTTTCTAACTTTTCTATTTTTATCAAGATTGGAACTTTGGATTCGAGTTTTATATAGCTTTGTACTTTTTTTTTCTATTTTTGGGACTGCTCAACTTTTGTGACTGCTAAACTTTTTTGCTTATGTTTTTTTGTGACTGCTTATTTTTGTGACTGCTAAACTTTTCGGAACATCATTCCAAATCTGAACCCAAAACACGAAATTCAATAATGTGCCCCCCTAAAATTGAATTTTGTACCTCTTTCTTCTTTTTTCTCTCACTGAGTATTAAATTAACCAACCCGATGCTTCGCTTGTTTTCTTCTTTCAATTAGCATTTTTGCGTCCATGAGTTCTTTTTGCAACGAAAACTAGTAGCTTTTGAGAACAATCAGATTTCCGGCGAAGTTTGAATAAAAAAATTGATTTCTCTTTTTTTTGTTTTCTTTCTTTCCATTCTTTTTTTCAATTCAAGACCACTTCATTCAATTAAAAATTGGCTGCGTACATTTTTTTCTTGGCTGAGTATTTAATGTCATCTCATCTTTTTTTTTGTTCCAGATCTAGATGACGTAGCCATCAAAAATGCAATAAAATGTCATTCTTCTCCAAAATGACGAAAATGTGAGTGGTAAATTTTTTCAAAAAAAAAAAATGAAAATTCAGAAATTTGGATTCGCTGAAAATATGTCTAACAGTTCCGATTATTATTCTAACCCTATTTTTGCTAATTTTTCTGGTAAGTCAAGTTTTTCCACCAAACAAAAAAAAGACCGATTTTTTTTTGTTTTTTAAAAGTCCCATGGGTATTTTCGGCGCTTTTCGAGCAAAACTATGCGCTCGGAATTTTTTTTGTTGGAAGTCCACAAAATATCGACTTTTCCCGCGCTCTTCAATTAGCACCATTTTCTCATTATTTCTCATCCGCCCCCCTAGAAAATGTTTTTTTTTTGGTGCGCGAAAAAAAATTGGCAATTTTTTCTAGATTCTTCGCGTGATGTTTTGTTGTACTCGATCGCAACGAAAAAAAGCTGTCGAAAAATTGGGATCTTTGAGAAAGGTGGGTCAGAAATGAACGTTTTTGGGACTGCTTAACTCTTGTGACTGCTTAACTTTTTTGCAGCACGATTCCGGCCCGATGTTTGCTCGTTTGGAAGAGTTCGATGTTCTCACCCCACTTCAGGCCTCAACCCCCGAAAATACAGTAATCCTCAAGAACTACGGTAGTGCCTCAACGTCCTCCACAGTTTCCTCATCTGATTCGCCGCCTCCTCCAAGACGCCCAAATAATGGAAAAACTCTGATTGTTCCTTTAAACGCGTCGAGATGTGAGATTACTGTACCTATTTTTGAAAAAAAAAATGTTTTTGTAGATCGAACACCGATGACTATGACGCCATCGGGTTTGGACAGTAGGATGACTTCTCTCGATGGTGCCACTACAACGAAATCGTGTGCCACTATTCCGGAAGATGATGAGGATGAGACGGAAGATTTGTTATCAATTGATAGGGTTAGTTGTTTTGTGACTGCTTATTTTTTGCGCAGAAAAAAAAATTCTGGCAATAGCCCGTTGTTTAACAAAGCGTAATAGCGGAGTATCGTTGCACAGCATTTATTTTTTCCAGACAAGTATATCTTACTACGAACCTGGAAGTCGATTATATTCCGGCTACAACTTGTGCCTCCCACAACCAGCTCCGGAATTTCAGGTAATTTTTTTGTTGTCAAAATTTTTATACTTTTTTTTTACCACAATTTTTAGTCAACATCATCTGGATTTTCACCAATGGTAATTTTAAAGCCTACTTCTTTTTTTTTGGTTCAAGCTTCTAATTTTTCAGCTTTATAACTCCAAAAAATCCAAAAAAAAATTTAGTCAAAATTTTTTGCAGCTTCCCGCTCCCACATATTCACCGCCTTCATTGCCTTCTGAACACACCAAACCTGAGTTTGTTTTTTTTTCAAAAAAAAAAAAAAGAAATTCTATTTTTTTTTTTTGGCAGATCGCCCAATTCTTCGTCACAATCCCTAACTGATAGTTTTTATATGAACAATTTTGATGGAAATTCGTCAAGTTAGTTTGGAAAAAAATTGGATAATTTTTTTGAGGGTTTTCAGATTTTTCCGCTTCTCAACTTTTTGATGAGGAATCCTCTGATATAGTTCTGAAGTTTCAACTACACAGGTTTGTTTTGGGACTGCTTAACTTTTGTGACTGCTTATATTTTTTTGCGCAGAAAAAAAATTCTGACAATAGCCCGTTGTTTAACAAAGCGTGATAGTGGAGTATCGTTGCACAACTCTCAAAAATTCCAGAATTGAAGAAGAATCGGAAGTTTCTGAAAATTGTGATTTCATCCCAAGAAGTATATCTCAACAGTTTGACATGATGCGCTAACGGGTCTCGCCACGATATGTAAATAATGATTTAAAAAAAAATAAAAAATCTTCATTTTATTAAATCTACAGTACTATACGCGTATATAAACAGGGCGGGATTTTTTTTGCAAAAAAAAAACACATACAGAAAAAAATGTTAATTGTCGATGGAATGGCGGCGTGCTTGAAGAGGGCTGAAAAGGTACTGTAGTTAGAAGGGTACTGTATAAAAATGGGCTTACTTGAGCTCTGAAAATCTGCGCAAATATTTAGTTTCTTCAAAAGATCGCTGTTCCAAACGATTTGCCTCTTCTGTGTCAGAACGACGAAGGCGATTTCTGCGCAAAAAAAAATTTTTTTTTTCAAAAATAGTTTTTGTACCTGTAACTTGGTCTGAACTCGAACAACATCCAACCAGAACCTACGATTAGAGCAATAATAACAACACAAATTCTGAAAAAAGGGTACTGTAGGTTTCAAATGGGGGAGTACTGTAACTCACGTGAAGCCTAGAAGATACAATCGAAAAATGTAGGACTCACAGCATGACCGTTCTGTGCATTCTGTTGGCCACCCGCATAATGTCATGGCCTGGAATTTTTTTGGAAAATTGAGGGTCTCGCAGCGAAAAGAGAGATTACGGTTTTTTGGGACTGCTTAGTTTTTGGGACTGCTAAAAAATGTTTCTTTCTGGAAAAAAGGCGCCTAGAAGTAAAACAAACAAGAATGATGGATAGGGAAGGAACTTTATTTTTTTTTTTGGAGGAGAAAACTTTTTTGGCCCAACAATTGAACATGATTTCGAAAAAAAAAACTTGAAAGCGAGAAAAAATGTTGAAAAAACTAGGAGCAAAAAAAAAGCGGGTCCAGTGAAAAAGAGAAATGATCGAAGGCCGAAAAATAAACAATAACAACTGTTCGAACGGCAGGTGTGCAAAAAAGAAAACAACAACAACAACGAGGATAATATTTCAGGCTCAAGCCACAGAAAAATCATCTCAGTTTTCAATTGGAGAGGTCAGAAAAGTGGGTAAGATGGGAGCAACATACACACACACAAAAAACGTGGCCCTTCACAATTTCCCCTACTTGAAAGTCAATTTATTTTTTTCTCTCTTTCCACTGCGCCCAGAAAGAACGTCGATTTTTTTCTCACGCGGCTTACTGTAGATTTTTCTTTCTTTTTTGCATTTTTCGTGGAGGAGAAAATAATGACAGAACGTCGGAAATGGGAAAATCCACTTTTTTTTGGAGGAGGAAAACTAGAAAATTTTTTTTTGAGGTACTACTAAATTCTGCAATTTTTTCTCTTCAAAATGAGATAATTTTCATGAGGGAAGGTGGATATTTTTTAAAGGCGCATAATGGGTCTCGCAACGCAGAGATGTTCATACCAACAAAAAATTGAAATAAAGTATACTGTCAAACGCGGAATTTTCCGCTCTACAAAACGCGCTAAACGACACCAAAAAAAATGAAAAAGAAGCGCGCAAAAAATGGATTATGTTGGAGCGGCACATAACACATATATCATACACACATGTTCCCAAGCCGGCCACAAAAAAAAAAACGAGGAGCACGATGGAAAAATGCATTTGAGCCACCAAAAAAAGAGAGAAGATGGGTCCTTTTTCGTCGAAGAAATTGTTGTTTTTGTTGTTGTTGTGGTCACATTATACGATTGGCTCGCGCAACAAAAGTGGTGGGGTTGCTTTAAGGAGCCAACCAAAAAAAAATTCTTGCATTTATCCAACAAAAATGTCGGACGGGGCGGGTTTTTGTTTGATGGAATGTCAGGAAAAACTCTCTGACAACTACTTGTTATAATATAAGCGAACTTCTTCTTTTTTTCTGCGGCGGCGCTTTTTCTGTGTCGAGGATAAATTAGATAGAAAGCAAAAAAAAACGAGGCGAGATGCCCCGAAGGCGTCTTCTTTCTTTCATCCTTCTGTTTCTCACACGAGCAGAAGAGCCAAACAACAAAAAGATGAATATTTGAATTTCGAGGCAAAAAGTGGGCAAGTGAGGAAAGTGCGCTCTATTGATAGTGTTGCGTAAATGTTCGACGCCACAAACACGCTGCAAAATAGGAACGTCAGCATTTTTTTGTGTTTTCAAAAAATGCCAGTTTTGGTGGGACTTTTTTTGGGTTTTCATCATGGATTATGTGAAAAATAGAGTTATTTCCTAATTTTCATCGTTTTTACCACCATTTGTTACCTGGTTCCACGAGAAATCCAGATTTTAGAAACCAAAAATGATGATAAATATGATTTTTCAAATTTTCAGCTAATTTCAGAAAATATCTAGCCTAAAATTATTTCAAAAACAATGATCCTTAAAAAATTTCCACACTAAAAATGATTATTTTCATGAATTTCGAAGATTTTCGAAAAATGATGACAATCATTAGTTTTGTGAGAAATGCAAAGAATTTCATCTTGAAAATGCATGAAAAATATTTTTGGCCGTTTCGCGTGAACCCTCAAATATCCGGGGGGAATTTTCAATTTATTTCTCGAATCGTAAATCTTACAGATCTAACCTACCCAAACCGTTTTGTACATAGAATGGCATCAGTACCAACGTAAGTTTATCTCGACATGCAAAAATCATCCAACAAATCCGAATTTTTCAGACATAAAGACGAAAAGGAGAAGAAAAACGATGAATTGGCCACAGCGATTTTGAAAAACAAGACTAAACCGAATCGCCTGATCGTTGATCAACAATCCGACAAGGATGATAACACTGTCATCTCGTTGTCTCAAGCAAAAATGGATGAATTGGGCCTTTTCCGAGGAGATGCTGTTATTCTCAAGGTAATACATCCTACAGATAAGCACAAAAAGTGCACAATTTAAGAACTTGTAATTCCTATCTCATGATCTTTTAGCGAAAAAACGTTCTGTTCTCAAGCTAGTTTAGATTCTCCGAGATTGCATGGCTTTACGAGTGTCATACTTGTGCTAAATCATACGTCAATGTTCCTTTAATCTAATTTTCCCCATTTTCCGACACCACGCTAAGGTGCTGAATGTGGAAATCCAAGGGTTTTTTTGACAACATGAAACTTTTACAGGGAAAGAAGCGGAAGGAGACAGTGGCAATTGTATTGGCTGATGAGGGATGTGCTAACGAGAAGATCAAAATGAACCGTGTTGTTCGTGCCAACTTGCGAGTTCGTCTCGGTGATGTTGTGAGTGTCACACCAGCTCCAGGACTCGGTTATGGACAACGAATCCATGTTTTGCCGATAGACGACACTATTGAGGGATTGACTGGGTAATTATTAAAAAATATATGAGAAAAACTAGAATGGTTTGTTTGCAGAAACTTGTTTGACGTTTTCCTCAAGCCGTACTTCCTCGAAGCCTACCGTCCAGTTCACAAAGGTGACATATTCACAGTTCAAGCCGCAATGAGAACCGTCGAATTCAAAGTTGTCGAAACCGACCCGTCACCAGCGTGCATTGTCGCACCGGACACGGTGATTCACTACGAAGGTGATGCGATCAAGCGCGAAGAGGAGGAGGAGAATCTCAACGATGTTGGCTACGACGATATTGGTGGAGTTCGCAAACAGTTGGCACAAATCAAAGAGATGGTTGAGTTGCCGTTGAGACATCCACAATTGTTCAAGGCGATTGGTGTGAAGCCGCCGCGCGGAATATTGCTTTTCGGACCACCGGGAACCGGAAAAACGCTGATTGCCAGAGCCGTCGCCAATGAGACTGGCAGTTTCTTCTTCCTCATCAATGGACCGGAAATTATGTCAAAGATGAGCGGAGAATCCGAATCGAATCTCAGAAAAGCTTTCGAAGAATGTGAAAAGAATCAACCCGCAATTCTGTTCATTGACGAAATCGACGCAATCGCACCAAAACGAGAGAAAACTAACGGAGAAGTTGAGCGCAGAATTGTTTCGCAATTGTTGACGTTGATGGATGGTGTAAAGGGAAGATCGAATCTGGTAGTCATAGCCGCCACCAATCGGCCAAACTCCATCGACGGTGCACTTCGTCGTTTCGGCCGTTTTGATCGTGAAATCGACATTGGAATCCCAGATGCAGTTGGTCGTTTGGAAGTCCTCCGAATTCATACGAAAAACATGAAATTGGCCGACGATGTCGATTTGGAACAAGTTGCCAATGAGAGTCACGGATATGTTGGAGCCGATTTGGCGTCGCTCTGCTCGGAAGCTGCTCTTCAACAAATTCGCGAAAAAATGGAGTTGATCGATTTGGAAGACGACACAATTGATGCGGAAGTGTTGAACTCATTGGCCGTCACAATGGAGAATTTCCGCTTCGCCATGGGCAAATCATCACCGTCCGCTTTGCGAGAGGCGGTTGTCGAAACACCCAACACCACGTGGAACGACATTGGTGGATTGGCCAACGTCAAACGTGAACTGCAAGAACTCGTCCAATACCCGGTCGAACATCCGGAGAAATATCTCAAGTTTGGAATGCAACCATCGCGCGGTGTTTTGTTCTACGGACCACCGGGATGTGGTAAGACTTTGTTGGCTAAAGCGATTGCCAACGAATGTCAGGCGAACTTCATCTCGATCAAGGGACCCGAATTGTTGACAATGTGGTTTGGAGAATCGGAGGCTAATGTCAGAGATGTTTTCGATAAGGCAAGAGCCGCCGCGCCGTGTGTTCTCTTCTTTGATGAACTGGATTCGATCGCCAAGGCTAGAGGTAAGGAACTGCAGATTTTTAGGGTTATTTAAAATTATAGAAATTTTTGACAAAAATATGGATTTTCTTAAAAAAATAGAAAGAGTATCAAAAACGACTTGTCATCTCATAAGAATAGATATATGAGTATTGATTGAATGTATATAAGTTGTAAAACATGTCATCAACTATAACCCGCCAGATGGGAAGGTTTCACACCTTTTTTATTGATAATTAGTCGATAACAACACCATCTGGTGACATATATAGGTGAGCAGAAAAGGTGTGTAGGAAGGGAGAGCTAGATGGAAAAAAAAAACAATAACACGCCAGATGGGAAGATTTCACATCTTTTTGTTGTTATTGATTATTGGTCGATAACAACAACAACTGGTGACCTATATAGGTCAACAGAAAAAGTGTGTAGGAAGAGCGAGCTCGATAAAAGGGGGGGGGGGCTAGATAGAGAGACCATACAACCGCCAAATGGGAAGATTTCACACCTTTTTGTTGTTATTGATTATTGGTCGATAACAACAACAACTGGTGACCTAGATCAGTAGAAAAAAATGTGTAGGAAGGGAGAGCTAGATGAATGGTGAACTAGGTTAAAAAAATAGGGATGAGAAAAAATATAAACAAAAAAACGTGAAAAAATGTTTCCTCCAGGTGGTGGAAGCGGTGGAGATGGTGGCGGTGCATCGGACCGTGTCATCAATCAGGTGCTCACCGAAATGGACGGAATGAACGCCAAAAAGAACGTGTTCATCATCGGCGCCACCAATCGCCCCGACATTATCGACGGAGCCGTCTTGCGTCCGGGACGTCTCGATCAACTCATCTACATCCCGCTTCCCGACGAGGCGTCGCGATTGCAAATCTTCAAAGCGTCACTTCGCAAAACGCCACTCGCCAAAGATTTGGATTTGACGTATTTGGCCAAAAATACGGTTGGATTCAGTGGAGCCGATTTGACCGAGATTTGTCAAAGGTATGTTATTTGTCCTAGCCAGGGATTAGCACAATTTAAGAACTTGTAATTTCCCAATGTCTCGAATTCTCTTGATGAAAAAACGTTCTGTTTTGACATCAGTTTGGAATTTTAGACGTTTCATGAATTTACGAGTGTCATACTTGTGCGAAATAATTGTTCATGTTCCTTTAAACTGTGATAGAATTATCTGACACCACGCTAAGGTGCTGAAATTCTATAAAAACATTGTGAAAATGACAACATTTCAGAGCTTGTAAATTGGCGATTCGTGAGTCGATCGAAAAGGAGATTCGTATCGAGAAAGAGCGACAAGAAAGATTGGCAAAAGGTGAAGAATTGATGGAAGAGTCGGTTGATCCGGTGCCAGAAATCACTCGTGCTCACTTTGAGGAGGCTATGAAGTTTGCCAGAAGATCGGTTACTGACAATGATATTAGAAAGTGAGTTTCTGGGCTCAAAAAAAATAGAAAGTAGGATAAAAAACTGAAGCTTTTTGGCTCGAAAAAAAAACACTAATTTTATTGGATGGATTTGAGCGCAAAAAACATATAAAATTGGGGAATTTTATGAGATGTTTTTTGAGGCGAAACGCCTTTTTATATTCAGAAATGGAGATGGGATGAGTTGGTTGAAATGGGCTTCTGCCAAAAATGACAGCGGGTTCAAAAAAGTGGAAATTTTTCAACCAAAAATTTGAAAAGAGGGATTTCTGACTGAAAATTTCAAGTTTAATAAAAATAAAAATTTGCTCCTTTTTCAGATACGAGATGTTTGCGCAAACTCTGCAGCAATCTCGCGGTTTCGGCAACAATTTCAAATTCCCGGGACAAAACGGCGGCGAATCGGCGAACCCGATGGCAGCCGGTGGCGGCGGAGGTGCTGGCGCTCACGGCAACAATGCCGACGACGACGATTTGTACAACTAATTCCCGCAAATCTCACCATCATCACTATTTATTTTAACCAATTGTATCATATGTGTGTGTGCATGCGTGCGTGTTTTTATCGAATCCCACCCACCCGTTGCTATTTATTTATGTTTATTTTTTTTTTGTAAATACTTGGTCGCGCGAGAAACGGAAAATTTCATTTGATTTTTTATTTGATTGCATATAAACTAAGAACTTGGAACACTGTGTTTTTTTGTGAAGAACTATTCGAAAAATTGTGTTTTGCCAACCAATTTGCGATATTTTGAACCGAAAATATAAAATAGTACTAGTGCTCTCATGTGACCTGAAAAAAGGAGAAGAAATGCTTTTGCCTTGTGATAAGAGAAATTTTTATCGTCGCCCCCAAATTGTTCGTATCTCAGTCATTCGTACGTTTTTTGCTGTTGTTTCATCTTGTTGGCCGGGTCATTTTGTTGTTGGGGGCTCAATTTTTCTTTTCCTTTTTTCGTTGAGAAAAAGTGCTCTTGTCTCGAGGAAAAATTTCTGTTTGTTTTGGAACTGTCTTTCTGTTTCGCGCCAAAAAAAAATCGCGTGATTTTACGAAAAAAAATTTTTTTTTTGAAAATAAATTTATCTAGATGAACAGTTGTTTGGACTCGACTAGTCTTCATTCGTTTTGCATTTTATTTACACTTTGAGAAATTCGGAAAATTTTACTTTTTTACCTAAAAATTCTAAAATCTGAAAGTTGAGATTTTTTAATGAAATTTTGATAAAATTTTTTTTTTCACCTAAAAATTCGAAATTTGTACCCAAAAATACCTGAAAATTTGAGGTTTTTTAGGAAAATAAAAAAAATCCAAAAATATTTGCACTCAAAAATAATTTGTAGCTCTGTCTGCGTCTCTCCTACCCGATGATATTCATGAAAAAACGTGACTTTTTTCGTGTTAAAAAAAATCAAAAGTATTTTTTTTTGTTCCTCCTCAAACATTGTATCAATGACCTTCGTCTCGCGTTTTTTTTTCACAAAAATCGAACGATTTTCTCTTTTTTCTTCGTGTTGCAAAAAAAAAGAGATTTTCCCGCTAATTTTCGTGAGAAAAAGAAAAAATTCGGTTTTTTCAGCGTAGATACTGTAGAAAATCGATTTTTCATCGAAGTTACGAGATTAGGGCTAGATTTTGCGTCATCGCGGAATTCAGGTGAGCATTTTACGATTTTTGGGCGGGGAGGGGGGAAATTGGAAAATTGAATTTGCGGGTAATCTATGACTTGGGAAATAGAAAAATTTGAACTTGCGGGTAATTTTTGACCCGGGAAGTTGGGAAATTCAAATTTGCGGGTATTATTTGACCGGGGAAATTGGAAAACTTGAATTTGCGGGTATTTTTTGACTCGGGAAAGTGGAAAATTCACATTTGCGGGTGATTTTTTACCCGGGAAATTGGAAAAATTTGAATTTTCGGGTAGTTTTTGACCCGAAAAATTGGAGAAGTTGAATTTTCGGGTAATCTATGACTTGGGAAATGGGAAAATTTGAATTTGCGGGTGATTTTTTACCCGGGAAATTGGAAAAATTGAATTTGCGGGTAATCTATCACTTGGGAAATGGGAAAATTTGAACTTGCGGGTAATTTTTGACCCGGGATATTGGAAAATTCAAATTTGCGGGTATTATTTGACCGGGGAAATTGGAAAACTTGAATTTGCGGGTATTTTTTGACTCGGGAAAGTGGAAAATTCACATTTGCGGGTGATTTTTTACCCGGGAAATTGGAAAAATTTGAATTTTCGGGTAATTTTTGACCCGAAAAATTGGAGAAGTTGAATTTTCGGGTAATCTATGACTTGGGAAATGGGAAAATTTGAATTTGCGGGTGATTTTTTACCCGGGAAATTGGAAAAATTGAATTTGCGGGTAATCTATCACTTGGGAAATGGGAAAATTTGAACTTGCGGGTAATTTTTGACCCGGGATATTGGAAAATTCAAATTTGCGGGTATTATTTGACCGGGGAAATTGGAAAACTTGAATTTGCGGGTATTTTTTGACTCGGGAAAGTGGAAAATTCACATTTGCGGGTGATTTTTTACCCGGGAAATTGGAAGATTTGAATTTTCGGGTAATTTTTGACCCGAAAAATTGGAGAAGTTGAATTTTCGGGTAATCTATGACTTGGGAAATGGGAAAATTTGAATTTGCGGGTGATTTTTTACCCGGGAAATTGGAAAAATTGAATTTGCGGGTAATCTATCACTTGGGAAATGGGAAAATTTGAACTTGCGGGTAATTTTTGACCCGGGATATTGGAAAATTCAAATTTGCGGGTATTATTTGACCGGGGAAATTGGAAAACTTGAATTTGCGGGTATTTTTTGACTCGGGAAAGTGGAAAATTCACATTTGCGGGTGATTTTTTACCCGGGAAATTGGAAGATTTGAATTTTCGGGTAATTTTTGACCCGAAAAATTGGAGAAGTTGAATTTTCGGGTAATCTATGACTTGGGAAATGGGAAAATTTGAATTTGCGGGTGATTTTTTACCCGGGAAATTGGAAAAATCAAATTTGCGGGTAATTTTTTACCCGGGAAATTGGAAAAATCAAATTTGCGGGTGATTTTTTACCCGGGAAATTGGAAAAATTTGAATTTTCGGGTAAATTTTTGACCCGAAAAATTGGAGAAGTTGAATTTTCGGGTAATCTATGACTTGGGAAATGGGAAAATTTGAATTTGCGGGTGATTTTTTACCCGAAAAATTGGAAAATTTGAATTTGCGGGTGATTTTTTACCCGAAAAATTGGAAAATTTGAATTTGTTGACCCGAAAAATAAAAAAAATCAAATTTTCCGCTCATTTCAAAACACATGAGAGAGAAGCTCAAAAAATCATCGACATCATTCTTCCTAGTTTTTTTTGGCCCCCTCCGGAAAAATCAATATTATTCTTCCCGTGATTTTGTGTTCAACATCATATTATTATTGTTGTTGTTATTGTTGTCCCTTTGAAAATGTGTGAATATTTCCAGGCTTGTCACAATTAAACCCAACCAATTCTATAACATCAATTGCTAACAACATCTCATCATCATGTTCTTTTTGGATGATCAAGAACAACAAGCGGTTAGAGCCGACGAGTTTTGTGAGTTTTTTTTGGCGATTTTTGGTGGAAAAAACACCGATTTTTGCCTATTTTTTATAGTTTTGGTAGAAAATCTCACTATTTTTTGCCTACTTTGATGAAAAACGGCGAATTTTGCCTATTTTTCCCAATTTTGGTAGAAAATCGCACTATTTTCTGCCTATTTTAGTGAAAAAAGTACCGATTTTTCCTATTTTTACCAATTTTGGTTAAAAAATTGCACTATTTTTTGCCTACTTTTGGTTAAAACCATAAAATTTTGGTCGAAAATCGCACCATTTTTTGCCTATTTTTCAACAAAAAGTTCATCCATTGTCCTTCAAAAGTTGTCTTCTCGCAACCACGTGACACTTTTTTTAAGTACAACAAAAAAAAAGAGAAGAGAAAAAAGATCATGTGCCAATTTTTTTTTGTTCTCGTAGTGATAGTACTGTTCCTCCCACTTTTGTCTGCGGCATGTTTTTTTTTCCTGAAAAACAAACAAGCTCCGCCCACTTTTGTGTGCCGCATGTTCGAAACATGTTTCGTCATGATGATCTTTGATAACAACAATGAAACACAATAATATTTAGAGTCATGTGAAAAAAAAAACGAGAAAATTGTGGTTTTTTTGTTAGTGAACAAATATTTGAACTCGAAAATGGATGGGATGACTGGATTTTTGTTTTTTGTCACTATTTTTTAGGTTGAGGGCCTGTTTTTTTGACATTTCTAGTAAATTTTATGTCATTTTTCGACATTTCTAGTCAATTTTGGGTCATTTTTGACATTTATCGTCGTTTCTCGACATTTCTAGTAAATTTTGGGTCATTTTTTGACATTTCTTGTCATTTTTCAGCATTTCTAGTCATTTCGGGTCATTCTTTAGCATTTCTAGTCATTTTTTTACACATTTTTCGACATTTCTAGTCATTTTCCGTCATTTTTCAACAATTTCCGGTGTGTCTGTTTTTGGCTCGCGCACAGCGCCCGAAAAAAGTTCTCCACTTCAAAATCGTCAGTGTGTTCTGTTCTCTTTCTCTGGCACTCTCTCATCTCTCGTCTCATGTCTCTCTTTGATCACACATAGGAACAGTTTGGTCATGTGAAAAAAAAATTGCATTTTTTTTGGAAACCCCTCGATTCTTCATGACAAGACAAGAAATAAGGGGTGAAAAAAATGAGCAGGAAAAAAACTAGATGCTCTCTCGTCGTCTCGCCGTCTCTCTCCAATTTGCACACTCTCTCGTCGGCCGGACCCTCGTGACCACAATTTTTTTCGCCTTACTTTGGAGGGTTCTAGAAGAAGTTTTTTTCTTCCTCGCTGATCTTTGGAACGGGGTTTTTTTTTTTGCAAAAATGTGAAAACATTCAGGCCCGGAAATTTTGAAAATTCAAAACTTGGGCCGCATTTTCGGAAGTAAGAATGTAGGCCTGAAAATTTCGCATTTAAAACTTTGGCCCGGAAATTTTGAAAATTCAAAATTTAGGCTCGGAAATTTCGAAAATTCAAAATTCGGGCCGGATTTTTAAAAATCAGGCCCGAAAATTTTGAATTTGAAAATTTGACCCGGAAATTTTGAAAATTCAAAAATATCTGTGCACAGAGGGGTTTCTGAAAATTTAAAATCCCACCTGGAAATTTTCAAAAACTCAAATTTGTGGCCCGGAATTTTCGGCCTAAAAAATTAGGCTCAAAAATTTGGAAATCTCAAAAATCTGGGCCTGAAAATTTCTGAAATTTTAAGTTTTGCCCAAAAATTTGCAATTTTCATCAAAATTCGGGCCCTAAAAATTGTAAACATTCGGAAAAGTACAATCCGATTTGACCCGAAAATTATTTATGATATCATTGTTTACATATTTTCTGTCACCCCCACACATGTTTTTTATTATCCTCATTTTTTCTTTGTTTATCCCAGCTGGCCGAACAAGGGTCAATTGGAGGTCATCCTTTTTTTGCGGAGAAAAAAGGTTTAGACTTAGACTTAGGCTTAAATTCTGAAAATCTACAGTACTCTCTTTTTTCGCTGTCATAAATGTTTATCCGCACAAAAACAGTGAGAGAAGAAGGAATGGAAACTTCTATCGTCTTGTGCTATTGGCAGAGAAAAATGGGAGAGAAATAGTGCGCAAAATGTGGAGAGTGTTAGAGACGCATAGACAACTGGCTGGTTCTTGTTGTTGTGTGTGTGTTGGGGCCCTCCCCTTTTCATCGTTCTTCTTCTGTTTCTTCTCGCGCTTCGCCTTTTCGTTCCCAACCGTCTTCGCTCGCTCCGAACACACATAACACTTTTGGTGTTGGGTGCAAACAATCTGTTGTCATGTCCACTATCATCCATTCCGGCTATATTTTACCAACTGGCGAATCGAATGGTTTTAATGGATGTTGTCGAAGATTTAATGCAGGTATTATTGGTGATTTTTGAGTTTTTCGGCGATTTCTGGGCATTTTCGACATTTTTCGACAATTTTCGAGCATTTCTGGGCATTTTTCGACATTTCTAGACATTTTTCTCCTCCTCGAGTTGATTTTTTACAGTTTTCAACATTTTTCCGACATTTCTCCGCATTTCTCGACATTTCTTGACATTTTAAAACATTTCCTGTAATTTTCCACAATTTTCGGAATTCTTCGACATTTCTCCGCATTTCTCGACATTTCTTGACATTTTAAAACATTTCCTGTAATTTTCCACAATTTTCGGAATTCTTCGACATTTCTCCGCATTTCTCGACATTTCTTGACATTTTAAAATTTTTGAAATGAAAAAAAAAAACATTTCACGTCATTTTTTGACATTTCTAGACATTTTCCGGCGATTTTCAGAATTTTCTGACATTTCTCGACGTTTTCCAGTCATTTTCTGTCATTTCTGAGCATTTCTTGACATTTTTCTGCAATTTTTGGTTATTTACTGGCTTTTTTTGACAAAAAAAGCGACGAATTTCAATCTTTTTCGACATTTCTGTCCATTTCTCCGCATTTCTTGTCTTTTTTTTTTGAATTTTCTTCCATTGTTGACCATCAAAAAGACAGATGTCTGCAATATGGGAAAAAAAGAATTTCGGCTGGCTGGCTGTTTATAATAGTCGTTGTTGTATATACGTTTTTTTCCGTCCTCCTGCTGACTAGTCTCATGACTTTTTGTCTTTTTTCTCTCTCCCGGCCAGGAAGAGACACGAGAGACGCAGACAAACATAGAGAGCTATTCAAATTTCGGAACTGTCTTGTGAGGAAGAGAGAGAGAGAGAGTGAGAGACGCAAAGAAATGCATGATGCAATTTTTTGTTTGAAAATTGATAATTTTGTTTAGATTCGGGTTCAACAACAACAACAACATCATCATCGCAACAACAACACCAACAACAACAATCCGCGTTGCCGCTTGTCGTCTCGTCAGCGAATTTGCCGATTGTTCGCGGTGTCGGCGTCGCGGTCGATCGCAAAATGAGCGACGACACATCGTCGTCGATCGGATCGTTCGAAAACATGTCGCGTGCCGCCTATCAGGGACGCGACACTGATCGCTTTTTCGGCGGCGGCGAGTTCGAACTCGATGATGATGATGAGGAGGAAGAGGAGTATGGGTATGATGATCAGCATCATCGACATGCTGGGGGAGGTGAGCATTTTTTGAGTTTTTGAGAGGAAAATCATGAAAATAACAGGTTTTTGAGTTGGAAAACTTGGAAATTTGAAAAGTTTCACAGAAAAATTCGAAATTTTGAGCTGAAAATTGATCTAGAACTCTGAAAATCATGAAAATTCAAATTTTAAAACCTCGAAAATCACAAAAATCATACTTGACCTAAGAGGGAAAAAAGTACCGTGACATTTTTCAAGAAAAATGTGTAGGTCACGTCACGAAAACTTAAAAACTATATTTCCGTGAAATTTTTAGTCGGTCTTTTACTTTTTCTTGGCCAGGTATGACTGGAGGTCAGACGAACGCAAAAAAAAATCCAACAATTTATACAACATAAAAATAGCAGAAAAATTAAAGTCCTCGTGCCATGTAGTCTGGTCGTTGTCGCTAGTAGATTCTGGAAATTTTGTGATTTTCTAACCAACCTTTCTCGCAGTGATTGAAGAAGTATGCTTTTTCTCATTTTTCAGTTATTTCTCTCAACCCTACACTTACCATATTGAGAGGGGCAGCTTATTACGGTTGTTGGCTCGGAGCAGAAGTTACCGGCGTTTCTGGGCACCTTCTGCTCCTACCACCTTGTCGCCACGGTGAGGCCAACCTTTTGACAAGGCCCCCTCCCACTCCATCGCGGACGCCAGTCAGGGGGATCCGAACCCATCACCTTCTCCGAAACCCCTATTGGATTTGAGACAGGTCTCCGGATTCAGATCGTAGACGGGGAAGAAATAATGAAAACAAAACTAGAGAACGACAGAACGTTCTGATATAGATGAAAAAGTAGAGATTAGTTGAAGTTGAAGCTAGAAAAACTAAGAAAGAGAGCTCTCTCTAGGGAAAACAGATAAACTTAAGAAGTAGAAAAAACTGAAAAATGAGAAAAAGCTGCTTCTTCCACCACCGATACGATCCATATCACCTTCTTAAAAAAAATTATAGATTAGTATTCAAACTTTCCTAAAACTATACCTCTCCAATCGCCGTTGTCCAATGTGATCTAAGCAAAAAAACAACATCGAACAATAAATAAAAAATAAATAAAACAGGAAAAATAGAAAAATCTGCTTGTGATATTTGAAAACTCTGCGCGCCTTTTTCCCCCTATCTTGAGATTTTCCCTTTAAACTAAGCTGTCAATCGATCTTCCTTGGCTGTTGTTCCCAATTGTTTGCAAATTGTTGATTGTCGTTGAAAATCTCGTCGTCCTTGGCAAAATGTTGATGTCCACGATAAAATCTGGAAAAAAATTGAAAAAATTTGGAGAGTTTCTCCGTTTCAAACCAACCTTTCTGATCAATTGAGTAGAACACTCCATCTTGATTAGCATTGTTGTCGTCGATCCATTTCCATCTCCATAAAAGTAGTTCCGATGTTGTCGTCGTTGCCCTCCGATGTTGTCGTCGTTGCCCTCCGATGGTGTCGTCGTTGTCCTCCGATTCTGTCGTCGTTGTCCTCCGATGCTGTCGTCGTTGTCCGATGTTGTCGTCGTTGTCCTCCGATGCTGTCGTCGTTGTCCTCCGATGCTGTTGTCGTTGTCCTCCGATGTCGTCTTTCGTTGTTGTCCTCTAATTTTGTCGTCGTTGTCCGATGTTGTCGTCGTTGTCCTCCGATGCTGTCGTCGTTGTCCTCCGATGTCGTCTTTCGTTGTTGTCCTCTAATTTTGTCGTCGTTGTCCGATGTTGTCGTCGTTGTCCTCCGATGTCGTCTTTCGTTGTTGTCCTCTAATGTTGTCGTCGTTGTCCGATGTTGTCCTCCGATGTTGTCCCCAATGTTGTCGTCGTTTTCCGATGTTGTGATCTTCTGATAAAAACGTCATTTTGTCATCATCTAGAATATTTTGCAAACCAACCTTCTTCGTCCTTCGTTGCTCAGCGAGCCCACCCATCCACCAGTCACCAATTGACAGTGACTGGCGTCATCTCGAATTCACCACGGATCTCACCCCCAAACAAGCCAGATAGTTTATTAGTGAATGCACAATTATAGAAAAGAAGAATTTTTCTGAGAATCCCACTCCCTTTCCTCATCACAGCTTCCCCTTCTCCCCGGGGCCACCTTTTGCAAAGGATCCGGGTTCCCCAGTGAAATGATCTTTGTTGACAGCTCGAGTGTGCAACAAAGATTATTTCACTAGGCTCTGTGAAGTCAGTCCAAAAGTGGGTATCAAACAGTTTTGAACAACTGTTTGATATTTTTTTTGATTTTACGTTAACATATTAATTAGTATGTAAACGCAGCATAGAAAGATGGTATATTAATTGATACCGAGAAGCATTTGGGGTGCATTAACTAATAAATTACCTGACTTGCTTGGTTGGACGAGGCACAATTGAATGCAAAAAACAATCAAGCAATTGAACCTGGAAAAAGAGATTATTGAAGAGATTTGGAATTTATTAAAACTCACCAAGTCGTGGGTTTGTCTTTCCTACTGTCACATCAAATGACATCGCCCGATCCGCCCTGTTGTAGAAGGCAAGTGAATTGGATCTGACCCATTGCTCGAATTCCCACCAAAAAACGGCAAAACGCATTGTTGATCGACCTGAAAACAAAAAATTATGAGTGGAAAAGAGGCAAACCAGTAGTGGCAAATTTGTCGATGTCAGCAGCAGCAGCAGCAGATTTGTAGAAGCAGCAGCAGCAGGTTGGTCGATGTCAGCAGCAGCAGCAGCAGCAGCAGCAGGTTGGTAGAATGACAAGTCATTCGTGTAGACCCCGGAAAGTCCGACCTCGCCCATGCGAGATCGTCCTTTAGGGTTTGGCGTTAGGAGCAACCTCAGAAAGGTCGCCTGAGCCGGCGGGCCAGGGCCACCCTTCCCTAGAAACGGACAAATAAATCAGTCCGTTTAGCACTTGGTTCAGCACGAGAGCGTATCATCGTCTGTACATTACTACTCAACGAGTGAGTAGATAGTGTGAAGGCGAGGCACTAAACACATCAACCCAGTCAATGGCCCGCTTCCGTCTAGCGGCTTGCGGGGGATCGCCTAGCACTTGGTTCGCAATATTAGCACGAACATTACTATTGAACAATTGATTAGACTGATAAGCTATGAACGGCCCGCAAGCGGACCGTAAAACGTGAAAACGTCTAGCACTTGGTTCACCATTAGAATGAACATTACTAATCAACGTCAATAGATTGGCTGAGCTATTGAAACGATCCGAAGTGGTTTTTTATCGCGTCTAGAGCAACCGCCACGTTGGTTGCCTCGGCTTGATATTGGCAATCGGTGTCGTTGTTTGGGCATAGTCGAACTTCGAATTACCTGAAATTCAAAAAAATAACTGAAAATGAAACAAAAAGTATTTGAAAAAAAAGAGAAAAAACAAAAAATTATCTAGAAAGTAAGAACAAAAAGAAATAAAACAGAAGTTTCATAAGAAAAAATAATAATAATGAAAGAGCATTAGAAGAGGTGTAATCAGAACGATCAGAACGATATAAATAAAAAAGTAATAATAAGAATAAATGAGCATAAGAAGACACATTGATGTTCGACCCCGCCTATCTCTTATAAAGAGATAGAGTATACAAAAGGAAGAGAGCGAGAGAGAAAAAAGGGATAAGAGCAAAAAACGAACAAATAATAAAAAGATAAATGAATGGTCACCGGAAGAGGTGTTCATGAGAGGTGTTCATGAGATAGAGACTCTCTCCTTCTCTAACCCACGCGGCGTCTTTTTTGGCAGGGACCGTTTGTTTTTACATACAAATGATAACCAGACAACGAGGCACTTGCACTTGTGTCAAACTAGAAAATAAGGTTTTTGTAGTTTCGCTATGTTATAATAACAGAGAAGATCTGAACATTCTTCAAGGAAATGATAATTTCAACCAGATTCGGAGTTCTGGTCCATTTTTAACTTAGAAACTATAATTTTTCGTGATTTTCAAAGTTTAAAATACCATTTTTCTTGTTTTACAGGTCAAAAATACTAGATTTATGTGATTTTTTTGATCTGGACAACTTGAAAATTCAAAAAAAAAAAAAAAAAAAAAAATGAATTTTTAAAGATTTCGGTTATCCTCTTGATCTCGAAGATGACGACGACGACGACGATGGCAAGGACGACGAACCGATCTCGGAACTTGTGCCGCTTCGTGGCGCGACTCGTCGCGTCGCGCCGCGAACACCGCGACGCAAATCGACGTCCAAATGCGGCTTCTACGACTTCTACAAACTCACCGACGAGCATTTGGGCGCCGGCGCGTATGGGAGTGTGACGACGTGCCAACAGCTCAGCACCGGTCACGAGTACGCCGTCAAAATTGTCGACAAGCATGGCGAAAAAACGCATTCGCGACAACGAATCATGCGACAAGTGAATATATTCAAAACGTGCAAAAATCATCCGAATATTGTGCAACTTGTTGATGTAAGCGACTTTTTTTTTGAGGGGCTCAAAAATAGGTTGAAAATCCATGATTTTCGACCAAAAATAGGTCAAAAATCGAATTTTTCTGTCAAAATCACCCAAAAATCGATAATTCCAGTGGTTCGAAGATGACGAATCGTTCTACCTGGTGATGGAAAAGATGCGCGGTGGACCCCTTCTCCAACACATTCTCCAACGCGGCTACTTTACCGAAGAGGTATTTTTTTTGCTAAGCCTCACCCCCCTAAGCCTCACTCGTTTTTAGGAAGCGCGTAAAGTGACGAAAGAAGTGGCGACGGCGTTGAAATTCATGCACGATCGCGGAATCGCACACCGCGACGTCAAACCGGAAAATGTGTTGTGCACCGATCCGCAATACGTGTCGCCGGTCAAATTGTGCGATTTGGATTTGGCGAGTCAGAGACATCCGCATAAACAGGTAGAGAATTTTTGACCGGGAAGTTTAAAAATTGAATTTCTAGGCATTTTTTGACCCGGGAGATTTGAAAGTTTAAATTTGGCGCCGTTTTTTGACCCGGGAAGTTTGAAAAATTGAATTTCTAGCCATTTTTGACCCGGGAAGTTTGAAAATTCGAAATTGGTCTGGATTTTTGACCAAAAAAGTTTGGTGCCGAAAAATCCTAGAGATTTTCCAGGAAAAACTGGTTCAAGTCGCATCGGAGCCAGATTTGGCGAGTCCCGTCGGCTCGGCCGAATTCATGGCACCCGAAGTGGTTGACGCATTTGTCGGCGACGCTTTGAAATACGATAAAAAATGCGACACATGGAGTCTGGGCGTCATCCTCTACATCATGTTGGCCGGCTACGCGCCATTCCAAGGCGAGTGCGACGACGAGAACTGCGGCTGGACCGACGGACAACCGTGCGACGAGTGTCAACAAGTCTTGTTCGATCGCATTCAGTCGGGCAAATATGCGTTTCCTGAGGAGGATTGGTCGATGATTTCTGACGAGGCGCGCGATTTGGTCGAAAATCTGTTGAAACGCGACCCAACAGCAAGGTATATAAACGCGTTCTCTCTCCCTTCTCCTCAACGCGCGTGTGTGAGAGTGGTTAGTGTCACCGCCTGCTGTGCAAAATGCCGCGGGTTCGATTCCCCGGTGCGTCGAAATAATTAATTTCCTCTTTATCCTACACTCTGTTAGAATAGTGGCAGTGATGTCCGGAAAGGGAGGATAGATGGTTCGAGAGCCTTACCGAATTATAGACCCATCACCCGGACTGTAATTTAAAGTGTTTTCAAACATTTTCGTTTTTTTTTTGCAGATTTAGCGCCGATCAGATTTTGTCGCATCAATGGATTTTGGAATCGGCGCCGCAGACGATTCTCCAAACGCCGTCGAACTTGATCTATCGAAAAGATTCGGCTCGCGATGTTCAACAAATGTCGGAGCACTTTAACGTAATGTCACGTTATGTTGCGGCGCGACTTTCGGCGCGAATGGATGAGATGAGTTTGGCGCAAGAGGCGCCTCCTGCGACAGCGACAATGTTTGCGACGCCGGCGAGTCGCGCGTCGCCCACGACGCCACCGATGAGCTTGATTGATAGTGGCGAGAAGCGTAACGATAGTGGATGCTATAGTATTTTTTCGCCGACGCAACCGCCGCAAAGAATTGGTCAACGTGATTCGATTCAACTTTTTGGAAGTGGCGTGACTACTGGGCCGATTGTGGTTAACAATAAGATTCAGGTAAGAATTTGAGGCTAGAAATTATGGAATTTGAAGTTTTTGCGTCTGAAAAATGGCTTGAAAAATTTCAGAAATTTAGAAAATCTGAAATTTTGGCTCCAAAAACCAAGTTTTTTGCAAAATTTTGACCCGAAAAAATGCAAAAATCGAAAACAAATGTGATTTTTACAGCCAACCTCATCAATTCACCATCACCTAGCCGCAGAGGTTTAGACATCTTCTCACATGTACAAAAAAAATTGTCTGCGTCTCTCTCATTCTCCAAAACTCCCCAGCGAAATAGTGTGTCGATAAGAGAGAGAGCTAGAGATAGAAAGACATTTTGTTTAGCTTGTTTTTGTTGTAAATACGCCCGTTTTGATTGTACAGGTTTTGTTAAAGTAGACAAACTACCCATCCATCCCACACATTTTTTTGCGTGTACAAAATCGCTGGTTTTTTAAAATCTGTTTTTTTTGAGACCCCTCAAAAAGAGTACTGTAACATTGCTTGTTGTATAAGATCTCCCAATTTTTTTTTCTTTTTTTTTTGTAAAATTCACAATTCCCTGTAATGACATGAAATCGACCATTTTTTTATCTATCTGTGTACCTTTAATAATAACTTTATTTTTTTATTTATTTTCATCTCCTCCTCCTCGTTTTGTTGTTGTTTTTTTGACCGATGATGATTGTAGGGTGAATAAATCTGTGAATTTTCGCGCTGAGCGAATTTCGGCGATTAGGAATATTGTGTAGAGAACGAGCCAGTGCCAGAGTTTCATGTTTTGAGGGGAAAAATGACACGGAAAAGGGGCGGGGCTTGTTGGTAGGGGAGAAGAAAAAAAAGAAATTTGAAATTCTGATTAGTGTGGGAGATTTTTTCTTTGTTTCGGAAAATGGGAGTTGGCGCAATTTTTGTATCTTTGGGAAGTGCTGGCGCGTTTTTATTAGTTCTGAAAATTGCTGTCGTATTTCTAGAAACCTCGAAAGTTCTTGGCGCATGTCCAACAGCTCTGAAAGTTGCTTGCTTGCGCATCCTCACATGTTGTCTGCGTCTCCACACACTCCCCTCTCTCTCTCTCTCTCCCCACGACCTCGACCGACAATTTTAATGCATTCTTTTTTTTTCGTGTGTCCAAGGTTGAACACACACACAACTATTTTTTTTGTGGGTTTTTGACGATTTTTACCTTTTTTTTGAATTTTGGGGGATTTTTACCCGTTTTGGAAGGTTTTTACCCGGTTTGTTGAATTTGTGGGCAAATTTCACCCTATTGGGATCTTCTCGAGTGCTTTTTATTCATTTTTTGAAGTTTTGGGTGATTTTTACCCGGTTTTTTGAACTTTTGGGCGCTTCTTACCCATTTTTGAAAATGCGGGTGTTTTTCACCCACTAGCTGAATTCTGGGCGCCTTTCCCCGATTTTTTCGAATTTCCATGCTTCGTTTACCCATTTCCCCAAGCTCGCGGGTATTTTTCACCCACTAGCTGAATTTCTGGAGATTTTCACCAGTTTTCTCGAATTCCCATGCCTCCTTCACCCGTTTTCCAAATTTGCGGGTAGTTTTCACCCACTATAACAATTTTGAGCGCTTTTTGAATACTCGTTCTTTTCCAGGTTCGCGGGTATTTTTCACCCATTCCTTCGAATTTCCATGCCTTGCTTACCCGTTTTCCCAAGCCCGCGGGTATTTTTCACCCGCGGCTACCCCTCTTAACCCTTTGCCTCTCCCGGATTGCGCAATCCGGCTGCCATTTAGTCTCTACGTCATGCAAGCGAGCGAGCGCGAGAGAGTGTGGAGTGTGCGAGACGACGAGACAACGGTGCCAGGCTGGACAAATGCGTGCCGACCGGGTCGAGGCTAGCCAACCGCTCTGCACTCTCTCCGTCTCGCATACTCTCTCACTCTTGTCTACCCTCGCTTTTCTTTGCTGGCTCGCTTTTTTCAGTCGTTTTTTTTTGGTTCTTTTTTTGAAAAAAGGTTTTCTTCCAGTTTTCGCGCCGATTTTTCGACCCGTTCTGGGTCACCCGAAATGTCAAAAAGTGGCGATTATTCGACGACAACAAACGACCCGCTGGAAAACACTGACAACTTTAACATCATACAATTCCTTCGGGAAACTGAGTGAGTTTGAGGCTTAGGGTGAGGCTTAACAAAAATCTCTCTTGCAGATTCGACACACCTGAAGAGGACGGTTCGCTGGTGAGTCCGACATCATCTTCCGGAAGTATGCAGCACGGCGGGTTAACCTATCATCATCACAATCTACACCATCACAACTTGCATCATCATCATCCGAGCGGGTATGGTTCGGGTGGGCGTCGACCCGCGGGAGGTGGACAACTTCCCGAATCGCCCCCGATGACTGATATTTGTGGAAATGCCAGCTCGTCCAGTTCGTCGCATCATTCCGACCCGCTGTTTTCGCCCAACGAATTTGCTAGCGGGTATTCATGTGAGTTTTAGGGAAGTTGAGAATTTGCAAAAAATACAGTACCCACCTACAGTACCCAACAACAATGCTGGTATGATTTTGGGCGTGCAACAATTGGGCCAACAACAACAACAACAACAATATGGACAACAGACATCGACGGCGACACCGCAGTTCTGGCAAAATTCCAATCAGCAGAATATTGTGAGTTTTTTCGGGAAGGGTTGCGGGTGAGCGGGTACCCGGAGCGGGAGAACGGGAGTTACACTCGCTAACGCTCGAGCCGCTTCGCGGGAGTTTGGCTTACACTCGCTAACGCTCGGGTGAAAAATACCCACGGGCGCCCGAGAAGAATCTGCGGGTACCCGGAACGGGAGGGGAACACATTTTGGGTACTTTAAAAAGTACCCGAAAGGGGAGTTACACTCGCTAACGCTCGAGCCGCTTCGCGGGAGTTTGGCTTACACTCGCTGACGCTCGGATACCCGCGGGTACTTTTTTCCCGAGCGCTAGCGAGTGTAAGCCAATCTCCCGCGAAGCGGCTCGAGCGTTAGCGAGTGTAACTCCCGTTGCGGGTACCCGGAACGAAAGAGTACTTTTCTCCCCCGCCCACTTTCCAGATTTCCGGGCCGGCCCGAAATTCTGACATTTTTGGAACGCTGGCGGGGGAGAACCGGGGTCATCGGGTACCCACAAGTCAGTTGAATGACCCGCGGGTACTTTTTTCCCGAGCGCCAGCAAGTATAGGCCAAACTCCCGCGAAGCGGCCCGAGCGTTAGCGAGTGTAACTCCCGTTGCGGGTACCCACAAGACAGGAAAACTACCCGCGGGTACCCAAATAAAACCCCGCAACAAAAATCAATATTTTCTATTTCAGCAAGCCAACGCCGTACGCACACCACTACCCGCCGCACCCACCCCCTCATCAGTCGAACAAAAACCGTATCACATGGAAAACCTGTACAACAATGGTCTGCCAAGCCCGGTGATCGAGGAGACATCGACGAATCGCAAACGTAGCCGGATGGCCGAGACACCGTGCGTCGACGAGAACATCTACGGAGGTTATGCGATGAGCGGCACCGGCGCACAACAACAACAACAAGCTATCAAATTCACCAAATTCCAAGAGGATCAATGGAACTCGTTGTACGATCAAAACGGTCGCGAGTTGCAGCACATTCAGGTGCACGTCGTCGCTGACAAGGGCTTCAATCACTCAGCGACTGATGGATGTTTTGTCAATCAGAAGAAGAATCACTTCCAGGTGTCGGTGCACTTGGAGGCGTCGGATACGATGCCCCCCAAATTTATACTTTATAACGGGCAGCTTGTGCCGATTCGCGATTTTAAGCTCGCGTTTTGCGGTGTGAAGTCGGAGATGCCGAGTTCGGAGATTTGTATAAGACAGTCGAGCGCTGACCGCAAACCGCATCCGCATACACCGGTGGTTTTTGATATTCAGGAGAGAAGGGTGACCAAGGTAAGTCCCCGCAGAGTCCCCGCGAACTTGCCAACCCAAATTTTTTCAGGTAACCGTGCCGCGACTCCACTTCTCCGAGACAACGCTCAACAATCAGCGCAAGAGCAATCGTCCCAACCCGGAGCAAAAGTATTTCCTGCTCGTCGTGCGACTCTACGCAAGTATCAGCGACGATGTCAGCGTGTTGATCTACTCGTACGCGTCGGAAAAGGTGATTGTTCGCGCAACAAATCCGGGCTCGTTCGAACCGACAGATTCGGATGTTGCGTGGCAGCGCAACGGGAATGCGATGTTTACGCACGGCCCGGTTTCGATTGGAACAGACAGGCAGGCGGCCAAGTTGACAGTTGATGGGGATATTTATACAACTGGCAAGGTTATCACCCCGTCGGATGTTCGGCTCAAAGAGCAGATTGTGGAGAAGGAGGCCGGTGAGGCGTTGGAAAACTTGCTCAAGTTACGCATCGTCGACTATCACTACAAACCGGAAGTCGCCGAGAAATGGGGTCTCAGCGAGGAGCAACGCAAGCGAACCGGGCTGATCGCGCAAGAACTTGCGACTGTTATACCCGACGCGGTGAGGGATATCGGCGAATATTTGACGATTGACGAGTCGCGCGTTTTCTACGAAACTGTGCTCGCGACAAAAGAGCTTTGTAGACTTACCGGCGATCTGGATACGAAGATTGATGAGAAAGTTGAGGAGATCAGCAGGAGATTGGCGGAATATGCGAGAAAGAAGAAGCTGGCAAGTTCGATTGGATCGAATCTCAACTCGGTTGACACGCGAAGCATCTACAGTCAGGCCCCATCCGAAGCCACGCCGAAACCACGTCGGAGACGAGCCTACCACAACACGACATCGGACCATCAGGCCGGATGTTTTTCGGCGCGAATCACGCAGGGCACAATTGTCACACTGATCGGTGTGATGGCGGTGTGTCTGTTGGCGATGAGTGCGTTGTATGTGCTAGACTGGCACAATCGGAACTACGGCTATCATCATCATCATCATCTCAACTCGAACAGTTTTCATCAGACGACACCGTCGTCGAAAGGCGAACCTGCCAATCTTGTCGTCTCACCGTGTAAGTTTGGGGCCCGAATTTTTGGAGGGGGAGACCATGCGGGTACCCGGGTACCCGCGGGTGGTTTGACTGCCATGTGGGTACCCGGTGACCCCATGCCTCCCCCGCCAGCGTTTCAAAAATGTCAGAATTTCGGGCCGGTCCGAAAGTTTGGAAAGTTGGCGGGGCAGAAAAGTGCCCAAAACGTGTTGCTCTTCCGTTCCGGGTACCCGCAGATTCTTCCCGGGTACCCGAAACGGGAGTTACACTCGCTAACGCTCGAGCCGCTTCGCGGGAGTTTGGCTCACACTCGCGGGTACCCGAGCGTCAGCGAGTGTAGGCCAAACTCTCGCGAAGCGGCTCGAGCGTTAGCGAGTGTAACTCCCGTTTCGGGTACTTTTTAAAGTTCCGGGTACCCGCAACGGGAGTTATACTCGCTGGCGCCCGAATTTTTTCCGACTCTAAAATTCTCCAAAAATCATCCAATTTTTTCCAGTACGCTTCATGCCGACGTATCAACCCGACGCTCCGCCCCTTCTCGCGCACTGCTTCTCACCGTCATGCCGTGCGTATTGTTGCGGCGGTGAGGAGGCGCCGCAGTTGAGCGTCGAAGCTGACGCAGACTCTGCGGTCGCCAACAATTCGACGAGCTCCGGCATCGGACGAGCTCCCCAGTCAGCGCATCGTGAATTTGGCACAGGTGTGCGGATACACATACCGTTGTTGAACACGACGCTGGATCAGAGGTATTGTATTGAGAAGAGTTGTAATCGACGTCGCGGAATTTTCAATTTGTTCGTCCCCGTGTCGCGATTTGTTCCAGACTCGCCGATTGAGATTCGCATTGAGTAGGTGGCTAAGCCTTAGGCTTAGCTGACAATGTTGTTTGCAGCGTTCCGACCAGTAAGATTATCAACAATTGTGGTCATATGTCAGATTTTCAACACAAGTTATGTGGCGCACAATCTTCCAAAGATTATCCAACATCCCATCAGATTTTGGAGAACACTTTCGAACTGTCCGTCGGCTCCTACATCCAATCAGCTTACCGGTTCCGCGTCGCCTATACAACCGATTCATGTTTCTCGACGAGCGCCGATTCAACAGGTTCGGATTTCGAAGAGTACAACCTGATCTTCTATCGGATGTGCTCGATGAACACCACTGTTCAACCGACCACCCCGTCGGCCATGTTCTAAGCATAGGCTTAGGCCACGCCCCCAAATCTCATGCACATATTCTCATCCTCACCCAATCTATGTCCATATTCATTGATTTTTTGATAGGAACACAATTTCCGACCTCGTCTCTCGACACAAGTACCTTTTCATTGTTTTCTACTTTTCTTACACACATATATTTCTATTTTCCTTGTTTTTTCTTGAATGAACCGGTACAGTTACCAGAAATGCGCCAGCAAAACTTCAGGCTTCTGGAATAACGCCAAGATGAATGAAGACTACCAAAAATGCGCCAGCAAAACCTCATGCTACTGGAATAACGCCAAAACAAATGCAGGCTACCAAAAATGCGCCAGCAAAACATCATGCTACTGGAATAACGCCAAGTCAAATGCAGGCTACCAAAAATGCGCCATCAAAACTTCAGGCTACTGGAATAACGCCAAGACAAATGAAGGCTACGGGAACAACGCCATGTCAAATGAAAGCTACTAAAAATGCGCCAGCGAATCCTCAAGCTTCTGGAATAACGCCAAGACAATTGAAGTCTACCAATAATGCACCAACAAATCCTCAGCCTACAAAAAACGCGTCAACCAACAAAATCCAACAATTTATTCAATGCGATATTTGAGTCGTCGCTCAACAATTCGCCGCAACGCCGCGGTGTTCGCGCACGTCTCGGGCGACCTGCGAAATTCGCGCAAAATTCGCTGCCACTCTTGGCACGATTCCCATTCGATGCGATTGAAGTCGGCGATCAGCGAAATGTGCTCGGTGATCAGCGAACTCATCAGATGATGCGCGTTGGTCGAACAGGTCTCGTCTGGAAAACGGGGTACTGTAGGGGAGAGGGGGGAAAGGGGGCGGGGCTTACGATTACGGTAGTTTCGACGGCGGTGACGGTGATGGGGTTTGGAAGATTTTGAAGGTTCTGGAGACTTCTGGCGCCGAGATTTTTGAGATTTCTGAGGTTTTGAAGGTTCTGGAGACTTCTGAACTTCGGAGTTCGGAGCTTTTGAAGATTCTGGAGACTTCTGCCGTCGAGACTTTTGGGGTTTCTGAGGTCTTGGAGACTTCTGACCTCGAGATTTTGAAGATTCTGGAGTATCTGGAGATTCAGGAGGTCTTGGAGATATCCGGGCTCGGGACTTTTGGGATTTCGGAGTTTCTGGAGACTTCCTGAGCTTCTCAACTTCTGGAGACTTCCTGGCTTGAGATTTTTGAGATTCCTCAGAACTTCTGGATGTCGCTGAAGTTTCTTCCTCCTCAGACTCTGAGCTCGAGGAGGTGCTGCTGGATTCAGATTCAGACTCTGACTCTGATTCCGACTCTGAACTAGATTCAGATTCAGGTTCAGGTTCAGATTCGGGAACCTCTTCCTCTAACACCTCATCAAATCGAATCGACTCCCCATCCGAACTATCACTCTCGATCATTTTTTTGAACGGCGATCGTTTCACAACCTTCGGGGTTACTGTAGTTTCCACCTCCACCTCCACCTCCTCCTCGATCTTCTCCTTCTCAACAATCTCAGATGTTATAGGTGGTGCTGATCTCTTCACCTTCATCACTTCAGGAGTTTTGATCAACGTCTGATCGATCGAGTTTCGCAGTTTTCGAAGTTCGTCGAGGCTTTTTCTTTGGGCCGTCTGTCCGGCTGTCACTTTTGGCAAAATCCGAGTTGTTGTCGTCTCCTCCTCATCATCTTGTTCCGAATCTGTTGACGAGGAAAGAATTTCCAGTTTTTCGCCGTGACCAGAGGAGAACGATTCGCTGAAAATGACAAAGTTGTGTAGTTCTTTTGGACAACTTTCTAGGTCAACCCATTTTGGGTTGTTGTTTTCGCATATTGTTATTTGAGCATTTTTTCACACCTCTCTCTCTATCTCTTGTTGTAAAAGGTGCCAAAAAATTATTGATTTTTTGTAGTTCTCTCGGACAACTAGGTCATAGTGCACTTCTTTTGGATGACTTCCCAAAAACGATTATTTTGTGTAGTTCTTTTGGAAAACTAGGTCATTGTGTGCTTCTTTTTGGATGACTTCCCAAGAGCCGTATTTTTGTGTAGTTCTTTTGGAGGACAGGAAAATCTAGGGACTAGATGTTGGTTTTCTAGGTCATTATTTTCTTTTTCTCTTTTTTTTTGTTTTTGAAAATTTGTGTACTTCTTTTGGACAACTAGAAAGTTGTGTAGTTCTCTTGGACAACTAGAAAATTGTGTAGTTCTTTTGAACAACTAGAAAGTTGTGTACTTCTCTCGGACAACTAAAAAAACTCACTTCAACACGTCAAAATCATCAGAATTCCCCCGCGAAAAAGATGTTTGTCGTCGAACCTTCGAAATGAGCTCGGAAATTGATTCGCGTCGTTTTCCGGCTCCGCTTGAGCCACCAACACTTCTCAACGCTTTTGAACTCTTCTCCAAAGTGTCTAGATAGTTCTAAATTTACGAAAAAATATGATTTTCTGCGAAAAATAACCTACCAACGCGGAGGAGGACAAATTCGATGAGCTGCGCATTTTTTTTCTGGGAAAAATGGCGAAATTGATTTTGCGCGAAAAGGGGGAGTTGGACGGTTGCCAAGGTGATTTTGAGAATTGAGCGAAAAAAATTTATGAGATCATAATTGAACAATATATAATTATTAGGAGGTTATCGCAAATTGCGAACTCGTCATTTTTCCGAACAAAATAAACCCGAAAATGTCAGCGTCTAGAATAGATATATACACAAAATGACAACAACAATCGACCCTATGTTCCTTTAAACATCGAAAATTTTCGATTTCGCCGGAATCGTATAGATCACTGTTGGCTGATTTGTCGATGTCGATGCGGCTCGAATCGCGTCCTCATAAGTGGGAAGATGAGCGTCGGGGAGGACGCATTGTGTGTAGGTGGGTGGATTCTGCAGAAAATGAGTATGATTTTCGTGTTCAGCATGTTTGAAAACCCTGGGGACGAGGTTTGGAGCCATTTTTAGTGGGGGACTAGTTTTTGCGAAAATTCGTCCCTGCGATTTTCTAGGCTATGCATGTTTTTTGGGCATTGAAAATTTTATGGGGTTCTCGAAATATGGTGAGGATCTCAACCCCAAATTTTGAGCAAGTTTACAGTGCTTTAAACAAAGTTACACCGCGGACTAGTTTTGACGAAAACTCGTCCACGCGATTTTCTCGGTCAGGGATGTTCTTTTAGGTCTCAAAATTTTTTGTGGTTTGAAAAACATGATAATCATCCCAACCTCAAATTTTAAGCGAGTTTGCATGACTCCAAACGAAGTTATACTGCGGACTAGTTTTTGCGAAAACTCGTCCCCGTCGTTTTCTAGGCCACATACCTTCTCCAAATCGACCTCATCATTCGAGAAGATTGGGCAGCAAATTTTCTGCCAAGCCGAGAAAAATATGCGTGCCTCAATGGCCAGAACAATGGTAAAAGCGAGGGCGAAAAATGGCAAAAGTGGATATCGTGCGGCAAGTTGGCGCCAAACTGCCACCGATTTGGTGATTTGAACAGTGTCTGCCATGTCGTTTGACTCCAAAATCTCCAAATTTTCATTCAAAACTGGTTGAGATTGAAAAGCGTCGATTGAGATACAGCCAATGAACAAGAGGAATACCAACAACAAACACTAAACACATTTTTTGTTGGTTGGTTAAAAAAACATTTTTAAACATTTCTCACCTTCCACACAATCGCCGGCAGAATCATTGAAGAAAATCGTGAATTAATACCCACTAGGGCTAGTGAGACTAGACTGAAGTTGACGATGAACAAGAGTCCGGGTAGAAACGAATCCGGATAGATCAAGTAGAGACATAGCGCGAAGACACAATCGGCAGGGATTGTGCATGTTGCAGCGACGAACGTCTGAAAATTATGCGATTTTTGGAATCGGCATGAAAAATTAGGGGGGGACTAGGTTTTTGGAAAACTCGTCCCCCTGAAAATCTCGGGTAAAAATCGAGAAAATTCTCCAAAAATTTTTTTGGGTGTACTCTACCCAAATGTTGGTTTATCCCCGAAGTCTGACGACAAAATGTTAGCCTCTGGCCTAGAAATCGTGGGGGACGAGGAATTGCAAAAACTAGTCACTGGTGTTTTCTTGGGTCTAGAATATGCTAGAGCTTTGAAACTTTCACCACAGATAGAGAGGTTTGAGGCGTTCAACTTCTCAAAAAAATATTGTCGTGAAATATTCTCTGACCTAGAAAACCGAAATTCGTGAAAACTAGTCCCCGGTGTTTTCTCGGCTCTGAAATAAGCTAGAGTTTTCAAATGTTTGCCACATTATGAGAATAATATAAGCTTCTAACTCAAAAACTATTGAGGTTTAGAAAATCTACCTGGCCTAGAAAACTTGGGGGACGAGGATTTGCAAAAACTCGTCCCCGCGGTTTTCTAGGCTCAAAAACATGGTAAAATTCCCAAATTTTTACCAAGTTTCAGAAAAATTTCAAATGGCCTAGAAAACCAAGTTTTTCACACCTACCTGATCGTCAATTTTTCCCAAATTCTGACTGGAATAATAAACAGTAAACATATTTTGTTGTTGTCAGGGGTTACCGAAAAACAAAAGTTTTTCGTCGTCGAAAAAGTTGGGAGAAAATGAAAATGAGAAGAAAAAGAAGAATAAGAAGAAGAAAGGGCGTTCCGCCAGTCATTCTCAAAAAAAAAAATTGAAGACACAAAAAACCGGTCGGAAAATTCACGTGATTTTCTTTTTTCTTACCTTATGTGTCCGAAAAATTCGCCAAAAATGGTCGGGAAGTGTGCCGAACATCTGAAAAAACTACAGTACTTTTTGACCAGAAAAATTTCGCTCCGAAAAACATGAGCCTCTATTTAAATACCCCTCCGACACGTGACCAAATTTGCATAGATTATTTTTGTCAAAAAAAAAAAAAAATGGCGAAAAAAATGTTTAGTTTTTCACCTCTGACGTCATAATTTGTAGCACGTGAAGAGTACAGTACTCGGGCCGGGGTACTGTAGGTCTAATTTGATATGACCGAAATAGGCGATTTGCAAAACAACAAAAAATTCTTCTTTTTTTGATGGTGGTCACATGGATGGATGTTTTGTTGATTTGGGGTCAAAAATCTTTAAAAAATGATTTCTCGCCGCACAGAAAAGTGGGCGTGGCCTAAAATTGGATGACTTTGAAGCTAGTATGGCAGTTATGGATGTCTAAAAAGTCGGAATTTTGAAAAAAAAACACTTAGAAATGATTCAATTCTGGAAAATTGATGTATCTTGCCGCACGGAGAAGTGGGCGTGGCCTAGGGAATGGGAAGAAAACTATAGTGGCTCGTAGGTAATATGAGAAAAAAGTGGGAAAAATTGAAAATGAGGAAAAAAAAATATGCATTTTTGAGAAAGTCAATAATGTATGTATAATGGTTTTCTTTAACACCTGCCGCACAGAAAAAGTGGGCGTGGCCTAGCCATATGGTTTGTGCGTCACTCCAAAAAATCATTAGTGCTCATTCGACATACTCGCTCTATCTTACTTTTCTTTTTTTTTCTATTTTCTTCTCTGCGCTCTCTCTTTTGGCATACTCTCTAGTTTTTCTCTGTCTTTTTCCCTGTTTTGTGCATCTTACCTTCCCAAAAAAACAATAATCAATAATGAATATCTGGCGTGACCTATATAATGAGTTGTGTATTCCTATTCAACGTGTCGATATTTTGGTCATTTTTTGAAAAATGGAAAAAATGATATTAGTAACATTGTTGGTGATTGGATATTCTACAATTATAATCAAATTATTTTGGAGTTTTGGATCGAAAAATCAGAAGAATCAATGCCAAAAATATCGAAAAATCAAACTATTATTGGTATTTATTGTTGTTCTGATCACATCTTCATCTTCTGCTCTTCTAAATTATTCTCTAAACCAAAGAAACATCGAGAATGAGATGGATGAGTTGGACAATGTTATTAAAGGTATGTCAAGTTATATTCATTACATTTATGTAATTTTTTTGACAGATTTTGATCGACATGTTAATTCAACAATTGTTGGGTTGAATGGAAATCCAAGCATTGGAGAATTGCCAAATATTGGACAAATTTTGAGAAATGAAAGTGGATTTGAGGGAATTGACAGTACCAAGGAGGTAAATAGGTTTAGGCTGATGAGGGATATTCAACTTGTCCCAACAGGACACTTTGATTATAGCTAAAAGTTGAGATTTTTCAGATTCTGATTGATTTCGGTTCAAATTCAAATAAATTAGAAGACTTTTGTTCCCAAGCAACAATAAATTGGCCAAACGGCTCGCTGATTTATCACAACTACCTCCGATGGTACCGATATACAGAATTTTTGGATTACGACTGGAGAGTAAAAAAGGGGATTGATCTATTATCCCCGATGCTGAACTCAATAGTTCCACAATCCTTGGAATTAGTGACGAGGCTTCAAGACAAACTTGTGAAACATCAACAAATGATAAAGGAACATTTGAAGCAGACTAAGCGGTTTTTCGAGAAGTTTCAACGAGTTCTAACTAAAGTTCGAGTGGAATTTCAAGCCAGGAAAATGGAGGTGACAAGGAAAGAGGTTGGCTAGTTTTTCAGACTTCTTTCTAGCCCATATTTTCAGATATTCTATACCAACATCTTCCTAGTTCCTCTCGGATTTTCGATCATTTTTGGGATTTCAATTTGTTTCACTGTTTTATTCGACAACCGAGTTATCTCAATAATATCGAGTGTACTATTCTACATTCTAATACTTCAAATAATCACTGTTTCACTTCTATCAATGTATAATCAAAGTACAGTAAGATTGAAGATAAAGGAACATGAGAGATTCTTGAAGATATTCGATATTCCAATATCATCATATAATAACAAGGAGATATCAAATGCATATTACTCTCTGATAGTGAATTGTAAACAAAAATCAAAAATATTCTCGGATTTTGAATATTCGATATTTATCAACGATTACCCTTCATTTCAACAATATCGAAATGATCTCAATGTCACATTTTTCAAAAATTGGAAACATCTAGAAATGCCTGTTCTCAAAATGATAACTGATGGCCATGGTTGGACAACATATATGTTGAAAAGTATAGACAGACTAAACGACTGTCCCTCGAATATAATGAGTCAGATAGATGAGCATCGAAACTGGTTAGCAAGTGTCGAAATTCACTTGAGATCTTGGATCGAATTTATTGGACATTATCCAAATATGACAGAATTTGTGGACACGGTTTTGACAAGAGAACTAACACCTTTAGAGGAAAATGTGTTCAGACCTGTTGAGCGGATTAATGTGAGTACTAATTGGCATGCTAAGCCTAAAACCCTTTATTTTCAGGACTCCCTAATTTCTCTAAATTTTGAATGTTCTGGAATCTACGACGGCTTGGCCAATGGACATGTATCTTCCTACCAACCATATCCTGACATCTACCGTACTCGTTTCAAGATTACTGTAGTTTTTGGCGGCACACTTCTGTTGATCCTTTATCTATGGTCAACGATTGAATATGAGACACAATCTGCCGAAAATTCAAATTCGCCTGATGTGCCAAGAAGTCCAAAAAGAGACTAGTACTACTTGTTTTTTTTTTCAAAATATAAATTTGGAATCTAGTCCGCACAGAAAAGTGGGCGTGGCCTAGAAGCCCCTTGTCAATAACTCACCATCAAACCTTGCGAATATTGTGTATAGGGGTCCATTTCTAGAAAAATTGAAAAATCTCGTTTTTTAGCTATTGTTATTGACCAAAAAAGCAATGAAAATGATCAAACAATCACAAAATGTGTGTGTGATATCAATGTCAAAAAAAAAAAAAAACACGAAATCATTCAAGGTCGTTTTCGTCAAAAAAAAAACATGGAAAAATCTCGACTGTTTTTCTCATTTCGAAAATCGTAAAAGTTGATTTTTTGGTCGGAAAACTGGATGGGAATGGGAAAAAAACTACAGTAACCCATAGCTCGTAGGATAAATCAAAAAAGAAAAAAATGGGAAAAATTGAAAATGAGAAAAAGAGACATTTTTGGGAAAGTCTATAATGTATGTATAATGGTTTTCTCTAACATCTGCGGCACAGAAAAGTGGGCGTGGCCTAGCCATCTGCTTTGTGTGTCACTCCAAAAAATCATTAGTGCTCATTCGACATACTCGCTCTATCTTACTTTTCTTTTTTTTTTCTATTTGCTTCTCTGCGCTCTCTCTTTTGGCATACTCTCTAGTTTTTCTCTGTCTTCCCCCTTTTTGTGCACCTCACACCTTTCCTTCCAAAAAAAAAAAACAATTATCGATTACTGTTCGTTCAGCAGCGAGGGATACGCGCCCTATCTCACATCCCCCTTTTTCCATTTGTTTCTCTGCACTCTCCTTTTCACACAAACTCTTTAATTTTCTTCGTTTCTTTTTCCCTTCTCCCCACAGAAAAACGCGTACTCTTCGCTGCCGAACGAACAGTACAATTATAATCAAATTATTTTGGAGTTTTGGATCGAAAAATCAGAAGAATCAATGCCAAAAATATCGAAAAATCAAACTATCATTGGTATTTATGGTTGTTCTGATCACATCATCATCTGCTGCTCTTCTAAATTATTCTTTGAATCAAAATAACATCGAGAATGAGATGGATGAGTTGGACAATGTTATTAAAGGTATGTCAAGTTATATTTATTACATTTTTTAACTTTTCTTGACAGATTTTGATCAACATGTTCATACAATAACTGATGGGTTGAATGGTAATCCGCAACAAGAGCAGTATTCTGGATTATTTGAAAATATCAGAAATATTCCGAATCAATGGAAAAAGGATAGTCGATATGATGAAGTTGAAGGAAATGAGGAGGTTAGTTGTTTTTTTTTTGCATTTTTATCGATTTTCTCTTTACGTAGTTTCTGGATAAAAGTAGCATAGCATAGTTTTGTTGTGAGGTTTCTCAAAATATTTTTACGAACATTACTCCTTAAAAAATGTCAAATCCTTCTCGACGAGCCAATAAGTGACGGCTTGCACATCCTTCTGATACCCGCGCACCTCACAAACAAACTCCGGATACTCGGCCGTCAACAAATCGCGAGCCGCTTCGCTCAACTGAACGCGTCGCGGTTCGCCGGTCTGCTCCATTTTCGCCGCCAAATTCACCGTCTCGCCAAACAGACAGTAACGCGGCGCGTTTTTGCCAATGACGCCGGCTGCGACGCGACCCGACGCGACGCCCAGGCGAATCGCGAGTCGCGTGTCGTCGCGATGCGGCACGCGGAATGTTGTCGCCAACATTTCGACAATTTCCAACGTGATTTCGGCGATATTTGCCACGTGGCGTTTACCGTTTTCTGTCGGTACACCCGACACAACCATATAGGCGTCGCCAATTGTTTCGACCTGGAATATTCATGTGTGCGGCATAGAAAAGTGGGCGTGGCGCTACCTTATAACTATCATGCTTGTTGATAATCGCATCAAATTCGGAATAAAGAGCGTTCAACAAGTTGACAACTTCGATCGGCGAACTCGCCGCACACAATTTCGTAAATCCACAAATATCCGAAAACATTACTGTAGCCGACGCATAACTTTGCGGTGGGACACATTCGCCGTTTTTCAGCCGAATCGCCACTTCTTTTGGCAACAACTGGAAAAGTAGGCGTTCCGCGCGTAAATTGGCATTTTCCGCCATTTTTGTGCGGTCCTGAACTAGTTGTTCCAAATTGTTCGCATACTCTTCCATCATACGCATCATACTATCCACTAGACTGCCTTTTCTGCAACAATGCGACGTGGTTTAGTGGGCGGGGCTTATTTTAGAGTGTTGAGGAAAGTAGGTCAATATGGGTGTCTAAAATCTTGGAAAACTATGAAATTCACTTTCCACGTAGGCATTATCCTTGGAAATGCCCCATAAGTGCGGCACAAAAAAGTGGGCGTGGCCTAGAGGTCTGAATTCCTAAGGTTCGAAGAAAGTGTATCATTATGGGTGTCTAAAATCTTGGAAAACTATGAAATTCACTTCCCACATAGTCATCACCCGTGGAAATGCCCCATACGTGCGGCACGAAAAAGTGGGTGTGGCCAAAAACACTTTTTTTTTCAAAATAAAGCAAAATCCCTCAATATGGGTGTCTAAATGATCAGAATTCCAAGAAAATTACATCTAGAACATTTCCAAGGCATGGAAAAGTGGGCGTGGCCTGACTTACGACTTCATCGCAGTCTCGGTAGCCAGTCGAACGCGTCGAATAGTTGGTCTCATATCAGGCTGTTCCATCCAACAGTCTTGCAACAGGGCCATCAAATCCGGGTTCATTTTTCGATTTTTTTGAATTTGCGGTTTTTGAATTTGCTCTCCTTCTGCGGCACGATTTGCAAGTTCTATAACATTTTTTTTATTGAGAAAAAAGTTTTCGCAAAAAATTACCGGTCAAATCGATTTTCTCGTTATACGGTAGACTTTTGAACAAAATCTCATAAATAATCATTCCAAACGCATAGATGTCGGCCTGCTTGCGACGATCACCGCTTTGCTCCGCCCACTTTTTGTCGGCGCCCTTTTTCTTGTTTTTGTCGTTGGCTAGACGAATATCTGGGGCGATGTAGAGACTTCCTGGAAAGAGAATTTCAAGGGCTTCAAAATGAGGTACATTGACCTAGGAAAATATTCAGAGTTCTAGAGAAAAACGAGAAAAATCAAAGTGCGCTCTATTGAGAATTTCTGTTTTTTGCTATTTTCTCGCCGGAATTTCGCCCAGGCATTAAGATATGTACACGATATTGTAGAGAATTTCAAGGGCTTCAAAATGAGGTACATTGACCTGGGAAAAAAATCAGAATTCTAGCGAAAAACGAGAAAAATCAAAGTGCGCTCTATTGAGAATTTTTGTTTTTTGCTATTTTCTTGACCAAAAATTTGACCTTTTTAGAGATATGTACATGGATATGTGTAGAGAATTTCAAGGGCTTCAAAATGATGACAAACCCACCTAATTTTTGCCATTTTTTCTCACTCTCATTGTCGATTTTATCATTAATCCTCCCATGTTTTTCCAATTTTTTCAAAGTATCCATAATTGCGTAGTCAGTCAATTTGACCATCCAATTCTTGTCGATCAATGTTGTCCACGTGGAAAGTGAACCGTGATAACCGATTTGGGAATTGTGCAAATATTCGAGACCCATTGTAATATCTCGAACAAACGCACCATGGAATTTTTCGTCCATAATGAACTTGTCACTGTAGATGACGTCCTGAAAATTGTTGGATTGTTTTCAGTGCGAAATTCTGAGTTTTGAGACACCTAATATGACACATTTTGCAATTTTCGTTGCGAGACCCATTAAAGGGACATATATTTTTTCGACACCAAACTATATGATGTTGGGTGTCTAAAAAATTAGAATTTTTCAAGGATCATCATGAAACTATTGATTTTGCCCAAAAATCATCGACTCGCCTGCAACGTTCCTCTCGAACAATATTTCCACAACAACAATACCTCCTGTCCCTCGTTGAACGAGACGCCCAAAAACGGATTGATATTATCGTGCACCGCCTGCTTCATACGCGTCAACAAGACGAGGTCTTGACGCGAAAATCGAAGACTGCCACGTTGTTCGTAGATTTCGTAGATCGAATGAGTGTTGACACCGATCATTGCGTGATTTCGCACCAAATTCGTTTTACACGACATTTTTGTGGTGTCTGACGAAAGGGAGACGAGCGATTTTGCCTGTTCTTCGTCGAGAATTTGAACGTCGTGACGGTAGATGCGCCACGGCATTTTTTCCAAAGATAGAGTTTCGCTGAAATCTCAATTTTTCTCAAGATTTCTGATTTCATTTTGTTGACAATTTTAAGAGCTTCAAAATGAGGTACATTGACCTGGGAAAAATATCGATTTCGGGACAGAAAATAGCGAAAAACAAAAATTCTCAATGGAGCGCACTTTGATTTTTTCAGTTTTTCTCTAGAATTCTGAATATTTTCCCAGGTCAATGCACCTCATTTTGAAGCCCTTAAAATTCTCTACAAAATCATGTATATATCTCCAGAATTGAAGAGGTTATAAGCGGAAAAACAGGCATTCTCAATGGAGCGCATTTTGATATTTTCCCCAAAAACTTACAAAAATCGTCTAATCCAGAAAAAAACGGTGACAACAATTATCAAGCATACTGTAACAGTTGTTATAATGATGATTTGAGTATAATCACATTTTTCGTTGCGAAACCCGCACGGCGGATTGGTTTCTGGCAATTTTCCAGATTCAGAATCCCAAAAGTTCTTGGCAATCTCAAAAGTTTCAAATTCACTACAAATGACGTCATCACATTTCGAGGTTACTGTAGAGTTGATAATCGAAACTGGGCGGAGCTGAGAAAAATCAATTTTCTCGTTTCTCTGCGTCTCTTATCTCAACCTTTTCTCTCGTCGAGTCCACATAGAAGGCTTTAAAGGAGCATAGCCGCTCGGCAGCTGAATTTATGACAATCTCATCGCCGGCCACGCCCACAAATTTTTTGGCACGTAGGAAGTTGCGAAACTTATCGCCCTCCAGTTTAGTGTTGCCGGCTTGCAAATAGCTCTTGGCGGATTTTGCGAAAATTGTAAACGACTCGTATAGTGAGACATACAAAAATAATTGGGTCTGAAAAAATTGCAGATTTTTTTCGGCGTAAAATTCCGAGTCGTTTGACACCCCACATGACCTATTTTAGATTTCGTGGCAAGACCCACCTTAAAGGGACATCAATTTTTTGAACTCCACAATATGTGATGTTGGGTGTCTAACGAACCGAAATTTCACGAGGAACATCATGCTAACATTATTTTTCCACAAAAATGCCTCCTACCTCATCAATAAACATTCGTTTCTGAAAAATGTTCAAAAACGCCGACATCAAATGATCATCATAAGCATTTTGGTCAAAAATCTGTATCCCATTTCGAAAATTGGCAAAATTCTCCGCAATTTTCGATCTTCCTTGAAACATGTTGGTCAACATCGGATAGATGAAGACAAACTCCGACGATGAGATGTGGGCCTGAAATTTTTTTTGAGGATTTCAGGCCGCCCAGGGTTTAGCTCACCTGTTCGGAAGCGTTTTTAAAGTCGGCGTATTGTTGGGAAGTTGAGAAGATGGGTATGATAATTCGCGAATTTTCACGAATTTCGGCGAAAACTGCCAGCGGGTTTGAAAAATCGATAAGTGATTTACGGGCGATTCGTATTCCATTTTTTCGGAGAGAATTTTCGATTATCTCAATTTTCGAAAATGAATCGGCCGCCAGGTTTGACACTATTGTCACCTGCAAGCAAATATGTTAAGCCTCACCCTAAGCCTCACCAACCGTCTCAAATCCAAAATGCGCAAAAAACTGAGCCAACGCATCGGCCACCTGGTTATAGGCCTGAAAACCGGTCCGGACCAATGTTTTGAAAGGTTGTCGGGGGTCCGAAAATTGAGCAGACAAGCCAGAATAGCCGAAAATTGGGATATTCCAGAATGAGGCCATCGAGGCGACCGGAAATAGTTCTGCAGAAAGATCCCTGAGTACTGTAGTTTCTTCTTTTCTCATTTTTTGTTGTTTTTTAGAGCTCTCGAGCATTTTTTTTTTGTGACTCGAACGACGAGACAAACGAATAATAATTAGGTATTCTGAATTTTTTATGAATTCATCATCTTCCGGGGTTTGACACCGTTTTGGGGCGTGCAAATTTTAGGATTTTTTTGGGCCCGAAAATTTAGAGTCCAAGTTGCGGGCCTCAAATTGGTGGGGTAATTTTCTGAGCACGGAAATTATCAGTCATTTTTGGGGCCCGGAAATTTTGAGGTCCAATTTCGAGCCTGCAAATTTTGGGTTCATTTTCCGGGCCCGATATTTTAGGAGTAATTTTCTAGGCCCGAAAAGTTCGGGGTCAAATTTCGGACCCCCCAAATTTTGGGTCAATTTCCCAGACCCGAAAATACTTGGCTCATTTTCCAGGCCCGATATTTTTGGGCTCATTTTTCAGGCCTAATAATTCTGGGCCTATTTTTCAGGCCCGACATTTTTAGGTCAATTTTCCAGGCCCGAAAATACTTGGCTCATTTTCCAGGCCCGCAATTTCCAGACCCATTTCCCATCAATTTTCCACTGCCGCGAAAAAAATCGAGTTTCCTAGAAACACGACACGAATTACTATGCTAATTCCAAAACACTTTTTTTTCCTTTCTCATTTTCTTTTTCATTTCATTTCTCATTCCACAAAAAACCGAGAAAAGTCACGTTTTCCTCACCTTCACCACAAAACGGTCCGAAAAACGCGTCAACTTTTTCGAGATGATAAAAGCGTGCGGCGGCCGCAACACCTTCAAACGACGCTCCGCATCCTTCGGCGTTCAGAATTCTGTGCGCAAAAAATTAGGGTTAAAAAATCTGCGAAAAAAACTCACTCAATATCAAAGTGCTCATCCAAAACTTGCTCTTCGATCATTTTTTTTCGAGCCGCGCCCAAAATTTCGGCCAAAATCTCCACATTCTCCTTCGCGCCAATATTTCCAATTCGCAACGAGATCTTGTTCGCGAGAAGTACACGAAAAATGACGAATAATTTTAGGAACAAAATCATTTCAAAGATTTTTGAATTTTTCGCCAAGCTTTTATATAGGGCTGAGTCTAACACCCTCTAATCGCGATTTTTCGAAAATCCGGGATTAGAAAAAAATAATTTTTTTGTTGTTAATTTATTTAGAGTGGTTTGGAGAGGGGAGAAAGAGATTACAGTAACCCGGAGATTTTTTGAAGGTGACTAATTTTTGGGTCAAAAAATTTGGGGCCAAAGTTTTCGGGCCCAGGAAAACGCTCAGAAAAATCAGGCCTAGAAAATTCGGGTCCAGAATTTTCAGGCCCAAAAAAATCCCCTTCTGTTCCCTGAGAGACGCAGAGAAACTGAAAGGGGGCGGAGCCACCTGCCTTGTGGGCGTGGCCAAAAAGAGCACAGCACTCGCCCCACTTTTTTTTTCTCATTCTTCTTTCTGCTCAAAATGTTCACAACATTTCGTTTGATTTTCGCCTGTCTCCTCGGACTACTGTCAACTACAGTACTCTCAGCTACAGTACCACGCGCATTTGGCGGCGGTGGGTTGTACGTGTTGCCGGCTAAATCGTTGCGCAGTGATCCGTCGGTTTACGACGGCTATGAGAACAGTTTCTATAGAGGTTCGTTGAACTACAGTGGTTCTTAGAAACTACAGTACCCTTTAGGTTACGGTGCCGATCAACCATTCCGTTTTGGCGGACAACAAAACTGGTAGACGCCGAAAATTGTTGAAAACCCGTTTTTTTGGTGTCTCGAAAATAAATTGTTTATATACTGTGCTTTTTTTTTAATCATCGTTCCAGGTCTCGCGCCGATTTTCCGCGTTGTTTTGGCATTTTTTTGTTGGTACTGTCCTCAAGTTCGCGGCCCTGGAAAAATTTGAATTTTAGGTCAAAAATTTTTATTGAAAACTTGGATTTTTCTGAAATTTACTTGATTTTCTAGGCCAAAAATCTATTTTTTCAAAACTTCGGACCCAAAAATCTGAGAATTTTAGATTTTTCAGCCCGAAAAGTTAGATTTTTCTCAATTTTCCAGGTCAAAATCTATTTTTTCCGAGTTTTCCAGGCCAAAAATTTATTGTTTATTAATTTTCAAGGCCAAAAATCTCAAAATTTCAGATTTTTCCGCCTGAAAAGTTAAATTTTTTCTAATTTTCCAGGCCAAAATCTATATTTTTTCAAAATTTTTGACCCAAAATTTGATTTTTTCGGCCCGAAAACTTAGATTTTTCTCAATTTTCTAGTTAAGCCTCAGCCTAAGCCTCAAAACAAACCTTATAATAATGCGGAGCAACTTCGAGCAGCCAAGAACTTTCAATTTCAGACATCTGCAAAAAATTGTTTTTTCTGGAATTATTAATTTTTGGTGGGTGTTTTTTTTTTCTCACACTCATTCAACCCCCGCTTGGCAGTGAGCCAAAAATCAAATTGGCTCAATTTGTCACAAAAAGTGCTAGCGGGGCGCCAAACATAATTGTTTGAAAAATTTCCGATTTTTTTCGAGGGGGCTTAAATAAATCAGTATTTTGTCTTGTTTTTCGGGTAAATTGGGTAGAAAACAAAGAAAAATGCACTTTTTTGTTGAAAAATTGAAATTCCGGGCACTTTTTGTTTATTTTTGGCTCTGATTTTCGAAAAATTTGAATTTTCGAAAGATTTTTGGCTTCCAAATTTGAAAAATTCTCCAAAAAATGACAAATTTTTTCCCCCGAAAAATTTTGTGGTCAAAATGGACCTCATGTGCACATTTTATGGTTAATTTTATTATTTTTCCTAGTAGAAAAACAAGAGTTTTTCAAAAACAAAAAATTCAAATTTTTTAGTCCTCATCCTCATCATTTCCTGCAAAAAAGGGAAAAAAATACGCTTACTGATTTGGTTTTTTGAAAATTGAATTTGTAAATGTTTCGTTTTTTGATGATCAGAAAGATTTCCGACAAAAAATGTTAAGCCTAGAACAATTTTTCGTGAAAAATTCAAATTTTTTGGCGCCAAAATTTGAATTTTCAAAATTACCTCTCTCATAAATTCTTTACTCGTAAATACCAGCTCATAATAGACGACCCATCTTGGTGTTTCTTCGAAAAGACACGAATTTGGATGAGGATGAGTTGTGTGCTTGTGTTTGACCGTTTTGTAGTGACCTGCAATTTTTTGGGGGTTTTTGAAATGTCGAGAAATGTTGAGAAATGTCAAAAAATGTCGAAAAATGACAAGAAATGCTTAAAAATGTCAAGAAATCACCAAAAAACTCCCCAAACTCACCAGTATTATCCAATTTCGACACATTATAAAAATAGCCAGCAGTGATGGCTTTTCGAATCGCGATCGTGTCTGTCGACGTTTTCAGCTCAATTTCGACACGTTCCAACAGTCCGACGAGTTGATCACGAACATCTCGTGCTCTTTTCATTGTTCGGTGTTGCACAAAATTTTCCATGCACCTGGAAATGCGATTTTTAGGTCAAAAACATACAAAAATCTGATTTTTGGGTTGAAATTCATGATTTTTTCCAATTTTTCCGAAAAACCCACCATTGTTGTGAATATCCGGACTCCTTCCATTTATTATAGACATTCATTAGAGTAATATGATCACCGGCCGGGCTCCAAAAGCCTTTTCGAGCCGAATCCGCGTGGATTACCATGGCTTTTGGTCGATAGAACACTGCGGCGTTGCATGATAACATTGCGCAGATTGTTAGAATCTCTTCGGAGCATTCGTATCTGCAAGAAAAATGGTTAGAAATGTTTGAAAATGTCGAGAAATACCCGGAAAAATTGCAAAAATATCGAGAAATGTTTGAAAATTGAGTCTGAAATTGTTTAGAAATGCCAAATATTGATTTGAAATGTAAAAAAATAGACAAAAAATGGGTCTTAAAATGTTCAGAATTGTTAAGAAATGTTGAAAAATGGGTTTGAAAATGTTCTAAAATTGTCAAGAAATGTCGAGAAATGCTCATAATCAGCAAGAAATGTCGAGAAATGTTCGAAAAATGTTTGAAATTGGCCAAAAATTGTCAAGAAATGTCGAAAAATGCCCAAAAATACCAATTTTCAGCTCAATTTTTGGCGTTTTTTCAACATTTGGGTCCGAGAAACTTCCCCAAAAAAACTCACTTCTCACTGGCGATAATCATCTTGCTCATACACGGATCACACGGAAATTCGGCCATCCTTCTTCCCAATTTCGTCAACTCTCCACGATGGTTCAACGCACCAAGCGCATACAATTGCTCCAACGCAATCACCAACGTTTCTTGCGGTGGCGGATCGAGAAAATCGAAATGAACCAGGTCGTGAATTCCCAAACTCTTCAACATCAGCACAACGTTGCCGAGGTTGGTTCGTTGAATTTCGGGAATCGGTTGTTCTTCCAGCTCGTGTTTGAACGCCCACGCTGTGTAGAGTCGAAAACATTTGCCGGGTCCGGTTCGGCCGGCGCGGCCCGCTCGCTGATTTGCGGCCGCTTTTGAGATTGTGACGACGTGTAGATGTTCGACACCGCTTCGCGCGTCGAACGAGTTTTGTTTTGAGAAGCCCGGATCGATGACATAGCTGATACCGTCGATCGTGACACTTGTCTCGGCGATATTTGTTGCCAACACCACTTTTCGAGAATTTGGCGGGGTTGGCTCGAAGATTTTTGACTGTAGATCGGATGGAAGGTTCGCGTAGACTGGTAGGGGTATGAGCTCCTGAAATCATGTTGAGAAATGTCGAGAAATGTCAAGAAATGCTTGAAAATGTCGAGAAATAGATTGAAGTGTTTAGAAATGTTGAGAAATTCTTCAAAATATTTGGAAATATTGAAAAAATGCTTTAAAATGTTTAGAAATGTCGAGAAACGCATTAAAATGTTTGGAAATATTTTAGAATCTCTTGAACATTTTGAGAAAATCTAATAATGATGAGAAAACGTTGAGAAATGTTCAAAAAAGTCAAGAAATACTTCAACATGTCTAAAAATGCTCAGAATTGTCGAAAAAATGCCTAAAATGTTTGGAAATGTAGAGAAATCTCAAGAAATGTCGATAAATGTTTCGAAATATCAAACAAAAAATACAAGAAGAAGAAAAAACAAGACAACAAAGAAGAAAAGAAAATATAAGAAAACTAAGAAAAAACTAAATAATGACTAAATCAATGAGCACTGCGAGGTATTAGAGACCGGTGACTCCGCCCACTTTCTGCACCTGTCGCATATTCTTTTGTATGCGACAGGTGCAGAAAGTGGGCGGAGCCTACAGTCTCTAACACCTCGCGGTGCTCATTCATTTATTCATTATTTACCTTTTTCTTATTCTTCTAATATTATTTTTTTTTCGTGTCTTGTCTCATTTTTTTGATTATTTTTTTTGCTTTGTAAATTTTTTTGTCAATTCGTGCCAAAATTTTTGGTTCTCTATCTGAAAATTCTGAAATTTTTATGATTTCTAGGTTAAAAACTTGAAATTTCCATGATTTCTAGGTCAAAAATCTCAAATTTTTTCGACTTTTTAATGAGAAAACTGAGGATTTTCACATTTTCAACCCCTTTTTCCATTTTGCACACCTTAATCTTGCTTCCCAACGCCTTGCTCCTCTCAATCAACGCCTCCTGAATCGTCTCAATCTCCTCCTGTCCCGTCAAAAACACCAAAATGTCCCCAGGCAATGGTTGCGTCAAATGAATCTGCATAATCGTCACAATGGCCGCATCCAAATAATCGGCTTCCGGCGCTTGCGTATAGTAAATATCCACCGGAAAACGACGTCCGGGAATACGGAAGATTGGTGCGTCGTCGAAAAAAGTCGAGAATTTTTCGGCGTCCAGTGTTGCGGACGAGATGAGCAGTTTGAGATCTTTACGGAAGCGCGCAATATCTTTGACTAGGCCGAAGAGAATGTCTGTGTGGAGAGTGCGTTCGTGTGCTTCGTCGATCATCATTACACTGGAAAACGTAGTTTTAGGTCAAAATTTTGGTGTTTTTCGACATTTTACATCGATTTATAGACCAAAATCTAGATTTTTCTACAGTTTAGGCCATTTTTTGCGATTTTCTTGTCATTTTTCGACAATTTTCATCAATTTCTAACCTAAAATCTAGACTTTTCTGAAATTTTTCGCCATTTCCCGCGCTTTTCTTGTCAATTTTTGGTATTTTTTGCCATTTTTCATCAACTTCTAGACCAAAATCTAGATTTTTCTCAAAGCTAGGCCTACTTTTTGCGATTTTCTTGTCAATTATTAACATTTTTATTGATTTTTAACGTGTTTTTTTTTAGAAATCGAGGTCATGGCCTAGAAAACGAAACGTGGTGGCCTTGAAATTTCAAAATCTGGCCTAGGAAGCCAATTTAATTTTAAGATGGCCTAGAAACCCAAAAATTGGTTCAGAAGTCTCAAAATATGGCCCAGAAACCAAATTTGGCCTAGAAATCCAAAATTTTCTCACCTATAACTCGACAAATCGGGTTCGTTCAAAAATTCCCTCAACAACATTCCATCGGTCATATATTTGAGAACCGTCTTCTCCGACGTACAATCCTCGAAACGAATACTGTAGCCGACTTTGCTGCCGAGTTTACAACCGACTTCGTCGGCGACACGCGACGCGACAGACATCGCGGCGACACGTCGCGGCTGCGTACATCCGATGCGTTTACCGTCAGCGCAGAAACCCTGGAATTTATGGGATTTTTAGGGTCAAAAAATGTCAAAAATTCTCACCGCTTCATATAAATACTGTGGCAATTGTGTCGTTTTGCCGGACCCGGTTTCGCCCTCAATAATCAATACTTGATGCTCCTTAACCGCCTCGATAAACGCGTCGCGAAACGCATAAACCGGCAGACTTTTTCGTGTCTCTTCGATGGTTTTTTTCCGCTCCTCATACTCGTTTTTCACCGATTTTTCGCCCATCTCTTCCGATGAACCGGGCATTTGAATGGCTTGAATGAAATCGATTTGTTCGTCGAGTAGAAGTTCGAAATCTTCCTCTTTTTTCGCCTTTTTTGAACCGCCGCCAATTGCGTTGAGAAGTTGCTCATGCTCCCATTTTGCACCATCTCCACCGTGGTAGACCTGCGAAAAAGGGAGATTTGAAATTTTTCGGCTGAAAATGCTTCGGGCCTGAATTTTGAGAATTTTTTGAGAAATTTTTTGGGCCCAAATTGAAAATTTGCAATTTTTTGTTTAAATTTTTAAGTTTTTTGGGTCTGAAAATGAAATTTTGCTATTTTTTCAAACTTTTTTGATCTGAAAATATTTCGGGCCTGAAATTCTAGAATTTTTGGGGATTTTTTCAAGAGAATTTTTGGCCTAAAAATAAAAAATTGCAACTTTTCGACCTAGAAAGCTTAAAAATTCTGGTTTTTCGAAGTTTTTGGCTCGAAAAATTCAAATTTCCAACTAAAAAATCGCTAAAAATCCCAAATTTTCGCCCGAAAAATTCTCAAAATCTTCAAATTCTCACCTGTTCTTGTTCATCGAGCACATTTTGTGGAATACCCTTCTCACCCGACGGCACATGATATCGTTTGATCTTCATAATCTCCTGAGCATTCTCATGTTTTGTCGCGTATTCCAAAACTTTTCGTCGATATTCCGCATCCTGACGTTCGCGTCGCGTCAACTTTTCGCGTCCAAAAATCAGCTCATCATCCTGAACCACCGCCTTAAGCTCTTCGAGTTTGTCGTCTTTTCGTTTCGCCAAATATTGTCGTCGCGACTCTTCGCGAAGTTTGGCGATTGAGCTTTGCGATTCGTCGCGCGACTCGCGCTTCTTTTCCATGATGTTTCGCGTTTTTTCCTTGTCTTTTTTGCGAATTCGCGCCGCTAACGCGTCACGTTCGCGGATGTCGTCATCCAATTTGCCTTCAATCTCTTCGATATCCGATTCTGAATCGGATTTTGAAACTTTTTTCGGTTCGGCAATTTGTTCTTCTTCGCTACTACTACTCTCTTTTCTTTTTCGAGTATTTCTGGATCTTCCAACATCTTCTAGAACGCTCACTGAATTGTTCAACCTGCTCAGTTCTTTGGCTCGCAGCTCTGCGGCACTTGGGCCTTTTTGTCTAGCAGGTGCGGCGGTTTTTGGCATTTTTTCCATTAGTCGCTGCGCGAAACCTTGCACATTAGCTCCCTCGATTTCCAGCGCGTCTTTTAGCTTTTCAACAAGATCTGAAGCGTTTTTCGACTTTCTAGCGAGGGCGTGCACATATTGACAAGTTGTTCGGTCAGAAATACCAACTATTGAATGAAGTTCATCGTTGATAAATTGTTCAACCATCTAGAATTTATTTTTTTTCAATTTATTTATTTTAATTCAAAAAATAAAATAAAAAGTGGTACGGTAGGGGATATTTTTCGAAAAATTTCATTGACAAAATGCACAAAACATTTAACCTGACGCGCACTTATTTTTATTTTTTTTTCAAAAAAATTGCCTAATTCCATCCGTTTTTTCAGCTTATCAATCGAGCAATGGGTGATAACCTGGTGTATGCGGTTCGCGGTAGTACCGGTGTTCATTTAAAACGTGGTCTGTCCAAAGAACCGGTGACAATCTTCACCAATTCATCAAAAGAGATCTCATGCAACGTTTTCGCCTATTCCAACAATGGGCAGTTGTTTGCGTATTGCGATAATCAGATCACTCGCGTTTTCGAAATCTCCACCGGCAAACAAATCATGTCGATGGAGCTGAAACGAACGAGAAAGATGTTCTTCTCGCCGAAAGACACGCATTTATTCGTTTTTGAGCCGTATACAATTTATGGGAAGAAGCAGGAGGGACAGAAACCGGAGGAGAATTTGCGAATTTTCTCAATGGTTGAGTCGGGAAAAATGATTGCGAAATTGACTGCGCCGAATGAGGCGAATTGGGAGATTCAGGTGACGGATGATGAGAGTTTGGCGGCGCGCATCGTTGGTTCGGAAATTCTCATCTACACCAACATGAACTTTGAACGCTACGACTACAAATACGCCGAAAAGGGTATTCAGGGTTTTGCGCTGAGTCCCGGTGTCGCACCCTATCATATGGGTGTCTATACGCCGGCCGAAGGCAATCATCCGGCGCGCGTCAAAGTTTTCCGCGTCACACCGACGTTTCCGGCGGTGGCGAATCGCACTTTCTTCAAATCTGATAAGGCTGTGATCACGTGGAATCAAAAAGGTAACGCGTTGCTGATTTTGGCGTCGGTTGAAGTTGACAAAACCAATCAGTCTTATTATGGAGAGCAGAGTGTGAGTTTTTTTTTTTGGGAACAAAAAAAAAGGCTAAAACCTCATAAAAATGGGGGTTTTGTGAATTTCTCACTTTCAGAATCGATTTTTCCACTAAAAAATCGTGATTTTTGGCGCCATTGTGGTCTAGAAAGCCTAAGAGGGTACCAAAATTTGGGAAAAAAAAGTTTGTCACTGTGAATGAAGATGAAAAATACAGAAAAATTAGTGAAAAGCATGGAAAAGAGGCTAATATAATAAATAGACAGCTGATGATAGAAGAAACAACAAAAAAAACGAGACAAAAAATATTAGAAAACGAAGAAAAAAGGTGAATAATGAATGAATGAATGAGCAACGCGAGGTATAAGAGACTGTAGACTCCGCCCACTTTTATATGCGACAGGTGCAAAAAGTGGGCGGAGTCACCGGTCTCTTATACCTCGCGGTGCTCATTCATTCATTCATTATTCACTTTTTTCTTCGTTTTCTAATATTTTTTATTTCTTCTTTATTGTCTTGTTTTGTCTTTGCACTCATCATCGAAGTTGTCAGACCATGTATCATATTAGCCTCTTCTCCATACTTTTCAGTCATTTTTCTTTATTTTTCTGGCTTCATCCACAGTGACAAACTGTTTTTCCCTAAATTTTGGTACCCTCTTAGGGCTTCAAGACCAATTTTCTGGGGGAAAAATCCCTTTTTTTATGAGAAAAAACATGAAAAATTAGGTTTTAGCCCCCTTTTAAAATGTCATTCTCTATTTTGTGCTCTAAAAATGACCCCAAAAATTGAAATCTCTCAATTTTCAGCTCTTCCTAATCAACATCCAAACCGAAGAATCAACAATCGTTCCATTGGCAAAGCAAGGTCCAATCTATTCGGCAAAATGGAACCCGAATGGTCGCGAATTCGCCGTTTGCTACGGAACAATGCCGGCAAAAGTGACATTCTACAACACGAAAGGTATTCCGATTTTCGACACACCCGAAGGTCCGCGAAACGACATTTTCTACAACGCGTTCGGCAACATCATATTGATTTGTGGCTTTGGAAATTTGAGCAAAGGAAAAATGGAGTTTTTGGATGTTGAGAAGAAGAAGGAGATCATTTCGGTAAGCGAATTTATAGCGGGAAAATATTGATTTCTTGTTTTTCTTGAAGATTGAAGTGCCTAATACAACATTGTTCGAATGGGCACCAGATGGACAGCATTTTGTTACGTGTACTACTGCGCCAAGACTGAGAATTGATAATTCTTACAGGTAGGCGGTTGGAAAAATCGAGAGTTTTGAGCCAAAATATGAAAAATTCCAGGTTTTTTGGTCAGAAATGATGATTTTTGTGTGAAATTTTAATTTTTACCCTCAAAATTTGCCAATTTCTAAAGTAAAATCAATAAATTTCTTAAAAAATCTTAAATTTCCAAATTCTGAAAAATTCCAGGTTCTTTGGTCAAAAATGATTATTTTTCTGTGACCGAACCATGTACAGTAATCCAGGCGGCACAAACACTTTGCAAGTTTTATGAGGTGTGCATAAGGTCTAATTAGGTCACATCTGTTGTTATTGTAGTGTTGATAACATCATAAATAACAACAACAGGTGTGACCTTTTCTCCAATGCTCGACCAATTATTTTTGATCAAAAAAATGTCACAAAAAGACAAAAACGAAAAAAAGCTGAAAATTTGAGAGAAAATCATATTTTTCCAGAAAATGTCACGGTACTTTTTCTCCTCTTAGTTAGGCCAGGTATGGATTTTCCTTAGAAATGGACAAATTTTTAAGTTAAACAATTGAACTTCACAGAAAAATCATTGTTTTTGACGTGAAAATTTGGAATTTTTCAAAACTTTGTGCGAAAATTCCAGAAATTTCGCCGATTTTCCCACAAAAAATTGACAAAATTTGAATAAAAAAGGAAAAATTTCATGAAAATCCCAAATTTTTTCCAGATTCTGGCATTATACTGGTCGAATGATTCACGAAGTCAACTACGATTCACCAAAGGAAGAACTTTGGGAGGTAAATATATTCTCATTTTCCCAGAGCAAAAAATCCATTTCCAGGTTCGTTGGCGTCCCATGACAGGTTACAACAAATTCGAAATCAAAGAGCTCACCAAGGTCGACAAAATGGCGGCGGGTTTGCCGATTCGCAAAAAAGACGCGTCGCATCCGTTGAATAATGTGCCGGCTGGAGCGGTCAAACAGGCTGGCGCCTATGTTCCGCCGCATTTGAGAAAAGCTGCGCCGCAAGGTTTGTGGGGGGTCTAAATTGGCAATTTTTGAGCTAGAAAGTGTTCTAGACCTGGAAATATCGATTTTTTTTCAAATCTAGGAGTTTTTGGCTCAAATTTCAGGATTTTTTGAAATTTTCTGGCCCAAAAAAATCAGATTTTTCAAGCCTAAATATTTCCAGGCCCAGCCCGACCCGGCCAAAAACCAGCTCAAAATGGCAACGCCGCAACAGCTATTCGACCACAACAAACTGAAGTCGAACGGAAATTGTTCCAATTACGGAAGAAGGTTGATGATATAAAGGTTTTGAAGGTGAGCATTTGATTTTTCGAAAAATTTGAGGTGAAATATTGAAAAAAAAATGGTATTTTTTGACCCAGAAATTCCTATTTTTTCAGATTTTTCGGGCTGAAACTTGAAAATTTTAAATCTGGCGCTAAAAGAATTAAGATTTTTTAAGTCCAAATTTTTTTGGCATCAAAAATTCTAAATTTTTCCAGAAAGCCATTTTTTAAAAAGTTTTTTTTGGCGCCAAAACTAATTTTTCAAATTTTTCTGAAAATTGATAACTCAGAAAATTTTGCAAAATTTGGCGCCAAAAAACCAGAATTTTTCAACCCTCAAAATTTTTCAGAAAAGGCTGAAATTTCAAAATTTAGCTGTTTTTTTTGGGATTTTTTGGCGACAAAACTTATTTTTTAAATTTTGAAAATTTCAAATTTGGCGCCAAAAATTTCTGAGTTCTGAAATTTCCCAGGAACGCATTGCCAACGGCGATCAACTTCAACCCAATCAATTAGAGAAGATCAAAAAAGAGACGGAATTTTTGGCAGAAATCCAAAAATTGAGCATCATCTAAATACTTTTTGTCGCCTCATTTTCCCGGTGTGTGTGTTTTTCGGTTTTTGTTGATTCTGATATGAAGAGAGAGAAGAAACAGAAGAAAAAGAAGAAGAAGAAGCTAAATACGGTAACTTTGCCTTTTTTTGGTGTTTTAGAAGAAATCGCGCCGTCGACCAACAAAAAAACTGGTTCATTAACAAGTGTTTTTATATTATGCATAATTCTTGGAGTAGTAGTAGTACAGAATTCTTGAGTGTGACCGTATTTTTTATTACTGAAAATCTTACTGTAGATTTTGACCAATTTTCTAGAGCCCTTAAAAGTTTGAAAACTACAGTACTCTTGGAAAAGTTTTAGATTTTGATAAAAAAATTCGTTGAAAAATACAGTACTCTCTAGTAACTTCAAGTTTTGTCCGGGTCCGGACCCGGAAAAAAGTACAGTACCCCATGAAATTTCAAGATTTTAGGGACCCAGTGGAACCGCTTGCGTTTACGCGCGCGCGCCCCACAAAAAAAACCGGTACAAGAAAAAGAACAATGAAAAATGGAAATTTTCTGGCTCCGCCCACTTTTCGTGTTGTTTTTGGCTTTGTATTATTGTTTGATGGGCATTTTATCTTTTTTATTCTACCGACCTGACTTGGTTTTTTTCTTGATTTTTTTTTTGGAAATTATTTCGGGTCGAATTTTTACGGGCCCGAAAAAATTGAGCCTCAAACGTCTCGGGCCGAGAAATTCAAAATTTTCGGGTCCTAAATAATTTCCGGGATTAGAAAATCAGAAATTTAAGTTCAAAAATCCTCCAGGCCCAAAAAATCAGAAATTTCGGGCCCGAAACTTTCCCAGGCTAAAAAAATGCAAATTTTCGGGAAAAAAAAAGTTGTGGACCTGAAAAATTTCAAAAAATTTTCGGGCCCGAAACTTCCAGGCTCACAAAATCCTGAAAATTTCCGGGCCAAAAATCTTCCAGACCAATAAAAATCCGATAAAAAACCATTTCGGGCCCGAAAAATCCAATTTTTCTCAAAAATTTCCTGAAAATCTCAAAATTTCAGCACAAAAATCAAAATTTTCGGGCCCGAAACATTTTCAGACCCAGAAAAACCTGAATTTTCTGACCCCGAAAAAATTCCAGCCCCATGCCACCCCACACAAAAAATCAAACCATTCAGTAAGACAGTCAGCCAACCAACAGAAAAAAAAACCAGATTTTATTACTTGTGTTGTGTCTGAAAGATGCGATTAGTTGATAGATATCTTTCCTATTTTGGTGTTTTTTCTTTGATTCATAACAAAACTATTAATTTATCCGGTTACGGTCATGCTACTTACACTTTTTGCTGTTTTTTTCGGCAGACAAAAAACGGGTTTTGTCATTTGGCATATTTTTCGAATAAGTTGATTTGAGGCTTGGTTTTAGGCTCATTCAAGTTCTAGGCATATTTTCAGGCTTGTCAAAATCTCCAAGGCCTCGTTTTCAGGCTCATCTAAAATCTAAGGCCCTTTCTCAAGCTTGTCCAAATCTCTAGGCCTGTTTTCAAGCTTACCCCAATTCCAGGACCATTTTTAGGCTCGCCAAAATTTCAATGGTCGATTTTCCTTTTTTTTTCAATCCCGAGGCCCGTTTTCAGGCTGGTCAATTCACCAAGGCCCTTTCAAGGCCCCGTCAAAAAATCTCAAAATATTCAAAAATCCCCCGGCTGTTTATACCACCAGCCTTGCATCCATCCATCTCCACATTTGTGTGTGTGTATGTGTGCGGAAATCCTGTCACTCCCTGCGTCTCCTCACTTCTCACACTCTCTCGCCTCGTCGTCCAATTTCCGGACGGAAAACCGGCGAAATAGTGTGCGACGACGTGGAGACGTCGTCTCGCCCGACAAAACCGGAACAGGAAAATGTGGTGACGACGGCGAGAGAGTGTGCAGAAGTGAGAGACGCAGACAGAGAATTGGATATATATGGAAAGAGAAAGAGGAGGAGAAGGAGGAGAAGCGAAAAATAGTGAATGCGTTATTTTCTGAATATTCCCCCCACTTTTCTTTTGATTTTTCTTGGGTTTTGGGTCAAACCGGGCCTGAAAAGCCTGATTTTTGGGCCTGAAAATCGGGCCTAGAAATTTTGACAGGCCTGATGGGCTTGATTTTTTTGGCATGAAAATGGTTTTTTGGAAGTTCGAGACTTTGAAAAGGCCTTAGATTTTTGACAAGCCTGAAAAATCTGATTTTCAGACCTCGAATGGGCCTCAGAACTCTGTCGGGCCTGAAAATCGGGCCTAGAAATTTTGGGCAGGCCTGATAGGCTTGATTGTTTTAGTAGGAAAATGGTTTTTTGGAAGTTCGAGACTTTGAACAGGCTTTAAATTTTTGACAGGTCTGGAAAACCCCATTTTTGAGCTCTAAAAGGGCCTTAGAACCTTGTCGGGCCTAAAAGTTTTGACAGGCCTGAAAAACTCGATTTTTCGGGCTCTAACTTGGCCTAGGTCTCTAGACAGGCCCCCAATTTTTTTTTTGATCTTAAAGCAACCTGTTCTACCAAAAACCGTTTTTTTCTCGCCCCAATTTTTCCGAGAATGCTGGCTCCACAAACATTCTCAAAGTTTACTCTTTAACTAACTATCTTCGAAAAAAAACGACTCTCACCTTTCTCGCTCTCCTCTCTTATTGCCCCGTTCATTATTTGCCTAACCCCAACGGCACCCGGTTTTCCGACTACTTTCAATGTTTGTATTCTACTTTTTCCTCCCCTCAACTATTCGCCTTTTTTTTTACTTTGCTGCTCAGTTTTCAGTGTTGCTCCTCGCGAAAAAATCTGGAAAATTTTACGGTTTTTATTAGACTTGTCCGTGAGAAGTACACGCACCGTAATTGCGGAGCGTCGTTGTTTTTCATCTTGCGCGCCTTGTACTCGTGGGGTATCGTTGTTTTTTCTTCAAAAAATTGTTCTAAAGCTTGTGAACACCCCGTAATCAGCGAAGTGTCGTTGTTTTTCTCCGAAAAGCAGTTTTTTGCACTTTTTCACACCTCCTAAAATATAGGAAAAATCTCGTAATCAGCGGAGTATCGTTGTTTCCTCAGAAAATCGGGTTTAAGCTTGTCAACACCCCGTAAACAGCGGAGCCTCGTTGTTTCTCCCAAAATTAGGTTTCTACACTTTTTTCACGCTTCCTAAAAAGCGAAACACCGCGTAATCACCGGAGTATCGTTGTTTCACCCTCAAAAAATCGTTTTTAAACTTGGCAACACCCCGTAATCGATGGAGTGTCGTTTATTTTTCTCGATATTTTTGAAAATTTAAACTTGCTCCCGTTATCAGCGAAGTGTCGTTGTTTTTTTTTCTTTCAAAAAAAACAGTTTTCGCATTTTTTTTCCACACCTTGAAAAAAAGAAGAATCCCGTAATCAGCGGAGTGTCGTTGTTTTCCCTCCCATAAAATTAGGTTTCTGAGCTTGTCAACGCCGCGTAATCAGCGGAGCATCGTTGTTACCTTAAAAAATTCAAATTTCTGAAACTTCCCCACACCCCGTAATCAGCGGAGTGTCGTTGTTGTTGTTTTTTTTTCTCATCTTCTTCGCCCCGTGTTTTCCGCAATTTCGGCGATGAATGAATCCGGATTTTTGTGTTGTCGTTATCAGATCAAATCAGTTTTCGCTTTTCTCCTCTTTTTTTTTTGGCCGCTTCACATTTTCTTAACATTTTGTCGATTTTCTTTTTTTTTCCTGCGCTTTCAACAATTCACAATCTAATTAAACACATTATTATTCTCATTCAGCGCCAGAAAAATGGCATTTCAGCCGGCATTTAATGCGCGGCTCATAAATGAGGTGCGCAAACATCCGTGCCTCTACAATCATTCGCGACGCGGCAGCGGCGACACAATGGAGCGACATCGCCTCTGGGAGTCGATCGCAAAAAATATCGACACGAATTGTGCCGCAGAGTTCGCCAAAAAACGATGGCTCCAACTAAGAGATCGATATCGAAAAGAGTTGAAGTTGGCGCTGAAAAACGGATTTCAAACACCGGTCCGATGGTGCTACTTCAATCAGCTGTCATGGCTAGACCCCTATCTCAAAGACAACATGTAAGCCTCCCAGGGAAGCCTAAAAAAAATTTGAGAAAAAATTCCAGACTTCTCGCCGGCCCGACGACAAAAAAAGATGATGACGACGACGCGACACCACCCGCCGCGTTCAATTGGTTCGATTTCGCGAGCCTCGGTCGCATCAAAGATGAGATTGGCGACGATGACGCGTCGTCGCCGGAGGCGTCGGTGCTGGATAGATTGTTGGCGACGGCGGTCGTCGCCGCGAACAATTCGTCGCAAAACGCGACGCGGATGAATAGTATTAGTCCGGAAAGTGAGTTTTTTGGGACCCTCTGAAAATGTTTCAGGCTGGAATTTTGAAAATTTTCAGAATTTTTTGGCCCAAAAATGAAATTTTCAACTTTTTCTAGAATTTTAGTGGTTTTTGATGAAAAATTTTTTTTGAAGTTTTGGGCCCAAAAGTGAAGGCCCCTTTTTTCTGGGCCCTTTGGGCCCGGCCCGAGAAGTTTTCGGTCCCAAAATTTTCAGGCCCTAAAAATCCTCAAAATTTTCTAAAATTTCCCCCTTTTTGAGGGCCCTCCGAATTTTTCGGAAACCTTCAAATTTCAAATTTTACCCTTCAAATTTTCAGTCTCTGTGGAAAACGACGATTCGGGCACACAATCAGTCGACGACGACAACAACGATCACATCGACATTGACGAACCGCCAGCGACAACATCTGGCGACGTCGCCGCGACAAAAGCGGCGACAGTCGAGTCGTTGATCGCGGCGAACCAGGCGCGATTCGCGCATCATCTCGCGCAACAATTGTCGCAAATGCATCCGAAACCGCAACAACCGCCGCAACAACAACCACAACCAGTTTTGCACACTCATCATCATAGTCATAGTCAAGATTTTCGTCGTCAAATGCTTCAGAAAATCGATCTTCAACAAGTGGGCAAAGTGGCGATCGAATGGCTCAATGATGAGGATTTGTTGTATTCAAGAATCATCGGGTTGAAGCTCAAAAAAATGGAGCCGAAAAAACGAAAACGGGTAGGATTTTCATTTTCAGCGTGGAATTTTGATTCGTTCGACATACAACATCATGGGGTACTGTAGAATTTTGAAATACACCTAATTTGACGACAATTTTTTTTTAGAAAAATGATCATAACTTTGAGAGAAGACAGATTTTTAAGAAAATAATTCTGGGATATTTTTCAGCGTGAAATTCTGATTCGTTTGACATACAACATCATGGGGTACTGTAGAATTTTGAAATACACCAAATTTGACGACAATTTTTTAGAAAAATAATAATAGCTTTGAAAGCAGACAGATTTTTGAGAAAATATTATTAGGAAATTTTTAAGCGTGAAATTCTGACCCAAAAAACATACAACACCCCATGATACTGCACAATTTTTTAATACACCAAACTTGACGACACTTTGCACAATAACTTTGAAGGGGCATATCTAAACTCGAAATTGAGGAAAATGACAAAGTGGGGAGTGCAAAATGTGCAGAATTTTGAGCTCTACAAGATCCATATATTAAAAAAAACTGGTGTGCACACTAGAAGTGACGCAAAAATGAACAAAAACTTCAAAGAGGTGTATCTTGGCTCAAAAAACAGCTAACCATCCAAGTTAGGAGTTCAAAATGTGCAGAATTTCAAGCTCTACAAGATGCTTATATTGATTTTTTGCAGATGCGCGAACAAATCATGCAAATGTTGGACGAACCGGACGATATTGAGAATGACGATTCGTGTAGTTCACATTCCAAGGACCTCTAAAAACTACAGTACTTTCCGCGATTCATCCAACTACAGTACCCCCATCACTAGTCATCTAACTACTTGCCTCTTCTACCGTACTATTATGTTTATGTATATTTGAGATCAACCAAACGTGTGATTATTTTTAATAAAAATACAGTACCTTTTGGTAGCTTAAAACTACAGTACCCCGATCTAGGTCAAAACCGTAATTTCCCACATTTTCCGAAAATGAGAAAAAAATCCGGTTTTCGTTTTTGTTCGATCACTTTTAATCCCCGCCCTTTAAATATCTGTTGTTTGTTATTTTTAATGATTTTTCGCCAAAAAATTTTTGCCACCGAAAATGACATTTTCAGACCCGCAAAATTTCAAGCCAATCAAAAAAGTACTTCACATAGAAAAAAAAACAACCGGTTTTTTTCTGCCAAAAAAAAAACGGATTGGGAAAAACGGGTGTTTTGTTATTTTAACAATTGATGACGAATCTTCTTTTTTTTTTTTTTTTGACAGAAAAAATTTCCATTTTTCTCATAGTCATTTAATTATTATAATCACCTTTTTCGGTGTCTAAACTTTTGAATTTTCAGAAATGCCACAGAAATTCCAAGTTGCTGGTGAGTTTTTTGCTCTTTTCCCCCATAAAAATCAGAATTTCAGATGTTGCTGAAAATCAGAAAACAGATTGGAAGGCGATTGTTATCGCGGCACTTGTCACTTTTATCGCGGCTGTTGAGAATACTGTAGTTGGAATGAGCGAATGGGCATATATGAATGAGGTGGGTAAGGATTTTTGAGGATATCTAGAGGGTCGGGTATTTTTGAGAAAAACTGTTATATGTATCTTGTAGAGCTTGATATTCTGCACATTTTGAATCCCCAATTTTGACATTTTTCTCAACGCTGGGTTCAGATATGTTTCGTCAAATATTTTGTGCATTTTTGCGTGATACCTAGTGTTTTCATCATTTTTTAATATTTGCCACCTGCATCTTGTAGAGCTGAAAATTCTGCACATTTTGCACCCCCAATTTCGACATTTTTCTCAATTTCGAGTTCAGATATAGCCCTTTAAAGTTTTTGTGCAAATTGTCGTCAAGTTTGGTGTATTGAAAAATTGTACAGTACCCCATGTTGTTGTATGTCTTTCGAATCAGAATTCAACGCCGAGAATTTTCCAAAAATTATTTTCAGAAGAATATCTCTCTCCACAGAGCTATAACAATTTTTCTGTAAATTGTCGTCAAATTTGGTGTATTGAAAAATTGTACAGCACCCCATAATGTTGTATGTCTTTCGAATCAGAATTTAACGGTGAGAATTTTCCAAGAATTGTTTTCACGAAACTATCTCTCTCCGCAGAGCTATAACAATTTTTTCTGAATTTTGTCGTCAAATTCAGTGTTTCAGATCGACAAAGAGGCCGACGCACAATTTTTCGGCAACGCCACCGCCCTCTCAAAAGCCTTCCACGCCATCGCCGCGCTCTTCTTCGCATTCTGGTGCTATCATTCTCAATCGTTCCGTGTTCCTTTAATATTCGGTCGACTTCTCGCATTTTTCGCCTGCCTACTGTATTTGTGTGTTGAAATGTCGCAAGATGGACGACGTTATATTATGAGTATTTGTTATGTGTTTTTTGGAATTGCGTCGAGTTCCAGCACCATTTTGAGAGCCTACGTTGCCGCAATTTCGCTGGAATCCGATCGACCGCAAGCGTACTCTGCGATTGCTGCGGCAATTATGCTCTCGATCATTATTGGACCTTGTGAGTACTGTAGTTTTGAAGAGCGTCGAATTTGAGGCAGAAAATTTTTTGAGCTTAAAGGAACTCCCACAGTCCGCAAACACTTTTGCTTCAAATTGCCTCATTAAAAAACATTTTCCGCCTCAAATTTTGCGTTCTTCAAAATGTGCATACTCATTTTTTCCAGTGATCCAAGCCTGTTTCACTGGTATCGTTTACCCGGGTGTCGAAATACTGCCAAATGTGCGATTTCATATTTATTCGGCGCCTGTTTGGGTGGCCGCTTCGACCAATTTCATCTCAATTGCCATCATTTTCTTTTTCCTGAAAGAACTGCCAAAGAAGGCCAAGAACACTATTGGTATGGATTTCTAAGCGGGTGTAACTCATGGGAGAGTTGCGAAATTCGAAAAATATTCAGCAGGATTTTTTCAGCGTCAAATTCTGATTCGAAAGAGACACAACATCATGGGGTGTTGTGAAATTTTTCAATACACCGAATTTGACGACAACTTTTTTGAAAAAATTATCATAACTTTGCGCGGAGAAAGATTTTCGGGAAAAAAATTTACGACAAATTTTTCCGCGCAAAATTCTGATTCGTTAGACATACAACACCCTATTATTCTGCACAATTTTCCAATACACCAAATTTGACGACAGTTTGCACAAAAACTTTGAAGTGACATATCTTAACTCGCAGTTGAGAAAAACATCAAAGTTGGGGTTGAAAAATGATCAGCGCGTTAAGCTCTACCAAATCCAAATATTTTCAGCGCGCGAAAAATCAATGCTAACCCTAACTGGTCTCAAAACCCGTCTCGAGACCATCTCTCACCTCAAACTCGACTGGCCTACAGTACTCCTTTGCTGGTTGATGAAGATCATTTCGAACCTGAACGTCGTCACTCTAACCACTCTAACCTCTCTCATCTATATCAACAACTACGGTTGGAGTCGTCCAACTACAGTACTCACCATATCACTGGTAATGGGAGCTGTTGGAATTTTATCGGTCACTATTTCGATACTGTACTTTTTCTGTAATTTGGGAAAAATGTTGGTTTTTTCAACCATTTTTTTTCGAAAACTACAGTAACCTTTTACAGTATCTCACAACGATTCGCTTTTCTGATTGGGATGTGTATTTTTGCCACTATGTATTTTTTGGCCTATCCGTGGAAGCCTATAAGCCAACATGTTGCACCCTATCAGGGTATGTCAGAAACGCGCCAACAAAAAACACAAACGCGTCAGTGTTTGGTCAAGCTTTTCTCGTGCATTTTTTTTTGGGGCCAAAAAAATTGAGCCTATGCCCGGAGCATTTTTGAGAGCTTCAAGACGCAAAAACTAAAATATCTGCGTCTCTTCATTATACACACTCTCTCACTGGTCCCATCTCCACCATGTTGAGACCAGTGAGAGGACAACGGGATAGTGAAGAAGATATAAGAATAGAGTAAACACGTGAGTGCTTAGCGCAGGCGGTTAGATGACAAGTTGATGTGGAGGTGATGTAGAGGTGATGGCAGGATCGATTCCACCCGGTGGTTGACTTCTTTGTTTCAATTTATTTTTGATTGAAATAATAAAATTTAAACAAATAAACCAGCCACCTGGTGGAATCGATCCTGCCAGCACCCTAACATCACCAACTTGTCATCTAACCGCCTGCTCTATTCGGTCACCTATTAATCTATTCTCACATCTCCTTCACTATCTCGTTGTCATGCAACTTGGATGTAGACAGGCCAGTGAGAGAGTGTGTAAAATGAAGAGACGCAGACATTTTAGTTTTTGCGTTTTTATGCGCTTAGAAATGCTCCAGGCATAGGCAAGATACCCCTTGATCGAAACCTCTCGACGTGGCGGATCTGACCAAGTTGTTTTCATGGCCTAAGGGCTTTCCGTTCGGAATTTAAAAAAATTTGAATTTTCGATTTCATGGACCGGGCCGTTTTGGACCGAAATGAATAACACCATTCGAAAGCCCGTGGCCTGTTTAGTCTAGGGTTGAATTTTCAAAGCCCTAGGCCGACCCTGGGCCGAGAAAATTAGGTTTGAAAACTCGAACATCCCAAAAAATGCCAAAAAACCGAGAAAAATTGAGAAAAAAGGCCGTTTTTAGACGTTTTTTTCAAACCTAATTTTCTCGGCCCAGAAAAGGCCTAGGGCCATAAAAAATTTACCACGTACTAATTAGACCACGCTCTTTCGAATGCGCTGATTCATTTTGGCCCGAAACGGCCCGGTCCATGAGAACCGCCTGAGGGCTTTTAAAAAAATTGGACAGGGCCGTTTCGGGCCGAAATGAATAAGCGCATTCGAAAGAGCGTGGTCGAATTAGTCTGCCACAACATTTTTATGGCCCTAGGCCTTTTCTGGGCCGAGAAAATTAGGTTCGAAAAAACGTCGAAAAACAGCCTTATTTTCTCAGTTTTTCTCGAGTTTTCTCGAGTGTTTGGGATGTTCAAGTTTTCAAACCTAATTTTCTCGGCCCAGGGTGGGCCTAGAGCTTTGAAAATTCAACTCTAGACTAAACAGGCCACGGGCTTTCGAATGGTGCTATTCATTTCGGCCCAAAACGGCCCGGTCCATGAAATCGAAATTTCAAATTTTTTAAAATTCCGAACGGAAAGCTCTTAGGCCATGAAAACAACTTGGTCAGATCCGCCACGTCGAGAGGTTTCGATCAAGGGGTATCTTGCCTATGCCTGGAGCATTGCTAAGCGCATAAAAACGCAAAAACTAAAATGTCTGCGTCTCTTCATTTTACACACTCTCTCACTGTTCATGTCGATATCAGTTTTGTAATATTATTTTCTCGGCCTAGGAAAAGGTTATGGCCATGAAAATTGTGTAGTAGACTAATTAGACGACGCTCTTTCGAATGAGCTAATCCATTTTGGCCCAAAACAGTCCGGTCCATGAAAAACGGCCTGAGGGTATTTCAAAACTGGACCGGGCCGCGTTTTAGGCCAAAATTAACTAGTGCATTCGAAAGCCCGTGGCCTGATTAGTCTGTCACAACATTTTCCTGGCTCTAGACCTTTTATGGGCCGAGAAAATTAGGTTTCAAAACGTATACCCACGGATATGAGAGAGAGTGTGTAAAATGAAGAGACGCAGACATTTTAGTTTTTGCGTTTTTATGCGCTTAGCAATGCTCCAGGCATAGGCAAGATACCCCTTGATCGAAACCTCTCGACGTGGCGGATCTGACCAAGTTGTTTTCATGGCCTAAGGGCTTTCCGTTCGGATTTTAAAAAAATTTGAAATTTCGATTTCATGGACCGGGCCGTTTTGGGCCGAAATGAATAGCACCATTCGAAAGCCCGTGGCCTGTTTAGTCTAGAGTTGAATTTTCAAAGCTCTAGGCCCACCCTGGGCCGAGAAAATTAGGTTTGAAAACTCGAACATCCCAAAAAATGCCAAAAAACCGAGAAAAATTGAGAAAAAAAGGCTGTTTTTCGACGTTTTTTCGAACCTAATTTTCTCGGCCCAGAAAAGGCCTAGGGCCATAAAAATGTTGTGGCAGACTAATTCGACCACGCTCTTTCGAATGCGCTTATTCATTTCGGCCCGAAACGGCCCTGTCCAATTTTTTTAAAAGCCCTCAGGCGGTTCTCATGGACCGGGCCGTTTCGGGCCAAAATGAATCAGCGCATTCGAAAGAGCGTGGTCTAATTAGTACGTGGTAAATTTTTTATGGCCCTAGGCCTTTTCTGGGCCGAGAAAATTAGGTTTGAAAAAAACGTCTAAAAACGGCCTTTTTTCTCAATTTTTCTCGGTTTTTTGGCATTTTTTGGGATGTTCGAGTTTTCAAACCTAATTTTCTCGGCCCAGGGTGGGCCTAGAGCTTTGAAAATTGAACCCTAGACTAAACAGGCCACGGGCTTTCGAATGGTGCTATTCATTTCGGCCCAAAACGGCCCGGTCCATGAAATCGAAAATTCAAATTTTTTAAAATTCCGAACGGAAAGCTCTTAGGCCATGAAAACAACTTGGTCAGATCCGCCACGTCGAGAGGTTTCGATCAAGGGGTATCTTGCCTATGCCTGGAGCATTTCTAAGCGCATAAAAACGCAAAAACTAAAATGTCTGCGTCTCTTCATTTTACACACTCTCTCACTGGCCTGTCTACATCCAAGTTGCATGACAACGAGATAGTGAAGGAGATGTGAGGATAGATGAATAGGGCATCGAATAGAGCAGGCGGTTAGATGACAAGTTGGTGATGTTAGGGTGCTGGCAGGATCAATTCCACCAGGTGGCTGGTTTATTTGTTTAAATTTTATTTTTTTTAGGTCTCAAATTTTTTCAGGCCCGATTTTGGCCCTGTTATCGGCCATTTTTATAGGCTTGGTACCCCTTATTTTGAAGCCCGTTTCAAGCTGTACAAGATAAGCTATTCAAATCTGAAAAAAATGCACGAGAAAAGCTACGACGATTGACCAAACATTGACGCTTTTATGTTTTCTTTCTGGCGCATTTCGAGAAACAAAAGTCGTTTCATTTCGTGGCTAAAATGTCAAGTTGGGGGTTCAAAATGTGCAGAATTTCGCGCTCTACAAAATGCTCACATTCATTTTTACAGCCGACACCGGCATCGGCTGCAAACCGTCCGAATTCTCGTGGTGTTCCTACGCCCTGGCACCATCTCCATGGGTTTTGCTGGTGGTGATAGCAATGGTGATGGGGATTGGGATACCGTTGGCATTGGTGGCTCTCGACGCGATTTATTCGAAATGTCTGGGAAATATTAATCAAAGTGTAATGCAGGGCGCAATGATTGTCGCTGAGGATGTTGTCAATATTGTTGGACCTGTTTACACTAGTGCTATATTTACCTCTTTTGGTTTTGGCGCTTTATGGATTTTCAACGGTGTTCTAGTCACGCTGGGCACACTTTTATGGCTTCTCAATATACGAAAACTCAAAGTTTATTCATGAGAAATGAACTATTTTTATCTCTTCCCCCTTTTTTCATAAGCGACATTTCTCCCTTCTCTCTCAACAAGAGAGATGTCCGAGTGGTTAGCGCGTTTGTGTGCGAATCGAGAGGTGTCGGGTTCGATGCCGCATGCAAGCCTTTGATGATCCAAACATACTTGAGCATATAACTGACTCTTCCTGAAGTTAAATGTACTCTGAGGCTTTTTTGTTTTGATTTTTCAACAATAATAAGTATAACAACATCAAAAACAGGTAATTATAACAGTTTAACTTCTAAAGCGCTTGATCTCCGCTTCCCATTGTTTTTTGACAGCTTCATACAATCTTAGAGCAACACGAGCATCTTGAATCTGAATAAATTTGGGATTTTTTTGTTTTTTTTTCAGGAAAAAATTCACCGAGTCATGTTCTCCTTGCTGAATATCGATTCCTAACACTTCTTTGGCCAGTTTTTTTAAAGATGGGGTCTGAAAATTGAACTTGTTCAGATTTTTGTTGAAAAAATCAAATTTTCTACAATTTTTCAGCCCAGGGAACTTCAAAAATTGGCAGAAATTAATGATTTTCTGAACTAAAAGCTCAAAAATTCAAATTTTATTTTTTTTGTTGATCTAAACTAAGATAATTTTTGTCATTTTTTATCATATTTTTTTGTTTCAAATTAAAATTTTCATGATATTTCAACTTAGAGAATAGTTTCCGACTAAAATCTGTGAACTTTTTGGTCAAAAACATGAAAAATTTACAAACAATTCTAATTTTTGTGAAAATAAGCATGATTTTCCAGCTAGAATCCATGTTTTTTCCAAATTTTCCACCAAAAATTGATTTTCTTTGTATCAAACTTTAAAAAATCAAAATTTATTCAATTTTTGACGATAAGTTGGATAATTTTTGTAATTTTTCCAAGTTTTTCATAGATTTTACATGAAACATTTACGAAAAGTTCAAATTTTCATGAAAATTTGAAAAAAATTTCCATGTAAAATTCAACTTTTTTCAAAAAAATCGAATATTTTTCAATTTTAGACGATAAATTGGACAATTTTAGACGATAAATTGGACAATTTTTGTCATTTTTCATCAGAATTTCGAATTTTTCAATGATTTTTACATGAAAAATTTACATTTTCATGAAAATTTCAAGAATTTTTCAGCTAAAATCCATTTTTTTGCAAAATTTTCTTCGAAAAAAACCTACTCCTCGATGTTGCTGTACTCTCTGCTTCAAAACCAAACACTTTGCCGTATCGCGGGTCATTTTGCGTCCATGCGCCAATTTCAGAACTCGAAAATCGTTGTGTATGGCGTGACCGACAATCATTTTGCCCTCGATCAGTTTTTTCGTCTCTTTTTGCACCTGATCGAATGGAACACATTTTGGAGATGGACGCAGGTCTTCCGCGCGGATGCCGGACACCGCGGTACGGTAGTCGTAGACCTTTTCGGTCGGGCGCACGTATTTGTCGTAGACGATTTTTCCTTTCTGCAAAATTTGAGAAAATTCAAGATTTCTGTGATTTTTTGAGCCAAAAATGGAGGAAAACTCAGAGTTTTGAGCATGTTTTGAGCCAAAACTTTGAAAAATTGAATTTTGACAACGGAAAAGGGTATTTTTTAGCCGAAAATTAGTGAAGCTTACTTTAAAAACATTGAAAAATCGAATTTTTGACATTGAATTCCACAAATATTTGTGAAATTCAAGATTTTTGAGTCAAAAAATGGTGAAAAATTTAATTTTCCAATGAAAACTAGTGAAAAACCACCAAAGATTTTTGAGAAGTTTTCATTCAAAACTCAAAAAAATTGGATTTTTGAGCTAAAATATGGTTAAAACCAGTATTTTTCCAAGTTTCAAATGTTGAATATCGATAAAACTCAACTAAAAACTGTGAAAAACTCAATTTTCCAAGTAAAAACTAGTGAAAAACCACCAAAAATCCAACTCACATCATTAACAATCGAAACTCTGGCCAAAATATCAATATTTCCCTCACTTCCACCACCAACATATTCACAATCCAACGCCATCAATTGTGTCGGTTCTCCAATCTCCTCATCTTTTATCAAAACCGGAATGTCGTAGTGTTCGCGTTTTTTCTTTGTCGCCTCTTCAGCCGCTTCCAGTGCTCGTCGTTTTCGATTCATTTGCTTTTTCTGATTTTTTGTCAATACTTTGGTGAATCCTTCCTCGTCTACTGTTTCCATTTTTTCTTCCGGTGCCGGTTTGGCGGCTTCCTCTTCTTTCATCTTCATTTGCAACACCTTCCAGGCTGGTGAAATATCCTTTGCATCGATTACTTTAGCCGCCATGTCTGGAAAAAACACTGATTTTTGTTGAAAAAAAAATTGCAAAAAAAATAAATAAAAGTAAAAAAATTGTGTGTCAACACTCTGCGTACCTGACATTTTAAATGACGCGCAAACATAAAAATTGTTTTTTTTTTCTTATTTTTTGAGAAAAAAAGAACTAGTAAAACATAAATATACATGATTTATAGCACATTTTGAAGAGCTCGAAATTCTCTACAACCTAGACCTATTCCTAGAAAGATTTAATAACAATATCGTGTTTATATTGATCATTAGGATTTAAAATGCACATCATCTGATGTAGAATCACCGCAGAAAGTCCCCAAATTCTTTGCGTCGAGTGTAAATATTGATTTTTAGCGTTAAAATGAACCTGAAACAATTTTCGCAGTTATAAAAAAAAGTTTTTTCTCGAAAAAACCGTAAATTCCGTTGAATCAAAGACGGGCAAAGTGTATTTGATGCCATTTTTCATATTTTTGAAATGTGTGTAACTGGCAACTTGACATATTTCCTCTAATGGTACGGTTATCACCGCCTGCACTTCTTGCTCATTGACGTTGAGTTGGCTCAGCGAGTTTTGTTCGATTTGTCCGACGATGGGCGTTACGACAAAGTCGGCTTGACGGCGAACTACTGATTTTAGGCTTGACCAGACCTGTAAAAAATAATTCGGGGTTTTGAGAATCTTTGAAATTTTAGATTGCCGCTGACCGAAAATTTGAAATTTCCTGTTTTTCCGATTTTTTTCCAAAAAAACTTTCTTGCGTAGCAGACGCAAGCAACGCAAGAGACCGCAACGTACGAACATTTAAAACTACTGATCCTTGCGCTAAAAATATCACGGCGAAGTTCAAAAATTATAAAAAACACCGGTTTTTTTTTCGAATTTTTGAAATTTCTTGCGTAGCAGACGCAAGGGACCGCAAAGCGTAAGAAACCAGAACTTTTGCTATTTTTTGATTTTTTCAATTTTGCGCAGAAGAAAATTCATGGCAAAGTAGAATATAATGAAAAATTCTCAAATTTTTTTTCAGATTTTTCAAATTTCTGCGTCTCATACGTACCTTGCGTAAAAACAACGAGGCGCGGATTTTGAAAAACTTGAATTTTTGCGTAGAAAAAATTGTTGAAGACCGTTTTAAATATGGAAATTTTCCATTTTTTCAAATTTTTCAAAATTCCGCACGCAACGCAAGACCGCAACGCAAGACCGCAAAAACCAGCCCACCTCAACCTGATTTGGCTCGATGCCAATTTCCTCAAATGTCTCTCGAAGGGCCGTCTGTTGTGTCGTCTCATTTTCGTCGTCTTTTCGGCCGCCCGGAAAACACACCTCTCCTCGATGTGATCGAAGATTTGAGGAGCGTTTGGTGAGCACCACTGACGGAATGTTGTCTACAGTAACCAGCGGAACAAGCACCTGCAAAAATACTGTAGTTTTTGGTGCGGAAATCTTGAAATTTTTTGGAAAATCTGAATTTTTGACATTTTTTGTTTCAAAATTTCAATTTTTATCCTATTTTTGACCCAGAACTTTGGAATTTTTTGGAAAATTTAAACTCTTTCAATTTAAAAAAAAAAATTTTCCTTATTTTTGTCCCAGAAATCTTGGATTTTTCTGGAGAAGTTAACTTTTCAACAGTTTTTTGGCAAAATTTAGAAATTTAGCTCATTTTTGACCCGAAAAACTTGGAATTTTTGAATTTTTCAGTTCAAAACCCAGATTTTCATACAAAAAACTTCGAAATTTCCAAGTTTTCATGAAAAATCTCAAAATTTTCGGGTCAAAAAACACTAGAAACTTGAAATCTCTCATTTTCTCTTAAAATTTTATGAAAAATCCAAATTTTCCCATGAAAACATCCTAAAAACCCCCAATTTTCCACCAAAAAAAAAACCAAGCTCACCGACATGGCCGAGTTGTGATCGGAATCCTGAACTAATCTCGGATGTCGACTCGGCGGCACCATTTCCAATCGTTTTAAAAATCCCTGCTTCGTAATCACATTTCCTCCAAAACCTCTTTTCACCAAATGCCCATAATTCATCGAGGGGGTCTAAAAGTTGTGTTACAAAAAAAAATACGGGGAAAAAACGAGGTAAAAATGGGTTTTATACCCAAAAAATTGCAAAAAAAACCAAAATTTGGCTATAAAAATTCACATTTATTCCAAAATTTACAGACAAGAAGAAGAAGAAGAGAAGAAAGAGTATACAATCACAAAAAAAGAATTTGGCTGAAAATTCGCAAAAATACAGATAATAAAAATCAAAATAAGTGAAATCATGTAGAAGTTGTTGCCGATAATCTGCAAAAAATCCACATTTTTTCTTAAAAATCTAATAAAATTGGGCTCATGCTCCAAAAACTCACTAAAAACAACATGCTCATGCGTTGGGTGGAGCCAAAAATGTGCTCAATCCGTTCAACATAAATATAATCACGATTGGAACCAAAGCAGTAAACAGATAGACACTGCAAAATGAGGAGAGAAGCGTTAGCAAAAAATAAGCATACATGCAAGGTTAAGCCTAAGCCTAAGCCTATGCATAAGCCTAAGCCTATGTCTAAGCCTAAGCCTATGTCTCAAATTTTTAAAACACGATTTGGGACCTGAAAATCCAAAAATACAGTAATCAGTATTTGAAAAAAACTTGAAGTTTGTCCAAAACAAACTATTTTTTGGGTAAAAATTCTAATTTTCGACTTGTAAAACTGGAAAATTTGACATTTTTCCAACTTTTTGTGAAAAAAATGAACTATTTTTTGGGTCGAAATTCAAATTTTTAACCCGAAAAACTTCAAAATTTGACTTATTTTTCAATTTCTTCTCAAAAATACAGTACTTTTTGCTGCTAAAACTTCAAAATTTACCAAAAGTTTGAATTTTTCATTAAAAAAATCACACTTTGGCTCGAAAAATTGAAAATTTCTTGGTTTTTTTTTTCAAATTTTTGTCGAAACTACAGTACTTTCTAGCTATTTTCGGGTTAAAAACTATATTTTTGTCTTGAAAATCTCGAAAAATTCAAAACTTTCAGCCCAAAGCTTTGAAATTCCCTCACAACCACTAATTTTTCCAAGTTTCTGACAAGAAATTTCAACAAAAATCTTGAATTTTGGTTTCAAAATTTGGTAAAAATTAAATTTCAACAAAAAATCAAACTTCTAGGCCTGAAAAAACACAAAAACACACAATTTTCAGCTCAGAAAACATTAAAAATCCCAATTTTTCCTCAAAAAACCCACATAAAAACACAAAACACAACTCACAGTCGATATTCACGCGTGTTATCCATCCATTCTTTCAACAACACTCTACAAAAAAAAAAACAACACATACATGCGGTGAGTTTGCAAGGCAAGCAAAGTGGGCGGGGCCTGGCTAGCCCCGCCCACTTGTATGAGACAAAAACGTGCACAAGACAACAAAAACAAAATTACCTTTTCTCAAAATACACACACATTTTAGGTAAATCTAGAATGAAAACAGCTTGGTGTAAATTTTTTTGCACATTTTTTCGGGGGCCCGAAAATTGGGCCCGGTCCATTTTTTGAAAAAAAAACCACTTACCTCCACGAAATTGCCGACGATTGTTTCTGATTCGACACCACAGACACTTTGGGCGGAGTTTGTTGTTGTTGCTGGTACAGTACTTCTTCGGCGCATCGGTTCGAGACCATTCGATGAGCGGCGCTTGTCAGCAGACGATTCTCTTGTTCGTATGAGGTGGTTGTTGTGTGAAGTTGCGTTTCGAGGTCCAAAACCTGAAGGACATAAACATAATCTAGTTTTTCGACCAAAAATTTAGAAAAAATTGAGATTTTTCGGTTCAAAAATTTAAAAAATGGAAATTTTTCGGGTCGAAAATCAGCAAAAATTGTGGTTTTGTCAGATTTTTGACAAATTTAGTTCAGAAAAATCCTAAATTTTGCAACTTCAGGTTGTTAAAATCTCAAAATTTTGCAATTTTAGGTTGAAAATGTGAATTTTTTGTGGAACTTTTGACTGAAAAATCGGGATTTTGTCAATTTTTTGAAAATTTCGATTCGAAAATTTGAAATTCCTTCAATTTTTTGTCAAAAAATAACGATTTTCTAGATATTTTGACCAGAAAAATTTCAAATTTTCGCCATTTTTCCTCAAAAATGTGAGTTTTTGATATTTCAAATCAACAAAAATTGAAATTTTGCTGATTTTTTGGAATTTTCAACCGGAAAAATTAGGATTTTGCCAATTTTCTAGAAATTTTGACCCGAAAAACCTCAAATTTTTTTTTGATTTTTAGGTCACAATTATTAATTTTTCCACCATTTAGCTCAAAAATATCATTTCTCTAGAAATTTTGACCTGAAAAATCCAAATTTTTCTGATTTTTTGGTCACAATTTTTGATTTCGCCATTTTTCCGCTCAAAAATATCAATTTTCTAGAAATTTTAATCTGAAAAATCCAATTTTTTCGCAATTTTCAGATAAAAAAATCAATTTTTCCACAAAAATTCCATGAAAAAAATCGCTCTCACCTTCTTCTCCAACACCTCCTTCTCATATTGCAACTGTTTGAATTGTTGCACCGAGCCTCCTTGCGTCGCCGCTTGCGTTTCCGCATCATCTGCGCCGCGACACTGCTCCTCCAACAAATCAATGATACATTTCGACTTTTGCAGGCTCTGCTCATATCGTTCACATTCGGCTTGTCGTGCGGCGAGTTCGCCGAGCATTTCGGCATGCCGCAACTCCGCCTTTTCCGCTTGCGCACGCGCATTTTCGCCCGTCAACGTCAATTGTTCAATGTGCATTTTGAGCTCGACAACTTCGTGGCTCACCGTTTGTTGACGTGCGTCGAGTTTGGCCGCAAGTTCGTCGATTTCCGCCTGTTTTTCGTCGCATCGTCGTTGCGCAACCTGCGTCTCTTGTTCGAGCACACTATTTCTCGATTTCAGCGACATTATTTCGCCTTTCAATGGTTCGAGCGATTCGAGTTCTTGGATACGTTCCAACAATCGTTGATTCTCTATTTCCAGCGATAATTTGTTGCCATTTCTGAAACCAAAAATTCATGGGGTGAAAAATTGAAAATTTTCAATTTTTTTTTGATTTTTTGACCCAGAAAATTCTATTTTTTCATATTTTTTGGCCAGAAAATTTTTAATTTCCGAAAAATTTCAAATTTTTGACCCAGAATTCCCCATTTTTTCTAATTTTGTTTTTTTTTCTGCCTAGAAAGTTGAAAAATTCCTAATTTCGAAATTTTCTGGGTTTTGGACCCTAGAAATGCAATTTTTAAATTTTTGAGAGAATTTTGACCTGAAAATTGTGTTTTTCACATTTTTTGACTATAAAAATCTTATTTTTTCTCAATTTTTAGCCAGAAAATTTTCAATTTCCAAATTTTTGCTGGGATTTTGGTCTAAAATTTGGAAAATTCCAATTTTTGACCCGAAAAACTCTAAAAACAGTTCAAAAATTTGAAAATTCTCATAGAATTTTAGTTCAAAAAGTTGAAAAATTCCAAATTTTCAATTTTTCTGAGCCAAAAATCTCATTTTTTTTGTCTGAAATTTCTCAAATTCACAATTTTTTAGGTGTTTTTCACCCTGAAAATCATAATTTTTGGTCAAAAAAACTGGAATTTTCAAGATTTTTAGCCCAAAAAACCAACTCACTCAAACCCTGACCCCTCTCCATCCATCATCGAATCATGCAAACTGCGCATCGTCGTTCCGGCATCGCTCATCTTGATCAATTTCTCCTGAAGTCGATTGCGCTCTTCGGTCAACTCCTCTTTTCGATCTTCCAGTTCTCTGACACGCTCTTTCAATCCAATCACATCTTCTTCGAGCTGCAAGAAAACAAAAACTGGGATGAGAAAAGGAGCTGAAAAGTACAGTACCTTAGTGAGTGTGCTCAATTTTGCAACCAATTCGACATCTTTCGCAACAATGTTCGCTTTCAGACTTCCAATGTGTTGACGAAGATTCTGCAACAAACATTTTTTGAAATTTTTCGCGAGAAAAGTTGGAAAATACGAGTTTCTGGGTTAAAAATCTCTCAAAACTGAAAATTTCAAATTTTTCAAGCCCTAGAAATAAGAAAAATACCAATTTTCTGTGTAAAAATTTTGATTTTTTCAATTTTTCAGGTCAAAAACATAGAAATGCAACTTTTCCTGGGTTCAAAAATTGTTGAAAATTCAAATTTTCCAGGTCAATAACCTTCAAATTTACCGAAAAATGGGCCAAAAACATGGAATTCAGCTCAAAATTCTTGATTTTTCACTTTTCCATTCCAAAAAATGATGAAAATTCCAAATTTCCGTGTGAAAAACCTTCTAATTTCCCGAACAATGGGTCAAAAAGTTCGCAAAACATGGAATTTTTCAATTTTTTTGCCGAAAATCCTGATTTTTAAACTTTTCCAGACCAAAAAAAAGCATGGAACTTCAATTTTCCGGGTCAAAACATGGAAATTCCAAATTTCCGGGTCAAAAAATATCGGAAAAATACAATTTTTCGGGTCAAAAACCTCCAAATTACCCAAAAAATGGGCCAAAAATACCCCTCAAAACAATTGCTCACCGCCATCTCCGTCTTATTTCCCTCATCTTGGGTCGACACTTTAACATGATGCTCCAGTCGATTGTTCAACAACTTGATCTGCGTCTGCAGCTCTCGATTCTCCTTTTCGCGCTTCTTCAACATTTCGCCGTCAATTTCCAATTTTTCCGCCTTCTCTCTCCAAATCTCCATCGAATCGCGGGCGGTTTGCAGTTCGATCTTCCACGTTCGCCACTGTTTCTCCTGTCGTTTCAACTCCTCATTCTGCATCGACACCTCTTCCAGTGCGCCTTTAATCTGTTCAACGTGTCCCTCCAACTCGTGCACTTTATCGTCTGCGTCTCTGCGCTTCTTCAACAACTCCTCGTTGGCTTTTTCCAACAATTCTACAGTATCCCGGGATACTGTAGCTTCAATTACTGTAGATTCTTCTGCCGATGTCGATGTTTGTCCTGTCGTCGGCGATAATATCGATTGAATTTGTGCATCATTTTCGATGCGATTCGTCAACATTTCCACATCCGACTCCAGTTTTTTCTTCTCATTTTGCAGCTCTTCAATGATTTTCGTCATGTGCTCAATTTCGTGTTGATAGTGGTACGATCCAATGCTCATTCTTTTCGAACCGTCTCTTCCCGCCAAATTTCGATCCATCATTGCGGAGCTGTTCAGTTCGCCATCACTTGTCAATTCTTCGTCTGAAAGAAAAATCGGCGATTTTTTGAGTCAAAAATTACTTTATGATATAATTTTCCATAATTTTTCGCTCGAGAATCTTGAAAACTTCGCTTTCACTTCATTTTCATGGTCTAGAAAACTGAAAAATTCCATTTTCTTGACATTTTTGGTGATTTTTTGACACCAAAAAACTCATAGTTTTCAAAAAAAATTTTAAATTTCAGTTTTTTCAGCTAAAATGGGGGAATTTTACGAATTTTTTACCTAAAGCAACATTTCTCATAATTTTTCGGTCTAGAAAAATAAAATTTCCCATTTTTTGACCCGGAAATTTCATTTATTTTCTTTAAAAAGTGGAAAAATCGTAAATTTTTCCTTTTTTCTTGGTCTCGAAAATTCAAAAACCTAAATTTCTCGACATTTTTAGTGATTTTTGAAGACAAAAATTGAGAAAATTCAATTTTTTCAACACAAATTGGTGGTTTCTGACACAGAAAACACCTAACTTTTTTAGTTTTTTTCTGGAAATTTGATCAAAAATTCAACGAAACTCACCAGAAAACACACGTTGCTCATTGGTTTCGGGAATTTCTCGCATAATTTCTGTTATCATCCGCACAACATTCGACATTTCTTCGGCGTTTTTCGATGACAAATCTTTCGAGTAGAGGACAAAGTCTGGAAAAACAGAAAAAAAAATGATGAAAAACAACATTTTCTGAGTCAAATTGTCAACTTTTTTCTGAACTTTTTTGATTTTTCAAATTTCTAGCTCAAAAAAAGTTGGAAAAATATTATTTTTGGGTCAAAAACTCTCACAAAACACTATTTTCTCACATTTTTTGGTCAAAAACCCGTATTTTCCTCATTTCTAAACTTTCTCATCTAAAAAAATCCCAATTATTTCTAATTTTCTAGATCAAAAAATGATGAAAAAGAACATTTTCTGGGTGAAATTGTCAACCTTTTTTTTGAAAATTTTTGATTTTCCAATTTTCTAGCTCAAAAAAGACTAGAAAAATATTCATTCTGGTCATAAATTCTTAAAAAAATTATTATTTTTCCACTTTTATGGGTCAAAAAACCGCATTTTTCACATTTCTAAACTTTCTAGCTTAAAAATCTGGATTTTCTGGCTCAAAAAACTTCAATTTCCCCCAAATTTTCCCGGGTAAAATTTTTTTCAAAAAACACCAACCTTCCTTATTTCTTCCAACATGTGCCAAAGTGCAAATAATCATGGCAAACTCGAGCGCAACGGGCAGATCCGTTTCCCAAGTGCCGCACACTTTCGAATCAATCTCGTGATATCGTTGCGTTTCCAATTTTCGTCCCAACACTTCTTGAATGTAGGCCAACACTTTTCGCCACAGTTTTCGCAAATTACTCTGCTTTACTACCGTATTTCGGCGTGTCGTCGATTCGGGCATCGATTCGAGCCACGTCGAGTCAAAGTGCGCCTCATCGCTGAAAACGGGCAAAAAAAAGGGGGCGTGGCTTTAAAGGGACATGGACTTACATTCGATTCAAAATTTCGGCAAATGCTCTTCCTGAACACAATTCGACGGGATCATCGAGCGGTTTGTCAGTGGCGTCAATTCCGGAAAACTGCAAAAAAATGTTGAAAATTATGATTTTTGACATTTTCAAACACAAAAAATGTTGAAAATTATGATTTTTGACATTTTCAAACACAAAAAATGTTGAAAATTATGATTTTTGACCCAAAAAATCAGAATTTCACAATAAATCTTAAAATGTTCATGTTTTCTAGGTTGAAAAACCAGAATTTTGCCTAGTTTTTTATGAAAAATCCTAAATTTTCAAAGTTTCTGACTTAATAACTTAGAATTTTAGATAATTTTCAAATCAGAAAACCCGGATTTTTAAAATTTGGTTGAAAAAACTTGAAAATTTGGTAAAGATTTTGAACCTAGAAAACTTGAAAATTTGCCAGAAAACCTCAGAGATTTCGAAAAATTGGGGATTTTTGAACACTTGGGATAATTGTGGACTTCTAGTAGGTCCATCAAAAATTAACACACAAAAAAAAAAGAAAAAGAAGAAAAGATAAAAGTGCAAAGACGAAACAAGAAAAAAAGAAAGAAATATTAGAAAACTAAGAAAAAGTGAATAATGAATAAATAAAAGAGCACCGCGAGGTATAAGAGACATAGATTGTAGACTCCGCCCACTTTTTGCACCTGCGCGGACACCTGTCTCTTATACCTCGCTCATACTTCAAAGACAAGTTGCCGCGCAGGTGCAAAAAGTGGGCGGAGTCGACAATCTATGTCTCTTATACCTCGCGGTGCTCATTTATTCATTCATTATTCACTTTTTTCTTAGTTTTCTAATATTTCCTTCTTGTTTTTTTTGTTTCGCCCTTTCACTCATCATCAAAGTTTTCTTCAATTTCATATCAAAAATCATATCGGCTTATTTTCCATGATTTTCAGAGAAAATCCAAGTTATGGCCCACTTACTATTGAAAAATCTGGATTTTTCACCTATTTTCTCAAAATTCTGCCAAGTTTTTCATGTGAATTCTTGCTTTTGGGTTAAAAAAAATTAATTTTCTCTTGCTTTTCAATAAATTTGGGCTGAACTCAGAATTTTCAGATCATTTTTCTCGGAAAATTCTGAATTTTCGTTGTTTCTAGATTGAAAACTCCAGATTTTTCCCTTTTTTCATGAAACTAATAGTTTTTCAACGTTTCTGGGCCTCAAAACTTGGAATTTTTCCTGGTTTTCAAGAAAAAATCATCAATTTTCGTAATTTTTAGCTCTCAAAAACTCAGATTTTCACATTTTTTCATAATTTTTCCACAATTTCAGGTCTCCCAACTCACCCAAAGCACCAAATGTTCCAAATCAACCCGTTTCCGTTTCAAAACCTCATCAATCTCATCGTTTTCAGCACCACCACCACTCGTTCCAGCATCACCTTCTAAATCTATCATCCTTCTATTAATAATAATATTGTTCTGAAAATATGAAAAATTGGTTTTTGGAGGAGGGAAATGCGAAATTTTCCGCGGGCCGCATATTGATCTACCCGGGAAAATGTGGGAAAACATTTTTGGAAATCAAAAAATAAGTTTTTTTCAAGTTGACAGCGAGTTCATTGGGCTAGAATGTCGGCATTTTTCGGATTATTGGTTGGATTTTCGATTTTTGGTTAGTTTTTTTGGTTTAAAAATGTCAAAAATCTATTTTTCAGCCCATCTGACAAACTCCCAAACAACAACAACAAACGAAATCATCAAATGCGGTGTTCATGCCAACAATTCGGCGTTGGCTGAATCGCGATCGTGGCAAGACCCGTCGAGTTTTGTGGTGAGTTTTGGGTGGATGAGAAATGTTGAGAAATGACTAGAAATAGCCGGAAACTTTCTAAATTGCTCTATTTTCTACGGAAAATGCCGAAAAATAACTAGAAATTGCAAGAAATGTCGAAAAATGACTAGAAAATCATCAAAATGTCTCTATTTTTCCAAAAAAAATGTCGGAAAATAACTAGAAACAACCAAAAATGTCGAAAAATTACTAGAAACTACCAGAAATACCGGGAAATGACTAGAAATGCTTCGAAATGTCGAAAAATGACTAAAAAATCATCAAAATTCACTCAGAAAACACCGAGAAATGACAAAAAATGTCGGAAAATGACTAGAAACTACCAAAAATTACGAAAAAAAACCACCAAAATTCTTCAAAAACGGCGAAAAATTCAGATGTCTGATCATCGTCTAATCGGCGGCACCGAAACCGAACCGCACGCCTGGCCATGGGCGGTTCAACTATTGGCCAACGGACACCATCGATGCGGCGGAAGTCTGGTCGATCAGAATTTCGTCGTCACCGCCGCCCATTGTTTTGCGAGAAAGTTAGTTGTTCTCTAATGTTGGGTAGCATTTTCCAAACATTTTCAGCCGCCGCCCATCTTCGTATTCTGTGCGCGTTGGCGGACACGTTTCCGGTTCGGGTACGGCCCACCGCGTCACATCTATCTCAATTCATCCGTTCTACAATCTCGGTTGGCCGAGTTCCAACGATGTGGCATTGATGAGGTACGTGGATTTTTTTGTTGCAAAAACATCGCACAGTTATTTTCTCAGAATTTTTCCACCCGTCAAAATGTCCGAAACATCACGCCCAATTTGTTTGCCAACTGGTGCGCCGATCGATAATCGATTGTGTGTGGTGACAGGTAAGGCCACGCCCACAAAACTGCGCGATAACAAAAAAAACGCAAAAAATAGGAAGGAAACTAATTTACGTTCACAAAACTGTGCGGCAAACAACCTAGTGCTTATTTTTGACGATTTTTCGTAAAATAAAAACAAGCCACGCCCACAAAACTGTGCGGCACGCAAAAAAACCCAAAAAGCGTCATTTTCCAAGCTAAACTACCTATAAAACTGTGTGGCACGCTAAAAAACGCCGTTTCCAAGCCACGCCCACAAAACCGTGCGCAACTTGCAGGCTGGGGATCAATGCGCGAAGGCAGTGTCGCATGGGCACCAAAACTTCGCGAAATTCACGTTCCCATAATTCCGACCCTATTTTGCAACAGTTTGCCGAGCTACGCCGGCCGCATTCATCTACCGTCAATGCTATGCGCCGGCTACAGTTTTGGACAAATCGATTCGTGTCAGGTGATAATACTGTGGGTTGACTGACCTAGTAGTTGTTTGTTCGTTGAGAAAAATCGAGTAGAAATGAGAAGATTTTGGTGGAAAACGCCAATTTTTTTTAAAAAGGTCAACACGTTTTTTTCCGATTTTTTTGTCATTTTCAAAAAAAAACTAGATTTTTCAACAATTTCGAATGAAAAACCCAGGTTTTCGCTAGATTTTTTGGTGAAAAATGTGATTTTTCAAAATTTTACCAGAATTTTCTAAGAAAAATCGTTAGTTTTATGGAATTTTTTTGAATTTTGAATGTGAAAATTAGAGATTTCACTGATTTTTGATAATTTTTTGAGCAATTTTCCTAGAAAAATTCATATTTTGGGTGCAAAAATTTGCATTTTTTTCGATTTTTCAAAAGTTTAGGTGCAAAAATCAGCATTTTTCTAACTTTTTCACGATTTTTACCCTAATAATCAAAATTTTTCTCAAATTTCAGGGCGATTCGGGTGGCCCGCTAATGTGTGCCCGCGACGGGCACTGGGAATTGACGGGTATCGTTAGTTGGGGAATCGGATGTGGTCGTCCGGGACATCCGGGAGTCTATGCAAATGTGCACTCGGCTCTAACTTGGATACAAATCGAAATGATGAGAATGAGCATTTAACAGGAGTTGTTTTGTGAATATATATTGCATTTACTTACTTTTTTGTGAATAAAAGATTGATTTTCCGATATTTTTGGATTTTTGGATCAGAAAATTCAAATTTTTTTGATGAAAAATGATAAAAAAGGTAGTTTTTTTGGCATTTAGGATAATTGGCCCAAATTTTTGGCTTTTTAGATCAAAAAATTCAAATTTTCGATAAAAAACAACAAAAAAAGGTAATATTAGGTGATTAAAAACACCGCAAAAACACAAAATTTTCAAAAAAAAAAAAATAAAATCAAGCATTTTTCATTTTTACAAAAATCAATAAATAGTTACATCTTCCGCCGAGTTGCAGTAAACCTTTCTTGATAGGCCTCGTATCCTTGTAAATCCTGAAACTCTTTGAGCTGAAAAGAATTTCCCTGATAGGCTATCAAATTGATTTCCGAATTTTCGAGCAGTTCTTTCGTGAATTCTTGTTTGTCTAGACAATTTTCTTCGACGCGTAGGGTTCTCAAACGAGGACATTTGATGAGATGACTAGAGTTGAGAGAGGTTAGACGGTTTTGGTTTAGAGATAGTTCGATGACTTTGAGCTCGGAGATCTGCAAAAAGTTGAGAAATTTGTTTTTTTGAGAATTTTTCAGATTTTATTCGAGGACTTTTTGTTGAGAAATTTTTTTTTCCGCAAAATTTTAATGAAAAATCAAGGTTTTGCTTTTATTTTTCAAAAGTTTACTCTGAAAATGGTATTTTTAGGTTGGAAAATGTTGAAAAATCAATGTTTTTCATATTTTTTGATGGAATTTTTTTTAATTTCTACGATTTTTACGTTGAAACGCTAAATTGTTTTCACGATTTTCGTATCAGAAAAATTTAATTTTTTTTTAAAGTGGAACTGGGTACGGTATACCAGGTCTGGACCACTTTTTGTCATCCAAAAAGTGGATCTGAGTAGGTTGTAAAAGGTCAGGACCACTTTTCCAGTTCTAAAAAGTGGTTTTACCTGGTCAGGACCACTTTTCCGTTTCTAAAAAGTGGAAACTGGTGAACTGAGTACTACAGTATTACAAAATTTTTGAAAAATTCAAATTTTAACAAAATTTTGTGAATTTTTCAATATTTTTGGCTTGAAATCGTAAAAAAAGTTGAACTTTTTTGCAATTATATATTTTTTTAACTTAATTTCTAAAGCAAAACTCACCTCATCGGGTATAGTTTCGATCTGATTCGCATTCAAAATCAAAAATTCCAACGCCATAATGCCAAAAACAGCCTTGGGGAATATTTTGATAGCATTCGCCGACAAATCGATCGTCTTCAAATTTATACAACCAGCAACAGTGTCGGGCAATTCGGTCAACTGGTTTCCGGGTAAATTGAGAATTTCCAAATTTTTCAAATGTCCCAATTCGTCGGGCAACCGCTCAACACAATTGTTCGATAGATGAAGTTGTTTCAAATTTTGAAATTTGCCAATAAAACTGGGAATTTCTCGAATCTTATTCTCACTCAATTCGAGATTTCGGAGTATTTCGCAAAGTTGTTCGACGTCTTCCGGTATCTTTTTCAAACCTGATCCTTTGAGTTGAAGAATTCGAGATTTTGAAGCCATTTCCAAATGCTTGTTTACCGTTGAGCTTGAGGGACCCGATTTTCCTGAAAAAAAGAGTTTTAGAGAAAAAATATGGATTTTTTCGGACTTTTAGAAATAAAAACGTGAACTTTCGAGCTTTTTTAGAGAAATGTTTTAAATTTTTCATCAAAATTTATGAAAAAATACAAAAAAAACTCAATTTTCTCTCGAAAAAAATTGATTTTTCCTTGTTTTCTCATGACAAATTCAATTTTCAAGCAAAATTTTCAAAACCTCACCAACAATCTTCCGCGCATTTTCACCAATCGATTTACCCTTCGACGATTCGTTCCCCATTTCCTGAATATCAGAGAAAAACGATCAAAAACCGATGAAAACAACAAAACTAAAGTTTGTTCGTCAAGTAAAATGTTTTGTGTGTGCACACACACCCAATTACCTCAAGCAAATCGGTCGTGTGAATTTGTGAAACGTTGTTTTCAAACGAGATTTTGAGTTCGGATTTTTTTGTTTCGAGAAGTTTTTGAATTTCGTCACGATTTAGTTGATTATCATCTAGATTGAGGAGACGCAGACGTTCACAGTTGACGAGATTCGATGAATTTAGACTGTTTAGCCGGTTTTTGTTAATTTGAATGTTTATTGCTTTAATTTTGCCAATCTGAAAAATGAAAACATTGATTTTTGAACCAAAACGTGTAGGAAAATCAGAAAAAAAAGAAATATTTCAAAAGAAACATGTAGTTTTTCGTGTGCGGGTCTCGTCACGATGAGACGTTTTTTTTACGAGGCGTGGAAAAATGAGCAGATTACTGTAATTTTTTGAAATTTCGGCTAGAATTTCAGCTGCAAAATTGATTTTTCGCGATTTTTCAGTGGAAATTTTGAAAATCAGGAAAATTCGATTTTTTTTTTAATTTTTAAGGTATTTCAGTGAAAACCCTACATTTTTCCCTATATTTTAAAAAAGAGCTTCCCACCTCATTTGGCAATGCTTCAATCCGATTACTCGTCAAAACAAGTGTCTCCAAATTTGGCATATCACAAAAAACCAGGGGAAATTCAACAAATTGATTTTCAATAGCATCGACATTCTTCAAATTCGCACATTTTGACATGGTTTCGGGCAATTCTGACAATTTCAGCTGATTGAGGCTAAGAGTTTCGAGCATTTCCAAGTTTCCAATCTCATCCGGTAGTTTTTCTGGGAAAAAAACTTGTTTTTGGAGGCCACGTGGCAAAAAATCTTACCTATATTGTTTCTGCCAATATGAAGAACTTTGAGTTGCGCAAAACATCCAATATAAGATGGTATTTGTGTCAAATAGTTGAATGTGATGTCAAGGTGGCGGAGATTGCTGATTTTTTGAACATCATCCGGAATTCGGTGTAATGCAGACTCCTTGAGATTTAGAATTCGAGTTTTTGTCGCGTTTGATAGTCTTGCACGAACTGTTGGGTTGTAGCTATCAATGCCCATCTGAAAAATTAGTTTAAAAAAAAAGATGAAAAATAAAAGTAAAACAACGAGACTCCGCACTGCCCCCGGTTTAGTGAGATATTATTTTATTTTTATTTTTTTGTTACACCTAAAACTACAACTAAACTCATTATTTCCAGGTTTTCAAATGTCGGGGAACAATGAAGATGATTCAATTATCACCCTCGAAAATCAGGTATTTTTAAAATTCAAAAATTTAGCAAGAAAAACCTTCTAGATGATGTCATATTGTAATTTGGTGCCAATCGGTTGTTGGGGGTTTGATGATGATGTTAAAGAATCGTTAAAACAACGAAAACACAGTTTAGTCAATCGGCAGTTGAATAAAAGTGAGGATTTCCATAAAAATTCCCAGAAATTTGCAATTTTCTAGAGGAACGAAAACAATTCTCGGCGCAACAAAAACAACAGCTTGCCAGAAATCTTGGATTGGTGCCAAATTCGGTGCAAGAGGTTATTGAGTGGATGTCAACGTCGAAACAGTTGTCAAAAGTTCAACCGGTGGTACGATTATTTTTTTTTCTTTAAAAAATTGAAGAAAAAAATTATAGAAAGCTAAGGATGTGCCAAAGGTGGAAAAGAAGGTGAAGAAAGTAGAAAAAGAAGAATCTGAAGATGAAGAAGAAGAAGAGGAAGTTGTAAATGATAGCAAAGTAGAGGAGGAGGAGGATTCTGAAGAGGAACAAGAGGAAAAGTGAGAATTTTTGGTTTTTTTTAACAAAAAATTCATATTTTTTCAGTGAAAATGATCAAGAAGAAGAAGAAGATGAAGACTCGACAGATGAAGAAGAAGAAGAAGAAAAAGCACCTGAACCGGTGGCGAAGAAGCCAAAACTCCTAAAATCAAACGATAAAATCGATAAAGAAATTGAAAAACTCGAAAACGTTGAGGACAACGAATCACCCGAAATCTCACGACAAATTGCACTTTTAAAACTGCAAAAAAAGCTGAAAGAAATGAAACATGACAGAAAAGGATCATCAAAGAACGCCAAATTGACACCGACAATGACAGCGAAGTTAGAAGAAGAAAAACGGCTGAAAAGACGAGAAAGTAAGCTGAAATTGAAGCAGAAAAGAGCTGAAGAAAAGAAGGCCAAGGAGGTTAAAGCGGAGGAAAAGTGAGTTGCAAAAAAATCGCGGAAAATTTTGAGAAAACTAAGTTTTTTAGAAAAAATGTGAAGGAAGAGGAGAAAAAAGAAGAGGAAGAAGAAGTTAAAACCAATGGAATCTCGTTTAACAAGCTGAAATTCGAAATTCGGGAGGATAAGCAACGTGGGAAGAAGGAGAGAGTTGCCAAAAAAGATCGGGGGCTCAAATTGACCGGAAGAGACTATAAATCACTTATTGCTAAGGTAAAATGCTCTGTTTCTCTCAGAAATCTTGAATTTTAGGTCTAAATTTTTGAAAAAATTCAAGAAATCGTGAAATTTTCATGAAAAACCTTGAAAAATACAGTTTTCAGTGTCAGAAATTATGGATTTTAGGCCTAGATTCATAAAAATCACTGAAAAATATCGATTATTCCCCAAAAAAATTTAAATTTTCAACCCAAAACTAACCAAAATCCGTGAATTTCGCAGGTCGAAGAAACTCGCGCGACAATCGCCAAAGTTCGCGAAGCCGATCCACACAAAGCGACAATAATGGAGGACGAGCTGAAATGGGAGAAAACGATGAAACGGGCCGAAGGTGGTAAAGTGAAGGACAACTTGCAAATGCTCAAAAAAGCGCTGGCCAAAAAGAATAAGCTGAAAGAGAAGAAGAAGGAGAAATGGGAGCATCGGGAGAAGAAAGTGGTTACCGAGAAGGATACGGTAAGGGAATTCTTGAGTTTTCAGAAAAATCGGGAAGGAAAATGTTGATTTTTACCATTCTCAAGGCTAAAATTATGTGAAAATTCAAATTTTCAGACAGAAAATAGTCAAAAACTATCAAAAATATTAATTTTTATCGATTTTTAGGCTGAAAATCCACATTTTTTCTATCAAAAACTAATTTTTTCGATTTTCAGAAGCAAGAAAAACGCAAAGGCAACCTCCAAAAACGTATCGACGATGTCAAAAAGCGAAAAATTGCAAAACTTCGCAAAAAGGGACGTATGCTCTAAAAATCCTCATTTTGTTCACCTGTTTTTGTTGAATTTTGTTAAAATTAATTGTTTTTATCGAGAAAAATCGTTGTTTTTTTGTTTCAAAAGTTGAAAGGGTTTGTACCCCAGAATTCTTCACATTTTTTTGCTAGAAAAAAAATTTTGCAGTTTTTTTCATGATCAGAAGAATGGTACATGTTGATGTTGTTCGAGCTTTGGAGGTGGGTTAGGCTTAGAAAAAAAGTGAAAATTTGAAATTTTCAGGATAATTTCATGTATGTGGTTCGGAGAAATGTTGAAGAGCGCAAAGTTTTGGTGGTAGATCCGGTGGAGCCCAAGAAAATTGTTGATTTTTTGAAGAAAAATGAGGTTAGCTGGGATTTTTGTCTTTTTCAAGAGTTTTTTCATAAAAAACTTGAAATTTCTTGAATTTTTTCCCAAAAAACTCACTGAAAAATCGTTCGCAGCTCGAAATTGTTGGCTCCCTAATCACCCATCATCATTGGGACCATGCCGGCGGAACAGCGGAAATGCGCAAAATATTCCCAAGTTTGCCGATTTTCGGAGGCGATGAACGAATTGAACAAATGGATCGGCTTGTGAGACACGAGGAACAGGTGCAAATTGCTGGATTGGATGTTAGTTTGCGGTGGGAATCTGGAATTTTCATGGTTTTTTGGTTTGGGAAAGTTGGATAATTGCAAAAAATCTCGAAAAATAGTGGATTTTGGTTTGAAAATGGAATTTTCAAGATTTTTCGGTTTGGGAAACTTAAAAAAATCTCGAAAAATGACAATTTTTTGGTTTGAAAAACTGGAATTTTCAATATTTTCAACCTAGAAAACTTGAAAAATTGCGAAAAATATCGAAAAAAGAGGGGATTATTGTAGACAAGAGCTCAAAAAGTTATATACTCTAGTAGGTTCATCAAGAATTACAAGAAAGAACAACTTCGATGATGAGTGAGAGAACGTAACAAAAAAAACAAGAGAAGAAATAAAAAACGAGACAAAAAAAGAAATATCAGAAAACTGAGGAAGAGGTGAATAATGAATGAATAAATGAGCATCGCGAGGTATAGAGACATAGATTTTAGACTCCGCCCACTTTTTGCACCTGCGCGGCAACTTTTCTTTGAAGTATGAGCGTGGTATAAGAGACAGGTGTCCGCGCAGGTGCAAAAAGTGGGCGGAGTCGACAATCTGTGTCTCTTATACCTCGCGGTGCTCATTTATTCATTCATTATTCACTTTTCTTAGTTTTCCAATATTTTTTTCTTCTTCTCTTGTTTTTTCCTCTGTTTCACTTTTTCACTCATCATCAAAGTTGTCTTTAATTTCTTACCATAAATCATTTTGCTCTCTTTTCCATGCTTATCTGTTTTTTTTTTGTGTAATTCTTAATACCAGATTCTACCTACTAGAGGGTATCCACAATTATCCCAAGTATCCAAAATCCCCAATTTTCCGTGGTTTTTGGCAATTTTTCAAGTTTTCTAGGTTGAAAATTTGCAAAAAATTCTCAAAAATCAGGTAGTTTTTGGTCTGAAAATACCTTTTTCCTAAATTTCTGGGTTGAAAATCTCGAAAATTCCAGTTTTTCAGACCGAAAATTCTCCAAAATCAGGTATATTTTTCATTTATGGTCTAGAAATCTGAAATTTTCATTATTTTTTGACCTAGAAAACTTGAAAATTTGCCAAAAATTCTGAAAAATCTGTTAATTTTTGTCTAAAATAGAAGATTTTCAATGATTTTCGACCTGGAATTCTTGAAAATTTCGAAAAATCAGGGTATTTTTGATCTGAAAATCTGAAACTTTCATGATTATTGACCTAGAAATCTTGAAAAGTAGCCAATTATTAGTCCACAAAATCAATATTTCCAGATTCGATGCCTCTCCACACCATGTCACACAAAAGGTCACATCTGCTATCACATCCAACCAACCTCCGACTCGTCTTCTTCGGGAATCGTTCTCACCGGTGACACCATGTTCATAGCGGGTTGCGGCAAATTTTTCGAGGGCAACGCCGCCGAAATGCATCGAAATCTCAACGAGATTCTCGCCGCACTTCCCGCCGAAACTCGCGTTTTTCCCGGACACGAGTATACGGTGTCGAATTTGCGATTCGCGCAACACGTTGAGCCGCAAAACGGAAGTGTTGCGCGCAAGTTGACGTGGGCACTGCAGCAGAGAGGCGTGGATGCCGATACGGTGCCGTCGACGATTGAGGAGGAGAAGGCGATCAATCCGTTTATGAGAGTTGCCGTGTCCGAGGAGGTTCAGGTTTGTGGATTTTTTTCTGAAAATTTGGAATTGTTGACTAAAAAGGCTAGGAAAACTAGATCATCAAATTGAGCACTAAATTTCAGTCTGTTTGACACCCCACATGACATATTTTCGAAAAAAAAATTTTTTGGAGCATTTTAGAGGTCAAAAATTGCCTAATTTTGAAAATTACTCAAAAAATGGCTTGTGAGGTGTCTAAAAACGTAAATTTTCGTAAAGAGCGCAACATTTCGGTCAGTTTGACACCCCACATGACATATTTTCAAAAAAAAAAATGTTTAGAGCATCTCGGAGCTCAAAAATTCTCCAAATCAAGTTTTCTGAAAATATGGCTTATGAGGTGTCAAAAAACCCCAAATTTCACCATGAAAACGATGGTTAAAAGGAAAACGCTTCAAAACTTGGGAATATCTCAGTTCAACAGAATTTTCATGAAAAAATCGAGGATCCACAAGAAAATTTGTGTTCCGGTGAATAATTAGGTGAAAATAATATCTCTATCGTTCTAATCACAAAATTTGGAGCTGTTAGACACCCCACATGATTTACATTAGCGAGAAAAAAATTTGGAGCATCTTGGAGCACAAAAATGCTCCAAATCAAGTTTTTTGAAAATATGACTTGTGGGGTGTCAAAAAATTGCAAATCTTATAAAACTTTCAAAATTTCCAGAAATTCGTGTCAACAACGGACCCAATTGAAGGAATGCGAAAACTTCGTGAAGCCAAAAATTCATTCCGCCCAACTTTGTGACTGTGATAAAATTTTTATGTAGCAAACAACTTTCCTTTGAAAAAAAATGATGTTTTTCAACATTTCGAACATATTTCATGTCGAGAAAAAACGAGAAAATTGAGATTTTTGAGGAAAAATGAGCGAAAATGATCTGGAAACGGCGCAAGGTGCGGTTTTGGTGAAATCGTGTAAAATTCCGGAGAATTCGGTGCCGATCAGCGGATTCGACTTCAATGATTCGAAAAATTTGACAATTTCAAATTTGCTCAAAAGTTACATGTCGACCGGTTTTCAAGCGTCTCATTTGGCCAAAGCTATTCAGGTTTGATTTTTTCCCAACTTTTTGGAAAAAAAAGTTTTTTTCAGCAAGTTAATGAAATGTTGGCACAAAGGGATGTTGAAGTGAAATTTGAAGATGAAGCTGATCGATTTTTCAAATACCCAGAGGGGCGGAGCAAAACGAATTGTACAATTTTTCTGGGATACACTTCAAACTTGGTTACTAGCGGGTTGAGAGATGTGAGTTTTTTTGAGGAATTTGAACATGCTCATCGTTTTCAGCACAAAATTTGGGTTTGTTAGACATCCCGCAAGCCATATTTTGGTGCAAAAAATTTTTTGGAGCCAACTGGAGCTCGAAAATGCTCAAAATTTTTGTTTTACCAAAATATGTCATGTTGGGTGTCAAACCTTTGCAAATTTCCTACTGGACAAGATAGCAGCATCAGAAATATCAGAAAAATTCTGTAACTTTTGAAAACTAACAATTTCAGTGTTGAAAAATCCGAAATTTCCGTACTCTGAATTTTGGGTTACTTATTTTGAAAATTGAACATGTTTATCGTTCTGAGCACAAAATTTCGAGTTTTTAGACATCCCACAAGCCATATTTTGGTGCAAAAAATTTTTGGAGTCATCTGGAGCTCGAAAATTCTCCAAACTTTATTTTCCCAAAAATATATCATGTTGGGTGTCAAAAAATCGCAAATTTTCTCAATTTCCCAAAAAATCCAAAATTCCAGATAATCCGCTTCATCGTAGAGCACAATTTAGTGGATTGTCTAGTAACATCAGCCGGTGGAATCGAGGAGGACCTCATCAAATGCCTAAAACCGTCATACCTCGGCGATTTTCGTATGGACGGAAAAACGTTGCGTTCAGACGGTCTGAATCGCGCCGGCAACGTCATCATTCCCAACGACAACTACTGCAGTTTTGAGGATTGGGTCAACCCGATTTTGGATCAATGTTTGGCTGAGCAACAGAAGGAGGGGGTCAATTGGACGCCGAGCAAGATTATCCGGAGACTTGGCGAAAAAATCGATGATGAGAAATCGATTTTGTATTGGGCTGCTCGCAATAATATCCCAGTTTTTTGCCCGGCTCTGACTGATGGGTCTTTGGGTAAGTTTTTAAAATTTTCTACCTAGAAAATATTGTTCAGCACATTATTTGCGTCAGTTTGAAACCCCACATGACCCGGTTTCCTAAAGAATTCAGTTTTTCGTCACGAGACCCATGTTAAAGGGACATGTGACAAGTTGACGCAAAATACATGTTTCTTGGTGTCTAACTGATCAGAATTTGATGCTGAAAACGATGCTTATGATAAAAATATTGCAGGAGACATGCTCTACTTTCACTCGGTCAAAAATGCGCCGGGACTTCGAATTGATATTGTTGAAGATGTTCGACATATCAATACAATGGCGGTGAAGAGTTTGAAAACGGGTTCGATTATTCTTGGAGGAGGTGAGCTGTATTTTTTTCGAAAATAGCACCGAATTTTGCCTACAAATTTGGAAAGTTTGTCAAAAATCGCACCAAATTCTTCCTACCAAAATTAGCTAGCTAAAAATCGCACAACATTTCGCCTAAAATCAAAAAATTGTCGAAAATCACACCAAATTTTGCCTACAAATTTGGAAATTTTGTCAAAAATCGCACCAAGTTCTGCATACCAAATTTATCTAGCCGAAAATCGTGCTAAGTTTTGCCTACCAAAATGGAATCTCTAAAAATAGCACTTTTTTTGCCTACCAAAATGAGATCGCTAAAAATAGCACATTTTTTTGCCTACCAAAATCAGCTAGCTGAAAATCGCACCAAATTCTTCCTACCAGAATGAGCTAGCTAAAAATCACACCAAATTTTGCCTACAAAAAGTCAAAAATCACACCAATATTCTCCTAGGTGTCGTCAAACATCACATCAACAATGCAAATCTTATGCGAAACGGTTCCGACTATACCGTCTACATCAATACGGGCGTCGAGTTTGACGGATCCGATTCGGGCGCCCAGCCCGACGAGGCTGTCAGTTGGGGAAAAGTGAAACCGGGTGCGCAGGCGGTCAAAGTTCACGCCGACGCAACGCTCGTCTTTCCGCTTCTCGTCGCCGATACTTTTGCCAAAAAAGTTCATCAGCCGGGTTGTTGACAAAACTACAGTACTCTTATTGTTGTGTTGTTATTACTCATTGTTTGTTTGTCTGTTTGTGTGTGTGTTAAAATGTCATAAAACTGTTTTATGTCATTTTTTTCGGGGCACCTTTTTTTCACTATAAAAGTCATGCGGAAATGGGCCTTTTCTGGAAAAATGATGATTTTTGTGATCGTTCTAAGTATTTTTGGCGCAATTTTCGCCGCCGACAACAAATGTTATCAGTGTGCGACGGAGAATTTGCGAGAGGATTGGGCTGCAACCGGTCTGCCATATTATCCTAACGATTTGCATTTTGGCTCTGAGTACGGTAGTTTTAACTATACAGTAATCCAAGGCGGAGTACTGTAGTTTTGAAGGGTACTTGGCACTTCCAAAGGTTCAACAAGTTCCAGAAATTTTTTTGGTGAATTTCGGAATTTTTCGAACTACAGTAATCTTAGAACCTACAGTACCTCTGAGCTCCCTCAAAACTACAGTAAGCCAGAAAAACAAGAACTTTTGGCTTGAAATTTCAGAATTTTTCCCAAACTACAGTACTCCTTAATTTCAGCTGCCACACGCCAACCCTAACAACATCAAATGTGTCAGAAATATGCTCCAGTTCATGTTTCGAACTTCTCCTTCCTATAAGTATGTTTGTCTGCGTCTCTCTCACTCTCTCACTCTATCTTCAATTTTCAGAAGACACATATGCAATGCTACGTGGATGCCACGCCCACTTTTCTTGGCCAGAATTTGTTGTGAACGGCAATGAATCGCACACTTGTGAATACAATAAAATCGATAATCTCGAGACGGTTTCACTTTTTGGTGACGGAACCGCCAAAAATGCCTATGTGGGTTACTGTAGTTGTTTTTCCTAGCCTAATTGGGTTTTGATGTGTCAGGCAGCGATAGCTTTTTGCAAAAAACCCACTGATGACGAATCGACAATTCCTTGCAACTCGAGAATTGTCAAAGGATCTATTTTGGAGGCCAGTATTGATAGTTGTAGAGTTGGTAGGTGATTTTTATTGAGAGCATGATGATCAGCATTGAATTTGGGTCAGTTAGACACCCCACATGATATATTTTCGAAAAAAAAATTTTTGGGCTCTTTTTGAGCCCAAAAATTCTCAAAATCAAAAAATTTCTGAAAATATGGCTTGTGAGGTGTCTAAAAACGTGGAATTTCATAAAAAACAAGATTTTCCGTCTCGTTTTGTGAGAAACTTTGAAAATCCCTCCGATACATCAAAATGGGCCTTTCTCAAATCAATAATCTCCATTTTCCGTCCCTAAATTGGATTTTTGGTGCCTATGACTATGAAAAATGTTATCAGCACAAAAATTGGGTCAGCTTGACACCCCACATGACACACTTTCAAGCAAAAAAAAAATTTTAAGCACATTCGGAGCACAAAAATGCTCCAAATCGATTTTTCTGAAACTATGTCTTGTGGGGTGTCTAAAAGCCCCAAATTTCACGCTGAAAACGATGGTGTTATTGAAAACTCCTAAAAATTTGAAAATCTCCAAGTCTCACAAAATTTCAGGCTCAACAGTGAGTTGCAAGAAATGTGACTACTACGATGGCGATGGCAGCTGTTCAAGTGACACCGGCAATCAATGTCAGGGTGCATATTGCACTAAAACACAGGGTGGTATAAATGGTTAGTGTGTAGTTCTCTCGGACAACTATTTTTTCACACTGTTTTTTTTCTAGGTCATAATTATGCGTCAAGAGGATGTTCGGCGTTCAACCCGTTTTGGAAAGACACATGTTCTTGGACTGATCAAAGTTTCAATGTTTCGACAGGCTCTTCGCAAGTTCAACTACCCTTCCGAGCTACACAATGCTTTTGTAAGGGTAGGTATTTTGAGAGGGGTTGATTTTTTCTCGAAATTTGGTGAAAATCCATGATCAGGATGAAATTCCGGTTCGTTAGACACCCCACAAGCCATGGTTTTGAAAAATTTTGAGTTTCGAGCCGAAAAGAGCACGAAAATGCTCCAAAACTCAAAATTTTAAAACTATATGATGTTTGGTGTCTAACTGACCAGAATTTTACGGTGAAAATTATTATGTCAATATTTTTCAGCGCGAAAAAATTTTCGAGCCAAAAAGAGCACAAAAATGCTCAAAAATCAAAAGTGCATCATGCGGGGTGTCAAAAAATCGCAAAATTGGCGCAGAACTTCAAGTGCTCTTCAAACTCAATCAAAATCTTGTTTTTTCCAGGAGAACTCTGCAATTCCGCTCCACTGACCTACAGTACTCTTCTACCACTAATCGTCACATTTCTAATTGTTCGAATTTTCTGAATTTTTTGCTTTTATTCCCTTTTTCTTCAAATTTGCCTAATTTCGCGCATTTTACGAAATCTGATAATTCTGCGAAGAAATTTGATCGTTTAATTTTGTCCAGCTCTCAGGAAAGAGGGGCGTGGCCTAAAGTGTGCTTTCAAAAATCAGGCTCCGCCCACTTTTCACTCATTTTATTGTTTTTTGTGTGTGTGTGCTCATTTGTCGGTTAGGCAAAATTCCGTGCGATTTTCTACGATTATCCGATGGAGCAAAATATTTCTCCTCTTTTTCCCATCCTATTTTTTTATTTATAAATAAAAAATCTTGTTTTTTTTCAGAAAAAGCTGAGAAAAAAAAACAGGGGAAAAAAACATGCTCGGGGAAGAACATCATCGTAGAACACAGAGGTAGGCATTGAAAATTGCGATTTTTGACAAGTAGGAAAAATTCGGTGTAATTTCTGACCAGAAAATGTTTGGTGTAATTTTTTTACCAGGAAAATCTTAGTGCAATTTCTGACAAGTAGTCAAATTTCGGTGCGATTTTCCAACTTTTTCCGCAAAACAACACAACTTTTTTGTTATGCATCGAAAAAAAACCTTGTTTTTCACAAAACAACAAAAAATTATGAATAATTTAGGGGGCGGGTGTGTTGAAAATAGCACCGAATTTTGCCTTTCCCAAAATCTCACCATTTTTTGCCTAATTGGTCTCATTATTTTTTTTTTTCGCGCTTGCGCTCATACTAAGAAGTGACAAACTTTTCTCGAATTTCCAAACAAAAAACACTCTGTTTTGTGTGTGTGTGTGTCGAAAATCACACCAATATTTTCCTACTCTATAGTTCACGTCACAAACAAGTGCCAATCATTTTACGTCAACGTCCGGCTACGGTAGTTGTGCAGCGAAAAAGTCAGGTAGGCAAAATTCGGTGCGTTTTTCGACAATTTGAGGAAAATTTAGGTGATGCTTGACATGCCACAAACTACGTTGAGAGTGTGTCCGATGAATCAGGTAGGCAGAATTTGGTGTGATTTTTGACATTATTTTTTGGAGGGTAGGCAAACATTTGTGTTATTTTCAACATATTTTCCTAGGGTATGCAAAGAACGCTGTTATGTTTGAGCTGAGTTTTCTAGGTAGGCAAATAATAGTGCTATTTTCAACATACTTTCTCTGAATAGGCAAAAAAGTGTGGCATTTTCAACATACTTTTTCCTAGGGTAGGCAAAAAATGATGCTATTTTTGACATATTTCCTTTAGGTAGGCAAAAAATGGTGTTATTTCTGACATGCTGTCTTTCGGAATAGGAGAAAATAAATTCTATTTTCAACATTTTTCCTAGGGTAGGCAAACAACGGTGCTATTTTTGACATATTTTCCCTAGGTAGGTAAAAAATAGTGTTATTTTCAACATTATCTGCCCTAAGGTAGGCAAAAAATAGTGCTATTTTCAGCAACTTCTCTCCCGAAGTGCCTCATCATCCCCACGTCGTCGAAACGCGCCACCCGGACTACAGTAAGCAACTACAGTACTTTTTTTTCCAAAAAACAAAAAAAAATTTCAGAAGACGTGAATCAGTCCTCCAAATGTTGAATCGAATATGGAAATCGGATGATTGTTCGGACACGTCGAAAAGTTCCAAAATGTTGGATATCCCTCAGTGAGTAGGTGTCAAAAAAAGCACCGAAATTTGCCTACTCTCAAAAAAGCCCCGCCCACATTTCTGTGCTCTCGAAAAAAACAACAAAAAATTCAAATTGCCCATGAAAATCCTCTTAAATCCCATGTACTTGACATTTTTTTTGCTCATCCTCACAAAACGCGAAAAAATATGCCCAGATTTTTTTTGTGAGTTTTTTTTTGACGTCATGATTATTGAAAAAATACGCAATTTTACAGAGACACCCTCTCCCGGCAGTTATCACTGTCTGACACAAATGTTAACCCGATTCGAAGCTCTTCAAAACTCAATTTGAGCACAAAACAAAAACGGTTGTTGAGGGTGAGTTGAAAATCTGTTTTTCGTTTTCAGCGTGAAATTTCCGTTTGTTTGACACCCATAAATCTAGATTTTTGAGAAAATTATTTTTGAGCTCCGGAGATCTCGGAGCCCTGAAAAATGTCAAAAACTAGTTTTTTTTCAGAACAAAGGCATGTTGGGTGTCTGAAAACTCCAAATTTTTCGCTGAACACGATGAGACTCAAGAGAGCTCTTGAAATTTTTAAAATTTAGCCGAAAAGTGAAAAAAATTTATGAAAAAGTGCCCAAACCTTACCTTCCATAAATTTTCATGCAATTCGGACTCGATATTCGTGATCAGCATGAAATTTCCAACCGTTTGACACCTATAAATGCAGATTTTTGAATAAAAAATTTTTTTGAGCCTCTCGGAGCCGGAGAGAGAGAGGAGGAAATGTTGAAATCGGAGTTTTTCAGAGCTATATCATGTTGGGTGTCTCAAAACTCCAAATTTTACGCTGGGCAACATGGTCATAATGAAAATACTCGAAACCTCTCCGATTTTTAGCTCTGAAGCTATCGGGGCACTGAAAAAGGCCAAAAATCAAGTTTTTCAGAACTATATCATGTTGGGTGTCTAAAACATTGAAATTTTACGCTGAAAATCATGGGCATGATAAAAATGCTCAAAACCTCTCAGATTTTGAGCTCCGGAGCTCTCGGAGCTCTGAAAAACGCCAAAAAATCAAGTTTTCAGATCTATATCATGTTGGGTGTCTAAAAACTCCAAATTTAACGCTGAAAATCATGGTACTCTCAGAAATCCGCCGTTTTTCATTTTCAGACCTCTTTCATCTCAATGAACTCGGGCGGTACATTTCTCAAGCTAATGGAAAAGATATTCCGTCGTCTCGAGTCGCGTTTCACCGATATGCGTTCAATATTTCTGACAACCGCATTCGTCAACTCGTTGGCACCGCGCCAATCATCACCGCTTCGCGTCAAGACCGAACTCGATCATTCGCGTTGTTTGTGCTCGATTTTCGAGCAAATTATTGCGAATCTCGACAATTTGGATGAGAATTTGGCAAGAGTGCGGCAGTTCGGCGAGAAGCATGCGCAAATGGCCGAGTCCGGGTTTGACGGCGCAATGATTGAGCAGTTTGGCGAGGAGGCTGTGGCGGTTATCGGCGCTTTTGAGGCCGTTAAATATAATCATGAAATGGTCAAAGCTTGGCGACTTCTTCTCGCCTGTTTCACCGATGAAATGAAGGTACTGTACTTTTTTCGCCCCAACAAAAATATCGATTTTTTAGGTCGGATATGATCGAATGACCCGGATAAACACTAGAAGAAACAGCATTAACCCCCCGCCCACTCCTTCTTGAACCTAATAAATATTTTTATCCCTACCATGATTTTCAGCGCAAAATTTGGAGATTTTTGACACCCAACATGCCAGGAAACAGGATTTTTCCATTTTTTAGGGGTCCGAGAGCTCTGGGGCTCAGTAAATGGAAGTTTTTGAGCATTCTTAATACCACCATGATTTTCAGTGTACAATTTGGAGTTTTTAGACACCCAACATGATGCACCTTAAAAATCCCAATTTTTGGAGGGCCCAAGAGGTCAATTTACAAAAAATCGGATTTTTTGGGGTCAAAAGATTGGTCATGAAAATGAGCCAATATGAGCAACGTTAGACCTAATACCAAACTAATAACCAAAAAAAATTGAAAAAATAAAACTCACCGACAACTTTGTCGTTATCGATTAACATGTCCCCCCCTCCACAACCAGCCACTTGCACAAAAAAAAGAAAAAAAAACAAGAAATGAAGATAGAAAGGTGTCAAGAGAAAAAAAAAACTTTCCCCCCTTTTGTGTAGGTCACACAACCAGATCAATAAATATAAATAATGATTATTCGATAAAACCGGGCAAAAAAAAAACGTGGGGAAAAAATCAATAAATAAAGAAGTTGAAAATGGGTACTGTAGTTGTTGTCGTCGTCATTTAGTCCATTCGAGTTTTGATTGTTGACACGTTGACCTGGAATTTGGAGAAAATTGAAATTTGGGGTCAAAAAACTGCAATTTTTTTGGAATTTTCATAAAATTTGAGCTAGATAAAAATGTACAGTAATCCAGGAGGCACAGAGAAGTATTCAAATTTTATGATTTGCAAAAAAGGTCACCATCTGTTATTGTATAGATAACACCAGTGACAGGTGTGAAAATTTCCCAAACAACAAGGAAAGTAGGTCACGCTTCCTTCTCCATTTCAAAAATGCCCATTTTCCCTTATACCTTATCCTTGGTGATGGTATAAACAACAGCTCCCCATCCTGAAGCGGCATCTCTTTCCAAACACGACAAAATCGATTGAGCAGTCGCCTCGAACAACTCGTCCGGTTTCATGTTCTCATGCCAAAAGTCTGCAAAAAATAACTTTTTCAAGATTTTTCTGGGAGTTTTGGGTACCCGCGAGCTTCCCAGAATGGGTAGAAGTACACTCGCTAACGCTTGGGTGAAAAAATAAGCGAGTGTAACTTCCGTTCCGGGTATTTCCAGATTTTTCCCGGGTACCCGAAGCGGCCGAGCGTCAGCGAGTGTGACTCCCGTTCCGGGAACTCTCAGATTTCTCCCGAAAAAAAAACTCACTCTCACAAACACCCAACAAATATTCTTGTCCCGTTCCAACTGCGACAAAATCTCTGGGCGACGAAACGCATCCAATCGTGTCCATATTGCAAATGTACGGCTTGTTATGATCATCAAGCCCTGCGACCAACGGTTCGGTGAAATAACTTCCAAAACGATGTTGATAGCACAAGTTGGAGATCATTTCGGATAAAATCTGAAATTTTTCTCCATATTTTTTTGGTTTTCTTTTCTATTCAAAATATACCTTTGGTTGAATTTTGCGATTTTCGCGCAACTCGTACAAATTCTTGCGGAACATGATTTTCTCGGCCATTGTACGCGCGTCAGATTGGAAGCCGGCCAATCCGAGATAGACCTTGTCCGACACTTTGTGCACCTTTTTCTCGTCTGTTGCCACTGTTGTCATCTGTTCACCAATTCGCAGATCGGAAGCGATGCAGACGCATCTGGAAAATGAGAAAATTGAGTTTGGGAATACGAAAATCATGATTTTTCACCCAAAATTTTCTAAAGACCTTTGTTTTTACCTTCAAATCGTCTAAAGATAACATTTTCTATCAAAAACAATTGTTTTCACATCAAAAACTCGATTCTAGAAGCTGAACTCATTGAAAACTAAACTTCTACCTGAAAAATAATGTAAAAACTTCAAATTTCCACTAAAATCATGACCTTTCACTCAAATTTCAACCCAGAAAATGATATTTTTCGAGAAACCATGATTTAAACCTCATTTTCTCAAACTTTCAAGAAAACCACATCAAAACTCACTCATCGCCAGCCATCGCGACAATAGTTCCACCAGTATAGCTCATAATCGACATCTTTGACACGTTAACTTAAGCTTTCGCTTCGAAAAAACCTTCTGAAATCAAAAAATCGTGAAAAACCACCGAAAAAACAAAACACAAAATGCTGACAAATTTGAAAACTGCGGGTGGGCGGAGCCTAGACGGCAAACAAAAAGTGTGCGACGCTTGCACAAATTTTGCATTTATTTATTTCATTATTCAATTGTAAGGAAAAAATGAAAATAGTGATAAAAATGAGATAATTCAACAAAAATCAACAATGAAAAATCCAAATTTCGCCTAGTTTTAGATTGACGGCAAAAAGAGAGATCAAATAATGGAACAACAATTATTATAAAATTGAATTGGCGATCAAATCGAAGGGGAATCTGGAAAAATGGAGATTTTTCACAATAAAATGAAAAAAAAATCACTGAAATTCTTGAAAAATCCACTGAAATATAGGTTTTTTGGAATTTCTAGTTCAAATTTCAACCAAAAATCATACTTTTCCATTGAAAATAGGTCAAAAAATGTGATTTTTCCACTCAAAAAAAGGCCAAAAAACCATTTTCACCAAATTTCCCTCCACAATAACTCACTCTAATACATGCTGGCAAACTTCTCCTCCGGCAAACGCAACTCTCTCGCCCGTCGCGTCACCCACATTTTCGACAACGCGCGCGGATTGTTGAACAAACTGTTGTCCTGCATGTTGTTGCGTTGCGGCGACAACGAATAGTGTCGCAGGTGGTAGGCGGTGTTGCGCGGCTCGGCGCGCGGCCATGCGGCAGAGTGACGACGATTCAGGCGAGCGCCTTCCGTTGACAAACCGTGACGCTTTTTTCGCTCGTGTTGTTCGAGACGCGAACGATTCTGAATGGGATTTTTGAGATTTTGGGAGGTAAAATCGTAAAAATATAGATTTTTTGCAGATTTCGATGATTTTTCAGTTTTAAGACTAAAATTTCAACATTTTTTCAGACCAAAAAACACAGATTTTCATGATTTTTCATTAAAAATTCTAGTTTTTTCCTGATTTGTCCGAGGTTTTCATTCAAAACCCCTCAAAAATCTGAAATTTCCCTCACCTGCGGCGTCATCAATCGTGTCATGATATTATAAACCTTGTCACGCATCAAATCACACATATCCTCTCCTTTTTCATAATGATCCAACCAATCAAATCCAGGCATGTCCTGGAAGCACAAAATTATGTTTTAGGTCGAAATTCGGGTATTTTATGCCCAGAAACTCGTGTTTTGGGTAAAAATTCGAGTATTTTTCACCCAAAAAACCCCCAAACTCACCTCAACACCAAACGGTCGAATGCCACAGAAGAACGCCTCAATATAGTACAAAACATACAGTCCACAATCATAATAATTGGCCTGAACGGGCATATTTTTCGGCCGAAACACTTCGATGCGATTCATGTCGAAGAGGGTCGGCATGGCGGTGGCGAACTTGCCTTTTGGCGTTTTCGATTTGTTGTAGAGTCCTTGGAGATAGTGTTTCAGACAGCTGGACATGTTGGTTCTGCGAAAGAAAAAAATCGATATTATTTGGTCCCTCTATTTTTGTGTGCCTCTTTTTTTGGACACTATATGTTGTTGCTAATTAGGTCACCATCTGTTGTTAGGTGTGCAAAAAAAGTTCCTTTCTTTCCAAATCAGGCACTGTTTTGTTGATGTGCGCAAAAAAGGGGAAATGTAATCGATAAATTAGAAAAGGTCAAGAAATTTTATTTACGCGTAAATTTTTTTTCCAATAATTTTAGAGATCTAAAAACTTAGTTATTTTTTTAGTTGTTGTAAAATTTAGAATTTCTCAGATTTCGAAATTATGAAAACGTTATATTTTTGGTCTGAAAACTTTGAAAATTCAAAATTTCCATATTTTTTATCTTAAAAATTGAAAAAATTAAGAATTTTTGAAATTTCCAGATTCTCAGAACACTAAAAATTATGGAAATTCCAGATTTTTGGTCTGAAAATCTTAAAAATACTATTTCCTAGAATTTTTTGACTCAAAAACCATGGAAATTTCAGATTTTCGACTCGAAAATCATGAATATTCCAAAATTTCGGGCTAAAACTCACTGTCGTCTCGGGTCCAAACCAGTCAACGGATCAAGAAAAACAATATAACATTTGGGTTTTTTGCGACTTTCCTCCTCATTTTCGACTTCGACAATTGCTCCGGCTGGATTTACGATAAATGCGACGAGCCTGGAAAAAAAAGTTGGGGGTTTCCGGGGGGTCAACTTTTGGCGCCAAAACTTTGAAATTTGAATTTTGGGCGCCAAAACTCCGGAATTTTAATTTAAACTTTTTTGTGTTCAATTTTCAAGTTTTTTGGGGCAAAAATGACCGAACTTTTAAAAGTTTCGGCTAGAAAAATCCATTTTTTCCCAAATTTCAGGGTAAAATTAAGCCTCACCAATGATATTCCTCGTTAATCGGGACAATCAAATAGTCTTTATCAAAAATGTCGAATTTCTTCAGCGTCCATCTCGACAAATAATTAATATTCGCCTCCAACTTTAACATCTCCTCTTTGCTCAACCCGTTTTTTGCCGAAAATTGCGCCGTGTTGACGTTGGTGACGAGACGCGAATAGAAAAACGTTACGTAGACGTAGAGCTTGTCGCGCAACTCTTTCTTGATGCGACAGTTCATCAACCAGTCAATGATAAAGTTGACAATGTTGTCGTTGACGAATTCTTGACGAGCCAATGTGTGCATGTCTTTGACGATGACTGAAATGTGGGCGGGGCTTATTTTTTGCCGTTTGCAAGAGAAAAAAAACAAGGCACTTACTAACAACCGAATCATATTTCAAATGTTTTGCGGCCATCAATTGTGTTTCATCGGTCACCACCTCTTCTTCTTCTTCTTTTGGCTTCACTTCTTCGCTTTTTGCCGCAATTTCGGAGGTCTGAATAGAGATTACTGTATTTTTTGCGTCAAAAATTGGAAAAAACACCTTTTTTGAGCCAGAAATAAGAAAAATACCGCATTTTTTTTGGAAATACAGTAGTTTTGGGATGAAAATCAAATTTTCTAGCTCTAGAATTATGAAAAACACCGTTTTTATGCTAAAAATGAAAATTACCGTATTTTGAAGTCATTTTTCGTGGCCTAATAACCCAAAAATCAAATTTTCATTGCCTAGGACACCAAAAACGTGGTCCTGAAACCTAAAAACCCAGATTTTTGTGGCCTAAAAACCCAAAAATGGAAACAAAAATTAAGATTTCGTGGCCTAAAAACCAAAAATCAAGTTTTCATGGCCCAGGACACCAAAAACGTGGTCTAGAACCCTCGCTCAAAAAAAAAAGAATTTACCTTCGGTGCTTCATCATCGCTCAAATGAACGGCCTCATTGGCAATCGGCACCTTCTTAACAATCTTCTTCACCACTGTCACTTTAACAGGTCCTGTTGACGACATTTTCAACTTTTGCATAATACCCACCGGTCCCTGCAAAATCTAAACCGATAATTTTTTCTGCTTTTTTTTCTCTATGAATTCCGAGTTTTGTTTTGGACGAAAAGGACATGCGGTTAGTAGCACAAAGAGCACAAGACGACACAAAAAACCTGATCGTTTTGCGGAGTGATTGGGAATGAATAATGATTGTTATAGGATGAATAGGAGGTGTGTGGTGGAATCTGAAATTAAAAAAAATTGGGGAATTTTTGGTTTAGCTTTGAAATTTTAAATTTTTTCGGGAATTTGAAAATAAAAATAGATGAAATTTGGATTTTTTCATAATTTCAGAGCTGAAATAGAGAAAAATCATGTAAAAAATAATAAAAATTTCTAGATTTTCAAGTTGAAAATTTGAAATTTTTTGGATTTTATCGAGAAAAATTTTATTTTAGCTTCGAAATTAGAGTGAATCTTTAATTTTTCATGATTTTGAAGTTGAAATTCAAAAAACTTAGGTTAAAATCTTAAAAATTTCCAGATTTTTCATAATTTTGAAGCTGAAATTCAGAAAATTTAGGTGTAAAAATGTAAAATTTCGAAAATTTAGGTCAAAAATATAAAATTTTGTTGATTTTTCATGATTTTCAGGTCAAAAATAACAAAATTTCAGATTTTTCATAATTTTCGTATCAAAATTTTCATCCCAACCTGTTGTGAACTTGAAAAAGGCGTCACAAAATTAGTTGGAGGCTGTGGCTGAACTGGCGGACTGACAAAAAACTCCGAATACACTCCATAATCATCGTTTTCAGTTGGAGAGAACAAAAAATTTCCGATTGGACTTGGATTGGCGGGCACTGCGATTGGAACTGGAACTGGTGGCAGTGTTGATGGAGAGGGAGTGGATGATGAAGGCTGACATTCTCCGTATTGTTCGATTTGCAATGTGTTTTGTGGTCTGAAATTTTTTAAATTAAGTTTTCGGGAGTTTTCAGATTTTCGGGCCAAAATTCGTTGAAAAATTCATGTTTATCGAATTTTTTGTTGCAAAATTGGTGATTTTCGAGCAAAAATTTCATGAAAAAGGAAAATTTTTTGAAAATTTAGGATGAAAATAGTCGAAAATTCGTGCCGAAATTTAAGAAAAATCACAATTTTTTAAAAAATTTGGTCAAAAATCGTAATTTTCAGTCAAGATTTTGTCAAAATTCATGATTTCTTTCAATTTTTCTGAGCGAAATTTTATAAAAAATCAAAATTTTTCAAAATTTTTTTTGAAAAATCGTAATTTTCAGCCCGGATTTTGTCAAAAATTACATTTTTTCAGATTTTTTGAGCCAAATTTCATGAAAAATCAAAATTTTGTTTAAACATTGTAGTTTTCCGCATAACTTTCCACTTTTTTCTAGCCAAAAATTCACAAAATTCCCAACTCACTCAGTCATCTCCACCTTGGCCACATTCTCCTCATTCATCGACGATCTTTTCAAAATCATCGGCTTCTGCTCCTCCTCCTCAGTGTGATAACAATTCGTTTGAACATCCTCCTGCTTGTTTTTTTCTTTTTCACACTCCGCGCCAAGTCCATACACCATTCCTTGATTGTACGTGAAGAGTGGCATTTTCAGAAAATTTTCTTCGAACAATTTCTGATTCTCCAAATTGCCCCAATTTTCCAGATAGTTTGGCTGTTCCTGAGAAATTGGCGGCGCTTCATAATAAACAGTAGATTGTGGATTGTTTCCAGAGGTTTTCACAAAAATCGCCGGCGCTTCGAAATATTTTGGAGATTGTGCAGTTTCCTGAATTGCTCCAGAAACTGCTTCGAAATATTTCGGATTTTCTCCAAAAATCGCCGGTGCTTCATAATAAATAGGGGTTTCTTCAGAATTTGATTTAATTTCTGACTTTTCTCCAAAAATCGCCGGCGCCTCGAAATATTTCTCAGAATTCTGCGCAACTTCTTCAACTCTTGGAAAAATCGCCGGCGCCTCATAATATTTTGGAGATTGCTGGGCTTCTTCAGAGTTCTTGTCAACTTCCTGAACTTCAGACATCGGCTTAACTTCCAAAATCGCGCTAAATTCCGGTTTTTCCTCAATAAGCATGGAAAATTCTGGTTTTTCCTCGGTCATCATTGCAAATTGCGGCTTTTCCTCGAAAATAGCGTCAAATGAAATTGGCACAGCTCCAGAATCCTCGGGATTTTCCAAATGTTGTCGATCTTCTTCATACTTCGGATATTCTTCAGAAATCGGTTTTTGGAAATTTTGTGGAGCTTCTGGATTTTCTGTAACTTCTTCAGATTCTTGTGGGGCGTCTTCAGAACTTGGAGAATCTTCCAAATTTTGTGGAGCTTCTTCAGATTCTTGTGGGGCGTCTTCAGAACTTGGAGAATCTTCCAAATTTTGTGGAGCTTCTTCAGAACTTGTTGCGACTTCTTCAGACATCGAACCTTGTCGAACTTCTTCAGAAATCGGGTTTTCCAAATTTTGTGGAACTTCTCCTGAAGTTGGCAGAGCTCCAGAATTTTGTTCAGCTTCTTCAAATATTGGTGCATTTTCCAAATTTTCGGTAACTTTTTCAGAAATCGGTTCATTTTTCAAATTTTGTGGATCATCTTCAGGGATCGGTGCACTTTCCAAATTCTGTGGATCATCTTCAGGGATCGTTGAATTTTCCAAACTTTGTGGAACTTGTTCAGGAATCGGTGCATTTTCCAAATTTTCAGCCAATGATACAGAAACTGTTGCATTTTCCAAATTTTCTGTAACTTCTTCAGAATTCGGTGCATTTTCCAATTTTTCCGTGGATTCTCCAGAAATCGGTGCATCTTCCAAATTTTGTGTAACTTTTTCGGAACTTGGAAGAGTTTCCAAACTTTGTGGATCATCCTCAGGGATCGTTGAATCTTTAAAATTTTCTGAAACTTCTCCAGAAGTTGGCAGAGTTCCAGAATCTTGTCCAGCCTCTTCAGAAATTTGTTCATTTTCCAAATTTTGTGGAGCTTCTTCAGAAATTTGTTCATTTTTCAAATTTTGTGGATCATCTTCAGGGATCGGTGCACTTTCCACATTTTGTGGAACTTCTGCAGAAGTTGGGACATCTCCAGAGTCTTGTTTTGTAACTTCTTCAGATATTTCCTGGGGAGTTTCTGCCAATTCTCCAATTTTCGGCGAAATTGCCGAAACTTCGAAATTTTCTTCTTCAGGATCCAAAATTTCGACACGATTGAGTTCCTCATAAATTTCCCAACCATCCAGACAACCCTAAAATGTTTAAAATATGCAAAATTTCTCTCGAAAAAAATCCCCAACCTCGTCAAATCCCCTCATCTGCTGCTCATAATACAGCCGACAACGACACTCCGCCTTATCATTTTCACTCATTTCCAAACGTTGCACATAAACCTTCCGATCATCATGACACACAATCGAATACGGTTTCCTGTCGGTGTGGTGTTGGTGTGCGGATGGGTTTAACACGTGAATTGTGCACAAAGAGCCATGCTACAACAAAAAACAAGCAACACATTGAGAGAAGCACAGACAGGTCAGAAACTAATGAAAAGTTGAGGAAAATGAGGAGGACAAGAAAGGGGTTAGTGATTGCAACAAAATTTTCTCGAGCAACATGCATTTTCGTCCAAAACACACTCGGATTTTTTGAGGGACTGTACCTTTCGGCCAGGAATTTTGTGCTAAAATAAGGATTTTATCAAAATCGAGCCGAAATTTTCTGAAATTCATTATTTCGGGCTGAAAATGTCATTTTTCTGAAAATCGGGCCAAAAATTCAGGTTTTATCAAAATCGGACCGAAATTTTCTGAATTTGTCTCAAAATTTCAGATTTTCTGAAAACCTGGATCTGAAATTTCAATTTTCCTCAAAATTCGGGACCGATACTTCTGAAATTTATAAATTTTCCAATTTTCCAAAGTCAGGCCTAGAATTTTTTGCCTAAAAATGCTACCCCAACCATCAAACTCACTCTCAATCTTTTCGCCGCAATTCCGCTCTCCATTTCACTACCATTCTCATTTTCCGCTTTTCGTTTCTGAGCAAAATATTCAACCATCGTTTTGGCTCGAGTCGATTCGAGAAAAGCCTGCTGAATTCTTCTGACCGGTTTATTGAACCAAAAATATTTTCGTTCGCCGTCAATTATTCTTGGAGTCAGGCCAAGTGCGAAGGCGAATTTAGAAAACTCCATTCCCGACATTTTTGCTGGAAAATTCACTTTTTTATTAAAAAATTTGGGATTTTTCACCCAAAAATCAAAAAAAAAAAAACTCACAAACAAGTTCATAAGTTCGATTTGAGAATTGTGAAAGCCATTTATCACCCATCGTCGTCTTCCATTTCCACGCCAATTCTTTTTGCCAAATTTCGAACGTCTCCTTGCTGTCAAACTCGAAAACGCGTTGGCCGTCTTGTCCGTTCACAGTGCATTGCATCAATACTTCGGTTTCTTCTTTTGTCGGATTGTCTTTGAGAAACATTACTAATGTTCTGGAAAAAACATTGGATTTAGGCATGTTTGTGATGATTGTGGACAATAGCTCAAAGTTATAATATATAGTAGGTCCAAGAAAAAACAAAGAAAATGGCTGAAAAGCATGTAAAAGGGGCCAATATGATGTATGGTCAGGAATTGTAGACAACTTTAATGATGAGTGAAATAAGGAAAAAAAAAGAACGAGAGAAGAAAGAAAGAAAACAATATTAGAAAACTGAGAAAAAGATAAAGAATGAATAAATAAATGAGCACCGCGAGGTATAAGAGACCGCCGCCCCGCCCACTTCTTGTATGCGGCAGGTGCAAAAAGTGGGCGGAGTCTTCGGTCTCCTATACCGTGCGGTGTTTATTGATTCATTCACTCTTTATCTCTTGCTCAGTTTTCTAATATTGTTTTCTTTCTTTCTACTCTCGTTCTGTTTTTCTTGTTTTTTCCCTATTTCACTCATTATTAGAGTGTTTATCTTTTCCATGATTTTCCGTTATTTTTCTTTGTTTTTGTGTAATTCTTGATGAACCTACTAGAGTATATAACTTTGAGCTCTATATTTCAGTTTTTTTTTCGTGAGAAATCACAGTTTTGAAGGGAAAAATCAAGATTTTCAGCCAAATTTCAGATAAAAATCACGATTTTTAAGAAAAATCCATGATATTTTGCCGCTTTCTGATTAAGTTTCAGTTTTAATTTCAATTTTCCAACATACTCTCTCAAATATTTGCAAGTTTTCTCATCAGGCGTTCTCTCTTGCAGAATTCTGTCAACATTTTCGCCAATCGCATTTGCCACGCGTTTCGCTGCGGCGCTTGTCAGGTTGAAAATGATGGCGACCGGATCAGTGTCCGTTGTTTGACCGGCTTTTTCCACACACTTTACCTGCAAAATTTTTGTTTTAAAAATACAAAAAGCGCAATTCTCACCGCAATCATTGAAAACTGCGAGAAGCAGATGGACAACTCTTTACTCTGTGTTCCTTTGAAGTTTAGGATTGTGAATTTGGCGTATAATCTGTTCTTGGACGACACATTGACTTCGAACGGAATTGGTCTGACAAATGGAATGTTGACGTTGCCGTAGAAAAACTGATCGGGCCACATCTGCAAAAAAATTTTAATTTTATGATTTTGTGATACAATATGTTATTTTTTGAGACAAAATCGAATTTTTCCACTGTTTTTGGTTGAAAATTCGAATTTTTTCATTTTGAAACCAATTCTAAACCTGAAACTCATTATTTTACAGAGTTAGAGCCCCAATTTTCCGCAAAAGTTGTTCAAAAATGTCAACAAATTCAATGTTAAACCCATTCTTGACATATTTCAATGTGAAAATAGCGAGTTTGTTTTTATTTTTCTGGAAAAATGCAATTTTACCCCTGAAAATCATGATTTTATTCAATTTTTCATGCTGAAAGCCCCATTTTTGACATAACTATGGTAAAAACTGAAATTTGAACTTACCGTAATTTTAAAACCAGGATCACTTTTTATCGCTTGCCTGACAAGCTCTCTTGGTGTAGGCGGGTTGGCCATTTTTCTGAAAAATAAATAATTTTCAAAAAAGAAAGAAGCTATCAGCAACAAAAGGCAACACACACATTTCTCAATAGAGCGCGCTTGCCTGTCAACAAATATTAAAAGCATTGATCAACAGAACATGCAAGATTGTGCAACAAAAAAAAAACGGGGTAAATTGTGAAAATTCATTGTTTTAACAAAAAGAAAAAAGCTCTGATAGAAATAGGCCTACTAAAGGAAAAAAAAGAAGATCCGATAATCACATGTTTAAAGGGTAGAAAATGGAGATTTTTCGAGAAAAACAGGCAAATATATTAAAGATTATTGTGGTGGTGGTGGTGGTTGATCGGGGTTACTGTCGTTGTTTCCATCATTTCCGAATTGTCGTCTCAGTTGATCGATCATGTCTGGGTTGGTTTGTTGCATGTGTTGGGCCATCTGCAAAAGTTAACATTTTTCATATGAGGCTAGAGTTTTAAAAAACTTGAAATGGTAAAAATGTATTTTTTTTTGAAACTTCGTCGCGTGACCTTTTCATTTCATTAAATATGTCAGTTTCTTCATTTCAAAATTTAAAAATTGAAACTGGCGAACTGAGCAGGTTGTAAAAGGTCTGGACCACTTCTCATCATCCAAAAAGTGGATATGAGTAGGTTATACAGGGTCATCTTGAGAAAATATTTTCGTCACTGTGTATGAAAAAAATAAGCAAATTAGTTGAAAATTTCAAAAATTTCACAGAAAATCATAGTTTTTTTTTGGAAAATTTCCGGCTCCGACCAAGCCTGTTGTACAGTAATCCAGACGGCACGAAGAAAGTTCAAATCATACATCATATCGTCTGCATTTTGATGCGGGGGGTCACTAACTTTATAAAATAAATTTTCAGAAAAATGCGAAAATTGTTTGGGGTCACTAACTTTTAAACGAAAAAAATTTGAATTTTTCAAGTTTTTTTTGGATTTTTTTTCTGAAAATTTCGAGTTTCATTGAGAAATTCCTTATTTCACAAATTTTTCAAATTTGAGCGTGAAAAATTTTTGCCTGCAGCATGTAAGGTCACTAACTATCCAAATTTTTTTTTCTGAAATTTTCACAATTTTTGGTAGGGTCACTAACTCTCCGGAAATAGTAAAGCGCCCTTTTATGATGTATGGTTCAAATTTTATGAGGTGTGAAAAAATGTGTTTAATACCTCCATTAGGTCACCATATGTTGCTGTTGTTGTTGTTGTTGTTGTTATAGATAACATAATCATATACAACAACAGGTGTGACCTTTTTCCTTTTGGGGTCGGGATCAAAGGCGGCACAAAGAAAGTTCAAATTTTATGAGGTGTGAAAAAGGTCTAATTAGGTCACATCTGTTGTTATTGTAGTATAGATAACATCATAAATAACAACAACAGGTGTGACCTTTTCTCCAATGGTTGACCAACTATTATTGATCAAAAAAATGTCCCATGAGGACAAAAACGAAGAAAATAAAGAAAAAAAGCTGAAAATTTGAGAGAAAATCATATTTTTCTAGAAAATGTCAGGGTACCTTTTCTCCTCGGACCAGGTATGTGTTTTTTTCTATTTTTTTCGTTTTTTGTCTTTATTCACAGTGACAAAATTTTAAGGAGATTTTTTCTAGTGATTTTTAAGATGTTTTAGGCTGAAGAATTCTAAGTTTCAGTTAAAAATTGGGGTAAAAATTAAATTTTTCAACAAACCCGTTGTCCAGCCTGCATAAGATCAGCAATTCCGCCACCACCCGACATCAAATTGTTCATCATATCATTAATTCCCGGGTCGCTCATCATTTGTTGCGCCATATTCATCATGTTGGGATCGGCGAACAATTGTCCCAAATTGGGCATACCAGCTGGGGCACCTCCAGGTCCACCAGCTCCACCAAGTCCACCAAAAAGACCGGCCAACGGGTTGGCGAATGCGCCCGGCGCCGCTCCAGCCGCACCAGCACCTCGTGCCGTCTCAAGCTCTTTCACCTTATCTTCGGCAATCTTCAAATTGTTCTTGTAGCTCTCCTGATTTGGCTCCAATTCGAGCGCTTTTTTGTACGCCTCGGCCGCCTGTTCGTAGCGATTTTGGCATGAAAACGCCAATCCCATACGACCCCAGGCTTTGCTGTAGTTGGCGTCGAGAGCGAGAGCTGTTCGACAATCCTGAATGGCCAAATCGTATTGTTCGAGACGACAATAGGCGGCGGCGCGATTGCAGAAGTACACTGGATCGCGGTTCAACTTGATCGCCTCGTTATATTTGTTGACGGCCGCGTCGAATTGCGATGCTTTCATCAAATCATTTCCCTGACAAATTTTATGAGTTTTAAGGTAAAACTATTATTTTCAGACAATTTTAGACCGATTTTTGATAGAAAATCGTTCGTCTATCCTAATAAAAAGAGTAAAAATGAATAAAAATTCATGAAGTTGAACATATCTCAATGATAATGATGAATATTCTTGATTTTAGGCAGATTTCAATAAGGAATCCATGATTTTTCACATTTTTCATAGAAAACAGACTATTTTTTAAAGTTTTTTAGACATTTTCAGAAGGGAAAATTTTAATTTCTTATACTTTCTAACCCCTAACCCAATATTTTAACTCACCTCCTCTTTCAATTTATTAGCTTGCGAGATATCAGCTTCAGTTGGTGTTGGGAGTGAAGAATCGCCCTAAATCTCAAAATTCGCGAAATAAAACCAATATTTCTCTCACCGACGACGCTCCCTCTGCTCCCTTAAACAGCTCCAACAACGGTTTTGACGGTTGGAATGCGTAATTGGCGTCGGAAAGCGCGAACGCGTGCTCAAGACATTGAATGGCGACTTCGAGAGTTTCAACCTGATCAGCACTGCACTCGTTATGCGCCACTTTTTGACGAATGAATTGCAAGAATGAGACGACAAGGTTTTGTTCGTCGGGTTTTACCACAGGTTGTGGTTGTGGCTGAGATTCAGTGTTGTCCGCCATCTGAAATAGGCAAAAATATATTGAAAGTGTGGGAAAAATGTTAATTCCAGCGAAAAGTCCTAAAAATATCTGAAAATCGCCTGAAAAAAAAAATCAGAAAAACTAGTAAAACAGGTGAAAAAAAGGAAATTTCTAGATTTTTTCATATATGATGAAATTCGACAAAATAAAACGTGTTTTTATCAAGATCGAAGTGATAGGGGTGTTTTAAATTATTTCTAGTTCACTGAATATCACTAAAAACCCCTAAAACCCTCTAAAACCCTAGAAAAACGTCATCATTTTCTTCGAAAAATAAAAAAATAAAGGCGCATAGCGCACGCGACGACCATGTTCCCCACACCGACAATTCAAGGCGCACGTGAGGCGAGAGAGTGTGGAGGGCGCTCGACAACACGACGGTGCTTATAAATGCGACGAGACAGTGTGTGAGAGCGAGGAGGGTGGTGAGAGAAAAAAACGAAAAATCCTCTTCCAAATCATTTTTTTCGCCGTTTTGCCCACCGATTTAATTTGTTTAGACTTGAGAAAAACTGGAATTTGTGCACATTTTATGATAAAACCGTTTTCACGTCCTTTTCTCATTTTCCAACCATTTTTTTTCCAGTAGTTGGATCGATATCGATGAATTCGAAGGAAAATAAAGAGGGAGGTCAGTGCGAAAATTCAATTTTCAACCAAAAAATGATGTTTCAGAACCTTCTTCATCTAGAAATCGTCGACTTTTTGATTCGGCAACATATTCCGATGAATCTGATGTCTCCATCGATAATGACGGTTAGATTTTAATTTTTTTTTGTCATGGAAAATTCAGAAAACTCAATATTTTTACCAAAATCACAGAAAGTCCAATTATTCACGAAAAAAAAACCAGAAAAACGATATGGGTCACGTCACGAAAAAAATAACTATAATTTTCTTTCAAATTTTTCTACGTGGAAATTTGAAATATTTATAAACTTTGTTCTCCAAAACTTCCTCAAGATTTATACATCGACAAAAAACAAGAAAAATGGCTGAAAAACATAAAAAAGGGGCCTTTATGGTCTGAAATTGAAGAAAACCGTAACATTTTATGATCAGGGCAAGGACGAAAAAAAAAACGGAACTAGTAAAAAAAACAATATTAGAAAACTGAGCAAAAGATAAATAATGAATGCATAAATGAACACCGCGAGGTGTTAGAGACTGTAGGCTCCGCCCACTTCTTGTATGCGGCAGGTGCAAAAAGTGGGCGGGACGACGGTCTCTTGTACCTCGCGGTGTTCATTCATTCATTCATTATTTACTTTTTGCTCACTTTTCTAATATTGTTTTCTTTCTTACATGTTTCGTTTTTTTCTTCTTGTTTTTTTTCGTCCTTACCCTGATCCTCAAATGATATGGTTTTCTTCATTTTCAGACCATAAAAGTCTCTTTTCTATGTTTTTCTGCCAATTTTTTTTGTTTTTTCTCTAATTTCCAATTTTCCGCCCCAAAAACCCCCCAAAAATTTTCAGACCGAACCGGTGCCGAGACCGACGGTTCAACATCAAGTCGCGGTTGTTTAAAGGGAGATCGTGGTGGGACCAGCCGACAGGGTGAATCGCGAGCTCCACGAGCACCCCAACAAGTCACCTGGTCATTTGGAGCGAAACCCGCCACACCGCATAGTCAACCACCGCCTGGAGTCAAAGGTAAACATTTTTTTTCGTTGAAAAATTTCTAGACCAAAAAAAAATCAAAAAACAATTTTTCTTCTCAAAATCCCCAAGGATTTCCGCTGAAATTTATTTGAACTTTTTTTCTTGGCGAACTCTCGTCCATTTTTTTTTCTTTTTCAAAAAAAAATTATTGATTTTTTTATGTGTCAAAACGGACACAAACAGGTGGTATCTATTTACTGAAGAAAAAAAAGCGCGTCATTTTTCTGTGTGATTTTTCTGACTTTTTTTTCTTGCGGCCAAAAAATGCTCAATTGAGCAAATTTGTCAATTTTTGCTGTTTTTGGCCATCCGAATAATTAGATTCTTCTCTCTTTTTCTCTTTTTTTCCACCAACCAAAAAAACAAAAAAGTGGAGACCAAAAAAAAAAGGATTTTTTCGGACGTTCGCCTTTTTCTCTAATCTTTTCTTTTTTTTTTGGGTTTGCGAGTACTGAAAATATTCGTACTTTGAAAAAAAAGTTCGATTTTTCGGTCTGAAACATGAAATTTTTCGAGTTTTGAAGCAAAAATCCAAATTTTCAAGTTAAAAATTATTGATTTTTCTAATTTTCAATGTTCTGCAATATGAAAATGTCTAGTTTTCGGGTCAAAAATCAATAATTTTCTTTTTCCAGCAGCCTGCCGAAAATCCTCATTAGCATCATCAAGTCGAGGCGGTTCAGCGTCATCATCAGGTCATACAAGTCCAACACCACCTTCTGAAACATCATCCCAACAAGTTGAAACATCGGAAGTCGAGAGAAACTCATTGGCAACACCACCATTACCACCAGCGCTCAAACAACAACAACAGAAGGTAAAAATGATGAAAATATGGGGAATTTTGGATTTTTTTTGTTGCAGGAGGTAATTTATCGTGGACAACGATCAATGTCGTTGGGAGGACCGGCTCATGAAATGCTCATGTCACAGTTGGGTGAGTTTTTGACAACTTTGAGGGGTTAGAAACATGCAAAAAAAAACTATTTTGAGGTTCAAATTCAATTAAAACTTCACGAAAAGTTTGATTTTTGACCCCAAAAATCCTGAAAATATAGTTTTTCAACTCAAAAATCGCGAAATTTGAATATACAGTACCCTTTTTGCTCAAAAACGCCTTTTTCCAGGTTGTCGCCCAGGAAAAACTGTAGATTTCTCACCACAAGACACTGACAAAGTATGCCTTGTCGTCGACGGCACACGATTTCTGGTCTCACAACGACTTCTCACCAGCAAACCCGACACAATGCTCGGTCGAATGTTTATGATGCGCGGTACGAGCGGCGGCGGTGGTGGCGCGGATTTCGCCGCCGATCTTGTCACACCAAATGAACGAGACGAGTTTGACGTGGCCGACGGTCTGACCGGCCCGTGTTTTCGAGCCGTTTTAGACTACTACACCACTGGAACCATGCATTGTCCACAGAGTATTTCGGTGTCGGAGCTGAGAGAGGCTTGTGATTATCTACTTGTGCCGTTCAATGCACATACTGTCAAGTTTGTTGTTTTTTTGGGGGGATTTTTGGGAAAAATTAGAGTTTTTTGAACCGAAAAACGGAATTTTTGATCTAAAAATGCTATTTTTTGGGTGACAAAATGTGAAAAATGGTTTTTGAAACAATTTTTTGTACGAAAAAATCGAAAAACTCAAATTTTCCAATTTAAAAAAATGCTAAAAACATAAATTTTCAACGAGTTTCAGTAGAAAAACATTTTTAAAAGATGAAAAATTCAAATTTTCCATTGAAATGTGCACAAAATTATGAATTTTCCCGAAAAATTAAAAAAAAAATCAGGTCAAAAACGTGAAAAAACCTACTTTTCAGATGTCAAAATCTGCACGCACTTCTCCACGAGCTGTCAAACGAGGGAGCACGCGAGCAATTCTCGCATTTTCTCGAAGAGATCATCTTTCCCCAATTGGTGGCCTCAACCGAGCACGGTGAACGTGAGTGTCATTTGGTAGTGTTGTTGGATGACGACATTGTCGATTGGGATGACGAATATCCGCCGCAGATGGGCGAGGAGACCACCCACGTTGTTTATTCCACACATTTGTACAAGTTTTTCAAATATGCCGAGAATCGAGATTGTGCTAAACAGGTGAGGAATTTTTCGACCTAAAAAACAAAAATTGCGCCATGAAAGTATGCCAAGGTTGCAAAAAGGGGCGTGGTCTCATACCTTTCAGTCTAACTTCTCACTTTCCAGGTTCTCAAAGAGCGTGGCTTGAAAAAGATTCGATTAGGAATGGAGGGATATCCAACACATAAGGAAAAAGTGAAGAAACGGTTCAACAAGGCCGAAGTGATCTATAATTATGTTCAACGACCGTTTGTACATTGCTCGTGGGAGAAGGAGGAGGCGCGAAGTCGGCACGTTGATTTTGCGTGTCCAATTGTTAAGGTGATTTTTTTACCTCAAAAAATTAAAATTTTGACCCGGAAAACGGATACTTGGGTGAACTTTGACCCAGAAAAGTGATGTTTGGGTAAATTTCGACCCGGAAAGTGGATTTTTGGGTGAATCTTGACCCGGAAAAATGAACTTTTTTCTACAATTTTCAACCCAGACATTTTGAAAAACCAATAATTTCCAGTCAAAATCGAACCCATCGCTCGCTGCCGCCGCTTCCGACCCCCTTCCGCAACCGGCTCCGCTCCAACAACAACATCGTGTTGCGGTGTTCGGCGAAGCGGCTCCGCTGGCGCAACGCGTATTCAACGACGAGCCGATTATCGTTCAACCGCTCAATCAACAGGTTCAACATCATCTTGTACATTCACCGCAGGTAAACATTTTGAAGGATTTTTGAAAATACTAAAATTGGAATTTCACGTGTTTTTCCCCCAAAAAAAAATCGATTTCGACTGGGGTCTCGTCACGAAAAATGAAAAACTTTTAGAACAACATGCCTCTTCATTCTCCTCCAGTCAATTTTAACCGTAATCCACAACAACCGGGTCAACAAAACGCCGAAGATGAATAATTTATTGACTTGTCTTTTTTTACCCTATAATTTGTGATTTTTCTCGGAACTCGTATCGAGTTTGATGAACTGAATTCAATGTCAAAAAGTTATTATCTAAAAAAATGGGCGTGACCCAAAATAATCAAAATTTATTAAAAAATAATTTATGCGTATCGTTAATAGTAGAAAAATCTTCAAGTCAAACATTCGATTGGTTGTCTTTTTCTTGATTTTTTGAGTTCTCAAGTACATTTTCTGAAAAATGTCTCTGAGAAGTTTTTTAAAAGCGTGTCAAGTTTTCTTACCATATTTTTTGTTTGTCAAAATGTGTGTGATGATAGAAATAACTGAAAATCCAATGATAACCAATTTGGCAGTTATAATGAGTCGATCATTTATGACAAAACAAGTACGGGTAACACCATGTTGGAATGCTTCAGACATCGAAGCACAATCAAATCCGGTGGAGTTTATCACATCCTATAAAAGTTGAAAAATATGAACCTTTTGCCTCATTTTTCATGCCAATTTTTTGAGGGACAATTGAAAAACTCACATCATGTTTCCGAATTGAAGCGATAACGGCATTTTGAAAATTTGGAAAATCTTTGTTGATAAAAAAACGACTTTTTTCGATAACCCGGACTGTATAAGGCACCGACGGCTCAAATCGCAATGGCTCCAAATATTGAGTGAGATGCTCAAACGAGTTCACGAGTTCCTCGATAGTTGTCTTGGCTTCTCTTAATGGGTTGCAATTAACCTTAAGTTTGACAACTTGGGGAACTAAGTCGCCGTAATCTTTTCGATAGACGTTGATATGTTTAAAAGCTCTCATCAATACTGATGTAGAAGTCCACGCGATTGCGGGTATTAGTTTGTCAGTAATCGCATTCATATATTCATCATAAATCGTTGTTGGAACGAAAATTGCGTCATTTGGAGCGGCGAAAATGTGACTTTTCGTAGCTGTGCAATTCAAGAAATCTTCTTTTGTCATTATTCTAGACGATTTGTTGAATGACGGGATTTCGAAATCATAAAAATCGATTAGTTGTGGATCTAGTTGACACTTGTTGAAATTGGAAACAGTTTCGTAGATGAACACAACGACAACGTGAATTGCGATAATGTAAAAGAAAACATTGAGAAGAACACGAGGAACCTGAGACGATCGAAGTTTTGGATTGAATGTCGTTGTATAAATTGAGAGTATTGTGAAAATCAATACAATCGTTGATGGCAGCACATACCATATTACGAACTCTCTATTCTGAAAACACGAATTTTTGAATTAAGCCTAAATGATACCTTTTCATTCGTCGTTTTCACCATTCTGTTCCTCAACTCTTGCTCATTTTTCTTAAACTTGTTTGCCATATCTAGCAGTGATTCCTTGACAACTTCCAAATGTTGTTTGATATGTTCTCGTTTGTTCATAAATGGCACTCTATAGGTCGACGTCGATCCATTTTTCAGAACCTCTCTCAATATCGGCCATATTGGACTTTTTTCTATACTACTCTGGTAGTCTTTTGTCATTACTAGTTGATTATACATTTCGGCTTCCAGTTTTTGAAGTGTTGCCTCGCACTGACCAGATACCATTGAATCATGAAAGTTGGCCAACAATTGTGGCCCATTGAACTGTTTGATTGCTCTTACAAGATTTGTAACTTCTTCCGCTTCTTCGGGCAATGCATCAACTGCTTCATCAAATGTCAGAATGTTTTTTGTATTCGAAAAGTATTGGCTTGCAATTGAAGCTTGAGATTCCAACACTGTCAAAAATATTCACAAATTAGACTGTAATTTTTGAACGTTTTTTTCTTATTTTTTCAAACTTTCGTCATAAAATGTGATAATTTGAAACTCACATTTGACAGGCTCACTCATTTTCCAAATATCACTGCTATTTTCACTTGAATCAGTCCAAAACCAGATGTTGATAGTATAGAAAATGAAGACGACAACCGATAATTGACTAGATGATATGAATATATCGGACCATCTTTTATTTTTCGGCAACTTCGGAACCAATTTGGTTGTGAACTTCCAGCCAGTTTGGATGGTGATTGAAACAACAGAGATCAAGGAGAGTATACCCAGAAAAATCAGAATCATAGTCTATTATTTATTAGAACTGATTCAAACTGAATGGATAACGTACACGTCACCAAATCAATGTACACGTCAGCAAAGGCCACGTTCGGAATATTTTTTTTGCAATGATTTACATATTGGCTTTAAAAAGTAAAAAAAAAACACTGTACCCTTCCAAAGGGACACAACGGATTCGCATAAAAAAATAGTCTTCGCAATTGGACGCCATTTTTAAAGTGGTTGAGAAAGGATGAGAAAACTCATTCAGAAAATAAGAAAAAACGGTATACTGTAGCTCTTCGTCGCAAGACCAAAATTGGAAATGTCGTGTACCTTTGATTTTTCTTACTGTTCACTGTCGTTTTGAGAGTTCAAACGTTTGGAGTGAAATAACCTTTACTTTTTTTTCATTGTTCTTAATTTTCAACGTTCTAGGCTTGCAAGCTTCATTTGCGATTTTCAGGCGATGGTGTTCTCGAATTCGGATCAAAAACAAAAGAAAAAACAATTTTGAGATTGATTTGGAAAATAATGCAGCAATGGAGATCAATTTTAATGGAACTGCATCGAAGTTTGAGTGATGAAGAGATTATCGAAATAAATCAGAAAAGCAATTATTTTTAGTATGTTTTTTTCATATTTTTCCTCTTGAATGTTTTTTATTCGACATTTTTAGTGGTTTACGCACGAAAATTAACAACCAATTTTAGTTTTTTAACGGTTTTCGATAGACAAATACTCGAAAATTTTGTGTTGACAAAAAACACTAGGAAAACCGTAGTCTTCCATAAAATGTTTAAAAACAAACCTTTAGAATAGAAAAACTCACAAAAATCAGGATTTTACCTGAAAACCCCTTAATAATGTATTTAAATTTGTAAATTTTTCTTTTTTTATACAGTTACACATTTTTTTCAATCCAAATTGTTTTCAAACACAGAAAAACATTTTATTTTTAATTGAAATAAAATATTGAAAATATTCAGAAAAAATAATAGGGAAAACGAGGAGGATGCAGAGAAATGTGTGCAGTTTCGCGTGAATGTGTTGACACACAATTTTTTTACTTTTATTTATTTCGCATTTTTTGTTCGTTTCAGAAATGGCTTGTTCGAACAGTTTGACGACACCATTCGTCTCTTCTGGTGTTAGACAAGATTTAAATGGACTGTTCAACAAGTTTGATGCAATCGAATCGGTTAGGTAAACTTTTTAAACAGGGCAAAACAAGAATAAAACGTTGTTTTTGTAGGTTAACTGACTTCGTCTCAATTTTCCGGGAAATGAAATTCGACACAATTTTGAATCACAGATTATCACCCACCGAATATATAGAGCATGCCGAGTATGTTCTTCAACACGCCGGAAACTATTTTCGAGCTCTAGACGATTCGCAAAATATGCGAAGTGTTGCGTCGCGAATTTTCGGAATCTACACAACCTATGCGCTATATCATTGTCAACCGAAGGACTATGTGTGCAAGATCAAAGTCACCACTCAACAATTGGGAGAATTGTTGGATTTTGAAAAGTTTTTGATCACCGAACAACATTTGGATGCTGTTGCATGTCTTCATATTCTTATTTCTAAACAGGCGTTTCAAATTGTCCTTTTTCAAAGTGATGTGAGTTTGAAAAATCTAATTTCTGATATTTTTGCTGATTTTCAGTATGATCCGGCGTCCCACAAGAGGTATATCACCGAAGAAGAAACTTGGAAAATCACAAAAATGGATGTAAGCAGCAGAAAATTTGAAAACCCGAGTTTTAAAGAAAACCTGGCTTAACAATCCAAATTTTGAGAAAAAAAAAACAATTTTGCAGGAACCTTTCGATGTTCTTCGAAATCTGATCGATGGCGATGTTTTCAACGAGATTTGTCTCATTCATCGAAGCTACATCAAAGGCAAATCCAATCTCAACATCGAAGAATCGCACATCGATGCCAAAAATCCAATAACAATGATGAAAGAGATAATTGAAACACATGAGGATCTGCTGGAAAAACGGCAATTGATGAGAAAAGATGAGATGATGATGATTAGTGAAACTGGAGCGAGTAGAGGTGACACCAGGTCCAAGGCATATTCAGCACAGCTGAAACATACAAGGAATAGACGGTACTTGGATCCCAATATGGATGGTGAGCTTTTTTTTTTAGGAAAAAATGCTTTTTTCCCTGAGAAAATTGCTAAAAAATGCGATTTCTGGCAATTTTTCAAATAAATCTGGCATTTTTCCAGAAAACTTTGCGCATCTCAGAACATTTGGTGAACTGGCTCAGGATATACTTGAAGAAGAGGACGAACAGCAACCATCGACGTCAAAAGAACCTGAGAAGAAAAGAAGAGCAAAAAAGAGAAAAGTAAGGAAATTTTGGGTAAAAAATTGGCTTTTTTTGGTCAAAAATTGAAGTTTTTTCGGGTGAAAATTGACAAAATCTATATTTTTGTGAAATGTGGATGAAAAAAACAAGAAAAATTGGATTTTTTGTCAAAAATAGCCGAAAATTGATGTTTTCACGGGATGAAAAATGACAAAATCTGTTTTTCTGTGGTATTTTGAATGAAAGATCATAAGAAAAACTATTTTTTTTTGTCAAAAACGGCCAAAAATTAGAATTTTATCAAGCGTAAATTGACAAAATCTATGTTTCTTAAAACCTTGGCTGAAAAACCACGAAAAATTAGTTTTTTGGCATACCTGAAGAGAAAAGTACCGTTACATTTTTCAAGAAAAATGTGTAGGTCACGTCACGAAAGTTTAAAAATTGTACTTCCGTGAAATTTTTAGTCATTTTTTTTATTTTTATTTTTTTGGTTTTTTAATAGTCTTTCACAGGGACAAAACTATTTGAGAAACTTTGGCCAGGTATGACAGGAGGTCAGACGAACTCAAAAAAAAAAAAGAAAAAAACAATATCCAACAATTTATACAACAAAAAAATAGCAGAAAAATTAAAGTCCTCGTGCCATGTAGTCTGGTCGTTGTCGCTAGTAGATTCTGGAAATTTTGTGATTTTCTAACCAACCTTTCTCGCAGTGATTGAAGAAGCATGCTTTTTCTCATTTTTCAGTTATTTCTCTCAACCCTACACTTACCATATTGAGAGGGGCAGCTTATTACGGTTGTTGGCTCGGAGCAGAAGTTACCGGCGTTTCTGGGCACCTTCTGCTCCTACCACCTTGTCGCCACGGTGAGGCCAACCTTTTGACAAGGCCCCCTCCCACTCCATCGCGGACGCCAGTCAGGGGGATCCGAACCCATCACCTTCTCCGAAACCCCTATTGGACTTGAGACAGGTCTCCGGGTTCAGATCGTAGACGGGGAAGAAATAATAAAAACAAAACTAGAGAACGACAGAACGTTCTGATATAGATGAAAAAGTAGAGACTAGTTAAAGTTGAAGCTAGAAAAACTAAGAAAGAGAGCTCTCTCTAGGGAAAACAGATAAACTTAAGAAGTAGAAAAAACTGAAAAATGAGAAAAAGCTGCTTCTTCCACCACCGATACGATCCATATCACCTTCTTAAAAAAATTAGAGATTAGTATTTAAACTTTCCTAAAACTATACCTCTCCAATCGCCGTTGTCCAATGTGATCTAAGCAAAAAAACAACATCGAACAATAAATAAAAAATAAATAAAACAGGAAAAATAGAAAAATCTGCTTGTGATTTTTGAAAACTCTGCGCGCCTTTTTCCCCCTTTTTTGAGATTTTCCCTTTAAACTAAGCTGTCAATCGATCCTCCTTGGCTGTTGTTCCCAATTGTTTGCAAATTGTTGATTGTCGTTGAAAATCTCGTCGTCCTTGGCAAAATGTTGATGTCCACGATGAAACAAGTCTGGAAAAAATTTGGAAAATTTGGAAAATTTCTCCGTTTCAAACCAACCTTTCTAATCTCTAGTAGCACACTCCAGCTCGTTGATCCAAAATAAATCCATCTTGATTAGCATTGTTGTCGTCGATCCATTTCCATCTCCATAAAAGTAGTTCCGATGTTGTAGTTGTTGTCCGATGTTGTATTCGTTGTCCGATGTCGTCCTCTGATCTTGTCGTCGTTGTCCGTGTCGTCCTCTGATCTTGTCGTCGTTGTCCGTGTCGTCCTCTGATCTTATCGTCGTTGTCCGTGTCGTCCTCTGATCTTGTCGTCGTTGTCCGTGTCGTCCTCTGATCTTGTCGTCGTTGTCCGTGTCGTCCTCTGATCTTGTCGTAGTTGTCCGATGTCGTCCTCCGATGTTGTCGTCGTTGTCCGATGTCGTCCTCTGATCTTGTCGTCGTTGTCCGTGTCGTCCTCTGATCTTGTCGTAGTTGTCCGATGTCGTCCTCCGATGTTGTCGTCGTTGTCCGATGTCGTCCGATCCATTTCAATTTTGATTGTTGTCGTTGTAGTCCATTCGTCGATCCAATTGTTGTCGTCGTCGATCCAATTCCATCTCGATTATCCTTGTTGTCGTTGTCGTCGTCGTCGTCCATCCATCCATCTCCATATTGAGAAGCGTTGATTGTCATCTGAAAGAAAACGTCATTTTGTAATCATCTAGAATATTTTGCAAGCCAACCTTGTTCGTCCTTCGTTGCTCACCGAGCCCACCCATCCACCAGTCACCAATTGACAGTGACTGGCGTCATCTCAATGTCACCACGGATCTCACCCCCAAACAAGCCAGATAACTTATTAATTAATGCATAATCATAGAAAAAAGAATTTTGATACAGTTTGAGAATCCCACTCCCTTTCCTCATCACAGCTTCCCCTTCTCCCCGGGGCCACCTTTTGCAAAGGATCCGGGTTCCCCAGGGAAATGATCTTTGTTGACAGCTCGAGTGTGCAACAAAGATTATTTCACTAGGCTCTGTGAAGTCAGTCCAAAAGTGGGGATCGAACAGTTTTGACACAACTATTTGATCGTTTTTGATTTTACGCTAACATATTAATTAATATGTAAACGCAGCATAGAAAGATGGTATATTAATTGATACCGAGAAGCATTTGGGGTGCATTAACTAATAAATTACCTGACTTGCTTGGTTGGACGAGGCACAATTGAATGCAAAAAACAATCAAGCAATTGAACCTGGAAAAAAGATTGTTGAAGAGATTTAGAATTTATTAAAACTCACCAAGTCGTGGGTTTGTCTTTCCTACTGTCACATCAAATGACATCGCCCGATCCGCCCTGTTGTAGAAGGCAGGTGAATTGGATCTGACCCTTTGCTCGAATTGGCACCAAAACACGGCAAAACGCATTGTTGATCGACCTGAAAACAAAAAATTATGAGTGGAAAACAGGCAAACCAGTAGTAGCAAATTGGTCGATGTCAGCAGCAGCAGGTTGGTAGAATGACAAGTCATTCGTGTAGACCCCGGAAAGTCCGACCCGCCCATGCGAGATCGTCCTTTAGGGTTTGGCGTTAGGAGCAACCTCAGAAAGGTCGCCTGAGCCGGCGGGCCAGGGCCACCCTTCCCTAGAAACGGACAAATAAATCAGTCCGTTTAGCACTTGGTTCAGCACGAGAGCGTATCATCGTCTGTACATTACTACTCAACGAGTGAGTAGATAGTGTGAAGGCGAGGCACTAAACACATCAACCCAGTCAATGGCCCGCTTCCGTCTAGCGGCTTGCGGGGGATCGTCTAGCACTTGGTTCGCAATATTAGCACGAACATTACTATTGAACAATTGATTAGACTGATAAGCTATGAACGGCCCGCAAGCGGACCGTAAAACGTGAAAACGTCTAGCACTTGGTTCACCATTAGAATGAACATTACTAATCAACGTCAATAGATTGGCTGAGCTATTGAAACGATCCGAAGTGGTTTTTTATCGCGTCTAGAGCAACCGCCACGTTGGTTGCCTCGGCTTGATATTGGCAATCGGTGTCGTTGTTTGAGCATAGTCCAACTTCGAATTACCTGAAATTCAAAAAAATAATGGAAAGTAAAACAAAAATCCAAAAACTATAACAAGAAACATGAACAAAAAAACATTGGTAAAGAAATATAATCTAGAGACATACTTGGCCCAAGAGAGTACCAAAAATCTCAAAAGTTTTTGGCACTGTAAATCGCCACGAAAGCAGGGAAAATGGCTTTAAAAAATGAATAAAAGACAATAAAATTCAAAAGTTTCACTGTGAAAACTCCTGCGAAAAAATGATACTTTTTCTTCACTTCGGCCAGGTATGTCTAGAGAGTAAGAATAAAAAAGAACAATAATGAAACATTAGAAGAGGTGTAATCAAAACGATATAAATGAATAAATATAAAAGAAAAAGAAGTAATAAAAATAAGAATGAATGAATGGATGAGCATAAGAAGACACATTGATGTTCGACCCCGCCTTTTTCTTATAAAGAGACAAGAAGAGAGCGAGAGAGAAAAAAGGATAAGAGCAAAAAACGAACCTAATATAAAAAGATAAATGAATGGTCACCGGAAGAGGTGTTCATGAGAGGTGTTCATGAGATAGAGACTCTCTCCTTCTCTAACCCACGCGGCGTCTTTTTTGGCAGGGACCGTTTGTTTTTACATACAAATGATAACCAGACAACGAGGCACTGTTGTTTCCGGTTGTCTTGCACTTGTGTCAAACTAGAAAATGATGTTTTGTAGTTTCGCTATATGAGGAAAACTATTGTTAATCCGGTCAGATCATCCAACGAGAAAAGTGATCTACCACAAAAAGTCGTTGAAAGATCATGTCAAAATGAGAGATTCAGACGGTAGATCATTTTCTCGTTGGATGATCTGGCTGGATTGACAATATGGCGATATGAAAAATTAAAGAAATGATAATTTCAACCAGATTCGGACAAAATTGAAAAATAGTTTTGTTGTTGTACATGAAGAGCTAAAATTCAAAGGAACATGTTCCCATTTTTGAAATTTTCATGGAAGCTTTATTTTTTTTTACCAAAAAAAAAACAATTTTTTAAATTTTCAAGTGTTCAGAATCCCAAAAAAAAAGTCAAATGTTCTGGATTAATTTTTGAGGTAATACATGTTAAGAAATGCTAAATTTTTGAGAAAATTCAGATTCATACCTGACCGAAAAAGAGACAAAAGTTCCGTGACATTTCCAAGAAAAATTGATAGGTCACGCCACGAAAAGATAAATTTTGTGTGAAATTTTGAATGAAAAACCTGGAAAATTGGTTTTTTTTTTCCAAATTTTTGGCCCCGAAAATATTCTTTCTCATTTTCAGGAGCCAGAATTTCTTGATGATGAAGCTGAAGCGTCGGAAGTGCTCAAACGATCGCTCAACGGCATTTTCAAGCCACTGGAAGATGTGCAAGAAAAAGAGCAAAAACCGGCTGTTCAACTAGTGACCACGGTCGATTTGTCGTCGGAGACTAAGCCAAAGACAAAAGTTCCGGGTATGTTTTGGCACCTGGGAATTTTTTGTAGCAATTTTTGATTATTTTGGGCCTAGGAATATTGATTTTCTAACACTCACACACCAAAAAGGGAAAAGGTCACACCTGTTGTTGTTGTTATTGTTGTTAGAGATAACAACAACAACAACAACAACAGGTGGCTAGAGGTCAATGGTAATTAGAGTGGGAATTTGAAAACTACAGTAATCTTCGAACAAATTTAGAGAACTCTTTTTCATTCGGGAATTTCTGATTTCAAAATGTTTTCTTTTTGAAATTAGAGAGAATTGGAGACTTACTAGCCATACCTGACCACTATAAATAACAACAAAAAAAAAACGGGAAGAAAAGAAAAAAAATAGCTTAAAAATTGAGAGGAAAACATTATTCTTAAGGTTCCGTGGCGTGGTGACCTATACATTTAGAACATTTTTTAAAGCGGATTTCAAGATTTTTTTTGAATTTCATTTTTTCCCTCTAAAAAATCAGATTTTTGCAGACGTCGTGGCTTCCAGATTGCGAAAATTCGACAGAGTCCGAAATGTGGCCGACAAGGCGATGGAACGAATCGAAAGTCGCATTAGAATGGAGGCGGAAAGTGAAGAAATTTGAAAAATTTAAACTTTTTGTACAATAAATATTATCTAACTTGCCCAACTCACTGCTATTTTGTCGGTTTTCTAACCCTTCTAACATATTTTCACCCAATTTTAAGTGTTTTTTCAGAGAAAATTGTGGTTTTTTTTTAGGATATTGGAAGATTGGGAAATATGGAAAAGTGAGTTTTTTTTTCTGTTTTTTTGTTTTTTTTTGGGCTGAAAACAGGAAATTTTAATAATGAATTGGTTGTGAAATTTGTGCTATAAATTGCTGAAAATTTTGTTTTTTGTAGTTTTTTTGTTGATAAATCATGAATTCTAGGATGGTTTTGCAGCGCTTGACAAGGTGAGGCTTGAAATTTAGCAAATTTTTAAAAAACCGCCAGAAAAAATAGTGGAAATTCAGCTGAAATTAAAAAATTCCAAAAAAAATTGCAGGAATTTTCAAAAATTTCCTAAAAAAAAGTTCATTTGAGAACTCTGGCCAGATTTCTGGAAAAATATTAGTTTTTCAAAAACTCCTAGATATTTTTGGCGCAAAAAATTATTTGTTCAATTTTCCAGACTTTCCAAAAAACTCCAGGCGGTTTTTTTAAACATCTAGGTAAGTTCCGAAATCTAGACAATCTTCTAGTTTTAAAAAATTTCCATCTTTGTTTAGTCTGAAAAAATCTCAAAAACACTTGGTTTTTAAAGTTCCAGGCTATTTTTAAAGTCTCAAAGGTTCCAAAACAACAAAAAATGACGTATTTTGCCCTGAACACAAAACGAAACACGATCAACTCGACTACAATTTCTCCTCCCTTCCCCTCAGGACATAATGTTGTTCTCTCTAGCGCAAAAAAAGTGCGTTTTGTTTCACATGGCAAAGCGTCGGCGCATTGATCAAAAAATGATCGGAAGAGTCGAATGGTAGTATGGGGTGATAAACAACATAGTTTCTCCCATTTCGTTTTATTTCTTCAACTTATTCTTCACGTGTTGGCGTTGGAGAACACACACACGAAAATTCTTATCATTTTTCCAGAAAAATGACCAATCCTGAAGAACAATTGTCGCCGGTTGGAAATGGTATGAAGAAGATCGACTCGTTGAGCACTTTTCCTTATTGGTGGGTGATTTTTGAGCATTTTTCAGAGAAAAAAAAGGTTAGGCTCACTTTTTTATTGAAATAAGGTGTAAAATTGGAGTTTCTAAAGTTGACACCCTGAAAAGTGGAAAAATTTAGTTCTTATATCTCAAAAACAGCCGAAAACATGCAATTTGACCATATTTTGACCCAAAAATTTGAATTTTAGCCAAATTTTAACCTGAAATTCCCAAATTTCGGTGATTTTTAAGTAAAATAAAATCCAGTTTCCAGATTTTTAGAACTAAGGTTAAAGTTTGGCCTGAAATTTCTGAAAATTTCAAATTTTGGAGCGAAAATTCCGAAATTTTTGAGTTTTGGTACGAAAATTTTGTCCTGAAAATTGTAAAATTATTATTTTTTCAAACCTAAAGTTTCTGAAAATCCTATTTTTCCCTGCAAAATTGAAATTTCCGGTCAATTTTTACCAGAAAAATAACATTTTCTCAAATTTTCGAAATTTCCCAAATCAAAACTAGAAAAGTTTCAGGCGTTCTCCAAAAAAACTGAAAAGAATCAAATAGTGATCTATCTTTTTCGTTGTTTTTATCAATCATGTTCTAACAGCCCGCCCCAATAAAAACACTAAACAGTCATTTTTCAAAAAACCATGTCAACCGAAAAATTGCGCGAAAAAATAGGTGATTTGAGCGTGACAAAGTGAGAAATTCATTTTTTCTCTTCAAAAATTTTGTTTTTCAGCGGTAATTCAGTTGGCAGTAGTGACAGTGAGGTTGAAACAACAGCATGGCCGATTAGGTGAGTTTTTTCGTTGCGGGACCCATTTCTTCATGGGAAAATAGTTCCAGACATCAGTATGAAGCTCTACATGAGAAGGTGAATCGACGAATCGCTGATGGAACACCGTTTTTCTCGTTAGAGTTCTTTCCGCCACGAACGGCTAATGGGGTTGCTAATTTTTTTACCAGGTTAGTTTTGAGAAAAAAATTTGGTGATTTTTGGAATTTTTTGACATTTTTCTATATTTTTAGTTATTTTGTAGCGTGAAAAGTGGTCCTGACCTCGTATTTCCACTTTTTAGAACGGGAAAAGTGGTTTCCAGACATTCCAATTATTTTTAAAGCTGTTTTTTGACATTTCTGGTATCTAATTTATTTGCAGATTGGATCGTTTCAACGAAGGCGGTCCAGTATTCGTCGACATAACATGGCATTTGGGAAGTGATCCATCAAACATGTCAAAAGAAACATCATCTTCATCAATCGCCGCAGGATGTCTGAACTATTGTCGAGTTGATACGATGCTCCACATGACGTGTGTGCAATACGCAAAAGAGCAAACGTTGAAACATCTCGAACAGGCGAAAGCCATCGGTTTAAGGAGTATTTTGGCGTTGAGAGGTGATTTACCTGTTGTCAACGAGGATGATGATGGCCAACCGCCGAACATTTATCAATATCGTGCGTTGGACATGATCCGATGGATCAAAGAAGCGCATGGTGATTACTTTACGATCGCATGTTCTGGCTACCCATTGGGACATCCTGAAGCACCATCCTATCAGGCTGATTTGATGTATTTGAAAGCCAAAGTTGATGCCGGTGCACAACTCGTTATTACACAACTTTTCTTTGATGCTGAGGTAAAATTTCTCAGATTTTGGGTGAAACTTTGAAAAAAATCATGGTTTTTTGGGTTTCTGAGGGAGTTTTTGACTGAAAAATAGAAATTTTGGATGGAAATTTTATAAAAATCATAGTTTTTTGGCTAAAAATGATCGAAAAATTCACAAAAATTATGATTTTTGACTAGTAAATGACAGATTTTGGGTAAAAATCTGACCAAAACCATTATCTTTTAGCTGAAAAGGCTCTAAAATTGTGATTTTTCACCAGAAAATTGCATATTCTGGCGGAAAGTTTGACCAGAATCGTGAATTTTTAGTTTTTAAAATGAAAAAAATCAATTTTCCCAGAAAATTCAAGGTTTTTCAACCCAAAAGTTTGATTTTCCTTCATTTTTTTGCTGAAAATTGGAATTTTTGCACCCAGAAATTCAAAATAAACCAAGTTTTTTGTAGGTTTTCGAAAACTTCGTGAAAGATTGTCGTGCGATCGGTATAACAGTTCCAATAATTCCTGGCATCATGCCAATCATGGGATACGATTCGATACGAAGAATTGCCAAATTGTCGGGTTTAACGATTCCCGAAAACATTCTCAACGATTTGGAACCACTCAAACATGATGATGATGCGGTTCGAAATTATGGAAAAGTGAAATGTGTCGAAATGTGTAGACGATTGTTGCAAAACAAGTCGGCACCTTCCATTCATTTGTATACCATGAATCGAGAGGGTAATTGTCGGTTCGTTTTTTTGCAGGGGTTTTTTGGACAATTTTCAACGATTCTGGGCGTTTTTAAGCATTTTATAGCATTTCTAGGAATTTTTTGAAGATTTTGAAGCATTTTGAAACATTTTCCAGCAATTTTCAACGATTTTGAGCGTTTTTAAACATTTCTAGACATTTTTCAGCTTTTTTAACGATCTTGAGCGTTTTCTAGCGTTTCTCGCTTTTTCTAGTTTTTTCTAGACATTTTAAAAACATTTCCTGACATTTTCCGACAATTTTCAACGATTTTGGGTGTTTTTTAACATTTCTAGACATTTTTTGACATTTCCAGTTATTTCTCAACATTTCTTGACATTTCTAGACATTTCCAAACTTCTCAAGACCTTTGAGCCTTGAAAAAAGTCAAAATCTCATTCCCTGTCCTTTTTGGTCCCTCATTTTATTTTTTCTATCTCTCCCTCCTTATTTTCTGTTGGTAAAACTAGGTCACCATTTGTTTTATTGATTGATCAACGCATTTTTGCACACCTTTACAAGATGTTGTTATAGATAACATCATAAATAAACAACAGGTGTGACCTCTTGTAGAAAATGGGAATTTTGAGGGATTTCTTGACATTTCTAAACATTTTGGGTGAAAAAAGGGAATTTAAAACATTTTTTAACATTTCTAAGATGATTTTTGAGTCAAAAGTTATAATTTTGAAGCATTTATGGTCATTTCATGACATTTCTAAACATTTTTAAACGAAAAAATCCCATTTTTTTGCAGTGAAATCCTTCAAGAATTGGGACTTTGGCTAAAACGACCAATGCGAACACTTCCATGGGAACCACACGGTGCCAATCATCCGCTCCGATGTAAGGAGGATGTCCGACCGATTTTCTGGAGCGGAAGACCGAAAAGTTATATTTATCGAACTCGTGATTGGGATGATTTTCCGAATGGTAGATGGGGTAATAGTTCGTCGCCGGCGTTTGGAGATTTGGCCGATTATTATTTGTTTCATTTGAAGGTTTGACAATTTTTTTAGAAAATGCTGAAAAATTCACGTTTTTATTGACATTTTGCGTCATTTTGTGACATTTCTGGTAATTTTTCGTTATTTTTCGAGATTTCATGACATTTCTCGTCAATTATTGACATTTTGAAATGTAAATATACATTTTTTACATTCTAAAGTTATTGAAATGGAAAAAAAAACATTTCACGTTGTTTTCTGACGTTTTAAAACATATCAAGTCATTTTTTTATATTTTTCTAGTATTTTTGGTAATTTTTTGAAATTTCAGGTTATTCTTCGACGTTTTTGGGCATTTTTGACATTTTAATATTTTTAAAATGGAAAAAAAAACATTTCGATATTTTCCTGACATTTCACGTCATTTTTTGACGTTTCAAAACATTTCAGGTCAATTTCTGACAATCTTAAGGTTTTCTGTTTTTTTTCGATGTTTAAAAAACGATTTTCATACATCTCTGGTAATTTTTTTCTTATTTCTGGTAATTCTGGTCATTTTTTGACATTTCTGGTAATTTCTCGGCATTTTTCGGCATTTCTAGAGTTTAAAAAGTATGCCAGTAGAATGGCGATTTTCCGAAAACCCGGGAAGTATACGTTTCAAGGCTCAGACAATAGGTCCCTCTTTTTAAAGTTTTTTTTTTCTATTTTTTAGAGGTACTAGTTGCCGAGCTGTATACTTTTCTAGGTCACCATATGGCTCATTAGTTTTCACACCTGTTGATGTTATCTAAGTATAAAATATGGCCATACCTGTTGTTATGAGCAATGAATAACAACATATGGTGACCTAGAAAATAAGTGTGAAAAGAGGAGGGCTAAATAAAATGAGGGACCAAAAGGCTCGGGGAAACAAAAGTTGCAATTTGCAGAGTCAAACAGCAAAAGAAGATCAATTAAAAATGTTTGGCGAAGAGCTGAAATCATTGGCGGATGTTCAAAACGTCTTCATCAACTATATCACCCAGGAGCCAAACTCGAAAGGTGTCAAAGTGACACATCTACCATGGACCGAATCGGAAAGCGGTGTTCAACCCGAGACAAAACTGATCAATGATCAATTGGTGTGGTGTAATGAGAACGGAATATTGACACTGAACTCACAGCCATCGGTAAATGGTGCCCCTTCAACTGATCCGTTGGTTGGATGGGGTAAACCGGGTGGATATTGTTATCAGAAGGCCTATTTGGAGTGTTTTATGTCGTTGGAACTGGGCAATGTATTGTTGGGAATCATTGACGAATACTCACCGCGTATCAATTATCATGTTCTTAGTGAAAGTGGTGATATTGATCGGACGAATGGTGAAGCGACCACCCCTATCGCAGTGACTTGGGGTGTCTTCCCGGGAGCGGAAATCGCCCAACCCACTGTCGTCGATCCACTCTCGTTCCGCTTTTGGAAAGATGAAGCGTATCAAATGTGGATGACACAATGGGCGAGTTTGTACCCGCGGGAAAGCGCGTCGCGACAAGTTATACAACAGATTCACGACGGATTTTTGATTGTTAATTTGGTGGATAATGATTTTCAGAAACCGTCGATTATTTTTGAGATTTTGGCAAGATGTGTTGAGTTGTATGAGAAGAAGTAGATTTTTTCTTTGTTTGTTATTTGGATTTTTTTATTGCTTTAGGTTTTTTCCCGGTTTTATTTGGATTTTGGCCCGGTTTTTTACCCCCCCTCTAATTTATGTCATTTTTGATAATCTTGAATTTTTGGCCCGGAAATTTTGAGAAATTTAGTTTTGGCCCCGTTTTCCCAGGATATTTGGGATTTTTTGGTAATCTTGGCCCGGAAATTTTGAGAAGTTTAGTTTTTGACCCGGTTCTCTCACTATATTTCAAATTTTTTGGTCAGGAAATTTGGAAATTGTTATCCTAGGCCAGGTTTTTCCCTGTTTTTTAAAAGATTTTTTGAATTTTTGGTAATTTTGACTCGAAAATTTTGAGAAATTTGAAATTAGGCCCGGAAATTTTGAGAAATTTTAATTTTTGGACCGGAAATTTTGAGAATTTTTGAAATCTGGTCCGAAAATGCTGAAAACTTGAATTTTTGGCATAAAAATTCTAAAAAAAATTTTTAGTTTTTGTCCCGGAATTTCTAAAAATTTCAGTTTTCCCAAAAAATTTTCACAATTTTCTTTTTGACTCGACCTCTTTCAAGTTTTGGCCAGAAAATTCTGGAAAGTTTGGAAAATTTCCTCCATTTTTTGGCCTGAAAATTCAAAAAATACTCCGAAAAATTTTGACCTACAACTTTTGTTTTTGACCTAAAAAATGTTATTTTTTACAATTTCACGTTCAGCAAAAATTTTGGCTTTTTTTGCATTTCCCAATTTTCCGACCTGTTGCATTCACGGCGTGATTTTTTCAACGCTTCCCCATTGCCACGTAAAACGCGAAATAGTCAAAAAGAACAGCTCTTCGTTGCGAGACCATGTCTGCGTCTCTTCTTTTTCCATTGTCTTTTTCCTTTTTTTCTCTGTTTCTCTCATAAATTCCGCGAACAGGAGAACGTAAAGAAAATCATGCCGTGCATTGTTTCGTTGGTCCACAGCGAAAAAAAAGAACAGTCTGCAAAACAGGTGTGCGACGGTTTGCAAGTGGGCGGAGCCACCCCCGTAAATCAACACTGTGCATACACCAGACAATTAGACAGTTTGTTTCTTTTTTTTTTTTCGCTGTGGTCGCCAATCTGTTTTTTTTTTTTGGGAAAACTATCCCATATGCCTCCTTTTCGCACCTTCCTTGTTTTTTGTGTTGTTTTTTTCCCGCCCCTTTTTATGGTCAAACCTCTTCTTCCTGTCCCTCTCATTGATTACTTGTTATTTATTCTCATTTATTTATTTTTGTTTTGATTTCTTCTTTTTTCTGGTGAAACTAGGTCCTCTTTGATGATAATAAATTGTATCTGCTTGTAGTTTTTTGACATTTCTTGTATTTTCTCGTCATTTCTAGACCCTTTATTTAGTTTGAAAAACAAATAATGTTATCTATCAATAGTAACAACAACAAAATGTTGTTTATTTGTTTTAGAAATGTATAAAAACAAAAAAATTGAGTTTTTTTGACAAAATTCTAAAATGCTCAAAATCAATCAATTGGTATTGCTTGTTTTGGTTTCTACAGTAACCCTAGGTGGGTCAGAGGGCTTTTCGTGTTCCTTTAAAAATGACTAGTTATTAGCCAGTTGTCAATCGGTACCACTCGCTCTAATGAGAACACACGCGCCGCAATAGCCGCGACGCACAGCTGTGTGTGGTCCACGGGGGATTTCGAAAAATTATTTTTTTTTCTTTTGTTTTTGCTTGTTGTTTTTTCGCTTTTTTCCTAATAAATCGTTGCATGAATAAAGTTTGTTAGTTTTTCTTAGTTTGATTATATTCTAGCTCTTTTTGACATTATTAAGAACAATAACAAAGTTTTCCGAAATAAAATTTAAAAAAAAACCCCTTAATTTGAACTCCCGCACACACAGCTGTGCGTCGCGGCTATTGCGGCGCGTGTGTTCTCATTAGAGCGAGTGGTACCGATTGACAACTGGCTAATATTTGAGGCTTTCCAAACATGTACCTTTAAGTTGTCGAAGATTTTGGCCTGATTTTTGTGTGTTTTTGAAAAATCCAAATTTTCAAGATTTTTCAAAAATTTCGGTCAGAAAAAAAGGCTTAATTTTGAGCCCCATATTTTCAGGCTCCAATTTCTAGCTCACTTTTCCGAGCCTTCAAACTATGTCCCTTTAAATTTCCGGTCCTTTAAAATGGGCCTCATTTTGAGACCCCTATTTAGATACCCTCAAATTTTTGAGCCCAATTTCTATCCAACTTTCCCAAGCCTCCAATCTATGTCCCTTCAAATTTCCGATCCTTTAAAATGGGCCTCATTTTGAGCCCCTATTTTCGAGCCAACTTTCCCAAGCCTCCAAGCTATGTCCCTTTAAACTCCCGGCTCCAAAAACAGTTTCTAGCTCATATTTTTTGCAGTCTTCTCTCAAATCCACGTCCAATACTGTGATGTTTTCTGTTCACCGAACGCTTTCGATGTTTCCGAGTCGAACGTCGATTTCTGTTGTCTGAATCGACACTTTGTTTCGGGAGTGTGTCATGATTCACAGGCTTGGTGTTTGCATTGAACTAAATAAAATCATTCTCTTTTTCACAACGACACTCCGCGTTTACATTTGATTTTTTGCTTTATTTTTATGCAAGTATCAGTGATGTGTTTCTAATTTTGGTAATGGATGGTTTGAAAATTTGAATTTTTGGCAATTTTGTGTGAATTAATTACAGTAATCCAATTTTTGTTGACCCATTAGTTGAAATTGGGAATTTCTGAATTTTCTGGGCCAATCTCAATATTTTTAAGTGCAATACTGAAAATTTCAAAATTTCTGGGCCAAAATCGGAAATTTCAAAAATTTCCGTGCCAAATTTCGGGCCAAGATCAAAGTTTCTAGGCCAAAATTGAAATTTTCAGAAATTTTCGGGCCAAAATTTGAAATTTCCGGGCCAAGATAAAAACTTCTAAGCTCAAAATTGGAATTCTCAGAATTTCTGGGCCAAAATTTTCATGGCTCTAAAATGAGCCTAGTTTTGAAGTTTGGTAATTTTGCACCATAATCTTGTAGTTCAATGTTTTGGGCGCGAAATTTCCCGATTTTTTTTCGGGTCCAACTTTCCAGGTCAAATTTTCAGGCCATTTTTTGACCTACAAAACCGACCTCTAATAATAATAAATAAAAAATAAATAAAAGAGCATCTCCAATTCATTTTCTCACACTTTTGCGCCCCTGCATCGTCCCACTACAACTACTACTACTACTTCTTTTTTTTTCTTTTTTTTTGCCTTTTTCTCCTACTCTTCTTCTTCTTCTTCTCGTTTTTTTTCACTTGCGCGCAGTCAAAAAACGGCCGAAAAAAAGTCTCGTTTTTCGCTCGTTTTTTTGCTCTTGCCTTTTCTGTGTCCTCCCTTCTTTTTTTGATGCTTTTTGAACCCAGCGAGAGGGAGGGGTACTGTAGGTGAGATGAGAACATGTGAGAACTTTTTGGGAGGGGCTCTTGAGATTGTGTGTCAGTTTCTAGGGGGCTAGTTTTTGAGAGCGCTTTTTTTAGGTCAAGAAGTTTCTGGGCCAAATTTTTTTTCTGGAAATTTTCAGAATGGTTGGGACCTGAAAAATTGTTTTCTACTAAATTTTGAGATTTTTTTGGGTTGGAAATATTTTTTTCTGATTTTTTTCGGGCCTGAAAAAGTGAGGCTTAGAAATTTTGAAGTTTTTGCGCCAAATTTTTGGAATTTTCAAAATTTTTTGGCCCAACTTTCTAACTTTCGAATTTCAGGCCCGAAAAAGTGAGGCTTATAAAATTTGAACTTTCTGAATTTTCGGGCCAAAATCAAAAAATTTGAAATTTTCTAGATCAAGTTTCAAAACTTTGAGAAATTGTGGGCCCGAAAAAGTGAGGCTTAGATATTTCAGAAAATAGATTTTTGGAATTTTTAGAATTTTCGGGTCAAATTTCTGATTTTTCAAAGTTTTCGGGCCAAAACCGAAATTTCCAAAAATTTCAGACCTACATAAAAATTTCATTTTGTAGGTATTTTTTCGGGTCAAAAACCAACTCACTAGAAAATCGCAAAAATTAGCAATTCAAAAATGTCTGCGTCTCTCATCTCTCTCCACCTCTCTTTCAAACCAAAAAATACCTCGAAAATCGGGAAAATCGACATTTTTTGCATCTTTTCAGCACCTAATAAATTATGTGTGTATCCATGTATTATGTGCTCGATGGGGTGGTCTTTTTCATATATATATATATATATATATATATATGTATATATTCTTTTTTTTTTCATTTTTTCCCAAACCCTGAAAAAAACATATTATGATGAATTTTAATCGGGTTTTTCCTCTTTTTTGATTGAATTTTTTTGCTCGAAATTTTTTGCTCATTTTCAAGTACCCTTTTCCTCCTACCCGCTTGGCCAAGTTATTTGTTTTGTGATTATTGTGAAGTACTTCTTTTTCTTTCCGACCTAACTTTGTTACTTTTACCTGACGTTCTGATTGCTGGTCAGCATTGTTTTCAGCGTCAAATTTTGACCCATTTAGCAAAAAAAAAACTTTTTTTTTACGAATTTTCATTTTCTAACTTTTTTAATCTCAAGTTTTTCGAAAAATCAATAACACCATGAGAATCAGCGTCAAATTCTGACCCAGAAAACTGGTTCAAATCGTGAAAAATCCTACCTTGCACGTGTGGCTCAGTGGGTTACACAGAGGTCTGGCACGCAGAAGGTCAGGGGTTCGAATCCCCTCCAGGTCGAATTTTTTGAAAACTAGAATTCCGGGTCGGAATTTGACGCTGAATCTCTTGCTGACATTGAAAAACTCTGAAAACTTCTGGTTCTCGAAATAATGTTGCTAACTTTCCTGATTTTGAGATTCATCGAAAACCAATAGCACCATGAGAATCAGCGTGAAATTCTGACCCGAAATACTTTTTCAAAACCGGAAAAGCGCCACCTTGCACATGTGGCTCAGTGGGTTAGACAGAGGTCTAGCACGCAGAAGGTCAGGGGTTCGATTCCCCACCAAGTCAATTTTTTAAAAAACTAGATTTTGGGTCAGAATTTCACGCTGAACCTCGTGGTAACATTGAAAAATCGGGTTCTCTTCCCCAAACAATTTTTCCCGCCAGAAAAAATAGATCTCTCAGTTTGAAATCAATCAAAATCCGTTTTTTTTGTTTGTACTAGATGATGGGGTGTTAAACAAATGTTAACAAGATAAAAGGCAAAAGAGTGCACCTGTTGTTGCAAAAAAAAGTCGAAAAGTCAAAAAAAATCGCAATGTTTGTGCTCTTCATCATCTTGTTATTCCGCAACATTTTCTCCCTGTGTTTTTCTTGTCAAAAAATTTTTTTTTTTTTCTGCATTTTTTTGCTGTCGTGTTCCTCTTTTTAGCCGCGGCGGCTCAGATGGAAAATTTGTTTATTTTATTTTTTTTCGTTGCTGGAAAATCTGCTTAGTTTCTCAGACGCGGCAAGAACAAAACAACACAACGAATGCATGATACTTTTATTGTTTTTGGTGAGTTTTAATTTTTCGGGGGTTGGGATTTACCAAAAATGGTTAGAATCATTGAACTCGTCTAGAAAAACTGACCTGGGAAAATGTTTCAGCGAAAAAAATATTTTTTTTGTGATGGGATCGAACTTTTGACCTTTTGACTTATAGGCGCGTGGTTAACCGACTAGGCTATCCATGCAACTTTTTCATTTTTGCAGTTTTAAAATATCCTTCTAGATCAAAATTTCGCGCTGAACATCATCATGTTATTCAAATTTCATGAATTTCGATCTTGCAAATTTTCCCAATCTTTCACTTTTTTGAGAAACCAACCACACCACGAGATTCAGCGTAAAAATTTGACCCGGAAAACTTATCAAACTTTTCAAAAATCAAACGTAACATACATGGCCTAGTGGGTAAAACACCTGCCTAACAGTCACACGACCCGGGATCAAGTCCGGGTGCGGGTTTTTTCTAAAAAAACATTTTTTTGTGTTTCAGCCAATATGCCAGAGCATTCATCCAGTGGTTTTGGAGACGAAATTGGGTGACGTTCGTGGTGAGGAGTTTTTCTTTCTGTCGACAAAAATTCGCACATTTTTCGGGTATTTTTTCCCCAAATTTTCCCCGCGCCTACAGTACCTTTTTTCCATTCAAGAGTTCCTTTCGCCGAACCGCCCATCGATGAGAATCGCTTCAAAATTCCGCGCGCAAAAAAATCGTGGCAAGGAATATGGGATGCGACCGAGTTGAGTAGAGCTTGTTATCAGGTACAGTACCCCCGGGATACTGTAATTTCGAAAAAATTATGCTAGTTATTTTCAGACACGCGACGACTACAATTCTTCATTTTGGGGAAGTGAGATGTGGAACGCGAACACGGCCATCGATGAGGATTGTTTGTATTTGAATATTTGGGCGCCGGCCGATGCATAGTTAGTTTTTTTGGGAGTTTGAAAATATTCGCATTGTGCTCAGCGTGTCTGATTTACTCGGGAGCCAAATTTTCCCAGAGAAATGCTATCGGGTGGCCGAGAAATCCAGAGGGACGAGAATTTCGAAAAACTCGTCCCCCCTCATAACTCGGCCAGGTGACATTTTTTGAATTGAGGATACTGTGCATCTTTTTCAGCGCACTCGACATAGGTGGGACCCAAGTTTCTAAAACTTAAAATGTTGAGATAGTCTAGATATCCAGGGGGACGAGAATTTCGAAAACCTCGTCCCCTAGAATAACTCGGTTATTTCAGGATTTCTGATCTCCAGACTCAGACCATTGTTTGGAGCATATTTTCATTACCCAGATCCAAAATTTTGACACCTGAAAGTTTTGCGATGGCCTAGAAATCCAGAGGGACTAGAATTTCGGAAACCTCGTCCCCCGGGAAAATTCGGTTATTTCAGGTTTTCTGATCTCCAGATTCAGACCACTGTATTGAATATGTTTTTTCAGCAATTTGACAGTAATGGTATGGATATTTGGCGGTGGATTCTATGCGGGCAGTCCGTCCCTCTCAATTTATGACGGCAAAGTTTTGGCGGCCACTCAAAACGTGATAGTTGTCAACATCAATTATCGATTAGGACCGTTCGGATTTCTCTATTTGGATCATCCCGATGCTCCAGGCAATATGGGATTGCTAGATCAGGTTTGCAATTTTTTTGTCTCCCCATGTTCCTTTAAAACCAAAAAAACACCAAAAAAAATGTGAGCTGATTAGATACTCGGTTCGTTAGACCTAATTTGATGTTTATTTTCCAGCAACTGGCTCTTCATTGGATTCGGGAAAATATTGTGTCGTTTGGTGGAAATCCGGAAAAAGTTACGGTTTTTGGCCAATCTGCTGGCGCCGCTTCGATTGTTGCGCATTTGGTGGCCGGCGGGTCAAAGAGGTCAGTTTTTATTATCACCATGAGAATCAGCGTCAAATTCTGACCCGAAATACGTTTTCAAAACCGGAAAAGCGCCACCTTGCACATGTGGCTCAGTGGGTTACACAGAGGCCTAGCACGCAGAAGGTAAAGGGTTCGAAACCCCACTCCGTCAATTTTTTTTTTAAATCATGAATTTTGGTCAGAATTTCACGCTGAATCTCGTGGTGACATTGGAAATTTCTAAAAAGCACGCACAAGGTCAGGAGTTCGAAACCTCACTGCGTCAAATTTTTTTTTCTGCTAAATTTTCTCACACTTTTGACCAAAAAGCAAAAAAAAAACCCTCCTGCCCTTTTGTTCCTTCAAAAACGGGAAATTCAATAAACCGAGGATGAATGCAGAAACTTTTTTTTTCTTGAAAAAAATTTCCGCTCTACTTCATTTTGTTCTCCAACTCTCAAAGTTTCCTGAATTTTCGAGAAAAGAACAAAAAACTTTTTCTTGCTGCAGACTCTTCAAAAATGCCATAATTCAATCAGGTGCATTGGACAATCAATGGGCCATGAGTTCGCCGTTTCGAGCCAAACAAAAATCGGAGAAATTGCTCGAATTGGTCGGATGTGATAAGAGTACGGTAGGTTTGGTTGGCACCATTAGATTGGGCGTGAAATTCTGACCAAAATCCCGGTTTTCAAAAAATTTGACCCCGGGGGATTCGAACCCCTGACCTCGTGCGTGCTAGGCGTCTGTGTAACCCACTGAGCCACACGTCCAAGGTTGAATTTCTCAAGGTTTTAACAACTTTTCCGGGTCAAAATTTTACGCTGATTCACATGCTGGGGTTGAAATCTCGTGAAATTTGTTGGTTCAAAAGTTTACTTCTCACTGGTTCACCTTCAGGAAAAATAAAACCCACCATGATGTTCAGCATCAAATGTTGACCTAGAATTGACCTTAAAATCTTGAAATTTCGCAACTTGCATGGACAGTGTAGTGGGTTAAAGGGACGCCTATCACCCAACATGTCACAGGTTCGAACCCCACCCCAAGAATTTTTTTTTTTGAAAAATATATGTTTCTGACTAAAATTGTACGCTGAATTTCACGACGCTAATATTTTTTCGATTTTTGCAGGTTGAACTCTCATTGTCGTGCCTTCGTCTAGTACCACCGGATGAACTGTCGTCAAAAATTTGGAAAATTGAACTAGTTTATTTGGAATTCCCATTCGTCATTGTTTCCAGGTAAAAAAGGGGCGGAGCCTGGCAATATTATTGATTGATTTTTGTTGCAGAGATCGCAACTTTTTCCGCGATTCTGACGGTTTCGCGGCGATTCGCGAACAAAACTACAATTCGAATGTGAATGTGATGATTGGTATGAATAAGGATGAAGGTTAGACAAACAAAATAAAGACAACAAAAAAAAATTGGCTGCAATTGACGTTTTATTTATGAGACGAGCCATCTTATTCATATTATTATTATTAGAAAAAGTGGGCGTGGCCTAAGCGCACGACAACGAAGAGAAAAAAAGAAAAAAGAAAATGCACAAAAAGAGGAGAATGTGTCATTTTCAGGCAATTATTGGAACATTTATAATTTGCCACAATTTTTCGACAAACAACGACCGCCCGAGTTGACAAGGTTTGTTACTAGTTTTATTATAATATTTTTCTTAGTTTTATTTTCGAATAAATTTTGAAAAAAATCATTGTTATCATGAGATTCAGCGTCAAATTTTGGTCAGAAACATTTATTTTTTGAAAAAATAAAAAATCTTGAGGTGGGGTTCGAACCGGTGACCTGTTGCGCTATAGGCATCCCGTTAACCCACTAGGCCACCCGTGCAAGTTGTGAATTTCCAAAGTTTAAAACATTATTCTAGATCAAAATTTGACGCTGAACATCATGGTGACATGTATTCCAGCCCAAAATTAATTTTCAGACTAGAATTCTCATCGTTAGTCGATAAGGTTTTCTCGATTCATCCGGATATCATCCGCGCCGCCGCCAAATACACCTACACTGATCACAATTGCACTGATCATGGTCGTTCGACTCGATTTTTTGCCGATCAGATGAATCGAATTGTTGGCGACTACTATTTTTCCTGCGACTCACTCTGGCTGGCTGAACAGGTTTGCAGATTTGACTAGAGGTTAGGAGAAAACGTGTTTCAGCATTTTCGAAAGAATGTATTCGTCTACTACTTCACACAATCTTCCAGGTTGGTTTTTACTCATTTTTTCTTGGTGAAAAATCTTGGAACTCATATTTCCGCCAATTTTTGAGAATTCTAGATAGCGTCTTTGAATTTTGCTCAAAATTTGGAGATTTTAGACACCCATAGTTGTGTGGTTTTCTTGAAAATAATTTCGGACGATTTAAAGGGACATGAAATTTTTTTCGTCAGAACGTTATGATTATGGGTGTCTAACGAATCCAAATTTTATGTAGATCACAAATTTCATGTCAAAAATCTTCCTAGATCACTAGAAATACAAGTTTCAACATTTTCTGACTCTTTAAAGGGACATGAAAAATTATTTTTCCCAATATATAGCTTTAGGGGTGTCTAACGAACCCAAATTTTGTTTTGAATTAGATGAAAATAATTTCAAGCTCAAATCCTTGGCCAAAATGGACAGGTGCAATGCATGGTTATGAAATCGAGTATATTTTCGGACATCCATTAGTCTACCCGAAAAACTACAAGCGTCGCGAGCATATATTTTCCCGCAAGTTGATGCAATTTTGGACAAGTTTCGCAAAAACCGGGTAATTTTTTTCAAAAAAAAAAGTGGCCTAGAAAAACGCCCTTTTCCTACAGTACTCCTTCGTTGCAAAGCCCAAAACATACGGAAATTTGGCCTCGTTACAATCATCCAAAAATCGATCGAAAATGGATGCAACTTCGAAGCGGTTCCAACATCCGACCAATTCGACCGCAAAAATTGGATGCTTGCCAATTTTGGCGGCGTATCAAGGACACTGAATACACAGCCTACTGTAGTACAGTACCCCGAGGGTTTTCGAAAAAGTTTTTTATTACAGTAACTCAGGAGTATTCGAAAGCCAGCTCATCGTCAACGTCATTTTTCATTTTTTCATTTTCACTACTTTTTTTCGGGTTTTTCGCGATCTCTCTCTCATAAATCGACTTTTTCTACTTTTTTTCCTACTAATCTTGATGTGTTTAAAGGTACACGCACACATCACACACACACACACAAATGCGCCCTATTGCACTTCTCCTCCTTCTTCTTCCTTCTTTTCTTCTTGTGACCGTCTATGGCCAGGTACAGTAACCCCCTCTTCTTACCCTGACTAACCTTGCCTGCTCTATTTTCTTAGGGGGATGATTCTTCTTCGATGATTGTTGAAGTTGAGACAAGATTGGGAATTGTGCGAGGTGTTGAGAGCGCTCATGGTGATGCGAAACGTGTTCGATCGTTTTTGGGGTAAGTCCATGTTCCTTTAAGATGAAATTCCAACCGAAAAAAATTGCAGAGTACCATTCGCCGAACCGCCCATCGGCGCGAAACGCTTCAAAAAACCCGTTCCCATCCAACCTTGGGCGAAACGCGGCGCGACTTCGGTGTTGAACGCGACGCGACTCTCGCCGGCTTGCTATCAGGGACGCGACGCGTACGGTGATCCGAAGGGCGGCTTCTGGGGAAGTGATATGTGGAATGCGAACACGCCGGTCAGCGAAGATTGTTTATATTTGAATATTTGGGCGCCGGCTAATGCGAGGTGAGTGGTTGAAAATATCACCATTGAATTCCTCGTCAAAAAATACGTAGGCCCCAAATTTTTGACCAAAAATTCTTGGAATTGGCCGGAGAAATCGAGGGGGACTGGGAATCTCAAAAACTAGTCCCTCTTGGTTTCTTAGGTTGTTGGCTAGTTTTGAAGGTAATAACCAACACCATCGGATTCCGCGTCAAAAAAATACCTAGGCCCCAAATTTTTGACCAAAAATTATTGGAATTGGCCTGAGAAATCGAGAGGGACTAGAAATCTCAAAAACTAGTCCCTCTTATTTTCACCTTTATTCGGATTTTTGGCACAATTTGAACCATGCCACCTTACTCACCGCAATTTTTTACCTACCTAGCAAAACATCTGGGAAATTTTCCGCTCAACCTGACCGAGAAATCAACGGGGACTAGAAACCCCAAAAACTAGTCCCTCTCAAAAAACCATCAATTTTCAAGGAATCTGACCGTTTTGGTGTGGCTATTCGGCGGTGGCTTCTACTCGGGATCGCCCTCACTGGCTCTGTACGATGGAAAAGAGTTGGCGACACGTGGCAACGTGATAATAGTCAACATCAATTATCGAGTCGGCCCGTTCGGATACCTCTATCTGGGTCATGATGATGTGCCCGGTAACATGGGAATGTTGGATCAACAGCTGGCGTTGTACTGGATTCGCGACAACATTTTTCCGTTTGGCGGTGATCCGGGTAGAATCACTTTGGTCGGCGAAAGTGCCGGAGCTGCGTCAATTGTTGCGCATTTGATCGCGCCGGCTTCCCGCGGGTAAGCGCAAATTTTCGAAAAAAAGGAAAGTTTCAAATTTCTAGGCTGTTCCAAAATGGTATTCTTCAATCGGGCAGTTTGGACAATCGATGGAGTATGGATTCGCCGAAAAGAGCACTTCAGAAATCGAATGATTTGGCGAAACTTGTCAATTGTAATCATACCAATGTGAGATTATTGATCTACTCAAAATTACGCTTCGTTAGACACCCATATTGCCAGGGTTTTGAAAAATTATTTTCCCTGTCCCTTTAAAGGAGCTAGAGCTCGGAGAAAAATTTTCTACAGTAACCCTATCATTATGGGTGTCTAAGAAATCCAAATTTTCTGAAATTTCCGAATTTTCAGTTTACAGAAGCTGAAAATGATGAGAAATCGGAGTTTTATAAAAAAAGTTGTTTGCAGATCGATAAAAAGATACAATGTCTAATCGATACGCCAGCGCAAGCTCTTGTGGACAATATTTGGAGTGTAACTCTGAATTTTTTGGAATTTCCATTTGTCATCGTTTCAAAAGACAAAAACTTTTTCAAACACTACGATGGTCTCGAAGCGCTTCGCAACGGCAACTATTCGACAGATGTCAACCTGATGTTCGGTATCAATCATGACGAAGGCAACTTCTGGAACATCTACAATCTTCCCGCCTATTTCGACAACGCCGAACGCAATCCGGACCCGCAGAAAAAGCCCAAATTATCACAGGTCGATTTTAGGGAGTGTGTCAACACTGCGTTCGCATTTCAACCTGAACTGGTTCGAAGTGCTGCGAAGTGGATTTATACCAACGTCAATTGCACTGATCCCAATCTGCCCAGCGAGTTTTATAGTGAACAAGTCAATCAGATGGTTGGCGACTATTTTTTCACGTGTGATAGTATTTGGTTTGCGCACAATTATCCGAAAATGGCTGGTAATCAGAGTAAAGTATTCGTGTATTATTTCAATCAACCTTCCAGGTTAGTTGGGGACTGAAAATTTGGATTCTCTGTGAAATTTGGGTTCGTTAGACACCCATAAATCCATAATTTGGAAAAATTAATTTTCATGTCCCTTCAAAGGGTCGACATTTTGAAAACTTGTATTTTCACTAATTTTCAGCAATTTTCAATAGGAAATTCGTGATCTTCATGAAATTTGGTTTTGTTAGACACCCATATTCATAGGGTTTTGAGAAAATAATTTTCATGTCCCTTAAAAAAATCGAAATTTTTAAAACTTGTATTTCCCCCAGTTTTCAGCAATTTTTATTATTAAATTCGTCATTTTCATTAAATTTGGGTTCGTTAGACACCCCCAATGACACTAATCCCAGAAAAACTACCCCATGTCCCTTTAAGGGTCCCACCACGAAAACCCAAATTTCCCATATTTCAGCGCAAATCCTTGGCCAAAATGGACAGGAGTGATGCACGGCTACGAAATCGAGTTTGTTTTTGGTGTGCCCATCTATAACAAGACTGCCGCCTACTCAAAAGCCGAAATTGATGTCTCTGAGAAGGTTATCGATTGGTGGACAACGTTTGCAACGAATGGGTGAGATTTTTGAGTTTTTCGTGAAATTTCGATTCGAAAGACACCAATGACGATAGGGTTACTGTAGATTTTTAATTTTTCGTTTCAGGAGCCTTAAAGGGACATGAAATTTTTTGCTCGGAATATTATGAATATGGGTGTCTAACGAACCTAAATTTTGTGAAGATTTCGAATTTTCAACTTTCAGAGTTCCATCATTGCGAAAACCATCAGTTGGTACAACAAAAAAGATCATTTGGGAGCAATACGATGGTGTAGATCGTACAAAATGGTTGAATATTCAAACAGGTGCATTCGGCATGATTCAAGAGCTCAAAAAAGTTGAATGTGACCTTTGGCGCAATGCCAAAGACATTGAATACACCCATTACAGTGAGTTATTTATCGATTTCTACAAAAATCATGGGAATTTTTGTAGAAATCGAACAACAAACCTGTGCCTCATCTACAGTACTTTACATGCTGTCTACAGTAGTCGTTTTCATTCGAATTTTTTTCTAGATTTTCGTTTGTTTTGTTGGTAACATTTCACTTACCTACAGTATCTTTCAGGCCCCAAGGGCTTCTCTTTTTTTTCGAAGCCGCCCGTTTTTTTCAACAATTTTAATAACTCAGGGAGTATTTAGACAGTCTTGCCATAATTAATTTAACCATACATTCCATTAAAATTATATATTTTTGCCATTTTAAAGGTACAGACATATCATAGCCTTTTAATTTAATTAAAAAATAAAACATTTTTTTCAATCGAGATTTTCAGGCGAGATAGGAGAGCAGATGCATTTTTCTCAGTTTTTACTTTTTTCGAAGAAGTACATTTTTCCTTGTTTTTCTAAAAAAAAATTTTTTTCGTTAAAGCAACTTGTTTTCGTGGTAGGACCCTTAAAGGGACATCATTATTTTTTTTCTCAGAATCTTATGATTATGGGTGTCTAACGGACCAAAATTTTGTGAAGATCACGAATTTCATGGTGAAAATCACCTAAAATTACAAAAATACTATTTGCAACATTTCCCACCCTTTAAAGGCACATGAAAATCAATTTCCCAAATTTATCGATATATGGGTGTCTAACAAACCCAAATTTTATGTAGAATTCTAATTTTTGACTCAAATTGAGAAAAGAACAAGATACAACTAGGTTCAAGCAGACTTCCTGTTGTGCAGTAAACATTTTCTCTCTCTTCTCCTTCTTTTTTTCTCAATTCAAAAGAAAATGAAATTCACTGCTCTCGTTTTTTCTTGTTTTTTGCGAATATAAATTCTCTAGGACCACCTCGCGAAAAAAAATGTTGCAAATTTTTGCGTTTTTCCAATTTTTCGATTTTTGTCTAGCCGCCTGCAATTTTTGCTCAACTTTTAATATTGAAAATGTGAGTTCTTTCAAAAATTCAATTTTTTCTGAAATGTCTTGTTTTTTTTCAGCACTACGGTAGTTTTTTCGATAATCCGAGAGAAGTACAAAATGGCTACGCGAAATATGTCGATTGTTCGAGGTAGGCAAAAATCGGTGCGATTTTGGGCGATGGAAAATTTGCAGGCAAAAATTTCATGTTCAAAAATGTGACGGCATGTGTTTCTCATTAAATGTGTCAACGTCTTTGGATGCAGAGTCGGATTTTGGTGAGTAGGGAAAATTCGGTGCGATTTTTGACAATGTTCACATGTAGGTAGGCCTCATAAGTGAGTAGTCAAAAAATAGTGTGATTTTCAACAAAATTAATTATTGAGTAGGCAAAAAATAGTGTGATTTTCAACAAAACTCATTAGCTAGTAGGTAAAATTCGGTGTGATTTCCAACAAAAAAACAATTTCAGGCATATCATACGGTTGCGCAACAGGTCTGCTCCCAGAAGACCTCGACTTTTCCGCCGCAACCGGTTGCGCATCCCGTCGCATTCTCTTGCGCACCTCTCCGCCCTACCGTATCCACGCAACCTACTGTCAATGCGCATCAAATCAGTGCAATCGAATCGTCCGACATGCGGCGAAACCCGCGCAGAAGGCCGCGGAAGCGCCGCGTTTTCGCGTGAAAAATGGCGGCGCAAAAAAAATTGTGGTTGTGATGTTGATGATGATGATGATGATAAATCTTGTGTTGTAGTTCACAACTGTCGTGATTTTTAAAAATCACAAAGGTCTTTTGCTACTCGTGACATTTTTTGGGATTTTTTTTTGAGGCCTGGAAATTTTTTTCAGGCCCGAAAAAGTGAAGCCTCAATTTTTGGAAAAAATCCTAAGCCTCACTTTTAGCCGTGTTGTTCAACTTTGACTTTTGACCTAATTATGAACAAACAAACAAACCATTTCACAAAATTGTCAAGTACTCTAAGCTCCGCCCCTTTTTTGTCTCACTTACCCTCACATAAATCATCGTGTCTCAAATGGGCTTTTTTGCTTATCCTCGACAACCGATTTTTTTGTTGCTTACACAATTGTCACACTTGCCAATTGTTTTCCGTATCTTCTTTCACCTTTCGGAAATAGTGTGTAGACGGTGAGAGACGCAGACAGGTGCACAACGCGACAAAATCGGGTTATTTTTGACCGGCTTCAGAGAATGACATGCTTCACCTTTTTCTATTCGCGTTTTTTCACGTTTTTTGATGTATCTTCAATTTCTAGACTTTTTTAGGCCGTGGAATTAGGATTTTTGAATTTTTCACAAAATTTCCAATTTTTTGATACCCATATTGATGGGGTTACTGTAGATTTTGTATTTTTCGTGGCAAGACCCTTAAAGCAACATGCTAGTTATGTAAATGAGATAGTTCTAGAAGTTTTCAAATGCTGTGATTATGGTTTTTGAATTTTTCACAAAATTTCCAATTTTTTGACACCCATATTGATAGGGTTACTGTAGATTTTGTATTTTTCGTGGCAGGACCCTTAAAGGAACATGCAAGTCAAAAAATTTTTTCTCAAAATTTTAGCACACAAATGTCAGAGAATCGCAAATTCCTAGAAGCCAAATGGAAACATGCATTCACAACGTTTTTCGGTAAGCCACGCCCACTTACCCCCACCTACAGTACCCCGATTTCAGATTTGGATCATAATGGGATTATTGAGTGGAAAGATTTTAAAGCGTTGATTGATGTGATTGGAGAGGTTCGCGGTCGAAAAAGTGACGTTTTCATTATTGCAAAATTGTGTTTACCGGATATTTGGCAAAAGTTGACTGAGGCTATTGGCAAGGAGGATCATGATCAGGCACGTTTTTTTCGAATTCTCCGTGAAATTTGACGTTTTTTGACACCCATATTGATAGGGGTACTGTACATTTTCGATTCTTCGTGGTGAGACCCTTAAAGGGACGTGGAAAAATATTTTCTTGAAACATAGTCGATATGGGTGTCAAACGAACCCAATTTTTATGCTGATAACGAATTTTCGATTGAAAATCGCTAAAAATTAGTAGAACTAAAAGTTTTGAAATTGCCTACTTTTTAAAGGGACATGAAAATTATTTTTTCCAAAGTATAGATATATGGGTGTCAAACGAACCAGAATTTTGTGAAGATTCCGAATTTCAGACTAAAAATGATATTCCCCTTACAGTTAACGCTAACAGATTGGTTCGAGCTGTGTTGGCGATCGAAAACGTCGTCAAAAGAACCGGCGTGGCAAAAAGCCTATGTCGACTACATGTTCAGACTGCTAGACGAGTCGGGTGATCATTTCGTCGATCAGGCCGAATATTGTCAAGTTTTGGGATTTTTCGGAGTCAGCCGCAACGATTCGACGTACTCGTTTGACCAATTTGCGTTTGTCAGTTTTTTTCTAGAAATTTTCATTGAAAAATCCGAAAAATTTCAGGATAATCGTGGAAATCTGATCAACAGTATCTCAAAAAAACAGTTCCACAACCTCTGGAAACAATTTTTCCATTCCGACGATCCTTCGGCCCCCGGAACCCATCTACTCGGCAAAATTTGACTCCGCCCACTTTTCTGTGGGCACACCCCTCTTCTTGGTTACAGGTCGCATGAGCTTTTACGTCACAGAAAAATGAGAATTTTTCTATAAAAAATTGGTAATAAAACCTATATGAGTTATTATTTTTTTATGATTTTGGTTGTTTTTTTTTGTTTTTTATTAATTTTTCTAGTTTTGGGCCGATTTTTCTAGTTTTGGGCCCGATTTTTCTACTTTTGAGCCAGATTTTTGGCCGAAATTTCTCAGGTCAAAACAAAAATTTTTGACTCACCCTCCTTTCTGTCTACTTTATACTATAATCGGCTTTTTCTCCAAAATTTGATCTGATCTAGACTTAACTTTTCTTATGAGCACAAAGTCAGAAAATATATTTTTGGCCCAGAAATTTTGAAAACTCAAAATTTTCGGGCCTAAAACATTGCAAAATTTTGCTTCCAGAACATTTTCATTTGACTCATAGTTCATTTCAACGTGCGCGCGGATTATTTATTTCGAAATCACGTCAAAAAAACGCCCCAGACTCCGCCCACTTTTACATGTCTGCTCGTTGAGCTAATCTAATCCAATCTCATTTAGTTATTTATTTTTTCGAGACACACACATACACATTTTTTGGGTGTTTTGTCAACCATGAAAATGTCGATTTTTTTGGTGCTGTTCATCGGATTTTTTGGCCCGATTTTGGCGGCGAAAAATGCAGAGTTTGAGGGAATTCGGCAGGCCGCGCTGAAGAATATTGTGAATTTGGAGAGAATGTTGGATCATCGTGGAAGACACGGACGACATAAGGTGAGAAATTGACCATTTTTTGAGCCCTAGGGTACTGTAGTTTTGGTCCCGGGGCCTAAAAATATCAAATTTGGACTTCTAGAGTACTGTAGTTTTGGTTTTGGGGCCTAGAAATGTCCTTTTGCGACTCCTAGAGTACTGTAGTTTTAAATCTACGACTAAAAATGTTCTCTTGGGACCCCTAGAGTACTGTAGTTTTGGTCCTGGGGCCTAGAAATGCTCTTTTGTGGCCCCTGGAGTACTGTAGTTTTGGACCTGGGACCTAAAAATACCATTTTCAGACCCCTGGAGTACTGTACTTTATGATTTTTTTCAGAATCGTCGAATCGGTGGACACATCGTAATGGGCTGAACTTCCCCAAACATTAACCAAAACGAAAAAAAATACGAAGTACTGTAGTTGTTATGGGTACTGTAGTGTGTTCTGATCACATAGAGTATAATGAATGTTATTCATGGTTGAATGAACTTTTTCTCTCGGTTTTCTGAGAACTCTGAAAATGACGAAAATAATAAGAATTTTTTCGAGCCGAAAAATTTACTTCCTCATAAAATTAACTTGGGAAAAATGCGCTGGAATCGACATCTGACAACTGGGCGTACTGTATCATAGTTGGACCAAAAAACGTGTCGGTATTCGAATGTTTTATCGATTCGAGACCATGATTTGTCGGAAAACGTGCGGCCGAAATCGATAAAAAATAGAATGAGAAAAATTTTCATGTTTTGTGAAGCTTTTCTTGGACTATTTATAGTCGATTTCTCTGCGTCTCTCACTCTCTATTCTTGACTTCACAAAGAGACGCAGACATTCATTTCATATCACCCCAAATATAAGCGATATCTCCTTGAATAAACCCGATTTATCTCATTCCGAAGATCTCTACCCTTCGGGAGTACTGTAGTTGTTGTGGTGTAGCGTGGATCTACAGTAGTTGTTGAAGTCTTTGTGTAGAAGACCAAATTGTTTCTCGGTCGAAATTTTAAACTTGAAATTTGGACGATTTCGAGGAAAAGGAGAAGAACAAGGAAGAATTGAGAATTCATTGGTCTGCTGAATTGTTTTCCTGGGAATTTATATATTCCACATGTTCCCAGGCCACGCCCACTTCCACGTTTTTTTGTCATTTAATGTTATTCTCAATAAATTTTTTTTTTCAAAAGTTTGAGTTTTCAGGCTCGAAAAACGTTTTCAGGCTCGAACTTTTTCAGAAAAATAATTACAGCATATCATCTTGTGGAGTTCAAAAAACGCTACAAAATGAGCTAAATCACTCTCCGAACAAACCCCCAAAACTTGAGCAAAAAACGAAATTTTGTGATGAAAAGTATGTCCATCTTAATTTTTTTGAGTCATGGTAAGTATTTCTACGAGAAACGATGCATTGCTCAATGTGACAAGCATGGCCTACTGGTTAGCGTGTTTGCCTTCGTGTTGAGAAGTCCCGGGTTCGGTCCCTGGGTGGGTTTAGGTTTTTGGTTTATTTTAAATAAAATATTATAAGGTTGAAAAAGTTAGACCATTGGAAGAGAATCAATTTGGCCTGGGAAACCAAATGGGCGGGGCTAAATACAGTACATTTTCGTTGAAGTAACATGAAAAAAAAAAATAATAAAATTTAAACAAAAAAATAAACCACCGGGTGGAATCGATCCTGCAAGCACCTCTACATCACATACACATCAACTTGTCATCTAACCGCCTGCTCTATTCGGTCACTTGTTAATTTCTGCTGGCATCTCCTTCACTATCCAGTTACCATGCAACTTGGATGTAGACAGGCCAGTGAGAGAGTGTGTAAAATGAAGAGACGCAGACATTTTAGTTTTTGCGTTTAAATGCGCTTAGCATTGCTCCAGGCATAGGCAAGATACCCCTTGATCGAAACCTCTCGACGTGGCGGATCTGACCAAGTTGTTTTCATGGCCTAAGGGCTTTCCGTTCGGATTTTCAAAAAATTTGAATTTTAGATTTCATGGACCGGGCCGTTTTGGGCCGAAATGAATAACACCATTCGAAAGCCCGTGGCCTGTTTAGTCTAGGGTTAAATTTTCAAAGCCCTAGGCCCACCCTGGGCCGAGAAAATCAGGTTTGAAAATTCGAACATCCCAAAAAATGCCAAAAACTCGAAAAAAATTGAGAAAAAAAGGCCGTTTTTGGACGTTTTTTTCAAGCCTAATTTTCTCGGCCCAGTTTTGACCTAGGGCCATAAAAATGTTACGACAGACTAATTCGACTACGCTCTTTCAAATGCGCTTATTCATTTTAGCCCGAAACGGCCCGGTCCAGTTTTTTTAAAAGCCCTCAGGCGGTTCTCATGGACCGGGCCGTTTCGGGCCAAAATGGATAAGCGCATTCGAAAGCCCGCGGTCTAATTAGTACGTGGTCAATTTTTTATGGCCCTAGGTCAAAACTGGGCCGAAAAAATTAGGTTTGAAAAAACGTCGAAAAACAGCCTTTTTTTCTCAGTTTTTTTCGAGTTTTTGGGAGTTTTTGGGATGTTCGAATTTTCAAACCTAATTTTCTCGGCCCAGGGTGGACCTAGGGCTTTGAAAATTGAACCCTAGACTAAACAGGCCACGGGCTATCGAATGGTGCTATTCATTTCGGCCCATAACGGCCCGGTCCATGAAATCTGAAATTCAAATTTTTTAAAAATCCGAACGGAAAGCCCTTAGGGCATGAAAACAACTTGGTCAGATCCGCCACGTCGAGAGCTTTCGATCAAGGGGTATCTTGCCTATGCCTGGAGCAATGCTAAGCGCATTTAAACGCAAAAACTAAAATGTCTGCGTCTCTTCATTTCACACACTCTCTCTCATACCCGTGGACATACATTTTGAAACCTAATTTTCTCGGCCCATAAAAGGTCTAAAGCCAGGAAAATGTTGTGACAGACTAATTAGACCACGGGCTTTCGAATGCACTAGTTCATTTTGGCCTAAAATGCGGCCCGGTCCAGTTTTGAAATACCCTCAGGCCGTTTTTCATGGACCGGACTGTTTTGGGCCCAGATGAATTAGCTCATTCGAAAGAGCGTCGTCTAATTAGTCTACTACAACATTTTCATGGTCGTAGCCTTTTCTAGGGCCGAGAAAATAATATTACAAAACTGACATCGACATGAACAGTGAGAGAGTGTGTAAAATGAAGAGACGCAGACATTTTAGTTTTTGCGTTTAAATGCGCTTAGCATTGCTCCAGGCATAGGCAAGATACCCCTTGATCGAAAGCTCTCGACGTGGCGGATCTGACCAAATTGTTTTCATGGCCTAAGGGCTTTCCGTTCGGATTTTTAAAAAATTTGAATTTTAGATTTCATGGACCGGGCCGTTGTGGGCCGAAATGAATAGCGCCATTCGATAGCCCGTGGTCTGTTTAGTCTAGGGTTCAATTTTCAAAGCCCTAGGTCCACCCTGGGCCGAGAAAATCAGGTTTGAAAATTCGAACATCCCAAAAAATGCCAAAAACTCGAAAAAAAACTGAGAAAAAAGGCCGTTTTTGGACGTTTTTTCAAACCTAATTTTTTCGGCCCAGGGTGGACCTAGAGCTCTGAAAATTCAACCCTAGACTAAACAGACCACGCTCTTTCGAATGCGCTTATTCATTTTAGCCCGAAACGGCCCGGTCCATGAAAACCGCCTGAGGGCTTTTGAAAAAACTGGACCGGGCCGTTTCGGGCCGAAATGAATAAGCGCATTCGAAAGAGCGTGGTCGAATTAGTCTGTCGTAACATTTTCATGGCCCTAGGCCTTTTCTGGGCCGAGAAAATTAGGCTTGAAAAAAACGTCCAAAAACGGCCTTTTTTTCTCAATTTTTTTCGAGTTTTTGGCATTTTTTGGGATGTTCGAATTTTCAAACCTGATTTTCTCGGCCCAGGGTGGGCCTAGGGCTTTGAAAATTTAACCCTAGACTAAACAGGCCACGGGCTTTCGAATGGTGTTATTCATTTCGGCCCAAAACGGCCCGGTCCATGAAATCTAAAATTCAAATTTTTTGAAAATCCGAACGGAAAGCCCTTAGGCCATGAAAACAACTTGGTCAGATCCGCCACGTCGAGAGGTTTCGATCAAGGGGTATCTTGCCTATGCCTGGAGCAATGCTAAGCGCATTTAAACGCAAAAACTAAAATGTCTGCGTCTCTTCATTTTACACACTCTCTCACTGGCCTGTCTACATCCAAGTTGCATGGTAACTGGATAGTGAAGGAGATGCCAGCAGAAATTAACAACTGACCGAATAGAGCAGGCGGTTAGATGACAAGTTGATGTGTAGGTGATGTAGAGGTGCTTGCAGGATCGATTCCACCCGGTGGTTTATTTTTTTGTTTAAATTTTATTATTTTTTTTTTTCATGTTACTTCAACGAAAATGTACTGTATTTAGCCCCGCCCATTTGGTTTCCCAGGCCAAATTGATTCTCTTCCAATGGTCTAACTTTTTCAACCTTATAATATTTTATTTAAAATAAACCAAAAACCTAAACCCACCCAGGGACCGAACCCGGGACTTCTCAACACGAAGGCAAACACGCTAACCACTAGGCCATGCTTGTCACATTGAGCAATGCATCGTTTCTCATAGAAATACTTACCATGACTCAAAAAACATTAAGAAGGACACACTTTTCATCACAAAATTTCGTTTTTTGCTCAAGTTTTGGGGGTTTGTTCGGAGAGTGATTTAGCTCATTTTGTAGCGTTTTTTGAACTCCACAAGATGATATGCTGTAATTATTTTTCTGAAAAAGTTCGAGCCTGAAAACGTTTTTCGAGCCTGAAAACTCAAACTTTTGAAAAAAAAAATTTATTGAGAATAACATTAAATGACAAAAAAACGTGGAAGTGGGCGTGGCCTGGGAACATGTGGAATATATAAATTCCCAGGAAAACAATTCAGCAGACCAATGAATTCTCAATTCTTCCTTGTTCTTCTCCTTTTCCTCGAAATCGTCCAAATTTCAAGTTTAAAATTTCGACCGAGAAACAATTTGGTCTTCTACACAAAGACTTCAACAACTACTGTAGATCCACGCTACACCACAACAACTACAGTACTCCCGAAGGGTAGAGATCTGAGGAATAAGATAAATCGGGTTTATTTAAGGAGATATCGCTAATTTTTGGGGTGAGATGAAATGAATGTCTGCGTCTCTTTGTGTAACCAAAATTAGAGAGTGAGAGACGCAGAGAAGTCAACACTATAAATAGTTCTAGAACATGGCCCAGAGACAAAAAAAATGAAAATTTCCATTTTTCTAGTTCTATTACTCATCGATTTTGTTTTCCCATTTTTCGACATATCAAGGTCGCTAGTCTTTAGAAACATAGAAAACGGACGGCGAACTACAGTAACAGTACCAACTACAGTACCCCGGGGTACTGTAAATTGTACAGAATCTCCATCGCTACGTCACACGCTCGTTATGAGATTTGGATGATTGTAATTTCGTAGGCCCGGTTTTCGAAGGGTTAGGCATTTCAGGCCTGTTTTTTTTTGAAAATAAAATTTTTCAGTCAAAAAAAGTTTTTATTGATCCCAGACTTTAAACTGTCCAAAAAGTGTGCGACAAAAATCAGAAAAATGGAAATTTTTCAATTTCTCATCTCTCTTCTTCTCCTCGTCCAAAAAATTTCGAATTTCCAATTTCGCCGAACAAATTTCTTCCAATTCTACAAGAACAAAACAACAACTGTCGAAGTACAGTACACTACAGTAATCCCCAAACTTGAAAAGGTGAACAACATTTTTCGGGGGTGCTTGGAGTACTGTAGTTTTGGTCAAAATGAAAATTCCAATTCTGCTATTTCTATTATTCATCAATTTTTGCTATCCACTTTCCGAATTATCATTATCGCTGATTGTTAGAAAAATGAAAAGTGATCACTGGACAACAAGAATTGTAAAAGTACAGTACACCACAACAACTACAGTACACCCAAAAGTTGTAAAGGTGAAAAATTGGGCTTAATTTTTTTGCTATTTTTCAGAATCTTCCATGGGGTGATCATTGGATCATCGGCTAAACTCAACAACGACACTCCGCTTGTACGGGGGGTTTATAACTTCATAAATTTTTTTTCTTTGTTCTGAGAGACTGGTGAGAGAGAGAGAGACGCAGAGAAATCAGCACTATAAATAGTTCTAGAAGTGGTCGCAAAGCCCACAAAAAACATGAAAATTCCAATTTTTCTGTTTTTGATATTTATCGATTTTTGTCCTACATTTGGCGTAGTTCCCAACTGGAGAATTCGATCAGCAAAAATTCACAATCTAGCAACGACGACTACGACTACAGTACAACCACAGAAGAAGAGAATCGTAATGGGATTTGGCTAATTTTTGTGAGACACAATGAAAAAATTGATTATCAGGCCTGGTTTTAGGCTTTTCAGAGATAATTTTAGGCTTTTCAGACCCAAAGTAATCTAAAAACCATTCTGATGAGAGACGCAGAGAAATCAGCACTATAAATAGTTCTAGAAGTGGTCTCAAAGCTCACAAAAAAAAATGAAAATTCCAATTTTTCTATTTTTCCTATCTATCGATTTTTGCTGCTCATTCTTCGACATGTCCAACTCAAGACTAGATCAAATTCTGCAAAATTTTAAAAATTCAAAGAGAACCGGAACTACAGTACCCCCAAAGTTTAAGATGCCTGAAATTAATACGAGGTTCGGTTAATTGTTGAGAGAAGAATAAATATTTTGAGCCTTATAAGCTCCGCCCCTTTTCCCAAGCTGTTTCTCTGCGTCTCTCTCTCTCTCACACACAGCATTATCTATTCATCTCGCTGTCTGCGTCTCCTCTCCTTGTACACTATATCGAAAAGGCCAGCTATGAGCATTATAATTATTGAGAGAAAAAAATGAATTTTATTTGAGATTACGGTATTTTACTTGGGATCAAAGTTTTGGCATGGTCTTGAACATGGTTTGGGTTGAACTTGTCCGAGAAGAAGAGCGATGAAAATAATAGCGATGAAAAATCTCATTTTCTGTGGAAAAACTGCCCATTCGGGCGGTTTAAAATCCCCGAATTTATAGTGTCTAGACCATTTTTAGGGGGGCCCGCGGGAAAATTTTCAGAAATTTTATTTTTTGGCCCGAAAAATATCCTATATCACAGTTTTGCTAATTTTCAAATATCAAAAAAGGCGGGAAATTTGGCGAGAACCTCGGATTTTTGCCAATACGATTGTTGGGTTCCTTGACGTGTGACGGATAGGGCGGCAAGTTGGGCGGCACGTTGGGTGGCTTGGCGGATCGGGTGGCCGAGGGTTAGAAGAGCCGCCAAACTGCCGCAGAAACAATCGCCGGCGCCCTGCAAAAAACAGTTTGGGTTGAGTAGGAAAATATTGGTGTGATTTTTGACCAACTTTGGGTTGAGTAGGAAAAATTTGGTGTGATTTCTGACCAACTTTGGGTTGAGTAGGAAAAATTTGGTGTGATTTCTGACCAACTTTGCGTTGAGTAGGGAAATATTGTTGTGATTTTTTGACCAACTTTGCGTTGAGTAGGGAAATATTGTTGTGATTTTTTAACAAACTTGGGTTGAGTAGGAAAATATTGTTGTGATTTTTGAACAAAATTACAGCCCTGCAAAGTGGGTAGGAAAATAATGGTGTTATTTCTAACCAAAACTATTGCTTCGCAAAGTGGGTAGGAAAATATTGGTGTCATTTTTGACCTCTTCATGAGCTGGATAAAAATCTGAGTGTTTCTTTAATGGAAGTTTCCATTGAGTAGGAAAATATTAGTGTGATTTTCCACAAACTTCTCTGAATAGGTAAATTTTGGTGCATTTTTCAACCACAGAGTAGGCAAAGAAAAATGTAATTTTTGACCTTTTCCATGAAAACCAAAAATGACACCAAATTTTTCCTACTCGCAAAAAGTAACCCTTCTTCCTTCTACAGTACCCCTTGCAACATACCGTAGTATCGATGGCGTCAACCTTGTCGACCGTAAAACGAGAAACATCATTTTCTCCCTTGATAGCAAGTAGAACACCTTTTGATCCTAATGTAACAATCACATATTTCGGTCCCATTTCGATCATTTTTCGGGCCGCCTTTTCCGCATCTTCCACGCTATTCTGCGCGATTCCCGTCACAAATTCGGCCTGCAAAAAAAATTTCAAAAATTTCCCGCGCGCCGCCAAAATCTACCGTACCTCATTCTCATTGGTGCACACAATGTCGACCAACGACATGATACTCTTATCCATGTTCGCATCGCCGGGTGCCGGGTTCAGAAATGTGGTGACGCCGGCGTCGCGCGCGATTTCAAACGCGCGACGATTCGCCGCTTCCGGGATTTCGCCTTGGCAAATGATGAGCGACGCGTTGGCGATAATGTCGCGATTTTTGTCGGCGACCGCGGCGACGAGGTCGAGATTCGCGCCCAATGTTACCACGATACTGTTCTCAGCTGGAATTTTCAGAAGCTACAGTACCCTCTACAGTAATCTCACCTACCTTCATTGTTAACCGTAATAGTGGCGGTCGACGTGTGTTTCGCCGATCTTCCAATTCCCTTCGTATCAACTCCAACCTCATTCAACGACTTGATATTGCCATCGCCAAACATGTCGTCGCCGACCATCGCGATCATTGCGACTTTCGCACCAACACGCGACGCCGCGACCGCCTGGTTCGCACCCTTCCCTCCAGAATTCGCAGCGAACTCGCGTCCGCGAACCGACTCACCTGGTCGCGGAAAACGATCAGTGTAACTGGAAGAGAAAACATTTTCCAAAAAAAAATGTGAAAAATACAGTACCTGACAAGATCTTGCACAATACTACCAAAAATCACCACCGGTTTTGACATTTTCCAAAAAATAAAAGAAAAATGAAGGGTTATCAATGTTTGACGAGAACAAGGTCGTTTGAGAGACGCAGAGAAACAGACAGAGAGGAGAGAGATATGAGACGCAGAGAAATGATCATTAAAAAACGAAAAAAGGTATGTTAGACACGTGATTTTGTGGTGAACAAGAAAAAAGAGACATTTTTTTGTCTTGTCAAATAATGTTGGAAATAACACCAACTTTTGCCTACTTGAGAAAAAATTCTCAAAAAAAAAAAACAAATTTATTAACGGGGAAAATGGACACGTGTTTTGTTTTTTGTTAGCAAGAAAAGAAAATAATTCTTCAAATTTCGCCCTTCTTCTCGCCGGGATCGCACGAATAGTGTTTTTTGAAAATCGCGCGAGTCGCGTGCGAATCGCGCAACTTGTAGAACAACAAATAGGCGTCGTCGGTTTGAATTGTGGCGGGTTGCGAGATTGACGAGACCAGCGAGTCGTCAAAGTGTCGCCAGTCGCAACGCGATTTTGTCGCGTCGTAGTCGGCGAGTCGTCCCATGCTGATGTAGTGACCAAAGTAGCTGCTTCCACTGTGACACACGACACCGGTAAGGTCGTAGATCTGAAAATAGAGAATTTGGTAATAGGGTACGGTAGTTTTGGCGTACTGTAGATGATGATTGTTTTGGAGATGTATCGGCTAGATAGGGTGACATGTCGAGATTCTCCAATGGATATTCTACAGTACGATCGTCTTTTGTTCGACGGTGCATTGATGACTGATGGGTGAATGCTGAAAAATTTAAATTTTCGCAATTTTTTCTATTTCAAAGTGGTCTGAAAATTAATTTTCCATACCAAAAAGTGGTCTGCAAATCAATTTCCATACCAAAAATGTTTTTTCCATACCAAAACATGGTCTGCAAATTAATTTCCATACCAAAAAGTGGTCTGCAAATTAGAAAAAAACCCACCAGTATAGACAAATCTCTTCAATTGTATAATAAGAACGGGTGGCAATCGGAAAAGTTGTAATCGTTTCGTGGCTTCAACATGTTTCTGACACTTTGAGCAAAACCAACTTTCTTCAGGTTTTAATCTCTCCGTCTCCGAAAACAACTCTAACATTTGACCCAATTTCGGAGCTCCCATTTCTTCCTCCTCTTTTTCCATGTTTCTCTGCGTCTCTCTATCTCTCATCACCAGGTTGCCGACACTAATGTACTCTTTGCCAAACCGCAAATTGATCCAGTTCATTGTGATATATGTTCCGCTCTGCAGGTCTTCCGCAACAACCGCTTCGCCAAACGAATCCAACGGCGACGCCAATTTTCGAATCTCAAACATTTTCTGAGATTTTCCGCGCGGTTCCGGCAATACGGTTTGTTTTTTGGTTGTCGCCGCAGCGTCGCGCAACGTTTCCGCCACCTCTTTCGCAGAGACGCGGAATAGTTGCGGTGGTGCGCCGAGCGTTGCGCTGCTCGCCGCCTCTTCGACGTATTGCGGTTGTTGGAAGATGGTGACAGTGTGCCGCGATTTTGCCTCCAGTGTGCGGTAGAGATTGGGATAGGTGAGTTGCGAACGGGGAAATGAGACGATCAACGGTTGACCGACGACTTCCGATGTTGGACGACGGCGACACTCGTCGCGATGACCTCCCGACGACCAATTGGCCAATTGACATTCTCTGAAATTTAGGCTTAGGCTGAGGCTGAAGCTTAGTCGTAAGACTTACTTTGAACAATAATACGCATTATAACAAGCATCGCAAGCCTTCAATTTTCCTTGCGTATTGCCGCATTCATTACACATGTACCTTTAAAAATCTCAATTTTTGACGCAAAAAAAAATCGCAAGAAATTACCGTAAATTATTGGGGTAGAGTTGTCGTTGAAGGGTGTAAAGGAGCACAACTTCTTCACCGCACTCAGTTTCGTCATGGATTTGGAATCTAGAAAAAAAAAATAATTTTTGGAAAAAATCTAAGCTTATGGGAAAAATAACTCACACATAAATGACATCAGCCATTCCGATATCCGACACTTTTTGATCTGAACAATAGATCTTGTCGATTCGATGTCCGAAAACTTCGACCGCTTTCAAACATCGTGACGGGACCCGAACATCGCCGCCGACGATGGATAACAGATCGGCTACAGTACCATCGTTACTGTAGGATACGGTAACTTTTCGGGGTTTTGATAGCATGTCCAACGGCCAGAAGAGGACGGAGATGGTCTTTTTGCGTTTTGGAAATGGGACGGGGAGGTAGACGAATGGGTCAAAAGTGATTGAGATTCGATCACAGTTGGGGCACTGAACATGAGATTTGAGTTGACCGTGAAACAAGTCGACGAAGATCGAGTCATTTCGCAACAGATGATTGTGCCACGCCTCGTTCGCCACGTCTAAATCGAACCGCCCATCTGACTCGACTGTAGAAGTCAACGGTTTCTTCTTAACCCGATTCACATCCTCGTGCAGACCATCCAAAAGAAAACTGAGAAATTCGTGCGCGTCGTGTTGCGCAAAGTTCGCGAATTGCGACGCCTTCTCGGCGACGATTTCTTTGATTCGCGCAGGTTCTACGGCCTTGTTCATACCGCTCCACATTTGTTTCATAAAATCGGCGAACGCGGCCGCTAGACGACCCTGACTTCCTAGAGGGTTGTCCTCGTTGATTTCCGATTTGTAGTGCTCTTTTGTGAAGTATTCTTTCAGCTCGAGATTGTTGACGAGCATTTGGAGAATGGCGTTCATGAAACAGGTGTTGCCAATGTTACGCAAGCCAGTGAATCCTTGCGTCACGACGCAACGCTTTTCGTTTTCATCGCCATATGGGGAGACCTGTAAACATTTTGGTATGGAAATGTTGATTCACATTGCAAACAAATCACTGGTTTTTTCATTTCTCTGCTCTCTTGAGAAAAACATACTATGTTATTGATATGGGAAAAATCGATTTTTAGGTATAGTGTGCAAAACTTGACCTAGTTTTTTTCTCTGCGTCTCTCTCCTCTCCCCAAAAACTTACTAAACATTTTGGTATGGAACGTTTTTGGTATCGAAAATTTTTGGTATGGAAAAAATCGCAGAGAAGTTTTTGGTATGGAAATTAATTTGCAGACCCCTTTTTGGTATGGAAAAAATCAGACAATTTTTGAGCGAAATAAAAAGCAAACCACTTTTGGGGCGTTTCCCAAAGATCCTCACCTTGGCCATGGGTTTGGTAACCGTCACATTGACACTGATCCTCTCCGGCGCTGCATTTCCGCTTCCGCTTCCAATCACCGCCGCTGACACACTTCTCGGCAACGAATAATGCGATGTAGATTGCGGCATAGGAGGAGGAGGCGGAGGTGGTACTGTATCTACCGTACTCCTACTGTAGCTGGTCGAATATTTCGATGTTGTCGGTTTGGGCATGTTGGGAATTTCGAATTTTTCGGCCTCTCTCTCTTTTTCCTTCTCAAACCACTCTTTATACTGCCGATCTTTTTCATCTCGTTCCGCTCGTTCTCGAGCCTGTTGAGTGAACTGTGACACATTTATTGTTCTGGAAAAAAATGCTCAATTTTTCAAAAAAAAAAAAAAAAAATTTCCTACCTATAATTACTAGATCTACTTCGAATATGCGAACTTGTTGGATGCACCATATTGGTTCTCGTAGTTGGTTGAACCTCAATAGGCGTTGTACTACCTACAGTACTCCGACCTACAGTATCCAGACGACTTCGCGACGAGACCCCGCGATATGGCGAAGAAGATGTGTTGGAGGTGGAGGTGGAGAGGTTGTCGTTGACCGAAACTGAGACTCGTGCCGCCGCCGGACTACTATACAGATTTTTTGGCGCGCTCACAGTACTGTAGCTCTTCTTCGACACATCACCACCACGTCCAAGCGTTGTACTGTACTTTGAATCGGAGAAGCGGCTAGACCGCCCTAATGTTGAACTACTGTAGCTAGGCGTACTGTAACTAGACGTGCTGTATTTTGCTGTCGAATCGGATGGCAATGTTGGAGGTGTGTAATTGGCCGGTGAGTATTTGAAAGTCGATGAGCTTAGAGAGCTGAAAAGAAAAGGATTTTTGAGATTTGGCTCGAATTTCTTACCTGGGTGTATAGTTCCGAGAGTAGTTGGAACTTCTGATTGACGAACAGCTACTTGATAAACGGCCGGATTCATCGGACTTTCGCATTCTGAAAAAACACTTTTTGGTATGGAAACTAATTTGCAGACCACTTTTTGGTATGGAAAAATTGCGAAACTTGAAATTTTCCATACCAAAAATTGATAAAAATCACATTATTGCTTGAAATGTGATAAAACTGAGAATTTCTCATTTATTACGAAAAAAAACCGCTGCGACAAAAATTTGGGAGCACAAAAAAAATCCAGTGAAAATGTGTGCTCACTTAGCTCTCAACGAGCAGCATATCCCGAGACCTGTTTGTCTGGCACTCTCCTCATTTCGCCCACTCTCTCACGTTACACATGTGGGAGGAGGCAAAAATGCAGGAAGAAGAAGAGAAGCGAACGGATAATATTTGGAATATTATTTTGAGAGAAGAAAAAACAACGGATAAACTCACCTTTTTCCATAGCAATGAGACTCCAGACCGACGGCAAAAAATTGAAAATCGAAATAAAAAACACAACAAAAAATAAAACTAGGTAATAATATGAAAATAGCTGAAAGTCTCGAAAAACGGCAGCTCCAAAAAGGTATTTGCACACATAGAGAATGTGCCAGAAAATAGTGCGCAAGTTGCACAGTGCGAGAAATCCGCGCTACGACACTCCGTTTTTTTTCGAATTTTTCAAACGTCGTGGCGCGTTGACGGCCGCTAGTGTAGTGGTACCGTTGCATTACCAGCGCGCATAAGGTCGCTGGTTCGATTCCCGGCTGTGGCGAAATGGTTTTTTTTCTTTTAGTTTTTGCTTAACATTAGTTCTAATATTGACTGGGGTATCAGAAAACCTAAAACCAACCTTTTTTGGCCGTGCTTTCTCAAGTTATGATAAATTTTTGGCCAAAAATGGCTCAAAAACCGTAGTTGAGGGCCCATTTAGCCGATTTTGGTACTTTCAAAGTGATTCACTCCAGACCAAATGTTGTTTTTTTAGTTTCTAGCATGTTTTTCTTCAATATTAGAGAGTATAAAAAAAAGTGACTAAAAATTTCTCGAATTACGATGGGTTTTAGGCCTAAAATGGCCTAAAACCGGTAGTTTAGGGCTTATTTGGTCGATTTTGGTACTCTCAAAATGATTCACTCCGGACCAAATGTTATTTTTCTGGTTGCTAACATATTTTTCTTCAATATTAGAAAGTATAAAAAAAAGTGACTAAAAATTTTCCGAGTTACGATGGGTTTTGGGCGAAAAATGGTCTAAAAATCATAGTTGAAGGCCCATTTAGCCGATTTTGGTACTCTCAAAGTGATTCACTAGGGACCAAATGTTGTTTTTTTGGTTTCTAGAATGTTTTTCTTCATTGCTAGGAAGTTTAAGAAAAAGTTACTAAAAATTTCTCGAGTTACGATGGGTTTTAGGCCTAAAACCGCTAGTTTAGGGCATATTTGGTCGATTTTGGTACTGTTAGAGTGATTCACTCCGGACCAAATATTGTTTTTTCAATTCCTAACATGTTTTTCTTTGATATTGGAAAGTATAAAAAAAAGTGACTAAAAATTTCTCGAGTTATGATGGGTTTTGGACCAAAAATGGCTTAAAAACCGTAGTTTAGGGCACATTTGGCCGATTTTGGTACTGTTAGAGTGATTCACTCCAGATCATATGTTATTTTTTCGGTTTATAACATGTTTTTCTTAGATATTGCAAAGTATAAAAAAAAGTGACTAAAAATTTCTCGAGTTATGATGGGTTTTGGGCCAAAAATGGCCTATTTTCATCTGTTTTTGGTTATAAAAAGTTCCAGAGTAGTCAAGATGCCATGTTTTTATGTTTTCTGGTATGCCTGGGACCCGTACTATCTTTCTATACCAATATACAAAAAAAACAAAACAAAAATCCAGCTTCATACACCAGCCGGGAATCGAACCTGCGACCTCTCGTCGCCAATTGTGCACGCGTGTGAGAAACGCAGAGAAAGAGAGGGATTCGAAAAAAAAACAATGGAAAAGGAGGAAGGGGAGCGCGGATTTCTCGCACTGTGGTTGAAGAGAGTGCAGAGAACGAGAGAAAAAAGAGTGGAAGAAGAAGAAGAAAAGTATTTGCATTGATTTCAGTGAAACCCTAAAACGTGACCCAGACACAACAAAAAAATGAGAAATAGAAAATTTTGAGACATTTCTATCAATTTTATAATCATTCAAGGTGAGCAAAAAGAGGAAGAGCAAAGAAAAGAGAATTTTTAGATAAACGTTTAAAAAATCATCTAAAATAATGTATAATCGACGAATTCGACCAATTTTTGAAACGCAGAAAACACCAATATCAATAGTGGATGATAGATCAAAAAGTACACAATCCGCATCACCGGAAGCGGTTCCGGAAAAGCGGAAACGGTTGACTTTGAGTCCTTTGACAGAATCGACCTACCATGATGAGTAAGTGGCAAGAAAGTGGTCTGCAAATTGAGTATTTTCCATACCAAAAAAATTTCCTGCGATTTTTCCATACCAAAAAAATTTCCTGCGATTTTTTTCCATACCAAAGTGGTCTGCTTCCAGTTTCTCACGTATCGACAACAAATATGCGATTCAGCGTCCAAAACCAAAAGACATTCTAAATCAATCAAATTTTGATCAAACCTACGGATTTCGACACATCAACATTTCGCTTTTCCAGCGTGTCAGCTTTCATTACAGACAGGTAAGCACAGCGGCTAAGCCTTCGGCTTATTCATTTTTCAAGACTTCAAAATGGAAAAAACAAGAATGGATTCGATTCCTATCGTCACGAATGCCAATAACAGCCTGGCTCTACAACTACAATTGGAAATCGGATATTTTCATCGACATTCTCGGCGGGATGATGATCTCAGTGATGAGTGTTCCACAAAGTCTTGCCTACGGTATGTTGGTGGGTGTTCCACCAAGTTATGGGCTGATCACCGGTATTGTCGGGCCGATTATCTATGCAATGTTCGGCACGTCACGTCACGCATCACCTGGAGCGTTTGCGATTGTTGCTCTGATGGTTGGCGCTGTCGTTCAGAACAGTGGACATCTTCAAAATCCGGATTTGAATGAAAGTGTCGCGCCGATCGATGATGAAACTGGGCCGCTTTGTTGCAAACAAGACATTCCGCCTGTCTCCGAAGATATGGCTATTGAAATCGCGACAGTTGTCACACTTCTCGTTGGAATTTTCCAGATAATTTTCGGACTGATGAACGCTGGATTGTTAGCCGTCTGGTTGTCCGATCATCTCGTCCAAGGTCTCACATCCGGCGCGGCTATCCACGTGCTAACCTCTCAGCTCAAATCGATGACTGGAATCTCAGACGTGCCACCGACCAGCGAACCGTTTCAACTCATCCACTTCTACATTTGTTTTTTCAAGCAGCTTGCCAAAACGCATCTTCCATCACTGATCTGCTCGCTGATCTGCATTTTTCTACTCCTCTTCTCTGCCTACGTCATCGATCCGGTTTTGAGAAAATGGTGCCCTTCGATGAAATTTCCGATGGAGTTCATCTTGGTCGTTGGCAGTATTTTGATTGTGCAATTCACACGAGGAACTTCGTGGCATTTTACAATTCCGATGGTGGGACACGTTGAATCGGGTATACCGAGGCCCAAAGTTCCGCCGATTAAAATGATGTATGGAATGTTTAGTAAGTTTTTTGGGGAGAGAGAAGAGGGAAGAGAGACGCAGAGAAAAAAACTAGGTCAATTTTTGCACCTTTTTCCCATACCAAAAAATCGATTTTTCCCATATCAAGAGAGCAGAGGAAAAGGAGGAAAACCAGGGATTTGTTTGCAATGTGAATCAATATTTCCATACCAAAAAGTGGTCTGCAAATTATTTTCCATACCAAAAATGTTAATTTCCATACCAAACTGATCTGCAATTCATTCCCTCACAGGTTCTGCCATATCAATCGCAATCATCTCGTTCGTCATTCACATCGCCCTATGCAAACTAATCTCAAAAAAACTGAACTACGTCATCGACTCGAATCAAGAATGGATGGCCCTAGGTCTGATGCATACAACATCGGCGTTTTTCGGATGTTTTGCCGGCGGATCGAGTCTCGGTCGAACTATGATGCAAATGAAATTCGGCACAAAAACGCAATTGTCGACAATTGTGTGTGCGCTAGTGTTGATTGTCTTTGTCATGGGCGCCGCAAAATTTATATTCTTTTTGCCCAAAGCTGTTTTGTCATCGATTGTTGTTGTAGCTCTTAAGGATCTGATAATTCAAATGTTTACCTCGATGGCCATTAGGAAAACAAGCTTTTTTGATTTTGTAAGTTTTCACATTTTCCAAAAAAAAACCTTCGAAAAAATTTCAATTTTTCAGCTCATTTTCCTCATAACTTTTTCTGCCGTCATAATTTTGAACGTCAACTATGGTCTGCTTGTTGGAGTGGCGTTTGCATTATTGACTGTCGTATTCCGAACACAATGGTAACTTTCCGCGCGCGTGCGCCTTTAAACTATCTGTTCTCAGGGCCGATAGCACACTATTGGGACGGGTCAAAGGAACAAACCACTTCAAAGGCCTGTCACATTATGGCGCCGCTCACGAAATTCCCGGCATCAAAGTGTTCCGCTTCGATTCACCCCTCTATTTCGCCAACTCGGAACTTTTTCTCACGCGCATTCACAGCACATGCGGTCTGAATCCGGTGCTGGTTCGCGGCAAACTTGCCGAAGAGGAGAAGCGCGCAAAAGCGGAAGAGAAGCGCAAGAAAAAACGTGCCGGAGATGCGGAAATGTTGTTGCCGAATAATAAGGATGAGACGCGTAAGTTTGTGGGCGGAGCTTGACACCTCTCTATTTTTGGTTTAGAGCTCGAAGTGAAAGGTCATCATGTGAAGACGTTGAACGAGAATGTTGATAAGTCGAATGGCAAAAAGGAGGAATACGAGATAACACAATTAACACATATTATTGTTGGTAAGTTTTTTTTGCTCGCCGCGCACAGAAAAATGGGCGGAGCCTACAGATTGTTCATCAATTCCCTATATCGATTTAATGGGCAAAGATGCGTTGATACAAGTCTACGTGGAATACAAATCGATTGATATTGAGACACTTTTTGCCAACACCAAAGAAGTTTGTCGACAATTGTTTGACACGACGGATTTTTTCAAAAAAGTTCCGTCAAATCGAATGTTTGTCAGTATATCGGACGCCGTTTTGCAGGCCAAACTCGAGCAGCAAAGCAAGTATAATGGAAATGAGCAGAGTGTAAGTACAGTACTAGCTACAGTAAGATAGGTGTATTTTGCAGCTTCGAGCGGTGGCTAAACCGGCTGCCACACAACCTGTTGCCAAATCGGTTGCACAAAAAACTGCGCCGATTGGCGGCGATTTTACAACATTGCCAGCGACTCAAAGTTCTTGTGAGTTTTTTCTCAAAAAATTGCTATGTGCGATTTTTTGTTTTGTTACAGTATCGGTTTTGACGGTTCGTGAGAATTCGATGATTTTCAAAACGCCCGAGGAAGTTGGAGAAAAGGTGAGTTTTTCCATACCAAAAAGTGGTCTGCAAACTATTTTCTAAAAATGTTCTTCCATACCAAAATTTTACGCCCAATCCGATGCCACCATTCATTTCTCAAAATTTCAGCGTCGTCAACGTCGAACCGCCTCTCAACACCAGAACATGATGGAAGATTTGGACAAAACGCAGTGACAAAAGAAGAAAGAAAAAAATTATATTCTTTTCTCTCCCCGCTCTCTCTCTATGATAAGTGATAAATCGTTTTTCTAATCGCGCGCTGACAAAAACGAGACATTGTGTGAGACGAAGAGACGCAGACTTGACAATCTATTTTTGGCCAATCTTTTAAGATTCCTGAGGAGACCATACTTCCGATTCGTCGACTTTTTCTTTTTTTTCGCCTGGTCTTTTCTGATCTCAACAACGTGTTTAACTGTATATTGATTACTGTAGTTTTTTCGATGATCAAAGAAAAAAGTGTAAAGTTGCGAAAAGAATCTCGAAGTGTTAAACTAAGAAACTTCTTTTGTTCAAGTTGTAACATACTTTAAAAAGTAGTTTTTGTAGTTCTCTCGGACGATTTTTGCATCATTTCGATTTTCCACATGTCATCATTTTTTTATTTCTAAATCTACAGTACCCTCCGAGACAGATGTCACGTTTGAAAATTGATAAGAAATCATAATAGTTCACCGAATCGTGTTTATTTTTAGCCGTCACAGTAACTTTCCACCGGGGTACTGTAGTTTCTCGGACATTTCCGTTTCATCTCTGAACTTGCAAAGATAATCAAGACGATCTCTTGACGTCGACACGCTGATCTACCAAAGTTCAAAGCGTCTAAAGCTCCGCCCCTTTTTTAGTGTGTGTGTGTGTGTGTATACCATTTTGCATATAAGATGCAAATAATGATAATGTTTTTGATTTTTGTGTGTGTGTGTTTTTTGTTTGAAATATAGGGATGAAGAGTACTGTAGATTTTTCACTGTAGAAGTTCGTCTTTTGGAAAAAAAAATGAAATGATGACTAATTCCCGCCTCCATTCGGGTTATCGGGTTCATTCTTATCACACGTTTTTGGTGGTATTATTTATAATGGTCGGAAATAATTTTTCGACAATTTTTGAAATTTTTTTGATTGCCAAAAAAATTTGCGTTTTTTTCCATACCAAAGTGATCTGCTTTTTTATTTTCCATACCAATTTTTCCTTTCATGCCAAAGTGGTCTGCCTTTTATTTTCCATACCATTTTTTTGCAGAATGCACAAAATACTTATTCTCTTCCAAATTCTACCCGTGGCATTTCTAACCTCGGAGATTATCATCCACCTAACACCTTCTGCAATTTCTCGTGGATTTAGTCACAATTTAGATCTTATCAAAAAAGATCTCCTCGACTTCAAACCCCCTCCTTTGAACACCAACTATTCTCACCTAAATATGACCGTGTTCAACATGTCAATCACCAATGTCAAAATGCCAAATTTCTCGCACAATGGTCAAAATGTGGTGTTAATTGGGGCTGGCGCAAAAATCCAGGGTGAATATTTGATCGTCTATAAAACCCGTCGAAGTGGAAGTTTCGAACTAGCTCTAGAAGGGTTAGACTTCCAACTCGGACACGGTGATCTTTGCGAGATCGATGTCACTAGCGCTGATCTAACCCTCTCCACAAATCAACCCGAACAAGTCATCGATCGGCTCAAAACCGAACTTCTCACACAACTCAAAAAGTCAATCTGTAATCGTGTCGAGACACTATTCTACACCACTAAATTCTACGAATTCACCGATATTAGCAATGGCGACAAACCCTCTCATCACAAAGTTGACATCGACTACAGTACCTCAGACAAAGTGGATACTGTAGATGTTGAGATCACCGAAAGTGTCATAAACGCCGAGTTGGCAAAACTCTACACAACCGCCAACACACTAATCCATTGGCCTGTCGAATTGGCCGAAAATGAGGAACTCACTTCAAAACTCGACGCCGAACCGACAATTCAAATTCGCGATGAAGAAGTGATCCTAACCCTATCGTTAACTACAGTACTCTATCGAGACGGGGAGAGCGTTTCGCAAAATTCGGGAGTCATCAATGCCAAATTGACGAATATCACTATTTCTCGACCGAAAAATGGTAAAATACATTGGACAGCCGAGTACGATATTGAGAAAAATATGGTTTTTCGGAAACAAACTATTGTCAACAAAAATGTTCTAGAGGTGAGTGCTAAAATTGAGTATTAAAAATGGTCTGCAAATTGGTTTCCATACCAAAAAAGTGGTCTGCAAATTAATTTCCATACCAAAAAGTGGTCTGCAAATTATTTTCCATACCAAAGATGGTCTGCAAACTACTTTCCATACCAAATAATTTTCAGTCAATTCTTCACAAACATCTCCGCGGAACACTTCCAATCCGTCTCTCTTCAAATATCACCTGGCCGCATCATTCAACAGCTTTGCCACGTGGCAATTCTCTACACTTTCACATTTTGCCACATCTCACAAAACCTCTAAGGTTACTGTAGAGGTGAAGGTATTTTCTAATTTATAAAAAATTCTGCAAAATGATCTCATGCACTTTTAAATGATCTCTTAATAAACACATTTATTATACTAAATTTGTTACTTGTTCCTAAAACTACAGTACTCCTAGGCTGTGAAACCAGCTGACGTGTCTTTCGACTTCATAACATCCATCATCTCTTTCGCCTTATCCGCAAATTGTTTGGCTTTGTCCAAATCTTTTGCCACCCCATCGCCTAGTCTATACATTCTGCAACAAACTACCGTACTCTCTCTCTCCATCAGCCTACAGTACACCTGACCTGGAAACATTCGCACAACTCTGCGGTATATCACACTCGCACGCTTTTATCGCATACTCCAACGATTTCGTCATGTCCCTTTGAAGTTCGCCGAGCGATGTTCGATTCAACTCCTACAACAAGGTTACTGTACTTTAGACCTCTTGTCTTATCAACTACAGTAATCCGATAATCGCCTTTTTTTCAACACACACACAAATATTTGAGGAATTTTCAAATAAAAAAATACCTTGGCCTCGTCCGTAGAGCGCGTTTTGAACTTTTCCTTATTTCCCATATACCAGGTGCTTAGAAGAAAACAAGCTTCACCATCTTCCAAATCGCAAGCCCTGAAAAAATTTGGATTTAAAAGAGTACTGTAGTTTGACCTGCTCACTTTTTCATATATTTTTCAGCTTTTGCCGAATCGGCCGGTTTGTCTTTTTCAGCATTCCAATGAACTAGTGACAAATACCTGAAAATGAGTAATATATTATGGGTAATTAGTAAACATGTTGTTTAAGAGAGGTGTTTTTTGATGATGACGTTATTAGGGGGTCAGACATTAGAGGCTCGAGAAAAAAGAACGACGAGTTTGAGAAAGTGCGACAGAGCGTGATTGCATTTTGCACTCTTATAGGGTAAGGAAAAATAGCAAAGAAAAAAATGTTATGGAAAAAAATGTTTGGTCAGAGGAAGACATAAGAGACACAAGAAAAAAAAAGCTACTTTTGGGAATGTGCGATAGAGCGCTATTGCTTTTTCGCCCTTTTTTGGTATGGAAAAAAAGAATGGACAAGAAAAGGTATGGAAAAAATGTTTGGTCAGAGGAAGATATCAGAAACACAAGAAAAAAAGCTACTTTTGGGAATGTGCGATAGAGCGTTATTGCTCTTTCGCCCTTTTTTTGTATAGAAAAAATAGCACAGAAAAAAAATGTTTGGTCAGAAGAAGACATAAGAGACACAAGAAAAAAAAGCTACTTTTGGGAATGTGCGATAGAGCGCTATTACTCTTTCGCACTTTTTTGGTATGGAAAAAAAGAATGGACAAAAAATGGTATGGAAAAAATGTTTGGTCAGAGGAAGACATAAGAGACACAAGAAAAAAAGCTACTTTTGGGAATGTGCGATAGAGCGTTATTGCTCTTTCGCCCTTTTTTTGTATAGAAAAAATAGCACAGAAAAAAAATGTTTGGTCAGAAGAAGACATAAGAGACACAAGAAAAAAAAACGCCACTTTTGGGAAAGTGCAATAGAGCGCAATTGCATTTTGCACTCTTATAGGGTAAGGAAAAATAGCAAAGAAAAAAATGTTATGGAAAAAAATGTTTGGTCAGAGGAAGACATAAGAGACACAAGAAAAAAAAAGCTACTTTTGGGAATGTGCGATAGAGCGCTATTGCTTTTTCGCCCTTTTTTGGTATGGAAAAAAAGAATGGACAAGAAAAGGTATGGAAAAAATGTTTGGTCAGAGGAAGATATCAGAAACACAAGAAAAAAAAGCTACTTTTGGGAATGTGCGATAGAGCGTTATTGCTCTTTCGCCCTTTTTTTGTATAGAAAAAATAGCACAGAAAAAAAATGTTTGGTCAGAAGAAGACATAAGAGACACAAGAAAAAAAAACGCCACTTTTGGGAAAGTGCAATAGAGCGCAATTGCATTTTCACCCTTTTTTGGTATGGAAAAATAGCACAGAAAAAAATGGTATGGAAATTCTCGGTCAGACATTAGAGGCATAAGAAAAAAACGCCGCTTTTGAAAAAGTGCAATAGAGCGCAATTGCATTTTCGCCTTTTTTTCGTGGAAAATATATTATTTCCACCAATTTTTGACATGAAAATCACATACCTACAACCCTGTCGAATATCGCCTTGACACGCAATCTCCATCGGTCTCAACATTTTGCTCAAACTCGGCTCAACCTCTTTTCCAGCCAACACATACATGCCATACTTGAAACAACTCTTCGGGTATTCTTTTTCCTCGCAATTCTTCTTGAATATCTGCATGGCGCCTTTGAAGTTCGACTGCAACGCTTCCATATATTCGCCGAGCAACTGACACGATTCGGCGCGTTTCTCCTCATAACACCCGAATCGATATTCAATTCCAATGTTCTTCACATATTCGGCTCGCTCTTCTTGCTCCCGTTTTGCCTCTTCATTCATCTATGAATCAATTTTGGAAAAGTCGCGCATTTTTTCAGATAAATTTTTGTGACAAAAACACACACACAAAGTTTATAAATTTCCAAGAGAAAAGAAGAAGAAAATTATGTATAAGCAGGCAGATAAATTAGGGAGAAAAAAACAAAAAACCGGTAAAAATTTCCAAAAATTAAAGCCCAACGAAGCTACTGATCCTCCTGGAAAAATAAAGAGGTAATTTTCTATGCGGAGCAAAAAAAGTTACCATTGTGCTCAAAATAAACTCGATGGCCGCTTCTTCATTTTTATCACACGCAAAATAGGCCTCAACAATTGCCTGTTCGCTAACTTGAAAACCCATCGATTTGATTCGATTTATGGCTGCGAGTTCGTCGGGTGACAATTGGATGACGTGTTGACGTGGTGCACGGTTTCTTGGCGCTCCTGGTTGTCCACCTCCTGACGTGTCAGAACCCTGCAAAAATTTGGGGTATTTTCAGCATTTTTTCGAGAAACCCTTACCACTGGGGCGTTCAGCAGATCTATGAATGCCTGTTGATTTCCTTGGATCGCCTGAACGAGTTCTGGATTGACAGCGGCTAATTGTTGCAAAATGGCGCCGAGCATTTCTGGATTTTCGCGAACCAACTCGCGCATCTCATCAAGTTGTGGCATATCGCGCAATGCTAGCAAATCACCGGGTCCTTCTTGATCATCATCCTCATTTATCAACGCATCGTCTTGCGGCATAACTGCCGCATCATCTGCGGCGAGCTCCGGAATTCCGCTCAACAGAAATTCGACTGCACGATCCGGATTCCAATAGGCGGCGCGGAGTGCGGCGATGACTTGATCTCGCGGATAACCCATTCCGGCGACCGCCTCAATTGACGACTCTTGTTCGGCGGTGAAGTTGTCAGCTGCGGGTGCAGCAACTGGCGCTGCGGCTGGTGCGGCAGCAACTGGAGCTGGCGCTGGCACTGGTGCGGCAACAACTGGTGCTGGGGATGGTACTGCGGCGGGAGCCGCCTCAACTTTTCTGCGCGACAACATCACTACGACAAATTTGGTGGTTTCGAAACCGACTTCTGACACTTTTTGCGCATCATCGAGAATTTTACCGTTGTAGATTAGTTTTTGAAGGTCTGCTGCATATTCGTCGCCTCGCCCAACTGCAACTTTCGTTTTAACATCAGCAATCTGAATAAAATCTTGATTTTCAACAATATCCTGTTAAGAAAAACTCACAGTTTCATTTTCATCTAAATCCAAGGTAAAAGTAATTTGTGTAAGCGTCTTGAACGACACGGTGACTGGCATTTTCACCTGCAAAGCCGAGAGAACTTAAAAAATCAACAAAAAAAAACTGTTTGAAAAACAAAAATTTCTTGGCAATCGTCCAAAACTTCAAAGGCGCACATGACTCGTGACGAGACCCATCGAATTGTCAGCTTTTCCGTGTCGATTTACGAGGTTTGAAATTTATTTTTATTTTTTCTTTTGAAACAAAACCCACGTTTTCAGTAGAAAATGGCTGCTGCTGCACATAAACAATTGTTAGCATTATGGTCTAAGGAGCCAAGAGATGTTGCTGCTGTTCAGAAATCATTGAATGACTTATCGGTGAGTGATTTTTCTGAAAATTCAAAATTATTAGTAAATTTAGAATGCTCTTGCCACTCAGTCGGATTTGAATGAACAACAAGCAACATTAGCGTCAAAGGATGTTTACGAAATTTCGGCGTTGTTGGCGATATTGAAAAATGATTTAGAAGCGTTTGACGATGCGATCAACCAAGTTCACACGTTCTACGAGATGGTTCCAGAGCATTCCACTAATAAATATCTTATGACCGGTCTCAATCTGATGTTTCTCTTGGCGCGCAATCGTCTAAGCGATTTTCACATGCTTCTCGAACAAATTCCACAACACGACCAAACTGGAAATCCATACATTTCGACGCCGGTCAAAATTGAGCAAAGTCTAATGGAAGGCGCGTATAACAAAGTGGTCTTGACCGAAAGAAACATTCCAAGCCCATTCTATTCGGTATTTGTTCGAATTATGTTGGACACTGTGAGAAGTGAAATCGCCAACAGTATCGAAAAATCATTCAAAGTTCTTCAAGTCACTGACGCTATTGTTATGCTTTTGTTCGATGCTGAGGCTAAAGTTATTCAATTTGCCAACACGGTAATTTTCAGTTTTTTTCCAAATAAATCTCCGGTTTTTTCAGCGTAAATGGAGATTGGACGGTAAAACATTTATCTTCGATTCGGTTGAAACTGCACAAGACAAACCGCTCACTTTGGACACCAAACGAATCACCAATCAAACACTTTTCTATGCCAAACAACTCGAACAAATTGTCTGAAAATCTACGGAAATTTTTAACTTATTTTTTTTTTGAAACCTGATTATTGTCTGATTCATAAAGTGTATTTTTTTTCGAAAAAATGTGTTTTTTGTTTGAATGAAATTTTCAGATCAAAAAATTCCATACCAAAAATGTCAAAATTTCCATACCAAATTATTTTCCATACCAAAAATCTCAAAATTGGAATTTTTCCGTACCAAAAAGTGGTCTGTTAATTATTTTCCATACCGAAAAGTGGTCTGCTAATTATTTTCCATACCAAAAAGTTGTCTACTAATTTTTTTCCATACCAAAAAGTGGTCTGCTAATTTTTTTCCATACCAAAAATCTCAAAATTGGAATTTTTCCATACCAAAATGTGGTCTGCAATTTATTAAGGCCATTTTCTCTACCTTCTCTTACCCACATCCATCACTAATCAAGAGAGCAAATCAATATATTCATGCATAATAACCTTGGCCATATGCCAACAAAAAAAAAACCATCTCACCATCTGCCCGCGTCCCTCCTCCTCCTTCTCTGCACTCTCTAAATTCACCACACTCTCTCGTACCATAACCAGGTCAAACGACCATTGCGCATTCATTTATACACACACACACACACACAACACATCCACAATTTTATTCTTCTTGTGTGTGCGTTTTTTTTGTTCTCGAAAAAAAACGCAAAAACATTTTGACCCTTTCCACAGGCGGTTCAACTTCCTAAAGGCTGAAAGGGGCGTGGCCTGAGCAGCACTATATAAGGATGTTCTAAATTCGGATATATTCAGTGTATTGCTAATATTCCAGGTCTCTTCTCAGCACACTGCCCTTGACAACAAGTTACTAGTGTTTATGTACAGTACTTGCCATCACATATCACAGTCAACTTGCTGTCCAGGGTGGTGTGTGAGCTACAGTACTCTCTATATCTAGCTACAGTATTCATAAATGGTAAGTCGGCAAACTTGCCGAGCTGGATGTTCTCCTTAGTCATACATAACTTTTTTTCTGCACGAAAAATGATATGACTAGAGACACATTCAGCTTGGCGAGCCATAACTATTTGCCTCCCTTTAATGTTTTTCCAAGGGGTACTGTAGGTTGGACCACACACCGATCACAGATGTTTTCCACGTTGAGACGATACCACTTGAGCAACACGTTTTCTCACCGGGTGAACATTTGTGATCGGTAGTGGAATCGACTGGGTACAGTACTCCGACTACGTTTAAAGGGACACCCGAAACCCCGATCGCCGGTGTTAGCCAGGGTGAGATGCTACATTTGATGAATACGACGCATTCTCACCGGGTGAACATCTGCGCTTGGTGTTGACGGGGCATTTTTGCGGGCGGGAGGCTTGGGAAATAAAATGCAGACCACTTTTTGGTATAGAAAATAATTTGCAGACCAATTTTGTGGTATGGAAAAATTAGAAAATTAAGATTTGTGGTATGGAAAATTTACAAACCTAAAATTTTTGGTATGAAAAATCTCGAGCCAAAATTTTTTTTTTGCAAAATTTCGCAATTTATATTTTGGTATGGAAAATTTAGAATTTTAGATTTTTGGTATGGAAAATTTCCCAATTTGGTTTTTTTGGTATGGAAAATTTCGCAATTTAGATTTTTTGGCATGGAAAATTTGGAAGTTTGAGATTTTTGGTATGGATTTGTAGAAAATAATTCTGCAAAAAACGATTTCAAATTTTTTTTCAAAAAAAAAAAAAAATCTTACTCACCACTTCCACCACAGAAATCTGGACCTAAAAAGCATGCTCGAAAAATCAATAAACTTAAAAATTTGAAAAAAAAAAAACTAGTTTCATAAACCGGGGCAAAAAGTTTTAAAATTGAAAATGTTCATTTTTGTTCCTTTTTCTTTTCGGATTTTTCGACTTTGTCTTCGTTTTACACATCGGACACGTTGGCGCATTTCGATGAATGTTTCCACCACAATTTTCGCATCTCTGCAAAAAATTTCAGAAGTTTATTTTTTTTTCAATTTTTAAAGTACCTTCATTTTGCTGAGCTCTACAAATTGTGGTGGCATTCGATGTCGATTTACCAAGTTGTTGGGTCGTTCAATTGGAGTACACGGAGAGTTTGGCGGGAAAATTGAGGGGATGAAGCTGGGAAATGGAAATGACATTAGTTTTCTGGAAAAATTTGGAGTTTTAAAATCTATTCTAAAAAAGCTCACGGTTCATGTTTAATTTCTTCTTGGCACGGTTCCAAAACCACATCCAATCCCAATTCTTTCAAATCATTGTTTAGCAAATTTCTCGAATTTTTAACTTCTCTTAGAGTTCGCGAAACTTTTAATTTTGAATTTTCGACTTCTCCGCGCAACCCTTTTCCAATATCCTCCAACACATTGATGTCCTGATTAATTTGCCGCAATTCTTCCGCGTGGCTTTTCCGTTCCGCTTCCAAATTTTTACAAGTTGATTGGCAATCTTCAATGTGCTTCTCCATTTGATTCCTCTCATCAATATCCCTTTGAAGGTCTTCTAGCAGTTTGTAAAACTCGTCGATACAATTTCTGCAACAAAAAAAATAACAAAAATTGCTCCCGGTGAGGCTCGAACTCACGACCTTCAGATTATGAGACTGACGCGCTGCCTACTGCGCTACGGAAGCTGGCGAAAGCGGCGAGGTCAATAACCTAGACATACCTGGTGTGTTGCATTGTTTGAATACTTGTTGAGAATTGGGAAAGTTCCATTTTCGTTGTTTTGCAGCCAATGAGTCACACGAAAAAATGATTGGAGAAACAGAGAGCAGGGGGCAAAACAAAAATTGAGAAACTAGTGTAAAATGTCCTTTTTTCCCGTCTTTTCGGACAGGTACCCAATGAAGCGTAGATTCACGGTTTCTGTGTATATAATTTACATAAAAATAGAAAGTGAGAAAAAAATCGAAGAAGAATTGGGAGGTGACATGGGAAAATGCGCTTAATTTACAGCCATTTAATTGGAAATCATTTTTGAATGCTGGAAAATGGCGCGAAAGTTTTTTTTGGTATGGAAAAAATTTGGTATGGAAAAAAATTGGTATGGAAAAGTTCAAAGTTGGGATTTTTGGTATGGAAAAAAAACTGGTATGGAACAAAAAATTTGGTATGGAAAAGTTCAAAGTTGGGATTTTTGGTATGGAAAAACTCAAAGTTGGGATTTTTGGTATGGAAAAGTTCAAAGTGGGGATTTTTGGTATGGAAAAAAAAACTCAGCGCAACAAACAAAAAAAAACCAAGGTGCCTGTAATGAAAAAACCGCTAATTAGCATATTATCATTCGGGAGCCGCCTTTTTGTCGGCCACAAAAATTAGCATAACTACAGTAACCCAAAGGGGTCGATTCATAAAAAAAGTAGGAGGAAATAAAGGCAAAATGGTCGTAACATTAAACAAAATCAAATCAATGATGTGCTTGGCTCCCAAAACATTTTATGTTTTTATATTTATCAGAGAGGAGAGGGGGGAAGGAGTACTGTAGCCGCGAATTTCAACTTTATTATGTGAGAAGGTGAGGATTATTTTATTTACAATTTAAAGGGAGGGGAGATCAAAAACTTATTAGTGGGTGCGAGGAAAAAATTTCACATTTCTTTTCTTTTTGGTTTTTTGGGATTTTTAGAACGGCTTTTTGATTTGCACATTGGACAGATTGGTGCATTTCTATGAATTTGTTGGAAACATGATTGACAAGTCTGCAAAAAAAAATTTTCAAATTTTTTACTAATTGTTTTTGAACTAACCTTCATTGGAGGTGATTGATGATCAACACTTTTTAAATGATGTTGTTGAATAGCGTTTGTCAAATGATTGGGAGGACGAAAAGAGTTCTGAGGAGCCGTGTTCGGAAATCCAGGAATATGCTCCAAAAACATGGGATGAATCAGACTGCCAAATTTGAAATTCATCCCATTGAACGGGTGTCCGATTGGTACTTGTGGTTCGATTTTCTTCAAATTTGTTTGGGGTAAATCTTCCTCTTTGATTTCGAAATCGATTCCAGATTCTTTCAATTTCTCATTTGTTTGTTCCATGATTTTTAGGAGTATTTCGTATTTTCGCATTATTTTTGTCTCTTTTTCTTTTTTGTCCGATTCGGCTTGCTCGATTTCTTTCTCCAGGTCTTGTTTGTCCTGAAAAATATTTGGTATGGAAAAAAAGCAAACTGTTTTTGGTATGGAAATTTTTTGGTATGGAAAATTCAAAAACCAAGATTTTTGGTATGGAAAATTTGAAAACCATGTTTTTTGGTATTCCAATTTTTGGTATGGAAAATTTGAAAACCATGTTTTTTGGTATTCCAATTTTTGGTATGGAAAATTTGAAAACCATGTTTTTTGGTATGGAAAATTCCAAAACCAAGATTTTTGGTATGGAAAAATTTCAACATAAATTTAACAATTTCTCTGAACCCTAATTAAAACGTGACCTACAAAATTAAAAACCCATAGTTCTGCAAATTTTTTTCATCACGTCAAAAAAATGATCCCTCACCTGATTAATCATTTGAATAATTTCCGAATGTTCCTCTTTTTCCTTGTTTAATTCATCAATCGTTTTAGCCGTCTCTTTAATGAACCTACAAATGTGGAAATTGAGACATTTTCCAAAAAAAAAAGAAAATAAAGTCTCACTTTTCAGTGTTCTCCAACTCGCTTAATTCTTCAAGCAGCTCATTTTTCTTGCTCACATAATCTTCGACTTTGATTCTGTAACAAATAAGGTACTGTAGTTTTCCCAAAATAATGTTAGTAAACGCATAATTACACACCAACACACATAAAATTGAGGTGATGACAAATAAAAACATTTTAATTCATTCATCTTTTCTATTACGTTTTATTGCAGAAGAGAAGGAAGGAAGAGTACTGTAGATTTTTGAAGTGGCTTAATCCCTTCTAATCCCGGAACAAAAACACTCTAAAAATTAGTGGAAAACAAAAGAAAGGCCCGACAATTGAACACCTGCACCTGGGATCAGTTACGACTGGGAAAAAAGGAAGTACAGTAATCCGGAAATTTTTTTGGTATGGAAACATTTTTGGTATGGAAAAACTGGCATTGAAAAAATTTGGTATGGAAAGTTTGAAAATAAATATTTTTGGTATGGAAAATTTCTGGTATGGGCAAAATTGGTATGGAAAATTGGTTTTTTCAAATATTTCCTGCGACCTCAAAAACCATTGTTTTTCGGGGCGCAAATTCAATTAATGTTATTTTCATTTGATCTAGCCGCCCGTGTTTTTTCTCTGGGCATGGCGCCAAAATGGTACTGTATTTAACTTACTTGGCATTGGCGACTTTGTGCAATTCGACTGCGGAAAGGGTTGTTGTCGTATTTGGCGAAGAAGAGGACATTCTAGAAAGAGAAGAAAGAAAAAATTAATTTTCAAGGAAAAAGACAGAGCAGATGAGGTGATCGTAAAATTCGACATCAATGTAAACAGACACCCCAAACAAAAAATGTATATTAGTTATCGTAAATCTTTCTCTCGCTCGCTCGCTCTAAAAAATGTGAGAACACAGAAAAATGGGCGGAGCCTGTATCAGACAAAAACCCAATTAACAATGTTTCAAAAGGTGTCCTTCTCCTATTTGACAACAAAAAAAAAGAAAAAGTAAAAAATGAACACACAAAAAAGAGGTGACCTTCTACTATCACAAACCAATTAGCATAAATGAGAAGAAGAGGGACGAAAAAAGAACCCGCTGACAAGTCGTAAATCAGGTACACCCTTTTGGTGCAAAATCAACAATCAATCAAATAATGTTGCAATTTGGGGCGACAGAGAAAAAAAACGATGAGCGGTGTAGATCAAAAAAGAAGTGTGGAGGAAAAACTGATTGATTTGTCATCATGGCGCCATTTTTTGAATGGATGGAAAAAATTGGAAACCTAGACTTTTGGTATGGAAAATTTGGAAACCAAGATTTTTGGTATGGAAAAAAATTGAAAAACCAAAAATTTTGGTATGGAAAAAAAATGAAAACCAATATTTTTGGTATGGAAAATTTAAAAAACCAAGATTTTTGGTATGGAAAATTTAAAAAACCAAGATTTTTGGTTTGAAAAATAAACAACCCCCTGAAAATTTCCAGACACCAAAAATTGGTATGGGAAAAATATAATTTTTGGTAGCGAAAAATTAAAAACCAATATTTTTGGTATGGAAAATTCAAAAAACCAAGATTTTTGGTATGGAAAATTTGAACATCAAGATTTTTGGTATGGAAAAAATTGAAAAACCAAAAATTTTGGTATGGAAAAAAAATGAAAACCCAAGATTTTTGGTGGGGAAAAAAAAATGAAAACCAATATTTTTGGCATGGAAAATTCAAAAAACCAAGATTTTTGGTATGGAAAATTTCAGATTTTTGGTTTGAAAAAATAATATCAACCCCTGAAAATTTCCGGATACCAAGAAAAAGTGTGTCAGGAAAGAAGGGGGACAAGAAAAAATTCATCATGTTTGTTCTTCCCTTGGTTGGTTGAAGAAAAATGTGTTAACGAAACGGAAAAAAACTCGAAGCGAGGCATTACACAAAAAATGAAGAGCGCAGAAAGTGGCAGAGCGAGAGACTCACAACGGGGTACTGTAGGCGAAAAAGGGCGGGGCCGTGAAACAAAACTATGCGAAAAAAATAGAGTCGTTCTCAAATTTCAAAGTTTTTTCGTTTTTTCTGTCTCAAAAAAAAATGCTAAAATAAAAAACAACGTTCAATTCATAAAAAATCCCTTCTATTTTTTTTGATGAATGAAAAATATGACTAATAATAACAATGAAAATGCCCGGAGATGAAAATAAGAAGAACAAAACTACAGTACCCACTTTCCCGAGACAGATGTCAGATAATAATAATAGTACCCCGGGGAGAGTCAATTTTACGACTTTTTTCGGTGGTGCACGGCGATACCAAAAAGAGGTCAATTTATCATCGACAAATTGAATAAAAGGGTGAGACCGACGCGCGCTCAAAGAAATATGCAAATATTTTTGTTTGGGTGAGAAAATGATACTTTTTTTGAGAGAGAGAGGTTACACTATTTACATTTATGAGCATGCTGAAAATTTTTTGGCAAAATTATTTCCAAACTTTGATTATTCCGTCAAAACTCGAAGAGAGCATTAGGTCAGGGGCTAGGAGGAGAAGATCCGTGATTGGAGTTCGATGATAAGTTGAGGGCTGAAAAAAAAAATGGAAAATTGTTATTTTTGGTATGGAAATTAAAGGTGGACTGCGAGATAATTGAGTGTTTCGTCTATAATATAGTTTGTGTGCCCCTGAAAAATGATGCAAAAACCAAAAAAATGCAAAAAATTTGATACAGTGCCAGGAAAAAAACAAACACAAGCAATTCCGCCTTTCCGTCTTCACGACCATGTGCGCTCTATCGAACCATTATAAATTCAAAAAAGTACACACATTTTCGAAGAATTTCACTACACTATAAATGACGCAACATTGCACACCGTCTTTCTCAGATATATCGCAGTCCACCTTTAATTAGCAGACAATTTTTTTGGTATGGAAATTAACTTGCAGACCGCTTTTTGGTATGGAAAAAATAAATCACCTTCGAATCCAACGGAACAATTCTTCGATTCTCCTTCGCATCGGTATCAACAATCGTTCGTTCATAAATACAAACAGGTTCCGTCTGCGTCTCCTCATAAATAGTCCGATGGGCGGTTCGACTTTTCGGCGGTGTCGACAAAATCTCACAAGCCGTGCTCTTGTTCACATTCCATTTCCGGATCGCACCCTTCGAATCACCCGTATATACAGTACCCGTCGATGGGCAGACCACCAGAGCTTTGGTGACCAGTTTCAACAGCTCGGCGTGTGTCTTGTTGTTAGGTTGCACCTCATAGTTCATCACCGGTGCACCGCCCGTCCATAATACACGTTTTCTAATCGGCTGCGCACACATTTCAAAACTCGAAACCTCTCCGTGCACATTGAATGCCACGTAGATCTCGGGTTTTTCAATGTTTGATGTTGGATTTGCCCAAATTCCTTCAGGACGAACCGACTTGTGAGGGGAGTCCCATCGAAGAACCTCCTCTCTAAAACGTAGATCATACAACATTAGATTTTTCTGTTGACTGTTTGTTCCAAGAATCATCCAAGATTGTTGCCATGGATCAATCGCAGAGCAACTAATCTGAAAAATCGATTTTTGGCTTTTTTCCATACCAAAAAAAACTCACAAATCCATGATCTTCCCTCAACTTCCTCCTCCACACTTCATGCCTTCCCAACGGTCCCGAACTCGTTCCAACTCTCAAATCCAACCCGTACAACACTCCGTGATGCGTTCGCACAAACGCAACCGCTCCATTCGTCTGCAAAAAGACGGGCGGTCCTTCGTCTTGCGGTAGGCAGAGTTGCGTTTGAACACGCGCCGCACCCTGCCCAACATCCGCCCATCTAATGTAACCGTCTTGCGTCGCCGCGCACAAGAACTGCTCATTCCATCCGACACTTCGAACGCATTGTTGCGCCGCGTTTTGCTGCTGCGTTGACGGACGCCACGTGTCTTCACTGCGCGCCGCACCGTAACCTTCGCCGAGAATCGATTTGGTACGCCAGACGCGCACGGTTCCGTCGGCACTGGCGCTTGCGAATGTTTCGGCGTCGCGTGTCGCCGCGATTTTTGTGATTTTCGCCGAATGTTCGTGTAGATGTGTGATTATGTTGCCTTTGATCGTGGTGTTGGACCGCGAGAACATTCCACTTCCACCAATTGCTGAACTTATCATCGAACTCGTCTTGGATGTCACATTTTTCAAATGCAGCTCATTTAAATGTGTCAGCAATGAGTTGACCTGACTCTCAAATACTGTGTTTCGCACTGCAAAAATATTGTTTTTAAAAATTACAAAAAATTCTGAAAACTCACTTGACCCATTATTATTAACCCGCTCCTCTTCCAACGGCACCTCTCCACAAACTACAGTACCCCTTCTATCACCGGTCACCGTAGGCGAATTGATCGTAACCTTCTGCGTCTCTTGCGCCGATCTACCGTAGACAAATTTTCGCTGGCGAACGCGTTTGTGTTGCGTTGAGGACAAATCGATGGTTCCATTCTGTCGCGTTATCAAATCTTCCATTCCGGCGCTAAGGAAAAAAAAAACAATGAGAAAATTTTTGGGTGGCACAAAAACTTACGTATTTCTGGTATCTGCCATTTTGAGCAAAAGACCTCGGAAGGGAAAAATTGTGGCCAACAACTTTTTGCGCTCTTCGACTTCCCTCTCGTTTTTTTGGTCAATTTTTGGGAAGACCTGAAAAGATGGGGTTAAGTTGACAAAAAATTGTTGGTTTTCAATTATTCCATAACAAAAATCTTAGTTTTTCACTTTTTCCATACCAAAATCTTTGGTTTTTCAATTTTTCCATACCAAAATTCTAAGATTTTAAATTTTTCAATACCAAAAATCTTGGTTTTCATTTTCTTCCATACCAAAAATGGTCTACTTCTTTCCATACCAAAAGAAAAAACTCACCGAATTGAACCAATTTTTGGGCGCCTCAAAAGGTTTTCCCTTCTCAAAGTGTACTTCCAACAGGGCAACCATTAACCGCGTATTTTCCAGACTCAAATCAACCATTTTTGTGAATATTTGTCGATCAATCGGTTGAATCAAAACATCCATCAGCACCGTTTTACTTCGGAGGCTCAGCAATTTTTGTTTTTCCTCGACAACGAATGGAATGACTTGTGGAAGAACTTTGACATGAACATCGGCCATGTCCCATTTTTGATCTATTGCAACGAGAATGTCACAAACCGACGAGCGAATCCATTCATTCTGCAAATTTTCAGCGGTTTTTTTTAACTTAGGCGAAAAAAAACTAACCGGGTGAACCAAAAAAACGACGACTTCATTCAACAAAACCTTGATAGAATGTCTTCCCAAAAACCCGGTTTTCACAAAAATGTGTATTGCTCCAAGCGCACGAAGGACCACATATTCCTCATTGTCCTGTAGGCCTTGTTGAAGAAGCGGAATCAATCCAACACTTTTTTTCTGCACACAAATTAGGAGGGCGTCAAAAAACGCGGCGCGAAGTCGCCACTCACTTTTGGCGTTGAGAAATGTGATGAGAAATGTTAGCAGGTTATCACCATCTGAAAAAATACCAAAAATTAGCGTGCCAAACAAAATTTCAGAGCAAAAAAATAAACTAACTTCTAACGTTTTTGAAAAACTCGCATAGTTTTTTCAATGATTTTGCTTCGACCAAACATAACTTGACTTTCGGGTCACGACTACATAAACTGGAGAAAATTGCGGAAACTCCTTGATAGAGCGAGACTGAATCGTCGGAATAACTTTGTTGGATTGTGTCGAAACTCTCGGCGGTTGATACTTCATCATCATAGCTACCACTTCTGATATCTCTACCAGCTACAAGGAATCGATGAGCTGAATCGGCTAGACTTCCAAGAGACAGGGCAATTGAGAAGAGCACATGTTGGGGACATTCATCAGTCATCAATGAGCTCTGCAATATATTTTTTATTTTTTTTTAAAACGGCAAAAAAGTGGTCTGCAAGTTAATTTCCATACCAAAAAGTGTTCTGCAAACTAATTTCCATACCAAAAATTTACAAAAATCAATTGAGACAAAACAAAAAGAACGAAAACAGAGACAAAAAAAAGAAAACAATAATAGAAAACTGAGAAAGGTGAAGAATGAATGAATGAATGAGCAACGCGAGGTATAAGAGGCATAGATTGTCGACTCCGCCCACTTTTTATATGCGACAGGTGCAAAAAGTGGGCGGGGTCTCCGGTCTCTTCTTATACCGCGCGGTGTTCATTCATTCATTTATTATTCACTTTTTTTCTTAGTTTTCCAATATTTTTCTTTTTTGTTTCTTTTTTTTTATTCTGGTTTTTTTGTTTTGTCTTTGCACTTATTATCGAATCGTACGGTTTTTTTTATTTTTTGGTATGGAAAATGAAACTTTTGGTATGGAAAATAGCAATTTTGGTATGGAAAACAAATTTTTGGTATGGAAAATTTGAGAAATAAATTTTTTGGTATGGAAAAAAACTTACAATTTCCGGGAACAAATAATCGACAAAAACCAAGCTCTCTTCATACGTGGCCGGTTGTACATTCTCCAACAAATCCGCGCTCAAACGTATAGCCATTGCGCGTACTTGCGTTTCGGCGTCGCTCATAAAATGCACAAAATATGGCAGAATTCGGTCGATTGAGATGCTAGATTCGGAAATTTGACTGAGCTCAACCAGCAAATCCATCGCATCCGTTTTAGCTTGAATAGTTCGAAGAACTCGAAGATTCGATGTGATCAATGAGACGAACAACACTCCGAATTGTTTGGTTTCCGAGTTTTCGCCAATTTTTGTCAGCCAAATCATTTTCTCTTTTTTCAGCTTGCATATCACATCATCCGGTTCCATATAGGAGAAATCGAGCGGTTGACTGAAATCGTCCGAATTCGAAACAACTCCATACAACGGTCTGAACAGATCCAAATATTTGAAGAGAAATCCCTCCAAAATCGGGGGGAACGAGAATGCGGCGCCGGAAAGAACCGCATTTGCCGAAAGTCGTAGAGACGGTTGACGTGTCAACAAAAGTTTGATCAACGCGCGAAACTGCGGCGGAACATCCTGTTGGAGACGTGCCAAATGATTGTTGGCGTCGGCCATCGACATTGATTGATATTCGCACAGTGTGCTGTAGGTGAACGGCGCTTTCCCGTCGCACAACAATTCATACACAATACATCCGGCGCTGAACATATCCATACTACTTTTGAGACCGCCAAACAGTTGATTTGTATTCTGACACATTTCATAGTCATTGGTGTTGAGAAACCTTTCCGGAGCAATATAACAGGTTTGCCGGCGCGATGTGTCGAAGAAAAATGTGTAACTCGACGGATTTTCTTTTGGTAAAAAAGTGGGTTTGAATGGTGCAAAATCGGTGAGTTGCAACCAATTACTTGAGGAAATCAAAATGTTTTGAGTCTTCAAATCACCGTGACAAACATTCACCGCTTCACACTGTGCTAGTCCTTTGAACAGTTGGTAAATATACCAAACTTTTTCCGCCGACACAACAAACGGCCGCGTGCTCATTCGATCGAACAACGTGTTCTTCTGATACGTTCGCAAAACAACCGCACATTTCTGCTTGATCAACACTTTTTTCACCGCGCAACAATTCGGCGATCTTGCCAACGCTTTTGTAATATCGATTAGCTTTTGCGGGTAGGGATCAAGCGACGAATTGTCTTGTCGCACAAACACTTTGTATACATATATGCCTTCTGTTGTTTTGCCTTTTGCCACTTTCATAAAACGTGTTGAACCCAAATTCTCTGTCGATTCACATAGATCCGATAGATACGCCTCAACTGGTAGAATTTCCGATGGATTTGTGGTGAATAGCGAGTTTATATTGCCCATATTTATCTGGAATATTCGAATTTACAACAAAAAAATAAATGGAAAAAATAATAAACAATGAGAAATCAGCTGCGATGAGAGAGCGTGCAAAAAAGAGAGACGCCCAAACATAAACAAACAATAGAGCGCGTTTGCCTGTTTGACGACAGGTGTTTATAGAAAAAAGAACATGTTGTATTATAACTATCAACAGTATTTTAATAGGACAAATCAAAGTTGTCAATTGTCAAATATTGAGAGGCGTCCTCGATGGCAACAAGCCAATCTTCTTCAGTCATCGAATATTTGACAGTGTCGATGATTTTTTGACCAAACTCCACGTTGAAATAACTTTGCAAAACTTGTAGCACACTAGAGCGCACTTGTGACGACGTCATGGTTTGGGCTTTCAAATTGATTTCAGCGCGATCTTTTTGCATCGAATCGCCGACAAAGTCTTGGACAGCATCCAAACCGTGGAAAAAGATAATCTTGAATTGGTTCAGACCGCCGAAACTGCAACACGGTTTTTTTGTTCGAAAGTTTTGTTTTTAAAGGGACATGTTTACCCGTCTTGCGCTTTTTGGATCGATGCCCATGCTTGTTGACGTTGTGAATTGGTCAGAGTATTCATGATAGGTTTAACCATTTGACGAGAAATCTCTTCGACTGTGTACGAGTTTTTGAGAACTGGGAGAAGGGCGGTGAAAAGCTAGAAATTTTTTGGTATGGAAATTTTTTGGAATTTAGAAATTTGGTATGGAAAAATTTTGGAATTTAAAAAATTGGTATGGAAAAAACTTGCTATGGAAAATTTTGGTATGGAAAAATTTGGGAATTTGAAAATTTGGTATGGAAAAATTCCACCTTACCGTACTAATCTGATCTCTAGTCAACCACGTAGTAATATCAGGATAAACCTGATCCACCAAAAGTTCCATGCGATCATCATAACTCAGGGTTACTGTAGCCGGCAAAGCTACAGTAACCAACGGAAGTAAAACCAACACACCAAACATTATCAAAAATGAAAATTTTTGTGTTTTTGAAACGGATTATATAGGATATTATTTTTGTTTCGAGGGTTAAAGGTAATCTTCCTAATTGGTTGAAACCCAAAACCCAGGCCTAAACAACAGAAAAAAATTGTTTTTTTCTCCTATTTTTTCCAGATGACTCCAGAACCCGAGGTTCTTTTAAAATTCGAAGAACTAAAATGGAAATTGTGGAACTTGGACGCTTTTGTTCACAATCATATCGATTTTCGGCACATGTTAATTAGGTAAAAAACTTTTTCACAATTTTCAAGCCCAATTTTTTCCAGATACTCGGCACCTGCAATTGTCAAAAAATGGCCGGTAGGTTTTTTTTAACGAGAAAATCGAAACCTTTTCACTTCCGGCACTATGTAATTTCCGGTTCAAAAAAAATTGGGCAAAAAAAACCTTCACACCATTCAACAACACAAAAAAAAATCACATTTCCCCCTCTTTTTTTCTCTAAACTCTCTTCACTCTCTTGTATCGCATCAAATGTCACAACTACAATTCCCCAAAGTACTTGGTACTAGAAAAAACTACGAGAAAACTTTTCGTGGAAAAATTCGATATTTTCTAGTATGATAAATGCAATTCTTGAAAAACACTACTTCCAGGTAAGATTCCGAAAAAAATGGTTGATTTTTGGCGCTGAAAAAAAATCGGATTTTTTTTCAATAATTTCCCTTGAGAATCATGTATCAAATTGGGTCGGACTTGAAGCAGAAAATAACATATTTTTTGTATTCATTTTGGTTGCTATGGATTAGGATTATAAAATCCATGTTATACTTTCATATATATATATATTGGGATTTTTGATCTTTGCCTCTTTTGTCTCATTTTGCATTCGAAATGAGTTGAGGAGGGTTCTTTCTTTTTTTTTTGACAATTATCTAAATTACTTTTTTCATGAGCAGAGAAGAGAAAAAGGTGGTCTTTTGAACTTCAAAAAATAGTCTGCAAATTATTTTCCATACCAAAAATGGTATGCTTTTTCCATACCAAAGTGGTCTGCAAATTAATTTCCATACCAAAAAGTGGTCTGCAAGGTCATTTCCATACCAAAAAGTGGTCTGAAATTATTTTTTCCATACCAAAACTTTTGAAAGTGTGAAGCTCGTCCAACCCTATATCATATTTCTTCTTCTCCTCCCTCTCCAATTCTTGTCAAATTCTTTTCCGCCCCTTTCCATTTTTGGCTCAATGAGCAGCGTTTTACCTGCCTCTCTTCTTTAATTGGCGAGACAGTGTGCTAGATGAAGAGAGTGCAGAGAGAAGAGGTATAGAGAAGGAAGGCGTGCGCGCCGCTTTGGCTTTGCCTAAAAATTTATTTTCACATTTTTTTGTCGTGTTGCTTTTCGCCTCTTAAATGAGAGCAGCGATGTGTGAAGGACACAAATTTTCTTTTTTCAAAAAAAAACTTTGCGCACAAACTTTTTCGACTTCCAGAATGGTGACATTTCACCATTCCATTCCAATTTTCCCTCTTTTCTTCTTCCAAATGTCTTTTTTTTTCAAACAAAAATGTAATCATCTTTTTTTTTCTTCTGCCAACCCATTCTTCTCCTTTTTTTCAAAAAATAAAAGCGCACATTCATTTGTAGTTCTCGAGAACAATTCTTCGTTTTACAGGTTGAAGAGCAAAAAACCGGAATGGATTATATTTCGAGTTTTGATATTCGGCTAAATAAAGATGTCTATTATGCTGGGGAGACGATTAGCGGAAGTGTTCTTCTAGAAAATACCGAAAATATTAAAATTAGAGGTTGGATGGGTTTGGGTGAAAATTGAGATTTTCCATACCAAAAAATTTTTAGAAGACGGTATTTAAAAAAAAACGTGAAACGTGGAATTTACAGTATTTAGCATTTTCTCTGTATATGTGGATTTATACATTTCCTAATGAGAAATTATGATTTTTATTTTTTCTCATGTTCCTTCAATGAAAATGTACTGTACCTTGCCCCGCCCATTTGGTTTCCTAATGCCAAAAACTTTTCCATACCAAAAAAAAAAACTTTTGGTATGGAAATTTTTCACACCAAATTTTTCCATACCAAAATTTTCCATACCAAAGTGGTCTGCCATTTACCAAAACAAAACAAATGAAATTCAGGAATCCGTGTTTTGCTTCGCGGCAAAGTTCACGCAACCCTAAAAGTGGTCAAGTCAGGCGAACGTCGAACTTTAAAAGACGATCAATACGTGTTGGACGAGAAGCAGCTTCTCTGGGGAAAAGACAAAAGCGACGAAAGTGAAAGTGTTCCCATTTTGGCTCGCGGAGTTCATCAATTTTCGTTCAACTTTGACCTTCCACAATCCGCTCTTCCGTGTTCCATCGAAACACGTCATTGTACAATTCGCTACTATTTCAAGGTGATCATCGATATTCCTTATGCGTCCTCTCCGCAAGGTGTCAAATATTTCACAATCATCGGGCCACATATTGATAGTATGGAGGAGAAATATTTGAGTCCGCTGACTGCGCAAGACAGAAAAGTGACATGTTGTTGGTGTTGTCAACGGGGCGCGCTTGCTCTACGAGTAGTGCTTGAGAGAACCGCCTATGTTTGTGGGGAGAATCTCCGCCTACGAACTCAGATCGAGAACCGACAATCGACATCGCAAAGCTTAGTGATTCGACTAATACAACATGTTGAAATATTTGTGGAAAAAGGTCTTCTCGGTGAAAATAAAATGATGAGCTCGATCGTTTTTGAGCACAAATCACCGCCCGTCGCCGCAAATTCGCAAGGAAAATACGATTCGACGTTGGAGCAGTCGATGCGACTGCCCGTTGTGCCACCAACACTTGTCGGAGTTTGTCGACTTATCCAAATTTACTACATTTTGCGAGTTTGTATGGAGGATGAGAAAGGTAACGAATGTCTTCATATGGATTTTCCGCTAACCGTCGCCACTCTACCCTACCGTATACCTAATTGTCCACCACCGCCTGTTGACTACGGTAAGTTTGCCCTTTCCCTAAGTATGTTAGCCCAAATATATATATTCTAGATTTCTGCTCAAACCACGTGGAAGGTGGAAAGTACGTCTCACCGGAGTTTCGTTTGGGACAAGTCTACGATGGTGAAAATAGCGGTGATGTTGGAAAAGAGGAGGAGATTGTGCTCTACAGGCCGGTTTATGTGAAAATGGCCGAAAGGCGGTTGGGCTCACCACATGTTGGTGGTAGCAAGGATTTTAGAAGTGGATCGGTGAGTTGGGAAAAACACAAAAAATCGATTTTTTCCATACCAAATACATAAATTAGTGAGTTTATGGAGAGAGAGTGAGAGAGAGAGAGACGCAGAGGAAAAAGAGGAAACAAACCCAGGAATTGGTTTGATAATTTAGTGAGTTTTGGGAGAGGGTAGAGAGACGCAGAGAAAAAGAAGAAAACATATCCATACCAAAAATATTTTCCATACCAATAATTTTCCATACCAAAAAATGTTCTGCCTTTTTCCATACGTAAAAACTTGTAATTTTTGCAGTTCACCCGCATAGCCGACTCAAGCCTCGCCCTAGTCACCGAACCAAATGGTTCTCGTCGCCGAAGTATCGTGATCGCCTCCAACCCGTGCTTAGCTATTCGAGACGAATCAATGGATGAGAAACTAATGTTAAATGAAGCAGATCCTCTAGTCAAATCATGAAATTTCGGGTTCAACTAATTTTGTGATTTTTAAAAAATATTTTTTTTTCCAAAAATTTATTCATAATACTCAATCGAACTTTGTTCCTCTTTTTGATCTTCTAAATCATAAAAAATTTCCAAAAGTGTCGCATTTTCACGTAAACACGGTCTATTGTTACATTGGTAGATAACAAGTTGATGTCTACAAAAAAACTGAATTTTTTTCAATTTTTTTACAGTACTCACGGGCATTTTTCACATTCTATCTGGGTCATGTTTTTACACCTCCATTTATAGTACATATATCCTCCACCACAACTTTGAGAGCATTCCGAAATTTGGAAAATTTCGCAATTTTCCAAAATATCAAAGTCAGAGATTACTGTAGTTATTAGAAAACATAAAAATAAATAAAGCATTTTTTTCGAGCGGAGAAAAAGGCGGACTTTTATGCTAATTATTTTACGACTTTTTAACACATTTTTTTGCCCAAAAATTTCTGGCGCAAAAAAAAGAAGCAATAATTAATCAATGAACACCTGTCACTTGACCCCTCCTCACCCAAATATCTCATTCTCTATTTTTTCCACAAAAAATGCTGTTCCCTCTCTTTATATTTTTCCTAATTCCGGCAGTTTTTTCTGTCGCCACTCCAGATTGTGCAAAAATCCCGCCAGCACTATGGTGCTCAAATTCGGAGCTCGAAAAAGTTTGCGGATTTGAGGATGTTTGTAAGAAACATGAATTGGCGACACGAAATGCGAAAATCAATATCACTGTGCTTGTCGAGGCCTTGTGTCCGGATTGTCAGAATTTTTTGACAAAACAACTGTATCCGGTGGTTTTCAAGAATTTTGGCAGTTTTGTCAATATTCAATTGGTGCCTTTTGGTAATGCTAAAGTTTTGGAGGTTAGTTTTCAAAAACAAAAAAAATCCATACCAAAAAAAAATTGGCATGGAAAAAAAGTTTTGGTATGGAAATTAATTTGCAGACCACTTTTTGGTATGGAAATTGAATGGCAGACTAATTTTTGGTATGGAAATTAAATAGCAGACTACATTTTGGTATGGAGAAAAAATTTTGGTATGGAAAAAAGCAGACTATTTTTGATATAGAAAAAGGCAGACCAAAATTTCCATACCAAAATTTTTGTTTTCCATACCAAAAAAAAAACACCAGAATGAAAAAAAAACGAAACAAAAAAAATATTGGAAAACTAAGAATAAGGTGAATAATGAATGAATCAATGACCACCGCGCGGTATAAGAAGAGACAGGTGACCCCGCCCACTTTTTGCACCTGCCGCATATAAAAAGTGGGCGGAGTCGACAATCTATGCCTCTTATTACTCGCGGTGCTCATTCATTCTTCACCTTTTTCTCAGTTTCCTAATATTTTTTCTTTCTTTTTTTGTCTCTTTAGTTTTGATTCTTGTTTTTTTTTGTTTCGTCTTTAAACACATTTTTGGTATGGAAATTAGTTAGCAGACTACATTTTGATATGGAGAAAAAATTTTGGTATGGAAAAAAAGCAGACTATTTTTGATATAGAAAAAGGCAGACCTTTTTTTGGTATGGAAATTATTTTGTAGACAATTTTTTTGGTATGGAAATATCCGAATTTTTATTCTAGGACGGCACCATCAAATGTCAACACGGTGAAGAAGAGTGTTCAATCAACAAATTCCAAAGTTGTTTCATCGATTCAATGGGCACCGACAATCCTTTGCCCACAATTTCATGCATCGAAGAGAACCTTCAGAAAAAGGTCGAATTCGCCGACGCCGTTCAAACATGTTTCGAAAAATTGCAAATTTCCGGCGATATTCAACGCCTCACACAGTCGTGTTTGGTCTCCAAATTGGGCTCTCAATTGCAGGCCGAGGCGGCCAAAACCACCGCAAATGTGTGGCCAGAAACACATAAATTTGTCCCATGGGTGGTTGTGAATGGTGTCAGTTTGACAAGTCTTCAAGGATTCCAGAATCAATTGCCAACTTTGATTTGTGAATGGTTCGTTTTTTCATTCCCCGAAAAACTATATCTACAGTAATCTCATTGTTTAAAGGTACAACGGCGACAAACCAATTCCATTTTGCGAAGCCTCATTGAAAAAGAAGTATCGTGAATCGTCCGTCCGACTTTTTTACTAATCAAATATATGTTTTTTTTCTCGGATAAACCTTGACATATATATTTTCTATACGTACTTTTAAGGAGAATTCCAATTTCCAAACAAAAAAACTTGAAACATAAAAAAAGCTACAAAAAAAAAACTTTTCAGATCATAAAATTTTTTTTTTGTGTTTGGGTAATATAATTTGTGTAAAAACTGACCGTGACGATTTTTTGTTTTCAGAATTCTTGGCCACAAAAACAGCAGCAAAAAAAAAGTGACTCATGTACTTGAGGAAGGTCAGGTTCTAGAAAATTGCAACAGGTAAAAGGTAAAAGATATGAATCTGTTTCCCAATCACAAGATGTCTCTAAAAATACCCGGAAGAAATGGAATAAAAGAGGCGAACGCATCGCACTTCAAAGGAACAGTCTTGTTGTATCTTTTTTATTTTTTTTTTCGTCAAGTGATTCGAAGTGTTGTTTTTGTTGTTGTTTTTGTTATGTTTGGATGTTGTATGCCTATATTTTTTTTTGGCTGACCAAAGAAATTATTGATCTTTGGCAGGTAATCAGGAATGTATGATATCAACAATCATACTGTAACAATCAATGAGGGGTGTCAAATACTTGGCTATTTTTCCATACCAAAAATTTTGGCGAGGCAATTTTTCCATACCAAAAATGTTCCATACTAAGAATTTTCCATACCAAAAATTTTGGCATGGAAAAAAAATTCCGAACAAAAAAAATGTCAACCTCATTTTACACCTAATAATTCCCCGATTTTTTTCTGCCATTGATGATTCTGTTTATCTAATTGATAATGCATAAATCCAGTCTTTCTCTTACCTTTTTCGCGCGATTTTTTTGTCGCGCGAAAAAAATATGATAAAACAATATATTTCCTCGACTTTTTTCTTGTCATTTTATGATAAATAACTATCATTTGTAGTAATGTATACGTTAATTCAATTTAAAGTTAATTCTGCTTTTTTTGGTTCCACTGATATGATTTTCACTTTTTTGTTTCTCATTCGATGTTTTTCTCCTTTTTCAAAATTCTCGAATTCATTTGTCTTTTCGTTTTTTATTTGTTTAGTTAGTTCTAGTTCTTATGCGCCTTTAAATCCAATTTTCTCTAGGTTCTCCAATCTCTCATCTCCTCTAGAAATTAACTTCTTCATACCATACCATAAAAATACCGGCCGTTTTGTTTTTTTTTTTTTTGAAAAGGAGGCTACCGAAAAACAAGGTTGAATGGAATGTGAAAAAAAGGGGCGGAGCCTATTTTTACTACTCTTCTAACTTACTCATTTCGGTGGGATTGTATTCCATTTTAGATCTTTGAGGTTTTTCTAAATTTTGGAAAAATTTTCCAAGATCACATTTTTTTAAATACTTCAGCTTACAAGTCTATTTACATTTCAAAAACCACATTGATTTTCAGCATATTTTTTGAACCTTTTCAAGTAGCTGTTGTAATTTCGAAATATTTTTGTTTTACAAGAAACAAAAATGGCAAGTATGTGTTCATGGAACAATTGAATGTCAAGAGGCGAAATAAGAAGAATTACATTATTTTCGCATTTTTTTCGTTGAGGTTAGGTCATTTGTCACTTTTCTTTTTTTCCTGCCATTTTTTTATTATGACCAAAATGAACTATTTTTCAAGTACTTGGTAAACCATTTTTTTTGAGATGTCAATTTTTTTCCATACCAAAAAAATGGTATGGAAAACGTTTTGGTATGGGAAATTTTTGGTATGGAAAAAAATGCCTCGTCAGTTTTTTGGTATGGAACATTTTTGGTATGGAAAATTTTTCTATGAAATAAAAAACACTTTAATTTACCATACCAAAAAAACACATTTTTAATGGCAGACAAATTAAAAGTTCCAAATTTTTCTCTTTTTTCTCAAATAAAAAATGCCTTGTAAAAAGATGCTTATCTCAAAGCGCGAAAAACGGCGAAATTCAAAAATTTTTTGTCCACAAGAACTACACGAGAAAAACACGTCTTTTTCTCAATGTCAAACAATCTTTCAACACAAAATTGTAACAATTATAGGTAAAAAAAAATGGGGGTTCAATTACAGTACCCCTGCTAGCTAAACAAACCATTCTTCTCTCCTTTTTTTGTGTGTTGCCTTTTTCCTTCCGCTATCATTTTTTTCGGCGTATCGAGTTTTTTTTTTGCCATTTTTTGCTGTGTCGCGCAGGGCAGACCTACTATCAATTTAATACATCTTCTTCTTTTTTGTCGTGTTCGAAAAAAAATTCTTACGTAATACACAAAAAAGTTTTTTTTTCTTAACTATTTTTCTGATCTTCTAGGTTAAGGTTAACCCCAAAATGGCGGCATTGTTTTTCTCAACCAAAAATTTGTCAACTTTTTTTGGGTCACGTTTTGTTACACAATTTATTTATTATTATATTTGTTAAGGGGTACTGTAGTTTGAAATCCAAATCTTATCTCAAATCTCACGTTAGAAAGCTGAAAAATGTAACTTTTAGTTAGTTTGTTTTCGAAATCGCTGAAAATTTCCAGTTTTTTTTGTTGGGAGGTTGTTTTGTACACTGTTTTCGTTCATTATGTATTATGAAGATGTCACTCATTTTTTTTTTGACAAGGTTACCGTACTTTTTACCGTACTACTTTCTTTTTTGCAGATTTCTCATTTTTTCGGGAGAGTGAGGTGGTTGAATTTTGGAGATTTGCGAAATTATTATTGATACTATATATAGGAAAGGTAGGTAAAGACAACATTTTTCATCGTTTGATAATAGGGGAAAAAACTTGGAGGTCATAGGAAGAAGACCAAGTCATTTTTCATATTTTCCTTTTACAGTTTCGGGAAATAGCTATGTCTGAAAAATGAGAAAACTGACATGGCAGTTTTTAGTTTTTCCATACCAAAAAATGGTCTGCCTTTTTCCATACCAAAAAATTGTCTGCATTTTTCCATACCAAAAAATGGTCTGCAAATTATTTTCCATACCAAAATGGTCTACTTTTTTCCATACCAATATGTTTCCATACCAAAAATTTTCCGCCATCATTCCGATCAGAATTTTACGGCGATATTCATGAAAAGGATTTCAACAGTTACCAGTTTTTTTTTTCAATTGATACGGTGTAATATCAAAGGAACACCCTATTCATGCCAATAGAAAAAAATCGTCGCTTTCCGTCAACTTTTCCTTTTTCAACATTCATACAAAAAACCATGGGATTATGTATGACGAAAAGCCATCATCTTACGTAATATAAAATCTATACCAATTTTTTCTTGTTCAACCAACAAAAAATCAGATTTTTCAGAAAACTTCGGCACAAAATGAAGCCTCGATGGCTGTTAATACCATTTTTGGTGTCGATTCTCGAAATTTCGGCAAAACCCTTCAATCTACCTCAAACTATCAGTAAGTTCTAATTAAAGGGACATTGGGGGAGAGGGGAGGGGTACTGTACCTATGTGTGTGTACCTTTAATTTCACAGCCGAACGCGCTCTAATTAAATTCGAAAAAAAACTAGGGGGAGAAAGATTAACAAATTTACGGCTCATTTCACATACCATCTTATTCCTTTTTCGAAAATGACAAGGTTAGCAAAAAAAATGCAAATTTCCCATGTGTTCCTCAAAGGGACATGGTTTGTTGCATTTTTTCCATACCAAAAAGTGGTCTGCAAATTAATTTCCATACCAGAAAAACGTCAGCAATTTTTTTCCATACCAAATTTTTTGGTATGGAAATTTTAATTTTTTGAAAATTTTTCTTCCATACCAAAAATAACTCTGCGCCTTTAAAGGCTACAATAAGAGATGCAGCTTATTTATGTTTGTTGTTTGCATTGTCAGAGACCTTGAACAAGTGATAAATGACCGAAAAATGAAAGTTTTCTTTATTTTTTTCTTGTTGTTGCAAACAAAAATTTGGAAAAAATTGTTGATTTTTTTTTCTAGGCCAAGTCCAAATTTAGGCGAACAACAACTTAATCCCTAAATTGATTTGGCATTGGGTACCCGCCAAAAAAGGAGAGGAATTTTAACTAGCCTAATAAACATTTTTAGGGTCATTGTTTTTTTTTCTCTTGCTGGGGTGTGATGGTCAAGTGGGCAAAAAAAGGAACGTTTTCTAATTTGAGAGAAAAAAAAAACGTACTTTGGGAAAACAGTCATAACTTTGGTATTTTTCAAGATTTTCGAAAAATCTCTTCAGCGTTAAAAAGAGAAGACAATTTTTCAGCTTGTGCCGATAACATATATGTCTATGTAAATGAAACAACATCGGATCGAAGTCCCTACACATTTGTGGAAATCAAATCCGACACAATTCAAGATTGTATAAATAAGTGTTTCGGCAATCAGTTTTGTTATTCGCTTCAATTCGACAACTCAAAATCGGACACATGTTCGTTGTTCTATTTTGCCGCCTACAATTGTACTGGTCAGGAATTGCGACCGGCTAAGGAGGTGGTCTACACAGGTGGTACTGTAACTATCGACTGTTTGAGATGCCCGTCGAACGGCGATTTTGTCACGGCTCCGCCGTTTTCGAGTTTGACTGAACAGACTATTGTGGCGACTGGAAATCAGGGACAAAAACTGGTTGAAAAACCGTTGGTTGAGGAAATTACACACAATATTGACTCGAAACTTGGTAACGTTTTTGCCGATTCAAAAATGGCCTGAGATTTTAATTTCCATACCAAAAATTCAAATTTTTCCATACCAAAAAAACTGGTCTGTTAATTATTTTCCATACCAAAAATATTTTCAAAAATAAGAATTTTTCTAGAAACTACTACTTCGTCTGCTTCTACCGCTATTGTTGATTTACATGTTGAAGACTCTACTACACAGGTTTCTACTACACAGGAATCTACTACACAAGGTGAGAAATTACGAGAAATTACGAGAAAAGTCAAAAAATACCAAAAAAATACGAAAAAGGTGAAAAAAAATGTCAAAAAATGTAAAGAAATGTCGAAAAAATTCAAGAAATGTCAGAAAATGCAAATAAATGTCAAAAAATACCAACAAATCTCAACTAACCGTTTTTCCAGAACCGACAACAACTGAAATCACAACCGAATCACCAGCCACCAAAAAAATTGTTGGACAATTTGAAGAACCGCCGAAAGGTAACTTGTACTATCCAGGTGAATTGCTTTGCTTTTAACACATTCTCCTTTTTTTGGCTAGTTGGTAGAACGCTGAAAAAAACACTTTTTTGTTTCATCATCATTAAAAAAAATTTATTATTTTTCTCATTTTTTCTAGCGTGTTATATAAATTTCCAAGTGGAGAAACCATCGGAAGGATTCGAACACTATGTGGTTAAAAAAGTCAAAAGGTTTGCTTTTCATTTTTTCATCTCATTTTTTTCCGTTCATTTTTTGAGTTACTAAGTTCAATTTCAGTGCAAATGCATGTGCTCGTTTTTGTTTCGTCGGATTGTGCACGGTTGCGGTTTATTCGCCGGCGAGCGGCGAATGTCGCCTGGGTCGCGATAGAACCGAAAAATGTACCGATGCTCATAGCAAATTTGGTTATAGTGGTAGTGAAGAGGTTGCTCTACAGTGTTTCCGTTGCAGTTAGTTTTCTTTTTGTTGGCGTCATGTTTTTTCGGTTTCTATTATTTTCATCATTTTTTACTCATAGCAAAAAAAGTGGCTCAATATAGGGCGTTTTTTTGGTATGGAGATAATGACCTATTTCTTCCATACCAAAAAAATATCGATTTTTTTTCCATACCAAAAAGACCTATCTTTTTCCATACCACAAAGTGACCTATTTTTCCATACCAAAAAAATATCAACTTTTTCCATACCAAATATGACCTATTTTTCCATACCAAAAAAAAATAGCGATTGTTTTCCATACCAAAAATTTCCAAGCCAGCATGAATTGTCATGTATTTCCAGGTCCTAGACCGCATGCAGACTTCCAAGTCGAAGGTAGTTCGACTACAGTGGAAGTGCCCGATCAACAAAAACCCAACGAGGAGACAACTACAGTATCCCAGGCGACGACAGTAGGCCAAGAGGAGACGACTACAGTACCTCCAGAATTAGCAGAAGCCCAAGATCAGGATCCAATGATTGCAACCAAAGTAGAGCTAGCAAAAGATAATTCAGGCGTCAAAACAACGCAAAGAAAACGTATCATGTTCCTTTAAGACTCAGCAAAACAAAAAACCTCAATTTTCAGATTGTGTCATCAAATTCCAAGCGAGACCCATTTCACAACGTCCCGAAAATCTCAAGGCAACATTCGAACTCAACGTCCCGGTTGATTCGATTGAACTTTGCGCGACACGATGTTTCCAGGATGGTTGTTCGGGCGCTCTGTTCGATCCAAACGGCAACAAGTGCACATTGTCGTACGATGATCCGCAATTCTGCGCTCGCGGTAACGTCTTCATTCACTACGAGGCTACGGAGCCGACATGGTTGCACTGCGTCAATTGTTACACTGTGAAACCGGGTGATATTGATGAGGTTCGAACTGGCACAACTGCCGCACCATCTGCCGCGGCGACGACGACACCAGGCACAACTGCCGCAACACCTCAACCTATCACATCGTTCGAGTTTGAGACAACCACCGAAGCTACAGTACCCCCTGCCGCCACATCTACAGTACCTTCCAGCTCTAGCTCTTCCGACACCGACGACTTCCAACGCGGATGTCTCATCAAATTCCAGGCTCGACCGTTGAGCCAACGACCCAAAGAGCTGTCGGCCAAGTTTGAGAAGGAGCTCAAAGTCGAATCGGTGGAAATCTGCGCCACCCGATGCTATCAGGACGGTTGTTCGGGCGCTCGCTTTGACCCGGTTTGGAATTTGTGTAGTTTGTCGTACGACGAGAAACATTTCTGCGCACGCGGCGATGTCTTCCTACAATATATGGCCAAAGAGGTCACCTGGATACATTGTGTCAATTGTTGTGAGTGTGCCTATTTTGTCGTACCAAAAAAAAATATCGATTTTTTTTCCATACCAAAAAAATGCTTCATTTTCCATACTAAAAACTTTCCATACCAAAAATTTTCCATACCAAAAAAATCACCAAAGTTTCAAAAAAAAAACCGAAAAAATATCAAAATTTTCCATACCAAAAAAAATCGACTTTTTCCATACCAAAAAAAAATCGACTTTTTCCATACCAAAAAAAATCGACTTTTTCCATACCAAAAAAAAATCGACTTTTTCCATACCAAAAAAAATCGACTTTTTCCATACCAAAAAAAATCGACTTTTTCCATACCAAAAAAAAAATCGACTTTTTCCGGCAAATACTGGAAAAGTGAAACCATAAGGGTGTTCACCCTTATGGAAAGGGGTAAAAGGGTGAAATTCCATAAGGGTGAAAAGAGGTGAAAAAAGTAATACCATAAGGGTGAAATACTGGAAAGGTGAAATTGGAAATTCGTCCAAAAGGGTGAAACCGAAAAGGGTAAATTTTTTAAAATTTTAAGAGTTACACTGAAAGGGGTAAAATATAGAAAAGGGTGAAATCAACCTGAAGTTCATGTTTTTTTCGTGAAAATTGGTTTGTTGTGGTTTTTGAATAAGGAGATTACGGTAGTAACGTTTATAATTACGTTAAGAAAGTTCACGTATTTGTGTATTTTTCACGTTTTTTTACGTGAAAAAATGACGGTACTACCGTAATCTCCCTACTCATACATCATTTTTTTCACGTGAAAAAAATTAAGTTCATAATTTTCGTAAAAAATAGTTTGTTGGGTTTTTTTTTTGAGTAGGGACATACATCAGATGGGGACCAGACCTGTGGGAAGGGGGTCCTAATCTCGGGCAAAATAAATGGAGGGGACAACTAATTTTTGAATTTTTGATAAATTAAAAAAAATTGACTTTGGCCATACTTGGAATAATTATGGACCAGAGCTCAAAGTTAAACCCTCTATCAAAAAAAACAAAGAAAAAAAAAACGATCAAAGTGAACGATACAAGAAAGAAAGAATACTATATTGTAAAACTAATAAGAAAAAGAAGAAGAATGAATGGATGAATGATTGAGCACAGGGAGACAGACACATTGGCTGTCGACTCCACCCCTTTTTTTGCACCTGCCGCATACAAAAAGGGGCGGAGTCGACAATCTGTGTGCCTTCCTGTATGCTCAATCATTCATTCATTCTTCACTTTTTTCTCAGTTTTTTAATATAGCTGCTTTTTTTTCTAACTCTTTTTTCTTCTTGCTCTCCCTCTCCTATTAGTCAAAAGTTATACAAGTATGGTTTTCTTCATTACATTTCTCTTCCTACTTTTTTTTATCGAAACCTAGAGGGATTTAGGGGTACTAACCCAAAGTGATGTCTGAGCATCTATCTGATGTATGAGTAGGGAGATTACGGTAGTACCGTCATTTTTTCACGTGAAAAATACACAAATACGTGAACTTTCTTAACGTAAATAATAACGTTACTATCGTAATCTCCTTATCCAAAAACCACAACAAACCAATTTTCACGAAAAAACATGAACTTCAGGTTGATTTCACACTTTTGTATATTTTACCCCTTTCAGTGTAATTTCCAATTTCACCTTTCCAGTATTTCACCCTTATGGTATTACTTTTTTCACCTCTTTTCACCCTTATGGAATTTCACCCTTTTACCCCTTTCCATAAGGGTGAACACCCTTATGGTTTCACCTTTCCAGTATTTGCCACTTTTTCCATACCAAAAAAAATCGACTTTTTCCATACCAAAATTGAGCCTAAATCTAAACCTATTTCAGATGCCATCAAAAATGCTGCACCATCGCCAACAACAACAACAACAATCTCACCAGTGACTAGCCCAGTGGAAGTGACTACAGAAGCGGCTACAGTAGTCCCGGTGGAAACAACTACAGTACCTCTCAAGACAATCGGTCAGGAAGAGGATACAGGAAGTCTTCTGAAGGGTTGTGTTGTGCACTTCCAATCTCAGAAAATTGAAGAGCGTCCCGAAGAATTTAAAGCGCCCTTCGAGTTGGATCTGCGCACCGAGACCGCCGAAATTTGTGCGCATCGATGTTATCAGGTAAGCGCGTTCCTAAGCCTAAGCCTCGATTTGATGATGAAATTTGCAGGATGGCTGCACAGCGGCTCGCTACACCCCCTCAACTCAACAATGTTCGCTAGCCTATGAGGACAAGCCTTTCTGTAACTCGGCCAAATTGGTGAATATCGATCGATCCGATGATGTGGCCTGGATTCATTGTTTGTCGTGTATACCGTTGAAACAATCGAAGATTTCGGAGAATTTGGATGCGTCCGGCGAGGAAGCTGATGCGGCCACAACAGTGTCAGCAGAAGCTTCGGGAGACGAGGAATCCACAACATCAGCGTCGTCAGAAGCTTCGGAAGCTCCTGAATCTTCCGGAGAATCTGAGACAACCCCTGCCACATCAGAACCATCAGAACCATCAGAGTCTTCTGGAGAATCTGCTGAAGTGACCACCACAGCCGCATCGGAAGAGGAAGGATCGGGAGGATCTGAAAGCACCACGGAAGCTTCTCAAGATGACAATGTCACCGAAGAGGCTTCTGGAGAAACATCGGAAGCCACGACAACACCGACTTCAGAATCTTCTGGAGAGGAGGCCACTGAGACCACCACAGCTTCATCGGTGGAAGGTTCAGGAGATGAGGAATCTACCACAACAGTGTCATCCGAATCTTCTGGAGACGAACCGACAAGTTCGGAAGCCTCAGAATCTTCTGGTGAAGATGAATCGACGACAACAGCTTCGTCAGAATCATCTGGAGAAACATCGGAAACAACCACCATCGCCGCCGCTTCTGAAGATGGATCTGGAGAAACATCGGAAGCCACGACAACACCTTCAGAATCTTCCGGAGAAGAAGTCACCGAGAGTTCTGGCGAAGAATCAACAACGACACCAGATTCTACTTCTAAAGACGAATTTGCCACTTCGCCCGAATCATCGGGAGAATCCGAAACCACCACTCCAGTTTCTGAAGGTTCTGGAGAAGCTGAAACCACCACAGCGGCTTCCGAAGCTTCTGAGGCATCTGGTGAAACTTCTGAAGCCACAACATCGGAAGCGTCTGGAGAGGAAGAATCCACAACAACACCATCATCACAAGAAGGATCAGGAGAAGAAGCAGCCACCATCAACACTCCTTCTGAAGAAGGTGGATCGGGTGAGACTTCGGAAACAACCCCAACTTCTGAAGCATCTGGAGAAGAATCTGGAGAAGAACCATCGGAGAAGGTCACCAAGGCTCCAATTGAACAATCTCAAGACGACAAAGTCACCGAGGAAGCATCTGGAGAAACATCGGAGGCTACAACAACACCTTCAGAAGGTTCGGGATCCGAAGAGACAGCTGAAAGTTCAGGGGAATCTACCACCACCATCGCTCCAGAATCATCAGGAGAATCGGAGACAACAACCGAAGGATCTGGAGATGCTGAGGCCACCACAGCGGCTTCCGAAGGATCTGGAGATGACAATGTCACCGAGGAGGCATCTGGAGAAACATCCGAGGCTACAACACCGACTTCAGAAGGTTCAGGAGATGCTGAAACCACAACGATCTCAACTTCCGAAGAAGCATCTGGTGAAGAAACCACTACCACTGAAGCTTCTGGTGATGTCGCTGAAACCACCACCATCGTTTCAGAATCATCGGGCGAATCTGAAGCGTCTGGAGAAGCTGAAACCACTACCGAAGCTGGTGAAGAGAGTTCTGGAGATGCTGACACAACAACAACTGTCGCATCGGAACCTCAAGAATCATCGGGAGAGACTTCTGAATCCACAACCGTTGCAAGTGACGAATCATCCGGAGAATCTGAAGCTACCACCGAAGCATCAGGAGAATCTGAGACAACTCCATCAACTTCAGAATCTCAAGAATCATCAGGAGAAGAACCATCGGAGAAAGTGACCAAGATCCCATCTGAACAATCTCATGATGACAAGGTCACCGAGGCGTCTGGAGAGACATCGGAAGCGACAACACCTACTTCAGAAGGTTCTGGAGACGATGCTTCCGGAGAATCAGAAGAAACGACAACTGTTGCCGCCGAAGCATCTGGAGAAGCATCTGGTGAAGAGCCAACTACAACACCTTCAGAAGGTTCAGGAGAATCTGCTGAAACTACCACTGCTGCAGAAGAATCATCTGGTTCCGAGGAGACCACTCCAGCCACTTCTGAAACCACCACAGAAGGATCAGGAGAAGAATCAACTACCGTTGCCGAAGGATCGGGAGAATCTTCAGGAGAAGAACCATCGGAGAAGGTGACCAAGATTCCATCTGAACAATCTCATGATGACAAGGTTACCGAAGAGGCATCTGGAGAAACATCGGAAGCCACAACGACACCTTCAGAAGGTTCAGGTGATGCTGAAACAACAACCATCTCAACTTCCGAAGAAGGATCTGGTGAAACATCCGAATCTTCTGGCGAGGCTGAAACCACCACAGCCGAGTCTTCCGGTGAAGAATCAACGACAACACCATCTGAATCTTCCGGAGAGTCTGTCGAGACTACCACAACATCAGAAGGTTCGGGAGAATCTGCTGAAACCACAACCACCTCATCCACCGAAGAAGCATCTGGCGAATCTGCTGATGTCACTACCACTACAGCTGCATCAGAAGAAGAAGGATCTGGATCTGAGACAACTACCGTTGCCGAAGGATCAGGAGAATCTTCAGAAACCACCACAACCACCTCAACCACCTCAACCACTGAAAAAGGATCAGGAGAAGCCACATCAACAGTTTCAGAATCATCTGGAGAAGAATCTACCACCATCGCTGCCACATCAGAAGGTTCTGGAGAATCATCAGGAGAAGAAGAACCATCGGAGAAGGTCACCAAGATTCCATCGGAGCAGAGTCAAGACGACAAGGTCACCGAGGAAGCATCTGGAGAAACATCGGAAGCGACGACAACTCCAACTTCAGAGGGTTCGGGAAAAGAGGAGACAACTTCGACCACCGATGAAAGCACTACAGAGGCATCAGGTGAAGCTTCCGGCGAATCTGAAGACACCACCACCACCACATCGGAATCATCTGGATCTGAAGAGACAACCACAGCATCCGGTGAGACATCGGAGACTACAACAACACCTTCAGAAGGTTCCGGATCCGAAGAGACAGCTGAAAGTTCAGGGGAATCTACCACCACCACCGCTCCAGATTCATCGGGAGAATCGGAGACTACAACTGCAGCTTCAACAACATCGGAAGAAGGATCTGGAGACGCTGATGTCACCACCACCGAAGCATCTGGTGAATCTGAAACCACTCCAGCCACTTCAGAATCTCAAGAATCATCGGGAGAGGAACCCTCGGAGAAGGTCACCAAGATTCCATCTGAGCAATCTCATAATGACAAGGTCACCGAAGAGGCATCTGGAGAAACATCCGAAACGACAACGCCGACTTCAGAAACTGAATCTTCTGGAGAATCTGCATCGGAAGAAGGATCTGGAGAAACATCAACGCCAGCTTCAGCAGCGTCGGGAGAAGAACCAGCTGTGAAAGAATCGCTGAACAAAGAGCCTGAAGCATCTGGACAATCTGAATCGACCACAGAGTCGTCAGAATCGTCTGGCGAAGCCGCTGAAACAACCACAACCATCTCAACCAGCGATGAAGGATCTGGTGAAACATCGGAAGCCACAACTGTTGCCGCTGAATCATCTGGAGAAGCATCTGGAGACGAACCAACCACCACACCTTCAGAATCTACAACTGGCGAAGGTTCAGGAGAATCTGCTGAAACTACCACTGCTGCAGAAGAATCATCTGGTTCCGAGGAGACTACTCCAGCCACTTCTGAAACTACAACAGAAGGATCAGGAGAAACATCAGGAGAGGAACCTTCGGAGAAAGTGACCAAAATTCCATCCGAACAAAGTCAAGATGACAAGGTCACCGAGGAAGCATCTGGAGAAACATCTGAAGCCACAACAACACCTTCAGAAGGTTCAGGTGATGCTGAATCCACCACCTCAGCTTCCGATGGAGGATCTGGAGAAGCTGAAACAACCACAGCCGAATCTTCGGGAGAAGAATCGACCACAACCACTGTCACAGCCGAATCTTTGGAAGCATCTGGCGAATCTGCCGATGTCACCACTACCACAGCTGCATCAGAAGAAGAAGGATCTGGATCGGAGACAACTACCGTTGCTGATGGATCTGGTGAAGCTGAAACGACCACGAGTGCTTCAGGAGCCGAAGAAACCACTCCAGCCACTTCAGAAGGATCTGGAGAAGAATCCGGAGAGGAACCATCGGAGAAGGTGACCAAGATTCCATCTGAACAATCTCAAGATGACAAGATCACCGAGGCGTCTGGAGAAAAATCCGAAGCGACAACACCGACTTCAGAAGGATCAGGAGATGCTGACACTACCACCACTGTCACCTCAATATCAGAAGAAGGATCTGGTGAAACATCGGAAGCCACAACTCCAACATCTGAAGGTTCAGGTGATGCTGAAACCACCACAGCCGAGTCTTCTGGAGAAGAATCGACCACAACATCATTTGAATCATCGGGAGAATCTGCCGAAACTACCACAACTTCTGCAGAGGGTTCCGGCGACGCTGAAACAACACCTGCCACAGCTGAATCGACAACACTGGAATCATCAGGAGAATCTGAATCGACCGAGTCGTCTGGAGAACCTGCTGCTGAAACTACAACTGAATCTGTGACTACCACAACTTCTGCGGAATCTCAAGAATCTTCTGGAGACGTTGATGTCACCACTACCGAAGCATCGGGAGACGCTGAAACCACACCAGCAACTTCAGAATCACAAGAATCGTCGGGAGAAACATCTGAGACCACAACAGTGGCGAGTGAAGAATCATCGGGAGAAGAACCATCGGAAAAGGTGACCAAAATTCCATCTGAGCAAAGTCAAGATGACAAGGTCACCGAGGCGTCTGGAGAAACATCCGAAGCGACAACACCCACTTCAGAAGGTTCAGGAGAAACCACTCCATCCACATCAGAAGCTACGGAATCTTCGGGAGAAACATCTGAGACCACCACAGTTTCAGAAGGATCAGGAGAATCTGCTGAAACAACAACCACCTCAACTGCTGAAGAAGGATCTGGAGAAACATCGGAAGCCACAACACTAGCTTCAGAAGCATCCGGAGAAGAACCAGCTGTGAAGGAATCTGTCGACAAGGAAGCTGAACCTACTGAACAATCTGAATCCACCACCACCGAATCATCGGGAGAATCAGAGGCAACAACTACAGCTACAACAACATCGGAAGAAGGATCTGGAGATGCTGATGTCACCACCACCGAAGCATCTGGCGAATCTGAAACCACACCAGCAACTTCAGAATCTCAGGAATCGTCGGGAGAAACATCAGAGACGACAACAGTGCCGAATGAGGAATCATCAGGACAAGAAGAACCATCGGAGAAGGTCACCAAGATTCCATCTGAGCAAAGTCAAGATGACAAGGTCACCGAGGCGTCTGGTGAAACATCTGAAGCCACAACAACACCTTCAGAAACTGAATCCACTACCGAATCATCCGGAGAAACAACTCCAGCCACTTCAGAATCCACTGAATCTTCTGGCGAAGCCGCTGAATCCACCACCACCACCGCATCAGAAGGTTCCGGAGAAACAACTCCAGCCACTTCAGAATCCACTGAATCTTCTGGCGAAGCCGCTGAATCCACCACCACCACCGCATCAGAAGGTTCCGGAGAAACATCGGAAGCCACAACATCGCCATCGGATTCCGAATCCTCTGGAGAATCAGCTGAAACCACAACCATCTCAACATCATCAGAGGCATCTGGAGAATCATCAACAACTTCGGAAGCCACCACAGAAAGTTCGGAAGCCACAACTTCCGAATCATCAGGAGAAGAAGAACCATCGGAGAAGGTGACCAAGATTCCATCTGAACAATCTCAAGACGACAAGGTCACCGAGGAAGCATCTGGAGAAACATCCGAAGCGACAACAACTGAAGCTTCGGAGGGTTCAGGTGATGCTGAAACCACCACAGCCGAGTCTTCTGGAAATGAATCAACTACAACACCATCTGAATCTTCTGGAGAGTCTGTCGAGACTACCACAACATCAGAAGGTTCAGGAGAATCTTCTGAAACCACCACAACCAGCCAAGAAGGTTCAGGAGAATCTACTGATGTCACCACCACCACAACAGCTGTATCAGAAGAAGAGGGATCTGGATCTGAGACAACAACGGTTGCCGAAGGATCGGGAGAATCTGAAACCACTTCAGCCACTTCGGAAACCACCACCGAAGCATCCGGCGAATCTGAGACCACTCCAGCTGCTTCAGAATCTCAAGAATCATCCGGACAAGAAGAACCATCGGAGAAGGTGACCAAGATTCCAAGTGAACAAAGTCAAGACGACAAGGTCACCGAGGCGTCTGAAGAAACAACAACAACAATTTCCGAATCTCAAGAATCGTCAGAGGAAGGAGATGTCGAAATCACCACCACCACTGAAGAACCATCAGAAGCTACCCCAACTGAATCATCTGGCGAATCTGCTAATGTTACCACCACAGCTGCATCAGAAGAGGGATCTGGTTCTGAGACAACTACCGTTGCCGAAGGATCAGGCGAAGCTGAATCCACCACCAAGGCTTCAGAATCTTCCGAAGGATCTGGTGAATCTGCTGATGTTACCACCACAACTGCATCGGAAGAAGGATCAGCTAGTTCAGAAACTACCTCCACCACAGAAGGTTCAGAAGATGCTGCTGAATCGACAACCCTTCCATTCGAGTTCAAACACTCTTCCGACGATGATGAAGATCAATCATCATCGACCCCCGAACCAGCAGCATTTGTGACCGATTCGGGTGAGATCGACATTCCAACAACGACCGTCAGCACAACCACCGAAGATCCAAACACTCCAACAATCACACCGAAGGTGTCGGTGATGTCAACAGCAATTTCCACCGACGCTCCAGAATCCGAAGAAGAGTCATTCGAGAAGAAGACACACGAAACATCGGATGCCGAGAATCAGAAAGATGATTCGAGTACAACAGTGTCGTCACTAACATCGGAAGATGTCAAGGAGGCGAAGAAGGACAAAGACTCTGACGAGGAGGAGGAGGAGGATGACAAACTGGCAAAAGAGGTCGGACAACAGTTTGCCGCCGAGTTGGCCAAGGTGACGACTGTTGAGCCGCCGGCGTTTGTCACAGATTCTGAGAGTTCCGGGGAGGTTGAGAAGGAGAAGAAGGTCGAGGCGGATATGTCCGAAGATGACAAGGTCACATCGGAGGAATCTGCTAGTTCGTCAACAACACCTTCGGAGGGAAGTGGAGAATCTGAGGAGGTGACAACGGTGTCAGAAGGAACATCTAGCTCAACTACACCTTCGGAGGGAAGTGGAGAATCTGGAGAAGCGACATCGACATCACCTTCGGGAAGAACATCAGAGGGAAGTGGGGAATCCGAGGAGGTGACAACAGTGTCAGAAGGAACATCTGAGGAATCTACTAGCTCAACAACACCTTCGGAGGGAAGTGGAGAATCTGAAGAAGCCAAAACAACATCCGAGCCTTCAGAACAATCTACAACACCATCAGAATCTTCAGAAGACTCTGCCGAAGAACCGTCCACCCCGACCAACTCGACATCCAACTCTGACGACGATGTCATCGCGGCGGTCAAGACATCAGCCGAACACGAAACATCCACCGACGCTGCGTTCGTCACCGATGCTTCCGAATCAGACGATCTGTTCAATAAGACAATTCTGACCAACACACATCGTGTCGATCTTCCCAACAATGTCGGCTTCGTCCCGTCATCCGAACCAAAACCAAAATCCAGTGAGGACGAGGAAGAAGAAGAAGATGGCAAAGAAGACTACGAGGACAAGGTGTCTTCATCCTCTTCATCTACAGTACCACCAACAACTACAGTAGCCCAGACAACAACCGAACCGCCCGTTCAACTCGTCAAAGATCTTATCGATGCGTTGGCAGCCGGTGGCCTAGATTTTGTACTAGGCCGGCCTAGAAAACCAACAAGTCAGGCCGCTGAAGATTTGATTAATCGCAAATTGGGTAGGTCAACGAAACAAACCGTCTGTGTTGCATGTAAACTACAGTAACCCTAAATGTTTCAGGACCCATTCAACGTTTGTTACCGCAAGAAATTGTGTCTAAACATGGTATGTCTTTTCTCAACAAAACTAACTAGACAATCAGTGTAGTGTGAGACCTCTTAACCTCCTAACCCCCATTTTTTGAAGAATGCACAAACGGGCGAGTTCGCTACACGACGCGCGAACTTGCCGATCTATCGTTGCGATTCGAACGCGACGCAATGGCATTTTCGCTGGATCACTGCGCGCGGATGTGCTACGAGACTGCGTGCACGCATGCCGCATTCACGCGTTTCCCCCGTCCTGTTTGTCTCATGAACTATGCGACAACAACAACTAACGATAACGTGTGTGGTAACCAATCTACTCCTATTCATAATGTGCCGTGGAGATTTACTAAAATCAATCAGGTCGTTTCGATCCAGTGTGTTACTTGTGGTATGTGTGGTGGTGATCAAACAAAAACATGACTAATAGTATTGTCTTCTTTTTCGAATTTTTCAGAAAATTTGCAATTTTTTCGCCAAAAATTTCCAAAAACGAGTTACAAGGTGCTCTGCGTGGAAAAATATTGAGATTTTTGAATTCTACGCAAAATTTGCGAAATTTTGAGTATAATCATGACATGGTTCAATTTTTGCACAAAATCGACCCATACAGGGCCCAAGAGGGTCAAATTTTTAACCCTGCCATGATTATACTCAAAATTTCGCAAATTTCACGGAGAACACGATGGTGATGACCATTCTGCATGAAAATGTGTGATTTTTGATAAACATCAATTTTTTTGACAGAAATTTCCGAAAATGAGTTAGAAGTGATTCACAAAGTGATCTTCGTGGGAAAATATCGTTATTTTTGAATTCTAGGCAAAATTTCCGAAATTTTGAGTATAATGATGACAATGTTCAATTTTTGCACCAAATGGGCTTATGGGGGTCCAAGAGGGTCAAAAATTGAACCATGTAATGATTATACTCAAAAAAACGCAAATTTTGCGTAGATTTCATTTTTGGCGATCCTAACATTCCAAATCTCCTAAGAAAACCGAAATTTAGATGGCGAAGAGAAAAAATCGCATGACATCACCTCGTTCTCAATGGACGCACAACCCGAGTCTGCTGCGTCGGCAAACAGTGTTGCCGTTCAAAACCAGGGTGTCAGTTCGAAATGTGACGGGCGGGTCGAGTTTCAAGTCATCCCTGTCGCCTCGTTGCCCAAACTCAACATCACCAATGACGTGCCGGCAAGTTCGCCGGCAGATTGCGCGCGAAAATGCTTCGAAACTGTAAGTCACCATGCGCGGCTTCAAAAAAATTGAGCAAGTTTTCCCGCAGGAACATTGCAAAACTGCTGGTTTTATTCCATCACCATCCGGCACAATTGCTCAAGGTGTTTGTCTTCTCACTTCAGACGATGTTGTCTGCGGCAATCTTGCCGACTTTGTGCCGCAACACGCTGCGCTTCATCCGTTTGTCGTTTCTTGTATTCAGTGTACTTGTGAGTTTTCGGGGAAATGCGTACCCGTTTACCCGCTGAGTTTACAGCATGCACCTATAACATTCGACCAGTCACACCGACCCGAACAATGCCCACAATGAAAACTCATGAAAAGGCGCAAAATGTGCAAGATTGCGCCAAATTATGTGCTGATATCAAATGTACCATGGCCAAATATGATGGAAATACCAAAATTGTGAGTTTTTCCTAGGTTTTGGCAAAGTGGGTAAAATTTACCCGCGGGTACCCGCAGGTACCCGCAAAACTATTTCACCCAAAATATGTGATGATTATACTCAAAATGTCCAGAATTGCACGCTGATCACGACTATCATAAAATTACTTGATGAAAAAATCGATAAACCCAATATTCCTCAACATTTACTACCAAAATCCTATGGTTTCCACTTAATTTTTGAAAAATGACTAGATTTGATGAAAAAATCGACATCTCTTCAAAATTTGCGAATTTTTGAGTATACGCAAGGCATGGTTTGTGCCAAGTGGGTAAACATCCCCCGCGGGTACCCACCACTACCCGAAAACCCTATTTCACCCAAAACATGTGATGATTATACCCAAAATGACCAGAATTTCCCGCCGATCCCAAATTTCCCATCTATTTTCAGTGCTCAATGACACGCGACGTGTTATCCGACGATAAATGCCCACAAGAGGTGGCGACACAAATCCACGACTCGTTACTGCCCATCAGTTTGGAGTGTGTCAAATGTGCATAGTTATCTTTTTCTCTATTCTTCTCCCAAAAACTAATTTAATCAGGTTTTCGCCCACAAACATTTCAGTTACCTACCAATCACCTATTTTTTTTTCGAAAAATCTTAACTTCTTCTCTGAAACGTGTCTTTTTTTTCACCGCTAGAACTATATATGTACTATTTATGTGTGTGTTTTTTGCCTTGCTCTTCCAACCGGTGCCCCAATTTAGACCTTTTTTGTGTGTGTGTACAATAAACTTTCAAAAATTAATTAAACTAACCTTCTTGAGCTTGCCAGAAAAACCATCTTGATTGGAAGAAAGCATTGAAACTTGACCAAATATTGATGACCTGAAAACAAAATATCAGAAAATAGCAAAAAGAAAAGACTAAACTAACCATTTCTTGATAGCTCCAAAAACCAATGAAAAGAAAAATAAGAAATGAAGAAGAAGAAGAAGAAGAATGAATGATGACATTGACGATAGGCCACGCCCCCTTCTCTCTATCCAACAAAAAAAGCAGCGTCTTTTTTGATAGACTATGAGAAAAGGAGAGAGCGCAGACAGATGATGCAAAAATCGAGGAGATGTGTTGGTTTTTCGCGGTTGATTGGCACATGAGTTGGTCAACTAGAAAAATGTCCAACTTACCGATCAATATTAAGGGGGGGGGGGGGGGGCAAAAAATTGTTTTTTGCACAAAAAATTGATTGAGAAACATGTTTGTTGTCCCTTTAAATTTGTCTGAAATTTGATACAGTAATACAAAAAGATTGTGCTAACATTTTTTTGTTCAATTTTCCACACACTTATAAGCGATATAGAATAAATGTCTGTCATAGACTATGAGAAGTGGAGAGAGCGCAGACAAATGATGAAAAAATCGAGGAGGTGTTGGTTTTTCGGTGTCAGAAAAATGGCTTGAGTGACGAGTTTGACAGCGTTTTCTAGGTCAATTCCATCGATATGCAACTCGGACACATCTAGGCATCTTACAGGGTGCTCATAAAGGATGGCCAGGAGTTTCGAGAAAAATTGCGGAAAGTTTCATGGTTTAAAAATAATTCAGAATTTTTATCATTTTATAGATTTGACTTTTCTCATGGACAAAATAATGTTTTATGGGACTAGAGTACTGTAGTTTCAAAATTCCAACAAAAATGGATATATTAATGCGTCAAAAATGGTGGCCCCCATGACCTTGCACAACGTGACGTGTCCCAATTTCGCGTCATTTTTTTGCTCACGAGCTCCGCCGAAAAATGGTCAGCTCAGTTCTAATTAAAATTGGTATTGGAAACAATGTTGTTTACACTGATACTAAAAGACATTCGAATAACGTACCGTAGTATTCTCTACAGTTTTTTCGAAATTATCCTGGTCGCCGTTTTGTTCGCGTTGATTGGATACATTTCGAATTTTGTGAGTTTAATGATTTTCAGCGAAAAATTCTGGCCGGAAAAGGATTTTCAGAGAAAATTTGGTTCTGACATTTTTGGGGCCTGGGGTTTTTTGCGCTGTAAATCATGAAAATACTCAAAATTCATAATTTTCATGATTTTCAGAACAAATTTCTGGCCAGATAAGAATTTCAGAAAAAAAATCTGGCCGGGAAAATCTGACATTTTTGGGGCCCAAAACAAGTAGAACAAAGTGAGATAAGAAGAAAAAAACAATATAAGAAAACTGAGCAAAAGATAAATAATGAATGAATGAATGAACACCGCGAGGTGTAAGACACCGAAGACTCCGCCCCTTTCTGTATGCGGCAGGTGCAAAAAGTGGGCGGGGCGATGGTCTCTCTATTTTGTCTCTATACCTCGCTATGTTCATTTATTCATTCATTATTCACCTTTTTCTCAGTTTTCTTGTTTTTTCTCTTTTTTTCTCGTTTTTTCCAAACTCACTAATTATTTTCATTCATCATCGATCACATTTTGAATAATTGACCATCCTCCAAAAATCGTATTTCGTTTTTCTGAAAAAAATACCGTAGTTTTCAGACCGACCCGATTTTTGTTTTTTTTTTTTGAGAAGTAGTACCTTTGAGGTACTGTAGAACGGCTCTTTTTTTCAAACCGATCCGATTTTTGTTTTCTGAGAAGTACTGTAGTTTTCAAACATTTGTGCCGGAAATTCTGACATTTTCAGGGCCCTGAGAGTTTTGCCTTTTTTGCTGAAAAGTTTTTAGCCTCATTTTTTGCGCTGAAAACCATGAAAAACCCCAAAATTCCTGAATTTTTTGTTTTACAGGGTGTCGATGCCTACAATTTAATATTGTTCAAACAAGCAAGTCGGCACGACTTGTCTTCGTCTCCCTTTCCTTACACTGAACGGAAGGTTGAGACTATACCCGAATCGATTGAAAGACTGAAAGCCCACGACCTCAATGATAAAAACACACTGTTAGTTTTCTCTTTTTTGGAGAGAGAAAAATGTCATAAATTTTCAGACGACCTTTGATAGGATATCACGAAGATACAACAACACATTTGCACACATTTACAATGTTGATGGATCCGGCAGCGGTGTCGACAAACTTGTGGACCAACAAGTACTGTAGTTCTCACTCTCTCCACGGAAAAATCATCATTTTTGCAGACCAGGCCGTGATCCAATCGATTTTATAATGTCGGAATCGATCAAGTGGCTATTCCGCACGACCTGGGAACGCAGCAACTATTCGGCACTTCCGCCAACTTTCAATTATATGCCCTCATCGCCGGTCGACATCAAATCCAACATAATGTATCCGATTCTTCAGGTGTTCATCGTTCTCGTCGTCGTCAACATCACTCGTGCTATTGTTCATGAGAAGGCGACTTTTCGGGTAAGGCCACGCCCACCGGGAAAAAATCGATATTCTCGTATTTGTTTTGCAGCAATATTTGGTGTCAATGGGCTTGTCGATTCGCACATATTATTTGGCACACTTCATTTTCAGCTATCTCAAATGTATTCTCATTTTTACGCCGGGTTTGGTGTTTTTCGCAAAATGGCAGAAGGTGGGTTATTTTGTGGATCTCTGGGCCCGAAAATGTACAGTAACCCGAAATGTGTGTCCCAGAGAGTACTGTAGTTCTTCCCGAGCCCGAAAATGTACCTGAATTCTGTGGTCCGGAGGGTACTGTACTTATTTCAAGCTCCCAAAAAGTGCGGTAACTTTTTCTGAACTGGAAAAGTTGCGTCCCAGAGGGTACTGTAGTTCTTCCTGGACCCAAAAAAATACGGTTATTCATAATTTTTGGGTCAAAATGTACTGTAGTTTTCTCTCCGGCCCGAAAATGTTTAGTATCCCGAACTGTGTGTCCCAGAGAGTACTGTAGCTAGCTTCCCGGACCCGAAAAAAGTACTGTAGTTTTTTCAGGACTTTCGAATCTTCCCCAAAAATGCTGCATTATTCTCCGTGTCCTAGAGAGTACCGTAACTTTTTTCTGAACTCGAGTTTTGTCGCCGAAAAGTACAGTAATCTCCCCAAACTGTTTTTTTCTTGCAGACCACAGAATCATCAGTATACGTGTTCATCACGTGCTACCTCTTCATACTGCCAGCAATCACATTTTCGTTCATGATCGCGTCGTGGTTCAAATCGCAAAAAGGCGCAATTCTGACGTGTCTCGTCGTCTGGTTCTCTCTCAACTTTGTGCCCTATTTCACAATTGGCGACGACCCGGAAAAGTTGACAAGTCTCGCGTATGTTCTGCCAACATCGCTGATCTTCACCTTCAACATCTTCTACATTGGTCAAACGATGGGCACTATGGGGCAGTTTGGCGATTTCTCATGCGCGTCAACGACAGATCGCGCACTTCCGCTCTACGCTTTCTGGATAATGTTGGTCGTCAACGCGGCGACAATGTTCGCGGTGGCGATTGCCGGCGACGAGCTGTTGTCGTCGCACGTCTCGCTGTTTACATTGTTGCGAAAACGCAACAACAACAAACCGGCGAAACGATTGACGTCGCACGAAGAGGATCAAATGTCGCAGAGTACAGTGACGCAAGATGGTGCGACGACACCGACTGCGCACACGACAAGACGATCGGAAGCGGGCGCGGATGCGAAAAATGATGATGGAGCGTTTCAAGACGAGGCTCATCGCAAAACAATGGAATCTGACATTGATATTGCGGACTGTGTCAAGGTTTATCCGACTGGAGAGATGGCTGTCAAAGGGCTGACGATGCACGCGATTCGCGGACAAGTCTCGGTTTTGTTGGGACATAATGGATGTGGAAAAAGTTCGACGTTTGCCATGATTGCCGGAATGACGAGACCGACCGAAGGTGAGATTTTGAGCGGGCCCCATGGGGTCTTAGCATTTTTCAGAATTTAAGTTATTAGCATTTTTTGTGGGGTCAAAAAAAAAGTCAGAAATTTCCCGAACTCAGAAATGCCAGAATTTTGAAAATTTCCGGGTCAAAAAAGTGTCAGAATTTGTTCCGGGCCTCCTAAAAATATCTTAATTTTCCGGCCCATGGAATTTCTCTATTTTCTGGGCCTCAGAAAATGCCAGAATTTTTCGACCTCAAGAAATTTTGACATTTTCGGGCCGAAAAAAATGACAGAAATTTTCCGGACAAAAAAAATTCCCAATTTTCTTGGGCCGATTTTTGTTCAAAAATATCAGAACTTTTCCGGCCTCAAAAAATTTTGCGATTTTCCGGACCAAAAAAGATGTCAGAATTTTTTCGGTCCCAAGAAATGTCAGAATTTTTGGCAGGCAAAAATGTCAAATTTTGTTCCGGGCCACAGAAAATATCAGAATTTTTCAGGGCCACGAAAAATGCCAGAATTTTCTCGGCGCCCAAAAAAAGATGTCAGAATTTTTTCCGACCCAAAAAATGTCAAAAATTTCCCGGGCCGAAAAAAAGTCGCGAAATTTTCAGGGTCCAAAAAATTTCGCAATTTTTCAGTCTAGAGACTAGAGAAATGTCAGAACTTTCCGGACCCAAAAATTTTCAGGTTTTTCCCGTGTCAAGCAAGTTTTTCCCGATCCTATCGTAAACAACCCTGAAAATTAGGGACCAGAAATTTGTCAGAAATTCCCGGGCCACAAAAAATGTCAAAAACACCTCATTTTTGTAGGTTCGATAAAAGTGGCCGGACTAGATGTGGTTTCAAATCGCTCGGAAGCTCGCCGAATGATCGGACTGTGTCCCCAATACAACCCGCTGATCGACAAACTAACCGTCTGGGAGCATTTGCGAATTGTGCACGCGTTGAAACGAGCCGACACGGATTTTGCAAACGAGGCCGAACAACTTCTCGACGCCATCAAATTGACCGAAAAACGCGAAACTTTGGCGAAAAACTTGTCGGGCGGCCAAAAACGCAAACTTTGCATGCTGATGGCGTTGATTGGCGAAAGTTGTGTAGTTCTTTTGGACGAGCCGACTGCCGGAATGGATGCCGCATCGCGACAAGATGTTCAAACGATGCTCCGCGCGACGAAGACTAAACGAACCATTTTGTTGACAACGCATAATATGGACGAGGCTGACAAGTTGGCCGATTGGTTGTACGTGATGTCGGAGGGACGAATCGAGGCGTCGGGAGATTCGCAATTTTTGAAGACCAAATTTGGCGGCGGTTGGTTGGTTACTGTAGTTGTTGGCGACGCCCTAAAAGATTCGATTACAATTCTCGAAGTTTGCAAGAAGTTCGTACCTGGTTCTGTCATAGTGAGTTGTTAAAATCTCAAGTTATCTGCCCACAACCCAAAAATGGTTTCAGAAAGAAACGCGTGGTCAAATGATTGAGTTGAGCGTGCCGGCGGATGATAAAGAGCACTTTATCGACATGCTCAAGTGTCTCGAATCGATTTCGGACAAGAATTTCGATTGCCAACTCGTCGCCACGTTGCCCAACATTGATATGGCTAAACAGCTCGTCATCTCGTCGATCGGAGTGTCGTTGAACTCATTGGAACAGGTGCGGTTTTTCATTTCAGTTCTGAAAAAAATCTAGACATATTTTTTCGGGCTAGGTTTCTGAGCTCAATTTTTTGGGCTGTCAAAATTTCTGGGCCAAACTTTTCAATTTTTTTGGGACCGAAAAACTGATGTCAATATTTTCGGTTTTCCTGGTCACAATTTTGTGCTAAAAATCGTGAAAATTTCTTGTTTTCATTATTTTTTAGCGCAAAAATTTCAATTTTTTTGAGCTGTCAAAATTTTCGGGCCAAATGAACCACAAAAAAATCGAGCTGGAAATATTTTCAGCCAAAAAGTTCCATTTTTCGGGCTGTCAAGATTTTCGGGCCAACTGAACCTTTTTTTGTCTGAAAATCATTTTCCAGCCCAAAATTTCGTGCTGAAAATCATGAAAATATCTTAAATTCCTGATGATCAGCACGAAAAATGGGTCTGGAAACATTTTCAGCGTAAAAATCCAATTTTTCGGGGAAGAATTTTCAATATTTCCATGATTTCCAGCACAAAAAATGGGTCTAGAAACATTTTTTGGCCTGAAATTTCACAAAAAAGACTCTCGAGAGCACCAGACTTCCGGTCTCAATGGTTTTCACTACAGGTCTTCATCAACATTATCGAGCAATGCGAGAAGAACGCAAACAAAAATCGAAGCGTCGAACAAAAAGCCGAGACGATCAAGCGACTTCTCGACAAAAAGGAAGAAGCCGCATCGTGCGGAGTGCTGAGCCAATTCGCCGGTCTCTCGCTGAAGCGTCTCATCTACCTTCGTCGCAACTGGATCGCCCATCTCCTCAACATTCTCATACCCATCCTCATTCTCGTCGCAATTCTCTCCAAAACAGTTGGCGGCGACGGCGTCAACGCCGGCGCGACTTCAACAACTCGCCTCGATCTTCATCATCTACTGCCGCCCGCCTCGATTGTCGTCGTCAAGACGGACGTCGCGTCGTCGCGAATCGTCGCGTGGATGCGAGCGGCGACGTCGCGCGGCGTCGTGGTTAAACGCGTCGCGGAGAGTCGCAGTGTTGCCGATATTTTGAAGCATGAGCAGTTTTTCCATCGTATCGCGATGATTGTTGATTGCGACGCGACAGGCGACACGGCGACACACGTCGCGCTCAACGAACTGTTGGCCAAGGTGTCGACGATTGCCACATATCTCAAGGTCAAACTCAGTGCACTGCCCGACATTGACGCGACGTCCGAGTTTGATTTTCAACGCGTTTTCGAGACGTCAAAATTCGCAATTGTCATGTTGATCGCGGTGAATTTGATTGCGTTGGCCGTTTTTGCGATTCTTGCGACTTATGTCATCTCGACTTGCGCTTTTCTGCACGCCGAAGAACGCGTCGCCAAATTCAAACATCAACAATTTTTGACGCAAATGTCGCCGTTCATCTACTGGTTTTCGCACTATTTTTGGGAATTTGTGCTGTTTATGATTACGATTGGCGGATGCATCGGATGTATGTGCGGTTTCGGAATGGTTGGCGCCAATACGGCCATGGTGTGAGTCAAAGGGATTTTGGGTATTTTTGAATTTCTGGGTCAAATTGACCCGCGAATTTTGAGTGTTTGGGTAAAATTGGCCCGAAAAATTTGGCAAGAAATTTTGAGCTCAGAAATTTCCGGGAAAAAAATTTCGACATAGCACAGGAATTTCCGACCCGGGCCGAAAAATTGAGGAAAAAAATCGAGCTCAAAAATTTTCGAGTCGGCTGGAAGTTTTTGGCAAAAAATTTTTTCAGGAATTTCCGGACTGGCCCGAAAATTTTTTCAAAAAATTTCAAGTTCAGAAATTTCCGGACCGGCTCGAAAAATTGAGCAGAACATTTTGAGCTCAGGAAAATTTTGAGTTCAAAAACTCTCGGGAATTTTTACTCGAAATTTTCAAAAAAATAATTTTGAGTTTAGGAATTTTTTCGAAAAAAAAAATTTGAGCTTCTAATTAGGACTTTCCGAGCCGCCCCGAGAAATTGAGCAAAACATTTGAGCTCAGAAATTTCTGGGAAAATATTTTGAGAAAAATTTCAAGTTTAGAAATTTCCGAGCCGCCCCGAAAAACTTAGCAAAAATTTTTGAAATTTCTCTACCTCAAATTGGCCCAAAACTTTGCCCAACTGTTTCAGTCCCCGAAAACAAGAATTTGGGTAAAAATCACCCGCAAAATCCATATTTTCGGGTGAAAATCTCCCAAAATTTGATTAGAAAAACCGCCTACCTTCTTGCAGATTTTTGGCGATATGCAGTCTAACATGGTTGGCGACCGCTCCGATCATCTTCATCATCTCGTTCATGATTGACACATCGACCAAAATCACCCTTCTCGTGCTCACATTTTGTTTCTTCGTTCCGATGGTCAAAATTGTCGCCGACTGTGTTATGGGCGTGTTTTGGGATGTCAAAATGCTTCATCTCACTCGTTTCATTTTTCCGTTTCAACCATTTTTCTCACTTCTCATTTTCACATTTGTCGAGGAGACAATCAGTCCAGAAGTTATGGCGCTGTTTGAAAGCGCATTTCACGCATTCTTCTTTCGCCAAAATCCTTCGATGGGACGACGAAGTGAGGCTTAGGCTTAGGCTTAACATAATGATTGATGTCTCGTTTCAGATTTTGACTTTGTGATGCTCGGAGTATCGGCATTGGTCTACAATTTGATTTTGATCCTAGTTTGTTGGCGATCAGTTGGACGCGTGTTGAATGGCTTGTTCCATTCGAGACACACTGCTCAACCCAAAATTCCGCTGGTTTGTTTTTGAATTTTGTGTTGGCGGGGACCTGAAAATTTGGGTTATTTTTATAATTTCAAAAATATACAGGCTTAAAAATTTCAAAAATTACTAGTTCAAAAAATTTCAAAAAATTCGGCCTTGAAAATTTCAAAAGTTATGGGTCCATAGATTTCAAAAACTACGAGCCCAGAAATTTCAAAAATCTCGTCAAAATTTTTAAATCTCGATATTTTGGGGGCCCCAGAATCTCATAACCCAAATATTTCGGCTCGAAAATTCTAGAAGCCTGATTTCTAAGCGTTCAAAAAAATCGGGTCTAAATGGCGGGCCCCATTCTGCGCACCTCAATATTTAGGCCATGACTAGATTTTTCGGGCCGAGAAATTTGGAGCCCGCTATTTTTTTCGAGATTTTCATTCAGAACATCTAGAATTTTTGACCCAAAACTACAGTACCCCCCCTCCCCCCCCCCCCCCCAGCAAACTACAGTACACCTCCTTTCAGAACATGGAACCGTGCCAAGAGGTTGATGACGAGCGAAAAGAGATTGAATCATCGCAACTAACCTCGGACAACACTACAGTACTCATCAACGAGATGGTCAAGAGGTACGGTAGTTATCAGGCGGTGAACGGTGTCTATTTGGGTGTGAAGGGTGGCGAGTGTTTCGGGTTGTTGGGTGTGAGCGGAGCCGGCAAATCGACAATGATTGAGATTTTGACGTGTAAACAGTTTGCGTGTAGTGGCAAGTCGACGATTGGCGGACTGTCGGTTGATGGACATGTTGTGAGTTGGACTTTTTCTTCGCGCCGCGCCTGGAAATTGGAAAAAAAACTCATTTTTTCAACTCAGGGCTCAATTTTTGGGCCAAATTTGAACAATTTTTTGATTTTTTCGCGCCGAGACTCAAAACTACAGTACTTTTTTTCAGAAACTCGGCTATTGCCCACAATTCGACGCAGTTTTGGGTGATTTCACAGGTCGTGACCTGCTCAAAATTATGGTGTGCCTTCAAAACTACAGTAGTCCGTGCGAAATGGTCGACTGTGTGTTGGAGTGTGTCGGCATGCAGGAGAACGCCGACAAACGTATCAAGTACTGTAGCGGTGGACAGAAACGCAAAATATCGATGGGAATGGCGATTATTTCGAAAATCAGCCATGGGGAACTGATCATGTTGGACGAGCCGACGGCCGGAGTTGATCCGAAGGCGCGTCGAGATTTGTGGGATATTATTGTTGGTGTCAGAACGATGGGACAGGTAATCAATTTTTTTGGGGGGGGGGGGGGGGGGGGTGTGGTTTGGAAATTTGGAATTTTTTTGGCCCGAAAAATTAGGAAAATCAAAATTTTTGGCCTGAATTTTTGAAAAATTTAAGATTTGGGCTACGGAAATTTGGGAAATTTAGGATTTTGGGCAAAAACTATTTCTAGGCCTAATTTTCGAGCCGGGAAAATTCGAAAATCGCAATTTTTGGCCCAGAAAATTTTTAAATTCAAGATTTTGGGCCCGGAAAGTTTGGAAAATTTGATTTTTTTTGGCCCGAAACAGTTTTCAGGATTAATTTTCGGGCCAGAAAAGTTTGAAAATTAAGATTTTGGACCCAGAAATTTCGAAAAATGCAGATTTTCTCTTGAAATTCGAAATTTCCAGATGCAGAGAATTTGAAAATCTGGATTTTTTGGCCCGAAACAATTTCTAGGCCTAATTTTCGAGCCGGGAAAATTTGAAAATCACAATTTTTGGCCCAGAAAATTTTTAAATTCAAGATTTTGGGCCGGAAATTTGAAAAATTTAGTTTTTTTTGGCCCGAAACAGTTTTCAGGATTAATTTTTCGGACCAGAAAAGTTTGAAAATTAAGATTTTGGACCCAGAAATTTCGAAAAATGCAGATTTTGTCTTGAAATTCGAAATTTCCAGATGCAGAGAATTTGAAAATTTGGATTTTTTGGCCCGAAACAATTTCTAGGCCTAACTTTCGGGCCGGGAAAGTTTGAAAATCTGAATTTTTGCCCCAGAAATTTGAAAAAATGCAGATTTTGTCTTGAAATTCGAAATTTTGAGACCCAGAAATTTGGAAGGTTTGATTTTTAGGCCTGAAAAATTAGAAAAGTCATAATTTTCAGGCCCGGAAATTTTGAAAATCTGGATTTTTTGGCCCGGAAATTTTGAAAAAGTTCAGATTTTCTCATTAAAAATGAAATTTTCAGGCCCAAAAATTTGGAAAATTTGATTTTTTGGCCTGATAAATTAGAAAAGCCATAATTTTCAGGTCTGACAATTTGAAAAATCTAAGATTCTGGGCCCAGAAAATGTTCGAACTTCAGCAAAAAAGTCAACAAAAGTGAGACAAAATAGAAAAAAAGCAATATTAGAAAAATGAGCAAAGGGTGAATAATGAATGAATAAATGAACATCGCGAGGTACAAGACACCGAAGACTCCGCCCACTTTTTATATGCGGCAGGTGCAAAAAGTGGGCGGAGTCATCGGTCTCTTATACCTCGCGGTGTTCATTTATTCGTTCATTATTCACTTTTTGCGCATTTTTCTTGTTTTCTCGTTCTGACCAGAAAATTTTCAATTTTTTCGTTTAGGTTGGTGTCATGCTCACATCTCACTCTATGGAAGAATGCGAAGCACTATGCACTCGAATCGGAATTTTGCGAAAAGGTGACATGATCGCACTGGGAACCCATCAGGATCTCAAATCAAAATACGGCAACACCTTCACCCTCACCATCACCATCAAGGAGCAGAATGAAAAGGAGAAAATTGTGCAAAAAGTTCAACAAACTTTTGGCGCCAAGTGCACATTTTTGAACGATGACGATGATCAGAGTTTGAGCCTAGTGTGGGAGATTGCGCGGGAAAAGGGCGAGAAATGGAGCCATAAAATGGAGGAGGTTCGCAAAATGGCCGATGAGATGGATGTCGACAATTACTACTTGGTACAATCTTCACTCGAGGATACGTTTATTAAAATGAACTCGCCGAATATTGAGAAGAAGGAGGTTTAGAAAAATAGTTGGACACATTTGAATGAATTGTTTACTTGGCTCTTAAAAGTACATTTTCTTTATCAATTTTTTGAATTTAACGACCTGCCAAATTAGTCGTCCCCTGGTCGGCAAAAGTTTAAATTATCTCATTTTGCCATACTCTATCATTTTTCTGATACCGATTTATTGCCTAAAATGTGTCAAACTCATTTTTTGAGGAGTGAAATTGATAAGAAGTACCGTTAAAAAGGTGTCGAAGAGCGATGAAATTGTCAGAAAATGGCAGAGATTGATTTTGCAGAAGTTGTGGTTTGTAACCCTATTACCGATGTCCCACCGCCTCCTCAAAATTCCTATAACATACTACTTTTGCAACCACTCTGGACTGATGATGACAACAAAATTCACAATTTGCCGTTTGAACAGTTCGTCGAACGTATATTTTATGTCTCAAAGGGATCGAAATATGCGAAAGGAAGGTATACGATTCAATTGATGAGCAATTTGCGAGCTGACAGGGTGAGTTACACCCGAAATATAGGTTATTTTTGATGAGATGTTTTATTTTAGCAAACTGCTTTGAACCAGGCGACTCAAACTGTTTGGGATTCTGGAAGGTCAATCTATTTAGTCGAGTGTTTCGAGGGTATCGAATCCAACGAAGCACTCTATAGAAGAGCGGCTATGTTTGAAGCTGTTTGTGGAGCGCGAAAATTTGGAGATGTAAGTAGGACCTACTACTTAGTAGGTTGGAAAAATATTATATAGAACCAACTGGGAAGAGTGTCAAAAAATCGAGATGGAGAATAGGCTTGGGCGGGACTGACTCTTCGAAACTTTCGGAATTGAAATTTTTTCGGAAAAAACCCCCAAATTTCAGAATTTTTCAGCCAAACGTCCAAAACCATGGTTTTTTTTCTGATTTACCGAAAAATTTCGTTCCGAAAATGGTCGGAAATTTCGAAAATTTCCGTTTTCGATTCCGCCCAAGCCTGATCGATAAGCTAAGAAGAAAAAAAGTTTTTTTTTACAGCCGGAAAAAGATACAAAATTGGAGACAAGCGGAAAAAATCTGCTGAAGGAGTAAGCGGTGTAGTCTAAGGTTTTTAAGAAATTCATTTTGTTTACAGGGTTTGGAAGGAGTTGAAGGAAAAGAAGACATGGACAATTGTCGATAGAGAGAGAACTACGATTATGCAGGTGATCAAAAAGAAAAAGGACAATTAATTCACATTTTTTGATATTTTTTATTGTTTTTTTTTTTACCTAAATAGTTGTTATTTTTGCTCAATTTGTCTAAAATGAAAAGTTCTGTGAAATTTTTGGCAAAAATATGTGATTTTTCATGCTTTTGAGCGTTTGCCTGGAAAGTTCCGAAATTTCCGAAAAATTTTCAAAGAAATGACTAAATTTTGAAACATGTGAAATTATCTGGGTTACGTTATGATTATTTTTCAATGAGAAAAAAAGTGAATTTTCATTCCACGCACTTGCCAAATTTACCAAAATAACAAAAACCATAAATATTTCCATGACTTTGACTTTGTGGCCACAAAAAAAGCCATTGTCTATGAGAACCCCTCGCCTCATATAAAGCACAATGTTTTGCAGACCAACAAATCATCAACATGTTGATATTTCTGGCATTATTCCCGCTTGTCAAATCAATCGATATTTGTGAGAGTGAGAAATGTTTAAAGTTGGCTGATCGATATTCGAAAAATATGGACAGAGGTGTGGACCCGTGTGATGATTTTTATCAATTTGCTTGTGGTAATTATCCGAAATGGAATGAGATGCCTAAAGATCAATTAGGTTTTACCACTTTTTCTGAGATTTCCAAGGATTTGGATGGTCATTTGATAGGTGAGCCAATGTGAAAACTACAGTACCTTTTTGGATAGAAAAAACCGGGCCGGTCTGAAAACTACAGTACTTTTTGGAGAAAAAAACATGGGTGGTCTGAAAACTACAGCCATTTTTTTCAGAAAAATAGGCCGGTCCGAAAACTACAGTACCTTTCTAATAACGAAAATCTATTCCGGGATGAAAACTACAGTAACTTTTTGATAACAAAAATCGGGTCGGTCTGGAAACTACAGTATCTTTTTTTAGAAAACAAAACCGGGCCGGTCCGAAAACTACAGTACTTTTTCTCAGAAAAACGAAATCCGGTCCAAAAATGGCTGAAAATCTCGAATTTTTCAAAATCAGGCCCATTTTTCTGACCCGAAAATGTCTAAAACCATTTTCAGATTTTATCCAAAACACAAATGTGACAAACACAAGTGTCTGGATGAGAATGGTGCAAACCCATTTCGACTCTTGTATGAACAACAATCAAACAACAATTCAACAATTTTTGGACATTGTTTCGACATTTGGAGGATGGCCTATTCTTCAAAATGTGACTGATGATGAATCGACTAGTTGGGAACAATTGGCTGGTGAGTTTGGGAGAAAAACGAGAAAAAAAGAAGAAGAAAGAGAAAACTGAGCAAAAAGTGAATAATGAATAAATAAATGAACATAGCGAGGTATAAGAGACCGAAGACTCCGCCCACTTCTTGTATGCGGCAGGTGCAAAAAGTGGGCGGGGCGATGGTCTCTAACACCTCGCGGTGTTCATTCATTCATTCATTATTTATCTTTTGCTCACTTTTCTTATATTTTCTTTCTTTTTTCTTCTCATTTTTTGCTTCGTACTTCCACCTATTATCTAATGGTACGGTTTTCTTCAGTTTGATACTATCAACCATATTAGCCCCTTTTTCATGATTTTTAGCCATTTTTATTTGTTTTTTCTTAATGGACCTTTACAATTATCCCAAGTATGATTTCGGGCCAGAAAAATTGATTTTTTTGTCTGAAAATAGTTTTCCGGACCAGAATTTTGTGCTGAAAATTGTGAAAATAATGAATTTCAGAAATTTACATAATTTTCAGCACAAATCATGAGCCTAGGAACTATGTCAGATAAAAAATTCCAATTTTCAGGACCGAAAAAATGATGTCAACACTTCCAGGTCAAAAAAAATTGATTTTTTTGTTTGAAAATCGTTTTTCGGGCTAAAATTTTGTGCTGAAAATCATGAATATATTCAATTTCAAATATTTTCATGTTTTTCAGCACAAAATTCTGGACAGGGAAAGTTATTTTCTCAAAAAATCAATGTTTTTGGCCCGATAATTATGACAGCTCATAAAAAAATTAACATTTTTAGGTGGAAATGTTTCCGGGCCAAAATTTTGTGCTGAAAATCATAAATTTTAAATATTTTTATGATTTCCAGCACAAAAAATGGGTCTAGCAACATTTTCAGCGCAAAAATTCAATTTTTTGGACTGTCAGACATTCCGGGTCAAAAAAAATTGGAATTTTTGGCTGAAAATATTTCTAGCCCTATTTTTTGTGCTGAAAATCATGAAAATATTGAATTTCACATTCTAGGCCAACTAATCTTCCTAAACACTCGTCCAATCATCAGCCCAACTCTCATCAAATCACCAATCGCCCTCAATAAATACATGCTAACCGTGGGTGTTTTTCACCCGTTTCGGGTACCCAAAACGGGCAAACTTACAGTTCCTAACTCCCCATCTAACATTCTACAATCCGAAAAACTACGAATCTGATGAAAAAATCGAATGGTATAGGGAATACATCACCACGTATCTCACCATGTTGGGTCAGTTTTTTTTGGGAAAAAAAAAATTTCGAAATTTTTTTGCAGGCGCTAGAAATGGAACCGAGGATGATTTAGGTTAGTTGTTTTTGAAAAACGAAAAATTTTGAAAATTAATTTTTTCAGAACAACAAATTGAAGAGATTATCGAGTTTGAGAAGGGTATTGCACAGGTATTTTTTTTTGATTTTCAAAATTTTTTCGGGTCAAAAATCGTTTTTTGAACTAAAAATCTTAAGTTTTGGAATTTTCCAAGTTGAAAATATAATTTCCAAAATATTCCGGGCCAAATTTTCTTTAAAAAATCAAAAAATTTCAACTTTTTTAACAAAAATTTTTAATTTTCTGCATTTTTCGGGCCAAAGTCCAACTTTTAACATTTCTGGTCCCAAAAAATAAACCAGAAATTAAAATTTTGAAAGTTCCAGGCGAAAAAATTCCGATTTTTTAACTTTTTTTTCCTGAAAATTTGAATTTTATGAATTTTTCGGACCAAATTTCAAGTTTTCAACTTTTATGGATCAAAAAATGATATTTTTTGAATTTTCCGGATCAAAAATCATAGTTCCTCGAGTTTTCCTGGCCAAATTTTCTAATTTTTCGGGCCAAAAACCCAATTTTCAACATTTCAGGCCACAAAAATTGGAATTTTTTCGAATTTTCCGGGTCAAAAACCCAATTTTCAACATTTCCGTTCCCAAAAATGTTATTTTTCTCCAAAATTTCTCCCTCAAAACTTCAATTTTTTCATATGATCAAACCAAGTGGCCCAGACCCATCCCTCTACAACAGCACAACGCCAATCACCAATCTACCCTCCCTCAACAACATGATCAATTGGACCGATTTTTTCGCGCACTCAAATCTTGGCACAACTCCAACTACAGTAGTCAACGTGTACTACGAAGACTACTACCGTAATCTGACACAACTTTTGGAGATTACACCAAAACGAGTCATCAAAAACTATCTATTTTGGCATTTTGCCCAAGTTATTAATCGTCATTTGCCGGATCAATTCCATGCGCCTTTAATATTGTTCAACGCGCGACGAGGTTATAATGAAACGGAAAAATGGAAACGGTGTTTGGGAGAGGTTCGCGGATCATTGACAATCCCGTTGGCCACACACTTTCTCACCAAATATTTTGGAGAAAATGACAAAAAAGTTGCGGAAAATATGGTGGAAGATTTGAAATATGCCATGAAAAAGGAGTTGGAAAAAGTCGAGTGGTTGGATGAGACGACGAGAAAAAGGGCATTGAGGAAATTGGAATTGATGAAGGCCAGAATTGGGTTAGTTTTAGAGCAGAAAATTGGAAAATTTGGGATTTTTTGACCCGGAAAAGTTGAAAAATCGATAATTTTGAATAAAAATTAAATATTTTCACGGTTTTTTGACCCGGAAAAGTTGAAAAATCGATAATTTTGAATAAAAATTGAATATTTTCACGGTTTTTTGACCCGGAAAAGTTGAAAAATAGGTAAAAACTATTTTCTGACCTGAAAAAGTTTGAAAATTCGAGTTTTTGTCTCGAAAATCGATAAATTTGTGTTGAAATTCAACATTTTCATGATTTTTTGACCCGAAAATTTTAGAAAACTCGAGTTCTGGGGCCGAAAATGAATATTTTCGGGTAAAAATCTAAGATTTTCATGGTTTTTTGACCCAGAAAAGTTGAAAAATGGGTGAAAATTACCCAAAAAGTCGATTTTTGACCCGGAAATTTTAAAAAATTCGAGTTTTGGGGCCGAAAATGATTATTTTCGGGTCAAAATTTCTGAAGTTCATGATTTTTTGACCCGGAAAAAATGCAAAATGGGTGAAAATCACCCGAAAAATCGATTTTTAACCCAGAAAATTCTGAAAAATCCGAATTTCAGGCTCAAAATTCACCCAAAATGGGTAAAAATTATCCAAAAATGATACCTTTGTATCAAAATTTGAGATTCTTAAGATTTTTTGACCCGGAAAAGTTAGAATATGGGTAAAAATTCTCCGAAAAATCGATTTTTCACCCGAAAATTTTAAAAAATCTGATTTTTTGCCTCAAAAATCTTCCAAAAATCCACCTTTTTTCCAGCTACCCCGATGATTTTCTAAACGACACCAAACTATTGGAACCCTACAAAAATCTTCGTCTAAAACCGGGCCGTTTTCTCGAAAATGCTCTGGAATTGTCACAATTTCACAACAAGTAAGTTCCACTTTTTTAAATTTTTTTTGCCAAAAAAAATTTTTTTAGACATTTTTTCGCCAAAACTGTGCCAAGTGTAAATTGGCAAGAACACATGTTGATGCCGAGTGCGGCGTTGAATTATGTGTTTTTGAATGAGCTCTTCTTTTCGGCCGCCCTTCTACAGTACCCCGTTTTTGTGGGCGGAGCTCCGGATTTTAGTAATTATGGCGCGATTGGAATGATTATTGGGCATGAGATTACGCATGGATATGATAATGATGGTGAGTTGCATTTTTGAGGCTTAGGTTTAAACTGAGGCTTAGTGAAAAATTCAAAATTTCCAGGTTTTTTTTGGCAAAAAATCAAATTTTCTGGATAAAACTTAATTTTTTCAATATTTTTGGGAAATTTTTAAAAAATTTTTGAGAAAAATCGATTTTCACTCATTTCTGGGTAAAAATTTCATTTTTGTTCGAATTTTTCTGTTCAAAATTTGAATTTTCCAAATTTTTCAAACTTTCTGGAAAAAATCGAATTTTTTTTGAGAAAACTTAATTTTTTCCAGATTTTTAGGAATATTTCTAAAGTTTTTGAACAAAAATTGAATTTTTTTAAATTTTTTCAGCAAAAAAAAAATGGAATTTTGGAAATTTTTTCGAGTTAATTTGATTTTTCAAGTTTCCTGGGTCAAATTTTTTCAATTTTCCTAACTTTTCTGGCTAAAATTCAGATTTTTCAAATTTTCAAACTTTCTGGGTCAAGTCTGGCCAATTTTTTGTGGCAAAATTTGATTTTTAAATTTCGTGGATCAAATTTTCTTAATTTTTAGGCTAAAAATCTGGTCTGGTCAAATTTTTTCATTCAAAAACTGAATTTTTTGAATTTTTAAACTTCCTGGCTTAATCTGCCCAATTTTGTTTTGGAAAAAATTAGATTTTTCAAAATTCTCAGGTCACTTTTTCACTTTTTTCAAGTTTTAAGGTCAAATTTTCCCAAAAAAAAACCAAAAAAAAATAAACTCACAGGTGCCGAATACGACGAAACGGGCTCGATATCAAATTGGTGGGACAACGATACATCAGTCGAGTTCAAAAAACGCGCCGATTGTTTTCTCCAACAGTACAACCAAGAAAAAGAGCAAAAAACCGGGCGAAAAATCAACGGCGATTTCACGTTGTCTGAAAATATTGCGGATAATGGTGGACTTCGAATTGCGTATGAGGCATTTCGTCGAAAATTGCAGCGGACACAAAAAACACAGACTTATGAGGGTATGCAGGAGTTTAGTCAGCAACAAATGTTTTTTATCGCCTATGCTAATGTGGGTTTTTGGCATTTTTTGGGGGAAAATTTGAAAAATTCATGATTTTTTAGCCCTCAAAATTGAATTTGGGGGTACTGTAGTTTTCGGACCAAGTTATTGCCATTTTTTAGGTCAAAATTGATAATTTCTGGCCTCAAAAATCAAGGATTACTGTAGTTTTGGCTCGGAATTTAAAAATTTGAACATTTCTGGCCCGAAAATTCCTCTTTTTTTTCAGAAAATTTGTGATTTTCTGGTTTGAAAATTCGAATTTCCTCGAATTTTCAGAGAATTCCTAATTTTTCAAGTTTAAAAATTGAATTTTTGGGGTACTGTAGTTTTTTTTGGTTTGAAATTTCTAATTTTCTCGAAAATTTGCCTCAAAATTATTAACATCAAGGAGTACTGTAGTTTTTGGTTCAAAATTGATAAAAATTAAAAAAAAAATAATAATTTGAAAGTGAAAAAAATTAGAGTGAGAAATAAAAAAAAACAATTTTGAAAGTTGTCAGATCAAAAATAGGTCAAATATTTTTTCAAAAAAAATTTTCAGGATAATTTTCCATTTTTCACCAAAAAATGAGGAGTACTGTAGTTCTTACTGTTTTTCTGATCCCTAGGCTCATAGATTACTGTTGTTTCCAGGCCCTGGCCCAAATTTAATAGAAATTTACAAAAAATAATTTCAAAGTGAAAAAAATAAGACTGAGAAATAGAAAAAAACAATTTTGACAAACGTGAGATCAAAAATAGGTCAAATTTTTTTTCACAAAAAAAATTTTCAGTCCTAGATTTCCCAAATTTTAGCCTATAAACGGGGAGTACTGTAGTTACCGTACTCGAAAAATTTTTTTCGTGAAAAATGACCCCCAGAATCACAGATCACAGGTCCCGAAACTTGGAGTACCGTAGTTTTTGGCCCAAAAAATTTGAAATTTCAAGATTTCTGCACCAAATTTCCGGCATTTAGAGCCTTTCTGGAGTACTGTAGTTTCAAAATTGTGATATTTCCAGATTTTCTGCTCCGACATAACCGCATCAAAAATGAACGACACATTGGACACTGATTTTCACAGTCCGAATTCGATTCGTGTCAATTTGCCACTTCAAAATTTTCCCGAATTTTCTGGACATTTTCAATGTGACAAGGGTTCGCCGATGAATCCGGTGGATAAGTGTAGAGTTTGGTAGAAAAATGAAGATTTTCTGGTCTGAAAACTACAGTAACCCATGATTTTTTGTCTGAAAATCATGAAAAATCACATTTTTTTAACCTAGAAATTGTGAATTTTCGACTTTTTTTGGTCTGGAAACTACAGTACTTCATTTTTAGTGCAAAATTTTGAATTTTTGGGCCTAGATATTGAAATTTTCAACTTTCTTGGTCTGAAAACTACAGTAACCCTAAATTTTCTCTGAAAATTCCGAAAATATCACAATTTGCATGCAACAATGTCAAAAACTCAAAATCTTACAGTTTTTTCAGTTTCAATTTTCACAGAAAATTCCCAAATAGTTAAAAAATAGTGCTACTCCGAGAGAACTACACAGAAAAATGTACAGATGTTGTTGGTTTTTTTTTTGGAAGAAGTTACTCGGCTCGGAATGCTCCGAAATGTCCGCGACGTCTTTTTGGAATCGATTGTTCGGCTTCTTCTTCGCTGATTTCGCGGATTATCGGGCCGGCCCGATTTGCATGGCCTGAGCTGGAAGAGCTGCAAAAAAGGGAGGTTTTGATGTTTTTTTTGGGTGAGAACTTGGAATTTTCGAGATTTTTTGGTGTAAAAATGTCATTTTTCTCAATTTTCAGACCAAAATGTGCTAAATTTCACGATTTTTGGATCAAAAACTTCAGTTTTTCAAGATTTTTCATCTTATAAAATCTAATTTTCCAATTTTTTGGTCAAAATTTTGGAATTTTTAAGATTTTTGTTTTGAAAAAATGTCATTTTTCTTAATATTTGGATAAAAATTTCAATTTTTCAATTTTTTAGGTAAAAATTTCAAGATTTTTGATGAAAAATTCTAAATTTTGTGTCTAAAAATTCAAATTTTTGACCTAGAAATTTCAATTTTTCATTTTCAGGCAGAAATTTGCCAAATTTCAAGATTTTCGGGTTGAAAAATTCAGAATTTCTTGATTTTCTGGTGAAAAAATGTGAATTTCTCAATTTTCCAAGTCAAAATTTTGGAAATCTCAAGATTTTCAGCCTCGATTTTTCTCAATTTTTTCACCTTCCAGCCTCTTCCTCATCAGGAAGTGTAATAATTGGAGCATTTCTCGAGCTGCTCGATGCTCCATGTCTCGAATGATTATGATTATGATGAAGATTTCGACGCGACGATGTTCGATCTTCCTCAATTGCTTGCGCATTATTGCGTCTTGATCCACCACTACCGTATCCATAGTTTGAGCGCACACGATGAGCAAATTCACGGTCAAAATCTTCGGCGGATGCTGAAAAACATTGAAAATTTATATTTTTCATCGATTTTTGGGTCAAAATTAGGTATTTTTGGTGTAAAATTCACAATTTTCACGTTTTTTCAGGTCAAAAAATCGATTTTTCAAGAATTTTCAACTTTTTTCCATAATTTTCCCCTCAAAAACCTTGGAACATTCTCAAATTCCCACTTCATCAAAAAACAGCTGACCTTTTCGTGTCAGAAAAAACCACACAACAACAATGAGATAGAGATAAGGTGGCACACCCACACAAAACATATTAGAGGTCACATAAAAACCAGTTTTTTGGGGGGGAAAAATGAGGAATTTTCAGGAAAAAACTTGAAAATTTGGTGGTTTTTGGTTTGGAAATTAAAAAATTCATAATTTTTCACCTAAAAATAATGGGTTACTGTAGTTTTCAGACCAAGAAAGTTGAAACTTTCAATTTCTAGGCTCAAAAATTTAAAATTTTCCACTGAAAAATGGAGTACTGTAGTTTCCAGGTCCAAAAAATTTGAAAATTCACAATTTTTGACTCGAAAACCTGGAATTTTTCTATTTTCTGGGTCAAAAAAATTGAATTTTCATGTTTTTCAGGACCTTAACATTGAAAAATCAAGATTTTGACCCTAAAAATCATGGGTTACTGTAGTTTTCAGACCCAAAAAACACAAAAATTCACATTTTTTGACTCAAAAACCTGGAATTTTTCAATTTTCAAAGTTTTAAAGTGTGTTACCTTCATCCAAATTTACAAATTTCTGATTTTTTCGAACATTTCCATCCTTATCGCGTTTTTTCTCAATAACATGTGTTCTGTCGCCAATTTGATGTCCAATCGTCATTGTCGATTCACCATTATGATCAACTCTTCTACAAAAAAACACTAGAAAATTCCAAATTTTTCTGGTAAAACGCTCACTTTTTGGTTTCGGTGACACCGCCCGTTTTGTGCATGGATGACTGTTCGACACGTGGCCCGTCTGGTCCGATTGTCGTGATACTTGTGCTGACGAACATGCCGCCGTTGGACATTGGTGGAGTGTTGAGAAAACCGTGTGGTGGCATCAAGGTTTGCTGAAAAATTGACAATTTTTGGGTTGGAAAACTTGTAAATTTCAATTTTTCAACATTTTTTTGATCAAAAACAAGGTCAGGACCACTTTTTCGTTTCAAAAAAGTGGATCTTTTCCTATTTTCTGACCTAAAATTTTTGAAATTTTTAGGTCAGAGAGTTGAAAAAAATCAAGATTTGCGAATTTTTCTGAAACTCACCAAGGTTCCTCCTCCCAACAATCCACCAAACCCGGCAAACGGATCCATCTCAATTTGTTGTCGTCGTTGAGTGGGTCTCTGACCGCTCCCATCAGTGATAGCCGCTCCAAACGGCCCGCCAAATCCGGGAAATCCGCCAAACGGACTGCCAAACGGTCCACCACGTCCACCCATCATTGATGACATCATCTGATCCATGTCTTGCATCATACTACGGTGCATTTGGCTGAAAAATGGATTTTGATAAGCCTAAGTCTAAGCCTCACTACCTCATAGCTCCCATTGCACGAAACGGAAAATCGTCATCGTCGAACATTCTGGAACAACAAAAATTTTGTTTTATTTTTGATCGATAAAAAATGAAGAATTTTTAGTTAAGCCGATAAGAAAAAAATTGTAGTTTCAGCTTTTTTTTTGTGAAAGAGAAACTTCCGGAAGTTCAGTGTAGCGAAAATTGTGCAAATATTGACTTTTTTGCGCAATTTGACATTTTTTGGAGGGATTTGGGAGAAAAGCAGGCAAAATTCGGTGAAATTTACAACAAAATGTGATTTTCTAGGCAAAAAATGGTGCTACTTTTGACAAAAATTAACCATTTTCCAGAAACTAGGCAAAAATTTGTGCTATTTACACTAAACATTGCTAATATTTCAAAAAATCAGGCAAACATTGGTGCTATTTACAACAAACCATTTTTCAGAAAACCAGGCAAAATTCGGTGCAATTTACTCCAAAATTTTATCTTCTAGGCAAAAAATGGTGCTATTTTTGACAAAAATTAACCATTTTCCAGAAACTAGGCAAAAATTTGTGCAATTTTACCAAAAATTGCCAATTTTTTCAAAAAATCAGGCAAAATTCAGTGCTATTCGCAACAAACTTTCAAATCAGGAAAAATTTGGTGCGAAAAACAACAAAACTACAAAAAATCCACACATGCAAAAAGCGAAAAAGTAATAATGTTGAAGGAAAGAGAGAAAAAACAATAACCACATGAAACGAGTCGACAGAGACGCAGAGAAAACAAGATCGATAGAGAGAGGGCAGCAAAAAGAGACGCAGACACATCGAAATTTCTCGAAACTCGTTCTCTTACCGGTCAAAAGCGCACTTGAGAAAAGGGGCGTGGTATGATATAACATTGGCAAAAAACCAAGGTATTTAGAAAAAAAGCGGGAAAATGGAGAAATTCAAATTTAAATTTATAAAATAAAAGAGATCAAACTATAAACACAGTGTTAATTTATGGTTGATAGCCATTTTCGCGAACATTGATTGGTTCTGGATCGGGTTCTTCGACTTCTTCGATTTCTGGTTCTGGCTCAACTCGATTTGCTTTTAGTGGCTTGACATATACATCGATGAATCTTTCGAATCCTGAAAAATTGACATGTTTCAAAATTTTTCGAATTTTACAAGAAGTTAGGCTAAAATTCCTGAATTTTTAGATTTTTCATGTGAAAATAGTAAAATTTCAAATTGAAATTGTTAAAAATCTAAAAAATTCTGGATTTTTCAAACTTTCTAGTAAGAATGCTATAAATTTTAAGATTTTTTAGATGTAAACTCGAAGTTTTTAGAATTTTTCATGCTGAATTTTTTGATTTTTCCAAATTTTCTACCGAAAAATCTTTGAAAAACTAAAAAATTTCGTTGATTCTCAGATTTTTCAGGTAAATTTCAGTGAAAACTTTGTATTTTTCAAATAAAAAATATTGAATTTTCAGATTTTTAATGGGCATATTCACAAGAAAAAAAATAATGTAAAAAAACAATAAAAAACAAAAATTGGTTATTCACCTCATTTGTGTGTAAAAGTATGTCGAAAAACGTCGAAAAATGTCGAGAAACCTCGAAAAAAGGGGGTTTTTCGACATTTTTCGACATTAGGTGAATAAACTGTTTGTGTTTTTTATTGTTTTTTTACATTATTTTTTTTTCTTGTGAATAAGCCCATAAAAGAAATTTCCGTGAATTTTTTAATTTATTCGCTAAAACTAGGCAAAATTTCAAAATTTTTTATTAAAATTCAATTTTTTGTTCAAAAAATTTGATAAGAAAGTTAAGTTTTATCAATATTTCACAATTTTTGGAACTAAAAAACTTGAAAAATCAATAATTTCAACGTTTTCAGATCTAAAAATCATGAAAACTTCAAATTTTCTTATCAAAAACCTTGAAAACTCAAAAATCTATCACCTTTCGACTTAGCCGACGGTGTTCCCAAATGTTGAACACTTTCAAATCCAACCTCTTCCAACAAATACCATTCAAAATCATTGGGTTTGAACTCGATACTATCATAGTTGGCCTTTAGCTCATCCGTCATTTTGGCCCGTTTACGATACGTTTCAAATGGTTGTGGTTCGATGATCAAACGACCTCCTGGAAAAATGAAAACTTGGGGGTACTGTAGATGTTTTATGGTTTGTTCAGAGTACTGTAGTTTCTGACTTCTTTCCGCTACAATGAATAGACAAACATGAAGTATATATAATAATAATTATTATTTTTCGGTGGTTAAGTAAATAAATAATACCAATGAAAAGTGAAGAGGAACTGTACTTTTTGCTGAATTTTCGGGATCAGAAAAATGATTTTCGTCTCTTTGAAAAGACTAAAAAAAATGAAAACTGCTGAAAAAGCCAAAAAAAATTAAGAACAATTAAACCAAAAAATTCCGAGCTGCACAAAAAAATGGGCGGAGCTTATTTATGCTGAAAAACAGAAGATTATCGGCTCGAAAACTTTAAAAATTCAAACTTTTGGGCTGAAAATTTCAAAAACCATGATTTTTTGGACTGAAAATCTACAAACTCAAAACTTTTCTCCAAAAAAAATTAAAAATCCAAACTTCCCTTCAAAAAAATTTCAAAAATCCTAAAAATCCCGCTGAGAATTCTAGAAACCCGATTTTTCGAACTGAAAATCTTAAAAGTTCAACATTTTCTTTTGAAAATCTAAAATTTTTCTTCAAAAAACTTCGAAACCCTAAAATTTCCGGTATAACGGATAGAAGATGGGGAACAAGAAGAAAAAACGATCAAAGCCAAAGAGACAAGAAAGAAAAAAACAATATCAGAAAACTGAGCAAAAGGTGAATAATGAATGAATGAATGAGCACCGCGAGGCATAGAGAGACCATCGCCCCGCCCACTTTTTGCACCTGTCGCATATAAAAAGTGGGCGGAGTCGACAATCTATGTCTCTTTCTTCCTGTGCTCATTCATTCATTCACTATTCACTTTTTGCTCAGTTTTCTTATATTGTTTTATTTCTCGTTGTCTGGTTATCATTATCCTCGTTAATTTGAACCTTCTTTCTCTATCTCTCTTCGTTCGTAACACTCTATACCCATTAAAACCTGCGTGGGTTAGAGAAAGTGAGGATGGCGTCCTAAAAAATGAACACCTCTTCCGGTATTCATTCATTTTTTCTTTTCTCTACGAAGCTTTTTTTTGTCTAATGTAAGTCTTCAAAATTTGAGGGAAAATTATAGTTTTTAATTTTTCGAGGCGTGACCTATAATTTTTTTCTTGGAAATGTCACGGTACTATTCCGCCTTCCAATTTTTTTTGTTCTCAAAAATATAGCATTTCTCAACATATTTTACCTCAAAAAATCCAAAAACGTTTGGCTTTTTTTTTTGGTATTCTGGAAACTTAAAAATTTAGAAAATTGTTTTTTTTTGGTAAAAAAACAAGGAACTTTCCACATTTTGGGAGCATTTTTTTACCCAGACATTTTGATTTAAACTTTATCGAGAGCTTCCACGAAAATCAAAAATGGGAACATGGCTCTTCATTCATAAAAGCAAAACTATTTTTCTATTTTTTCAATTTTGTCCTGAATCTGGTTGAAATTATCATTTCCTTGAAGAATGTTCAGATCTTCTCTGTTATTATAACATAGCGAAACTACAAAAACCTTATTTTCTAGTTTGACACAAGTGCAAGACAACCGGAAACAACAGTGCCTCGTTGTCTGATTATCATTTGTATGTAAAAACAAACGGTCCCTGCCAAAAAAGACGCCGCGTGGGTTAGAGAAGGAGAGAGTCTCTATCTCATGAACACCTCTCATGAACACCTCTTCCGGTGACCATTCATTTATCTTTTTATATTAGGTTCGTTTTTCGCTCTTATCCTTTTTTCTCTCTCGCTCACTTCCTCTTGTCTCTTTATAAGAAAAAGGCGGGGTCGAACATCAATGTGTCTTCTTATGCTCGTCCATTCTTTTTCTTTTATATTCATTTATTTATATCGTTCTGGTTACACCTTTTCTAATGTTTCATTTTTTCTTACTTTCTAGATTATATTTCTTTACCAATGTTTTTTTTGTTCATGTTTCTTGTTATAGTTTTTGGATTTTTGTTTTACTTTCCATTATTTTTTTTAATTTCAGGTAATTCGAAGTTCGACTATGCCCAAACAACGACACCGATTGCCAATATCAAGCCGAGGCAACCAACGTGGCGGTTGCTCTAGACGCGATAAAAAACCACTTCGGATCGTTTCAATAGCTCAGCCAATCTATTGACGTTGATTAGTAATGTTCATTCTAATGGTGAACCAAGTGCTAGACGTTTTCACGTTTTACGGTCCGCTTGCGGGCCGTTCATAGCTTATCAGTCTAATCAATTGTTCAATAGTAATGTTCGTGCTAATATTGCGAACCAAGTGCTAGACGATCCCCCGCAAGCCGCTAGACGGAAGCGGGCCATTGACTGGGTTGATGTGTTTAGTGCCTCGCCTTCACACTATCTACTCACTCGTTGAGTAGTAATGTACAGACGATGATACGCTCTCGTGCTGAACCAAGTGCTAAACGGACTGATTTATTTGTCCGTTTCTAGGGAAGGGTGGCCCAGGCCCGCCGGCTCAGGCGACCTTTCTGAGGTTGCTCCTAACGCCAAACCCTAAAGGACGATCTCGCATGGGCGGGTCGGACTTTCCGGGGTCTACATGAATGACTTGTCATTCTACCAACCTGCTGCTGCTGCTTCTACCAACCTGCTGCTGCTGACATCGACCAACCTGCTGCTGCTGCTTCTACAAATCTGCTGCTGCTGCTGCTGCTGACATCGACCAACCTGCCACTACTGGTTTGCCTCTTTTCCACTCATAATTTTTTGTTTTCAGGTCGATCAACAATGCGTTTTGCCGTGTTTTGGTGCCAATTCGAGCAAAGGGTCAGATCCAATTCACCTGCCTTCTACAACAGGGCGGATCGGGCGATGTCATATGCTATGACAGTAGGAAAGACAAACCCACGACTTGGTGAGTTTTAATAAATTCCAAATCTCTTCAATAATCTCTTTTTCCAGGTTCAATTGCTTGATTGTTTTTTGCATTCAATTGTACCTCGTCCAACCAAGCAAGTCAGGTAATTTATTAGTTAATGCACCCCAAATGCTTCTCGGTATCAATTAATATACCATCTTTCTATGCTGCGTTTACATATTAATTAATATGTTAGCGTAAAATCAAAAACGATCAAATAGTTGTGTCAAAACTATTCGATCCCCACTTTTGGACTGACTTCACAGAGCCTAGTGAAATAATCTTTGTTGCACACTCGAGCTGTCAACAAAGATCATTTCACTGGGGAACCCGGATCCTTTGCAAAAGGTGGCCCCGGGGGGAAGGGGAAGCTGTGATGAGGAAAGGGAGTGGGATTCTCAAACTGTATCAAAATTCTTTTTTCTATGATTATGCATTAACTAATAAGTTATCTGGCTTGTTTGGGGGTGAGATCCGTGGTGACATTGAGATGACGCCAGTCACTGTCAATTGGTGACTGGTGGATGGGTGGGCTCGCTGAGCAACGAAGGACGAACAAGGTTGGCTTGCAAAATATTCTAGATGATGACAAAATGACGTTTCTTTCAGATGACAATCAACGCTTCTCAATATGGAGATGGATGGATGGACGACGACAACAAGGATAATCGAGATGGAATTGGATCGACGACGACAACAATTGGATCGACGAATGGACTACAACGACAACAATCAAAATTGAAATGGATCGGACGACATCGGACAACGACGACAACATCGGAGGACGACATCGGACAACTACGACAAGATCAGAGGACGACACGGACAACGACGACAAGATCAGAGGACGACACGGACAACGACGACAAGATCAGAGGACGACACGGACAACGACGACAAGATCAGAGGACGACACGGACAACGACGACAAGATCACAGGACGACACGGACAACGACGACAAGATCACAGGACGACACGGACAACGACGACAAGATCACAGGACGACACGGACAACGACGACAAGATCAGAGGACGACACGGACAACGACGACAAGATCAGAGGACGACACGGAAAACGACGACAAGATCAGAGGACGACATCGGACAACGAATACAACATCGGACAACAACTACAACATCGGAACTACTTTTATGGAGATGGAAATGGATCGACGACAACAATGCTAATCGAGGTGGATTTATTTTGGATCAACGAGCTGGAGTGTGCTACTAGAGATCAGAAAGGTTGGTTTGAAACGGAGAAACTCTCCAAATTTTTTCAATTTTTTTCTAGATTTTATCGTGGACATCAACATTTTGCCAAGGACGACGAGATTTTCAACGACAATCAACAATTTGCAAACAATTGGGAACAACAGCCAAGGAGGATCGATTGACAGCTTAGTTTAAAGGGAAAATCTCAAAAAAGGGGGAAAAAGGCGCGCAGAGTTTTCAAAAATCACAAGCAGATTTTTCTATTTTTCCTGTTTTATTTATTTTTTATTTATTGTTCGATGTTGTTTTTTTGCTTAGATCACATTGGACAACGGCGATTGGAGAGGTATAGTTTTAGGAAAGTTTAAATACTAATCTCTAATTTTTTTTAAGAAGGTGATATGGATCGTATCGGTGGTGGAAGATGCAGCTTTTTCTCATTTTTCAGTTTTTTCTACTTTTTAGGTTTATCTGTTTTCTCTAGAGAGCTCTCTTTCTTAGTTCTTATCGCTTCAACTTTAACTCGTCTCTACGTTTAAGTCTATATCAGAACGTTCCGCCGTTCTCTAGTTTTGTTTTCATTATTTCTTCCCCGTCTACGATCTGAACCCGGAGACCTGTCTCAAGTCCAATAGGGGTTTCGGAGAAGGTGATGGGTTCGGATCCCCCTGACTGGCGTCCGCGATGGAGTGGGAGGGGGCCTTGTCAAAAGGTTGGCCTCACCGTGGCGACAAGGTGGTAGGAGCAGAAGGTGCCCAGAAACGCCGGTAACTTCTGCTCCGAGCCAACAACCGTAATAAGCTGCCCCTCTCAATATGGTAAGTGTAGGGTTGAGAGAAATAACTGAAAAATGAGAAAAAGCATACTTCTTCAATCACTGCGAGAAAGGTTGGTTAGAAAATCACAAAATTTCCAGAATCTACTAGCGACAACAACCAGACTACATGGCACGAGGACTTTAATTTTTCTGCTATTTTTTGTTGTATAAACTGTTGGAAAATGTTTTCTCTTTTTTTTGAGTTCGTCTGACCTCTTGTCATACCTGGGCCAAAAGGGCACCAAAGTATCTCAAAAATTGTAATTTTTTTTTACATTTTCTGGATAAAAACATCCATTTTTCACCCAAAACCTTACCCGGCATCAAATGTCTAAAACAGCGCTTCAAAAACCGTCTCATTCCCGCATCTCCCCAATTCAAATGAATCCATTTCGTAATACTCAACGCCATAATAACATCGAATTCCGGTTCGACCAAATCCAACAAACCGTCTGATTCGAGCACATAGTTCTCTTTGCGAAACCAGACATTGTCGGGAAATTTGGTTGAAAATGGGCGGGGTTCGGCGGGTGGCGGACGTTTTGGCGCTTGGGTGACGGGGCCGAATTGATTGCCGAATGAGGCTGGGTATTTGCCGAGCATCTGCGGGAAAATTAGCAAAATTGGGGAGATTTGAGTGAAAAATTCAATTTTTTTGGAGATTTTTTGAGCCAAAGGAAATAATTTTTTTTTTTTTTAAATGCACGAAATTGAAAAAATTGTTTTTTTTTTTGGGGATTTTTTGGTGAAAACGGCTTTTTCTTTAATTTTGTATATTTTGTAGACCCAAAAATTGGATTTTTACTGGTAAATAGCACAAAAACCAAAAAATATGGGATTTTTTTCGATTTTTGCTGCAAAACTAAGAAATTTTACTGGTAATAACTTTAAACAGGGTTTTTCACTAAAAATAGACCAGAAATTTTGATTTTGATGAAAAATATCGATTTTTCCGACTTTTTTGGTATAAAAATAGGGATTTTCACTGGTAAAAATGACATTTTTTCCTATTTTAGAGATTATTAAGATCCACAGTTTCGAGTTCCTCGGAAAAATAGGTTTTTTTCACCGAAAAATGGCACAAAAACTAGAAAATCCGTGTTTTTTATTCGAAAAACACGGATTTTTGTCTGAAGTAGGAATTTTTACTGGAAAATAACCTAAAATTTAAGGTTTTTTCACTAAAACTAGGAAATTTTGGAAAGAAATATCGATTTTTGTCAAACTCACCGGTATTTCACGATCACAATAATGCCGAATATTCTTTCTGGCCACACCAATCAAATGCTCATCCAAATCAATACCCAAAATTCTGCGCGGTCCAAAATCCTTGGCAATAGACAGTGTCAAAAATCCCACATTACATCCAATATCCAAAATTGACTTTTTCTCGAACCACTCTTTTTTGAAGACCGTCAATCGTTGATCGGTTTCTCCTGGTTCTAAACGCACACCATAGTATCGATCAAAATTCCCGTATCGATATTTGGTGTTGAAGTATTCTTTTTTATTTTTTTTCAACTCAGTCTCCTCGTTTTCCGTCTTTTTTGCACCCTTTTTGTCGCGTTTTGGCGATCCGTGCTCTTTTCGCTGAAAAAATCCCAAATTTCCCGGGTTAACCCACTTAATTGCTTACGTGCTTAATTGGCGATGCTTGTTCATGCTCTGACTTCTTTCTCATCTTCGCCGGCTTTACATCATTCTCAATTGGTCGATCAGACGTGTTATTTATCTCAACTTCAATGTTAAGTGGATCGGTTTTCGTACCGCCCGGTGCAAACGTGTTCACGTGATATCTTTTTCGACCTCTCATCGAATCACGCCGTCTTCCTGACATTTATATTGGCTAGAATTCTAGAAAAAGTTTTTTTGTTGAAAAAAAAATAAAATTTTCGAAAATCAAAATGGCCTAGGAATTCGCCGGATTTCTAGGTCATTTTCTTTTTTTGGCGGTAACCGCCAAAAAACCGGGGTTCAAACAGATTTCCGAAGAATGGAACACTGTGAATTACATAAACACCATAAAATGCGTATTTTGCACTAATTGAAAACATATTACCGATACCCGTAAAGCGGAAAACAAAAAACACATACAGTATTATTTATTCAAAGGAACATTTCGTTTTTTAGAATGGTCTCGAAGAGTAGTAGTTTTCTTTTTATTTTTTTCTCAAAAAAAAAAGACAAAAACTTTATCACCAGAATAATAAAAACCCAAAAAAAAAAGAATCACAATTTAACTTTGGCCAAATATGGGCTATTGAAACTGCCCAAAAATAAAAATCCACCCGATTCCGACACTTGCGAGACGTCGCCAACCGATTTTCCCGTCAAATCATGAAGTGATCTGACAATTTGACCATTCTCGTCGATCTCAACAACAATTGTGTGCGGTTTTCGAAATACGTGAAGAATATTCTCCCAGTATTTCGATGGAACAACATCGATGAGGAATTGCCGAATTCCTGGCAGCGCGCCAAGTTTATCGATTAGTGATGAGGTGGATGAATGACGGATTGCTGGAGAGAATTGGTTTTTTTTCCTAGAAAAGGAGACCTACCAGCCAAGCCAATCCAAAATGTGTTTCTCTCAGTTTTCCTAATATTATCAGGCATGCCTGGGAGATTTGAAGAAAATATCTCCAATTTTTTCGAGGCTAAATCGAATTTTTTGATCCTCGCCATACTACACTCTGATATCAACACCCCTTTTCGATCAGCTGTCAATTGAACACCATTCGGAAAGTATAGACCAGCGACGAGAACTTTTGCAGTACTTGTTGAGATTTTGAGATGAATCAGACGGCCGTCGGCATTATGTTCGAGGATCAGAGGCATGAAATGACGACGATCATATTTTGTAGAACTGTCTGATATGATAATCTCGTCTTCGTTCAAAATATCCAAATCGTTGAGGAATCGAGGAGGTAGACCGTCTATTGGCTTTTTTGAATCGAGGATTTGTTTACTTGTTGCTAAAAAAAAATTTGGGGAAAATTATTTTTATTTTAGGTGAAAACTGGGATTTTTCACAAATATTTAATTTTTTGAAAATTTGTGAAAGACAAAGCAAAATTAGGGGGTTTTTTGCAGAAAAATTTCGTTAGAAAACTTGGATTTTTAGATTAATTCAAATAAAAAAATTATTTTTCACGTTTTTTTTTGAAACTTATGTTTTTTTTTTCAAATTTTCAGGAAATGTTTTTTTTACGAAAATGGATGAGGCATTTTTTAACGAAAAATCACACTTTTTTAGAAATTCTATTTTCTGCCGGAAACTGTGGGAAATTCGAAAATCAAATTTTCCAGAATTTTTTTTTGTGTAAAACTCAGTTTTTGAAAGAAGAATATCAGTTTTTTTTGCCAAAGAAAAAATGTTTACAACCCAGAAAATCGATATTTACCTGAAATAAAGACATTTTTCACATTAAAAAACTCACGATTTTGATCATCAGTAAAATCAACAAGAAAAACTCCCAAATACGCGTCAACCACGACAAATTGCATAGAATTCTCTTTCAATTTTCGAATTCCTAGAGGTCTTCCACAAGTGTCTTCAGCATCGAAATTTCCGCAATCTCTGAAGAATTTGGCTCGTTCAGAATACGAAATTTGACCGACAATTTTTCCATTTTCAATTTTTATCACTTTTGCATCATAGACTGTGGCGAAAATTGCCGATTTGTCAACCACAAATGATTCTGGCCCCGTTATTTGACCTTCTAAGATATGTTCAGCTCCCTCCAGAATATGATTCACCTCCAAAGCACCTTTTAGTTCCGGTGGATTGTCTAATCGATACGGTCTAGCTAGGGTGTTCTCCTTATCACTGTATCGATAATACAACGCGGCCCACGAGATGAATAACCCTCTGGAAAATTGGTTTTTTGTGTGAGGAGAGGTTGGCAACCTACATAAAGCCATAGAGAATTGTTTTCCCCATCTTTCTACACATATATTTCCTTATTTTCTGCAGAAATTGGCCAAATTTGAAAAATTATAAAAATAAATAAAAATAAATAGGATTACGGTAGACGTCAAAACTGTGCAAACACTTTATTGCACATCTTGCATTTTACCTGACGCCAGCTTTTTTTTATTTCTCAATTTTTCCGCTAATCGCCCCCTATATTTCTACTAGACTACATGGAATTGAATTTATCATCATTCTACGAGGGAGAAGAATCATCTAGTCAATTAAACAGCACGGCTCTGAATCAAAATCAGAAAGAGGAGGAGAAGAAAAAAGAATGGAAAGTTTCCCCAATTTTCAACAATCGCAGCAAGAATTTTAAATCGCCGCTAAAAGTGGTGAATAGCACCGAATCCGGGTATGAATCGAAAAGCTTTTCCACACCACCACAACAGTGAGTTTTTAATTTGTTTTTTGAAGAAATATGTTTTTTTTTTTCGCAGAGAAAAAACATCTGATTTATCTTCATTCATCGCCAACAAATCGCTCAACCCATTCGACAGTATTATTGTGAATTCGCTGCATAAAAGCATAAATTTCAGTCCGCGCGTTGTTTTCTCACAAGAGGCGTCTAGCAGTAAAAGCGCTAAAGATGGTGATATGTTTAAATGGAGTGTTGAACATTTGGCAGTTTTGAAACCCGCGCATATATCAGAAGATGAAATTGCCGCCAATTATCATTCTCCGTAAGTTTCACAATTTTTTCTTGCTGAAAACCCATTTTCAATAGAATTCCCGAAGTCGAGGAGCGTATTCAAGAAGTTCTCAACGAATATTGGTCAAAAAACGTGAGCTACATCCCATCGCCCGATGGACCAAGATTTGTAAGTGCTACACACCTAAAACTCCTTAAAACCCCCACAATTTTTTCACAGGTCAACATAGAAAATCGGGATGGAAGTGTGCTGACTTTGAAAACCGGTGGAAGTTCTGGCTCTTCACAAGTTGTGCATGATCTAACACCATCTCTATGCAAAATGATTAGGAAGAAGGAGGCGCTCAAAGTTGCCTATGCTACATCTTCTCCTAAACAACGGCCGAGGAGGTGAGAAAAAATTGAAAATGCCTGAAATTTGAGGAAAATCATATTTTCTTCCAGGCAGGTCAAGCAAATGAGGAATCGAGTTTCGCAGACAGATGTTACTATCCCACCAAGTTCGGATATTGATTTGAAAAACATTTTGGGTTAGTTTCTGAATTTTTTGGGCTCACATAATTTATGGTCTGAAATTGAGGGGCGAAACGAAAAAAAAACAGGAATCAAAACGTACGAGACAAAATAAGAAAACAATATTAGAAAACTGAGCAAAAAATGCAGAATGAATGAATGAATGAGCACAAGAAGATAGACACATAGATTGTCGACTCCGCCCATTTTTTATATGCGACAGGTGCAAAAAGTGGGCGGGGCGATGGTCTCTCTATGCCTCTTATACCGTTCGGTGCTCATGCATTCATTCATTCTTCACCTTTTGCTCAGTTTTCCAATATTGTTTTCTTTCTTTTTTGTCTCGTTCTTTTTTTCCTGTTTTTTTTCGTGTCGTTCTTGCACTCAATATCGAATGCAATATCTAAGTTTACGTCATAAAATTGGACTAATTCCGATTTTCCAGGCCAAGCATTCGTTCACAATCCATCCGACGATGAAGAAGACAACGAAGAAGTGTTCAACGTCTCAATGTGTTCCAATCTATCGACCCGTCGACGACTTTTCTCCGCAACTGATCAAAACGGCGGAGAAAATGGAGAAGAAGACGAAGAAGAAACTCGAAATTCGTCAATGGTTTCGTGTGATAACTTGGATGAGCCATTTGTAAGTTTTTTCTCCATGTTTTTTTGTTTAAAAAAAGTCTTTTTTCATTCAGAACGATTCTTTATCGCCAGTCAGAAGAGATGAGCAAATGGAGCAAGACTTGTCGATGGTCTCAAAATCTCATATTTCACAAATTGCTATCAATGTTTCTGTTTTGAACGATTGTATGATGCATTCATTGGTTAGTTTTTTGTCTTTTCAAGTTTATTTTTAGCGAATTCCAATTTTCAGAGTCAAGAACAACCGGAGGAAGAAGAAGAAGAGGAGGAAGAAGAAAAAAAGAAGGAAAATGATGAAAATCATCAAGTTTTTCATCATAATATGCGTGAGTTTACTGTTTTATTCTGCCGAAGACAAAAATGGGCGGAGCCCTTGCCCAAGAGGGTACCAAAATTTCTCAAAAAATTATTTGACACTTTGAAAAAATCTGAAATTGCCAAAAATTCGACAGAAAATCATAGTTTTCATGGCGTGACCTATCTTTTTTCAAGAATAGGTCACGCCACGAAAAGTAAAAACTATGATTCTCCTTCGAATTTTTAGTTTTTTTCACAGTGACAAACATTTTTTGAGAAATTTTTGGTACCCTCTCGGTCAAAATCCAAATAACGTGAGCCAAAAATTTTGAAAATTCAATTTTTTAACTGGAATCATTTGAAAATATTGCAAAAAATCAGTTCAGGCAAAAAAAATTTGAGAAATTTGAATTCCACCCAAGAAAATTTTGAAAAAAAAAGGGTTTCTCACTAGCCCCCACTTTCAGACGATAACGAATATTCACTTCACGACGAATCATCAGCGACAAACGCGACACCGCGCAACGAAGACCTCGACTGGACACCGCGTCGTCGCCTACCCGCCGCATTTTCGCCGTCGAGTTGCACAACGACACGTCACGCACAAATGCGTCGATTCGTGTACGAAATGTCGCCGATTCATCCGAATAAGCGATTCACACCTCCACCACCGCCACCGCCGCCTTCTTCCTAACCGAATGGAATGTAGTCGCCTCCCCCTTTCCTCTCACCCAACCCTTTTTGTTTTTTTTTGTTTTGTGAATTAATCTTGTGACTTCTATTTGACCTGTTTGTCTTTCTGTGAAGAAAAAAAGCTGCCTCTTCTATTAATCGTCGGGTCTACTCGTCTGTAATTTACACGTTTTGTCGCTGTTTTCTATTTCATCACTTTCTAATCGATATTTGCTCGAAACTACAGTATCTTCGAATAAATCTTGTAATTTTTATGCACATTTTCATTCCCCCCCGTTTTGGTGTTTTTTACCACTTTAATATCTTTTTTTTTCCTTAATTTTTTTGCTTAAAAACACCCTCGTTTCAGATGAAATTGCTGACCCACAACTTTGTTTCGTCGAGATTTTTGAAAGATGTCAAAGGTGGATATCCGCTGAAATTGAGAGCCAGTGAAATTGAAACGAAAGAGGTGGAGTATAATGAGGAGTTCATCAAAAATATCATACCGAAGGTGAGATTTTTTTGCAAAAAGTGCATGGAAAATCATTTTTCAAATTTTCCTGGTGTGGCCTAGAAATTTCACAGTAAAAGTTAGGCCAGAAATGTCACGATACCAATTGTCGATCGATATCACTCGCTCTAATGACAACACACGCGACGCAAAAACCGCGACGCACAAATTGTGAGTGGTCGACAATTTTTCTTTTCCCCTCTTTGTCCGATGGGGCGAGTTTTATCGATTAGCAAACTACACAAGTTGCAAACAAATGGCCCCTTTTTGGGAAGGTTGTGGTTGATGCCATATGTTTCCAATTTGTGTAGTTGTTAATCGATATAATGCGCCCTACTGCACAGAGGGGAGAAGGAAGAATGTCGACCACTCACATTTGTGCGCGTGTGTTATCATTAGAGCGAATGTGACCGATCGATGATTGAATAATAGGAAAATTAACCGTAAGGCCTAATTTTCACCGTGACATTTTTAGGTCTAGCCACGAAAATAATTTTGAAAAAAAAATAAATGAAATTTACAGTGCGACTACTCGGCTCTGCGTTCCGCGTGCGCATCTATCAACGAAGCGGCACACTTGCCGGAAGAATTACCCGCCGACTGGCTCCACAACGAGGCTTTGTTGAAAGAGGTATTTTTGCTACAAGAAACGCGAAAATCCGATTTCTCTGCGTCTCTTGAAAGACCATCCATATCATCTTTTTATTTTAGCTTCACCGTCTTCTTTTCTGCATCGACATCATTGAGGGTGAACTCGAATGCCCGGACACTCAACGAATTTTTCTCATTCGACAAGGAATCCCAAATTTGTTGGTCGAGGATGAGCAAAAATAAATGCTCTCTCTTATTTTCTCATTTTGTAAATCTCCCCGTACCCTTTTCTACCCCCTTGTTTTGGCTGTTGTGTTGTGCTGTGTTGAAAATTAAATGATTTTGTGACTGTATTTTTACGTCAAAAAATTGGCGCCAAAATCTGAAGTTTTCAAAGTTCTTCTGAAATACACTGATTTTTAGAAATTTTATTTTCCATTTTGACGTGAAATTTTTTTCAAGCTTATAATGTAACTCATCAAATTCACGAAAAATTGCTAAAAAAAAACAAAAGAAAAATCCCAAAAAATAATCAATATTTTCAAGGCGCACGCGCTCCTCACACTGGGTCCCACCACGCTTTGTCAGTTTTGTACTTCTCTCGGAGAACAGTCATTTTTTTTCTTTTTGTTTTTTTTTCTAGCCCATTTTCAACATCAAATAACATTTCCCGAATCAGGTCAATTCCCCTCTCTTTCGGTACACTGTCAAAAGAGCGCGAAGACGCAGAGAAAAACGGAATAGACATGTCATTTTTGAATCAAAGGGTAACCGCCAACGCGCGCGTCCTTTTTTCCTTTTTTTTTGAAAAAATGTGTTGGGTTGGGTTTTTTTTTTGTTGATTAGACCTTGTACTTGAATTTTTAAAGTTTTAGAAATTATAAAAGTTGGGTTTTTTGATGAGCTCTTAGTTGAACAAGATGAAAAAAGCCGGCAAAATTGAAAAATGAAAGAAAGTTTCTTTTCTGAAGTTTTGCCGCCTTTACCTACCCGACAACAACAAAAAACGACATGGTCTTTAATTATTTATCCAAAAACCAAACAAATAGAACCTTCCCAATTGATTTTCTTACTGGGTGTGTGTGTGTATGTGTTTCTTTGCCTTCTCCTATCATTCATTACATTTTTATCATCATCTTCATTAAATGAGCGCAGTGTTGGCTATTATTTTCTTCTTCTTCTTCTTCTATTTTTTTTTCTCGAAACCGCCGAAAATGTTCTGTCGGAAAAAAATGCACACACACAAATCTTGTCTCGCGGAATTTGGCCCCTGGCCAAAATGATTAATCGACTTTGACATTTTGTTTGTTTTGCTGCTTGGTGGCCATTCGTTTCAGATGTGAAGTTGTTTTTTTCAGCAGTAAATTTCGATTTTTCACCAAAAATATAATTTTATCTTGAAATTCTTGATATTCTAGTAGTTTTAATACTGGAATATCAAGAATTTCAAGCTAAAATCATATTTTTTGATGAAAAATCGAAATTTACTACTGATAGCTGCCAAAAAATAGATTTTCTCACTGAAAATATCAAATTTTCTGAGTTTTCACACATTTGCCGTCAAAAATCTGCCAAAACTCACACATTCTCACCAAAAAACCACTTGATTTTTCACACCTTTCAACAAAATATCCGTTTTCGGCGGTTTCTTTTGATGTGCACCGAAAAGTGGGCGGAGCTTGGTCGACTGCGTTTTTTACGGATGTTATATTATTATTTATCATCTCAAGTACTGTTTTTATTTGTTCTTGTTTTTGACTATCCTTTATTTGATACATATGTTACTTTAGTACAGTAATACTTTTTTCTTGCAGAAATGGCGACGATATTTCGAAATTTGTTCCGTAATAAGAAATCGAAAGATGAGACACCGGAAATTAATGTGAGTTTTTCTTAAAATTTTCTGAAAGAAAAATTTATTTTTAAAGGAGCGTCGTTCGATGCGTTCTTCAACAACCTCAAAAAATCGTTCCGCGCGTTTTTCGGACGATCACATGTTGCCGGCCACCGCCGCCTATCACACAACAAACGCGCCAAAACTACGAAAAGGTCCGCAAAGTTGCCCGGGAGCCTACGCACCGCCGCAGCCGCAGCCCGACTCGACACGTCGCCGACGTCATCCGACAACATCGATCGCCAGCTCGTCGGGGTCTCGACGCGATTGGGCCGAAACGTCTGAGTACGGTAGCGAGAGTTTGCGCGGCGACTCGCCGCGACATCATTATCAGAATTATCATGGAAGAGGAGGAGCACATCAACAACAACATCAACATAGACATCACTATGAGATGAGATTGGATCGGGATGATGGAGAAGAGGAGGAGGAGGAGGATGAGCATGAAATGAGCTATGAGAATAAGAAATATCAGGTAAATTTTCACAATTTTTGCTTGGAAAACTGAAATTTTAGAGGTTTTTAGACCCAAGAAACTTGAAATTTGATTAATTTTTGTGATTTTTGAGCCAAAAAAGTTGAAAAAATCAATATCCTATGTCTTAGAATCTTAAAATTTCGAGGTTTTAAGACCCGAAAATCTGAAATTCCACTATTTTTCTCAAAACTCATAAATTTCCAGGACCTGAAACATCGCTATCGTCGTCACTACGAGGACAAATTGAACGACTACGAGTGTCGCCGACGCGACGATCGTCGCAAAATCAAGGAGCTCGAAAAAGAGAAGCAGGTGATTGAGAAGGAGAAGAACGACGTCGTCAAAATCATGATTCAACAAAACGAGAAAATGGAGAAGGAGAAGAAGAAGTGCGATTATTATCGGCGGAAGATGCTCGAGATGGAGCAACAGCTCAATCAGATGCGCGGAGCCGCCGGCGGTTTCGCCTCCAGTTTCGCGTTTCAACCGTCGACGCCGCAAATTTTTGCGACCGGCGCTTTTGGAACATCTAGTGTTGGATCGGGTACGTTCAGGGCGCATAGTTTTGTGGGCGTGGCTTCTGAATTTTTCTAAAAAATAATAAAAAAAAACTTGTGCATAGTTTACGTCGGCGTGACCTATAATTTTTAACTAGAACATCACGTCGCATAGTTTTGTAAGCGTGGCTTCTGAATTTTTGTAAAAATAATTCCCGCACAGTTTTGTGGGCGTGGCCAATATCATCATTTTTTTCCAGGCGCCAACTCGGGCCGATTCTCATCATTCCTATCAAACTCAATCCGCCCAATCAGCTCGTCCAACACACCAACCACCTCAGCCATGGACACATCAACAGGCGGCGGAGGTGCCGGCGAATCGCTCGTCCCCGCCTCCGATCTCAGCCTCATCCAAATACCACCAATGGCGCCGATCATCGATCTACCGCAAAACGTGCCGACCGGCGGAATCATCGGCGGCGGTTTCGCCGAATTCGAGGATATCGAAGAGGACGAGATCAAGAACTTCAGAACGGCAGACACGCCGTCGTTGAGTCTTGAAATGCCGCGAATCAGCGATGTGTCGGCGGGTTGTAGTTTTTTGAATGGCAAAGATGAAGATGCCTTGTTAGAGGAGACTGACAAAATTGAGGTGCGTTTTTTTTCAAAATTTCTCCAAAAAAATCGATTTTTTTTTAGATCAGAGATGAAGGTTACAGTACGACACCGGATGAAGCTCAAAAAGCCTAACTTCTCTAAAAAATTTGATTTGTAGTTCTAATTATTCTTAGTTCCCGGTATTTATGCCCTCTCTTATTTTGACATATTTATTTTTTCTTATTTCGATCATACGTGTATATTTTTAGTTTCAGAATTTTCTGAAAAAAATGAATTTATCTAATAACTTCCCGAAATTAAGGTGCTGAAAAAAACCCGTTTTTAGGCCACGCCCACATTTTGAGCTCCCCCAGTATTGACACAACTTTGACCACCGTTTCCTAATTTGTTACGAGTGACACAATCTTGAAAATCGTCTGCTTTCTGTTTTGCTATATCACTGAAAAAATAATCTAGACCACGCCCATTTTTCTGTGCCCTACCTGTTTCCAGAAACTAGTAGTCCGAAAAATAAAATAGCTAGAAGAATTCTCATTTTTGATGAAAATATGATTTTTTCGACACTTTTAAACAGTGCGCATGGAAAAGTGGGCGGAGCCTAGACATTCCCACGCGCACAGTTCATATTGTCATGAAGAAAATCAGTTTTTCGATCAAAAATGAGAATTTTTCTAGCTGTTCTATTTCTCTTCGTACTTGTGGCGTCGAAAAGGTAGGGACACAGAAAAGTGGGCGGGGCCTAAAAGGTTCTTTTCAGAACGAGAACAACACAGTAAGTGGGCGTGGCTTTGAGAAAAAGCCACGTGTTTTTGGCAGAATTCCAGATGAGGATGAGCTTGATGAGGCGATTACGAAATGCGATAGAGAATATGTAGGGGATCCGGATAAGGTGACTTTTTTTGAAAAAAAAATTTTTTGGAAATTTTTTCAGGCTTGGGCGTGTATTCGAGCACAACCAGGAGTTGCTTATTGAAAAAAAAAATATTTTTCCAAATAAAATTTCATCTGTTGATTGAAAAACGGTCTACCACGGTGTATCGGGTCTCGAAACGATCCAATTTTTCAAACTCGGCAAATTTTGCACCAATTTTCGATGTGCTAGGAGATTTTCGTATTTTTCCAAGGCCGCCAAATCGGTGTAAAGCACCTGCAGAAAATGTCAAAATTTCTAAAAAAAAAAAATTTGAAAATTACCTGTTCAACATGTTGCGATACCAACAAATCGACCCATGTCAACGCATCGCCAACAAGATAGCCACTTTTTGAGGTTTCGAGAATTTTCTCAAAAACTGACATGAACCTGGAGAGAGCCGGAATGAAGAGGGTCGAACGAAGAATCAGAGGGTCACCGGGGTAGAAACCACTTTTTGACATGAAATATGGGCGTGCTTCCAGGATGTAGTCGTTGAAATGATCGGCCAGCGAGTTTACCTGAAATTAGGCCACGCCCATTATTTTTGTAATTGCGGCGTAATTTTTTGGCTAGAATTTAATTTTTGTAGCCGCCTATTTGCAGTTTTGCGGCGAATTATTGTGGAAAAATTGTGCGCAGCAATTGCAAACGAAGTGGGCGGAGCCTGACATTAGGCCACGCCCACTTTTTCGCTGTTGTGGCGCACAGTTTTTTCTCACAACATTTTTTGTTTGTTTTCTTTATCAACTTGTGTGCCGCAAAACTGCGCTTATTTTCTGTTGCAGTTTTGCGGCACACAATTTTACGAATTTTCCAGACCAACCTGTGCCTTTTCCCACTCATCAGTTCCGTTCAACCCAAATTGCTCGGCCAAATATCTGGCGATCGCATGTGACTGTCCCAACACCTCCTGTCCATCGACCTCCAAAATTGGCAACTTGCCAAATGGTGTTTCGTCTTTGAACGCCTCCCATTGTTCCATGGGCAGCCGATTGTCCTCGAATTGTTGACCGGCGACGACGAAAATTTGGCGACATGTCTCGCCAGCTCCGCGAAATGGGAAATATGTGAGTTTGTAGGTTGGCATCTTGGGAAAATGTGGAAAAGTGACTTTTTGGCTTATCAATTGTCATCGCTTTTCATTTTTTGTTCGAGGAGCAATGGAGGAGGAATTAGGAGCACAAAACATAAAGAACTATAAATTCCGAGAGAACTACAAAGCGCCACGTGGAGAACTGAAAAATAAAAATCATTTTTTCAAAAATCCTGATCAAAACACGAAGATTTTGAAAATTCGCAAAGATCTAAAATTCTCACGGTAATGTTTAGTCTGTGAGAAAAACAATGCCTTATTTTGCAAAACTTGTGGGAACAAGTTTTGCAGAAAAAAATATTCCAGAAAAATTCTGGATGATAAGAAGCTTCAATCGAAGAAAAGAAAATGTGATGAAGAAGGCGCTTTTTACACCATTCCTTGTCAGTTAACACAAACCACGAGGTCGAAACTGGCATAAACCATGCCAAAACATTAGCATAACCTATTTTTCAGAAAATTTTTTAGGAAAAATCTGAAATTCTGCGGACCTCACGATTTTCTTGAGCTCAAACCACTTGAACTCAACAGAATTTCAGAGTTTTCTTAAAACTTATTTTTGAAAAATAGGCGATGCTAAAATTTTGGCATGGTTTATGCTAGTTTCGACGTCGTGGTCTGTGTGAATAAACAAAGAATGGTATAAAAGGCGACTTTTCTCATCACATTTTTCTTTCTACGATTTTATATTGAGAAAAAACCCAGATTTTCAGACAAAACTTGAAATGAGTGCGTTCTCAGGACGTTGTTGTAAGGTGAGTTTCCAAAATTTATTTTCAAGTAAAAAAAATGACAAAAAACTGAATTTTTAACATTTTTTTGGTGTTCTCCTATTACATAATATTTCTACTTTCCCTTTTGATGACATTTCATAACTCACAGAGTTTTCAAGATGATGACAAATCTCAAATTTTGTTACCTTTTTGTGGTCTCTGGTCGTCGTCTCTCATCTAACCACACTCTCTCGTCAAGGACGACGAGAGAATGATGACAATAAGAGACGCAGAGGTGTTAGACTGAGTAAACACGAGGAATATAGTGTATAAAAGGGAAACCTGAGTAGACGCCAACAACTCTTTTTCTCTCATTTTTGAATATTTGAGAACTAGAAATTGATTATTTTTCAGAATGGTTCACTACAAGCTTTCGTATTTCCCAATTCGTGGAGCTGGTGAGATTGCTCGCCAAATTTTCGCTGTAGCCGGTCAAGATTTCGAGGACAACCGTATTCCAAAAGATGACTGGCCAGCGCAAAAAGAGTGTTAGTTTTTTTTTTCTCTAGTTTTTTGATAAAAGGGGCGGAGCTTGCGCCTAGGTATAAAAACAATATATTTTTTGTGAGTGAAACAAAAAATGTACAAGTTGACATATTTTAATAGTCGCGGGCGTGCCGAAATTCTGCGCACTATTTTTGTTGTGGCGGGAGTTGAATTTGAGGATGAGCGAATTTCAAGAGATTCCTGGGAGGCGCAGAAAAATTGTGAATCTTTTAAAAATCTAATTTTCAGAAAAATATGTGTTTTTTCAGCAACACCATTCGGTCAATTGCCAGTTTTGCACGTCGACGGCAAGCCATTGGCACAATCGCACGCCATCGCCCGCTACCTTGCCCGCCAATTCGGTCTGAACGGCAAGAATGCGTGGGAAGAGGCGCAGGTGAACGCACTCGCCGATCAATTCAAAGACTACAACTCGGAAGTTCGCCAATATTTTGTCGTTTTGATGGGCTTTGCGCAAGGAGACGCAGAGAAGCTCAAGACCGACGTTTTCATTCCGGGATTCACCAAACACTTTGGATTCTTCTCCAAAGTTCTTAAGGCTAACCCGTCGGGATATCTTGTGGGAGATGGTTTGACATGGGTCGACTTGTTGGTCGCTCAACATGTTAGCGATTTGCTTGCCGCTCAATCGGCCGCATTTGACGCGTTTCCCGAATTCAAGGCACATCAACAAAAGGTTCACGGAAATGCCAATTTGAAAAAGTGGATCGAGACAAGACCACAAACACCATTTTAAGTTATTTGCGTGATTTGTATATTTGTATGAAACGTACTTTATTCAAGTTTGTTTTGTGTTTTCGACAGATTTATAGTCTTTTTAGTGGAAAAATTCAAACATAAGGTTAGTTACTTAGTTGATCAGTTCTTTCCTATGGGAAATTTTCCAATCGAGAGACCCAGAGAAAAACAAAAATCCTTTAAAAAAAACGCAAAAAAGAAACAGAAAACTGCACTTTTGCGTCGTTTTGTCTGTTACGGAAGAGCAAACCAAAAAGTAGGCTCTTGGGTTTCTAGGTCATGATATTTTGCGTCTTTTGTGTATTACATTGACGTTCTTTTTTTTTAAACTAGAGTTAAGATTTTTGAGATTGTGCTAGTTTTAATGGTATAGTTCGTTGAGCGCACATTCTCATCTAACTATTTTTCCTTGAGATTTTTTAAAATTTGATTCCAGAAAAGAAACCTACCATTCCAATATTTGCTCAAGAATGCATCACTACGTTGCTCAACCTCGGCCAACTCAAGTTTCCATAGTCACAACAACGAGACCTGCAACAACAAAAATTATTCCAGGAAAAAAAAGGTAAAAATGAACGGGACAAGAAATAATAACAGGTATATTGGTTTCTAACAGGGAGGATTGTTGTTTCAGATGCCTAAATTCGAGAAAGTTCTTGTCTAGCACCAGAAAACTGTTCGGAAAAGCCATTTCTGAAACGTCAAAAAGATGCGAAATAAAAATAAAAAATTTGTGTGCCAACACGTTCACGCGAAACTGCACACATTTCTCTGCACACTCCTCGTTTTCCCCACTCTTTTTTCTCTGGAGAGGTGGGAGTTTTGAATTTAAAAATAAAAAATTATTTTTTTTTCCTTCATTTCTTTCTTTCTCATTGTTCCCATTCAAACACGATAAAAGGAAACAAAGGTAAAATTGTCAAATCTCCAAATTTAGAACAGTCAAAACACGCTTTCCAAATATTTGCGCACTTTGCGCGCGCGAAATCGCTCTCGCGCACAAAACATTCGACCACGCCCACTGTTTTGGTCTCCACTAGACTTCAATAGAATCATTCCAAAGATTTCAATCTAACCAGTTTTGACAGCACACACAGATTTTATCATTTAGCCCCTACAAGTGTTTCCTTTTTTATAGAAGAAGAAGATTCGTTTTCTTCTTCTTCTCTCTTTTGTCATTTGGTACCAGAAGTTTTTTTGTTCCAAAAAATATAAACATTTTGAATATAAACATTTGCCAGCTTTTCATTCAAAAAATCAAACGTTTTTGCTGAAAACGACCTAACCCGAATTCCTAGGCCATATTTGTTCTTCCAGGTAAAAATGAGGTTACTCTTCTTGGTGTTTCTAGTGCTGAAACTAGCTGAAACACGCGTTCCCTTTGTTGTCAGTGATGCTGACGGATCAGCAGTGCCGGTTGGCAATAGTGATGGATGGAAAGAGGCGGCTAAACTCGTTGAGAATTCGGTCAACTTTACGGTTTGTTGATTTTTTGGGGAAAATCAGTGAAAAAAATAATTGTAGCTTGACCCTTGCGATGATTTCTTCGAATATGCTTGTCGCAAATTCATCGACGCTAACCCGATTCCCGATGATTTGACGTCGTATTCACAGTTTACGGCGACTAGAGAAAAATTGTTGGCTGAGATGAAGTGTGAGTTTGTTTCAAAATCCTGATTTTTGAAATTTTAGCTGCAAAACTGCTGAAAATTTGAATTTTTCTAAATAAAATTCAGCAAAAAATCAATTTTTCTCGAAAATATAAGCAAAAATTTGCTTTTTTTTTGGTTTTAACATGATAATTCGATTATGTTTTTCGGGAAAAATTGATTTTTACAATTTTCTTAAACCGGAAATTGCTAAAAATTCAATTTTTTTTGGTTTTCTACATAAAAATTCGAAATTTTGCAGCTCTTTTCGAAGACACAACCTCAATCTCAAAATCCAACTCAATCCGCGTCGTCAAACAAGTCTACGCGGCATGCATGGATACAACAACACAAAACACCGTTGGATCAAGAGATATGCTCGAAAAAATCAAAGTGTTTGGCTATTGGCCAATGTTGCACGGCGACAAATGGCGACAATCATCGTTCGATCTCACCAAATTGTTGATCAATGTGATTGCGGCACGCGATTCGATGCCGTTTATTGATTATTATTCCGATCAGGATTCGATGAATGTGTCGAGGAGAATGTTGTCGGTGAGGGTTTTTTTTAGGAAAAAATGGTGATTTTTGCATGTTTCTGGGGAAAAATCTGCTCAATTTTGACCAAAATCCACAGAAAATGCCAAATTTTCCCGATTATCTGGAGAAAAATGGGGTCAAATTAGTTATATTTCGGCCAGAAACCTCTGAAAATGCCGAATTTCCTGATTTTCTAGTCAAAAATAGGGTCAAATCAGCTAAATTTTGACCGAAATCCACAAAAAATGCCAAATTTTTCCCATTTTCTGGGAAAAAATAAACTTTTTTAACCCCGAAAATCTCAAAAATCAGATTTTTTTTTTGTTCAAAATCAGCATTTTTAGAACTTCTTCCTAGAAAAAACTATATTTTTTAGAAGAAAAAGTGTTTTCTTCAAAATTTCAGACCAAAAACATTGAAAAATCTCAAAAAATTCAATCTAGGAAGCTGGAAACTCCTCATGTACTTTTCAAGAATTCCAAAAAATTAGGCTGAAAACCAAAAAAAAACAATACTAATATTTTGAAAAATCATGAAATTTTGACCCATAAACCTATTCCAGTTCTCTCAATCATCATTGGGTCTCGGCTCATCAACCCGCGACTACTACCTAAAACCCGAAAAATATGCGAAACAACTCAACGCCTATCGCACCTACATTCTCGCCAAACTCAATCTCTACGCCCAGGACGGTGGTATCATGTTGAACAAGACAAAATTAGAGGAAGATGTTGATGAGATCATCAAGTTCGAGACAAAATGGGCCGAGATTATTGTGCCCGATGAGGATCAGCGAAACTATACACAACTTTATAATATCCGCAAATTTAGTGAGATGCAAAAATTGGTGCCGATTGTTAGTTTTTCACAAAATTTTTCGATTAGAAATATTTTTTGCAGATTGATTGGCAAAAAATGCTTCTGGCAACTACTCCGTTTGCCACTCATAGTTATATCAAATCTGATCCTGATGTTATTATCACTGATTTGGATTATATGGAAAAGTTGGTCTTCTTCATTTTTTCCGAGAGAACTACACAAAAATTTCGGGAAATTTCCGATTAAAAAAACACCTCAAAATGATGATTTCCAGAGGAACTTAGGGTTTTACAAACTAGTCCAAAAGAACTACACGAAAATTAGGTCAAAATTTTATGCTTAAAAAAACTCGAAAAATTTAAAAAAAAACATAGTCCGAGAGAACTACACAGAAGTTTGAAAAATGAAAACAAAATCCAAATTTTCTGTTTTCAAGAAAAAATTCAAAAAAAAATTTCGAGAAAACTACATAGAACTTCAAAAACAGAAAAAAAAAACGATTAAAAATCCGGTTCAGGGTTCCAAAAAATTCAATTTTCACCACTTTTCCGAGAGAACTACACGAAAATTCAATGAAAATTTCACGTTTTTCAAAAAAAATTATTATTTTCCACATTTTTTATAAAAAAAATCCAAAAAAAAAAATTTTTCTCAAAAATAACCCGTGAGAATTACACAAAATGTAGATTGAAAAATATATATACTCCGAGAGAACTACACAGAACTTCAAAAATGGGAAACTTCAATTTTCAACACTTCTCCAAGAGAACTACACGCCTCACGTTTTTTTGCAGATTGTCAAAATTGTTGCAAGAAAGTGATCCACGCCTAATCACCAACTACATTCTCCTGCGCTTCGCCGGAACATATACCCGAGAAATTGGCACAAAATACGAAGACATTCAACAAGACTTTTTTTACGCCATGTACGGACGCAAACAGAAACAACCGCGTTGGAAGGATTGCGTCTCGTCGGCGTCCGGTAAACTCAGCTTCGCATCCGGAAGCATGTACGTCAAAAAGTTCTTCAACCCGGAGGCCAAAAATACCACTCTCGAAATGATTGGAGACCTTCAAGAGGCTTTCAAAAATATGCTCATTGTCAACGATTGGATGGATACTGAGACTAGAAAAGCGGCCTTGGAAAAGGCGGAAAATATGTTGAAACAAATTGCCTATCCGGATTTTATTCTGAGTGATGAGAAGTTGGATGAGTGGTATAAAGGAGTAGGTTTTTGGCTTTTTTGGTACATTTTTAACAAGAAAATGGCCATTTTTGACAATAAAATCAACCGAAAATTTGGTTTTATTGATTTTTAAGCCTAGAAATCGAATTTTGTTCAAATTTGGAAGTCAGAAAACTGGAAATTTTTGTACCCTAATAGGTTACACGAAAAAATAAAGAAAAGTGACTGAAAAGCATGAAAAAGGGGCTAATGTGATTTATGGTATAAAAATGAAGAAAACCGTACCATCAGAAAATGAGTGAAAGACAAAATAAAAAACTAGAAGAAGAACAAGACAAAAAAGAAAGAGAAGAATATTAGAAAACTCAGCAAAAAGTAAATAATGAATGAATGAATGCACATCGCGAGGTATAAGAGACCGGTGACTCCGCCCATTTTTTATATGCGGCAGGTGCAAAAAGTGGGCGGGGCGATGGTCTCTCTATGCCTCTTATACCTCGCAGTGCTCATTCATTCATTCATTATTCACCTTTTCCTCACTTTTCTAATATTGTTTTATTTCTTTCTTGTCTCGTTCTTTTTTCTTCTTGTTTTTTTGTTTTGTCTTTGTACTCATTTTCTAATGATACGGTTTGTTCTAATGGATCATATTAGCTCCTTTTACATGCTTTCATTGTTTTTTCGTCATTATTGCGCTTTTTTTCTAAATTTTGTTACTTTCTTAGACCAGTTATGATGAGAAAAATAATTTTAAACCCTGAAAAAATCATTTTTTCTCAATTTTTCATATTTTGAGAACGAAAATCTTGGTTTTTTTTCAAATAGAAACTATTTTTATGAATTTTTCACATTTTAATCATACTTGGGATAGCTGTGCATAGGGGCTTGTCAGAGTTAAATCCTCTAACGATGCCCCCTCCTTCAAAACTTATACCCCCTTCTAATCGAATTCCAAATGATGTTTTGTATTTCTCTCGGACAAAATTTTCAGTTTTTCCCGAGATCTTCTTTCAGTCCTATTTTCTTCTGGTCCCTCATTTTATTTAGCCCTCCCTTCCTATTCACACATATTTCCTGTTGACTTTATCTAGGTCACCATATGTTGTTATTGATTGCTCATAACAACAGGTATGGCCATATTTTATAGATAACATTAAGAGGTGTGAACACTAATGAGCCATATGGTGACCTAGAAAAGGCTACAGAACGGCTACTAAATTCAGAAAAACATTTATTTTTCCTTATTTTTTTTCCTTAGTTGTCGAGCCTTTTTTTTCCAAAAATCTTGATGTTTTGTCCCCAAACTTACCTGCTTTTTTTCAGCGCTTTGCCCTCTTTTCTTTTTTCGTTGTCACACAGTGACAAATTTCAAGCCAGGTATCTGAAAAATTTGATTTCCTGGTTCAGTTTTACCTCAAAAACTGAAAAAAAACCTTTTTTTTTGAATTTTGACTGAAATTTAGACTTTTTTAACCAATTTCTGAGCCTAAAAATCTATTTTTTTAATATAGTAAGTCAAAATATTGGAAATTTTTGAGTTTTTTATTGAGTTCACAATATTGTTTGCAGATCGAAACATCACCGGATGACACGTTCACCCAACTATCCGACAAAATTCTCACCTGGCGCAACAATTTCAACTTCAAACGCCTTTTGGAGCCGGTGAATCGCGAGGAATTCATCACCGGCGCCGCCGTTGTCAACGCCTTTTATTCGCCGGGCAAAAATGCGATCGCCTTCCCTGCCGGCATTTTGCAAAAACCATTTTTCGATGCCAAATTTCCAAAGTAAGCCAGGGGTTTTTGGCCCAAAAAGTTGAGTTTTTTGTGAAAAATACCATTTTTGACCCGAAAACTTTGAAAATTCGGCCTGAAAATCAGATTTTTCAAGACAATTTATCGATTTTTAACCTGGAAATTCCAATTTTCCGACATTTCAGAGATCTGAAAATCAAGATTTTCGAAAAAATTTGATCCCAAAAACACCATTTTTGACCCAAAAATTTGAGAAAAATGTAATTTTTACCTCTCCAAATATCGATTTTTGTCGAAAAATTCCAATTTTCCTAAAATTTAATCCCGAAAACACCATTTTTAACCCGATATTTTGAGAAAAATGTAATTTTTAACTCCGATTTTGTCGAAAAATTCAAATCTCCGCCATTCCAGAGCTCTAAACTATGGAGCAATCGGCGCTGTCATCGGTCACGAGATCACACACGGCTTCGACGACACCGGCAAACAATTCGACAACATCGGAAACCTTCGCGACTGGTGGGACAATTCAACGTCGCAAAAATATGCGGAAAAAGCGAAATGTATGCAAGACCAGTACGCCGAAATGCGCATACCGCAAATCAACATGAACATCAATGGAAAATTGACACTTGGCGAGAATATTGCCGACAATGGCGGCGTCAAGGAGTCGTTCAAAGCCTATCAGAAATATGTGCAAAAACACGGAGCCGAAGCACGTCTGCCGGGCTTTGAAAAAGTCACCAACGAGCAACTGTTCTATATTGGCTATGCGCAAGTTTGGTGTGGATCGAAAACCGACGAAGCCAAAACGAATCAAATTCTGACCGATCCACATTCGCCGGAAATTGCGCGCGTCAACATTGTTGTGTCGAATCAGCCAGAATTTGCCGACGCATTCAATTGTCCGGTTGGAAGTCGTATGAACCCGACGAAACGGTGTGTTGTTTGGTAGTTTTTTTTTGTCTTGGTCATCACGAAAATTGTCAAAATTAGAAGAAAATTGCATGAAAATCATATTTTTCATGAAAAAGTTGAGAGTTTTTGTGAAATTTCGCTGAAAATTGGTGATTTTCATGAAAAATTCAGCATTTTTACCCTAATTATTGTCATTTTTGATTGGAAAGTGGTGATTTTCGGTGAAAAATTGCGTGAAAATCACATTTTTCCGTGAAAAATCACGAATTTTACTCTGAAATTCATAATTTTCCACCCAAAAATTAGCAATTTTCATAAAAATTATGATTTTTGGAGTAAAAATAGGTAAATTTTTGTAAAAACTATCGATTTTCAGTCAAAAAAATTGTGATTTTTTGTAGAAAATCATTAATTTTACATGAAAGATATCGATTTTTTCATGAAAATCGCATTTTTTCCTCAAAACTTAAAAAATTTCACCTGAAAAATCGATAATTTTTGGTTTTTTCTCCAATTTTTCGTAATTTTCGGGTGACCAATATCCCCCATCATTTTGTGTCAAAAATTCCCGGGCCCCACGATTACTGTAGTTTCTGTTGTTGTTGTATATATCGTATATCATATTGATAAGTATGACCTGATTTTTATTATTATTTTTTTCTTTTTCTTCGAAAGTGCAACTTTTTTACTACTTATAAAATTAATTTTTTTCTGCTTACCTGTGTTCCTTTAAGAAATTGGAAAAATTCGCGGAAAATTTATCAAAGATTTCTTTGCGAAAGCCATATTATTTCGCAAAACAGATTTTTGAGAAAATTCCGCGATTTTTCGAGAATATGTAGATTCTAGGAATATGTTGGGTTGTGGAGAGCCGCGACGCACACGCGACGCGTTGGATTTTTGGAGAGGAGTTTGAATTTTTTGAAAATTTCAATAATTTGTTTTTTTTTCAGGAAAAATTTGCAGAAATTTGGGAAAAAACGTGAGAACACGCGACGTGGCAAAATTTTGGCGGGCATTTTGAATTTTTCAAAAAATTGGAAATAGTCGATAATTTGGTGGCATTCTTCATTTGCAGGTAAAATTTTAGCGGAAAATTGAATTTTCAAAAAAAAATTGATAATGTGGCACAATTTTTATGAGATCTAGAATTTTTTAACCGCGACGCGTTGAATTTATGGTGGGAAATTTGAATTTTTAAAAAATTGAGGGAAACACGATAATTTCGTTGAATTTTTTTGTTTTCAGGTAAAATTTTAGCGGGAAATTTGAATTTGAAAAAAAAACCACGACGCACACGCGACACGTCGAATTTTTAGCGTGAAATTTAAATTTTTTTCAAAAAAAATCGATAATTTTTCATTTTCAGGAAAAATTTTGGTAGGAAAATTGAATTTTTCAAACAGAAAAAGTGAGTTTTCAAAATATCGATTTTGCCTGGCCGAACTTTGGGCGTCTCTAGGCCACACAAGAAGAAGGCGCCAAAAAAATGTGTTGGCAGAATGCCAAGACAAAAAGAGAGAGAAAGAGAAATATATTAATGAGTGTAATGTGTGTGTCTATTGTGTGTGTGTTTATGTGCGACCTTGGTGTTGTGTCTTTGTATTTTTGTTCAGCGACGAGATAGTGAGAGACGCAGAGAGAAGGTGGCAGAATATATTGATTGATTGATTTGCAAAATTGGCCAACAGAATATGTATGATAGCCGCTAAAAAGCGGTCGGGGGTGAAAAATCTGAAACCCACTCAGACCGCCTCTGTCAAAAAAGCAGAGGAGAACGAATCAGCATTAACGAAAACGTTCAACGATCGAAAAAGTGGTCATGGGACAGTGGGGGAAGGAAGAACAAAATAGTAGTAGAATTTTGAAAATTTTGCAAATAATTCTATCCCAACCAAACTGCTGCTGCTGCTGCTGCTAGTGACACGTACACACTTTCATATATATATATAAAAGAAAAGAGAAAAGAGATGGGCGGTACAACGACCCGCAACGCGCAAAAATCAATGCGAAGCGTGCTGTTAGACGATGAGAGACGCAGACGGTTCGACAAATAATGATGTCGGAGACGCAGAGTTGTCTCTGTGTGTGTGTGTGTGTTTGAGTGTATGTGTGTGTGTGTATTTTTTGGGTGCTGCTAAAATAAGTTTTTTTGTTCTAGTTTTTTGTAATTTTGAACTTGGCGCCGTTGTGAGGCGCGAAAGATTACGAGAGATTGCAGATTTTGAATTTTTATTTTTTTTTCTTGAGAAAAGCGTGGAGTTTTAATGTTTTAGATGGTTATTTTGCAAGGTCAGCGCCGCCAATTTCAAATTTTGGAATATGAAATTGGCGGCGCTGTGAATCGAGAAACCCCACAATTTACGAGAAATTGCAGCATTTTTTATTTTCCGTTTTTGTTTTTATTTTAAAAATCGTGGATTTCCACAAAAATCGCTAATTCCAGACGATTTTTAGAGATTTTAGTTTCTTTATTTTGAAATTTCGAATTCCCCGGTTCTGCAAACAACACAATTTACGATAAATTGCAGAATATGCTATTTTCCGTTTTTTTCCTCAAAAACTTAGAATTTCCACAAAATTTGTCAATTTGCAGCATGAAACCATGGTTCAAATGAATATATCGCGTGAATCGAGACATGTCGCAGTTCACGGTCTGCCCGAAACATTGCACATCGACAAAATCGCCGCATTTTTCGCCATCTACGGCCGAGTGCAAAAAATCGACAAAAACGTGGCCGACAAAAGCATTATCGTTAGTTTTAACGATGTCAGAAGTGCTCAAAAAGCATATCAAGGCGAGCATCTAATGGATACGACGCCTTTTAGAATCCATTTTTATGAACCCGACTCGGCGGTGAAGACGTAAGTTGGAAAATGCGAAAAAAATTGAAAAATTGATTTTTTTTGCAGAGCTCCCGCATCGGTACCAAATCCGCTGAGCACATTGAACACCGCCAACCCTGCACCCACATCATTTCGTGTTACACCAATGTCAAAACCAAAAGACAACCCGGCAAATGTGTTTAATATTGCACTGCAGAAGAGCACGTTGAAGAGACTGACACGTGACTCACAGGCTCTTCGAGCTTCGAAAGAGCTAAGGTATAAAAAATGCAGATTTTTGGAATTTAGCCCTTGAGAAATACCAAGAAAGTGTAAAATTGGTTGATTTTCGGCGGAAAATTGCTAAAAACCATGTTAAATTCATAGATTTTTCAACAAAAACTTAGGAAAATGAAATTTTAGGTGCATTTTTCAAAGCTAAACTTTGTTTTTGAGAAAATCTGAACCTTGAAAATCCCAAAAAAATCGCAAAAATAGATTTTTTGAGGCTTAGGCTTGAAAAATCTTTCAAGATTTATATATTTTTCAACGAAAAATGAGAAAAATTCAAAAAAAAATTTGGTTAAAAATTGAAAAATCTCGAAAAACTGCCAAAAAAATCGATTTTTCTTAAAAATTACTCCTTGCAACCATGGTTTTTTCAAAAAGTGAAGAAAAAAAAACAAAATTTTGGCATTTTCAAAGCTACGAATTTTTTGATTTCGTGAAAATTCAGTTTTTTTGCCATAAAAAATATGTGTTTTCAAAAAAATGTACCAAAAATTAAAAAAAAAACATTTTTTTTCTGAAAAAATAAGTCTTAAAATCATATTTTTCACAAATCAAAAAAGTTTAGTCCTGAAAAAACGAGGAAAATGAAAATTTCCAAAAATCCAGAAATTCTCCCAGGCCCAAAAAACAAAACCCCATTTCGCTGTGAGCTGGCAATGTCGCGTGCGCGCTCGCGCGCGCGACATCTGCGCTCTCCTCATTTCACACACTCTCTCGCCAACTGTCTCTGTGTGTGTTTTTTCAACAAAAAAAAACTCATCTTTTTTCTGCGCGCTCTCACTTTGTTTCGCCCCCCAATGTGTGGTCGTTTCAGCGAGACCGCGTCCTCCGAACCATCCACATCTACAGTACCCCCACATCCTACTGTAGTTCCATCGACATCGTCATCGACAGTTCTACAGGCGATTATTGTTGAGAAATTGCCGCAGCGAAGTGATCCGACGTTGAGAGAATGTGTTAAAGAGCAGTTGAAACGATACGGAAGAGGGTTGACAGAAATTAATATTGATTTGGATGCTGAATCGAATAAAAGAGCCGTTTGTTGGTTTCAAAGGTGAGATTTTTAGCATTTTTTGATCCAAAAATCAAGAATTTCCAGCAGAAAATAATTATTTTCATGAAAAATTCAGTTTTTAGCCTGAAAAATCAAGAATTTTGCGTTGAAAATGTGATTTTTGACAAAAATTACATGATTTTTCATGAAAAAATCATTATTTTTGTACAATTTCGATATTTCCAAGCCTAAAATTCATGAAATCTCACCGGAATTCCACATTTTCCCCCTTACAGAATTGATCACGACAAAGTGCTTGCCGATCAAAACATTACCATTCTTGGACAGAAGGTTCGTCTACGAGTTGCACCATTTACCAGGTAATTTTTATTCATTTTTTTGGGGTCCGGGCCTAGATTTTTTCATAAAATCATGGATTTATGAAGAAAAGTTAAGATTTTTCTATGAAAACATAAGTAGGGGAAAAGTACCGTACCATTTTTCAAGAAAAATGAATAGGTCAATCTAAGAAAACTGAAAAAATATCATTTTCCCTCAAATTTTCGCCGTTTTCGTATCAAAAAACCCCCATTTATGACCTAGGAAACCAAGGGATGGCCTAGAAATCTGTGAAAAAAGGCGCTGGTAAATAATTGAAGACAACCGTACCATTAGAAAATGAGTGAGAATACAAAACAAAAAAATAGGAAGAAAAAAGAAAGAAAACAATATTAGAAAACTGAGCAAAAGAGAAATAATGAATGAATAAATGAGAACAGGAAGATAGAGACATAGATTGTCGACTCCGCCCACTTTTTATATGCGACAGGTGCAAAAAGTGGGCGGGGCGACGGTCTCTCTATGCCTCTTACACCTCGCGGTGTGCATGTATTCATTCATTCTTTACCTTTTCCTCACTTTTCTAATATTGTTTTCTTTCTTTCTTGTCTTGCTCTTTTTCCTTCTTGTTTTTTTTTGTTCTGTCTTTGTACTCATTTTCTAATGGTACAGTTTGTTCTAATGGATCATATTGGCTCCTTTTACATTCTTTCATTGTTTTTTCGTCATTATTGCGCTTTTTTTCTAAATTTTGTTACTTTCTTAGACCAGTTATGATGAGAAAAATAATTTTAAACCTAGAAAAAATCATTTTTTCTCAAGTTTTTCATATTTTCAAAACGAAAATCTTTGATTTTCAAACTAGAAACTATTTTTATGACTTTTTCACATTTTTATCATACTTGGGATAGCTGTGGATAGGTGCTTGTCAGAGTTAAAATCCTCTAACGATGCCCCCTCCTTCAAAAGTTATACCCCCTTCTAATCGAATTCCAAATGATGTTTTGTATTTCTCTCGAACAAGATTTTCAGTTTTTCCCGAGCCTTTTGGTCACATTTTTTTCATTCCTATTTTTTCTGGTCCCTCATTCTATTTAGCTCTCCCTTCCTATTTACACATATTTCCTGTTGACTTTATCTAGGTCACCATTTGTTGTTATTGATTGCTCATAACAACAGGTATGGCCATATTTTATAGATAACATTAAGAGGTGTTAACACTAATGAGCCATATGGTGACCTAGAAAAGTGTACATCCCGGCTACTAAATTCAGAAAAACATATCTTTTTCTTAATATCTTTTTCCTTAGTTGTTGAGCTTTTTTTTCCAAAAATCTTATTCTGTCCCCAAACTTACCTGTTTTTTTTTCAGCGCCACATCATCTCAACCAATATCGGATTCGAAATATGTGTCAACAACAGCATCAACATCGTCCTCAACACCATCATCATCATTATCACCATCAATAGGAGCTTCCAACAACACCACCAACAACATCATCCTAACACCAGGTGCACCATCATCATCATCAACATCTTCATATCAAGCAGCTCCAATCAAACGAGGTGGCAGCGGAATGAGCGGAGCGTCGTTGTCGTCGTCGTCGTTCGACGAAGTCGACTGTTTTCATCCGAAAGCGTCGAGAACTCTGTATGTTGGCGGGCTCGAACATTTGGTGTCGGATGAGAACCTGCGAAAACGCTTTGAAAAATATGGAGAAATTTTGGACATCGATGTGAAGAATAAGGACTCGCCGTCACCGTTTGGATTCGTTCAATTTGCTGATATTGATTCGAGTGTTCGAGCGATTAATGCGCATTTGACCACCAAAATGAAGGGAAGGGTGAGCATTTTTTGATGGAAAATTGTTGAAAAATCATGAAAAATGACCTAAAAATAAGGAATTTTCGATAAAAATAGTGAAAAATGATCTGAAAACTAGAATTATTGAGAGAATTTCATGATATTAGATGTATTTTTAACGAAGTTTTATGAAAAAAAAACAACAAAAAATATGAAATTTTTGATAAAAATCATTAAAAAAGGCCTAAAAACTAGAATTTTTTTAGAGAATTTCATGAGTTTCAGTGAAATTTTTTGAGTTTTTTAATGAAAATGAAAAAAAATCATCCAAAAATCTGGAATTTTTGATAAAAATCATGAAAAAAACACCGAAAAATCTGGAATTTTTGATAAAACAATTTTTAGGCTAAAAAAATGGAGAAAAACAGAGAATCCCTATTTCCAGAAGCCAAAAAATCTTGAAAAATATTGATTTCAGACTAATTTTGAAAAAAATAGGCCTAAAATATTTCGAAAATGAGAGAAACACTAAAACCAAAAACAAGAGGAAATGAATAAGCAAAAGGTACCACTACCAACTACCCGAAGCCCCGCCCTTTTTTTTCTCTGCTCCCTCTTGCTCTCTGTTTTTTGTTCGCCTGCAGGCACCCAAAATTTTGTTTTGATCTACCCGCCATTAATTAGTTTTTTTCTCGAAATGTTTCGATTTTTTTTTCATTTCTCATTTTCAGCCAAATTTCGGTCGATCACATTCGACGAACAAATTGTGGATTGGCCAATTGCCGCCCGACGCACCTTACGAATATATTGTACAGAAATTGCGAACACTTTCTACTGTCACTTTTGCCGATGTCAATGTTGATATGCGAGAAAAGCAGGTTGGTTTTGGGGGGAAAATCTCGTAAAAAATTGAATTTTTCAGGCGATTGTGATATTCAGTAGTTCAGAAGCAGCTCAGCAAGCATACAATCGAATCAGATCGAATAATCCCAAACCTTTGTGAGTTTTTTTTGAATTGAAAATTGGAGAAAAATTGAGTTTTTGACACGAAAATCATCAAATTTAATATCAAAATTCCAAAAATTAAAAAATCTCACACGTAAAATCGGTAAATTTGTAAATTTTTGACTTGAAAGTCAATAAATTGGTGAAAATTTGTTCTAAAAATTATAAAATCTGGCCTAGAAATCCAATTTTGAACACAAAAAAAATCTCAAAATTCATAAATTTGAGCCGGAAATTATTAATTTTGGCCTGAAATTTGGAAATGTCTGGAATGTTTAGACTCTAGAATTTTCAAAATCAGAAATTATGGCCCTAGAAATCCAATTTTGATCTCAATAAAATCTCAAAATTTATAAATTTTAACAAAAAATTATACATTTTGGCCTAAAAATTTGAAAATTTTAGAATTTTTCAACCCTAAAAATTTGGAAATTTACCAAAGTGATCAAATCTGGCCTAAAAATTTAGAAATAATCAACTCACCTTGAAAAGTTCCGAACTTATTGAATTTGAAACCTTGAAAATGTGAAAAGCACAATAGAATTTCAAAATTACGCAATTTGGCCTTGAAAAATTCAAAAAACACAATATTTTTGGATTTTGGACTTCAAAAATTCAAAAATGTTGCTGGAAATGAAAAAAAATAGCGAATCTACACCTCGAAATTCAAGAAAAAATGGCCTATAAATCATGAAATCTGGCCTAAAAATTTCAAAACCGAACATTGTCTAGAAACCAAAAATATCTAAATCCAGAAAAATGAGAAATTTTAGGCCAAAAAATTCTGAAAATTCAGAAAAAAAAATCAATAATTTTTCCACAAAAAGAATTGGTGGTACGAAAAAAGGGAAGAGTTAAATTAAAAACGGAGCCAGGCAGGCAGCGAACAAAAAAAAAACACAGACCTCCCCTATTAATTCACTCGGTGCCCAAAAAAGGTTCTAATTTATCCATCGCTTTTCACCTCCTCAACGTCCGCCACCCCTCCTCTACACGAAGAAAAAACACTATCCCAAATGAAGAGACGCCGAGAAAAAGAGTCGCTGCGTCTCGTCATTTGACACAGTGTCTCACGTCGCGCGAGACTGGCTAGCTGAATATATATATATATATATGTATGTATATGTATGGGAGAGAAGGGGGAAGAAGGAGGAGGAGGAGGAGAGAATATTGAGCGCGCGCCTTCAGAAGGCTCCACCTCCTGGGTGTGTGTTTTTTTTTTTGCCTGCTGGTCATGTATTTTTTTCTTGAGCTTGGATGGGTTTTGGGCCACCTGGGCGGTTTTTATAGGAGCTCTAGGCTCGAGGGTTAGGCTGAGGCTTCAAGAGTTTTTGAAATCTGTTCCTGAGATCTCAAAATTTTGGAATTTTTTGAATTTCTGGAGTTTTTGTGCCTTCAAATTTTCAAAAAATAAGTTCTAGTATGTTTTTTTTCCTAAAATTGTGGAATTTTTAGAGAATTTTGTGCCTGAAAATAAAGTTTTCAAATAGTTTCCAAAATTTAAAAAAAAAGTTTTCAAATGTTTCCGATTTTTGGAATTTCTGGAGAATTTTGTGTCCGAAAATCTAATTTTCAAAAAGTTTCGTAAATTTCAACATAAAATTTGTGGTTTTTGAAAAAATTCTAAAGTGGTTTTCTCTGAAATTTGAAAATTTTGTAATTTTTTTAGAATTCAGGTGAATTTTGATATTCTTGGAATAAGTTTCATAAAAATTTCGTAATTTTCTTGCAAATTATTTGTGATTTTTCTCCCCAAAATTTTTGAGCCCAGAATTTCTCTGAAAAATCTGAAGTTTTCAAACACACAAAAAAATTAGCTTGAAATTTCTAAAAATTTTGAGATTTTTTGATTTTTGGAGCCCGCGAAAATTTAGTTTTCAAAAAAATCTTGAATTTTTTCATCCAAAAAATCATTTTTTAATTTTTGACCAATTTTTTTGTTTGCAGTTTATTCAAACTTCCGGACGGCGATCATCGCGTCGCGGTCGACTACTGTTCCGATCGCCTTCACGATTTTTTTGTCGATCGCAAACATCAGTCGACGCCAAGTTCATCAGCAGCGATCGCAAGCGATCCGATTCGTCCGCCACCTCCATTCCCGGCACTAGCGACAACTTCGTCGTCGTCGTCGTCGCAAGAGCCGCTACTCGCGCCGCCACCCAATCCGCCATCAATGCCACTCGCCGACAACAACAACGATAGGCAGCAGATGCGACGAAGTCGCACACCGTCGTCGCAACAACAGCGACGATCGCCGCCACCGCGACACTATCAGCAGATGAACAATAATAACAGTGTGGCGACGACGTCGTCGTCGCAACAGTCGCAACCACCGCGACGATATGAGCAGCGAAATGTGGTGGAGAAAGACGAGCGACGCAGTGTTAAGCGAAGGAGGTTTGGCGATTTTTGCGATTTTTCACATCTAGACATTGTTTTTATTTTTCAGCCGATCATCGTCATCCTCGTCGGCATCGTCATCATCCGACGGAAGCACATCATCATCGTCCAGCTCGTCATCAAGTCGCAGCTGTTCGCCGAATCGCGACTCGTCCGTTTCGCCATCGCCACCACGTCGCAAAAACGACTCTTCCTCCTCGCAACGCAATCGACGTTCGAGAAGTCGTACGCGAACGTCAACGGATCGTCGCGACTCGTCGGCGTCGACGTCAAGTCGCCCTGCGACGACGGTGCGACGAACATCATCGCCACCAAAAAGTATACATCAGCGAGCTTCGGGATTTTTTCACGGAAGTTCGGATGGACCACTTGCGCCGCCGCCAGTTCCGCCGCATTTTGTGAACAATGCGAACGTTGCGACGACGTCTGCCGCGCCAGTCGTCGCTGCGACGCCGAAAGTTGTCGCTGCGACGCGACCGCAACCGCAAAACACTGGGCGAATTCAGATTCAGATCAACAATTCGGCAGCGTTGCGAATTCAACAAGCGACGCCTGTGACATCAGCGACACCGACGACATCAGCGACACCTGCGACATCAGCGACACCGGCGACAACAGCGACATCGGCGGCATCAGCGACACCGGCGACATCAGCAACAACAACAAGGCGACCGAGTGTAGAGATTTTATCAGCACCGGCGACGACGACGACGCAACCACCACCACAACACTCGCGACCGTTGCGCGACCCGCGACTACCACCCTTCAAAATACCGTCTGACCCGATTTTTCGGCGTTGCGACGCGACACAACAAATGATTGGACCCACCGACCCGCGACTCAACACGCGACGACCACGAGCGATCAACGTTGTGCCATTTTCGCTGCAAGACGATCACATTACACCGTACGAGCTCGGATCGTCGCCGCCTCGCGAAAATGAGGAAAAAGAAGAGGGTGGGTCATTTTTTTTGCGACAAAAAAAATAAAATCAACGTGAAAATTTTTCTGTTTTTCATTTTGAGAAAATTTTTGGTTCTCTAAATGCCAGGTAATTTTTGACACAAATTAATTTTCAAAATTTTTCCTCAATTTTTATAAAAAAAAAAAGATTTTTCAGCAGCCTGCCGACCATATCCACATCACGGACCGCCGCATCACTCTGCGACGTCGTCGCGACCAGCACCTGTCGCACATCGCCCGTCTGGTGGCTCCGCGACTTTTCATCGGGCCTCTGGCGAACGGCGACCGCTCGAACACGTCAATCATCAACAACAACAACAGCAACAACATCAACATCAAATACCGAATCAGAATCAGATTGCGTCGACGACGCCGTATTTGACGGACAAGAGCGATAATGAGAACGCGACCGAAGATCCGGATTTGGATTTGGATGATGATGATGATTTCGATTGTCTGAGTGATGACACGACGACAAACTATCCGCCTATGCCGTACAGCTCGTTGGATCAGTTGTTGAAGCCCGGACAGAGTATGGTTGATCCTACCGTTTTCAAAAAGGTGAGAGTGGATTTTTGGGCGGTTTTTGACCTAAAAATGGGGAAAATTGAGAATTTTTGGGGATTTTGACCTGAAATTTGTGGAAAATTGACAATTTTCGGGGATTTTGACCTGAAAATTGCATGATTCGGACCCAAAAAACAAGGTAAATTTTGAATTTTCAACCAAAAATTAAGAATTTTAGAGATTTTTTGACCGCTTTGCAAAAAAATTTCGGTTTTCAGTCCAAAAACTTCAGAAAATTGCGATTTTTCCTCCAGAAACGAAATGTTACAAGTTTCGAAATGTGAAAAATTGAGGTTTCAGGAACGAAAATTCTGAAATGTTGAATTTCTAACCCCAAAAGATGATTTTTCAAAAACTTGAAAATTTCATCACTTTTCTTAGGAAAAATCGCGAAAGTTTCAAAAGTTCATCTCTATCATGTGCGCTCTATCGCAACTCGGGAAGGTTTGAGATTCAAAAAAAAATTTTTTTGTGTGCAAAAATTGGGAGCAGGTGCTCATCTTCTCTCTTTTAATGAAGCCTTTCAATTAATTTCGCATTAGTTCAGAACATTTATATTTATAAGCCTTGGCAGGTGCACTACTACTACTACTACTACTACTACTACTAATACTAGATTTCCGCAAAATTTTCATATTTTTCAAAAAACCATTTTTGTTTCCTCTAAAGAACGGGATTTTTTTTTGCAGAAAATTGATATTTTTGGCGAAAAATTGAACAAAACGTTCGCCGCTGCCACTGTTGCGACAATGACGTCGCACGAGCCACCAACAACGTCCGCGTCGTATCATCCACTTCATCCGATATCGATTTCGTCATCGTCGGCGGCGACGACGTCGCAACCATCGGCGACGTCAGGATTGCTGAACTTGAGTCACAGTTTGCACACGTCGCAAGAGTCGGATGGATCGGGTGCGGCGTCGCCGCCAAAATCTGCGTCGATGTCGTCGTCGCGACGTTTTGGTCTCTGCAAAATACCCGGCGGAAGTGGCGAAATCAACGACATTCGCATGACACTGTCGCACCTCGACAAACAACGCAACATTAACGAATTCAACGATTGGCTCAGCGAGCCGCCGCGACGCCGAACTAGTTTTGATCGCGTCGGCGGCGTAGACGCGACACCGCTGCTCATTTCGATACCGACGACGACATCAGCGACGACGACGACGCAGAAATTGTCGACGCACTCGCAGCAGTCGCAACAGCCGCTACCGCAACCGTCGCCTGTTGTGAGTTTTTTCGTTGCGATTTTTGGAAAAAAAAAACTTTTAAAATCGCATTTTTCAGACTCGCCACTCTTCCATGTCAACACCGCATCGACCTGCGAACATTGCTCGCACGTCGTCGCTGAGTAATGCGACGCCACTTGCGACAACTGATCCGTCGACATCGTCATCATCAATGACGTCGCCGATAATTTCGCCTCCACCAATTCCACCGCCGCAATCGGCGCTATCCGCGCTATCCGCGACGCAACAACAACAACCGCAAACACCGTCGTCGTCGTCGCGACGCGATTCCGAATCGAGTTCGCGAACGCCGTCGATGATGTCGCCGGCAGCGATAGCTCGTCCCACGAAATCTGCCGCCGCCAACGCCAACGCGAACACTACGCCACCTGGACCCGCGAAAATTTCGAAACGACACGATTCAATGTCGATGAAACACTCGTCGCAACAGTCGCAACCAACAACGTCGCAAGGAATTCAGGCGCGAAGTATGTCAGAGAGTTTGCATCCGAAAACACCTGTCGGCGCCGAAGTCATCAGCAAAATGCTAAATCCGGCGACACCGAAATGGGAGCAAACATTCAAGAAGCAAACACCATCCACTTCGGGAACAGCTCAACTCGTCGCACCTGTCGCAACCTCGTCGCAACAATCGCAACATCAAGTCAAGGTGAAAGAAAAAGAGAAGGAGAAGAAGAAGAGGGAGAAGGAGAAGGAGAGAGAAAAAGAGAAGGAGAAAGAGAAGGAGAGACAACGCACAAAGGAGGAGAATCAGAAGCGCAGAGAAAAAGAGAAGCGACGTGAGGAGAAGCAGAGACAACGCGAAAGAGAAGCCGAAAAGTTGAGAGAGGCAGAGAAGCAGAGAAAAAAGAAACGACGACGTGAGAGCAGCGAGAGCGAAGAGGAATCGGACGACGAGAGCGACGGTGCGGCGACAACGTCGAGCGGTAAAAAGGCGCTCAGTCAAGAGGAGCAAGATCATCAGCTAGCCATATTGTTGAGCGAGGGAACTATCATCGAAAAAGTCAAAAGTCGACGCAACAAGGTGGAGACGAAAAAGAATGAGAGTTTGGAGAAGATTCGACAGAAGAAGAATAGTGGAGCGGGAGCGGCCGGTGTGCAGGGAACGGTGCGTTTTTTTAGCATTGAAAATGGGAAAATTTGAAGTTTTTCGGCCTAAAAATGTCCTAAATTTCAAAAAATCAACCTTTGGGCTGAAAAATCTAGAAATTTTGGGTTTTTGAGGCTGGAAAATTGGAAAATTTAGTGTTGGAGGTCTGAAAAATTGGGAAATTTTGAAAAATCTATGTTTTTGGCCTCAAAAAAAACTAGAAATTTTGGATTTTTGAGCCTGGAACATTGGAAAATTCCGAAAAAATCAATATTTTTTTGCTGAAAAATGTGAAAAATCTTGATTTTTCAGCGTCGTATTTTGTTTGAGTCATCGGATGAAGAAGATTCGGCAAATGATTCGGACAATTCGAATAATCGAGAAAGGTAGAGTACTGTAGTTTTTGAACTATCAACAAATTTCCACTCATTTTTTTCAGTGAAAACGAAAAAGAGGAAGAAATTGAGGAAAAATCAGAGGAGGAAGAAGAAGAAAAAACGAAAAAGATGAGCATGGAAGATGTATTCGGCACAACATCGGATGATGAGAAAAAGAAGGAGAATGAGAAAAAGATGAAGAAAAAGAAGGAAAAAAAGAGGAAGCGGATGAAACGACCGATGAAAAGTGAGGATGAAGAAGAAGAGGAGGAGGAGGAGGAGGAAAAAGAGGAAGGAGAGTTAAAGGAGGATGAGGATGATGAAATTGTGAGAAAGAAGAAAAAGAAGAGAATGAGGAAGGAGGAAGAGGTCAAAGAGGAACAGGTTGAAGAAGAACCTGTTGGTGATAAGGTGAGCGGGAAAACTACAGTAATATTTTTGGTGCTGGAACAAAAATGGGGCCAAATTTTCTTAAATTCCCAGCCAGATCTGAAAATCTGGAAAAAAAAACCCGGGGCGGACTGAAAACTACAGTAATTTTTCTTCAGAAAAAATTCGGGCCGGACTGAAAACTAAAAAAAAAAGTTCGGGCCCGGATCAAAGTTCAAAAAAATAACTGTTTTTGACAGGAAAAATCGGCTTCGAAATTATCTTGGCCTGGAAAAAAAACATTTTTTCTTTCAAACTTACTCTTCATCATTTTGTAGGCGAAAAAAATTGAACAAATCCTTTTTTTGTTCACCTTCTCGTTTTGCCTCTATACACTTTTCATTATACATTTTTGTTAGTCTTATAACTTTTTGAAATTTGGATATTTTTATGAATTTTGGCAGGAGAATTTTGAAATTTGAAATTTGGCCCGAAAATTCTGAAATTTATCAAAATTTTTGTCTGAAAATTGTAAAGTTTTGAATTTTCAGACCAAAATATTATGAGATTTTTAGTTTTTGAGTACAAATATTCTAAAACTAACAAAAACTCTGAGCTGAAATTTGTAAAAAATCATTATTTTAGCCCGAAAAATTTTAAATTTTGGCCCGAAAATTCTGAATTTTATGAAAATTTTGATCTGAAAAAAACTCTAAATTCTTCCAGGTCTCCTTCTTCATGGATCAATATGTGGAGAAGAAAAAGAAGCGAAGTCGCACGTCGCCGACACCACCGCCACCGCGCGACAACGGCGACAATCGCGACAAAGTCAGCGACAACGACGCAGCGACAAAACCGCCGCCTGCGAAACGTGCCGCACCAGCTGTCGCGGCTCCTGTCGCCGTCGCCGCCCCGGTCGCTGTCGCCGCCACACCGCCTTCGCAATCTCTTGAACTTGAAGATGTGTCAGATGCGACATCGACGTCGACGACAACGACGACGAAAGAGGAGCGAGAAAAAGTCGCAGCAGTCGCAGCAGCAGCAGCAGCAGCGCCGCCGGCGATGATTTCGCCGCGACAACGATATCGCACATCGTCGTCGACGTCGACAACAAGTAGTACAGTGGTTGTTGCGCCGGAAAAAGTTGCGGAACCTGCGGCACCACCACCGCCGCCAGTGACAGAAGCTCCGCCTCCAACGCGACTTGTCGCAACTAAAGCGTCGGTCAAATCGTTTGATTCGTCGAATGTGGTGAGTGTTTTTTTTTTCTGGGAAAATTGGATTTTTTGCGATTTTTTGACCCAAAAATTTGATTTTTTTTTGGTTTTGAGGACAAAAAGTCAAATTTTTTGAGAGGTTTTTTTGTCAAAAAAAGTGGCATGCCTGAAATTTTTTCGCTCTGCATGCTCGCGCATTGTTGTGATTTTTAGGTGCTCGCTTCGCCAGCTCTAATTGAGCCCGTCCAATCTGCTCCACCAGCCGCGGAGCCACAAATTGCTCAAATTCCGGAGCCAGCTTCATCTCCGATCGAACACCAAGTTGCACCTTCAGTGGACAGTAGCGACGACAGTAGCAGCAGCAGTAGCGACAGCGATTCGTCGCATGACTCGTCGCGCGACGACACTTTGGCGATTATGGAAACTGTGTCGCAGGTATGATTGATGTTGTTGTTGTTCGATGTTTTGATGTTGTGCCTAGGCCCAGAAAAATTTGATTTTTTCTTTCTTCCGAGAAATTTACCAAGTTTTTTGTTTTTCAGGAACCTGAAGAACCGGCACCGGCCGCCGAACCTGCTCCAGCTCCGGCTCAAGTCGCACCTCCAGCTGCTCCGACCATTTTCGACGAGGAGAATGATGAAGAGCCGCAATATCCGAGTCATGATTTTATTCAGAATCAGGCCCAGCCAGTACCAGCAGCAGAATCTCAGCCAGTTCAAGCTCCAGCTCCAGCTCCACCTCAGCCTGCTCCAGCTCAACCAGCTCAACAGCCAGCTCAAGCTCCAGCTCAACCACGAGCTAAACCACAAAAACCAGCCCTGCCTGGAATACCGGGACAATTACTGAGACAACCGATACCCGACGAGCAGATTTTCGACGAAACGTATTGTGAAGAACCGCTTGCCGACGAGGAATACGCTGCGGCTGCGGCACTCATGGCAGAAGCGGCGCGCAAGGAGCGCGCCAAACATGCGCTACGTCCGCCGTCCAATCCGATGATCGCCTACAATCAACAGCAGAAAAAGCAGCAGCTCGTCATCACCGATCCGCAAATGCCGACGTTGCAATTCATTCAGCAGATGCAGAAGGCGCAAGCGGCGCAGGCTGCGGCGAAAAATGCGGCGACGTCGTCGTCGCAGAAGAAGTCTGCGCAACCCAAGCAGCCAAAACAGCAAGCTGTGAGTTTTTTTGAGCGGAAAATTATAAAAAAAATTTGAATTTTTAGGCGCCAAAAGCGGCTGCGACCAATGGAGTTGCTCGTCCAACACCTGCCGCTACAGTACCCCAAACAACGCAGGCTGCGGCTACAGTACCACCACCTGTCGCGCAAAACTCGACACCGCCTGTCGCGCAACCACAACCAGCTGCTGCTGAAAACGCGGCAAAACCGGAAGCCCCATTGACATACGAGCAAGTGATAGCGAATCAGCGACAACAGGCCAAGGATAAGGAGGAGCACGAGAAGCGACTTCGCGAAGGTGTCGCGAAATTCTATGCGGCCAACGCGCAATTCATCAAAGACAACAATTCGGCGCTTCATAAATTCACCGAAGAGCAGTTTCAAGCACATTTGGCTGATTTTGCGATGGTGAGTTTTTGTTTTTGTTGCGATTTTGGGGAAAATTGTGAGCTGCGACCCGAAAAAGTTGGATTTTTCAAAAGTTTTCCTTCAGAAAATGGGAATTTTTGACATTTTTCAACCCGGAAATATTGAATTTTGGCTGAAAAATCCAATTTTTTATGAAAAATTTGAAATTTTGGGCTGAAAATTCCAAATTTTTGTTTAAATTTGAAATTTTGAGTATATATTAATTGAAAAATTCATTTTTCGGCAAATTTTTGACCCGGAAGATTTGAATTTTTGGTTTAGAATTATGAATTTCGCCATTTTTAGACCCAGAAAAGTTGGATTTTTAGTTGAAAATTTGGATTTTCTCAGATTTTTGAGCCGAAAATTTCGACGTTTTTCCTAAAAAATTTATTTCTGCCTAAATTCTAACACGAAAAACTAGGGTTTTGACCGAAAAATTCATAATTTCGGCGATTTTTCTGACCCAGAAAACTGCATTTTCGCAATTTCCAAAATCGAAGGTTACTGTAGTTTTTGCAAGTATTTTTTTTCCCACGATTAATTGAAACCCCCGCTGTTGTTCGCAAGAACTGCGGTCATGCTTTGAACATATATGTATATATGTCGATTAAGTGTACGTATAGTTAGAGAGACGCAGAGAAGCAGAGAAAAAAAGAAAGTGTCCTTGAATTTGCGCCAAGACGACGACACAAAAATGCGTTTTGAACGGGAAGAGAGAGAGAGAGAGAGAATGTGGAGAGTACAGAGAGATAACAGTTTGTTTTTTTTTCCAGAATCCGCGACAATTGGATCAGTTGTTGGCTCATGCGTTTGCTACGTTTGGAGCGAATCAAACGGCGACAGCAGCGTCGCCCCAAGCTGCGACGTCATCAGCGTCATCCTCATCGCAACAGAAGCAACCATCACCGCAAGCGATTTTGCAACAACTTCAAGCGATTGCGCAACAATCGCAAGCTTCTCCGAAAGTGTCGCAAGTGGCTCCGCAAGTTTCGCAACCATCGCAAACTTATCATAACATGCCGCAAGTTGGTGGTCCGCAAGTGTCGCAACAATCGCAAGCTGTGCCACAAGTCTCACAACAATCGCAAGCTTATCACAACATGCCGCAAGTTGTTCCAACCACGTCGCAACAATCGCCAGCGATTCCGCAAGTGTCGCAAGCATTTTCAAACATGCCGCAACACGTTCCAACAACGACGCAACAGTCGCAAGTGCCTCCGCAAGTATCGCAACATCTTCCAAACACGTCGCAAGCGATTCCTCAAGTTTCGCAACCGATGCAACTCGTTCAACAACCATATGCACAGGTGCCACAAGTGTCGCAACAGTCGCAACCTGTCCAACGTGCGATTCCTCAATATCCACAAGTGTCGCAACACTCGCCAGCAATCCCGCAAGTGTCGCAAGCTCATCTTCATGCCATGTCGCAACAATCGCCAGTGATTCCACAAGTGTCGCAACCGATACCACAATATCCACAAGTGTCGCAACAGTCGCAACCTGCGCAACACGCGGTTCCACAATATCCACAAGTCGCGTTGCAACCGTCGCCACCTGTTCAACAAATTATCGCACAGTATCCACAGGTGTCGCAACAGTCGCCAGGACTTCCGCAAGTGTCGCAACATTCGCAACCTGTTCAACAAGTTATGGCGCAGTATCCGCAAGTGTCGCAACATTCGCAACCTGTTCAACACGTGATGGCACAGTATCCGCAAGTGTCGCAACAGTCGCAACCAGTCCAACAAGTGATCGCACAATATCCACAGGTGTCGCAACAGTCGCAACCAGTTCAACAAATGATGGCGCAGTATCCGCAAGTGTCACAAAATTCGCAACCTATCCAACAAGTGATGGCACAGTATCCGCAAGTGTCGCAACCTGTCCAACAAGTGATGCCACAATATCAGCAAGTGTCGCAACAGTCGCAACCTGTCCAACAAGTGATGCCACAATATCCGCAAGTGTCGCGACAGTCGCAACCTGTCCAACAAGTGATGCCACAATATCCGCAAGTGTCGCAACCGCAGGTACCAATCGCGAATGGTGGTGGTGGTGGTGGTGGTGTCGCAGTCGTCGCCAATGGTGTCGCGCATCATCCAAATCATCATGCGTATCAAAATGGAACGTCGCAACCGCCGCAACAAGCTGTCGCCGCCGTAAACAATATCATTCCGCAAACAGGCTTGGCACGTTGCCAACGAAATCCACCACTTGTAGTGACGGACCGTTTCTATAGGGTTAGTTGTTTTTTTTTGTTGGGAAGGCCTCCTTTTTCGTTGTGACGTCAAAAAAATACTTTTTTTTTTGTATGTTGCCTGCGCAAATATTTGGAAAAGCTTGGCCTTGATTTTTTGGCCCCGAATTGTTTTGTCAGAATTTTCGGGCCTGAAAAATTATTTAGAAAAAAAATGATAACTACAGTAATCTTTCAACGAAATTTTGTTTACCCCGATCACAATAGCGAAAAAAGAAATGTTCGTACTCTTGAAGGTCGTCTTCAAATTTTTTCGCTTCAACATATTATGCTATCTTTATACTAATCGGGTTGAACTACAGTAGTCGGGTGATGATGACAATGATAAAAACAAAAATTGTGGTTGAAAACTGTACCATCTGGTGCCGAGAACAACTACAGTACTCCTCGTGGGCGCTCGAGAAAAGAGGAAGTGGAAACTAGAGAAAAACAGAGAAGTTGGGCTCAAAAAGTTTTCTGAAAATTTCAAAAAGCTCAAAAAATTCGGGGGTTTCAAAAACTACAGTAATCTTATCCGCGATTTTTTGTGTTCTCAAAATTTGAGGCCGAGAAAACTACAGTAATCCTCTTGGTCTCGAAAAAGATCAAAACTACAGTAATCTCCTCGGTGTTAAAAACTACAGTACTCTCGCTCTCTCAGAGTGATGCTAAAAACGAAAGTAATCCCATACACGTCAACGAAAACTACAGTACTTTTCCAAGAACATTGTAAGAACTACAGTACTCTGTCTTCTGACTCATTTGCTCTTTTAAACTACAGTACTCCCGGCGGCAATGTTTTGGCGTTGTTGTTGTTCTCAAAGTGCATTTTTTTCACATGATGAATAATGATGTGTTTTTCGTTTTTTGTTCGTGTTTTTTATTGTTTTTCCGGCCTCTCCCACTTTGCACTTTTCCTCCCATTTCTTCTCCCTTTCTCCCTCGTATCAAACTAGAAAATGTTCGAGAACCGAACAAATTTTCTGTTTGTTTAGAAACAGAAAAATGTTCGGAAAGTTGGCATTCAAGTCGTTCTCTCTCTCTCTCAGCCCTCACACTTTTTTTGTCGTCGTTGTCGTTTTTTTTTGTTGCCTCTGGGTGGCCGTCATGTACCTGCTAGTGTCAGGCTGCGAATGAGAAGAAGCCAGCCAGCCAGGCAGGCAGGAGTAGCAGCAGCAGCATGCATAGAGGAACACCCGTTCGTGTTGCCTGGGGGTGCTGCACTTGTTGTTGTTGTTGTTGTCTTTTCCTCGGTTTTTTGCTGCTGCTACTGCTGCTGCTGTCCCTGACTCCGCCCACAATCTCTCTCTGTCCCCCCTCCCCTAGCAGTTTCTTCTCCTCCTCGGTGGTGGTGGTTTTTTTTGTCGTTGTGTGTGTGTGTGTGTTGCCTCCTCTTTGCGTTTTTTTTTTTCTGCTGCTGTGTTGTTCCGTGGCGGTCCTACACTCACACTTTTTTTTTGCTGGCTTCTTCTCCTCACTGACTGACTGATGTATAGTAGGAGTAGGAGTTGTGAAGTTATAGGAGGTCCTAGGCGTAGGCTAAGGTGTAGGTCTAGGCTTGGAGGTTTTTAGAGGATCTAGCAAAGTAGGGCATTTTTTGAAATTTTGATTTTTGAGAATTTTGGCTTGGGGGTTTTTGAGAGGATCTCCTATTTTTCTGAGAATCTGGATTTTGTTCTGAAATGGATTTTTTAATAATCCGAGCTTAGGCATTTTTGAGATTTGGGTTCTTTTTTTTCTGAGAATCTGGTTTTTTTTGAGATCTAGGAGGGTTTTTCGCCACATGTTCTGAATAGGACCTGATTAATCGTGCCCATTTTTCAAAGATCTGAAAAATTTCTGAATTTTTTTTACACAAATCGGCTCGGGCCCGGTTTTTAGGTCAGATCCACCGAAAATTTCGGACCGAGCCCGATTTTTTTAGGTCCGATAAAAAATTTGAAAAATTCGGTCCGGGCCCGATTTTTGGGTTGGAATTTCAAAGTTTCTGAAATTTTTTCGATTTCGTTTTTTCCCGATTCAGCTTCTGAATTTTTCAAATTTTCTACGACTCTTTTAGAACACCCTCGTTTTTTTCTCGATTTTTCGTCGTTTTTCATTTCCGCAACAAAAAATATAGTTTTTTTTTCTCCTAGTAACTTATATATACACACAAGAATGAGTGGAGCAGAGCAACCATTGGATTTGGCCGCATTGTTGCAGCAGTTGACGCAACAACAAGCCGCACCGCCACCGCAACAAGCGCCGTTACCTCTTGCGCACGTTATGGCTCAGCAACATTTGCCGAATTTGGAGCAATTGCTCAGCGCACAGTTGCAGCAACAGCAACAACAACAACAGCAACAACAACAGCAGCTCAACCCGCTGGCAATGTTGATGCAGCCAAACAATCAGATTTATCAGAATTTGGCGAGGATGCTGTTGGTTGGGCAGATGATGCAGCAGCAGCAGCAACATCAGCAAATTCCTGCGGATAATGCGATGCTGATGAATCAGCACATGGCGTTAAAACGTACAGCGGCGGCTCTGCCGCAGCTAATTGATCGCAAGCGGAGTTGCCCGATGCCGCCGATGGCGGCGCCTCCGCCACCGCGTTCGCCAACACCGCCCATCAAGAAAATGTTGGCGAATTTGACGCCGGAGCAAAAGGCGAAAAATGAGGTGTTTCGCAAGGAAATTATGCGTCGACTCGACGTGATTTTGTTGGAAGAGTTGAACGACGACGACAGTGAAGAGGGAAAGGATCAAGAGACGGACGCGTCGGCCGACGACGATGAGGAGGAGAGTATGGGTGCGGCTGGTTCGGCGTTTCGTCGCATCTTGTCGCGAACCGACGCCGAATCGACTGACGGTGGATCGCCGATTGGTAGTCTGACATCGAGCGGACCGAATTCGCCGCCTTGTCAACCCGAAGCGTTGTCGAATGAGACGATTGAGATGTTGACGGAGGTGGCGCGAAAGCATCGCGATGCGACAAAAGATGTTGTCGCGGAGATGGATGATATCAAATTTGAGAAGGTGATTAGGAAGAGAGAGAGAGAGAGAGTACTGTAGTTTTTATTGAGTTCTTTTGGAACCAGGGGACCTGGACCGAGATTTCTGGGCACAGATTGTTTAGCTCGGGATTTTTGGAGCCGGAAATTTTAAGCCTAGAATTTTTGAGCTATGTTTCGAAGCTCAAAATTTCCTGGCTCAATTTATGAGCTCGATATTTTAGAGCCCGGATTTTTAACTTTAGAATTTCTTGACTCAATTTCGGGCCCAGTTTTACCAGCTCTAAATTTTGGGTCCGAAATTTAGACTCTAAATTGAACTGGCCCGGAAATTTTTTCTCTGCTTTTTCTAGCCCTACCTTTTTCTCGGCTACCGCCAATCTGTTATTCATATCGTTGTTGTTATTATTATTATACAGCAAAAAAACAATTGTGGGAAAAAGGTGGTTAATCTAATTTGTTGTTGTTTTTTTTGTTGCCTTTTTCAAAAATACGGAAATTACCCTGGGACTTTGATAATTTGTGAGCAATAATAAAAATAATAACAATGATGGGAAGATTACTGTAGTTTTCTTGAGGATAAAAAGTTTCATTCATTTTCCTCGTTTTTTTTTTGCTTGTTTCTAATCAATCGATTTGTTTGTTTGGAACGCGGCGAAAAATGAGGAGAAACGAGAAAAAAAAGAGAAGAAGAAACAATAAAAAAAAGGTTGCACTATCTTTTTGTTTGTTTGTTTAGAGACAGAACGAACGAACGAGTGAATGATAAGGGCGAAATGCTGGAATTGTTTCGGTTGAGGGGGTTTTTGGAACGGTGTGATAAGAAAATTTGGAATTTTGGGGTCAAAAATTGGGCTCTGAGCTTTGGAAATGGGGTTTTTGGGCTGAAAATTTGGATTTTGACCTGAAAATTGAAAAATATCGAATTTTGAGCCCCGAAACTGGCCCGAAAGTTTTGAAAATTTGATTTTTGATCTGAAAATTTCGATTTTTCGGGCCTGAAAGTTGGATTTTCTACGTTTTGAGCTCAGAAATTGTCTCTGAACTTTGAAAAATTGAATTTTTTGGGCTGAAAATTGTTTTTTTATTTCTGAAATTTGAAAATTACCGATTTTTGGTCTGAAAATTTAAATTTCTCACTTTCAGGCTCGTTTTCAAAGTTCTGAAAATATTAAAATTAGATTTTTGAGCCCGAAATGTGTCATTTTTGAACCCAATTTCCTGTTTTTCCTAATCTCCTACAGTACCCCCAGCTCGTTCGCAAAAGTGCGCGCGACTCAGCGACGCCCGCGTTTTTTGGTCTGTGACGAAGATCGCGTTTTTGAACTTTTTGTTATTGAAAAAAAAGAGAAAACGCTAGTTGTTTTTTCCTCTCCTTTTTTCTTTTTTTTTTCTTTGTGCTCCTTCTAAGGTCTGATGTTGTTGTTGTTGTTTTGAGCACATATATATATATATATATATATAATACACGCAAGCAAGAAGGGGAGAAAATTCTGAGAATTTTCGCATTTTCCTAAAACTACTAGAGAAATGGGAAATTTTGAGGGGGAGGGAGCCTAGGCCTGGGCCCAGGCTTAACTAAAATTGACCTAAAATTGAGTTTTTTCAGTACTATCCACAATCATGGAACGGCAAAATTGTGATGAAATCGTCGGAGACGTTTATGAATTTGCACTTGGTCAGCGGTTCGCGTGACTATCTTCAAAGTGTGCTCGGCGACGACACGAAACCGCCGCAACGCGAAGCGATTCGCATCAATCAGCGATTGCGTTTGGACACTGGAGTTGGACGTGAGTAGGGGGATATTGGTGGTTTTCTAGCCCGAAAAAGTAGGGAAAAATTGGTGCTATTTTTAACCCCTGAAAATGGTGGTCAAAATGAGACCAAATTTGGCAAAAGTAGGCAAATATAAGTGCTATTTTTCGACCTTTTTAATAGGCAAAATTTGGTGCTTTTTCAAACCGCAAAGTAGGCAAAATTTGGTGCCATTTTTAACCTCCAGAAAATTGTGCTCCAAACAAGCCCTCATATCCCAAAAGTAGGAAAAATTTGGTGTTTTTTTTGTTCTCAACTAAAACAAACAAATGATGATCAAAAAAACAGTAGGAAAAAATCGGTGGGATTTTCGACACACGAGAAGAACAACTTTGCAGGGTTGTTTTTAGTGCACACACTTTTTTTTTATTTTGTGAAATTTTCATCAACCACGATAACAACAGTTGGCAGGGACTAGTTTTAGATTAGGGGGAGAGTAGGCAAAAATTGGTACTTTTTTTGACCTCTAGGTTTTCTCGAAGTAGGTAAAATTTGGTGTTATTTATGACCTTTTTTCTGTGGTATAGGATGAGTAAAGTAAAATCCGAAAAGGTAGGCAAAATTTGGTGCAATTTACGACCTCTGGGATTCCTCATAATAGGCAAACTCTAGTGCAATTTACGACGCTTTTTGTAATGAGTAGGCAAAACTTGGTGTCATTGTTGACACATTTTCCCCTTCCCTCATCTCTCATAGTAGGCATAATTTTGTGCAATTTACGACGAGAACATGTTGTTGGGTTGTTGTTGTTTTTTTGATCAGAGAACATGAATTGTCTGGCCCCGGCTGTTTTTTGTTTGCTCCCATTAGTTGGTAGTGTTGTTTGAGAAAGAGGGAAAGTTTAGTGCATTTTTAGTCGTTGTACTTTTACTTCTTTCTGTCTGTCTCTATTTTTTCGGTCGGTTTTTTTGTGATCAAAAACAATACCAGTTGTTATTGTTGTTGTTGAAAAGGGCCAAACTGTCTGCTTCTCTAATCCCTCTTAAACTTTTCTCGTCGTCGTCGTCCATGCAGAGTGCATTGTACTAGACAAACAAGTTTTTTTTTTTTTGGCTGGGCCCAGACTGACTGTTGTTTATCGGGTCGGGTTGTTGTTGACATTAGTTTTTTGGGGCTGATACGACGAGAAAAGTGCACTTTTTTGCCGGGGACTGAAAATCGGCGAATTTTTGGGGACCGGGGCGAAATTGCACCGAGTTTTGCCTACCCGGGGAAGAATTGGCGTAAAATGCACTATTTTTTGCCTACTCAAGAATAAAGTGTTGGAAAATGCACCAAGATTTGCCTACCCAAGAAAATCATGGGCTGTAAAATGCACTATTTTCTGCCTACCCATAAAAGTGTGCCGTAAATCGCGCCACTTTTTTCCTCCCCTAGTCTTTTGTGCCGTAAATTGCATCAATTGTTTCCCAGTGCTCATTTGATTTTGTTAATCTATCTATGTAGTTGTTTTTCCCATTTTTTTGTCGTCGTTGTTGTTCGAAGAAACGACGACGACGACGACAAAAAAGGAGCAAATGTGGTAAACAAGGCGATGTCGCGGCGTCGCGAGCGAGCGCGACACTCGTCGCCGCCGCCGCTGAGTTGTTTTTGTGATCGGAATAATTTTTGCACACGCCGTGTACTTTTTGTTTTTCGCGACTCGACTTGTTTTTGCGCCGCGCATTTTCTTGGAACACACAGCGCAAAAAAATAATAGGGGCGGTTTAAAGGAGCATCATATGCATGTTATTAAGCTAGACTACAGTAGTCTCTTGACGCATTGATGAACTGGGGGAATTGAAGGGCAGAATTTAAAGGAACATGCACGCACTTTAGGGAATCTTGAGGAAGTTGGGGTTTAAAGGCACATCCTATAGTTCATTTTTTTGTTTTGCAGATATTCAACGTCTCTTGACTGGCGACGAGTTTTGTTGTTGTATCGCAGTTTCGTCGGGACAAGATCAAGATGAAGTAAAGAAAAACGACGAAGTTCTCAAATCGGTCTTCATCGAATATTTGAACAACAAGGGAATTGCCGGAATTGGAACATTGCCGATTGAGGGTGACAAGGTATGTCGTCATTTTTTTTGAACCAAAAAAAAAACCGAAAATATCAACCTAGAAGTATAAATTTTGGCCTAGAAATCCGAATCGTGGCCTAGAAATCTAAGTTGTGGCCTAGAAATTTTGATCGTGGCCTAGAATACCAAATTGTGGCCTAGAAAACCAAACTGTGGTCTAGAAAACTAGATTGTGGCCTAGAAATCTGAATCGTGGCCTAGAAAACCAAAACCTGGTCTAGAACTATGAATTGTGGCCTAGAAATCCTAATAGTGGCCTAAAAATCCTAATCGTGGCCTAGAAAACCAAATTGTGGCCTAGAAAACCAAAACATGGCCTAGAAATCTAAAACCTAGCCTAGAGAACCAAATACTGGCCTAGAAAACCCAAAACCTGGCCTAAAAAACCAAATTTTGCCATTTTTCAGCAAGACCAACCATGCCGTGTGCATTTGTTTGCTCCAAATCAAATCGTCAGTCAATATATGCACCAATTGGCACCGAATTTGTTGGACTACTTGACTCGAAAAAACATCCAATATGTTCTCGTCATTTTTGGCAATCAACAAGAGACAACAACTACAGTAACCGCCGCACCACAACAACCACCGCCGACGGCTGAATAGACGTAGCTTGCGTCGTCAAAGCGCCGCAGCGGCAAAACGGGTACCCACTTTTTCTTTTTTCCACAGAATCTCCAAAACGAAAATTCTTGTCTCTCTGTTTGTCTGTTTTTCTTTTTTTTTTCGGACCGCTGGCCGGATTCCCCTCATCCTTAAATTTTTATATGATGTATACATATTTATTTATTACCATTTTTGTCATTTCGGGTGTTTTATAATCATTTTCAAACGTTTTTTGTTGTTGCTAATAACAAAAAAATATGGTATCCGGTTTTTACCCCCCCCCCTCTCCTCCTTTGAAATTCCTATTATTATTGATTTTTAATATTATTATCATTATTGATTTTTCTTTTTCGCCTAATTTAATGTGTGTTTTGATAAAGTTTTCATTTCAATATGAATGCGTTTATCCGAGATTCGTAGCTTATCTTGTAGAGCTAGAAAAGAGCTTCAAAATGAGCTATAACACCCCTGAAAAAGCCCGAAAATCGGGCCCAAAACGGGCCTTTCTAGGCAAAAAAAGAAAAAAATTAATGTTGTCCGAGAGAAGTACACAGTGCGGAACTTCGGCCATGGCCGAGGTTTTGCAAGAAAAAAAAAGCGAAGGTTTCAAAAATTTTGGCAGACCTCGAGTATATCTATGACATACAATACTAGTTCCAATGTGAGGGGCCTGGCCAAGTGGTTAAGGCCTGTGCGTTGTGTTCGGTAGGTCATGGGTTCGATCCCACCCAGTGTCGTTTTTTTTTTCTGGGTTAGTCGGAATTTTTTTTTTTAACTGAAAGTTTCAAAATTTTTGGCTAACCTTATGTATATCTATGGTGAACAACACATTGTTTCATGTGAGTCACATGGTCAAGAGGTTAAGGCGTGTGTGTTGTGCTCAGAAGGTCGTGGGTTCGCTTCCGCCCGGTGTCGTTTTTTTTTTTGTTTTTGAATTTTTTTTTCAGGCCCGATTTTTGGCCCGGTTTTGGGGGGCCTCAAAAATGAAGCACATTTTACAGGCCAATAATATCTGAAAAATCAATTTTGACCCGAAAAAAAGGCCCAGTCAAAAAATCTTTGAGGCCCGATTAGGCCCGTTTGTCGGGCCTGAATGGGCAAGTGTTATAGCACATCTTAAAGCCCGCTTCAAGCTCTACAAGATAGGCTATTCAAATCCTAAAAACAGGCCAAAAAATTTCGGGCTCAGAGCGAAAAATCGTCCATGCCTAGGGTGGACGTTTTTTTTTGAAATGCCATTTTAAGGCCTTTTTTTTGTGAACTTTTGATACAGGGCCTGAAGGGCCTATGTGAATAGCCTATCTTGTAGAGCTTGAAGCGGGCTTTCATTTAAGGCCTATCATGCCTATGTGAAAAGGCCTTAAACGGGCCTAATCGGGCCTCAAAGATTTTGCAAAAAACCTTCAGGCCCGATTTTGGCCCTGTTACCGGGCTTTTTCGGGGGAGTGATATAGCACATCTGAAAGCCCGTTTCAAGCTCTACAAGATAGGCTATTCAAATCCCAAAAACAGGCCACAAAATTTTTTGGCCAAAAATCCTGGTCAGCCTGAAAACCAAAAAAAATAAAAAGAAAAACGACACCGCATGGGACCGAACCCCCGACCTCTCGATCACAACGCACAATCCTTAACCATTTGGCCATGTGATCCACATTTAATGTTGTGTTGTTGACTATAGACATAGTCGAGGTTCGCCAAAAATTTGAAAGTTACGCTTTTTTTGCTTACGAAAAGCCCGATTAGGCCCGTTTGTCGGGCCTGAATGGGCAAGTGTTATAGCACATCTGAAAGCCCTTTTCAAGCTCTACAAGATAGGCTATTCAAATCCTAAAAAATCGATAAAAAATTTTCTGAAAAAACGGCCATGCCTAGGGTGGACGTTTTTTTTTGAAATGTCAAAATAAGGCCTTTTTTTTGTGAACTTTTGATACAGGGCCTGTAGGGCCTATGTGAATAGCCCATCTTGTAGAGCTTGAAGCGGGCTTTCAGTTAAGGCCTATCATGCCTATGTGAAAAGGCCTTAAACGGGCCTAATCGGGCCTCAAAGATTTTGCAAAAAACCTTCAGGCCCGATTTTGGCCCTGTTACCGGGCTTTTTCGGGGGAGTGATATAGCACATCTTAGAGCCCGTTTCAAGCTCTACAAGATAGGCTATTCAAATCCCAAAAACAGGCCACAAAATTTTTTGGCCAAAAATCCTGGCCAGCCTGAAAACCCAAAAAAAAAAATAAAATCGACACCGGGTAGGGGCGAACTCACGACCTTCTGTACACAACGCACACGCGTTAACCAGTTGCCCGCGCTGCTCACATTGAACATGCAATTGTTTGCCATAGATATACTCGCGGTTCTCCAAAAATTTTGAAACTTTCGCTTTTTTTCTCTTGCGAAACCTCGGCCGTGGCCGAATTTTCGCACATTGTGTACTTCTCTCGGACAACCTGTAATTTTTTCGTTTTTTTTTTCGCAAAAAGCTCGTTCTGGCTCGGTTTTCGAGCTTTCTTAGGGGTGTTATAGCTCATTTTGAAGCTCTTTTCAAGCTCTACAAGATAGGATGAAAATCTCGAGAAAAACAATCCAACACGGCCGATTACAGTAGAAAAAGCGCCAGAAGAAGAGAAGCCTTAATTTTGGAGGAAAATTGATTTTTTCAGATTTTTCAGCGCGTGCTTTTTAGGGTTATGATGTCTAGACAACAAAAGAAATTTATTCTTCCCAAAAAATCATCCAAATCTCAAATGACCGGGGATTTCTTTGGGTTTGAGTATTTCCTCGGAAACTGCGCCAGCTTGAGATTGGCACAAATGTGGATTCAAAAGGCCTAGGAATAAAACAACCAGTTGGAGCTTCATTTTGCAGCTAAACATTTCTCTTCCGCACATTTTAAGCATTTTTCCAGACAAATTCCAGACCTATAAAAGCCCATTCCAGTTCCACAGAAAGATTATTAGAAAATGCAAAATTCTCTGCGTCTCTTCATTTTTCTTGCTATTCTAGTGTTCCTAACAGTAGCTGGTGGATTATTGGACATTTTCGGATTTGGCGACGATCCAAAACCGCCCAAATTTCAACATCCCGCAGCCATGTTTTCTAATAAAACGGACTTTTCGAATCGTTAAGAAACAACGTTTTCATATTCAACAAAAAACTGGTTCAACAAATAACAAAAACAAAAAAACCTGCGGATGGTACGACGTCGGCTAATTATCATCATCATCACTCCAATCACCCAATTCGGCAAATTTGTCGGGCAGAGATGCGTCGGCTTTTTTGGCAGCTGCGCCGATTTTCGCGCGTTTTCGCGATTGTTTCGGAATTTGCGGCTTCTCTTCAATCTCGTCGTCATCATCGTTTTCTTCGGGCTGGAAAAAAACAATTTTTGAGATTGCGCAAATTTTCGGAGGTCAACTCACCGCTTTTCTCTTTTTGGCCGCCTCTTTTTTGTCCTTTTTAGACTCGGTGATCGATTTCTGAAAAAAAAAACAGATAATCTTACTGTAGCTCTATATTGAGGCCTAAAATCTTACTGTAGCTCTGCTTTGAGGCCCAAAATCTTACTGTAGCTCCATATTAGGGCCCAGAATCTTACTGTAGCTCCATATTAAGGCCTAGAATCTTACTGTAGCTCCATATTGAGGCCTAGAATCTTACTGTAGCTCCATATTGAGGCCCAGAATCTTACTGTAGCTCTAAATTGAGGCCCGAAATCTTACTGTAGCTCTGCTTTTAGGCCCAGAATCTTACTGTAGCTCTGCTTTTAGGCCCAGAATCTTACTGTAGCTCTAAATTGAGGCCCGAAATCTTACGGTAGCTCCATATTTTGGCCCAGAATCTTACTGTAGCTCTGCTTTGAGGCCCAGAATCTCACTGTAGCTTTAAATTGAGGCCCGAAATGTCACTGTAGCTCCATATTGAGGCCCAAAATCTTACTGTAGCTCAGTTTTCGAGAGCAACTTCGGTTTATTTCCGATTCAGCCCAAACTACCGTACCTTCAACTCGTTGTGCGTCTTCTCCTTTGCCTTCCAAACCTTCTCCCATTGTCGATAGTAGGTTTTCAACGGTGAATCGGGATTATTCAGGTCGAAACGAACGGCTCTCTGGAAAAATCGGGATTTTTTCAATTTTTTACTGGGGGGAGTCTGAAACATACCACATTCATCTCGTCATTCAGCCGAACATCTTTTCGCGCCAAAACGTCGAGCACAAATTTCGAGTGCTCCTTGATTTTCGTCTGAAGACCGCGGAACAGATGAGTGTAGTCGCTGATTTTGATGGTTTCGAGGATCGATGAGATCTGGAAGGTTTTTTTTTGGTGAAAAATCCAATTTTCCACCCTCTTACCCTATGGTTAATCGGCAAGACGACATCACAAAACGCGGCATTGCTGGCCAACAAATGCGCGGCCTGAATCATTGTGCGAAACACGTATTCGCACGCCGACTTTCGCCATTGCGGCACATCCGTCAGCTGCGACGAGATCTTCAACGTGCATTCGAGGTCGGGAATTTTGACGGCGCCACCTTTTACCGCTCGCGGTTTTCGACTTTTCAACTCGCGCACTAGCTCTTCCAGCGTCTGAAGAAAAATCATTGGTTTTTTTTGTGAAAAATGAGATGACTTACATCACAAGAGTACTGTAGAATTGGAACGTAGCTCGTGCAACTGGCCTGAAGTTGGATGAGCAATTGACAACAATGAAGGCGGAGTGGGAGGAATGTGGGGGCGTTGCAAAGTCTGAAAAAGTTCAAATCTTACTGTAGTTCCATTTTTGGGCCCGAAATCTTGGACTTTTCAATGAAAAATGCTATTTTTTATTGGAAATACAGGAAATTTCCGCACAAAAATACCAAAAACTCACCTAAAAATACCAATAATAACCTGAATAAGCGGATAGACCAATTCGGCAATCGATTCAGCCCCATTAACCGAATGCGCTCGAGAAATGACACGAACCCACAAGTACATACACTGCATCATCTGCCAATTGTAGATCGAGAAAATCAGGTCCTAGAAAATTGATTTTTTGCGGGTGAAATTGAAGGAGAGCCCCACTTTTCGTCCTTTGGCAATCATCGCATTTCTCAGATGAACGGCGGTTTGACGAATGTAGACAAATGCATATTTGTAGGCCTGGTCGGGATTGATGAGTGTCAGCTCGGCAAATGTTCTGAAAAATGTTTGGTTTTTGGAGAAAAATCGAATATTTTTGTCAAAATTTGACCTAGAAACCCAGATCATGGTCTAGAAAACTAAATCATGGCCTGGAAAACCAAAGTATGGCCTGGAGAATCGAACGTTGGCCTAGGAAACCAAATCATGGCCTAGAAACCCAAATCGTGGTCTAGGAAACCAGATCATGGCCTGGAGAATCGAACGTTGGCCCAGGAGACCAAATCATGGCCTAGAAACCAAATTGTGGCCTAGGAAACCAGATCATGGCCTAGAAAATCAAATTTTGGCCTAGGAACCCAAATTTTGAACCAAAAATTCCGAATTTCATCCCTAAAAAGCTTAATTTTTCCTCGAAAAAAAACACCGACCTGTGCATAAACTGTAAAAGTGGCCACGTTTCGTTGGTGACAATTTTCGCGTTGGCCACAAACGACACATAGGCGGTCTTGTAGAGCAGAACATAGTGTTGTGGGTAGTTTTTGACGAGCAAATTCATACAAACAAACGCCGAAATACGACAATCGAGTGTTTTGCGGCTCCAGATTCGGGTTATTGACTGGAGAAATTGATTTTTTTCGAGATAGAAAATTTTACCATACCTTGATTAATAACTTGGTCATTCTTCCGAAATGCGCATAAACATCAACCAATCTTGTGATCGCCTTCAAACTCGAAATGATAACGTCTGATGTTTGAACCTCGTTTAAAAACTGTAAAAAATCCAAAATTTCCGGGAAAAAGCCGCCCAAAAACCAACCACAATCATGGCGTGAAGATAGGTTCTGACACAATTTTGATGTTTTTTGATGGCCGTCTTCGAGAAGCCAATTTTACCCATCTCATCTTTGCGCGCATTCAACAATCGATGCAAAACGTGTGGCATAGCCTGGAAACTGAGCCGAATGACGGCCTCGAAAATGCTCTGCTCATTGATGATGTATTTGGGCGCTTCGATGTTGGCGCCGACTCGCGCGACACACGCGACAAACACATCAATTGCCATTTTTGCATCGCTCGCGTCGATTGGTGTCGTCTGCAAAAAGCGATAAAAATTAGTTTTCCGAGCAAAATATTCTCACCTCATCGTCAAGCGCCAAAACTTGTTGGAGATATGAATAGATGTTGGAATCGACGATTAATCTACCCGATGAATGATCGGTTTTGGCTTTTGGTTTGCGGACTGCAAAAAAATGATGAAATTTAGTGGGGAGCTATAGAAAATATGGCCTAAAAACACAATTTTTGGCCTAGAAACACAAATTATGGGCCTAGGAACCCAAATCTTGGACTAGAAAACCGAATTTCGGATTTAAAAACTGTGAAAGACGATAAAAACTAACGAAAAAAACTGAAAAGCATGTAAAAGGAGTCAATATGATATATGGTCTGAAATTGAAAACCACCGTACCGTTAGAAAAAGAATAAGAGAACGAAACAAAAAAACAAGAAGAAAAAAGAGAGACAAGAAAAAAAGAAGACAATATCAGAAAACTGAGCAAAAGGTGCAGAATGAATGAATGAATGAGCACAGAGAGGAAGAGACATAGATTGTCGACTCCGCCCACTTTTTATATGCGGCAGGTGCAAAAAGTGGGCGGGGCGCGGTCTCTCTGTATACCGCGCGGTGCTCATTTATTCATTCATTCTTCACCTTTTGCTCATTTTTTTGATAATGTTTTCTTTCTTTTTTATCTCACTTTTTTGTTTCGTCTTTTCACTCATTCTCAAATGTTACGGTTGTCTTCAATTTCAAACCATATATCATATTGGCCCCTTTTCCGTGTTTTTCAATTATTTTTCGTTGATTTTTCGTCGTCATTCACAGTTTTTAGAGCCAAAATTTGGTTTCCTAGGCCAACTTTTGGATTTCTAGGCCAAAATTAAGATTTCTAGCCCATACGTTGGGTACTTCTGAGCGATTTTCAGAACAAAAAATCTGAGTTTTTACCTAGAAACCCCAAACTTTCTCACCTTTTTTCTTGTTCTCATTTTTCTCATCATCCTCCTCCTCCTCCTCATCATCCTCCTCCTCATCCAGCTCCATCTCCTCATCTTCCACATCCTCCTCATCAATTCCATCATCATCCTCTTCATCATCTCCCTCCAAATTCAACAAATCCGCATCTTCCTGTTGCAGAAATTTGAAAAACTCCGGATCGCTCTCCTTCAGCTTTTCCAGGTCGAGTTTGTGCTTCTTCATTCCGCCCTTCTCATTGCCGACCACCTCATCATCATCGCTTTCGACTTCAGAGTCGCGAACTTCTCCTTCGATGGTTTCTGCTATTTTTTCTTTTTTTTCAACTTCGACCGGTTTCGCCGTCTTCTTTTTGTTGATCTTTTTCACTAGACCAACTTTTCTACTTTTTATTTTCATCTGAAACAACAAAAAATTGGATTTTTTGTTAAATATTACTGTAGTTTTCAGGTGTCGTGCTGAAAACTACAGTAATTTCTGATTTTTCAAAAGATTACTGTAGTTTTTTCTCGATTTTCATAATCGAGACCCGGAAAACTTTCACTTTTCCCTTCCCGAAAGTGTTTCTTCGCAAAAATCCCCTCCTTTCCCTTTCTCCCGTTTGAATCGGGGTCAATCACTTTCATGTGTAGTTCTCTCGGACAATGTTTTTCAAAAAAAAAGGGTATTCAAATAATCAAACCTTATCAGTTTGAACTTTTTTTCATCAAAATAAAAATAACTTTTGTGTTGTTGCTATATAAAAAAAGCCAGTTTTTGCATTGAAACGGGATTTTTTTCTCTCATTGACCGTTTGAAGCTTTTTGTATTTATTGATTTTTCGTTTTTTTTCAGGATTTTTGAAATGTTCACATTGTCCTACACAACACACACGATTCTGTCGATTTCTCTACATTTTATCGGTATTTTTATTGGACTTTTTGTGTGGTATTTGTTTCCGAAACATGTGAGTTTTGGATTTTTTGGGAGAAAATTTGAAATTTTTCGATAAAATTGATCTGGAAAAAATTTCCGGGCCAATTTTTAGAGCCAAAAATCTGATTTTTTAGAAATTTCAGGCCAAAAATCTCAGAAATTTCGGATTTTCAGGCCCCAAATTCGGATTTTTGAACATTTAAGGCCAGAATTTTGGAGTTTTCCAGACCAAAAAACTTTCTGGAGCCCAGGAATTTGAATTTTCCAGTCAATAATTTCCAGAAAACTTCAAAAATTTCACATTTTGGTGCTAAAAATTGGGATTTTCAAGTTTATTAGCTCAAAAATTCAAAATTTCCCGGATAAAAACATGAAATTTTCTACAGCCAACCCGCTCAATCGTCCAACTACCCCACGAACGTGTTGCCCTGGTCATCGAACCCTCCTCAGTGATTGGACAACCCGAAAAAATGAACATTTTCCATGCCACATATTCGGCGAGCCCCGAAAAACAACTCATCGATTTCAACACTTCTCCCGCCCGAAGTTATGGGTAAAAAACGCCCAAAAAACTGCCCGCCGCCCAAGAAAAGTTACGTGTAAAAAATCAATAAATAAAGATATTTCAACCGCTCAAAAACGGGAATTTCAGCAACAAAAATAAAAAAAAAATCAGATAAAAATGAGATTTTTTTCAAAAAAAAAAAAAATTAAATTATTCATCCGCCGGCTAGCCTTATGAGTTCGTCAAGACCCGTCGGTCGCCAGACAAATTGCACCGGGTCCATCACAAAAACCATGCCCGAATCAATGTAGACAGAAACTGTGCCAAACCAATAGACCTGAAAATGAAAAAATGGGTTGAATAATTCAGAAAAAATATTTTGGCAAGAATTTTGAGGTCAAAAATTTAGCTAAAAATTGACCTGAATTTTCGAAAACAATAACATCGTCAAAATTTCTGATTATGGGAGAAAAATGACACGAAAAATCTGAGAAACTAATAAAATGAAAATTGAAAATGAATTCCTATTTTTTCCAGAAAAAAAAAACAAAATTTTGGCAGGAATTTTTAAGATCAAAAAATAGGTCAAAAAATTTCTGAGAAAAAATTTTGACCCTAAATTTCTGGAACAAATTGGGGTCAAAAATTTCTGGAGAAAATTCTGGGCCGAAAATTTCTGGTTCAAAAATGCCCAAAATCTCGCCGCTCACCTGTCTCCCATCCTTAAAGCGATCCTTCTGCGGATGATACGTAAATCCTTGCCGCGCCGCAGTCATCTCAATCGCATCTTTCAACGATATTTGTTGCGGTGCTTGCGGCATAACTGGCCGTTGTTGTTGTTGTTGAGGTATTGTTGGTTGAATCGGCATGTTCGACACTCGTTCGCCTTGCATCGATTTGGCGATTGTGATCAGCGCTCGGCGCAGCCATTCGTTGACAGTTGGATAGGCGGCAATGTTGCCCGGTATGCGCGCCTTCCACTCACCGTACCACATTTTGACTTCGTCAATGTTGACGTTGGGCGCATCAAGCCATCGACACAACACTTCGAGAAACTGAAAATTTCAGGTCCGTCAAAATTCTTCGGCCCGCTTTTAGGCTTGTCAATGTTTTAGGCTCCAAATCTGAGCAAAAAAAACTTAAAAATACTAGATTTTCGGCCCGAAAAGTTCAAATTTTTTCGGAAATTTCTGGCTAGAAAAAAACTCCGGGCTCTAGAAAATTTTTTAATTGGAAAACCCCGAAATTTTGGTCTGAAATCTGAGAAAATGTCCAAAAAATTAGTTTTCTGGGTATGAAAATCTAGTTTTTTGGCCTGTAACTTCAAAAAACCCCACTTTTCTTCAAATTTGACCCAAAAATTTCAAACTTCCCAACAACTCACCCTGGGGAAGAACGTCTTACAAATCACATTAACAATCGCATCGGGTTGTATAAACTCCAACCATCCCATCACAGCCGTCCATTCGTCATATTCGGGATTGAGCCGCGGACTCATCTCCATCTCTTCGAGCGATTTCGCCAGTTTCGGCACTATGTTCTGGGCGAGAAACGCGTTGAACGTGCCCGTCGACCATACATCTTTCCACGGTCGCAAAATGCCCATCGCACTTCGATCCGCCGGATTCCACATTTTTAGCGCTTTCGACAATTTTTGACGAATCGCCGGCATGACGATTTGGATGCGATCACCTAGAATTACCAGCCACGGGACGAGCCATGAGTGAATTGGAACTGTATCAGTCGTGGGATCCCAGTTGTTGACTCGTTCACTTATCCGCGGAACAATTAGCTGTTCCAGAATATTCTCCTTGATCCAGTTGGGCAGAATCGGAATCCATGTCTCGATCAAATCGATCATCTCGTTCATCTCATCTCGAGGATCCCAATTCAACGTGGCTCGACGAAGCGACGGCAACCAACCCTCCCAAATCAACCGATCGAAGGCAGGTATCTCATCTGCAGGAAAAATACTTTTTTTTGTGAAAATGAGCTCTGAGAACGTACCAAAACTACTCTTATTCATTCCAAACGTCGATTTTGATGTGCCGAGAATGTCTTGCCATTCTCTCATCAATTCGACACCGTATATCACATGATCTGGGTTTAGAGGTTTCCATTGATCGAAGAATTTTTGGAGCTGAAAATTATTGATTTTTGGAAAGTTTGAGGGTAAAATTCTGATAAATTTCAAATTTTTAGGGGCCCAAAGAATAGAGTCCCTCACTATTGACTTTTCTCTATTCTTTAAAGTTGCTAGTAGCTGGTAGCCTTTTCTAGGTCACCATATGGCTCATTAGTGTTCACACCTCTTAATGTTATCTATAAAATATGGCATACCTGTTGTTATGACACACACACTTGTGCAAAGTTGACTTAAAGTACATTTGGTACTTTTTTCATCCTTAGGTCATACTTAATATTTCCTTAAAGTCTAATTTGGAAAAAGTGAGTAAAAAGGATGAAAAAAGGATTCACAAAATGTATATTTTGTGACAGAACATGTCTTCAAAACACGTTCGTGTAATGTTTCCACTTATTTTGAACCACGACAATTCATTTTTATTCAAAAAAATTCATTTTTTGTGATTTTCTGAGTAAGTACACTTTTTCCAAACCTGGGGAAAGTACACTTTGAACTTTTTTGACACTTATTTCATCCTTAGGGTTACGTTTAAAGTATACTTAACGGTAAGGGTGCAGAAAGGATGAAAAAAGTATTCACGATGTCTATATTTTCTGAGATAATATGTCTTCAGAACACTTTCGTATAATGTTTCCACTTATTTTGAATCCTTCCAGTTCACTTTTACCCAGAAAAATTAGTGTTTTGTATTTTTCTGAAAAGGTACACTTTTTTCAAACCTGGGGAAGGTACACTTTGTACTTTTTTGACACTTTTTTCAGCCTTAAGGTTAAGTTTAAAGTATACTTTACAGTAAGGGCGCAAAAGGATGAAAATTTTTTTTTACAAACTTTCGAATGAGTCTTCGTACAATTTTTGTAAAATACACCCACTTAGTTTTAATCACTCGGTTTAACTTTTATCCGAAAAATCAGATTCTTAAAATTTTCTGAATAAAGTACACTTCAGACGCACCTGACATGAGGTAACACAGGCAAATGCGAATCGGCCGATAATCGGTCGAAAAGGGCGATGCCGGCCGATTCCGTACAGGAGAGTGTTGTACTTTATGGATCCATTCCAAATTGTCTGTGGATTATCAATAAATGTAACAATTATTTTGTCTATACCCTAGTTTCGCGGTGGCGTTTCTAAGTTGTCGGAATAGAAAATCGAAAATTCCGTTTTCCGGGGATTCCCACCAGGGCTGTCGTTTTGAGTTTTTTTCGCTCCCGCTCAATTTTTTCAAGGATGAATAAAAAACGTTTTTCCGGTTTTCAATTCTGGATTTTTTGCGACAGAATGTTTTTATTTCTGAACTCGGAGTTTTTTTTCGTGCGAGCAATACGCAGATTTTTTGTTTTTATAACGTGTAAATTAATCGTTGAAAAAATAAAAGCGATATAATTCTTCTGATGTCGATTAACCCAGTTTTTCGAGATTTTCAACACAATGTTTTTATGAATATGGGATCTAAAACTATCATTTTCTTTTCTTTTTTTTTCATTTTTTACCCAGAAATCACCAAAACAGCGATTTTCAAACGCACACAATATTTTTTACAAGCGAGGTTACGGTATGCAAATGTGCAAACACATTGTGTGCACGCACCCAAGCCGACGCACATTATTGTTTGTTGGTTTTTTTTCTTTTTGTTTTCTTTTGAAAGTTGTGTTTCTTTGTTGTTTGTTGAGTTTAAATCATGTTCACTTCTTATTCTCTCATAAAAAGTTGTATTCTCATTCGTGGATAACCCGAAATCACTTCTGAATACGTTTTTTTGTAGAAAAAAGATAAAATTTCAAAACTTTTCGAGAATTACATTCCAAGTAGTTTTCTTCAGTATTTGTGTATTCATTGCAATTTTTTCTAAAATTACAAACTGCAATCATGTTGACTCGGTTAATGATTCAACTTTCTGAAATTGTGAACACTTTTCGCGAAATAAGAAGAAAAACCAGCAAACAACAATATTCTTTTTTTTCTGCTATGAGTTCTAATTTTTTATCAGTATCATTTTACAGGCAACAAAAAAGTTCAATGGATTTCGTAAGATGTTTTTACTCATCGAAGGTAATCGAAAAAGTGAGTGTTATTCAAAATATAAACCAAAACAGTGAATATTACAGATAACATGCATCTGAACAACACACTGAAAATGCACTGAGCAATATTGATGGAAAAGGCTGGAGAATGCAAAGGAATCAACCGATTTATTAAGGTAGGCACTTTTCCTTTTCCAAATCTTTTTTTTAATGAAAAATGCTTTTCTTGCTAAATATATTTTCTAAAGTTTTGTCACAATTATTATCGCTCGGCACTGGTGAAATGAATTTCTCCAGCCAGAATTTCTCAGCTTTTCTCAAGAAAACTGAGAATTGTTTCTTCTGGATAGCCGCATAAACGATATTCTATCATTTTTTTCACACAATTTTCTTCAACTGTTTTTTCTGCAGTGCGAAACTTTTTCAGATAAAAAAGTCTTTAGTCTTCAATAAGAGTTTTTGATAGCTATAGCATAAATATTCGTCATGGACGTAACAAAATAACTTCGAAATGAAATTTTACCGAAAATAAACAATCTTAAACGATTAAACAGTGAATAATTTCAGAAATGGAGATGAAAAAGAAAAAACTGGATATGTCGTCAGAATTTTCTTCAGCAACACGGCAAAGACAACAGTAACAACAAACTAAGAAAAATTGGTGGATTTATCAGAGCGTACGTATCCAAATTTCTCAAGTTGAGTTTAAAGTTGTTATTTGTTTTGTTTTTTTAAGATTATGTTCAAACTTGGGCACTGTAAACTAATTGAAAATTTAAATTCAGTGTCATAAGTTTTAACACTTTGACCCAATTATTGTTACCATTATTTTATTTTTTACGTGTTCTCAATAAATATTATATTTTTGAACTGTGTTATTGGGAGTGTAAATGTGAATTTCTGGGTAAATTCAGAATCTACTATATATTACAAACATTGTGTAAGTATACTTGATTCATTCTTGATGCATAGTTAATTCATCCTTAGAGTATAATTAAAGTTGACTTTGACTATCCTTTATAAACACCTAAAAATGTACCGAAAGTCCATTTCGACACAAAAGTTTAAGTATACTTCCCGATGACTTTAAGTCAACTTTGCACAAGTGTGTGTGGAACAATAAATAACAACATATGGTGACCTAGATAAAGTCAACAGGAAATATGTGTGAATAGGAAGGGAGGGCTAAATAGAATGAGGGATCAGAAAAAATAGGACTAAAGGGTTCGGGAAAAACTGAAAATCTTGTCCGAGAGAAATACAAAACTTCATGTGGAGTTCTGTTAGAAGGGGTAAAAAAGAAAAAAATAATGAGAATTTTTAAATTTTAGGGCAAAAATTACTAGTTTTTGGAAAATTCAAAGTTTTTCGAATGTAAAATTTGGAAAACTTTCAGGTATAGCTTTAAATTATTGATTTTTCTTCAAATTTCAGGTTTTTTGAAGTCAAAATCTTCAAATTTTGAGAAAATTGACTATTTTTGTCACCAAAAATCATGAATTTTTGAAAATTTTCTTACCAAAGGCAAGACAACCGGAATAGCAACCGATTCCAAACTATAAATCCGATACTCATTCGGATATTCACTTCTCAACCTCCTCATCAATTCCTGACAATCATTCATTCCCGGCGATGAGTTATTCGAAAACCCATTGATCAGCTCATAAACTGTGCTCATTTTGGTCTGTTCGGTTTGTTCCTCATCGAGCGCTTTTTTGATTGTCGTCGCGTCGTATTCGAGAGCCGTTGTTTGATCTTTCAACGATATTAGTTGTTGATTTTTACGACGAATTGATTCTTCGGTAAGGTCGACGAGCAGGTTGAGATTGTGGATAAGTTCAGGGACGTCGAAATTCTCACGTTTTTCATCGTCCTCGATTTCGTATTCGGACTTGGTTTTCATCGAAAATGAATCATATCCTGGAAAAATATGGTTTTTTAAATGTAATTTTCCGGTGAAAAATCAAAATTTTTCAAAGAAAAAGTATATCTCACCCGAATAAACCCTTTGTTGCGGTCCGGTCATATCGATAACTTTAGTTTGCGCATGTTCGCTGGAAATTTTCGCCGAATTTCCCGCCACTCCTTCCTCCATCACATCTTCCATGGTTCGATATCTTGTTTTAACTTTTTGCGACTTTTTCCATCCTCCTTTAATTGTTGCAGGTTTTGGCTTGACTTCTGCCTCTTCTTCAAAACTGCCAGCTAGTCTTTTCTGCGCTTCCGCCGCAGTTTCGCCAAACTTCGGTCCGGTCATCTCTTTACCATACGCGCCGACAGCACCTCTTCCTTTCCGCAACGCCGCTTGTACCGGTTCGACGATTCCCTGCCCATCGGCACCGAGACCTTCGCCCTGTTTATAGCCCATACTTTCCATCATTTTCATTACAACACTGCCTTTTCCGTGCTTTAACCAATCGCAATATTTGTTGGGATCCACTGCGCCTTTTGTTGCCGACGTGCGCATTCCTGCGAACACTTGCGCACCCGCATCTTTCGCCGATTGCGGTTTGACACGTCGTCCGAAGTTGATTTGAATCGCGTCGTCTTCCGCACTTTTACTTGATGAGTAGGTCGACGCGGCGATTGTATCCGGATCTTTTTTATCGATTTTTGATCCTGACTGAATTCCACCACTTACAAAACCAACTGGCATTGTGTACTTGCCTCGTTTACTGAAATTAAAGGTATTTTTTTTAGTTTCAAAACCAAAAGTTTACATGTTAGGCGCTTTTGAATTCTCCTCATCATCACTATCATCACGAGCCGCCCATACACCTGAAAATCCCATATTTTCAATAGCCCAACATGTTCGCCCGCCCCAAAAACCGAAAAGCTCCAATTTTCGTAAATCAATCTCACCCCACCATATGTAGCCTGCTCCTTCGACTGAAAATGTCGCCTTCCCGGGTTCATCGCGTACTCCAGATCCTGATCATTGATCTCGAATGACTCATGACCATCGTCCTCGTCGTCCATCTGAAAACGAGAAAAAATAACAAACTTTACACATTAGATGACAATTGTTGGATAAACACGTGTTCTTTATCGATTTCTTAGTTTTCTATGTTTTCAATATATGTTTTATAATATATTCTAACTTTCTAACCTATTCACATTCTCTTAAACACGCTAAAAACTTTCAGAACGCGAAAAAACAAAAAGAAAAATTTTCGAAAATAAAAAGAAAACAACGACACTCCGCTTGCCCGCATTTTAACGTCGCGGCAATTCAAACAATTATTTTTTTTTAATTTCAGAAAAATGCGAGTTTTCTTAATTTTCACTGTTTTGCTAGCAAATTGTTATGCTCGGGACAATTCAACGGTTAAAGCATTGTGGAATCTTGAAGAGGTGACCGAATGTGAACTACATTACAACGCATTGGTGAGGAAATCGTCTAAATTTTCCCTAAACAATTGTATAAAAATGTTTTTCCTAGGTTTATAACAATTATGGTTGCTGGTGTGGGATTGGAGGGTCACACGAACCGGTGGATGGTATTGATGAGTGTTGTATGCATCATGATAAGTGCTATGACGCGGCGGTTGATCAAAAAGTAAGGGTTTTTGAGAAAATAGGTTAGAAAAAAAAGAGAAATTCAGATTTGTCCGAATGTTGAATTCGAATATGTTGATGATTACACGTGGCATTGTATCAATTCATCAGCACAATGTGCTGTAACCAATACCGGTTGCAAAGCAGCAATGTGTGAATGTGACAAAAAAGTGGTGGAATGTTGGAAAAAATTCGCAAAACCTGTGAAAAAGGCGAAATGTAATCGGACAAACTGGTCACCAATCACCAAACATTTTCAACATTGAGAAAGAAATAAATATATGTGTATTTTACAAAGTTCATGGTAGTTTGTCATAGTAGCCGACAACCGGGCGGCGATCAAGAGAAAGGGTTGGCAAGTAGGGCTGATAGAAAAGTTTCTGCAAACCATTTTGCAAATAATTCGATAAGGTAAGGTTTCTCACCTCTTCCGAAATCTTGTTAGAACTATAATAATATCCAATCTCATCCTCTCTCGCTAAATCGACAACATTTTCCAACTCGTCATCATCGTTGACCTCGACATGCGTGCAATATTCAATGCCGCATTGTGAGGGTACTCCAACGACAAGCCGTTTTTCGGCATGAATTTCGGAAATGTTCGTCATGGGCGGTACGTAACGAGGTGTTGGGTGGGGCGCGAAGAAGTGCTCGATAGATGAGAATTTTTGGGGAGGGTTGGTGATTTCGAGGTGTCGAGAATCTTGATATTTTGGGGGATTGTGGCGGGGAGCGGTGGGTTCAGAGGAGCGGCCAAGACTTCCCATACTTCTCGGCTTGTATTCTGGATGATTGTGGCGGGGTAGGGTAGATTTTCCAACTTCGGAAGCTCTCTCAATGAGTTCTGATGCATTTTCTTTTCTGGGAATGTATTCTGGATGTTTATGGCGGGGTAGGGTGGATTTTCCAACTTCGCTAGACTTCTCAGTGAGCTCCAGACTTCCCATACTTCTCGGCTTATACTCCGGATGATTGTGTCGGGGTAGGGTAGATTTTCCAACTTCAGCAGAGCGTTCAAGACTTCCCGCTGGATGGTAACGTTCACTTGGAGGTATTATCGATTCCTTGCTTCTCGGCTGATATTCTGGATGATTGTGACGAGGTAGGATGGATTTTCCGACTTCGCTAGACTTTTCAGTGAGCTCCAGACTTCCCATACTTCTAGGCTTATACTCCGGATGTTTGTGTCGGGGCAGAGTGGATTTCCCAACTTCGTCAGCCTTCTCAATGGCCTCCAGACTTCCCATACTTCTAGGCTTATACTCCGGATGTTTGTGTCGGGGCAGAGTGGATTTCCCAACTTCGTCAGCCTTCTCAATGGCCTCCAGACTTCCCGCTGAATGGTATTGATCTTCCAAGATGATTTGACGAGGTTGTGTTGACTTCTCCTCTCGTTGAACCACGTATTCCGGAAGACTTCTCGGCTTATACTCTGGATGTTTGTGGCGGGGTAGTGTAGATTTACCAACTTCTTCAGCCTTGCTCAGCGCTTCAAGAGTTCTCGGATCGAATTCCGATGTTGACACGCGTTCGGTTTTATGATAGTGAACTTCAGTGTTCAGCGGTTCAACATTTCTGATTCGATGGTATCCACTATCATCGATCGGGACCGTGTCATACATTCGCTCACTAATCGGTTCGAACTTCAACACTTGTCCATTGTTAATATCAACCAATCGGTAAAGCTGAAAAACAAAAAATCAGAGATTACTGTAGTTCCAAGCTACAGTACCTTCTCCAAAATTTGCGGATTCACCGGACTATGATGTTTCAGCTCATCATAATGATTGAATTCTCGTTCAACTGGCGAACTCTCACTCCGATACGCATCAATAATATTGCCGTCTGAAAGAAAAGAATACTGTAGATTCGTAGAAGTACTGTACCGTGTTGAGATTCGGCTCGAATTCGAAGACTTTCCAGCTCGGCGCCTTGTCGACGAAGCTCTTCGCGGCGAATTCGTTCGCGCAGCTCTTCTTCGCGCAAATCGAAGTGGTCCTGAAAAGCGGGGAGTTTTTTTTTGGTGACTTTGGGGAAAATATTTGAAAAAATTGGGCCCGATTTTCTGAATTTGGTCACATTTTTTCCCTCATTTTATTTAGCCCTCCCTTCCTATTCACACATATTTCCTGTTGACTTTATCTAGGTCACCATATGTTGTATCATAACAACAGGTATGGCCATATTTTATACTTACAATTAGATAACATCAAAAGGTGTGAACACTAGTGAGCCATATGGTGACCTAGAAAAGTATACAACCCGGCTACTAGTATCCCTAAAGAATAGAGAAAAAACTAAACACAGAAACGTACATTTCCCGGGTTTTCCCGGACCTCGCTCAAAAACGTGGATTTTTCAACAAAAATTATCCAAAAACTCACATAAACCGTATCCGTGTGATGTTCCTTGCTGATTCGCCGAACTCCTCGAACAGTTCCATTTTCCGACGTTTCGATCTCGTAAAATTCGGGATTTTTCAGATCATACGATTGACTATGACCCATTTCAACAACCTGCGAGAAAATAAAAGAAAATTTTATGGAAATTTCGAAAGTTTTAAATACCAAAAAGTTTGATAACAATCTTTTTTTGGCAATGAAAAAGTGGAAAACAAAGTTTTTCCTGTTCCGGATTTTTTTTTTCGAAATGAAAAGTGAACATTTTATTTATTTGATTAACTGACTCATAAACTTTATACTCTTTTTTTGTGGGTATTCGAAATCATATAACAAATATAAAGCGTAAACATTGAAAGGTACTGTAGTTTCTACAGTACCCATCTTAAAGGAACACATTCAACCGGTGCAAAACAAAATTGAATGGCGTAATAATAAATTGCCGGAAAATTTTATGATGTACATACATTTAATTGGTTTTATGATTGGTTATATTGTATATTACATGTGTAAAAATCAACGGTTGAAAAAAGGGCCCAGAATTGAGAAGTAAGGCGCGAAAATCGTATAGTTCTTTGTGAATCAAAAAATATGCATAAATATGTGAAAAAGAGGTGTGCCTTTAATAAAATGATGATGATGATGAATCATGTTAAGCACACACACACTTTATTCATTTTTATCGATTTTGAGACAAAAAAAACAACATGGGCTTGATGATAAGAGAGCATACATCATATCGTACGCTTTTTGATGCGGGGGGTCACTAACTTTATAAAATAAATTTCCAGAAAAATGCGAAAATTTTTTGGCGTCACTAACTTTTAAACGAAAAAAATTCGAATTTTTCAAGTTTTTTCGGCGTTTTTTTTTTTGAAAATTTCGAGTTTCATTGAGAAATTCCTTATTTCACCAAATTTTTCAAATTTGAGCGCGAAAAATTTTTGTCTGCAGCATGTAGGTTACTAACTTTCCAAAATTTTTTTCTGAAATTTTCACAATTTTTGGTTGGGTCACTAACTTTCCGGAAATAGTAAAGCGCCCTTTTATGATGTATGTAAGAGAGGAAAAAAAGGAATTTTGAGAATTTTTGGTTCGATTTTTTCGGGCCCGGGAATATTGAAAATTCCCCAGATTTTGTCACCCAAAATTTAGGACGCCAAAACTTCGACAATTTTTCCGGGCCCGGAAATTTTGACATTTTTTGGGCCCAGTTTTGTATTTTTCCAAAAATCTTCCACAAAAAACAATTTTTTTTCTGATTTCAAAACGTGACCTGTTTTCGGGCCAAATATCGGCCAAAAAAAACGCCGTCAACCATTTTCAGAAAACAATGTTTAGCCCAAAAGTTGCGGGCTCCGATTTTTCAGGCTCTGAAATTTCCCTAAAAAACTGAAAATAATCTGAAATTTTTGCCACCTACATCACCCAAAATGACCCTTTATCAAAACCAAAAAACAACCTCATTCCTACTGTCCGGCCAGGCTCAACTTTTTGATCTGATATCCGCCAAGAAGTGATCGATTCGGCACCAACGTGTACACCCACAACAATTGTTCGTGATAATAGCTGACGAACAAGTTGGACGAGCTGTAGTCGAAGTGACATTGGCGGCGATTGACGAAAAACATGGCCGGGATGTCGTCGAGTGTTTCGAGATATTTGAGATGCTCGGTTTTGTTGAACACATTTCCGGCGGCGTTGATCGATTGGAAGTCGTTGGTGAAGTAGATCGCAATGCCGTCCATACCATGCTTCTCGTAGGCTTGGTGGAAATAATTTTCGAAAATCTCTACCTGTTGCTCGGCCAGATCGTCGCGATTGTTGATGTCCATTGAGCCGACGGCCACGACCAACAATAGAATGCCGAACATTTTTCGATGTTTCTCTCTGAAATTCAAGCACATTCAGCGGCTATTTATACCGCGATAATTCGATTATTCAATTTGTTGAAAAAAAATCTTCTTCCTGCCCCGGGGGAAGATGGAAAATCAATACAGTTGTTTGATTTTTTGACCTCAGGAAATTTTTTGGCAGTTTTTTCTGGGCTCGGAATTTCTGAAAAATTTTCTGGGCCTGGAAAGTTTTGCCACAATTTTTGAGCCCGGAAATTTCTGACATTTTTTGCAGGCTCGAAGATTCGGACAATTATTTTCGGGCCCGAAGCGTCTGACAATTTTCCGAGCCCAGAAATTTCTGCCAAAAATTTCTGGGCCCGAAATTTCTGAAAATTTTTTCTGGGCCTTGAAATTCTGACATTTTTTTCTGGGCCATAATTTCTGTCAGAATTTTTGGGCCCGAAAACTTTTGAAAATTTTCCCAGGCCCAGAAATTCTGACAATTTTTTCGAGCCCAGAAACTTCTGCCAAAATTTCTCTTGGCCCGGAATTTTCTGACATTTTTTCTGGGCCCAGAAATTCTGACGATTTTTCGGGGCCCAGAAATTCTGCCAAAGTTTCAAGGCCCAAAAACTTCTGACAATTTTTCCAGGCCCAGACAATCTGCCAAACCTTTCAAGCTCGGAACGTTCCAAAACTTCCACCTTTCCCTAAAAATTCTGAAATTTTCTCTAAATTTTTTCGATATTCACCTTCCTCCTCAAAATCATCAATAATTTATGTTGCGTTTCTGCAATCGACATTTGTAGACGGGCGGTGATACGGTGAGACCGAGAATTCGGGCGGTGCTTGCATCGTGTTCCACGTCAAAGTGGAACGATTTCAGCAGGTTGGCAAAAATGAGGAACAGCTCGGCACGAGCCAACGATTCACCCAAACATTGGCGGCGACCAATTGAGAACGGCAGGAATTCGTCTATTCTGAAGAGATCGGGGAATTTCGGGTGGTCCGGGGAATTGGGTACCCGGATTTTGGACACAAATTCTGCCAAAGTTTTCGGGGCCAAAAATTGCCACTGTTTTCTGGGCTCAGAAATTTCTGACATTTCTTTCTGGGCCCGGAATTTCTGAAAAATTTTCCGGTCCCAGAAATTTCTGACAATTTTTCTGGGCCCGAAAATTTCTGCCACAATTTTCGGGCCCGAAAATTCTGACATTTTTTCCAGGCCCAAAACTAACTTTTTCACATTATAATTCTCATCCAAAAATCGATCCGGATTGAAAATGTGTGGCTCGTCGAAAATCTCCGGATCATTCATCAAAATCGACACTTGCGGAATGATCAGATCGCCCTTCCTAAACTCGAATCCATCGATTTTCGTATCAGCCGCAACTGTGCGCAACAAATTTATCGGCAGAATATTGGCAACTCGCTGAATTTCCTGCAAAAAAAACGAGACTTTCCACAAAAACCCATAAAACTCACATTCAACGTCGCCTGGGTGTAGGGTAGTTGGGTTTTTTGGGCGAGTGTGATTTGTGTGTGACCGCCCAGCGCGTCGAGTTCGCGTTGAACGCGACGTTGCACCTCGCCATTTTTCGCCACCAACAAAAACGCCCATTTCAGTGTGGTTACTGTCGTTTCCATGCCGGCGAAGAAAAGGTCCAGCAAGAGCATTTGAAGTTGTTTGTCGCTGCAAAAATTCAGTTTTATGAGAAATGGAGAGTGGGAAAATGATCAGCGCAAAATTTTGACTCGGAAAACACAATTTTTCAAAAAATCTGGGGCGGGGAGTCGAACCCGGGTCATATGACTGGCAGTCACACATGTTAGCCACTGCGCCAGATTGCGAATCTGTGAATTTTTAAGATTTCCAGAACCTGAGACATGTTTCCAGGTCAGAATTTCGCGCTGTACAAGATGCTGGGGAGCAAAACTATTTTTTGTCATTTCCAGGCTTTAGAGTCCCATTGAGAAAAATTGAATAACAGGAAAATGATCAGCGCAAAATTCTGACCTAGAAAACAGCTGAAACAAAAGTTTGCGCTATGGTGGAATCGAACCCCGGACCCTATGACTGACAGGCGAACCTGTTCGCCACTGAGCCAGATTGCAAAACGGTCAATTTTGAAGGTTTCCAGAACCTGAGGCATGTTTTCAGGTCAGAATTTTGCGCTGAACAAGATGCTGGCAAGCAAATTGCGTTTTTCTCAAACTCAAAAAATCTCACTCAAAAAATCCGACATCATCTCCACTTTTTTTGCGTCGTTCAACCTCTTTCATATAGGCATATGTGAGATCTTCAACATCTTGTTCCATCATAGACTCCGCCCACTTTTCGCGATGATCCTTTAAATTTGCGTCAAAAGTTGGCAACAAAAAAAGGAGAAGTTACCTGAATTTGTTGGTCTAGAAAATCGCAAAGTTCTCGTTTGATACTCATCAATTCGATCCATTTCGAATTGATGACGGGTATTCGAGTGGTCCATGGACACGTGATATAGACACCCATCACCGATTTCATCACAATTTGCGATTGTCGATCGAGTAGGCGATGAAGTCGCGTCATGTCGCGATCACCTTGTCGCAAGCGAACGCTGAACAACATGTTGTTGATGATGTTGCCGACGCAGTTTGCCAGCGGACTGCATAAATCTTGCCAGTTTTCCGTTTTCGCCGCGTTTTTGCCGAGATACTCGGTCAGTGCTTCAACTTCTAGCATGATTTTCTGCTCCATGAGCGGGCGGCCGACGCCAAAATCGCGCAGGGTGTGAAGGGCGAAGCGACGTTGCTCGCGCCATTTGTCGCCGTCGATTTGGACGACGCCGTTGGCACCTTCTGAAAAATGCGGGCGTATATTTTGCATTTTGGAGCAGTGGCTAACGGGTTCGCCTGCCAGTCATAAGGTCCGGGGTTCAAATACACCTGAGAGTAAATTTTTGTTTTTTTTTTATTTTCTTGATCAGAATTCTACGCTGATCATTTTCCAGCTATTCAATTTTTCTGAACGTAAATTTTAACCCGAGAAATGATGAAAAATGTATTTTGCTCATCAGCATCTTGTTCAGCGCAAAATTCTGACCCGAAAACATGTCTCAGAGCCTGGGAATCTTTGAAATTGGCCTTCTGCAAGATGCCGTAGTGGCTAACAGGTTCGCCTTACACGCACAAGGTCCGGGTTCGAACCCCGACTACGCCGTTTTTTTTTTATTTTTTGATTTGTATATTTTCCGGTTCAGAATTTTACGCTGATCATTTTCCAGCTATTCAATTTTCTCTAAAGTAATTTTGAAGCTGAGCAAATCCCTAAAATGTATTTTGCTCATCAGCATCTTGTTCAGCGCAAAATTCTGACCCGAAAACAAGTCTCAGATCTTGAAAATCTTTGGAATTGGCCGTTCTGCAAGATGGCGCAGTGGCTAACAGGTTCGCCTAACACGCACAGGGTCCGGGTTCGAATCCACCTAGGTGTGAAATTTTTTATGTGTGTCTCTCGAACCAGAATTTTATGCTGATCATCGCAAAGAAGTCCAGAAAAAACCATTAGAAACATAATAATTATGACTTCAACCCAATTAAAATCATGTTTTTTCTCCCCTCACTCACCCATTATCGAGTCGGTCACAAAATTGCGCCAACGATTTGAAAACGAGTCGGCGTGTTGGATGAAATATTTTTTGATCGTCGCCAAATCGCACACCATCACCAACGGAATCGGGCCGATCCAGACGGTGAAAATCGGGCCGAAACGACGTTTCCAGTTGAGAAACAGCTCGTCAATGCTGCTGGCTGAAAAAATTGTTGGATTTATGGGTCGGCATTGTGTTCAGCGCAAAATTCTGACCCGGAAACATGCATTTTTTTCACAAATAGCGCAGTGGCTAACAGGTTCGCCTGTCAGTCAAAAGGTCAGGGGTTCGAATCCACCAGGGCGCAAATTTTTGATTTTGCAATTATCCAGGTCAGAATTTTTGCGCTGATCACTCTCCTGACCCCCAAAAATTCCCAAAAAAACTCACAAATCACAAAAGCCGGCATATTCCCAGCCAATAACCATGGTGTCGGACCGGGTGGCAATCTTCTTCTCTTGCCAAAAATCTCATAAACCGCATAGACGCCTAGGAGTACTGTAGCCAAGACAATCGCCGACATTGGCCCCGTCAACAATCCCATCTTGACAGTGATCCTCGACAAAATCCATGCAGATAGTAGTACTGTAGCGGGTACAGTAACCCACGACACCATCTGGAACTATTTACAAATACACACAAAAATGAGAACAAGCGAAAAACAGTGAGGGATTTTGTGTCAGTGACACACACACGATGAATTAGAGGCGAGCGAGAGAGAGTGTGAGAGATGAGGAGACGCAGACGGTCAGAGTGATCCTCAGATCGACGATAAAAATGGTTTGCAGTGAAAGTCGGGATGAAGGGGAAGGGGGAAAGGGCAGAAGATAATGTGTGTGTAGTTCTTTTGGAGAAGAAAAAAGTTGGTGTTCGGTGCCTAGATTTTTGAGGCCCAAAAATTTGGGGCCAAGATTTTTTGGGCCCAGATTTTTCAATATCAAAATTCCGACCCCCCACCCGAAATCCCAAACAAAATGGAAAGTTTCAATTTTCGAAAATGGATAAGTCATGAATGAATTATTACTACAACTAACAACAAAAACAAATCTTTAGCGGATTTTTCTTTTTTCTCAAAACTGAACTGGTTTTCTTGTTTCGCTTTTTTGACATCAGAGTGAGAGTAGAAAAAAATCTTTGACAAAAAATTATTTTCTTGCTGGAGTCTAGATTCGAACCAGGACCCTGTGAGCCAAAGACATACCTGTTAGCCGCTGCGCCAAACTGCAAAACTGCCAATTTCGTTAACTTCCAAAAATTGAAATATTGCTCCGGCTCAGAATCACGCGCTGAACACGATGCGCACAACGAGAAGACTGAAAAACGGAAAATTAACAAAAAAATTCATGAAAAACAACATCCCTCAATTAAGACACCACGCTTGACTTTCTTGACATTTGCCCGTCACAAAACTGCGATGAATGCAACACGCGGTAACGTCGGACGAGTGGAATGCTGCTGACGTTTCGCGACATGTCACATCACAGTAGGGCACGTGGATTTGGCAGTGTGCCAGGGCTGAAAATGAAAATGTGAGGAAATGAAGGCTGGGAAAGTGATCAGCGTGAAATTCTGACTCGGAGAACACCGTTTTTCAAAAAAGTTGGTGCGGAGGTTCGAACCCGCACCTTTTGACTGACAGGCCAACCTGTTAGCCACTGCGCCATTTTGCAGAACGGCCTATTTCAATGAATTCCAGAACCTGAGCCATGTTTCCAGGTCAGAATTTTGCGCTGAACAAGATGCTGGTGAGCAAAATAAACTGTTGAAATTTTCTCTGCTTCAAAATAATTTTCACTGAAATTGAGAATTGGGAAAATGTTCAGCACAAATCTCTGACCAGGATAATTGAATAACTCAAAAAAGTTGGGGCGGGGGTTCGAACCCGGACCTTGTGACTGGCAGACAAACTTGTTAGCCACTGCGCCAACTTACAAAACTGTCAATTTTGAAGATTTCCAGAATCTGAACCATGTTTCCGGATCAGAATTTCACGCCGAGCAAGATAAACTCACCGAAAATCGACAAAATCCAACCGATAATCAAGAAATTCATGATTTTAATCTAAATTTTACCTGAAAATTCGGTTTTTTATAGCGCCTGAAATAGGTGTTTTTATTTGAGCAGCTGTCCTGGCAAAATAGGATTGGGCGGGGGAAAAGAAAAAACAAAAAGTGTGTACAAATAATAAGTTAGGTGATGTTTGATTCAAAAAAGGAAAGAAAAAACCTGCGGCTTCAGTGGAAAATCGACTTGCTCGCCAAAAATTTTTCGCGTCGCGCCTTTTTCTCCTCCTCAATTCGCGATTTTTCCTCTTTTTCCTGTCGCATTTCTTCTTCGAATCGCGATAATTTTGTCTGCTCTTCAATCTGCAAAAAAATTCGTTTTTCGTTTTTCCGTGTACTTCTCTCGGACTCACCTTGGCCTGGAAAAAGTTGGCCGCTCCCAACACACCCTCTTTTGCCACGTCGACACTTTCGGCCAGAGTTTGGAAGACTTCCGAGCATGAGAGTTCGCCACTTGCTGCCAAACGGAAAATTAGCAAAAACTCGCGTTGCGAAATTTTTCCATCTTGATCTTCGTCAACCTGCAAAATAAATATCATCATAATGATCAGCGCAAAATTCTGGTTCGAAAGACATCTATTTCCAAAAAAACTGAGGTGAGGTTTCGAACCAGGACCCTGTGCGTGCTAGGCAAACCTATTAGCCACTGCGCTACTTTGCAGAATTGCCAAGTTTCAGTATTTCCGGTGATGCTTACATGTTTCCGGGTCAGAATTTTGCGCTGAATAAGATGCTGATGTGCAAAATACATTTTTCATAATTTCCAGGCTTCAAAATTAGTTTTGTGAAAAATAAATTGCATCAAAATGATCAGCGCAAAATTCTGGTTCGAAGGAAATCTATTTCTAAAAAAAATCTGGGATGTGGACTCGAACCCGGACCCTGTGCGTGCTAGGCGAACCAGTTAGCCACTGCGCCAAACCGAACCAACCTTTCTGATCAATTCCTTGAGCGCAATATGCGTTTGTGCCTCTCCGAGCCGTTCCATCATCCGTTTCAGCTCTTCGAAATTGATAAACCCGTCCGCATCCTCGTCGTATTTCTTGAACGTCTCCAAAAAGTACTGTACTTGTTTTCGCGTAAACTCGGTGAACTCGGCGTAAATCGACAACTTCTTGTTCATTTTGACCGGAACACATTCGCCTGAAATTACGAGAAATGTTCAAAAATTATATGAGATTTTCAGACCCCCAGGAATGTCAAAAAATACCAGAAATGTTGAGAAAACACAAGAAATGTCATGAAAATACCAGAAATGTGAAAAATAGGCCAGAAACGTCTAAAAGAAATACAAGAAATGTCGAAAAAATACCAGAAATGTTCAGAAAATAGACCAGAAATGTTAAGAAATTACAAAAAATGTCAAGAAAAAACCAGAAATGTCAAAAAAACACCAACAATGCCTGAAAAAATACAAGAAATGTCTAGAAAACTCGAAAAAATACCAGAAATGTTCAGAAAATACTAAAAATGTCAAGAAAATAACAGAAAATGTTAAGAAAATACTAAAAATGTCAAGAAAATAACAGAAAATGTTAAGAAAATACTAAAAATGTTAAGAAAATACCAAGAATATCTAGAAAATATCAAAAATGTCAAAAAATACCAAGAATGTTTAGTAAACACAAAAAAAATGACAAGAAAATACCAAAAATGTCGAGAAAATATCAGAAATGTCTAAAAGAAATACAAGAAATGTCGAGAAATATCCAGAAATGCAGAGAAAATGAAAGAAATGTCAAGAAAATAGTAGGAAAATTAAAAAAAAAAACAAGAAATGTCAAGAAAATGCAGAAAAACCTCAAGAAATTACAAGAAATGTCGAAAAAAAATCAAAAATGTTCAGAAATAAACAAGAAATGCCAAGAAATGTGAAGAAAATACAAGAAATATCAAGAAAACCCCAATGACTCACCGGAAATCGATAAATTCTCATCGCACATCATTTTTAATTGAGATTTTTGACCGATAAATAAAATATATATGTAACAACAACAATATGATTGATAATGCGAGAGAGAGGGAACAACCACACAAAAGTGGGCGGAGCCTAACACTTCACCTTCCTAAAGGCCAATGCCTCACAACAACAACGATGACTAATTGGCATTGTATAGCCCGCGCGCGCGCATTTTTTCGCGCCATTTTTTTTTGTTTCAAAAAAAGAGGGTTACCTTCAAGTATCTTATTTCGCCGTTCCAATGCTTCGTCCAATTCGTTCGGGGGTACTGTAGGTGGTACTGTAGATGATGAAGAGGAGGGTTTGTTGGTGATGAGGCAACTGGGAAGTAGTGAACGATCGGGTTTTTTGGGCACTGGTGGGGAGGGTGATGAGGGGCGGCTGTAAAAATTGGAAAAATTGATTTTTCAGAGATTTTTGGACTAAAAATGGTGAAAAATCTAGTTTTCGCGCCGGGAATTTTCAAGAAATTTATTTTCAGATTGAAAAATGTCAAAAATTAGAAATTTTCGGGCCCAGAAATGTTGACAAATCCAGTTTTTTGGGCGGAAAAATGTCGAAAATTTTGAATTTTGGACTCAAAATGATGAAAAACCTAGTTTTCAGGCCGTAAAATTCCGAAAATCCAAATTTTCAGCCCAAAAAACGCACCTCTCCTCCTTCTGTATCATCTCAATGAGTTGCGGAGTGGGAACAAGCACGGGTGGCGGCGGTGGCCCGACGGGCGGTCTCGGCGAAATCGGGCGAGCCGTGGGTGTGGGCGGCGGGGAACAGGCGGGCGGTGGCGGGAGCGAAGTTTCCCGCACGGGTGGAGGCGGCGGAATGGTTGAGGTGGGCGGTGGAATCGGCGACGACGCCATTTCCATCGATTTTTCGAGCTCTTCAAAGTCGCGTTGCTCTTGCGACTCTTTGCGACGTCGCTCCTCTTCGTCGAGCGATTGTTGCGAACGTGGTGGAGCGGGCGGTGCTTGAATTGGAGCCTGAAATATTTATGAGATAGGGGTTGAGAGGGGTCAGGTTACTAATTGGAAAATTGGGGAAAAATATAGAGGTAGGCCAAGATTAAGCCTCAAATTTCAAATTCTCAAAATTTCCCCAACCCCAAAAACCCAACCTTATATGGCAACTTCATCAGTCGATCCAATTCATCTCCAATTTCACTTTTCTTTTTCTCTGCACCCTCTTCTCTCTCCTCCTCCAGTTGATTATACGTTTTTGCTCGCCGAGCCGCCAATCGTCTCTCCAACTCATTTCCATCCGAATTTTCGCGAACAAATTGTTGCGCCCGACTCGGCGACTCACTTCGGACACCCTTTAGAATTCGCTGAACTGGTGTCAAGGGAGGTTGGGTTACTGTAGGCGTCTCGAGAGCCGCTTTCTCCTTTTCCAACAGGTCGAGGATGGAGATTTTGGGCGGCGGTGAACGTGGATCGATTTGGAAGGGAGGTGTGGGAGCGGGTGGAGGTGGTGGGGAAGAGACCTGAAAAAATTGGTTTTTTTTGTGGGCTTGAGTTTTGGAGCCCAGATTTTGAGGGCCAGAAAAACCCAGAACTTTTTAAGTCCGATTTCCCGGGCACGAGTTTTAGCCTCAATTTTGAAATTATGAAAATTGAGCCTATCTTTTTTAGACCACGAAAAATTTAGCTCAAAATTGAGTTATCCAAATTGCTGGCCTGCATTTTGAGCTCAAAAACTTTGGGCCCAATTTTTGAATTCAAAATTTCCGGGCCCAAAATTATGCTCTCCTGATTTCGGGCTCAGAAATTTCTGGCCCGATTTTTGAAATCCAAATTTTCGGGCTCAAAATTGAGTTATCCAAATTGCTGGCCTGCATTTTGAACCCTTAAAAATTTGGGCCCAGATCTTGAGCTCAAGATTCTCGAGCCAAAAATGAAGCTCCTTTTTTGTCGGGCTCAATTTTAAGCCCCGAAAATCAGGTTTTTTTTTCAAATTTTCGAATTTTAGAGCCAAGATTTTTTGAGGACAAACTCGCAGAGCTCCCAAATTTTTGCGCCAAAATTTTTCTCTCAAAATTCCTCCCCCACCTGCTCATTATTATTCTCCTCTCCTTGATTCTTCCTCTCCAACGCTCGAAAAATCAGATCGTCAATCGATTCGTCACTTTTCGCCACATACGGATTGTCGACTTTGCGCATCGGTATGAGCGGAGCTTGCGGAGGTGGTGCCAACTTTGCTGCGTCTTCTTGCGTCTCTTCTAACCGACGACGCGCCAATTTTTCGGCCAGTTCTGGGGAGGCCATGTCTGGAAGAATAATTATGTTTGAAAAAAAAGGAGCACAAATTTTGAAATCGGATTTTTGGGTCAAGACTCGGGCTCAGATTTGGAAATCAGAAAACTTCGAGCCCTACGTTTCGGGCTCAAAAAATCTGGCTCGAAAGTTGAGTTCAGAAAATTTCGTGCCAGATTTTCAGAGCCTAATTTCCAGGCTCAAAATTTGACTTCAAAATTTTCGGGCCCAAACTCCCAGGCCCAACTTTCCCCCGGGAACAAAATAAATTCAAAATTCAAAAAAAAAACCAAATCACTTTTTTTCCGCCAAAATGTATGTAAAGGCTCTCCTTCATTTGATATCCGTGTGTGCGCGTGTCTGCGTCTCCACACATCCCACACTCTCTCACTCTCTCTCTCAGGACGGCGCTGTATTTGTTTTTTCGAGACTGTTCTCGCGAAAATGTGCGCGCGCCGACAATTTTGAGAGTGCGCCGAGAAAATCTCAGCTGATGAGTCTCTAGAAATTTTCTGGGCCTAGCAGGGCCTAGAAGAGCCTAGAAGAGCCTAGAAGGGCCTAGAAGAGCCCAGAAAAACCTCCCAGCCAGAAAAAATTCGAGTAAAAATTATCCGGGAGCAAAAAAAAATGAGGAATGATCGGATGGGACACTTGCTTCTCCCGGCTCGCCACTTTACAACACACTTTTTTTTCGTTTCTCTCTTTCTCTGCGTCTCTCACTTTGTCAGCTGCTCTTTTCGATGAGCGCATTGGCTAGTTGTTGTTTTATGTGCTACTGGGATTTTTTTCTGGGATGAATCATCGGATTTTTTGAAATTTCGAAATTCTCAAAAATTTGGGCTCGAAAATCCAAAAAATCTGAAATTTTTCCTGAAATTTCACCTATCTACAGTACCCCTTCCCTCCCAGAAAAATCGAAAATTTATCTCGAAAGAAAAATCCAAATTTCCCCTAGTTTTATTTCACTACTTCTTGCCATGTCCACGACGACTACCTACAATTTTTTGATACGCAGAAAATTTTTTTTCAAAAAATCTAACCATAACTTGTGGCCCGATTGAAATGAGTGTTAGCCGAACCGAAAGCAGTGACACTTAGAATCAAAACGGCGAGAATTACAAAAAATCTCATTTTTCGTTTCTTGTTGTTGATTTTTTTTTTGGAAAATTGTTTTGTATGGGGTTGAAAGGGGGCGGAGCTTGGGGAACAGAATTTTTTATGGGTCTGAGACATGTTAATTATGGTAAAATTTCGCCCGGAAAATCCGGGATAAACATTTCGGCCCAGGACCCCCTGGACTCAAAATTTGGGCCCGGAAATTCAAAATCTGAAGAATCGGGCCCGAAATTGAAAAATTCACAAATTTCGGGCCAGAAAATTTATGGCTCAAAATTCGGGGCACAAAAGTTAGGTGTATGAGAATTTGAGCCCGAAATTTAGAGCTCAAAATTTGGGGGCGGAAATTGAAAATCTGAAAAATCGGACCCGAAATTGAAAAATTCACAAATTCCGGGCCGGAAATTTTATGAGTCAAAATTCGAACCAGAAAATTTGAGCCCGATATTTAGAGCTCAGAATTCTAAATTCGAAAAATCGGGTCCGAAAAACTTGACAACCGGGCCCAAAACTTGAAAAATCTCAAAAATGCGGGCCCGAAAGTCCAAAAAATCTGAAATTTTTCCTGAAATTTTAACTATCTACAGTACCCCCTTTGCCCAAAACTCCCACACTCAACATGTCTCAGACCCATAAAAGTTTCTGTTGCCCTAAGCTCCGCCCCTCTTTAACCCTATACATAAACGCTTCCCAACAATCATCTGACAAGAAACGAAAAATGAGATTTTTTTTGATTTTTTCCGTCTTGATGATTATTGTTGGTGCTGGCGTGGTTAAAGACGACTACCAATTCAACCCTGATGACAGTTAGTTTGAAAGTTTCCAATTTTTTTGAAATTTTTTTTTTCAGCAAAACCTAGAGGAGAATTTGGTTCCACGTCAGAATAAATTTTCATCATTTTTCAAAGCGTGTACTGTAGTTTTTGATTTTCGGGATCCGGGGCCAGAAAATCGGGTGAAAAACACCCGAAAAATTGATTTTCGGGTGAAATTTTACCCGGAATTTTTATGTCTGGGTAAAATTCACCCGCAATTCCTGAAATTCGGGCAAAAAACACCCAATAACTCCAAAAATTCCGGGAAAAAATTGCCCATTTTTTCATGTTTCGGGTCAAAAATTACCCGGAATCTTTTTGTCTGGGTAAAATTCACCCGAAATTCCTAAAACTCGGGCAAAAAAATGCCCAGATTCCAAATTTCGGGTAAAAATTGGCCAATTTTCACCCACTTTTCTCGCCTAGGGGTAAAAAACACCCAAAATTCCAAATTTTTGGGTAAAATTTACCCATTTTTCGCATTTTCCGGGCGGCCCGCTTTATATCACAATGTCAATCCATCACTGATAATCTGATAGGCATCGATGTGAAGCTCTCGATAGACATCCATCATTCCACACATCTCCAACTCTTCCTGCATTTTTTGAAACGATTTCTGCAAGACACAAAAAAGTGGGCGTGGCCTGAAGAAAGCTCACCTGGATCGATGTCAACAACATGAGCACCTGCGCAAGTCGAAAATCCGGATCGGCCCGGATTTTTTTCACAAATTTGTAGTATAGTTGGAGCTCGCTGACATGCTCTTCCCGCATTTTTCGACATTTCTCAATGCTCATCGGGGAGAGATCTTCGAGACCTGGGAAAATTGAAAGTTTGCGGGTACCCACGGGTACCCGCGGGCACCCGCCTACCCACCTGCATCCCAAAAAACCAGCGCCTCCAAGGTCAAAAATTCGAAAACGTCGAGTTGGACGAGTTCCAACTCGCACACCAGTGTCCGTTTGAACTCGTCCCAGTAGTGTTGGAAGAATAATTTTGCCGATTGTCTTGTCAGTTTGGGCGACCGTCGAGTCATGTAAAAACGACCAATGTCCTGATCGTAGTAGTCGCCGTTGGGCAGCACGAATTCGCCGGTTCCTAAAAACTGGATTTTTTGGTTTTACTGGTGAAATAGCGGGTAAAAATCACCCAGAATCATGATGAGCGGGTAGATTTTTACCCGGAGAAAAGTTGAGCAACAAATTGCGGGTATGAAATCACCTACACACGGTAGGAGCTACAATTTTCGGGTAAATTTTCACCCGCAAAAATGTTGAACTGAGAAATGCGGGTAAAAGTAGTGGGCAAACAGTTACCCGGAGGTATAATGATCAAGTGAAAAAAACTACCAAGAGGGTATTTTTCCCGGGTAAAAAACCACCCAAAATACAAGTTTCCAGGGTGAAAAATACCCGCTAATCAACTTTTTGGGTAAAAACCCACCCAAAAATCTAGTTTCTAGAGTGAAAATTACCCGAGATCCTAATTTTCCGGGTAAAAAATCACCAAAAATTCAAGGTTTTCGGGTAAAAACAGCGAAAATCCTAATTTTCGGGTCAAAACTACCCGCTAATTATTTTTTTGGGTAAAAAACCACCCAAAATTCTAGCTTCTAGAGTGAAAAATACCCGAAATTCAAGTTTCTAGAGTGAAAAATACCCGAAATCCAAGTTCCCGGGCTCAAAAATACCCGCAAACCCCTCCCACAAACCTGATTGTATCCCAAGGAAGGTGTGTTCGAACAGGACATTTTTCAAAAACACATTTTGAAAAAGCGCCCGTTTTTCGCGCTTCGAAAATTCGGTGCCCATCAGCTCCTGACAATATGTGTGTTCGATGAATTTTGTGACCATTTTCAGGTCATGTCTGAGAATCTCCATAACCTCCGTCAAATTTCGTCGCCGTCGTTTTGCGGTGCCAAAAAACTCGAGTCTCCAACTTTTCAACTTCTCATAGTTGCTATAAATTGTGCTCAGACGAGGCAGCTCCACACAAAGTTCCACCTGGATTAAAGGCGCATCCGGTGAGGTACTGTATTTGTCACGTGACGGTTGAACAGCTGTTCGTTTCATACCGCTTTGTAGGCATTTTTGCATACGACACGAACGACAGTTTGTGGGGTTTTCTGGAAAATATGATTTTCTCTGCGTCTCTCACTCTCTCGCAAACTCACTAAAATATATTTGACATTTTCCGTCGAATCGACATTTGATACACTTTTTTGGCGATAATACGAATCGGCGGAAAAATGCTGTGCAGGCTCTGAAAAAACAAAAACTAAGGTTTTTTGGTCTGGAAATTTTCGGCATACATCAGATAGATGCCCATACATCATTTTGAGTTAGTACCCCTAAATCCCTTTAGGTTTCGATAAAAAAAAGTAGGAAGAGAAAAGTAATGAAGAAAACCATACTTGTATAACTTTTGACTAATGGGAGAGGGAGAGCAAGAAGAAAAAAAGAGTCAGAACAAAAAACAGCTATATTAGAAAACTGAGAGAAAAGTGAAGAATGAATGAATGATTGAGCATACAGGAAGGCACATAGATTGTCGACTCCGCCCCTTTTTTGCACCTGCCGCATGCCAAAAGGGGCGGAGTCGACAGCCAATGTACATCCCTGTGCTGAATCATTCATCCATTCATTCTTCGTTTTTTTCTTGTTAGTTTTACAATATAGTATTCTTTCTTTCTTGTATCGTTTTTTTTTTGATAGTGGGTTTAACTTTGAGCTCTGGTCCATAATTATTCCAAGTATGGCCAAAGTCAATTTTTTAATTTATCAAAAACTCAAAAATTAGTTGTCCCCTCCATTTATTTTGCCCGAGATTAGGGCCCCCTTCCCACAGGTCTCGTCCCCATCTGATGTATGATTTTCGGCCCGAAATTTTTGGTTCCAGATTTTTTTTGGCCTGAAAACTTTGGGGCCCGGATTTTTCGGGGCCGAAATTTTCGGATTTTTTCAGACTACATTTTTTTCGGACCAAAAGTATGAGTTTTTTTTAATCTGAATTTTTTATCTGAAAAATGACAATTTATCTGATTTTTTTGACCCAAAACTTTCGGGCCCAGATTTTTCGGTTCCGATTTTTTTTCTAAAAGTTTTCGGGCCAAAATTTTTTTCAAAATATTTTTTAGACCACATTTTTTGGACCAGAAATCTGAGTTTTTTTTTTTGAGAATCTGAAATTTTTACCTGGAAAAAAATAATGACTTTTTTCACCCAATTCTCGGGCCCAGATTTAAAAAATTATGTTTTGCTCTCAAAATTTTCAGCTAAAAATTTCCGGGCCCAAATTTTTCCAATTAATTTTTTTCCTGAAATTTTTCCTGAATAATTTTCACCTAAAAATTTTTATCTCAAAATTTTCCGGGCCCGAAACTTTTCAGACCCAACTTTTTGATATTTTTCGGCTCAGAAACTCCCGGGCCCAGATTTTTTCAACTAATTTCGTCCAAAAACTTTCCAGACCCAAAATTTCAGCCCAAAACTTTTCCCAACAAAAAAATCAGCCCACCTGCAAACCGCAACTGTCGAAAAAAAGTGTTGATCGTGCGCATCAGCCGAGCAAATTGGGCACTTTTTCATGGTGGGCAAAACAAAAATTAAAATTACACAAAATCAATAATTCTCAAATATTTGTTCTCAATTTGATAAGAACTAGTTTTTTTTTTCTCTTTTTCTCTTTTTTTTCTTTTTTTTATTATTATTATTAAAGGGACATGAGAGGTGGAGTTTAAAGGAGCATGACGATCTTCTTCTCCTCTTCAAGTTCAATACTATTTTGTTGTTGTTGGGTGTTGTTTTCGAGCTCTTCGTTGGCTGCAAAAATTGCGGGTAGACGTGGGAATTTGGGTACCCGGCGGGCACCCGCGGGTAAAAAAACTCACGTATATTTGCCACTATTCGAGTAAGTCGATCCAACGAGTTTCTCTTTCTCGAATCCGTAACTGTAATTTTGAGGAGAGTTAGGCTTAGGGCTTTTCAAAATTTGAGTAAATTTGAGAATTTCAATTACTTGCTAATAAGATGCTCACCGAGCTCTTGTTGTTGTTGTTGTTGTTGTTGCTGTTGGGTGGGATTGACTGAAGTGTTGTCGAGAACATCGTCGACTTCCGAATCGGTCAGATCGTCGTCGTCGAATGCGCCGTCTTGATGATAGGAGGTGGAGGCGAAGTGGGATGAGGTCTGCAAGAAAATCAATAATTTTTTTGGGCCTAGATTTGTGGGCCCGGGAATTTTTAGCCCAAAAATATTGTGATCGAAATTCGGGCCGAAATTGGAAAAGTTGAAAAAAATTTTAGAATCTAAAAATTCAATTCTGCGAGAAATTCTGATTTCAAAAACGAGGCTCAAAATTTTTAGACTTTTTGGGGCCTGAAATTTGAGGCCTGTAACTGAAGGGCCTAGAAAAAGGGCCTAGATTTCGAGTTCCGAAAAATAAGGTCCAAAACTTGAGGCCTAGAATGGCTGCCATAAATCTAGGCCCACATTTCCAGGTCGTTTTTCTGAGCTCACAAATCTAGGCACGCAATTCCAGGCTCCCATTTTTCCTGCCTCCAATTTCAGACCCCCCTGTAAAGCCCCAAAAAGGGTCAACCACTTTCTCTATACGCACCCGCACCCGCTCCCCTACCCACCATATAATCATGCGGCGGGTGTCCGTTCATCTGCTGCTGCATCTGAAGTGCCTGGTTCTGCGACATGATCTTGGTCATTTTTCCTTCCGCCTGCAACATTCCTTCGAGTTTGTTGATGTACTCGATGGCCGAGCGTAAGATTTCGACTTTGGGTAGTCGTTGATTCGGATTCGGGCACGTTCGCTGCTTGACAACTTCGAACGCCTCGTTGACTTTTCGTAGGCGGCGGCGTTCGCGCATCGTTGCCGCTTTACGGCGGTCTACTGAAACTAAAAACGTCGGGTTGTGAGGGGTCGAAAAGTGGGGGGTGGCCTAGAAATCCTAGATGACCTAGAAATCCGAGATGACCTAGAAACCCAAACATGGCCTAGAAAAAAAAACCAACTTTTAGTCCGTCTCGGCGCATTCGCCCCATCATTGCCGCTCGCATCATCATCATGCTGAAGTACAGCGCTCTTCCTCTTCTTGCCTCCACCCGTTCCGCCCGCACCCGCACCCGCACCCGCATCCCCGCCAGCCTTCCCGCCGCCCGACGCCTTCGCCTCGATGATCACGGCGGCCGGCACAAAATCATTCTGCTGTTGCTGTTGTTGTTGAGATTGTGAGGATCGTGGCGGGACCACGGGCACGTTGAACGAACTCAGATCCGGGTAGAATGATGATGTTGGCTGGGCGTAAGGTTGGTAGTAGAAGGTTGATTGATTTCTGCAAAAGTGTCGAATTTTGAGGTGGGCAAAATGCTGTGCGTTTCTCTGCACAAGAATCTACAGGGTAGGCAAAATTCTGTGTGATTTTCAACCTTTTAAAAATCCTCGGTGGCATTTTGTATGGCTAGTTTTTCGGCCCAAAACACAGTAGGCGAAATTCAGTGAAATTTTCGACGTGTTGACCTTTAAAGTAGGTAAAATTCGGTGCATTTTTTGACGCGGTAACCTAGAAAGCCAAAAAAATTACCTAGAGACCCGAAGATATGGCCTAGAAACCCAAAAAAAATGGCCTAGAGACCCAAACACATGACCTAGAGATCTAAGAATGGCCTAGAAATCCTAAAACCTGGCCTAGAATCCTAAAAAGATGACCTATAAATCCCCATTTCTGAGCCCAAACTTTTTTTTCGTTCACTTTTTCATGTCCCCGTCCTAATAAACAACTCATCAATGCTTCTTCTGTTCCTCCTATCTCCCATTTTTTCCTATTACACATACACCTATCCAGTGTGTTGTAAAATAAAGGTATACCGCCGCCGTCAACTCGGCAGCTGCCTCCTCCTCCTTTTTTTTCTTTTCGTGTTTGATGAAGTGTCGGTGAGAGAGATAGAGAAATATGGAAAGGGGTACTGTAGATTATCATGATCTGGCACAAGATGAAAATGGATTACTGGAGTTTTATCTGGACTTTCAAGATTACTGTAGTTCATGATTTTGGGATCGAAAATATGTCATAAAACAGTGTGAGACCCTCAAAAACACCATAAAAGGCTAGCGGGCCATTTCGAGCCGGCCCGAAATGGTCCCAAAAACAGTTGCTCTAAAATCGAACACAGCTGATACTTGGTCAGTTGGTGTCGCGCAGCTGACTGGAATCGAGAAAACACATGCTCAACACTCAACTCATTTTCCATTTCATCATCATTTTCTTCGTTTTTGTCAAAATGTTTCAGTGTGTGTGTGGTTAGAGGAGGTAAGCCTAAGTCGAAGTTTTTTTGGCCAAAATTTTGAAACTACCAATTTTCGGGCCCGATTTTGAGGTCTGGAAAGTTTGAACCCGACTTTAGGTTTGGAAAATTATGTATTTCGGGCTTAAATTTTTTTTAAACTCGGCCCGATTTTGATTTTCCTGAATTTTCGGCCCGAATTTTTGGTCTAGAAATTTCCGGCCCAACTTTCCAAGCTCCATGATTTTCGGGCCAAAATTTTGAATTCTCAATTTTTGGTCCGAAAGCTGATAACTTGAAAAACATGGCCCGATTTTTTGAATTTTCTCTATTTTCGGACCAGATTTCAAGGCCCAAAATTTTCTGGTCTCATTTTTCAAGTTTCAAAAAAATTTTCGGTCTGAAAATTTCTGGCCCAATTTTCCAAACTCCATGATTTTCCGGCCAGATTTTGAAGTTCCCAATTTCCCAGAAATTCCCACACCCAAAATATCCGCCCACTCGTTAGCAAAGGAATTCCGGCGGGTCCTCATCTTCCCATAAATCACCCGAACCACCCATCCAACCACCTTTCACCCTGACAAATTGACACCCCGACAACCATATGTGGGGCACGGACGGAACTACTTTATTTATGCGAACAACATTTTGCAGGGGGATTAAAAGTTTAACGGGGAAAAAAGTTTGGGAACGAAATAAACATTGTTTCTCGAAAAATTATTTGTTGGCCACGTTTTCTAAACATTTTTGAGGTCGAAATCGCACCAAATTTTGCCTACCCAAAGTATTTTTGAGGTGAGAATAACACCGATTTTTGCCTACTTTCAGAAGCTCAAAATCGCACCAAATTTTGCCTACTCGAACATTTTTTGAGGTGAAAATATCACCAATTTTTGCCCATCTTGGGAAGCTTAAAATAACACCAAATTATGCCTACCCAAAGTGCTTTTGAGGTGAAAATAACACCGATTGTTGCCTACTTCAGGTTGTTCAAAATCGCACCATTTTTAGCCTACTCAAACACTTTTTAGGGTGAAAATAACACCGAATTTTGCCTACTGCAAGAAGCTACCACTCACCGATAAATATCATACTGCGACGAATAATCAAGTGGTTGCGGTGGTTGCGGCGGAGCCGCGGCAAAACTCGTCAACGTCGTAATATCGGCTGCGTTGGTGATGCGCGGACTCTGCTGCGTATAGTAGATACTCGGATCGTAGCCAGGCGTCTGTTCCGTCGACAACGAAGTTTGCGGATTGGTGTCAGTCTGATTCATCGTGGCTGAAATTTAAAAAAAAACATCAAAATGACCACTTTCTGAGATCGCAATTTCGCGACAAATCGCGTCGCGCCACTCGCAACACCCCAAAAACAGTGCGGGCGACGGTTTACCCGCGCGGGTACCCGCAACACCCGCACACAAAAAAAACACACGTCGCAACGCGACAGTTGTGTGAGCAACTGACAGCTAATGTGCGCCGAGACAACTGACGACGTCTCCTAGTGTTGTGCACTCTCTCGTCGTTGGCCACGCCCACTTTTCGGAGAGCTCGGGGTACGGTAGGGGGAGGGGGGATGAGAGAGAGAGCTTTTTGTCGGTTGTAAAGAGATGTATTTTTTCGGGACCAGATTTTGAGAGGAATGCTGATTTTTGGGCCAGTGAATTGAGGACCTGAAATTTACCTGTGAAAATGTTTTGGACCTAGATTGACTACTTCAATTTTTGAGCCCGAAAAATTTTGACCACAATTTTCAGGATCCACTTTTAGTTTTTCGATTTTGAGCCAGAATTTTGAACCAGAAATTAAGGTCCAAAACTTTTAGGCCAAATTTTGATGGCCCTAATTTTGAGCCCGAAAGTTTGAGCCCAAAATTTTCCGGATACCATTTTGAGTATGTTAATTTTTAGCCTGAAAACTTCAGCTCAAAATTTCATTTCCAAAATTTTGAAAACCTCATCTTTTTTTTGAGCTCAAAAAATGGAACACCTCAATTTCAAGCCTAACAATTTTCAGTTTTCTCTTTCTCTGCGTCTCTCTCTCTCTCTCGTGGTGTTAATAACTTCTCAACTCACCAGACCCCCAAATGCAATAAATCAACTCGTGTGCACAACTCGAAAGCTCCGCCCACATTTTTGACAAATTGTGTAAAAAAGTGTTATTCATACAGACAGACAAAAAAACGACACCAGTAGTACATTAAACTTGAGAGGATGAAAAGTCGCGCTCGCGACTCGCGACTCATTTACTCGCCTGCGAGTCGCGACGAAAACGACTCAATTGATCGTGCGTCGTCGCCGGCAGCATACGACTGAGACGTCGCAAACCGGCGCGACTAATTTCGGCCGACGAGTCGCGACGCCATTTCACCGAAATCAGGTCGGATGATGAGTCGTCGCAGCGCGACGATGTCGCGTCGTCGTCGGCGTCGCACGTGACGATGCGAATCGCTGGTTGGCTGCGACTTGAGGATGGGAGTTGTTGTTGTTGAGGTGGTGGACGGTCGGGAACATAGAGCAGATGATTTGAGGGCCGAGACACACTGCAACCAAAATGTTTTTGGTTGTTGATTGGTTAGTTTTGGACAGAGAGGACAGATGACAGGGACAGAGTGTAGGGGGAGTTTTTGGGCCTCAAAACGAGCCTGAAAAGTTCTCAGGCCCGGCCCGAAATTTTCCGGGCCCAAAAAACTCCCCCCACATTGTTAGTCTTGTTAGAAAGTGCAGAAATCAGCCAGACAAAAAAAGAGAAGCAACAAAAAGCGAGAAAAAAAACTGAAAAAATTGCACCACCCGAGAAAAATAAGCCATGCCACCCTTACCTTCATTCTAACTTATTGTTCAAACTGTAAGAAAAAAACTTGTGAGTCAAAAAAAATCCAAGAAAAAACGAGCCAGAATCATCCAAAAACATGTTCCCAAAAAAAAACAAAAAACTCACATCGCAATATCCTGCCCAGCCGTGTCCAATTGAACATTCCGCAACTTGCTCCTCTCCCTTCGGGTCCCGCCACGAAACCAATTTAAATACTTCAAAAAATTTAGATATTTTTTAAAATGAAAATCAGAATTCTCACCTTTCCTAGAATCGTCAATTTTAGGCGAAACGCGTCGTGCCGCGATTCGATACAATATTCACCGCACGCCAACAAGAATGCAACAATTAAACCCGTTAATAACACGTAGAAAATTCCTGGAAAAAATTGAGGCGTTTTCATGTCGATTTTTGAACTCAGCGCCAAATTTGCATTTTTTAGACACCCATAGAGTCATAATTTCGGACAAAAACATTTGAGGGGTACTGTAGGGGTCTCGAGACGAAAAATTCAGAATTCATGGAAATTATATCAATATGGGTGTCTAGAGAGTCAAAATTTTGTGAAAAATACGAAAAATTGGTTTAGAACTCATGAAAACTGTCAGAAGTCCAGGTTTGAAACTTTTCAGCGTCACAAAATTTGAAAATTTCAAAAAACCTTGAGATTTTGAAATCAAAGTTGCTCCAGATTGTGTAATTTAAACTTTTTATAAAATTTACAATTTTTAGACACCTATAAAGTCATAACTTCGAACAAAAATTTTTAGGGGTACTGTAGGGGTCTCGAGATGAAAAATTTCAAAATCATGGAAATTATATCAATATGGGTGTCTAAAAACTCGAAATTTTCTCAAAACCACAAAAATTTTGGTGAAAACTCACCAAATATATTCTGCGGACTTTTACTAGTCGCCTTCTCCGACGGCGGAGCACACGACGGTCCCTCCCTTCGATCTCTCCACCATTTGTTCTTCAACGCTTCCAGTATAGTTCGCTCTTGCAGTTGTAGTACTGTACGCGACAGAATATCACGAAGAGGCGATCCTTTGGGCAAAGCGATACCGTAACCCTGAAAAATATCATGGTTCAGAAAAGGAGTACTGTAGTGCAAAGGCACAAACCTTTGAGTCCAAAAGCCCTCCAATTGACTGTAGCTCACAATCTCGTTCCAGATAGTATTCCAACATTGACGATTCCATCATATACGCATAGCCACCCGCTTTGACACGGGCAATCCCTTCGCGCGATGAATTGACAAAAACTCCCGGTGAAGATGATTCCATCACAGACCACATTCGCTCGTACATCGGAATTTTTGATTCGCGGAAAAAGTCCATCGTTGAACCCGATTTTAGAACGCCGTAACGGATTTTTTGTTGATTTGCCAGGTCTTGTGTGGATTCTGAAAAAATAATTTTTTTGAAACTTTGTAAAACTGAAGTTTTCATGAATTCTAGACTGCTTTTTTGGAAGTTTCACAAAATTTCGAGACGTTAGACACCCATATTGACATACTTTCTGAGAATTTTCAAATTTTTCGTCTCGAGACCCCTACAGTACTCCAAAATCGACATTTTTCGAAACCTAGGCAATATGGGTGTCAAAAAACTCCAAATTTCACGCTGAACCCAAAAGCTCTCACCAATCGGTGTCGACATTCGCTCAACCGTCAAAAAAGCGGCAAGTTGAGCAGTGTAGGATGAGATGATGATCTGAGTGAACATCCACCAAACGACGGCGATCAATCGAGTGGCGGCCGCCCGTGGTATCACATCCGAACCCTGTTGCATCAACGATCCCATTGTGAACCAGAACGAGTTGAGAATTGTGAATTGGTTCTTCTGATTTTTGATGTTCTCGAAATCGCGCTCATCGATACGTTCAATGTTGTACCTGGAAGATTTTTCTTGTTTTTTTTTTTTATGTGGCTTAGAGTTTGGACCACTAATAGAAACAACTTAAAAAAAAGAAAGATAGAGATAGAGATAGAGAGAAAAACACAAAAATGGAAAATGTATGAATAATAAACTATGTGTGAGAGATAGAGGGATAGAGAAGAGAAATGAGGTCAAGACTATAATGTAGGGTGAGTTCTTGTGAGGTCAACATGACAAGAACACCCCCGTTTCTCTGCAAAACTCACCACTCATACGGACTAAACTTTGCCACCAAATGCATCGAATACGATACAATGCAATAACTGGCCAACAAACTGACCCAAACCGTCAGGCTGAGTGGTTCGAGAAATGTCCAAAGTGATCCTTTGTCGGTCTCCTCGTTCGTCCGAGCTAACAAAATCGATATTCCCAAATGCATGAAGGGAAGAGTGAAGTCTGCAAAAAATCAATATTCCTGGGCCTAGGAAATTTCTGACAATATTCCTGGGCCTAGGAAGCTTCTTCTAGACCAAAACAATTTTTTTAGTCTAAAATTTCCTGATTTCAAACTCTAAATTGCATTCGGTTTTGGAATTTCAGATTTTCTGGAAATTTGAGTTATTTAGACCCCCATAAACTATGGTTCCAGACGAAAAAGATTTAGGAGGGTCTCAAGACGAAAATTTTTGAAATTCATGAAAACCATAGCAATATGGGTGTCTGAAAAGTCAGAATTTTGTGAAAAATTGGAAAAACAGGTCTAAAAGTCATAAAAATGTTTAGAAACCCTGTTTTCGAAATTTCCAGTGTCAAAAATCTCTCGAAAACCCCGTAACTTCGAATTCTAAATTACAGTTGGTTTTGGAATTTCAGATTTTCAGAAAATTTGAGTTTTTCAGACACCCATAAAGCCATGATTCCAGACAAAAGATTTTGAAGTACTGTAGGGGTCTTAACTCACCAACAACTTCAGCCCGACTATAAGTGATGGTGACAGCCGATAGTGAAAGATCAGCCTCGTGTCGTTGAAGCGCCCCAATAATACCGTTCCATCGGCCAGATTCATCCTGAAACCAATTTTTTCTCTTTATTTTTGACAATCATTTCTCAGACCCACCTCAATACCATAAGTTCCATCCTGAACCTCAAAAATGGTATAGTTGAACTTGAGCACGGCGGCCATCTCATTCAGCAGGTCGATACAAAAACCCTCATAACGATTTTCGCCAGTTTTGATGACGAACGGCTCTTCGAGATAGACGACGACGCGAAGATGAAGGCCTTCGAGATCTTCCGAATCTGGATCAATGTTGAATTCCCAACGATTCGCATAGCGTGAGTCGAATGTCCAACCTCTTCTCTCGCTCCAATTGCCGAGCTGGAAGAAAAATCGATTTTTTGGCACAGTTCCAATACAGTTATTCAGAAAGCACAAAAATAAGAATTTCTACATTTTTTGGCCGAGCTATGTTTTTTAGAAATGAGAAATGGATATTATTATCATCAAAAAATAATATATTTTCCGCGCATAAAAAGTTTTTTGGTCAAAAAATCAAAAAAGTGCACAATTAGAAAAAAAAGAGAAGGAGAAGAAAAAACAAAAATACTAATATTATGAATAAGTAGAGGAGATAGAGAGATAGAGGGATGCATGAGGTCAAGACTATAACGTAGTATAAGCGTCTATCTGTATGTAGTACATACTATGTACAGGTGTTAACAACTCCTATCATCCATGTATCTAACATATATGGCTATTTTTTATTTTTTGTGTATCCTCGTTTTTTTGATATATTATTTTTGTTAGTTTCAAGTTTTTCGGGCACAAAAAAGTTCTAGTCAAAAAGTTTCGGTTTTTTTTCTCGGAAATTTTTTCAGATAGAGCTCAAAAATTTCTGGGCCCGAAAAAATTGGGGATTTTTGAAGCTAAAAATGGAACCCTGTAAATTGAAATGTTGGAAATTTTTGACTTTTTTTTAAGGCGAAAAATCCAGAATTTTTTCCACCCAAAAATATGGAGCCCTCAAAAACCAAATCTCTCAAATTTCAGAATTTTTCGGGCCTAGAAGTTTCTGGTCCGGGTTTTCAAAAAATTGGAATTTTTGGGCCCAGCAAATTTCCGGTCCCAAAATTTGGAATGTTTTCCATCCCCCCCCCCCCCCCCCCCCCCCCCCCCCAGTTTTCAGCGTCCCAACAATATTTGAACTCTGATCAAAAAACTCAAAATCAAACAAATAACTACTCGACAGTAACTCGCGCATGTGTTCCAGTTTCTTCTCAAAAAGCAAACAACATGTGTGTATGTGTGTATGCGTATATATTTCCTCATGAATGCCCAGAAAAATTGCGACTTTTATATGCGAGATAAGAGCGAGTGTAATCATTGAAACAGGCAAAAAGTTCAAGGTCGCGCCCGGAAAAAATTTAACAAAACAAAAAGTTCGACGAAGACGACACAAAAAGAAACTGGATAGGCGATGGATGACAAATAGGCAAATAACCGTGACATTTACAACAGGGCTTGGGGGTACCCGCGGGTACCTCTCGGGAGATTCCCTACTCGCGAGCGCCCACAAGTCTCATGGGGTCCCCGCGGACGCCCACAAGCTCCCGCGGGTAAAATCACAAAGATCACAAATTGTCACGTCGCACCCCAAAACGTGATTCATCGCTGATGCAATTTGACCGCTGTTTCTCTGCGTCTCTCACACTCTCTCTATCTCTTCCCAAACTTCGGTTCCAGAAAAAGTCAAGAAAAGTGGGCGGAGCTTGAATTAAAGGTACATGTGGTCACACTTCTTCCAAACCAATATAAATGCCCACAAATCTCATGTTCACTATTACTAGTACTCACACTACAGTAAGACATGATGATGAAGTCGGTTTGCGTTGGAGCAATGTTGGTCGTTTTGGCCGTGTGCCAAAATACGCAAAACAACATTCCACCATTCTTGCGTCGCGCTACGCAAGCGCAAATTCAAGCCTTCCAGGGACTCATTCAGAATCATGGACATTTGACCGAGGCTGCGTTGGAGGCCAAGGTTCAACAATGGGCTGCGCATCAAGGTTCACCAGTTGCGGTGAGTTACAAGACCCCGCAAGAGTGCGCAAAGCTCCGCAAGATAGCGCAAGCCTCCGCAAGATCCAATTTCGTTCCAGGGAGACTTTGCCGAGTTCGAGAGCTTCATCAAAGGTGCCAAAGATCAAGCGCACGCCGCCCACCAACAAGCCGTCACCAAATTCAGCCCGGCCGCCCGTAAAGCCGACGCCGACCTCACCGCCATCGCCGCCCAACACAACTTGGCCGTCCGCGAAAAGGGACAAAAAATCCAGGCCTACTTGAACACCTTGCCAAAGAATGTTGTCGCCGAACTCCAAGCCGCGCATCAAGGACAACAAGGAAAGTAAATTTCGCCGATTTTTTTTTTTGAGAAAATGAAAATAAAAAAAATTTCGTATATTTTTTTTTGTTTTCTGTTGTTTGTAGTTCTGGGGGTCGAAAATCACACTTTTTTACCTACTCAGAACTTCAAGGCGGTAGAAAATAGCAACGTTATTTTCCTACTCAAAATTTCAGAGTGGTAAAAAATCACACTGCATTTTAACTATCGATTTTGCGAACAGAAAATCGCGACATTTTTTTCCTACTGAAAAAAAAAACTTCTGGGTGGAAAATAGCACCAAAGAATCCCTACTCAAAATGTCATGGTGGTTGAAAATCACAACATATTTTCCCTACTTATGTACTATGACGGTTGGAAATAACACCAAACTTTGCCTACCCGAAGAAAGCGTCAAAAATCACACTCAACTTTCCCTGCTGAAGTCTCTGGGGTACAAAAAATAGCACTGATATTTTCCTACTGGAAATAACAGGGTGGAAAATAACACTAAATTTTCCCTACTTAAAATTTAAAGGTAGTTGAAAATCGCAACATTATTTTCCTTTTCAAAAATTTCAAGGGTCTTATTATGTCGGTTGAAAATAACACCAAACTTTGCCTACCAGAAGAAAGCGTCCAAAAATCCACCGAATTTTTCTTACTCAAAGTTTCATGAAGGTTAAAAATCACACCGATATTCTCCTACTCATTATGTCGGTTGAAAATAACACCAACATTTTCCTACCCAAGAAAAACATCCAAAATCACACCGAGTTTTTCCTACTCAAAGATTTCAAGGTGGTCCGAAATCACAACATATTTTTCCTACTTATGTATTATGTCGGTTGAAAATAACACCAAACTTTGCCTACCCAAAGAAAACGTCCAAAATGACACCGACTTTTTTCCTACTTTTAGATGAAAAATGGCTAGAAATCACATTGTTCTACACCGTAAGTTCAAAATAACAAACAAAGAGAGAGAGAGAGAGAGGGAGTTTTTTTTCTGGAAAAGCGAAAACTGAAAAGACAACGGCGAAGAAGAGAAGAAGAACCTCTTCTTGTTTCTTTTCTACCTACCTACCCGACACAATCAATCAATCAAATCAATCTGGAACCGTTTTGTCCTTCTTCTCCTTCTTCTCTTCTGCTTTTTACGCCGATCAACGAAACACCCCCCATACACACACAGAGGTTGCTATAAATATTCCAGAAAGTGTCTTCAATCTACCATATCATTTCGGACATGTTCTCTTCCTCTACCGTTTTCGCCGTCGTCGCCGTTGCGTTCGTCGCAGTTGTCGCGTCGGCCGAACAACTTCCACCATTTTTGAAGAACGCGACACCGGCTCAAGTGCAGGCTTTCAAAGGGCTCATCGAAAATCATGGTCATTTGAACGAGGCTCAACTTGATGCCGAAGTTCAAGCGTGGGCTAAACAACAAGGAGCACCACTTGTTGTGAGTTTTTTTAGAGGCTCAGAAAATCTCGGACTGAAAAACTTTTTGGGATCAGAAAATTTTCAGGTTTTTTTTTTTGAAAATGTTCTGATTTTTTTCTAAAAAACCTTATCTGAAAGTTTTCGGGTCCAATAATATTTTCAAAAATTATAGGGCTATTTTTCTGGACCCGAAAATTCGGTCTGAAAAATTTTTCGGGCCTAGAAAGTCTTTCTTTAATTTCAGAACTTTGAAGCTTTTTTTGGACCTAGAAAATCTGGCTCGAATTTTAAATTTTTTCCGGGCCCAAAAATTTCTGGGACCTAGATAATCTAGACTCTAGCCCGATCTCACAAAATCTCAAGCCCAGCTTTTCCCCTGGCCCAAAAAACCCTCTTAACATTTCTCCCTTCTCCAGAACGACTTCGCCGAATTCCAAAAATTCATCAAAGACTCCGAAGCAAAGGCCGAAGCCCATCACCAGGCCGCCATCGCCAAATGGAGCCCAGAGGCCCGTCAAGCCGACGCCCAATTGACCGCCTTGTCACGTGACACCGAATTGCCAGTCAAGGTCAAGGGACAAAAGATCCACGCCTTGTTGGAATCACTTCCAGCCAACATCCGACAAGAATTGATCGGACAACAATAGATACCCCTTTTTCCTTTCTTCTTCCTTTTTTTCTTCTTTAGAGACAATAAACAGTTTTTCGCTGGATTCTCCCTAGTTTTTAGTAGGCACAGAGAGATAGAGAGATAGAGAGAGACGCAGACACATTAGTAGGTATAATTTGGTGCTATTAACTCCTCGCCCCTTCAAGTAGGCAATCAATGGTGCTTTTTCCAACGTGTTGCACAAAAAAAAAAAACACCAATCCCCTTATCAATCTTCTTTGTTGTTTTTTCATTGTTATCATTGACATCTTGTCCAAGTACACTTGATCAAACTGATTGATAACGAGAAAGGAAAAGTTCCGTGTTATTTTGAACCGATATGGAAAACTTGGTAGGAAGAAAAGCGTGTTATTTTCAACAGCCTGAAAAGTTCGCGAGGGAAAGCTTTGTGTTATTTAAGACTCATTTTTTGAGTAGGCAAAATTTAGTGCTATTTCGAGCAAAAATCTTTGAGTAGGCAAAAAACGTGTTATTTTCGACACCCTAAAGACGCTGGGAGGCGAAACTCCGTGTTATTTTGAGCCAAAAATTTCGAGTAGGAAAACTTTGGTGTTATTTGCAACACCCTAAAAACTTCGTCAGGGAAATTTCAGTGTTATTTTCAGCTAAAATAAAAAAATCTCTGGAAAATTCAATTTGGAAGCCCTATTTTCAACTTTTTTCCAAGTAGGAAAAAATCGGTGTCATTTTCGACACCACTCTATTTTTTAGTAAAGATGTTTATCATCAAACAATCGTCAAACTTCTGTGTGAAAACCATCACTGACTCATTAATAGTAAGCAAAATTCAGCGAATAAAAAAATGATATCATGCATTGTAAAACGCAACAAAAATGGGCGGAGTCCCACATGCCCCGCCCACTTTTTGCACTATAAAATGCGCGAAAAAATCGGGATATTCATCAAACTACACAAAAATGTTCAAGTCAATCGTTGTGTTTTGCGCGGTTTTCGCTTTGGCACATTGCCAGCCGGCCGGCGGTCAACAAGACAACGATATTCCACCATTCTTGCGTCGCGCCTCACCCGCACAACTGCAATCGTTCCAAGGTCTCATTCAAAATCACGGACATTTGACCGAAGCCGAACTCGACGCAAAGGTCCACGCATGGATTCAGCAACAAGGCGGCCCAGTCGCCAGCGACTTCGCCGAATTCCAACAATTCATCCAAAACTCGCACTCGCAAGCCGAAGCCGCTCACCAAGCCGCAATTGCCGCATTCTCGCCGGCCGCCAAGAAAGCCGACGCAGAGTTGACGGCGATTTCGCGTGACGCCGCCTTGCCGGTTCGCGCCAAAGGTGAGAAGATTCAAGCGTACTTGGCGTCACTTCCAGCCAATGTTCGACAAGAATTGGAGAGAGCTCAACAAGGAGGAAACTAGACCCATCCAACTTTTTTAAATGTATTTATGTGTATAATTTGATGTTTATAATAAAAAATGATTTTTGTCATTTTGTTCTTCATAAAATTCTGCGTCGGGTGGTTTTGAGATTTTTAAAAAATCTCAATTTCCAGAAAAGTTATGAGGCTGAGAAAATTGCGTCGAATTTTTCCTAGTGTTGAAAATTGCACCGAATTTTCCCTAGTCATCGACGTTTAGTGATGGTACCAAACTTTTCCTTCCGTTGAAAATCGCATCCAGTTTTTCCTACCCGGTGCATTTTTTGTTGAAAATCACACTAAAATCTTCCTACATGAACATTTCAGAGTCCAAAATCGCACCAAATTTTTCCTACTGTCAGAAAATGCACCGATGTTTCCCTGACCAGCGTATTTCAGCGTTGAGAATAACACTGAATTTTTCCTAGTGTTGAAAATGACACCAAATCTTTCCTACCCAACAATTTTAGCCGTATTTAACACCAAACTTTTCCTGACCTCATTTTACAAGGTGTCAAAAATAACACATTTTTTGCCTACTCTACAATCCAAAAAAAATCGTGTCTAACCCCCTCATTGAAAAGTTTGTTTATTCAGAAGACCATGTGAAGTGTCACGAAAAAAACACCGTTTTTTTCCTATTTTAGAAAATTTCCCAAAAAAGTCGTTGAAGTAATTCAGGGTGAGGCATAAAACGGTGCGATTAAGAACAGGAAGATTAAGACGAAAAAAAAACTAGTAAAAAAAGCGAGAGAAAAAAGTTTAGAAACATCAAGGTCATCTTGACCTTGTTCATTCAACTCGCAATTTTTTTCTTGTGGTTTTTTTGGGGAGGGTTGTAAATCACACCAAACTTTGCCTACCTTCACAAATTGATTTACTATTCGTCCAACTCCGTGATACATGATGTCGTCGCGTTCACCGTTGGCGCGGAATTGAACATCACCCGTCAACTGATTTCTCACTTTTAGCTGCAATATTTTCTCGTTTTCTACAGTACCCCCCAGGACTACAGTACCTTCCTGATCGCATCATTCATGATCCGCCCGTCAGGCCAAATCGTCTCCTCGCCATCGTCGCAGGTTACTGTAGTTTGTCGCGGCGCGTGTCCAAACTCGCGCATACGATAGATCGACATGCCGACAATATACACCGCTTCGGACGTTAGCGCAAGTTGCGTCTGGAATAGAAGAAAAACGTAAGACTGTGCCTAAGGCTTACCTTCATCATCGGATCGTTCTTGACCAACTGCAGCCCGGTAATATTGCAATGAAAAGTCGAGCCATACATGTTGTTGAGAAAATCTTCGAGCAACGACAAATCAGTGTTGGTGAAGACGTAGGAAAACGGCGGTTCTGCCATGTTCAAACCGCGAGCCTGCTGCAGTAAACTATACAAAACAGTGATGTTGTTCGAGTGGATGATCTGCGAAAAAACAAAAGTTCTCGAAAAAGTGAAGAGAACCTCACAATATTCGTCTGTTTTAGACGCGTCTTGACATATTTCAGAAACGGTTCGTAGTCGTCGGTGTTGTTGGGAAGTCGACGGACGCGAATGTGCAACTTGCGACCGCCCGTCTCGTTGAGTTGCTTGTATTGCATGAGAGGTGAGAGATCTTCGAGATCGGTTCCGTGCTGATATGCCAACAGGAAACCGGTCCAACGCATCGATTCGAGAAATTCCGATGTTGCGCGGGCTCCTGAAATTTTTGGCTTCGATTTTGGTACAGAAATGTTTTAGGAGTCGAAATGGGACCACTTTTTTGAGAGCTAAAAAATGGGGCCAACAAATTTTCCGGCCCGAAAATTCATTTTTCAGAAACTCAACTTCAGCCCAAATTTCTCGGGCCAAAGTCCGACCCGAACTTTTCAGGCCAATTCCAAAATTTTCCCAAAAACCCACCAGCTCCTCTAGACGGTCCAATCAACGTCACAAAATCGCTGACAGCATCATCCATCGATGTGGCTTGCAACGAGATACAAGGAATCTACAAAAATTCAGAAAATTAGATCCAGGCCCAGGTTTTGGGCCCGAAAACTCACATTATGAAAATGGCACATTGATTTGATTAACTGCGTGTCTTTCTCGTCTTGCTCGTTCGAAATGATGATCGCAACAACGCCCTGTTGGAAAAGTTCGCACACTGAAAAAATTTTCATTTTTTTCATATTTTTTGGGGTAATCTTCTACTCACTTCTAGCCTCATAGTTCTGGTCCAACCGAATTGGTGATACGATTGTGAAGCGGATCAACGTGTGCGCACCGTTCTCCGTATTCCAACGATCGATTGCGTAGCGCAAGTGTTCGTAGGCGTAGGAGCCGCGCGATGATACGGTTCCTGCAAAACTTCGGTTTTTTGGGACATTTTCAGGGCCTGGAAATTCTTATGTTTCAAAAGCTTGAAATCTTCCTTTCTGGGCCCAAAACTTTTGTGACCGATTTTTTTGAGCCCGAAATTTCTGGGCCAAACAATATTTCAGGAAAAAAATTCGGGCCCACTCTTAAGTTTCCAAAAACTCATATTTTTCTAGGCCCAGGAGAATTCTGACCTTTTTCGGTCCCAAAAAGTCCAACTCGGCCCGAAAATCAAAAAAATAGCCCGTTTTGACCCGAAAAAGCTCAAAATTTGTGAAAAAATCCAAAATTAGCCCAAAACTAACCAATATGAAACTGTTCCTCATCTCGCGTCGAAATCGTCGTCACCAACACCAGCAACAACACTAACCGACATTTTTCTTGCATTTTCCTTCCGATTTAGATCATCTGCAAAAAAAAAATGTTGCTGATCAAAAATTCCACGGGGATTTCTGATTGGCCGAGAGACGAGGAGACGCAGACAGAAAAACAACATTTTTTTTGACACACATGAAAAATTAGGAGCGCGGACCACTGAAAGTGCACACAATTGAAATGAGAAGAAGAAGAAGGAGGATGAAAAAACTCAATTTTTTCCGTTTTTTTTTTGAGGAAAGGTCCTTTCGAAAATGGTCGAGGTCAAAGTTGTGAAATATTTAGGGGGCACTTAGTTGTAGAGCGTGAAAAAAAATGAGGAAGTCAAGGGTTGGTCAAGGATTTTTGACCGGAGTTTTTGGCCCCAAAAATTCTGAGCTAAAAAGTTTGGTCTGAAATTTGAAATTGGCCAGAAATCTAGACGACAATTGAGGGCCTAGAGAACTTTTCGGGCCCAAATATTTTCAGAAACTTTGAGTCCGAAATTTTGGGCCTAGAGATTTTCCGGATTTTTTTCGGGCCCTAAATTCTGAGCCTGGACAAAAAATTCTCAGGAATTTTGGGTCAAAAATTTCAAGCACAGAAATTTTACCAAAAATTATCGGGCCTCAAAATTTGGACACATGTTTTTGGCAGGGATTTTCTAATGTTTTTTTCAGCCCCAAAAGTTCTGAGCTAAAAATCTCGGAAATTTTTGTGTCCAAAACTTTGGGCCTCAAAATTTCCAGACCAAAAAAAAGTCCAAAACTCAAAAAACCAAACTCTTTCTCCTCCGCCACTGCGCCCGAAAATATTTATTTTGTTGTTCCATCGTAACAAGAAAATGAAAAACTCATAAATATTCATTTATTTGTTTTTTTTTTCGTCTGAAATATAATCTGGCGAAATCGAGACAAAAAACTAATGAGAAAAAAGTATGTGTCGTGTTTCAAACACCAACAAAATGTCATTTTCAGAGATCGGCAGAAAAAATGACATTTTTCTTGTTTTTGGCGAGGACATCAAAAGTATGACGAGCGGAAATTTAGCTGCCGATCAAAAATTTTGCGACAAAAAAGTTTTGGGCCAGTTTTTATGGAATTTTTGATTGGAAAACTCAAAAAAAGGACGTAGAACTTCAAATTTTCCACAAAAAATAAAAGTTCACGTGAAAAATTGACCCAGAAAGTAGGAAAATTCGAAAAAACACACTTAGTTTGGCCCAAAAGGTCCAGAGTTCGAATCCAGGCCAGGTCAAACTTTGTTTTTTTTTTCAAAATTCCAACTTTCCGTGTCAATTTTTCACGTAGAACCCAAATAAATAAAACACCGAAAAAACATATATGTATAGAATTTTTCGTTGTTTTTCTCCTAGACAAAAAATAAGTAAGTAAGGAGGGGGAGAAGAAGAAAAAAAACTTTTTTTCGGCCGCAAAAAAACAAAATTTAATTTGGTTAACTTTTCCATTTTTGTTTTTTTGTGCTGTGTGCACAAATTTTTCATTTAGTAGGCCCTCCGACTAAAATCATAACAAATGGAATTTGTTGATTTTTTATGGTAGATAGGGATTAAAATATGGAGAAAAATGAGAAAAAACATGGAAAAGTGCCAAAATATGATGAAATGAAGACAACCGTACCATTAGAAAATAAGCGGAAGGACAAAAAAACGAGAAGAAAAAAAGAAAAATCAGAAAACTGAGCAAAAAGTAAATAATGACTGAATAAATGCGCACCGCGAGGTGTTGGAGACCGTCGCCCCGCCCACTTTTTGCACCTGCCGCATATACAAAAAAAGTGGGCGGAGTCACCGGTCTCTTACACCTCGCGGTGCTCATTTATTCATTCATTATTCACATTTTTCTTAGTTTTCTCGCTTTTTTTTTGTCTTTTTGTTTTTTCTCTTTATATTGAGACCATAAGTTCTATTGACCCTTAATCATGTTTTTTTTTAATTTACAAAATTTTGGTACCCTCTTAGGTCTGGTAATCTTTTAAAAAAATTCCAGCATGTGGAATCGAACCCGTGACCTTCTGAGCTCAAAAAAAATGGGGTCAGGGGTCAAAAATCCACGTAAAACCCAAATTTTTGGTTGAAAACTGATAAAAAAGTCATTTTCCTCATGAAAAATCACCCCTCAGCTCTGAATTCTCGAAAAAAAAAAACATTGCCAGCATGAGGACTCGAACCCGCGTCCTTTTGCGCCAAAACTTTCCCGGGTCAAAAATCCACGTGGAATCCGAATTCCAACGTGAAAACCTCTCAAAATTCCCGCTAACCTTTCGAAAAAAAAACAAGTTCAAAAAACTGCAACATGCACATACACCCAAAAAAAAAAAAGTCGAGTACAACTTTTTGTTCCCCCCGTTTATACTCTCGTTTTTGGATGTGACAAGAGAGGAGAGACGTAGAGAGATAATCCCATTTCAATGCAACTTTTTCTCTCGTCGTCTCCTCGTTATCAACACTATCTCGGGCCGAAAAATTTTTTTTTCTTGAAGTGCATTTTGATTGGGTGGCTTTTCGTTTTGAGAAGGGAAAGGTCCCACAAAATTTTTGTGACAAAAAATTTCCATGTGCCCTCAAAAAGTGTAAAATATCGCACATGTGTCTGGAAAAAGAGCATTTTTTCCAGAGAGCCGCCCATAAAAAACATGTGTAGTGAGAAATGAGCAAAAACATGGGCGGGCTTCTGGGGCGACACACAAAAAAAAAACGCCGAAAATCAGGTTATTTTTGTGACACACACACACAAAAACAGCGCGTTGTAGACAAAAAAATAGATTCCCAAGAAGAACGACTAAAAATTTTGGTTTGTGTGTGCGAAAAAAAAAATAATTAGGCGCACAAGATTTGATTAATCGGGTTAGTTGGTCGCTTTTTGACGGATTACCGAAAACGGAGCAGTACTATTTTGGCGCCAAATGTTTTGCAGCAAAAATTCTGGTGATGTTTTATGAGGAACTCAAACTTTTCATCAGTTTAAAAGCCAAAATTCAGGTTCTACATGAAATTCTGACCCGGAAACGATTTTTCAAACAAAAAATTGGGAATTTTTTCAACTCAAAAGGTCACGAGTTCGATTCCACATGCTGGCAACATTTTTTTTCGAGATTTTTTTTTGAAAATTTAAATATTTCACGTTTTTTGTCATAAATTTCGGCTCCAAATTTTTCAGACCAAAAAAGTTCAGAAAATTGAAAATTCAAAATTTTTGACTCAAAAATTCTCGAAAAACTCACAATTTTTCCTTCAAATCCATCTCTGCAATTTTCTCTAAATCGAAAATAAATTCAACTTTTTTCTTACAATTTATTATGACCCGTCTTCTCTTTTTCTACCTTCTTCTTCTTCTTCTTCTTCATTTCTCCCAACTTCAAATCGAATCTTTTCTACCGTATCCCTGAATTCCACGTAGCAGTTTCCAGTATCGATAGACGACAATTGTGGCAAAGAATCGGGCGACAAACCAGAAGATCATTATCGAACCCATCACAATTCCAAAAACCCGCGCGTTATATTCGTTTCCCTTATAGTTGAGAATATCGTTGGTGTAGGCGTAGGGTAGAACGGAGAGGGCGAAAAAGGCCACCGCCATTATCACATCATACATAAATGAGAGACTCTGTAACCAAAAAAAAAAATGAATTTTCGAAAAAAAAATTGCATGCGGACTCGAACCCGTGACCTTTTGAGTTGAAAAAGTCTTCTAAAAAATTTCTTCCGTGTCGAAATTTCTCGTAGAACCCAAATTTTTTGTTGAAAACTAATGAAAGTTTCGAGTTCCTCATGAAAAATCATCCATAACCTCTCAATTTTCGAAAAAAAAATTGCTAGCATGCGGACTCGAACACGTGACTTTTAGCGTCAAAACTATCCCGGGTCAAAATTGCACGTAGAACCCAAATTTCTGCTCTAAATCTCACCAAAAAGATCAAATGTGTCTGAAGATGTTTGGGGCTGTCGTAAAGAGTGCCCAACCACAAAAATGTCACTTGCGCTGTGAGCATGAGCAGGTTCACCGACGTGAATACAATTGTCCCTGGAGCAAAAAAACTCAAATTTTCCAGAAATCCATGAAAAACTCACAGGCCGGTTGTTGATGAACAATTGCAAAAAGTAGAATAACTCCATAATACATCCAATAAACAATTTCAAAAAGTGCCACCATCAAACACGCGGACTAGAAAGACAAAATATTACTGTAGATCTAAAGTACAGTACTCACCTTAGGACTCAGCTTGCCGAAACAAACTCGCTTGCCATCTTCATAATAAACATCTCGAATTGGTGTCATGCTGTACTCCATTGGCACACAATTCATATTGTTGTTCATTTTTCTGCAAAATTTTGAAAATTGTGGAAAACTGAACAAAAAACAGATGTTTTTAATAAGTTGGTGAAAATTAGGAACAGGTTTTTGGAATTGGATTGTTTACCACACAATATCAACTTGATTTTTGGAGTCTTCTGGTAATTTTTTGAGGCTTGGGAATTTTTCGGGCCTGAAAAATTCTCATATTTTTTTGGGCTAAAAATATTCTGACATTTTTTTTGGCCCCGAAATTTTCTGACAATTTTCAGGGCTAAAAATTTGGGCCTTGGAAAAATCCTGAACTTTTTTGGATCCGAAAAATTCTGATATTTTTTCGGGTCCAGGAAACTTCCTAGAAATGTTCTAGGCCTAGTAAAAATCTGAAATTATTTTTTTCGGCCCGAAATTTTATAGAATTTTTTGGACCCAAAAAAATCTGATAATTTTTGGAGCCTTTAGAATTTTTTCGGGCCCAAAATACTCTCAAACTTTTTTGGGCCTGGAAAATTCTGAAATTTTTGGGCCCCAGAATTTTCTACGAATTTTCCCGTGCTCAAAAAATCTTCAAATTTTTTTCGGCTTTGAAATTTTCAAAAAATAGGCCCAGAAATGTTTCTCAAAAAACAAACTAGACAAAAAAGTAAGCAATCATATAAAAATGTTTTCACTTTAAACAACATCTCTTCTCAACAACAAAAAAATTGGCGAGAAAAAAAAATAGAAAAATGTGATGATAAAACAGTTTGATAGTTGTTGACTCATTAGAGGACTCCTTTTTATCTATGTATAGAAAAAATATCGATTTTTGGTGACCACAAAAAAACAACCAAAAAAAAACTACACATTTTCATGGAGAAAAAAGTGCACACACTTTGTGGTGAAGAGTAAACATATATGAGTTTTGGAAGACAAACAAATAGATTATGGGAAGGGTTTCGGGGATTTCGGTACCCATGGGTTCGCATTTTCAAAACTTTTAGGTTAAAAGTCGGAAAAATTTTGAAATGTCTAGTATTTTCGGGTCAGAAATCCAATTTTTTTGAAATTTTCAGACCGAATTTTAAATTTTCCAGATTTTTCGGGCCAAAATTTGAAAGTTTCAGAGAAGTCGGGCCAAAATTCGAAATTCCCAGAATTTCAGACCCAAAAATCGAAATTTTTCGAAATTTTCAGACCAAAATTAAAAGTTTTCAGAATCTTCGGGCCAAGTTTAGAAATATCAGAAATCTCGGGCCAAAAACCAAAACTTTTTCAAAATTTTCAGAATTTTCGGACTAAATTTCGAAATTTCCAGAATTTCAGGGCCAAAAATTGGAAATTTTCTATGTTTTCGGGCCAAATTTTAAATTTTCGAAACTTTTTGGCCCAAATTTAACAATATCAGAATTCTCAGGTCAACAATGTTAGATTTCTCGGGCCAAAAAACTCTAAATTTTCAGAATTTTCGGGCTCAAAACTACAGTACCCCCGTAGCTCTCATAGGACTTGTAGAGAGATTTTGGGTACCCGCAGGATCCCCGCGGGTACTCCAAATTCATCCAAGTGACAAGAAACACACACACACACCCACAAGTCATGTCCACTTTTGACGGTTTGTATTTTTTGAAGTACGTCCTCATCCCAAAGCTACTAGTACTACTCCTCCTAATTATTACTATTATACATTACACTCACACAAAAAAAACATGTTTTTTTTTTGAGATTTTCCAATTTTTTTTCGAAAAATTTCTGTTGTTTGTTATCTCAGATTATCATCTCAAATATGCCTAATTTTGCGAAAACCCGGTTTTTTTTCGCGCGTCAAAATTTTGAGAAAGATGAAATTTGCATAATTTCAAGTTTTCACCTCTCTCTGATCAGGTTTATCAATAGATTTTTGATTTTTTTGCCAGCTAGCCACATAAACGGTCAACACGGGGTACTGTAGTTTTTTCGAAAATCTACAGTATCCCTCTAGAAAGTCTCTCGTAGAAAATTTCCAGATTTCTCAAACAAACCGGGAAAGGGGTTTTGCAAATAAAAATTGATGGGATTGATAATGTACATGTTTATTGGCATCATAAATTGAATCATGCCAAATAGTCAGGTTATCATGAAAACTTTTTTTTTGGGCCCAGAAAAATCTGAAATTGTTTGGTCTAGAAATTTTTACCCATTTTTCAGGGACCAGAAAATGTTGACATTTTTCAGAACCAAAAATTTAGAGAATTTTCTCGGGCCTGAAATTTCTGAGAATTTTCTCAGGACGAAATTTCTGACTTTTTTTCGGTCCGCCAATTTTTTAAAATTTTTTCGGTTCCAGAAAATTCTGATAATTTTTTCTCGGCCCGAAAATTTCCACAATTTTCCAGGTCTTCTGAACATTTTCAGCCCCAGAAATTTATAACATTTTCCCAGGCCCAAGAAAACTCCAAACAAAATTTCGAGCCCATCAAAACCTTCAAAAATCTCCCCAAAAAAGTGAAAAAAAATGTGGGCGGAGCCAGCTTTTCCCTCATTTCCCGATCAATCATCATCATCACGCAATTCGGCAGATTTCGATATGATCAAAAAAATGCCCCGCCCATCCGTTTAAAAACCCCAACAATTTTCATCATTTCAATCATCATCACAGGTTCAGCTTAACATCTAGCCAATTTTTTTTACAGATGCGTCATCTATTTCTTCTGGTTTTAACCGTTTCCACAGTCTACAGTATACCTGTTGACAACAATGTGGAAGGTGAACCTGAGATCGAATGTGGACCCACTTCAATCACAGGTAATTTTTCAAAGATTTACAGCCCAAAAAAATCAGAAAAAGACCCAAAAAAGTCAGAATTTTGAGAAAAAAAAGTAATTTGTCAACAAAAAAATTCCCCATTTTTTTCCAGTCAACTTCAACACCCGAAACCCGTTCGAGGGTCACGTTTACGTCAAAGGACTTTTCGATCAACAAGAATGTCGAAACGACGAAGGTGGCCGCCAGGTGGCCGGAATCGAATTGCCATTCGACACATGCAACGTTGCCCGAACGAGATCGTTGAATCCCAAAGGAGTGTTCGTCACCACCACCGTCGTCGTCTCGTTTCACCCGCAATTTGTCACCAAAGTTGATAGGTGAGGGGTTTTTTTGGATTTTTCAGAATTTTCGGGCCAGATTTGAAAACATATTTAGGATAGCTCCACATGATGTTTTGTATTTCTCTCGGACAAGATTTACAGTTTTTCCCGAGCCCTTTGGTCACATTTTTTCAGACCTATTTTCTTCTGGTCCCTCATTTTATTTACCCCTCTCTTCCTATTCACACATATTTCCTGTTGACTTTATCTAGGTCACCATATGTTGTTATTTATTGTTCATAACAACAGGATGGCCATATTTTATAGATAACATCAAAAGGTGTGAACACTAATGAGCCATATGGTGACCTAGAAAAGGCTACATCCCGGCTACTAGTATCCCTAAAGAATAGAAAAAAAACTAGTAAGAGATAGCTAGACTCTATTGTTTGGGCCTTGAAACGTATACTTCCCGGGTTTTTGGAAAATCGCTATCTTACGGCATACCTCGGCCGAACGTTTGAATATCTTCAGAGTTTTCGGCCCAGCTTTGAAAAACTCAAAAATTTCGTGCCAAAGTTTGAAATTTTCGGCCCAGATTTCAAATTTTCAAAACTTTCAAGCCACATTCCGATTTCTCAGAACTTCCAGGCCCTAACTCAAAACTTCAGATATTCCGGGCCAAAAAAAATTGTAAAGACCCCAAGTTTTCCCAAAAATTCCCTCAATATTTTTCTTGTTTCCAGAGCCTACCGTATTCAATGCTTCTACATGGAGGCCGACAAAACCGTCTCGACCCAAATCGAAGTGTCCGATTTGACCACCGCCTTCCAAACCCAAGTCGTTCCGATGCCCATTTGCAAATACGAGATTCTCAACGGTGGGCCGACTGGTGAACCAGTTCAATTCGCATCCATCGGACAACAAGTCTATCACAAGTGGACTTGTGATTCGGAAACTGTTGATACTTTCTGCGCTGTTGTTCACTCATGCACTGTTGATGACGGAAACGGTGATACTGTCCAGGTAGGGGGCCTGAAAATTTCCAATTTAAGTTTTCTAGAAAACCTCATATGTTTTCATATAATTATTTGAAATTTTCACAAAATTTCGAGTTTTTAGACACCCATAATGACATGGTTTCCAAAAAGTTTAACATTTTCGCTCCGAGACCCCTACAGTACCCCTTAATTTAAATTTATGCTAGGTATATTAATATGGGTATCAAAAAACGTCCAATTTTTCCCAGATTCTCGATGAAAACGGTTGCGCTCTCGACAAATTCCTGCTCAACAATCTCGAATACCCGACCGATTTGATGGCCGGTCAAGAGGCTCACGTCTACAAATACGCCGATCGTTCGCAACTCTTCTATCAGTGTCAAATCTCGATCACCATCAAAGAGCCGAATGAGGAGTGCGTGCGACCGACGTGCAACGAGCCGCAAGGTTTCGGCGCGTTGAAACACAACTCGAGTCAGGCTCAATTCTTCCGTGTGCTCAAGAAAAGATCGGCCGAACGCATTGAGAATGTGTTGGATGTGCGCGCCGAGCTGACCACTTTGGAGGTCTTGGAGGGTGATGTGAGTTGACCAAACTACACCATTTTTGTGACCAAAAATGCACCTAACTTTCCCAAAAAATGGGAAGACAACAACAACAACAACATATGGTGACCTATATTTTGTTGTTGTTGTTGTTGTTGTTGTCAATAATAATAAGAAAAAGGAGAGCTAGAAAATGAGGGACCGACAATAAGGGCACTTGGAAAATAGGGTCAAATTGGATTCACGTATTAGAAATTTAGGCCTTATTTTTAACAGTTAGAAATTTGAAAGTGGAGACCCGGAATTTCAGGCCAAATTTTGATTGTCCAAAAATTCCGTGTCCATTTTTTGGGTGTTTTGAATTTCGGGCCAGAAAATGGGTACCCGAATTTCCGGGCTCAAAAAGTTAGGGCCTAAATTTTCGGTCCGGACCTTCCGGGCCCAGTTTTGATCACCCAGAATGTTAGGCCCAATTTTGACCACTTCGAAACTCAGTCCCGAAAATGGGTAGCCGCCTTTTTTGAGCCATGCAGAACTCATAATTCGAATTTAGCCCTTTTTCGTGATTTCCAATAATTTATAACGATTTTCGGAAAACCCGGGAAATATACGTTTCAAGGACCAATCAATAGCTCTCCCTTACTATAGTTTTTTTCTCTATTTTTTAGAGTTACCACTAGCCGGGCTGTATACTTTTCTAGGTCACCATATGGCTCATTAGTGATCACACCTTTTGATGTTATCTATAAAATATGGCCATACCTGTTGTTATGAGCAACCAATAACAACATATGGTGACCGGGATAAAGCTAACAGGAAATATGTGTGAATAGGAAGAGAGGGCTAAATAAAATGAGGGACCAGAAAAAATAGGTCCGAGAAAAATGGGATCAAAGGGATCACCCAGAATGTGAGACCCAATTTCGCCCCAAATTCCGACCCCTTTCAAATTGAGCCCTAATTTTGAGCACTTTTCGAGCCAGAAGAATAAAATCCGCAATTTCCAGCTCCCAGCCGCTCTCCGCGCCTCACCGCAAGCGCTTATCGCTCAAACCGAACGTTTCGAAGAGGCCATTTGTATGACACCGTATGTTGCGTCGCTGCTCGTCGCCGGACTCTGCTGCCTTCTTCTCGTCTCGGTCATCATGACATTCTTCTGTCTTCGAATCACACCGGCCAACAATAAGAAGTGTCAACAATCGTGTTAGGACCCACGTGTTTATTTATTTTCTTTATAATTATTATCAATGTCTTTCAATAAATTATTGAGTTTTAAAAAAAACCCGGGAAATGTACGTTTCAAAACATTATGAAAAAGCAGACACAAAAGTTCAAAAACCGTGTAGTTCTCTCGGAAGACTATTTATTCAGCCGCCCCAAACAAACCCCTCTTCCTTTTTAATTTGACACCTTTTCATTGTCAAACATGCTACTCTTGCTGATTTTTCTAACTACAGTACCCGCCACCGTACCTCTAACTGATGGCAAGTACTGTAGCTCTGTGCTCAACTCACTTCACTGGATTACTGTAGCCGAAAAATGTCAGAGATATCTGATTTTTGCACGGCCAACAATCATCTTTGAAGATCCCCAACATGCCACATGGCATGAAACAGTTGGGGAGTACTGTAGAAAGACGTGTACGGTAGTGACAACAACTACAGTATCACCCACGACTACTGTAGATACTATGGAGAATGATGGGGATTTCAAAAAATTGATGGATGGTGAAAATTCGAGCGATTCGGCGGAACGATTCGAAAAGTATACTGTAGTTCGGAAAAATGTTGAACAACACAATATCGATTTTGAACTCGGGTTGAGTAGTTTTCAAATGGCGGTGAACAAATTCGCCGTACAGGTAAGCCATGTCCCTTTAACACCTACAGTAATCATTCAGCTTCCCAGCGAAATTGCCCCTCTTTCTCTAGACCTCTCCGTTTTGAAACCCTTCAACAACACCCACAATTATCGCGTGAAACGTGACACCGCGAAAAATACTACAGTAGACTGGCGCTTCGCTATGAGACCCATCGCAAATCAAGGAGCATGCGGTGGATGTTGGGCGTTTGCCATGATTGCGATGGTCGAATCGTTCATCTACGTGACGCGACCGCAAATCGCCAATAGATCATTATCGGTAAGTGCCGCGACGCGTACGCGTCGCGCAAAAATTTCAAATTTTTTGAGGACCCTCCTGAGCTCATTTTTCTTGATTTTCATCAAAAATGACCGAGCTTGTGGTTTTCTAGGCCACATAAAAATTTTTCTCTTCTAAGGTTCAACAACTTTTGTCGTGCGACACTGCGTTTGACGCAACGTACGGCGTTGCAAATCAAGGCTGTCGTGGTGGATACTTTCAAGTTGCCGCCGATTATTTAAAGGCGCACGCTGCCCGAAGCGCCGCAGAGATTCCGTTTAAAGGGACAGTGAGTTTTTGAAACTTTGTGAGAGAAAAAAATGAAAATTTGAAGACTCACCAAGCGTGTCAAACTGCCTACAATGCGCCAATCGTTCCGCTCATCGCAACATTCGACAGTGGATTCATCGACGCGCCAAATTCGACGCAACAAATCGTCGCGCAATCGCGACGACTTGAGTCGCAAGTGCGACGCGCGCCTGTCGCAGTCGGCATGGCGGTCAGCGACGATTTGTACAGCTACGCAAGCGGTGTCTACGACGGTGTGTGCGGTCTGAAAATCAATCATGCTGTTGTGATCGTCGGCTTTACTGAAACCTATTGGATTGTCCGCAATAGTTGGGGTGCCGATTGGGGTGAACGCGGATATTTTCGCGTGAAACGCGGCGACGACGTCGATCGCTGTCAATTCTTGCGATACTGGTCGCAAGCCACATCGATTGGTGGCGATGAAGACTTTGTGTTACAAACAACGACGACGACTGTTGCTGCTGCGCCAGAATCTCCTTGCGATTGCGCTTGCGACTGTGAAGATGACGACGAAGATGATGAACACGATCTCATCAACACTTCAACAACCCCCGAATCCACTAAAACATCTCCAATTGTCATTTATGATGATGATAGTGATAATGATGATTATTATTTTATTTTCTAAATAAAACACGCCAACTAGTCACCAACATTGACGTGTTTGCTGCGATGCGCTGGCGCATTTCCAATTTTTTCTTTTTGTTTTTTTTTTCTTCCTAGAAAACTTGAATTTTCGCAATAAATCATAGCTAAACATTTCTGTTTTTTTCTAGCAAACATGCCAGTTCCATCAGGATATGCTGCACAACAAGCTGGATCGCAGCCAACGTGTTTTACAAAGGTGGGAATTTTTAAAACAATTTTTTAGGGCAAATCTGAAACTGTGATTTGAAATTGAGCACGAAAAATGTTTTAAAAAGCTAATTAGGTAGTAGATAGATTTATGCTAAGATTACCTCGATAAATATTGATTTTTTGCAAAATTGCATCATTTGCAGATTCGAATGGGTCTAATGATGGGCGCAATGATTGGCGGTGCAACCGGCATCCTTCTCGGCGGTTTCATGGGTTTCCGCATGGGTCTCCGCGGCCGCGAACTTCTCCTTCAAACCGGCAAAACTGTCGCACAATCCGGCGGCTCGTTTGGTGTATTTATGGGTGTTGCGCAAGGTCTCCGATGTTGAAGTAGTTGTTTTCTGTTATTAGTTAATTCAACAAAAATAATAAAAAATCGATTTTATATACATTGAGATCTTGGTTTTCATTGATTCAGAGATCAGTCTAGAATAAAAATCCGACTTCCAACATCATCACAAAGCCAGTTTATCGATTTGACAAGCCGATCATCACCCGAAAGTGCGCAACAACTAAAAATCTTCCAATGATGAGATTTTATTGATTGAAGATTCAGAACCTGCAAAAATCAAAGATTAAAATTTCTTTTATAAAAAAGTAGGTTTTTGAACCTCAGAAATAGTCTCAACATTAATCGCACTAGCCAAATCACTCTTATTTGCCAAAACCAAAAGTGTAGCTCCGGCCAATTTTTCTTCACCCAACAATTTATTCAGTTCTTCAGCACACTGAGTTAATCGTTCTAGAATAATCAAATTTTGGGAAAAATTTAAAAATATAGAAAAAAAACCTCGATCTGACGAATCAACCACCCAAATCAATGCATCGGTCGACTCGAAATAATTTTTCCAATAAGATCGAAGACTTTTCTGCCCGCCAACATCCCACAGATTCAACTGAAACTCTTTGAAATGCACAGTTTTGATGTCGAACCCCAGAGTTGGCTCGATCGTATCGGTTGGTTCGCCCAAAAACTTTTTCATCAAAGTTGTCTTTCCGGCGTTGTCCAGTCCGAGAATCAGAATTCGCATCTCTCTTTCGCGTGCTCGTTGTTTTCGTAGAATTTTCAAAAATCCCATTTTCTCTAAAAACAACATTTCCACATTTTCAAATAAACCAGTTTTCAGATATTCAGAACTTCGGTTGAAAACCGATCATATTATCTTGTTTCCCTTGAAAAGAGAAAAATTCATCAACAAAAAAGAGTGGGAAAGAAAAAACACCGAGTTTACGAGTTGCTGGGACGTGTCCATTCGACTTTGAGAACCATGTGATACATTCGAATATCGTTGAGCTCGGCGATTGCACGCGCCGCGTCCTAAAATTCCAAATTTTTTGATATTTTCTAGCAAAAAAAAATAATTTGTCACCTCTCTCGATTCGTAGGTGACGAAGGCGAATCCTTTTGGTAGATTGTTGATTTTGTCGCGGGCGATGAAGATTCTCTGAAATTGAAGTTTGGGTTTTCTAGTTTCTAAAAATCTCTATGATTAAAAAAAACTTCGAACCAGAATTAAATTCTCTTTTCTGAGGTGTTGAAAAATTTTTGAAATTCCACGTTTTCGCGTCAAAAACGTGGAAATCTTTATTTTTGTTTCAAAAATTTTGACCGTAAGATAGCGATTTTTCGAAAACCCTGGGAATATACGTTTCTGTGTTTAGTTTTTTTTTCCTCTATTGTTTGGAGTTACTAGTAGCCGGGCTGTATACTTTTCTAGGTCACCATATGGCTCACTAGTGTTCACACCTTTTGATGTTATCTATAAAATATGGCCATACCTGTTGTTATGAGCAACAAATAACAGCATATGGTGACCTAGATAAAGTCAACAGGAAACATGTGTGAATAGGAAGGGAGGGCTAAATAAAATGAGGGACCAGAGGAAATAGGTCTGAAAAAAGGGCTCATGAAAAACTGAAAATCTTGTCCGAGAGAAATACAAAACTCCATGTGGAATTCGATTAGAGGGGGGTATAACTTGAGGTTTTTTACATTATTTTTTTTCTTGTGAATAAGCCTACTAGAACTATTGAAAAACTTAATTTTTTGTCAAATAAATTTTTCAATAAAAACTGTATGCCTCATCCCCGAAAACTTGAGCTTTCTTCCAAAATTTTGAAATTTTCTAGCAATTTTTTAGGATAAAATATTATTTTCTATTTTTTTTAGATTTCTGAAGTTTATAAAGAAAATGTAAACTCACCGTAATCCGTCCAATTCGTCCGAAAACATCTCTAAGCTCATTCTCATCCATATCCTGTGGCAAGTTTGTAACACGACACGTGTTCTCATCCGATCGATTTCTGTCCATTTGTCGTCCATCGGCGCGCATGCCAAGAGCATTTCGATCCTTGTCCGCATCTTTTTCCGCGTCCGCCTCCTCGTCCAATTGGTACATAACCTTGTAGGGACAATGTGTACTCCAATGATCGTTTCCTTTACAATGACGACAATGTTCGCGCGACGTTGTTTTGGCCTGAAATCAAATATTTTTTCAATTTCCCACTGTTTTTACATACCGTTTGCTTGTCCTCTTGCACATCAAGAATCTGTTCACCGGCACGATTGCGAGTGAATTGCATTTCGACCTCTTCGGCGACATATGTTGTGGCAACGTGCGGACCTGGCGGTTCGCCGGCACACGCGCCGAATTTTGTCCACTTCTTACGCTCGGCTACCACTTTCGGGACACGTTTGTTGATGATTTTGAATTGGGTGACGACTTTGTAGCGCATTCCCTCTTCGACGGTGAACGCGGTCTCGGTACGAGTTCCATCCTCACTTTCTTCTACTTGCGTTTGGTCTGAATTATATTTATTTTTAATTTTGAGCTTTTTTCCGTATTTTTTTAATGATCAACCAGCTTTGAACGTTGCATGAAGCTTCCCTTTCAGTTTCCAATATTTTCAAACCAATATTTGTGTTTTAAATCCCATTTCTCATGAGAAAAACGATTCTTCCCTATTTTCCAACCAAAAACCCCGTTCAAAAACTCACTTTCTTGCTCAACAGCTTCGGCCCAACTTCCGACTTCTGGAGCGGTTGATATCGCGTTCAAATTCGTCATTTTTACCTAGAAACAACCACGTTAACCCGGAAAAATCGAAAAAATTTGGGATGAAACACATATGAAACAACAAATGTGTGCAGTTGCGCGTCGCCGTGTTGACACATCTCTCTTGCCTACAGTAACCTGTGAATATTTTATTTTATTTCTTTTTTTTTGGTGAACTTTCAAAGATAATTGTGACTTTTTACACTTTCAATAGCACTTGAGAAACACTCCAGTGACCAAGATGACCCTTCGTTACAAAAAACACGTTTAATTCTCCAAGAAAAGAAATGTACACAACAATATTAAGGCAATTATATAACAAACAACGAGATCGGATTAAAGACATGTCTAAAGGAATCGATTTCTAAGATCTATGGAGTTTGTAGCGCTCTCCATTGATCTTCAGTAGTCTGACCAATCACGGCACCATGTAAAAGTCGATGTTTCTGCAAAAATTCGAGATTTCTCAAGGAGCGGAAGGGGGCGTGGCCTACCACAATGGGCGTGGCTCCTTCGAGCGGTGATGCCATTTCGCCGCATGTATTTCGAAGACCGACAACTTCATCAGCAACTGAGTAAATGGCAAACATATTTTTGCCATATTTATAGGGTCTGAATTTATTTTTTCAAAGATTTTCAACAAAAAATGAATTTTTTGACTCACTGCGAATTAATCTCCTGAATAAATTTCGATCGACAATCCAGCCCATGAACCGGGCTACAAACTCCAGTTTGGAACGGTTTTTGTGAGCACAAAATGGCTCCGTGATTGGCGCCAGCCACTGAAACATAGTTGTGAACGAGATGATCGATGGGACGTCCCAAATTGACGCCGCTGTCCACACAGTGTCCACCAATTATGGCTTTTCGGGTGATCGGTGAACCCATTGAACAGGCGATAATGTTGACTTGTTTTTTGGTGTATTCATGGACGGCTAGGATGAGGGTGCGGATCTGGAAATTTGCAGAGTTTGGGAAAACATAAAAAGCTAGTTTTCGAGCTTTTTTGGCCAAAAAATCCGGCCCGAAATAATTTTCTGGGGTTTTTCGAGCACTGGAATCTTTTTGAATAGTGCAGAAGTCGGTCCCGGGCAGCTTTTTGGAGATTTTTTAGTGATTAAAACATTTTCGAGCCCGTTTTTAATCTTAGTTTTTTCGATTTTTTCCTTTTTTGGGGACACTAACTTTTAAACCAAAAAAAAAAATGCATTTTTCCAGGATTTTTCTGAAAAATTCGATTTTTACTAAGAAATTTCTCATTTAAAATATTAGCGTGAAACAAGCTCCGCCCATTTTTGTCTGCGGCATGTAGATTCACTAACTTTCGAACGATTTTTATGATGTATGAGCCTGAAAAAATCCGGCCCGAAATCATTTCTTGAGATTTTTCGTATTTTCGGTCCCATTTTTTGTTGGACCCTGCCGACTTAGTCTGCGTATCTTTTTTCTGAATGCTATTTCGTCAAGTGTGTCTGATTTCAAAATTCTTTCAATTCAAATTTCCACCAAACGACACTCCGCTTTTCCACTTTTCTGAATGCTATTTCGTCAAGTGTGTCTAATTTTAAAATTCTTTCAATTCAAATTTCCACCAAACGACACTCCGCTTTTCCACTTGCGCTAAACAAAGGGCAGAACGGAGTGTCGTACACAACGCCTGGTAAAGACCACAAAAAAAGAGGAGAATGTGGCAGAAAAAGGAGTGAACACCTCGACGAATTTGTCAAATGTTTTTAAAACTTTTCGAATTGGTGGACAGTTAGATGTGCAAGTTGGCTCTGAGCCAACTCTTTTCAGCATTGCATAATATTTCTATCAAGGTTAGGTCTTGGCACGAAAACCAGACCGTTTTTTGTCAATAATTTCTGATACCCCTAATCTTGCCAACCCAACCCGATTCGAGATTCAATGATCATCGTCATCATCGTCTGAACACGACGTCATATCACAAACCACAATAAACAATTAGAGAGAGAGATGCGAAAAAAGAAGAAGAAGAAATACTTGACACAAAAATCGAATTGTAGTTTATGTGGTCATTTTTTGTGTATGACAACAACGACGACGACGACAACGATAACGACGACTTTTCGGTTTTTTTTTGTTGTAAACAATGAGAAGGATGTGATAGGGAAGAGATTGAGAGACTCAAAGACTTCACCCGGTCAACAAAAGGTCTACCATCTCATCTCAGGGTCATCACTCAGAGAACAACAAGATCAAGATTTTTCCAGTTTTTTCTGTCAAAAATCTACCCACCTTCAACACATAGTCACACTGCATACCGTGTTGCAACGAGTCCATCAGTTTACCCTTGGCATAAGTTGTCGCAAATACAGTACCCTTTGGCTGACCGTAAGATTGATATTTTTTGAGAAGCGACTTTTTTGACAGACCCGCGTAGCCGGCTAATCCGTGAATCACAACAATTGGTAAGCCGCTGGAAATATGGGCAGATTTTTGAACAGGTTCGGACAACATTCCTAATGGATTAGGTGTGAGAAAAACTTTATTTTAGATCTTTTGCGGTTGGAAAAAAACTACAGTACCTTTTTTTTCAATTTTCACAGAAATTGTTTTGAAGCCGAAAAATCTCTGGCCATTTTTCAAGAAAAAAATCTAAAAATGAAAAATGTGAACTTTTTGGATCCAAAATCTGATTTTCCAAGAAAATATTCGGGTTAATTTCTCGAACCGAAAATTGGATCTGAAAATGTTGAAAAATTGAAAATGTGCATTTTCCAGCTCAAAAAACATGGAACATTTCAGGTTTTTCGAAAAAAAAATCCACTTTTTCAGACCGGCCCAGGCCCAAGACCTGCTAAAAATAAATTTTGTGAAAAAATTCAAGTAAAAATGGCTACAAAATCGGCCATTTTTCCAGATTTTTCAAAATTTCAAGTTCAAAACTTGTCCAACTCACGTCGCATTCGGATTTCCGCCACCAAAACTTCCCGCCTTGCCCATATCAGCACGCAACAAATCATCCGCAATCGGTTTTCCAAATTTGCCCAACAAAAACTGGTAGAAATGCGGATGAAATTTGGCGTGGCCAATCTCGGCCAACAAAAAAACCATCACAACAATTGACAAGAGAGGAGATCTCATCGTTAATGGTCAAGAATGAAGAAGAAGAAGCTGCAAACAATCAACGAACCGATGTGGGTTTAAAAGGTTTGTCAAGGCCGAGGACGGACGCCTGACTCCGCCCACTTTTCCTCCCCCCCCCCCCCCTCCAAATGATGTAGCCTAGACATATTGTTGTTGTTTAGGAGGGGAGGGGGGGAGTGAAAGCTATCAATAGACTACTACTTTTTTGCGATGTAGTAACTTGACCGACGCGGTTTTCATGATGATAACAATACCTCTCTTTGTTCTTTTCAAGGTGCGCGAGGAGGTAAAATGCAGCATATGAGAAGAGAAAAAAAAAGAAAAAGTATCAAAAAATTATTCGGTCGTACTACCTACATTCTACTATTATACAAATATAATTGAGGAGGAGGAAGTAGAAAATGTGAAACAAACTGGATAATTATCGGGAAGCGAGGAAGATGCAGAAAAACATAATTTGACGAGAAATACGGGGCCTGGTAACTTGGAAAATGTCTGGGCCCGAAAATTCTGAATTTTCGGATCAGAAAAATTGGAGAATTTAAAATCCATAAAGGAAGAGCTCCAAAATTTTCAAAATCACAGAAAAAATCAGGTCTAGAAACCAAAAATTTATCAAAAATCGGGCCCGCTAATTCAAAAAACGTGAAATTTTTCAAAAAAAAAAAAATCATTTCCCCCCATTTCTACCATGTTCCCCGAACAAAAATGGCGTCTAATTCTTTACGCTCACTTACTCAATGTAGTTCTCGCGGACAATTTGATTTTCTCACAAGTTGTAAGTCATTTTAGCTTTAAAAAATTGCGGTTCCAACTAGTTTCAGCTTTTTCGACACGGTGCTCGCGCACCTTCCGCCGGTTTGTCTGATCCCGGTTTGGCTAGTTGGTTTCCGCGCGGGATGGGAGAGTTGACCGATCGTGGATATGAAAATTCGAACCGGGTTGGCGAGTTTTTAGCGGATCGTTATGTGAAAAGCGGGTTTTTGAACAAAAATATGCGACCCAGAGAGGTAGGTTAGCCAAAATTCGGGTTCAGCATGAAATTTTGACCCGAAAAATTGTTTTAAAAATTGGCAGGACTGGGAATTGACCTTGTGAGCCAAAAATTTTTAGGTCATAGAGTCCCCGAGCTGTCACATTTGTTTTATTGACAACTTTTCTGGGCCAAAATTTGACGCTGAATCAGATTTTCACCAATTCTAGATGTACTGGCGATCCGTGAACATCAATCGCTGTCTAGCGACCGCGGCGACAGTCGGAGCAGCAATGTTCGCCGACGCTCACAAACACCTTCACCCACCAATCACTACAGAGCAGACGGATGAGACAGTAAGAGACGCAGACAACTAGTGTGCCTTTATTAATGTTTTTGTTGTTGTAGCTATTGAACTACGACATGGCTACGTGTACCCGAGAGCATGAAATATATAAGGAAATGTGTCCTGACTACATTGCTGGGTCTTATAAAACGGTGATTTTTTTTGAATTTCAAAATATTGAAATTTTTGGAATTTTTCAGTGGCCTGATTTCGAAGAATTTGTAGCCGATTGTCTGAATATTACAAAAGACCCAATTTTCCAAAAAATCCCATTTTCAAAAATCGAATCACACTTAAACGAGTACAAAAATGGTATCCCTCTACCTGAATTATTGGAGATTAACAAGGAAAAAGTGTTGCAATTTTACACCGAAACACTTCACAAAACAACCGGTGTTGGTGTTCATAAAAATTTGGATTTGATGCGCATCAAATTTGGTGATCTTGTCAGAACTATGCAGCAAAATTTGGAAAATGCGTGGCAATGTCATTTGGATGGGGGGAGGTGTGTGAAGTTTAAAGCGTATTCTTCGGTGAGTTTTTTTCAAACTTTTAAAAATCAATTTTCAGAAAATTTTCCCCAAAAATTCCAAAATTTACCTTCAAAAATCAAATTTCCAGCAAGATTGGATAATATTGGGTGTTCTCGAGGCGTTCGGTGTGCTAAACGTTACAACGGTTAACCGAATGCCCGAATACAACTCAATGATAATCATCGAACTTTGGAACGACGCCAAAAATTTGCCCTACATTAAATTTCTCTACAAAAAAGACGAAATCGACACCGAACTTCTCGATGTCACTGAAAACCTGCGAAATTGCTCAAGCGAAAAGTGCAAGCTCGCCGATTTTCTGGCATGTTGCCAACCGTATTGGGACACCAATAAGGCTACGTGTAAATCGAGTAACTCGTTGAAAAAACGCTCGATTTTGATGGCGAAAAAACCAAAATTTTTTGGACCAGAATAAATTATTTTTCTTCAGAAAAAAAGATTTATGGCCCATTTTTACAAAATCCATGGCGCTGATGAATATTATCAGCGTAACACCTCTTGGGAGCCCGGCACTGTGAATGATTAACACATTGGAGCTCCTCGAGCATTATTCCAAATGGGCAAATTGCCAAAATTAGAAATTGCAGAATTTTCATAATTTTTTTGGAACAATGAAAAATGACTCACCTTTGTGTCAGCGAAAGAAAATGTTGAAATTCTGCAAAAAAAATTAGAATAAATAAAGCAAGCTCGTGTTCGAAAACTACAGTAACCCAGATTAAAGGCGCATGGCTTAGGCTAACTAATAAATACTTTATTATACTGATTCATCAAAAAATTCAAAAATCGCGCAAAAACCCGGGAAGAACAGCAATATTTGATAAATTAAGCACAACCAAAAAAAAAATACGAAGACAAAAAAAATGATGGAAAAAGAGAAATCACATTGTTAGGGTAGACTACTGTAGATCGTATATATAATTTATCGATTTTTTAACTCCTGATACTGTTTCTTACTGACTCGTCCACAACAACAACCAATCAACAGTATGAAAACGACGAAACCGCCCAGATAGCTGAGAATTGTGTAGCGTTGTGGGTGGTCCATGACGAGGGTGGCTAGAGCGTGCCACGAATCGGGTAGGGCCATTTGATATTCCTGCAACATTTTGGGAATTGAAATTTGCGATTTTCTAGAGTTGTGGGCATTGAAAGTTTTTTGTCATTGTGAAAAAAACGAAAAAAACGAAAAATGTCTAATTTTTCTAAATTTCCAGAAAATGTCACTGAAAAAACTTCAAAAAATTTAAAAAACAGAAAAAATATGTCAGAATTTATGAGAAAAACTTAGTTTTTAAATTTTCTGGATTTTGGTGAAAAAATTCTGACGCGCACAAGGAATCGAACTCTGAACCTTTTGAGCCAAACATTTTTGAGTCGCCGGGTCACAGGTTCGATTCCGGGTGCCGGCAATATTTTTCAAACTCTTTTTTTTTTGCAAGAAGTTCTCACCGCATGCGCCTTCATCCACAATTTATTGCGATCCGACAATTTGCTCTTACAATCTCTCGTCAATTCCAATCCCTTATTGTCAGAAACATCAACCAAGCACATGATAACTGTAACGTAATTTTTTGCAGATTTTTCACAAAAAACCGAAAACTCACTTCGACTATGTCCCGGCGGAACATCACGACAATGTCGTTGAATATCGTTGGCACACGCTTGGTGCAAAATCGGATCCAAATGTATGTCGACCATCGTTTCTTGAAGTCGTCGCGCGACTTGTTGCGAGCACGCCGCGTCGCGAATCGCATTGTTGTTGAAATCGGCTTTCAGACATTCGAGAACCGTGTCAAAGTTGCCGCTCTGAAAAAAAACTGCTTTTTGATATCCTATTCAATCGTAAAATGCAAATTGTGAGAGCATTTTTTCACTATTTAAGGTGGAAAAAAATTGGTTGTGACTAGCACGAAAATGAAGCTAATCTTCTACACTTTTCTAGTTGTCCTCGTCACCCTGATCCACGCAGAAATCGGACATTCTCCGTGTAACTGTGGCCGCTATCACTGGTGTCGCTATCATCATTATTAATTGTGACAAGAAGAGAATAAAAGTTATATTTCAATTTTTTCCCCATTTTCCCACAAATAACTCTCGGGAACTTTTTCATTCATTCAATTTCTACGGGAAAAATGAAAATTCTCCCATTTTTCGCTGTATTTTCAACAATTTTTGCTGTCGAAAAAGACAATCACATTTCGGATTGTTGCAATCGTGTCGAGACCAATCTAGTGTTCTATTATTCTCTGTGCTTTGTTCTTTTGTGGCTTTTCGATTTTGTTTAATGAAAATTAGTTTTACCCAAAAATTGGTCCCTCAAAAGGAAGAGTCTCGTTATTGTTGATGTTATCTACAACAACAATAACAACAGATGGCGGTAAGGTGTAAAAAAAAACATGTGCTAACTAATCGATATGGTGACCTAGTAGTGCATAGTGAGTGTGTGTATAGGAAAGGGAGGGAAAGGATTGAGAAAATGGGGGACCAAAAAAAAGCCAATCGATAAAATTTGGGGTTTCTCGAGGCGTGATCTTCGAAAAAAGGCTCAAATTCATAAATTTGTTAGCTCGTTATATACTTGACTTGAAAAAAAAGTGAACTTTTTGGAGCCAAAAAAGAATTTTAGCCCGGAAAATAGAGCTGAAAAATTACCAAAAATTTTCGCATAAACTTTTTTTTTCCAATTTCAGAGCCCCTTACCGTATGCAAAACAGCAGCCGAACAATGCAAATTGATCGTCGCTTTACAAGCCTCAAAAAGTGGCGGATCGAGTTGAACATCAAACTCGGCTTCAACAATCAACCGCGACATTTCCGTCTGACACTGCATGCTCATCTCGATGTGCGTCTGATCGCTAATCGATTTGCGGAACTGTTCACGCAAGCACGACACGACGACACCGTCCAATTGTTGTTGACTGTATTGCGGCATGTTGATTTTGCGCAAGTCTTCCGGACAATATTTTTCCGCTTCTGGTTTGCACGCCAAGAGGAGCGATGGGCGGAGGCGTACGTCGCGAGCCGACTCTTTCATGCGTTCTTTGACGACGGCTTTGCATTCGCGTTGGAGGAGTCGGACGATTTTCGAGTTGGTTAGGCATTCGAGAACATTGTCCGGATTGGCGTGAGCACAGAATTTGTTCAAGTCGTATCTGAAAAATTTGAGTTTTTCAAGTTTTACTGTAATTTTTTACACAAAACGTTTTCTGACCCATTTTAGAACCTCTCAAACTTCATAAAACCGGTTTTACAACATGTTTTTGTCCTGAAAACTAGGAGAGAAAAAAATTCCCGTTTTTTCGGGGGTTTTTTTCGATCTCACTCACTTGCACTTCTTCTGCAACTCATCATCCATCGAATTATCGGCCGCCTCGATCTTCTCACGATAGAAAATCATTTGCTTACAATCGGGTCCCAACTGCTCATAGTTCAATCTCAGACACTCGACCGTATCCTCGAACGTTTCGGCTTGATTACATTTGAATTGAACGAGCTCGCGCGAGCATTTTTTCGACAATTTCGGATCGGCTTCAGCCATGTGCTCTTTGTCGTCAAACTGCAATCAGGTGTTGGAGTTGAACATGCACCCGTTAGGAGGATTACGGTTGTTTTGGTCAGTGGAGTCAGGCTTGGTCGGGATGGGAAATTCCGGTTATTTCCGACGAAGCCTGGCCAGGAAGGAGATTTAGCTTACGCCTAAACCTTCTTCCTTATTAGTGTAATTTGGACAATAACAAAAGCCACGAGGACAAGGAAAAGAAAAATTTGTGTGAAAAACAAAGGTGAACTAAGCACATGCTCTATCTAAACTTTTGGCACCACGCCAACAACCCCCACAAAACAACTCAGCCATATAGACAGGGACACAACACCGAACTCACTTCTACCTGTTCTTGTTGTAGATAGGCGACTTTCAGCTGCTTCTTGCACTCGTCCGTCAAATCGCGAGCACTTCCCAACACTTTGTGCTCGAATCGAACTTCCGACAGACATCGGATGATTTCGGCCTTGTCGTTGTTGTGATCGCGGCAGTTTTGCGCAATGTCCGCCTTGCATCCTTGTTCAAAGTTGTAGGAGAAGTGATAGTCGCGAAGCGAGATCAACTCGAAATGATTGACGTATGAACGACATTTTGACGTCATTTCTGGCGTGTTCTGGAAGGATCGAGGTCATGTTTGGAATGAAAAAATGGCTTTTTTTATAAGTTTCTGACATTTTTTTTTCTAAAATCTTCTCCAAAACTCTGGATTTTTTGGGCAAAAAAAACCAGGGAATTTATTAATAAATGTGCCTGGGTCTCGTCACGAAGACTTCTTTATTTTGTCGAATTTTGACACTTTTTTTCTAGTTTTTTTTTTCATTTTCAGCACTCAAAATTTTTTGAGCACACAATTTCTGGGCCCAAATTTCTTGACAAACCCGATAAACATTACCTTGTTAAAAACCAGACACTCCAAAACATCTCCATGATCAATTTCCTCGTTGGCAAACTGATTACAATGCGTGCTAATCACCGGTTTACACGCTTTCGTCAACAATCGATTCAACTTGGTGTCCTTTGCTTCCATTTCGGTGAATCGTCGAATCTCATTGTAGCAATCCGGATGTTTCGATTTGAACAAGTCTTGCTCGAAATTCTTCTGCAGACACATCATCTCTTCCATCGGTTTGACATTGTGCGAACAGTAGTTGGAGAGAGCGTCGCGGCACGCGTCCTCGATTTCCGGGACCAGATTGACACGCGCGGCGCGGAGTCGCAACAACTGGCGAACTTGCGTACCGCATCGAACTGACAGCGGATTCTGCTCATCGTAGGCGCTTCGATACAAACACGCCAAAACTTGCGGTCCTGGATCGATTTGATTGTCCGTGTTGTGTTGTTGATGCCAGTTGTCCAACGCGGAGCATCGCGAGACGGCTTCTGAGTGACACGCCTCATACAACTCCGGCTCCAACGTCCAATCGCGCGCCATAAAGTATTGCACTTCGAGCAGACGTTTTTCACAAATCGGCGTCATGTCGGGATTGTCGACGTGTCGCATGAGACATTGCAGCGTGCTGATTTCGCTTTGCGCGTCTTGCGCGCATGATCCGTCGATGAGCGCGCGACACGACGCGTACAACACATTGTCGACTTTGTAGTTGCGACCAATGTCGGCCACTTTGACGACTTGTTTGACGGCTTGAAGACATTGCGCGCCGAGGCGAAGCGTTTCGTTGCGACTTTCCGCATGTTCCATCAAACAGTGAAGAGTACGACCTTCGGCTTCGATATCACCACGTGGCGAACAGAATTTGTCGATTTCTTGAGCACAGTTGAGAACCAGTTCCGGTGCCATTCTAGAAAAAACGAAATTTTTTGGTGAGAATTTTAAAAATCTGATTTTTGAAAAAAAAATTCTTACTTGGGAGAGCCTGGCCAAATCACGAAAAACAAAGAAAAAATATCAGAAAACTGAGCAAAAAATAAATAATGAATGAATAAATGCACACCGCAAGGTATAAGAGACCGGTGGCCCCGCCCCCTTTCTAAATGCGGCAGGTGCAAAAAGTGGGCGGAGTCACCGGTCTCTTATACCTCGCGGTGTTCATTCATTCATTCTTCACTTTTTGTCCAGTTTTCTAATATTTTCTTTTTCTTGTTAGCTATGATCGTTTTTTCTTCTTTTTACTTTAGGAAATTCGAGGTACTGTAATTTTTGTTCTAGAACTCTGTGAAAATTTAGATGCGATTTTTTTTTTTGAAAAAATCTCATAAAGTTAGAATTTCAGCAGCCTGCGTTTTTTTAGAAGGTCAGGAAAAGACCGGACCGTGAGATTACGGTATTTAAAGATATTTTTTATAATTCTGTCTGGGCCTTGTCACGAAAACGAAAAAACTACCATGTTCCTTTAAATTCTTTATAAATAAATAAATTCTGATTTTTTCCCATTTTCCTTCGCATTTTTTCTAGGGAACAAGAATTGTTGTGTCAAAAAATACCTGAAATTCTGCATCATCATCTGTCTATGCGTGACCATTTCGTGTAAACACTCTTTAGACGGCGGAATCTCTCGATGTTCGGGTTGATTAGCGCCATTCTCCAAGCACAACAAAATCCAGGCCAAATGAAAGTGTGCGGCCGACTCCAACTGATTCTGCGGCTCACATTTATAGCGCGTCATTTCGGGCTGACACGCCTTCGTCAACGGATGCGCCATGCGATAGTCGCGACCCATCAAATAGGCGCGTTCGGCAAGCAAATTACCGCACTGCGGATCCATGAACTGATCGTTGCGATGCATGATGAGACACTCGAACACTTTGCCCTGACCCGCCGGCACGTCTTTGCAGTAGCGTTCGCGATCTTGACGACACGCGAAGAAGAGCGGACGATCGAGATGGAAATCGTCTGCCTGCATTTCGGCCAAGCGGAGCACTTCGTGTTTACACTCGTCGCCGAGAATTGCCAGCGCATCGGCCTGCAGAAAGGCTTTTTATCATTGGTAACAGGCAACACATTTGGTTTTCCGTTTTGAAAATCCGGGTTTTTTCGAAAACGTATAAATATTTCCTCGGAGATTCTTATCATCGCTCACCTGCGATTTAGCATTTTTGACAACCTTGTCCAAAATACACTCCAACGCCATTCCTTGCGTATGCGCAACCCGAACACCTTTATGCGCTGCGTTCGGCGTAAGAGTGTTACATTTGAACTGATCTAAAACCGCTTTACACTTGGTGATAAATGGACCAACAAGACGGAAATCGGAGAATGCTAATCGTTCGGTTCTGGCTGGAAAATGGGGTTTTCGAAAAACGCAGCGAAACATTGAAAACTAACCGAGGAACGCGTGACATTTGGTGGTTTGCGTAATGTTGGGGAGGAAATCGATGAGACAACTTAGAGCATAACCTTGTTGTGTTAAACCAACACACCAGTTCATTGCTGGAATAGAAATTATAGTTTTTTTTGAGTCGAAAATCTGATTTTTCAAGAAAAACTACATTTTTGGGATGTTCTTTTTTTTATTTTCAGCCATTACAGTAACAAAAAAAACCTCACCAGAGTTTGCCTTCAATTCCTCGTCACAATACTGTTTGGCGGCGGTCAAGAACCGATCATCTTGTGTCAATTTAACCTTAAAATCCCAAACCAATTGTTCACACTGTTCCGACAACGTATCGGTTTCGGACACGCCGGCGTCTTGTAAACATTCCAAAATCGACATGTCTGACGACAAATCAACATCGGGTTTTTGACAATGTTTGTGAATGTCTGATTTGCATGCTTCGAAGCTTAGAAGACTTCCATCCGCTGGTTTTTGTTGTTGTTGTTGTGGAGCCTGGGCTTGTGAAGATGTGAGACCGACTAGAAGAGTCGAAAGGAGGATAAAAATCCTCATTTCTTCAGGGTACCCTGAAAATTAAAATTTGAATTTCCCCGAAATAAAATCCCTTGAGACTTGAAATAGCCGTTGGCTAAAAATAACCAATAAATGAAATGTTGGAGGTTGGATGACGCGCAATTGCGGACTAAAGTGTCTGCACAATTTTTTATGGAATGCATTCACCGCAAAAAACTACTGAATAACAATAAATAAAAAATGCTTTCTCATGAACATTGTATTTATAAGAAATCGATATGGAAAATGTGAAACATTTGTTCGATAGAAACAAAATAATAAATATCTGGCGCGAGAAAAAGGGAAAACAGGATTTTTGCGGGCAATGATGATGTGTTGTTTGAACAGGCCTGAGACATTAATATTAATATATTCGATTGGGCAAGAACACGTGGAATTGATGAAAAATTAAAAGTTTTTTGCGAAGAAAAAAATAAAGTAAAATTGGAATGTTGCTCTATCGCACAACTCGTGGCGTGCGGCAATTTGAAATTTATTTTTATTTATTTATTTCATTTTGAGTTCATTCACAATTTCATAAATTTCACGTCCTTTTGTTTCGGGTAACCAGCGAAACAGGATTGTCATACTGATAAATGATGGAATGCTGTACAACACGATAAAGGCATAACTTCCAATTGCCGAGTAGAGTGGAAGAATTGTGAATGTGCTGACAACAACCATCAGTGTATTGATGGCATAGGAGACTGATTGAGTGATACTTCGTTGTTTTTGAGGGACAAGTTCTGACGAGATGAACCATGAGATGGGTCCAACACCGGTTCTAGAATTAATTTAAGTAATTGTCGTTGGGAGGTTTTCAAAACTCACCCATAAGTATATCCATAGATGATGAGAGTAACCAGACATCCATACTTTAAAGGATCGATAAGAAGACGAATTTGCGCGAAAAATACAAAAGCCAATAACGCGATATTATTGATAAATGTGATTGTTATGAGCAAGGTTCTCCGAGGCAATCGTTCGATAATAACACCGCCCGTCATTGCTCCGAGAACATATGCCAAACTCATTGCGGTCGAGCTCCATTCAGCCACCTCTGTGGCAACATTTTCATTCTCCAAAAAATATGTCGACGAAAGGAGCAGAGCCCAAAGTCCCACAGTGTTTTGAAGCGCCGACACTGACAGAAAAAGTGCTAGTCGAAGATGAGGAGATTTGAAGAGAATTCGCATGTTTTGCAGGGTTGTTGAGTTTTGCGTTGATTCACATTCGGCTTCCTAAAACTATTTTTTTCTTCAAAAAATTCTTAACCCTTTCGGAAATCTTACCATTCGAATATCAACCAACACCTTCTTCGCATCAACATCTTTTCCATGATAGAACTTTACCGATCGAACAGCTTCGCTCTCCGATTTCTTGGCGAGCAACAAAAATTTGGGTGTATCTGGCAACAAAATCAGTATCAACGTGTAGAATAGGCAAAATGGAACAACTGAGAATGTCAACCAGAACAAATGTCGACCGAGTATATTGTCAGTGCCGAGAAGACTTCCGATCAATGTCATGAATGAAAATGAAATTTCGGAGAGAAACGAGAAATTGCCACGTTGAGCGGTTGGTGAGCATTCCTGTAATTTTTATAGTGTCTGTGCGAAAATTTTGAAAGTTAAAAACCCCGGATTTTTTCTTCTCTAAATATTCAAGATGAACTTCTTTGTTCTTCTCTTTTTGGTTTGTGTGGTTTTTTCTGTCAAATCTGGAGGAAACAGGAACAGATCCGCAGTTGAAATTTGGCGCGGAATGGCTGATACTATTGGGGACGGATAATTTTTGTTTTCAAAAAATAAATTATTCATGCACTCTAGGCCCCAAACTTTTTTTATTTGTGCATTTGTGCGTCTTTCAAACAACCGAAATGACGAGAAAGTGCACACAAAAAATTTATTTTTGTTTTTTTGCGTTTTTTTTTTCTTTTTGAAAAGCTACCACCCACCTGTAGAAACAAAATACAACTCTGATAGGTTACAGCCATGCAAATCGACGTGATAAACCTCGCGGCGATCAGCATCTCTGGCGAATACAGCAAAATCGCCGAACATCGCATAATCGATGCGAGAAACGCGACAAGATTTCCCGTCAAAAATCCGACTTTTCGACCAAATCTATCGTTGAGAATCGGACTCAACCAAATGCCCACAAAAAATCCAATGAACCAACAATTCAGAAAAATGTTCCAGATCCAGTTGTAAGTACTGTCTGACATTTGATGACCTCGACGAGAGAGCGATTCGTTGAGAAATGACTGGAGGTAAGTTTTTTGTTTGAAAGAAAGTTCAGTGCGCCTTTTTAAATACCTTAAATTGATCAACCGATGTATTAACATAGGTGGTAGAAAATCCATAGTTAAAATTAGAAGCCAAAGAAATTGTGAGAAAAATCAAAACCTGACAAATTGTCCATATCAAAGTCGACATGTTTCAAAGTCCAAAAATGAACTGAAAAATGTTGTTTTCTTATCATTGCAAGCGCCAATGTGCTCCCGAATGATATGTGACTACAAACACACTTTATTACTTTCAAAAAAAACCCGTAAACCTTTAAAATTTTGAGGGGACTTATTCTGGTCCGACAAATCGTTTGTGTCGTTTTTTGAACGGTTGCGACACTACGTCACCAGTTGATGCGCACGCAGTGCCATCGTTCCAGAACTGTTGGCAACATGCCAGAAAATCGGCAAGCTTGCACTTTTCGCTTGAGCAATTTCGAAGGTTTTCCGTGACATCGAGAAGCTTGGTGGAGATTTCGTCTTTTTTGTAGAAAAATTTGATGAAAGGCGAATTGTTGGCGTCGTGCCAAAGTTCGATGATTATCATTGTGTTATATTCAGGCATTTGGTTAACCGTTGTGACGTTTAGCACACCGAATGACTCGAGAACCCCCAATAATATCCAATCTTGCTGAAAAGTTAGACTTTCAAAAAATCTTGAAAAAAATTCCAAACCGTTGAATAAAACTTCATCTTTGTCATATTTTTGCGACACTTGTCGCGTTCATAACAACTCGCAGCTTTTCTCAAATTCTCCTGCAACGTTCGCACAAGATTGCCGAACTTTATGCGCATCAGATCCATGTTCTGATGTGCACCAACACCAATTATTTTGTGAATTGTTTCGGTGTACAATCGAAAAACTTTTTCTTTGTTGTTTTCCAACAACTCGGGTAGAGGGATACCATTTTTGTACTGCAAAGAAGTTTTTGAAAAGTTGAAGGGAATTCCCGGTCTAACCTCATTTATATGCGCTTCCATGCTAGAAAATGATATTTGTTGAAAAATCGAATCTTGTGTGATATTGAGGCAATCAGCGATAAACGCCTCAAATTGTGGCCAGGTTTTGAAATTCTTTTGCAAATACCCCGGACATAGTTTCTCATAAACTTCTTGCTCTCGAATACACGTGTTGATGTCATAGTTCAAAAGCTAAACAAAAATATTAAATAAAGAAACGCTAGCTGTCTGCGTCTCTTACTGTCTCATCAGTCTCCTCTGTGGTGATTGGTGGGTGAAGGTGTTTGTGAGCGTCGGCGAACATTGCTGCTCCGACTGTCGCCGCGGTCGCTAGACAGCGATTGATGTTCACGGATCGCCAGTACATCTAGAATTGGTGAAAATCTGATTCAGCGTCAAATTTTGGCCCAGAAAAGTTGTCAATAAAACAAATGTGACAGCTCGGGGACTCTATGACCTAAAAATGTTTGGCTCACAAGGTCAATTCCCAGTCCTGCCAATTTTTAAAACAATTTTTCGGGTCAAAATTTCATGCTGAACCCGAATTTTGGCTAACCTACCTCTCTGGGTCGCATATTTTTGTCCAAAAATCCGTTTTTCACATATCTCTCGGCCAAAAATCGCCCAACCTTGTGCGAATTTTCATATCCGCGATCGGTCAGCGCTCCCAACCCGCGCGGAAAATGCTTCTCAAGACTCGCATCAGTCAAACCTGCCGAAGGAGCACGAGCACCATGTCGAAAAAGGACTTGCGCGAAAATCAATTTTGTATCTTGCTCCTCCGCGAGAACTACACAAAACATTAATAGAAGGCATAGTAGAAGGTTCATCTGAAAATCGATAGCAAAAATAGTCAGTTTTGGGGGAATAGGTCTAAAAAAAAGAAAAGTGAATAGTGGTAGTACACAAATTACCAAAAGATGAACAAAAGGGGAAGTATGATAAGATAAGGGTGTGAAAGTGAATGATTGTTGCAATTTCTCAAACTATTCCAAGAAAAAAACACGGAACGGAAATAAATTTTGTTGGTAGAGGGGAAAAATCCAATAAATCGTGACCTTTTTATTGTTGTTTTTTTCTTCGGCGGCGGCATGGAAAGAAATGAAAATGAAAAAAAAGAGAGACGGAGGGAAAAAACACACAATGTGACAAGACAAAACAAGATATCAACTGATCAATTGAAGGTTAGGGAGGTTTCACCTCATATTCGGAAAAATGAACATTTTCATGTGTTCGGATATATTTATTCGAAATCCTCATAAAATTTGGAGTTTTTCGACACCCATATTACCACATTACAGAAAAATTCATATTTTCCATGCTAGCACCCCTACAGTACCCGGAAAATGTGAAATTTTGAAACTAGGTCATTATGGGTGTCTAAAATCTCTAAATTTTCTGAAAAATTCAAAGATCCACGTGGATTGACATCATTGTTAATGGAAAATATAGTTCTGTAGACTTAGTCTTTTGGAAATTTTTAATTCTAGCCTTTATTTTCTCAATTTTCCCACAGTACCCCCCCCCCCCCCCCCCCCCCCACCTGCTTCTCCTCTCTCTCTCTCCATAAAACAATAAATTAATTAATTGTGCTTTTTCTCTGGCAACCATCCAGCACCAACAGATGTGTGCTACTACTTGTAACAAATAAGATTTATGGTCTTCCTCCCAACACCACCACCACCCAGAGAAAATTTTTTATTTCGCGCCCAACACTACACCATTCTCTCAAGGTCGCCTCTCAAATCGTTCAAGTTACGGTGACATTTGTAATTTGCTTATAGGCGAAAAATTTTGGAGAAGAAGATGATTATCTTTTTGACGAAGATTTATACCATTTTTTTCGAAATGGGAGTTTGCGGGTACCCGCGGGAACCCGCAAGGTCCCCCCTCGATCAAGGCTTAACCTTAACCCTCACAAAATGTGGTAACACGTGCACCTGCTCTCTCCCCGTTCGGCCAACAACAGATGCCATTCCATCAACAATGTGTGTCTGCGCTCTCCTCCACCTGCACACTATCTCGTCCCGGTTGACCGCCCGTGACACGGTATGTTTATGATTAATGATGGGGAAGAAGGCAGGGAGATGGTAATCCAATATTCCGGAGGATAAACATTCCAAATTTGTGTGTGAGGAGAGATAGGAGACGCAGAGAGACAGAGAGATGAAGATTTCAGATAAGGCGAAAAGTGCAAGATTTTCGCGGATTTTGGGGACCCGCAGGGTCCCCGCCAACTTTTAATTTAATAGAGTACCCACGGGTACCCACATGCCCCCGCGGGCAGAAAAACCAAGCCTACCGTACCTACCAAAACTAGAAAAATTCAAATTTTTGGAAAGTTGAAGAGACCCCCTCTTTTTGGGACTCTTCGGGTCCCTGCGGGACCACAGATTATTAGAGTACCTATCAGGGGACCCGCGGGTCCCCACGGGCATTAAAACCGAGCCTACAGTACCCACCAAAACTGGCAAAAATTCAAATTTTCCACCTTCCCTTTCTCTCCCACATGTCTTCCCCCTCTCCTCTTTTTCTACACACACACACACAAAAGAGGCGCGAAAATGAGGCGGCCAACAGTGTTGGACTCCGCCCATTTTGTGTCTGGCACCCTCTCACACCTTCACACTCTCTCGCACATGCACACACACGCCAACCAACACCCTCATACTATCATCCAAAGTGGCCTTTGGGAGGTGAACGTCTTATTTTTTTTTTGCTTTTTGTTGGTTTTTAGGGTACTTTGGGTACCCGCGGGCAACTCGGCGGGTACCCAAAGGGAATTTCAAAGTTTATTCCATGTATTGTTTTAGATTATGAATGTTTACGGGTCATCGCCAATGTTCACCATCGAAACCAACAAGGAAAATATACCGCCCGGAAGTCGAATTTGTTTGGTGAAAGAAGAAGAGGAAAAAGAACCGATAGTGCTGCCCAGCCCACGTGGGACGTTGAATGCACCCGCTGCGGGTGGCACACCCACCCTGACGCCCAAACAATCGCCCGCACTTTCACAACGATCCGACACATCGTTTTTTCCAGGTTAGTGACCATTTTTTTTGTATTTATTCAACTAGTGTGACAAAAAAACGAACACTTTTTGGCAGGTCAACACTGATAACCGTTTGTTGTTCACTGATAAGGTTTATGTACAACGGATTATGAAATTATACAATTTTTTGAGGCAAAACATTTCGAAACTCACATTTCTACCATTTTTCATGAATTTCCATTGAGATTTTCGAATTCTCCAGAAAATTTGGAGTTTTTTGACACCCATATTGACACAAGTCCAAATTTTCACATTTTGAGGGTCCTAGGGGGGAAATATCACATTTTTCAAACTATAGAAATATGGGTGTTAAAAAGCTCCAAATTTCATGAGAATTACAAAAATCTGACTTATTTCTGGCGCAGAACCCCCTAATTCGAGTTATTTTCAATCTTCCTGGGTCCCACCACGAAATCTCACCACATTCCTCAAACCATGTGATGTTAGGTGTCAAAATGACCCAAATTTCCCGCTGAACTCGAAAGTTTACAGACTCGCCAGCCCTGAACAGCACATCAGCCGATGAAGCCGACGACGATCTCGAGGCGACGTCGCGAAAAGAGAAATCGCTTGGATTGTTGTGTCAGCGATTCATAATTGCGATGAATGAAGAGACACAAGCTAACGGGACAAATGAGGTGCATCTAGAGACAGTGGCAAGAAAAATGAGTGAGTTTTCATCATTTTTTGGGGAAAAATTTTCACCAATAGTGTGAGATCAAGATTTCCAGAAGGTTTCTCATGAAAATTTGAAAATTTTTGAATTCTCCAGATAATTTGGAGTTTTTTGACACCCATATTGACACAAATTCAAAATTTCACATTTCCCGGGTACTGTAGGGTCCCAAGGTGAAAATATGAGATTTTCGGAAATATAGAAATATGGGTGTTGAAAAACTCCAAATTTTATGGAGATTTCAAAAATCCAATTGAAACTGACGTGAAATTTGCAGGTGTTGAGAAACGTCGAATCTATGATATAGTAAATGTAATGGAAGCGCTGGACGCCATGTCAAAAACCAACAAATCATATTATCAATGGCACGGCCTATCAAAATTGCCCAAATTAATGTTAGACTTGCAAACGGAGGCAATTCAAGAAGGTCTACCCGATCGAGTCCTTCGAGTCGAGCAAGCAATGTGCTCATTCACCGAACTCTCATCAGCCACAAAAACTTCGAGCTATTCGACAAAAGACGGCCTAGTCGGCTCGTTCTTCAGCTCACCGTGCACATCTCGCGAACAACAACAAGACGCTCCAGCAAAACCGGCGAAATCCGAACGTTCGCGAGTCGATAATCGCGATCGACAAGGTCGCAACTCGCTCGCACAACTTTGTCGCCGATTTTTGATGGTTTTGTTGAGCAACCCGCGAAATATTCGCAAAGTTTCGCTTGATGTCGCGAGTACTGTACTTATCAAAGATCCGGAGACAGAAGGCTTTGAACCGCCAAGTCGCAGTCGTTGCAGAAGATTGTATGATATTGCGAATGTACTCGTCGCATTGGGTCTTATCAAGAAAGTTCATTATTTATTTGGCACCAAGAAGATTCCACTTTTCGTCTATTGTGGACCTGAACCTGATGGTATGTTATTTTCCAAGAAAACCCTATCAATATGGGTGTCTAAAAACTCGAAATCTCCTGAAAAATTTGAAAATAAAAATGATTTTTGCAGAAATCTCCGAATTCGATGTTTATCAATCGATTGAGAAGCTTCTTTCTGCTCCACAATCGACTCCAGTCACACCAACCATTAAAGCAACCACCGAAAAAATAGTGCAACAATTGGCTGTTTTTGGAAAACGATCAAGTTCTGACAATCAGCTGTCATCGACAAGTCGACAAAATCATAAAATGCCAAAAATCAAGTACAGTACTCCTCCCACATCGTTCAAACAACAACACTTTTTTTCAGAACCGAGCCTACTGTAGTGCAACCTTCTGCACCAACTTCGTCACTTATGATGTTTGCGGAATTGGCCGCCGCCGAAAGTTTGAGAATGCAAAATTCGCCGATTCGAAATATGCTCTTCCCAGCTTTCATGAACAATCCGATTCGACCAAGTTGCGCACCTTTACCACTCGCCAGAAGCTCTCCGAAAAAAGTGAGTATTATTTTCAAATTCTCCAGAAAATTTGCAATTTTTTGACACGCATATTGACATTCTTTCAAATTTTCACATTTTTGAGGGTACTGTAGAGTCCCACCACGAAAAAATTAGTTTTTTGGAAACATGGAAGTATGGGTGTCAAAAAACTCCAAATTTCACGCTGATTTCAAAAATCAACATCAATTTTCAGCCACACTTCCCACAACCCATGAAACACTCAATGTCGCACATTCTATCGGCCCCAGCCAAATCGACAGTAGTTCTCGATCACACAACAACATCACCATTCCAATTAGTACAACCACAAGAGAAAAAACCGAGAGAAAAGTGAGTTTTTTTTTGGAGGAGCACATATGGCGCATCTTGCGTTGTTGCGCAGTTCAATTATTGCGCAATCTCATCAACACAAACAGGAGCATCCGCGTCATTTCACACTCTCTGTGCTACTAGGCCACGCCCCTTTTTGTGTGTCCCGCATGTTACGCAATTGGGGGACGCGCATCTCGAGATTGCGCAACGCATACAAAACTATGTACTTGAGTTTGCGTTTGATTTTGGGCGGCGTAAGAGAAAGGGGTCGAATGATCAATTATAGGAATGGGGGTCATCATTTTGAAAATTTGAAAAAATCCAATTTTTTTTTTGTAGAAAAGTGTTTGGTCAACTTCAAAACTTTCACCGTCAATAGGATCCAATTCATTGCCCAACTAGTCTCTCGTCCGGTCACTTAATCATGTTCCTTTAAAGTACTGTACTTTTATTTTTCCATGTATTTAATAATTTATTTTTTTGTCTCCAATCTTCCCATTAGTTACCCGGCGGTTTTCCGCACAACGTTGCGATAACGTTCTGGCTACAAGGTGTATCCATATATTTGCCATCGGTGGCACCGCGACTATCCCAAGCGGCCAAACAATTCTCGGCCATCGGGCTGGAACAAAAAATACAGTACACTTACAGTACCCCCTGACTTACTCGGGACTTTTGATCATGTAATTCGGCTCGCCTGGCATGAAATTGTTCAACATGAAACTTGGATCAGTGCTAATGTCGCGATACGAAAATGCCTGGAATTAAAACGGGTACTGTAGTTTTGACGGGGGTTACTGTACATCTCCACCAAAGCAGCCTGCCAAATAGTTGTTGCCGTAAGCCGTACGACACTGATATTTGCGTTGACCGTCGACGAGAACCACTAACGGGTCTTGATTGTTGGTCTCGCGACGAATTTCAGCTAGAAATTTTTGGAGTTTTGGATTATCCGAAAAATTTGAAGATTTTTGACACCCATATTGGCACAAGTTCAAATTTTCACATTTCCCGGGTACTGTAGGGGTCCCAGCACGAGAAATATGAGTTTTTATGAAATATGAGAATATGGGTGTCAAAAAACTCCAAATTTCACGTAGATTTCAAAAATCAACTTACCTACAACCGTGTTATTCTCATTCACATTTTCGTAACGCGACATGATCGCACCGTCAACTGCGCACAAATTCTGTGCGTCTTGCCAGCTCATGAACGACGACGAAATTCGGATCCTCAAACACCATTCAGATGTGAAATTGTTGGCGCTGGTCGGAGTCCGAGTGAAGTACAAATACCCGTCAGAACACTTGCTCGTCGTAACGTTTTGCGCAGCTTGCGCGCACAAAACACCACTACTCAGTAGGGTGTTGACATCTAGCGTTGGTGTTGCGTTTAACGCAAGCGCGGTGACTGCGTTGATCTCGTCGGCGTTGAGAAAGTTTGTCGAGTTGGCACCGATTGATTGGCAAGTTTGCGAAGAGTTGGACAACATCACGAGACATGTTGGAACTTTTCGATTCGCCAAAACTGTCCCGTTCGGACAGGTGAGAACCGAGACGGTTAGAGAAATATGGCACGAAAGGAGAGTTACTGAAAAAATATGATTTTGCGGAAGAAATCAGCACCGGAAATCGACCCCCAGTTTGGCGCACAAGGTCGGGGGTTCGATTCCAGGTGTCGGTTTTTTTTTTTTTTTTTTTGGAAATTTACATGTTTTTGGTCACATTTTCACGCTGAATTCGAATTTTAGCACCTGAACTCACCAAAACTCAAAAGACCCCACATTTTGCATGATAGACACCCCAGCAGCCCGGGTTTTATACCAAACTTCCGCGTCCTAATATATGTGAGAACCTGATCTTTTCTTTTTTTTTTTGAAAAAAAACTTTATGTAAATAATAATAATAGATAACACATAAATAAATTGAAAGAACTGTGGGTTTTGGAGGAAAAACTGTTTTCTGTTTAGTAAGCGTACCCATTGGATTGTTGTTGCTGCTGTTGCTGACTGGGCGGACTGATGGTTCGATGGAACGATTCGGTCGTCGTTGTCACCTCGTATTGACGATCGCGATTGTTGCGTCGATGACGTGGCATTGTGCCGTCCGGTTGACGATCGACGTCCTCTTCGTAGACGCTGAAAATATGGGAGCAATTTGTCTGTCCGTCTCGCAGTGTGCGGGTGGAGTAGTGCGATTTTGAAATAGTGAGACGCACGAGGTCACGGGTTCGATTCCCACCATGTGTTAGCTTTTTTTTTTCGTTTTTCTTTGTTTTTTTTCTCCCAAACTCACACATATTCCTCTTTGACACTTGGCGCCTGAACTCGCGGCAACCTAAACCAGCTGAAAAACGGCGAAACACGCTCCTCTTGCTGCACAATCGGCATTTGCGTGCGCTCGACACTAATATGATAGACTTCCTGGAAACACAAAACACAATAGCACAAGAACCAGGCCATGAAGCAGCCGATGATCCACGCCACCCAAATATCGCGCCAATGATTCTTGTAGCCGTTGATGCGGGAGAACGAGTCGACTATGCACAGACCCATGAAACCGAAAATGAGCAGCGGACGGAGGAGTGGAGCACCGCGCAAGTTGATCATGTAGTAGATGTAGAGCTGCAAATTTGAGCGGGTTGGAAAAAGCCTACGCCTACGGCCCTTACGTACCGACGCAAAACAACACGCGTACGACGAAACGACCGCGTGAAGCGACGGAAACGACAACCACGCGTAACGCAACTCATCCGCTCCACGATAGTTACACGCCAAATGTGGTGATGGTGATGGCGAATGTTCTAACGGAGCTGTGCATGCTCTGAAAATTCTACTTTTAAAGGTGCACTGGCTTGCGCAGACTTACGAGATAGATACGTTGCACAACGACAAAAAATAGGGGCGCTGATAGCCGGTCATCAGTTTGATAGTGTCGACAAAGATTTGAACAATGAGCAGGCCGGCGAGATAGATTACTGAAACAATTAGCTTATGCACATGTGACGTGGTGGTTCAGCAGGTTAGGTGTAAATCTTTGGGGCGAGAGGTGGAGGGTTCGGTTCCACTCTGCGCGCAATTTTTTTTTTTTTTTTTTTTTTGAAATTTTGCCAAACACCCCTAACAGACTCGCGAGTCTAGACTCACCAACAAATCGAAAAAGTCGCCGCGTAAACAAGTGTACCGGACACTCGCCGCAATTTGCGTAGATGATCTTGCGCGGTTTTGTGCTGAACAGCCAGAACATGATCTCGCCGATGAGAATGACGAGTGGCGGAATGGTGAACGCCAACGTGTAGAGCAACGGATACGAGACGTAGACGTTAAAGTCTTCCGGAACGAAATTCGGCTTGTACAAATGCACATCGCGACAATAGAACACTCGATGATGATAGGGAAAGACGCTGGTGAATCTGGAAAATTAGCAGGTTTTGTAGGGCTTGAAATTCTCTAAACGCTAGATTTCTTCTTTATTTTTTACACGCGCCGATTTTGCCAAAAAAAATGCGCATTTTAAGAAAACAAAAAAGTGGGCGGAGTCACATCGCACACAAAACATAGTGAGCGGCGAGACAGGTAGAGTGTCGGGCTACGCGCTGCATGACCTTCGAGAGAAAAAAGGGATAGATAAGCCGATGAATTTTTAAAAATACCAAATGTTTGTGTGAATGACGGTGAGCACAACTTACCTTTTTACTGAGGCTGACCACTAAAGGATTACTGTATTTATTATGAGCTTAATGTTAAACCCCCCTATTGTAAAGTCAAGTGTTTACCTCAAATAATACCAAAGTGCTGCGAGACATGCGATGCCGACGACGTGAAGGACGGCGGACGGAAAGATGAAGTAGTTGATGTAGGATCGCGGACGAGGCGGCACGACTGTCGTCACACCACCGTACTGACTCGCCGAGAACACCTCGGAATGGGCCCGCGACGGTGGCACCGACATCGTGTTGTGGTGCTCTTTACGGTCTGGAATTTTGGCGCCGGCTTCGTTTTTTTGTCGTCGTTTTTGGTTTTTTCGCTGAAATAGGAAAACTTTGGTGCGATTTTTGACAAAAATGGAGGAGTAGGGAAAAATTGAGGTTATTTTCGACAATAGAAGAGAGAGAGAGTAGGGAAAAGTTGGCGCAATTTCTGACAAGACTAGAAGAGTAGGAAAATTTCAGTGTGATTTTCGACAAGATAAGAGGAGTAGAGAAACATTGGTGTGATTTTTGGCGAGACTGGAAGAGTAGGAAAATTTCAGTGTGATGTTTCACAAAAATATAGGAGTAGGAAAAGCTTGGTGCGATTATAGCCAAAATATATCGAGTAGGCAAAGTTTGGTGCAATTTTCGACAATAGAAGAGAGAGTAGGAAAGGCTTGGTGCAATTTTAGACAAAACTAAGAAAGTAGGGAAATCAGTGCAGTTTTCGACGAGTAGGAAAAATTCGGTGTGATTTTTGACAAAACTAAAAAAGTAGGCAAATTTGTTGAAATTCTCCACTTTAGCAAAAAATCGAGTATGACTAACGAAAACAAGAATGACTAATCTAACAAAAAAAACCAAAATAACACCAAATTTTTCCTACGTCGAAAAATGCACAAAACTTTTCCTACCAGCCACATAATCAAAAAGCGAAAAAAAAAGTAGACTTGGTGATTTGCAATGCCGGCTAGTACCGTTTGTGTCGTTCGACAACGTCGTCTGCGCTCTCCCGTCTCGTCGCACTATTTCGTAGGCGCGTTTTTGGGTGCGCAAAGGTTCGCAGAAAAAGCTCGGCTGGCTTGCGCGCGCCCGCACAACTCGAGTCAATATTGACACTGACTAATCAGATACGAGTCAGAGCAAAAAGATTCGATTTATTAGTTATTCATCAATCATGGGGGCTTAAAACTACTGTAGTTAGGCCCCAAACTACAGTACTCGGAAAGGCAAAACTTGGTGTGATTTTGGACGAAGAAAAGGGATAAAAAACTGAGAATTTTGAGAAAATTGCAAAAAAGAGAACTAAATTTCTAAATAGACATAATGCAAAAAATTTCAGACAAAACAAATTAAAGGAACATACAGTACCCCTAAACAACAGCAAAAAGAAGCAACATCTAAGCTATTATTGTGTTCAACAACAACAACAAACAACATAACGTAAAAAGAACACAGTGTTTGCTTTTCTTCCCACTGACCACCTCCCAACCAAAAATAAGAAAAGCTTGGCTCGGCGCGCGCGGAAAAGTGGGCGGAGCCGAGTTGTGTGCCGCGCGAAACTAGAACGCTTCTCCTGTGTATTTACGTACACTTCAAGTTTTTAGCGAGATGCGGCGCGCGCGGAACAGACCGGATGATGAAACAGTGTGGGGAGAAAAAAAATTGGCTGAAAATGTGTGGGTTCATATATACAAAACAACAACAAAAAATCTGATGTCCCTTTAAAAATGTGTTCTTTTGAGCCCTCTGCCACCCGTCGGCCATCTCTCCTCCTCCTCCTTCTCCTCAACCGACGGAGTACTGTAGTTTGTTCGCGGCAGGCCATACATCTCTACAGTACTCCTAGGCAGACCACGTTGAAATGTCGGAGTGTCGTTGTAGAGATGACGAATCGTCGGTTTTTCAAAAATGTCAACCTCGGCGGGGTCGGCGACATGTACGCGACGTGTACGCGACGAGGAGCCGCGTCGCCACTGAAACGCGCGCTCCTTCTCTTCGGCGATTCGCTCTTGACTCGTCAGCCAGCGATAGGTGGCGATGAGCAAAATGGCTAGGATGAATGTGACAACGCCTGTCAGACCCACCGATGCCCATAGACCGTGTACCGGCTCGCCGTATTGCTCACAAATCACATTGCCGCCGTTTCGATAGATCTCAACGATTGGCAGACATTTGAACGCTTGCGTCTCGAGGTTGTTCTAAAAAGTGGAATTCTTGATGAGAGAAACATGTGCCCAGGTGGTAGCACCGGTTAGACAGTTGAACACAAATCAAGAGGTCGAGGGTTCGACTCCTCTCTCTGTCAATCTTTTTTTTCTTTTTTTTTTGCTTTTTTGAGAGCTCACCAGAAGCGCGTCAATCGACCCGTTGATAGTGACACCACCTTGTTGGAATTGTTGATCGTTGATAGTGACAGTGATATTTGTCAAATTTCCCGAATTTTGGTTCAAATTATCGATTAGCTCTAAATATTGCGTTGTCGCAAGAATCGTCGCATTCACATCGCCCAAATAACTAGCAACATCGGGGTTGTTGAACTCGCACAATGTCGACAAGTCAAATTGTTGAAGTGTGGAATAGGCGAGACGGAGAGCGTCGAGATTCGCGTGATACTCGTCAGTCGATACATTGAACATGGGTGGCGAGTTGTCGCGAATTTGCGAGTCGGCGGCGTCTTGAAATTGCTGCAGGTTGAGATCGCGGTTAATCGAGTCGCGCGAGATGAATTGTGCACCGTTGAGCGCGGCGAAAACAGTTTCCGATGGCGGTTGACAGGCGTTCAAGGCGTCGCTGAAAAATTTGCGATTTTTATTATTTTTCAAAAAAAGTTATCATACCCCGCATTAATCGTCGCCTGCTGCCCATTAAAACTGGGCGACGTGAAGTTGATCAAATGAAAAAGTCCATAATTTTGATCCTGAAAAATCGGCACACATCCCGCCGACACAATCCAACCGGCGACAAAAAGTGCGCTCGAGCACAAGAGGAGCACAATCGCCAACAATACTGTTGTGTAGAACGCGACGAGTATCGAATAGGCGGCGAGCATTGAGTCGTGCGACGCGCTTGCGACTTGACGATGCACAATGATGATGATGGAGAGTGCAGAGAAGCAGAGTGCCACACCGCACGGGATGTTGATGAGGAGACGAGCGATGATCTGTGTCGCCGTGTATTCGGAGCTCGTCACAATATCGAGACGAGCCTGTTTCACCGAGTTGATGATATTTTTAATATCCGAGTCGAGATCATAAATCATTGTATTCATCGAATCCAAACTGTTTGATATCTGATCTTGTGTTTGTTCCATCGCCAGGTTCGCCTGATCAGCCTGCTTTTGAATAACTTTTTGGACACTCAAAAAATTCTCATTCAACGACACAATGAGTGGTGTGAGTTGTGTCGAAAGCCCGTCAAAACTCGTCAAAATCTCCTGAACCTTGACGATTTGCGCGGTGTAATTGTGGAGTGTCGTTGCACACCCGTCAACTGTTGAAAGGTCTGTTTGAAGCTGCTGTCCCGATAGAGTTGTATCTGCCAGCAGCTGGTTGTAGGCAGTGTCATTGAACTGAAAATAGCAGGGTGTTCTTTCTCACTGAAATTTACTCACCATGTAGAGACCGGTGAATCCGGTTGCATTCTTAGCGCCAGCCACCACTATCAACGAATAGTTTGACATTTGCACTTCAAGACTATTGAACATCCTGTCAGTTGTGCTACTGACAGCGCAACTTATCTGGCTGGTACCATTTGAGAAGACTTCGGAGAGATCTAAACCAAATTCCTGGACAAAGCAAGAATTCTCTGCTCACCACCACTAATCCTTGTCGTATATACATCGCCTCGATCAATCGAGTGAGTCAAATCGGTCTGCGCCACGTTGAACAACACAACACCTGTCAGAATCAGCGAAAACGCAACGGAAAACCATGCGACGAGCACCCAACCGCATATTCTGCCGCGTGTCGCACGTTGCGGTTGACACGTTGCGCAACACTGCCAGATGGCTGTCGTCAGGCCGAGCACAAGTGCGGCGAGGATGAGAACGAAACCGATTGACCAGAAGATGATGTCGCCGATTTGGTTGACGACCATGTCTTTGACGACTTGTGATGTTGAGGTGACATTTGGACCCGTGCCAAATAGCAGATTGTTGAGATCCTGGAAAATTCACAAAGTTGTGCGTAATCCTAGGCACTTACATTATAAGTCTTCGAATTGGGTGTGCTCTGCAACCCATCGGAAATACCCTTGGCAATATCGTAAAACGTTTGAATTCCTCCAAACTTGGCGAGCATTGGCGTAATGCTCGGCATTGCGTCAACGCATTGTGACATGTTTTTCTTTCCGTAAAGCAAAAAGGACGTTGTCGAAAAAAAACGCTAATATACAATGTTAGTCATATACACAACAAAATTCGAAAATTTTTAATGTTGAGGCTGATAACAGTGTCGTTTCGATAAGGAGGGCGTTTGTTTGAATAGCTGAACACCGGCGGGGCGAGAGAAAAATAAGAGTTTATTAGAAATTTACATTATTAGGCGACTTAAATAGTTGGAATCTATTTTCGGCTTGGCAATACAACATCAATCATGTTCATGAAAAATTCGGTGGTGGCTGGAAGATGTCCGGATTCTTCGAATCTTCCCAAAAATCCACGAATCTTCGATTGCATTCCGCTGACAAACTCGAGGAACGTGTGCGACAATGTGTTGGTTTTGACGACATTGTGGCAGGAAGTGTACACACTATCAACGATCATATCGCCAGTCTCGGTCATTGGCGAGTAGACGCCAGTTGAGTAGAATGTTTTGCGCGCGACAACATGGACAGGGTGAAGATGTTCGGCGTCGGTCTGGGTCATGAGACAGTGTCCGATTTCGATATCTTCAGCGTAGACGAGTTCCAAGTCGCCGATACAATCGCGACTGCGATAGATAAAGTGTTGCGGTGTCAACTCGACGCGTTTGCCGTCCGATGTTTCGAGGCGAATGAACGCGGCGCGAGTTTCTGGCAGGCGATGCAACCAGCTTGCGACGCGAGTGTACACCATCTTTCCGGATTCTTGTGTTAGCACCCGATCTCCGACCTTCACCTCACTCATCAGCTTCACACCTTCAGATGTTTGAACTTGGGCGTGACCTGTGAAACAGGCTGGCACACCAGACGCGACTGGATAGTAGTAACCGGCCGAGGTGACTGGGACGACTTGCTCGCCAACTTGCACAAATTGCTCTTGGGCGAGTGGGACGTCGGCGGGTGGTGGGAGTGGTGGTTGAGCGTAGCCGTCTTGATACGATGGGGCGAGACGTTGATCGTTGGATTGCTGGAAATTCCTTGCGATTTCGTATTTTCGCGACATTTTCACTCACCTCAATCTCATTGGTTTGAACACCATTCGCCGAAGTGTCGCCAACCTTCTCCATAATTCGCCCAATCTCTCGTCGCACATCAAAAGCGACATCGTTCTCCGTCTCGCTGGGATTCGGCAAACAGTTCATTCGCGTCACCGTCAACTCGTAGGCGACGTCGCCGTCGCGCGTCGAAATGCGACGAACGTTGGCGATGGCGTCGAAACCGGTTTGACGGCCGTCGCGCAACACCTCACCGCCCGAATAGACTTCGCCGGCGCGAACAACGGGGCGACCGACTTCAGAGGAATGTTTCAGGCCGGAATAGTGACAACATTGGAGGGCGAGCGAGTCGTCGTTGAGTTGAAGACCGCCGACCCATGTCATTGGGTTGGAGCAGGAGGTGGAGGAGAAGCCAGATGGACAGCGAGCTTGTTGTGAAGGGGCGTCGGGGAAGCGGGTGCGCGGGCGCGACAAGTCGCCGTCGCGGAAGAAACCGTCGTCGCCATCAGCGTCAGCCTGAAATCAACTTTCAAGGTTTTGAGAGACTCGCGATTTTTTAAACAAACCTCAAAAACCGCGTCGTGCTCCACTTCCATACCGCCCATACCACTTCCGAAACACGTTGGCGACGCGCATCCCAACACTGGCTTACCCGATGGCAAAACTTCGAAACGGAACGGAACACCCGACGAACCGCAACTAGCCGACGCAGCGACAACTGCGATAAAACTCGAAAAAGCGACAATGTATCCGATCATCGTCTATCTCGTTTCGATGTGAAATGACAACTTGCTAAGCCTTGCCCCTTTCTCGTTGGGTGGGGATTAGCCGCTTTGATAAAAATGCAAACCAGAAATCGGCGCTCTCGACAACAACGCGTTCAGGTGAAAAGCCTGACCTAGTTGAAACACACACACAGACAATGAAACAAAAGAGACTTTTTGAATAATGATGATAACGGATATTTTCACTTTTTATCTCCGCGCCACACATGGTTTAGGATATGATTTGTGGGGTTCTCGATATCGCTGAAAATCATAATCGTAATGAAAAGCGCGAATATCAATTGCTTGTCCTTGAAACAGCATTTTTTTTGCAAAAAATTAAAAACCTTCAAAACTTGTCCGAGAGAAGTACACACAATGTGCAATAGAGCGCACATACTGCACACAACAAATTTATTTTTTTTTATTCCTAAAAAAAATTTTCCTTTTTAGCTGGAATTCTAGGAATTATGTCACTGAAACGTCCTAGGATGGAAGAAAAAGAAGATTTACGTGAGTTGACAGAACAGGTTCATAAAACATTTTCATTCTAGGCAGAAAAGCAAAGAGCTTTGACTTCTTGTCTTGTCCAAAAAGAAAAATCGCGATTCAATTCTTTTATTTCGGCTGGGAATATGATGGATTAGTACAGCAGGTCAACACAAAAAACACAGTTGAACACCATCTAATGGAAGGATTATTAAAAACTCAGTTGATCAAAGAGTGGAGCAATTGTGATTTTTCACGTTGCGGTCGGACGGATAAAGGAGTTTCGGCGTTTAAACAAACAGCCGCGCTCATTGTGAGGTTTTTGCGAGTTGAAGAATGTTTCTGAAAAGTCATTTTTCAGGTCAAACAACACCAAGGAACAAGGTGTTTACTGGGATGATGAAACACCGCAAGAGGTTCGAGATAAATATCAGGATAAGGAAGAATTGAACTATATCAAAATGCTCAACGGAGTGTTGCCAAAAAGTATACGGGTATTCGCATGGGCACCGGTTGACAAAGATTTCAGTGCACGTTTTCAATGCAATCGTCGAAGTTACAAATACGCTTATCCTAAGGGAAATTTGCATATTGGAAAAATGCGCGAAGCTGCAAAACTGCTAGTTGGCGAACACGATTTTTCAAATTTCTGTCAAATCGACATGAACAAACTTCGTCTCGTTCAATCGTATACGCGAAAAATATACGCGGTTTCCATTGAAGAAGTGTCGCGAAGAATTCGAGGCGACAAACTGGATCTAATCGAGATCACTGTAGATGGAAGTGGCTTTCTCTGGCACATGATTCGATACATTGTCACGATTCTCAACGAAGTTGGACGGTGTAACGAGGAACCGGAGATTGTCAGCGAATTACTCGATTTGACCAAATTTCCGGCTCGTCCACAATACACTCTTTCCGCCGAGACACCGTTGTGCTTGTTTGATTGTCGATATGATAATAGTAGTATTAAATGGGTTACCGATATGAATGTGACCAATGCGACGATTATGATTATTCAAAAACAATGGGCTATTTATCAGTCAAGGTGAATTTTTTCCTGAAAATCAATTTTTCTGAAAAAAAAAAACATGAAATTTTCAGATCTCGAATGATGGAAAATATGATGAGCCAACTATCCTGCCTAACCTCCAACCTTGATCTCAACAAAGGATTCAGCGAATTCGTCCAAGATCGACCAATCCCCCAAAACTATGTCAAATTTGCCGATCGGCCAAAATGTGTTAGCCTAAAATCAAAACGCGAAAAAATGGCTGAAAATTCGAAGCCCTAAGATGTATTTCTTTATTGTTAAAGTTGTTATTTTTCAAAAATTTGTTCCGGGTTTTCAAAGAAAAACGTGTGAAATACGTTTCAAAATATTTTTAAAATCCAAATTATTTTAACTTTAAAAAATGCATAAATTAAGAGAAAATGAGCACTAGAAAGTTACGGGTAGTGGAGTATGATCGGGATTTTATTGATTATGAAGATGAGAACGAGATTCGACGATTTGTCGCGACAATTGAGGAGATTTATCATATTGCTAGACGAGCAGAAAATTGGCCAGCCGAATTGTTGGATCAGAAAAATGTGGATATTTGTAGGACAGAATTGGACGCGTATTTTCGAGACGTTGGCGCTCCTGAAGCGGCTTCGCGGCCCGTTCAAATTGATTATGTGCTGAATTCGGCGATTCAGAAGATTTATGAGAATAATGGTAAAAATTTGTGTATTTTCCAAAAAAACTAAATTATTTTCAGAAGCCGCGCAATCGTTGACATTTAGCGAGTTGAAACGGAAAACCGAACAACTTCTTGAAGCTCAAAAAGATTCGCACAATCCACTGAATCGTATTGATTGTTAGTTTTTTTTACACATACAAAATCAAGCTAAAACAATTTTCAGACAACGACCCAAAATTCGCTGAAAACGCGCGAACAATCTGCTCGCTGTTGGGAATTTCCAACTCGCATCCCGACGCAAAAGTCGTCTTCCGCGCCGCCTGTTTATACATTTGCGAAAATTTGAACGATTCTGTTCTGGACGCTGAAAATCAGTCGGAATTTGTGGCGCCGGAAAAGATTCCGCTGAAAGACATCCCGCTGGGTATTGCGACGCCCAAACTGGGATGTGTGAATCATGCGGCGCGAATTTTGCGGCTCATCAGTCTTCGACAATTGCAAGAGGTTCAGAAACGTATCAACGAGACGTTGGTTCAAATTCAGAGTCTGACAATGGACATGTCCAAAAAACCCAACAATTCTCAAGTGCAATACGGAAGAAAATGATTTTTACGAAAAAAAACTGTTGATTTTTCATTGAAACTGGTTTCTTTTAACCAAAAGTATTTTTATCTTTTTCTCGAAATTAATTTTTACCAAAAAGATTATAGGAAAAATGGCAACAGCTGAAACTCGACAAAGACCTAATATTTTGATAACTGGTTCGCCGGGAACTGGAAAATCGACATTGGCACAACAGGTCGCCGAAAAGTTGGGTTTTGATTTTATTGAGATTGGCAAAGAGGTTCGCGAAAATCAGTTGTATGAGGAGTTTGATGAGCAGTATAATTGTCATGTTTTGGATGAGGATAAACTTTTGGATCATATTCAGGTGGGTAATTTGGAAAAATCGAAAATTAGAACTATTAGGAGAAAGTGGGAGGTAGTATAACTTCAAAAAAATCTTCAAAAGACAGAAAAATATAGAAAAAGGCTAATATTATTCATAGTATGAATTGAAGACAACCGTACCATTCGATAATGATAGCAAGAACAAAAAAAAAAGAAAAAAGAGAAGAAAAGAAAAACGATATTGGAAAACTGAGCAAAAGAGAAATAATGAATGAATAAATGAACACCGCGAGGTGTACAGAGAGACCGTCGCCCCGCCCACTTTTTGCACCTGCCGCATACAGAGAGGGGGCGTGGCCACCGGTCTCTTATACCATTCATTGTTTATTTTTTGCTCAGTTTTCTAATTTTCTTTTTTATCCCTTCTGTTTTGATTTTCGTTTTTTTTCTTGTATTTCTCTCGGACAAGATTTTCAGTTTTTCCGAACCCTTTAGTCATATTTTTTTCATTCCTATTTCTTACGGTCCCTCATTTTATTTACCCCTCTTTTCCTATTCACACATATTTCCTGTTGACTTTATCTAGGTCACCATATATTGTTTTTTTCTCTATATGTTGTTATTGATTGCTCATAACAACATGTATGGCCATATTTTATAGATAACATCAAAAGGTGTGAACACTAATGAGCCATATGGTGACCTAGAAAAGTGTACAGCTCGGCTACTAGTACCTCTAAAGAATAGAGAAAAAAACTATGGAAAGGGGGACTCTATTGATTGGGCCTTGAAACGTATATTTCCCGGGTTTTCGGAAAATCGCTATAATTGATTTAAAAGCACTAAAAAGGGCTAAAAAAGTTTCGAAATTTCCTGTTTTTTCGGGTATGCTTTGAGATCTTGTCCACAATTATCCAACCTTCAGGATCGAATGGACAGCACCTCAGGAGGCGTCGTCGTCGACTATCACGGCTGTGAATTTTTCCCGGAACGATGGTTCGATCTTGTTTTCGTTCTCCGCTGCGCCACCGACAAATTGTACGATCGGCTGGCGGCACGCGGTTATTCAGAATTCAAAATTAAGGAAAACGTGGAATGCGAAATATTCGGATCGTTGGTGGAGGAGGCGAAAGATTCTTACAAGTAATTTTTTTTTAATTTTTTAGAAGTTGTCGATTTTTGAAATTTCAGAAATGACATTGTTTTCGAGCTCCAATCCGAAACACCTGATCAAATGGATGAGAATTTGGAGAAAATTTGTCAACTTGCCGCTGCTTTGAAAAAAAATTAGAAAATAATAATCTAGCATAACCCTTGTTTTTTGTTATAATACAATTTTTCTTTTTTTTTAACACATATTTTTTATTAAGAAAAAGTTTTGAAAACTTTGAAATATCTGATATCCTGTTAAAATTTTCTAATTTTGAAATTCAGAATGAGTTTGTGGTCGAAAATCAGATATGGAGTTCGATGGAACCCGGCGGAACGGTTGGCTCTTGCCACGAGGGCGCTTAATTTGTCGAAAGTGAAAAATATCGAAATTTCGATGGATCCTCTTCATCCTGATAATCTTTCATTGAGGTTGGTTGATTTTTGAAATTGGGAAAAATCACAGTTTTAAAATTGGAAATTTGAATTCCTAGGCCAGGAATATAAAATTTGGTATTCTCGGCCATAAATTTCATTTTTGGTTCTCTAGGCCAAAAAATAGGAATTTGGTATTCTAGGCCACGTAATCATAATTTGGTTTCCTAGGCCACAAATTTGAAAATTGGCTTGATCAGTCAAAAATAGGGATTTTGGAAGTCTAGGTCAGTATTTTATATCTTGGTATTCTCGGCCAGAAATTCATATTTTAGATTTCTAGGCCACAATGTTGAAAATTGGTTTTCTCGGCCATAAATTTATATTTTGGTTTTCTAGGCCATTCTTTACAGAACATTTTGGCACTCGATAACCTCGCCAAAAGTGCGTCTAACCAATCCGAACGCGCGTGTCAAAACCGAAATTCGAAACGATCGAAAAGCGCCCTACTTCATCGCCACACTAGACGACGGTCACAAACTTCATTTCACCACCGAAAACATGACGGCGATGGATTTGATAATGAATTTTAATCGGCTTACCGGACAGCCCGAATTGGGTCAGGCCGGAACTCGGCCAAGAACCAAAATTTAAAGGAGCACATAGAAATAGTAGCCTAGTTTGTTGTTATCTTTTTCTGTTGTAAATAAAGGTCATTTTTTACTATTATTTTTCCTTGTTCCTTCTAAAAATCAGTTCTTATCTGACCTTGATACCTTATCACTTTTTTTTGTCTCCCATTCATTTTATTCCCACTTTTTCAAGATTCTCACCATGGCCACAATTGTTCCGACACTGTTCTCGTTTGCACGAGACCTCTATCAGGGAACATTCGACATTGAGGCTTTCGAAAAAGAGGTTGGACGTGATTTCGATGCGTCGGAAATTGCGCAAATCACGGCCGAATTTGAGCGAGAGGCCAAGACTTTGAGAAATGTGAGTTTTTGCGGGGAAATATTAGTAAAAAAAGTGGAGTTTTCAGAAGGAACAAGTTCGCCGCCTTATTACTTTTATCGATTTGACCACCTTGAATGGTGATGACACTGGGAGTAAGGCGGTTGCGGTTGCGAAAAGAGCTATTCAACCTGTGCCGACTGTAAGTTTTTTGAAAAAGTTAGTTTTTACGGTTTGGCGGGTTGTTAGAAAGCTTGGCATCTTGCCAGATTTTTTTTGTTTCGAAAAAAATCTCAGAATAGTGATGGAAAATTGTTGAACAAAAAATTTGGAAACGTTTTACATTTTTTTTCTAAATTCACCAGAAATTCTAAATTTCAGAAAAAAAAACTTTGCTCCACCTCTTCTAGATTACGGCATGGTTTTTTCTCAAAAAAAAAATCCTAAATCAAGGAATATTTCAAATTTAGGCTCCGCCCATTTTTGTGTGCTCCGAAATTTCCGGTTAATTTTGTTTGTGGGTCCCTCCCAAAAAAAAAAAACAAAACAAAATTACAATCAGTTTCCTATAAAAAATGTAATTTTTTTTCAAATTGACATAAAAAAATTAAGCCTCCTTCTGGTCGTTGTCGCTTGTGCTGGTGAATAATAGAAGGAAGAAGCATGCTTTTTCTCATTTTTCAGTTATTTCTCTCAACCCTACACTTACCATATTGAGAGGGGCAGCTTATTACGGTTGTTGGCTCGGAGCAGAAGTTACCGGCGTTTCTGGGCACCTTCTGCTCCTACCACCTTGTCGCCACGGTGAGGCCAACCTTTTGACAAGGCCCCCTCCCACTCCATCGCGGACGCCAGTCAGGGGGACCCGAACCCATCACCTTCTCCGAAACCCCTATTGGACTTGAGACAGGTCTCCGGGTTCAGATCGTAGACGGTGAAGAAATAATAGCGGAAAAAAGAGAGTAGTGAAAGACAGATAGATTAAAGTAGAAAAAACTTAAGACGAGTTGAAGTTGAAGTTGAAGTTTAGTTGAAGAGAGAAAACCTAAGAAAGAGAGCTCTCTAGAGAAAAAGATAAACCTAAGAATTAGAAAAAGCTGAAAAATGAGAAAAAGCTGCTTCCACCATTGATCTTGATTGACATAATTGATTCGATCCATACCTGGCCTATATAAAAATTTGAGAATTAGGATTAATAAAAAAAAAACTACCTTGCTATTAAAACTCACCAATTTTAGTTGACGAATCTGTATGAGAACAAAAAAAAAACAGAAAAATAAAAAAATATGAAGCTCTGCAGAGCTTTGTGAATCTCTGTAATGGTCTGTGGAGCTTTGTAGAGCTCTGTGAAGCTCTGAGGAGCTTGAAAAAGCTCAAGCTCTCTGGCGCGCAGAGTTTTCTTTCTATTTTGCGCAACTCTATCAAACTAATCTGTCAATCCTCCTCGGTCGTTGTTGTTGTTGTTGTAGTTGTTGTGGTTGTTGTGGTGGTTGTTGTTTCGAATTGTTTCAAAATCGATAATTGTTGTCATAATCGTCGTGCTCGTTTCCGTTCTCGTTTCCGTTCTCGTTTCCGTGCTCGTTTCCTCTTTCGTCGAATGCCATCTGAAAAACGCTAGAATCAGTTATGAGCTTCCCAAACAGGCTCGGGCGGAAACGAAATAACCGGAAATTTCGGAACTTTCCAGCCAAATTTCAAAACCATGAAAAGTTAAAAATTTTTGTCAGAATATGTATTTCGTTTTAGGAAATGATAAATTTATTGAATTTTTCGATGGAAATGAATATTTTTGCGTTTTTCCGATTTACTGAACAATTTTCGGAAAACATTTCCAGAAAAGTTCAACAAATAATTGCGAAAAAAGTTTCGAAAAGGGTCGGAAAATCCGAAAATTCAGAGATTTTCGAAAAAAAAATTCGGAAAAAGTCTCGCCCGAAAAAATTTGGCTCAAGATTTTTTTCGGAAAAGTTCCCGTCTGAAAAAGTTCCGAAAATGGTCGGAAATTCCGAAAAAAAGTTTTCCGAAAAGTTACGGAAAAAATGCCGAAAAAAATTCGTAAAAAGTTCCGAAAATCGGAAATTTCCGATTTCGGTTCCGAACTTTTCGCCAGTTCCCAAAAATCTAACCAACCTCTCCGAGATCCATCGCAACTGTCGTTGAGCCCAACCCATTCCACCAGTCACCATTTTTGAGAAATGACTGGCGTCATCTCTTCTTCACACCGGATTGTACCCCCAAACCACCTAGACCACTGTCAATGAATGCACAAATTTTGAGTTTAAAAAAAATTAACAAAATTTTTAGGTTGTATGTGTTTTTGACCACTCTCTTTTCCTCCTCACGGTTTCCGCGTCTCACCGGTGGCCACCGTTATGCAAAACGATCCGGTTCTCCTCGATGAAACCAAAACTCCGTTGTGCGTGCAAAAGTTGCCCAACAAAGTTTTGTTTTCGCCGAGTTGTGATTCGGTCCGAAGAGTGGGTGTGTCGAATAGTTTTTGAGCAACTATTCGACACGGAAAGTGTTGTCATATTGAGTAATATGATGCAACACTGCATTGAATGGGTATTCTAAGTGGAATACCGGGGGTGCAATTCATTAAACAATGGCCCCGGAAAGTTTGGTTGGACCGGGAAACAGTTGGTTGAACCGTTCAACCAATTGATCCTAAAAAACAAAAAAGTTATGGGACTATGGCAAAAATGAAAAACTCACCAAGTCGCGGGTTTGTCTTGCTCAATGTCATCTAGAAATCGATGACATCTCGCCCAATCCGACCTATGTTGAAGGAGGGAAGTGAAGAGAGCACTGACCCTGATGCTCGACCCAAGTTTGAGATCTGCAAACAAAACTATTGTTCAAAGAAGAAAAGGTATTAACAAAAAAAAAATCAAGAAAGCGTTAGTAGAAAATTGAACGTTGGCTCCGCCCACTTTTACTAACCCGCCACAGCTTAAAAACGAGGAAAGGCATGACAATCACAACTAATCTAATAAGAAAAAGAAGAAAAAGAACAAAAAGAGAAGTAAAATGAATGAATAAATGAATACCGGAAGAGGTGTTCATTTTGGACGCCATCCTCACTTTCTCTGACCCACGCGGCTTGCCAACAATGATAGAGTGTTGAAAAAGAAGAGGTACAGAGAAAGAGGAGCTGGGACTATGTTAATATACAGGGACGAAAGCGAGACGACGAGGCATATGTTTTTGGAAATGTTTGTGAGAAAGACTAGAATGTAGTTTAGGTACACAACAGAGAATGGAAAACAGCAACAAACTGTCAGTAAGCAAGAAAAAAGAAATGAGAAAATAGTTTTGTTTTTGAAAAAAAAAATTTGAAAATAAAGAAATTTGGAGGGAAGATCAAAAAAAAATTAATTTGATCTACCGCGTGAAATTTTCAAAATTTTGGAAACCTAAAAAGTTTGAGAGAGGTTTTTCTAAACGTACATCATAGAAGGGTGCATTACTCGAGTAGAGTACTCGCAGACAAAAATGGGCGGGGCTTATTTATCGCTGAAATTTGAGATATTTGTGAAATGGCTCAATAAAAGTTGGAATTAAAAAAACCTTTTTTTGCTAAAAAAAAGTTAGTGACCCTGAAAAATGACCGAATTTTCTAGAAATTTATTTTTAAAAACTAGTGACCCCCGCATCAAAAACCGGCTAACCATAAGTTTGTCCAAAATTAAATCGTTAACACGCGCTCTATTGATAATCTGGTATTTTCTCGGTTCAGAAGAGATTTTTGTTCCTTTCCAGGACCCATCAATTCACTGTGGATCGGTTTGTGTCTATCCGCAACGCGTCGCCGATATTGTCAAATATCTGAAAGAAACCAACCAAAAAACCGAGATCACATCAGTCGCCGGCGGTTTCCCATCAGGTCAATATCATCTCAAATCGAAAATCGTCGAGGTCGAACTATCCGTAGCCGACGGTGCCACCGAAATCGACATTGTCATCTCGCGAGCCGCCGCGTTGGAACAAGACTGGAAAACGGTGCACGACGAGGTGCGCGCGTTGAAAACCGCGTGCGGAAAAGCGCATCTCAAGACGATTCTGGCGACCGGCGAGCTGAAAACATTGTCCAATGTCTATAAAGCTAGTTGGGCATCGATTTTAGGTAATTTTTTGAGGTTTTTTTTTTTGGTGAAACCTGCCTAAAAATCGATTTTTCAGCCGGTTCGGATTTCATCAAAACGTCGACTGGAAAAGAGGCGACAAATGCCACTCTAGAAGTGGCCTACGTGATGTGTACAGCGATCAAAAGATGGTTTGAATTAACCGGTAAACGAGTTGGATTCAAACCGGCTGGTGGAATCAAAACTGTTGATGAGGCGTTGGCCTATGTTGTTCTTATTAAAAATGTGAGTTTTTTTTGATAATTGAATTCCACATGAAGTTTTGTATTTCTCTCGGACAAGATTTTCAGTTTTTCACGAGCTCTTTTTCTGGTCCCTCATTTTATTTACCCCTCTCTTCCTATTCACACATATTTCCTGTTGACTTTATCTAGGTCACCATATGCTGTTATTTGTTGCTCATAACAACAGGTATGGCCATCGTTTATAGATAACATCAAAAGGTGTGAACACTAATGAGCCATATGGTGACCTAGAAAAGACTACAGCTCGACTACTAGTAACTCCAAAAAATAGAGAAAGAAACTATTGAAAGGGGGAGCTATTGATTGGTCCTTGAAACGTATATTTCCCGGGTTTTCGGAAAATCGCTGTCTTAACGTGGAAATCCCTATTGATGAGTGCAAAGACGGAACAAGAAAAACAAATCATCAAAAAATCCCCATTTTTTGCAGGTTCTCGGCGAAGAATGGCTCAATCCTCAATTGTTCCGAATTGGAGCCAGTTCGCTTCTCGACGATGCTTTGAAAGCTCTCTAAACTGTTTGCACCACTAACTCAGACTTCCCAAATTGCCATTTTAGATATTTAGATATTGCATGGTTGTGAAAATACAAAGTTTTAGCTAAAAATTTAAAGTTTTTTATAAGATTTTTGCGTTTTTTTGACTACGCACATTATGTATTTTGATTCTTTGTATAATTTTTGCAGGTAAACAAATTTCAGGGCTGATGAAAATCACCATTTTACATCCGGACTTGGGAATTGGTGGTGCGGAACGGTTGATTGTCGATGCGGCGGTTGCGTTGACGCAGAAAGGACACAGCGTGCGGATTTTTACGAATCATTATGATCCGGAACATGCGTTTACCGAAACTAAGGATCTTGGTGAGTTAATTTTTTGAGCCCCAAAAAATCAACAACAAAAATTTGGCAGACATCACGCCGGTCTTTTCCTGGATTCCTCGCTCAATTTTCGGCAAATTTTTCGCGCTCCTCGCCTACCTCAAAATGATGCTCGCCGCGCTCTACATTGTTTTCGGGTCTCACAACGATGCCGACTTTATCCTCTCCGACTCTGTCTCCGCAAGCCAATTCATCTTGCGCAAACTTGGCGGCAAAAAAACGAAACTCGCCTTCTATTGTCATTTTCCGGACATGCTTTTGACGCGCAGAGAGACGCGGCTGAAACGAGTCTATCGGCGAGTTATCGACACTTTTGAGGAGTACACAACGTCGTTGGCCGATGTGATATTCGTCAACTCGGAATTCACAGCTGGTGTTGTTCGAGAAACTTTCAAATCGTTGAAAAATCGCCAATTACATGTATTATATCCAACGTTGAACACTGATTTTTTTGATTCGATTGAGAATTTGGGAAAAGATGAGCTTGGAATTAGTGGGGATTATGTGTTCACCTCGTTGAACAGGTTTGAACGGAAGAAGTGTATTAATTTGGCGTTGGAAGCTTTTGGTAAGGGGAAGTTTCACTTGTACGCGGTTTTTGTTCATCGAAAAAAAATCGATTTTCCAGCCGAGCTCAAAAATCAATGCTCCACCGACGAGTTTGCGCAATGTCACCTCGTGATAGCCGGCGGTTACGATCGCAAAAACCAGGAAAACATTGACCATTTCAACGAGCTCGTCGCTCTTTCCGCCGACCTCGCAATCGTCGAAAAAGTCACTTTCCTACGCAGCCCCAGCGATGACGTCAAAGTGAATGTGATACGCCAGAGCACGGCGACACTCTACACACCGGATCGCGAACATTTCGGAATTGTGCCCGTCGAATCAATGTATTTGGGAACGCCGGTCATTGCGGTGAACACGGGCGGTCCGTGCGAATCGATTGCCAATGGGGAGACGGGATTCCTGGTGGCGCAGACGTGCGAAAAGTTTGCGGAGAAGATGTTGCAACTGATTAGAGAGCGCAATTTACGCGAAGAAATGGCGAAAAATGCGAAGCAACGTGTTCAACGCATCTTTTCATTTGGGGCGTTTCAGGAAAAATTGCACAAAATTCTAACTGAAAATATCTGAAAACGTGGCTAATTGGGTTATTCATATGTGGTGTTCTTCTTATTTTTCATAGCTTTACTTCAATCTTAATAAAATGTCTAAAACTGTCAGGAAAATTGTGTCGAAACGAAACAAAGATGAAGAGGTGAGTAAATTAAATTTGAAATTAGCGGCGGAGTGCTACGCGTCAAACGCGCTCCACCGAACAATTTTTTCTTTTTGTTTTTGTTTTCAAAAAAAAAAACATTTTTTTAGGCGTGAAAGTTTAATCGAAAATTCATTAAAACAAAGATCAAAACATTGCGCGCGTCCCTATTTGTTTGTTCACCGACCTCGAAGGTATAAAACCGGACAATTTTTTCATTCCTGCTCATTTTTTGTCATCATTTATTTTTGTTTTCTCAAAATGATGCAAAAATAGGTGTTCGTCATGTTGAAATGAAGAAATTGATTGACCTTCACAAAAAACAACAATTTCTATTTCGAAACAAGTCGCCGCCCATTTCTCTACCTCTCTGGCATTTCGTCTTTTTTTTTCGATAAGAAAAAGTGTTGAGGTTTTATTCGCGTTATTCTTTTTTTTTCTCTCAAGAATCTTGTGAATAATATATTTAATTTTTGCAGATGTCGAAAGCTTTCGTTGGACGCCCAGCCCCACAATTCAAGACCCAAGCGGTTGTTGATGGCGAATTTGTCGATGTTTCGTTGTCGCAATACAAGGGAAAATATGTTGTCTTGTTCTTCTACCCATTGGACTTGTGAGTTTTGGGTTTTTCATTGATTTTTTGAGAAAATTTTGAAAAGGAAATTGGGGATCTCCAGGTGCAAACATCATAAATCAATATGATGACAAAACTGTTTGTTTGTAGTCTTATCAATTGATATGACCAAAAAACAATGATAAAATATTTCCAGCACCTTTGTCTGTCCAACTGAAATCATCGCCTTTTCGGATCGCGTCAAAGAATTCGAGGCCATCAACACTGTTGTGCTCGCCGCCTCAACTGACTCGGTCTTCTCGCACTTGGCCTGGATCAACCAACCACGTAAACATGGCGGTCTCGGCGAGATGAACATCCCAGTGTTGGCCGACACCAATCACTCAATCTCGCGCGACTACGGAGTTCTCAAGGAGGACGAAGGAATCGCCTATCGCGGTCTGTTCATCATTGACCCGGAGCAAAACTTGCGTCAAATCACCATCAACGATTTGCCAGTCGGTCGTTCGGTCGACGAGACTCTTCGTCTCGTTCAAGCGTTCCAATTTGTCGAGAAGCACGGTGAGGTTTGCCCAGCCGGATGGACTCCAGGAAGTGACACAATCAAACCGGAAGTCAAAGGAGCCCAAGACTATTTCAGCAAACACTAAATTCTCTACTCAACACAATAATCATTAGTATTTATACACATTTTACTCATTTGAATATCGTACCCAATTTTTATCGACTACACCAATAAATGTTTGTATTTCCAAATGTTTTTTCTTTTTGCAAAATTGTTAGAATTTCAATCTATATCGATTTTTCGTCGCCGCCGGAAAAAGACTGTTTACAAGAGACGCAGACAGTTTTTTTTTGTTCGCAAGAATAATAAAAACCATATTTGTGTTAGAGCAGATTTGCACACCTCGCTGATTCACCTCCACTGATTATTCATCGCTTTTTTATCAGTGAAAATGACAGCGTCCTCTTTGGACTACGACACGGATATCAAGCTGAAAACCAGGTTTCAGGGACAGGTAGGAGAATCTGGAATTTTTCAAAAAAAAAAAGTTTTTTGATGCGCAGGTTGTGGTGCTTTACGCAAGAACTCCGTTGATTCTTGAAGATTTTTTCGGAATTTTGAAAGATGCTTGTCAACAGCCAAAAAACCAAGATATCACTGTAAAATGGATTGATGAAGATGGTATACTTTCCTGAAAAGAAAAATGTTTTCTGAAATTTTGAGAATTTTAGGAGATCCCATCTCAATCGACTCACAAATGGAGCTCGATGAAGCGATTAAATGTATGAATGTAAGATTTTTCTCTAGTTTTTGAAAAATTTGAGCATTCCCATAAGTTTTAGGCGTGTCATGATGCCGAACTGAACATACATGTGTTTTTGGGAAAGCCGGAATTGCCCGGATTACCGTGTCCAGGAGAAGACAGTGAGTTTTTCAACAATATCGCCCGATTGTCGATTGGTACCAGTTGCTCTAATCATAACACGAACGCGACGCAAAGTCCGCGACGCGCAAATGTGAGTGTCTGTTTTCCCCTCTTTGAGCGGTGGGGCGCATTTTATCGATTGATAAACTACACAAGGTGTGAACATATGGCATAACAAAAGATGCTCTCATTTTTGGGAACGTTATTGTTGATGCCATATGTTTACAACTTGTGTAGCTTGCTAATCAATAAAACGCGCCCTGCCGCACAGAGAGGGGAAAACAAAAATTGTCGACCACTGACATTTGTGCGTTGCGGCTTTTGCGTCGCGTGTGTTTTTATTAGAGCGAGTTGTACCCATCAACAATTGATTAATAAAAAAGTGTGACGAGTATGTGCGCTCTATTGAACAATTTCACTACAAATAAGTGAGGCAAAATTGCACACATTTTTCAAACAAAAATTGTTCAGACCAAAAAAGTTACGATACATTTATCCTGGAATAGTGTTAGCTGAAGATGCCACGTGCGAGGTCACGTAAAAAATGAATTCTTGTTTTTTGAATTTTAAAAACATAAATTTAAAGGTGGATCTTGATAAAGGGGTGGTCTTATATCTTAAAAATATCTGCAAAGTTGCGTCATTTACAGTGTAGTGAAATTCTTTTCTTAAATTTTTAATGATTCAATAGAGCGCACAAAATCGTCGGCACAAAGACACCGAAAAATTAAATAAAAACGCTAAAACTACCTCGAAACGATGATATTGGAAAAAAAAACTTAGCAAAAGGTGAAGAATAAATGAGCACACGGGAAGAGGCATAGATTGTCGACTCCGCCCCTTTTTTTATATGCGGCAAGTGCAAAAAGGGGCGGAGTCCTCCTTTACTTCTGTGCCTTCCTGTGCTCATTCATTTATCATTCTTCACCTTTTTCTTAGTTTTCTTTCTTTCTTGTCTCGTTCGCTTTGGTAGTTTTTTCTTTGTCTTTTCGTCGTCATTTTTCGCGATACAAATTTCCTCAAAATGACCCAAGAAATAATCTCAAAAAAAAAACTTTTTTTTCCAGGATCTGTGTATAGAAGAGGAGCAAGAAGATGGAAAAAAGTCTACCTCTACAACGGACATCATTTTCAGGCGAAACGATTGAATCGGTAAGCAATTTTTGAAATTTGCAAGCAAACTTTCGGCTAAAAAAAATTTCCAGACGCATTCAATGTTTCATTTGTCACGACTACATTTGGGGAATCGGACGACAAGGTTTTCGATGTGCCGATTGTCGATTGTGTGTGCATAAGAAGTGTCATCGACACGTTCGGACGCATTGTGGACATGTTAGTTTCTTTCTTTCTTTTTTTTTTTTTTGAAAAAAAAACTCTAGTCCCGGTTTTTGAAAAACATTAAATTCTAGTTTCAACCACAAATTTTGTAGTTGTTCTGAAAAATGAGAAAAATTCGAGCATTTTTGCTGAAAATGTTCTGCTTCTCGTTTTTCTCCAACTTTTGGTTTCAAAAAGTAAGATTTCTTCTGAATTTTTTTTGACAAAAAATTATTTTTCATTTTTTCAGACCCCAGTTGGCCCGATCATCCCATCGGTGAATGATTCGATTCGACAAAGTGAAAAATCGGGTTCCGTAGGTGGTTTGGATAATGGAGCGTTTCAAGAGTTGGAAATTGAGACCGATTATTCACAAGGGCCGAAAACGGTTAGTTTTAGGAGGAATTTTTTGAAAAATTCAGAGTTTTTTGCAGAATGGCGAGTCGAAATGGGCGGTGTCGTTGAAAGACTTCAAACTTCTTACGGTTATTGGAAGAGGATCGTATGCTAAGGTATTTTTTTTGCCCGAAAGATTTGGGTCGACAAAAAAGATTAGAAAGGACCTGAAAAATTTTCAAAAAAGTTCATTTTTTTCAGGTAGTCCAAGCTGAGCACATCAACACAAAACAAATCTACGCGATAAAAATCATTAAAAAAGAAATGTTCAACGAAGACGAGGATATCGATTGGGTTCAAACGGAGAAATCGGTTTTCGAGGCGGCCTCGAACTATCCGTTCCTTGTCGGACTTCATTCTTGTTTCCAGGTTAGCCCAGAAAAAAAAAACTCTGAAAATTTCCAACCAGTTTTTGTTTTGCAGACCGAGTCTCGTCTATTTTTTGTCATCGAATTTGTGCCGGGCGGCGATTTGATGTTCCACATGCAGCAGCAACGAAAATTGCCCGAAGATCACGCGCGATTCTATTCGGGCGAAATTATTTTGGCGCTGAATTTTCTGCATTCGCGCGGCATTATTTATCGCGATCTGAAATTGGACAATGTTCTGATAGATTCGGAGGGACACATCAAATTGACCGATTATGGAATGTGTAAGGTGAGGTTTTAAAAGTTCGCGGAAAATCGCGCGAGACTCGCGTCGCGTCGCGGAAGATTGCCAAAAACTTGCGACGTGTCGCGGAAAATTGCGACAAAAACCCCTGAAAATTAGGCTCCGCCCATTTCGCAACCAATCTTCTGATTTTGCAGGAAAATGTGAATCCTGGCGATTTAACATCGACGTTCTGCGGCACACCCAACTACATAGCTCCAGAAATTTTGCGCGGCGAAGACTATGGTTTCAGTGTTGATTGGTGGGCTCTTGGTGTGTTGATGTGAGTCGTCTAGTCCGAGAGGAGTACACAGGTTAGATTTTGTCAGGTTTGAAATGATGGCCGGTAGATCGCCGTTTGATATTGTTGGAATGCCAACCGGTGCCGAGGAGAACACCGAAGACTATCTTTTCCAAATAATTCTCGAAAAACAAATTCGCATTCCGCGATCGTTGTCAGTTCGCGCGGCGGCTGTTCTCAAAGGATTTCTGAACAAAGATCCCACAGAAAGACTGGGTTGCAAATTTGATATAATGGAAGGTCTAAAAGACATGAAAGAGCATCCGTTCTTCAAAGGACACTTGGATTGGGATCAGCTCGAGCAGAAGGCCATCACACCGCCCTATCATCCGGCCGTCGAGTCGGATCGCGATCTGAAGCACTTTGATCATCAGTTCACCGACGAACCGCCGCAATTGTCGCCGGATAACGCGGCGGTGATTGCGAAAATTGATCAGAGCGAATTCGACGGGTTCGAATACGTCAACCCGCTGCAGATGAGTCGCGAAGATTCGGTGTAAAAAAAATGTCGCTTATATATTTATCTTACCCTAATTTATTTGAGAAAATGTCGAGAGACAACCCCAAAAAATGAAGATATCATTTGGTAGTACTTTTCGCCTATCCGTTGTTGTCCTTGACACAAAAAACGGATAGTTTTGACCCGATTAACTCGAATATCTTCTCCTTGGTCAGTTTTCCATTTCTATCTTAGTTGGTCGGCGGCGTTTTTTTAGTAGAAGAAGAAAAAATAATGCATTGCGTCGTAGTTTTTGTTGCGATTTGTGTCGCCGTTGCGACGACGGCTGCGAAACCAGAGCCCGCTTTTGGCTCGCAATGCTCGAAAAATCAGGTTGTTCGCAAGTTGACTGTTTATGAGGATGGAGCGTTGGAGGCCGAGTGTGGACCGGTGCCGTGTGGAGAGGTTGGACGACGATGCATTGATGTGAGTCTTTTTTATTGCGCAAGATTGCGCTGAGTTGCGGAATGTTGCGCAATCTTACTAACCGAATCTCCAGGATCAAACCGGATGCCGCGCCGAAACCGACGTCTTCTCCGGCATGCGATGGGCCGCCAACGGCGAAAGCATCCTTCTCCGCTGCTGCACAATGAAGTCGAGCCGCAAAATCTACGTCGGCACCGACGTTGTCGCCGCCGGCAGTTTCTACGAGGGTGGAGCTGTGGCCAGCAAGGAATTGTACGACGAGACAAGCGGCGCTGAATACGACTTTATCGCCAATGCACGTACTGAACAGTGAGTTGTGTGGCTTAGCCTTAGGCTTAATCGGGGGATTTTTGCAGAGGAGGAGTTCGTGTTTGGGTCTATCGGGTGATGTGTGGTAAGGGTGAGAAGCCGGCTAACTTTGAGCCAATCACCACAACAACCACCCCAATGCCAATTGCTCCATTGGTTGTGTCGACAACAACCCGAGCTCCAACAACAACAACTCAAGAAGAAGAAGTTGTTGAGGAAGAAGCTGATGAAGAGGAAGAGGGAGAAGAGGAGGTTGAAGAGCAAAACGACGCGGAAGCCGAGCAACAAGACGCAGAAGAGACAGAAGAAGAAGTTGAAGAGGAGGTGACGACAACCGTCCAACCAAAACCATTCAACCCACTTCGCTATAGACCACCAAGAACATCGACAGGTGTTAGAAGAGTTTAGGTTTTTTTCTCTTTTCCAGAGAAAACTTTGTTGCCTCAATCAATAACGTGTACATTTTAATAATAATAATTTTGATGATAAACAAATTTTTTACCTTGTCCCTTCCAGCTGCTATTCCGTTAAGAAATTTTGCAAAAAACTACTTTTCAAAAATAAAAAAAAGAAATCTGCGTCAAATAAAATGCAACTGTGCATTTTGACACAACTTGACGACAACTTGCATCGGCTTCTAATTTTTTATTCATTTTTTCAGTGTTCTTCCAAAACTTGAAACATCCGTATTAGGAAGTTTGTATAGTTTTAATTCAAGTTCCATTATTTTTTTAAATTCTGGTTCCATAAATGCCACATGCATTTCAGAAAAAAAACATTATTTTAACGAGATTCTAACGATTTTCTAATTGATGAAAATGTCTTCTCGCTGTATAAAATAGCTTCCGAATGTTTCCTCAAATCATAATCAGAAATGATTCGTATTCTTGTCCTTCTTGTAACCATCAGCTCTATCCAATGTTTGGATCGGTCGCAAGATGGTTATCTGAAATTCCTGGCTTCTCAACATGCTGATCGGTTCGAGGAATCGTTCCGGGAGGCGTATGAGGAGCTTGGAGCCCATGGTATTCGTGTCTACTTCACCGACGATTTTGTGGCTATTCAGAATAAGCGATATGCGTATAGGAAAGGTTGGTTGTAGAACTCTTATAAGCGCCAACACCACACCCTTCCATGTCTACTAGGCTGGTGTCAGTGGTAACGTGTTGGTCTGCAAATCTTGAGCTGCGAGTTCGAACCCCGCTGGAGGTTTTGTTTTTTTCTCCCTTTTTGAAGTTCAATTTCAGAACAATACGTGAAACATTTGTCGGAAAACCCTGATGCGCTGAAATTTTTCTTCCCGTCACAACGAACTGCGTTCTTCGATCTTGCTGAAGGATTGTTGATTGTACGATTCTACTATCAACACATTTTGCACTCGTTCCAATTGGTGCCAGATAGCACACTTTATGGAGGATATCAAATCCAAAAATTGTCAATCGAAGAGGAAAATGATTTGTAATAATTTTGTTCTTTTCTTCATAAATTTTTTCAATGCATTTTTTGTTGTTTTTTTCGGGCCGGCCCGAAATTGCTCAGATTTGGTTTTTTGGGTGAGGGCTCAAATCTGGTCCGAAAAGAATATGATTTTGGGGCCAAAAATGAGAATTCTGAAAATCGGGCCATTTTCTTCGCACATTTTCTTTGCAGCCCGAATTCTGACCCGGCATTTTCTGACTTCCCAGAAAATCTCACACCTGATAAGATCAAGCTCCGCCCCTTTTGTTCTCTACCTTAGTAATAGAGAAACATGTTTCTCTGCGTCTCGTACTGTCTCGAACGACCTGTAGAATGTGGCCATTTTGGCCCGTGTGGTTCAACACCAAAATTTATAAAAATGTCTTGGGAATCTTTGTTACGTCAACAAACAAGTGTGCGTGGCGTAGTGGTTGTGCGTTTGACTTACTGTTTTGGGGTCAAGGGTTCTATCCCGGCTGGCGCGCTAATTTTTTTTTTTTTTTGAGCAAAAAATATTACGATTTTGTCATCAAATTCCAACAAAAAATAATGTGAATCGATAACGCAATGTGTTGCTAATCGAATCTACAAATTTATACGAATTTTGGCCGTATAAAAACAATGCTGTTTCGACACACAACAATCAGAAATGGTTGCTCTCCTCGTCGTTCTGTTGCTCGTCGCCGATTCGATCGGTTCGTCGTCGCAAGCGATGAACGAAACCGAACAGTTGTTCTTGGCGCGACAACACGCCGATCGTTTCCAAGAGGCGTTTCGCGACGCCTACGAAGATCAGGGTGTTCAAGGTCTTGGCGTCTATTTTCTCGACGATTTCGAGGCCATCAACTTCCAGGGATTGATCTATCGCAAAGGTTTGAGCCAGGAGAAACTCTTCTAAGACCTCTTTTCTTGCAGATCAATATTTGAGACATTTATCCGAGTACTCTGATGCAACCTATTGGTTTTTCCACAACTACAATCAGGCGTTTTTCGATATGCCTCAACAAGATTTAGTGGTTCGATTCTACCATAATCATTTGTTGCACGAGTTCAGATTGGTGCCAAATCGCTCGCTTTTGGGAGGATATCAACTCAAAAAATTGGCCTATGTTGGAGCAAAAGTTTAATTGTGCTCTTTTTTTTGTTGGAAAAATGAATTTTGTATAAAACGTTAGAACACACACGCTTCGCGGAAAATCGCAAAATCTAAGTGAAGCGAATGTTCGTTCGCGCCCCATTTTTCGCGAAAAGTTTTCTCTCTGCCATTTTCAGCACTTTTCCGCGACACGGCCCGAGCGGAGCGAGTTTTTTAGCGATCTCACGCGAAGCGGCGCGAGTGTACATCTGCGATATTCCGCGAAGCGGTCCGAGCGGAGCGAGTGTACTTCTGCGATTTTACGCGAAGCGGCGCGACTTTGTTTCGCGATTTTTCGCGGCAAAAATCCGGCCCGAAAAAAATGCAAAAAGATTTTCCGCGACGCGGCGAAAACCTGGCCCGAAATTTTTTTCTCAAACAAAAAATGCAAAAAGATTTATTATTTCTGCCCAGCCGGCACAATTTGCGAAATTTGATATCCGCCGGCCAAAACTTTGTTGGGAACATAGGTGAACTCGTAGTCGACGTGTTCCTCATCATGCACAACGATCAAATTGCCAGCCTTGTCAAAGTGCGGATTTTTTGGATATTGGAAAAATTCGGTAATCTCCCGCTTGCTCAGTTTGTCCAGAAATTGTTCTGGAATTTTTCTGATTTTTTTTTGAAGAAAAAAAATGTTTTTTCAGGAAACCTACGGATGTTCAATCGTTTGCCATTGAATTCTTGGAAGAAGAAAGTGGGTGTGAAATAGATTTCGACTTTTGCGATACCCTTGTTGATGGCCAGCTCTTCGAATTTGTCTTCGAAATCGACGGCCGCATCTTCCGCGAGTCCTTTCGATTTCTCAATAGAGAGCAAGGTAAAACCGGCCGGGTTGGATGATCTGACAAAGTTGTATTGGTAGAGAGTTCCGTCGACGACATGCTTGACGATCAGGTCGGTGCCGTTGTTGTCAAAACGAGCGTGTTGAATTTCGCGCGTGAACAATTTCAAGCCTTGTGTTCGCAGTTTTTGCAGGTAGTCGTCTGCAATTTCGCGTATTTTTCTGTGCCCACAAAAACAAAACAAAACTAACATCTCCCCAAAACTACCCCGCCGACCATTGTAAATTTGAAATCAGAGGAGATCAACCAACCACCGACGGTAAGATTGTAGGTGTTGACGCGATTCCGAAAAGTTTCTTCGAACTTAATTGCGGCGAGATGCGCGGGACTACGCCAAACTTCACCCGCCGCAAGGCTCTTGCGTATCAGTTCAGCGTCGCGCAGCAAAACGCCGCTGTCGTAGCGGAGCTCGTAGAGCCGCGATTCCGCCAATTTGATGGCGAGGAGAAGGAGAAAAACTGTTATCTTCATGAGGAAGAATTTTGAGCGACCTTGGAAGGAAAGGGTTTTATACAGAATTCCAACGCCTACGTGTGTTTCAACAAATCGAATCATGATTCGATTTGAGCGCAAGCGCCGTATAAAACAGAGAGAACCCCATCCAAAAAATCATCAACACTTCGAATGAAGTCACTCCATCTCGTCCCGCTCTTCGCCACCGTCGTGGCGGCTCACATCTCGTTTTTGGGCCTCGGCGACATCGAGGAAGACCCGTCGTTGCGACTTCGTCGCGAGCTTGTCGCTAGCTATTTGGCGCCGCATAATGCTCTTGCGGATGTGAAACTCTTCGAGAGTGAGTTCCAGAAATTGGTGGCTAGTGCTGGGTTGAAAGTGGCGTCCAAGTATATCGATGATAGTTTTGTTGGAGAAATGCCAAACGGAAAGGACACCTACAACAAGAGTGAGTCCGGGGGAAGCCTGAAATGGGTCCGAAAACTAATTTCTTTTAAATCTTTTTTTGAAACGTATTTTAAACTGGGAAAATTATTTTTCCAGAAAAAATAGTTTCCCGTTTGAAATACGTTTCAAATTCCGAAATTGGTGAAAACTGGCCCGGAGATTGCAGAAATCTGGAAATTCTCAAAATCGAACCCATTTCATCGAATATTTCCAATTTTCAGAGCAATATTTGGATTATTTGAGCAAACAAAATTTGAAAGACTACTTCTCGAATCCAGAAAATGCTCATTTCGGTGATAACGGAGACTTGTATGTTATCCATCAAGAAGATCATATTCGTTATCAATTCATTCTCAAACCTCAACCAATTCTTGCCGGTAAATATCAATTGAAAAAGATTCAATTGGAACATCATCAAAGAAGACTTCGACTTCCACCCAGAAGAAAACATCAACGACTTGCTCATACCGCTTTGGAAGAGGTCAACAAGTTCGAATCGGCATTCAAGAGTTTGTCATTGAACAAGGCTGCCATCTATATTGATAACAACTTTGTTTATACTGGTTTTGATGGAAAGAGAAAGAACAAACGTGAGTTATTCTCCCCGGCTGATTTTGATATTTTGCCCGGTTTTCAGAACAATTTTTGGATTATTTGAGTATCAACGAGAACGTTGATGTCTACTTTTCCAATCCGAAAAATGCCGAATTCGACAAACAAGACAATTTGATTTTCAATCATGTTGAACACGGTACCAACTTCCGATTCGTCGCCAGACCATACCCACCATTGGCCGGCGGATATGTTCTGACATCTGTCACCCCGGCAGCTCATAAGAGAAGGTTGATCCGCGTCGAATATCTTTTACCGTCTTCATCGGAAGAGGTTGATCTTCTTTTGTAAAATTGGGTTTTTTTGGGCTGGTTTAATAAAGTTTTATTCATTTTTTATTGATTTTCTAAGAGCTGACCGAAGTTTTGGTGACCGTGGAAGAGAAAACCAACATGATTATTTTTTTATTTTCGCGAAAAAAAATTTTGTTTTTCGAGCAAGTTTTTACGTTTTTACATGTTTTTAGCGTGTAAGATGTTGAAAGTTATTTAAATATCTGTTCTTCCAGATAATATGCGCTGTATAATGACCTCAAAACGATCCAATAGATGGCTGGGGCGAAGAAAAAGAAAAACGATGACAATGTTCGAATCAATACGCAAGTTGCCATGATGAACAGTGATAATGAGGAATCAAGGGACAAAAAGGTATTTTTCATTAATATACATCCAAAAAATTACAAACAAAAGCAAAAATAGATGAAGTAAGAGGAGAAGAGGTTGTAAACACATCAATAGTTGTTGTTGTTGATATTGACCCCTTATTAATTGACTGTTTTAGTTGTTGACACCAAAAATAGTCCCTAACTCTAGTTGTCTAACCTCTCTCGCTATGTCTATAACAAATCCCGCTCTCTTCATTCTTCTATCGTGAAAAGACGCAGCTTAGGGTTAGCCTACCAATACTGGTTCACATATCAAGTTGAATGCAAAAATTTATTTTCCCAGAGAAAAAACACCGATAAATTAGAATAGTATATCTTCCTCCGAAGACGACGATGACGATTCGATGTTTCTGTATCTCAAAGACTTTCTCTTGTGAGCTGCCGGGGTGACAGATGTCAAAACATATCCGCCGGCCAATGGTGGGTATGGTCTGGCGACGAATCGGAAGTTGGTACCGTGTTCAACATGATTGAAAATCAAATTGTCTTGTTTGTCGAATTCGGCATTTTTCGGATTGGAAAAGTAGACATCAACGTTCTCGTTGATACTCAAATAATCCAAAAATTGTTCTGAAAACCGGGCAAAATATCAAAATCAGCCGGGGAGAATAACTCACGTTTGTTCTTTCTCTTTCCATCAAAACCAGTATAAACAAAGTTGTTATCAATATAGATGGCAGCCTTGTTCAATGACAAACTCTTGAATGCCGATTCGAACTTGTTGACCTCTTCCAAAGCGGTATGAGCAAGTCGTTGATGTTTTCTTCTGGGTGGAAGTCGAAGTCTTCTTTGATGATGTTCCAATTGAATCTGTTTCAATTGATATTTACCGGCAAGAATTGGTTGAGGTTTGAGAATGAATTGATAACGAATATGATCTTCTTGATGGATAACATACAAGTCTCCGTTGTCACCGAAATGAGCATTTTCTGGATTCGAGAAGTAGTCTTTCAAGTTTTGCTTGCTCAAATAATCCAAATATTGCTCTGAAAATTGAAAATGTTTGATATGTCTTGGATTTTTGAGAATTTCTAGATTTCTGCAATCTCCGGGCTCATTTTCACCAAATTCGAAATTCGAAACGTATTTCAAACGGGGAATTTTTTTTTGGAAAAATTATTTTTCCAGATTAATATACGTTTCAAAAAAAAATTTTAAAAAGGTGACCAAGTTTTCAAAGAGAATTTCTGTGTGACGAAAGTGTCCTGGGCCGAAGACTCTTTCGACCTGAGCTAGGGTTTATTTTCGGACCCATTTCAGGCTTCCCCCGGACTCACTCTTATTGTAGGTGTCCTTTCCGTTTGGCATTTCTCCAACAAAACTATCATCGATATACTTGGACGCCACTTTCAATCCAGCACTAGCCACCAATTTCTGGAACTCACTCTCGAAGAGTTTCACATCCGCAAGAGCATTGTGCGGTGCGAAGCGATTGAGCAACGCGTCGTGAAGACGCAACGACGGGCGTCGACCGCCCAACCCGATGAGGGATTGGGCCGCCGCGACAGAGGCGATGAACGGGACGAGAAGGAGAAACTTCATGTGAAGTGTGATTTTTTGACGAGAAGGTCTGTGCTTTTATAGCACATTTCGGGCTAATTCGATTATAGTTTTAATCATTTTCTAGGCGTTTTTGATTTGTTTTTTTTTTTGAAACGCGGAAATGTCATTGATTTTTTCGGGCCAGGATCACTTCTTAGGCTTCCGGCCTACAATCTCATCGAAAAACTTTTGTCTAGACCACATAAAATGAGTCGCAGCTTTAAAGCAACACCTCCAACATGTTTTACATCAACCGAGATGAATTTTCCAATATTTTTCGCTTTCATCCACATTGTTGTCACTCACAATAGTTCGGAGATTAATCTAGGTCTATCAAACGATACTCGTTGGCTGAACGCTTACGGAATCGCTGGAAAATTGTATAGACTGATTCTTGAAACTGGGAACAGTACTACTGGAGATTTGGTAGTTAGAAGTGAGGATGATGTTGATGTGGAGAGTGAAGAAGAGCAAGAAGAAGAAGAAGAAAATGTGCCACTAACCATGACACGTTTACAAGCGTTGTTCTATGTTTTTTTGTCTAAAATCTCACCAAAAATACGTCTAGGCCACATAAAATGAGTCGCAGCTTTAAAGCAACACCTCCAACATGTTTTACATCAACCGAGATGAATTTTCTAATATTTTTCGCTTTCATCCACATTGTTGTCACTCACAATAGTTCGGAGATGAATATAAGCCTTTTACACGAAACTGCGGGAAAATTGGATGTAGTTATTCGTGAAACTGTGAACAGTACTTCTGGTAACATTTGAAATTTGAAATTTTGATTTTTGGAGTTTTTAGAGGAAGAAGAATATGACGAATACGATGAAGAAGAGTACAAAGAATATGATGAAGAGGAGGAAGACTATTTTTTTGCTTAGTTTGTCAGAAATTGGGAATGAAAATTTCCAAGTGGAGCGAGTTTATTGTGTTCGCGGCTAGCAACCTTTCGCGAGTGTGGCGCAGTTTTCCGCGAGTGTAGCGCGATTTTTCGCAAATTTGCCTTAGCTTCACGCAATATTTCTATAAACCTCTTCTTTTCCTTGTAGTTCTCCCGGAAAACATTGTTTTTCCCCGATCTTGATTAAAAATCCCATCAAAAATGTTATCATCTCTCGCTCATCTCACCCAAAAGCTCAATGGCATTCCGCCAGAGCAAGCAAGAGCACGCAAAAAATTCGATAAATATGATGAAACCCAGAGAGTGCACAAAACCAGGAGACGACAGCCATGTGTTCCACACTCTACGTCTCCCCCCTCGCCACACTATCTCGTCGGCATAGGGCTGCCGTGCTATTATACGAGACACATACTTTTTCGCTGTTGTTTTTGTTGTTGTTGCTGTATTTTTGCCGCATTTTCAGCCAAGTTTCGTCGATTTGGTCGAAATTTGATGCAGCAGCCGATTCATCAGTCGATGGTAACAAGTTTACAGGTTTTTTGGAATTTTTTGAACTTTTTTAAACTGGAAATTTTGCAGCCGGCAGCACCGTTTGATCATTATTTTGAGTACAGCAAAAATAAATGGAATTCAAATCAGGAAATTGCGGATATTTTGTACGCCGCGCACAATGATCCACAATCACAATGTATAGCTAATCAGGTGTTGGTTAGACCGAATTCTGGGTGAGATTTTTTTTTGAAAATAAATTTACAAAGAAATAAAATAGCTTTCGAGCTGGCTAATTTTTTCAATTTTTTCTAAAGTTCTGAAGTTATTATTCAGAAAAAATTGAGGCTTAACTCTAAGCCGAGGCTTAATCGTTTTCTAGTCGAACTGCAAGGATTTTCCAAAAAAATTAGAATCTTCAAAGCTTGAAAAATATGATACTTGAGATAGTTTTAGAAAAGATCTCGAAGTTATACCTCCTAGGTCCAAGAGTTACACAAAAAAATAAGAAGAAAATTGACAGAAAATCATGGAAAAAATACAAAAATAAGAATCAAATCAAAAGAGACAAAAAAAAAACAGAAAACTGAGAAAAAGGTGAATAATGAAAGAATAATTGAGCATCGAGTGGTATAAGAGACCGGTGGCCACGCCCCCTTTCTGTATGCGGCAGGTGCAATAAGTGGGCGGAGTCACCGGTCTCTCACACCTCGCGGTGCTCATTTATTCATTCATTATTTATCTTTTGCTCAGTTTTCTAATATTTTCTTGTCTCGTTTTGTTTTGAATCCTTTTCCCTGTAATACGGTAAGCTATCCCTATCCCGAGTATGCCCCAAAAACTTTCGCTTCCTTCAGAACGCAACTCATATTCCCGCGCTACGACGGCACATGGTTCAAAAACGACGCGTTCATTTGGCGACGTCGTCGCGAAGGAAAACTGGTGCGCGAAGATCACATGAAGCTGAAAATCCACAAACAACAAGTGATCAGTGCCAACTATGTGCATTCGGCGATTTGTCCGACGTTTCATCGGCGAGTCTACTGGTTGACACATGTGAGTTGCGACTTTTGAAAAAAAAGAAAATGAGAAATCGCGATTTTTTCAGAATCCTGGATTTGTGCTGGTTCATTATTTGAATGAGAGCAATGCGGATAAGGGAATTCGCCGAACTGCAGAAATTGTCGCAGAATGTATACAGGCGAATAATATGCAGCAAATCACACATCAACAGCTGGGCGAACAATTGTCGCCGATTTGTGAGTTTTTGCGATTTTTTGAGCGACAAAAATCGCGATTTTTTTCAGACGCACATTGTCTAAAACCGGACGAAGTTCAAGTTCTGACCAACACAGTTTTGGAGATTTTCGCGTCCTCTCAATCGCCAACACACTTTCAACTCGAACGACGAAATTCGTGTAGTTCGGCGTTTCGACGCGGTTTGTCGTCGATGGCGTTGCGGCGACAACCGTCGGCGAACAGCGAGATTGACGCGAGTCATATTGGTGAGTCGCAAATTTCCCCCATCTCGCCAAACTTTGCGATTTTTTCAGGTTCAATGATGAAAAAATACGGTTGCACTTCGACGCCAGCGCCGCCCGATCACAAATGCGATGCGAGTACGTCGCGCGACATGACGAGTCGCTCGCCGTCCGGTGTTGGCGACGATTTGCGAAGTTCGACGCTTGACGAGATTTCGATGCGATCGTCGTCGTCGACGAAATCGCCGGTGACTCACGACGCGGCCAGCAACAAATTGTCGCCGATTGTGGCGATTTCGCCGCCTGTCGCGAAACGTGGCGACACACTCGTTATTGTTGGCGCATGGTATTTAAAGGGACACACGTATCACGTGACGTTTGGTGCGATGCGAGTCGCGGCGCGATTGTTGCAAGCCGGTGTGCTGACGACGACAGTTCCAGCGATGACGAGTAGTACTGTAGCTGTGCGGGTGTACTGTAATAATCAGCCAGTTTCGATGGCCAAGGATTTTGGATATTTGCCAGCGACAAGAGATGAGATTACTGTAGACGTTCCGGAAAATGTGTTATATCAAGTTATGGAGAAGCTGAGGATAATTTCGTACGCGCTAAGAGTTTATCCGATTTGGGAACAACACGCGACTGCTTGCGACGAGGCGTCGCTCGTCAATCTAGTGCAGCGAATTCACAAAACTTGCCAAAACGTGCCGGCGACTCAAATTCATCTCGCTCTACTCGGCGGCGGCGAAAACGCGATGCACACAAAAACCATTCTTCACCTCGTCGCCCAACTCGATTTCGCGACACTCTTCTCGTCGCTGGTCCAACTCGCCGCGTCGCTATCCGCCTATTGTCGCGAGCTCGATGTGTTGGCGCGCGATCACGACGGATCGACGCCACTCCACATTGCGGCGCGACACAATGCGTCGAGTGTCGCTAAACTGATCATGACGCTCAACGCCACCGCCATCGATGTGCTGGATGATCGCGGTCGGACGCCGGGCGATGCGATTTTTGCGACACGACACGACGACGACGCTGTGCGCGCCACCGAATTGTGGGTGTTGACGAACGGCGAGACGGTGACGCGCGAACACTTGTTGCTCAACGCGTTGGGTCGTCGCAACAAGTCGCGCGTCGCGACAAGTAGCAGCAGTGACGAGAGTAGCTACGATTGCGGTGGCGGCGGCGACGCGACAAAATCGCAAGCACCACTTCACGTTGAAATATCGATGGACACCAATGTGCACGTGCCGGATTCGCCGAAAATGGCGCGACTGTTTCAGACGGTGACGAGTCCGGGTCAGCGAATCACCGATACGGAACGCGCGAAAATGGCCGATCTGGCGCGACAAATTATTCAAGCGTTGCCGGCGCGAATCAAGGCAGTCGAGACGGCCGCGTTGGCGACGATGGGCGAAGTGGAAGAGGACACGTCGCGACATTTTAGCACGCGTGAGTTTTTTTCAAAGTTTGACTCGCTGAAAAAGATTGGAACTATTTTCAGAGCACAATCCAATGTTGTCAAGTTCGGGTAACTCTATGGATTCATCTTGTCATCAATTTTACGATATGATTGAACAACAAAGTGTGACTAGCCGATTTACAAGTTCATTCGACAAAGCATCATTTTCAGAAAGTGAAACGCTCGATTTTGACAAGTGAGTTTTTCTATTTTCCCTCTTAGAAAACCCGCGACTTTCAGAGATCTCGGCGAATTTTTCACCATCCACCTCGACGCCACAATCGACCCAATTCAGCAACGATTGGCCAATCTCAAATTCAATGGTAAGCACAAAAAGTGGGCGGAGCTTGGAGCCAACAAACCGTTCGGTTTGCTCGTTTTTCAATGCTCACACCCCCCGAAATAACTCAAGTGTCCCCTCAGTTTTTTTTTGACGTCAAACAGTATCCTGCGAGAAGGGTCACCCACTTGACATTTTTCTGTTGGGTTGATCCGCTGAACAGTTTTCTGCTCATTTTTTTGTGATGAGCAAGAAAGTTTTTTGTCTCTGACATTTTAAATCGCGGGTTTTTGATACTGCGACTCTTTGCAAATGCGATTTACCGAAATCGCGACTTCTCACGACCTTTAATTTGTAAGCCGCGATTTTACTAGACCATTATTTTTAGAGTCCGCGACTTCTCACAGACTGTAATTTTCGAAAATGCGACTTCTGAAAACGCAGTTTTTAGAAATTGCGACTTCTTACGACATCTTAATTTGTAAGCCGCGATTTTTCTAAACCAGTATTTTATGAGCCCGCGACTTTTCACAGCCTGTAATTTTCAGAACTGCGACTTTTGAAAACGCAGTTTTTAGAAATTGCGACTTCTCACGACCTCTGATTTTGAAATCCGCGATTTTTCTAAACCAGTATTTTTTGAATTTTCAAAAAAATAAAAGCCGAGACTTCGGGACACCGCGATTTTTTAGTTAACGAAATCGCAGTTTTCCGAAAACGCGATATTCCAAACTTTCACGGCGCGGACTTTTCCAGACCCTCAAAATCAGCCTGGCCCGAAATTCCAACCTCTTTCGGGCGCCAAAAAATCTCTGGGTAAACATACACCCACCCGGGAGGTATCAGATTACTGTACATTCCGCGGTGTGAAGTGGTTGGGCCCGAACATTTTTCTTCTTCTCATCTTCACCTCATTTCTCATTTCTGTCTGTTGCCGGGCCGCCCGCCCGCCAACCTATGACGTCAATGATAGTCAGGTGTTGTGACCAGATCATTTTTCGTGCCCCTTTTGTTGTTTTTGTCCCTCTTTTCTCCTATCATATTTTTCTTCTCGTCGGCGTTTTTATGCAAATCTTGTTTTGATTTGTATCGTGTTTTTCTTTCCGCATAGCCAAACGGCTCCCACTTGCGGTCATGGTTTTGTCGCCGTTCAATTTGAAGCGCGACCCGCTTGACGCCGACGACGATTTGTTGTTTAGAGCGAGTTATTGTGGTAAGGGTGGGGCCTCGAATTCAGATCCGAAATTTCGCGACGCGACTCATCCAAACTTTTTGCAGACGACGAACAACGCGATGTGTACGAGGCGGCGATGGTGATTCAGCGAGCGTATCGCGAATATCGCGCGCGAAACACGACGCGTCGCCAGGAGGATATTGAGCGAAGCGCGGCGCTGAAAATCCAAGGTTGCTATCGTCGTTACAAACAATTTTGCTACTTCAAAAAATTGCACAACGCCGCGATTGTTGTTCAGAAGCATTTTCGGATGCGCAAGAAGGGCGACGACGACGCGCGCGACGTCGCCAGCGGCGAACAGCAACCGCAGGAGCAGAAGGAGAGTGACGTCGACGATGAGGACGATGGTGTGCCCGAACATCCGACGCTCGACGGACGATCGATACGTATTCAGGTGCCGCAGACGAGCTCGTCGTTGTTGCGCGAGCATCGCGCCGCGACAACTATTCAACTCGCCTATCGTGGACATCGGAAGCGACAGGCGGCGGCGCGAAAAATTCAGAATTTTATGCGGCAAAGTAGGAACAAGTGAGTGTTGGAAATTTTGAAATCGGAAAATCCGGTCCGAAAATTTGAAAATCGGGCCCGAGAATATGAAATCTGAAAATCAGGAAAATTGGCCCCGAAAATTTTGAAATTGAAAATCGGGCCCGAAAATTGGAAATCTGAAAATCGGGCTCAAAAATAGAAAATCTGAAAATCGGGCCCGAAAGTTGGAATTCTGAAAATCGGGCCCGAAAATTTTAAAATCGAAAATCGGGCCTGAAAATTTGAAATCTGAAAGTCGGGTCAATCTAGAAGTAGTTCTAGAAATCCGGCCCAAAAAATTCCAAAAATAGGCAACGACCCCAAAAATCCAAATTTTTTCTAGCGAACATCCTATCCAGTTCACAGTGGTAAGAATATCTATGAAAATGTTGTGATAGTGAAATTGTTGTCAATTCTAGCAAAAATCTTTTCTCCCTAAAAATATTCCAATTTCCAGGCTCCGCAAAATGCATGCGCAAAACGACGACGCTATGTATGTCCAATCGCCGCCAAACCCGTCGCCGCAGCTGACAACAACAACGACAATGAGCTTGGAGCATCGGATGCATGGGTGTACTACGAATCCGACACTGCACAACAACAACAAAGATGGGGTGTCTGATTGAGTGGCGACGCGACGAGACGCGCGAAATGAAAAAAGGTGAACAGGTCTTTTACGGTTTTCTGGGTTTACTTTTGTCTATAGTCATGTATAAAGCTTTATGAACCTATTGTCAGAGGTTCTGAGCTTTTGCAGGTTAATTTAGGGAAATTTTTAGAAGATCGAGTTGCGTCGCGAAAGATTGCGGAAAAATCGCGGCGCTCGCAGAACACCTAAAATCCCATTGAAAAAAAAACGGGCCCGGAAATTTTTCGGGCCGAATTTTAGCCTTATTCAATTTTTGAAACGTATATTATACGGGTTTCCTGATTATTTGTCATTTTAAAAATTAAGAGTACTGTAGATTTTAACAAATCCTTTTGGATCCAAATTTTGACAAATTTTCTGCGTCTCCTACTCACTCAAACATTGCTGTTTTATTGTTTTTCGCAGATTTCAGAAATTCAAAAAAAAGAGCAAAAATATGAATAGTTTATTGTTCCAAGACAAGAAATTATTCTGAAGCTGGTCTGATACTCAAGAATCGATAACCGGCACGCAATGCATTATCCTCCTTGAGTGTCAAAACATAGTTGACTTGATCCTTATAGAAGGTGACGACCAACAAATCGCGCGGCGAATACTTGCCCGCGCGGAAATAGGCGGTCTTTGAATAGTCGCCGGGCGGAAAGATGCTGTCGAGATGTCGCAAACGCAAACGATCCAAAAACTCTTGCTTGAACAGCACTTGTCCGGCAAAGTTGCGATAGGTGAACGCATCGGAAAAGTAGACTGCGATGCCGTTGACACCGTTTTTGCGATATTCGCGCATTAGCAAATCGTCGAAACGATTGACGCGATCCATCGCGTTGCTAGGCATCAAGCTTCGCGATTTTTCGCCGACGATGTACATCGCGGAAGCGAGCGGAGCTAGGGAAAGGAGAAGGGCGATTTTCAACATGGTAGCTGATGATGGTTTTCAATGGGGCTCTTTCTGTTTTTATAGCAAGATTTTAATTTGATTCGATTTTTTATTAGCGAGAAAAAATATTGACAGGAAAAAAAACTTGCAAAAAAAAATTGCTGTCAATATTGATTGATTATTAGACATAGTTATTGCCCGCGGGTTCAACATAATACTTGTAGCCTTTGTTCGCGGGTTTGACGTTTTTTTCAGGACGAGTTTTGTAGAAACGAACGCATATCATGAGAATGCAACAGCAGACGATGATGATCAGACAAGTCCTGAAATTTGAATTGAAGAAAATCGGAGAAATCGCGACATATAGGGGATGGGAAATTTTGAAGTCGCGGAATTCAACGCTGCGATTTTTTGGAGGGATTGAAGATTTCAAAAGACTGCGAAAAAAAAGCAGATTCAAAAGACTGCGAATTTGCGACATTGCGACTTTTCGAAATCACAAAGTTTGAAATCGCGACGTTTTGGGATTTCAAATTAAGAAAGCGCGACATCACAAGGTTTGGGAATTTAGAAATCGCGACATTTCGAAACCGCGACATCTCGGTAGTATGCGTCAATTAAAACTGCGATATTTCGAAAACCGCGAACTTAGAAATCGCGAACCCCCATTTTTGCAAAACCCCCGTATCGACCCCTACTTTTTTTGCACAAATAAGTATCGACATCCTGCGAGTTTTTTTAGGACAGGTGTTTTTATGGAAAGTAGGTCAAGTTGCCCCCCCCCCCCTTACCATTGGATCGCCGCTTTATCGATTGGGCAAAGAAGTTTGAAGGTGATGACATTTTTGTTAAAATACACTGGTTCGAAGAGCATTGTGCCGATATCGTTGCAAGCCTTTTGAAATTTCTCATCGTTGACACGATAGATGAGGTCGTGTGAGGTCTTGTTGCTCGCATAATAAGCGACACTTCTCGCCGAATCCGCCACGTCGTAGCTAACGCGGAAGGTGATTTTCCAGTGGCTAGCTTCGTCGGGGGACGAGTGGTATTTGATCATTTGGGTAGTTAGATAGACATAATGTGAGATCAAGGCCTTGAGTTGATCGACGCTCGATGGGTTGTCGACGGTGGTCAACGCGAACGTTGCGAATGCGGTGGTGAGTAGGAAGAGAAGAAATGGAGAGATGCTCATCTTGATATGAGAATGAATTGACGAAGGGGTGGGGCCGGATTGTGGTGATTATTGACGTGGGAAAATGCGACGCGCCGCCTCCTCGTAACGGGTGGACAGCTCGGCACGAGAAAAACAATAACAAGGGGGCGGTCTTCCGTGATGCGTTGCGAGCGAAGCGAGTCGCTGGGATCTTCCGCGAAGCGGTCCGAGCGCATCGAGTCACTGGGATCTTCCGCGAAGCAGTCCGAGCGAAGCGAGTCGCTGGGATCTTCCGCAAAGCGCTGCGAGCGCAGCGAGTCACTGAGATTTTTACGCAAAGCGCTGCAAGCGTAGCGCGACACGGTTTGCGACTTTCGCGCGATCAATAGCATCAGAGAACATTTCGCAAATCGCAGACAATAACAATAACAATAACAACGGTGGTGCCAGGCGGTGGATCAAAAAAACAACAAAAACAGTACCGCGCTGCAAAATTTTCTCACGATGATTATCTTGTTTTTTTGTTGTGCCAGGTGGAGTTGCGAAAATTGTCGCCTTTTTTTAAGGGGCGAAAAAAACGCCAAGGCAACAATTTTTGAGAGAGTGAGAGACGCAGAATCTTTCAAGTTTTGGATTCTACAGCACTCTCTATTCTAGACCGAAAATGACGAAAATCAGGAAACCCGTGTTTTATACGTTTCAAAAATTGGATAAGGCCAAATTTTGGCCTGAAAAATTTCCGGACCCCGTTTTGAAAATGGGGTTTTTTGTGTTTTGCTAGCGATGCGACGCGACTTTTGAGCACTTTTCTGCGAAGCTGTGCGAGCGAAGCGAGTGTAGAACAATGTTTCGCGAAGCTGTGCGAGCAAAACGAGTTTATCGCAATCTTCCGCGAAGCGAGTGTAAAATAGTTTATTTTCAAAAAAAAAAATCAATAATCACGATGACGCGGGTTTAATGTGCAAAAACTTGTAACCGCCCGGCAAATCGTTATCCTCCAACATTGTCAAAACATAATTGACCTGACCCTTGTAAAATCTGACAACCAGCAAATCGTTCGCATCCCAATACTCGCTCGGTCTGAAATACGCGACTTTCTCGCTGTCGCCGGGCGCGAAAATGCGGTCGATGCGATTGCGTTGCAACACGTCCAGAAATTCGCGTTTATTCCAAACTTGTCCCTCGAATGCGGTGAATGTGAACGAGTCGGCGAAATAGTCGGCGATCGCAGCGACGTCGCCGTCGTTTTTGCGCAGTTGAGCCGTTAGGATTGTGTCCAGACGATCGACACGATCCATTGCGTTGCTCGCCATTTTTCGGTGATATGACACGACGAGAGGCGCGACAAGAGCGACGACAAGAATCGCGAGTCGTGGCATCGCGCTTTTTCAGCGATCGCTTGCCTTTCGCGGTTTATATGGGCAGAAAAACAATTTAGATTTAATTCGATTATTCAATATTGATTTTGTACGATTTTAATTTCGTCATTGAATAGTCGCAGAAAATCGCTCTTGAAGTTACATGATCTTTGAAACGTATAAAATCCAGGTTTCTCAATTTCTCAAAAATTGGCTCCAAAGTTTGTCTGCGTCTCTTACTATCTCACAAACTAGCGTTTTTTGCACCAAAAATGGCACAGCAACAGATGGTGAGAGAGTGAGAGACGCAGAAATTACAGCTAGACAAAACAAAAACAAGTTAATTGAGGTGAGAGTTCTTTCTGGTCCACCTCCTCGTACGGTTCCATTTTTGTAAAATATTCTCCCGCTACTAATGTTGACCAGAAGAGAGTTGAAATTGATTTACGCAGTTCTCGTAATCATTCTACATTATTATTTTCTAAAGGAGTTTTTCGATTGGTTTTTCTCAATTTTGCTCGAACTCTCAGAATCTTACATGCAAGAATAAACGTGTCGAGACATCGTAAACTTTTTGCAAATCTCTATAAAACTATCATCACTATTTTGTCAGTCCTATCAATCATGTTCAAAATTTTCTACATTGTTCTTATTGTTATCGGTGAGTTCTAAAGCCTGGGCTGATTTTTGAGAAGGTATTTTTAGCCCAATTTTTCGTTGTTTCTTCCCTACCGGACCCAGTCCCAGTCCCAGCTCCACATCCTACTTCTGATGCCAATCATGATGATAAAAAAATGACGGAAATTATTGAAAATGGTCTTTCGAATAGGACCGTATAGTTTTCTCTGCGTCTCTCCCATAAAAATTAACATAAAGCCTAATCGAATTATAATTGTGTATGGTTTAAAAGCCAATTTTTTGCACACATTTTGCACAAAAATGCGAATTTTCATCCTCGTTCTTATCGCAATTCTCGGCGAATGTGCGGCGACAAAACCCGTCACCTCGCTTTCTCTGCAAGCTACGCGGCATCTCGAAAAATATATGATGGAAGCGTACGAGGAGAGTGGTCTTCGCGGAATTCAGATCTATTTCAACGATCGGTTCCAAGCGCATTATTATGGTGGACATGTGTTGAATAAAAGTGAGCGAGAAAATTTTCCAAAAAATTCTAGGCTTTTGTTTCAGCCCAGTTTTTCAATTTCTTGGCCAAAGAGACTTATAGAGCGGTGTTCGATTCGATTAGAGAGACCTATTTCGAGAATGGCGATTTGATTGTCAGCTATTATTTTGGGCAGGTTCAATATGATGCGAGATTGTTGGCGAATCGCGCATTGTTGGGCGGTTTCGAGTTTATAGAAATTCGACCTTCCACTTGATAAATCAATAAAATTGTTTTCTGCAACATGAAAAAAAAACTTGGGGCGCTTTAGACTCGCGGAAGATTGCGCAAAACTCGCAGCACTTTCTACACTCGCTCCGCTCGAACCGCGTCGCGGAAGATTGCTCAATAGTCGCATCGCTCGCGGAACACCCAAAACACATTCAAAACGGGGTTCGCCTTAAAATTTCTGGCCTAATCACCCAAAAACTTTTGGCGATTCACACTCGCTTCGTTCGCGCCGCTTCGCTGGAATCGCGCCTAACTCGCAGCATTTGCGGAAGATACTTTATATACTCGCTTCGCTCGGACCGCTTCGCGGAAAATCGCGCGAAACTCGCAGCGCACGCCTAAAAATCCAGTCAAAATCGGGCCCGGAAAAATTCCGGCCTTGTTTCTTCCTTCATTCGATTTTTGAAACGTATATAGCACGGGTTTCCCATTTTTTGTCTTTTTTTAATGAAAAGAGAGTACTGTAGATTTTAACAAGCCCGTTTTCTAAAGCTAAAAAATTGGTGACTTCTCTGCGTCTCTCACTCTCCCAAAAATTGTTGTTTTTATTTTTTTCGCCCTCCCCCCCCCTCTCTCTCATAAAAATTGGAACAACATATGGTGGCTTTGTCTGCTTCTCTGCGCCCTCTTCTCTCTCTCTCTCTTGTTATCATCGAACCGGTCCCCAAAAATATTTGAAAACCAGTTCAACGCGGCTAATGATTTGATAAGACCTCCCTCGATAAACGGGATTTTTATGGATTCTTTTTCTCTTTTATTTTTTTTCGCTGTTTTGGTTTTTCAAAAAAGAGGTCATAGTGAGATTTAATCTCTTTTGTCTGTTGTTGTTGTTTTTGTTTTTTTCACAAAAAACAATATATTTTTCGGTTTTAAATGATTCGACGATTGGGTGAGTCGACAACGTTCTATCGTTCGGAGAGTCCGAGTCAATTATCCGTCGATTATCCGCCGTCGGAAGTGTCGCTTCCGCCAGTCGACTATCATTCGCAACGCGACGACGACGACGCGTCATCGTCGTGCGACACACTGATCGCCGATCCGTGGCCAGAGCGAATGGCGGGCGGGATTGTGACGCGCGACGAAATCGCGCACATCGAGGCGACACTCTGCAAAAAGTTGTCGCTGATTGTCGATCTTGTCGCGGATTTTACACACGATGCGAATCGATTAGCGGAAAGTGCGGATGAATTGTTGAAAGAGCTCAGGGTGAGTGATAAGAGACGCAGAGAGTCAAAGAAAAAAGTTTTCAGACAAAAATTCGTGTTTATATTCATTTTTTGGATGTTGAAATGATTGATGCTGAGGCAGTTTTGCGATTCAATGTTGATCGATCATCCATCTGTGATGATCGTATCGATTGGCTTTTGCACTACACTAAATGTCACGTGAGTTTGGTTTTTTTCTGAATTCGCGGTTTTCAAAAATCGCGAAACATTGTTGTTGCAGAAAGAAATGCGACGTGTACTTTTTGAGTTGTCCGAAGAGGTTTGCAACGATTTGGAGAATTGTCTCGAACAGCGACATCGCGGAATACCTGGCAAAAAGCCATCGGCTCAGACAATTATGACACTTAATGGAATGCGACAGGGAATGGAGACGGCCGCCAGGCTACTTGGCAGAATGCCAAGACAACGAGCTTAAGAATAAACATTTTTTTTCGGTTGTTTGGTTGAGCGCGCTCTTTTTCTCTGCGTCTCTTTTAGTAGGAAACAATATAAGGGAAACCTGTGAAGTATACGTTTCAAAAAATGAGGCCGAAATTTGACTTTAAAAGTTTGCGGGCGCGATTTTTGCTCAATCTTCTGCGAAGCCATGCGAACGCAGCGAGGGTAGAACAATCTTCCACGCAGCGGCGCGAGTTTAGCGACACTTGCGCGATCTTCCGCGAGTGCTAGGAGTTTGGCGCAATTTACCGCGAAGCGAACCGAGTTCTGCGAGTTATGCGAAATCTTCCGCGACGCGGCTTGCGCTCAGCGAGTGTTAAATAGCGCAAAGCCACCAGAATCACTTTTATCCAAGTTATTCATAATAACAAACTCTCCCACGATTTGTCACATCTCTGTCCTTCGACAAATGTCGTGGTCGACATTCCGGAAGACTTCTATACCGACAAATTCGATTGATAACCCGGTCAATCAGAAAACGCCCATTTCCCGCGCGCGTCGCAATAATCCGCGAAACGTAGCGCTTCACACCGTACTTGTTCAATATTTCAATGTTCATCTCGGTCTTGTTCGCTGACTCATAACACACTGACAATGTCGCGGGTAGTTCGTAGACCTTTTCGAACCTACCCGGACCTGTGGCCTTGATGCCTTTGAGTATTTCGTCGATGGTGTAGGTGGTGGTGATCACTTCGGTTTGATCGTGTTGAATCACTGTTGAGTTGTAGATTTGAGAAAGTTGATGGGTTGTGTTCATTTTTTGACTATTTGTCATCGCTTTGACGATGCTCATTGCCAATTGAAAGTCTTTTGAGAAGTTACGTTTTACGAGAATTTGAAGAGATATGTTTGTCAGGAGAAGAATTAGAAACATTTTCATGTTGACATGCGACAAAAATGATTGTTTCAGTTTCTCACAGACAATGGATAGACGCCAACTCTTCTATCCGCGTTAGGCCACGCCCACTTTTCTGTGCGGCGTTATGCTACTTGGATGTTAGACCACGTCACATTTTCTATGTGGCGTTATGCCACCTGGATTCTTGGCCACGCCCACTTTTCTGTGCGGCTTTATCCCACTGCGTTCATTTTTTTTTTGCTTTTTTTGTTGTTTTCCGGTCCGGCCTCATTCAAAGTTTTAGTTTTGCATGATTTTTCCATGCCTAGTTTGTTTTGCCCGTGACCTTTTCTTCTCAAAATCCAATTAATATTCTCATTTTTGAAAATTATCGAAAATGTGTTTTTCAAATGTCAAAAAGTCCTATAAATTCTGAAATTTTCTCCAATTCAAACAACAAAAACATGAAATTCTCAACTCTCCTAGTTTTTTTCGTCGTTCTCTGTCTTCAGGTGAGTAAAAAGGCTATTTTTGTTTCCAAATTTGTGTCTCTAGCAACACGTCGCCGGTGGGAAAAAACACAAAAAAACTTGGACAGTTGCCAACGGATGGGAGAAGAGTTTCACCGACGGACAAAAGAACTATCTGTTCAACGTTGTCAAGAGCAACTACGAGAAATATGACAAGTCGTACGATATGACTGTTGGGGTTCGCAATCAGATCTATAATGAGAACAATGGGACACGCGTCAATGTGATGATTGGCAAAAAAATGCAGTATTTCATTTGGTGTCACTATAGCATCAAGTTCTATTATGGCAAATGGGAATTTGTTGTTTTCGCATAATCTTTATTGTGTTTATAAATCTTGACAGCATCTAATTTCTTGTAAATTATACTCGAAACACCGAAGCAACTACCCAGGGAAAAAACGATTTCTACGACACTCCGTTTGTACACTTTTGTTAAACACGGGGCAGGGCGGAGTGTCGTAAACAACGCCAGAGACACAACATAAAAAGGGGAGAGTGCGCGAGAAAAATGTGTTATTTTTTCTGGCAAAATCTCCTTTTAGTGTTGTCTCTGGCGATGTTTACGACACTCCGCTATGCCCCGATTTTAACACAAGTGTACAAACGGAGTGTTGTAAGGTGGGTTTTTTTCTCCAGACATTTCGCAACTCTAGGTCTTTTCATAATAATTTTTTCTTTTCATTGACTATCCAGGCTTTTTACATAATGCTAGAAAAAACTCAAAAAATGCATTCATTTCAAGAAAACCCAATCAATCCCAAAACAAAAAGATGGTGCGTTTTCCATATTTGAACGAGATGGCACATTTCTTCACCGCTGCTGCGAATCCCTTCTTCCTCTTTGCAATCTGCACGCTAACTTCAACTCCGTTGCTCTCTTTGTGAATCTGTCGACTGATACCCTCGGCAACACCGTAGTAATCATCATCAAACTTTTTCAAGTTCGACTCAACCACATCGAACAAATAGTTTTTTTGTTCTTCGATCAAGCATGTTTGCCATCCGTTGTCATTAACGCTCAACGTTTTTCGTTTTTTACCACCGGCGACTTGTTGCTGTAACAAGGTTGTTTTTCTCTAAAAAATAAGTCCGGGCCGGGCCCGGGTCACTCACCTGGAGACAGAGAACGACGAGAAAAACAAAGAGAGTTGAGAACTTCATGTTTTTGTTGTTTGAATCGGAGAAAATTTCAGAATTTATAGGACTTTTTGACATTTGAAAAACACATTTTCGATAATTTTCAAAAATGAGAATATTAATTGGATTTTGAGAAGAAAAGGTCACGGGCAAAACAAACTAGGCATGGAAAAATCATGAAAAACTGAAATTTTGAATGAGGCCGGACCGGAAAACAAAAAACAGAAGAAAATTGGAATGAAAAAATGGACGCAGTGGCATAACGCCGCACAGAAAAATGGGCGTGGCCAAGAATCCAAGTGGCATAACGCCGCGCAGAAAAGTGGGCGTGGTCATAAAATAAACGCAGACATAAACCACACACAAAGAATAGGGCCTCAGAAAATAGAAATTTAGAGAGAGAGAGAGAGCAAACGCGCTCTAGTGATAATTATTTTTGAGTACTCTCTCTCTATTATCGATTCCCTTCTGGAAGGTCGTGTGGCTAAGAGGAGTCAGCCTGTTATGTTTCTATTCTACGACAAAGTATCTGTCACGAAAATTATGCAAATTTCTGATGAAAAATGTGCTCAACTCTTTATTTCACAACACAATATTAAAAGACTTCTTCGGAGCCGCTGGTGTCTGGAGCAGGGGTAGCAGTGGAAGCGGTAGCGGGACCAGCAGTGGAAGAGGCAGCGACAGTGGAATTAGAAGTGGGACCAGCAGTGGTAGCGGGACCAGCAGTGGAAGAGGCAGCGACAGTGGAATTAGAAGTGGGACCAGCAGTGGTAGCGGGACCAGCAGTGGAAGAGGCAGCGACAGTGGAATTAGAAGTGGGACCAGCAGTGGTAGCGGGACCAGCAGTGGAAGAGGCAGCGACAGTGGAATTAGAAGTGGGACCAGCAGTGGTAGCGGGACCAGCAGTGGAAGAGGCAGCGACAGTGGAATTAGTAGTGGGACCAGCAGTGGTAGCGGGACCAGCAGTGGAAGAGGCAGCGACAGTGGAATTAGAAGTGGGACCAGCAGTGGTAGCGGGACCAGCAGTGGAAGAGGCAGCGACAGTGGAATTAGAAGTGGGACCAGCAGTGGTAGCGGGACCAGCAGTGGAAGAGGCAGCGACAGTGGAATTAGAAGTGGGACCAGCAGTGGTAGCAACAGATGATCCGGTTACTGAAGTAGCTCCAGTTGTAGGAGCAAAAGTAGATCCATCATCGGTTGCGGAAGTTGCGGACGTTTCCGCTGTCACCGTAGTCGCCGCAACAGTAGTTGGCGCCAAAGTGGTTTGCGATCGTTGGAAACATTCCTCGCTGGGTTGAACACCATCCTGGAAACACTTGATAGCTGCGTAAAGTTGTCGAGATGTTTGATTGGCGTTAGCTGCGTCGCTCAAAAGATTATTCGAATTGTCAACAGCTGCTGAAATGAGTGTGGTCAATGAATCACTTTGATTGTTGATCGGTTGAATTTTGGTGTTGAAGTTGGTGGTGAAATTGGCGAGACTGGCAGATGCTGTTTCGTCATTGGCAGTGCTGTTCAAAGTGATCAGGTTGGTGTTGATTTGCCACACAACGTCGGCCAATTGTTGTTCGTCGATAAATTGTGAGACTTCCTAAACAAGATTTTCCTCCCTTGATGTTCCTTAAAAACAATCCTCACCTTCGGAACAACCAACTGGAAAGAGCAATGCGAATCTTGACATCCGTACTTGAAACTAGACTCGAAAGCCGTGGCAAGACCCAAAACTAGCAAAAATCTCAGCATTTTATCGGCAGCAAAAATGAAAGGAAATTTGAAACGGTAGTCGGTTGAATTGGGTGGAATTTGAATAGATAGTTTGATAAGCAGAACAGAACTACGTTATGAAACTGATAAGCCGGGAGAGGTGAAAATTTGATTAATTTATGAGGACGCAGTTTTTAAGCTCCGCCCTTTTTCATGCCAACGTCATTTCTACCTTTCTCATCTCATGAAAATAGTCGGATTATTGTTTTTCTTGGTTTTTGTTCATTTTGCGTTGAGCTCAAAGCCTGATTGTCAAGCTAGAAAATCTGAGAAAAACTATGAAGAGATTTTGATTGTTTTTCTAGTTGATCGATCGCTGGTACTTTGTGGAATAGATTTTTTTTAATGAAAAAAATTCAAATTTTTAGGGAGAAGAAGATGTTCGATATGTGCAGAAACAATTGGCGTGCTCGATTCCGATTGATAACAATATTCAAACTTTTGCGTTGGATTATACTCAAAATGTCTTGTCGTTTTCAAATGATTTGAGCACGTTGGATAGTAAGGGGCTGGTTCAACAGTTTTCTGATTTTAATTCAGGTATGTTTCCAAAATGTCGCAGTTTCGCCAAGATTTATTTTTTTATTTTTCCAGAGCCTTTGGCTATATTACCAACATGCCACCGATATCTACAAGCGTTGAACATGTTTCACGCAACGGGAATTGTTGAAAACTTTGAAAATGTCAAATACATCTTGCCCGCCTCGTTGAATTGTGCTAACGATACTCTACCGACATCTCAGAAGATAGGACTTGTTGTGGAAAACATTGGAATTTTCGTTAATCTGCGAGTATTTCTCCATTTGGACGGTTCAGCGGTTATTCCTAGTAATTCAAGCGTGGCTCCCGAATTTTTGGTCGAAGCGGCTGACAAAATGTGAGTTTTTGCAGCGATTTTACCGAATTTCGTGGGTTTTTAGTATTGAGAAAATTCTCGATTCATCAAGCATCCTCGAAATGCTACCGCTAATCACAACATCTATCGGAATTGGTGTCAATTTTGCAGTCTTATTATTTCTTGCCATTATGACTCACAAAGTTAGAAGTGTTCGTGGCACGAAAAAATCTGCCTCTTTGAGTGTTGCATCAAAAACTTCCGGTTCTAAAACCCCTATTTCGAAGAGTTCCGCCTCGAAAACTCCTAAAAAGAAGAAAAATAAATGTTGAAAAGCAACGGGGACTAGTTTTTTTGTTGGCCGGGGACTAGGTTTTGACTTGTGTACTTCTCGAGGAAAATATTATTTTTTTTTGTTTTTGTTTTTTAGGATCTTTTAGACGTGATCAGAAGTCGACAGAGATGTCAAATAAGATGAGATTTTTTGGAAACGTGAAAATCTACTCATTTTTACAAACTCATCGAGATGAAAATACTCCAATCGTTGCTTATCACATTATTTTACCTGAAATTAGACGTTTTTTGTGAATCTCCAAATTGTTCTCCCAGAAATTCCTTGAAAGATTATCAAAAAACTGTTTTTGTTTTTGTTGTCAGCGGTGACTATTCAAGCAATTTTGTGAGTTTGCGAAAAAAAACTACTTTATTTGAGAAAATTTGTTTTTTTTTCCAGAATTCGGCGATTCAGTATATTTTAACACTGCTGGCGTGTAGTATCCCGATAAGTTCAAATGGCCAAGTTAAGACGTTTGTTCTCGATTATTCGGATTCGAATTGGGATGAAAATGTGACACTTTACGATAGTTCCGAAGCCATAAAACAGTTGCAAAAACCGCGAAGTAGGTTTTTTTTTTCCTCGCCGAAATTGTCGATTGATACCACTCGCTCTAATGATAAAACGCGACGCAAAAGCCGCGACGCACAAATGTAAAAGGTCGACGATTTATGTTTACCCCTCTTTGTGCAGTAGGGCGCGTTTTATCGATTAACAACTACACAAATTGGAAACATATGGCATCAACCACAACCTTCCCAAAAAGGGGCCATATGTTTACAACTAGTGTAGTTTGCTAATCGATAAAACTCGCCCCATCGCACAAAGAGTAGAGAAGAAAAATTGTCGACCACTCACATTTGTGCGTTGCGGCTTTCGCGTCGCGTATGTTATCATTAGAGCGAACATTTTTTCCAGATGTCGTTGGAAATGAGAACCGTTGTGACAGATTGAACAACGTTCTTAGAAATTTTGCGGTATCAGGTGCTGTCCAATCTGATACAACTCATTTCTTTTACGCAAAATCTGAACCGTGTGCAGATTTACCATCAAGCATACCTATGGATGTGAAAGAAGTGAATGTTGACGGCAAAGTGTATTATGCGTTTATTCATGCTGTTGCTGGTGTGGTTCTTTTCGATCCAACAGGTTGGTTTTTTGTGTCGTGAGCATTTAAAGGAACATACTTCAATTTCAGATAGCAATGCTCCGAGACACTTGATACAAATGGCCAATAATATGTGAGTTTTTCTCCCTCCCCTCCAAGACAAAAATATTTTTCCAGTACTGGGCACTACCTCGGAGACGTTGCTGAAATTGGCCGATTTCCGGAAGAAGAAGATGATTTTTTCACCTCGAAAATAGCTGAAATCCTGATAATCGCGGCGATTTTCGCCGTCGTCTTGCTTGTTCAAATCGGCTATGTTTTGTTGGCGAAACGAGAATTGAGACGACTTTTGAAAATTGACAAATCGATGAGAAGAAGAAGAAGGTCAAATTAGCTCATTCTACGTTTTTTTTTTCCCACATTCTTGAGAAAATCATGTTTTTAAAATGACCTTTCAAGCTATTCTCCCTCCTGCTGGTTCCAAAATACGTAATAATTACGCCAGACAAACACACCATGAGATCGTCCCGCCCATTTTGTCTGTGTCTCCCCTTTTTGCGCGGTGTATTGCGCAGTTGGCAGTGTGCCAGGTGATTGAGCGCGAAAATGACGAGCGTTGCTTCCTATTCATTCGAATGTGTGACTTTTTCTTCTTCCTTTTTTGCAGGTTTTTTGTTAAAAAAAGAAAAAAAAATATTTTTTATTATTTTTTAAAGTTTGGGTGATACGGTAGACAATTTTGTGCAAGTTCATGTCGTTGTGTATGCACAGTGATTGGCGCCATTTCTCATTTTGAAAAAATTTTTTTTGTTTCTCGCCGTTTCTTCGTTCGTTTTCTCGTTTTTGCAGCGGTTCATGTTGTAATTGTTGTTTTTTCAGGCACAAATGGCACCCACCCAATCGCCACGTAAATATACAGCAGGTTCACCGCGTAAAGTGGCGCAAAAGACGCCGACAAAAGGGACGAGAACGTCGCCGCGTAAAAAAGCGTGGGCAAGTCCGCCGAAAAATGTGGACTCCAAATTGATTAGTGAACTATTTGTGAGTTGTTCATCTCTCATTCATGATAATAAATCAATCATTTTGGCAGACGGAACAAGATTTCGCAGATTTGTCGAATCGTTCGTGGGCGGAGATTACTGAAGAGGATGACGAGTTGAACGAGCGAAGATGTAAAAGTGAATCGCGTCGTAAAGGACAACCTAAAAGAGTTGGTTTCTTTCAGTTTTTGATTTAACAAGCGTATCATAATTTTTGCAGTTAAATGAAACGCAAACAAAGCCAAAATTTGTGCGATCACTTGAATTGACGAATGAAATATTTGCATCTACAAGCACCCGAAGAAGTCAACGAAATAACGGGGGCAGCAGCAAGACGTGCATGAAAATTCTAAACGAGACGCAAGTCGTCACCATCACATCGTCGTCGTCGCCAAAAGTGGAGGCGGTGTCGCGTAAGCGTTGTCTGTCGAACGCGTCGACAATCAACGAAGATGTGTCGCCGACGAAACGTCGCCAACAAACGGACGCGGCGGCGGCGTCGACAAGCGGCAAACCGGCGCGTAAAACTGCGCGCGCACGTCTCTTCGACTCGTCCGACAGCGTTGGCAGCAGTCCGTCGCGTAAAGACTTTTGGGAAGAGCCGACGCTTGGATGGTGTAGCGATGAGAATACGTTGAAGCGTAGAACGAGGGTAAGAGCGGATTTGTTGTGGCGAGACCTTTTTTGTTTCTTCCAGGAAATCGAACGTGCCAAGGAAAAGTCGGTATATCAAAAGTATGTAGCCGAAGTGCCGCTTCGTGATCGTATAAAAGGTGTTCATCCGCGCACACCTAATAAGCTCATTAATTTCAGTCGCAGAAGTTGGGATACGCAGGTAAGTACCGTTTTTCTTACTCAATTTCCCAAAAAATTTCATGTTGCAGATCAAAAAATGGAAGCGTAGCCTGTACGATTGGGCCGGGGAAGAGCCGTCGGATTCGGTGAACACGTCGTTCTGCAGCTACACGTCGGACGAGGCGATGAGCGGAAAAGAGGAGGAGGAGAATTTGGAGAATACGCCGGTGCTCAAGGATATCGATATTCCGGTGAGCGAGAAAGTTTGACGAGAAAGTGGAAGTTTTCTTGGTGAGAAAAAATGGCTCCGCGATATTTCGCAACCGCGACATTTTCGAAATTTCGCGGTTTCGAAATGTCGCGTTTCAAATTGTCGCGGTTTCGAAATGTCGCGTTTCGAAATGTCGCGATTTGAAGAAGTCGTAGTTTTGATATGTCGCGGTTTTGAAATGTCGCGGACTCGAAAATGTCGCGATTTCGAAAATGCCGCGATTTCGAAAATGCCGCGATTTGAAAAAGTCGCGGTTTCGAAATGTCGCGGTTCCGAAATGTCGCGGACTCGAAAATGTCGCGATTTCGAAAATGCCGCGATTTGAAAAATGTCGCGGTTTCGAAAATGTCGCGAATTGAAAAAGTCGTGGTTTCGAAAAAGTCGTGGTTTCGAAATGTCGCGGTTTCGAAATGTCGCGATTTGAAAAAGTCGCGGTTTCGAAATGTCGCGATTTGAAAAAGTCGCGGTTTCGAAATGTCGCGATTTGAAAAAGTCGCGGAAAAAAACCAGAAAATCTCTCAATTTGAGTGTCATGATTTTTAGGTGCGACCAGAAGCCGACAATATGGCGTCGCTTCTCGGAAAATTCGACATTGACTCACAAATGGGAATGACCGATGAGAGCACGTTGAAGGCGTCCAATCCGAAATTGGACCCATCGGCGCCCATCGATTTCTCAAACACCAAACTCTGATTTCTCCCATCTTCCCGTTTTTTTGCTCTTTCTCTCTCAATCTCTCTTTCTCTTGTCCGATTTTCACCCTGTCTCATTGCGAAACGAGGAAGACACAAAAAAAACAGAAAATACTATAAATTTAATTTTTTACCCTAATTTTGTTGTAAATTTTCCAATAATTTTTCTCTAATTTTACAAAAATTTTCTCTCTCTTTCTCTCTCTCTCCATCATACAACACGGAATGCGTTAGCTCAAAACGCAACCGCTTCCGACCGCAACCTATCGTTGTTGGTGTATTTATCTTGTTGTATTTGTAAATGAATGACCTAATTGATACCTTTTTTGTGTGTTGAAACCCTCCCGTTAGTTATCTACCTTTTAGCCGATTATGATGATGGGCGGTTCGATGAGGGATTGCGCGGTTTAAAAGTGCCAAAATGAGGCGGATTATAATGGTTTAGGTGAGTTTTTGCAACTTTTTGGAAGGTTCAAAAAATCGATTTTTTTTTCTTCCAGAAATGATCAAAGTGACAATCGCGCTCTTCCTGGTTTTCGTATCAATTCAGCAAACTTGCGCAACTATCGATGCGTCGGATTTAGGTTAGTTGTTGAAATTGTTTTTTGTCGCAATAAAAAAAAAAATTTTTCGCAGGTGTGCCGCAGACCAATCATCAAAACTCGTTTGCCGCGCAAATTGCCGAGGAAGAAGAGGCTGTGTTGAATGGTAGGATCCGGAAAACTCGCAAGAATTGACCGCGTTTTCAGATGAGGGACAAGTTTCGCTTGATGCGTTGGATGACGAGCCGGCGAAGGATAGTGCAAGTGAGTTTTTTGTTGTTTTAAGAGGCAAAATCGCTCCATTGAGAAGCGTTCGAATTTTGTGGGAAATATGGGATACTGTAGGCTAGGGGGGTGAGATTTGGGCTCTCTTGGGCCGCAAGGCCCGTTTCCGGCCGGCCCAAGAGAGCCCAAATCTCACACCTGACCTACAGTATCCCGTGTTTTCACAAAATTCCGGGGCTAAAAACCGACTTTCAAAAGTCTCGCCGGCCGTTTTTTGAGCCCGGTGCGGCCCGGACCTAAATTTCACTTCGGACCGGCCCCTCGCCGGTTTTGCCTGATTCGTTTCCGCCCGACTAACGCGTATTCTCAATTCCAGGCGCCGACGTGGCTCAATTGCGGAACTGTGAGTTTATACCCTTTCATTTCTCAAAAATATCGTCATTTTTACAGTATTCTCCAACGCCAAAAACAGCATCCAATCACAACGTCAATTGGCTGCTCAGAACTCGACCGCCTAACACTAATCACCTTCAAATGTATGTTTTCTTTGCTGCTTTAAATGGTACCTACCGTATTCTTTTTTACCGCCCGGTTTTTTGTCTAGTTGAATAAATATGATAATGGCAGAAATGTGTGATTTTTCAAAGCTTGAATAGCTCATCTTGTAGAGCTTAAAAAGAGCTTCTAAATGAGCTATAACACCCCTGAAAAAGCGGGCCTTTCTACGAACAAAAACGAAAAAATTACAGGTTGTCCGAGAGAAGTACACGGTGCGGAAGTTCGGCCACGGCCGAGGTTTCGCAACGAAAAAAAAGCGGAAGTTTCGAAATGTTTGGAGAATCGCGAGTATATCTATGGCAAACAACACTATTTTCAATGTGAGCAGCGCGGGCAACTGGTTAACGCGTGTGCGTTGAGTTCAAGAGGTCGTGAGATCGCCCCCACCCGGTGTCGATTTTGTTTTTTTTTTGGTTTTTCAGGCTGGCCAGGATTTTTGGCCAAAAAATTTTGTGGCCTGTTTTCAGGATTTGAATAGCCTATCTTGTAGAGCTTAAAACGGGCTTTTAGGTGTGCTATATCACTCCCCTGAAAAAGCCCGGTAACAGGGCCAAAATCGGGCCTGAAAGTTTTTCGGAAAATCTTTGAGGCCCGATTAGGCCCGTTTAAGGCCTTTTCACATAGGCATGATAGGCCTTAAATGAAAGCCCGCTTCAAGCTCTACAAGATAGGCTATTCACATAGGCCCTACAGGCCCTGTATCAAAAGTTCACAAAAAAAAGGCCTTATTTTGACATTTCAAAAAAAAACGTCCACCCTAGGCATGGCCGTTTTTTCAGAAAATTTTTTACCGATTTTTTTAGGATTTGAATAGCCTATCTTGTAGAGCTTGAAAAGGGCTTTAAGATGTGCTATATCACTTGCCCATTCAGGCCCGACAAACGGGCCTAATCGGGCTTTTCGTAAGCAAAAAAAGCGTAACTTTCAAATTTTTGGCGAACCTCGACTATGTCTATAGTCAACAACACAACATTAAATGTGGGTCACATGGCCAAATGGTTAAGGATTGTGCGTTGTGATCGAGAGGTCGGGGGTTCGGTCCTATGCTGGGTCGTTTTTCTTTTTATTTTTTTTGGTTTTCAGGCTGACCAGGATTTTTGGCCAAAAAATTTTGTGACCTGTTTTTGGGATTTGAATAGCCTATCTTGTAGAGCTTGAAACGGGCTCTAAGATGTGCTATATCACTCCCCCGAAAAAGCCCGGTAACAGGGCCAAAATCGGGCCTGAAGGTTTTTTGCAAAATCTTTGAGGCCCGATTAGGCCCGTTTAAGGCCTTTTCACATAGGCATGATAGGCCTTAAATGAAAGCCCGCTTCAAGCTCTACAAGATAGGCTATTCAAATAGGCCCTACAGGCCCTATATCAAAAGTTCACAAAAAAAAGGCCTTAAAATGGCATTTCAAAAAAAAACGTCCACCCTAGGCATGGCCGTTTTTTCACTCTGGGCCGGAAATTTTTTGACCTCTTTTTAGGATTTGAATAGCCTATCTTGTAGAGCTTGAAGCGGGCTTTAAGATGTGCTATATCACTTACCCATTCAGGCCCGACAAACGGGCCTAATCGGGCCTCAAAGATTTTTTGACTGGGCCTTTTTTCGGGTCAAAATTAATTTTTCAGATATTATTGGCCTGTAAAATGTGCTTCATTTTTTAGGCCCGAAAACCGGGCCAAAAATCGAGCATGAAAAAAAAATTCAAAAACAAAAAAAAAACGACACCGGGCGGGAGCGAACCCACGACCTTCTGAACACAACACACACGTCTTACCCACTTGACCATGTGACTCACATGAAACAATGTCTTGTTCACTATAGATATACATAAGTTTAGCCAAAAAATTTTGAAAATCTCAGTTAAAAAAAATTCCGACTAACCCAGAAAAAACAAAAAAAGACGACAACGGGTGGGATCGAACCCATGACCTACCGAACACAACGCAGACGCCTTAACCACTTGGCCAAGCGCTTCACATTGAAATTAGTTTTATTTGCCATAGATATACTTGATTTTCTCCAAAAATTTCGAAAGTTTCTTTTTTTTTCTTGCGAAACCTCGACCGTGGCCGAATTTCCGCACAGTGTACTTCTCTCGGACAAGCTGTTTTTTTTTCATTTTTGTCCCTAAATAGGCCGGTTTTCGGGGCTTTTTCAGAGGTGTTATAGCTCATTTAGAAGCTCTTTTTGAGCTCTACAAGATGAGCTATTCAATCTTTGAAAGTCTGTCCTCTCTCGAACAACACTGAATTGACTATAATAAAATTTATTGAGCTATACAGAAACAACAAAATAAAACAATAGGAAAACCGGGCTAGAACTGGGCCGGTGTGGAAAAGGGGCGGAGCTTGATTCTCAGGTGAAAAATGTCGAATGAAAGCTTAAAACGGGCTTCAAGATGTGCTGTACTACTCTCTAAAAAAAAGCTCGAAATCAGGGTCAAAACTGGGCCGGTGTGGAAAAGGGGGCGGAGCTTGATTCTTAGGTGAAAATTTTCATTGAAAGCTCGAAAAACGGGCTGAATCGGGTTCGACGTAGCAAAGGGGCGGGGCTTGATTTTCAGATGAAATTTTCAGGAAAAGCTCGTGTTGTTGTCGATGTTGTTCTCTCATCAAATCTTGAATTTCTTGCATCGTTCCGGCACGTATCTGCAATATTCTTTGTTGTCGTTTTGGTCACCTTTTGGCGAGAAAATTTCGACTAACCCATTGGCTTCTTGACAAATAATCCGGGAATTCGTCCAGATTGAACAGGTATCCGAACGGTGCGCTCATTCGATGCTCCATTAAAACTTCCGACAATTGCATGACACATTCGTAGAGAGGACGTCTGCAAAAACACTATTCGCTTCAAAAATTGGGGGTTTCCCTTTACGACACTCCGCTTTTACACTTGCGCTAAACAAGTGGGAAAGCGTAGTCTCTTTTCCCAAAAATCTCACCTCCACTGCACACTAATCGTCCGACTCATACTCCTACTCCGGACCATCGGGACAAACGAACTCGGCCACTTCTTCCGGCACTGCGATGTTGACGCATTCAAAATGAAACCATCCCTGACACGAATCGCATCCCACATATAATTGCATATTGTCGTACGGCTTACGACAAACGCAGTACACGGCTGTTGTTGTTGTTGGTGTACTTTGAGCTGCTCTGATTGGCATGAATGACACGCCCTGTTATCAACAATCAACGTGAAGCCATTTCGAATACATTGCGCACACTAGATAGAACCTAAATTGGAAAATAGGTTTAGGCTTTGAAATTCGATTTTCCAAGAAAGAAACCCACTTCTTATCATCCTAACACACAATGCAAGGCATCAATATTTGGCTCTCGTTCCTTGTCTCTCTCCATCTTCGCGACTTCATCGCTCGCCGTCGCAGCACCCTATCTTGTTGCTCTTGCGACTGGGACACTCTGCGTCGTTTCGTCGTCGCTGTCGCTGTGTCTACTCGCGACAACGTCGCTGCTTTTCAGCAGCAGTGTGTCGCCGCCGCGCGAAATTCGTGCTTGTTGGCTGAGGGGGGGGGGGGGGGGGGTGTTAGCATTTGTGCGGCTGAAAAATTATTGTATTAGCTATGCTTACAATGTTGCCAAAATACTACATTACCTCTCCTCCCATCCTTCCCAATTTTGGGAATCATTCCTTTCCAATCCACGCCTTTCTCCATTTTCGACACTCCTTGTGGTACCACCATTTGACGCATGTTCTTGGCTCACCAAACATCTGAAAAAGTGATATTATTCATTGTTTTATCTCTAAAAACGCGCAGAAGAAAGAAAACAAACAACAGAGAGTTCTGGAAAAAACAAAAACACACAGACCGCGACGCACCAATTAATTTTTCAACGCGTTGCGGTTCTCTCTCATTGGGGCATGTTTGCACCGTGGACAAGTTGTGGACAAGTTTTGGAGGATTTTTCTTTTTTTTTGTGAGAAAAACTTTTAAAAATTGCAATTTTGGGCCGTAGAAAAGAAAACATCACAAAAGAGACACAAAAATGACCATTCCTATTTACATAAGTAATATGTGTATGTACATAATGTTTAAAAATCATCTCCAAACGGGTTTTTCGCCGCATCGGGCTCTTGTTGTTCGAACGGATTCGACGACGCCGCCGTCTTTTGTGCTACTGTATTGGCCGTGGATACTGTAGACATGGTTCTAGACACCGAGCGGAAATCATCGTCGTCGAATGGGTTTGTCGTCGTCGCGGAGGATCGTTGCGATGTGAGATGCGCGGCGGCAACGGAACGGCGATGTCCCTTTGATTTTTTGTCGTCATCAAACAGTCCTCGTTCCAAGTATGTCGCAATCAATTCCATCGCATTTGCCGATGTGGCAAGTTCTTTTTGGAATTTCGCATAGGCCGCCCGATCTCCAAACCCTCCTACAGTACCCGCGGCGCCGACAAGCGCCGATTCATCATCGCCACGTTTCGCCACTCGATGACTACAAGCCGGACACGTGTCGGCCGAATCGACCTCCGAATACGACTCGAAACAATGAACATGATAAGAGTGTTTGCACAGAAAGTGTACTGTAGGCAGTTGGAGACCCGTGTCACACGCCGAACATTTGGACACTTGCAACACTTGAGCGCTGTAAAGAAAAAAGGGGCGTGGCCAATTTTTTTTTGCAGAAAACTGGCACCTACTTGAACTTTAACGATTCGATGTGTTCGTCGAGTTCGTTCATTGTTTTCTCATTGTCCTTGATGGTTTTTCGATCCATTTCAATCTACAATTTTTCGATGTCGCCAGTTTTCGGGGATTTTTGAGAAATACCTTTGTTTCCTGTTTTTGAAGCCAATTGATCACGTATTCTTTGACGGTTGAAATCGTCAAATTGTGCGATTTTGACAGAATTTCGAGGACAACAAGTGGATGGACCGATTGGCTTTTTTCAATTCTACAAAAAATGCCAATTTTCAGTTTTTCAACCAATTTTTGAGCGCCCAACTTACTCAACCAGCAAGCTCTTAATAATCTCCTCATTGGTCGTCTCATTCTCACACTTTGCGATATACGACAACGCGTCCAACCACATTTTTTGACGTCTAAATTTTTCTTTTTTTCAAGATTTTTCTCCAAAAAAACTCACTCTTCCTCGGCCGGACACGTTTTGCACAACTCGATAATCGCTGGCAAATCGCCAATCTTCTGATAGTACTTCATGAGTTCGCCGTGTTTGCCGCATTTCGACAAAATGTGCTCGACGACCGGCGACACGTTGAAGATTTGGGCGAGATGGAGAGAGTGAGCCGTGTTCGACGGGGTTAGCAGGGATATTAGCTTGTCGTTGACTTCCGAACGTGATGTCTGTGTGAAAAATCGATTTTTTTCCGAACACAAAAACTTTGGCTATGAATCTGGATATTTTTGATCAAAATTGGGCCGAAAAAACCAAATTTTTGCGTTTTTGTTAGGTCTCGGCACGATTTTTCTACATTTTTTGGTCCAGTTAGTTTGGCCCGAAAAAAAATCGGGCCAAAAAAAACTAATTTTTTTGCGTTTTTACGCATATTTCCAGTCCGGAAGCCTAAAATTTTCAAAAGTATACCTTTTCCAGATCATACGATCGCATACGAATCTCAATAACAATCTCCCGCAACTGTTCGCGCACCGTTCCCGTCGCCTTCTCCATCGCGAATTCAATGAATCGCTCGGCCGCCGCCGAATCGCCGACAAACATCTCAAACAGTCGCGTAAAATCCAGCGCATCGTCAAGTGTCGCGCGTTGAACAACATCCAACAACAACGACATTGTCTCGACGCGACACGTCGCCAACAACGTTCGCCCGAATCGCTCGAGATATTCGATGGCTTTGTCGGTGCGACTGTTGGCAATGTGTTTGACGGCCATCGTATATTTTTGCTGATGATCTATGAGTACGGTGAGGGCTTCGATTGGCATCGCGAATTTCGCAGCCAACAACGCCGCCTCGTCAAAATAGCCCCACTCGATGAACACCTCAAAAAAGGGGCTAGAAAATCACACAAAAAAGAAACTACAGTACCTTGAAAACCTCGCGCATATCCGCATTTTTTCGCTCGGCCAACTTATTGACAAACTGTTTGAGTTTGGATTTTTCGCCTCGTCTTGCGTACGCGTTCAACAGTATGTTGGTATGATTCTGATTGTCGTGATGTTGATCGTGTATGCTTTCCAGATACACGCACAATTGTTGCAGTTTCGAACCGTCCAAATATTTTTTGATAACGTATGACGGTTCGAGCACACCAATTGTTTCTTTGTACTCATTGATAGCGTTGTCATAGTCGCCTTTTCTGCAACAACAAAAACGTGTCAGTATTGCGGCTAAACCACGCCCTCTTGTTTTCCCTTTTCTTCTCTGCGTTCTCTTCTTTTCTCATACTGTTTAGTTTACGAGAGTACGCGAAAGAGAGAGAGATAGAGTGCAGAGTTCTTCCCTTACCCATACAAATAATCAGCATATTTTCGATGAATCGTCTTCAGCTGATCCCCTCCATCTTTGCTATTCTTCGCAATACCCACCGCCACGTCATACAAATTCTTCTTGATCAAAATATCCAATTTTGTCATCAGATTCTTCTCCGTCAACTCGGACAACGTTCCGTCTTTGCTCAAAATCAGCATCTGCGCCCCAATGACAAAAAGTCGGCAGAGATTTGGAAGCGAGCACGAGAAGCCAATATATTGCCCTTTGACATCGTACACAGTCATCATTGTCATGAATTCGGCCTCCTTCCTATTGAAAACTGAGCTTGTCCGAGAGAACTACACACCAAAAAACTTACTGGATAAGAGCGTGTTGCTTGGTCAACAATGCGAGATATTGTCCGCCGCCGGCCGCCACCAATTGTAGCTTATCGTGGCCGCGGCCGAGTTGCAAACATCGGCCAACACCGCCGTCGACATCAACACTCTGATCGGCGTCGTAGAAGTAGACCATCTCGCGACTCGCCACAATCAACTGTCCCGTACTCTCGTCGAACGTCCAACAGTCGGCTGTCGCGCCGTTCGCCTCGTGCTTCTTCTTGCTGACGACCTGACGATTCTCCAAAACATACGAGAACACGTGCTTCGGTGTGATGGCGAACAGCACCGTCTTGCCGCCGGGAACGAATGCGATCGCGAGACCTGTTATCGCGCCGTCGATCACCGCTGATTCGCGAATTCGTAGCCATCGCGAGTTGATTGACTGCAAAAAACAACAACAAAATAATCTTCTCCGGGAGAAGTACACAGTGCGAAAACTAGTCCCCGGGATGAAAAACCTCGGCCAGCCAGTATTTTTTCACGAAAAAATCAGATTTTTACACAGGTTTTCGCCAAAAAGCACACCTTATCATTAATCACATCGCCCTGATAGAACAACACCGATCCGTCGCCGTAGCCAACAGCGATCGCGGTCAGACTCGAATGCACCGCGCAATGACTGGCCGGAAACGAGGAGGCGGCAAGAAGCGGCGACATTCGCACACTTTTTCGCATCTGCGGCGCGTTTTTCTCGACAACTGTTGGATCCCAGATTTTGAGCAACGAGTTGACCGTCTCGTCATCTTCCTGCGCGGAGAAATTTTTGTTTTTGGGTGTAAAAACCTTTTACAGGTTAAAATCTCACCCCAATTGAGAACAAATATTTTCCCGCTGAATGTAACGATGCTAACGATTTCTGATACGCCTTCCAATAGTATTCACCATGCTGTTGGGTTAATCTGAGAATTTAGAACAAAGAAACAACAAAATTTTTCAGAAAATCAGAAACTTTTACCTGAAAATACCACCCTTTGCCTCACCCAAAAACACCGAATCACCCGAACTACACCAACAATCAACGTTGACATCCTGCAAAGAAAATTGATTGAAGCTTTGGTCTCGCCACGACTTTTATTAAAAATTTATTGGGATGATTTCAAAACCAATTTTTTCTGTGCAAACACCGCGAACGACGCAAAAATGCACAAATTTTTACTTTTTCGCAAAAAAATGCCCCACCTTCAATCCCAAAAACTTTTCCTTCGGCTTCTCCTTATCCAAAACGACACTTTTATCAAAAAAATTGAATCGTCGCCAACCAAATTCGAGGCTCATCTAAGTAAGTGTCTGCAAAAATTTACCTTGAAAAAAATGTTTTTTTTTCAAAAAGATATATGATTGTTCAATAACAAGTTTCAATTTTTGAGGAACAAAACTACAGTACCCCCACGATAAAGCTTTATTGGCAAGAAGAAGAAGAAGAATGTCACAACCACAAGAAGACCCCGAAACAAAATCTCTAGGCTTAGCCCCATTTTCACCGCGTCTACGAACAACAACAACACAGTAAGCTTGTTCATTTTTTTTTGCATATTCATCATCTACAGTAATCTACAGTAATCGATTCGTCTGATCGAGCATCGAACTAATGTTGTGAACGACTTGCGAATCGACGCCGTAGATTGTGCTGAACGCCGGTTTCAGCTCGTCGAGCAACTCTTGCGCACTTTCCCACGCTTCGAGCGCAATCATCACTTGCGCCAGACCGTATTTGTGATAGAGAATCGCCACGTCGTTCGATGATTGATATTGTTTTTGAATGTCGAGAAGTTCGATACCGAAACGAGTTGATTCGTCGAGACTGGAAACAATTTTTTTCTTGGAAATTTGAAATTTTCCCTCCAAATTTTCTAGGAAATCAGAATTTTTGGCGCCAAAAACTCGATTTTTTAAAGGAACATACTCTTTATTGAACAACGCCGCACCGTATTGCATTCTCAACACGGGAAGTCGAAGTACATTGTGTTTGTGAAGTGTGTCTTCCATCAAATTGGTCAGCTGCAACAAAAAACCCATTTTTCAGGCGGCCTCGACTTTTCCAAACCTTTTCACACAAATCCAGCCGAACCGGCAACGACAAATCTTCGCGTGCCAGTGTTGCTCGCGCATTTTTGACCGCCTCTTCGGCGAGTCGACACGTCTCGAAATGATCGCGCGACATGTCCCATTCGCACAGCTCGCACTTTGCGCCTTCTTGATTTCGCATCCAACCGTCCACACATATTCCACACGTCCATGCTTCCATTCGCGAGTTGCGATCCTCGTCGCAACAACCTTCACACTCGCACTCGAACTTGTATTTTGTCTGAAATCAGTGGGCTCAAAAATCAATAACATTCTGGCACATTGCCAAATAGGTATATGTTGACGATTGCATCATGCACAAAGACAGGTGTTAGGCCCGAAAATAGGTCACAGTTCTTTTTTTCTTGTTTTTTTTTTGGCCAGGTGTGCGGAGAGAGAAGAGAAACATGACAAGATAAAAACAATGTGGTCAAAAATGAAAAATTAGCGGAACTTCTGAGCCTCAGAAGTTCCGCTAATTTTTCAGGCCTAAAAATGTTAGAATTTCCGGGTCTCGACAGAAATGGTAAAATTTTAAGAGCTCCAAAAGTATTCCAATTTCAGGCATCCAAAAAAAGTCAAAATTTCCGGTCCAGACAATTTCTCGAGCCCGAAAATGTCAAAAATTCCACAATTTAGGCTCACCCTCAAAATGCTTCTCCTCATCGCAATCGGCTGCAACTCATCGATATACGAATGGCACGCATTTTCCAACGTCGCCGGCAGTTTCTGCCAATCCGTCGGCACCAACATTGCGCATCGATTGCTGAACACGACACGTGTCACCGGTTTACACGAATGATTGGCGATGCTGAGTTTGATGCACAACGCAATGCCGATTGGCGAACCGAATTGATTGCCGACCGCGAAACTGTTGATTGCCACTTTTTTGAAAATTCTGCAAAATGTGAATTTTTTGTCCAGGAGCTCTCAAAATTCTGAATTTTTTGGAATTTGAACTTGGCGCCAGAAATCCTAAAGTCTCGCCACGAAACGTTGAAAAACTATGATTTTTCATCAAATTTCTGACATTTTCAGCCATTTTTCATCGATTTTTAGTTGAAATTTTGTAGAAATGTCCCAATTTTCACGGCGAAAAATAAACGTGACCCGATTTCTCAAAATCACCGTGTTGCCAAAACCACTCCAACCATTTCGGATTATTATTTATAGATAAACTAAAGACCAGGCAATCGATTAGAAAAATGGTTCAAAATGTACAACCTTCTTCACAATCTCCATCAACCAACAACCCAGCCGCCACACCATCGGTTCGAAGTGCCGTCGTTGTCGCCGCCACCGCCACCGCCACCGCAACATCGCCCGCAAAGCCAATGACAAAACGACAGCGACAGGCACGTTCGCCGATGCCTGACAGCAGTGGAATGGCGCCCGGGTTGCGGCCATCGTTGACTAATAACACGGCACACAGAAAAAGCGGCAGAAAACACAAGGCGAAACGACGATCAGTTAGTCAAGAGTCGCAAGACGATGGGCAGGATTTGAAAACCATGGGCGATGAGAATGGTAAGACTAGTACAAACTACAGTAACCCGACTCGCTTCGCTCAGAAATTTCAATGGACGAAGAAGCGACGGCTAGACAGAAACAAACACGACCGCCGTCGAATTGGCAACTCGTTCGCGTGGAGATACCGAAAGAGATGGCCATGTTGGCCGGTGTCAACGAGCTGATCAACATCAACCGTAACATGGTTATCGATGGCGTCATGTTTGACGGAATGATATTTTTCCTGTTCGGTGATCAAATTCATGAGGTCAATGAGACGATTGTCAACACGAGGAAGCAATTCGAACAGGCGGTTACCAAACACACTGCGGGAACGGTAAGGCAAAAAAATTGCCGAAAATCGGCTCCGCGACATTTCGAAACCTCAAAAAGTTTCGCAGTTTTTCTCGATAGCAATTTTCCGAAAACCCGGGAAGTATACGTTTCAAGGCCCAAACAATATAGTCTAGTTATCTCTTACTATATTTTTTCTCTATTCTTTAGAGTTGTTGCCTTTTCTAGGTCACCATATGGCTCATTAGTGTTCACACCTTTTGATGTTATCTATAAAATATGGCCATACTTGTTGTTATGAACAAACAACAACAACATATGGTGACCTAGATAAAGTCAACAGGAAATATGTGTATAGGAAGGGAGGGCTAAATAAAATGAGGGACCAGAACAATGGGTTCGGGGAAAACGGACAATCTTGTCCGAGAGAAATACAAAACATTATGTGGAATTCATTTATCATACTTGGGCTACCCAATTCCACGTGACACAATTTCAAAAATCTGGTTTCGAAATGTCGCAAAGCCAAAAAAATCACCCGCCAAACCTTGCAGCCCCTAATAATCACCGTAATCCGCGCATGGAACGTACGCTGTCCCTCCTATCCGGTTCTCAACAAACTGCGCTCCGTCGACGAGAATTGCACCTATCTCGTCGTGCGCGTTCACCGCTTCAATCGATCCAACGGCGGCTTCTCACTCGGCTACATCAAGAAGAAGGTGATCATCACCGAACTACGACCCAAGACCAAGGGATCGATCTCGTTCTTTCTCTCGGATCATCTGATTGGCGTTTTGGATCCCGACACGGGCATGTTGTTCGACAATCGACCGGCCGAACGCGACGAATGCACCTATATGCAGGACGCGTATCTTGCGTGTATGCGCAAGTGTGGATACGTTGAGTAGGGGATTTTTAGGAGTGTGAGAGAGAGAGACGCTGACAATTTTCAGCTTTTTCGTTTGTCGATCTCGCGACGCCGACACTTCGCCAAACGCCAGTATTCACGGAGATTTGCAAACGGTGGTTTTGAAACGCGACTGGGGCAGTGAGGCTCCGCCCACTTTGGAGAAGAAACGTTAGTTTTGGCCGCGTCGCGGACACGCAACACGCGCCAAAATCCTGTTTTTCAGCCAGCGACGTGTACGACCCACCGATAGAGAGTGACGCGGCCGGAATCGCACTCCGCGAGCTCTACCGCATCCGGATTTTGACGCTAACCACCGACGGAGGACCTATTGTTGTGGTATGATCGCGTCGCGTCGCGTTTTCACCTCATCTCATTTTTCTTCCAGCCACAATCGCGCAAGGGAAAATCGTTGCTGCGCATGCCGCCGACGATCCAAGCGCCACTGCTCCCCGGACGACAACCCTCCAACACCAACTTCAACCCAACGCCAAGTCTCATCAACAATAGCATCTACGAGAAGAGCGTCGGCGTGCCGCAAGAGAAATCGCTCTACGAACCGTACGCCAAAATGCCGAAACCGCCCGCGTTGGCCAAAAAGGCCGGATCGCGATGGGGTCGCCGACAGTCGCAAGCGGCGACGGTGCGACAATCGAACATTACGATGAAGGAGACGCACGAGACGTCGAACATTTTGTCGGATATTCCGGATGAGATGAAGTTGAAGAGTGTCGAGCCCGACTCGGGCGTGATTGGTTTCATTTGGGGCAGTTTTATCGCCAAAAAGGACAAGACGAAGCCCGAGGAAAAGAGATGATCATGCTTTTTTTGCTTTTTTTGCTTTCCCGAAAATGAATGAAAGTGTTTTTTTTTTCAATTTGTGTGTGAGAATGTGGTATTTTGAAAAATGGGCCTGGGTCTTGTCGTGAAATTTGGGATGTTCCTTTGAATTTTGACGTGGATTGGGTCGAAAATTACATCGAGGGCCGGAATTTTCGACTCGTTTTGGTGAAATTTTGGCCCAATCCACGTCAAAATTCAAAGGAACATTCTAGTTTTTTTATTTTCCACGTGACACAATTTTTTCTGCGACCTTTTGTGTCACACCAACCAACCTGACCAATCATTTTGGATATTTATAAATAAACTAAAAATCAGGCAATCGATTAGAAAATTAGAAAAATGGTTCAAAATGTACAACAACAACAACCATCCACCAACACCACCACCAATCTGTCATCACGCAGTAAGCGCAGTGTAAACGCGCGCGGACGCGGCGCAAAACGCCCCGGCGGTGGCGGCAAACTGCCCGGTCGATCGCCGGCACCCGACACGGGCGGTCTTTCCGGTCGCCGCCCGTCAATCACTAACATAACACTGCGAAAATCACATCGCAAACTCGGATTTCGCCGAAAATCGGTGAGCCAAGACTCGCAAGACTGCGATTTGGAGCAGCAAAAGACGACGAACGAAGAGCAAGACATCTCGTTGGACGAAGAGGCGGCGGCGAAACTGCGCCAAATGAGACCGCCGTCGAATTGGCAACTCGTTCGCGTGGAGATACCGAAAGAGATGGCCATGTTGGCCGGTGTCAACGAGCTGATCAACATCAACCGTAACATGGTTATTGATGACGTCACGTTTGACGGAATGATATTTTTCCTGTTCGGTGATCAAATTCATGAGGTCAATGAGACGATTGTCAACACGAGGAAGCAATTCGAACAGGCGGTTACCAAACACACTGCGGGAACGGTAAGGCAAAAAAATTGCGAAAAATCGGCTCCGCGACATTTCGAAACCTCAAAAAGTTTCGCAGTTTTTCTCGATAGCAATTTTCCGAAAACCAGGGAAGTATACGTTTCAAGGCCCAAACAATATAGTCTAGTTATCTCTTACTATATTTTTTCTCTATTCTTTAGAGTTGTTGCCTTTTCTAGGTCACCATATGGCTCATTAGTGTTCACACCTTTTGATGTTATCTATAAAGTATGGCCATAACTGTTGTTATGAACAAACAATAACAGCATATGGTGACCTAGATAAAGTCAACAGGAAATATGTGTGAATAGGAAGAGAGGGCTAAATAAAATGAGGGACCAGAAGAAGGGGTGTCGCGGTTTCGAAATGTCGCAAAGCCAAAAAATCACCCACCAAAACTTGCAGCCCCTAATAATCACCGTAATCCGCGCATGGAACGTACGCTGTCCCTCCTATCCGGTTCTCAACAAATTGCGCGCATTCGACGAGAATTGCACCTATCTTGTCGTTCGTAAGTCAAGCCAAACTTTCAGGAAAGTGTGTAGAATTTTCTCTTTAGGTCTCTACCGTTTCTTCAAATTGGACGGTTTCGTGTTGGACTACGTGAAAAAGCGTGTGATTATCAGCGAGCTACGGCCCAAAACCAACGGTCCTCTCATCTTCACGTTGTTCGATCACGTTCTCGGCGTGCTCGACGCAACAACCGGCCTAGTTATCGAAAAACCCGAACGGGTCGACGAGATTAAACATTTGCGTCGCGCCTATAACGATGTGTTGCGTTCGGCAGGGCATGCAGAGTGAGTTTTTTTTTTCGTGTGTTGCGCGAAGATGAAAAAATGCGCAATTTTTCAGTTTTCTAATTTCACGCGTCAAAGATGCGCACACTGCGCCGAACGCAAGCATCCATGCCGACATGCAAACGATCATTGAAAAGATTGAGATGGAACCGACGACCGAGAAGAAGAGTGAGACTTTTTCTTGGCTTTTTGTTTAGCGAAACCACAATTTTCCAGTTGTCGACATTGTTGATCCGCCCATGGAGTGCGATGCGATTGAAATTGCGCTGCGCGAATTGTATCGTATCAAAGTGCTCACAATGACTGTTGATGGAGGAAGCGTTGTTGTGGTATGTTAGTTTTCTTCTTTTTTGGGCTAGAATTTTTTCCAGCCACGCACCCTAAAAGGCAAATCGCTGCTACGATCGCCTCGACCGCATCTTGCGCAACAACAACAACAACAACCGTCTTCAAGCGCAAACGGCAACAACAATAGCTATTGCGAAAAGACTGCGCCGCAAGAGAAATCGCTCTACGAACCGTACGCTAAAATGCCGAAACCGCCGTCGACGCAGACGGCAGCGTCCAAAAAACACGGATCGCGATGGGGACGTCGCGCGTCGCCGGCACCGCCCCAAACGCAACGACAAACTAGCATTGTTGTCAAAGAGACGCCGGAGACTGCGGCAATTTTGTCCGACGTACCCGACGAGATGAAGCTGAAGGGTGTTGACGCCGAATCGGGACTCGTTAAATTTATCGGGCTGTTCAAACGAATGGGAACGTGACCACGCCCCTTTTTTGTCGCCCCCCCCCCCCCCCCCCCCCTCCCAAAATCAATAAATCATCACTTACTCGACCACTTTTGCCTCCTCTTCTGCCGCCAACGCGCCGAAATACTCTTGAAATTCGCGCGAGAATAGTCGCGCCTCGAAATCGTCGGAATGACTTTGAAGTGTGGCGAGCGAACGTTGACTCGCATCGTCGCCGCCACCCTGATCGCCGGCGTCGCTGCGAACACGTATACGCATGGCGAGACGCAAACCGTCGTCGCAAACCAGTCCGGTTGACTGAAAAGAAGAAAATCCCTTGAATTTTGTTTTTTTTTTTCCCGCTTTCAAAAATCGAAGAATTGTGGCTTTTTGTTTTTCATTTTGTTTTTGTTTCTCAACTGAATAACTTCATAATTAATGAGCCCACATTGTTGTTCGGAAATTGCTCAAGATCGTAAACATATGGCATCAATATGTGTTGTGTTATTGATTGATTCTCTTACACAACAAAAGATGCGACACCCTCCCATTTTTGGGAATGCCATATGTTTACAACTTGTGTAGTTTGCCAATCGATAAAACGCGCCCCACCGCACAAAGAGGGGAAAGCAAAAATTGTCGACGCACTCACATTTTGTGCGTCGCGGTTTTTGCGTCGCGTGTGTTATCATTAGAGCGAATACCGATAGAGGCCACAAATATTACAGTAACCCAAAAATAAACAGAAAAATTCCAAAATTCTCTCAAAAACATGTATTTTTGAGCTATTCTTCCCGGATTTTTTGTAGCCAATAAATGCTCACCTTAATCGCCGCACACTCGGTTCGATGCAATCTCCAATCAGCCTTCTGACACTCGGTCGTACAATAGACCATACGTTTACACGCACTACACCTCTTCATAACACTCGCCGCACCATTCATCGCGTCTCGTCGCAAACAATGACTACAGTAACCGGCGAGTTGTTCGCGCGACAACGCGATCGCATAGACATTTGGCTCGAGAAGCGTGTGTAAAATATCGGTCATCTGCCTGAAACAGTTTGGTTTTTTGAGAGAGTCGGCTAGAAATCTAACAAGATAATTGCGAGAGTTTGAAAAACTCGGGGGAAAAAACAAGTGAAAAGTGATGAAAAAATGGCGAAAATGGCGAAACTTTAGAAATGATAAAAAATGAGAGAGAATGTTAGTTGAGTCCAATTGTATTCCATAATTTGTTGAGAAAACCGTCTTGTTGTTGTGATTTGTTAGCACTGTCGGCCTAGAAAAATACATTTAAGCGCCAAAAAATTGGAAAAAACTAACATTAAATCTGTGATCAGCGGCTAATGGTCGCATTCCAACACCTGATCGAACCGATAATCGAGAAGAACTGCAAAAAAAATCGATATTGAATTGTTTATGTGGGTGTCAAATTTCAAGACTCACTTCAACGAGGTGTCAAACTGCGAGACGGATGTGTTGAGCCGATTCTCGGGCTCTTCCTCGATCATCGATTGATAAAGCGATCGATTCGCCGGCACCGGCGCCGCCGAACTGAGCGACGAATTGGCCAGACCGTTCGAACTCGTACTACGCAACACAATTCCCGACGCAGTACCATTGATCACGTCCTGTAAGGAGGAAAGAGTAGGGATTATTTTCATTTAAAAAAAAACAAAGTTCTTGAAAGTTAGTGACCGTATAACTTTGAAAAAGATGCGCTTAAAAAAACTGAAAATTATGGATAAGAGGCTTATGATCTGAAATTGAAAAAAACCGTACCATTTCATGATCAGATGAGGGCGAAACAAAAAAAAACAAGAAAAAAAAAGAAAACAATATTAGAAAACTGTGCGAAAAGTGAATAATGAATGAATAAAGCACACCGCGTGGTATACAGAGAGACCGTCGCCCCGCCCACTTTTTGCACCTGTCGCAAACAAAAAGTGGGCGGGGTCACCGGTCTCTTATACCGCGCGGTGCTCATTTATTCATTCACTCTTCTCTTTTTTTCTTAGTTTTCTAATATTGTTCTCTTTTTTCTTGATTTTTTTTTTGGTATGGTAAGGTTTTTTTTTCACTTTTTTTCCAAATTTTATACCCTCTCAGGTTATGTATGATAAGAAAAGTAGTTTTTCAGCCCCGGAATCATGGAAAAGCGTAATTTTTTGGTTAAAAACAGTTAAGTTCACTGAATTTCTCGAATTTTTGAGATCAAAATCTTTGATTTTCGGACTGGAAACTATTTTTCAAACTTCTAAAGCCCCATACTTTGTCGGCAAAATGTGAAATATCTACAACAGCGCTATAAGACCATAGTGTGCGCCTTTAATTTTTTCGAAAAAAAAAGGCGCAGCGAAACGCAAGAAAACCACCTAGCCGCTCAAAAAAAAACTCACAAGCTTGTAGGCGTCTCATTCGACACTGAAACCGAGCCGCCCTTTTATACCCATCAAAAAAAAATTGCGTGGTAGACACCAATTGTTGTTTTTTTTTTCGCACATTTGCGTGCGGAGCCAAAAAATCAGAAACGTACTAAAAAAGGCGGCCAACGCCCACACAGATTTCGTGTCAATTTGTGAGAAGCAGAAGGGGAAAATGGACAAAAAAACGGTGCCCCCGTTGTTTTTTTCCATTTGGCGCGCTCGTGTTAATGTGCATTATTTTTTATGATATGTTAATGTGACGACGAGAAACGAGACACACGACATAATGGAAATTGAAAGTGCCCACGCACACATTTCTCTTTTTCTTAGCGCGTTCATGGAAACGCTGATTTCGTGACGAGACCCAATTTTTTTGCGCATTTTTTACACTACAATTTTTGAGAAAAATCCAACTCACCCGATTAGTACACGGCATCACACCGATCATCGTAGTCTGATCGAAAAGTGTCGAATTGCGCGACATTGCCTGATGCGCATGAGTTACGCACGAATAGCGCAAGTGCACATAGTTGGCCAAAGTGCTCGGCGAATGATGACTGACGACTTCGCCGTGTCGCGAGAACAAATTGATGATGGCGGTGATTTGGGCGGGTTGAAAACCGAACACGGTGACCCACGTGTCGGCGACACACTCTTGCGACTCTTGCGACGATGCGGCCGCGACGTTGTTGTCGCTGGTTTTTGAGGCGTCGCCGGTTTGGGTTGTTGTCGTGGGCGCGGCTAATGGGGAGGCGACTGTAGAAATTGGGAATTTTTAGCAAAGTTTTTTTATTTCAGAAAAAAATGAGAAAATTTCCGCAGGTGGTTTTTCAATTCAGCTAAATATGTTTTTTATATTTTTTGTTGAACTTTTGAACTATGATAAATACTCACCATTTTTCGCCGTCAAAGAATTCGACGTAGTTCGCGCGGCGAACGTCGCTCGTCGCGCCAACTTTTTCGCCGGCTCAATCTGATCGCGCAACGATCGCAACGGTGGTGCGTTCAACACTTGTTTGTGTCCAGCCATGCTCGTCGCCGCGCCACTACTCGTCGCTGCTGTTGTTGTTGTTGTCGCTGACGCAGCCGCCGTCGCCACCGACGTCTCTCGTTGCACCAACGCCGGCGACCAATGAACCGATTTTGGCGCGACACCGGCCGGCGCCGGCGACGCAAAAATATCCGAAGAAGGCGCCGCCGCACCGCTAAACGACGAATTCGCACCGGCTGCCGTTTTTCGTCGACCACCACCGAATAGAAAAGCCGGCGTTGACTGACCGATGGGTTCGCCGATTGACGAGATTTGCGATAAGTTCAACTCTGCCGGCTGATGATTACGACTAAACGTGTTGTTCGGCGACGAAAACATTCTGCAACAAAATAACCTGTGTTTAGTTGGTGGAAAAAGAAAAAAATTTACTTTGAAAAAAAAAAGAAAAATTCAAATCGTTGTGTTGTGCAAACATTTTATTTGACGCGCAAAAAACATTTCTAAATTTTCAGATTTTTTACAAACCAATATTTCGAAGGGAACCCAATATTATCGAATATAATTAAGATAGTTTTGTAGATCTTGACAAGCTGAACAAGATGCCTATTTTAATTTTAATCAAAAATTGGTGTGAAGCGCAAAAAAGTTTATTTACGCAGCAACCTGACTTTCAGGCAATTCAAGCTTGTTGCGCAAGTGTCGAGCACGTGATTTGAGAATATCCCAATCGAAATAGCATCCAGTCAGTGTTCTCGATTTACCAGGCGCGTTTTTGAACGCGTCGCGAGTGTGTAACAGTCGCTTGTTCGCCCACAACACCGAATCACCGTCCTCCAACGCAAACTTCAGCACATTTCTCTCCTGATAACAATAATCGGTGAACGTTTTCATCGCGCGATAAATTCGCTGAATGTCGCGCGGCTCACAATCATAAAACCAACTGCGCATCGCGTTGCCGAATTGAATTTCGCGCACCTCGTCGCGCTCGTTCAATCGGATAACCTTGTGTCGCGCCACCATGTCGTAGTCGAATCGTTGCGCGACACCTTGTCGCTGACCCTCGTGCACATCGTAGCCACGTTCAATGTATTCCATTGAGAACTTTGTGAGTGTTTCGAAAACGTCGGGGTGTTCCGCGCGCAACTGTGCCGCGACATTGAACCCGTCGACGAATAGACTGTTACCGCCCGTCTCGGCTTTTTGTAACATGTGAAGAAGTTGAAGTTGTGGAGGATTTGCGAGCGACGGGAAATCGGTGTGAAATGGAAGAGCGTTGTTAGAAGCGTAGGCCATGTTGGAAGCATCGGTTTTTGTAGAAACCTCAAATACTGTTCTGCAAATAAAAAAAATGTTTTTAGATGCGCTGCGCCGCGTTGCGTGCTACAAGTTAATTTTTCAATGAAAAAAGTTATGTTCCTTTAAATAGGTACTGTTTTTGTGTTTTTTTTCAAATTTCTCACCCAAAATGTGTCCTTTTGATCATTCCAATCCGTTCGCCAATCGCCTCCACCGCTCCTCTTTCGCCCTTTTTCGCGCCGCACAAAACCGCGATTCCGTCGCGACACACGGCGGCGAGAAAATCGTGCGCGACCCTATCGTCGCGCAAAAACGCACTGTGCTCAAATCGCTGCACCGCGTGCTCAGCACCCCAAACGTTCGCGTCGGCGGCGCCCAGGTAGACGCGACGACGTTGGCGACGACTGGCCGCGTGCGACGGATCGCGCACGCGAAGCCATTGCGACGAATAGTCGCTGACGAGTGGCGTCGTCGTGTTCCATTCGATGCGCAGCGTGTCGCCGTCGTCGTCGCACCAGATTCGTCGCGCGGTTTGTTCGACGTCGAACGTGTCCATCGTCAGGTTGCGAGCCGTCATTGCCGGCGTGATTGTGTAGGTTGACGCGTCGGGCGACGTGTCGCGCAACCAGATTAGCGGAAATGTTCCGACGCGACCTGACAAAAATCGCATTAATTTTTCAAAAACAAAACTACAGTACTCCTCAACTCACCATCATTCCATTCGATTTTCACCAACCGATTTTCAGCTTCTTTGAAAACTCTGACAATTTTCGTGGAAAACAGTCTGGTGACCAGTTTGGTTAGCATTTTGTTGGTTGTCTTCGTGCAACAAACCAACAATAAAAGACATGCGAACAGCGACGAGAGAGTGACGATAAGGAGAGACGCAGATGTGTACTTTGCCCCCAATTAAGAGTACTACAATGTGGCGGGGCAAGACGATATTTGCGGGGTGTTGGGCCTAGGCCTAAGGATTACTGTACTTTGTTTCGGACCCAGATATTTTTCAGACCAGAAAAATTGGAATTTTTCGGCCCAAAAATCTTGGTTTGATTTATTTTTTGAAAGAAAAAAATTCAATTTTTTTCAGATTTCAAAGTCCCAAAAACGTCAAAATTTCGGGCCCAGATATTTTTCAGACCGGCCCGAAAAACAGAAAAATTGCGAAACCCAGAAAAATTGGAAATTTTCGGCCCAAAAATCATGGCCGGGTTACTGTAGTTTGATCCGCATCCGGAGTTTTTTTTTGAATAAAATTCGGACCCAGATATTTTTCAGACCGGCCCGAAAAATTGACCGGGTTACTGTAGATTCCTCCGGGCCCGGTTTTTTCGACAATTTTCAGAAATGGGGTGCTTCTCAAAATCTGATTACCTAGAAAAAAGTACTACAGTACTTTTTTGAACTATGACAAAAGTCCAACAGCTCAAAACATTCCCAACAAAAACCACAGTACCCCAAAGACCCCTCGTAATTTGTGCGCAAGACAAAAAAAAAACTCACACCTTCCCTTCGTCCGCTGCTCCGACTCCGCCCACTTTCCGTCTCGCCCCGCCCACTTTTTTGCTCCATCTTCTCCGACTTTTTTCTTCCCTCATTCTCTTGATGATCAACCAGCAGCTGTTTATCGAATGTATTCTCGATTCTTGAAAATTCTGATATTTCTCCACATTACCGTATATTGTCATTCGGCCGAAGACGACGAAAACAACGAGTTTATCGATGACGTCAGCAAAATATTGAGCGAATTGGGCAATTATAACAAGCACAACTATCCGTTGTATGATCAGAGTGAGTTGGATTTTGGCCCATTTTTTGGGCTCCTGGAAATTTGTCTGAAAAAAGCCTAGGACCGCTTTTTTTCGCGGACATCTGAAATTATTCTGAAAAAAGTCCCAGTCCTCACGTGGATTTTTCGGCGTCCGAAAAAATCCCCACAAAACTACAGTACCCCGAAAATTATGATTTTCCGAGAAAAAACATTTTTTTTGGATTTCAAGCGCGAAAAAGGCCCACATTTTTGTCCAAACTACAGTACCCCCAGAAACTTTGAGACTATTTTTCGTGAAAATTTCAGATCATGTTTTTGGGTCCCAAATTACAGTAATCCATTTTTTCAGGAGAGAATCCAGGACCAGATTCGTCTCAAAACTACAGTACCCCCCAAAAAGTTTTAGGCTATTTTTCTACAGTACTTTTTGTGAAAAATTCAGAGGCAAAAAACGCAGGCTCCGATTTTTGTCAAAACTACAGTAGGCTATTTTTCAGGCCCGATTTTTTTTGGGTCCCAAATTACATTTTCTGGAAATACTCCAGGCCCAGATTCTTTTCAAAACTACAGTAACCCAAAAACTTTGAGGTTATTCTTTGGGTCTTGAATTTTTGCCAAACTACAGTAACCCAGAAAATTCCAAACCTCAAAGGAACATGACCGATCCGGCATACAGTAATCAATTAAAGTGCTCTAAAAGAGGCACACAAAATAAATGGCTCAATTTACTCTCTCTCTCTCGCGAAAAAGTGGCACTTTTTTTTCGCGCCTCTTTCTAATTTCCTACTTTCTGTCTCTCTTCTCGGACAATAAAAAAAGCACAACTTTATTCAAGAAAAAGAAACGAAAATTGAATTACATAGTTTTTTTTTCATCGTGATGGAATAATAAATGTGATGAGAAGAAATGAAATGAGATTAGTTTTTTCTTCTCGTTTTTGCACGAAAATCAAATTACAACATTTCGAGTTTCGACCGCCAAACAATAACAAATTTACAGTAACCCAAATCGGGCCAATTCATTTTTTTGGCGTAAAAATCTATTTTCGGGCCGCAAGAAAAAAAACCGCCTCGACCAATTTTTCTCCATTTCCCAACAAAACTGAAATTCCAAAAACCACCCTCCAGGGGATTCATCTTTGTCTTCTCCTCCTTTTTTTCGTCCGATTTTTGTGCCCTCACACATATCAATCTGTCAAGTCTTCAAAAAAAAAACGAGAAGAAGAACAAAAAAAATGAGTGGTTCTCGAAATTTTTTAGAGCCAATTCTGAAAATTGGGAATTTTTTTCGGCGCAGATAAATTGGGGAACGAAAATTTTGTTTGGGAAAGTACTGTAGTTCTCAAATTTTCGATCCGGCCCGAGTTTCGGGACCGAAATTCAAAGTTTGAGCTAAATTTCTAGACCTGGGCCAGATTTTCGGGCCGGAATTTCGAATTCTCGGCTCGAAACTCAAATTTTCCGGTCCGAAATTCCAGTTTTTGGCCAAAAATTTGGAAAAATTTTGTTTTTAATCAAAATTTCGGGCCCAAAACTGAATTTCTAGACTTGAGCCAGATTTTCGGCTCGAAAATCAAATTTTCCGGTCCGAGCCCGAGTTTCGGGACCGAAATTTGAATTTTCGCCCGAAAATTCGGAAAATTACGTTTCTAATCAAAATTTCTTGACCTAGGCCAGAGTTTCTGAACGAAAACTTGAATTTTCGGTCCGAAATTCAAATTTTCAGGCTGGAACATCAAATTTCTGGCCCAAAACTCGAATTTTTGAATTCGGACCAAAACTAAACGATTTTGGCCCGAAACTAAACGAAAAATCCCATTTTGCACCACATTTCGAACACATACTTTTTGCAGCCAAAAAAAAGAAACTCGGGTTTTTTTCCAGAGAAAAAAAAAACAAAATTCTTTTTTTTTCCGCGCGTGTTCACGGCTCGATGCGTTTGGGGAATCATTGTCTTTTTCTTCTTTTGTTATTCACAGACACACACACAAAAAAAAGTTGGACCTTTTTTCGAGAACTTGTGCCAGGTGACAATTATTGTGTGTGTGTGTGTGTGTGTTTCTTTTCACCAAACAAAGAGAAAGCAACAAAAAATTGTGGGACTTTGAAAAGCGAAAAAAATTGTGTAGTTCTCTCGAAGAACCACAACAATCAAATTCTGTTAGCCAGGGACGTGGCTAACTCGATTAGCATGCGCCTTTAACGAGCGTGTTGACACGATTGATTGGATTACTGTATAATTGCAGATCAACCGACCAATGTCACTATTCAAATGTATGTCGAAGGAATGTCTTCATTTCGAGCACAATCTATGGTAGGGTAATTTATAGGGGGGCAACATTTGATAGTCCGAGAGAACTACACAAATTCAATATTTGGAAAAAAAATTCGGGCCTCAAATTTCGAGCTTGTCCGAGAGAACTACACAAAAACTTTGTGGCTCAAAAAATTCAGAAATTTTTCGGGCAAGCCCGGATTTTTCGGATGTTCGAGTGTCTAGATAGTCCGAGAGAACTACACAGAAATTCCGGACCTCAAAAATCTCAGCCACAATGTTTGACCTCGATAATTACCCGTGTTTCCAACAAAAAATGCCTAAACTACCCGGAGTAATTAGAGAGGGGTCTCTCTTTTTTTTCCATCGTAAAACTTTTTTTTCTCTTCTCATGCTACGTCGTTGTTGTTGTTGATTATTACAGCCGAAAAGTGTCATCATCATAATTTTTGACACAATTTTTACGAGAGAGAAAGACCAGCTGACGTAGTAGTAGTAGTACTCGAGGACGAAACATGAACACTTGACATTTTGTGTAGTTCTCACGGATAAGAGGGAGTTCGACGAGTTCGGAAATTTTGATTTTTGGGGTTCAAAAATCTATGAAAAACTCATCCGAGAGAACTACACAAAAAATATAAGGCCTCCATTTTCGTCCAAAAGATCTACACGAAAATTTTTGCCAAATTTTTAAAGTGGTCCGAGAGAACTACACAGTTTTCGAAACTTGAATTGAAGAATATTTTGGAAACAAATCCAGGATTTTTTTCCGAGAGAACTACACAAAAACTTTGGGCTTTAAAAATTCATAAATTTTTCGGGTCGTCTTGAAAAAAAGGCAATTTTAGCGCATCTTTAAGTTGCGAGATTGTCCGAGAGAACTACACAGAAATTGGGGGCCCGGGCCAGAATTCTCAAAATTTCTAGATTCTCGAGCCCGGCCCGATTTCAGCCCCAACTAGCATAAATTTCCAAATTTATCTCTAAATTTATCAGGATTTTCAACTCGACATCTATTTCCAAGAAATGTGGCACGATCCGCGCCTCGCGCACAACAAATCGCGTCGTCTGCTCGTCAAAGATCCAAAAATTTTCGCGCGTCTCTGGCATCCCGATTTGTACTTCGCCAATGCGCGCACCGCCAGTTTTCACGACGTCACACAACCCAACTTTCTCGTCTGGATCTATGAGAACGGCACAGTGTGGTATGATTGTAGGTGAGCTAGATAGCTCTTCAAAACCATCATAACCCAAGCCTACCCCTTTCAGAATCTCGCTAACCGTTCTCTGCATGCAAGATCTGTCTCGCTACCCGCTCGACGCCCAGAATTGCGGTCTCCGCATTCTAAGCTGTAAGTGCCCACCCCCTCTCTCTCTCTCTCTGTCAAAACTACAGTAATCCAGACGCCTACGGTACCGATGAGCTGGTCATCTCGTGGAGTGCGAATAAACCCGTCGAGGTGAACTCGAACATTCGCATGCCCGACATGGAACGCGTCAAAAATCCGTGCTACACGAGAAACGATTCGTATGCGACGGGTGCGTTTGAAATTTTCAATTTTCGGGTCAAAATTCAATAAGTACAGTACCCCAAAATCTGGAGAACACTGAAATTTTCGAAATTTGCAAAAAATTTTCGGTATTTTCTAGATTTTGGGGTACTGTACTTTTTGAATTTTGAGAATTTTCGGGTCAGAATTTTAATTTATCGTCAAATATCAGAATTTCTTTTCAAAATTTGAATTTTCGGCCCAAAATATACCTATTTTTGGGTCCGAAAAACGGGGAAAAAACTACAGTAATCTCTCAAAATCCTCCAAAAACCCGTTTATCTAGGCGTGTGGTCAACGGCAGTGGTCGAATTTCACGTAAAACGTCAAATCACCCACCACATCATCCAATCCTACATTCCCACCTCGCTGATCGTCATCATCAGCTGGTTCAGTTTTTGGCTGGACGTCGAGGCGGTGCCCGGTCGCGTCTCACTCTCCATCACAACTCTTCTCACACTCGCCACACAGAGTAGCGCCTCGAAAATGGCACTTCCTCAGGTATATACAGTATGACCCTTGTTCCTTTAAACATCAGAATTCTTTTCAAGACCTCTGACGTGAAGGCTATTGATGTTTGGATGGGAACGTGTATGGCGTTCGTCTTTTCGGCCATGATCGAGTTTACGGTATTTTAAGTGGCCCTAGAGTGGCCCTAGAGACACAGAGAAAAACTACAGTACTCTTTCAGGCGGTCAACTACTGTGTTCGACGAAAGCCTCGAATGAAGCCGCGCTCGAAAAGTCTCTCTGAACAGGTTCAGGATCTTGTTTCGCAGTATAAAGAGAAAAAGGCGGACTTTGTAAGTTTTCGATCCGAGAAAATCAATTTTTTCTAAAATTAAAAAACTACAGTACTCAAATTTCTAAATAATTTGGATTTTAGAAACTTTCGCGCCATTATTTTGATTCAAGATGAAAACATTTAAATTTCCATGAATTTTCCAAAGTTTCAATTTTTGCGCTGAAGTTCAAAAACTACAGTACCCCAAAATTCAACAAAAACACTGAAATTTTCGGGTCAAAAATGTCTAAAATTCGAATTTTTCGATAATTCAAAAACTACAGTACCCCAAAAATTTCTCACATAAATTTAGCGCCCAAAAAAACTCGAAAATTTTTCACAACTTTTCCGAGGAGCCAAAAATCATCGAAAATGAATTTTCCAGTTTTCCAACGGTTCAAGTTACGAAATAACCATGCAACCATCGACCGTCGACGACGATTCAAAAGCGCAGCGAAATTTGGAGAAAAAAGAGCTGCGCGAGATGAATCAGGCGCCGCTCTTCGTCCGCCGCAACTTTTTACCCTCCTCCAAACGCAAAACCATCGAGGAGCGCATCAATCGCGTCGAGGAGAATCGCAAGTACGCGCAACGCATCGATCGCTGGAGTCGCATTCTGTTCCCCATTGCGTTTCTTGCGTTCAACGCATTCTACTGGTCCTACTATCTACACTTTAACAATTCCGGTATTCCCCCATTAGCCATATGAACCCCAACTCCCATATACTGCCAAATTTCGGGTCATATTTTCTTTTTTCTATTTTTGGGCAGGGCACCCTCTCAAATATCCTTATTGTACTGGTTTCAACAACAAAACTGTTTAATGATAAATCAACAAAACTCATGCCTTAAAGGGACATGGGACCCCCTCCTCCTCATTTACCCTGATATCCTTGCGCGATTCCACGTCGTCCTTCGGTTACTGTAGTATCATCGTCGTTGTTGATATGAACTGTGTCGTCAAGACCTTTCCATGATCGTTCGCCAAAGTAGTCGCCTGCAAAAATAAGTTATAATATGTTTGAAACGTATTTTATCCGGGTTGAATGTTTTTTCAGATTTTTCAATTTTCAAGAATAAAAAAAACGCTCACCAGCCGTGTAAACCGCCACCGTCGTCCTAGTTCCATCCTCAGCCACTTTTTGCTCACCACCCTGAACTCGAACCTTTCCCGATATCAGACTAACATCTCCACATTCATCCTCATCATCATCACCTCTCGTCACAATTTCATCCTCCAAAAATCGCCCGAAATCGGCTCGCCAACCCGAATCGGCCGCCCACGATTGATGTGATGCATTGAGCGCGATCTGAAAATATCGAGCATTTTTCGAGAACCAAAAAACAACAACAAAAATAAACCTCGGCCTCGAAAAACGATAAAACCGGTCGATAATAGTCGGACGAATCGAGAAGCACACCGAATGGACAAGAGAGCAGCACAAATACATCAATGTCCGATGAGAAATTCGACAATTTTGGCACATTTATCTGGAAAATTTTGGGAGTTTGAGGAATTGTTCTGCACCAAAAAAAACTCCTTACTTTTCCGACTGATATCACATAAATCTTCTTGCCTGCCGATTTGCAGAGTTGACGCATACGTTGAACAGCTTCTCTGCAAAATTATTTGTCTGCGTCTCTCATTTTGACCTAATCTTTTGACGCCAACCTTTTCACGTTTATAATATAACCAAGAAAAAAGAACGAGAGAATAAAGAAAGAAAACAATATAAGAAAACTAAGAAAAAGATGAATGAATGAATGAATACATAGACACAAGAAGGTGTTCATCTTTGGCCCGCCCCTTTTTTGCACCTGCCGCATACAAAAAGGGGGCGGAGTCAACAATCTGTATGTCTTCCTTTCTGTGCTCATTCATTCATTCATTCTTCACCTTTTGCTCAGTTTTCTTATATTGTGTATTTTTTCTTTCTTTCTATTTCACAACCAATTTTTTTTTTGAACAAGTATCCCAAGTAGGAATTTTGGTTGGAATTTTCCAACTTTTCATATTTTTTTTTTCCTTTTTTGGTTCTTTTCAATCATTTATCTTTGTTTTTCTTCCTCATTTTGTTCGAGAAACCGTATTATTAACAATAGGGGACTTATTAACAATAAACAATTCACCTAACCTCGAAAAAAGGGGTTTCTCGACATTTTTCGACATAATTTTTTGTTTTTTTTACATTATTTTTTCTTGTGAATAAGCCGCTAAGCCCATTTTGACTGTTTTTTTTTGTTGAAAATATGTCCAAAATTTACCTATGTTTGTCGACGCCCACACTTCCCACCACCAAACCGACAGTATTTGCATCCTTCAATTTTTCGACAAGAAATAGACGACGACGAAGTTGACGGCATGATCGGCTGCTGCAAGAAAATTCTTTTTTTTTTCATAAATTTTGTTGTGTTCTACTAAAAACGGTTCCGTTCCAAAAAACAAAGAAATATTACACCGTTTTTTCTCTAATTCACCGACAATTAAGTAGTTTAGTTTTTTTTTCTCTCTCGAAATTTTTCTTGAAAAAACTATAGAAGCATCAGTGAAGGTCAACAAGCCGAGGGGGGTGGAGAATGGCATCACTATAAAACGGAGCGATGCGCAAAGGGCGGCATAACAAGAAAGAAGATGACCGGTTCGACGTGTATCGGTTTGGCGGCTGCCATTTCGGGAATCGTTGTGATTGGCGCGTTGGTGTCGGTGGTCAACATCTACAACGACATCAACCAATTTGTCGATCATGCGCATCGCGAGTTGGGCGAGTTTCGCGGATTCGCTGATGACGCGTGGAACTCGATGATGATTGGCGACGCGACCCGTGTCGCTCGTTCCGTCTTCCGCCATCATCAACGTCAGAAGAAGCAAAACTCGCAGTGCAATTGTGGCCCACAGGCCAACAACTGTCCGGCCGGACCACCAGGACCGCCAGGAGCACCGGGAGATCGTGGACACGACGGTGAACCAGGCGCGGCTGGTCGTCCAGGACTTGCCGGAGTTGCCGTCGCGGTCAGTCGTCAACAGGAGGATTGTATCAAGTGTCCGGCTGGTGCGCCAGGACCTGTCGGAGCACCAGGAGCTCCAGGACCAGCGGGACCAAACGGACAACCAGGAGCGCCGGGAGCCGGAGGTGCGCCAGGACCAGCCGGACCAGCAGGACCACTCGGAGACGCCGGAGCACCAGGTCAACCGGGAGCCGCCGGACAACCCGGAGCACCAGGAAAGCCAGGACAACGCAGTCGAGGACTTCCTGGACCGGCCGGACCATCGGGAGCACCAGGATCTGCAGGACAACCCGGTGGACCAGGACAACCGGGCGGACAAGGACAACCAGGCGCGCCAGGTGCACCAGGACCGGCCGGCAAACCAGGATCAGCCGGAGCACCAGGACAACCAGGACAGCCAGGAAACGCCGGAGCACCGGGAGCCGACGCCGCCTACTGCCCATGCCCAGCCAGAGGAGGCCAACCAGCCGCCGTGTCCGGTTCGTCAGTGTCGCAAGGATATCGTCATCGCAACGTCGCGCGTCGCGTCGTCAAGAAACGTGTCGTCAAAAAAGTTCGCGCCGTCGCCCGACACGCCTAAATCCATGTCATTTTTTTGTTCGAATAAACACTTTTTCTCCATATTTTTTTGTGTGTCCGAATTTCAGATTTTCTCTCCCGCTTCAAGGTCAACTTTCACCGGGATTTTTTCGTTGTAATATGGTTTCTTGACGGGAAGAAAACAGAAGTTTTTTATTGTTTTATCAGTCGTCACCTGAGAAGGACAGGAAAAGGGAAAAAATGACCTTGGCAAAAAAAATTGAGATAAAAATCGGAAAATATTCTAGTTTAAAATTCCCATTTTTTGGTCAACTTTTCGGCTCCGCGATATTTCGAAACCGCATGAAATTTTTGAAAAATTTCGCAGTTTTTACACAAAGAAAAAGTTTTTTTTACGATTTTGAAATGTCACAGAGCCGATAAAGACATACAAAATTTCCGGGACATTTTCAAGCTCAAAATAATTTCAGATTTTTTCCCACTCTGAGCTTGTCAGAAATATCGCCATTTTCGCGGGAAGTTATAGATGCATACCTATAGACCTCAAAATTTTTCAAATTTTTTTGGGTCCCTCATTAGTGATGGCTAACCGTCCAAACGGCAAAATGTCCCACCTGTTGTTATTATGTAATCAATAAAAATAACAACAATAACAACAACAACAAACATATGGTGACCTAAATAGAGGCGGATAAACAAAAAATGAGGTGCCAAACTATTTTTTTTTTTTATCCTCCTCTATTTAGGTCCATACATCAGATCGGGACCAGACCTGTGGGAAGGGGGTCCTAATCTCGGGCAAAATAAATAAAGGGGAGAACTAATTTCTGAATTTTTGATAAATAAAAAAATCGACTTTGGCCATACTTGGAATAATTATGGACCAGAGCTCAAAGTCAAACCCTCTATCAAAAAAAAAAAAGAAAAAAAAAACGATACAAGAAAGAAAGAATACTATATTGTAAAACTAACAAGAAAAAGACGAAGAATGAATGAATGAATGATTGAGCACAGGGAGGCACATTGGCTGTCGACTCCGCCCCTTTTGGCATGCGGCAGGTGCAAAAAAGGGGCGGGACGACGGTCTCTCTGTATACCTCGCGGTGTGCATTTATTCATTCATTCTTCACTTTTTTCTCAGTTTTCTAATATAGCTGTTTTTTGTTCTGACTCTTTTTTGTTCTTGCTCTCCCTCTCCCATTAGTCAAAAGTTATACAAGTATGGTTTTCTTCATTACTTTTCTCTTTCTACTTTTTTTTTTATCGAAACCTAAAGGGATTTAGGGGTAATAACTCAAAATGATATCTGGGCATCTATCTGATGTATGTTTAGGTTAGCATATGTTTGTTGTTGTTGTTTTTATTGATTACATGCTAAATAACAACAGGTGAGACATTTTGCCGTTTGGGCGGTTAGCCATCACTAACGAGGGATCCAAAAGAATTTGAAAAATAGTTTGCCGCGAAAATGTCTATATTTCTGTCAAGCTCAAAGTGAGAAAAAGTCTGAGCTTGGAAATGTCTCGAAAATTTTGTATGTCTTTTTCGGCTCCGAGACATTTTGAAACTGTTGGGAAACCTTTTCCAAAAAAAAAAAAACTGTTTTTTGTGAAAAGACTGCGAATTTTTGCAACAATTTCATGTCTTCCACTAGATTTTGAAAAAAAAAAACAAAAATTTGTCTGGAAACTGAAAAAGATTTCTCGCAAAAAAAAAAGATAATTTTCACTACAACACAATACTCTTGAAATCAATCAAAGAAAAAAAACGGTTTCACTTTATTTTTATTGTCTTCCAGAAATCAATGATGCTAACCAGTTTCTCGTCACTATAAAAGGTCATCATAGCTAACTGGTAAGACACACAAAATGTCATCGACATTTCTATCAGTGGCCGCCGGTGTTTCCGGAATCATTGTGGTTGGGGCGGTGATCAGTGTCGCGCACATTTTCGCCGACATCAACAGTTTTGTCAGCGATGCTCATCGCGATTTGCAAGAGTTCAAGGTAATCTAAATCGGACCCAGTTTCAGAATCCATCCGACTAATTTTCAGGGTTACGCTGATGACGCGTGGAACTCGATGATGATCGAAGATTCGGCTCGATTCGGCCGCTCAGTTTTTGGCCAACAACGTCGCCAGCGCAAACAAACCAACCCGAACTGCAACTGTGGACCACAGGCTAACAACTGCCCAGCCGGGCCACCAGGACCTCCAGGACCACCGGGAGATCGTGGACACGACGGACAACCGGGTCCATCGGGTAAACCGGGAGGTCCAGGACTTCCGGGCAAGCCGATCATCGTCAACCCAGGATGTCAGGTATGCCCACAAGGACCGGCTGGACTTCCAGGAAACCCGGGACCACCAGGACCTTCGGGACCCAACGGACAACCAGGATCGCCTGCTTATGGTGGCGGACAAGGACCACCGGGACCACCAGGACAACCGGGAGACGCCGGCTCGCCAGGTCAACCCGGCTCACCCGGACAACCCGGACAACCAGGACAGCCAGGACAACGCAGTCGCGGACTTCCCGGACCGTCGGGACCATTGGGAGCACCAGGACCAGCCGGACAACCCGGAGGCCCAGGACAACCAGGCGGACCAGGACTTCCAGGACCACCAGGACCATCGGGACCTTTGGGACAACCCGGACAACCCGGACCACCAGGACAACCCGGAGCACCCGGAAACCCAGGAGGACCCGGAGTCGACGCCGCCTATTGTCCATGTCCTGCGCGTGGCGGAACATTCGCCGCCGGCGTCAGCAACCGACATCGCCAAGCCGCCTCGTCGCGCGTCGTCAAGCGCAAACGTGTCGCAGCGGCGAAGAAACGCGTCGCCGTCGTCGCTCGTCGTCAAGCCTAATTACTCGAATAAACCATTTTTTGTTCTTTATTGTGTTTTGGTATCTCTCATTCTTATCGAGATAGCGACAACTTTCACTTTGCGCATCATTTTTTTTTCCAGCACACTTTTTTTCAGCAAATAAAGAGGTCAGAAGGGGGAAAAAAGTGGTTTTTCGAGTTTTCTCCTGATATCCAGTGCAATGTTCTCTCATTTTATCGGCTATTCGTGTCGCGAATGGTCAAATCGTATTATTTGGCCGGCGGTGCTTCGGCACTATGCGTTCTGCTGATAAGTATCGCTATTACTTCTACAGTATACTTGTTGAACGATATTTCCGAATTCTATCAAGGCGCTCAGGATGAATTGGGCGAGTTTAAGGTGAGTACCCTCGTTGGAAAATGGTTTTTCGCAACCTGGACCATTTCAGGATCTTGCGAACAACGCATGGGAATATATGACGTATGACGCGTCGCCGGAAGAGTTGCGCGAAGCCGAGGAGCGCGACACACGTCTCAAACGCGGCTACGACGACGCGGACGCTGGTGAGAGTATTAATGTGTACGGTCGCGATCCGCCGAAACCGACGACAGGCTACGACGCACCGCATATCGGACCGCCGAGTCATCGACCGCGACGACCTGTGCCGCCGCCACTTCCGCCCACCGTTCCGCGAACAATTCAGGGATTCCGTGCGTCGACTACTCTCAACTATGGTCATTACGATCCGACGGAGACGACGGCAACAACATCGCCTGGGCCATCGAAGAGTCCACACGGCTACTACGAGGCTCCGTCAACTACGCATCGCCCGATTACCGCGCCGCGCGAACCGCTAGTCACTATCAAATTGCCGCCCGGCGTCTACGATATTCCATCGGCTCCCGAACCGCCGGTTGGCTACGAAGACATTTCTCAATCGACGCCACCTCGACCAAACTACAGTACTCCGGCGACGCAGGCACCGTACGTTCCTCGACATCCACACGGGCCCGGATTCGGACCGCCGAGACGAGTGATCTACGGCGATGAGGAGGGAAGATATCCGGAAGATGAACCGGCATCGACCACAACCGGTGCAACACCGACATCGAGAAGAGACGCCGAGACGCCGACGAGAATGGCGCACAGCGATGAAAAGTATCCAGAGGATGAACCTGAGCCAAACACAGCATCGACATCGAGACCATATCCAAATGGTGGAAAATACCCAGAAGACGAGTCCACACCACCGAAGAGACCTCAAGGTTCAAAGTATCCAGAAGACGAGCTGACCGCAACACCCCCACCACAGAGACCGGAAGATGAACCAAGGCCCACTTCTACAACAAGACCTAGCACCGCGAAATATCCCGAAGATGAAGCTGGCTCGACTTCCAGACCGGTGACGGTGCCAAGAGATTTCGAACCACCACACAGAGTTGAAGATGAGTCTGAACCCAGACGTCCTGAAGACCAACATCCAGCTCAAACATCGACACCAAGATCGATACCATCACCGCAAGGACCTGGATTCGGGCCGCCAAGGCGTATTCCTTCACCGCCTAACACACAAATCAATCAGTGTGGACATTGCGGACAGCAGCCGAACACATGCCCGCCGGGTCCACCGGGTCCGCGCGGACGACCAGGACCACCCGGATTTCCGGGTCAAGATGGGCCGCGTGGTTTGCGCGGGCTCAACGGCGCTCTCGACACGCCGCCGACGCAGAACGAGGAGTCAGATGTTGGATGTGTGCAGTGTCCTATCGGACCGCCTGGACCACCCGGGCCCGACGGTGTGGCGGGTGTTGACGGCGAAGACGGACAGGATGGTGAGCAGGGTGACAATGGCAAAGATGGCGCGCCGGGTGCACCGGGTGCGCCGGGTAATGCGGGAGTTCGTGGAGCGGCGGGTCGACCGGGACGTCCGGGCGCGCCGGGTCGCAAGGGACAAGCGTGTCGTGTAGTGCCGGGCGCGCCGGGTCAACCGGGCGACATTGGTCAACCGGGTCGTCCCGGTGATCCGGGAATCGACGGAATGCACGGGCAAGACGGAAGTCCCGGAATCCAAGGACCACCAGGACGCGACGGTGCGCAAGGTGAAGACGGCGAAGAGGGCAAAAGTGTGCCGGGTAGACCGGGCGAAGATGCCGGCTATTGTATGTGCCCGAAACGTCCGCCGAAATTCGCTGTGGCCGAAAAAACCAACGAATATGACAACGATCGGCGAGTTCCATCGTCGTCCCGCGACGACAACTATCACCGCGAGCCAGAAGTCGCTGCGGCGCGACGTCGCGAATCATACAACAACAACGAGGACAACTATGCACCGCGAAGACAAGTCGCGCGTCGTCGCGACGATGATGAATATGTTCCGCGAAGACCGCAACCGCGAAACTATGACAATCAGCGAGAAGGTGAGATAGTTTTTCCATTTTTATTACGGTGGAAAAAGTTTGACTTTTCTGAAAAATTGATTTTTGAAATTTACAGATCGCGCTCCAAGACCTCGGTATCCAGAACCCCCGGGTATTCGAAGACCAAAACCACAACAACAACATGAATACGAAGATATCTCACGATCAGATCCACCTCCAATGCCAACACCGAGAAAAACACCAAACAGATTCCAGGAATCTGAATGGGCTCGACAACGTCAACCGGTCGAACAACGATCTAGACGAGCAGAATCGCATGAATCTAGACCTTCCGAACCCGCTCAACAATATGGTAAAAGTTTTTTACCCTTTTTTTTCTACTATTTTAAATAAGATTTTGCAGATTCTCGCGGCTATAATCAATACGACAAAGTGGTCAAAAAAGCCTAAAGTTGTTGTTTTTTTGCTGATTTTTAATAATTTTGTTCTAATAAATATCGTTGTCACTAACCTTTCTCTCGAAATTGTTTTCTCGATCGGGTTGTAGTGCAAAATTTCTTGAAAATTGGGAAAACTCAACATCCAAAGTGGCAAAAGTGGAGTGTCGTTTGCACCGATGAACAGCAATTGTGTTTCTTGAAAATCCCATATTTTTCGGCCGAGATATTGTTTGTCGTCTCGACTTTTTGAAATAGTGGCTATTTGGTTGGATTTGTTCTCGAAGGCTGAGAGAATTTCATTTTCCATGTGTGAATATATTGAATCGGTGAGAATTATTGTTGATTCCAACGAGCTTGTGTGCGTCTTCAAGTTTTCAATATCGATAGGCATCTTACCAAGAACATATCTTCAAATTCAAAAAAAAAATGAGATTCGAAAAGTGAAACAAAAAAACCTCACTTTACAGGTATATTTTCAGTTGGAGCACTCAAACAGGCTTCTCCAAAATGAATCAGAGCATCACAGGTGGCGTGCGCCGCCGCCACTTCATCAATACAACAACTCCGATAGGATGTATCGGCGAGAATAAACGTTTTCACTCGATCTTCCAACAATTTTTCCAGCGAATCGGCAAGTCGTCGTGCGAAGATCAGGAAACTGTCCGGAAACTGCAAAGCCACTCGGGTTGCTGACAATTGTTTCAACCATTCGACACAATCGGCGACTTCGAAGAACTCCAACACTTGTGAATCATTCAAGTTCTTCAAAGAAACACTTTTTTTTGGGCTTTTAAGAAAGTTCTCACCTGTAAATACGATTTCAACTCAAAGTTATCAACATGCTCCTCTGTTGGATGATCAACCGGTGTTGATGTTGTGAAAAAACTCGACGTATTCATCGGAAAAGTTTTTTTCCTAGAAAAAAAAAATGAAAATTTTCAAAAAATAAATTGGCCGAGAGAAATACAAATGACGGAAAACCTCGGCCACGGCCATAATTGTTTGTCTGCGTCTCGCTGTTTGACACACTGTCTAATTAAATAATATTTTTTCTTTTTTTTCAATGCAATATTCAACAATTATGATCTCTAGCATTTAGAAGAAGTAACTCATTGGTATAGTCGATTTGACAATCCAGAATTCTACCGTTCCATTCAACTTGCACATCCCAATGTGTCGTTGTCATAACTTTGACATCTATCACTGTCAGATTTTTCAAATTTGTCAAAAACGTTTGAATCGGTTTTTCGATACGCTGATTGGCACAATAATAAAGGCTAAATTCTGGATGGAACAATTTTTTGGGGGTTGTAGAAATTTGCATTTTATCAAAAAATCGTTGCGATTTGACGTGTTGCGCATAATTTTTGTAAACCACTTGCGCATTTTCTGCAGAATCGCAACTGTACTGAATCGCCTTGTCTAAAATCCAAGGTGCCGGGATTCCATCTTTAATTCTGGCGGCGAAACCAACCCGTCCATCGAATCCCGCTATCTCGGTGTCGAAAAGAAAATATGATTGAGTAACAAATTCTGGGTAAGAGTTGCCCTTGGTGTGACGCCATTTCTTCATCGATGCTCTGACCAATTCGGTATGAATAATTGTTGGAAACGCATTTTCACTTTTGTTTTTGCCAAGAAATCGGTTGATAAACTCGCCGCTTTGATGAGTTGTTCCCTGACAATCTGTAAATTCGAAACCGCCATAAATATAATCAGCGATTTGATGACGTCGAAGATCTGGAACATTCTCCCAAACTCGATGAAGAATCGAATGAGCCGTTTCCATCTCTTGAACTTTTTGCGGAGTACATTTTATAAAAATCGGAAGAAAAATAACATAGAGAATCATTACGAAACGAAATGGCATTCACATTGAACCAACATTGATACATTGTCTAGACATTATAAAAGAGGGGCGGAGTCTTACAGTTAATCTGACTCTCCGCTTACTTCTCATACACATACTTAAAAATTATAAAAATATACAACTTTTTTCTCAAACCCTTTCTTCTGAAAAATAAAAAATTTTTCAATTGTCCGAGAGAAGTACAAATGGCGCAAAACCTCGGCCACGGCCATAATTAGATGTCTGCGTCTCGCTGTTTGACACACTGTCTAACTAAATATTATTTCTTTTTTTCAATGAAAAATGGAAGCAACACAAAATTCACATGTTTTCGACGTGACATTTACGTTTCAAAACTATGTTAGGGATGTTTTCACAAAACCGCCAGCCGTGGTGTCATTTTTAGGTTTCCCTGTCAAAATGGGTGCTCTTACTATTATCAATAACCTTATATTCGGAACAACAGTAAGTCTTGCCTATCTATCATGAAAAATATATGTGTTTTGTCTCAAGATTGCCGTGTTAACGGTTATTATTCAATGTCTCGTGCCGATTAGCTATTTCTCGCCGTTCGGAACGTTTGGACTATATTTGGCGGCGATTGTTTTCGCCGTCATCGCCCTACTCGTTCTCGCCGTTCTCACCCTCATTGCCAACATCAAAAAATTGTCGCAAAAAGTATCGGCGATGAACAAAGCGGTGATTGTCGGTGTCGCCGCGTTGTCGCTTCTCATCGCAATTATTCTTTTCGCAATCTACGCCAATCTCGCCGATCCACCGACATTTTTTCAAGTTCTAAAGGCCAACACACATTTGATTGTGGTGAGAAATTTGACTGACAAAAAAAAACTGGGTTGACAGAAATTGTTGTTGTGTGTTTCAGAGTGGTTTGGGTGTTATATGTCTGATTTGTGTGGTACTTGGAGGAGTGTTAGTGATGAAGAGAAACGATTATTGAGGAACAATAAATATTTCTGTGAACTTGTTTTGATATGGTAAAACTGCCCAAAAAAAATCGTTTAGACACAGTATTTATCAAGATTACATGTTAAAATGGAAACAACATACAAGATATCCGAGGCGAAGACTTTGGTCTGATTGTTTAGATGATATCATGATCCCACGGTTTCGATTATGTCTTTTTACGGCCTAGTTATTTCAGCTAGTATATGGATATTTCTGTCCGCCTCCGTGAGCACAGCCTCTTCTTCGGCATTTGCGGCAGGTCCTATAAAACAAAACAATTAAATGAGTGTAATTAGTAAAGAATCATCACTCAAGTAAAATACTCGAGGGACTAGGGCATGTTAGGTCTTAGAGCGGTCTTGGTTTGAAAGCAGATAAAAAAGAATTGAATTTCGATCAAGTTCGTCATACAAAAAAAAAGTATAGTACTCGAGGAAGAAGTTTCCAATATTTTGGCAGATATTTTTGAAAATTACCTATTTCAATCATATCGGCAAGAGTTGCAGCAGCATAGTATTGTTGTTTCAGTCGATCCATAAGACGTTTCAATGTGATATTCTGAATGAAATGATAAGTCATTAGATGGTTATGGTTTCACTTTTCAAAACCGTCAAAACATTCAAATTTAGGGGGACTTTTAAGAAAAAGTCACAAAAAATGTTTGAAATTTTACGATATGATAAGATTTTTCGTGTTATTTCATTATATATTTTCAACTGAATATTCCCATTATTGTCAACAGAACATACCTTCTTAACTTTCGGTCTCCGATGTGATTTATCCATGTGACAACGAACTAAAGAATGAATATTTTTAAAAATTCTAGAACGTTTCAAATTCATCAAACAAAAAAACAAAAAGTTCGAATGTTTTGTTTACCTGAGGGATTTGAGAGCATGACATCTAATTGTCCAATGAGTTCGATTAGACTTTGGATCACTACTTGCCTTTTCTCATTGTTGAACTTCCACGCACTATGAAAAACATGAATTAAATAATAACCCTGAATTTTTGCGAAATTGCCGGCCTTGTTTTTTTTTGAAAGCCAGAGAAAGCCCGAAAGTCGGACCGAGCTTTTTTGACGCGAGACGAAAAAACCCCCGATCCGTTCCATGATTTTCGGGTCGGGCTCTCAGACTTCTCAAAAATCAATTGAAATTTGTCACAATAATCACGGATATACACAAATTTTATGGCCTGTCAAATAATTATAAAATCAAATTCTCACTTTTCATGCATATCGTCACGTCTGTATAAAATTTCTACGCGAAGATTTTTTGCTTTCCTCTGAAATACAATGCTCATTTAAAATACATGTAAAAGAAGTGGGGTTTAACTTACAGAAACGAAGCGATGACGACGCCAAGGTACATCAGCAAACATATTGCAAACACACTCGATTAATTGTAGAGAGAAAAAAGTGGGGAAATCACAAAAGTAACGCCAACAACAGAAGAAACCGCGTCACTCTCATCACTCTTCCACTGTAGCGTTGCGTGTCGCGCAGAGTGATGAAGAGAAAAGAAGAAAGGTCTCACGAGAAGGAAGATAGAAAAAAAAAGAGAGAAACAGGGCCCAGTTCAAAACTGAAAGAAAATGTGTGATTGTGTTGAGGAAGAGAAAAGTTGAGTGAGGAAAGCGTTATGAGATAAAAATTAGTCAATTTTCTCAAAATTTGAAGATTTTTAACTAAAAATTTAGAATTTTCAAGAATTTCATTTGAAAAAATACTCGGGCAACTTCAAAAGTGAAACGGCGCGCTTGCCGTACTTTTTGGCAAGCCGGCCCTCTGTTTTGGCACGCGTGCCTCACCTAGGTGAGGCCGGCTTGCTGGTCAATTATACTTCACATGACACGGTCTCCTGTGGGTGACCCAAACAGAAACACACACAAATGTCTGCGTCTCACATCAGCGAGCGCCCACACTATCTCGCACACACAGATTTTTTCTTTTTTTTTCAATTTGGAAAAAAACGGTCAAAACTCCACCAGGATAAAAAACTAGTTTTATACATGATGTTGTACAGGGTGCGCCATAAATACGTGGACAACTTTCAAGCACTGTTTTTCGAATAGTAGAAAATATTTTGAGATGTGACATCAAAAATAGTTTGATGGGTTCCTGAACTATCGATTTCAATAGTTAATTGTTGACTTAACCATTTTCTCGAATGGTGATATCGCGCAGACGCTTCGGGACCCTTCCACGCCATGCACGCTATGAATATTCTTACAAAAGTTCCGAAATTTCGACTAAATTTTCATTTTATGTCTCCAAACTTTTTTTTGGTTTGTAGAACCCTTGTCATCTAACCTCAAAAGTGGAAAATACCAACGGGCTCAAATCTGAGGAAAAAATATTGTATTTGACCAAACTTCTAAAATCTGGTTTTTGCCCTTGAAAAACACCTTTTTTCAAATTTTCGTTGTGGGTGAATGCTAAATCTTATTAAGACAAAACAGGGTTGACAGAAATTGTTGTTGTGTGTTTCAGAGTGGTTTGGGTGTTATATGTCTGATTTCTGTAGTACTTGGAGGAGTATTAGTGATGAAGAGAAACGATTATTGAAAAACAATAAATATTTCTGTGAACTTGTTTTGATATGGTAAAACTAGCCAAAAAATGCGTACAGACACAGTATTTATCAAGATTACATGTTAAAATGGAAACAACATACAAGATATCCGAGGCGAAGACTTTGGTCGGTCTGATTTTTTTAGATGATATCATGATCCCTCGGTTTCGATTATGTTGTCTTTTTACGGCCTAATCATTCCGGCCATTATATAGATATTTCTGTCCGCCTCCGCGAGCACAGCCTCTTCTTCGGCAGTTGCGGCATCTCCTATAAAAAAAAACAATTAACTGAGTGTAATTAGTAAAGAATCATCAAGTTGTGTTTAATCGAAAGAGCACCTCAAATATATTGTCAATCCGGTCAGATCATCCAACGGGAAAAGTGATCTACCACAAAAAGTCGACAAAAGAACATGCCAAAATGAGAGATTCAGACGGTAGATCATTTTCCCGTTGGATGATCTGACTGGATCGACAATAATACTCGAGGGACTAGGGCATGTTAGGTCTTACAAGGAAGTTCAGTTTCTTTTCGCAACCTAAAAAACGGTTGAGAAAGAGGAGAAAAGCCATTCAGAAAGTACGAAAAACGGTTGCGAAAATAGAGTTTCTCAACCTTCTATTTTGACGTAGTCCGGTAGAAAGAAAAGCGCGCATTCGGGGCTTTAGATGCTTGTAAAGCTTCTGAGAACAAAAACCAAAAAATTAGGCGAAATTTGAATGCGTAAAGACCATTTTAATAGTCAAAAATGAGTACTGTACCGAAAAACTTCAAAGGCACACAACACTTTCATCTTGGTCTTGTCTGGAAGAGCTGGGTTACGGTGCTGAGAAAATGGAGTTTCTCAACCTTTTTTTCTACTTTCTGAATGGCTTTTCTCCTCTTTCTCAACCGTTTTTTTGGTTGAGAAAAGAAACTGAATTTTTCGCTGAAAATAAATGTTGAAACGTTTCTTCTCGTGTGAAATAACCCCAGAGTACTTCCATTTCCATGAAAAGTTTAAAATTGAAGGAGAAAAATTAGATTTTCTGCTCAAACTTCGGAGCAAAATTTTGAGCTTCGCAGAAGAGTTTCGCAACTTCTGACAACGGGATCTTTCTCAGCGTGTCGAAATCTATGGAATCCCAAATTTTCATCCTGAAACGCCACATCGACCCAACACCATTCCCTTGTTAGAGCGGTCTTGGTTTGAAAGCAGATAAAAAAGAATTGAATTTCGATCAAGTTCGTCATACAAAAAAAAAGTATAGTACTCGAGGAAGAAGTTTCCAATATTTTGGCAGATATTTTTGAAAATTACCTATTTCAATCATATCAGCAAGAATTGCAGCAGCATAGTATTGTTGTTCCAGCCGATCCATCAGACGTTTCAATGATGAATTCTAAATAAAATGATAAGTCATTAGATGATTATGGTTACATTTTTGTACCGTCAAAATATTATAATTTATGGTAAATTTTCAGGCAGTAATTTATGGGGACTTTTGGGGGAAAAAAGTTTTTTAAATCATATTTTTTCAACTTAATATTCCCATTATTGTCAATAGAACATACCTGATCAACGACCGGACTTCGATGTGATATATCCAGATGGCAGCGAACTAAAAATTAGATATTTAAAAAAAAGTTTGGATGTTTGGCTCTGTACCAAAATAAGGGTCCCAAAAATATATAAGGGTCCGCGAAAAAAACAAGGGTCCCTCAAAAAAACAAGGGTCCCGGGTTTTGTGTCGTGGGTCCCTCACAAAAACAGGGGTCCCAAAAAAAAATGAGGGTCCGAATTTTTTTTTCATTTTTTTTCGAAAATGAAAATTTTTTTTTTTCAAAAAATTTTTTTTTCTTTATTTTTTTTCAAAAAAAATTATTTTTTTTATGTTTTAATTTTAAAGGGAAGAATGTTTTTTGTTCAAATTTTTATTGCACTTTTTTTTATATTTTCCTATTGCCAATCCAGCCAGATCATCCAACGAGAAATTGATCTACCGTGCTCTTTCATAGAATTTTTGTGGTAGATCACTTTTTCCGTTGGATGATCTGAACGGATTGACAATACAGGCAGGGTCAACTTTATAGAAAATAGATGGTATATGGTGTAAATCTATTGTTCGTTTTAGGTGTTAATTTTAGATAGATGGTAGATAGCAGGGTTCCGAATTCTGCGATACAGACGATTCAGTACTGTTAGAAAACTGAATGATTCATATCGATGAGCTAATGCGGCACAATACATCATGATTGATACAGTATCGGAACGATTCAGTACGATACATCGTATTGTATCGCATTGTATCATATGATACAATGCGATACATCGAGATGTATCGTACTGTATCATAATATGGAGGGGCCAGTCTCAAAAAAAAAAAAAAAAAGTCTCATAATTTATGATACAATGCGGTAAATAAGGCTGTATCGTATTGTATCATATGATACAATGCAATACTCTATGTATATCGATACATATACCATACGATTCAGTACGATGCATGTATTGACTCGTTTTTTTTTTCATTTTTTTTGTTAAGGTTAAGCTAAGCCTAACCTTAAGAAAAGGCTAACAGGGTGGTCCAAAATTACCCGCACAAAAGTTTTGCGCATATATGTCCAAAAATAATATAAACTACGATGTTTTTTCAAAATTAAAAAATTGAACATTTTTGTTTAAAAAATTCAAAAAAAAATTTTTTTTTTCAAGTTTTCAAAAAAAAAATCGGACCTTTATTTTTGTGAGGGACCCACGACAAAAAACGGGGACCCTTATTTATTTTTAGGACCCTTATATATTTTTCGGACCCTTATTATGGTACAGAGCCGGAAGTTTTGTTCACCTGCTGGATTTGAAAGCATGGCATCTATTTGTCCAATGAGTTCGATTAGACTTTGGATCACTACTTGCATTTTCTCATCGTCGGCATTCCACGCACTATAAAAGACGTGAATTAGATAAACTATAACCCAATTTGAGAACTGATGGGTTTTTTCATAAGATAATTGCACACCATTTTTATAATGAAGTGCGTTCTATACGTTCTATACGTTCTTGACAACGACGAAAAATCGACGGCCGCGCGTCGAGTCGTTTGGCTTGGAGAAACGACGCGTCGACTCGTCGTTTAAAGGGGGAGTTTGACAAATGATAAAGTTGTTTTAAAAATGATCAGTACCCTCAAAATAGTAAAACTCCCGAAGGAATTTTTACCGAAAAGCCTAAACATTCCAAATTTTCTGACCACGTATAGCTACAAACTTGAAAATTTTGGAATCATTATTTTCTCGAGTACTTGACTTTTTCTCCAAAATTCCGACGAGCATTTTACTATATTTTAGGTGCTCTTTCTTTCAAACACAACTAGCTCATTCGTGCTACCCCCCCCCCCTTTTTTAAATGAGTCGTTCGTCGATTGACCTTTTATCGACGCGACGCGACGGCTCCGGGACATTTCGCAGCCAGACGTTTCGCAGCCGAGACATTTCGCAGCCGGACATTTCGCAGCCGGACATTTCGCAGCCAGAAATTTCGCAGCCAGACGTTTCGCAGCCGCATTAACTTTTGAAAAAAAGGTGTTGATTTTTTTGGTTTTTTGGTTTTTCAGGTATGGCAAACAGGTTTTCGGGTATGGCGAACAACGTGGTGATGTTTGTTTTGCACCAAAATGAAAGCGCACCTAAGTTTTCACGAATTTTACGTGAAATTTTTTTCCAAAAATGTGTTATTTTCGTGCAAAATAAACATCACAACGTTGTTAGCAAAATAGCAAAATACCTCTTGTCTCAAAAATTCAACAAAATCCGCATCAAACGATTTTTCACCTAAAATACGTGAGAACTTAGGTGCGCCTGGTGCAAAACAAACATCACCACGTTGTTCGCCATACCCGAAAACCTGTTGGCCATACCTGAAAAACCAAAAAACCAAAAAATTCAACACCTTTTTTTCAAAAGTTAATGCGGCTGCGAAACGTCCGGCTGCGAAATGTCTGGCTGCGAAATGTCTGGCTGCGAAATGTCCGGCTGCGAAATGTCCGGCTGCGAAATGTCTGGCTGCGAAATGTCCGGCTGCGAAATGTCTCGGCTGCGAAACGTCTGGCTGCGAAATGTCCCGGAGCCGACGCGACGAATTTTCATTTTTCAGAGTTGAGATGAAATTCCGAGTGAAGGGTTTTCGAGTGTGTGGAATACGTTGTTGGGGTTAGTATTTCATGTGAATGCGTTTTACATAAGTTTTGACGTAAAAAATCGAAAATGACGTTTTTGCATGGAAATTGGTGGAAAGGGGTTTTCGAGTGTGGAAAACACGTTAATGAGATCAGTTTTTGATGTTTTTTTCAACGCATTTACGTGAAATACTAACCCCACCAACGTGTTCGACACACTCGAAAACCCTTCACTCGGGATTTCTCAGTGAAATGAAAACTCCGGAGCAACTCCAAATTGAGGAGTTGATTAGGAGTACTCTGAAAAACTCTGGAGCGGCACCTTGTTGACTCCGGAGAAACTCCGATAATTGGTGAGTTCATCTCAATTCTCTCAATTCAGATTTCTGGAGCAACTCGAAATTCCACCTTTTCTCCGGAAAAACTCCAAAAACACTCCAGAGCGACACTATTTCATTCCAGAGCAACTCCAAAATAATAGCTCCTCTTTTACTCCGGAGCCGGAGTTGCTCTGAAGTGAACTGGTGTTCTTTCGGAGTACTCCTCAGTGAAAAGAAAACTTCGTAGTAACTCCAGTTAACGCTGGAAGAACGCCCTCAGTGAAATGAAAACTTCGGAGCAGGGCTGGTCGGCATCGGCATTTCGGAATGCCGAAATGCCGAATTTCGTCATTTTTTCGGCAGTTTCTGAAAGTCGGCAGCGGTGCCGAAAAAAAAATTCGGCATTATGACTATTTCGACTCTCTTGCCGAAATTCATTACATGCCGACTTTCAAAAAGTCGGCATTTCGGCATCAAAAAAAAACAGATACAGTCTTTGAAAGAAACAGCAGCAAGTTTGAGCTGGGTCTCGGCGCGAACAAATGACAGTAATCATGAGAACGTTGAAAATCATGTTTTTTTTTTTTTCATTTTTTTTGTTCCGCGAAGATGGGGAAGTGGGATCTATATCTCATGAAAATTCCCGATGAACGAAAAAAATGTATTATATGTCATCATGTTTTTGTTCTCCTGCAACAACATCTGAAGCTTAACGATTATTTTCAACGGCAAGGGTGATTTTGACTGACAATCGAAAGTCATTGTCCGCGGATAATTTTTCCAAGCTTTTGTTTTTACAAAGAAATGTTCAGTTAATGAGTTTTGTGAAATAATTGGTAATTTACTGGCGTTTTTTGAAACTTTGTTGTTTTTATTGTTATGCCTGAAATGTCTGTAGAATTTTTTCAAACAAAAATGAGATTTTTTTGAACATAATGCCGAAAAATGCCGAGAAAAAATTCGGCATGCCGAACTGCCGAAAAAATTTTCGGCCTAAAAAGTCGGCATGCCGAAATGCCGAAAAAAACTCGGCATGGGAAATAGCCATGCCGAAATGCCGAGAGGTCTATGCCGACCAGCCCTGCTTCGGAGTAACGCCAATTTGACTCCGTAGTCAACTCCATGTTTTTTTCCCTTACAAAATGGGAGTTGCTCCGGAGTTGAACAGGGGAAATTTTGGTGCTCTCTGTTGTTACTCCGGAGTTGAACAAGAGTAACTCCGACTCCAAATTCAAGCAAAGCTCCGGAGCAACTCCTAAAAACTCCAGAGCGGCACCTTATTCACTCCGGAGTAACTCCCGAGTGCACCAAAATTGCTCCTATTCAACTCCGGAGTAACTCCCCTTTTGTAAGGGAAAAAACATCTCAGTGAAACGAAAACTCTGGAGCAACTCTAATTTCCACCTTTTCTCCGGAGAAACTCCGAAAAAACTCCAGAGCGACACCATTTCACTCCAGAGCAACTCCAAAATAAGAGCTCCTCTTTTACTCCAATTCAACTCCGGAGCGGCTCCGGAGTTGCTCTGGAGTGAACTGGAGTTACTCTGGAGTGAACTGGAGTTACTCTGGAGTGAACTGGTGTTCTTTCGGAGTACTCTGGAGTTCCTCCGGAGTTGTGGGTTTGAAGAGACCATGTTCGCTCTATTGCGATTTTTGGCGCGTCTTTTCATTTTCGAGACGCGCACAGCCTGAGAAATCCAACATTTTCTTCACAAAAAATTCGTCGTTTCTTTTTTTATTTTATCATTGCAATGCCCTCCAAAAGAGGGGGTGCGGTTTCATTTGCAACTGCCGCACACTTATTTCTAGAGAAATAGTGTGGGATAGAGAAAATAGAATGTAGTTTGAACTCAATTGAGAGAGAAAATTTACGCTAATTCTGGTAGATCAAACTTTTCAACAACGATGATTCAGGTTGTCTTTCTCAGGCTGTGGACGCGTCTTTTCATTTTTTTTTTTTGATCAGTCAAAGTTTTTTCTTCTGTTTTTTTGTTTTCGTTACCAAATTGTACTAACTGTTTCGTGAATTTGTTTGCAAAATGTTCTATCCCACACTATGCGAAATTTCAGAGAATTATCGAAGACAGAGCTGCGAAATTGGGGTTATTCTCAGGAGAAAGGATTAATCGGTTGTGGTTGACTATAATCATCAGGTATGTAAACTGATTTTAATGCATTTCAACGTTATTTATATATTTTTGAGGAACTTGTGATTATGAATATGGCGACACAGTGGGAATCGAAACAATCCTCAGTGGTTCTGCAGAATGAATGAAGTGTGAAAATGTTTAAAAGTACGTTTTTCTTTTTTTAATTTTTTAAAGTGTTTTTTGGAAAAAACAACATTTTGAAGTTTTTTAATCAGATCAATTCACATGAAAATTTTAAATTTCACATAGTAGCTTTTTTTTCGAAAAGAATGACCCATAAAACTTGATTTCAATCGATTTTTGCTGATCAGTTCTTCAACGAAAACTGTGAAAATTTCACATTTTATTAAAAATTCTTAATTTCAGATATATGGAATGTCGAAGTTCGTAAAAGAAGAAGAGTTAGAAGGATAAAATGGTCAGCCTAAAATCAAGAGTAATCAAAACGTTCAAACGGTCGAAGCCATCAATTCGCAATTTATAGTTATATTGTTATGAATTTTCGTGCTGGAATTATTATTATTATTATCATTATTATTATTATATATACAATTATATAAAGCTATTTAGAGCAAAAAACGCAAGCGCATTGAATCGATTGATTTTTCATTCAGCTCCGGAGTAACTCCAGAACGCACGTGCGCACCGAAATAACTCCTGTCCAACTCCGGAGTAACTCCGAAAGCGCACTAAATAACTCCCCTTTAACTCCTGTATAACTCCAGAGTAACTCCAGAACGCACCCGAATTACTCCTGTTCAACTCCGGAGTAACTCCAGAACACACCTAAATCACTCTGTTCAACTCCGGAGCAACTCTGACCAGCACCGAAAAAAACAAGGAGTCAGCTCCGGAGTCAATTCTGGCGTTCCTCCGGAGTTATTCTAGAGTTGCTCCAAAGTTTTCGTTTCACTGAGATGGAGTTGACTCCGGAGTTAAATTGGCGTTTCTCCAGCGTTAAACTGGAGTTACTCCGAAGTTTTCATTTCACTGAGTAAAATAACACAAAAAACATATTCAAGTGATGTCGAAATATGTCGAAAAATCTCAGAGAAATGAAAACTTCGGAGTAACGCCAATTTGACTCCGGAGTCAACTCCATGTTTTTTCCCTTACAAAATGAGAGTTGCTCCGGAGTTGAACAGGGGCAACTTTGGTGTGCTCTGGAGTTACTCCGGAGTGATTGAGGTGCCGCTCTGGAGTTTTTATGGAGTTGCTCCGGAGCTATTCTTGAATTTGGAGTCGCTCCGGAGTTTTCATTTAACTGAGATAGCGCCAGGGTGCACCGAAGTTACTCTTGTTCAACTCCGGAGTAACAACAGAGCGCACCGGAATCACTCTTGTTCAACTCCGGAGTAACTCCAGAGCGCACCAAAGTTGCCCCTGTTCAACTCCGGAGCAACTCTCATTTTGTAAGGGAAAAAACATGGAGTTGACTCCGGAGTCAAATTGGCGTTCTTCCAGCGTTGAACTGGAGTTACTCCGAAGTTTTCATTTCACTGAGATGACGGAAAATTACAGTACCTGGCCTATTTTTCGACATGCACAAAGCGCTCGTAAATCAAGAAAAATGTCTCATCGTGCCGAGACACAAACAATTTAAATACGTATGCGCCTTTCGCATTACTATTTTTGAATTATTTCTCAGGAAAATTTTTGCTCCGGAGCCGCACCAAATGCACCTTCACTCTGGAGCTTCCCCAAATTTTCCCCATTCCGCACCAAATTTTTCTCTAATTCTCTTCAGAGTTTCATCAAAATTTGGGTAAAATTTGGTGCGAATTGGGGAAAATTTGGAGACGCTCTGGAGAGATGGTCATATTTGGTGCGGCTCCGGAGCAAAAATTTTCCTGAGTTCAGCCTATTTTTTGAAAAAAAAAGACGCATCCTCATTTGAATTGTTTGTGTCTCGGCACGATGAGACATTTTTCTTGATTTACGAGCGCTTTGTGCATGTCGAAAAATAGGCCAGGTACTGTAATTTTTCGTCATTTTTCGACATATTTCGACATCACTTGAATAAGTTTTTTGTGTTATTTTTTATATTTTAACATACTTTTTTTCAACTGAATAACCCCATAAAATAAGGTACAATCTGCATGGGTATTGCTTTATGGGTAACATGCTCAAATTATGGGTAACAAAAAATTATGGGTAACCTTTTCAAAAATGACACTTTTCTCGATGGGTAACACGAATTATGGGTATCATTTGCGATTTGTCAAACGTACTCTATGGGTATCAAAAAATTATGATTATTATCAAAAATTATTATCAAAAAAATTAAACATTTATTTTTTGTAAATTTTCGACATATTTCGACATCACTTGAATAAGTTTTTTGTGTTATTTTATGTTATTTTAACATTCTTTTTTTCAACTGAATAACCCCATTATTGATTGATCTGGACTCAAAAATCAATCAAAATTTGTCGCCATTATTTCGGATATACCCAAGTTTTATGGCCTGTAAAATAATCAAAAATCATATTCTCACTTTTCACGCATCTTGTCGCGACTGTATTTAATGCCTGAGCGAAGATTTTTTGCTTTCCTCTGAAATACAATGCTCATTTAAAATACATGTAAAAGAAGTGGGGTTTAACTTACAGAAACGAAGCGATGACGACGCCAAGGTACATCAGCAAACATATTGCAAACACACTCGATTAATTGTAGAGAGAAAAAAGTGGGGAAATCACAAAAGTAACGCCAACAACAGAAGAAACCGCGTCACTCTCATCACTCTTCCACTGTAGCGTTGCGTGTCGCGCAGAGTGATGAAGAGAAAAGAAGAAAGGTCTCACGAGAAGGAAGATAGAAAAAAAAAGAGAGAAACAGGGCCCAGTTCAAAACTGAAAGAAAATGTGTGATTGTGTTGAGGAAGAGAAAAGTTGAGTATTATTCTCTGTTTGAGTAAAATTCTGGTTACGTGACTTTTTCACGTTTTTCGCTCGAAAATCGTCAAAAACCCAAATTTTCTCAAAAACTAATTGATAACCTTTTCACAGAATTTCATGCTGGTTCGAATAAGCTAAATCTTTTCTCGTTTTGAATTTTTCCAAAAAAAATAGTTTGAAAATGAAAATTTCGAAAAATTGAGCATATAAAAACATTTCTTTATTTTTTCTTTACTCGTTTCTAAAGTTTCATGAAAATCCAAAGAAAACTCTGAAACTCTGGAAACGAGGAAAAACTAAAAAAAATCTCTTCCTGTTATTGTATTGTCGATTTACGAGCAGCCACGAATCATACCATGGCGTAGGAAAGGATTTTGTACGTTGTCAAAAAGTTCGGTCGATTTTTTTTAGAGTGACATTTTTTTGGTGAAAATTATGGGAAAATTTTTTTGTTCTTTTATTTAATGTCAAAAAATCTGTACTCGTGTCAATTTTTTCTTCCAATAGTTTATACCAAGTGGAAGATAATGTCGCAGCGCATGTGGGTTTCAATGCATTCTATAAGAAATTTCGAAATGGCTGAAAGAAATCGTAGGTACAAAATTTTCAACTGGTTCACATTTGAAGTGCAATGACAAAATTTCCACAGTGCGCATAGTGTGGACCTTGTAGAACTTGAAAAAATAATGTGAGTCACTGTTGGCGACTTTTCATGAAATTCCCCAGTTCTCCTGAAATTCTCCTGAAACACTTCTATAAAAAAAAGTTGTCATTTTTTTAATGGAAAAATACCAGTTTTTATAAACCATGTTGAAACACATTTTTTCTCAAAAGTCAACTCAGAAAAGTCAACGCGCGGTAGCGCGCGAGTACTCTGCGAGCGAGCGCTATTCGCGCTGCTACCACGCACTGATCACGCTGCGACCACGCGCTAATCGTGCAGCGCCCACGCACTCTCTACCTGTTTCCGCTGCGAACACGCACCAATCGCTCTGCCAGCGCGCATTCACACAAAATTAGCCCCCGCTCGCAGCGTACTAGCGCGCCGCTATCGCGCGTTGACTTTTCTGAGAATAGATTTCCACATGCGCTGTCATCGATATGATTTGTTTCACACTAACGAAGCCAAAAATCCTAGCCCTCTTTTTTTTTTGCACGATTTTTCTACAGCGACAACAAAACAATTTTGCCCTTTTTTCGTAAATCGACAGAAAAATGTTTTGCTGTTTTTTGCACGTTTTCCACAGTGTCAAAAATTTTGTTCGCCTTTTTTTCCACAATGACAAAAAATTTCTGAAAATGTTGTACTTTTCTACGCCAGGTATGCCACGAATTCTAGGCCACGCGTACGTCCATGGTGTGCGCACACAAAAAATGATTAAAAATGAATTTTACAGACAAAACAAATGAATACCCGATGTTTGTGTCCTTAAAAAGTTTTTACCTCAATTGATAACACTCATGACATGAAAAAACCCTTCAAAAATCCTTGGTTCATACCTGGCGTAGAAAAGTACAAAATTTTCAGAAAATTTTTGACACTGTGGAAAAAAGAGCCAACCATTTTTTTGACCTGTGGAAAAGACGTGCAAAAAAAGGAAAAACTTTTTCTGCCGATCTATGAAAAAAAAAACAAAAATTGTTTCCTAATTTTCTCCAAAAAAATTTGTCACTGTACAAAAAATCGGCTTAATTTTTTGACAGCGTACAAAATCCTTTCCTACGCCAGGTATGCCTTGGTTTCAAAAATCTTTTTAAAAAAAATTATTTTTAAAATTAAAATTTTTAAATCCCAATTGCAATCCAATTACCCGGAAGACGCTAGAAATTCTCTGGTGCTTCACCGATTCCCCCTTTCATTCACCGAATTTCTCCGGGGCTCCTCAGGAAAAAGAATACTCCGGAGTTCCACCAATTCGTCGTTTTCTCCGGTGCCCCACCAAAGTTCACCAAAAAAAAAAAAAAGATATATTGATCAGTCAGAAAATACTTGTCGAGCTCGCTGCGAGTTCAATTCGAGCTCGCACAGATCTTTCTGCGAACTCAATTTTTATCAATTTTTGAGTTCAAATCGAACTCCAAGAAAGGTCGTTTTCAGCGTTGAACTCGCATCGAGCTCGACGCGTTTTCTCTGAGCAGCTCAATTCACATGAAAAGTAATTTTAAATTTTACATAGTGACTTTTTTTTCGAAAAGAATGACTCATAAAAGGAGCTCCTCAAATTCTTTTCGGACTCAGTGAAACGAAAACTTGGGAGCAACTCTAGAATAACTCCGGAGGAACGCCAGAAATGACTCCTTGTTTTTTTCGGTGCTGGTCAGAGTTGCTCCGGAGTTGAACAGAGTGATTAGCTGATGTTGGGTCTTGACACGAAATATGCGCCGGTTATTGAGCCCAGTTTGGCGTTTGCCGCAGCTGTTGGGAGAATGAAATATTGCAAGTTTTTTTATCGGTGAGTTTTTTTTTAATTTTTTCGCAGTCGCGACAATTCGAAACCGCATGAAATTTTGAAAAATTTTATGTGGTTTCGAAATGCCCTAGTTTTTTAAAGGCGAAAAAAAACTTACCAAATTTTTTGCAGAGCTCTGTTCAACTGGCAAGTAACTCGTGATCGCGCAATTGCTCAATTTAAACAAAACATTCCGAAAATGAATCCGATCACCGTCAAAGCTATGTTATTGTATTTCATTTTTCGCTGATCATAATCTGCCCAATCGTATTTACATCTGTATGGCATAAATCGTTCCAGAACACCTTTCAGACGTAGAAGTCGCATCTCTTTCCACTTGTCGTAGTCTTTTTGCGAATATCTGAAAAAATAGTTTTTGTTGGGGTTTGAAGTTTAGAAAAAAATGAAAACATACCTGTCACAAGAAAAAGGGACCTGACAATTTTTCGCGCGCAAATTAACAGTCAAATTTAAAAAACGAAGTTTTTTACTTCAATTTTATTTTAGTTCCGGAAATTTCGAGTGAAAATTGATTTTGAGAAAAGATTACATTCATAAATACCCTAAGAGGGTGAAACAGGTTGACGGCTGAAAAAATCAATATTTCATTTCCACAATAGGGAACTCATTAACTTTCTACTCCAAAAACTAATATAAATAAAAGTTACCAATGATATGAGAGTGACGGACGAGGGAGGAAGAAATTAAATCAGTTCAAAATTTCAAAAAATATAATTTATTTCACAATCAGCAATTCGAAATTTATGAGCTAGCACATATTCCAAATCGACGAAAATAGCACGATGCGAAATTCGGCGAATGCCAATCAACGTTATTGTATTTTTCGAATATAAAAACGTGAATTTTTTTAATTTCTTCAAAATCGACGAAAATAACACGATGGAAATTTCGACGAAAGCCACCACCGAAGAAATTTCAAAGTGATAAACAATTAATTTTTTTAAATTGAAAATACATTGTGCTCCACAAAATACCCGAGCAAAATCTCCCAACATCAGTTTTTACGTAATTTCTGTTTGATAGTTTTCAAAACAAATTTATCCTTCGGTAATTGTGATTTGATTTACCGACTTCGTCAACGAAAATTGTTACTGTTATGTCATTATGAGGGAAAATACCAACCCGTACTAAGAAAAACGTAACAATTTTACCTCCGAACATCTCAGAGCGAGTTTAAAAGCGGAATTTATTTTTTGTTCTTTTGAAGATCTCGAATCTAGATTTACCCAGTCTTTATGGTTAGGATTTTTGTAGAGAGATTCTTTTTGGAATTGTGTCCAAACTTTAAAACATAGACTATACTATTTCTTTGTAATGATGATTGAAGTTTTCCAGAAATTATGGGCCATAATTGACCTAAGAGGGGGAAAAGTACCATGCCATTTTTTGGTTGAAAATTCACAGTAACAATAAAAACAATTCAGCTCACGTCACGAAAATTTAAATATGTGTTTTCTGACAGATGTAGAGTTAATTTTTCTGGTTTTCCGCTTTTTTAATCGTAATTCACTTTGACAAAAACTAATTTTCTCCAGTGTTTTTAATTAATTGTAATTACAGTGACCAAACTTTAGAGAAATTTTGGTACCCTCTGAGAACAGGTATGATTGTGGCGCACCCTGTATTCCTGACTGTCAGTTTTTTGCGCATATTTTTGCACTATTCTATCCCAAAGATGGTGGGATCAAATTTACCACATAAAATACTGATTTATTTTGTAAAAAAAAACCGAAGAACAATGCAAAAAACTCACTGGTAGTGGACGACGAAGAGAGGGAGAATGATGTGATGGTGATGGATGTAACATGAGGTGAAGAGAGAGCCGTATTGGAGGATGAATCTAAACAAAAACGATTGATATAAATTTATTTGTTAATGTTTGAGATCGACAAAAACACGCTGCGCATTTCGGCAACTTCGTAAAAACGTGTTTTCTCGAAAAAAGACGTGAAATTTTCGTAGTTTTGAGTTGAAAAGTTTAGGTGGCTTCTATTTTGAACGAACCGTAACAGTCTGAATGTGTCAGAAAATTAGATGAGTTTATTCTTTTTTGGTATTTAGTTTTAAATGATGCCTTTATTTTGCCAAAAAAAAGCGGATTTTATTTCGATATTTTTAATTGTTCGTCTTTAAAAAAACTACTTACTTTTGACAATTACTTCCGAATCGTAGAATCGCGAATGCATAATGTTCCAGACTGAAAGCATAGTTTTTGGTAATTTTTTTCGTTAAAAATTCTAACATTTCCTTACCGGGGCCAAATAAAACGGTCTCTCCATCGATCGGGGCTTCAACTTTTTTCGGTTCATTTGTCGAAATTTGACGAATTTCGCCGTCACATCTCGGGGAAACGCGGCCACCGGTGGCTGCTCCTTAGCAGCGTTGGTGGCCAAACCGGGGCGCCACCGGAGCAAAACTGTGAGACATTGGGGTAAAAAGGAGACATTAGAGAAATTTCTCCCACATTTCATAAGTGGCGCAGTCGGTTAGAGTATAGAACCAGGGCGCAATCGGGGCAATTGAAGGGCAAGCTCAATTTCACCTCCGGTATCGGTGCGCCACCGGTGGCCGCGTTTTCCCGAGATCGTGCACGAGCCTTTCGATTTGACGCAGTTTTCAGGAGCATTTTCTCCAAGAAGATTCGTTTGAGGACGACGAAGACGAGCCAACGTAGGCATGAAGAAGATGAGGCTGGATGGAGTCAGAAACTGGAAACTGAACAAAAATATTTGAAAACTCGATCATTATCTATTTACTTATTTTCTAAATCGACGAGAAAAAACACGATGCATGTTTCGGCAAATGAAAACACCGCAAAAGGTCACGTAAATTTCGAAATAAAACGTGAGACATTTTTTCGAGACCCATAATTTAAAAATTCGTTATTTAAAAAAAAAAACTCTCACCTTTGACAAATTTCAGCCGATCTGACATATCGAAATTTTCGAAAAAAAGGACCAAATGTACTTAAAGTATACTTTTCACCGGTGCCTGTGTAAAATACATGAAAAAGGGCTCAAAATGATTTATGATATCTGTTGTGATGTTGACAACTTATCAAACAATAATGATTTTAACTCCACATTGAGAAATTCCCAAAGGTTGAGAAACCTTTCCAATTTACACCAAAAAGAGCGCGACGCCAGAAAGTATTAATTTATTAAAAAGAGAAAAGAAAACAAGAATAACGTTACAAGACAATAATGGGGTTATTCAATTGAAAAAAAGTATGTTAAAATAACATAAAATAACACAAAAAACTTATTCAAGTGATGTCGAAATATGTCGAAAAATTACAGTACCTGGCCTATTTTTCGACATGCACAAAGCGCTCGTAAATCAAGAAAAATGTCTCATCGTGCCGAGACCCAAACAATTCAAATGAGGATGCGTCTTTTTTTTTCAAAAAATAGGCTGAAATAATTCAAAAATAGTAATGCGAAAGGCGCATACGTATTTCAATTGTTTGTGTCTCGGCACGATGAGACATTTTTCTTGATTTACGAGCGCTTTGTGCATGTCGAAAAATAGGCCAGGTACTGTAATTTTTCGTCATTTTTCGACATATTTCGATATCACTTGAATAAGTTTTTTGTGTTATTTTATGGTATTTTAACATTCTTTTTTTCAACTGAATAACCCCATTATAGTAGATTAGAAATAAATTAGTTTGGAATATCATCATCATCATAGGACGCTGCACTTGTATTCGTATTTGCCGGACTTACTGGTGCAGATTCCGCATCTTCGTACAAAATTCTTATTTCGTTGAGAAAGGATCTTGCAAAATCGTAGGTTTCTTCGATTTGACCTAAAAACAAGTCAACTTGGCATAGCTGGACAACTACTCGATTTCGTCAACGACGACTCGAGTTGAGTGAATTGAACATTTTTGCAATCGACTCGAGTCTGAATCGATTGGGGGGTTCGAGTCGTTGTCCAGGAACTTTTTCAGGCGGATTTTTCGAAAAATTTTTAGGTATTTTTTCGAAAAATCCGCCTGAAAAAGTTCCTGGACAACGACTCGAACCCCCCAATCGATTCAGACTCGAGTCGATTGCAAAAATGTTCAATTCACTCAACTCGAGTCGTCGTTGACGAAATCGAGTAGTTGTCCAGCTATGCCAAGTTGACTTGTTTTTAGGTCAAATCGAAGAAACCTACGATTTTGCAAGATCCTTTCTCAACGAAATAAGAATTTTGTACGAAGATGCGGAATCTGCACCAGTAAGTCCGGCAAATACGAATACAAGTGCAGCGTCCTATGATGATGATGATATTCCAAACTAATTTATTTCTAATCTACTATAATGGGGTTATTCAGTTGAAAAAAAGAATGTTAAAATACCATAAAATAACACAAAAAACTTATTCAAGTGATATCGAAATATGTCGAAAAATGACGAAAAATTACAGTACCTGGCCTATTTTTCGACATGCACAAAGCGCTCGTAAATCAAGAAAAATGTCTCATCGTGCCGAGACACAAACAATTGAAATACGTATGCGCCTTTCGCATTACTATTTTTGAATTATTTCAGCCTATTTTTTGAAAAAAAAAGACGCATCCTCATTTGAATTGTTTGGGTCTCGGCACGATGAGACATTTTTCTTGATTTACGAGCGCTTTGTGCATGTCGAAAAATAGGCCAGGTACTGTAATTTTTCGACATATTTCGACATCACTTGAATAAGTTTTTTGTGTTATTTTATGTTATTTTAACATACTTTTTTTCAATTGAATAACCCCATTATTGTCTTGTAACGTTATTCTTGTTTTCTTTTCTCTTTTTAATAAATTAATACTTTCTGGCGTCGCGCTCTTTTTGGTGTAAATTGGAAAGGTTTCTCAACCTTTGGGAATTTCTCAATGTGGAGTTAAAATCATTATTGTGTCCACAGGTATCCCAAGTATGGTCTTTACACTTGAAAAAACTTAAAATTTCTCGATTTTTCAGTTTTGGGAAAAACTATCGTGCCAGATTTTCCAAAAGTTGTGTTTTATTTACGCGTCATGAAATAGTTTTGGAACAGAATTTTTTTAAATGTTGAATTTATGGGGGTTTTTTTTTGAAGAAAAACCCAACATTTTATAGGCTCTAGTTTTTTTCGAAAACGAATACGGAAAAAGTTCCGACTGAAACACCCCCCTAGTGGGCCCCCCCCCCTCGTTAAGGAGTTATACCCCCCCCCCCCCTCTTTCCTTGAAAAATTCCGGTTTTCTCACCATTTTTTGAAAACAGCTTTGTCCCAAAAAATTTTCTAAGTGAATTTTTCTAAAGTTACACCCCTCCCCCTGTTCGAAGGAGCCAAAAGTTACACTCCCTATGGCCAAGTGGCCGGGGTATCCCACGTATGGTAAAGACTAAAATATAATATTTTTTATTGAAAACAATGTTTCTAGTATATATTTCACACATCTACAGAAAGTTTTTTTTTCTTGAAGTTGGAGGAAGATTTTCAATTTCAACTGAAAATTCAGATTTTTCCGGTGTTTTGTTTAAAAAATCGTTGAAATCCAAACTATATTTTGATACAATTTGTCAAATTAGTAATTTATACCTCGAAAAACATTTTTGGAAAAGAAATCATGAATATGGAGCGGGAAAACCCATAATTTTCCAAAACATTTCAAAAATGCACATTTTTTTTTTGAAAAATTTGAAATGGTAAGGTCACTTTGACTCCTACCCACGACCCTAAATGTTAATTTCTAACGTTGTTTGTTTGGAACTAGCAAAATAAAACCCTTCGAGAAATGTTTCTGACATTTACCTCCCAGAATTGACAATTTCCAAAAATTTTGTTATGACTACATTTGGTTATTTTTTGTCAAATAATATTGAGTTTTGATCTTTTGCCTATAGCGGGGTGGACGTTGTATTGTATTCAAAATCAACAAATAACAAAATTTCGAAAAAATTACCTCTTTGAATTTCGAAAAACGTTTGAATTGTTGTAAGATAAGAAATCCATTTTTGACATATTTCGGACCATGTGTCATTCTGAAAAAAGTTCACTCATCATATGATTAACGTAACAATTGAAAAAAGAAACATACCACTGTCAGTCTAGCGATTTCCTCTTCATGCCCTGAAAAATAAATATTTTTGCTTATTATTTTGATTAAACCTTGTATTACATCAATATGGGAAAATTCGTGTATAGCAGGCTTGGTCGGGATCGGAATTTCCGGTTTTTCCGACATTTCAAGACTCCTGGTCATTCAGAAATCAACTTCTCGTGCTGATCAAAATCTCGATATTGAAGACTTCAACTTTTGATGTGTGAAATTCAAAAATTGAGAAAAGTACTTTGTAAGGTCGAAAAAAAAGAAAAAAAAACTGTTTTTGAATTCGTTCTCAGGAAGATTGGCGACCGCAAACACCGTTTGTGTGTGTGTGCGGGTAACTTCTATGTAATAAAGATCGAACATGAAGTGTATTGGTTATGGATGTGAGAAATGGGACGTTTATGGATGACAGTTGGGAGGCTATCATTTATCCAGGGCTGCCGGAGTGGGGGTAGAGTGGGCTCCACATAGGAAACTAGAAAAAAGCCCAACCCACCCCAGCCCACTACAAAAAAAATACAGGAAAACTTGGAGTTGGCTGGATTATCCCACCTGGGAACAATTAGTTTCTTTGTTTCTCTACCGTCTCTGACCTATTGGGAATCTCTCGTTTTCTTCTTTTTTCATTTCTAGTTTTTCTTCACCTTTTATGAAAAACAGAGCCCACCTGGGCCCCCATGGAATATTCTACTTTTTAATGGGAATTACCAAGTGGGCATTATAGGCCACTTTTCCCACCTACAGATGGGCTGCCCGCCTGGAACCCACCCCACTCCGGCAGCCCTACATTTATCCATATATAACAATACGTCTGAGGGAAAAAAGAAAGAGATACCTATCAGTAACAATCGTCGTTGTAGTTCTTCCATGTGTGAAATAATTTCATCTTTTATTATAATTTGTTGTTCATTCGTTATTGACCATAGTCTATAAAAATGTAAATTTTTTGTAAGTTATACCCAAAATAAAAAATAACAACTAATGGGTTTATTCACAGAAGAGAAATAATGTTGAAAAATTAACTTTAAAAACCGTGGGTAAAAGGTATCGGCAAGTTGTGTTTGAATGAAAGAGCACCTTAAATATAGTAAAATGCTCCAGGGAATTTTGGAGACAAAGTCAAGTATTCGAGAAAAATGATTGCAAGTTATTTTCAAAGTGGTCACAAAATTTTGAACACTGTTATTTTTCAAAATCCTACAGGTGGTTAGAATGGCCGAGCGCCTCTCATGTGGGTGCCTTATTTTGTTGGCTCGGGTTCGAACCTCAAGTTTTTTTTTGTTTTCTCGGCAAATGTCCACAAAAAGTTTTCAGAAATTTCATAAAAATGGCCCAAAAGAACCGTGAGAGGGACTATAGTCCTCGTTTGAAGAATCCTTGTCACTCAGAAATGCCCTTCTCGTTACCCTAACAATCTTAATATTGAATACTTCAACGTTCAAAGTATCCGGTTCAAAAATGAGAAAAAGTTCTTTGCACATTTAAAAAAAAAGAAAAATTGTTTTCAAATTGCGCAATTTGAAATGGGTTCCAGGAAAAGCGACATCTGCAAATACTGCTTGTGTGTGTGTCCGGGTACAGTACACCCAAAAAAAAATTATTTAAAAAAGAAGTTTTGTTTTTTTCAAAATCATCGTTTCTTTCCTATTTTCAGACTAAACTACAGAAACATTCAATCTTAAAGTAATATTTCCCAACCCTATTTTCGATTTTTTTATGTTTTCACTCAGTTCTTTACTAACGACAAGAAAAAAAAAGAAAAATTTACTTTTCCACGCAAGCAACACAAGAACGAACATGCCTACTTCATTTGAATTTTGCGGGGTAAATTCTTTTTTTTTTTTTTTTGAGTGACAAGGAGTCTTATTTTGTCTGTGTAAAAAGGTTTTGTTTGTTGCGCTTCATTTTTTCCTTTTCCCTTCCCTTCTCCAACATTATTTTTATCTTGTGAATAAAACCAATAAATGGAAATTGTTACTTACGAGTTATGAATGATGTTCCGTAGAAGTTCATATTGGAGTGTTAATGATAGTTCCTGAATTACGAAATTCATTTAGATAATATGTACAAAAATTGGAACAACTTAAAGAGGGCTGTCATACATATTTGGATGTTTTGTCGGAAGCCTCGAAGGCTCGAGCAGCTTGAAGATTTCTGCATTTTTTTGTTAGCACTTTTTTTTTTTCAATTTTCAGGTTTTTTTTTAAGTTCTCGTGGCGAGACCTCTTTAAATTGGGTCTCGTCACAAAAACTAGAAAATTTCGCATCTTTTTTCAAATCAAAAAACCAACCAGATCACCGACTCTCGATTCTCCGGTCGATTGTCGAAAAACGTATTGCAAACACTGAACAGGTTCTCAGAATCGGCACATCGATACTCTTGCTCGGCGCACAGAATTCGAATCGCCAATCCCGGTCCGGAAAACGGGACGCGACCGAGTTTGCGCAACTCTCTGACGAGCTCCGTATCGTTGTGATGCGTTTTGATCGTGTCCGCATGTCCCGACGCCAACAAACTAGCACTTTCGATGAGATCCGGTCGAAGGGTGCCTTGCGCAAAAAATAGTCGTCTTGATTCAAATTCAGCTGATTCATAACAATGTCTTTGACACGAATAAACGTGTTTCCAATGATTTTTCGTTTCAGTTCCGGTTCACACGCCGCATCTAATGTTTTCGTATTTTCTTCGGTTTTTGATTGTTTTTCGGTTGATGTGCGGATTGTGTTTCCGAAATTGTATCCTGCAAAAAGCCACGATTTTTGAAACTATTTTCGTGATTTTCATGAAAATTTTAGTGGAAAATTCTGATTTCCAATGAAAATTAGGGGAAAATCGGCCAAATTTTGATGCATTTAGGTTTGGAAAAAAACAATTGTCGAATTTCGCGTATTTTTCACTGGAGATTTGGATTTTCACCAATTTTTGCCAAAAAATCAGATTTTCTTGGGGTTTTTTCGATGAAAATCGTTGAAAATCAGAATAGTTTAACGCGTGTTTTTTTAAAGACACCCTGTCACTCAAAAATAGTTTTTTCGAGTTTATAAAACATCTCAAAATTGAAAACTTCAAATTTCGATGCATGTGGTTCAAAAACCAAAAATGTTTGAAAGAAAAAACAAAAACATTTTTTTTCCGTGGGTTACTGTACCCGCACACACACACAAACGGTGTTTGCGACCGCCAATCTTCCTGAGTAGGAATTAAAAAACAGTTTTTTCTTACTTTTTTTCGACCTCACAAAGTTCTTTTTTCAATTTTTGAATTTCACACATCGAAAGTTGAAGTCTTCAATATTGAGATTATGATGAAGACGAGAAATTAATTTCTGAACGACCAGGAGTCTTTAAGTGACAAAGATAAATTCTCTGATTTTTTTTTTTTGAAAGATTTTGGAACAGATTCTTGTCACAAAAATGTTAAAAAACAGAAAAAAATGGAAAAAAAAACTAATGCAGCTGATGTCAAAATATGTCGAAAAAATACAGTACTCCATCAATTTTTTTTCAGCGTGTCAAAAAAATAGGTGAAGTACTGTAATTTTTCGACATGTTTTAACATCAACTGCATTGCTTTTTGTATTTATTTTTTGTTTTTTAACATACATTTTATTAATGCGGCGTCCAAAAGCGAAAAAAAAAGAAAAAAGTGTGTCCAAATTCAAAAAACAAAAAATGCGAAATCTCAAAGGTACATCAGTGTTTCTCGAAAAATTTACCCGTAGAAGAAGCTTGATGTCTAGCTCATATGATCCCATCCTTTTCACTACAATAGCGTTGTACTCCTTTGAATAATTACGAGATTTCGGTATTTTTTATGTTTGAAATTGGACACACCTTTTCACTTTTTTTCGCTTTTGGACGCCGCATAACTGAATATACCTATAAAACTTTTTTTTCGAGTTTTTACAGAAATTTGAACGTACATCATAAAAGGACTCATTATGCGGCGTCCAAAATCAAAAAAAAAGTGTGTCCAATTTCAAAAAACAAAAAATGCGAAATCTCAAAGGTACATCAGTGTTTCTCGAAAAATTTACCCGTAGAAGAAGCTTGATGTCTAGCTCATATGATCCCATCCTTTTCACTACAATAGCGTTGTACTCCTTTGAATAATTACGAGATTTCGGTATTTTTTATGTTTGAAATTGGACACACCTTTTCACTTTTTTTCGCTTTTGGACGCCGCATAACTGAATATACCTATAAAACTTTTTTTTCGAGTTTTTACAGAAATTTGAACGTACATCATAAAAGGACTCATTATGCGGCGTCCAAAATCAAAAAAAAAGTGTGTCCAATTTCAAAAAACAAAAAATGCGAAATCTCAAAGGTACATCAGTGTTTCTCGAAAAATTTACCCGTAGAAGAAGCTTGATGTCTAGCTCATATGATCCCATCCTTTTCACTACAATAGCGTTGTACTCCTTTGAATAATTACGAGATTTCGGTATTTTTTATGTTTGAAATTGGACACACCTTTTCACTTTTTTTCGCTTTTGGACGCCGCATAACTGAATATACCTATAAAACTTTTTTTTCGAGTTTTTACAGAAATTTGAACGTACATCATAAAAGGACTCATTATGCGGCGTCCAAAATCAAAAAAAAAGTGTGTCCAATTTCAAACATAAAAATACCGAAATTTCGTAATTATTGAAAAGAACACAACGATAATCATATCTGGCGTAGAAAAAAACAACATTTTCAGAAATTTTTTGTCATTGTGGAAAAAAAGGCGAACAAAATTTTTGACACTGTGGAAAACGTGCAAAAAACAGCAAAACATTTTTCTGTCGATTTACGAAAAAAGGGCAAAATTGTTTTGTTGTCGCTGTAGAAAAATCGTGCAAAAAAAAAAGAGGGCTAGGATTTTTGGCTTCGTTAGTGTGAAACAAATCATATCGATGACAGCGCATGTGGAAAAAAACGTCGAGAAACCACGAAAAAACTCAGATAATCATTGTGGAGGTCGTGGAGAGGTCATTAAAAAACTACATCGTTGGGATCTCGCAACGAGCTCGAAAAAAAACGATTGAAAAAACGAGGTCGTTGCGAGTTCGATACGAGCTCGGCAAATGAACAGTAAACGAGGTCGTTGCGAGCTCGTTACGAGATCGTCAGTGTTTTTGATTTGTCATCTTCTTTTTAAACAAATTTTCAACGAACGAATTCAGTAACAGATTAGAGTAGTCGGTAAAGTGAATGTCTTTCAATCAAAAGATGCGAGTTCGATTCCCAGTTGGGTTTGACATTTTTTCAACATTGACTTAGTTTTAGGAGTTCTTGGGAAATTCAAAAACGAGCTCGTTGAGAGGTCCAAACGACATCGAATTGACCTTATCTGCGAGGTCGTAACGACTTTATCAGGGACCTCCACAATGATTATCTGAGAATGGGGGTTTCTCGACATTTTTCGACATTAGGTGAATAACCTGTTTGTGTTTTTTATTGTTTTTTATTTACATTATTTTTTTTCTTGTGAATAAGCCCATTAGTGACCGCCCGCATCAAAAAGCGGGTGATATCAAAATTCTAAAATCATTTTTTTTTTAAATATAGAACTTTTTTACAAGTTCAATCTCAAAACTTCGTAATGTCTTCAAACAAAAAACTCACTCTTAACATGCAAATTAACATCGGCCAAACTCTTCTCAACTGATTCACTCTCCTTATATATCATAAATCCATTGTCAATGTGAACCGCAGTCACACGATCAGCACCCAATGCCTTGTTGAGAAGTGCGGCACAAACTGTCGAATCGACACCGCCCGACACCATGACAAGCACTTTTTTGTCGCCCACAGTTTGCACAATTTCATCGATGCACGATTGTTCGCGCGATTTCATTGTGAATTTGCCCGAGCATCCGGCGATTTTGAACAAGAAATTCTCGAACATTTTGACGCCGTTGGTCGTCAAATCGACTTCCGGATGAAATTGCACACCGTACAATCGGCGTTTCTCATCGGCGATTCCAGCGACATGACTGCCGCTTTTTGCGATCATTTCGAAGCCTGGCGCGACAGTCGCCTCGACGACCGAATCGCCGTGCGTCAACAACACCTGTTCGGTCGCCGACAGTCCTTCGAACAGTGCGACGTTTGTGTTGATCGCAATGTCCGACACGCGACCGCTGTTCAGCTTGTTGAGCAGTTGGAAGCCGTAGCAAATGCCGAAGACCGCACGTGAAGATTTCTGGGTCGATTTGCGGTGCGTCTGGCGCGTACACTGAACTTGGTCCACCCGAAATGATGATTGCTCTGGAAAAAAAATGATTGAAATTATGAATCAAATTTCGATTTTTAGAAAGAAGGGAATATTGTTCCGCCCATTTTTATGTGTTTTTTTTCTGCAAAATTCATACTTCAACGGTACACAAGCTCCGCCCATTTTTCTATGCGGCATTTCAGAATTCGATTTTCTTCTCATAAGCCTCTCCACAAACATTAGAAACTTTGATATTTCTTCAAATGCATTTTTCCCCTCTCTCATCAGGGAAACATACTTGAAACCTCCAAGCTCTTTGAGTTGTTTGGCAGTTGTGTTCAGCGGAAACATTTCTGATTGCACGCGAAGTTCACGAACTCGTCTGTCAATTACCTGCAAAAAATTCGGAAAAAATGCACTCTTTTTCTCTAAATCTCTCACCTTTCCATACTGTGCTCCAAAATCGAGCACCGCAACTCGCTCACCACCATCGCCCATCTTTTCGACATGACCGTTTCTAGCACCTGAAACAAGGAAGAAAAAAGGAGTTAGCCTTTGAAGTTTTTCCCAACCCACCATTCATACTCATCGCTTCGAGATTCAATTCCGCGTCAAAATCCGCGGATCGTTTCGAAGGCGGCGGTTTGTTCTGCAGGTTTTTTCGTTGTTTTTTAGGACTGACGCTAATATTTCTGTCTCTCACTCTTTTTTTCTAAACGACAAATTGAAAATAAATGGCAAAACTTAAATAAAATTTGAGAGCTGTGAAGAATATTCGCTGAGAAAATTATGTTTTCAGCTGTGTTTTTTTTTCTCTGCCGTCTCTTATAAAACTGCACGCAACGCGGCGAGCGCATGTAAAAACAAAATTTTCTCAGCGAAAATTGTTGCCGTCTAGACGTCTTTCGTTTTCCAATTTACTCTTTGCCATCTATTTTCAATTTGATAAATAATGAGCTTATTCACAAAAAAAATTTTTTAACTGGTTGTTAACCTCATTTGTGTATAAATTTATGTTGGGTTTTGGGTATAACTATAGTTTCATGAAGAACTCTTGTCTCTAGTGGGGTTATTCGGTTGAAAAAAATATGTTTAAAAGTGTTAAAAAAATGATAAAATAACACAAAAAAATTTAATTTTTTGTGTTATCATTTTTTAACATATTTTTTTCAACTGAATAACCCCATAATAAAACGAAAAATGAAAAAGAAGAATCGTATTCCACTATAAATGTACTCAAAAACTCAACAGTCAAAAAAGCTTACGAAAAAATGGTGCAACTCCGGGGATTAGTATGGAAATGTTGAGAGTAATTCCGTGGGCTCTCTGGAATCAAAATTTCGGAACAACTCCAAATTGAAAATGGTTTCATATGGAATATGAAAAAACTCTGGAGCTGATATGAAAAAAAGCCGAAAACTACGAGTTTTCGAATGATAAGAGGATTTCGGAGAATTTTGCAGTTTTGTCAAGGAAAAACTCACCCAACTCTGATTGTGCTGCTGCGGCATATTCGTCGAATCTGCTTTTGCGTCGCACATTGAACACGATCTTTTCATACTCATACCTCGGCCAAAAACGTGAAAATCCTTATTTTCAGAATGTGCCTCGTGATTTTTCACACAAAAATTCTTGAAAAATTTTGTGATGTCTGAATTACTGTATGATTTTTGAATTTTGAAGTTGGGAATTCCACGTTTTTGCCGAGGTATGTTCATACTCTATTCACTGACTTTAATTAAAGCTTTGGAAATTTTCCTTTGAAACAAAAATGTAACAAGTTCGAACCAGATATTTTGTTACATTTCTATAAATAAATGAATAATGATCAAATGTAACAAATTTCGAAACAAATATTTATCTTACTTTTTTCAAAATATTTCAACGAACGCGGATATATGGAATCTTGAGCCTCTTATATGATACTTGAACGCATAAAATAGTAAGTTCCTGCGTAAAATTATAGTTTATCATGTATGACAGCCCTCTATTTTAAATTTAACTTACCTGGTTAATCATTTTTTAAAGTTAATAAGAAGAGTTAATATCTCAGGCAATAGAAAACTCCGGAGTTCCACCAATTCGTCTCTTGAGTACCGCCAATTGCGCTCCGGAGGGCCCTCCGGAGCGTCTTTGAAGAAAATTGGTGAAATTTTGTGAAAAAGGGGGGAAACAGGTGGAGCTCCGGAGGAATTTTGTGGGCTTCGATGAAATAAAGTGGGATTTGGGGGAGCTCCAGAGAAAATTGGTGAGTTTCTGAGAAATGAAGGAGAAGATCGGTGGTCCACCAGAGAAATTCTAGGAAGATTTTGGGGGAATCTGTGGAGCACTGGAGTACTTTTGGTTAGATTTCTTTGGGTAGCGGTGATTTTAGTAGTACTTAAATTGTGAAGAGATGTATTATAAACCAAATTTATTGAATCGAAAAAAAACCAAAAACAAACTATGAAAAGAAACATTCAAAAAAACATTTGTGAATTTATCCATCGAAGAAACTGCTCAACTGTCGTCGGCTTCTCTGTTTATCCATACGACTCCTGGGTTCAACATTTCTCTGGCCTTTCGTTTGACTTTCTGTAAAAAAACAGCGTGAGGTTTAGAACTTTTACACGTTCGGCGAAAACTCGTGACTCACGAGTGTTCGAGAACTGCGCAGTTTAGAAAAGCTTTTAGCTTTTCCATGTTAGATTTTATATAGCTAAAATCGTAACTTCTAGCTCACCTCAAGAAAAATATGTTGGTCGTCAGATTCTCGGTTTTTCGCCTATCCTCCTTCATTTCCATTCGATTTTTCATTGCTTCATGTTTTTCCAATTTCCAAATCTATATTCGCATGTTGAAAGTTAATATATTTTCGAAACGTACGAGTCAACAGCTTCTGAAACAAATTCATACGTAAAACCGGATTATGTTTTGTAAATGAAAAATATGTGATCATCACATTTGAGAAATGTGTTGTAAATCATCAAGCTATTTCGAAACAGACTAAATTTTTCTAACTCACCTTACAAAAATCGTTTTTTCGCACCGTTCTATATGAATTCCTCGTATTCGAGTTCCGATTTGCTGTCGTTTTCATAATATTTTCATTTAATTCCCATAATATACTCCATATTCGTTGGTTTTCGGGAATGACGGCCAATATTAACAGTTTCTGAAACGACTTTACTCGAATTTTGTTGCTAGTGTATATCAACGTAAGAAATTGTTCAATAAAAAATGAAAATTCCGCTGAAAACATGAAAAAAAGAAAGATTTTAGGACAAAAATAGGAAAAAAATAAAAATAAAAATTTGAAAACTGAATTGTCATTCGAGCGCGTTTGCGCTTTTCTGATTTCCTCCAGAGGCCCTCCGGAGCTCCTCAAATTCTTTTCGGAGAGAATTGGTGAGAGAGAAGAATTTCCCAATTGACGATTATTTTGTGCTACTCCTGAGTAATTTGGTGAGAATTGGTGGAATTACGGTGAACTTTGGTGGGGCACCGGAGAAAACGGCGAATTGGTGGAACTCCGGAGTATTCTTTTTCCTGAGTAAGAAGAGTTACAGTTTTTTTTGTCATGGATAGGTCCATAAAGGCTCTTCCAATTATTTGAAGTGTTCGGTCTTGCTGCGAAGCACACAAAATTTTGTTTGCTCCTTGATAGAAAAAAGCTCCGGTTGAATTTGTGTGCGCATGTTTGCATTCAGTGTTGGTAGTAAAATATATACTGTGAAACGTTTCGAAACGGTTCGAAATGTCCGCGAGCCATTTAAAAATGTGATATGACTTTGCATGATTTTTTTATCTACCGTATTTCCTGTAATATTCGGGGAAGATAGTTACAAAAAAAAACGTGAACTTTGATTTCTCTGCCTCTCCTTTTCTCGGTGTTTCAGGGCTGCAAACGAGAGAAAAAAATATTGAAGGCTTTCATAATTACCGTATTTCCTGTAATATAAGGGCATGCCACTCTATTTTTCAACCCTTCCCTCCGAGTTCCCTTATATTAGAGATGCCCTTCAAATAGAGGTGCCCTTTTTTTCAACCTCTCGGAAAACATGGTTATCTTGAAATAGTTATCTCGAAAAATCGAAAAAACAATGTATTAAATTTAATGAAACCGCCAAGAATTAACAATTAACAACAAAAAAGTGTATAAATGATTTTACATTCCAAAATCCACTGAATTGTCGCTGTCTACATTAGATAAGTTTTCTTCGAATGCGTTCTAAATCAATTATGTCGAGTAATTGGGGTGCCCTTATATCAGGGATGCCCTTCAGTTAAAGGTGCCCTTATAGGAAATACGGTAATTTTTCAGGCTCACAAAATTTATGTTTGATCTATCATTATTTTTCAATCTATACGGTAGCGATTTCTCTTCCATTTTACATACATTGACGTCGACGGGAGAAGAAGCGTTGTTTGGCAGAGATCCAAAAAAATGCAAAGTTTTGTGTGCTCCCGACGTTGAAATAAAAAAAATGAAAAGGTTACCGGGTTCACTGATTCAAGTTCCCACGAAACAATTGTAAACGGACGACAAACCTCTAAATCGAACAATTCTTGCTCAAATGTTCATTTTCAGTGATTTTCTTATCATCTGTAAATTGTAAATAAAAACTTCTGGCATAGTTCATTTGTTATCATGATACAAGTAGTGATAACTCCTATCAAACTGCCCTACATTCGTCTTTCTTTTCTCAACAATTTCACCTTTTTCTTGCTATGTTGCTCTCTCCTTATTTACACACAAGTTTTGGCTGTTTGTTCAACAATATATATTTTTTGCAGAAAGATGGAAAATCTAAAAGCCAAAGCAATCCGATGGCTTGAGGACAATCGAGGACTAGTCATTGTCCTCTTCTGCCTTCCCGCCTCATTTCTGTTCGACATTTTCATCAAAATTCGCATTTGGCTTGATCGGACGATTTTTGCCAAATCGACAACACACGCGGACAGTGTTGAGGATATTCGACAACGCGTTCTGACCTGGAAACAATTGCCAGATACGGAGAGAAAATTGTTGTGTACAGCGAGGCCGAATTGGTTGAGCCTGTCAACTACGTTTTTTGATAAGGTATGATTTTTTGCACTTTTTGGGAGGTATCATTTATTAAGAACACATTAGCAATGTCATTTCCTCTTGCAATCTTTTCATCTCATTTTTCATCAAACTACAATCAATTTTCTTCGTTTTTCTCATCGCACCTGATCTTCTCGGTTTCTCATCAAAAATGCATTGATTAAACGATTTTTTCCAAGAATCGAAGTGATCCTTTAAATGCAGACAATTTATATGATCTCCCAGTTTTTTCAAGAAATTGGATGATGAACCAGAAGCTCGTAAAAAAATAAATAAGAAAAATAAAGAAAAATATTTGAAAATCATAGCTTATGAAATGAAACATCATTTTTGTTCCAAGAATTCTAGACTGTGGGAACATTACAAAGAAAAAAATCAATTTTTATCCGCTCGCCATTGCTATGCAATTATAAAACTGATAATTGGGTGGGTACGGTGGACAATTACAGTAATATCTTGGCGCACCTTCGAAGTAATCGACCAAACGAGTTTCTGTTAAAAATTTTTGCAAATAAAAAGAATATTGTTCTCACCAATGCATTGACTCGCCGCATAGTTGTAGTTGTTACCGTAGCCATAACCGTTGCCATAACCATAATAATTGTAACCACCATTACTTCTACCATAGTATGATGAACCGCCGAAAAGGCCGAGACTTCCAAGACCGCCTAGACCACCGAGACCACCACCTCCGCCAAATCCTCCACCCCCGAATCCGCCGCCATCTCCACCGTGATGATGTTCACCGCCTCCGTGATGCTCTCCTCCACCTCCATGATGTTCTCCTCCACCTCCGTGACCACCATGACTTTCTGAAAATGTTCATAATGGGGTTATTCAGTTGAAAAAAAGTATGTTAAAATAACATAAAATAACACAAAAAACTTATTCAAGTGATGTCGAAAAATGTCGAAAAATGACAAAAAATTACAGTACCTGGCCTATTTTTCGACATGCACAAAGCGCTCGTAAATCAAGAAAAATGTCTCATCGTGCCGAGACACAAACAATTTAAATACGCATGCGCCTTTCGCATTACTATTTTTGAATTATTTCAGCCTATTTTTTGAAAAAAAGACGCATCCTCATTTGAATTGTTTGGGTCTCGGCACGATGAGACATTTTTCTTGATTTACGAGCGCTTTGTGCATGTCGAAAAATAGGCCAGGTATTGTAATTTTTCGTCATTTTTCGACATATTTCGACATCACTTGAATAAGTTTTTTGTGTTATTTTATGTTATTTTAACATACTTTTTTTCAACTGAATAACCCCATAAGATCGCACATTTTGGCGAACAACTCACCAACACGACAGAACAGCGCAATACTCAAAAGCCAAAGAAGAAGCATTTTTTCTTGGGTTAAATGGAGAAAAATGAACAATTGTTCAACCTAAATATTGCTTTACGAACAGTGTTTTTTCTCTGCGAAACGAAAAATGAAATGAAGGTCAGATTTAGAAGTGGTGAAGATCTTTTATCGTTCACAAATGTGCTTGATCCATTTTCTTTATCTAATAAAAACGATCAAACTACATGATAGTTTGATGAGTTCGTTCAACTTTGGTTCCCAAAAAAAATGTCAATGTTTTATCACTAATTCAGCGAATCGTCTCAACAAAAAAAAATCCTAGAAAAAAAACCCTTCCCAATTATCCGCTAATTGTTGGAACACATTGATAATATTGATAGTTTGGCGGATATGGCGGACAATCACAATAGTATCTTGGCACACTGCCAACGTAGTCGTTGAATCTCGCCACTCGACATTGATTCGAATAGTAGTTACCGTAACCATTACCGTAGTTGTAGCCATAGTTGTAGTTGTTGCCGTATGACGATGTGCCACTATTCATGAGGAGGCCTAGAAGACCTCCAAGACCGCCGCCTCCACCGCTGCTACCGTAGTAACTTGATGATCTGCCGAATCCACTGAAATAGTCATGATGATGATGATGGTGGTGAGAAGGACCTCCGCCTCCATGATGTGAGTGGTGATGATGACTTCCACCTCCGTGGTGACCTCCACCATGTTCGTGGCATTCAACTGTAAACAATAATAATTTTTGGTTTCCTAGGCCAAGATTCAAAAACTCACCAAGACCACAACACAACAAAATGCTCAATAGAATCCAACAAATCACACGCATCGCTATCTGGTTCGATTTTTCGTTTCTGAGAAAAATAAGAGTTTATATAGTGTTGAGATATTCAGCTAACCAACCAATTCTTCGGTGAATTATCTCATTTCGCCGAACGTTCGACCATCTTTTGAACCTGGAAAACCAGTTCCACGTGTGGCTACTATTGTTTTTTTTTCAAATTTCTTGACAAAGTCACGCCCTGTTGATTAGCGATAAGTATCTTCATTTCGACCATATGTGTGTGTGTAGTTTAGTTTAAGGTCAAAAATCACGGGTACACAAATTTTCTCAACAAAAAATTTTTCACTGTGAAAACTAAGAAAAAATATTGCGCAGCTAAGTAGAATCGAACCCGCCACCTTGTGTATATAGTTTCAAAGCTTAACCACCGCGCCAAGCTGTTCGTGCCTGCAGCACATCCAACCAAATTTATTTTTTTCCAGAAAGCTTGCCATCAAATTCCCATTGATCTTCATGATGTTTTGTCACTCGATGAGACCAATTTGACTGTCACCGTCGAGCCGAATGTAACAGTTCGCGAGATTTGCGAATATCTCGTCCCACGCGGCTATACCCTCGCCGTAACTCTCGAAATTGGCGACGCGACACTTGGTGGACTCGCGTTCGGCGTAGGCATGACGACCTACTCGCACAAAGTCGGACTATATCAGGAGGCGATTCTCGAGTACGAAGTGGTGACAGCGACGGGCGACGTGATTCGCGTCACACGCGACAATGAGTACGCCGATTTGTTTTGGTGTTTGCCGTGGTCGCATGGAACTCTGGGATTTTTGGTCGGGTTGAAGTTGCAGATCATCAAAGTGAAACCGTATTTGCACATGAAATACATTCCGTGTCATAGTCAACAAGAATATTGCGAGCAAATGATGAAATTGTCGGGCGCGAACGATGGTGGCGACAAAGTCGCCGACTACGTCGAAGCGACTATCTACGACAAACAAAACGCGGTCATCATGCTGGCGAATTTCACCGACGCGACGCTTGTCGAACGCGCGACAAAAGTCAACGACGTGTGTCGCTGGTGGAAACCGTGGTTCTACAAACATGTCGAGTCATTTTTGGAGCACGGCGGCGAAGAGCTCATCCCACTCGAATCGTATCTGCTGCGACACAATCGCGCAATTTTCTGGGTGCTGGAGAGTATGATTCCGTTTGGTAATCATCCGGTGTTTCGCGCGTTTTTGGGATGGTTGTGCCCGCCGAAACCGGCGTTTTTGAAGTTCACCACGACGCAGGCGGTTAGAGAAATGACTTTTGCCAAACAGGTGGGCCCAACATTAACGGTCTCACAGATAACATCGTTTTTCAGGTGTTCCAAGACATCGTAATGCCCCTAGACACCCTCAAACAACAAGTCGACACCGCCATCGAACTCTTCGACACCTTCCCGCTTCTCGTCTACCCATGCCGAATCTATGATCATCAATTAGGAAGTCAAGGACAAGGACAATTACGCGCACCACCCAAAGATCGACTGGTTAAAGGGACAAACTATGCCATGTTCAACGATTTGGGAGTTTATGGAACACCGGGACCAGTGAAACGGCGAGAACCCTACAATCCGACCTATGCTATGAGAGCCATGGAAAAGTTCACCCGCGACGTTGGTGGCTACTCGTTCCTCTATGCCGACATTTTTATGAGTGAAGAGGAGTTTAATCAAATGTTCGATATGACCCTTTACAATAAGGTTCGCTCAAAATACTCGTGCGATGGCGCGTTTCCGCGACTCTACGATAAAGTGAAACCCGAGATTGATGTGATTTCAATCGGACAAAGTTATGCCAAAAAGGATGAGTGATTTTAGATTATTTCCAGATTTCTATGAATACCTTTTTTTTTGTTGTTGTAAATATTTTTATGGTGAGATTGTTATTCGTGAGATTCTTCGTCTTCCTCGTTAAGTGAGATGCCTTTTGATTCCAAAAATTTGGTGATAAGTGCCTGATCAACAATGGCCGTCAATTGGTCTGATCCGTCATCGCCGCGAGACCATCTGATAATTCGATGATCCTTGAATTCGACAATTTGTGTTCGCAACGCGGCGTCGCTTGATACAATATATTCGTCACGTGCCGCATTGAAAAGATCCCAGAAATTGACGGGCTTTTTTGTTGAAAAATACATGCGGAGGAATAAAATGAATGATTTTTGCGCATTGACGACCAACGATTTCCAGAAAACTTCCAATGATCCGATTGTGTGACATGATTGTTTATATTTCGCGTCGAGACCTTGAAAAATCATGTTTGTTATGCAGCGTCCAAAATTTTTCAAATTTGGACGCGATTTTCTTTTTTTTTTTTGATTTTTGATATTTTCGTTTTTAAACATACCTAGAACACGCGAATTTCCATTGATCAACTCCTGAAGTGGCATATCGAACGTGTTCACCGTCAAATGAATCAGATTCAACGTCGACAACTGTCGCGAATTCCAAATAAACGTCGAATAAATATGATCCACAGTGGCGATCAGTTTGACGGCCTGATTGTTTTCGAGAAGAGCACACAACACTTCTTGATCATTTCTCCAATCGTCCGCTTCGATGTTGTCGATCAGAAGGATTAATTGTAGACTCGATTTGACCATTCGTCTCGAAATTTGACGCGCCCATTCGACTGTTGTCATGCCTTTACCCTGGAACAAATTTGGTGTTTAAAATGGTCTAAATTGGAAAACAACCGTACCATTCATGAGAACAAGGACGAAAAGAAAAAACGAGGATCAAAACGAACAAGACAATAAAGAGAGAAAACTGAGGAAAAAGTGAAAAATGAATGAATGAACACCGGAAGAGGTGTCTAACTCACGCGTCAGATTTAAAAGACAAGAAAAAAACAATACTGGGAAACTAAAAAGAAGATGAAGAATGAATAAATGAATGCACACCGCGAGGTATACAGAGAGACCGTCGCCCCGCCCACTTTTTGCACCTGTCGCATACAAAAAGGGGGCGGAGTCACCGGTCTCTTATATCGCGCGGTGTTAGCCATTCATTCTTTACCGTTTGCTCAGTTTTTTTTTTATTTTTTGTCTCGTTTGTTTTGAATCTTTTTCTTTCTTATTTCATGCTTACAATCATCTAGATATATTTTTTTGTGTTCATGACAGGCATGACTTTTTTCTTGAATAATGTAACAGTACTTTCCCCCAATTAGGTTATTATTAAATTGTCGATTGGTACCACTCGCTCTACACGCGACGCGCAAATGTGAGTAGTCGACAATTTTTCTTTTCTTTGTCTGAACTGTGTTCCGTGAATTCACGTTTTTTTTGAAGATTGAACAATTAAAATTTTCAAAACTCACATTTAAATTCAATCGCAAATTCTCATTAATACTCGCCAACAAAATCTTTGGCGTCATTTCTTCATGTGTCGCATCGACTCGCATCCACGTGAACTTGTCGAGTTCAGAATTCGCGAAACGCGTCAAAACGTCGCGTTTTGAACCAATTCCATGAAGCTGAAAAGAGTTGAAGATTAGGGGGGGGGGGGGGGGGAATTTAGTTGTAAAAATACCAAAATATTAAACCCGGCAGCCATATAAAGTGTCCATTTGCTCATCCATTTATCGTCTAGGTCATCCAAGAATTTTTGGGATTTTTCGCTGTTATTTTGATTTTGAATATAGTCGCGCAAATTTTCTAAATTACAATCGAGAAATGAAGGTTTTATTGAAGTCGGCTCATTTTCATCACTGAAAAATATTCGAGAATTCAAATAGTTTGAAGATTTACTCACACTTCCATGGTTTCAGCGGCTATTCGTTTTTTGACTCTTCCCGTGTTCATTCTCTCCGCCGCTGATTTTCCTTGCATAAAATAATTTTCGATCGCAGAACCTGATATAAGTGAAGTCTCATCTCTAAAAACTCCGATTTCAATTTGTCTCGAATATTCAAACCTACTGAAATTGCTCATCGATTTCTTTGCTCGCCAGATTTTTCTTAGGTGGTGACGCATGATTGACGGTTTTTATTGCATTGCGTTTCCCCATCTATAAAGTTTAAGCGTCTTCATTTTCTGGATGTTAGGAAAAAATTGTGGTAAATAAACCGATATTGAAACTGCATGTTTGGTGAAAATATCACATTTATTTTATTTACACGAAAACAAATAAATTATGTTGTGTTAAAAGAAAATATATTGGATGAGTTACTTAAGAAGTGACCATTTGAATTGTTTGTTAGCTGATTCGATGAAGGACATTCCGACTTGAGAGAATGATTGATCGCTGAACGAAACTTCGTCGGCTTTGAGAGCGCAGCGGGAGACAACCGATGGAGCGTCGGTTTCGAGGATGATTCTGAAATACGGACTGAAAATATTTTTAGAATAAAATCAAGTTACCCTTCGTCACATATTTCATCAATGATCAACATGGCGGTGTCCATTGCGTCGACAAGCGCCTTCTTTTCAACGTTTTTTCGCAAAACAGTTGAGATCGAATCGTAGAGGCAAGTGAGCACCGATTCGAGAATCAACTCGTTCTCCCGAGTACTTCCCAAAATGTAAAAGTAGAGATCGACGTTTGATCGATAAATGCAGGTGACTCCATCGAGCAACAAAATTTCGGCTCAAATTTCATTTTAATTTTTTTTTTTTGAAATTTATAGTAAAACTCACTCGATGTATTTCTGCTTGTTTTGGTGAACATGTTCTTCTCAAAAGCCTTTTGCTCTCTAACTGATCCGAATGTTTGATGATCGTAATACTTGGCAATGACCCGATTTCCATCTTGATCCAAAATCACGATTCCCTTCACGCTGTACAACGAAGTTGGGTTCTAAAAATCCGGTTTTCAGTTTAGTTCTTAGTTTTTATCAACTTACACTGTCAAAATCCGCCATTTTGCAAAGTTACACGACGAAAAGAGTGAAGAAAATAAAAAAATTCTATTTTGTAAATCGACACGTCATGTGGATCGCGGCAGGACCTGCGGACTAGGATTTTCTTTCACTCGGCCAGTGGCTGAGAAACCGACAAAATTAATTTTTTTTCGCATTTTTTCCGCTTTTTTGTTGAAAAAGACCTCGTTACGAATAGAACAGTTTTTACAGATGGGAAAGAAGCAGCACCAGAAGGATAAACTCTATCTAACCAATTCAGAATGGAAAGCGATTGGAGGACACAAAGATGACACGGGAACTCGATTACAACGAGCACAGTTTAAAAGATTGCCAATTAATCACTGTTCTCTGTCATTGTTGCCATTTGAAGATCCAGTTTGTGCGAGAAGTGGTGAAATTTTTGATTTGTCACACATTTTGCCATATATCAAGAAGCATGGAAAAAATCCGTGCACTGGAAAACCACTGGCGTCGAAAGATTTGATTCATTTGAAGTTCGACAAAGATGCAGAAGGAAAATTCAGATGCCCAGTTACGTTCAGAGGTTTTACCGATTTTTCACATATTTTGGCGATTGCTACAACAGGAAATGTTTATTCATACGAAGCAATCCAGGAATTGAACCTAAAACGGAATCATTTAAAAGATTTGCTGACCGATGTTCCGTTTTTGAGAAGTGATATAATCGATATTCAAGATCCAAATCACTTGGAAAAATTCAATATGGAACAGTTCGAACACGTCAAATTGGATTTGAAAACAAGTGAGGAGATCAAAAAAGAAAAAGCGGCGATGAAAAATCCAACATTCTACATCAGACGAATGAACAATGAATGCAAAGAAGCATTGGATCAATTGAAAAAAGAATATGTTCCGGCGAAAATTGAAAAAGATCAAGATGAGACGGCCGATTCGATAAACGCGGCACACTACAGTCAGGGAAAAGTATCAGCCGGATTCACATCGACGATAATGGCACCGGTGACGAGTAACAAAGCGGCTGTGTTGGATGCAGATGTTGTCAAGTACAAACGAGTTACCAAGAATGGTTTTGTGCGGATTGTCACCAATTATGGGTTTTTGAATTTGGAGTTGTGAGTTTTTTAAAGTTTGAACAATCCTTTCACAAGAGGTAGGAAAGTACCGTGACAAAATTTTTGACAATCCCCCTTGTGACAGGTGCGGTTTGGAAAAAGAAAACACAAAAAAATTGTCTATGTAAAGAATGTTTTAAAAAAAGTGAAAATTTTAAGAAACATCGTTGCAAGACCAAAAATAGAATCAAAACGAAAGAGACAAGAAAGAAAGACAACAATATTAGAAAACTAAGCAAAAGATAAAGAATGAATGAATAAATGCACACCGCGAGGTATAAGAGACCGGTGACTCCGCCCACTTTTTGTATGCGACAGGTGCAAAAAGTGGGCGGGGCGACAGTCTCTTATACCTCGCGGTGTGCATTTTTTTATTCATTCTTTACGCTCTGCTTAGTTTTCTAATATTGTTTTCTTTCTTTTTTATCTCGCTCGTTTTTCGTTCTGATTCTTTTTCCGTTGTCGTATCGTTCTCTCACTCATCATCGGAACTTTCGGAAAAAAATTCTTTACTTTTTTCAAAAATAAAAGTATCCGGGTCTTGTCACGAAACATTTCAGCTCTCTCTTTGGACAAGTATCCGAAAGTTTTCAAATAATATAGTTATATTCCAGATATTGTCAAAAAGTGCCAAAAACATGTGAGAACTTTATAACTCTCTGCTCTCAAGGATACTATAACAACACAAAATTCCATCGACTCATCAAAAATTTCATGCTTCAAGGAGGTGATCCGACCGGAACCGGACACGGCGGAGAATCAATGTGGAAAAAACCGTTCGAAGACGAATTCGTTTCCGGATTCTCGCATGATACACGTGGCGTACTGTCGATGGCCAACAAAGGTTCCAACACCAACGGTTCACAATTGTAGGTTTTTTGGAAATTTTTCCATTAAAAAAGTGGTTTTTCAGCTTTATCACATTTCGACCATGTAAATATTTGGACAGAAAACACACAATTTTCGGACGATTAGTCGGTGGTCAAGAAACATTGTCGGCGATCGAAAAAGTTGAAACTGAAGAGGGAACTGATGTGCCAAAAAATGTGAGTTTTTAAAAATATAAGTATGTTTTTCATTTTCACAATTTTCTTTCTCAGCCAGTGATGTTTATGCGTGCAGAGGTTTTTGGTGATCCATTCGAGGAAGCTGAGAAAGAAGTAGCAGCAGAACGTGCCGAAATACTGCGTAACACTTCGAAAGATACGGCGGCTCGCGCAGAAGCCTCGAAAGCCCCATCACGACCGGTTGCAGTTGGCACAGGTGTTGGAAAATATATGAAATCGGCGAAGCGAAACGCGGCGCCGGGAAAAATCGAAGACGTTCCAATTGAGGTGCCGAAAAAGAAGAAAATCCTAAAAACTGGTCTCTCTGACTTCTCAAAATGGTAAATAAATACATTTTACACACAAACACAAGACAACCTCAGCAGAATGAACAAAGAAAAAAAAGCACTTGGGTGAAGAAAAATAGAAGCTGAGAATGTGGTACTGTAGCTCATTGTTTTTAGGAATAAATATGGAATTATAAAGCTTTGGCGCTTGGGATTTATCGGGTGGGTCTGAAATCAGGCTTTGAGCTCGCCACGAGAAGCGACAGCCGCGCAGATTTCGCGAGTAATATCTTCCTTGGCTTCAAGTTCGGCGGCGGTTTCCTGAGTCCGTAGTTCGGAGATTACCTGAAAATGGGATTATTTGAGAATTTTCTTTTTGAAGAAAAAACGAAAATTTGAAACTCTAATGTTCCTTTAATAAATTTAGAGGTCACGTTACGAAAATTTTAGAATTATGCAACTTTTCAAACATGAGATTAGCAGAAAAGCCCTACCTGTTTAGTTTTACCAAAGTACACCTCATTCATAGTATGTCTCATCTTCGATTCCTGATCCTCAATCATTCTACCCATATTAGCAACATGCGAATTTTGATCATTCACCGGTGCGTCGCTCTCAAATTGTCTTGTCAAAGAACCGCCCAAGTTCATCACTCCACTGGCCGATTTTGTTGTTTGCAACCACAACATGATTGTGGACGTCAGTTTGTAGTGAGCTTGACGCGCCTTTAAAACCAACAACAATTATGTCAAAAATTCGAACAATTCTTACTCTTTCGGTGATCTCTACAACGTGAATCGAATCCCAACATCCATCAATGTTCTTCTGTCCGTCGCCCTCTTTTTTGATCAAAACAATGCCGGCGAATCCGCCGTTTTCTAGATCCCAGAAATATACCGAGGAAACGCCGCCTTCGAAGTATAAATCGCGATAACATTCGAACGCAGCGTTCGCATCAATCTCCATTTGTCGCCGCTTTTCTGATGGTAATTGGCCGTCTTCAAGAGGTGGGTCATATGTGTTACTCCACGGAGATCTGAAAAAAAAACTCATTTTGTCACTTGACTCTGATAAAAAATCATACCTGTAGCTATCCCCATCACGATTATAATCACATAACAAGTATCTTTTACCAGTTTCCCGGTCTGATGCGATTTTTAATGGTTGATCAATTGTGCCTACAAAGTTAAATGCGGTATTTTTTCACCTAGTGAAATTAAACTCACTTAACAAATCGTCAACAAGATGTGGACAAAGGTCGATGAGATCTGTTAGGTTTTTATCGCAATGTTGGGGTGGTAGACGACGCATTAGGTCCAACGCACAATCAAGCTGTTGTTCACCCTGAAAACAAAACAACTTTTATCAAATCTAACACGCAGAGATTAGCCTTACCATTTTTTCTCGAAATTATGCTTCAAACTCTAGTGAGAACGATGAATAACACTCGAGAGTGAGAGAGAAAAAAAAGAAAAGAAAATTGATTGGCCGTCCGCCAACACCGTACTCCTCCCCCTCCTACGAGGTGTGTCGTGACGAGACCACTTGCTAAGACATTTGGCTCGTTGCCAGTTTATTTTTATTTTTCAATTTCAAATTTTCGAAATGAAAATTTCATTTCTTGTTTTTTCCCAATGTTCTCAATGAAAACTGAATTTCTTTGCAGATTGTCAAAATTGGAGCGAGACACAGCAAACGACACCAACGAAACCTACCATCTGAAGTAGGAGATGAGTTTCAAAAACTGAAAATACACAATTTTCGGGTTTTCAGCGTGCAAGAAGAACGAAAGCCGTTTCCCAAGTCAGTGAACAGAGTATGAAAAGATCGTGTTCAATGCGCGACGCAAAAGCAGATTCGACGAATATGCCGCAGCAGCACAATCAGAGTTCGGTGAGTTTTTCCTTGACAAAACTGCGAAATTCTCTGAAATCCTCTTATCATTCGAAAATTCGTACAGTTTTCGGCTTGTTTGTTTTTTGAAAGTCGGTGAAATCAAAAAGATTTACAGTTTGTTAAACTCCTTTTGAAAACATCATCCCCGCCCACATTTTTTTCGCCTCGTTATCATTTTATATATATTTTTCCACTGCTCAAAGGTTGTTTTTCTTCAATTGATTTTTAGTTTATTTTGTTGTTGCTTCTTCTATTTCCAACTCTTTTTCTCGTCAAAAAGATACCTGATCGTACTTTCAAACAACAAAAAAAAACTCTTTTTCTCTGCGTCTCTTCACTACCAGCTGTTTGTCATTTAGAAAAAAAAGAGTGAGAGACAGAAATATTAGCGCCAGTCCTAAAAACAACGAAAAAACCTGCAGAACAAACCGCCGCCTTCGAAACGATCCGCGGATTTTGACGCGGAATTGAATCTCGAAGCGATGAGTATGAATGGTGGGTTGGAAAAAAAGTTTAAAGGCTCACTCCTTTTTTCTTCCTTGTTTCAGGTGCTAGTAATGGTCATGTCGAAAAGATGGGCGATGGTGGTGAGCGAGTTGCGGTGCTCGATTTTGGAGCACAGTATGGAAAGGTGAGAGATTTAGAGAAAAAGAGTGCAATTTTTGCGGATTTTTTGCAGGTAATTGACAGACGAGTTCGTGAACTTCGCGTGCAATCAGAAATGTTTCCGCTGAACACAACTGCCAAACAACTCAAAGATCTTGGAGGTTTCAAGTATGTTTTCCTGATGAGAGAGGGGAAAAATGCATTAGCCGCATAGAAAAATGGGCGGAGCTTGTGTACTTTTGAAGTATGAATTTTGCAGAAAAAACCACCAAAAAATGGGCGGAGCAATATTCCCTTCTTTCTAAAAATCGAAATTTGGATAAATTTGATTCAAAATTTGTTCAACCTTTTTTTTCAGAGCAATTATCATTTCGGGTGGACCAAGTTCAGTGTACGCGCCAGACGCACCGCAAATCGACCCAGAAATCTTCACGTGCGGTCTGCCCGTCTTCGGCATTTGCTACGGCTTCCAACTGCTCAACAAGCTGAACGGCGGTCGCGTGTCGCGCGAGCAAATTCGCGAAGACGGTCAATGTCACATTGCGATCAACACAAACGTCGCACTGTTCGAAGGGCTGTCGGCGACCGAACAGGTGTTGTTGACGCACGGCGATTCGGTCGTCGAGGCGACTGTCGCGCCAGGCTTCGAAATGATCGCAAAAAGCGGCAGCCATGTCGCCGGAATCGCCGATGAGAAACGCCGATTGTATGGTGTGCAATTTCATCCGGAAGTCGATTTGACGACCAACGGCGTCAAAATGTTCGAGAATTTCTTGTTCAAAATCGCCGGATGCTCGGGCAAATTCACAATGAAATCGCGCGAACAATCGTGCATCGATGAAATTGTGCAAACTGTGGGCGACAAAAAAGTGCTTGTGATGGTGTCGGGCGGTGTCGATTCGACAGTTTGTGCCGCACTTCTCAACAAGGCATTGGGTGCTGATCGTGTGACTGCGGTTCACATTGACAATGGATTTATGAGATATAAGGAGAGTGATGCGGTTGAGAAGAGTTTGGCCGATGTTAATTTGCATGTTAAAAGTGGGTTTTTTTGGTTTCAGGAAATTACGAAATTTTAAGATTGAGCTTTTTGGCCAAAAAAATTGATTGTTCTCTGGTTTTTTTTTCTGAAAATTTAATTTTTTATTGAGAAATTCCGCATTTCACAAATGCGGCATCCAAAAGCGAAGAAAAAACTTTGAAGGAACATCAAAAAATCTCAAACCAAAACTGTCTAACTGACTACGCTCTCCTCGTTCCCTGCGCTATTTCTCTTGTTCGCTAATTTTCAACGATTTTCATCGGAAAAACTCCAATAAAGTCTGATTTTTGGAAAAAATTTTCATTGGAAATCAGAATTTTCCACTAAAATTTTCATGAAAATCACAAAAATAGTTTCAAAAATCATGGCTTTTTGCAGGATACAATTTCGGAAACACATTCCGCACATCAACCGAAAAACAATCAAAAACCGAAGAAAATACGAAAACATTAGATGCGGCGTGTGAACCGGAACTGAAACGAAAAATCATTGGAAACACGTTTATTCGTGTCAAAGACATTGTTATGAACCAGCTGAATTTGAATCAAAACGACTATTTTTTTGCGCAAGGCACACTTCGACCGGATCTCATCGAAAGTGCCAGTTTGTTGGCGTCGGGACATGCGGACACGATCAAAACGCATCACAACGATACGGAGCTCGTCAGAGAGTTGCGCAAACTCGGCCGCGTCATTGAACCGCTCAAAGATTTTCATAAAGACGAGGTGCGCGAGTTGGGAAAAGACCTGGGACTGCCCGAACACATTGTGCAACGACACCCGTTTCCCGGACCGGGATTGGCGATTCGCATTCTGTGCGCCGAGCAAGAGTATCGATGTGCCGATTTTGAGGAGACCGAGCGCAACCTGTTCAGTGTTTGCAACACGTTTTTCGACAATCGACCGGAGAATCGAAAATTGAACCAGTTTATCAGAAATGCGGCTAGCGAACAGGAGTGGAGAGCTATTGTCGGTGATCAGGTTGGATTTTTGATTTGAAAAAAAATCTATGCGAATTTTTCTAGTTTTCGTGACGAGACCCAATTTGAAAACTTCAAATTTCGTGGTTCAAAAAACTCAAAATGTTAAAAAAGTTTTTTGTCGTGGGTTACTGTACCCGTACACACACACTCAATGTGTTTGCGGACGACAATCTTCCTGAGTAGGAATTAAAAAACAGTTTTTTCTTACTTTTTTTCGACCTCACAAAGAGTGACCAGGTTGCTCTAAGTAGGAATGATCGAGGATGTGCCCCCCTGGAATTTAATTAGACCCGGTGCAAAATGTAGTACCCCGGTGGGTAAGAAACCCCATACCGGGAATTTGCAAGCAAATTTTTGGTTTCGGAGAAATCGGGGGTCGAAGTTTTTTCGATTAAAAAAAAGTAGGTCAACTTCAAAAAATCGTATCTCGGTTAATTTTTGAGCAAAATTCTTGAACAAAAAAGCATTATGAAGCTAATTAGTCGTAGTTTTTGAAAAAAAATATTAGATATGAAACAAAAATTTTTTACATTTCCAAAATCGGCCTAATCCAAAAAATTGAATTTTTTTGGAGTTCGGATCGGTGTGATGCAATGTGGGGGCATAAACGGGACCAATTTTATCGTTTTCTACGTGAAAAAATAGGTCAGATAGCATTTTAAAATATAGGGGGTACGGGCCTCGGAAGAAAGTTAGAACCCAAAGATTAAGATTTTTCAACATTTTCACGTATCCCTATACGTGGTCGATAACATGGTTTTCAGAGAAGTGTCAAATACTTCGGGAATGGATCATAAAATCATTAAAACCGTGGAAATAGTCGAACTTACAAAAGGTTCCCCACAGAAAATACTTTGAAAAAATTTCAAAATTGTGACCGACCACGTATAGGGATACGTGAAAATGTTGAAAAATCTTAATCTTTGGGTTCTAACTTTCTTCCGAGGCCCGTACCCCCTATATTTTAAGATGCTATCTGACCTATTTTTTCACGTAGAAAACGATAAAATTGGTCCCGTTTATGCCCCCACATTGCATCACACCGATCCGAACTCCAAAAAAATTCAATTTTTTGGATTATGCCGATTTTGGAAGTGTAAAAAATTTTTGTTTCATATCTAATTTTTTTTTCAAAAACTACGACTAATTAGCTTCATAATGCTTTTTTGTTCAAGAATTTTGCTCAAAAATTAACCGAGATACGATTTTTTGAAGTTGACCTACTTTTTTTTAATCGAAAAAACTTCGACCCCCGATTTCTCCGAAACCAAAAATTTGCTTGCAAATTCCCGGTATGGGGTTTCTTACCCACCGGGGTACTACATTTTGCACCGGGTCTAATTAAATTCCAGGGGGGCACATCCTCGATCATTCCTACTAAAGGCACATAAGCCTCAATATTCATGGAGAAGCAACCATAAATATTGAAAATTAAAAAAAAATTTTTTTGGTCGAAAATTCAGTGACATTTTTCAAGAAAAATGTATAGGTCACGTCACGAAAACTTAAAAACTATATTTCCGTGAAATGTTTAGTGATTCTTTTTTTTTTTTTTTGTTTTTTGAAAGTCTTTCACAGGGGCAAAAATTTTTGAGAAACTTTGGTACCCTCTTGGCTCAGGTCAGACGAACTCAAAAAAAAAAGAAAAAACATTTTCCAAAAATTTATACAACAAAAAAAATGGCATAAAAATTAAAGTCCTCGTGCCATGTGGTCTGGTCGTTGTCGCTAGTAGGTTCTGGAAATTTCGTGGTTTTCTAACAAAAAAAAACCAACCTTTCTCGCAGTGATGAGGAAGCATGCTTTTTCTCATTTTTCAGTTTTCTCTCTCAACCCTACACTTACCATATTGAGAGGGGCAGCTTATTACGGTTGTTGGCTCGGAGCAGAAGTTACCGACGTTTCTGGGCACCTTCCGCTCCTACCACCTTGTCGCCACGGTGAGGCCAACCTTTTGACAAGGCCCCCTCCCACTCCATCGCGGACGCCAGTCAGGGGGACCCGAACCCATCACCTTCTCCAAAACCCCTATTGGATTTGAGACAGGTCTCCGGGTTCAGATCGTAGACGGGGAAGAAATAATGAAAACAAAACTAGTGAACGACGGAACGTTCTGATATAGATGAAAAAGTAGAGACTAGTTGAAGTTGAAGAAAAACTAAGAAAGAGAGCTCTCTAGAGAAAACTGATAAACCTAAGAAGTAGAAAAAACTGGAAAAATGAGAAAAAGCTGCTTCTGCCACCACTGATACGATCCATACCACCTTCTTAAAAAAATTAGAGATTAGTTTTTAAACTTTCCTACAACTATACCTCTGCAATTGCCGTTGTCCAAGGTGATCTAGGCAAAAAAAAACAACACAACATTAAAAAATTAAAAATAAAATTGGAAAAAAAGAAAAAAATCTGCGCGCCTTTTTTGCTCTTAATTTCCACTTTTTTTTTAAACTAATCTGTCAATCGATCCTCCTCGGCTTTTGTTCCCAATTGGTTCCAAATTGATGTTCGTCGTTCCATGGCTTGGCAATTTTTTTTCTTAGTTGTCGTTATTTGATTCGTGTCCTTGTAGTTCTTCCATTCCAATATTGATTAGTTGTCGTCCATCCGTCTTATTATTGATTAGTTTTGTCGTCGTCGATCCAATTCCATATTGAGAAGTGTTGTCGTCGTCCATCCTTTTTAATATTGATAAGTGTTGTTGTCCATATATCTCATTATTTATTTGTGTCGTTGTAGTCCTTCGATTCCTCTCCACATCGATAAATAGTGTTAATCCATCTGAGTTGTCGTTGACGTCGATCCGTTTCCATCTCCATTGTTCACCCATCTCCACATATTCATAGTCGATTGTCGTACCATTTCCATTCGGGTCGATGTAGTTGATCGTTTGTCCAGATCTAGAATAACAAAATGAATAAACTAACTGTATGACCAATGTGTTGTCGCATTGTGTTGTCCGATGTCGTTGTCAGATGCTGTTGTCTGATCTTCTTGTCCAATTTGTTGATTTTCTGAAAAAAACGTCATTTCGTAATCATCTAGAATATTTTTTGCAAACCAACCTTCTTCGTCCTTCGTTGCTCAGCGAGCCCACCCATCCACCAGTCACCAATTGACAGTGACTGGCGTCATCTCTAATTCACCACGGATCTTACCCCCAAACAACTCGGATAACTTATTAGTGAATGCATAATTCAAGAAAATAGTCTGAGAATATCCCACTCTCTTTCCTCATCACAGCTTCCCCTTCACCCCGGGGCCACCTTCTGCAAAGGATCCGGGTCCCCCAGTGAAATGATCTTTGTTGACAGCTCGAGTGTGCAACAAAGATTATTTCACTGGGCTCTGTGAAGTCAGTCCAAAAGTGGGGATCGAATAGTTTTGAAACAACTATTTGATCGTTTTTGATTATACGCTAACATATTAATTAATATGTTAACGCATCATAGAAAGATGGTATATTAATTGATACCGAGAAGCATTTGGGGGTGCATTAACTAATAAATTACCTGACTTGCTTGGTTGGACGAGGCACAATTGAAAGCAAAAAACAATCAAGCAATTGAACCTGGAAAAAAAAAGATTATTGAAGAGATTTAGAATTTAATAAAACTCACCAAGTCGTGGGTTTGTCTTTCCTACTGTCATAGCATATGACATCGCCCGATCCGCCCTGTTGTAGAAGGCTGGTGAATTGAGACTGACCCATTGCTCGAATTCCACCAAAAAACGGCAAAACGCATTGTTGATCGACCTGAAAACAAAAAATTATGAGTGGAAAAGAGGCAAACCAGTAGTGGCAAATTGGTCGATGTCAGCAGCAGCAGCAGCACCAGCAGGTTTGTAGAAGCAGCAGCAGCAGCAGCACGTTTGATGTCAGCGGCAGCAGCATCAGGTTGGTAGAATGACAAGTCATTCGATTAGACCCCGGAAAGTCCGACCCGCCCATGCGAGATCGTCCTTTAGGGTTTGGCGTTAGCAACAACCTCAGAAAGGTCGTCTGAGCCGGCGGGCCAGGGCCACCCTTCCCTAGAAACGGACAAATAAATCAGTCCGTTTAGCACTTGGTTCAGCACGAGAGCGAATCATCGATTTGAACATTACTACTCAACGAGTGAGTAGATAGTGTGAAGGCGAGGCACTAAACACATCAACCCAGTCAATGGCCCGCTTCCGTCTAGCGGTTTGCGGGGGATCGTCTAGCACTTGGTTCGCAATATTAGCACGAACATTCCTATTGAACAATTGATTAGACTGATAGGCTATAAACGGCCCGCAAGCGGACCGTAAAACGTGAAAAACGTCTAGCACTTGGTTCACCATTAGAATGAACATTACTAATCAACGTCAATAGATTGCTAGGCTATTGAAACGATCCGAGGTGGTTTTTTATTGCGTCTAGAGCAACCGCCACGTTGGTTGCCTCGGCTTGATATTGGCAATCGGTGTCGTTGTTTGAGCATAGCCCAACTTCGAATTACCTGAAATTCAAAAAAATAATGGAAAGTAAAACAAAAATCCAAAAAGTATAACAAGAAATGTAAAAAAAATATTGGTAAAAAATATAATCTAGAAAGTAAGAATAAAATGAAACATTAGAAGAGGTAACCAGAACGATATAAATGAATAAACAAAAAAAGAAGTAATAATAAGAATGAATGAATGCATGAGCATAAGAAGAGACATTGATGTTCGACCCCGCCTATTTCTAATAAAGAGATAGAGTATACAAAAAGAAGTGAGCGAGAGAAAAAAAAAGGGATAAGAGCAAAAATAATAAAAAGATAAATGAATGGTCACCGGAAGAGGTGTTCATGAGAGGTGTTCATGAGATAGAGACTCTCTCCTTCTCTAACCCACGCGGCGTCTTTTTTGGCAGGGACCTATGTTTTTACATACAAATGATAATCAGACAACGAGGCACTGTTGTTTCCGGTTGTTTTGGACAAGTGCCAAAATAGAAAATAATTTTTGTAGTTGTAAATGAAGAGGTCAATTTTTGAGGTGAAATATGTTGAGAAATCATTTTTTTGAGAAACAAAGAGAGAAAAAAAAAAAGAAAAAGAACTATATCAGAAAACTGAGCAAAAGGTGAAGAATGAATAAATAAATGCACACCGCGGGGTATAAGAGACCGGTGACTCCGCCCACTTTTTGTATGCGACAGGTGCAAAAAGTGGGCGGGGCGACGGTCTCTCTGTATACCTCGCGGTGTGCATTTATTCATTCATTATTTATCTTTTGCTCAGTTTTCTAATATTGTTTTCTTTCTTTTTTTGTTGTTGTGTTCTTTTGTAGTTCACTCGGACAATGAGATTCTCCTAGAAATTTCTGGCTAAATTGTCCGAGAGAAGTACAAAACTTTATGAATCCTATTTTGCGCGCTGGAAACTAAGTTTCAAACTGTTTCTGTGTGATTTTCTCGAGCAAAATGAACTTCTCCGAGAGAAGTACAAAAAAAACGGTAGTTTTTCCAGATTTGTATGATTCAAACCACCCTGTTGCCCATCAAAACGGTTGGTGTTCAAGGTGATAAACGTAGTTACTCTTACGTCGCCGCACTCTCGACACCGCAACAACCGATTCCGTGGACAGCGCTCTTCCACTACGCTCAACTGATTCCCAAACTATTGCACAACATCAATCGGTAGGTGTGATGCTATCGTTTTGCGCAAAAATGCCCAGAATTTTGTTGTAGAGTCGCCTATGTGTTTGGTGATCCGGTGAAATATTCGGTGCGCAACGTCACGCTCACCCATCTCGTCCCGCCCACAATCGAGAAACTTCAAATGGCCGACAAAGCGGCGACTGATGTGTTGTTTGGCAGAGGTTCGGCAGGACTGCCAGATGTTGGACATCTGATTCAACAGGTATGCTCAGTGATTTTTGTTGATGAAATCATTTCATTTCTATTAGATGCCTGTTGTGATGATTCCGGTGGATTTTGATCGATGTGAAAAGTTGCCGGCATCGTTCAAACATTCTTTCGTGTTGAGACCGTTTATCACGTCGGATTTCATGACAGGAATCGCTGCGCAACCCGGAAAACATATTCCAGAACAGGTTGGTTTTTTGAAAAGTTTTTTTTTCCCTTAAATTTATGATATTCCGGGTAAAAATTTTGATTTTTCATGGTTTTCACATGAAATTCTCTTGTTTCTGCAGTTTTGCGGCACACAGTTTTTTCTGTGCACTGCAAACTTTTACAATCTAGAAAATATGGTCTGAAAATTATGAAAAATCCAAATTTTGACCCGGAAATTGATATTCATTCAAAAAAATCTGAAATTTTGGTCGGAAAATCTAAAAATTCAAAACATAATGGTTATTTTTTGAAAAAATAAGTTTTTTTGTTTTCAAGTTGAAGAAAAACTAGGAAAATGTTTTGAATTTCTAGATTTTCCGACCAGAATTCAAGATTTCTAAATTTCATTTATTTTTGTTGGATTTTTGATATATTTAGACTTAAAATTCAAATTATTTCCGGGTCAAATTTTGGGTTTTTCACGATTTTCACATCAAATTTTCTAGAAAAAAACTGAACGATGTTCACCTTTTCATTTTCCTGGTCCGAACGGAAAAATCTTTTTTTTTTCTGTAAAAAAAATAAAACTAGCTGGAAGTTTGTTGCAGACAATTCTCGAAATGGAACGCGCCATCCGTCGCACAGTTCCGGGAGTTTCGCGAGTTCTTCTTGACATGACCAGCAAACCACCGGGAACCACCGAATGGGAATAAATAGGCACCGCAATCAATCAATAATATTAATATTTCGATGATAATAATAATAATAATCATGTTTAGAACATCTACCGGTAGATAATTTCTCTCTTCCCGATGGCTTTTTCTTCTTCTTCTTCTTATTGTTGTTGTTGTTCTTTGTTGTTCCACGTTTTTAGGCTCTTCCCCCAACCCAACATCGCTCCTAATTCAGGTCCTTCGAACCCCGTTATTCATTTTTTTTCGAAATTTTTTTCTCTATGAAAACTTTCGGGTTTTTTTTTATCATTCTTGTTTTTTCTTCGTATCCTGTGAAAATAATCCGTTTCAATAATATCTTTTCTTTCTTTTGTTTTCGTTGATTCTTTAAAGATCACTTGTATGACAGCAAAAAGTGACGTTTTATCTCTTCTCACAGAAAGCTCCGCCCACTTTTTGCCGTTTTATCAATTGGACATCTATCGCATGTATTCATGTGCGTGTTTGTATTTTGTACCGCATTTTGTGACAAATTTCGCGTATTTTGTACCTGAACACATGTATACTTTTTCATGCTCATTTTCAATATAAAAACTTGGAGTTTTCCAAGTTTTATTATTTTCACACAATATTCAATGTTTTTCAGATCCATGACGTCAACATCTGCTGGAAATGATGATAATCAAGTGGTGATTTTTGTCAAAAGACCTGGTAAGTTTTGCAAAAAAAAAAAAAAAAATTACGAGCGGCCGTGTTGGAATCCTCGTCCCCAATGCAAATGGTGGCCTAGAAAACCAACGTGTAGTTCTCTCGGACAATTATTTTTTTTTTTTTGCAAAAAAAAATTGATTTTCAGGAGAAAATAATCCGCCAACAGTTGATTGTTTTGAAGTGATACATGTTGATAAACCCAAGCTGGCAACAACGACAGAATGTATTGTACGAACGCTCTTTCTATCAACTGACCCCGCGCAGGTAAAATCAAATTTTCAAAAAAATGTTTGATTCTCATGTTTTGCAGCGATGTCGAATGAATGAATCATCTGGGGTAGACTACCTGGCCGCCTATAAAATTGGAGAAGCTGTTGACAGTTTAGAAGGTGTTGGAATTGTCGAAAAAGTTGGTGCCGCTTGTAGTTTGGCGGTTGGTGACGTTGTAACGAGTTGTGTGAGATTATGGACTTGGAAAAAGTATTTTATTGCTGAAGGATCAGATCTTGTTAAGGTACAGTTTTTATTTTCTGAAAAAAAACTGTAGAAATGTTGATTCAGATCAACTTACCGCCTGAATTTTCACCATCAGTGATTTTGTCATGTGTCGGCCTAACATCTGGCATCACATCACTTCTTGGAATTCGTAAAAAAGTGAGATTTTTCCGCGATTTTTTGTGTTTCTAAACTTTTTCAAGGCGCACATTGACAAATCGCGCCCACAAACAATTGTAATTTCCGGAGCGGCGGGTAGTTGTGGAAGTCTAGCCGGACAAATTGCGCGAATCGAAGGATGTTCGAAGGTTGTTGGCATTTGTGGAGGTCCAAAAAAATGCGCGGTATTGACGGGGGAACTTGGATTCGATGCGGCTATTGATTATAAAGCAGAGAATGTTGAGCAAAAATTAGAGGAGGTTGCCAAAGAGGGTGTTGATATATATTGGGATAATGTTGGTGGCAAAATATCGGATGATGTTATAAAAAAGATGAACCCCCATGGACGGGTTATTCTCTGCGGTCAAATCGCCGTCTACAACACTGATCTACCGTATCCTCCACCAATTCCACTCGAGACCCAACGAATTATCGACGAACGGCGAATTCAGCGAGAACGATACCTTGTGTTAACCTACAAGAATGAATGGGATGAATCAATCGCGCAGTTATCCGAATGGCTACAACAGAAAAAGATTACTGTAAAAGAGACAATTTATGAAGGTCTTGAGAATGCGCCAGCAGCATTTGTTGATATGATGAATGGAAGAAATATTGGCAAAATGCTCATTAAACCTTAGGTACAAAGGTTGGACATTGCACACTTCAATCTTGAAAATTACGGTTGAATAAATAAAATGTTTGACGTGACACTTTTAGGGCCGGGGCCAATTGAAAGATGTTTTGTTCATTTTTTGGTATTTTGCTTTTTTAACATGGCAGCACCGGTTATTATTCAATTGCAAACTGGAGAAAAAGTTGATCGTTTCACTGTGAGTTTGAGCGACGAAAATACTCCCAAAAAAAACGGGTTTTCAGGCTACAAAAAAATTGGGCGAAGGCACGTTCGGGGCGGTTTATGCGGTGAAGGATGAGCAGGGAAATGAGCATGCGTTGAAGGCGGAAATGGTTGGAGAGAAGATTCCGGTGAGCGGGGTTTTGAGCAAAACTACTTTGAACTTTTTATTAATTTTAAAGGGACATGTCGTTTTCTAGTTTTCTAAAATTGTGTAGATTCCCAAAGTTCTCTTTCCCCACAGCTGCTCAAACTCGAACTGTACGTGATGCAAAAATTGACGGCTCGTCGAGCCAAACACATGGCCACACTCATCGACAAGGGTCGCTTCTCCAACTTCAACTATATTGTCATGAAGTTTTTGGGCAAATCACTGCAAGACGCCAAAAAGACTGGACCTAATGGTCATTTGACATTGGGATGCGCAATTGGCGCGTCGATTCAATGTCTCGAAGCGTTGGAAGAGTTGCATTGGTGCGGTTTTTTGCATCGCGACGTCAAACCGGGAAATTTCACCGTCGGACGGGCGGAATTCAACGAGTTACGCAAGGTTTATGTGCTCGATTTCGGACTGTGCCGACGATTTGTGGATGATAACAACGTGATGATTCAGGCGAGAAAAAAGGCGCCTTATAGAGGAACACCGCGATACGCACCGATTGCGTCGCACGAAGGAAACGAGCACGGACGTAAGGATGATGTTGAAAGTTGGTTCTACATGCTCGTCGATTTTACCAACGCATCGCTTCCCTGGAAAGTTGTGTCGGATTTGAAAGAGGTTGGAGATATGAAGAAGAATGCGCGCAACGAGCCAATGATTCAGCAATTGCTCAGCGGATGTCCCTTTGCTGAATATAAATTGATAATGAGGTAGAAACCTTTTTCTTCGCCAAAAATTGTTTTTTTTTGTTTTTCAGCCATATTGATGGATTAACATTCTTCTCGGAGCCAAATTATGGTTTGATTTATTCAACATTGCGAGGAGTTATGAAAAAGCAAAACCTGAAAGAATTCCCGTATGATTGGGAAGCGGTTTACGCGAAATAAACTTTTATTTCCAAAAAAAAAAAAAATAAATTTATAATAAAAAGAATGGCCGAGGTTTACATGGCCTAGCTAACCAAATGTAGTTCTCTCGGAGAATTTTTTTCCTTCTTTTTTTGTCACCTTTTTCCAGTTTTTTTGCAGTATGGAAGTGGTTAAGAAGCGGGTCACAATGCTGACGAATTGTGAGGTTTTGGAGTTTTTGAAGAATATGAAGAAGGACGATGAGAAAAAGTCGGAAAAGCTGAAAATGTTGAACACGGTTGTGTGGGAGACGCGAAAATATCTGCAAGCATCGCCGGCGGCGACGCAAAACTCGGATATGATAAATGAGATTTTGCCAAAGTTGAAACCGTTCAAATTGACGACTGCCGAAACGTTGCAGATTATCAATTTGAGACCAGCCGCGCCGGCCGATGTAAGTTTTTCCCTCCCGCCGAGGAATTCGAGAAACAAACACACACACAAAAGTGATTTAGATTCAATTGTTAGTGGAGGAGACGGAGGAGCGATTTCCGGACGAGGAGGAGTTGTCGAATTTGGTGGAAGCGGTGACAACGACACTTCCACCGCCGCCGCCGCGACGATAGCCGCATTTTTGTTGTGTTGTGTTTTGTATATTGTTATTGTTGTTGTTGTTGATGATGAAAATTGTGGTATTTCTTCAGGAAAAAAGTATGTATTGAATCCAAAAATTTTTGTGGTTATCACCATAGTTACCTTGAAAGAAAAATGAGTTTGAATTTTTGTGCCTGTCACTTGAAGAGTTTTTGTTCGGCCGCTGAACCGATGCGGTGATGAATAGGAGGAGAACAGGTGAAAATAATGGAAAAGAAAGTGAGTTTCTTTTTTTTTCAGTTTTTGCAAGGTGTTTTTGTTGTAATTCTCTCGGAGAAGTTAATTTTGCCCGAGAGATTCTTTCTCGGAGAATTGATTCTCCGGGAGAATTACAAAATCTTAATAATTTCAAATTTCAATTTTGTCCTATGGATCGTTTTGTACTTCTCGCGAACAATTTTGCCAGAAATTTCTAGAAAATCTCATTGTCCGAGTGAACTACAAAATCAGAAGTGTTTGTACTTCTCTCGGACGAAAAAAAAAACTCGTGTCAACCCATATCTCTCAATGTCATTCATTCGGCGCCAAATGTCAATCAATCGTGTCATTCTGTCTGTCTGCGTCTCTTCGTCTCACCACACTCTCTCGCTCGCCTGCCGGTTTTCGGTGTCTGTCGTCTCGTCATTTTGCGCGCTATTCCGCCAATGTGTGTATGACACATTCGGAAAAAAAACCCCGTTTTTCCTTCGCATTTTTGTTTCGCTGAAAAAAAAACGTTTTTTTGAAATGGCGAATTTTTGGGTCGCGGCCTGACTGCCTGTCAAAAAACGTTAAAGTATATGACATATGACAGAAAACTGGGCAAATATTGAAAAACTGTCAATTGTTGTTTATTCTTATCACCGAGAAGAAGAAGAAGACAGTAGACCATTTTTGCTGTTTTGTACTTCTCACGGACAATTTTTCGCGCTTCTCCGAGAGTTCAAAAAATCGGCTGACAATCATTCTTTTTTCTATAAAAATTGTTGTTTTTATGGAAATTGTATGTGTCCCATCAAAATCGAATCATATGATTTTATGTGTATTTCATTTCCATTGTTTTCTTGTGATTTTTGCTGAGAAATGGCACCGCCGCCGAAGAATTGGCGTAGAGCCAGATGGCGACTTCCACCAGCCGCGCGAGTGAGTACAAAGTTCTCCGAGAGAAGTACAACATCTTGGTGCAGTGTGTACTTCTTCCGGACAACTTTCTTTTTGAGCCAAATTGTCGGGGAAGAAAAATCTAGTTTTGTAGTTCTTTCGAGAAAAAATCCGTGGACGATTTGTCAGGGTCTCGTTACAAATATTGATGTTCCTTTAAACTCTGCTGTTTTTCTCAAAAAAAAAACCGAAAATTCCAAATTACAGGTAATGGACGTCGATGCATTTATGTCACTGGTGAAGACCGAAGTGGTGACAGATTTGCACCAGCTCGAAAATCCTCAAACGTCCACCGAATCCACCAGTGACGATACGACAAATAGTGTAGATTGGAATGATACGTAAGGTGAAACGTACAACTCACTGGTTCCTTGTTGTTTTGTTTTGCAGAGAAAATGGCGAAAAGGTGGCCAGATATCGACACTTTTTCGATTCGCGTGAAAAGAAATTGCAGGAGAAAATCGAGTTTGTCAAAATTGTGCAACGATTTAAAAATCAGCTTTTTGGCGATTGTGATGGACATGATGTAGGCTTTTTTGATTTTCGAGAAATCCAAAAACGATGATATCTGCTCTAATGAGGCAATCATACCTGGCCTAAGAGGAGAAAAAGTACCGTGACATTTTTTGGTCGAAAACTCACAGTGACATTTTCTAGAAGCATTGGAGAAAATGTCACACCTGTTGTTGTTATTTACGATTTTATCAATATTTACTACACAAACAACAGATGTGACCTAGTTAGACCTTTTTCACACCTCATAAAATTTGAACTCTCTTTGTGCCGCCTTTGATCCCGACCCCTTCAAAAGGAAAAAGGTCACACCTGTTGTTGTTTATGATGATGTTATCTATAACAACAACAACAACAACAACATATGGTGACCTAATAGAGATTTTCATCTAATTTGCTCTATTTTTTTAGTTGTCATACCCAGTGACAACAATATTTTTTCAAGATTTGCACAGTGACAAATATTTAAAGATTTTTTTGGTACCCTGTTAGGTCAGGTATGGCTGAAAAATTTGAGTTTTTTCAACAACAAAAAAAGTCTTGACTTTTAAAAATTAAATCTCGTGTCCACCTAAAGAAGATTAGGATTAAGCTTATAAGCCTTCTTAACCAGCTCAGCTCAAAATTCATAGGCTCTGGAAGTTTTGGTTTTTTTTTGGCGAAAAAGTTCGCGATTTCTAAAAATCTCAGCTATTCCTGAAAAGGATTAGGGTTCAAAGTAGCTCAAAATCCAAAATTTTTGAACTTTTTTGTGAAAAACTCGAAAACCTTCAAAAAATCTGTGTGCGGTAGAGCGCATTAAACCCACCGTATTTTCAAACCTTCCACTTGGCTTCAGGTAACACCTCGTTCAAAAGAGGACGCGTGGAAACGAGTCGCCGCCGAAGTCGAACAAAACAATCTGGAAAGTTATAAAGGCAAGCCGTGGGCAAGGTTGCGAGACCACGATTGGCAATATGTGCGGAGACACGCGTTGTCGCGGCATGAAAATACGGCGAAACCCGGCGGAAAATTAGGGTGAGTCTTGGAGAAATCTTCTCGAAAAAATATCAATTTTTGCAGTGAACTCGATCGAATAGTGTTGGAGATCATCCAGACGACGGCGCTCGCCAATTCGGTGAATCAGGCGGCAAATGCGCAGCTGTTCATGACGCAAGCGTCGCAGGTGTCGCAGCCGTCGACGTCGTTGTCGCAACCGTCGACGGAGAGTGTTGAACAGTATTTGAAGACGTTTTTGGGATCGGTTAATCAGGATAGCACTGAGACGCCGGTCAGTTTTTTTCTTTGAAAATTTGAAAAAAATCGAAGAAGCCATTTTTCAGACATTCTGAGGCTTAAATTTTGAAAATTCTGGCGTTTTCAAAATGTCAAATTCAAAATAAAAATGTGTCGCAGGCCTGCGACGTACCTGCGACACACCTGCGACTTCATCGCCCGCTTAAAAAAAATCGCCATTTCCAGGAGCTTAACACAAGTTTCGAGACAAAAGACGCGTCAGAAATCGCACCGTCGCCGCAAAACCTTCTCGAAATGCTGAACAAAGTCAGCGCGGCGGCACAAACGTGCCTCTCAGTCGACGCCGTCGCCGCCGTTTCGCGAAGCCCCGGCTCCGCGACAAAACATCGCATGTCGTCGCGATCGGCGACCGCACCATCCGCCTACTCGTCGCCATCATCCACAGCGGCTGCGACGCCGGCGACAAGTGCGAAAAGGCCGCGACTCGCCGAATCGGTCGTTGATGTCGCGCCGATGAGCTTTGAGCAGAAACGCGAAATGTTGACGCTCAGGAAAATGGAGGCCGACATTCGAAACGTTGAATTGTTAAACGAGAAGTTGGAGAAGTTTGTTGCTCGTGTAGTTCTCTCGGACAACTGGTTTTTTTTGCAGAGAAATTCAAATATTAGAAAGTGCCGAAAAACGTGCCGCAGAAATGCATCAACTAGAAATGCGCGCCGCAAAAGTTCGACTCCAACGAAGCTCCGCCATTGACGATGCCAACAGTTTAGTGTAATTTGTAACTTATGTATTTATTTATTTATTTTGGGTTTTTTTTTGTGATTTTTTCCAACCGGATCTCTTTGCCAATGTGTTTGCTAGCGGGAAATGGGTTTTTTTGAAAAACAAAACGAATTTTTTTTTTGATTATGTAATTGTTTATTTATTGGGTTAGTTTAGACTGCCAAAAATTGTTTATTTTCGAAAATTGGTTTGTTTTACAGATCTCTCTATCATTTTTACAGAAAACGGAATGGAAGCCGATTTTAGATTTTTGACCAAATTTCCGTTTGGATTGTTAATGACCGCGCAGACTGTGAGTTTTTTTATTGCTTTTTTCTTGGCCTAGAAAAAACGAAAACTCGGCCACGTGTTTTTCAAAGATTTTCAGAACGTTTTCGTCGTCAAAACTTTTGTCGACTGGTACCACTCGCGACGCATAAATTTAAGTGATCGACAATTTTTCTTTACCACTCTTTGTTCGACGGGGCGCATTTTATTGTTTAGCGAACTACACAAGTTGTAAACATATGGCATCAACCATAACCTTCCCAAAAAGGGGCCATATGTTTACAACTAGTGTAGTTTGCTAATCGATAAAACTAGCCCCATCGCACAAAGAGTGGAAAAGAAAAATTGTCGGCCCACTTACATTCGTGCGTTGCGGCTTTTGCGTCGCGTGTGCTATCATTAGAGCGAGTGGTACCAATTGACAATTGGAGAAGTTTTTTCTCTTCAAAAAACAACTATAAAGTCGTGTACTACTCTTGGAAGAGCATTTAAATGTTGTCCGAGAGAAGGACACGAGAAACGTATTGTTCAGAAGAAGTACACGTTCTTGCAGACATGCTCGTTGGCCGGCATCATCGCCTACTATTGCGCACCGTTCAAGTACGAAGGAACCGGATTTGTCATGTTTTTTCTGCCGTTCACGCTTCTCTCTAGTTTGATTCATAATTTGATACATGTTATGGGTTATCATCGGAAGGTAGGTTTTCCGTTTTTGAACAAAATGCAATGACCTAGCCCAGAAATTTGAAATCTGGCCTGGAAAACCGAAAAATGGCCTAGAAAGTCGAGAAATGGAATAGAAAACTAATTTATGGCCTAGGAAACCAACTCTGGCCTAGATATTTGAAAGATGGCCTAGAAAACCAAAACATGACCTAGATATTTCAAAAACGGCAGAGAAAGCCAAAAATGACCTAGATATTAAAATAATGGCCTAGAAAGCCAAGAATTAGCTTTTAAAACCAACTTCTGGCCTAGGAAACCAAAAAATGGCCTAGAAAACCAAATAAATACTAGAAATCCAGTGTTTTTTATCCCTAAAAACCTTTTTGTAGATCATAATGATCAGAAATCGGGCAGTAATGCTTCCGGCCACCCTGTTGGTATTCACAAATACAGTAATCTCATTCGTCACCGCATCCATCTCGACTCTCATTCTCACAATCAATTTCATCGATTCTCTGAGATTCAGCAAGAGTTTGATCATTTGTTATGGATTGTTTTTGGTGAGTCAAAATCCCAATTTTGTTATCTACAGTACTCCTTTCTTTTGCAGTTGTCAGTCGCCGTTTTGGTTTTTGCCTGCGCTCGTCTTCTGATTTTATTGTTCCGCGCGGCGCCGAACGGACAAATTCGACAATTGTCGCAGATTGTCATCGAAGGCGACAAGACGGCAAAGTTTGTTTTTTTTTTGTAGTTCTCTCGGACAAGTTGATTTTTTGCAGACTTACTGCCGCTTCGACAACCACCACAACGACAACTACAACTACAACAACTAATTTTGTCTGAAAATCATTTTTAGCTTTAATTTTTCCAACCATATCTGCGCATAATGAATCTCACATTCTTGCCATTTTTGTGACTTATTCTTTAGCCCATTTTGTAGAGCTTGAAAAGAGCTTCAAAATGAGCTATATCACTCCTATCATTGTTTTCTCAAAATCTTCGATAAAGCCATTTTCTGTAAAAAAAAAAGAAAAAAACAGGTTGTCCGAGAGAAGTACACCGCTGTGCGGAACATCGGCCACGGCCGAGGTTTTGCAAGAAAAACAGCGAAATTTTTGGAGAACCTTGAGTATATCTATGGCAAACAATACCATGTTCAGTGTGAGGTGCGCGGCCAACTGGTTAAGGCGTGTGCGTTGTGTTCAGAAGGTCGTGAGTTCGCCCCCACCTGGTGTCGATTTTGTTTTTTTTTTTGGTTTTTCATGGCCGTTTTTTCAGAAAATTTTTTATCGATTTTTTAGGATTTAAATAGCCTACCTTGTAGAGCTTGAAAAGGGCTTTAAGATGTGCTATAACACATCCCTCAAACGGCCCGCAAAACGGGCCAAATTGGGCTTTTCGTAAGCAAAAAAAGCGAAAGTTTTGAAATTTTTGGGAAATCTCGAGTATATTTATGGCAAACAATATTATGTTCAATGTGAGGAGCGCGGCCAAGTGGTTAACGCGTGTGAGTTGTGTTCAGAAGGTCGTGAGATCGGCCCCACCCGGTGTCGTTTTTCTTTTTATTTTTTTTGGTTTTCAGGCTGACCAGGATTTTTGGCCAAAAAATTTTGTGGCCTGTTTTTGGGATTTGAATAGCCTATCTTGTAGAGCTTGAAACGGGCTTTCAGATGTGCTATATCACTCCCCCGAAAAAGCCCGGTAACAGGGCCAAAATCGGGCCTGAAGGTTTTTTGCAAAATCTTTGAGGCCCGATTAGGCCCGTTTAAGGCCTTTTCACATAGGCTTGATAGGCCTTAAATGGAAGCCCGTTTCAAGCTCTACAAGATAGGCTATTCACATAGGCCCTACAGGCCCTGTATCAAAAGTTCACAAAAAAAAGGCCTTAAATTGGCATTTCAAAAAAAAACGTCCACCCTAGGCATGGACGATTTTTCGCTCTGAGCCCGAAATTTTTTGGCCTGTTTTTAGGATTTGAATAGCCTAGCTTGTAGAGCTTGAAGCGGGCTTCAAGATGTGCTATAACACTTGCCCATTCAGGCCCGACAAACGGGCCTAAATCGGGCCTGAAGGTATTTTCGGAAAATCTTTGAGGCCCGATTAGGCCCGTTTTTCGGGCCTGAATGGGCAAGTGTTATAGCACATCTTAAAGCCCTTTTCAAGCTCTACAAGATAGGCTATTCAAATCCTAAAAAATCGGTAAAAAATTTTCTGAAAAAACGGCCATGCCTAGGGTGGACGTTTTTTTTTGAAATGTCAAAATAAGGCCTTTTTTTTGTAAACTTTTGATACAGGGCCTGTAGGGCTTATGTGAATAGCCTATCTTGTAGAGCTTGAAGCGGGCTTTCATTTAAGGCCTATCAAGGCTATGTGAAAAGGCCTTAAACGGGCCTAATCGGGCCTCAAAGATTTTGCAAAAAACCTTCAGGCCCGATTTTGGCCCTGTTACCGGGCTTTTTCGGGGGAGTGATATAGCACATCTGAAAGCCCGTTTCAAGCTCTACAAGATAGGCTATTCAAATCCCAAAAACAGGCCACAAAATTTTTTGGCCAAAAATCCTGGCCAGCCTGAAAACCCAAAAAAAAAAAAACAAAATCGACACCGGGTGGGGCCGATCTCACGACCTTCTGAACACAACTCACACGGGTTAACCACTTGGCCGCGCTCCTCACATTGAACTTAGTATTGTTTGCCATAGATATACTCGAGATTTCCCAAAAATTTCAAAACTTTCGCTTTTTTTCCTTGCGAAACCTCGGCCGTGGCCGAATTTCCGCAGTGTACTTCTCTCGGACAACCCGTTATTTTTTCGTTTTTGCCCGTAGAAAGGCCCGATTTTCGGCCTTTTCAGGGGTGTTATAGCTAATTTAGAAGCTCTTTTTGAGCTCTACAAGATGAGCTATTCAAGCTTTGAAAGTATTTCCTCTCTCGAACAACACTGAATTGACTATAATAAAATTTATTGAGCTATACAGAAAAACACTAACAAACAACAAAATAAAAATAATAGGAAAACCGGGCTGAAACTGGGCCGGTGTGGAAAAGGGGGCGGAGCTTGATTCTCAGGTGAAAAATGTCGAATGAAAGCTTAAAACGGGCTTCAAGATGTGCTGTACTACTCTCTAAAAAAAAGCTCGAAATCAGGGTCAAAACTGGGCCGGTGTGGAAAAGGGGACGGAGCTTGATTCTTAGGTGAAAATGTTCATTGAAAGCTCGAAAATCAGGCTGAATCGGGTTCGACGTAACAAAGGGGCGGGGCTTGATTTTCAGATGAAATTTTCAGGAAAAGCTCGTGTTGTTGTCGATGTTGTTCTCCCGTCAAATCTTGAATTTCTTGCATCGTTCGGCACGTATCTGCAATATTTTTTGTTGTTTTGGTCACACTTTGGCGAGAAAATTTCGACTAACCCATTGGCTTCTTGACAAATAATCCGGGAATTCGTCCAGATTGAACAGGTATCCGAACGGTGCGCTCATTCGATGCTCCATTAAAACTTCCGACAATTGCATGACACATTCGTAGTGAGGACGTCTGCAAAAACACTATTCGCTTCAAAAATTGGGGTTTTCCTTTACGACACTCCACTATTACACTTGCGCTAAGCAAGTGGGAAAGCGGGGTGTCGATTTTCCCAAAAATCTCACCTTAACTCCACACTACTCGCCCTAGAATTTCGCGACACATACTTCTGCTCCTGACAATCGGGACAAATGAGCTCGGCCACCTCTTCCGCCACGTATTGCGTGATGTTGACACATACCAAATGAAACCATCCCTGACACGAATCGCATCCCACATAGAATTGCATATTGTCGTACGGCTTACGACAAACGCAGTACACGGCTGTTGTTGTTGTTGGTGTATTTTGAGCTTCTCTGATTGGCATGAATGACACGCCCAGTTATCAACAATCAACGTGAAGCCATTTCGAATACATTGCGCACGCTAGATAGAACCTAAATTGGAAAATACGTTTAGGCTTAGGCTTTGAAATTCGATTTTCCAAGAAAGAAACCCACTTCTTATCATCCTAACACACAATGCAAGGCATTAATATTTGGCTCTCGTTCCTTGTCTCTCTCCATCTTCGCGACTTCATCGCTCGCCGTCGCAGCACCCCATCTTGTTGCTCTTGCGACTGGGACACTCTGCGTCGTTTCGTCGTCGCTCCATACAGTCGGCAGCGTAGTCGAATGTTTCGCCGCCGGGTTGATCACCTCCTTTTTCATATTCGCATCAAATTCGTGCGCATTCGTATTGGCTGAGGATTTCGCCATTTCTGCGGCTGAAAAATTATTGTATTAGCTATGCTTACAGTGTTGCCAAAATACTACATTACCTCTCCTCGCATCCTTCACAATTTTGGGAATCATTCCTTTCCAAGCTGCCCATCAATCCACGCCTTTCTCCATTTTCGACACTCCTTGTGGTACCACCATTCGACGCATGTTCTTGGCTCACCAAACATCTGAAAAAATGACATTATTCATTGTTTTATCCCTAAAAACGCACAGAAGAAAGAAAACAAACAACAGAGAAGTTCTGGAAAAAACGAAAACACACAGACCGCGACGCACCAATTAATTTTTCAACGCGTTGCGGTTCTCTCTCATTGGGGCATGTTTGCATCGTGGACAAGTTGTGGACAAGTTTTGGAGGATTTTTTCTTTTTTTTTGGTGGAAAACATTAAAAATTGCAATTTTGGGCCGTAGAAAAGAAAATATCACAAAAGAGACACAAAAATGACCATTCCTATTTACATAAGTAATGAGTGTATGTACAAAATGTTTGAAAATCATCTCCAAACGGGTTTTTCGCCGCTTCTGGCTCTTGTTGTTCGAACGGATTCGACGACGCCACCGTCTTTTGTGCTACTGTATTGGCCGTGGATACTGTAGACATATACTCGAGGTTCTACAAAAATTTCGTTGTTTTTCTTGCAAAGTGGTGTACTTCTCTCGGACAACCTGATTTTCTTTTTTTTCTGATTTTATAGGAGTAATATAGCTCCTTTTCAAGCTCTACAAGATCCTGCCATTTTCATATTCATTCAACTAGACAAAAAAAAGCGCGGGAAAAAAGACTACGGTATGTGTGACCTTTTAAAGTTTCTAGGCCACGCCCCTTTCCGCCCACCGGCCATATGTTTATAATTTGTTTCGTCAAAAAAAAAGAGCACAAAAAATGAAAAAAAAGAAGAAGAATATCGATTTCAAACAAACAACTGACTCAATTATTTTTATGTTGTTGTTTTTTTTTGATTTCTGGACATTTTTGAACATTTCTTGACATTTCTAGACATTTCTCGAAATGCTAAATAATCCAAAAAAGTAGAGAAATGTCACATTTTTTTCACGTGAATTTTTTTCTCCCAAATTTTTTTCTCAAAAAAAAAAAAACCATTTCCAATTTTTTGTTGGGCTGTGTTCAAAATGAGTGCTCCAAAATTCGATCTATGGCTGTCTGCCGGTTCAAACGGTGTTCAAGTTTGCGGAGATCCAACAGGTAAGATGTTGCGCAAGCTTGCGCACAACCTGCGCAACTTTTTCAGCTCATCACATTTTCATGCGTTGCCTATTTCATTCGTCACGCGACGCAACGTTGCGGTTCGACGTGAACACGATTAATGTGAATCGCAAGAGTGCTGCGTTCATGCGGACTGGCTTGCGGAAAGTGCCGTCGATTCAAACGCAAGCGCAAGCTGACAATTTCGAGACCGAAGATGAGATTTTGGATTTTTTGGAATTTCTTGCGCCGGCGCGCGCGGATGATGCGGAAGCGGAACGGGTGACGCAAGAGATTTTCATGAAATTTGCGCGATTTTTGAAAAACGTCGACAAGACTGAAACGGTGAGTTGTTGGGGTACTGTAGGAGTACTGTAGACGCGCGGGTTTTTGTAGCATTTGAACAATGAGATGAAGCGATTGGACGAATATTTGGAAATGGTTTGGCGCGAAAATGAGAATTTCAAATTTCTGGTATCGGACACTGTTGAACACATTGACTGCTTGGTCCTGACTCGACTTCATTCGATCAGGATTAGCGGAAAGGTACGGTAGTTTTTTGAGACCGCCCATGTTTTTTCTTCCAGCACCTCAAAAACTACGAAATTCCCTACGCCGACCTGCCGCATCTCCGCCAATACATGCTCAACGGTTATGAGACGGCAGAGTTTCGGCAAAGTTGCCCATCGGACCAGGAAATTGTTTTGCATTGGGCAGAATTGCGTGACACGCCAAAATTGGAGGCGAAAACGCGCGCCAAAATTGTGCGCGAACCGCCCGTGTATTCATTTGAACTGTAGATGAATTTGTTTGTGCCGCATTTTTGCCAGAAAAGTGGGCGTGGCCTCGAAAGATAATGTTCAGAAACCCGGGAAGAATACGTTTCAACGTCAAAATGATGCAAAAGTGGGCGTGGCCTCAGAAGATAATGTTCAGAAACCCGGGAAGAATACGTTTCAAACACAATATACCGCAAATGTGGGCGTGGCCTACCTGTGGTTCGTCAGAAAATTGCATTCTGCGGCATGATTGCGGCATTTCCCCCTATCCCGCATCTCGTCGTCGTCTCCTCCAATTGAATTCCAAAAACGCGACCCTTCAACTTGTAGCCGTCCGGCAACCGCATTTTCTGCCGCACATCCGACAAATCAACGCATTTCGCCGCCGCATCGGGTCGCAACATTGCCGAGAGAGTGCGCATGTCATCGGCGTCGAGTTCGAAATCGAAAACGCGCAAGTTTTCGGCGCAACGTGCACGATTCGTGCTCTTCGGCACAACTGCCACGTTCTGCTGAACCGACCAACGAAGACAGATTTGTGCCGCAGTTTTGCCGTGTTTCCGCGCGATTTGACCCAATTTTTCGTCTTCCAGATAGCGACCTTTGGCCAAAGGGCAGTAGGCCTGCAAGTTTGCCGATTTAAAATGAGGATTTCAAATTCAGAAAAACCGTGCCGCAATTTGCATAAAGTGGGCGTGGTCTTTTTTCGAGAATTTAAGAAACCTAGCCTTGTGGGGTGTCTAAAATCTTCATTTTTCATGAAAAATTCAAAATTCATAGTTAGAAAATCCAGAAAAGAATCCCTGCCGCAAATTGCAAAAGTGGGCGTGGTCTTTTTGCGAAAATTTAAGAAACCTAGGCATGTTGGATGTCTAAATTTCTCATTTTTCATGAAAAATTCAAAATTCATAGTTAGAAAATCCAGAAAAATGTCCCTGCTGCAAATTGCAAAAGTGGGCGTGGTCTAATTATCCATTTTTGAAAATTTAAGAAACCTAGTCATGTTGGGTGTCTAAATTCCTCATTTTTTGTGAATTTTTCGAATTTCCACTTTTCAAATTGTGAAAAAATGTGAAACTAACCATGCTAAAAATATCATTTTGATCACAATAATTTTTGAGCGCCTCATCATGATACCACGGATGATATTCGATTTGATTGACATGCGGCATGATTGCGGCATACTCTTCAATCTCCTCAATATCATTTTGCGTATAATTCGACACGCCAATCGATCGCACAACATCCGCCTCATACAACAGTTCCATTTCTCGCCAAGTCTCTTCTCGACACCGTCTCTGTTCGCCAATCCAATCGGGCAATTGTGGCATGTGTATGAGGTAGAGGTCGAGATAATCGGTGCGTAGCTTGCGGCAACTTTGCCGCGCCGCTGCGCGCACCTCTTGCCCACAATCAACGGGCCATAGTTTGGTGCAGAGGAAGAGCGAGGAACGATCGATTTTTGAGTCCTGCAAGATTGGCGGGTACTGTAGTATCTTTTTCACCTTTCGGGACAGTTATGGCTAACTATATATCTGGAAAAAAACCCTCACTCACTCACTCACTAATCAATAGTATAAGAGAAAAACAAAAATAAATGACTGGTGTGAAGAGTGAGTGTGCGTTGGCGGTACAATGTAGTATAGGGTCCCTTCTATCAAACAGTCGCTGTGTGTCTGTCTGTCTCGCCGTCTCTTCAGAAATGTTCGTTCTCTCTTTACAGGGTGACAACAAATTATGGAACATCACTCATCATGTAATAACTCTCCGGGAAGTTCATCAAACCTTACCAAATTTTTTTCTTGGGTAGTCAGAGGGGTCCTCTGAACAATCCGAACATAACATAGCGAATATAATGAGGGTGGTTTTTTATTGCGTGAGCCAACGCCCAGAAAAATAATCGCGTTCTCGCTCGAGTTTTTCGGCTGGGAAACTTTTCGAAATGACATATAGGTTTGTCAAATCATTGAATTTTTTTCGAAATTCCAACTCATAATCATGTTTCAGTGAAAGATTTCATCCGAAAATGTTTTTGCTTTGATCTACTTGAACTTGAATGAGGCAGAATCAAGTCGAAAACGAATTGTTTCGTCTAGTCAGTGTGCTCTGATTTCAGATTGGCTGGGTTGGAGATGGTACCCAATAGTAAAATTTCATCTGTGACATCAAACTGAATAGGAACAAAGAATTAATCAAAATTTTAGGCATAAACATATTCAGAAAATACTGCTCAAGGTTGAGAAAACACCATTTTTTGTCTGGCTCGCTGGTCAAATTTTGTAGAAACCCGGGAATTCTACGTTTCAGAATGATGAAAAAAGGAAATTCATACATTTTTGCCACAGGTTGCACAACTTTTGTCAATCAAACGCGCTAACCACTAGGCTATGTGCTATATGCTCTCCTAATCACACTATTATTATTATATATCACACAGCCAGACGACGAGAGAGAAAGAGAGCAATCACTATTTTTTGTTGTTGTTAGGAACAAAACTCCATCTCAAGCCAAGTATGGGGCCGGCCCGAAAAATTGAAGAAACATCGAGTACTGTAGTTTTTGAAATATTCGAGTTCTGACCTTTTTTTGGGTTTTTAGGGTGAAAAATTGAGGCCAAAATGTGAAATTTCTAAATTTTTCGAAGTTGAGAAAGTTGAAAGTCTGTCCTCTCTCGAACAACACTGAATTGACTATAATAAAATTTATTGAGCTATACAGAAACAAACAGTAACAAATAAAAAAAATAAAACAATAGGAAAACCGGGGTAAAACTGGGTCGGTGTGGAAAAGGGGGCGGAGCTCGATTCTCAGGTGAAAAATGTCGAATGAAAGCTTAAAACGGGCTTCAAGATGTGCTGTACTACTCTCTAAAAAAAAGCTCGAAATCAGGGCCAAAACTGGGCCGGCGTGGAAAAGGGGGCGGAGCTTGATTCTTAGGTGAAAATTTTCATTGAAAGCTCGAAAAACGGGCTGAATCGGGTTCGACTTAGCAAAGGGGCGGGGATTGATTTTCAGATGAAATTTTCAGGAAAAGCTCGTGTTGTTGTCGATATTGTTCTCTCATCAAATCTTGAATTTCTTGCATCGTTCGACACGTATCTGCAATATTCTTTGTTGTCGTTTTGGTCACCCTTTGGCGAGAAAATTTCGACTAACCCATTGACTTCTTGACAAATAATCCGGGAATTCGTCCAGATTGAACAGGTATCCGAACGGTGCGCTCATTCGATGCTCCATTAAAACTTCTGACAATTGCATGACACATTCGTAGTGAGGACGTCTGCAAAAACACTATTCGCTTAAAAAATAGGGGGTTTCCCTTTACGACACTCCGCTTTTACACTTGCGCTAAACAAGTGGGAAAGCGGAGTGTCTCTTTTCCCAAAAGTCTCACCTCCACTGCACACTAATCGTCCGACTCATACTCCTACTCCGTACAATCGGGACAAACGAACTCGGCTGCCTCTTCCGGCACTGCGATGTTGACACATACCAAATGACACCAATCCTGACACGAATCGCATCCCACATAGAATTGCGTATTGTCGTACGGCATACGACAAACGCAGTACACAGCTGTTGCTGTTGTTGGTGTATTTTGAGCTGCTCCGATTGGCATGAATGACACACCCTGTTATCAACGTGAAGCCATTTCGAACACCTTGCGCACACTAGATAGAACCTAAATTGGAAAATAGGTTTAGGCTTTGAAATTCGATTTTCCAAGAAAAAAACCCACTTCTTATCATCCTAACACACAATGCAAGGCATCAATATGTGGCTCTCGTTCCTTGTTTTTCTCCATCTTCGCGACTTCATCGCTCGCCGTCGCAGCACCCCATCTTGTTGCTCTTGCGACTGGGACACTCTGCGTCGTTTCGTCGTCGCTGTGTCTACTCGCGACAACGTCGCGACTTTTCAGCAGCAGTGTGTCGCCGCCGCGCGAAATTCGTGCTTGTTGGCTGAGGGGGGGGGGGGGGGGTGTTAGTTTGTGCGGCTGTAAAATTATTGTATTAGCTATGTTTACAGTGCTCCCAGCATTACCTCTCCTCGCATCCTTCACAATTTTGGGAATCATTCCTTTCCAAGCTGCCCATCAATCCACGCCTTTCTCCATTTTCGACACTCCTCGTGGTACCACCATTCGACGCATGTTCTTGGCTCACCAAACATCTGAAAAAATGACATTATTCATTGTTTTATCCCTAAAAACGCACAGAAGAAAGAAAACAAACAACAGAGAAGTTCTGGAAAAAACGAAAACACACAGACCGCGACGCACCAATTAATTTTTCAACGCGTTGCGGTTCTCTCTCATTGGGGCATGTTTGCATCGTGGACAAGTTGTGGACAAGTTTTGGAGGATTTTTTCTTTTTTTTTGGTGGAAAACATTAAAAATTGCAATTTTGGGCCGTAGAAAAGAAAATATCACAAAAGAGACACAAAAATGACCATTCCTATTTACATAAGTAATGAGTGTATGTACAAAATGTTTGAAAATCATCTCCAAACGGGTTTTTCGCCGCTTCTGGCTCTTGTTGTTCGAACGGATTCGACGACGCCGCCGTCTTTTGTGCTACTGTATTGGCCGTGGATACTGTAGACATATACTCGAGGTTCTACAAAATTTTTTCTTGCAAAACCTCGGCCGTGGCCGAAGTTCCGCACAGTGGTGTACTTCTCTCGGACAACCTGATTTTCTTTTTTTTCTGATTTCATAGGAGTAATATAGCTCATTTCGAAGCTCTAAAAGATCCTGCCATTTTCATATTCATTCAACTAGACAAAAAAAGCGCGGGAAAAAAGACTACGGTATGTGTGACCTTTTAAAGGCGCAAAAAAGAAGGAGGAAAAACATTTAAAGGTCTCGTGGCGACGGAGTGATGTAGCCGGATTGCGGTTCGCGGAAAAACACGTACTCGGTGTAGTGCGCCCATCGTTGCTCTTCGAAATCGCCGCAGTTTCGTTGATTCATCAGGTCCTGAAACGAACAAAAATGAATAGGTGTAGTTCTCTCGGACAACTCCCCCTTTGAGAGTAGAGAACTACACTCAATCATCGTATTTCATGTGTTTTTGAAAACGTAATTTCCTGCTCAATTTCCCGAAAGTACTTGGCAAGTACCCCCTCTTTTTAGCGTTTTTTTTCGATCGAATAATAATTTGACGACGCGTCGCGGTCATGCGTCGCGGTTCGACTCACCGACTGTGAAATCGAGCCCATGTTACTGGCGAGAATCGGATGATTTGTCGCCGACAGACCGTTCGCACCGGAACAACACGTCGCAACCAATTTGAAGCCTTTTTCTGCCATCAGATCGCATGCCTGAAAAAAACGACAACGATAATGATGTGCGGCGAAATTGCGAAAAAAAGGGGCGTGGCCTGATTTGTGAATCTCGGGTTTTTATTGATGAAAAATGGGAAAAAATGTGCGGCAAGAATGCACAAAAAAGGGGCGTGGTCTAACATTTGAAAAGTCGTGTTACAAAAAACTCTCCGTTTCAAAAAAAACCGTGCGGAAAACTTGCCCAAAAGGGGCGTGGCCTTTGCATTCCGATAAAAATTGTGCGGCAAAAAGGGGGCGTGGTCTAGTTTTGGTGATCTGGGAAAATTGTGCGGCGGAATTGCACAACTCACCCTCTCCAAACACTGATGCTTCAAATACAATCGCGACGTGTATCGCTCAATATCATCCGGACCGCCCGGATCGCGACTCTCATTCAACGTATCCGCGAACACTTCGCGACACAATGTCGCGCGACCGCAAACCAGAATTCGATGCAATTTTCGAAATTTGACATCCGCCTGACCGTCGCGACCAAACGCAAATGTTCCGCGATAGCCCAAAGTTATGTAGCCGCCTGAAATTTGGGTTTTTAGGTTTTTAGCTTTTCCCCTCGCTCTTAAAAGTTGTAAAATTGTCGAGGAGCAAGAAAAAAAGACGACGTTTAATTTGAAATTACACACATGTCTCTCTTCGCACTTCCTTCCGACAATGACATCATCAACTTCCTTTAACTTGGCTTGAAAAAAATTTTGAAATTTTTCAGATCGCAGAATTTAAACCCAATTTCAGGCCAAAAAATGCTTTTTTCGTGAAAATATTTAAATTTTATCGATTTTTAAGACTATTTTCATGCCAAACATTTGAAAATTTCACTTTTTTGACATTTTGAGAGCTAAAAAATATTTAAAAGTTGATTTTTAGACCAAATTTCAAGCTAAAATTGCGATTTTTTCAAAAAATCTGTCAAAACTACAGTACCTGTCTCAGCTCCATTCGAATTATTGTATCCATTTGCAGTTCTGGGTCGACTGATCGAAATTGTCGAGCAACAATTGTTCAACGCGTTCGCAATCTTCTCGACGCGATAGAATTCGGCTTCGTCGCGAAGTCGCGCCGTGTCGCAAAACCCGTCGGGTAGCGCGAGTTTGTCGGTTCGCAAAAAGTTGAGAATGTGCGCGAACAGTGCGCCGTCGCGATCGATGAACACTGTGCCGTCGGCGAGTTGACAAGTCGCCGCCGAGTCGCCGCCGTCCGCGACACTTGTCGCCGACCCCGATGCAATGTTGGCGAGCAGTGTGTCGGGCTCTTTGAGCAACGTGTGACGTGTTGTCGCGTAGATTGTACCGCCCACATTTAGGGTTATTATTGAGGATGCGTCCGATGACATTGATCGCTGCAAAACATTGTGTGCGAGAGAGATAGAGAGACGCAGAGAAAAACAGTTATGAGCCCGAGAATATTTGGAGAAAAAGAGAGTGAGAGAGACGCAGAGAAACACAGTTATGAGCCCGAGAATATTTGGAGAAAAAGAGAGTGAGAGAGACGCAGAGAAATAGATTTACCGACACGAAACTATTGAGGGAGAAAGAGAGACGCAGAGAAAAATATTGAAACTCTTCTGGGCCAAAAAAACGTGCTTTTCGAGCCTTTTGTGCTCCGGACCCAGAAACTTCTAAAATTTCCGGCCCAAAGGTAAGAAAATCGCCCAAATCCTTGAAAATTTAAAACTTATAGGCCCGAAAAACTAAAAAAATTGGGTTTTTCGGGTCCCAAAATGTAAAATTTCAGATTTTTCGGGCCGAAAAATAGAAAATCGGGGTTTTCTGGGCCCAAAATTTGAAATTTCAGATTTTAGGCCCGAAGTTCAAAAAAAAAGGAATTTCGAAGCGAAAAAACTTTGAACTTTCCGACCCGAAAATTAGAAAATCGGGTTTTTTCGGGCCCGAACCCGAAAAACTCAGAATTTCTGGTCCGAAGATCTGAAATCTCCAATTTTCATCTTCATTTTCAGCCAGAAAAATTCTATACCAGTCAGTCAGTCAGTCACAAGACTTGCCAAAAATGGTCGAACAAAAGAGAAGGAGGACAAATAACAAAGTGGCTTAATTTAGGCGGAAAACGAGGAAAAAATTTGGTAGAAAAAGAAGAAGAAAATAGACAATAGGCTTGAAATTGGATGGGCAAAATGAGAACAGAAAAATTGACGACAATTTTGAGAAGAAGGGTCCGAAGTTGGTGGAAAATTTGATTTTTTCCAATTTTTCGGGGCGAAAAAAGTCTGGTTTGAATTTTGAAATTTTTTTTCTCGGCCCGTAAAAATTTTGTGGGCCAATTTTTAACCAAAACTTCGAATCGGGCCGAAATTTAGTGAAATTTTATCTCAATTCAGACTCCGCCCACTTTTTTGTTTAAAAAAAATAGAAAATTCGGAAATTTTTTCAAAAATTTCGGCCCGAAAAATCATATTTTTTGGGCCAACTTTTTTTTTCCACAAGTTTTAGGCCCAATATTTCTGATTTCTGGTCCGAAAATTGTTTGAAAATCAGATTTTTTCAGAAATTTGAGCTCAAAATTTAATTATTTCGGGTCAAAGTTTTTTCGCAACAATTTTTCGACCTCAAATTTCTGATTTTCGGTCTAAAAATGTTCAAAAATTGAGCTCAAAATCCAAATTTCGGCCCGAAAAACCTATTTTTCAGACCTATTTTTCCAACAAATTTTATTTTAGGCCTAATATTTTTGATTCCCGGTCCGAAAATTTTTGAAAATCAGATTTTGCCAGAAAATTGTGCTCAAAATTTGAATTTTTCGGGCCGAACTTTTTTGTCAACAATTTTTCGACCTAAAATGCTGATTTTCGGCCCGAAAAATCATTTTTTTCAAGCGTTTTTCTCCAATGAAAAAAAAATGCAATTTCTCAAAAAACGTTCCACCCCAGCAAAGAAAAAATCCTTTTCATTTCTCGATTTTTTTCCGCAATAATAAAATAGTGAAAAACAGAAGAGAAGAAGCTCCTTTCTCTCCGTTTTTTTTCTGCGGGACCGCCAAATTGACTTGTTTTTGAATATATGACTGACAAAAAACAACAAAAAACTCTCGGAGCACACACAAAAACGTGTTTATATGTATGTGAGATGCGACGGCCTCTTTTTTTTTGCTTCTTTTTTTCTTCTCCAAAAGAAAACATGACTAATGTGGAAAAAAAGCAGAAGCAAAAAAAGGGAAAAAAGTTGAACGACGACAGCGAAAATGGAGAAAAAGGGGGCGTGGCTTAGGACGAGAAGGCAGGGCGGAAATTCGAATTTTGCGAAAAAAAATCCACTTTTCAATATGGCACAGTTTTGTGGGCGGAGCCTGTCTAGAGAGATGAAACTTTCCAGTTTCACTTGTCCGCACACTTTTATGAGCGTGGTCTATTTGTTCCGAGAGAACTACACCGAAAAATTGATGATTTTATTTTCCGGGCCGGCCCGAAATTATTTTTTTGCCTTTTTGTCCGAGAGAACTACAACTTTTTTTCGGGCCGGCCCGAAAATTTTCAGAATATAAAAATTGCCCAAAACACACACACATCTCATTGAAAATGCGTTATGCGAAAAAAATTATCAAGTTACACACATAGGAGAAAAACAAAAAATTTTCGTGAGCCACAAAAATGTGTGTAGTTCTCGCGGACAAAAATTTTTTTGTTATTTGGAGCATAAAAACACACACACAGATTTTTGGTTGTTTTTGGGCCACCCAGCCAAAACAACAAAAATTTTGAGTATTTTTGACAAAAAACTGTCTGCGTCTCTCGCTCTCTCTCACTCTCTCGACACTATGAGTAGAAGAGTGTGAATAGCAGACAGGTCCTTTTTTTTGGTCCCTTTTTAAGAAGCAAAAAAAAAAGAAGGAAAAAATAATTGGAAGCATAGCTCATATTTATATTATGCACCACTACTACTACTTGGTTTGATGGATTATATTTCAACCGAATCCGCTTCTCCGAGAGAACTACACAAAACTTGGGCAACGATTATTTTTGAGCTCTTCTCTGCGAGAACTACACACAGCGTTTTGGGGGGCGTGGCCTAAGTCCGAGAGAAGTACACTGAAAATTTGAGACTTAAAAGGTAGACTTTGAAGGCACATAAATCGTTGGGGCACAGTTTTGTGGGCGTGGCCTAGTTTCGAAACGTTCTGTTCAAGAGAAGTACACCAAACGTTGAGACCCGAAAATGGATTTTAAAGGCGCAGGCCTATTTCTTGGCGCGAATTTAAAAAAAAAAACTACTTGTCCGAGAGAACTACACAACTTGGGGCACAGTTTTGTGAGCGTGGCCTTTTTTCTAGATATTTGCCCGAAGTTTTAAAGGCGCAGACACATTTTTTTCTTGTCAGAAAATGTTGGATTTTCGAAAAATGAAATAGTCAGAAAACTTTCAGAAAATCACTTTGGCACAGTTTTGTGGGCGTGGCCTAATTTCAAATGTTTTTTTGACTCGAAAATGGATTTTAAAGGCGCAGACCTATTTCTTGGCGGAAATTTTTGGATTTTTGAGAAAGAAAACTTCTAAAAAATACTTATCCGAGAGAACTACACAATTTAGAATTTAGGACACAGTTTTGTGGGCGTGGCTTAATAAAAATCCGTCAGATAACTTCGAAAATTTCCACGCTTGTCCGATAGAACTACAGTTTTGTGGGCGTGGTCTGTTTTTCTTCAAAATTTTCGGCCCGGCCCGATTTTCCAATCTTTGTGTTTTGACAATTTTCTCTTGTCCTCGAGAACTACACGAATAATTACACGTTAAAAGAATTGCAAAATCACAAGAAGACGAGAAATAAGAGGGGCTTGTTTTGACGGCACAAAAAGAAGCGGGGGTAAAAACGACAAAAAAAAACGAGGAGGGGAAAAAAATAAAATTTATAGCCTAGAAAGGAAGAGAGAGAGCACAAGAGAAAAAGGAGCAGCACAGAAAAAAGAAGAAGAAGAAGATTATATAATTCTATTATTGTACACATAAAAAAATATATATACGACCAGAAAAAGAAGAGGAGCACACAATAAATGCTCCATTTACAAATGAGACAATCACTAGAGAAACAAGGGGGCGTGGCCTAATTTCCCAAGCGGCTCAATTTGCACCAGGCCAAAAACAAGGCAGGCAAACAATTTTGGCGTCGTTCTATTTTTGGGAAATTGTAGTTCTCGTGGACAAGTGATTAGGCCACACGAATATCCGTGTAGTTCTCGCGGACAAGATTTGGATGAAATCCAAGAATTTTGAGCCAGTTAGACTTTGTGTAATTCACGTGGATTTCCAAAGACCACGAAAATGTCCGTGTAGTTCTCGAGAACAAGTCCAGAAAATTTTGCACCAATTCAAGGCACTTGAAAGTGAGAAAATTCCGTGTAGTTCTCGTGGACTTTGTGAGCGTGGCCAATTTCTCGGGGATTTGTAGTTCTCGCGGACAAGCGGGTGTTTCTACCAACCAGACAAAATAAATATTAAAAAAAAAATATACGCCGCGTTTTTTTATGAGTCCTACACATACACACACACACTTTTATGGTGCCAATATGAGCCCCCGGAAAAAAAAAGAAGAAATTCTCCTTTTTTTGCGAACACATGACGAAAAAATGAGACGGGGAATGAGAATTCATCTACAGTACCCCCGCGCGGAGCTACAAAAAAATGGAGTGAGAATACAAAATGAATGGGTGCGGCCTGTTTCGATGATTCACGACGCGCGACGCAGTTTTGTGGGCGTGGCATGATTTTGAAGGATTTCAATAAATGGAAAAAGTACCTTGAAAATTCTAGACCGCACAGTTTTGTGGGCGTGGCCTTTTTTCGTTGAAAAAGCTGAAAAATGCAATTTTTCGCCGTGCCTCAACGTATAAAATATGTAAATTGAAGGCGTTTTTTCGACAAAACTGCTATAATTGAATAAAAAACGGGAAAAAAGGCAGGTGTTTTAAATTGAAATTTATTATTTCTGCGCACTTTTTGGGTACATTTTTTGGTCGGGTACAAAAATCAGAAATTACGTTTTTCGGGGGTTCGAAGAAACTTTTTGGTCCACGATTTTCGGATCAGAAAAATATCGATTTTTTTAGGCAAAAAATGTCGAAAAAAAACAATATTAGAAAACTAAGAAAAAGATGAAGAATGAATGAATGAATGAGCAAAGGAAGGCATACAGAGAATGTTGACCCCGCCCCTTTTTTGCACCTGCCGCATACAAAAAGGGGGCGGAGTCAACAGTCTCTGTCTGCCTTCCTGTGCTCATTCATTCATCCTCTCTTCACCTTTTTGCTCAGTTTTCTAATATATATACATTTCTTTCTTTCTTTGTTCGTTTTGACTCTTTTTCGTACGGTTATCTTCAATTTCAGACTATAAGTCATTTTTCGAGAAAAGTACACTAAATTTCTGTGAAATTTTCAGAAAAATGTATCTTTACCTTCAAATTTCAACATATTTTTTTGGGTTTCAGGGAAAAAAACCATTTTTTTTGGTCAAAAATCGATTTTTTTTAGAAATTGAATTTTTGGGGCCAACATTTTGTCAAGATAATGAGAATTTCAGTATTTTTTTTGACGAGAAATATCGATTTTCTAAATCAAAACTTTATTTTTTTGTTAAAAAATATCGACTTTTTTCTCAAAAAATTGGATTTTTGGACAAGAAACTTGAAAAAAATTTTAATTTTTTCAAAAATTTGATGTTTTCAAGTTGAAAACTAAACAAACCTTCTTGCGCTTGCCAGAAAAACCATGTTGATTGGAAGTCAGCATTGAAACTTGACAAAATATTGATGACCTGAAAACAAAAATATCAGAAAATATTAAAAAGAAAAGACTAAACTAACCATTTCTTGATAGCTCCAAAAACCAATAAAAAGAAAAATAAGAAATGAAGAAGAAGAAGAATAAATGATGACATTGACGATAGGCCACGCCCCTTTCTCTCTATCCAACAAAAAAGCAGCGTCTTTTTTGATAGACTATGAGAAAAGGAGAGAGCGCAGACACAAATGATGCAAAAATCGAGGAGATGTTGGTTTTTCGCGGTTGATTGGCACATGAGTTGGTCAACTAGAAAAATGTCCAACTTACCGATCAATATTAAGAGGGGGGGGGGCCAAAAATTGAGCGAGAAACATCTCAGAGAAAACCCGTCGAGATCGAATTGAGATCGACGCTGAAAACGACCTTTCTTGGAATTCGATTCGAGATCAACAAAAAACAAAATAAAAACGAGATCGATGCGAGCTCGATGCGATCTCGACAAACTGAATGAAAAATGAAGTCGATTCGATCTCGAAGCGATCTCGAAGCGAACTCGAAGCGAACTCGCAGCGAGATCGACAACTTTTGCGGTCATTTAAAATTTTCATTGTTTTTTTTTATTCGCTCTTCGAAGATTTTTCGCTTAAGTTTCACCGATTGATATTTTAAAAGTTTTTGTACAATTCTTCATGCCTTATATATATTTAGAACGTGTTAATCAAACTTCAGTTTTGTTACTAATCAGAAATAAATACCAAACGACGCAGGGCAGACAGGGAAAATTTTCGAAAATAGGAAGGGATCATTGTTCTTCTATGCCATTTGTTTGGAATTCTCGGCCAAATTGGCCGTGATGACACATTGGAATCATACATTTCGTGTTTTTGAATAACATTCAGTGTGATTATCGAAATAATTTCAGGGGTTATAGATACATAGGGTATTTAGACAACCTTGAATTGATCAGAAAATGAACTACATTATAATTCGTTTTCCTGATATTAACTTTTTTTCGGTGCATGCATTATTATTATTCTCACTTTGAAATTCTTTCATGATTTTTGTGTGCAATGTCTTTTTTTACAGATAAAACAACTCGATGGTTCAATCTAAAACTAAACGACGTAAGAAATGAAAAATAGCTTGAAAAATAAATTCTTATTCAGGAGAAATCATCAGGCAAATTTTGAAGATGAAGCTGAAACGAACTAGCGCCCAGCGAGCTAGAGATACTGCAGTCAAAAAGAAATTTGAAGAACTTTCAAGAGGTCTTGAATTGAGAAAACCATTTATGCCGATTCGTGTCGACATTGACGTCAATGACGATTTGACCACGAACAATTCTGGTTTTACAGGAGGTGGGATTTTTTAAATTATAATTACTCTTTCATTTCATATAATTTCGAAATTTAGGTACTCGTCGAAAATCAAAATTGAAAATCAAACAAAAAAGGCATATTATACCAAGAGTGAAAGGTAGAAGCGGCAAAAAAGAAAGAACTGCTGATAAAGTGAAGTCGGTTTTGAGTTTTATCATGCAACACAATTATTCCAAAAAACATCTCATCAATAATTTGAAATTGATTGAGATAACAGGAGGGTCAAGTAAAATAAGCGTATGTTTTCGAATTCTGATACATCCTCACAAGGCAAAAACGATATTCAGGCACATCAAATATGGAAAATGTTCAAAGATTTAATCGATACCTTACGACCGTCTCAAAAGTTCCTCTGCAATAAATGTCATTCTTCATTACGGGACAGATATGATGTGTGTCGTAAAAATGGTTGCCCTGCATATAAGTAAGTGAATTGTGCAAAGAGGTCTCTCGATATCCACATCCTTTGAAATTATTCAATACTTACAGTAAAAAAACAAAGAAACATACAATATATCAACAGATTGTCATGTATTCTTTCGCCTTGCGACCACAATTGGAGGCCATAATAACGAAACACTTTGATCGTATCATACAAATCCACGAGTACCATCACAACAAAAGGGTTTACTTTCTGATGTTAACACATTTCATCAAAAAAGTTATGAATTTTCAGATGAACAGATCCGAATATGTTGATCTTACTTGAGTTTCGACCCAGCGAACCAATGAAAAAAGTGAATGATAATAAAATAGATCTATTTCGTCGTTTTAATTTATCGATAATTGTATTTTTTATTTCATGTCTAGCTTTTCGATACGTTTTATTTTCGTTATGTAAATGAATAATTTACAAATATATATATGTATATACTTGTAAGCGAGTGCAAAATGTTTAAAAAGGCGACTGCAACGAAAAGTTAATGATGGTGATTTTCTGGTTTTTCGCGAGCTCGAAATGGAAACTTAAAAAACGAGATCGCAGAAAATTCAAATCGACTTCGCTTTGAGCTCGCATCGATTTCACCCCGAGTTTTCTGCGAACTCAAAATTATTCAAATATCGAGATCGCAGAAAGTTCAAATCGATCTCACATGGAGATCCAATCGAACTCAATTTGAACTTTATGCGATCTCACCCTGATCTTTCTGCGATCTCGACGGGTTTTCTCTGAGATGTTTGTTGTCCCTTTAAATTTTGTCTGAAACTTGATACAGTAGACCTATTCGTGACAATGAAAAAAAAGAAAAACCGAGACCAGCGGGAAAATCTATACGCCTTTAAAATGTTCATTGGATTTTTCTAGAAATTTAATTTTTTATTCTATTTTTTTCTTTTTTTTATTGTCACAAATAGGTCTATAAAACAAAAAAAAATTCGTCAAATCGGGTCTGGGCACGAAATTTGAAAATGACATTTTAGATTAGAAATTAGATTTTTTCCAACTTCCAGACCTAGTTTTTCAACCAAACCTAGTTTTTTTCTGCGAAAAAACTGATTTTTTTTAGAAATTGAATTTTTAGGGACCAGAATTTTGTCAGGATAATGAAAAGTTCCATTTTTGAGCCAGAAATATCGATTTTCTAAATCAAAAAATCGATTTTTTTCAACTAAAACTAGTTTTTTTCTGCAAAAAAACCGATTTTTCCCAAAAATTTCAAGTTCCCGGCCCCATTTTTCCCCTAATTTGGTCGGAAAACTTCGATTGAGGTCAACAAGCGAATTAAGTACAGGTTGTAACAATCCATCTGCGGGAGGTGCTATAAAAACACCGCCCGCCAACAGTGTAATTTCAAAATTTCCTGTTGTTGTTGTTTTTGTTTTTGAGACAATGAAGAACACGCTAATTGTTTTCGCCTATATTTTCTATATCGCTGTAGCGGTGAGTTGGCAAAGAAAGGTGTGCAGAAATGGATGATGTTACGCTCCGCCCACTTTTGCCACCTGTCGCACACTTTTCTCGTTACCTAATTTGGCGGGAAATATCGATTTTTTTTGGTGTAGAAGTTGTTGGATTTCTTATGATCCTGGCTAAAAATTTGGCCCGAAAACCATTTTCTGCCCGATTTTTTTGGAAAAATTGATTTTTTTCACGAAAAAACTAAGTTTTGACCAAGAAAATTAATTTTCTGGTCTAGAAATTGTGAAAAGAAGGATTTTCTCAACGATTTGAGTTCAAAATCATAATTATGGGCTTGAAAAATCAAATTTTGACCCAAAAATTCGAAAAAATACATTTTCGGGTCCAAATAACCTAGAAATTTTCAGCCTGAAATGTTTTCCAGGCCGAAAAAGACCTTTACGACGACGATTCGATGCCGAAACCCGAATCACTCGACGAACAAGAACTCGATCATCAAATTTGCGCAAAAAACGAGGTTTGGATGGTGTGCTCGTCGTGCGAACAGCAATGTGGGCGGAGTTTGTCGCCAGAACCGTGTCCAAAAGTGTGTCAGCCGGCCAGATGTCAATGTCCGGCTCATAAGGGATATCGACGAGACGCCGATGGAAAATGCGTTTTTTGTCACAATGTTGTGTGAAATAAAGCTGACTTGTGTGTGCGTGTTTAGGCTCCGCCCACTTTTGCAATTTGCGGCACACTTTTTTTCTGCATTTCGATCTGTCGCTGAGCAACTATTGTTGTTTCACCCATATATTATTCAATAAGAGTCTGCCAAAATGATTAATTTGTTATCATGAATGAGAGATGAACAACTCACAAATAGTTCACTGATCAATTTGGAGTCCACACTTTTCGGCGGACTTGCCCACGCTTTTTTACGCGGCGACGTTCTCGTCCCTTTTGACGGCGTCTTTTGCGCCACTTTACGCGGTGAACCTGCTGTATATTTACGTGGCGATTGGGTGGGTGCCATTTGTGCCTGAAAAAACAACAATTACAACATGAACCGCTGCAAAAACGAGAAAACGAACGAAGAAACGGCGAGAAACAAAAATTTTTTTTTCAAAATGAGAAATGGCGCCAATCACTGTGCATACACAACGACATGAGCTTGCACAAGATTGTCTACCGTATCACACAAACAAAAAAAAATTAATTTTTTTCTTTTTTTAACAAAAAACCTGCAAAAAGGAAGAAGAAAAAGTCACACATTCGAATGAATAGGAGGAATGAAGGAAGAACGAATGAACTTTGCCGCCAACATTCACTTCTCTCACATCCATAGGTACCAACGCGTCAACTCTCCTTGCGGACACTTTTTTGGCCTCTAAAAACTAGAATTTTTACGAAAATCTCTTCATTCTTCCAATCACCACTCGGATGGACACGGCCACTCTCTTCCCTTTGTCAATAGTAGTAGACCGCCGACATTGGCCATTTCCATTTGCATCTGTCGCTCCGCCCACTCGATTTCCATTTTTTCGTTCAAACATACTAACCATTCCTTGTCGGTTACCATTGCGTAGGTTACGAGGGGACGGAAGCGGTAGCCTTAAAATTTTGGAAAATTTGAACAAAAGCTTTTTCTCTCGCTTTTTTTTGGCACCGCGCCAAAAATGACTCACCATCTGGTCCCAGAAATCGTTCGATAAATTCGAGGGTGTTGAATTTTTTGAACTGCGGATTTCCCGGATTCGGGCATTCCTCAAACTCGAAGTCCACGTCAAAATATGTTGCCAACAATCGATCAACCCTCGTAGTTCAGGAAAAAACTGAAATCAAAATTTGGGTATGATTTTTCTAACCCCCAAAAGCTTGTGAAATTGAAAAAAAAAACTGACCTCTTGTAAAATTGTCGCATATCATGTTTCTGCTGATCACATCCCACATATTCGGAACCGGGCCAAAAAACATCGTATCGTCAAGATCATCCACTTTTCGCACCGACCACATTCGATCGATAATCGGGTTGATGTGCGACATTGGATAGTATTCATGATAGGCTAATTGATCGAACGCTTTTTCGGCCGAGCAAAATTTGAACATTTCGAAAAGCGCGCCAAAAAATAGCATTTTTTGTGTGTGACAAAGTTTTTGAGATGAAAAGTTATGAAATTTGAAATATTTTCTATAAAAAGTTCAACAAAAACGCTCAACTAGAAAGCATCATATTCACTGAGAGGGGCAGACTAACTACGGTTGTTAGCTCGGAGCAGGTTTACACACAAACACAACTAGATCCTGCTCCTACCACCTTGTCGCCACGGTGAGGCCAACCTTTTGACAAGGCCCCCTCCCATATCCAGAGTCTGGAAAAGGGGACCTGAACTTTGAATCATTCCCAACTTCTGGCAGAAGGGAAATCATCTCCGCTCTGATCAGTAACATCAATACGTCAAGGGAAGCAAGTCTAATAGGGGCAAAAAAAACGGCAAAAAGGCAAAAAAACGGCAAAAAAACGGCAAAAAATACGGCAAAAAGGCAAAAAATACGACGAAAAAAGGCAAAATAAACGTCAAAATGCGAAAAATACGGAAAAAAGGCAAAAAATACGACGAAAAAGGCAAAAAATACGTCAAAAAAGGCAAAAAAAAACGTCAAACAGCGAAAAATACGGCAAAAAGGCAAAAAATACGACGAAAAAAGGCAAAAAATACGACGAAAAAAGGCAAAAAATACGACGAAAAAAGGCAAAAAATACGACGAAAAAAGGCAAAAAATACGTCAAAAAAGACAAAAAAAACGTCAAAAAGCGAAAAATACGGCAAAAAGGCAAAAAATACGACGAAAAAAGGCAAAAATATACGACGAAAAAAGGCAAAAAATACGACGAAAAAAGGCAAAAATATACGTCAAAAAGTCCACATAAGTCTGATAAGTTCAAAAAGTCTACAAACGGACGAATAAGTCCAAAATGTCGAATAAGTCGAATAAGTCCACATAAGTCGAATAGGTCGAATAAGTCCAAGATGTCGAATAAGTCGAATAAGTCGAATAGGTCGAATAAGTCCAAAATGTCGAATAGGTCGAATAAGTCCAAAATGTCGAATAGGTCGAATAAGTCCAAGATGTCGAATAAGTCCAAAATGTCGAATAGGTCGAATAAGTCCAAGATGTCGAATAAGTCCAAAATGTCAAATAAGTCCAAAATGTCGAATCGGTCGAACAAAAATCCATCCACCGATCCACCATTGTCCGATTCGATATCGATATCGTCGTCTAAATAGTAAAGATCTAGAAAAACCTTCACCAGAAATCCTCCTCGTTCTAAAACATCTGCTGGAAAATATGAAAAAACTAACTGTCTCTCCATTGATGTTCGCGAGCCCATCCATTCATTGATCCACCAGTCTTTTTGATCCTGCCAAGATGATGACACTGTCGGCGATGTTGTCCAATCCGATGTCGTCCGTCGTCGTCTCCTAAAAATTCTCTTTTGTAAGTTTTATACTATTTTCACAACCAACCCGATGGAGCCATCCCAATCTCGACTCGTCCAATCCACGGTCGACCATACGATGTCGTCCGTGGTCGTCCGTCGTCCTCCGTCGTCGTCCGTCGTCGCCCGTCGTCGTCCGTCGTCGTCCGTCGTCGTCTCCTAAAAATTCTCTTTTGTAAGTTTTATACTATTTTCACAACCAACCCGATGGAGCCATCCCAATCTGCACTCGTCCAATCCACGGTCGACCATACGATGTCGTCCGTGGTCGTCCGTCGTCCTCCGTCGTCGTCCGTCGTCGCCCGTCGTCGTCCGTCGTCGTCCGTCGCCGTCTCCTAAAAATTCTCTTTTGTAAGTTTTATACTATTTTCACAACCAACCCGATGGAGCCATCCCAATCTGCACTCGTCCAATCCACGGTCGACCATACGATGTCGTCCGTGGTCGTCCGTCGTCCTCCGTCGTCGTCCGTCGTCGCCCGTCGTCGTCCGTCGTCGTCCGTCGTCGTCTCCTAAAAATTCTCTTTTGTAAGTTTTATACTATTTTCACAACCAACCCGATGGAGCCATCCCAATCTGCACTCGTCCAATCCACGGTCGACCATACGATGTCGTCCGTGGTCGTCCGTCGTCCTCCGTCGTCGTCCGTCGTCGCCCGTCGTCGTCCGTCGTCGTCCGTCGCCGTCTCCTAAAAATTCTCTTTTGTAAGTTTTATACTATTTTCACAACCAACCCGATGGAGCCATCCCAATCTGCACTCGTCCAATCCACGGTCGACCATACGATGTCGTCCGTGGTCGTCCGTCGTCGTCCGTCGTCGCCCGTCGTCGTCCGTCGTCGTCCGTCGTCGTCTCCTAAAAATTCTCTTTTGTAAGTTTTATACTATTTTCACAACCAACCCGATGGAGCCATCCCAATCTGCACTCGTCCAATCCACGGTCGACCATACGATGTCGTCCGTGGTCGTCCGTCGTCGTCCGTCGTCGCCCGTCGTCGTCCGTCGTCGTCCGTCGTCGTCTCCTAAAAATTCTCTTTTGTAAGTTTTATACTATTTTCACAACCAACCCGATGGAGCCATCCCAATCTGCACTCGTCCAATCCACGGTCGACCATACGATGTCGTCCGTGGTCGTCCGTCGTCCTCCGTCGTCGTCCGTCGTCGTCCGTCGTCGTCTCCTAAAAATTATCTTTTGTAAGTTTTATACTATTTTCACAACCAACCCGATGGAGCCATCCCAATCTCCACTCGTCCAATCCACGGTCGACCATACGATGTCGTCCGTGGTCGTCCGTCGTCCTCCGTCGTCGCCCGTCGTCGTCCGTCGTCGTCCGTCGTCGTCTCCTAAAAATTCTCTTTTGTAAGTTTTATACTATTTTCACAACCAACCCGATGGAGCCATCCCAATCTGCACTCGTCCAATCCACGGTCGACCATACGATGTCGTCCGTGGTCGTCCGTCGTCCTCCGTCGTCGTCCGTCGTCCTCCGTCGTCGTCCGTCGTCGTCCGTCGTCGTCTCCTAAAAATTATCTTTTGTAAGTTTTATACTATTTTCACAACCAACCCGATGGAGCCATCCCAATCTCCACTCGTCCAATCCACGGTCGACCATACGATGTCGTCCGTGGTCGTCCGTCGTCCTCCGTCGTCGTCCGTCGTCCTCCGTCGTCGTCCGTCGTCCTCCGTCGTCGTCCGTCGTCGTCCGTCGTCGTCTCCTAAAAATTATCTTTTGTAAGTTTTATACTATTTTCACAACCAACCCGATGGAGCCATCCCAATCTCCACTCGTCCAATCCACGGTCGACCATACGATGTCGTCCGTGGTCGTCCGTCGTCCTCCGTCGTCGCCCGTCGTCGTCCGTCGTCGTCCGTCGTCGTCTCCTAAAAATTATCTTTTGTAAGTTTTATACTATTTTCACAACCAACCCGATGGAGCCATCCCAATCTCGACTCGTCCAATCCACGGTCGACCATGCGATGTCGTCCGTGGTCGTCCGTCGTCGTCCGTGGTCGTCCGTCGTCCTCCGTCGTCGTCCGTCGTCGTCCGTCGTCGTCTCCTAAAAATTATCTTTTGTAAGTTTTATACTATTTTCACAACCAACCCGATGGAGCCATCCCAATCTCCACTCGTCCAATCCACGGTCGACCATACGATGTCGTCCGTGGTCGTCCGTCGTCCTCCGTCGTCGTCCGTCGTCCTCCGTCGTCGTCCGTCGTCGTCCGTCGTCGTCTCCTAAAAATTATCTTTTGTAAGTTTTATACTATTTTCACAACCAACCCGATGGAGCCATCCCAATCTCCACTCGTCCAATCCACGGTCGACCATACGATGTCGTCCGTGGTCGTCCGTCGTCCTCCGTCGTCGCCCGTCGTCGTCCGTCGTCGTCCGTCGTCGTCTCCTAAAAATTATCTTTTGTAAGTTTTATACTATTTTCACAACCAACCCGATGGAGCCATCCCAATCTCCACTCGTCCAATCCACGGTCGACCATACGATGTCGTCCGTGGTCGTCCGTCGTCGTCCGTCGTCGTCTCCTAAAAATTATCTTTTGTAAGTTTTATACTATTTTCACAACCAACCCGATGGAGCCATCCCAATCTCGACTCGTCCAATCCACGGTCGACCATGCGATGTCGTCCGTGGTCGTCCGTCGTCGTCCGTCGTCGTCCGTCGTCGTCCGTCGTCGTCTCCTAAAAATTATCTTTTGTAAGTTTTATACTATTTTCACAACCAACCCGATGGAGCCATCCCAATCTCCACTCGTCCAATCCACGGTCGACCATACGATGTCGTCCGTGGTCGTCCGTCGTCCTCCGTCGTCGTCCGTCGTCCTCCGTCGTCGTCCGTCGTCGTCCGTCGTCGTCTCCTAAAAATTATCTTTTGTAAGTTTTATACTATTTTCACAACCAACCCGATGGAGCCATCCCAATCTCCACTCGTCCAATCCACGGTCGACCATACGATGTCGTCCGTGGTCGTCCGTCGTCCTCCGTCGTCGTCCGTCGTCCTCCGTCGTCGTCCGTCGTCGTCCGTCGTCGTCTCCTAAAAATTATCTTTTGTAAGTTTTATACTATTTTCACAACCAACCCGATGGAGCCATCCCAATCTCGACTCGTCCAATCCACGGTCGACCATGCGATGTCGTCCGTGGTCGTCCGTCGTCGTCCGTCGTCGTCCGTCGTCGTCCGTCGTCGTCTCCTAAAAATTCTCTTTTGTAAGTTTTATACTATTTTCACAACCAACCCGATGGAGCCATCCCAATCTGCACTCGTCCAATCCACGGTCGACCATACGATGTCGTCCGTGGTCGTCCGTCGTCCTCCGTCGTCGCCCGTCGTCGTCCGTCGTCGTCCGTCGTCGTCTCCTAAAAATTATCTTTTGTAAGTTTTATACTATTTTCACAACCAACCCGATGGAGCCATCCCAATCTCCACTCGTCCAATCCACGGTCGACCATACGATGTCGTCCGTGGTCGTCCGTCGTCCTCCGTCGTCGCCCGTCGTCGTCCGTCGTCGTCCGTCGTCGTCCGTCGTCGTCCGTCGTCGTCTCCTAAAAATTATCTTTTGTAAGTTTTATACTATTTTCACAACCAACCCGATGGAGCCATCCCAATCTCCACTCGTCCAATCCACGGTCGACCATACGATGTCGTCCGTGGTCGTCCGTCGTCCTCCGTCGTCGCCCGTCGTCGTCCGTCGTCGTCTGTCGTCGTCTCCTAAAAATTCTCTTTTGTAAGTTTTATACTATTTTCACAACCAACCCGATGGAGCCATCCCAATCTGCACTCGTCCAATCCACGGTCGACCATACGATGTCGTCCGTGGTCGTCCGTCGTCCTCCGTCGTCGTCCGTCGTCGTCCGTCGTCGTCCGTCGTCGTCCGTCGTCGTCTCCTAAAAATTATCTTTTGTAAGTTTTATACTATTTTCACAACCAACCCGATGGAGCCATCCCAATCTGCACTCGTCCAATCCACGGTCGACCATACGATGTCGTCCGTGGTCGTCCGTCGTCCTCCGTCGTCGTCCGTCGTCGTCCGTCGTCGCCCGTCGTCGTCCGTCGTCGTCCGTCGTCGTCTCCTAAAAATTATCTTTTGTAAGTTTTATACTATTTTCACAACCAACCCGATGGAGCCATCCCAATCTGCACTCGTCCAATCCACGGTCGACCATACGATGTCGTCCGTGGTCGTCCGTCGTCCTCCGTCGTCGTCCGTCGTCGTCCGTCGTCGCCCGTCGTCGTCTCCTAAAAATTATCTTTTGTAAGTTTTATACTATTTTCACAACCAACCCGATGGAGCCATCCCAATCTGCACTCGTCCAATCCACGGTCGACCATACGATGTCGTCCGTGGTCGTCCGTCGTCGTCCGTCGTCGTCCGTCGTCGTCCGTCGTCGCCCGTCGTCGTCCGTCGTCGTCCGCCGTCGTCTCCTAAAAATTATCTTTTGTAAGTTTTATACTATTTTCACAACCAACCCGATGGAGCCATCCCAATCTGCACTCGTCCAATCCACGGTCGACCATACGATGTCGTCCGTGGTCGTCCGTCGTCCTCCGTCGTCGTCCGTCGTCGCCCGTCGTCGTCCGTCGTCGTCCGTCGTCGTCTCCTAAAAATTATCTTTTGTAAGTTTTATACTATTTTCACAACCAACCCGATGGAGCCATCCCAATCTGCACTCGTCCAATCCACGGTCGACCATACGATGTCGTCCGTGGTCGTCCGTCGTCGTCCGTCGTCGTCCGTCGTCGCCCGTCGTCGTCCGTCGTCGTCCGTCGTCGTCCGTCGTCGTCCGTCGTCGTCTCCTAAAAATTCTCTTTTGTAAGTTTTATACTATTTTCACAACCAACCCGATGGAGCCATCCCAATCTGCACTCGTCCAATCCACGGTCGACCATACGATGTCGTCCGTGGTCGTCCGTCGTCCTCCGTCGTCGTCCGTCGTCGTCCGTCGTCGCCCGTCGTCGTCCGTCGTCGTCTCCTAAAAATTCTCTTTTGTAAGTTTTATACTATTTTCACAACCAACCCGATGGAGCCATCCCAATCTGCACTCGTCCAATCCACGGTCGACCATACGATGTCGTCCGTGGTCGTCCGTCGTCCTCCGTCGTCGCCCGTCGTCGTCCGTCGTCGTCCGTCGTCGTCTCCTAAAAATTATCTTTTGTAAGTTTTATACTATTTTCACAACCAACCCGATGGAGCCATCCCAATCTCCACTCGTCCAATCCACGGTCGACCATACGATGTCGTCCGTCGTCGTCTGTCGTCGTCCGTCGTCGTCCGTCGTCGTCTGTCGTCGTCCGTCGTCGTCCGTCGTCGTCTCCTAAAAATTCTCTTTTGTAAGTTCTATACTATTTTCCCAACCAACCTGATGAAGTCGTCCAATATGGTTTCTTTTTTCCGCTTGCTCCCAAATCGCCTGAAATGCCTGCTAAAAATAAAAATAAACTCATCTGCCTGTCCATTGTTGTCGCCCCATTGTGCTGTCCGATCCATCGCCCAAAAATTGCTCCTTGATCGCCGACAACCACGAGAAGATCAGTCTGAAATGAGACCATTTTTGGTTTTTTTTGCGATCCGCCGAACTAACCTTGATCTGATCCATCGCCATTGATTCGAGCCCACCCATCCACCAGTCATCATTTGAAAATGACTGGCGTCATCTCGACTTCACCACGGAACATACCCCCAAACAACCCTTGACAATTGATCAGCGAATGTAAAGAATATCAACTTGATACATACTCAACCCACTAGATTTTTGAGCCTTCACAGAGTTTCCCATCATCCAGGTGGCCACCATTTTCAAAGGATCGGTACTTCTCAACAAAACCAGTACGTGTGCGCAAATAACGTTCTGATTTCGCAGAGTTCTGTGAGGGAAGTGGGTGTGTCGAGAAGTTTTGAACAACTAATGACACGGATTGACGTTGAAATATTGGGAATAATATTTCAACGCTGTATCAAATGGTATTCATTTTTGAATACCCAGTACATTCACTCATCATTTATCCTGGGTTGTTTGGTTGGACTTGTTGCGATTGCGAAAAAATTGCACCTCAAAAAAAAAAAAATACTGAAAAAAACCTGAAGAAATTGAAAACTCACCAAGTCATGGGTTCGTATTGCTTCATGTCATAAGCTGACATTTCGCCCGTTCCGCCCTATGTTTGTCGGAGGAAAGTGAAGCGAGCACTAACCCTTTGCTCGAAGTCAATGTTACCCAGCTGAAAACAAAACATTATCATAAAAATAAGGAGAAAATTCAATAGAAGATAACAGAGGAGTGAATAAGAATGAAAAAACGAACGCCAGAAAAGGTGCAAACGAATAATAATAATAAATGCGAGAAGAGGTGTTCAGACGACATTGATCTTCGATCCCGCCTCCCACTATTGATAGAGTGTGGGGAACGAAGAGATGCAGAGAAAAAAGATAGAAAGAGGGTGGCATTTTTGGACGCCGTTCCCTCATTTTTGGCGTCTTTTTTTTGATGGGCACATGAAGAGGAAAAACAGGGACCAAGATAATAAAAAAAGAATCATGAAGTTTGAAGGAGAACAGATTGACGACAGTTGCAAGTTTTTGAAACAACAAAACATTATCATAAAAATAAGAAGAAAAGTGAGAAGTGAATAAGAATGAAAAAACGAACGCCAGAAAAGGTGCAAACAAATAATAATAATAATAATAATAATAATAATAAATGCGAGAAGAGGTGTTCAGACGACTTCGATCTTCGATCCCGCCCCCCACTATCGATAGAGTGTGAAGAACGAAGAGGTGCAGAGAAAAAAGAGGGAAAAGATGAGAACAATACATGAAGATAGAAAGAGGGTGGCATTTTTGGACCCCTCACTTTTGGCGTCTTTTTCTGATGGACACATGAATAGAGTGACAGAGAAACAGAGACCAAGATAATAAAGAAAGAAGTATCATGAAATTTGAAGGAGAACAGATTTACGACAGTTGGAAGTTTTTAAAACTCAAATATTTCCATTTTCAAAAAAACATAAAGAAGATCATTTTTTTTTTAAATATATATAGTAGTTCACGTTTATATTGAAATCGCGTGGTAGAAAAAGATTTAACTCCTCTCACAGGTCCCATGGAGAAACCAAAATTTTTGACAGACCTTACAGTAATAACAAAAAGTGGTTCCTTTGTGAGACAAATTGAAAGTACAGTAACCATGAGAACAAGAGGTAGAAGAAATACATTTAAAAAAATTAAAAAGAGAACAAATGGAGAAATATATTATCCGACGATCTGAAACGAAAAAACAAATAGCGAGAAAAGTGAGTTTTTGGGTCGCAACAAGGTTTTATTGATTACATGTTCAAAAATTCAACAAATTCAGAGATTCAGTACTTAGTTTGATTAGGATACAGTAGATTAAAATGTATTGTCTGAAACCCATTGCTTCCTGGGTTAATGAAACGGCATTGCTGAAAATGTGTAACAATTAAATGTTTGACAACAATTGTCTGGAAACTCACATGTTGGATGCCGGTTTGAACAAATCAGCTAATGGAGAAAAGATCGCAAAGCATCCTGGTTGGGGAAAGTTGTCGAGAACTTGTTCAATTCAACCAGAACTTCCTTTTTATCAAAAACCTTCAACGCATATTGTTGCAGTTCTTCATATGCTCGATCGATAATCTCTTCAGTTTTCCATGTTTCGATGAAATAACGATATCTCTGGAAGAAATTGCGAAAGTTTTTCAAAGAAAAAAATTAATACTTACGCGAGTAAATTCGCGTTTTTTTTTCGACCTAAAAAAGTGATTTTGCGATTATGTATTTAGACTCCGCCCACTCTGCAAACTGCGGCACACAGAAATATCTTTTCCATGATTAATCCGTAAAATAAATATCAGGAAAATCGTTTTTTTTTCACTTTTTCTCATTTTTTCCGCTTGTTTACTCTTCATTTTATTTATGCTCGAAAAGCGCAAAAATTCATAAATTAATCATATATTTTGGTATTTTTTCCGTGTTCGGCTACACAACTTGTCCACGAGAATTACACGAAAAAATCTTTTTAGACAGCTAAAAAAAACAGAGATAATACTAATAATATGTCTCAATTTACGCCCGAGAAAAAATACGAGACATCTTGTTATTTTCTATTTTTTTCTTCTGTTTTTTTTTTGACAACGACAAAAAAACATCCAAGTTTGGCTCTCTAAGTACATAGAGACCCCCTTTTTTTTCTTCTTCGTGATGTCTATATAGACTGCAAAAAAATGAGAAAAAACGAGCATTTTTCCACTTTTTTGCCTTTTTCTTCGTTGAGAAAAAAATAATTCTGCAATTTTGAGTAGTTCTCTCGGACTAGTCACTTTCTCGAATCGCAAATTGATTTTTTTGTTTTGACGTGAGAAAAAAATTGAATTTTTCCTATTTTCAACTTTTTTGACAAAAACACTTTTCTGTGAAGTTCTCTCGGATTACTTATTTTTCATTTCTCTTTGCAAAATAATTTGAATTTCAAATTTTCCCGCAAAAAGCACATTTTTCTATTTTCCTCCTTTTCTTTTTGTCAATCAAAAAAAAAACAATTCTGGATTTCTGTGTAGTTCTCTCGGAAAATTGAAAAGAGAGCCATATGGCCACGCCGCAAGTTGCAAAAGTGGGCGGAGCCTACATGTACACAGTTTGTATTGTACACATAGAGCTCATTTCATATTCTTATTTTTATATTTTTTGATGTTTCCTAGTTATTTTTTTAAAGATATTGTCTTTGTAGTTCTCTCGGACAACTTATTTTCCCAAGTTTTGTTTTGTTTTTGAGCAAAAATCACTTTTTTCCCCCAAATTTTTTGTTGAGAAAATCCGGAAATTCGTAGTCCGGATGCAACAAAATAAATTATGTTTTTGGTTTTTTTCGCTCCAACAAAAAAAACTCATTCATTTTTTATGTCTATCTATTATCTATTCAGAAAGTAATTAAAACAATAATTTGAAATTGAAATATTACGCGCGTCTTGCGGCATATAAAAATGGGCGTGTCCAAATTTTAATTATACATTTTTAGTCGTTCTCTGCACCTTTAAACAGAAAAATAAGAGGAGAAGAATTAGCCTAATCCTATTGTTTGCCGATTTGTTTTGTTCGGTTTTTTTTCAATTGTGTTTTTTCCAGTGAAATGTCTGAAATGAGAACGGTGCGAGAGGTGAGATAGTGTGTGAAGATGAGAGATTCAGACATATTATTTTCAGATTTCTCAATCTGTTTCAATTTTGAATTTCACTGAAGATGATTGTCGAGTTGCGTATCAGGCAACAACCAATTCTTTCATACAGGTAATTTGATTATTTTTCAAAGAAAAACTAGAAAAAACTCACATTTTCAGACGATCCGCCTTGTCCACATATTGTTCTCCACTCTCGGCGCAATCTCTTCATCTCTATTCATTTTTGTGCTCGTCTCATCCGCCTCCAAACATTTACACAAAAATTTGCGTATTTCCTTGGCGTCTCTCGCGATTGCTGCGTTGATTGCGTGCCTACAATTGAACTTGGTTGCATTTTATCAGTGAGTCTTAAAAAATCAATGTTTTAACGGTCTAAAACAGCGAAAAACGAAACATTTTTCTAGAAAAAATGAAAAGAAAAAATTTAAAATATTTTTGTGCGTCAGTTAAAATGCTTGCACACATTCCCGAAACCACAGTAATTTCTCAATGAATTTCTTCATTCTTCAGCCTAGCCATAACAATAACCGCCAGCGATGCGTGTGACACAATGTATGAAGCGCAAAAGTGCGCAATCATTCGCTTTCCAATCGTCCTTTCCATCTACGCAACTCTTTGCGGTATCATCGTTTTGGCCATAGAGCGCACTTACGCAACGCTGAATTATAAAACCTACGAGGCTCACGGCTCGAAAATTGTGGGTTTGACGTTGGTCGCCGCGCAATGGGTGATATGCGTCGTTTTGGCAGTGGTTTCGGTGTTGTTACGCAGTGAACCCGGATACGTACATTATTGCACCGCCTATGTTTCACATCCGAGAACCGCGGTGAGTTTCTTTTTCTTTTACAAAAAAAATTTGCTCTGCAATTTGCAGGCTGCAAAAAACGAATTACACCAAAAAAAAACAAAAAAAATTTGAAAAAAAAATTGACAGCGCGGGGAGTCGAACCCTTGACCTCTCGCGCTGTATTCACGCCTAACCTGCTAAACCAGCACACCACATTTGTCCCTTATTCAAAATTTAATTTAAATGACCACTGAAAAATTGATTTTGCAGGTATTCTCACTATGCTTCATGTCGGCGCTGGAAGTATTAACCCTCCTCTACTTTGTTCTCCTTCTCCAAACCAATCAACAACGTCAGGTCAACGAATTTGTGAACAAGGCGATGCATTCGCTAACCGAACGCTATCAACTGCAAGAGAATGTGAAAATTATGCGCGTTCTGATTCCGTCGATAACTGTTCACGCGATTCTGGGCATTTTGGGTCTTGGCTCGATGTTGGCGTTCGCCGTTCTTTATCAAAACGACGACGAACGGTTGATTGTTGGTTTTGCGCCGTTCAGCGAGCTGGTTCTGTTGGTCATCCCGATTTATGCCATCATTTTTCCGATTGTTGCCATTTTTCAAAACAAACAATTGAGACAAAGTACAAGGTTGGTTTTTGAGCGAAAAAATCTGAAAATGTGGCCAGAAAATTCATGAAAAATCCAATTTTCTCCAGACGTTCCCTCCCATTTCTTTTCAACGACCAAGACGGCGAAAAATTCAGCGATACATCGATTCAATCGCCACCGGTAAGCCACGCCCCTTTTTCCGCGCACCCGCAAAACCTTCAATTTTTAAAGGAACACAGTATAATTGCCAGCCGACCGAGTCGACAAATGGAACAAGACTCCGACACACATTTCGATTTACTCAATGAAATGTGGAAAAAATGACAAAAAGGCGGTAAATGTTATTTTTTGATACGGGTTGTTGATAAATATCTTTCTTGATGGATTTTTTGAAAAATTCAGAAAGTTTGACACCCATTTTCACGTGTTTTTCTGAAACATGGAATTTGGAGGGATTTTCCGGGCTTGCGGAGCTCCAAATTCTCCAAAATCCAATTTCTTAAAAAGTATATCAATATGGGTGTCAATCTGCTCCAAATTTTTCACTGAAAAAAAGTGAAATCAAAATAACTTTCATTCAACCAACTCATTTTGCGCTAATATAGAATGGAGAACAACCCAAGAAATAATCAAGTACCCGGGGAACAAAATCAAAACATTTGAACTACAAAAAATGTGGTCAGGAAGATAATCGATAAGGTGAAGACGATGGATTCGCTGACAATTCCCAGAAAAATCGTTTTTTCGAGTTGTTCATATGTCCAATTTCGCTGCCAGGTTCCATGGTTTTCTTGTAGATACTTTCCTGGAAAATTTCGCATTTTTTCTTCGTGTCGAGACCTGGGAGAGTACTGTAACTTACTTTTAATGAGAACGGGACTATTGATGGGTCATAGTGATAGTTGTTGGTTGGCACGTAGGGTCTCAGCGAGTATATTCGAAGAATTGGAATTGAAAGGGCTGAAAATTATCAGTAGAGCGCACTTTCTTTTTTTAACCTACCTTGTGTGAACAACCATGTATAACAAACAATAATTTGCGACAGTCTCATTTTTAAACGGAGCAACAAAAAATAAATCTGAAAAAACTGAAAATGACGAGATGACTAGCAAAAATTAGGCTAATATGATGATGATGTGAGTAAGCCTAAGCCTACGCGAAAATTTTTTCGCCGCACGACAAAAAAAAAACGAGGAGAAATAACAATGAGATGAGGCGAGAAAGGTCGAAAAAGCAAGTAATTTTCTCAAAGAATTATTATGACTAAAAAGTTTTTTTTTTTTGAAACAAGAAGACAAAAGTAGTTTGTGAATTATTTAGGTGTTTTGTCGCTGCAAATGTTAATTGAAACCTTTTCTGAACTTTTGGAAAAGGGTGATGACTTTACAATTATCCAAGATAATTTTTGAAATCATCTGAGCTTTTGAACACCCATATTGATGAACTTTTGGTAAATGTTTGTCAACCAGTGTGATGTACGTTTCAAGAATTTTATATCTACATTTTCCGATTTTTAGATTTTCCAGTGAAAAGTACGTTTCACAAAGTGAGTAATTATGTTTTTCGGAAAATTTGGGAAGTTTAGACACCCATATTGACATAGTTTTGGGAACTTTGGAATTTGGAGCTCCAGGAGCCATGAAATGCTCCAAATTTAGATTTTCTCAAAAATAGATCATTATGGGTGTCTAATTTTTCCGAATTTTTTGAAAATTTTGAAAAATCACAGAAAATTGAGAAAAATTCAAAAAAAAATTTCAAAATCAAACATCAACCAGAACCAAAATGAAAAACGAGCGAAAAGGACGTCTTGTTCTAGTTGTGGTTTTAATTTGCGCCTCCTAAAATAACTCCTAAAATCCCCAAGGATTTGGCTCGTAATGAGCAAGGCGGACAGCGAGAGGGCACTGATTAGTCGGAGACGCCAGACACTTCTTCTTAATTCATTTTCCTTATTTGTTGTCTTTAATGAAATGGAACTATTCTCTCTTCCTTGTGCAATGACGTGTCACACAAAAAAAACAAAACAACAACAAAGAATTTATTTCCTCGTTCTCGGTTTGAACAGATTGATAAGACCTTCAAGAAAATTCGACTCTTTGCCAGGTCCGCCGACCAGTTCGTTGTTGTTGAGCGTCAAATTTTGACCAACATCGATTCCTGTCTTCTCATCGACACCAAAACTTCCACTTCCACCATACGCACTACCATTCACCAGGGCTTCGTCGGAATCTGAGCGAAATTTTTGAAAAACTCAGAAAATTTGGAGCAGTTTGACACCCATATTCATATGGTTTTCTGAAATTTTGAATTTTGAGCATTTTCTGGGCTCGTGGGGCTCCAAAATGTCTAGATTTTTGAAAAATCTCAATTTTTCTAACTTTTTTTCTCCAGAAACGCTGGTATAGTTAGTATTCTCTCAAAAAGCGAAGAAAAAAACAAAAATTCAATTTTTCCGCTTCACCGCTGAATAATTGATCAGAATTCGTTCTTGAAAACATTTTTGTTTTCTTATTTTTCCCTTTTTCAAATATCTCACCAAAATCTAAACTCACTTCCAATTTTAAAAGTTCCATTGCCAGTTGTCAATTTGAAATCTCGTCGACCTCCCCACCCAAAAAGATTGAAATTTTGATTGGAGCCCAACTCGAGCTGAAAAAATTGGGTTTCTAGAAAGTTTTGAGCAACTGATATGTGAAAATTTGAATTCAGCGTGAAATTTGGGTTCGAAAGACATCTCACAAGGGTATAATGTGAAAAAAATTTTTTTTGGGCCAGGGGAGGGGTCTGACAGGAGGATCAAAAAAATTTTTGATCAAAATATTGGCATGTTGGGTGTTTTTCAGACCAGAATTTTGTGCTGATTTCAAATTTTTGGGTCTCGTGACGAAAAACGCGGTTCTATATCTAGTAGGCTAGTCTCACAACCCTCAAGAAGTCGAAAAAATATTTTTTACCGAACATGATCATGTGGGGTGTTTTTCGAACCAGAATTTTGTGCTGGTTTCGAATTTCCGGGTTTCATGGTACCTAAACTTCGCGTATCCAAGATACACCCCTGCTAGACAACAAAAAAATGACATTTTTCAAATACAGTAATTTGAGGTGTCTTTCGAACCCAAATTTCACGCTGATTCCAAATTTCGCCATCTAAAAGCGTCGCTGACACTACTCACCTCGCCTCGTTCATTTTTATTGATCTGAAATCCACCGAACGGTAAAGGAATGTTGAATTGCGCGAAAATTGTCGGAAAAACAGTTAGTATGAGAAGGGTTGTTTTCAACATGTTAATTGAAGAATATGACGATGAAAATGAACGAAAACTGGATATAAAAAGAGGGGGATTTAATGGCCAATGGGTTTTTGTGTTGGTTGATTAGTCATGCGGGAAAGGCGGGGATGAGAAGGCGATGGGATTGTCCGCGAGAAGTACACGGGACCATTTTTCTTACATATCACTGACAACAAAGAAAAAAAACGCTTGCATTGTTTATAATATCTTCTTCTTCCGCCAGTTGCCACTATCTGCGCTCTCTCCTCCTCACACACTCTCTCCCTCTCCCATCCTGGCAGCTCCTGGCGAGAGCCAAAATCCCGTTGAGAGAGTGGGCAAAGGTGAGAGAGTGCAGAGAGCGAAAAAAATAGAAAACTTTTACCCTTTTTTCTCGGTTCTTCATTTTTATGCTAATTGTCCACGACCCGGGGGGTACTGTAGTGTGAGTAATAAATTGAAGGCCATATTCAAATTTTTCCCCGTCCATGCGCCTTTAAATATTTATAAATTTTTCAAGTGGTTTTGGTTTGCACTTTATGAGAAGATGAAGAATATTTATTTGATTTCTATATTAAAAAAGATGATGAGAGCGCGCATTGGAATTTATAATTTTTCGCGCACCAAAAATATAATGCTACTCTTTGTTTTTTTTTCTTCTTGTTTATTATCTGCACCGCCCATCGCTCACCTTTTTTCTGATTCGTTATTTCTTTTTTGGACTTCAAAATTTGGATTTTTCACCTGGAGGTTTGGTACATGACCTAGAAATCCAAAAAATGGCCTAGAAATCCAAATTCTGGCCTAGAAATCCAACTCATGGCCTAGAAACCCCCTAGAACCTTAATTTTTTCCAGAAATGCCGGAAAAATGACAAAATTCTCCACCCGCTGTCTCCTCCTCTTCCTAATTTTCTGCCTCCTCATCACCCTACAGTACTCCTTTCTCCACCATCTCTACCTCACCCATTTTGCGCCTCCTCCGCCGCCGCAACGCACAACACAACAAAAACTGCCCGACGCGCTAATAATCGGCGTTCGAAAAGGCGGAACGCGCGCACTTCTCGAGGCGCTAAACCTGCACGATGCGGTCAAAATTGTGCACAAAGAGACGCACTTTTTCGACGCAAACTACACGTTGGGCACCGCATGGTACGCGCAACAAATGCCGTGGGTTTATGAAGATCAGGTGGGCGAGAAAAATATATTGGCAACACAAAAAAATTTGCATTTTTTCCAGATTGTCATCGAAAAAACACCCGGATACTTTACGTCGAAAATGGCGCCGAAACGTGTTCACCAACTCAACGCCGACATCAAAATCATTCTCATTGTGCGACATCCGGTTTTTAGGACTATTAGCGATTTTACGCAGGTTTGTCAGGGTTAGAAATCTGAGAAAAATGGCCTAGGAAACCAAAACTCTTCCATCACAGGTCTACTACAATCGTCTCGAACAAAACAAATCGCTTCCAATTCTATCAGTCGAAAGTTTTCGCATCGACAAACACTCGGGCGCCGAACACGTCAACACCGACTACAAACCAATTCTCAACTCCCTCTACGACGTACACTTTGCCAATTGGCTCAAATACTTTCCCCTCCATCAAATCCACATTGTCAACGGCGACGTTTTTCGCGCCAACCCGTTGAACGAACTGCGTCGCCTCGAAAAATTCCTGCGCTTGCCGCCGCCGCGCATCTCCGCCTCTCAACTCATCTTCGACCCGAACAAGGGCTTTTTTTGTTTTCGGAAAAGCGATAAAACTCGTTGTTTGGGCGAGTCGAAAGGTGAGAGCCCCGCCCCTTTTTCCTAGACCACGCCCATTTTTTGTTTGCAGGTCGGAAGCATCGCGCAGTGAGCTTGAGGACGCGCGAAAAATTGGCCGAGTTTTTCGCACCGCACATGTCCAACTTTTTTCAACTCATCAATCGAACATTCAACTGGGATGTACTGTAGCTACGGGTACTGTAGGCAATAATAAAGATATTTTAAATTTTCTGAAAATGGCCTAGAAAACCAATTTTTGGCCTAGAAAACCAATTTCTCCCCAAGAAATTCTGAAAATCAACAATTTATCAATCAATAGAGTGTTGCCCCATCAAATCAAGAGAATAGTCATAAATATTAACAGGTTTGCATTTTTGAGCCGCCAACAAATGTCTCAATTGACCCTTCTTCAACGAATCGACAAAAGTTTTGATAATTTTCTGGCGCCCCGCCAACGCCACGTCATCGGCAATCTCGTAATTCGGCATAATCTGTGTGCCGAACAAAAAATAGGCGGTGTGCAAAAATGTCTGAAAGAACTCGATCGTCTGATCGACCTCGGATTTTTTGGCGATTTCTCGTTTCTTCGCCGACCATAATGAGAGCATTGCGTCCATCAAATCGTGTTGATCGGCAACTTCGGGAAAGACGGCCAATAGTGGATCGGAGCACATTTCGGAGCCCTGAGTGTCTCGAATGAGCAGAGTACCCGCGCGACGACGATAATAGTAGAAGAAGGGGAGGTAGAGAGCGTTGAAGATGAGCACGTCAGGCATTGAACTGCAAAAAGTTGTTTGGCACACTTTCCCAACAACACCTCGCCATCTGGCTATCATTGTGCATGCAAAACAGTCTCTGTCCCTCTTTCTCTACCCCTCTTCTTTTTCAACTCTCTATCATCCCGCAGACACCGCGTTGTCTTTTTGTCTATTTCTCTACCTCTCCTCGTTCTTCACACTATTTCAAAAAGGACGCCGCGTGGGTTGATAGAGGGGTTTGTCTGTCGATCAATGCCTTTCTTTTTTTATTTATTTTTTCTCTACACTTTTTCAAGAATTATTTTCTTTCTTTCTCAGTCTTTTCTTTGTTTTATTTTTCTAAAAATATGAATCAACTCACTCAACAAAGTGCACTTTGTCCTTTCCAACATCCATAACTTTGAAAAAAATGCGTCGTTCGGTGTGTTGTTCCAAAATCTCGCCAGCCCCACCGCCCACACCGAACAAATTATCCGGTTTCAATATCTCGACATATGTTCGACTCACAATTTTCGGCGAACCGTCCTCATCCAATAATCCAACTTTGATATGTCCCAAACTTCGTTCCTCGAATCCTCGCTCATTTTGAATGATCACCGACACTTCAATCACCAACATCACACTTGTCATCGAGTAGTTTGATCGTAGTATCACATCAGCATGCTCTAGACACGTTCGATTTTGTTCCGATTTATTCGACAAATGCCAAGTGGTTCCTTTGACACGTGGTTGAAGAGTGTGAACATTTGACACAATCTGACGACCACGTTTACGCGACTCGTCGAGAAGTGCTAGACGTATCAGCGGTTTCGACGGGGTCAGCGGCATTCCTTCCAATCGAACCATACGAATGAGACGAGAGATTCGAATGTTACGCTTGCGAACCTGATCGTTGACCGGATTCCAGAACAAATCGTGAAAGCCTAGATTGGAGTGAGAGAGACGCGGAGTGAGGTGACACGACGCGGAGAGATGGTGATCGACGCGCAACGCATCGCCTAGACATCCAATTTGTTTGCCAGTCCAAACTGTCTGAAAATTGATTTTTTTAATATCCGCTCTAATTGTGTGCAATCTGTCGTCACGGTGTTTGCACACTATTTTTTATTTTCTTTTTTTTGGAGGAATTTTCACTTTTTTCACTAGTTTCGCCAAGTTGTTGATAATCTTTGATTAAGAAACCATTAACTAGACTCACAATAGCGTTGGGAATCAGTGTCGCAACGTCGATCGTTGTAATCGGTTGCACAGTGGGCGTTGTTCCGCGTCGCAACAAATGCGTCGTCGCAATCACACTGTCGCGCACACCCAACCGTTTGGCAACTTTCGATCGTTCCTTCGGTTTTGGCACGTGTTTCAAATACGTCTTCGGCACCCATCCCGTCTCCTCCTTGCCGTTTTTCGCCATCCACCAACCATCGGAACGTGTCTCGAGAATTTCGAGCATGTCACCCTCGAAAATTCGCAAATCTCCATGAGATGCTGGTTCGAGATTTTTGAGCACTTGGAATGTGTTGCCAGACACCTCGGAAAACACCTTTTGCTCTGGTTGTGGTTCTGGTTCTTTTGGCTTTGTTTGCGTCTGCGGAGCGGTTATCTCAATTGGTTTTAGACGCGGTTTAGGAGCGGGAGTTGGCGCGGTAGTAGGCGGAGCAACTTCCTTCCCCTCATCTCCGCTACTTTCCGAGTCGTTCGCATACATTGCCGATTTTCTTCGAGTTTGCAAGTTTCGCGGCATCTCCGCATCACTTCTAAAATTAAGAATCATTCACGAAACCTAGTTCCAACTCACTCATCAATCGAATGTCTTGAATGAGCATCGGACAAAATCGACGAGTTTCGTTCCATTTCGGGACAAACCGCCGACAATCGCATTTTGAGCTCGTCGATTTGCTCGACAGCCGTTCTTTTTCGAAACGCATCATCGGTTCGAGCCATTTCGGTGCGCTTTTTGTGCTCATCAAGCTGTTTGTGCAAATCGCGACATCGTCGAATGAAACTCGATCGAATGTGTTGTTCCGAAGAGGAGCGTGCGAGTTTCGACTCGCTGGATAGCTTATTCACCTAAAGAAAACTCAAAAACTAGAATCGTGCACGCGCAAAATCTCTCACCTGATGCTCAAACTGTGGCAACCTATTGACAGCATCCTGAATACTCATAATACTCCCAAAAACACTCATTTCATCAGAAAAAAAATCTTTGGTGGCGCACAACAAAAATTCACCAAAACACAAATCACCATAGCAACGCCGCACGCGTCGAAAAACCGCCGCAGAAAGAAACAAACAGAGAGTTCATTATAATTTATTACCCTACTACTAAATCATCATCATCATCTGTATTTACAAAATAAGCTCATAATTTTGGTGAAACGAGTATTGCCATCTTCCTTTTTCGTTTAGTCAATTTCCAATTTCTCAATGACATCATACACCGAAGATTGGAGGCGTGAATAGGTTCTGCAGAGAAAAATTAGCAATTTTCGTTGGCGGAAAAAAGGCAAGCAAACCTGCACAAATCGTATAAACCCGTTTTGAGACCATTCGTCACATAGGCAATTGTTAGCTTGTTTTTGAGATCTGATATTATCATTTGACATCCGTGACCCGTGTGGCCAAACCCGTATTCTGTCTGCAATACAAACACACATTTTGAGTGAAACAAAAAAAGGGTGCGGTGAGAGTTGGGCGGAGCCTATCTTGCAAACACTGGCTCCGCCCCTTTTGGATATTGTGGCTCATTCATTCAACTTTAGTTAGTTGGTGCGTGTTGTCTAAAATATGGTTTTTTGTGTAAAAATCCTAGTTTTCGAGAAAAACTCTTGGTCTACTCAAGATTTTCTCGAAAACAAGGAATTTTTCACTAAAAATTCTTGGGTCGAAAACCAAGGCGAAAATTTATCGAATTTTCGAAAAGCCAAGAGAAAACTCACTCCGGCTCTATGAATTGGCAAATAGAAGAAACCGTGTCCTTTCGCAACTGTGTCATCAAAAATGAAATCCGTATTATTGATAAACGGACTGCTGATGACATCAACCGTCTTCTGACTAACCAATTTGGCACGTATCACCTGATCAAAAAGTGCCGCCAAACTTCGCGCATTCCCGATTCCCAACGCTGCCGATTGTTCCAATCGATGATAATCGGGATTGTTGATGGTGCATCCGGAGACCGCTTCCAACCACGACGGATTTTTCACCACTTTCGCCAATGGATGATCCTTTAAAATTTTTCCTTTTTTTTTATGCTTTGGGAAACATTTTGTTGAAAATGCTAATTCCATTCCACTCTTATCAATTTCTAGATAACAATAAAAAAGGGCTAGGCAAAAAAAAGGCGAACGAAAAAAAAACGAACCTTCATCAATTTAATCAATGATCCGAGATATTTGACAACTCTCAAATCATACCACATCTCATCTAATCGATTAACCATTGTTGGAACACTCATTCGAGCAACTCGATGTTGTTCACTTTTCGGTAGACCGATGTGAAAATCGATTCCTGAATTGGTTCAAATAGGCAGTTTTGGCTTTTAGTTGACCTACCACTTTTCGACGCAATTTCTTCGCGGAAAAACTGGCCGATTCCTCGTTTTTTGTCGTCAACGTGTCGAATGATTTGATCCAAAATCCATCCATAGGTGTAGGCGTGATAGCTATAACAATTCTGTGGTGACACAATTCTGGTAGTTGGTCAACTAACCCCGCTTTCGTTCCGGGTGCCCATTTGGGCGGTTCATTTTCGAAAATCTCCCGAATCCTCTCATGATCGCCGGCAATCTCCTCGGTGATCGGCGTGTCCAGCCACGCCATACCGCTCATGTGCGACAACGCCTGATTGATCGTCACATTCTGTCGACCGTGCTTGCCGAAACCCGGCCAATGTTTGGCCACCGTGTCATTGTAGTCGAGTTTGCCGCGTTCGTAGAGCAACGCGACCGCCAACGCCGACACGGCTTTTGTTGTCGAAAATGTGACGGTGATGGTGTCCTGCGACCATTTACGCGCCGCCTGTTTGTCGGCGTAGCCGCCCCACAGGTCGACGACACGTTTGCCGTCGAGATAGACGGCGAACGCCGATCCTTCGATTTCCCAACCGTTTTCGAAGTTTTTCCTGGAAACTTTTCTTGCCAAATTTTACAATCATGTTTAGTTTTATTCGATGCGCCTTGGAGCGCTGATTCAACTTTGAGAAAAATTTGAAAAAAGTGTGTAATTCACAAAATCCGATTTGGCAGCTGAAAAAAAAAGCCGTTGCTCATAGAAACACATTTTTGTTTTGTTTTTTGCTCTTTCCAACAGATGAACAACAAGAGATAAATGAAGGAAACCCGATATTTCGAAAAAAAAACTCACAAAAACACATTGCGAACTGCTTCGAAACGTGGATCAACGTGTCCGTTGATCTCGACCCGATGCTTCGAATACAATCGATCGACCACAAAACGCCATCCGACCGACGCCACAATTACCAGTAGAACCAGTTTCAGTGCACGTGAATCCATCATCCTCTTTTCTCTTTTCCTCCGTTTTTCAGGCGACAAAAATGATGTGTGTGTAGTGAGGCGACAACACAGCGATCGAGGCTGTGAGCAGAAGGGGCGGAGCCTATACCAACCAACAAAAAAAATTATCAAATCATATTATAGACAGAAAAAATCATCATCAATGTGATAACAGAAATGGGTGACACAAATGTGTTGAAAAAACTCACTAAAATAGACGAGACTGAAAAAACGAAATGAACAAGAAACAAATTTTGTTTGAACGTGTCAATATTGACACGCATTTTGCGTACTTCTGTGTAGGCCACACACAGAACAAGAGAAAAAACTCGGTACAGGTTGTTTGAGACAAGTTTATGTAACAAAAAACAATATAACAATAACAAATTGATGAAACGATAAGACAGGGGCAGTTTGAAAAACAAACAATTAGATGAGAAGTTTTTCGACGTCCTCCTTGAGTTTTTGAATTTGTGGTTTCAATTGAGATCCTTCGTTTTGGGTGATTGAAGCGGCGATGACTGGACGAGTGACTCCACACGCACGTCCCAATGCAGCCTTGCTCTGGAAGAAAACGATTGTTGAGGAGTCAAAAAAACCAAAGCTACGTTCTAAACTTTTGAACCCAAAAAACACCCATGTTTATCTCTTCGACGCGTATCAATCAAAATACATCAAGAGACCCCACACTTTGACCGACTACGTAATAAATTTTAGTTCGACATTCTGTTATCATTGTTGACATTAGGAAATTGTGCTACTTGATGTGAAAAGAACCAACAAAGGTAATTGTTTTAACGATCAAAAACTACACTTGCAAAATGTTGAAATTACATTCCGTGTCCTAGAAATTGTTTTATCATATGACAAGCTGATAAAAACAACGAAACATGACTCTAGGAACCCGGAATAGTCAACTCCGGTTGATTTTTTGAGAGAGAATGCCCTATGATAAACAGTTGATAAGAACAAGAACTTTAAAACTCACTCTAACAAAGACGTATGGTACATTCTTGTCCTCACACAAGAGAGGCAAGTGGAGAATGATCTCCAATGGTTCAGCATCAGCAGCCATGACAATGACCTGAAAAGTTCAACGTTTTGATACTAACAGTTGTTTTAGATAACAACTTTTCAAATGAAAAACAAAAATAATAACTTACCTCGGCGATACCTCTGTTTAAAGTCTTGGTTGCTTCATTGGCTCCTTTTTTGAGTTGCTTGTAGTTCATGGCTTGTTGAACAAGATCCATGAGTTTTTGCGAAAGGTTGGTGTCGGCTAATGGGAAGGCCTTTGGGTTAACTCCTTCATCGGCCATTTTCTTCTGAAATTTTGAATAATGATTAATGGAGAAAATTCGAAATAGGACAATTTAATGATAAAGGAAAGTTTTTCGAAAAACAATTTAAAAAAAAAAAACGGTTAGTATTGCTGCTTTTTTCACTGGTCAAGATCTTTAATCAAAAAATTTCGAAGCCAATAAAAATTACAACAGCAAAAAAAACAACACACTTTCCCCCAACAGAGAAAACACGCCAAAACAAAACAATTCGAAAAGAAAAAATAGCAGCCTAAAAAAAAAGACGCACGCGTTTGTTTGCCTCGTTGGGTCTTGCCACGAACAAATCTGGGCAACTTGCCAAAAAAAAATTTATTCGCATTTTTGAATACTTTTTTTCTTTCTTTTTTCTCGAAAGCCAGTGTCACAAATACACAACATTTTCAGCGTGAAAAATGTCGGGGGAGGAGAAGGAGCGCATTAAAATCCTTCACATTGCCAACATTTCAATGGCGGCGACGCGCGATCACGTCTACAACATGTTTAATTATATCGGCAAAATTGAGGATCTCAAAATCTATCCATCCGAAGGGAACATCACATCAAACACAACAAGTAAATCGGCATTTGTAAAATTCGACGAAGAGCGTTGTGTTGAAGTCGGACAACATTTAACCAATGTTGTACTCGTAGATATGGCAATTATCTGTATTCCATATCTTCAACGTAGGTTTTTGTCTCAAATTGTGAACTGTTTGATTTATGAGCTTATTTTCAGCCACGATTCCTGATGAGGCTTCATTTTTTAACAGTGGCGGTAGTGTAACTGCCGGACAACGACAACTTCCACCACACTGTGTGAACAGAGTACAAGAAATTGGTGATGGTACAAGTCTGGTAAGCTGAATTGAATCCTCCAACAATTTTCTTCAATTCTATTCATTTTTCCAAAACTCTACAATTCTCACCGTGGTCTTTGTTTTATTTTCAGTTTCCAATCGTCATTCAACACTTCCTGGTGTCGCTCTCATAAAGCTCTCCCGAAAAAAATTATATCACAGTGTAATCAAAAACCCCCCGCTAATTTTTCGACTTTTTCAGTTGCTTACAGTCGACCCAACGTTGGAACAACTCGGTCTGCCGCAATATCCAGCACTGCCCGGCGACACGGACAACGCAAAAGTCGAGGAGATTCGTCGCACAATTTATGTTGGCAATTTGCCAAAAGGTGTGGATGGCAATAAAGTATTGGAGTTTTTCAATATGTATGTTGGAGAGGTGAGCAATGTTTTTTTTTCATTCAATTTCTTGCGAGAAGCTCGCGAACTTCTCTAAATCTTTCTGACGGTGGCGATACTACACTTCTTCGCCGTCTCGCTGTTGTTATAGACGATTTATCGTTTACACTTCTAAAAGTAGAAGAATTTGGGTGAAAAAAATTGGAAAAACTAGAATTTTTTTCAAAATCTCACCGATCTTTAAACGTGAACTGGGTGTTATCCATAACCCATTTCTCATAAATCAACGAACTCATACAACCATAATACAAACAATTAAACCAAAACGAAATCCACCAAATCGTTCGAATCGCGCCCGTTCCCATCGCCTCATCCAACGCGTTCATCATAACGCGCGGTCCGTAACAAACACCCAAATAACCGAATCGCAGCATGTACACGACCCACGCAATCGAACATATGAAATCCATGACATCTTCGCTGAGATCCGACAACGGTCCGGGCAACGATAGCTGATACCACGGACGCATTCCGATGGGTATCAGTTCGAATTCGTCGCCGCAAATTGTGCAGCGAGTGTGCATTGTTGCGCGAACCCATTGTTCGAGGCATGGAATGTGCGCGTAGGCGACCGAACCGGCGCAGGAACATGGTCGGATTAGTTTGTTGGATTTCTTCAGCAAAATGTTGTTTTTTTTTTAAAGAAAAAGCGTCCAAAATCAAAAAAAAATACTTATTTAAAAAAACACAGCGTTTTTTCATTGAAAAGTTTACTTGTAGCACAACCTGCGGATCTAACTATTTTAAATGATGAATTAGATACGCAGGTTGTGCTACAAGTAAAATTTTCAGTAAAACAAAACGCTGTGTTCCTTCAAATAGGTACTGTTTTTTTTTTTTGAGTTTTACACACAATTGTTTCTTGATTTTAGAAGCCAAATAACCATATTTGGGATAGCTGTGGATAGTGGCTCAGAGTTATACCCCCTTCTAATCGAGTTCCACATAAAGTTTTGTATTTCTCTCGGACAAAATTTTCAGTTTTTCTGGTCCCTCATTTTATTTAGCCCTTCCTTCCTATTCACACATATTTCCTGTTGACTTTATCTAGGTCACCATATGTTGTTATTTATTGTTCATAACAACAGGTATGGCCATATTTTATAGATAACATCAAAAGGTGTGAACACTAGTGAGCCATATGGTGACCTAGAAAATGCTACACCCCGGCTACTAGTACATCTAAACAATAGAGAAAAACAAAATCAATAGTTGTAACCGTGTGGTTATTTGGCCAGGCTATCCCGAATATGCGAATAACTAACCGATTCGTAATCGAAACAAATTCGACATACAATACTTTGCGGATTCGTTGAACGAACACTTTTTCTAGAGCACATTATATCAAATTGTCAAGTAGTAGAAATGCGTGTAGTTTCGGGGCCGGGCCCCGGAAATAGTTCACGATTTATTTTTATTTTATTTATTGTAATTTTTTGCAGGTAATGTATGTTAGAATGGCAAAAGGTCCCGACACGATTCCTTGTGCGTATGCGTATATCGAATTTTCGCAACAAAACTCAATTCCCATTGCGTTGCAAAACAATGGCATCGATTTCGAGGGAAAACAATTGCGAATTCAACACTCGCGCGTCGCCATCATCAAACCGCAACAAAAAACCGACAGTCAGGCGTTGGAAGAGGTCGAAGAGGCGATTCGTCTCGGTCGCACTGGCGACGATCGTCGTCGCGTGTCTCGTTCGCCGCCGCGACGCCGACGATCACCGTCGCCGATTCGGCGAAGCAACAGTCGACGATCGCCATCTCCTATTAGACGACGATCACCGTCGCCAATTCGACGACGACGTTCGCCGAGTCGGGAGCGACGTCGCAGTCGCGATAGAAAGAGAAGTCGCAGTCGTGACAAGAAGAGTCGCAGAAGTCGCAGTCGTGATCGCAGTGAGAGAGATAGGAAACGATCAAAGAGTCGGTGAGTGTTCAATTTTTGCCGGGAAAAACAAGATTTTTTTTGCAGCGAACGTCGTCGCCGCTCTCGCTCGCGCGATCGCAAGCGCGACAGATCGCGTTCAAAATCGCGTGATCGTAAAAAATCAGAGAGAAAGAGAAGTCGAACACCAGAGAAGAGGAGTAGAAATACTGCACCTGTGAATAGTGACGATGAACAAGTATTACGTGAAAAATTATTGGAAAAACAGAGTAGTCGACATAAGGTATGTCCCGATTCTTTTCTGGAAAAAAACCCCAATTTTTACAGGATTCATCCGACAGTGAATGGGAAGAGGCAAAACCATCAAACGGAGAGCGTCGAAAGAGAAGAGTGTCCGAATCAGCCTGAATTATAGGTCTCAACAAAATCATCATTTGTGTATCTGTCTGAAAAAATTGGTTAATTATGTTTTTTTCTTTCTTTTCCTCTGAATTCCAAAACAATAATAATTTATGAGATCAAAAAAAAATTTAAGTTTTTACGACGTTTAGAATCCTTTAAGCTTTTGGTCGAATTCCTGTCGAACCTTTTCGGGAAGACGAGAGTAGATTTTTTCTAATTTTTCGATTTTTGAATTTTCACCCAGTGACACGTCGCGCATTATTTCGACAACCTAAAAAAAACATTATTATTATTCCATTCGCTCTAATGATGATACACGCGACGCAAAAGCCGCGACGCATAAATGTGAGTGGTCGACAATGTTTCTCTACCCCTCTTTGTGCGGTGGGGCGCGTTTTATCGATTGGCAATCTATACAAGTTGTAAACATATACAACTTTCCTAAAAATGACACCTTTTGTTATGCCATATGTTTACAATTTGTGTAGTTTGCTAATCGATAAACGCGCCCCACCGCACAAAGAGGGGTAAAGAAACATTGTCGACCACTCTCATTTGTGCGTCGCGTGTGTTATCATTAGAGCGAATGGTACCGATCGACAATTGGACAATATCCACAGTAGTCAGAGTACTGTACCTTTTGGAATTGCTCAAAAGCTTCAGGTGACATAGATTTGACAGCGGTGTCAACCGTTTTTCGGCGACGATCCAAATCGCTGTGAATTGTATTACGATAGTCGCTATACTCTTCCTACAAAATTTCCGAAATATCTAGTAGGAGTACTGTAGTTTACTGTACCTGTCGCTCATCGGACATTGTTCTCATCAATTCTTCGATTCGATGATTCTTCTCGACGCCCGACCATGTTGGGTGTTGAACAATTTCGTAGAACTAGAATAGGGGACTACTGTAGTTTTCGTAATTTTTTAACTCTACCTTATCCTGCTCTACAGTACTTGCTCCTTTCAAAAACGGCGGGATCAGCCTAACCGGGCCGGTTGGAGGCCTCTGATCGACTTGATAGTCCGAGTCGGTTCCTAGGCCAGGTTGAACCTGAACACGTGTCATCGGGTTGAACGTGAAACGTATGTTGTGTTGTAGTTGTTGTTGAACAGGTGACGGCGGAGTGTAGGCGAAACGATCCGCGTGAACTTCTGCAGCGAAACTACAGTAATCATTAGAAGACAGTTTAAAGGAACATACGTGGAAAACCATAACTCATCGGAAACGTGTACTGTTGCTGAACAGCGATTTTGACCAAAACCAAAGCTAGGAGAACTTGAGACTTTGCCATTTTTTTCTTCTATCTTCTAACCACCGGAAATGACCGTACTTTTATAACAAAAATTCGGAAAAGTAAATAAAGAAAAAAAAAAGTGAAAACTGTTTAAGAAAATTCCAAAGTGTTTGTGTTATCCAAATCTGGATCTTCTCCCCGCTTGCCAATGAATCATTCCGGTTCCATTGGCTCCGCCCCTTTTTCTTCAAAGTCACATATATTCATTCATATAGTACTGTAGATAAAGTATAAAGTTAAAGTATACTGTAAAGACAGGCTGATAAATAAAGATAATAGATAGGGTAGATGATAATAATAATAAAGTAGTGAGAGGTGGTCACGAGTATTATGCACACTACACAAAACAACGGCACAAAAAACTACAGTAACCTGGTGGTGAGGTGTACTGTGGCTTGATGATGATGATGATGAGGAGGAGGAGGTTTAATTACTTGGTGATGGTTGAAGAATAAAGGGTACTTTGATGATGTTGGGGTGGTTTGAAGGTGCAAATTTTTAGCTACATAAATTTAAGCGTCGGATTGTTGTTGTCCGCCGCGTCCACCGCGTCCTCCACGTCCGCGACCGCCACGTCCGCGACCACCGCGTCCACGGCCACGTCCGCCTTCTTGTTGTTGTTGTTGTTGTTGCTGATCGGCTCCGCCGTCTTGTGGAGGCGACGAGCCACCGCCGCGAGCTCCGCCACGTCGACCGCGTCCACCGCGGGGCGCACCGCCTTCGGCTCCGTTACCGCCATCGGTTGGCGCGCCGGTCGAATCGTGTCGTGGACCGCCACGTCGGCGACCGCCGCGGAATCCGCGACCACGTCCGCGATTCTCACCGTCACGATCGGCGGCGTACTGAAGAAATTTTTCGAATTTTTTTGTAACGTTAATTTTTGAGGGTTTTTTGTACTTGGCACCACGCCAACTTGGGCTTTTATCAGTTTTTGACAGTTTTTTGAGGCAGAAAATCGAACTTTGAAAAAATAGCTTTGCGTACGCCACGCAGACACGCAACGCGGACGACAAGATTTGTGATTTTTTTCTCTTTTCACGAAATGTTGTCGTCTGCGTTGCGTGTTTGCGCAGCGGACACAAATTTTTCTAGCTCAATTAAAAAAAAAAGTTGGCGAGTTGCCAATAAGTTGTTAGCATCACATTTTTTCCTAAATTATGCGGTTTCTAAAGTTTCCAAAATCCAAAAAAAAAATGCTCACCTTGGATCCTTGAACCGGTCCTCCGTCTGGTCCAGTCACATTAGCCGCTTCGAGACCCTTCGAACCTTCGACAATATCGAAAAGCACCTTCTCGTTGTCGCCCAACGATCTCAAATACTTGTTCGGATTGTTGTGCGAGATGGCGGTCTGATGAACGAAAATGTCGTCGTTGGTGTCGGTGCGGTTGATGAAACCGTAGCCGTTTTTCACGTTGAACCATTTGACGATTCCGTTGACACGTTCCGCTTTGATTGGCTTCTCGATCGGTTGCTCGGCAGCGTTGACAGCTTCCTGCAAAATAATTTTGGGAATTGGGGTTAGAAATTTTGGATTTTTCAATTTTAAAAGAGAACGCGACCGCTCGCGGACACGCAGCGCGGACGACCATTTGCTCTTTTTCCTCCTTTTTGATCTCCTTTGAACCCGGTGTCTCAGATGAAAAAACAGTTATAAAATGTGTGAAACGTATTTTATCCGGGAATTTTCAAGGTCGGCATTCTGCCAAATGACCATTTTTCTTGAAATTTTCAGATTAAAAAACTCACATTATTATCGGCCATTTTCAGTTTTGTTGTTGTTGTCAGATGTTACCAGCTGTTCTTGATTGTACGTGCAGCGAAATGATGGCGCGCACCGCGGTCTTGTTGAGCTGTTGCTGTTGTTGTTTCCCCTAGAAACATTGGAGATTTATGTGAACACAAAAAAAATGAAGAAGAAGAAAAGATAGAGAAAGAAGAGCACTTTTGTGACCAGCGTGGCGTGTGTCTGGTGACCTTTTCATCGAAAAAATGAAGGGAGAGAGAGAGAGAGATGCTCCAACATTATTAAACACATTTCTTCGGACCCCCGGAAATCTTGTCGCTGTTGTTGTTGTAAAAAGAGAACTTTTGGCGGGCGACAATAGGAGAAGGAGTTCCTGGCACGGGGAGGAGATAGTGTGTGAAACTGGGAGAGTTTCAGAGATACCTGAGTTTTCAAATTTTTCGTGGTGAGACCTATACATTTTTCTTGAAAAATGTCACTGAATTTTCGACCGGTGTTTTTCCTCTTAGCTTACCTGGCTCAAGAGGGGGAAAAGTGCCCTTTTTGATCGAAAATTCAGTAACATTTTTCAAGAAAAATGTATAGGTCACGCCACGAAAAATTAAAAACTATGATTTTTCAATACCTCTGAAACTTTCACACATTTTTCAATTTTTCGTGGTGAGACCTATACATTTTTCTTGAAAAATGTCACCCTTTTCGATTAAAAGGCACTTTTTCCCCTCCAAGAGGAAAAAAAGTGAAATTTTTCAAGAAAATATAGAGGTCAAGCCATGAAAATTTGAAAACTATGATTTCGCAAAGCTTGGCAATTCGCCAAATTGAAGAAATAGTGAGCCAAACTAGGAGCGTTTTTCTGTCAGAGAAAAAGGCAAAAACGAATGCACCCTGTGATTAAGTTTGTGTTCTAAAAACGCAACATGTACGAGAACAAACACGAAAATGACCGTTATGATGATAAAGAGAAAAGAGTTGATAAAAAGACACGACCACCCGCAAATAAACAAAAGATAAGAGCCATCCAAAACTCTTGAAAAGCACCTGTTTAATTATAAGATGCATAAAATGGCGAAACTAGCAAAAAAGTTATTATTAATAAATATCAAAACAAAAATACTCGCAACTATACTCACAACGTCTACTCCTCCTCACTTTGGAAGTATGTGTGTGTATGTGAGAGCGAGACGCAGACGTGACGCGTTGCCCTGCGTCTCTTATACATTTGCACACTATTTCGTCGAAAGTGTTTGGGTCGCGCTGCCCCGCCGACCGGGAGGACTCTTTTCTCTCCGTTGTTCGCAAAAACTAATCGATATGGTGCTTGGCTTGCTGGTTGGCTTGCTGGTTGGCTGGCTAGGTCGGAGGCGGATGAGGCTCCGATAGCGAGAGGAAGAGGAGAAGGGATTTGCAAAAAAAGAACTCACCTTACGGGATGGAAAAATGAGGAAGAAAAGTTTTTTTTCCAAAAAAAAAGAAAAAACAATGAAAACTCGTGCGGTGTGAGGACAAACAAACAAATAAAGTGATGTGCCTTTAAGAAAAACAATACGGTAGACGGAAAAATTTATTTATTTATTTTATTATATTCAACTCTCCGTTCCATATCCTGGCGAAGTTCGTGGCGGCGGGCAATGTTCACACGCCCCACCACCCCCGGCCACACCGGGTGGTCCTGGCGCACCGGGCACACCTGTCTTCCCCGGCGCACCCGGACGTCCCGGGTCGCCCGGTTCACCTGGCGCTCCCCGCATCGCTCGTCCCGATTCGCCGTGTGGTCCGGGAGGCCCGGCGGGTCCGGGTGGACCTGGCGGGCCGTCAAGTGTTGTGGTGGCAGGGGCGGTGCTCGTCGAACCAGGATGTCCGGGCGAGCCGGGGAGACCCGGGGCGCCCGGATAACCGGGCGGCCCGCGACATCCCACAGCGCCCGGTGGACCTTGAGTGGGTGTTGTTGTGTGGCTTGGAACGCCGTCTTGTCCTCGTGCACCTGGTGGACCCTGAAAATTGTTTTTTTAGGCACCGCCCATTTTATTTGCAATTACAGCGCACAGTTTTTTTTGTTTTTTTTTCCTATTAGAATTTGATAAAAGTAGTTGAACTTTTTCCAACCCAAAACTCACCTTCTGTCCGGGCGGTCCAACAGCTCCCATTTTGGGCGGCGGGCATGTGAAGCAAAAATCCTCGACCCTCGGCACACCCACCACCTCCCCCGGATCTTGCCCAGGGGCACCGGGTAGCCCCGGCTCCCCGTCTTCCCCATCCCGCCCATCTTCACCCGGCCAACCCGGCGGTCCGGGCGGTCCATAAATGCAAATCGGTTGGTGTTGGGGAGCAGCGAGCATCGGAGCAGGAGCGGCAGGAGGAGCCGCACCACATCCTGGCCCGGCGGGTGCCACGTGGCAAGGTTGACACGTTGTGTCGATGCAGTAGTCGATGAAGTATTGACGCCGACGTCGCGTTGGCACCTGTTTCAGCGATTCGATCACGGCCAACGTGTCCCATAGATCGTGTGATTGTGAAGTGCAATAGCGCAGTTCCAGAGAGAATTCGTTCTGGAAAGGTGTTTTTTCATGGCTTTCTAAGAGGTCTTTCAAAAGAGACGCAGAGAAACTCGAAACTCACCTTAATCGCATAAACCTGCGAGATCAACATCAAACTTCCCAACGAAGCCGAAACGATCAGAATCACCGAAAAAACCACCGAGAAAAATGTGATGAGACGAAACGCGCGAATTTCCTCTTCCTCCTCCATCGCGACGGTGTAGTCGTCGCCAAGAAGACTGTGTAAACAACCAAAACATTTCTTCCACGCCCGGAAAAATAATTTCAAGTGCTAACCAGTTAGCCCCGATTAGATGATGAATAGAGACAAAAAAAACTGTATGAATGAACAAAGAATATAACAATCATCAGGAAAACAATAATAACAATAACAACAACAGAAAAGGATGTGCTCCTTTAAACAACACATCTCTTGTACAAATGACATTTTTCACAAGTTCGACAATGAATGTAGGTTGGTTTCACACACTTCGAACAATCGTCGCAATGTCGGAACTTGCCAGTCTCCTGAAATCACCACGTATGGTCTTGGCACGAACAAACAAAAAACTCACAATACTGGTACAGTAGCCACACTTATCACAATGCTCATTCGCATCAGTCACCCATTTTCCGCACGTTGAACAGAATTTGTAACCCGCAACATTGGATAAATCCATCGATTCTTTTGGTAAATCCGTGAAAATGCGAACAATAGTCTTTTCCGGATAACCATACAATTTGTGGTTGGTATAGGTTACCTGCAGAAAAAATTATGAGCAAAAAAAGGTTGAAATTGTTCTCACCCGATAGTCTGACATCCAAAAATCGCCATGAAGCACGTATTTTCGAATGAAAATCGGGAGGATGATCATCGAGAAAAAGTTTTTCGCCGGTTTGTTGGTGGCGACGAAACGATTTCTCAATTTTTCAATTGACTTCAGAAGTGGTTCCATAAAAACGCCGAACGGTGGGTCGACCACACAGACAACAGTTCCCGATTTCTGCGAAAAAACCTTTTGGTCACATTTTTATCATTCCTATTTTCTCTGGCCCCTCATTTCATTTAGGACTCCCTTCCTATTCACACATATTTCTTGTTGACTTTATCTAGGTCACCATATGTTGTTATTTATTGCTCATAACAACAGGTATGCCATATTTTATAGATAACATCAAAAGGTGTTAACACCAATGAACCATATGGTGACCTAGAAAAGGGTGCACTCTCAAGAATAGAGAAAAAAACTATAGTAAGGGGGAGCTGGACTTTATTGTTTGGGCTTTGAAACGTATAATTCTCGGGTTTTCGTGCAAAGACGGAACAAGAAAAACGATCAAAACCAACCTCTCCCATCAGTCAAAAGTTAAACCCCCCTCCCAAAATATGTAAAAATCTCACCATGAAAAAATCGTGCAATTTCCCAATCGAATTTTTGTCATAAAAATGATTCACCAACATGCTGTACTGTGCAAACTGTACGGACGGATAAAATTTTGCGAATCGTTTGTCGTAGTCCAACATGAACACTTGTTTATTGGGAAATCTTGCGCGGAACGTTTCAAAAACCTGGATTTTTCTCATTTTTCTGAAAAATGCAATAATAAATAACTTACTCTTGGGGCTCCAAGACATAAAACTCCATCAATTTCAGATTTTTCGATTGTTCCAACAATCACATCTAACGATTCTTGAGAGAAGAAAAATTGCTGAAAATATTGATTTTTTTTTACTTTTCCAAGGAAAAAACTAACCGATTCTCCATTTTGCTCATCTAGCGGTGGTAGTATTTGAGTGGGAAATCTCAATTTTTCTCGTTCAATTGGAGCACATACACAAGCATGACGATTTGCATATACATTGATGCATTGCTCACAATATAAAACTGTGTCTTCTGGAGACATTGCGGCGAGGCTTTAAAAAATTCCAAATGTTTTTTCTAGAAAAAATGGAACTCACTTTTTGGGGATTTGGTTGTATCCGAACAATGTTTTCTTCTTCTTCTTTTTCTTTTCTTCTGGTTTTTCGCCTTCTTCTTTTGTCACCGGCTCAATTTCTTTGGTCTCCTTATCAAAATTTCGACGATAGTCACAAAGTTCGGATTTGTTTCGATAAACCGCGCATGCAAAATACACCTCATCTGGTTTTCCATCGTCTTTCTTCTCGAAAAGTAGACAAGGACCTGAAATTCAGGAGGTTTTTTTTTAAATAAAATGTTTCTCACCATGATCACAGCTTGGAATTTTGGGTATATCATCTACAGGGAGAATTTTATAAAATCCACGCTTTCGAAGTGTTGTTGAGTCGTTTTGAGGTTTTTGATAATCGGGTTTTTGAAAATTGTTCGGGTAAAATTGTCGCTTTTTCAAGTTGTTGTTCCGACGAGCTTTGAAAATGTTGTTCTTTTTCTTCTGATTTTGAAAACGAAGTTTTCGTTCAAGAGCTTTTTTCTTATATTCATCCGCGTGAACCATTCTATAATTTTTTATTAGTTTTAATCTTTTCATCAAAAATAAATATATTTTTGGCTATTCAACCGTGAAAAAAACCAACCCATTAAACTGGATAACATTTTATTTCGCAAATAAAGAAACTGTTAAAATTATACATAATTTCGCGTTGTTGGCTAAATGTACTACATTGAAAACGATGGAATTCAGAGGGAGAAGACAAGTTCGAAGGCTTTGGTGATGCCAACATCGTTGGTGTTGAAGTGAAGAAGTCCGGCGAGAAGAAGAATCGTAATCACGTAGACACCAACATGAGCGGCTTTCGCAGCCGACTCTCCAATCACATACGGACGAGCGTAATCGTAAACAACCCCTTGGACTCCCCAATGAATGTGGAGGGTTAGAGCAATGGTGAGAAGCGCATCAGTCACTGGGCTGTGAATGAAATAGGCGGCTGGGATAATTGGAACCATTCCGGCGGCAAAATATCTCTCGAACTAGAATTTGGTTCGTTTTATTGCAAATATATTGGGGGAAAAATATTAAAAAAATACCTTGAAGTGTCCTGAATGATCGTGAACTTTGTTAGCACCATCATCCAAAGTACTGGTGGTAGCCGAACGAATAATTGTGTTGATTCTTGGTGCACTTCTGGCGACCAAAAGTGCCTTTTGGAATTGAGCAACTTGACGGAGCGCGGCCATGTTTTCTGAAATGAAGATTATATTTGGCTAAAAAATTCGGAAAAATTTATCAGAATACGAATTAAAAATTTGTGATTTTTTAGAGATATTTTTGCCAACTCTAACATTTGATTAAAACAAACAAAAACGTGCGAAAAACGAAAAAAAAAAGAAAATAAATTCCATCGGCGGTTCAAACAACACTCCGCCATTGACGCATGTGCCCTCGTTTTAGTGTTCCGGAATTTGAAATTTTCGAAAATTTTCACGTTTCTCACGTAAAATGCTCGAATTTACAGCGACATGGACCTGAAACGGAGTGCTCCGGAGGAAGAAAAAGCTGAAAGCAGTGAAACTAACAAAAAGGCAAAAATTTTAGAAGATATCATCGCCTCGTATGGATGTCGACAAGGTGAACGCGATGAAATGCAAGATTTTCATGTGATTTCCAGAAAATTTGATTTAACAAAATCGTTTTTGTAAGTTCTGCGAAACCATTAAAACATGAGAATTATAAAATTAGAAATATCTTTTGAAAAAATCATGTTTTCAGAACAAAAACCGGGTTTTTTGCTATTTTTGATGGTCATGCTGGCAGAAGAGCGGCTGAGTATTGTCAGAAAAATATGGAAAATGAAATCAGGCAAAGGTTGGATAAATGTAGGTGTTTTACAGAAATAGAAGTTTGAAAAAACGAATATTTCCAGCAAATGATTTGGACGAAATGACAAAGTCAATGAAAACAGTGTTTGTTGAAGCGTACAAAAAAGTGGATGAAGGATTTTCGAGCAAAGCTAAATCAGAGTGAGAAACAACGGGAAAAGCAAAAAAAAAGAAGTTTTTTTTTTAAGAAAACCAGTGTGGAAAGATGGCACAACTGCCACAACATTGCTCCTTCTCAACAATATAATCTATGTTGCCAATATTGGTGACAGCCGTGCAATTGTGGCTCGCCGAAAATTGGAAGCCAACACCATTGTTCCGATTCCACTCACAACTGATCACAACCCAATGGTCCATGAAGAACGAATGAGAATTCAAAAGTGTGGAGGTGTGGTGAAGGATGGTCGAATTAATGGTATTATCGAGGTGTCACGATCTATTGGAGATTTGTCGTTCAAAAATCTTGGTGTTATTTGTCAGCCGGATTTGAAGAAATTGACGTTGACTGTGAATGATTTGTGAGTTTTTTTGTTGTTGAGAAAAAAATGAGGGAAATTGGATGACCAAAAATGGTAGGTAGTCGACGTTCAGTGTCTCTCGGGGCTCATTCCATTCATTTGTTCATTATATTTATTTCTAGTATTTCTTTCTTGTTTTCCTGTTTATATCTTAACTTTTGCTGTGTATTTGTGGTCCTGACCTCGTATTTCCACTTTTTAGAATTGGAAAAGTGGTCCTGACCTCCTATTTCCACTTTTTAGAAAGCCAAAAGTGGTCCTGACCCCGTATTTCCACTTTTTAGAACTGGAAAAGTGGTCCTGACCTCGTATTTCCACTTTTTAGACCTGGAAAAATGTCCAGACTTTGTATTTCCATTTTTAAAATACCAAAAGTAGTTATAGAAGGAAATGGCGATACTTAAAAGAACATCAATATTTCTCAAAAAAAAATTCACTCGTAAAAGAACCTTGATGTGTATTTAGCTCATATTAACGGTTATTTTTTGTGATCAAAATTAGACACATTTTCTCCCTTTTTTTTTTTTTGATTTTAGACTCCGAATTATTGTAAAAGGGTTCCAAAATTTCCCAAAAATTTTGTCAGCAAGAAAAACATGGAAAACAGGCTGAAAATTGAAGACAACCGTACCGTTAGATAGATGAAAGGATGAAACAAAAAAATAAAAATAAAAAAGAACGAGACAAGAAAGAAAAAAACAATATTAGAAAACTAATGTAAGAAAAAGGTGAATAATAAATGAATGAATGAGCACAGGAAGGCATAGAGACTGTTGGCCCCGCCCATTTTTCACACCTGCACCAGGTGCAAGAAGTGGGCGGGGTCAACAATATTTGTGCCTCTCTATGCTCATTCATTCATTCTTCACTTTTTGCTCAGTTTCCTAATATTGCTTTTTTTCTTTCTTGTCTCGCTCTTTTTTGTTCTCTCACTCATCTAATAGTACGGTAATCTTCTATGTCATAAATCATTTTAGCCCTTTTCCATGATTTTCAGTCATTTTTCTTTGTTTTTGCATTGTCATTTCAGAGTGACAATATTTTTGAGAAAATTTCAGTACCCTCTCAGGCCAGGTATGTCCTGACCTCGTATTTCCACTTTTTAGAAAGCCAAAAGTGGTCCTGACCTCGTATTTCCACTTTTTAGACCTGGAAAAGTGGTCCTGACCTCGTATTTCCACTTTTAGACCTGGAAAAGTGGTCCTGACCTCGTATTTTCACTTTTTATCGAGTTTGTCTTCAAATCCCTTTATCCATCTCTAACATGCAACAGAAATAAAAAACCGCAATTTATATACAAATAATTTACAAACAAGGGTCAAAAAAGTCAAACTCAAATCGAGTTTCCCTCAATTTCCGAAATCGAATCGGCCAACGGTCGATTCATCGTCTCTGGTAAAGCTATCCATGAAACCAAAGCGGCAGTCAATGCGAGAATGGTGAACGGAACAATCATAACGATGCTACCAAATCGTTCCACACCGAAAAATGCGATAAATGAGGCGAGAATTGCGCCGAAACGCGCAATCGTTGAGCAACAGCCAACGGCAGTGTTGCGAATAACCGTTGGGAACAGTTCCGATGTGTAGGTGTACATTGTTGTGTAGGCGATGGTGACACACATTTTGGCGATGAGAACCATTGAGATTGCGATCGAGTTTGTTACTGAAAAAGAGAGAAAAGTGGAGAGGGAAAAGTGCGCGACGCTTTATAACTTACTGTGATCTGTTGACAACCAATTGGTAATTAGAAGAATTCCGGCTAATGACATACTTCCGCTGAACAACAGTTTTCTTCCGATTCGATCGATCAGAACAAACACAACAAACGATGCCGGAATCTCGATAAGCGAAGACGTGACAAATGTCAAAAACAAATTACCACCTCCAACATCGCTCTTCATCGTCAACCCATAATACATCATAGTGACAACTGGCCACATGAGAAAATTGGCCACGGTTCGTCGTCTCATATTGGGTGTTCGCAGAAGATCGACAACGCCGAAACTGTTGCGACCCTTCTTCGTCGCCATCGCCTCGTCGTCGCCACAATCGATAATGTCGCGCCAATTCGCCGGAATTTTGCGGCGATTCCAATCGGCAGCGCGACACAATACACGGTTGGCCTCGTCGAATTTGTGTTGTGCAACGAGCCAACGTGCCGATTCGTGAAGTGTCCACCAATAGGAGATGAAAATCAGCGAAGGTATCGCGATGGCGGCGTGTAGCCAACGATAGTCGAGAATCAGATAGGCCATCACGGCCAAAATCACACTTCCGAGGCAGGAGAAAATGTTGGAGATGGCCGAGACGATGCTACGGTATTTCGGGCCGACGAGTTCGATGCCCAGGACAACGGCGACTCCGTAAATTCCGGGTTGCGAGAAACCCGTGCCAGCTCTGACAATGAGAAACGGAAATTTTGCCGAAAAAACTGGTTCTACTCACTTGAACAATGCGTATAACCACCAAGTTGGTGAGAAAACTAACAAAATTGCGCATACAACTTGCGTCAGAATGCAAATGAACAACACCTTTTTGCGGCCAATCCTAAAAATCGTAACTTATCCACAAAAAACAATTGGCGAAACTTACTTATCCGCTAGAATTCCACACGAAAACGATCCGATCATCTGCCCGATAAAATATACCGATTGAACTGTGGCGCGAATCCACGAATTCTCGCCGTTCATATCCCAACGATCAGAGGCGGCGAAAGCCTCTTCAACACATTCTGTCGAATTGTCAGCGCAACTGAAAGTCGTTTTTTTTTTGTTATGGATAATAAGAGAAACTACAGTAGTACTCACATTTTTCGGGCCGGTGTCACTACAAAAGTCCAACTCATCACGTGCATTGAGACGAACATCATTGGAATGCATAAGAGGAGAAATTGCACTTTTTGAAATCTTCAAAATATTGATATATTTATGGTAAAAAATGGGAATTCCCCTAAAACAAAGTAAAGTGCAAAAAGGTATCTTATCAAATGTGCACTATTACGTGGGTATTTTTTTTTTTGGTAACTGGATTTGACGACGGTAAACTTTGTGACAGAGATTTTTGATCGCCAGAAATCCCAAAGGGTCTGTTCCGCTCAAGCCTGCTCGGCAAGAGCTTCGAAAAAAAAAATCAGAAGTACTGACTCACCTTCCGAAATTTCCAACTTTGTCGAAAATCACATCCACTTTGACCTTCCGACTAGGCGAATCGAAATCGAAATCGATGATCGTCGACGGTTTTTTGTCAGCAGTCGCTGAGATTTTCAGCGACATGTCAGCTAATTGGCAGTTGTGATGATGTCCAATCGATTCGTTGATCACCTTTGTCTCACATTTATATCAGATCTTGTTTTCTTGACACGTCACGCCCACTTTCATCAATTGGCCACGCCCAACTTTTTCGATTTCTCGCCTCACTGAAAAGAAAAAAAAATGATGCGTCTTTTTTCATTAGATGAGAAAGAGCTTGAAATTAAAAATGTGACTTTGCTCACATTGGAACAATGTTCTTTGCTCCCTGACCCGGAAATTGATTGGATATTGTTGCAAAAAAATATAATTTTGTTGCTTCGGGACCGGAAAATGTCAGAATTTGAAAATGAGAAGATCATTGTCACCAAAATGTTTATATTGGAATAGTTTACATCTTTTCAACAAATGCTGTAACTTTCCGCTTTTTTGAACAAAAATAGAGAACTAGGGAAAATTTGAATTTTCATGAAAAAGTAACAGAAATCATATTTTTGACCATCTTTATTAGAAAATTGTTGAGAACTATAAGCTAAATTTGAACCCGTGCAAAATTTCTGCTCCAAAAAATCGCACAGTTTACAAGTCGTAGACATATGCAAAACAAAAATGAATAAAAAATAAGTGTCTGGGAACAAAAAGCACCTTGATAAAATCTACAGTACTCTCTGATATCAGACCCGCAACAATGACACAATCATCTGATCAACCAGGTCATTTGTCTTCTTCTTTTTATTATTGAAAACTGACCGTATGTGTAGTTATTTGATGCATCAGAGAAGATCATAAACAAAAAAGTTCAAATAACTTGCGCCCACGTGCCATTTGATAAGAAAAAAACTTGAATTTATTAGTATTATTTCACAAAACAACACGAAATTGGCGAAACAATGATGTGATTTTGATCAGAAAAACGTCTTTGAAATGTTTGATTAGAAAAAAGTGGGCAGTTTGAAACATTACATTACTGTTGACCTAAAAATTACAGTACTTTATCTGTTTTTCGACATATTTACACTAAAAAATCGTCGTAAAAACTTCACACTAAAACGCAGTGTTTCATTTTGAAAAACAGCTTCAAATTGGGTCTCGCCACGAGAAATTTTCTATTTTTCCAACAAAAAAAATTCGAGCCAAAATGACCACTTTTGACTAATGGGAGAGGGGGAGCAAGAAGAACAAAGAGTCAAAACGAACGCGACAAGAAAGAAAAAGAACTAAATTAGAAAACTGAGCAAAAAGTGAAGAATGAATGAACAAATAAGCACAGGAAGGCAGACACAGACTGTCGACCACGCCCCCTTTTTGTATGCGGCAGGTGCAAAAAGGGGGCGTGGTCGACAGTCTCTGTCTATCTTCTTGTGCTCATTCATTCTTTATCTTTTTCTTAGTTTTCTAATATTGTTTTCCTTTTTTCTTGTTTCGTCCGCTTTGATCATTTTTTCTTCTTATTTTTTTCAAAAACTTTTTATAGAGAGAGAGAGAGAGTATTTTTCGAGCAAACAATTAAAATTTCCTACATATTTTTTCTCCCCAAAAAATTGTTTTTTTGACAGACATCTGAGCGGAACTGTTCCTTTAAAATGAGGAATTTTGTCAAAAATAATCTCTCCAAATATTTCCATTCTTGCTCGCCTTTTAGCCCTCCGGCGATTTCATCGGGGTGTGGCTGGAACATGAGTAATTCCACGAAAATTGCTTCTTTTTTTTTGTTTGGCCTCTCACCTCCCAACCGGTTTTTGCAACAAACGCGTTCGCTGATTTTGCGAGTTTTTTCAGGTTCGTCATAATTGGTTGTGACGGCGTCTGGAAATCGTTCAGCAATCAGGAGGCTGTCAATTTCGTCGTCGACAAAATGGAGCAATTGAAAAAAGTGGGAAGCGTTTTTTTTGTTGTAAACATTATTACCAAAAGATATTAGGACGACGTGGAGGTGCGACGAAACGAGAGTCGAATCGAGGCCGAAGTTCGGATATGTGCCGATTGTTTGGCGGCAGAAGCGGTGCGACGAAAATGCGGAGACAACGTGTCGGTTATAATTGTAAAGTTTTGATGCCTGAAAATGAAAAAAATATCGCAAGTTTTTGCATTTTTTGTGTGTTGGTTTCAATTATTTTGGTCCTGACGGATCCTGTGATATTTACAAGTTTTTGAATGTTTACAACTTATACTTTTATTTCAGAATCGGCGGAATTTCACGGTCGCAGGATCAGGAAAAGTGGTGAAAGGTTAGTATTTTCTTAAATTAAAGATTTGTTATCGAAAAGTTGAGTGGTAGGAGTTGTAAAGAAAAAAAAAAGCCCGGACTGCAAAAATCAGAAATCGCAAAAATGTTCGGGCGGCTCTGAGAAAATTGAGATATTTTGTGTGTTAGACATAGACTATTAGACAAGAAAGTAGGAGGGTACTGTAGTTTCTCTTTCACCTTTTTAAATATTGACGGCAAGGTTGAAAGCCAGTTTCAGCGAGCCAAGCATACTGTAACTTCAAGATAAAATAAGACATAATTCAATACAAATGTTTCATTCGAACCGTCTTTGTTCACTACTTTTGCTCAATTTCTTCGCCTCTTCACACTATGCTCCCTGATACTTGATACTGCCCATTTTCCACTTGGAAACCATTGTACACACAAATTCCCATGCAGTGGTACATCTGAATCATTAGCGTAGGTTTGAGCTTCATACAAAATAGAGAACTCACTCATAATCGTGAACCTTATAAAAATCTCCGTTCCAAGTTAGACAAAATTCCGAACTTCCTTCCGGTTGACTCCAATACAAATGATTAATCATCGCCTTGATCCCTTCCTCGTTGCTCACATCGTCCGGATCGTAAAAGGCTCTCGCCTCAAAACAGGGATCCCCCTGGTTTCGGCTCATATAGCGGCACGAACTCGCCTTCTTGACGCTAAGCCATGTAGCACCCATTTTGACAATCGTCTTAAACTCATCTTCCGAATGCGCGCCGGCCAATGTTGCTCCATAATTGTCGACACAATATTGTCGAGCGTCTTCTCTGACCATTTTCGTCGTGTGATAACGATGGCACGCCTTCGTTCCATCCTGTCTGACAAACTCAGTCCATTCGGGCGGACACGGATCGTAGACGCCAATGCCGCTGAACATGACATCGCAGAGCATCGGAGCCGGACGCGGTCTCGACCCCCAATATTCGTACTTGCCGTTCGGTTGATAGGCCAACATCAACGCCATATCTTCGCCGGTGCCACCTGTTGAACGAATGGGACAAAGGTGACACGGTTGAATTTGATACACGTTATCGGTAAAGAACCATCGCGGACTGGTCCAGCAAGAAGACTGTAAACAAGTAATTGAGGGTAGAAGAACAGGTGAACACATTGGTTACCATTGGTTCAGTGGGATTTTGCCAAGCGCTCGACGCCGAGCATAAGTCATGTTTATTATTTTTGCAGTGGCGGAACGATGAGAGGAATACAGTATGGTCGCGGAGTTGACCGCCCAGTTTTTGCATAAACGCAATCGTTGAGTCGAACAGCTTGGCATTCTTCGAATCCATCAAAGCGCTCAGCGATTGTTTGCAATAACCTTGATGATAGTCGAACAATGTGTCGTGGCTGGAAAAAAAGTTCGTTTTCCCCCATTTCTCATTCAAACCTACATGTTAAGATCAGGCAAGTAGTGATTGAATGTTCTCCAGGCGCTGAATTCGCCCTGAACCACAGCCGGATGAATGTATTTCGACAACATTTTAACTTTTGAGCGCAATGACATGATGGTTTCATCCGGTGTGTACTCGCAAACAACCATCGCATTCTGATCATTACCAATTTTGACCAAACTATTGGGTCCGACGTTGAAAATACTAGAAATGCCGTAAAGGATTGCGTATTGAGTTCCGTTGTCGAAATCGACGTCAAACAACAGTCCGCTTTCATCAACAGTAGCCCAAATAGCGGATAGATCTTTGAAGAGTAGACCGATGAAGCCGGCGGTTCTCTCGTCTTGATGTTGGTAGAGTTTGAGTCCGGCCGAGGTGCAAACTTGTTGAGCTTTGACGAAAACCGTCGATTTTCTGCCATTTTCGACTCGATAACATCGACCGTTGATTTGCTTGAAACCGGGACGGCAGATGAACAAAGTCTCGTAAGTGCAGGTGATAAAACCGTCTCTATCAATCTTGGCCTCTATCCAATGAAACGGCGAGTAGTGCTTGCAAATTCGCTCAGCGTCTTCCTGGTCGTTCGCCAAAAGTCCCCCCAAATGAGCATTTTTACATTGTGCTCCTTGTGTGACAATCTAAAGATCTCAAGAGTTTCAAAACATGTGAAAAAACTACAGTAACCCACATTGTTGACAGGAGTTGATGTTATTATAGTTCCGCCCGCGTTTTTGCAAAACTCCTTGAACGATTCATCTTCTGGCACCAACGCACCTGACGCGCAGAGAAAAAGAGCTAACAAAAGCAGCAAACTTTTGTATTTTTTCTCTTTCATCTTCACAAAAATGATCTGAACCTGATTTCGACCCTTTTTATGTGTCTGGATGACGCGTGGAAAATTGATTTTATCTTCACCTCACGTTTTATTCAAGTTTAAAAATACTTTTTTGTTTGTACTCTTTTCTAAAGGGTCATTAGTCCTTCTGGAAAGTTAGTGTACCGAAAATTAAGAAGATTTACATGCCGAAGACAAAAATGGGCTGGGCTAAAACTTGCAATTATTGCGGAATGAGGAAATTCTCTTCTCAAAAGAAAAAATCCGAAAAAAAACTTGAAAACAGTGCAATTTTTTGGTTTAAAAGTGAGTGGTCCCAAAATTCTGTCAAATTTTCGGATTTTTTTTTCCTGATTTTCGATTCCCGGAAAAAATACGTTTCACAATTTTATTTTCATACTTAAATGAGAATTTTTTACAGGTTGTCATGGATCTATGCTACAGTTTGGTCAATCACCATTCCTCAAAACGAATAGTAGAAATTTGTGATCAGGTAAGATTTTTAGACTTTGAAAATCTGAAGATTTCTTCTCGAAAATTTGTAGCTGGCCTAACTGAAAAAACCAAAAAAAAAAACGGGGAACCTGCTAAAGTTCAAAATTCCTGAAATTTTAGATCTACAAACCAAAAAACACATCATTTTTAATTTTATATTTTTATTGAAATAAAAAAAAAACTTACAGCAAATCAAAAAATCACAAAAAAAAAACACAAAAACAAGAAAATTAATTAAATTAATAGTCCTCATCGGTATCAGCGTCATATTCTTCATCCTCTTCCGACTCCTCGCCATTATCAACTTCCACATCGAAGCCAAAGTCCTCCTCCTCTTCCTCATCTTCGTCGTCGTCCGAGTCTCCAAGAACTGCATAGTGTGGAATAGTTCTGTATTGTGTTGGCACAGTTTTTCCGCGTCCATAGATGTGGCGTGGAGCCTCCTCTTCCTCTTCTTCCTCCTCCTCGTCTTCTTCTTCTTCCTCCATCTCCTCCTCTTCCTCCTCATCGCTAGATTCTTCAAGTTCGGCATTCGGTGTCGTCTTCTCCGGTCCATACAAATTGCGATATTCGGCTGGCACAGTTTTGCCGCGTCCATAAACGTGTCGTCGACCCTCGTTGTCAGAAGCCTCATCGCCACTCGGACTAACCCATCTGATCCGAATCTCACAGTCAAAATCTCGAGGTGGAATGTCGACGTGTCCAACCGTAGGAAGATATCTTCTACGACGTTCGTCCTCCTCGTCGCTTGACTCGTTGTCCAGATATGATGGATGTGGAACAAATGTGATCGTCTGGCTGAGCTCCTCTTCCGATTCGTGACGATGTGTAAGACGGTAGTCAAGTTCGTCGAAGTTTGTTTCTTCTTGCGACTCGAATATCGGAATATCGATCTCGCTTTCAGTGTCAGAAACTTCCTGAAAATACAAAAATTGTTATTTTGCCTCAAAAAATTGAGAAAAACTTACGTCTTCTGCCATCAATCTTGGTCGTTTCGCATCGACAGGTTCCTCCTCGATCAAAAGTTGACGCTTATTCGAAGGGCTTGGCACAACTGGCAAAGTAGCTGCAGGAACCTGAAAAATATTAAAGTTAGAAAAAAGATAAAACCGCAAAATTAATATAAAGTTAACATACCTCAGCTTGTGTTGGCTCCAAAAAATCATCGAGCAAATGGAGAAGGTCCAATTGATCGTCGCTTGGAAGTGGCATAGTTGTAGACTGTAGTGAGATCAACAAAATTAGTTGAGTATGATTATCCGGCTCCGGGCTCGTCCTTTTATAGTCGGATTTGAGGCCACGCCCCCAAATTGGCACGCCCACCATTCCCGGCGTGGGTGGGAGGTGTTAGGTTGGGCGCATGGTGTTGGGGATGTGTTAGGATGGGATATTGGGAAGGTGTGAAAAATGTGGGAAAGTTTGGATGAGCAAATGTTGATCTGGAATTCAAAAATTATACAGTACTTCAGAGACTTCAGATAGCACAAAACTTCATAACTTTGACAAAAAATCCATTTGCGGCTCTCAGAAAATGACTTTATCTAGGTGAATCCCATTAGATTTCATGTTTCAAATCTTTTTTTATAGTTTTTAGAGAAACTATACAAGAACTTTCAACAAAAAAAAGTTCAAAAATTAGAAAATAATTCTTCCCGGATAATGTACGTTTCACTAATCAATATCTTCCAGTTATTAATTCAAAGCGTTCAAACGTCAAGTTGATGCATCTCTAAAAAAAGTTTGATTCAAATTTTTATCATTTTTTGAAATTTTATCCAATTTTTCTTTGTCGCTACATGTGTGCTCTAGCGAAACTATGTTTTGCATTGAAAAATTCAAGAAATTTTATTCGCAAACACCATGACGCACTTTTGCGAACTCCGAAAAATTGCGAAATGCAAAAAAAAAACTATTTTTTTTCAGATATTCGGAGCATGATGATTGTTAGAAGATCATCGAAAGATCCAATCATCTGATTGGAGCAGAAGTTGAGAGATTCTAGAATAATGGTGAGTTTTTTAGCACCAAAAGTATTTTTAAACATCGAAATTTGATTTTGTTGGGTAGTTGTAAACATTATTCACTACTAAAAAGTTTCCATAAACCAAAAAAGTTTTTGAAACGAGTAAACTGACAAGAAACATTAATTTTTTCTCTGATAATTAAAACCCGCATGTTCTACGTTTCAACGTGTTCATATAATTCAAACAAATAGAGAACGAGTGATGACGATATTCAAATAATTAAAACTGTTTAAAGACGGCTAAAAACGTGGAGCATCCTCATTTTCAGAAAGCACAAAAAATAGGAAAGTTTTGTGCTGTTTGAATTACTGTATAGTTAGCGGTTCTGAAATTGTGATGCGCCTAATTCCACATTTTGACCGAGGCTTCGAAAAACCACATATCCACATGTAAGTTTGTTTTTCAGAACATTCCCGGGAAAAATACGTTTCAAAATTCTTTTTTTTTATTTTATGAAAAAATCTCAAACCCGGATATAATACGTTTCAAAAGTTGTCTATATGTCGAATTTCAAAAATCGTCTACAAAATTACCTAGAAAATTAGGATAGTCTCATCTTTAGATCTAGAATTAGCCTATAAAGTTTTCATAAAACCATACAATTTCAAGATTAGTTGTATTTTATAACACAAATTTACCTTTTCCTTCAATTTCCCAAAACTTCGCCAAACATCAATCAATACTTGCTTCCCATAATAAGACATAAGGTGTGAAGAGACGATAAGATGTGACAGTCTGAAAACAATAAGTGTGAGCTGATGTTTTGATGAGGTGATAACGGAAAAAAGATGATATTGTGACAGTTTGCACCATAAACTGTGCAGGTGGATTGTCGGCTTTTCTCTTTCAAATTTGGAAAATGGGAAAACTGGTACGAGATGAGTTGGGTTACTGTAGGTGTGTAAGTGTGGAATGGAAAAATGAGCAGATTTTTGAAATAATTGGAGCAATTTCAAAAATCAAATTTTCATCTTGAAAAGGAAGAGGAAAATTCCAATTTTTAGTTTTTTTGGGTCCTCAAAAAACAGGCTCTATGAGTTTCGACGAAAAAGTATTTTTTTGAAAAAAAATATCTTTTTTTTTGAAACTCGAATTTTTTACCAGGTTTTTTTTCAGAAATAAAATTAGTTTCAAAAAACGATTTGGTAAAAATTTCCTGAAAAAGTTTTCGCCAGATTTTTTATTTCACAATTCTGCTCAGAAAATTTGAAACCAGATTTTTTTTTGTGAAAATTTATATCAAAACTGTTTTGCAGAAAAATTGTACCACAAAATTCGGGTCAGCTTTTTTTTCAGATAATTATTTTTTTACAAAAATATTTTTGATCTAGTCTTGACCACTACAAGTTTTTTTTTCCAATGGTCAAAAAAGTTCGGATTGACAACATTAATTTTTATTTCTTCTTTTTTTTTGCTCTGAAATTGCTCGGACACTACAATCTTATTTCTGTATTTCAATAATTCAGGTATTTTTGACATTTTTTAAATCATTCAATTGGAGGAAAAAATTGAGAGAATATCGATTTTTCCTTACCAAAATAGGCCCAAAGTTTCCGAATGAAAATTTGATTCTCGAAGTTGCTCAAATTTTCTCAAATTTTTCCATTCTACACTTACACACCTACAGTAACCCATCTCATCTCGTACCAGTTTCCCCATTTTCCAAATTTGAAAGAGAAAAGCCGACAATCCACCTGCACAGTTTATGGTGCAAACTGTCACAATATCATCTTTTTGCCGTTATCACCTCATCAAAACATCAGCTCACACTTATTGTTTTCAGACTGTCACATCTTATTGTCTCTTCACACCTTATGTCTTATTATGGGAAGCAAGTATTGATTGATGTTTGGCGAAGTTTTGGGAAATTGAAGGAAAAGGTAAATTTGTGTTATAAAATACAACTAAATTTCAATATGGATACTTCGGAAAACATTACTCGTTTTTAATTGGTTTGAATTCTATGAAAACGTTGAAACGTAGAACATCCGGGTTTTCATTATCAGCAAAAAATCAATATTTGATGTCAGGTTTTTTTGCGAAAAAAAAGAAAGTGTCTGAACTAGTATTTTCTCCAAACTGGAATTCCATAGAACGCTTTTTCAGTGAATGAAAGAAGTTTACTGTAATTCAGATTAAAAAAAATTCAACAAAGTTCTGTTTTTGTCACTGTGAAAAAATGTGAGAATAAAAGTTTTATCACTGTAAATACGTCAATTATGTTACAAAGTATATGATTTTCATGAAAAATCGTATTCCTCTCAAAAAATGTCACAGTAAAAAAGTTTAAACATTTTTGTCACTGTACAAAATCCCATTTTACGCCAGGTTTGCCTGACCTAACATAAGAGAAGAGAGGAAAAGGTGCCGTGACATTTTTGGTCGAAAATTCACGAAGGCATTTTTGATGAAAATAAATAGGTCACGCCACGAAAAATTCTTCAAATTGTTAACATTTTTCTTTTCATAGTGACATTTTCAAAATGTTTGAAGAAACTTTTCCAGTTTTCGCGACGAGACCCACAAAATTTTCAAAATTTTCTTCTTCCAGGCACCTACGACCAGACGATTTTCTGAAATGGCAAAAATTCGTGAGTTTTTCCTGAAATTTTGAAAAAAAAAACAAAAACACAGTCTTATATTTTTTGTTGTTTATTGGATAGAAAAAAAATACAAAAAAGAAAAATACAGAAGAACAACAAAAATTATTAAGTTAATTATTAAAAAAATACAAAGTTAGTAAGCAACAAAAAATACAGTAATCGGCAAAAATATTATTATTATTATTAGTATTATTATTAATCAAAAAAAAAACAAAATTAGCGATGATAATATTGATGAGTAGATTTGTGGCGTTTTTCCTTGGGTTCATTTTCTTGTCCACTTGGTCGGCGATGTTGATTTTGTTGAGTAGGTGGCCTGGACGATGTCGATGGTTGATTTTCCTTTCCGTCTTCGCTGCTCAGCTTTCTCTTTCTGTACTCGTCCACGCTAACTTTCTTTGGGATTCGATATCCGGAAAATGGAGTTGGTGCTGAGGCAGTGACAGGTTGAATTGGGTTGAGCACTCGTGGCGAAGGTTGTTTTGAAGTGAGCACTGGAGCTGGAGCTTGAGCTGGAGCAAGCACTGGCGGTGGTGGTGGTGGAGCCAAAAGTTGCTTTGAAGTTGGCACTGGCGCTGGAGCTTGAGCTGGAGCTGGAGCTGGAGCAAGAACTGGTGGAGGTGGTGGTGGTGGCAAGATTGGAGAGGGTGGGAAGAATGCTGAAAATAAGAATATTGATTTTCTCCAAAAAAATCAAGAAAAAATAATGTAACTTACATCTAACCTTGTCCTTTGGGTCTAGCTTCAGCAGAGTTCCGAATCGAATTGACTTGTGGCGGAAGATTTTCATAAATTCGTGTGTCATCTCTTCAACATCTCGGCGTTTCGTCGTCGCATCTTCGATTTTGTACCAGTTTTCTTGAATGTCGACCGGCGCAACTTTGCGCACTTCGGTGTCGTGGAAAAATGCGGCAATGTTGATGCAGGCGGCGGCGATTGTGCCGCATGAGTAGCGAAGACACCAGTCGGTTACGAGAAGGCTGAAAGACATAGGAGATACATTTTTGGTCCGGCTTTGAGATTTTTTGCATTTTGAAGTATGACAAAAATTTATAAGAAAATTTTAAAAAGTATATTTTCCGGGAAACCAAGTTTTTAGATTTTTTGGGTGTCGAAAGTCATTCCTACGAACATAAGCGAGAATGTTGTACATTTTGAGAAGTGACTATGAGCAATTTTTGAAACGTATTTTATCCGGGTTTCAAAAAATTTTATTTTTTGAACTTTTGATGTGGGCTTAGAAACGTATTATATCCGGGTTCGAGATTTTTTCATTAAATTTAAAAAAATAATTAACGTATTTTCCCGAGAAAATTTTGAAAAAAAAAACTTACATCTCTGAGACACTGTAATAGGCGGTTTGAGCAATTGCTCTCGCTTTGGTAGAATGACCAATTTTGCTCATCAACGAAAGCACATTTTTATGTGGCAATTGAATGTTGACGTCAAACGCAAGAGTCTTCAAAATAATCGTCTCGACAAACGTGAAAAGTTCGCAAGCCTCCGCATATTGTTGTTGCGATTCGAAGCGTCGTTTCGTGTTGAACTTCATGTCCCACCAGCACGGCACAATGTATTTGAGATGCCAGAACGAGTCCTCGGTTTTGCCGGCGATGAAAAGGCAGACGGCGGCAATGTCGCGGAAGTCGAACACTTTGAAGCTGTGAAATTTGAAGAAGCGTTGAAGCATTGTTGCGGCGACGCCGCACGCAAGACGATGACCTTGTCGGCGAGTCAGTTGTTGGTTGAGCTCGTAGATGAAGCGAGACGCTTTTTGACGCATTCGTAGTTCTTCGTCGTAGGAAATTCCGTGTAAGCGGCTTGGAGTCAGTTCGATGAGCTGGAAAAATTGGAAAATTATGATTTTTAGGATATTTTTGATCTGAAAATCTTGATTTTCACTAATTTTCGCATAAAAAACTTTATAAAATTTCAAAAAAGAACAAAAACTTACATCAGATTTGTCGAAATGCCACGCATACAAAGTGTTGTCGCAACGACGAGCATTTTTGAGAAACACTTTTCCTTGAGCCATTGTAGAAGATGAGTTGAGAATAGTATCAAAGTTAGTAGATAGGGGTACTAATTGGATAGTAATGATTTTCTCCAACCGGAAGGGTGTATTTATATCCATCCTGAGCCCGCCCACCAGGCCACGCCCTTTTTGGTGATTGTGGTGACACATTTCACGGTAGGGTGTGATTGTGGGAGTGGGGAAAGGTGTGATTATAGGGAAGCTTGAAACAATGGGAAGAATTCAGTTTTCACTGAAAGTTGGAGTTTGAAAAATTCACAAAAATGTTTTGAAAAAATTTGAAAATCAAGCTTAAAATGATGGAAAAGTTATTTCGCCTGAAAATTTTCAAAAAATCTGAAATTTTCATCCCAGAAAACTAATATTTTTGACCTGAAAACATCTAGCTTCCCTGAAATTTATCTTGAAAATCTGAAAACTCAAAATTTTTCACCTAAAATTTCAAAAAATCTGAATTTTTTGATTTTGAAATCTCAAAAAATCTAAAATCTTCACCGGGAGAATTCTCAGAAAATTCAGATTTTTGACCTGAAACCATCTAGTTTTCCTGAAATTTTTTTAAAAATCTCAAAATCGAAATTTTTCACCTAGAAATCTCTACAAATTTGAATTTTTCATCAAAAAATTTCCAGAAAATCCAAATTTCTGACCAGAAACTCTTTTTTTTTCAAACCTCTTACCTAATATTCCCAAAAATTTGTTTCAAAATCTCAAAAAATCTGAATTTTCCCTCGACAAACTTCAAATTCCATTCTCTTCTTGTCATTCAATGATTTACACAACTCTCTCATCCAGTCCAGATCGTATATTTTATCACCCTGACAGTCTCATGCACATTTATTAGGTGTGAAAAAATATAGGTCATGTTTTGACGAGGTGACTGTTGATATATTGTGACAGGTTAACACCTCGAATATTGCAAATGTGTGTCGGCTTGCTCTTTTGAAGAATAGGAGAGTTTTCCAGGCAATAATACGTTTCAAATATAATTCATAGGATTTTGAGAAATTAAATTTTCAATATATTGCATTGAATGTGTTTTTAAAAATTTCTAATTTTTTTCAGAATTCTACAGTACTTTGCACATCCGAAAAGGAAACTAAGTGAGTTTTTTTCGAATTTTGACAGAAAAAAAGTGAGAAAACGCATAAAAAATTTAAAAAATAATAGGTTTTTCGAACCCGGATAAAATACGTTTCAAAATTATTTTTATAAGGTTTTCTCAACTTTTTGGTTTTGTAGAAAGGATTTTCGTGACCCAAAAAATATACAGAAAATATGGGAATAACTGTAGTTTTTTGTAAGTCGGTCTGAAAATTAGAAGTTTTTAGATTACTGTAGAAAATTGGTTTCCCGGAAACTATACGTTTCAAAATTTACCCATACATTTTTGTCATATTTCAAAACCCAAAAATTCTGAAAATCCCGGTAATTATACGTTTCAAAATTTTGATAAATATTTTCCTTGAGCTGGTTTCAAAAACAACAAAATTTTTTATTTTTCTACTTTCCAACAATTATTTAGTTTTTCTCTTCTTGTTCACCGGTCCCAATTTGAGTTCTCTGCAAAAATTTTCAAAAGTTTTGCAAAAAAAAACGACAAAAAACCTGACCTTTTGATAAAATTCCGAATCCTCAACCAAACCTCAAAACAATTTTCAATATTGTCGTGCGTTCCACCGGGCACCCATTCGGGTGTGACACGATGCACCGCCCGTCGACACAACAATTTGCCGTGTTCGACGGGCACCGTTCGATCGTCCTGACCGTGAATGATGAGAACCGGCACGTCGACGTCTTGAATTTTGTCGCACGTTCGAAATCGATCCATGCAACAGCTCGGCGCTTCAATGTCGCCCGGTTTGCCGGTCATGTATTTGATGACGCGTAGGATTGAGGCGGGTGGCGCTTGAAGGATGACGCCAGCCGGTTTTGGATGAAGACCGTGTTTGAAGAGGTTGACTGTGGCCGCCGAGCCGATTGAATAGCCCAATAGGACCATCTTTTTTGGCTCAACTTTACTGATTATGTGCTGGAATTTTTTTTTCTGGTTTTTTTCTGAAACCCGGGAATTATACGTTTCAAATTCTCTCATAAGTTTGTCTCTGATATTTTTGAACATTCAGCATCAAAATATCGCTAAAACTGGAAAAATCCTAATTTTTGGGCTTTGAAATGTTTACAGGGCTCAAATTTCGGGCCAAAAATTTGGAAATTTTTCGCAACTCACATTATAAATCGTCCTAATATCCGCGTACATATTGTCCTCGGTTGGCCGGCCGCGCGAAATACCGTACCCCGTATAGTCATAACTGTACACATCGCAATGATAGAAACGAGCCAAGTCGAGCAGGTTCGGTGTGCCGATGAGATGATCGGACATGTCCGAACCGTTGGGATGAGAGTAGAGCATTGTGAAACGAGGCGCGCCGTCCGGGCATTTTATGTAGACGCATGCAATGTACTAGAAAAAATTGAGAATTTGAGGCCGAGTTTTAGGTTCTGAAAGACCCAGAAAATGTTCGGGCAGTCTGGAAAAAATATCGATTTTTTGTTTTGTTTTTGGAAATTTCTGACCTCTTTTTAGGGTTCGAAAGCCCCAGAATATGTCGGTCCGGTCTAGGAAAATGTATAATTTTCTGATAATTTTCAAAAAAAAAATCTGGCCTGATTTTTGTGTGCTAAAGGCCTCAGAAAATATCGATTTTTTGGTTTTTGAGAACTTTGTGCCTGGTTTTATCATTCAATTGTCGATTGGTACGCGACACAAAAACCGCGACGCACAAATGTGAGTGTGTCGACAATTAACTTTTGTTTTCCCCTCTTTGTGCGGTGGGGCGCGTTTAATCGATTAGCAAACCACACAAGTTGTAAACGTATGGCATCAAACATAACCTTCCCAAAAATGGAAGCATGTCGCACCTTTTTTTATGTAGTAAAATCAATCAATAATGTTGTAAAAATATGATGCCATATGTTTACAACTTGTGTAGGTAGTTTGCTAATCGATAAATTGCGCCCCACCGCATAAAGAAGGGGAAAACATAAATTGTCGACAACTCACCTTTGTGCGTCGCGGCTTGTGCGTCGCGTGTGTTACCCCTTGAGCGAGTGGTATCGATCGACAATTGGACAATAGTCAGAGTTTAAAGGAACATAATAGTTCGTCAGTGAAAATTGTCTCACATTTTTTCTCGGCGTCTTCAGCACAAATCCCTCGACTCGTCCAATATCATCGGCACACGGATGTCCCATTCCGATATTGTAGCGAACTTGTGGATCGGCTTGCCGTGCGTTTCGAATTTTATTCACCGCCATCTTGCGCGCCTTCATCTCTTTGACATCTTTCGTTTCGAGCACACGCATCGGCTCGAAATCGTCAGGCGGCACGAAGAAATAGTATTCGCAGCGCGGTGGCCAAAATGCCGACTAGAATTTTTTTTTTGTTTTTTTTTGGTTTGGAAAAAAAAACCAACAAAAATGCTCACATAGTGAATGATACAACAACACGGCGGACAGCATGCGACGCAGCATATTCGCTTCACGCGGTGCGTCATGGTTTTGCAGTGTTCGTAGAAATCGGCGAGTTTGTAGAAGCGGGTTAGTGGGCACACGCAGATTCGCTGCATCTTTTTTTGTCTGTAATTTTCTTTTTGGGTTTTTTCGGGCCGGTCTGAAAAACTTGGAATTTCTAGATTACTGTAGAAAATTGGTTCCCCGGAAACTATACGTTTCAAAATTTGACCATAATTTTTTGTAACTCAAAAATTCTGAAAGACTGAAAGATGACTTTCAGATTCCCGGGAATTATACGTTTCAAAGTTTTGATAAATATTTTTGACGAGATTTCTTTCCATTTAATTGAAACTTTCTGGCTTCAAAAACAACAAACTTCTTATGTAGTTTCTTGGAGACCGGTCTGAAAACTTGAAATTTTTTTAAAATTATTTTTTCGGTGGCATCTTGATTTCAGAAAATTGGAAAAAAGTGGGCCGATCTGGAAATTTTTTGTTGAAAGTGAGAAAAAATCAAAATTTCGGGCCGGCCCGAAAGTTAGAAGTTTCTAGATTACTGTAGTTTATTGTAGGCTGGTCTGAAAATTAATTTTGGCACCAAAATTTCCCCTAATTCACCTATATTTATCGATTTTCTTCAAAAATCGTTTCTCATCCCTTATCGTTCCATCATTCTCCGTCTCCTTTTTCGTAGTTTCTCTCGATTTTTCGCGTGCTGCAAAAAAATCATCATGTTCCTTTAAAATCCTGTCTCAAGAAACCTACAGTATTTGGTTCGTTTCGAGAGATTGAGAAAAATTCCGAATCTTCCGCTTTTCTTCATTTTTTCACTGATTTCCGCGTTTGATGTGTGTTGTTGTTGTTTTTCTCGATGTTTATCAGTGACTTCTTGAATTGGCTGAGATATGGAGAGCGTCTGAAAATATATTTTTTTAGAAGATCTGAGGTTTTTTTGTTAAATCCATACATCAGATAGATGCCCAGACATCATTTTGGGTTAGTACCCCTAAATCCCTTTAGGTTTCGATTAAAAAAAAAGTAGGAAGAGAAAAGTAATGAAGAAAACCATACTTGTATAACTTTTGACTAATGGGAGAGGGAGAGCAAGAAGAAAAAAGAGTTAGAACAAAAAACAGCTATATTAGAAAACTGAGAGAAAAGTGAAGAATGAATGAATGATTGAGCACAAGAAGACACAAAGATTGTTGACTCCGCCCCTTTTTGTATGCGGCAGGTGCAAAAATGGGGCGGAGTCGACAATCTCTGTGTCTTCTTGTGCTCAATCATTCATTCATTCTTCACTTTTCTCTCAGTTTTCTAATATTGTTTTCTTTATTTCTTGTTTCGTTCGCTTTGATCGTTTTTTTTTCTTTTCTTTTTTTTTGATAGTGCGTTTAACTTTGAGCTCTGGTCCATAATTATTCCAAGTATGGCCAAAGTCAATTTATCAAAAACTCAAAAACTAGTTGTCCCCTCCATTTATTTTGCCCGAGATTAGGACCCCCTTCCCACAGGTCTCGTCCCCATCTGATGTATGGTTAAATCCCGTCGGAAAGATTTACCAAAAATTTGAAACGTATATTTCCCGGGATTCAAAAAAAAAACGTGTTGTTAGCACAGAGAGCTAGAGTTTTTGAGAGACGCAGAGACACAATAAAGTAACTAGAAAACAGCTTTTTTTAGCCCATTTTTCTGTGCCCAAAAATTGCTATACTTTGAAACGTATTATATCCGGGTTTGTAAAAAGGAAATTTTCAAATACCAAAAATTTGAAACGTATAATTCCCGGGATTCACAAAAAAAGTGAGAACTAGAGTTTCTGAGAAACGCAGAGAAAATAGATTTTTGTGCACAAAAAGTTTTTGTTTCAACTTTGGTATTTTTTTCCTTTTCTGCATTTTTTTTCCTGTTTTTAGCCCATTTTACAGTGCCCAAAAGTTGTTATACTTTGAAACGTACTTTATCCGGGTTTGGAAAATTGAAAAAAATACCTGTGTCTTCATGAGCATGAGCTCCTCCTCCTCCTGCTCTTTCTCTTTCTCTTTTTGATTCTTATCGGGTTCCCGAATCACATCGAACAACTGTGTCTCCTCGGTTCGAACCGGTCGATTCGACGATTGGCCGGTCGTTGATCCACCGGTCGTCTGATTTTGTGTCATGTTTTCTGATAATTTTTCTGGCTCCAAAAATTTGTTTAATTCATCTCGATTTATCGATTTTTCTTGGCTCATAATTGATTTTTGATCGTAAAAAATATAAAAATGAAATTTTTGGGTAGCCCCATTTTTTTTGTCACGTGCGAAAAAAAAGTGGTTTTTGAAGGCGTGGCGTAGTTTTTTTGTTTTTCAAAAAAATTCGGATTTTTTGGGGCACAGAAAAGTGGGCGTGGCCAGAAAATGAGGCTCAAATTTCATTTTTTTTGACATTTTTCGCGGTCAAAAAATGTGACTTTTTTCAAACTCATAACTTCTGACTTTTTCTGAGGCACAGAAAAATGGGCGTGGCCTGAAAGTAGGGTTCTCAATTTTCAGAAAATTTTAAATTCCCGAAATTTTCGGGGTTTTTGGGCATAGAGAAGTGGGCGTGGTCTAAAAATGAGTTTTTTAAGGTTCAAAAATTGTTCAGCCCGAAAATGTTCATTTTCCTAATTTTTGGGGCACAGAAAAGTGGGCGTGGCCAGAAAATGAGGCTCAAATTTCATTTTTTTTTGACATTTTTCGCGGTCAAAAAATGTGACTTTTTTCAAACTCATAACTTCTGACTTTTTCTGAGGCACAGAAAAATGGGCGTGGCCTGAAAGTAGGGTTCTCAATTTTCAGAAAATTTTAAATTCCCGAAATTTTCGGGGTTTTTGGGCATAGAGAAGTGGGCGTGGTCTAAAAATGAGTTTTTTAAGGTTCAAAAATTGTTCAGCCCGAAAATGTTCATTTTCCTAATTTTCGGACACAGAAAAGTGGGCGTGGCATATTTTCTCAAATTTTATTTTCCCGGGTGACTTTTCTCAAACCCATAAATTCTGTCTTTTGGACACAGAAAAATGGGCGTGACTCAATTTGTGAAAATTTTGGAATTTTCAAACTGGAAAATCCTCAGATATTTTGTCTTGGGCACGGAAAAATGGGCGTGGTCTGAACATCCGGAATTTGTTGAGCCCAGCAAAAAAAAAGCTTTTGTTAATAACGTAATAAATTTAGCGCACAGAAAAATGGGCGTGGCCTGGACTAATTTATCCAAGAAAAATATGTCTCATTTCCTGAAAAAAGCGCCCGGCAAAATAATTTATTTCAAGTCCGAAAAGAACACACAAAAAAAGTCAATAGCGATATGGTTTTTTCTGCAAATATTCAATCAATTTTCTTCATTTTAATATCACACCATGTTCCGTCATGAGTAGGGTACTGTATTGTCGAAATCCATACGAAGTTGTTGTAATTTCAGTTTCAAATCGTCTTCTTCAGCTTCGCGCGTTTTCACCAAATCGATTTGATCGGTGGATGAGGATTTTCTGGAAAATGCGAAGATTTTATGGGATTTTTGGCGAGTTGGAGGGTTAGTTTTTTGTTGTGCGGGTGATTTTTGGGGGGAATTGGGGACAAAAAATTCTGAGAACAAAAAAATCCGAAAAATTTTTGACCCTGGGTCTCGTCACGAAAACACAATGTTCTGGAATTTTTGGGGTTTTTTTTAAACCCAAAAAACAAGCCTAGGTGCTCATTCCAAGTGTGTTAGTCTCAACTAAATCATAAAACTATATACAAAAATCGAAAACGACAGAGAAAAAAAAGAACCCAACCTACGAGACGCAAACAATTCGCGTTTTTGACTCAAATTTCTTCAAAAAACAAAAAAAAAATTCCAACAGAAAAAAGGTTACCTCTGTGCTCGTAGTTCGCCATCGAATCCGCCGCGAATTTCGTCGATGAGAATTGCGATGAATGTTCGCCACGCGCGAGACGCTTCTCGTGTTTTCTGCAAAATTGCGGCGTGGAAAAATGGGCGGAGCTAAGATGCGGAGTCTCAAAACTATGGTGTTTGTGACTCAAAGTGTAGGGCACAGAAAAATGGGCGGGGCTTAGAGTCTGGGAAATCTTTGTTGGCAAACTTTACGACTATAATTTTTGGCTTGAATTGGACATTCTGTCAGGCATATAAAAGTGGGCGTGGCTTATCAGGCACAGAAAAATGGGCGGTGCTAAGAGCTTGTCAATTTCAAAGAGTTATGGTTCAGTACTTTGAGATCAAGATCTTCTAGAGCACAGAAAAGTGGGCGGAGCTTAGAGTCAGGGAAATTCTCTTGGAAAACTTTACGACTATAATTTTTGGCTTGAATTCGAAATTCTGCGAGGCACAGAAAGTGGGCGTGGCAAATAGGGCGCAGAAAAAGGAGGGTACTTTGAGATCAAGATCATTTGGCGCACGGAAAAGTGGGCGTGGTCTCCTAAAGCAACCAACCTGAACACTTTCATGTGTGCAAACGCGCTCCATGGCAATCTCGCCAAGCCGTTCCCAAATATCCGACGAAAAACTGCAACTTCGATTCAACACCGCATGCACCGCTCCAATCTGACGCATCTTACGCACACACTCCTCCTCATCGTCCAAACCGGCGAGCACGTCATCGAAAAATTTAGCGATGAGTCGCAGGTGCGCTTCAAGTGTCGCGCGATTCTCCTCCTCCTTATTAAACGCGTCGACCAACGCGGCCTTGTAGAAGATCTGCTTGACTTTCGGCGACGCGATTTCGAGTTCGAGCAGAATCTTGCGAAACACTGCGCTACTCTGCGCACGCAACACTTTCCACGAAACGCACAGCGCCTGTTTTTGACTGAATGACAGTGAGGAGATTGTGCCAATGTTGCCTGGAAAATGGGTTGGAATTTTGCGCGGAAAAATTTGCAACCACAAATGAAATGAGTACCGATCTGATGATGATGATGAACCATACTCGATTTTCGAGACCCCGACATTTTCACACACGGCTAGAAAAAAACAACAAATACGAATGACGAGAGGAACAAGAAGAAGAAGAAGCGACGAATTACAAATTCATGAAGTTTTTTTGGGTGGCGCTACGCACAAAAAAAAAGGGACGAAATTAATTTTTTTTTTGTTGTCATTTTTATTTTTGGTCGAGAGATGGAGAGAGACGCAGAGAAGTTACTGTAGAAGAGAGAGAGAGAGACGTAGAGAAAACGAGATTCTAGAGAACACACATTTTTGAGAGACACAGAGATATTGATCGATGAGAGATAGTGAGACGCAGAGAACAGATATCAATGAGTAGCACAAGTTTGAAGAGACGGAGAGAAAGCACATTTTTGAGAGACGCAGAGAAAATTGGAGACCAAGAGAACAAGAAGTATTGAGACAACACACATTTTTAGAGACACAGAGAAAGTGAGATTTCAAGAGACGCAAAGAAGTTATAGACAAAAACAAGAAGAGATTATGAAAGACGCAGAGAAAAAAAGATATATAGAGCACATATTTGAAGAGACACAGAGAAAATTGGAAACCACTAGAACAAGAAGTATTGAGATACGCAGAGGATAGAGATCGATAAATAGCACAAGTTTGAAGAGACACAGAGAGAACGCGTTTCTAGAGAACACACATTTTTGAGAGGCACAGAGAGCCAAGGTGATCAGAGAGTACATACTAGAAGAGACGCAGAGATTTAGAGAATATAAAGAAGTGATATTTCCGATTGAGAGACACAGAGAAGTCTGATCCGAAAAACGCAGAGAAAGCAAAATATTTTTTAGAAACAATCCAAGAAGAAAAACTAAAAACGTATGAACCCGAAAAAAGAAACAGCAAAAACTGGAAAATAAATAAATCAGGCCTATTATAATCCTCGTTTTTGTTGCGAAACGCAAAAAACAAGAGAAAAAAATGACTTTTAGCAAAGAAAAAAAGAAGAAAAAACTAGTAGTAGTGGAATTCTACGGACTTTTAATTAATTACAAGAAAAAAATTGACGACGACGCGCGCGCGAGCACTAAAAATGACGTGGTAATGTTTTGTGCCACACAGAAGAGTGTGAAAGACGCAGAGAAACAGAGAGACACTCACCGCCACGTCGTGTTGATTTTGAACGGCTGCATCCGCGTTGAGTGCCACGGCGGGAGAGAGAACTGGAGGCTGGAAAAATTTGAGAATTTTTTGGGCCCAGAAAATTTTCGGGCCGGTCTGAAAATTAGGAAAAATTGGATTTGTCAGGTCGGAAATTTCGAAAAAAATGTAATTTCATTTTTTAGGAAATTGAGTGAGATTTTTTGCGATAACCGGAAATTGGGAAAAAGTAGAGTTTTGGATTTGAAAATTTCATACTTTGGTCAGAAATTTCATACTGGAAATATCAAAAAACTCCAGAAAAAATAAATGCCAAAAGTTATCAGAAAATGGGCGGGGCCAAAAAATGTGTGCCAGTGTTTGCAAAACAGACTGTGCCTCAGAAATAACAACAGGTGTGACCTCACTAGTTTACGACCACCTTTTTTTTGGCCAAAAAATGACACGCTACTTTTTCCGCTCTTTGGCCAAGTGTTGATTTTAATTTAGGATCGGATTTCATCGTTTTTTTTTAACTTTTTGGCTAAAGCTATGAGAATTTTGTAAAATTTAGAGCTGAAACAAAATTCTGGAACAATTTTTATACTAAAATTCAGATTCCACGTAGAATTTTGACCCGTAAACCTTATTTTTTTGAAAAATATTCAATTTTTTATCACCCAGAAGGTCACGGGTTCGATTCCACGTGCTGTCAATTTTTCCTAGGGTTATTTGTAATGAAAAACTCAATTTTTTCTCATTTTTTGTCAAAATTCGACAAAAACCTACCATCTTGCACGGAATAAGATCGATCATATTTTCCGTGGCGTTTCATTCTGTGTCAAAAATGTTTAGCAACAACCAAAAAAGGAGAAAAATGAGCGGAATCTAAATTTCATGAAAATCAGAAATTCATGAAACAAAACACGTGTGTGTTGTGTGTGTACTCGACGAATGATAGGTGCTAAAATGTGAAAAAATGAGAAAAAAAAAAGTTTTTTTTGCGCGCGCGAAATTAATCGGCATGAGTCGCCCGGAAGGAAGGAAGGAAGTTTTATCTATTTTTTTCGTTGTTCAAAGAGAGAGGAAAAATTGGTTGAGAGAGAGAGAAAATTTCGGGCCGGTCTGAAAATTTTCATTTTTTTTGACCCAAAAACTCTGAGACATTTTTGGGCCGGTCCGAAAATTTTCAAACTCTAAAAATTCCGGGTTTTTTTATTGTTGAAAATTGAACAAAAAATTTCGGGCCGGTCTGAAAATTTGACATTTATATACAAAATTTCTGAGAATTTTTTCATGCTGAAAAAGTTGAGAAAAAAAGTTTCGGGCCGGTCTGAAAACTTGAAATTTTCAAATAAATTGATTATTTTTTTTGTTCCAGAAAAATAGGAAAAACATTTCGGGCCGGTCTGAAATTTTCAGATAAAATTTCTGAGAAATTTTTAGTTTCTGAAAATTGGACAAAATTTTCGGGCCGGTCTGAAAACTTGAAATTTTCAAATAAATTGATTATTTTTTTGGTTCCAGAAAAATAGGAAAAATATTTCGGGCCGGTCTGAAAAAAAAGTTCGGGCCAAAAATTTGAGAAAATAATTTTCGGGTCAGTTTTTCAGAGCTCATTTCACAATTTTCGGAACGAGCCAAAAATTTTGCAAATTTCCCCCCCGAATTTTTCCAACTTTTAAATTTTTCTCTTGCATTTCAAAAAAAAGTCTGTCAGACAACGAAAAAAAAAAACGAAACGAAAAATCACATATTATAATGAGATGTGCAAGATAAATGAGAGAATAATAATAATTTTTTCATATTTTCATGTTTTTTTTTTGCTCTGAAAAAAAAACAACTGAAAAAACTCACTTTTGTTGGTGACCCGACACGATTGGGTTCGTCGAAAAGTGTAGGGTGAGGCTGAGAGAAGATCGTCCATTTCTGGAAGTTTTTGAAGAATGGAGTGGTTGAGGGAGGGCTTGAAAAGTGGTTTAGTGCGGAAATTCAGATTCTACGTGAAATTTTGACCCAGAGAACTGTTTTTCTCGAAAATTAAATTATAGTCAAAAGGTCACGGGTTCGGTTCCACGTGCTGTGATTTTTTTTTCTGGAAAATTGTTTTGGAATGATTTTTCATTAAATTTGACGTGAAAATTCAGATTCCACGTGGAATTTTGACCCAGGAAACTGTTTTTCTCGAAAAAAAAAATTATAGTCAAAAGGCCACGGGTTCGGTTCCACGTTCTGGCAATTTTTTTTTTTTGGAAAACCTGTATTTTTCTGAGGTTCAGTGTGAAAATTTGAGCCCAAAACCAGAAATCATTGCATTTTTCTCTGCAAGCGAAAAAAAACCGGGTTGTGATTTCCGACAACATGTGATGAAAGGGGCGTGGCCAGGAGAAAAATGGTGAGATTTCCGGCAAAATAAAAAAAAAACTCAAAATTGGGTCGAGATGATGATGATTACAGGGAATTACAATTTCTAATAATGAACCTGGCTCAGAAAAACATGAAATTTGATATTTTTTCGCAAAAACAATTATTTTGGTGTTGAGACTACAGTAGGACGGGGAAATGGGAGTTCAAAAAATTATTTTTTTCTGCTGTTGAGATATGTACATTCATATTTATTGGCCAAACATACCCTATAATTTTTTCTGCTTTTTTTTGTGAATATTTAATCGGTAGGTTTGGTTGGCATGGAGAGGGGATGAGTGGGCATGAATGGGTAGCCGCGGAAGTTTTTGAGATTTTCGGACCGGCCCGGAATTTGGTATACTTTTAGGGTAGCTTTTTCTCACAGTTGATGAGCCGGAAAGTTGTTTTGAGAAAATTGAAAACTATGGCCCGGAAATTGTCAGTCAAAATTTGAAGAAATTTTTTCCGGCAAAACATTGTGCCTAAAAATCAAGTTTTCCCGGAGAAAGTATTGATTTTCTCGGAGCGGCCGAGATTTTTTTCACGAAAAAAACCTGGAATATCCAAATCTCAAGATTTTGGACTGGAAATTTGAGATTTTCGGGCCGGCCTAGAAAAATTTTGACAATACTCGATGACCAAATATTTTCCCCAAAATTTTTTTGAAAAAATTCGAATTTTTCCGGAAAAATTTGGCCCGAAATTTCTAGTTCAAAAAATTTTGAAATTCTCGGGCCGGATCGGAAATTTTTGAAAAAAATCTATATTTTTTAAGGATTTTTTTTTCAGAAATTTTCCTTTTGTCGAAAGTTTTTCAGGTTCAAAAAGTCTCGAGGTATTTGTAGTTTTGAAAAAACTTGGGCTTTGTTTTCTGGACCGGCCCAGATTTTAGAATTCGGCAAAAAAATTTTTTCACCGAAAAAAGTACAGCGACAAGGAAAAAAATATGACCACCTTGTTTCTGAAAATTGCAACGACACACGGGGAGCAAAAAATGAAAAACAACACAAAAATGTGGAACGGACGGAAAAATCGCATAAATTTTAAATTCGTTTTTTTCTCCTTCTCTCTGTGATGACGTTTTCTTCTCGGGGAGCTGAAAAAACCCGTAACTTTTTGAATAATTAAAAATCTTCGTGTTATGAATAATCATCAGAGAAAAAAAAAGAAAGAGAAAAAGTCATGCGCGGGGCGAAAAAATTGGCTTTTTTTCAGATTGTGAAGTTGGCCGTGAATGAAAAGCACTTAATTTTCGCCGATTTGTTGCCTAATTTCATGTTATCAATGGAGCAATCTTTGAGCATTTACGGGGAAAAAGAACAGAATGAGCAAGAAAAAAAAAGAAGAACAACGTGAGAAGGAGAAGAGGAATTCCAATTTGTTGTTGACTAATCCCCGGTTAGGTTAGTGGCTAATTAATTATTTTCAGTTTTGAGCTTTTAGGGTGTCAAAAATCGAGAAATTTGACACTTTTTGGACCGAATTATGTGAGGAATACTTGAATTTTGGGCTAGAAAATTGAAAATCTCATATTTTTACTTGAAAGTTTCAGATTTTACATGAAAAAGTGCAACAATTGCGATTTTTTCAAGTTTTTGAGTGAAAAAATCTATGAAAATTCCAAAAATTCTCCCAAAAACTTGAAAAAAATGCGATTTTTCCAAATTTTCGAGTGAAAAGGTCGCGAAAAATATCCGAAAATTTTGAATTTCAGTACACAAAGATATGTGGTTTTGAAAACAACGAATTTGACGCGCAAAAATAGAGGAGAATCAAGATTTTGCGGTTATTTCAAGCATTTTTCATGGTTTTCTAGTCAAGGAATTAAAAATTCCTTTTTTTTGGCCAAAAATCCTCGAGAATTTATCTAATAACACCGAATCTGACGCGCAAAAATCAGCATTTTCCGTGGAAATGTTCAAGAAAACGCCAAATTCGACGCGCAAGTTTGATTTTTCTGTACTTTGCCAAAGAAAAAATCCAGAATTCATCAAAAATTCACAAGTTCGTTGCCTCGAAAAAAGGAAAATTTTGGTGGAGAAAAACAATAGGACAGTTGTTGAGCAAAAAACAAAACAAGAGACATGGAAAATCAGTGAGCCGCGAATAAAAAAAGGGAATTGTCTGGAAGTCGCCCATAAATCAAACAGCACAATAGGAAGAAGAAGAAGAAGACAAAAGGGGAACCGAGTAATTTGCTCTTTTCATTGACTCGAAACTTGGCGGCGGGACCATCGCGCAGTATTGTGGGCGTGGCTTGTTTTTTGTTACTCAACATTGTCTCATATGCGTTTGATAATTCAATTGGCAAATAGCCATGAGAAGAAAAGGATGTGTTTAATGGTTCAAATAGAAAAACAAAACGTAAATACAAAAAATACGATATTTACAAAAAACAGCAAAAAATCAATAAATTAATTTGAAAGTCGATCAGTTAATAGTTTCAATTGGTTGTTAAGCATTTCATGATCATTTTCCATTTCTTGTTGATGTTTAGAACATTTTTCTGGAATTTTTCCATGCAAAAATTTATACTTTTTATGAGAAAAACCCTCACCTTGAAATTGTTGGACGTGTAAATCTGCTTTCGTTTCAGCATCCGATATCTGATCCAAAACCATTTTTTGTTTCTCGTGAAGTTGTTCGAGTTCAAATGCAAGACCCGCATTGATTTGCTCTTGTTCGCAACGTTTTAATATTGATGATTTGGTTTGTTTCCGCACCTCGTTGACATGATCCTCGATGATTTGAACGTTTTCGTCGATTTTCAGCAATTCTCTGGTGACATTATTGTTCTTTTCTTGAAATGCAGTTAGTCTTGAGTGTACTTGATCCATTAAACTGTCCAAATCCATCTGGAAATGATGAAAAATGTTGGAAAATGAGAAAAAAAACAAAAAAAAAATAAAGAAAAATAAATAATTTTCAAAAACCCGCGTGTTGGGTCTCGTCGCGAACATCCTGCACCTTTAATGTGTTTGAGAAGCGTTGCGCCGATTTACGCCGCTCTCTTCTTTTGAATGTGTGCCAAATTATTTCCGTTTTCAAATTTTGGTTTTTTTCAATAAGAAATAATTAATTTCATCTTTTCTGTAATAATCACCTCCATTTTGTGGACATCCACCCGTTTTTATTTTCGAAAATCGCGAATTTTGGGCCTACTTCGATGAATTTCGTAACATTTTGCAGTGTATTGAATGCCACGCGGAACAGATGATGTGCCGCAGCGAAGCTCGAGACGAAGTAGAGTGCCGAAACGCTTTCTAGACGATGATTACACACCATCGCCAACTGTTTCAAAACGACGCTCGTCTACACCAATGGCTGTCGCGTCGACACCTGTAAAAACGGCGAGAACGTGAGTTTTTATTATTTAAAAAAAACCTTTATTATGGTATCATGTTTCAAGAGCGCTGAAAAAAGCCGGACCACCTGCTAAAAAGCCAAGAAGAAGTACACGTTCACAGAAATACGAGGAAGAGAAAATTTATGAAGTCGAGTCGGACAATTCTTCGGATGAAGACTATCCTTCTCCGAAATTTGAGGAAAATGAAGTTGACGAAGAGCTACATCTTGATTTTGTGCCAAAAGTTGAGATTGTTGAAGAGCTGACAAATTGTCCATGGATTGATATGGATCCGAATGATATTCCGAAATTAGAACTACCCGAATCCTCAAACGATCTTCCTCTACCACTTCACACAATTTTCGACGCAATAGAAGCCTACGAAATACTGCGTTCACACTATCGAACGTTACGTTTAACACCGTTTTTGTTCGAAGATTTTTGCGCGGCGCTGGTTTCGAAAAATAATTCTTGTCTGATTGCTGAAATTCATATTGCGCTCCTTCGCGTTGCTCTCAAATCGGATGATGAGGAGATGATTAACTATAGTGTTAATGACACGAACAATGCGATTAATATTATTGTACATCATTTGGAGACGATGACGTATGCCGAGATTTTGAGATTGTATATTGAAGCGTATCCGGCGGTTGATGAGACGGTTTTGGAGGCGATTAATACGTATAATTATCCGTTTGTTGGCTATGAATCGAAGTGAGTTTTTTTTTGTATTTTGAAGGAAAAAAAAAATGAAAGTTTGTCCTCTTAGTCTTTTTTTGCTGAAAAATACATTTTCACAAAAATCTGAGTACAAAATAGGAAATTTATGAGTTTTAGGTTTTCGTTTTTGAAAAATTACCATTCTCAAGGATATTGAGGCAAATGCGCTCTACCGATCAGGCCAAAAACGTGGAATCCTTGTTTTTTTGAGTTTTGAAATTGGGTCACGTTGAATTCCACGCTTTCGTCGAGAAATTGGGAAAAATCTAGAAAAAAAATGGTTACAGTGTCCAAAGTTTGAAGCAAAATCTTGGTTTTTAAGTTTTCGTGGTGAGACCCATACCCTTCTCAATGGTTTTCGGTCAAGTACGCTCTATCGAAATTGTATTTTTCATTGAAAATTCGAAATAAAAATCGCCTTTTCTCTCAGACTCGTTGTGATTCTATTCATGTGCTATCGATTTTTATACTCATCCGAATATCGAAAAGTTGTAAATAATGTCGGCGCGTTCAAAAACGAGGAGAATTGTCGCGTGTGCGGCAAAACGGGCGGTCGAATGATCGGATGTTCGCGTTGCGAAGCCACGTTTCACGCCGAATGCTCGGCGCTGACGCCCGTTCCGGAGGTGTTGATCTGTAATCTGTGTACACAAAACGAGGTGAAAGGGGCGACGGACACGAGACCGTTTGAGGAGACTATGGAGAAGGAACCGTTGCGAATGATGCCGATTGGAAGAGATCGGCACGGACGGGTTTATTGGTTTGTGGCCAGGAGGATTTTTGTGTGAGTTTTTATACTAAATTTGCTGTGAAAAAAGTTGATTTTTCTCGAAAAATAACGGATTTATCTTAAAATTTAAACTAGGAAAAGGTGCTAAAAACCGTCTGAATTTAAAGAAACATAGTGTTTTTCCAGCCAATCCGAAGACGATTCCGAAATTCGCTACTACTCAACAGTCCCACAATTATACCAACTTCTCGACACCTTCGACGAAACCTACTACGAAAAAGATCTGTGCGAATTTTTCCGCAAAAACATTGACGAGTTCATGGAGCAGATGACGTTGTCGTACGAGTTGTCCGGTGATCGGCTCGAGAAAACGTTGCAGGAGAAGTTTGCCAAAAAACAGTATATCGACGATTTTCCGACAATGTATATTCAGCATGATAATGGTAGGAGATTTTTTTTTGAACATTTTCTAAAACCTCAAATTTTAGTTAAGCGAATGGCTTCGATTTTGTACAATTGTCAAAAACGCGACGAGTTGAAGAGAGAGGAGGAAATGGCGAAAATGGAGGAAGAAGATGGCACAATAATAAAAGACGAGCACAACAAAATATTGTCGGAGAGTTTGATCGGTATTCACGATGGGAAATTGGTCAACATGTTCTGGACGGGCGGTGCGTGTATGGAAGAGTTGTTGGAGTATCATGTTCATCGAGGCGGCGAGATTATTGAGGCCGACAAATTGTGGAGAATGGGTGATGCGGTGTATGATGAGGATTTTATGTGAGTTTTTTTTTGTTTATTGAAAAAAAGTGCTTTGTGTCCCTTTAAATTTTGATATTTTGAGGTAAAAAATACCGGGAAACTTCTTTAGACAAAAATTTTGAAAATTCTCCAGGTCCTATACGAATTACTATGCGAACAACGAGATGGCGGAAGGATATGCGGCCCGTAAAAAAGCTGTAGATCGAAAAAAGTACATGACATCCAAGTTCTCGTTCATGGAAGAGCCATTGTACGCGTTCGAGTGGTCGCAACCCAAAGACAAAACAATTTACGGTTCGGAGAGTCTGCAGGAGAAATGTGTTGGCTGGACGATTGGCAAATTTTCGCGACGCGTTCCGCTTCCCCTAATGCATCGCCGATGGCGAAAAGAGTGTCCGAAATTCGAGCATCGATTGCAAAATGAGACGCGCGGTTTCGAACAAATGTCGAGAAGGTTGTTGGAACTCGAGTGCGCGATAAGAAAGCCCGTATTCGTGCCACAATGGTATAATGGGTTGGGACAGACGAGATTCGAAAGAATGACATTGGAACAGCGAGATACGCAGACAAAAGAGTTGCAAAAGCAGAAAAAGATTGAGATTGACGCAATGTCGAAAGAGCTAGATGAGACGTTTGTCCGTGTGAACTACACAAACCCGAAATATCCCAACACTTATATAATGCGTCAGAAAGGCGAGACTTATCGAAACGCTGGAAAAGGTGGAATGGGTGGTTGGTATTGGTATTCGTATAAGCGTGCGACGAAAATTGGCCCCGTGCCAAAATTGCCGGTTTTGAATGTGGAGGAGGGACGAAAATTGGATAAGGTTTGGATTTTTTGGCGAAAAAATGTTTTTGAAATTTATTTTTTTTTTTGTTTAGCAAGAATTTCTGGCGAATCGAAAAGCTAATCGATTATTGGATCTGAATGAGAAGTTGGTAAGACGAGCGGAAAATTTGGAAAGGCAAAAAGAGCTGGAAAAGTCAACCGTTCAATTGACGCATCATTGCTATTCGAGTTCTTGCGCGACGACGAAAAAACCGGCAAAATATTTGTGTTATTCGACTAATTGTCGAGCAAAATTTTGGGCGAAAAAAGGGGAAATGGATGGGACGAAACCGGTGGTTGGGAAAGAATTGATGTGGCCGATTCCGGAAATTCAAGAGTTTGGGAAGAAGACGGCGAGGAATTTGTTTGTTGTACAGAAAAAGTTGGTTTTTTTGTTGGGAATTTTCAGGACCTTGTGGGCCAAAATTGTGGATTTTTAAGTTTCCAGGCCGATTTTTGAAAAATTCCAATATGAATATGGTATTAAAGACAAAATAGACAAAAAACAATATCAGAAAACTAAGAGAAATGTGGAGAATGAATGAATGAGTGAGCACAAGAAGACACAAAGATTGTCGACTCCGCCCCCTTTTTGCACCTGCTACATACAAAAGGGGGCGGAGTCGACAATCTTTGTGTCTTCTTGTGCTCACTCATTCATTCATTCTTCATCTTTTGCTTAGTTTTCTAATATTGTTTTTTCTCTTGTTTTTTTGTCTCGTCTTTGCACTTATCGATTGGTAGGGTGTCTTCTTTTATGTTGTCAGACCATCAAAAATAACAACAGGTGTGACCTTTCCCATTTAGGCGGTTAGCGCATACCTGGCCATAAAAAGTTGCCAATTCTTTTCAAAAATAGTTACCATGGTTTTTGGAAAATTGTAGACCTTATTCCCTAAAACTTCCAAGAAAAATCACATTTTCAATTTCAGAATCAGTCGTAAACTATGTGTGACAGCTGGCTGTCAACCTGTATATATTCCCGGTTTCAACACGGCCGCCAAATCCAATCCGGCCATCTGGAACTATCCGGCACCGCGACCCTGCTTCGATCTTTGCTGGCGTTGGCAGACTTTGAATTCGCGTAGTCTGCACGCTGTCGCACTTCAACTTCGCATTTTGTGGGCGTCGATTCGATGGGGAGAGATGGATCCGGAGGATACGCATCCGGATCGGCGAGTGGTTATCGATCATGCGACGCATGATGAGCGACGGCGTGTACTTTGGCATCATGAGATGGGACCGTTTGGACAGTATGAGAGGTGAGGGGGCGTTTTTGGGGATTTTTCACCTAAAATTTTTAGAAAAAATCGCATTTTTTTGAAGTTTTCGGGAGAATTTCTGGAATTTTTAACATTAAAATACAGTTTTCGCGATTTTTTAACCCAAAATTTTAGAAAAATCGCATTTTTTGACGTTTTTTGAAGAATTTCTGGAATTTTTCAAACATTTTCTCAATATTTTTTTCCAGATATCTAATGGAAATCGAAATCATCCCGCTTCACAACGACGACGGTCTATTCGACGAAGAAGACGACGCGTGGAGTGCGAAAAAGGAGCGAGAAGGTCGCAAAATGTCAAAGCTGCGACGCGCGCGATTTTCGGGCGTCGCCAACGTCGGCACCGGCGGTCGTCGCGTGCCAAAAGAGGTCAAAAAGGTGTGGTTCGACGGCATCGAGTTGAAGCTGTTCGAGATTCGCGACTACTGGCAATATCGCATCAAGCAGGAGGAGGAGGCGGAGAAGCGTAAGATGCGCGAAATTGCGGCGCGGTTGCCGCCGGCGCCGACGACGACGACACCGCAACCTGTGCGACGAGTGATGACGGCTGGTGCGTCGAGTGGTCCGCCGCCGTTGCGACGTCCGCCACCGTGTCAGCTGGTTCAGCAGCAACAACAAAGATATTTGCCGAAACCGCCTCCGTATGTGAATCGAACCGGCAATCCGGGAAGTGTTCATTCGTACTTGTCGCAAAACGATCCGCTTCATCCGCAACAACTTGCGCAACGCATGGGTCCGCGACCGCAACAACGCGCGTCAAACGGAGCAGGTCCTCCGCCAATCGCGCCGCGTCTTCCCGCCAAACCCATACAGCAACATCCGCAAATTCGTCAAAGCTATCCAATGCACACCGACTATCGACTAAATCAACAACCGTCGACGTCGCGAGCTGCGGCCGGACGAGATCTTCTTGCGCCGGGAGCGGTTTATCGGCATGTTCGCGTGCCGCCGCCGCAAGCTACGCAGCATCCGCAACAACAAGTCAATATAATACCACGTCCGATGCGTCAAACTTCGAATGGTTATCAGTTTCCGGAGGGAATTATGCGTGGTGGTGGTAGACAGAGCAATGGCGCGCAACTACAACCACAACAACAACAAAATAACCCAAATAACACGACTATTGTCAAAAGTATGGTGTTTTACAAGTCTGGTCAACCGATTTATTCGCAAAATGTAAGTTTTTTCCAAAAAAAATGGAAAAAAAATAAATAAAATATCCTCCAAAACTTGTCCACAACTTGTCCGGCGTGGTAAACATGCTCCAATGAGAACCGCAACGCGTTGTTTGGGCGCGTCGCGGTCTGTGTGTTTTTATTTTTTTCTTGCCGTTTGTTGCCTTTCTTCTGCGCGTTTAGAGATAAAACAAGTTAAAATGTCAATTTTTTCAGTCGGTTGGGGAACCAAGTCAAACAAGTGACATGCGTCGAATGGTGGTACCACAAGTGGTGCCGAAAATGGTGCAAGGCGGCACAGGAAAAGCGTGGATCGATGGACAACTTGTTGTCGAAGAGGCGGTTGGTGCCAACGGTTCGGATGGTGACGAGGCGCCGCCAATCATTCCGCGATACGATCAGCAGCCGACGCAAGCCGCCTCCTCGTCGTCATCGTCGCAACCGATTCGACGTGTCTATCAGCAACAAGTTGTTGGCAACGTGTTGATGGGACAGGGAAAGAATCCGGTGATTGTTGTCAAACGCAATGATGGTGTGACGAATAATGTGGTGGTTAGACAAACGGTCGGACCGAGAGTCACTGCGGATGGACGACAAGTTGTTCAGATTCGCGGTGCCGCCAACGTTCGACAAGGTGTGCTGCCGGCCGGAAGATTTGTGCGCGTACAGCAACCTGGCGGACAACCGTCAAGACAATACGTGGCAGCGCCGCAAATTCAGAAGGCTCGAATTGTTCCGAGAGGTGGAGCCACCATGCAAATGGCACAGCAACAACAATTGGTGAGTATTTTTTCATTTTGAGAGAAAAAAAGAATGTCAAAAAATTGTTTCAAATAAGAAACCCGCAAATTGTTCGAGAAAAAGGTGATGAAATTTCTGTTGCATGTTTTGTCTTTTGTCATTCCATTCTTAATTTTGAAAATTTGCAGGCACCAGTCGATCTGCAAATGTCAAACGTGCCAGAGCAACAGCAACAAAATTAATCACAAACCAATCGAATAACTTCTTCCCCAACCGACTCTTTTTGTTGTTTTCATGTTATTTTTTGGTTTTGCGCGAAAATTTTCGGGTTTTCTTTTGAAATACTTTTTATGATATGTCTTTTATTGTGTGTTAAATGAATTAATGATTAATTGCGACATGATGTTAAAGGATCATCGTCGCGTGTTCACCGCCAAGCCGAATGGGCCGAAGAAGGTTACGACGTATCGCGACTTTATGGCAAGTCGCGGATATTTGGACTCGTCGCGATATTTGTGAGTTTCGAAGAGAATCGCCAACTTTTTAGTGAAATTTTGCAGAATGCCAGCCAGACCACTTCTATTGCCGTTCGAGTTCAATGAGGAAGAAGAGCGCGAGATAAGTGAGGCGATAGCCAGAGAAGAGGAATTGATGCGCCTCGAAGAGGAGAATAAGCATTTGGTTGGATATGATCCACGTGGCGGAATTGGTGGAGTGTCGTCGGATCCGATTAAACAACATCCGTATGTGTCGAACTTGTTGCCGTCGGTTAATGATACACAAGGTATTATACGTTTCAAAAATTCACAATGAAAAATACGTTTCAGATGACAAAATCATCAAGCAAGTTTTGGATGTGATGTTCAGTCAGGTTTGCCGATGGGACAAACAGTATGGCTGGTCGAAGATTCATTTGAAGAAGGCGCGGCAGAAAACAGACACGGAGAAAATACAGTAAGCTATTTTTATCGGGAGTAAAATGCGAAATTCGGTTTTTCTAGACTTCGAAAAATTCGAATGAATCAGCGAGAAATGATTTTGGCAGAACACATTGAACGACTCAAAAAGGAGATTAACAAACGACGCACTAAATTGGAGAATGAGGCTGAGCAACAGTGTGGAATGTTGACACCGTGGAGAAAGGCTAGATCGAGACCGACGAGAGGTAAGGAGTTTTTCACAGGTTTCCCCGGGAACTAAGAAAGCTTTACTCCAAACTACAGTACTTTCCCAACGTGCCAAATTCAAATCCTTCTCCTCCTTCCCACTATTGTTTATGAGTGAACATCTGACCGCTGGTCAGTCATTGAAGAGACGCAGACATCAAACAATGATGTCATGCGAAAAAGAGAGATAAGAACATTCTGGAGAGACGCAGAATGTTCGAGAAACTCTGGGCGGGTATATAAGAGGGATAGACGTGCGAAATTTGAATATTATTCTATTATGGATCTGTCCAGTGAGCTCGAAGAGGTTCTACCGCAATTCCAATCAGCTGACTATGATTGGAAGTGTTTTGGGTATTTGCTAGATGCCGGGGGATCGCGGGAAGAGACGCGGGTGCGGGCACCCGAAAAGGTTCCAACTATTGGGAAAGATGGAAGGAGGAGGAGGAGAAGAGGAGGTACGGTAGTTTTTTGGGAGTACTGTAAACATTGAAAAATACCGTACCCTCAAATTTTTCAGCTGCAAAAGTTCCGAAATCCTCGGCGAACACTAATGCGCACGAATTTGGGGCAAATGTGAAAAAAGAGGTGATCAACCCGGCGGATATTTCACTCGGTGGCGACACATTCGACTACACTGCCGCTGAAAAGCAACGACGACGTCGTGTTTCGACGCGAAGTGCAGCGTCGCGAGAAGATGCGACAGCGACGACGAAACGACGCAGAGTGTCAGAGTCGCAAGAAGAGGAGACTGTCGCGAATCCTGCGACTGAGAAGGAAACAAGCGATGAAGTCGCGGAGATGGATAGAGACGACGAACGAGAGCCGAGTATTGATCGAGATTCGTTGCATTGTGTGTGTCAGACGATTTATGATGATAAAAAGTAAGTTTTTTCTTGGAAAATAAGCCTAAACCTTATTTCCCAATTCAGATTCTATTTAATGTGCGGAATGTGTTCGAAATGGTTTCACGGTGATTGTATGGGAATAAGTGAGAAGAGTGCGCAAGGAATGGATAATTGGGCGTGTCATTCATGCCAACAAGAGCAGCTCAAAATGCAGCAGCAACAACAACAACAGCCGCAATTGTACTGCGTTTGTCGTAAACCGTACGACAATACGCAATTCTATGTGGGATGCGATTCGTGTCAGGGGTGGTTTCATTTGGAATGCGTCAACATCACGCAATCGGCGGCGGAAGAGGCGGCGGAATTCATTTGTCCCGATTGTCAGGAGCAGGAGTATGAGTCGGACGAGTCGGGTGAATCTACTGCGAGTAGTGTGGAGTTGAGGTAAGATTCTTGGGAAAATCGTCACTCCGTTTGCCCACTTGTTTAGCGCAGGTGTAAAAGCGGAGTGTCGTAAAGGGAAACCCCCAATTTTTGAAGCTAATAGTGTTTTTGCAGACGTCCTGACTACGAATTTGTCATGCAATTGTTGGAAGTTTTGATGGAGCATCGAATGAGCACACCGTTCAGATATCCAGTCAACTTGGACGAATTCCCGGATTATTTGCAAATTGTCAAGAAGCCGATGGGTTAGTTTAAAAATTTCTCGCCAAAATGGGACCAAAAACAAGAAAAATATTGCAGATCTATCGACAATATCATCGAAAGTGGAAGCTCTCCAATACACGTATATGCGCGAATTCGTCACCGATGTGAATCAAATGTTTGAAAACGCGAAAAAGTACAATCCGGTCGATCATGCCATCTTCAAATGTGCCGAAACGATGCAAGAGGTTTTCGAGAAAAAGCTGCAAGAAGTTCGAGATTTGATGCGAGAACAACAGCATCAACAACAACACGAGACGAGACGTCGAATGAACAGCGAAAGTCATCACACGTTGGAAGGCTCGTTGGATATTGAGGCGGATCAATTGTTGCCCATTGGACCCAATGATTTTGTCTATACTGATTATTTGGCCGAGTTGAAGTAGGCTCAATTGTTTACGTTGTTGTAGCGAAGTGATTGTGGGAAATTGGAGGCTTTAAGCGGTTTTAGAGCTGAAATTTCGAAGAATATTAGCCCATTTTCATCGTAACCGCCCTTCTTTCCACGTCGGCCCAATTTAGGCCGGTTAGTGGGCTTTTTCACGAATGAACATAACACACCTTGAAGCCCGAAGCTGAAAATCAAGCTCCGCCTCTTTTCCCACGCTCACTCACCCTCATAACACTACTGTATTTCATATTGTATTATTTTGTTGTTAATTACTGTTTTCTGTCTGTATAGTTATTAAACATACATAGATGTTCTAGACCACGCCCCTTGTTACGCTTTATTTCTACACGTTTCATTGGTTAATTTAATTTTTCCAACCATATCTGCTTATAATGAATCTTACATTCTTGCCATTTTTGTGACTTATTCTTTAGCCCATTTTGTAGAGCTTGAAAAGAGCTTCAAAATGAGCTATATCACTCCTATCATTGGTTTTTCAAAATCTTCGAGAAAGCCATTTTCTGTAAAAAAAAAAGAAAAAAACCAGGTTGTCCGAGAGAAGTACACCACTGTGCGGAACTTCGGCCACGGCCGAGGTTTTGCAAGAAAAACAGCGAAATTTTTGGAGAACCTTGAGTATATCTATGGCAAACAATACTATGTTCAATGTGAGGTGCGCGGCCAACTGGTTAAGGCGTGTGCGTTGTGTTCAGAAGGTCGTGAGTTCGCCCCCACCTGGTGTCGATTTTGTTTTTTTTTTGGTTTTTCAGGCTGACCAGGATTTTTGGCCAAAAAATTTTGTGACCTGTTTTTGAGATTTGAATAGCCTATCTTGTAGAGCTTGAAACGGGCTTTCAGATGTGCTATATCACTCCCCTGAAAAAGCCCGGTAATAGGGCCAAAATCTGGCCTGAAAGTTTTTCGGAAAATCTTTGAGGCCCGATTAGGCCCGTTTAAGGCCTTTTCACATAGGCATGATAGGCCTTAAATGAAAGCCCGCATCAAGCTCTACAAGATAAGCTATTCACATAGGCCCTTCAGGCCCTGTATCAAAAGTTTACAAAAAAAAGGCCTTATTTTGACATTTCAAAAAAAAACGTCCACCCTAGGCATGGCCGTTTTTTCAGAAAATTTTTTATCGATTTTTTAGGATTTGAATAGCCTATCTTGTAGAGCTTGAAAAGGGCTTTAAGATGTGCTATAACACTTGCCCATTCAGGCCCGACAAACGGGCCTAATCGGGCCTTTAGCGAGAGAAAAAAAGCGAAAGTTTCAAATTTTTGGCGAACCTGGACTATGTCTATAGTTAACAACACAACATTAAATGTGCGTCGCATGGCCAAGTGGTTAAGGAGTGTGCGTTGAGATCAAGAGGTCGGGGGTTCGATCCCATGCGGTGTCGATTTTCTTTTTATTTTTTTTGGTTTTCAGGCTGACCAGGATTTTGGGCCAAAAAATTTTGTGGCCTGTTTTTGGGATTTGAATAGCCTATCTTGTAGAGCTTGAAACGGGCTTTCAGATGTGCTATATCACTCCCCCGAAAAAGCCCGGTAACAGGGCCAAAATCGGGCCTGAAGGTTTTTTGCAAAATCTTTGAGGCCCGATTAGGCCCGTTTAAGGCCTTTTCACATAGGCATGATAGGCCTTAAATGAAAGCCCGCGTCAAGCTCTACAAGATAGGCTATTCAGATAGGCCCTACAGGCCCTGTATCAAAAGTTTACAAAAAAAAGGCCTTAAAATGGCATTTCAAAAAAAAACGTCCACCCTAGGCATGGACGATTTTTCGCTCTGAGCCCGAAATTTTTTGGCCTGTTTTTAGGATTTAAATAGCCTATATTGTAGAGCTTGAAGCGGGCTTTAAGATGTGCTATAACACTTGCCCATTCAGGCCCGACTAACGGGCCTAATCGGGCCTCAAAGATTTTCCGATAATACCTTCAGGCCCGATTTAGGCCCGTTTGTCGGGCCTGAATGGGCAAGTGTTATAGCACATCTGAAAGCCCTTTTCAAGCTCTACAAGATAGGCTATTCATATCCTAAAAAATCGATAAAAAATTTTCTGAAAAAACGGCCATGCCTAGGGTGGACGTTTTTTTTTGAAATGTCAAAATAAGGCCTTTTTTTTGTGAAATTTTGATACAGGGCCTGTAGAGCCTATCTGAATAGCCTATCTTGTAGAGCTTGAAGCGGGCTTTCATTTAAGGCCTATCAAGCCTATGTGAAAAGGCCTTAAACGGGCCTTATCGGGCCTCAAAGATTTTGCCAAAAACCTTCAGGCCCGTTTTTGGCCCTGTTACCGGGATTTTTCGGGGGAGTGATATAGCACATCTGAAAGCCCGTTTCAAGCTCTACAAGATAGGCTATTCAAATCCCAAAAACAGGCCACAAAATTTTTTGGCCAAAAATCCTGGCCAGCCTGAAAATCCAAAAAAAAATAAAAAAGAAAAACGACACCGGGTGGGGGCGACCTCACGACCTTCTGAACACAACGCACACGCCTTAACCAGTTGGCCGCGCACCTCACATTGAGCATAGTATTGTTTGCCATAGATATACTCGCGATTCTCCAAAAATTTCGAAACTTCCACTTTTTTTTCCTTGCGAAACCTCGGCCGTGGCCTAATTTCCGCACCGTGTACTTCTCTCGGACAACCCGTTATTTTTTCGTTTTTGCCCGTAGAAAGGCCCGATTTTCGGCCTTTTCAGGGGTGTTATAGCTAATTTAGAAGCTCTTTTTGAGCTCTACAAGATGAGCTATTCAAGCTTTGAAAGTATGTCCTCTCTCGAACAACACTGAATTGACTATAATAAAATTTATTGAGCTATACAGAAAACAGTAACAAACAACAAAATAAAACAATAGGAAAACCGGGCTGAAACTGGGCCGGTGTGGAAAAGGGGGCGGAGCTTGATTCTTAGGTGAAAAATGTCGAATGAAAGCTTAAAACGGGCTTCAAGTTGTGATGTACTACTCTCTAAAAAAAGCTCGAAATCAGGGCCAAAATGGGTCAGGTGTGGAAAAGGGGGGCGGAGCTTGATTCTTAGGTGAAAATGTTCATTGAAAGCTCGAAAATCAGGTTGAATCGGGTTCTACGTAACAAAGGGGCGGGGCTTGATTTTCAGATGAAATGTTCAGGAAAAGCTCGTGTTGTTGTCGATGTTGTTCTCCCGTCAAATCTTGAATTTCTTGCATCGTTCGGCACGTATCTGCAATATTCTTTGTTGTTTTGGTCACCCTTTGGGGAGAAAATTTCGACTAACCCATTGGCTTGTTGACAATTTGCAAATAATCTGGGAATTCGTCCAGATCGACCAGGTATCCGAACGGTGCGCTCATTCGATGCTCCATTGAAACTTCCAACAATTGCATGACACATTCGTAGTGAGGACGTCTGCAAAAACACTATTCGCTTCAAAAATTGGGGTTTCCCTTTACGACACTCCACTATTACACTTGCGCTAAGCAAGTGGGAAAGCGGGGTGTCGATTTTCCCAGAACCTCACCTCAACTCCACACTACTCGCAGTAGATTCACCCGATTCGTCCGACTCATACTCCTGCTCCTGACAATCGGGACAAATGAGCTCGACCACCTCTTCCGCCACGTATTGCGTGATGTTGACACATACCAAATGACACCAATCCTGACACGAATCGCATCCCACATAGAATTGCGTATTGTCGTACGGCATACGACAAACGCAGTACACGGCTGTTGTTGTTGTTGGTGTATTTCGAGCTTCTCTGATTGGCATGAATGACACGGCCAGTTATCAACAATCAACGTGAAGCCATTTCGAATACATTGCGCACGCTAGATAGAACCTAAATTGGAAAATACGTTTAGGCTTAGGCTTTGAAATTCGATTTTCCAAGAAAAAAACCCACTTCTTATTATCCTAACACACAATGCAAGACATCAATACTCGGCTCTCGTTCCTTGTCTCTCTCCATCTTCGCGACTTCTTCGCTCGCCGTTGCAGCACCCCATCTTGTTGCTCTTGCGACAGAGACACTCTGCGTCGTTTCGTCGTCGCTGCATTCCGTCGGCAGTGTAGTCGAATGTTTCGCCGCCGGGTTGATCACTTCCTTTTTCATATTCGCATCAAATTCGTGCGCATTTGTATTGGCTGAGGATTTCGCCATTTCTGCGGCTGAAAAATTATTGTATTAGCTATGCTTACAATGTTGCCAAAATACTACATTACCTCTCCTCCCATCCTTCACAATTTTGGGAATCATTCCTTTCCAAGCTGACCATCAATCCACGCCTTTCTCCATTTTCGACACTCCTTGTGGTACCACCATTCGACGCATGTTCTTGGCTCACCAAACATCTGAAAAAATGACATTATTCATTGTTTTATCCCTAAAAACGCACAGAAGAAAGAAAACAAACAACAGAGAAGTTCTGGAAAAAACGAAAACACACAGACCGCGACGCACCAATTAATTTTTCAACGCGTTGCGGTTCTCTCTCATTGGGGCATGTTTGCATCGTGGACAAGTTGTGGACAAGTTTTGGAGGATTTTTTCTTTTTTTTTGGTGGAAAACATTAAAAATTGCAATTTTGGGCCGTAGAAAAGAAAATATCACAAAAGAGACACAAAAATGACCATTCCTATTTACATAAGTAATGATTGTATGTACAAAATGTTTGAAAATCATCTCCAAACGGGTTTTTCGCCGCTTCTGGCTCTTGTTGTTCGAACGGATTCGACGACGCCACCGTCTTTTGTGCTACTGTATTGGCCGTGGATACTGTAGACATATACTCGAGGTTCTACAAAAATTTCGTTGTTTTTCTTGCAAAGTGGTGTACTTCTCTCGGACAACCTGATTTTCTTTTTTTTCTGATTTTATAGGAGTAATATAGCTCCTTTTCAAGCTCTACAAGATCCTGCCATTTTCATATTCATTCAACTAGACAAAAAAAAGCGCGGGAAAAAAGACTACGGTATGTGTGACCTTTTAAAGTTTCTAGGCCACGCCCCTTTCCGCCCACCGGCCATATGTTTATAATTTGTTTCGTCAAAAAAAAAGAGCACAAAAAATGAAAAAAAAGAAGAAGAATATCGATTTCAAACAAACAACTGACTCAATTATTTTTATGTTGTTGTTTTTTTTTGATTTCTGGACATTTTTGAACGTTTCTTGACATTTCTAGACATTTCTTGAAATGCCAAATAATCCAGAAATGTCGAGAAATGTTTAAAATTGTCGAGAAATGTTTTAAAAAGTAGAGAAATGTTAGAAATTCTTTAAAATGTCGACATTTTTGGAATTTTTTTACCATTTCTTGACATTTCTAGAGATTTCTCGAAATGCTAAATAATCCAAAATTGTCGAGAAATGTTCAGAAATTCTTTGAAATGTCGAGAAATGTTCAAAAAAGTAGAGAAATGTCACATTTTTTTCACGTGAATTTTTTTCGCCCAAATTTTTTTCTCAAAAAAAAAAACCATTTCCAATTTTTTGTTGGACCGTGTTTAAAATGAGTGCTCCAAAATTCGACCTATGGCTATCCGCCGGTTCAAACGGTGTTCAAGTTTGCGGAGATCCAACAGGTAAGATGTTGCGCAAGCTTGCGCACAACCTGCGCAACTTTTTCAGCTCATCACATTTTCATGCGTTGCCTATTTCATTCGTCACGCGACGCAACGTTGCGGTTCGACGTGAACACGATTAATGTGAATCGCAAGAGTGCTGCGTTCATGCGGACTGGCTTGCGGAAAGTGCCGTCGATTCAAACGCAAGCGCAAGCTGACAATTTCGAGACCGAAGATGAGATTTTGGATTTTTTGGAATTTCTTGCGCCGCCGCGCGCGGATGATGCGGAAGCGGAACGGGTGACGCAAGAGATTTTCATGAAATTTGCGCGATTTTTGAAAAACGTCGACAAGACTGAAACGGTGAGTTGTTGGGGTACTGTAGGAGTACTGTAGACGCGCGGGTTTTTGTAGCATTTGAACAATGAGATGAAGCGATTGGACGAATATTTGGAAATGGTTTGGCGCGAAAATGAGAATTTCAAATTTTTGGTATCGGACACTGTTGAACACATTGACTGCATGGTCCTGACACGACTTCATTCGATCAGGATTAGCGGAAAGGTACGGTAGCTCTTTGGGGACCGCCTATGTTTCTTTTTCCAGCACCTCAAAAACTACGAAATTCCCTACGCCGACCTGCCGCATCTCCGCCAATACATGCTCAACGGTTATGAGACGGCAGAGTTTCGGCAAAGTTGCCCATCGGATCAGGAAATTGTTTTGCATTGGGCGGAATTGCGTGACACGCCAAAATTGGAGGCGAAAACGCGCGCCAAAATTGTGCGTGAACCGCCCGTTTATTCATTTGAACTGTAGATAAAATTGTTTCCGCATTTTTGCCAGAAAAGTGGGCGTGGCCTCGAAAGATATTGTCCAGAAACCCGGGAAGAATACGTTTCAACGTCAAAATGTTGCAAATGTGGGCGTGGCCTACCTTTGGTTCGTCAGAAAATTGCATTCTGCGGCATGCATGCGGCATTTCCGCCTATCCCGCATCTCGTCGTCGTCTCCTCCAATTGAATTCCAAAAACGCGACCCTTCAACTTGTAGCCATCCGGCAACCGCATTTTCTGCCGCACATCCGACAAATCAACGCATTTCGCCGCCGCATCGGGTCGCAACATTGCCGAGAGAGTGCGCATGTCATCGGCGTCGAGTTCGAAATCGAAAATGCGCAGGTTTTCGGCGCAACGTGCTCGATTCGTGCTCTTCGGCACAACTGCCACGTTCTGCTGAACCGACCAACGAAGACAGATTTGTGCCGCAGTTTTGCCGTGTTTCCGCGCGATTTGACACAATTTTTCGTCTTCCAGATAGCGACCTTTGGCCAGAGGGCAGTAGGCCTGCAATTTTGCCGATTTAAAAGGAGCATTTAAGGTTTAGGAAAACCCTGCCGCAAATTGCAAAAGTGGGCGTGGTCTTTTTGCGAAAGTTTTAAGAAACCTAGGCATGTTGGGTGTCTAAAAGCTTTATTTTTGTGAATTTTTCGAATTTCAAATTTTGAAATTGTGAAAAAATGTGAAACTCACCATGCTAAAAATGTCATTTTCATCACAATAATTTTTGAGCGCCTTATCATGATACCAAGGATGATATTCGATTTGATTGACATGCGGCATGATTGCAGCATACTCTTCAATCTCCTCAATATCATTTTGCGTATAATTCGACACTCCAATCGATCGCACAACATCCGCCTCATACAACAGTTCCATTTCTCGCCAAGTCTCTTCTCGACACCGTCTCTGTTCGCTAATCCAATCGGGCAATTGTGGCATGTGTATGAGATATAGGTCGAGATAATCGGTGCGTAGCTTGCGGCAACTTTGCCGCGCGGCTGCGCGCACTTCTTGTCCGCAATCTACGGGCCATAGTTTGGTGCAGAGGAAGAGCGAGGAACGATCAATTTTTGAGTCCTGAAAGATTGCCGGGTACTGTAGTATCTTTTTCACCTCTCGGGACAGTTATGGCTAACTATATATCTGGAAAAAAAAACCCTCACTCACTCACTAATCAATAGTATAAGAGAAAAACAAAAATAAATGACTGGCGTTGATGATGATAATAAAAGGTGTGCGTTGGCGGTACAATGTAGTATAGGGTCCCTTCTATCAAACAGTCGCTGTGTGTCTGTCTGTCTCGCCGTCTCTTCAGCCCACTAGGCTATGTGCTATATGCTCTCCTACTCACACTATTATTATCATTATATATCACACAGCCAGACGACGAGAGAGAAAGAGAGCAACGGCCGTGTTTGTCGGTATCTAGGTCATCACTATTACATATATTTTTTTTTGTCACGGAACAAAACTCCATCTCAAGGCAAGGGGCCGGCCCGAAAAATGAAGAAACATCGAGTACTGACCTTTTTTTGAGTTTTTAGGGTGAACGTTTCATAATGATGATAAAAATCAGTTCCAAAATTTTCTGACACAGGTGATTTTCCGGGTCGGTCCGATTAAATTTAGGTTTTTTAGAAACCAGGGGATTATACGTTTCAGAATGATGATAGAAGAAAATTCTGAAAAATGTAACCCGGGAACTATACGTTTCAAAAAACGTTCGAAAAGGGCCGCTCAGAAATTCCGCAGTTTGCTCACAAAACTCGATCATTTCCAGAAACCCGGGAACTATACGTTTCAAACAAAAAACCTGGCTCACCTGAATAGCTTGTCCCAACAAATGTTCGACTCCATACCTCCTGGCCGTGTCCACCATACGATAAGCGGCTCCCTCATTCAAACCGGCCAAACAATCGACAACCGTGTCGTGATACCATCCACTGGAATGTGTTGTTCCCAGACCAATCAACGGTATTTGAACATTGTTCGATAAAAAAGAAGAAGAAGGGCTTGCAGACATTGTCACCTGCAAAACCGCACAAATAATAAAAGTGATGGACATCTCGTTATCTCTTTTATAATGTGAAGAACACGTGTATAGAGAGGGAGAGAGAGAGAGACGCAGACACACTGTTGTTTTTGTGCACTCTTGACTCCGCCCACTTTTTGTTTTTTGGCACAGATGGTCGAAAATCGTTAGGAGAACAATGCCGCAACTTGCAGAAAGTGACAAAAAACCACGCCGCAACTTGCAGAAAATGAGTGTGACTTATTGATGAGAGAGAAAAAACCACGCCGCAGTTTGCCAAAGTGGCGTGGCTTTATTTTTGCACAAAAAAGTAAGCGTGGCCTATACACCTCTCATATTTTGCAAATAAAAAATTATTATTTTTCACGTGAACTCAAAACGTGCCACGTTTTGCCAGAAAATTTCTTGTTGTCAAAATGAAAAATGTTCATTTTCTGCTCAATTTTTCCACCATTTTTTGCCTGTACCATATTTGTGCTAATATATGAAATCTAACCAAAAATGATGATAAATAATGATGATGAAGATGAAAAAAATAAGGAAAAAGAGGGCGAAAATGAAGGAGATCAGGTCATATTTCGAATAGAGGATCAGGTCGGTTTTTGCACCGAATTTTGCCTACTTTGAGGATTAGGGTGTTGAGAATAGCACCAAATTTTACCTACTTTACTTGGAGTTTTTGAAAACTTTTCAAAATTTCTTATAGGTCAAAAAAGCACCGAATGTTGCCTACTTTCATTTTTTGGTGTTGAAAATACCACCAAGTTTCGCCTATTTGGTTTCGTAAAAAATAGCACCAAGATTTGCCTGCTCAATTCTTGACTTCTCCAAAATAACACCAAGATTTGCCTACTTTCCAATATCTAGGTCATTCACAAACAAAAACCTACCCACTTTTTTTGAGGTGTCAAAAATCGCACCAATAAATTCCTAACCCCATTTTTGCAGTCTAATCTGGTTTGGCGTTTCCCTCTTCACGTTTCGCAATCGTCGTTGGCCGGCAAAACGCAATTGTCGAATGCGTGCACATTGATCGCACTGAAAATCGCCGAATTATTACACAATCATCATGTTTTTATGCCCACCGTAAGTTTGAAACGTACATTTCGCGGGTTTCAAAAAAATTTCGAGTAACAAATGTTGCAGTCACTCTATCGTCAAATTGGCGGTCTGGATCGCGCCGCGTCACCGCCACCATGCGACGACCACGCAACGTTGTCGCAACTCGCGTGTCCACCCGCGATTTTCGCCTCACTCGTCAACGGCATCATTGACGGCAATGAGGCGTACGCGAGTGACGCCGGCGCGACGTCGACGCGCGTCTACAATCTACCCGACGCGATCAAAGCGTGCGACGCAACGTTCGCCGAAGTTGACTTTCGATTGTGTCACGCGAAAATTGCCGCAGCGTTGCCGCGAATGATTCAGGCAGCTGTAAAATGGTGAGTGTTGGGTTGGAAAATTGAGCGACATCGTGCCGCGAATTGCAAAAGCGGGCGTGGCCTAATTTACGATTTTTCATAGATAATGTAAACCTAGGCATGTTGGGTGTCTAAAATCCTAATTTTTCATAAAAAATTCAAAATTTATGATTAGAAAATGAAATATTCCGAAACTACAGTAGTAGATTTGCAGTCCGGCATTTGGCGACGATCAACGACTCGTCTTTGTCATCATCGGATGCATTCGAACAGTTTTGCTGATCTACGAACGAGTCACCGACTCGCTGACACTTTTCGACACGCATATGCACGTGCTCTACGATGTGGATAGAAATGGTGAGTGGGCAAAGAGAGTACTGTACTCTAATGCAGTACAATGTACGTTTCAGAACACTTTCGTCACGGAGCTCTCATTGCGAGCTCAAAAATGAGCAACATTGCTCGCTTCGCTCTGTGGATCGAATGCAACATTTTTCCCGACATTTCGACGTGCTCGAACGGCGAGTTTGAAATTTCAATGATACGATTTGCGGGCACCGCGAAAACGTTGTGCGCTGCGACGCATACTGTTGCGTCGAATCGATCGATGGCCGAAAAAGAGCAACAGAAAATTGTCATTTTCGACGATGACAATGATGAAAATAACAATGGAGAGAAGAAGAAGAAAGTGAAGAGCAAGACAAAGAGCACCAACAACAAGAAGAATGATGGTGGTAAGTGAGTAGTACAGTAATCTTAGCTTAGCAGAAAGTAGTTCTCTCGGACAAGTTGTTTAACTGGTTAACATTTAAAATTTATCCGGGACTTCGAGAAAACACAAACTAAAAAAAAGCCAAAAAAAAAAAAATTGTCGCGACACACAAATGAGAGTGATCGACAATTTTTCTTTTCCCCTCTTTGTGCGATGGGGCGCACTTTATCGATTGGCAAACTACACACATTGTAAACATATGGCTTCTCAAAAGGGGGAGCATGTCGCACCTATTGTTATGTTGGTCTATCAATCAATAACAATACAAAGGTGCGACATGCTCCCATTTTTGGGAAGGTTATGTTTGATGCCATATGTTTACAACTTGTTACTTTTGCTAATCGATAAAACGCGCCCCGCCGCACAAAGAGGGGAAAGGAAACATTGTCGACGACTCAAATTTGTGCGTAGCGGTTTTTTTTTGGTTGAACAATACTTTGTAAGGTCGAAAAAAAAACAACATTTTCTGAATTTATTCTCCGGGAGATTGCCGTCCGCAAACACTATTTGAGTAGGTGTGCGGGTACAGTAACCCACGACAAAAAATTTTTTTTTGTTTTCTTTCAAAATTTTTTGGTTTTTTAAGGCGCATAAAAAAGTTTTCATTTTTACGGGCCCAGAAATTGAGATTTGAAATTTTTCGTGTTTTTCTTCTAATATTCAGAGTTTTTGTACTTCTCTCGGAGAATTTTCTCGATCTGAAATATTAGACTTCGAAATTTTCCAAGCCGTTTTTTAAAATCTCTCCTAGTTTTGTACTTCTCTCGGACAACTCTTTGCTCCCGATCTCATAAAACGAGTCTATTACAGTAGTGGACAAGTACCCGATTCTCCGAAGTCTGCTGTCAATCCCGCCAAAACGACTATGGACATTGTCAGACGATGGTGGCGTCGACATCGATGCGGAAACGGTGGCGGATCGAAAACGCATCAAACTTTGCGCCTAGGCTTGTGCGTCCTAAGCTCACCATCTCAAAACTATCATTACTATAACAATCATAACAACAAGAACTATGTCAAAAATCATCATTATTACTATTATCAATCGCAAAAATTACTTGTGTTTCAAAAAAGTTTGTGCTTTTTATGAGAGAAAAAAAAAATGAATTTTTTGTTTTTTTTTTTCAATTTTTCACCGCATTTTTTTGTGTTGCTTTGAATGAATTCGCCGATGAAGATGAAGAGGAGGAGGAAAAGAATTTAATTTGAAATTTAATTTCGTCTTATTTACTCGATTCTCTGTCATCGTCGTCCATACTAATCGTGGTGCAAGGAATGAAAAAAAAAAACGAAGAAAAATTGTTGTCTCATTTAATTACATTCCCCCCAACTACTATTACTCTAGAAAATACATATATTTTTACTCGATTTTTAATTGAATTTCCACGCTTTTCTATTTATTGCAAAAAAAAATGTGAAAGAAAAAAACTGCTCGCTCTGGGAATTGAACCCGTGACCTTGTGAGTTGAACGCGCGCTTGTTAACCAGTCTACCACGACGGCCGCGTGAACACGCAGCGTGTTTTTTGAAAGATATTAAACGTTTTTCGATCAAGAACTTTTTTTTCTGTTGTCTGAAAGAGCGAGAGAGGAAGAACCTAATTGGATGTGAGTGTCCGTGTCGTTTTATTTTTCTTTTTTTTTTGCTCTGCGAGCAGGACGAGCAGATTTAATGAGTTTTGGATTTGATGTGTGTGTGTGTGTGTGTGTATATATAAATGCTTTTTTTCCTTTTCCAGATATACACACATATTATGAAAAAATATCCATCATTCTCTTAATGAGATGTGAGATGTGCACTATATTTTATTATTTCTTTTTTTTCTTTGATCTTCTTAGCGGTGAGATTACTGTGGATTTGGGACATTGGCAGCATTTTCAGACCGGCCCGAAAATTCTGACTTTTTGAGAATTTTGATTTCAGACCGGCCCGGGGAATTTTTTAAAAATAATTTTCAGACCGGCCCGAAAATTCAGAACTTTTGAGAAAAAATTTTGAAGCCGGCCTGCAAACTTATAAGACTTTGTCCAACGTGAATTTCTGCCCGAAATTTCAGACCGGCCCGAAATTTCTGGACCATCTCAGACCCGATTTTTCGAGCAAAAACGTCAAGAGAAAAAAACGTAATCGAAATAGTAGTGACATGCTCAATTAATTCGCACCGGAAATCCCATAGAAACATTTCATTTCGTGTCATTTTTTGCGCCGCGCAAAAAAAAATGTATTTGCTATTTCCAGCCTAATCCCTTTTTTTCTACATTACATATATGTACACTTTCATTTGTAGTTGCTTGGGAAATACAAACTTTTTTTTCAAAATTTTCTGGCCGGTTCGATTTCCAAAAAAACGCCATTTGGTTTTTTTTGGCACAATGCCAGATGAAAAATTGAACTTTTCAAAACAGGTTCAAAAACTTTCTACAGTACTCTCCACCCAAAAATGTTCTTTTTGTAGTTGTTGTTTTTCACATCTTTCTCTCATTATTATTATTATTATTATTATTATTTTCCTACTACTACTAATAATAATAATATGATTCGAGTGCGCGAGCAAAACCTAGACTCCGCCCACAATTTTCCACTTTTTCGGGTTTTTTGTGTGTGTGTGTGAAAAAACATATCTATGTTCGACAAAAATATTTTGCACCTTGCTAGAATCGAACTCGTGACCTTCTGCGGGTCAGGCAAGCACGCTATCCATTACACCACGCTTGTTGACATTGTCACGTGATCTAATTTCATTCATAAATTACAGAAAATGTCCGCTTTTCACCCCTACATTCGTCAAAAACCGCTAATCAATTTTGAGGAAAATTTGAGGTTAGTTTGGTTCAAAACGTAACTTTGAATAATGTATTATTAGTTTTTTCAATCGCCTGGCACCAAATTATTATTATTTTTTCCCCAATTTTTTGATATTATCATGGGAATATGAGAAAAAGTATAGTGGCTGGCAGAAAAACACGTTTTCAGAAACCAGGCAAATGTACGTTTCAGAAATTTTCATCCGTGATAAATACGTTTCAACAATAATTTCTATAGAACAGGTGCATCACAACAATGTCTAGTCTGACATTTTGAAAATGAGCACGAAAGAGCAGGTGAAAATTGGAGAGACGCAGAAAAAATACTAAAATTTGCGGCACTTTTAGGATTTCGGAATTTAAAATTTTCCAGGAGAAATTGAGAATTGCAATTTTGGCGCCAATAAATTTTCGAGCCCAAAGTTGAGCTTAAAAGTTTGGCGCCAAATTTTGAATTTTTAAAAACTGCGCGAACTCTGAAATTTCAAATTTAGCGCCAAAATTCTCCAGCCCAGACAAAAACTTCCAATTTTCCTAGATCAATGTTTCCCGATTTGGACAGCGCCCTTGCCGCAATGGCGCCGGACACGAGTAGCGCAACTGCCGCAACAACCGCACCGCAACCCGAACGTTCACGTCGGAAGCGGACGACATTCTCGCCAGATCAGGCGGCACGTCTCGAACAGGTTTGTATTTTGCTCGAAAAATGTGCAAGAGAAAAAACTATTTAATTTTTCTCGCTTTTTCAATTTCATTATTATTATACTTGATCTGATCACAAAACATTGGCTGAGAAAAAAATTGAAAAAATTCCAGGAATACCTAAACGACTGTTACATGGCTCGCGACAAACGTCAAATCCTTGCGTCAACGCTAAATCTATCGGAGAACCAGGTCAAAACGTGGTTTCAAAATCGTCGCGCGAAAGATAAACGCGATCGCAAGTCGCATCACACCAACTCGCCGCCCTCCTCGTCGCCACCTCCAACACCTCCTAGCATTAATATTAGTAACAATAACAACAATAATAGTGCTAGTGGTGTTGTGGGTACAACCAATGAAATTGCAAAAATGATAGTGCCAACAACACCACCCACACAACAGCAATCGCCCATTATCACGATGAATCTGTTATCCGACTATGCCACTTATTTGCAAAGTTTGGGTGAGCACACTTTTTTTTTGAAATCAAAAACCAGGGAAATATACGTTTCAATGGGTTTATTTTTCTCCCAAGTCATTTTTGATTGAAATTTTTATTCTGAAAACCCGGCAAATATACGTTTCAAAAATTATACATTTTCTACACCCCAGAAAAATGTCTAGTACAGTATTTTTTGCATGTGAAAAAATTTTAGGAATTCAAAAATGTTGAAGTTTTCGGACCGGGTGAAAATGTGAAAGTTCAAGGTTACCATTTTTTGCATCAAAAATTTGAACCAAAATTGAGGATTTTCAAATTTTCAAGTTTTCGGCCAAAAAAAGCCAGAATTTTCCCTGCAAATTTTGAAACTAATTTGACCTCTAGAAAAATGGCAAAAATTCACACCTGATGTTCTATAGCATCTATACTATAGCAATAAAAATGTGTCTTTTTTACATGCCCAAATTAGGTCACCATATGTTCTTGTTCTCGATCCAACAACAAAAAAACAGGTGTGACCTTTTCGCTTTTGGGGGGTCAACTTTTTTGTTGAAAAATGCCTATTGAGATAGAAAAATTTGAGAATTTTGAAGATTTTACACCAAAAACTCAGAGTTTTCGAATTTTCGAACTTTTAATTTCCACTTTGGCTGGAAGATTTAGCCAAAAATTATTCCATTCGCTTATAAAACATTTGAAACGTATATTTCCCGGGTTCAAGAAAATTTGCTAATTGTTCAAAAACCAACTTTTTTTCGGACCAAAACTCAATTTTTCTGTTTCTGACATCACTGAACTTGACACATCAAAACTTTCTGAAACATACATTTCCCGGGTTTGGCTAACAATTACTATATTTACAGGAGCCTTCCCGATGCTCCCAATCTCCTCAACCTCGTCAACCTCTTCTTCTTCAACAACAACACCTACCGTACCACTTTCTACAGTACCTCCCTCATTTTTCACAATTTAAAATCACCGTTTTTTCCCTGATAATCAATTTTTACGAGTTTTCTTGTCCTCCCGTTTTCACCCAATTTGGGCTTTCAATAAATATAAAAGTTCAAAAATTAAATAAATGATGACTCAAAACTACAGTACTCCTCCTTGTTGTTTGTTCAGCTTTTTGAGGTGCCCCGAAAAAAAATCATAGCGACAAAAGATGTGTTTCATTTGTCTCGACAACTAAAATGCGCGTGTTGACACTGATTTTTGTCACCTTTTTGGTGTACGGTAGGTGATTGTAGTTTCCAAAAATAGAATGACGAAGAAGATTAGCAATTAGCTACTAATGAAAATAATAATTCATTAGTGCGAAGAATATTTTATCTATATATATTAATATAATTATGCATACATTCATTAATATTTGGTTCAAAAAACATGAGCAAAAAATGATTTTTTTTTCTCTTTATAATTTTTGAAACGTACATTTCCCGGGTTTGGGAAAAATCACATTTCCGCATTCATGGCGCCAGGTAAAAATTGTGAAAAACTTCTTTTTTCTCTGCGTCTCTCATATTCCCATCCATTTTTCTCGTAAACTCCAAAAAAACCAAACCAACCTATTCAGATGTCTTCTGCGCGACCAATTCCTCCTCTTCATCTTCATCCGAAGAATCTTCAGCCTCATCAAGTAGCAGTAGCGAAGAAGTAGTATCGATTGAGGTGAGACTGAAAAATGTGAAAATGAAGAAAAAAAATCGCATGAAAAATGAGAAATTTCGAGGGTAGATCAAAAATTGTGAAATTTTTTTCAAAAACCCGACTGAATCAGGGTCAGAAATTTATAAATAGCTTGAAACGTACTTTTCCCGGGATTTTTTTTCGCTCAAAACTTCTTTCCAACAGATCATCGAAATCGACACAACCCTGCAACCAAACAACATTAGTGAGGAGATTATCGTTTTTGGCATACTGCCAGGACCCGGAGATAATCGCAAAAAACGACAACTTCCGTCAGCTTACGATATTCGCAAGAAATAAATGAACAAGATAATCGAGATGTCAGAACAACTCTTCAAAAAAAAACGATCACAATGATAAATAGCAAAATAAATATCTCTCTTTTTTTGATGTTAAAAATCACAATAAAAATCTAGAAAACCCCCTAAAAGGCAAGATATTAATAAAAAAGAAAAAAAAAAACGCTACATTTTTGTTGAGAAAAAAAATAAATCACATAATTGAACACCCTTCATCGTCCACTTTTTCCAACACGTCATCTGCGCAAACTACGTCATCGTATCTACAACAAAAAACATTTGGCGTCAAGGGTACTGTAGTTTCGAAAATCTCACCTTTTCACATTTTTCTGAATACGATCCACACTTCGACTGCGCTCCCTTCCTCCCGCACCACCACCAACAAACGAGTTTCCCAATTTCCCGCCAGCGGGTACCCGCATCTTTGCCCGTCTTTCCGTTTCGCCGTTTTCCGCTGTCGGCAGTTTTGCCGCAGGAGGTTGCCATTTCAAATCGGCGATTCCCGCCTGCTCGGCAACAACTGCCAAATGAGCGTCGAACGCTTGCAACAGTGAAACGTATCCGCAACTGAAAGAAAATCAGAAAAAAGGTTGGAGCGTTGAGCAAAAAAAGAAAATTTACCATTTCTCAACAGCCCATCTAGCCAGTTCCGCACAAGCATGGCGAATTCGCGCAAAATTCTGCTCACCGCATTTTTTGACGATTGACGGCTGGATTTCTTGCCACAATCGACGTTCGTCGCGGCTTATCAAACACAACTGTAACAAACAAATGTATAAAATTTTTGAAACGTATTTACTCCGGGTTTTCAGAGTTTATTTTTAAAGAACTTTTCACATGTAAAAGTTCACGTATTGAAAAAATATCTGGCCACAAAACTATTGTTAATAAAGTGAAACGTATTTTTCCCGGGTTTTGTCACCCATGAAAAAATTATCTTTTTTGTAAGGAAAATGTGACCAATATTGAATGCAAGCAGCCGCTTAGAAACCGAGGAGGAGCCCTTTTTTTTGCAATCACTGGAACACATATAGGCCACGCCCCTTTTTGGTTATTAGTTTGTTATTGTCAATAATATTCTGGACACTGTGCGTTCGTTTTTCTCTGTAGTTTTTTATTCGCATTTTCTTACAATGTAATGTATCTAACCCTCGATTACTGTTTGTAAAAAATTTCCTAAATTCATATAAATTATTTGAAACGTATATTTCCCGGGTTCAAAAAAATTAAATTTTTGTTTTCTAATCGTTCGAAAACCAATTTTTTTCGGACCAAAACTCAACTTTTCTGTTTCTGACATCACTGAACTTGACACATCAAAATTCTCTGAAACATACATTTCCCGGGTTTAGCTGGTTTAGCATTTCCCGGGTTTTGCTCAGCCTTGCAAATTTTCAAAGCCAAAAAAAACCCCGTTTTTTTCCCAACAAAAAACCCACCAAAAAAATCCAATCAACAGCACACGTTTGCGCAAAAACCTTCAACATGTACTCCAACTGTGCACCGTGTTGCAAACTTCCGCGCGGACGTGCCGCACCTCCGCCGCCACCGCCTCCTCCCACCAAATACTCGGCATTCTGCCAATCGCCAGCCATACTCGACACCGATGTCGACGCCGACACGTCGGCTCGAACAATTGTCGACGATGTTGAATCGGCCGACGATGATAGGTTGACTCTTTTGAGCTCGGCCTCTCTGACTATATCCTCCTCGTCGTCGTCGTCATTTTCTTCGTCTTCCCGATCCAACCGCACTTTTTCCCCGCGATTTTCCGAATCTTCCAGTGTTGATTGTTGTTGTTGTGGTGGTTCGCTCAAACTCGCCGAACTTCGACTCGTCCTCAACGCGCCCAACTTTTTCTCAATTTGATGCACAAATTTCGTGCCAATCACCGGATATGGCCACGAGAATTGAGCGTGTAGACGGGTCAGAGCCAATGGAAAGTCCTGAATGAGCTCGTGATGTGTTTGAGTGGTCGGCGAGACAAGCAGCAGAGTTTTGCGACGGGTTTCGAGCAGGAAAATCAAGTCGAATTGAAGTGCTGACCAGAGATTTCCTGGAATTTTTGTTTTGAATATTTTTCCAGTGTGAAATACGTTTCAAACTTTTTGAAAAATGTCAGAAAAATCCTCACCCAAATCCAAAATCCAATAATCATTGAGAAGTTTCCAGCAATGTTGTTCCAATATCGAATACATTCGGACTGCTAGCTTGTTCTGCGCATCAAAACTAATCGGCGAACTTGGCTCCCGCCCAACTTTTTGTCGATTTTCCGCCGAATCTTTTCGATTATTTCCCGACGACGTCTCCGAATGTCTGATTTTGGTCAATTTGCCCGCCGACGCTTGAAAACGATTCACAAAAAACTCTTCGTTCGCCGACGCGGAAGGCGACGGTGAGGACAATGTCGCGCGTCGCGAAATCGATGTTTTGGCGGACGGCGGCGGACTTGTTGCGCTGTCCATGTCTTCCGCCGCAATCGATTTGGCGAATCGGACCATTTCTTCGACAATTGACCATTTTTTCGCTTCCAGAGCGGCGACGACAAGACGCGACGCTTGTTCCATACTGGTGTCGGTGTTTTCAAAGTTTTGAAGGACGATGACAAAACTGGCGGCGTTGTCAAGTTGACCGAGTTTTAGGCATTCTTCGAACAGGGCGTTTGGCGAACCGGTCACATCGAAAAGAGCCGGCCAGAGAGCTAGTTCAGTTTTTCGTGCGCAATGAGCAATTGTCTGAAAAACTTCATTTGAAACGTATATTTCCCTGGTTTCTCCCCTACCTTCAAAAACTCTGGAAACTCGTGAATAAACGCCACACATCTCGGCAATAACGGATCGGGTATCGGCTCGCTGCTCGTCGCCTCCTCCTCAAGCACACCGTGCAGCAGCAACTCGAGCGAATGCGAAAAATGGGGCAACGCGCGACACGACGCCGCCAACTCTAACGCAAACACGCCGAGATTGCGTTTCAGCAACTGACGCAACAGATGGTGGACGAACACTTCGCTGTTGCGATGCAACGCGTACATTTGCGATTTTCGCGTCACGTTGTGCGTTTGCGACTCGACGCCTATCGCCAAACACGTCGAAGCGCTGATGATGATCGGGTAGATGTCGAGATCGAATGGTAGCATGATTCGTTTGGCGATGAAGGTCATTTCTTGACTGGAAGTACTTCGTTTACCTGGTATTAGTGGCATCCAGACCTGCAAAAAAAACAACTCGGGAAATGTACGTTTCACAAGTTTTGGTCATTTTAGGGGTAGAACTTGGATTCAAAAAATTTTGCAGAAAATTGAACCCGGGAAATGTACGTTTCAAAAAATTGGTCTGGTCCGGCGGGCTTAGTTTTGAGCAGAAAAAATCTTCTCTTTCCAGGATGAAATACGTTTCAAACTTTTTTCATAACATTCTCAAATAATTTCGCAGAAAATCAAACCCGGGAGAAGTACGTTTCAAAAAATGGATAAACTTTCTGCAAGTTATTTTCCTTATTCCCCTCTGGTTCAATTACCTTTATTCCTTTCGCACCACACGCAATCCACAACGCATTGTTCAGATGCGACGAATTCTTGCCATTATTCGCCACCTTTTCCACTTCTTCCGTCCTTTTTCCGCTACCATTTCGCTGCCGATTCCATACCGTACTCGAATTGTTGTTCTCAACAACGCATCGATCGTGCCACATTTTTTCGACGTACGACGCAATGACCATCGGTTGATGGAGTTTGCCGTCCTCGTTCACCGACAATGTGATGAGTCGTCCGGCAATGTTGATGAGAACGGTGTCGATGGTCGAATGGAAAACCGGTGTGGGTTTACCTGAAATATTCCCGGATAAAATACGTTTCAAAACTTCTTTTTTTTGCCTCACCTCTCACATCCAAATTCAACGTGGTCATTTGCATTGACAAAACGCATGCGGGATGCGGTACAAGTTCATTGATCCGTATCACGCTGACAATATCGGCCGAAATTTTAGCGTAAGCATCGCGCGAATCGTCAAGATGCGCAGTGAGTTTGAACAAGACGATTTGCGCGTTGATATCGAACACTGCGCAAATATCATCACGTAACGCAACCATGGTCGCCTTCGTCTCCAATTCGATGACCGACGCAAATCGATTGTCCAACTTTTCGCTGAGCGGATAAAACGACAATTGCGATTTTTCGCTGTCAACGTTGACGCCAACCGCACCGATGACCAACTCGTTCCAAACAAACAAGCCACCCGTCACAATTAGATTGTTCTCCTGACTTTCGTTGCCGAAAATCTTCCAGCGTCGCGTGATCAGCGAACAGTAGGCGAAACCGCGCTCACCGGCGACCACAAGATGGCGAAACTTGCGATCTGTTGACGCGTACTGTAATTTTGACAAAATCCCGTTAGATATACGTTTCAGCGCTTACCCTTAACGGCCAGTTTGCTGACAAGTACTCGTGTGTCACACTGACATGATCCCATACGGAATGAGGAGCGCAAGCGTCTGCTTCGCGTTCTCTTGCGCAACTTATTAGAACGTGCGAATCGGAGATGAGAACTGCGCGATCGCAATGTTCCATGATGGGGGACGACAAAGTTCGGACGAATGATTGAACTTTGAGCGTGTTTACACCACCGATCCACAATTGATAGCCTACCCGGATAAAATACGTTTCAACTGGACTTTATCAAAAAAACAAAACTCACCTTCCGGTCCCCACTCCAAACTCGTATACTCCGTCGCCGCAATATTGCCCTCAATCTCCACCTCACAAACACCCGCCAAATTGCAAAAAGACTGCGCACCAAACGCAGTGAAGCACGCAAGAAGTGGTGGCAGCGTTTTGGCACAATCGTCACCAGCATGCCATGTGGCCGCAAAGCCATGACCGTTAGAGGCGACGCGGATCGCCGCAACACTGCCGACACGATTCGTCAAATCGGGACCGTCGGTGACTTTCGGCGCGACGCGGAACGTTTGCACCAGACCGCCCGTCATCTCGTCAATGTTGTAGGCGCAAATATCACCGCTGAAATGTTTTTTCGCAATTTTTTTTTGGTTTTTTTCCTAGGACTTACTTTCGACACCCGAACATCAGCAACAAATACTTGTGATTGACATCGCAACACGTCGCATCAACCAATCCTTGCGCCCAAACTCCCAAAATTGCGTTGGGCACAAACATCGGATCCGTCGACGTCAACAACGCCGCACGACCGTCCGACAACACGATACAGTAGCCGCCGATTAAAGGCGCATACACAATGTCGGCGATGCAAACCGATGACGATGTGATTCGCTCGCTTTTCGATTGAAGTTGATCGTTGGAGAATGGAATGGAGATGAGACGAAACGAGAGGGTGATGCTGATCTGACCCGACCAATCGATGTGATGTGTGAACCCGTTGGACAGACATACGATGAGCTCGTCGCGTAGTGGAACACAGCTGTAAACGATGTTTTTTTCTTAGATGTTGAGAGTTTTGTTTCACAAGAAAAAAAAGAGAGCAACAAACAAGCAAAAATAGGTAAAACAAACGCGACAAGAAAAAAAGACAACTGAATTAGAAAACTGAGCAAAAAAAGAGGAATGAATGAATGTATGCATGGACACAAGAAGGTGTTTATCTTTGGCCCCGCCCCTTTTTTTGCACCTGCCGCATACAAAAAGGGGGCGGAGTCTACAGTCACTTTGTGCCTTTCTGTGCTCATTCATTCATTCATTCTTCATTTTTTTGCTTAGTTTTCTAATATTGTTTTCTTTCTTTCTTGTCTCGTTTGTTTTGATCGTTTTTTCTTAGTGGAGCTACTAGGAGTTATAACTATGAGCTGTTTTCCACAATTATTCCAAGTATGATTTTAACCCGTCAAATATACGTTTCAAAAGCTCAGCTTGTTAAATTTCAACGCGGTTTTTCAAAATTTTCCTGCAACCCTGCTGTCAATTTTTCTATGTTTTCGCGTTTGTATTTTCTATTTGAACCAGGCAAACTATCCACTTTTCCAAGATTCGTAGGGTCCACTGGAGAGCTGAAAACCTAAACTATAGTACTCTAAAATCCTATATTTCAAATCCATAACCTCCCAAAGGGGAAGAGTTCACACCTGTTGTTATTTCCTATCAATACATGTAACAACAGATGGTGACCTAGTTAGAAGGAAATAGTAAACATGTCTAAAAAACAAAGGGAAGAGATAGATAAAACGGGGGACCAAAAAAGGAAGACGAGATTTGGTTTTTTTCAGCCCACTTCGAACAGCATTAAATTGAAAAAATGAGAAATTCAAAAGAATAGATTTTGAAACGTATATTTCCCTGGTATTTTTTTCGAGAATTTTTTGGTCAAAAATCCCGAAAATAAATATAGGAGAATACTGGAAGTTCTGCGAAATTGAGAAAATGATCATAACTGAATACCAGAAACTTAAAAGTATATCTTTTGAAACGTATATTTCCCTGGTTTTTTTTGTTTAATTTTTTGTTCCCTCACCATTCGGTTGGGAAGAAAAAGACCCAGGTGTGATTAGAGCGCAATTTCTCTTTTTTGAAAATGACGATTGCTAATTTCCTTTTAAATTTTTTTTGGAGAATACTGTAATTTCGCCGAACATACGAAAAAATCATAACCGAAAACCAGAACCTCAAAAGTAATTCTCTTGAAACGTATATTTCCCTGGTTTTTTTTTCCAACCAAATTTTGTTCAAAAAACCGCTGACCACTTGGCTGTATCCGCTAAATTGATGACAGTCTGCGTTCTCAAATTCACAACCGGTCTCGAATTCCTCAAAAACAATTCCTTGGACGTTCGTTGAAAATCCGGATCGAGTGAATCCACGAAATTATAACACGTCTCACCCATCTGAATATCCAGCAAATAGATGAATATTTGATTGCGATTTGTCTGCGAAAATGAACTTTTGAAAAAACATGCAAATTTCTTACGGTAACTGCGATGGCCATCGAATCAGGTCTCCAGTAAACATTTCGTAATTGTCCTCGCGGATGATTTTCACCCCAAAGATTGTTGTCTTGCAATGAGCAGAGAAGAAGGCGAGGCTTAAAAAATACCACTTGAAACGTACATTTCCCGGGAGATTTAGGGCCAGAAGTCTGGCTCGAAAAAATACTCACATTGGCTAACCAAATATAAACCGTATCATTAGTAGTAACCGCAATAAATCGTCTTTCACGATTCGCAACTATGCTTCGCACACAGTCAGACTCTGTATCCGATTCCGGAGCTCGTAGAAATTGTAGGCGTTCCTCATGATTTTGCTGAACTATGAAACGTATAATAAACTGGTTTTTTTTCGGGAAAACTAACCGGTAAAAACATATCACCTCATTTGTCGACTTCGGATAACCCCTAATTTGTTAAATCACTCCTTGCGGCCACAATCTGGAAAATAATAATGTGCTTTTTTCGTATTTTTTATCCGCGCTTATCCCTACGTTTTTCGATAAGATGTAGTTTGCAAATGAGGCTACTGTAATCGGATGACTACCACACACGAAGAAAATGATAAGCTTAGGAGAGGATAAAATTTCTATGTTATTTTTCGGTCAGAACTAAGCTTTCTCTAGAAATGTGAATTTTCAATTTTGTGAATTTTTACTCAACTTTTTCCTTGTTTTTAATTTGATATACAAAGTGTTTTGAGAAATTTGATCCCATGAGATCTGGCAATCAGATTGACCAGGTCATCGTACTGTCAAAAATCAGTTTTTAGAGCACTTTGATTTTAGTGCTCTCTAAAAATTATGAATAACACATGTTTTCTTTGTCCACCAGACTCCTAATCATAGTCATTGAAACGTATAATTATTATTATACCGAGGAGTAGACATATCCTTTTTTTTTCTTTTGAAAAAAAAGAGTATCTCTTTTTTTTCTCAAATTTTTTTTTGCTCAAGAAATTCTTACACCAATTAATGAATAGTCCCATGATAATTTTCATTCATTTTTCCAAAAATTGTCATCCAATTTTCGAGTTATTGATTTTTTTCGAGCTCATTTTTATAGCATTGCTTTTTGTCTGCCTTGCCTTTTTTTGCACTTTGATGTAAATGAAGAGGTTTCGCCGCCCAGCTTTTTGTTTGTATGTGTTTTTCAATATTTAGAAGAACAAAAAAAACCAGGGAACAATACGTTTCAGAGATTTTCTAACAAAACTTTGAAAAGTACGGGGAAATGTTCAGTTGGAAAAAATCTGCCACTACAATTTTTCAGAATACATTTTTTTCGCCAGCCTTTTTCCTTCACACATTACATAAAAACAAATTATTTGTTGTATAATCCTTTTTTCGACAAAGCTCCGCACTTTATTTAAAAGCATTGATTTTGGTATATATGTGCTTCTTTCTTAAAAGTAGAACATTTTCAGAATTATGAGCGACCATTATTCACTGAATGTGCTAAATGCGAAACTAAACATCAAAGTTCTAAACCTGCAGGATCAGCTGGAAAGTGCCAAGTTGGAATTGGAAAAAATGAGTCGGGATAATTTTTTGTTGCAAGATGATGTCAATCATTGGAAGTTGAAGATTGCCCAGACTAGGGTGAGAGGCTTACTGACTTTTTTCAAGAAAATTCGAATTTCAGGAACGTGTGCGACTAATTGAAGGCGACAAACACGACGAAGAAACTGCGCGGCTTCGCCGACAACACAGCGAACTTGCCGATCGCCTAGTCACCAGTTACGTAAAAGATGCGCTGAAAGAAGCGCACGTTTCGAGTCGCCATAGGCGCGCGTTCGAATCTGGTCGCAGGTCGCGTCTCTCGCGCATCCGACGTCAATTCGGCGTGCGAATTGGCGAGGACACGAACGAGGCGATTCGACTCGACGAACAACTACACGTCGAAGCGGAAGAGGACGACGCACGCTACGCCGAACAGCTACAAAGAAAACGAGCACGTAATGCAGAGGAGTTTGAGACGAAACAACGTCAACTTGCAGCGAAACGAGAGAATAATGATGTGAGTAGCTCCAATCGGAGAAACGTATTTTAAACGGGTTTCGAGTTTTCAGAAAATTCGTGAAACATACAGAAAAAACATCGTACACGAGATAAACAACCGCTTCAAGTTGCCATCCAACTCACCGCCGCAGTTGCAGAACAGTAATCAACAAATTATGCAAACTTCACAAACTATGATGCAACGAAACAGGTAAGATAGCGAAAAATGTCTAGAACTTCAACTAAAAATACTTTTTGAGGAACATTCCTTCGAATCAACTACCCTCTTTTGACAACTATCCACCGATGGGTCAATTCTTTCAACAACAAATGACGTACCAAAACAGGTAAACATATTTTCCGAGATGCAGAGAAAATGTGACCTTCTCTGCGTCTCTAACTCTCTCAAGAATAGTGTATTTTAGCTTTCCAAACGGCCAACATCCGCAACAAATGCAGCCCAATCAACATCAAATGCAACAGTATGGGTAAAACATTACTTTTCCAAAAACTTTTTGATAAAATTTATTTTTCCAGACCTCAACAAATGTTTCAACCCGCACCAAATCAAATGTACCAAAACAGGTAGACCAGGAAATTGATATCTAATCTGGGACCTTTTTTTCTACAGTAACCACCCGCCACAACAACAACAACAAGCTCCGATGTATTATTATCAAAATCAACCAAATCAACAACAAATGCAAGGTTATCATCAACATCAAAATTTCGTTATGGCTAGACAACACTTTCAAAAGTAAAAATTGAAAAAAAAAATGAACGAAGGCCTATTTTTTATGTTACAGTAACCCAGAACAAGAACAATCTCTAACTCCTGAAGACGATGAACTAGCTGACGCACCGATGCCAATCTATAATCAAGTTCAAGAAAGAGTTATGGTTAGACAGAATGTTGAAAGGTAAAAAAAAAAGTGCAGAAATGTGGAAATCCCACGAAAAATCTTGGGAAGTTTGTTTTTGAACTCTTTTCTACAGTAACCCACCACCACAACAATCTACAGCTGCTCAAGGCAATCAACCAACAGGTGAACCTAACCACCAAATTCAACGAACCTCAATGGTTCGTCCAGCAGCTCAGATGTAAGAAACTAACAAAAAATTAGGAACCCCTAATTTCTTCTCTTACAGTCAAAAACCACCACAGCAAGCTCCCATTTCTGATCAAAATCAACCAACCGCCCATCAGCCGCCGGTTGATAACAAAACTCAAACACGTATAATGATGAGACAATATGCTCCGGGGTGAGAAAAAGTAAAGTTATGTGGAAATACAATTTTTTATAGTCAACAACCCCCACAGCAAGCTCCAGTTGCTGGTCAAAATAGACCAGCACTTCAGAGGTGAAAAAACTCAAAAATGCACCAGAACCGCTAATTTTTCTGTTACAGTAACCCACCAACTCCCGCTCCCAATCACGTGCAATCAAACCAGCCAGTTAACACTATTCAAAGGCCCATGACAAGACAAGTTACTCAGGGGTAAAAAACAACCCTCATACCTTATATTCTATTATCTTACAGTAGCCTAGTAACACATCAAGTTCCAGCTGCCAATCAACCAACTAACAGCCCTTCCTCAGTCGGTAAAGAAAGAAAATTGGTGTTGAAATATAGCATACCTGTCACAAGAGGGTACCAAACATTTTGTCACTGTGAATGTAGGGAAAACGGGAAAATGAGCCAAAAAAGTCTTAAAATGTCAATTTCACGGTACCTTTCTACCTCTTGTGGCAAGTATGAAATATGGACTTTTTCAACACATTTTCCTTGTCTGGATAAAATTCAAAAATTTTCAGAATCCCCAAAGTGACGCCGAACCGGACTCGTCGTTAACACGGAAACGTGCAGAAAAAGACGATTAAGGGTATTTTCACAAAAAATAATTGTCTATCCAATCAGATCACCCAACAAAACACTGACGAAACACTAATTGATAGATTCAGACAGTATCAGCAATTCATAGATCGGTACTACGCGCTCTATTGATAATCATTATGTGTACCTGGTTCACAAGTGATTTTCAATGTATTTTAATATCAGCTTCTGATTCTACGTGTCTAAAAAGTCTTGTTACATTTTTGACAAATCTTATTCTGGATATTTTTGCTGCTGAAATTTCGAACTACAGTAACCGCGTGGTAGCGATTTGTTACGTTGGATTATCTGACTGGATAGTCAATATTAATTGATATTCATACTTGAGATAGCTGTGGACAGGGTCTCAGAGTTATACCCCTAACGAGGACCCATTTTTCAAAAGTTATTCCACATAAAGTTTTGTATTTTTCTCGAACAAGATTTTTAATTTTTCCCGAACTTTTTGGTCACATTTTTTCCAGTCCTTTTTCTTCCGGTCCCTAATTTTATTTACCCCTCTCTTCCTATTCACACATATTTCCTGTTGACTTTATCTAGGTCACCATATGTTGTTGTTGTTTGTTCATAACAACAGGCATGGTACATGTTATAGATAACATCAAAAGGTGTGAACACTAATGCGCCATATGGTGACCTAGAAAAGGGTGCACTCTCAAGAAAAAAATATAGTAAGAGATAGCTAGACTCTATTGTTTGGGCTTTGAAACGTATGTTTCCCGGGTTTTCGGAAAATCGCTCAAAAACTAAAGACAAATGTACTATCGATGAGGACAAAGACGAAACAAGAAAAACAATCGAAACCAACCTCTCTCATCAGCCAAAAATATACCTCATGGGCTCATTTGGCCAGGCTATCCCAAGTATGTTTATATTTTTCTACTTTTTTTGCTTTTTTAATAAGAATAAATTTTTTGTTCACAAAAACCCACTTCTTGTTCCAAATTGCTGGCTGTTGAGCGAAATCGTCCTGGAATTCAGAAAAATTGAAAAATGTGGAAACGCATTTCCTTGAAATATATGCTTGGTTTCAAACCGGCACAAATTTAAAAAGACAAAAAAAGTTAAAACTCGCTATTTTCATGTGTAGATAACAAGAAAATAATAATATATATCAGAGATCTTATGTTAGTGTAAAATAAAAATGAGATTCAAGTCATTTGATGATTTTCAGTTCTCCGCACAGTCGAAGTTCCATCAATAAATTTGGTTTGGAAAAGAACATCAGCATTGCTAAACATTCCCTCTTTCAGCGAAACAACTACAAACTGCAAAAATTAGGCGTTTTCTATTGTCAGCCCACGAAAAAATTACCTGACTATTCGTGAAATGTGTTTTGATCATTTTTCCAATATTCGCCGTGTGCGATAAATCCAACGCCGCATCAACCTCATCCAAAATGTACAGCGGAGCAGGTTTGAATTTGAGCATGGCGAGGATCAGCGAAAGTGCGACAAGAGATCGTTGACCTCCGGACAACTCTTGCAAACTTTCTTTCCATTGCCCGTTGAACGAAACGCGAACTTCGACACCATCCAAAACGCTTTGCCCTTCAACCGGCGTCAATTGCGCATGTGCACCGGGCAACAGGGTCGAGAAGATGTTTCCAAAATCCTGCAAAAAACCAAAAAGTGTCTCAGTGATCTCTCTAGGATCAACTTTTGATCTCACTAGTCATTCAAATTAAATCGTAGTATTTTTAGGCATCACAGACACACACGCGGACTCGAACCCACGACCTCTCGACCCGCACACATCCCTCTTCACCACTCGACCATCACCCCCACTCACCGCATTCACCGACTCGTACGCCTTTTCTATCTCTTCCACTTTTTTGATGTCTAACACATTTATTGTGCGGAGAAGTGTCGCTTTGTCCTTGTTGACCACATTTTTTTTCTGCTTGATCATGGCTAGCTAAAAACAAGTGTTATTATGTGTTGTTGCAAGAGACGGAGAGAAAAATAATAATGCTTTGAGAACCCGGAATATGTTTGCATTTCCTATTCTTTTTGAAACGTACAATTCCCGGGATTTTTTCTCTTACCTTCGATTCAACTTCATCAAAAGCGTTGGTGTTTTTCGTATTGATTTTTCGCTCTAGTGCCTCTAATTTCGTCGTGATCTCATTGATACTTCCCAAACCACGCGCCTCGGAGAAACTGAAAATAGGCTGACTTTGTTAGAACGAAAAGCCTATAGAGTTGTGCTCACCCATCAAAGTCGTATTCGGTGTTCTTCTTTCCGAAATGTTGTTCGTCTTGTCCAATCCACTCACACTTTTTCTTCTGTTTCGCCGCTTGCACTTTGCTTTGTTTCACACAATCTTCATATCGTGCCAATATTTTTTCGAGATTTTCAATGTTGGAAGTCTGATAAACATTGAATTTGATGAAACTTTTAAAAAACTTCATTTTTCATTTTAGAGACGTTTGGAGAGTTTTCTTCAAAACCTGTGAAAAATACGTTTCAAAACAAGAAAACTCACAACTTTAAGTGTCTCCCGTTTGTGCGAATCAATAGCCTTCAAAATTTTCTTCATCTCCTCATCCTGTTGTCGAGCCCTCTTTACCAACCCTTCCAACTGTTCCCGAATCGCCGTCTCTTTTTCACACGCAATATCAAATTCGCTCTCCTTCTCCTGTAGTTTGACCTTCAACTCCTTCATTTCAACAAGCCTTCCGTCCACATTTCTCAGATCAATCTCAATTTGCGCGCTCAACTCTTCAACTTCGGCTCGTTTCGCGAGAATTGTGCGACTCGCTTTTTCTCGTGTCTCCTTATTTTTGCCCAATCTCGCCTCAACTTCTTCCAGTTTTTCGCGCAATTTTTTCTTCTCCTTGTCCTGATATCCTTTATCATTCTTTTTGCGTGATTCCAAATCTTTAACAATCACTCCGAGCTCTTCGAATCGCTTCTTTTTCTCAGCAACTTCTTGCGTGACCTCTTTGAGCTCCTCAATCGCCGCGTCTAATTCGCTCTGCAACACACCAAACTCGGAATTGCGCAAGTTCTCCAAAACCGCTTCATACTTCCTCTGCGCCGTCGCCAACATCTCCTTCAACTCGTGATATCTCGCCGAAGCGGCGCGTGTCTGCTCGATTTCCGCCTCGACTTCCTCCAATTCGACACGTTTCGCCTCCAACTCTTTTCGCCAATCGTGCAACGGTGCCAAACTATTGAAAATCGAACCGTCGGGTCGATCGTTGTGTCCTCCCGACATGACACCGTTCGCCTTTACGTCGTCGCCACGAATCGATAGAACACGCGTACGACACTTTGGATTGTAGGCGATATCCTTGGCGCATGTCAGTGTACCGGTTACCAGAATCTGACGAAATCGAGGGTTTTTTGCGGGCGCTCGGAATAAAACTCACATTTCCGAAAATGTTCTCCATGATAATTTTCATTTCTTCTGGATATTCGATCAAATCAATAATGTGTTGAACTTCTTCATTATGCTTAGCAGCCTGGAAAGAAAATTGAATTTCTATTTTTTGAGGAGCTCGAAAACTTGGGCTTTTTACTGTGCTTTTGAGTTTTTAGCAACGAAACTTCAATTTTTTCAAATTTTGACGCGAAAACCAAAGGTTACTGTAGTTTTGAAACTTCTACATCATCAAGGTCACGGTATTTTTTCGATTGTTGAATTTTGAAAAGTCTACGTCAATTTTGGATTACTGTAGTTTCGACCTTCTAGTCCAAATTTTTCCAAAACCCACAATTTGCCGCGCGGGATGCATTCGCGACTCCTCCAGCCTCGGCGACCACGACGGCGTCTTCTTGCGCGACTCTTTGACCGGAATGAACGTCTTACGCGTCTGGATGACTTTGTGCTCGACCATACTTCGCGCAATGTTCTGCGTCGAAACAACAACCTGTTGCAAATAGTTGCCGGCGGCAATCTCCACCGCATAGCCGTATTTCTCGGCTCCTGGTTTGACTCTGAACAAGGTGGCGACAGTTCCGCGAACATCTTTGTTTCGATCGAATCCCGGAACCGGCGGGTCGTTGTACACGAAATCGAACCGACCGCGGCTGCAAAAAATTTTGCTGTTTTTCCCCCAAAACTTTTCAATTATTACTTTACTGTTTTCAGCTATTTCTTCTGAGGTTTGTCTATTCTATACGTCATCAACCATAACCTAACCAAAGGGGAAGAGTGTTCACACCTGTTGTTGTTGTTTCCTATCAATAACAACAGATGGTGACCTACTTACTGTTAGAGGGAAATAGTAAACATGTCTAAAAAACAAAGGGAAGAGATAGATAAAACGGGGGACCAAAAAAGGAAGACCACGGTGAGATTTGGTTTTTTTTCAAGACACAGGGACAAACCTTATCATAATTGAAAGCTGTTAAATTAAAAAATATAGATATTGAAACGTATATTTCCCTGGTTTTTTTTTTGAAACCTGGTAGGTTATACAAGGTCTCGACCACTTTTTACCTTCTAAAAAGTGGATCTGAGCAGGTTGTACAAGATCTGGACCACTTTTTACCTTCCAAAAAGTGGAACTGAGCCTTTTCCAAGATCCGTAACATCTAGAGCCGAAAAACAGAAACTACAGTACTCCAAAACCCTATATTTCAAATCCATAACCTCCCAAAGGGGAAGAGTGTTCACACCTGTTGTTATTTCCTATCAATACATGTAACAACAGATGGTGACCTACTTACTGTTAGAGGGAAATAGTAAACATGTCTAAAAAAAACAAAAGGAAGAGATAGATAAAACGGGGGACCAAATAAAAAGATCACGAGGAGATTTGGATTTTTTTCAAGACACAGGGGCAAACCTTATCATAATTGAAAACTCTGAAATTTTAAAGTATAGATATTGAAACGTACATTTACCAGGTTTTTTGAAACCTAATTTTATTCGAAAATTTGGTGGTAAAACTTTTTATAAACAATTTTCGACGATTTTGATGAAATTTTCATCACAAATTAATTTTTCTTCTGAAAATTGAGGAAAACTTCCAATCTTGCAACGCAATCTAAAGCTCAGAAAATCAGAAATATAGCTTTTGAAACGTATATTTCCCTGGTTTTTTCAAAATCTCCAAAACTAGGTTTTCAGAAAATTTTCAGACCAAGCATGGCTATCAACTTACTTAGTTGTTCGTAGTAAGTTTGAACATTCATTTTCCAAATGTTTAATTTCTCGTTGCAAAACATTGGCCTTTTCGTTCAACTCGACCTCTCGATGTTCATCAAATCGAATTTTTTCCATCTCCTTATTGGTTTTCTGAACTTCGTTCTCTCTCGCTTTCATCTCGCTCATCGCACTTTTATTCTGCTCTTTGAGACACTTCAGCTTCTCTTCGAGTTGAACAATTCGTGGCTCAAGACGCTGTTGTCTGAAAGAAAAAACCAGTGAAAAATACGTTTCAAAATCTCGCTCACCGTCGTTGAGCCGTTTGGATGCTCGCCTCCAACGCCGATGTCTCCGATCGACTATCCTGTATCTTTTGCTCAATCGAAATCTGCTCTCCGTTCTCATCGGCCATTGTTCCACGCGTCAACGCCTCGATTTCAGTTCGATATTGTTCGGCATATTTCAAATCTTGCTTCTGTTGCTCATCAACCACTTCGTTGGCATTGTTGATTTTTTCGAATTCTCGAGTCTTTGCCTCGAGCAACTTTCGATCTTTTTCAATCGACGCCTTTTTTCGTTTGTGATCCTCTTCGATTTGATTGATGTGTTCGAGGATTTCTACTTTTTCACCCTCTCTATTGATTCGTTCTTCAGTTCTGGCTTTTAATGATGCTTCGAGACCAGCATTGGTATCGTCAGTCTACAAAAAACTTAAAAATTGATTTTTTTTTTTGAGAGAGAGAGTGAGAGAAGAACATGGAAATTTTATGAATAAATTATTTGTGTACTAGAAACAATTTTTGGTGCGGGGTGAAAAACTTCAGATTATAAAAAATGTTGGGTTTTCTAATTTTTGGGGTTTTTTTTTGTGGAGATTCCTAAAAAAATTAGAAAATCACCTTATTCTGTTCCAAATCATCGCACTGTCGCTCCTTTTCCAAAATCATCTCACCTAACTGCTCAATTCTCGCCTTCTGTTCGTCAATCTTCTCCTTCGTCTCCTCGACAAGTTGTTGATTCTCAATTTCCATGTTCATATTCTGCCAATAAACATAGGCGTCGAGTTTTCGTTGAACGGCAGTTCGTGCCACTTTCATGCGGGTAATCTCCACCATATTTTTACGATCTTCTCGCATTTTTTCGACTTTTGGATCTAGAGACTCCGAAATAATCTTGTCGCACTCCTCTAATTTTTGCTCTTTTTGATTTATTGTTTTTTCCGCATCTTTCCGCTTCTGATCATACATTTTTGTGCCTGCCGCTTCTTCAATCATTCCAAGAATCTGCAATTTTTTTCTGTTGGCTGAACTTAGAAAATCAATATTTTCAAAATTATATTTTCTACAGTACCCCAATTAATTTCACATAATCGACTATGACAGTATAAAAACCACGTTTTTCCCTTTGTTTCACATTTTTCAAAATGAAAATTCTTCTTGTCTTGCTTTTTTTCACCATTCTCGCCGTTTCATCAGCGAACAAGATTGTAGGGAAATGTGAACCTAGTCAAGAAGGAAAAGTTGTGATCCACTACTTTATCTATTATGCGGGAATCTGTCACGATGGATTGGTCTATCGATGTGGAAGAGCACCAAAAGATCCCGAGGAAACTTCAGAAATATGCATCGCGAGAAAACTTTTCAGTTCCCGCAACCGTCATCATTGATTTTTGTTACTGAATAAACTATTTGCAAAAAATTGGAACTTGTTTTTTTTTGCACCTCTTGTACTCAGGTTCTAATGGCATAGTTTCCCTAAGAGGAAAAAAAGTACCGTGAAATTTTTCAAAAAAAAGTGTATAGGTCACAACTATGATTTTTTCTCAAAATTTTTTTGGTTTCCGTCATACCTGGCGTAGAAAAGTACAAAATTTTAAGAAAGTTTTTGTCAATGTGGAAAAACGTGCAAAAAAAGAAAAATTTTGGCATTAAATAAAAGAACAAAAAATGTTTCTCTAATTTTCCCCCCAAAAAAAATGTCGCTGTGAAAAAAATTCGGCTGAATTTTTTGACAGCGTACAAAATCTTTTCCTACGCCAGGTATGGTTTTTTGTACCTTGCCAAGGCGGAGCCTGGCCCTAGTCTTTTCAGAAAACCTCCGGTCGGCCCTAGAAAAATGTTTAAATTTTTCATGTTCCTTTTTTTCTAATCGATAAATGTGGGAGCCACATTTCCTACAGTACCCCAATTAAATTCCCATTTGCTGTTAATCGATTATGACTATTTTTTGGTATAAAAATCATATTTTCCCTTCATTTCACACATTTTCAAAATGAAAATTTTTCTCGTTTTCCTCTTTCTAACCATCCTCGCCGTTTCATCAGCGAACGAGATCGTAGGTGAATGTCGACGTGATCAAGAAGGAAAAGTTATGTGGGTTTATTTTCACACCTACACGGCGTACTGTCACAATGGATTAATCTACAAATGTGGAAGAGGACGAGACGATCCCGAGGAAACTTCAGAAATCTGCATTCTGCATTCTTTTGGTTCGGGCGACAATAATATTATTATTTAATAAATGATTTTGTTTGGGGAAAATCATCTCACCTCCTCTGGTTTCATGTTTAAAACTTTGGTGATACGTCCTTGCATGATCAAGAAATGTGGATTATTTACATTCAAACCGATACCACGGAAAAAGTCGTGAATCTGAAAGCTTGTTACTACATTGAGCTATTTTGAAATTCTCAGCAAATTGCACTGAAACTAAGATTTACCCGGTTATTGGTGGCTGGCATTCCATTGAAAGTGTACGAGCTGGAGACACCTCTCCCGGTTGCCGCGGCAACAATCTGTCGTCGAATGATGATCTCTTTCGAATCTTTCATCCCCATCGGACTTTTCGATTCGTCCGAATTGTCGAAGACGATCGTCACCACCGCCTTATTGACACCAGCTTGTCCTTGTTTGAAAATCAGGTCTGTCATGTTTTCTAAACAACAAAAAATTGTTTATTCTGGGATTGTTTTCGGAATACTTACTTGCTCGAATATTTTCCAACTTTGACAATCCCAACAAGAAACAGATTCCATCCAAAATATTGGATTTTCCTGATCCATTATATCCGGTGATTGCATTGAACTGTTTGTGAAATCCGGTGATTAATTGTCGTTTAGCGTAAGATTTGAAACCATCAAGTTCGATTGATTTGATGTGCATTACTCTGTATCTGTGATAAAACTTGTTTTTGTTTCTAACCCCTTTTTAAAACCGATAAAACCCGCCGAAAACGTGTGAAAAATTCAAAAAAGGTTTGGCGGCATAGCAAATGTGTGCAATATTGCGTCGCCGTGTGTGCAACCTATACATTAAACAACACGCGCGCCTATTTTTTTCTTTTTATTTCGTGAAATTCGGCATTTTCTAGTTTTAGCGCATAAAATGACGTCTATAGAACCGTCGGAGAAGGAAGAACTCAATTTAGATCAATGTCTGGTGGAACAACAAAACGAAGTTCCGCCGGGAAGCTCGCCCGAAGGTGTTTTCCCGATTTTAGAGGGTGAAGAGATTCCGATAGTTGACGATCAGCAATTGATAACTGATCCTAATTCGATTGTTATTACACAAGAAGATCTTTATGAAGCTGGATTTGCTGTTGATAATCTCGACAATTTGACCGATGATCAATTGGCTGTTCTTATTCAAATTTCCGAGCAGCGAATGGCCAAGCAAGTTTTAGAACCGCAAATTATTCCTGATGAACATTCTGTGGCTATTATTCTGACTGATGATGGAGGATTAAAAATTACCGATCATTCGCATCAAGAGTTTTATGTAAGTTTTTTCACGCAAATCTAGAAAAAAACGGGAAAATTCAGTTTTCACCTGCACAATTGGACGAATTAAAAGTGAATGTGAACAATTTAACCGAGGAAAATGTGCAAAGTTTGGTACAAATGACATTACCATCTATATCATTGTGAGTAAAACTTCAATTTTTCCCCCTTAACAACAAAAAAATATAGAAAAGAGCAACACCATCATCACAAAGACAACGATGTCGCGTCGACAAGTTACGACGCGACAGCGTCCACGTCAAACGTCGCCGACGATTCGCGCGTCTCGCTGATCGGCGAGGTGGTGCATATACGCGCCGAAGACGGAACAATTCAACCGGCAACTGTGCGCTACACCCGCGGACATTCCGAACTCAAAATTCAGTTTCAAGACGGTGAATTTGGTTATGCTACGATGGATCAGTTGATTATTCCGGAGACGCGGCAGGTGGCGGAAAATGCCGCAGAACAAGAAGCGTATGTTTTTTTTTCTATTTTGGATAAAAAAAACTTTGTGCATGTTCTGCATTCCAAATTTTCGCTGGTTTTTGATCCCCGAATTTTGAAACGTACATTATCCGGGATTTTTTCAGCAATTTCCAATCACAACCCGGACCATCACATGTTGTATCAAATAAAGAACACCGTCAACAACAAACATCGCTGATTCAACGAAAACGTATTCTCACACATTCCCATCATCATCATCATCAACATCATCAACAACAAGACGATGATATGACACCGCCCGTGCTTAAAAGATCCTATCATCAAGTTCAACCGGCGGTCAGCCAACAACCCAATTTTTGTTGCCCGATTTGTGATAAAAAGGTGAGCTTGAATTTTTGAAACGTGTTTTTCACTGGTTTATATGAAAATAAGCCACGCCCACAAAAATTCTTCCAGGTCTACCAAAAAGAGCCCAGCTATATCGTCATACGACTTCCGGCGTGTGATAGTTGTACACGTGAAAAAATCATTGTTCTCGACAGTTAATTTTTTTTTTTCATTTGTTATTAGGAATCAATTTTTGTTCCTACTGTTTTGTTGAGAAATACGGGCATTTACTGCATATAAAAAAGTTTTTCTACTTTTCGCTTAAAACGTCAAATATTTGTTTTTTTTCAATTTTTTTTCGCCGCTCACCGAGAAACCAACAAAAATCTTTGAAATTCGATACTTTTCAGCCCCCCTAATTTTCAATTTCTCATTTTTCTCCCATTTTTTATTGCGCGCGCGCATTTGTTAACAAAACATATTTGTGTTCATTTACACACAATTAATTTTGCATATATATATATGAAAACTTTGGCCAGACTCCGCCCACTTTTGCTGTCAAGACACGCCCATTTTAGAGATTCTCAAGGGCGTTTCGTGTGGTTGAAAATCAAATTCATTTTTTTTTGTTGCTCAAGATTTCCCTCCTTTTTTAGATATATGTTTTCTTTGTTCTTTTTTTGTTGAACACGCGATTTTTTTTTGTTGGAAAATTGAGAAAAAAAGGAAAAAGTTTGTCAGGCCAATGTTAATACCTGCTATTATTCTTCTTCTACCCGGTTCGAGTTATGGATTGGTGGATTGTGTTAGTGGATTTGTTGGGAGAATGCAGGTGAGCCAAACCCGCGAAATGTACGTTTCAACTTTGGGGAAACACTTTTTCCAGTGAAAAATACGTTTCAAACGCAAAATTCGATGACGCACTTTTGTGAAACTCAAATTTCCAATAAAAAAGTTTTAAAAAACAATCTTTTTTTTTCCAAAAAAAGGTAGTTTTTTTCGATTTTCTTTTTCGTGACGAGACCCGGATAAATTTATGTTCAAAAAAATCCCGAAAAAAATGGAAAAAAATTACCTAACCCGGGAAATGTACGTTTCAAAATGGATGAAAAACTTTTGTGCAACTTAAAATATCTCAAATTTCCAAAAAAAAAAGTTTCAAAAAACAATTAGATTCCGAAAAGTTGGTCTTTTTTCGATCAAATTTTTTCTTTTTTTTTACAAAAAAATCTGGTGGCTATTTTTCAAGCACCCATGACCGAAAATCGGGAAAATTGTAGTTTTACAGTTTTCGTGACGAGACCCGGACCAATTCATCAAAAAATTTAAAAATTTACCTAACCCGGGAAATGTACGTTTCAAAAATTGTATTTCTACTATTTTTTTTTCAAAGAATGTGGTTTCAAAAAAAAAACCAGTGAAAAATACGTTTCAAGATTTCTAAATCTGTCAACAACAAAAAAAGTACATTGCAATTATTGAAAAATATTCAAATTCAATTTTTTTCGCGCGCGCACACACTTTTCCACACTCATAATTGTAAGTGTTCACGAAAATTGCGCAATTTTTCTCTTTTTCCCAGGATTATCGAAATTTGCATAAACATTTCCTCTTCTTTCTCTCGATAATATAATAAATTGGCTAACACCCAAAAAGTCATAAAATTTCGTCGAGAAATAAGAAATCAGGATGCGCTTCAGGTCTCGGGGGAAATTTCAAAAACTCGCCAAAATTTTTGGGGGGAAGACAAAAAAAAACCATTTCAGGCTTCAGTTGGAACCGAATGGCTGAACATCAATGATACGTCAATGTGTTCGGCGTCATATTGTATCAAAGTTATTGTTCATTCGGCACTTGATGATGGTGAGGCTTTTTTTTGGGTAGGCCATAAAATTTCGGCACGGGTTTTTTTTTCAAAATTTTCGGGCTGGACTTTTCTAGGTAGAAAAATTTTGCGTTGTAAATAAGTTTCGACAATTTCTCATTTTTTTAATTATAAAATCCGGTAGAAAATTATACGAGCATGTTCGCTCTACTGACAATTATCCAAAAATGTACAAAACTGCTCGAATAAAAAAACTTGAAAACTTTTTTTTCGAAAAACCTGTAGTTAAAAAAGTACTGTACTTTTGTGGTTTTTCGAAAATATATTTTTTGGCTTTTTTCTAACCTCAAAAAAAGAACCCGTGAAAAATACGTTTCAAAAAATGTATACTTCTGAATTCCAGAAATCTGGAATTTTCAAGTTTTGCCAAAAAACATTTCTATAACGTCAAAAAATTAACCCGCGGAAAATACGTTTCAAAAATTTTACAATTTCCTGAGAAATAAAGAAGACAAAAATACAGTAGTTTCAGAAAATAGAAAAAATCTGCTTTTTCTAAAAGTTTTTCAGCATTCCGAAAAACCCGTGAAAAATACGTTTCAGACAACACATTTCAACAAGGAATCTCTTCTCGTTGCGCCTACACGGGCGGTGATCGGCAAGTTTGCGCGCGGTCAAAAGGCGGATGTGAGCCGATAAATTTCTACGATGGAATGCGTGGCAATGTGAGTTTTCGCCAAAAAAACAAATATTTTTTAACTAACCTTCAGTTCTCCTTTTGTTGCTGTCAATCGTCCTACTGTAACTCGGTGTCTCGCAGCGATTTGTCTGAAATCTATTCAAAAAATGAACGAAAAATACATTTTACAACAACAAAACAACGACAAGGCAATTTCAGTTCGAACTGGCAATCCATTTCACTTATTCTCACATTTCTCCTAATAATTAATCTCATATTTATGTAATATTTAATAATTATGAATTAGCGTAAACAATAATAAATATAATATATATGATTCTTCATCTAAATACAACAGTTCGAAGCGCATCTTCGCCGCGAACCTCCATTTTGGCTTCAGATCCATCGTTGAATCGATAGGAGATGGCGCCGTCGATCACCAGATGTGCGTCGTAACCGCGCGATTTTATACAAATTTTGTCGGCGAAACCACGTGGATTTGTTGGTGGAAATGTGGCATTGAATATTGGATCGCGAACAGTGAATGCCAGTTCTGAAAAGTGCGAAATGTGCAAACACCGCGACGTAAAAATGCACAATAATTGATTTTTTAATTTTTTGGAAATAGATTTGCAGTGAAAACTATATGGGTGGAAGCGCAGACAACAACCACACACAAAGTATAGCGCCTGGGTTCCCGTGGAATGTCGGTTACACGATTGCGCTCTATCATCTAATAGCCGATGAGTACCACACGCGACGCAAAAGCCGCGACGCACAAATGTGAGTGCGTCATTTTTCTTTCTCCCTCTTTATGCGGTGGGGCGCGTTTTATCGATTAGCAAACTACATGAGTTGCAAACATATGGCCCTTATTTGTGGGAAGGTTATTATTGATGCCATATGTTTACAACTTGAGTAGTTTGCTAATCGATAAAACGCGCCACACCGCGCAAAGAGGGGAAAAGCAAAGTTGTCCACCTTTCAAAAACTTTACAAAACCTTTGAAACGTACATCACCCGGGTAAACAAAACTCACGCCTTCGATCCGGATCAAAAATCAGCTGTTGATTAAACTTTGTACAAATTTCACTAATCGCCTCCTTATCATCAACCGGTATATCGACCTTATACTCTTTGGCAACAATTCGCATCAAATCCTGAACACATTGTTCGGTGAGTTTGTTTATGTTGAAATGCCACGATGTTGAACCCGTTCCAGTGCAAATGGTGATTCCCGAACTTTTTTGCTTCACCATTTTCTCGTCGTTCATACCAATTTCGTAGTAGGAGACGCGCGACGACAAACTTTCGCCGATAAATACTTCGTTGAGGGCTAGAACTGGCAATTCTGCCGTTTCGAGTACTCGATTTGTTGTATCGCCTTCTGATATTGTTCGTTTTTTACTGCAAAAAAAAACCAGTGAACTATACGTTTCAAAATTTAAATTTGATAAAACTCTTTTTTTGAGCTATAAATTCTGAGTTTTTCATTTTTTGAATTTGGTTTTCTATCCAGTGAACTATACGTTTCAAAATATAAATTTAAAAAAAAACTCACACCGGCGGCGATAATGCCATACATTCTTCCTGTTCGTGCGCGGCACTTCGCGGATTATCAGTCCATCTCGTCGTCGATGGATCGCGATTCAACTGCTGATCATGCAACTCGATAGCATCACCAATTCCAGCCTCGCCAGTTACTGTGATCCGAATACGTTGTCGATAGAGCCACTCGAACTCGCCGCTGAATAATCGGCGAAGCGCTGCGGCCAGATTTTCTTCGGGCAGTTTTCGCATCAAACACATGTAGCCTTCGGAGCCGCTCGGATCGGTATTTATTCCGATCACCGGCTTGTTTTTTGTTCGAACTTTACTGCTGGCCATTAGGAATGTTCCGTCGCCGCCGGCCGAGAAAATCGCGTCAGCCCAATCGACAGCGTCTTGAGTGTAGCCGAAACGACGAACCAGTTTTGATTCGATTCCAGCGTTGCTGTAAATGCGGAGTGTTGTGAAATTGATTTTTTGGGGGAAGAAAATTATAGGAAAAATTTCAGATTTTTGTGGAAATTACATTAAATCGCAGAGTATCGTTCGAAACATTGCAACTTGCTTTGCCTTTTAGGTGGTGTAAAAGCGGAACATCGTTTGAAAACCAAGTTTAACGTTTTCCCGCCTACTGAGCAGTGTAAACGCGGAGTATCGTTCTCACCTCAATTCTTTTTGCAACGTGTTCAAATAGGAATGATGAATTTTGTGCTTCGACAACAGTCGACTATAATCACTGCCACGTTTTCGAAGCTGAAAAAAAATGTTTTTTTCTAAAAAATCTGAAAAACAAAAAAAACCAACAATAGTAGCGAGTTGTTCATCATCACATCCTTTATTGACTTTTTTCTCAAACTCATATCTCGTCAATTTCGACAAAATCAGCACTTTTTTCGGGCGAAATTCAGGAACCTGAAAAATGGCCTAGAAAAATCGAGGGGAAAAACTAGTCCCTCACCTCCATATTTCCAAATGATCGTTTTGAAACGGTGTTTTGTGTTTGATACAATGCCTTGGCCAATGAATTTGGCAAACGCATAAAGCCTAAAAATCTCATTTTGTGTTGGAAATGACATTTTTGATTTTTTAGGTTATTCGGGTTCACGTTTTTTGTTGGAAAATTATTTTTGTGGTTTAATTTTTGCATTACTATTATAAGGGTAGAAATAATTGGCGTCAAAATAGAAAATAAAACTTTTTGGAATAAATTTGAAAAAATCAATACTCGACGCCTATTGGATGGATGAACTCCGTTATACTGGGTTAATTGGTTATTTTAATTTGATGAAACGTACATTTCGCGGGTTTATAAAATCCGTTCATTTTTGCGAATCTGTTTGAAATTATCATTTCTTCAATGTTTCAGATCCCCATAGTTTTTTGTAATGAATCCTATAGTTTCCATTTATCGTTATTATAACACATTTTTCTAGTTTGGCACATGTCCAAGACAACCGGAAACAACAGTGCCTCGTTGTCTGGTTATCATTTCTATGTAAAAACATAGGTCCCTCCAAAAAAGACGCCGCGTGGGTTAGAGAAGGAGAGAGTCTCTATCTCATGAACACCTCTCATGAACACCTCTTCCGGTGACCATTCATTTATCTTTTCATTATTTTTGCTCTTATCCCTTTTTCTCTCTCTCGCTCACTTCCTCTTGTCTCTATAAGAAAAAGGCGGGGTCGATCAATGTGTCATCAATGTGTCTTCTTATGCTCATTCATTCATTCATTCTTATTACTACTTCTTTTTCTTTTATATTTATTCATTTATATCGTTCTGGTTACATCTTCTAATGTTTCATTTTATTCCTACTTTCTGTTTTTTCCTGGATCTTGTTATAGTTTTTGGATTTTCGTTTTACTTTCCATTATTTTTTTGAATTTCAGGTAATTCGAAGTTGGACTATGCTCAAACAACGACACCGATTGCCAATATCAAGCCGAGGCAACCAACGTGGCGGTTGCTCTAGACGCGATAAAAAACCACTTCGGATCGTTTCAATAGCCTAGCAATCTATTGACGTTGATTAGTAATGTTCATTCTAATGGTGAACCAAGTGCTAGACGTTTTCACGTTTTACGGTCCGCTTGCGGGCCGTTCATAGCTTATCAGTCTAATCAATTGTTCAATAGGAATGTTCGTGCTAATATTGCGAACCAAGTGCTAGACGATCCCCCGCAAGCCGCTAGACGGAAGCGGGCCATTGACTGGGTTGATGTGTTTAGTGCCTCGCCTTCACACTATCTACTCACTCGTTGAGTAGTAATGTACAGACGATGATACGCTCTCGTGCTGAACCAAGTGCTAAACGGACTGATTTATTTGTCCGTTTCTAGGGAAGGGTGGCCCAGGCCCGCCGGCTCAGGCGACCTTTCTGAGGTTGCTCCTAACGCCAAACCCTAAAGGACGATCTCGCATGGGCGGGTCGGACTTTCCGGGGTCTACACGAATGACTTGTCATTCTACCAACCTGCTGCTGCTGCTGCTGCTTCTACCAACCTGCTGCTGCTGACATCGACCGTTCTGCTGCTGACATCGACCGTGCTGCTGCTGACATCGACCAACTTGCTACTACTGGTTTGCCTTTTTTCCACTCATAATTTTATGTTTTCAGGTCGATCAACAATGCGCTTTGCCGTTTTTTGGTGCCAATTCGAGCAAAGGGTCAGATCCAATTCACCTGCCTTCTACAATAGGGCGGACCGGGCGATGTCATATGCTATGACAGTAGGAAAGACAAACCCACGACTTGGTGAGTTTTAATAAATTCTAAATCTCTTCAACAATCTTTTTTCCAGGTTCAATTGCTTGATTGTTTTTTGCATTCAATTGTGCCTCGTCCAACCGAACAAGTCAGGTAACTTATTAGTAAATGCACCCCTAATTCTCCTAGGTATTAATTAAAATACCATCTTTCTATGTCGCGTTAACATATTAATTGATATGTTAGCGTAAAATCAAAAACGATCAAATAGTTGTGTCAAAACTATTCGATCCCCACTTTTGGACTGACTTCACAGAGCCTAGTGAAATAATCTTTGTTGCACACTCGAGCTGTCAACAAAGATGATTTCACTGGGGAACCCAGATCCTTTGCAAAAGGTGGCCCCGGGGTGAAGGGGAAGCTGTGATGAGGAAAGGGAGTGGGATTCTCAGACTGTATCAAAATTCTTCTTTTCTATAATTTTGCATTCACTAATGAGTTATCTGGCTTGTTTGGGGGTGAGATCCGTGGCGAATTCGAGATGACGCCAGTCACTGTCAAATGGTGACTGGTGGATGGGTGGGCTCGGTGAGCAACGAAGGACGAAGAAGGTTAGTTTGAAAAATATTCTAGATGATGACAAAAGAAGGTTTTCTTTCAGATGACAATCAACTCTTCTCAATATGGAGATGGATGGATGGACGACGACAACTTCGGAGGACAACATCGACGACAACATGGGAGGACAACAACGACGACAACATCAAAGGACAACATCGACGACAACATCGGAGGACAACAACAACTACAACATCGGAGGACAACAACGACGACAACATCAAAGGACAACATCGGAGGACAACAACGACGACAACATAGGAGGACAACAACGACGACAACATCGGAGGACAACAACGACGACAACATCAAAGGACAACAACGACGACAACATCAAAGGACAACAACGACGACAACATCAAAGGACAACATCGACGACAACATCAAAGGACAACAACGACGACTATATCAGACGACATCGGAAGTATCAAAGGACGAGACTGGAGGCTTCTCAATATGGAAATGGACGACAACAATCATCATCGAAATGGAAGGACTACAACGACACTACACAATGAACGACAACTCAGAAGGATCAACAACATTTATCGAGCTGGAGATGGAAATGGATCGACGACAAATATGCTAATCAAGAATCAATGGATCAGAAAGGTTGGTTTGAAACCGAGAACTTCTCCAAATATTTCCAATTTTTCCAGATTTATTTTATCGTCGACATTAACATTTTGCCAAGGACTACGAGATTTTCAACGACAAACATCAATTTGCAAACAATTGGGAACAACAGCCCAGGAGGATCGATTGACAGATAAGTTTAAAGAAAAGATCTCAAGATAGGGGGAAAAAGGCGCGCAGAGTTTTCAAATATCACAAGCAGATTTTGCTTATTTTTCTTGTTTTATTTTATAATTATTTATTTTTCGATGTTCTTGTTGTTTTTTTGCTTAGATCACATTGGACAACGGCGATTGGAGAGGTATAGTTTTAGGAAAGTTTAAATACTAATCTCTAATTTTTTTTAAGAAGGTGATATGGATCGTATCGGTGGTGGCAGAAGCAGCTTTTTCTCATTTTTCAGTTTTTTCTACTTTTTAGGTTTATCTTTTTTTCTAGAGAGCTCTCTTTTTTAGGCATCTGGTCTCTACGTGTTTTCTATATCAGAACGTTCCGCCGTTCTCTAGTTTTGTTTTCATTATTTCTTCCCCGTCTACGATCTGAACCCGGAGACCTGTCTCAAGTCCAATAGGGGTTTCGGAGAAGGTGATGGGTTCGGGTCCCCCTGACTGGCGTCCGCGATGGAGTGGGAGGGGGCCTTGTCAAAAGGTTGGCCTCACCGTGGCGACAAGGTGGTAGGAGCAGAAGGTGCCCAGAAACGCCGGTAACTTCTGCTCCGAGCCAACAACCGTAATAAGCTGCCCCTCTCAATATGGTAAGTGTAGGGTTGAGAGAGAAAACTGAAAAATGAGAAAAAGCATGATTCCTCACCACTGCGAGAAAGGTTGGTTTTTTTTTGTTATAAAATCACAAAATTTCCAGAATCTACTAGCGACAACGACCAGACTACATGGCACGAGGACTTTAATTTTTCTCCTATTTTTTTTGTTGTATAAAATGTTGGAAAATGTTTTTTTCTTTTTTTTTCCTGTCAGACCTGCGCCAAGAGGGTACAAAAGTTTCTCAAAAATTTTTGTCTCTAAGAAATGCTTTCAAAAAACCAAAAAAAGTAAAAGAATGATTAAAAACTTCACGAAAATATAGTTTTTAAGTTTTCGTGACGTGAGCTACATATTTTTCTTGAAAAATGTCACGGTACTTTTTCCCCTCTTAGGTCAGGTATGCAATTTTGTCAAGTTTTTTTCGAAAAAATTAAAATTACAGTACTCCAAAATAACAGTACATCGAAATTGTCAAAATTTTGTTTCGTTTCTAGGTTCCATACTTGAGCTAGAAACTACAGTACGCCAAAATTGGGATTCGATAATTTTTGATCAAACTAAAAACCCAGAAATTCCAAACTTTTGAAAAACCCGTGAAATTCTCCATGGAGCGAATTTGAACTCTTGTCGCTTTTTCTACCAAAAAAATTTGAAAATGAAATTTTCCATTTTTTTTCAAGTTTTTCCCGAAAAATCAAAACTGCAGTACTTCGAAAATGCATAAGTCTGAAATTTACGAAATTTTTTGGCTTTAAAATTTTTTCAAAAACTGAAAATTTGGTAAAATCGAAAATTTTTAAAAACCCGTGAAATGTACGTTTCAACAAACTATTTTCAAAAAAAAAACCAACTTGTTGGATCTGTCCAAAGTGTCGGATCGTTTGGTGGTTGTGTTGGAGCAACAGATGGACGGGGTGAGCAAGTTATCGCGTTTCTCAGTTGATGAAGCTGGAAAAAAATATTTTAGAAAAAATTCGGGTTCAATTTCCGTAGAAAATCAAAATTTCGCAGACTTCCAGACCTGATGTTGTCGTATGCGAATCCTCATGTTTTTTTCTGCACAAATTTCCGCTCTATCAGGGAGACGAGTTCGACTTCAACTTTGACGCGATCGATTTCACCTTTTCCGCAACAATGATTTTTTTCAGCAATTTCAGATCTACGGGCATTCGCACACTGCGCTTCGCCGCTGCAACATAACGCGAATTACTTATTTCGCAAGAAGAAGGAAATACGAAAAAAGAAAAAAAAATTTGGGGAGATGGGAATGATATGATAATAAAGTTAACGAGAAATGAGATGACCAAGAAGAAGACCGTTCTCTTGTCGTCTCTCTTTATTGCGCACACTATTTCGTCAATATGGGCGGAGCTAGTTTCGAAAAAAATGTGCGAATTTTCTAGAAACACGTGAGAAATTTCACCAAAATTATTCTTCTTTTGAGAAACAAAATTTTTACCTTTCCACCAAGATTCTTGGTCCAAGAAACCAGTGATAAATACGTTTCAAATCTCCGCCCAAGAAAAATCATATGTTAAACCAGGTGACTGGGAGGTCCTAACGCCCGCGGGAACCGAGAAAAAACTGCCTAAAAGTAGCAAAAAAAAAACGAAGGCTGATGCAATAACAACACTATCTCTCAGGGTCACGTGACTATTTTGGAACGACGAAAAAGAAGAAGAAAAAATTGGAAACCTGGTTTTTTTTTACTTTTAATTAGTATAGTGTATAGAAAGCAAAACCAAAACAGTGTTTCTTATCAGTGACTATTTTTTTTTGTTCGTAAGATAAAAGGTCAGATGGTACACAAAACAGAACAGGCTAGCTACTAAAATTTGTCCAAAAAAGGCTTTCAAAAACTATTTTTTTAAGCGCGCAGTATTTTTTCGACATTTGAAAAGGCGGTGTAAATTCGGAGTGTTGTTTGTGAATAAGCTTTTAATTTTGAAGTTTTTAAAACCCGTTTAAAATACGTTTCAAAGATTTCGCAAAAATAAACAATTTGTATCCTAGGTTTCTTATCGCGCGTAAATACGGAGTGTCGTTAAAAGTATATCAAATTGATAAGAAACATTTCCAGATCTCAAAAGGCGGTGTAAACCCGGAGTGTCGTCAGAACTACTTGTAAAAAAGTCAGTGTAAAAGCGAAATTTTCAAAACCCGTTTAAAATACGTTTCAACAAAGTTCAAAATGTGTCCTAAGCTTCAATCTCTCTACGTCATTTCAACTTCAATTCCAATTTGAAAAAAGTGTCTGATCTTTTGGGCCGGTTTAGAAATAATGGTGATGATTTTCAAAAATTAAACAACACATCAATTCTTGATCAGTCTCACTACGAACTATACTATCAAACATGATGTAATAATAAATTGTTATTTATGACAGGGAAATCTTTGAAGATCAAGATCAATAAAAAAGAGATTTTTTCCTTCTTGGTAAAAAAAACTTGTGATCATCTGATCTTTCCACGTGGCTGACTTGGAATTCCAAAAAAAGATGAAACAACAAGGTAACGTTGATTGATTGAATGATTGATAGAAATGAAAATTAATCTATTTCCACACTGAAAATATGAAGATTGTCACGGAAAAAAACATACATAAATAGATGGTGTTGCATCAGACTTGTTGTTCGGAAACATCAGTCGAAGAACAAGACTGGTTTTTTGAGAAAAAAAAAGGGGGCGAATGGAAAGAACGCGCATGGGAACAGATAATTTTGTGATATATCAATTTGTTGAAACGTATATTATACTGGTTTCAGATTTTTGAAACTAAACCGTTTTTGAAACGTATTTTGAACGGGTTTTCAAACTTTTCTCCCCAAAAATTACCTTCCTCTATTGCAAATTCTGACAGGTCTGGAAGTCTGAAAAATTCTTCAAATAAATATCAAATGTGCGTGGATGAGAACGCAAAAATTATCACAAAAAAGTTTTTGGGGAAAAAAGGCGATAAATATTTTTATTATTTGGAATGTTTTTTGAGAAATTATGCACAGGGATCTGTTAAATCACACCGAGAGGGAAAAACAACAAAAAAAAAACGGATAAATATTTTCGTGCCAAGACCCGAAAAAAAACAAGAACAAAATACCCGCGAAGAGAAAAACGTGAAATTATTCAAGACATTCGGAGAGGCGACCGTCACGAGACTCGGTTTGGAGTTTGATGAGTTTGGCTCCGGCCATGAAACGCGAATAGGCATTGATCAGATTTTTCGGCGTTTTCGGGTCCAGATCCACTATTTTTATTGAATAGGCGAATCGGCGGCCTGGAAATTTTTTGGGTTTTCAGCAAAGAATTCGAGTGTGAATGTGGAGTGTTGTTTTTAAGTTTTTTGGAAAGACATTTTCAAATCTCCAAGGGCGATGTAAAAACGGAGTGTCGTTTGAACACCAGAAACACTATTTTTCAAATAATTTTCAATCTAACATTTTGCCAAAACTGTTGATAAACCTCACCATTACTCAATTTCATCACATCGAACTCATCTCCCAATTCCAATTTTTTCGGAATCAATCTCATCGAAACCATCACCGAACAATCCTTCATTGTGGCCGCCACAAAATATCTGCGCAATTTTTGCATTTTCTCAAATTCGTCCCGTCGCAAAGTGCACTTTTTGGGCGCCGCATTGTCGAGAATCGCGTCGATTCCCAAACGCGACATGGCGCTTTTGTCCAAAAGTTCGGATTTGAGTTGACTGTCGAGGCTGGTGTAGAGTTCGTGGGCGTCGACAATTCCGATTTCGTCGATTTTTTGCGCTGTCAGAATTTGACCGAGCACTGACGATTTGTGTAGTTTGTAGCGCTTACGTGATACGTTGCCCGACATTATTAGGGAGAGCTGAAATATTTTTTTTTCATTTTCAAAACAAAAAAATTTCCCGTGAGAAATACGTTTCAAAAATTCTTTAACTCACCGCAGTGATCAAATCATCCGAATTGGCATCATTTCTCGGAAAAAGTGTCTCATCAAACATTTTCTCGTCGAGCGGCTTCTCATCCGAATGCACCAAATTCCCGTCGCGGAAAATGCGCAAATTTCGATGCGGCACCAGGAAAAGCGAATGAATCGCGGATTTGGCGCGAGAATAGGAGGCGGAGAACAGGTCGAGCGGGCAGAAATCGTACATTTCGGAAAAGTGAGCCGAACCGCATTTTTCGAATTGCATGATGCAGTTGTTGCAGTTGGCACAACTGATGTTGGCGTGTTTTTGGAGAAATCCTTGTTTTGGCTTGATTTCGATCTGAAATTTGGAATTTTTGAGCTTTTTTCTAGATTTTTTAGTTCTAAGAGGGTACCAAAATTTCTCAAAAATGTTTTCACTGTGTAAATGAGGGTGCAAGAACAAAAAAATAAGAAGAAAAAATAGCGAGATAAGAAAAGAAAACAATATTAGAAAACTGAGAAAAAAGTGGAAGGATGAATGAATGAATGAGCACAAGAAGACACAGATTGGTGACTCCGCCCCCTTTATGTATGCGGCAGGTGCAAAAAAGGGGCGGGGCTAAAGATAAACACTTTCTTGTCCATTTATTCACTCATTCATTCATTCTTCATCTTTTTCTTAGTTTTCTAATATTGTTTTCTTATTTTTCGCTCGTTTAGATTCTTGATTTTTTAATGTTGTTTCGTTCATGCACTCATCATCGAAGTTGTCCTCAAGTCATTTTTTTTACGCCGTTTTCACTGTGACAACTGTTTTTCGGGAAATTTTGTTACCCTATTTGGTCAGATCTGAGGGATGTTCCACGATTTTTGCAAAATTCCAATTTTCTGCGATTTTTGACTTCTGGATTTTGCCAAAACTCAAAAAAAACCCCCAACCTGTTTAATGTACGTTTCAACAGTTGTTTTTTTAAAACAAATTCCATGGCACTCCGAACGTCACTCCGTGTTTACACTGCCTGTTAAGATTCGAAGTGTTATAAGCCTTTCAAACACTCTACATTGACGCTGAAAAACACTTAGAACCTTGTTGAAACGTATTTTAAACAGGTTTTGAAAATTTTCTAAATTTTTTTTCGCCAAAATGTCTCCGAAAATGATGCTCACCGTAATTGTCGAACATCCAAACTCATCCAAAACCGCCGAATTTGGTAACTGTGTTGCGTCGATCATTTGAAGTGATGACAATCTTTTCGGGTGTGTGACAATCGAATCACCGCTCGATTTCTGAAACGAATGAATCGGCAAAAACGAAATCTCCTCGGGCAGATCGAAGAGCTCCTCAAAATTCTCGATTTTCTGATTCGCCGGCAACGCCGGAATCTTGGCCAAATGATGCACATCAATCGTGTCGAACTCGACGATTCGCATGTTGACCAGAAAGTTTTCTGAGAAAAACGGCGACACAATTCGCTCCATATAGTCGTTGACGAGCTCGCTGCGCGCTTTCACCGTCATCAGGCCGCTTTTGCGCTCTTTGGCGAATCGCCAAACAATTCGCGAGTCGTCGTAGCGATGTTTGGCGCTGATGACAAAGTTGGCACGTCCTTCGCCGCGGAAACAGAACGAGCGATAGTCGCGCGGGTCGATTAAAACCTGAAAATTTTGAATTTTTGAAACTTTAGGTTTTCTAATACCTCCCTTTCAAATTATCCCGCATTCCACCGTTAACTTATAAATTTTGTCAGAAAATGCTGTGTGAAAATTATTTTTGATGTATTCAAGGTGTAAACCACGTATTTCTGCTTTTCGTTTTGCCAAAAGAAGCTCAATAGATCTACAGAAGCTGAATTCATTTGTCAACCAACTTTCACAATTATAAATTTTTTGAAACGTATATCTCACGGGTTATATTTTCCCATTAAAAATCTAGATTAAAATCTCACCTTTTCTGAAATCGCCATTGTTGATGGGATAATTGAGCGAAAAATCGGATGATTAACAAGCAAACATCTGTAAGAAAAAAATAAAATAGACGAAAAGAGGGAAAAGGAAACATTTCATGAATAATTGCTTTCAATCGGCGCAATTTTTCTGTGCGCAACGAAAAAAAACGCGTGACTATATATTCATGAAAAGTGCGTTTGGCAAGTTTTCAAAATGACAAAAAAAACAGTTCTTGTGACTTTTTCCCAACTGATAACATCAAAAAATCGGTCGAAGAACAAAAAAAAATGTCGATAAGGCATGAATCAACAACATTTTCGTTTTCATTTTGCGCCGGAAATGACAAATCATTGTTGTTATTTTATAAAAATGAGAAACAAGCAATGTTATTATTATTCATGGCCAGGGGCCGGGGCGTGGAAAAAAGCGATGAGAAGAGGAGAAAATTCGCTCCATCGAAACTTGTTTTCACATGTTTTCTAGTTGATTTGTGAACATTATCTAAGATGTCAATGAAAAATGATGTGATTCTTGGCATTGTAATCTTCACAATACAATTTTCAAGGAAAAATCATGGAATAAGCGCTTCAAAACGGTTGACAAAAATTAAAAATCCAGGAAAAAACTTGCTGGCCGAGGTTTTTCATCCTGGGGACTAGTTTTCGCACTGTGTACTTCTCCAGGAGAAGAGTAAATTTATTTTTTTTTTACAGTTTTGGCTGGTTTTTTCGATACCGGGAGAAAGGCTGTGTCAAAATTTGGTCTTCATAAAAATGCCTAAGCCTTAAAATCACTAGACCAGGCACCTCACACAGAACAAAGCATCATTCACTAACAAATTTGAAAGCTTCGGTTTCTTTTCTTGCGAAACCTCGGCCATGGCCGAAGTTTCGCAGTGTGTACTTCTCTCGAACAACCTGTGTTTTTTTTTCAAATTAAATCCATAAGATAGCTCATTTTGAAGCTCTTTTGAAGCTCAACAAGATAATTAATATTAAATCCGACAAAAAAGACGCGCGAAAAACTTCATTGTCAGATAAGTGTTATTCCTCGCCTCTCCGTCGTTTGTTCAATTTATTGCGCGGATCGGTGATCGAATACCAATCCTCAGATTCTTCTCGTAGATTTGCATCTTTTGCCTTTGATGAGTTGTCGACGTCTTCGGCTTTGAATTTGTGAGCCATCCTGGAAAGATTTTTTGAGGTCTTGGAGAGAATTGGAAGTTTGCCAAATGTGAACAATAATCTTACGCGACTTTGAAAGGGAAAAAATAAAGAAATTTCGATTATTCTGAAATTTTTGGGTCGGAAATTCGGATTTTTTAGCCAGAAAATTGCTTTTTTCAAGATTGTGAGTTGAAAATCTTGATTTTTCGTAGTTTTCTGATCAAAAAGTTTAAATTTTGCAGACTTTCTGGTCAGAAATTCAGAATTTCCGTAATTTTTTCGCCAGAAAATCCATTTTTTTTTTTGAATAGTTTCAAAAAACCCACCACGAAGTTCCGACCATATCCTCAGCATCAAGATCAATTCCAAACTTCTTCTCCTCTTCTTCTTCTTCCCCATCTTTTTTGCCGATCTGCACTTTTTTATCAAACAAAATCGCTTCCTGATTCGACGCTCCAAGTCGTTTTTTGAATCGATCCAACATTTGCATCGTCTGTTGTTCTCTTCTTGTATCTTTTTTACTTTTCAGATCATTTGTCTTCGATTTGAATCGTTGTTTTTGTTCCTCATATTCTTTCAGAGCCTGGCTCGTATTTTCAATTTTCTCCTTTTTCTTCTTCTCTTTTTTGGGTCGAAGTGCTTTCATATATTCTTTTTGCATTTCTTTCAGTTCACTCGACATTTTTTCGATTTCGCCTCGTTCTTTTTCTTTTCGTTCACTTTCGATCAATTCTTCAAGATCTTCTTCTTCGTCATCTTTTTTAGCGGATTCTTCTTGTTCCTCTTCCAATTTTCTTTTTCTTTTCATCAATTTGTCACGAATTGAAGAGATCGATGAAGAATCCTTTTGAAATTGATCATCTTCCGGAATATAGTCGCTCATCTCATTTTTCGATACGGCCGCCTGTTTGCTGAGCCGCGCATCATCCAATGCATCGTGAGCCGATTTCGGTTTACTCGAGGTTTTCTGAAAATTGCAAGTATTGTCAAAATTACGGCTCCTGGGCGTTTCGAAGCCGCGTCAAATTCCAAGGAAAATCCAGTGAGATGTCGGCACACACATTTGTTGAAAAGAGGGTAAGCCTAAGGACGTCTGAGCTAAGCCTCAGCTCAGAAAAGGAAAAAAAAACGATTTTTCTTCAATTTTTGAAATATTTCAGCACATCAATAGGAAATATTCAAACGGGGTGTAAATGCGGAGTGTCGTTTACCTTATTAAAAGTCATCAACTCTTGTTCATCATCCTCGGCTTCATCTCCAAACGACAAAAGCGACGTCTTTTTCGTCTCGACCTCAACATTTCTTTTCTTTTTCTGCTCATTTTTGTCCTTTTTGATCTTCTTCAAATCTCTCGGAACAATATCATCAAACGGATTGTTTATTATTCGAGCGCCGGTTATTTTGTACATTGTCACTGGCCGATCGCCTTTCTCCGTCTCGACCTCGGTGATTTTCAACATGTTGAACAGTGTCGGACCGGTCACTTTACCGAAAACCGTATGTTTGTTGTTGAGCTCCGGTGCTCCGCGATCGCCGATGGTGAAGAAGAATTGACTCGCGTTGTCGTCGCGACCCGCGTTCGCCATTCCCACAATTCCGCGACGATTGAATTTTAGACGTTGATGAAATTCATCCTAAAACTGATGGGGTTCAGACAATTCTCTTACATTTTCTTTTGAAACGTATAACATCCTGGATTACGCAAATTTTTTGAAAACCAGTTTAAAATACGTTTCAAATTTTTTAACGAAAAATACAACTTTCGGGGTTGAAAAATGCCTTTTCTAGGTGCTTTTACAATTTTTCTAGCTCGAAAAATCATGAAATTCTAAATTTTGACTGGAAAAAGTTGATTTTTAGCTACAAATTTATGATTTTTCAATTTTTTACCAGAAATACAAAATTTCTGGGCGGTTTTCACCCATTTTAAAATCTTACCTTGAACGGCTTGCCCCAAATACTGTCACCACCTTGTCCAGTTCCCGTCGGATCTCCTCCTTGTAGAATGAAATTTTTCACCAAACGATGAAACACACAGCCTTTGTAGTAGTTCTCCATACAAAGTTGGATGAAATTCCGACAAGCCAGGGGTGCTTCTTTGGTCCATAGCTCGATTTCAATGTCGCCTGCGGTGGTTTCAAGAGTTACCTGGATAAAAATTGATTTTTTTTTTTTGAGAAAATTTAAAAGTCAAACTCACTTTTCCACTTGTTATCGGTTCATTGATGTATTGAGTACTCATCTGGAAGTGAAAATAAGAAAAAAAAATCAATTTTTTTGAGGGGAAATAAGTAAATAAAGGTTAGATAAATCAACTCAATTCGCGCAAACTCGACGGTTTCATGCAATAAACATTTATTTTCACTAGTATAAATATTCACAAGAAGAAAGAATGGTGAGGGCTCTACGGAAGCTGGAGAATTTATTGACGAGCGTTGATGATTTTGACAAAGTCTGGCTTCAACGACGCTCCGCCGACCAAGAATCCATCAATGTCGGCTTTTTTGCCGAGTTCAGCAGCGTTGTCGGCGGTCACCGAGCCACCGTAGATGATGCGTGTGGCGTCGGCGACGGCCGGCGAAACCTTTTCGCGCAAAAATTGGCGGATCCATTCGTGAACCTCTTGCGCTTGTTCGGGCGACGCGGTTTTGCCGGTTCCGATGGCCCAGACCGGTTCGTAGGCGATGACAATGTCGGTCCAGTTGACGTTTTTGTCGACGATGGCTTGAAGTTGACGGAAGTTGACGTCTTTTGTGTGGCCGGCTTCGCGTTCCTCCAACTTTTCGCCGATACAATAGATGACTTTGATGCCGGATTCGAGAGCGTGAACTGTCTTTTCGGCGATGAGCTGAAATTTATTAATATTTTTAACTCTGGACCAAGTGAATCACTGGTTTTTGTTTTTCATAGGTTTTTTCACGGTGACTTTTATCTTTTCAAATCGCGAATTTTTGAATTTCCACCTTACGACACTCCGTATTTACACTTTTGTTAAAACAAGGGCAACGCGGAGCGTCGTACACACCTTCTGTGAGAGACAACACAAAAAGAAGAGAGGGCGAGAGAAAAGTGTGAAGACCTCGACTAACAAACTCGGCCATCTGTTCGTTTTTGCTCAAACTCGTTCATTTCCCATTATCGATTTTTTGAAACGTACATTTTACGGGTTTGCAAAAGTTTTTTTCTGTTTTAATTTTTCGAGTTTTCTAGATATGTGATAATTTTTGGAAGAACTTGAATATTAAAAAAAAAACTAACCGCATCAGATTCGCCGAAAACATGTCGTCTCTCCGAATGTCCCAAAATAACCCACTCAAGTCCAAGATCCTTGATCATAGCCGGCGAAATTTCACCAGTGAACGCTCCTTTTGGCACTTTGTAGGCATTCTGTGCGGCAACTTTGATGTTGTTCTTGAGCGCCGCTTTAGCATGCGCCAAATATGGTGCTGGCGGGGCGACGACAATGTCGACTTGGTCATTTCCGCCCGATTGGTTGAGGAAGAGAATGATGCCGTCGACCGAGGCGAAATCGCCGTTCATCTTCCAGTTTCCGCCGACGAAGAATTTGCGTGGAGCCATTTTACTTTCTGAAAACTATTGTTTGAACAATGAGAAAAAATGTGATGAACAAAAATGCGATAAAAATTGCATCATTCTAGAAATTTCTATTTTCATCAAAACAACCTTCAAAGATCATATTGTGTATTTTAAAGAATGAATGAATGATAAGGAGAGGCGACAATTCACCAAACAAAAAAAATGAAATGGAAAAGGGCTGTGTGGTTCGATAGAGAAGAAGAAAAAACAACACTGATAGAGATGAGAGACGCAGACGGAAAATGAGAAAATTGGATTTGCCATTGGCACGTATTCTCTAAAAGAAGATTTGGAAATCATCAAACTTTTATTATGCACTTCAACATAACTTTGTAAGTTAGCTGAATAGAACTTTTTCTCATTTCAAAAAATGAATAAATAGCAAATAATTTTTTCTGTCAAAAACAAGGTGTTTTCCTTTTCAATCAGGTTAGTATACTTATTTAGTATCAACTTTACAAACAGAGACAAAGGTTTGAAAATCATTAAAAAAAAATAAAAAACAACCTTGAGAGAGTGTGGAAAACGAGGAGAGTGCAGACGCGCTGCGAGAGAAAACACAAACAAAATTGGATGTGCCTTTGAATTTTGTGGCGCGCATTCAAATTAATATTTTTTTCAAGTAAAAAAAGGAAAGTTCGATATTATCATGGGTTTTTGAAAACACCAATACACAAAAAATCAATAATTATGGGAAGAGAAAAAAAAACAATTTTATTATTATTAGAATAATTATTAAATATCACTCTCTCTGACTGACTAGGAAAAAAAGACTAGATTGGCAAAAATATTCACCTAAACTCGAGTAAAGAAAAAACAATAGAAAATTAAAGGGACAGGGAAACCTCCTCGCAAAAGGATAAGCTGGAATGGAGGACAAAAAAAAAGAAAAAAGATGAATCGATAGAGAAATGATGACATGGATAAAATATAATATGGAAATGTGAGACCCGAAAATGTGTGAAAAATCGAAAAATCCTAATTATGACGATTGGAAGGTTCGTGGACGAGCAATTTGGAGGAAGAGACGTTCGCCGGATGCTTTGACAAAGGTGACAGCGGAGAGCTGCAGATAGTTTCTCTTTGAAACGTATTTTTCACGGGTTTTGGGGGAAATTTTCATGTTGGAAATATGTAGTTTTTTTGAAACGTACTTTTTACAGGTTTTCTAAAATTTTGGCCAATATGGCTATAACTTTTAACAAATGGGAGAAGAGAATGAAGTAGCAAAAAAAAATAAAAAGGAACGAGAGAAGAAAAAAACAATATTAGAAAACTGAGCAAAAAGTGGAAGAATGAATAATTGAATGAGTACAACAAGACACAGAGACTGTCGACTCCGCCCCCTTTTTGCACCTGCCGCATACAAAAAAGGGGGCGGGTTCAACAATCTGTCTGCCTTCCTGTGCTCATTCATTCATTCTTCCCTTTTCCCTCAGTTTTCTAATATTATTGTTTTTGTCTCGTTTTATCGTTTTTTTCTTGGTGTAACTTTTAACTAGTCGACAATTATCCCAAATATGACGGTACAAATTTTATTATAATTTCTTTGAAACGTATTTTTCACGGGTTTCGAAATTTTCAAGGAAATGATTAATTCTTTAAAAAATGTTGTTTTTTATGTTGACTTTTTGAAACGTATTTTTCACGGGTTTTCAATAGTTCAAAGAAGCAATCTATTCTTTCAAAAATAACATTATGTTGACTTTTTGAAACGTATTTTTCACGGGTTTTCAATAGTTCAAAGAAGCAATCTATTCTTTCAAAAATAACATTATATTGATTTTTTGAAACGTATTTTCCCCGGGTTTTCAAACCAAAAAACCAACCTGATCAGTGACCGGCAACGCGTTAACCGCCATAATCCGATCGCCAACTTTAAGCTTCTCAGCGGCGGCCGATCCCGGTTGCAAAGAAGTGACCAATATTCCACGTGTCCGTTTGCCAATACCCATTCCGAGTTGTTGATCGACTGCCTTTTTCAACTCGACCAACATTGTATCGCTGCCCTCCTCCTTCAAATCGTGAATGATGTCGATGGCCAACGAGTTGTTGTTGTTGGCCTGACTGGTTTTCGGTTGTTGTTGTGGTTGTGTGTCTTTTGGTGTGGAGGCAGAGGCGACAGCAGCAACAGCTGGTGTCTGCTCCTCTTCTTCTTGCACACTCTTCTGCAAGAATTTGGATTTTTGAAAATTTTCGTAATTTTTTTTTGACAAAAAAATCGGAGTTTAGTGGGTCAGAAAAAAGACGAGCTTGACCCGACAAAACTACAGTAACCCATTTTTCTCCTAAAATTTGGGACTTTGGAATTCTTGTCAACAAATTTCTCCCATTTTTTTTCTAGAAATTTTGAAAAAATACGGATCAAGCCTGAATTTCAGATTTTCGGGCCGCGAATTTTTGTCTGAAAAGCTAGGAAAACTACGGTAACTCTGTCAAAAATACCAGGCCAATTATTTTCGGCTTGAAATTTTTGGAATCTACAGTAATCTGGTCAAAAAAAGTTCTCTTCTAGAACCTGGAATTTTTGTCTGAAAAGCTAGGAAAACTACAGTAACTCTGTCAAAAAGGTCTGGCTGATTTTTTTTTTGACTTGCCCCCTACTATAACAAAATCGGGCCCGAAAATTCGACATTTTCAAGTCTCAGGCTCAAAAAAAATTCCAGGCAAAACTCACAAAATCGTTTCCGGACGACGGTTCCTCGGTGACCGGGCTCAACCCGCCGCTCTCCTGTTGTTGATCATTTCCGTCCGGTGATGTGTGCGTGATGATGGGACGTGGCAACATGGGCGGCGCCGGTGGCGGCACCTCTTTTTCTTGCTGCGAAGTTGACGCAGCCACCGCCGCCGCAGCCGCTGCGGCTTCGTTATTATTCTCACTGAGCGGTGGAAGTGTGGGTGGTTGCTAGAAATGTGCATCAATTATTAGCGCTGATTTTTCTGACAACTAGGCAACCCCTACAGTACCCTTCGAAGGGGTACTGTAGGCAAGGTAAGCACGTGCAGAGAATCGCCAAAACATCATCATCATTATCATGCCGTCAAAAAAACTGGTGTGCAAAAGTGTGCTGTGAGTGGTGTAGAGAAACTGAGAAAATCATTTGTCTACTCGCAGAAAAAAAAAATGAAAAAATTGAAAATAAAAATGAAATCATCGAAAAAAGGCATGATTGGTTGGAGTTCTTCTACACGTCGCTTACCTGTCGTCGACCAACCCGTGGAGTTGTCGCCGATTTGGCGAGCGCTTCGGTCGCGGCGTGAACGCGATTCGCAGTCTCGGTGATCTTCCAGCGACCAAGCTGCAAAAATTTTTAGATTTTCACAAAAATTTCGCTTCGTTTGACACTCATATTGATGGTATTTCCATGAGTTTTCGAGTTTTCGCTGCGAGACCCAGCACAAAATAAAAATAATGAAAAGTATACGAATATGGGTGTCTAAAATTTCGAAATTTTGTGAAAAACATTTTCCAATTGTTCAAAATTCATGAAAATCTGTGAAACCTCGATTTCTATAATTTTCAGGATGCAAAAATCGGTGTTTCACTAGAATCTTCGAGATTTTCACCAAATTTTTGATATTTTTGACACACCTTGAGATGAACTTTTCCGGTACACGTCTTCAACATGGCTGCCACATCTTCCTGCATACAACCCGACACATCTTTTCCGTTGACTTCGAGTATTTGATCGCCGGGCATGAGTCGACCGTCTGATTCGGCGGCGCCGCCTTTCACAATTTCGCTCACATAGACGCCGGGCTCGTTTTTGCGGCCAACTGGAAGAGGTTGTGATTGTTTTCAAGGTCTACAGTACCCCGTGGTTCTCAAGCTACTGGGTTACTGTAGTTCAAAACTTTCTGTCAACATTTGGTGAAGTTTGAGACCAGAAAATTCGAGTCAACATTTACAGTAATCCGGTTTTTGGGTTACTGTATTTTGCTAACAGAAATTGAGAGGTGCAAGCTACAGTACCCCGATTTTTTCGAGTCGAGGGGTACTGTAGTTTTCCAACTTCTGAAACATTGAGAACTAGAGTAACCCTATTTTTTTCCGGAGAGGATTTGGGTTACTGTAGTTTCACTTTTTCGAGACTTTGAGACCAGAAAATTGAGAATTGTGAATTTCTGAAATTTTAGAAGCTCGAAAAACTACAGTACCCCAATTTTCTCAAGATTGTTGGGTTACTGTAGCTTGACACTTCCAATTTACTTAAATAGAGTGGAGTACTGTAGTTTTCCAAAATCTGAAGTTCGGAATTTTGAAACCTACAGTAACCCAATTTTCTCAGATTTCCCGGATTACTGTAGTTTGAGTCAAACTTCCAATAGAGCGAACCAAAAAAAGACGCTAAAAACTACAGTAACCCAATTTTCAGCAGTCTTTTAGGTTACTGTAATTTAGGACCAAAAAACTACAGTAACCCTATTTTTCCGAAGGGTTTTTGGGTTACTGTAGTTTCACTTTTTCGAAATTTTGAGTTCAGAAAATGGAGTATTTTGAATTTCTGAAATTTTTGAAGCCTAAAAACTACAGTAATTAAATTTTCTTTCTAGGTTACTGTAGTTTGAGACAGATTCCCAGTTAAAAAAAGAGAAATCATAGCCCATTTCAGACCCTAAAAAGTTGCGCGCTGAAAAACTACAGTAACCCAAGAGGCCCACAAAAACTAACCGATACTAATACCAAGACCACGGCCCGCTTTCTTCTGCAAATCAATCTCGAACATGTTGTAAATCTGTGTCGGATCCAACAACGACAACTGCAAATTGACGTCGCGATAGATGAGCAGTCTGACTTTGGGCGGTGTTCGCCTCAAATACGCAATCGACTGATCGTGTGTGACACCGCGCAACGAAATGCCGTTCACTTCGAGCACCTGATCGCCGGGTTTGAGGCGTCCGTCGTGGGCGGCCGCTCCGTCGGGGTAGACTTCGTGTATGACGACGGTGCCGAGCACCGTGTCCGCTCCGCCCACAATCGACAGGCCGAGACCTTTGCCGTCTTTGTCGATTTCGATCATTGTTTCGCACGCGTTGTCGATTGGAGCGGTTCGTTCGATTGAGAAGGATTTTTTGCGCGCGCCTGGAAGAAAATTTGGGTGGTTATAGTCCGAGAGAAGTACAAGAAATTTGGTTTTTACATGAAATTAGTCCGAGAGAATTACACAGTTTATTCCAAGAGAAAATCCCTGGCCTTTTTTTTGTTGTCCGAGAGAACTACGTGAAATTTGGGTGAAAAAATGGGTACTGTAGTTTGAATGTTTCCAGAGTACACGATTTTTTTGGTTTTTTCAGGTTTCGATAATACAGATTTTCGGAAACTACAGTACTCCACTCTATTTGAGTAAATAGGGTTACTGTAGTTTTCAGGACTAAAAAATTCAAATTTCGGATCCGAAATTTTTTAAATTTATTTTTTTTTACATGAAACGGGAAGGACAAAAAATATTTTTGAATTAGAAAATCTTGTCCAAGAGAAGTACACAGATTTTTGAGTTCCAAAAAAATGGCCAAAATTTTCGCCGTTTCTAAGAAAAAAATCCCAGGTTTTTTTTATTGTCCGAGAGAACTACAAAACTCCAAGGTCAGTAATAATCTACAAATCTTTGTCTGAGAGAACTACACAGATTCCTTAAACTCATATTCCATTCATAGTCCGAGAGAAGTACACACAAAAAATGACAAATATATTTTTTTTAGAAATCTTGTCCAAGAGAAGTACACGTTTCTCAAAAAAATTATGTTTTCTGATTTCCATAGTCCGAGAGAAGTACACTGATTTTTGAAATCACAGATTTTTGAGATCTACAGTACTCCACTTGTTTTTTGTTTTTCACTATCACTAACAAGAAAACGGGTCCCAAGACGATTTTTTTTGAGGTTTTAATCCAACAATAATTATTTTTGTTTTTCAATTTCAGAAAAACGGGTCCCAAGACGATATTACTGTAGCTTTCTATCGAAAAACAGCTATTTTTGTTTTTCAATTTTGACTACGAGTACTGTAGAAATCGTCGTGGGACCATGTTTTGTTATTGTTATTGCCACTTTTTTTTTGGTCGTGTGGTACTGTAGATGTGACAAACATCAAATGTGAAAAACAAAAATATTTTTATAGTTTTTTTTCTTGTTAGAGAAGTTTTGTTGAGTTGGGGACCAGATTTTTTTGAAAAATTTTTGAAACGTATTTTTCCCGGGTTTTTGAAGATTTTGCGAGATTTTTTTTTTGGATTTTTTTTGAATTTTTGGGTTCTAAAATCTGCTGCTTTTTGAGGACATCGGAAAATCGAAAAATTCAAAAATTCCGCGAAAAAAATGAAATTCAAAATTCTTGGTTCTTCAGGTGAAATTTTTCAAAAAAAGAATTTGGGAGGTTAAAAGAGTTTTGAAACGTATTTTTCCCGGGTTTTTGAAGATTTTGCAAAATTTTTTTTTGAAACGTACATTTCTCGGGTTTCCGTAGAGAGTGCAAATACGCTAGAAAACAAACCTAAAAACATTTTTAGTTCAAAATTTTTGAATTTTGCACTTCCCGGGGTCAGAAAACCCTCCAAACCCAACTAACCATCTGCGACGATTTGCTCAATCGGGCTAGTGTTCTGATTTTCGACAGCCGTCATCGATTCCTCTCCTTTTTGCTCACTCGTTTTGTGCACGTTGTTTTCGGCCGGTCTCGAGACTTCCTGCTCAATGGTGTTCACTATTCTCTGTTCCTTCTCCTCCTCCTCTTCTTCTTCTTCTTCCTCTTTTTGTTGCTGCAAAAATTCGCATGAATCAACAAAAACAATAGAGATGGGTCCCGGCCGGAAATCGTCATTTTGTTTTTGGGAGAGCGAGAGAGAGAGAGAGACGCAGAGAAACAAAAAAGTCTCTTTTTTTCGGTTTGACAGAGATGGCCCTTAATTAACGCATCACATACACATACATACACATTAGGGCGCCTCGGGAAAATCTGAACAAATTTTTTTGGTTGTGATTTTTTGGGCCAAATTTCGGGCCCAGATTGGGTAAAAAAATGTTGAAAAAAGGCCCAAGAATAACTTTTTGAAAATCTGAAAAAAATAAACTCAAAATGTTTTTTTAGAAATTTCCCAGGCAAAGAAAATTTTGAAAAATATCTAGACTTCAGGCCCCAAATTTCAGAAATTTTCAGGCCAGAAAAAATTTTCAAAAATCTGATTGGAATTTTTTCTCGGGCCGGAAAAATTAGATTTAATTTTCAGAAATTTCCCAAAAAATTTTGAAAAATAAACAAAATTTCAGGCCAAAGATATGTCCAATTTCCGACATTTTCCGGGACCAAAAAAATTTTCAAAAAAAAATCTATAATCATCAAAACTCCGCCCCCTATTCCAAAAAACAACAACAAAAAACTCTAAGAGAGGGGAGGAAGGGGAAAAAACTAAAAAAAAATACTTCTTTTTTTCCCTCTCCTTCTTCGGGTAAAAAAATGTGTGTGTGGAGAGTGTCTGCACATCTGCGTCTCTTCACACCCACTCATACACACACACTGCCCTCCTTATTCAGCCACTACTACTACTCGACGACTACTTCGCACACATACACACATAACTAGAGAAAACTTTTCTCCGACTCCGCCCACTTTTCTCTGCCGCACGCGCGTCGCTGCTGCGCGTACGGCGATTTGTGTGAGGGTGAGAGAGCGAGAGACGTAGAGAAAAAGAGAGCCGGCTGAAAAAAAAAGAAACAAATTCTGATGATGAAGAGGAGAAAGGGACCCCCTGATGACACACACAGCCACGCACACAAAAAGTTTTTGGGAATTTTTTTGAGAAGGGCCACAATTTTCAGTTCTAGGTGTACTGTAGTTTGTCAACTTTCAGAAAAAATTACAGATAAGAAGTGCTGTAGTTTGTTGAGAGAAAATGTTGAATTTTTCGGGTCGAGAAAGTACAGGGGGTACTGTAATTTGGTATTTTTTGGCCTGGAAGAAAAAACAAGAGATACTGTAGTTTCTTGAGAGAAAATGCTTAATTTTTCGGGCCGAAAAAATAGAGGTAGTACTGTAATTTGGTATTTTTAGGGTCCGAAAGTATGGAGTACTGTAATTTGCCAAATTTCAACAAAAAAACTATTTTGAGCAAGAAAAAGAGGGTTACTGTAGTTTCATGAGAAAAAATGTTGACGTTTTCCGGAGAATAACATGAAAAGGGTACTGTAGTTTGGCCTAGTTTTCTGGATTGGGGTCGGTGTACTGTAATTAATGATTTTTTCATGGGTCTAGAAAAAAATTCTGACAATTTTTCATACTGTAGTTTTGAAGTACACGAAATCCGAGATTCGCCAGAAGAAGAAAAAAAGTGTAAAAGTTTCAGATTTTTTCGGCGTGCTCCCTTCTCCTTTTCGTTTTTTTTGTGTGTGCCGCGCAAAAAATACTGAATAATTAACGCGCGAAAAAAGAGACTACTACTAACCTGATCGATCGCGCGTACCGCGCATTCGCTCAACGCACCATCCGGTCGGCGGAACAACACAATTTCGACTTGCGGGTGTGCTTCGCAACACTCGCGCACTATTGCGGAAGCGGTGACGTGCGAGATGCCGCGGAGAACACGTCCGTTGATCTGGAAAAGATTGCGCGATTTTTTTGTCGTTGTGGGGAGTGTTAAGCCTAAGCCTAAGCCTCAAAAAACCACGAACCTCCAAAAGTTCATCGCCAACACGAATCTCCAACGGACACGTCGATCGCACGGCGACGACAAAAACGCTCTGCTTGTCGCGATTGCGATTCCCGGCCAACGAGACGCCGAGTCCACCATCCGGTTTCGCGCACGTCACCATCTTCAACTCGCCACTCGCGTACTCATCAAGACTCGCGTAACGAGCCGCGATTTTCGCGCGAGTGTACAAAAAGTGCGATGGTTGATCATTGTCGTCGTCGTCGTCGCTTGCATCATCATCATCGTCGCTATCAGTGTCGCGCGACGTCGTCGTCGCCGGTCGCCGATGTTGTCGTCGTCGTCGCGTTGGTTTAACGCGTGCCGCCGAATCGTCGTGAACGCCAAGATCGGAGAGTTGTTGCGCGGATGAGGAGGTGGACGGTTTGGCGTGTAGTTGCTCTTTTTGTTGGAGGAGGACGCGGAATTCGGCTTCGGCCTCTTCAGCTTCTTCGTGAATTTCCGAACTGCTGACGTCGGAAACGATGAGGGGTGCGGTCTGAAAAATAAATGTAAAATTTGAAACGTATTTTTCCCGGGAAATTTGCCATTTTTGAAAAAATCAAATTTTGAAACGTATTTTTCCCGGGAAATTTGCCATTTTTGAAAAAATCAAATTTTGAAACGTATTTTTCCCGGGTTTCCGCTCACCTCATTCGACGGACTTTTCCGCAACGAGTCGCGCTTCTTAACACTTCGCAAACTCTTGCGACTCTCCACACTTTCCTGCTTCTTGACCTCTTTTTCCTTCTCCTTCTCTTCGCTCGCCACCGCCGCCGTGTCCGAATCGCAAGACGACGTTGTCGGCGGATCTGCGGCGCGAGGTGGCGGACAGACAAATGTCGCCGGGCCCGAGCCCATCATCGGTTTGAGAGGGGTGATTTGAACAGGTAGTGTCGTGGCGACTTCCTCTTTGACAGGTGTTTCGAATCGAACCGAGTTGACTGTGGAATTCGACGCCGAATTGATCATACTCGCGGTGTTGTTGTTGACGGCAGCGTTCGTCGTCGTCTGATTGGTGTGCAGACTTTGCAGCACAAATCGCACCGGATTCTCGGCGTTCTTGATCGCGTTCACCGCCTGTTCGTGTGTCGCGTCGCGCAAATCCACATCGTTCACACTGATCACGCGATCGCCCATCGTCATCTGACCACTTCGACCCGCCGGACTGTTGGCGAGAACGGATTTGATGAAAATACCGCAGACTGTGTTGCCGGTGCCGGGAAGACCGCCTTTTTGCGACACTTCGACACGACCGCCCACGATTGAGATGCCGAACGATTTGGCGGGTTCGCGAGTCAGCGTGACGGTTCGCGCTTCGCCCCAATATTTCGAGCGAGCCAGTTGACGTGCCTGCAAACAAAGTTGTTTTGATGGAATGTTGAAACGTATTTTTCCCGGGTTCTAGAATCGATTCATTTTAATATGAATTTTTGAAACGTATTCTTCCCGGGAATTATTTACTATTTTTGTTAAAGCAATTTCTAAAATCGAGCTATCTTAAAATGCATTTTTGAAACGTATTTTTCCCGGGAAAAAATATACAAACCTGATTTTGAAGTGTTTCCGATCCAGTAGATGGTGTTCGTGACGTCACCTTTGATGAAGACGACATAACAATATTAGTATTACTACTACTAGTACTAGTAGGTGGAAGAGAAGAAGGAGGAGGAGGAGCACTTGCACTTGGAGCAACAATCACCTGCGCCACTTCTTCTTCTTCTCCTTCTTCTCCTTCTTTTCTCTCCGTCAATGTGTCGTCACTAATTGCGTTGACAACTTCATCACTTTCCAACGGTCGAAGTGCGCCCGGCGAAATTGGAGGCGGCACTCGCGACAACACCTCGCCGCTACTCGTCGCAACCGCGTCGCCCGACGACGTCGCCACCTCCTCTTCGGTGCTCAGAATGTGGAGTTGCGAGTTGCGTTGCGATGATGTGGTGGTGGAGAGCGGCGGTTCGCTGTCGCGACGCAGTAGTTGCGACGACGACGAGTCGCGGAAGATTGGTGCGACTGTCGCGGTTGGTGGCGACGTGGATGAGGAGGAGGCGGCGACGAGTTCGGGAGGTGGAGAGGGAAGTGGCGGCGAGTCGTCTTTGATGACAACAGCGGGTTCCTGGAGAAAATGAGGGGAGTTTTTTGGGCGGCTCAGAAAATTACGGGCGTTTTTCAAATTTTGCTAAAAATTTCGGGCAGCTTTAGAAATTTCAAAAAACTTGAGCTATGCATCGAAAAAATTCTAGACAATCTCAAAATTTATGGGCGGTCCAAGAAAATTCCGGGCGGCCCTAAAAAAATATGGGCGGCCCAAAAATAGTAAGACTGCCAAAAAAATGAGTGGCTCCGAAAATTACGGGCGGTCCCAATAAAAGTGGGCGGCCCATTTTTCAATTAAAGGCAATCTCATAATTTTTGGTCGACCCGAAACAAAAAACGATTTTCAGAAACCAGAAAAAAAAACTTGTGCGAAAACTTTTTTGAACAGGTGAAAACTTTCTGCTCAAAAAAGGGAATTTTTTGTTTTTCGGCCCCAAAAATTCTGAGAAAAAAAATATTTTCCTCTTTATTTTTTCCCAAAAAAAGTTCTCCGAAACCCCATAAAACGAGGTGATCAAAATAATTGGATTGTACTTTTCGGCTCGCAAAATGAACATTTTTTTGGAAAATCAAATTATTTTCCCGCCCCGAAAAAAAACCTCACTTTTTGCTCCAATTTATTTTCGTCTCGTTCTGTACTCCAATCCAATGTCCGATGAACACAACTCAACTCAATTGTGGCATCGGCAATCGCTTGCTGAAAAAATGGGAAATTTTCAGATTTGAGAAAATGCGAAAAAAATTATGGTGGGGAGCAAAAAAAGAGGAGCTTCATTTTCCTTGGGGCTGGCCGGATTATCAGGATGTGCAGAGAGAGAGAGAAACACACAAAAAATGAGAGAGAGAGGTGCTCTTATTGATTCAATTTGTGAATAAATATTATGATGAGCCGACCAACCGACTCCGCCCATTTTCAGAGTTTCACAAGCCATAAAATTTGGAAGCCAGAGAAAATGGCAACGGATTAAAAAATTGGAAATTTTTGTCGAAATTTTTCTTGAGAATTTGTGCTCAAGAACTTATAAAATTTCTGAAACGTATGTTTCACGGGTTTTTCAAAAAAACATTTTTATCATGAAAATGTTTGCACAATTTGAAACATAACAGTGGAGCAAACATGCTCGTCTAGTTTTCACCGCAAATTTTTCAAAAATTCCAAAAGTACTGTATTTTTGTCGGGTTGACGGAAAACTTATAGAACTTCTGAACATACATCAGATGGGGACCAGACCTGTGGGAAGGGGGTCCTAATCTCGGGCAAAATAAATGAAGGGGACAACTAATTTTTAAAAAAATTGACTTTGGCCATACTTGGAATAATTATGGACCAGAGCTCAAAGTTGAACCCTCTATCAAAAAAAAAAAAGAAAAAAAAACGATCAAAGTGAACGATACAAGAAACAAAGAATACTATATTGTAAAACTAACAAGAAAAAGACGAAGAATGAATGGATGAATGATTGAGCACAGGGAGACACATTGGCTGTCGACTCCGCCCCTTTTGGCATGCGGCAGGTGCAAAAAGTGGGCGGGGCGACGGTCTCTCTGTATACCTCGCGGTGTGCATTTATTCATTCATTCTTCACTTTTCTCTCAGGTTTCTAATATAGCTGTTTTTTGTTCTGACTCTTTTTTCTTCTTGCTCTCCCTCTCCCATTAGTCAAAAGTTATACAAGTATGGTTTTCTTCATTACTTTTAAATATCTTCCTACTTTTTTTTATCGAAACCTAGAGGGATTTAGGGGTACTAACCCAAAATGATGTCTGGGCATCTATCTGATGTATGCTTCTGAAACGTATGTTTCACGGGTTTTTCAAAAAAAAAAATTTTTTTTTTAAATCCCGGATAAAATACGTTTCAATTTTTGTCAATAGAGCGAACATGCTCGTCTATTTTTCTTAAAATTTCTGTTTTTATTTTTGAAACGTATGTTTTCCGGGTTAATTATTCACTGAAAAAAAATTCCCGGATAAAATACGTTTCAAACCGCCAAATTCAGCCACTAACCCTAATCAGATCACCAACAAAGCCATCAATCTCAGTTCCATCAATCAACCGTCCCATTCGTTTCCTAATCTCGCCCTCATCTTCTTTTTCTTGTTCTTCATTTTTCCGACTCGTCTCAGGTGTCGGCTCATCGAGATGCTTCAACTCGGACATCGAATCAGTCATAATTGACGGTGCTTCAGTTTCGTCGTCTTCGTCTTTGGCGGCGTCAAGTGTCGTCGTCGCGTCGTGTTGTTGTCGCGACAAAAATGGCGAACGATAGAATTTGGGAAAAACTCTGCGATGAAAAATAAGAAGATTACTGTAGATCGTAGGGGTACTGTACTCACTTTGGCGACAATCGATTGATGATCGGGGAGGATGTTTCGGCCGGTTTTTGGAATCGTTCTTTCCACGTTTTTGCGTCGGCTGACGTGATATAGGTGACACTGGAAAAATTTCGCGACTTTTTTGGCGCGCGACTGAAAGAAACTCACTTGCAAAACGTGCCGACGAGATTTGTTCGTTTGAGAATCGCGCGAGCCTGCGAATTTGTCGCGTTTCGCAACGATTCGGTGTTGATTTTGGTGATGAAATCGCCGACCTGGAAAATGTTGAAGTCATTTTTGCTAAAATCAAGTTTTGAAACGTATTTTTCCCGGGAATTTGTCAATTTTACTAAAATCAAGTTTTGAAACGTATTTCTCCCTGGGAAATTCCCAAAATCACCTGTATTCTTCCGTCCAACGCAACCGCCTTCTTCCCACAAATACTTTTGACAACACATCCGTTCACACTCTTATCACGATCGCCATCCAAAACAATTCCCAACGGAAGAGGCCCTTTTTGCAGTTTGACAGTTCTCTCCAAATGTGCCGGCAGAAACACGACATCGTACGCCCACGAACCTCTGTAAAAGCGTTGTTTTTTTGTTGTTGCGCACGAGCGCAAGCGCAACAGCTTACCGCAACGAAATTGGCGAACCGCACGGCGATACGGAACGCGTCGAACACGGCGACCACGAAGTCATTGAAAATTCAGACTGAAAACAAAAAATTTCTCATATTGAAAGTCAAAAAAGCCCCCCGGTGACAAGCCCCCTTGGAAGCAAAGAAAAAAGAGAAGAAGAAGAAGAAGAGGTGGAAGAGGGCGAAACCCGGAAAAGTGTCGGTGACACACACACGTACTCCGTCCAAACTTCGTTCACTTCGCGCCGTCGACGGACTTCGAGACGGATAGTAGGCCTGTAAAAATAAGAGAGAAGCCAAATGAAATTGGAAGCGGATAGATTGGGAAATAAAGAGGCACAGTTTTGTCGGCGGGGCCTAAAACTATGCGCGCGAATCAGGGCAGTGCAATTTAGAACTATGGGGAGAAGCGGAATTTTATCAGGGCACAGTTTTGTGGGCGGGGATTGTGCAAGTGCAATTGAATGTCACAATTTTAGAGCAGTGAAAAGTGGGCGTGGCCAAGGCATAGTTTTTATTACTGAAATATTTTATCGGTTTTGGCTGAAAAGTGGGCGGAGTATGTATCAAAACTGTGCAATTGACCAAGACAGAGTTTTGTGGGCGGGACTAGTGCAAGTGCAATTGAAAACCACAATTTTGGAGCTGTGACAAGTGGGCGGAGCTTAGAAAAACTTGCGGCACACTTTTTATAAAACTGTGCGAGTATCAGCACATATTTGTGGGCGGGGCTTGAAGCAACAGAAATGGGAAGAACGAAAAAAAAAGTGACAACGTGCTAACAAAAATTCCTTTGCAAAAAACCATGCCGCAACCGAAAAAAGGGGGGCGTGGCCTTACCTGCGGATGAAGTCGTCGATATTGTTCGGCGGTGCCAATCCAGACCGTCTCCTGACTCGATGTTGTTCCAGATGTCTGAAAATGAGCCGAGAGGTGATAGGGGGCGTGGTCAGCAACTCACGTAGCGTCTCCTTCCGCGCGGACTTCTTCCTCTCGCCAACAATCGCTCGGATCTCGAGCACAACGGTGTGTGCGACGCGAATTGTGACTGCAAAAAAAACATTTGAGTTGGCAAAACCCGGAAAATGCCGGGGCAAGAAATTTTGAAACAAAAATTTTCCCCACAGAAAATATGCCTACTGGTCGAACCCGGAAAATGTCTAGACAACAAGAAAAAGTATCAGAAAAAAAGCAGCAAAATATGCAAGGAAAAAGGGGTCCAAACAAAAACTATACATTCCGACAAAGCAGAAAAAAATCCAGAACTCGTATTTTTTTTTTGTTGTCATGTTTTACTACTGAACAAGAACGAGAATGAGCAAAAAGCTCTTTTTGAGGCGACGACGACGACGACGCAAAAGGTGAAGAAGAAGAAGATGAAGAGGCGAGAGAGTGTGCGAAACGAGGAGAGCCCTACAGACAGCACAAAGTCGGCTCTCAGTCAGTCAGTTGAAATTAGGCACAAAAAGCAAAATGGACATTATGAAAAACGGCCAAATAAGTGTACTGGAAGGGATTATGATGTGATGAGAGGAAGATGTATTAAATTTGATATATATTGGTATATATATATGTACACGTTTGAGCTCAGGTGAGAAAATGTGGAATTTTTCTGAGCTCACAGAAAATTTCGACTTTAGATTTTCGGGCCCAAAAAATCTCGGGTCAAAAATTACTAATTTTTGGCCCGAAAAGGTAAAAAATGTATTTTTTTTTGGTCTGAAAAATGTCTGACCTGGAAGTTTAGGCATTTTTTCGGCCCGAAAAAATTCCGACCAAAAATTTTAGGCCTGAAAATTCTCGGCCCTTTTTTCGGGCCCAAAAATTCAGAAGTTTATCATGAAAATTTTGGCCCGAAAAAAGTTTAGAAAAAATTTCAGAAAATCGCCACGTGTCAAGCAACAACAAAAATTTCAAATTCAAAAATTCATGGGAAAAAAAGAACTTTACGGCCGATAGCAAAAAAATGAATATGAATAAGCGGAAAAAATTGGAAGAGAGAATTTTAATAAAACAGAAGCTTCATTTTTCCAGGATATTGTACGTTTCAACAAAATATCATAATTTGAAATTTGAAAAAGTTAATTTTTTCCAGAGTTCAGAAAGTTCTCTAAAATTTCCAGGCCCAAAAAAAATGCAAAACTTCATCTTGTTGATCCAAGAAAAAAATGCTGAAAAGAAAAAAAGGAAAAAAAAACTAAGAGGATGTGCTTCTTCTTCTCCTCCTTCTCACTTCCTCTTCTCCATTCCACACGAAGAAAAGTGCTCTCTGTTTTCCATGTGTGGTCACAAAAGAAATAAAATTTGTGTTGTTGTTTGAAGGAAAAAAATTTATTTTTTTTTCGCCGAAAAAAAAGACGCGCCCAGAATAGAACAAATGTCTCATTCATTTATGATGATGATGATGATGATGATGCGAAACAAAAACATGGTTTTTTGGATCGGAAATCTTTTGTTTTAGAGGATTATCTTTTTTGAAACGTATATTTTCCTGGATAAATAATTGGTGAAAAATCTGATTTTTTTTTGGTCAAGTTCTCGCGTCGAGCACAAACCAGAATTGCGTTTTCTAGGCCAAATTTTGAGTTTTTTTGAGACGAAAAATTGAAAAATAATAGTTTTTCAAAAGTTTTTTTTACGTAACCTATACATTTTTTCCCCTTTTTAGTCAGGTAGATTTTTTTATAGTAATTTTATTGATTCATAACAAAAAAAAATAAATTTTCTCCAAATTTTCCCTGAAAATAGACCTGAAGTTTTGTGATCCAATTTGCAGAGAGACCAGAATTATCGGGTTTTTTGATATTTTCTTGAAACGTACAATACCCTGGAAAATTCGAATTCTCGAAATAAACATAGCCCAGCCAAAAAATAAAAAAAAAACAGCCCAGAAACTTAGCATCAACAATTTTGTGGCCTTTTTTGGTCAAATTGTAGGGCTCCAAAATTTGAAATTTAACCCTTTTTGAAACGTACAATACCCTGGACATGATTTTTGGGCCAAAAATTTGGCCTCAGAATTTTCGAGCACCAAATGGGTGCCCGGAAAGTAGACCCATTCTCAGAGAGATCAGAATTATCTAACTATAATATTTTTTGAAACGTACAATACCCTGGAAAGTTGGAATTTTTTGAAATAAAGTGTTTTGAGATCAAAATATTCAGACTCGAAATTTCAGCCAAAAAATCAACAAGAAAAAAACTGACCTCATCGACGGGTATCGGCTTGGCAATGCCCAATCTAACCGGTCCCATTCTGGCCGCCTTCAACACAGCCACCGCTCGCTCCAAACTGCTATTCGACAAATCGTGATTGTTGACAAAAAGGAGCCGATCACCAGGTACAATGCGTCCGTCCGCCTGCGCCACACCTCCCGGCACCAACGACTGAACAACAATCACACTCTCGTCGCGATGCGTCGGATCTTTGTAGTCGACGATCGAAAAGCCGAGACCGCGCGCGTCCTTGTTCAAATACATCACCAACGGCACACAATTCCACACGGCTAGACCGTGGAAATTTTCCAGTGATTTTGAGCGAAGTTTTCGCGCCACCCGATGTAATAGATGAGTTGTTTCGGCGCGTGTTGATGTCAGATCAACCTCACTTTTGGCTTTGACCCAAGTTTCTTGATTGGCCGCCAAAAATGAGAAGGATAATGGGAGTTGTTTGTCCAAAGCGGTCGGCTCGAAAACGTGCAAATGTTGTGATCTGGAATACAATGTTATCTTGAAACGTATAATTCCCTGGATTACAAAAAATTATATTTTTGGGACAAAATCTTGTTTTTCTAGGCCAAAAATGTTATTAAGTCTGCCTCGGCCAGAATTTTGAAACGTACTTTTCACGGGAAAAAAAAAATCTGGGAATTTTTTTTAGAAAATCAGAAACACTTGAGCATTCCATTACGGCAACGTTAACATTATTTAAAAAATATGGCTAGATCTATAATATATTTTTGAAACGTACATTATCCGGGAAAATGAAAAAATACAATTTTTGCTCAATTTTGAAACGTACAACTCCCTGGAAAATAAAATCAACGAACCTTCTTCCAACAATCAACGTAACCGGAGCACCAGAATGAACGGCTCGCGTCAACGCCTGCCGCACCGTCACATGCGACTCTCCATACAACGGACTGTGATTGACCTGCAGCAGTTCGTCGCCCGCCTGCAAAATTCCCGTCTTCGCCACCGGTCCCTCGTTGCGTATCGATTCGATGTAGTGATGCGGACACAGTTGGGCGCCGTTCAACACGTCTACAGTACCCTCGAGGGATATGCCGAGACCGCCGTCGCTGGATTGTAGATCGGGTTTGACGACGGCCGTCAGGATCTCAATGTCGTCGCCGATTCGAGACTTCCATTCGCGTACCAGGTCCGGATTGGATAGTTTGACATCGATCACTTGGGTTTCGGTCTCCTGGAGAAAAAAATTAAAGTGGGCGGAGCTACAGTAACCTGCTTTACAGCTGGGAAAAGTTTCAGAATTTCGGATTTTCAGGCCCCAAAAGCAGCAAAAACTTGGGATTCAGATTAAACACTTTCGGTATAAAATAAGGATTTTAAATATTTTTTGAAACGTATATCACCCGGGTTCAAAAAATGCTCTTCCCAACCTGTTGTTGCAACATTTTCAAACATTGCGCTTGCGGCGAATGCGACGGAAACCGGACGAGTCGAAGTTTGACCTGATCACCAGATTTCACCAGTGTCCGGACACTATCCGCGTGTGACATGTGCTCCAAACTTGTTCCGTTGACCTGGAAAACGTTGATTTTTGAGGGAAGCTCCAAAAAAAACCAACCTCCAAAATCAAATCGTGTACACGTATCGAACCACTCGAACTGGCAGCACTTCTCGGCACAAGTGACTTCACAAATATTCCGCCAATCTCTTCTGCGAAAAAGATAATAATTGAATTTTTCACTCGCGTCAAAAATTGAATTTCGACCAAAAAAAAAGAAGAGAGTGAGGGGGAGAGCCTCTTCATAATCTCTTTGGAGAAAAAAGTTTTTTGAAACGTATTTTTTACGGGAAAAATCGAAAAAAATACCTTTTTTATGAACATATCCCGCCACGGTGATACCCAAACCAAGTGCCGGATCTCGATGCAGTTCCACGTCGATTTCTTCGAATTTTTGAACTTGCCAATTTTCGCGCAGAAAAACGGTCAGCGCCATTTCTTGCAACGATTTTAGTGAGATTTTCGACGTCTGACTTGACGGTGTCAAAATGTCGGGCTCGTCATCGCGAAGTGCCACTGTTGTTGTTGTCGATGATGACGATAGCGGTGTTGTTGTGGATGTTGATGACGTGGCAGCGATGACGGCAGCGGGGGGTACTGTAGGTTCCTCTTTTGACGGTGTCACCACGTTGTTGACTGGAAAACATGAATGGACGATTTTAATTGCTGACGCATTTTTTGTAGTCAAATATAATGATTTAGAAAATACGTGAGCGAGTTTTTATTTTGTTGACGTAAATTTTGTGCGTCAACAGCTTCTGAAATTTTTTTGTTGACACACTTTTTGTAGTTACAATAATTTAGAAAATACGTCAGCGAGAATTTTTTCTCTGAAACATTTTTTGAAGTTGTAGTAATCTTCTTATTTTTGATGACTTAAATTTTGTGCGTCAGCAATTTTCGAAACTTTTTTGCTGGCGCATTGTTCAAAGTTGTAGATTGTTAACTTTTGCTGACGTTATTTTTTTAAACATTATAGTATACCGAATAGTTTCAAACTCCAGAAAAATCAAATACAAGTTTGTTGAAACGTACATTTCCCGGGTTGCCCGAAAAAAAATGCACAAAAGTGTCAGCAATAACTTTTCAGAACACGCGAAAAGCGTCAACAACTTTGTTGGCGCAAAAAAAACAAAAATAACCAACCGTGCCCATTAACATGATTCTGGTTCTGATTCTGATTTGACGTCGATGTAGATGATTCTCTCCGATTATAGTTGGGCGCACAATCGCACGGTTTTCTGCAAAAAACGGACATTTTTTGTCAATTTTTTCAAATTAGTTGGCCTACCTGAGATCAAGTTGATGTTGATGTTGTTGTTGAAGTAGCTCCTCCTTCTCCTCTTCGATAATCGGCGCACAACTCATCGACGGCGATACCGTGTTGGGTGTCATGTTGGCAGCGGTACTCGGCGCCGACGTGGCCATCTGAAACGGGTACTGTAGTTTGAGCAAGTTGTTCATTTTTGAAACGTACATTACCTTGGAATTTTCCGTTCTCAAAAAATTTCCAGGACTAGTTTTAGATGGCCTAGAAATTCAAATTTTGGGAAAAAGTCATACTTTGGATAATTGTAGACAAGAGGAGAAAAAACAACAATAAAGAAAACAATATTAGAAAACTGAGCATAAGGTAAAGAATGAATGAATACATAGACACAAGAAGGTGTTTATCTTTGGCCCCGCCCCTTTTTTGCACCTGCCGCATACATGAAGGGGGCGGGGTCAACAGTCTGTGTGTCTTCTTGTGCTCATTCATTCATTCATTATTTACCTTTCGCTTAGTTTTCTTATATTGTTTTCTTTTTTGTCTCGTTCTTTTTGATTCTTTTTTTCCTTGTTGTTTTGTTCTTGCCCTTATCAAAGTTGTCATCATTTTTCCTCTTTTCTTCCCAATTCTGATTTTTTAAGTGGGGTTGCCGGGGTTTCCCAAGTATGAGACTAGTTTTGGATGGCCTAGAAGTCCAAATTTCAGCGGCCTAGAAATCCAAATTTTGATGGCCTAGAACATTAATTACGGATGACCTAGAAAACTGTTAAAATGGCCTAGAAATCCTAATTCTAGAAATCCAAATTTTGGAATTTTCCGTAGACTAGTTTGGGATGGCCTAGGAGCCTAAATTTTGGTGGCCTAGAAAACTCAAAAAAGTGTCCTAAAAATCCAATCCTCGGCCATACGCTCTCTTCCCATTTCTCACCTGTCTCTGAATGGCCTCGTCCAATGTTTGGGCGCAGAGTGCGGCCTTTGTCGCCAATGTGAAGCACTCTGCAAAAAAAAAAGAAAAAAGTTTTATTCATTTTTTCGAGTAAGAAAAGGCCCCGTTGAGAAGAGAAGAAAAAAGGAGTAGACAAATTGAATTTTATTCAATTTCAAATTGTTGTGTCCCTGTGTGTGTTTTTGGGAGGGAAGGGGTTTTTGGAGAAAATATACACAACTTTTTTTGTTGGTTGGTCGGATAGCTGAGTATCAAATGTTATAGGTATTTTCGTTTTTATTCGGAATGAAGTCAGGAGCTACCTTATCGGATCAAAAAATCAGGTTCGAAAATTATAAAACCTTTGAAACGTACTTTTTCCGGGTTTCATTTTTTTCCGAAAAAATATTCCAAATCTCAAGAGGTTTTCAGAAAAACAATCAAACGAAAAATGAAAACAAAAATCAAAAATCAAATTCCAAAATTATAAAAGTTTTGAAACGTATTTCTCCCAGGTTTCTTTTCTCTGTCTAGCAACCTATGTTTTTCATGAAACCTAGTTTTTTCGAGACCGGAAATCTCAGAGAAAAAATGAGTATACATGACCACAGAAAAAACAAGAACAACAAAGTCAAGAAAACGGACACGGGGGGCGAGGAAAACATTTCGCTTTCGTCGGGCTGACACACAAAAAATGGAGAAGATGGATAACAAGATGAGCGAAATAAGGCACAAAAAATGCAAAAAAAAAACATACAGAGAGGGAGGAGAGAGAGCATATTTATTCATGTATATTTCACACTATAGTACTATTTCATTTTTAGCCCCTTTTTTGGTTCTCACAAAATTTTTCAAGATGCATCAAATTGTTGAAAACTCGATGAACAAATAAGATTTTTTCGAAACGTAAATTTCACTGGTTTTTTCTTTTTTTTGATCAGACATTTTCAAACCCAAAGTACAGTACTTTCTCAACCTTATCGTATACCGAATAGTTCAAAATCGATAAAAACTTGATACAAGTTTCGTGAAACGTACATTTCCCGGGTTTCCCGAAAAAATCAACATAAAAATTTAACCCAACCAGAAGTGTGAACAGGTCTGTCAGCATCTTTTTTTTTAAACCTAACATTTTTTCAAATCTAAACTACAGTACTTTTTTACAGCTCAAGTTATTTTCTCAACATTTGCGTATAGAGAATAATTCAAAATCGATAACAATCTGATATAAACTTGCTGAAACGTACATTTCCCGGGTTTCCCGAGAAATCAACCAACCTGCCGTGTCCACCGGTTTGTCGGCATACGCGATGGGTCTTCCGACGATCATATCGACGTGCGGATGTTGGTGTCGAAGAATTGTGGCGACTTGCTGACTCGACATTCCATGAGTATTGATGCTGCCGATTTGGAGAATATGATCGCCGGGTTGAAGTCGACCATCCTGTGATAATGATTTTGGTGAGAAATGATTTTTTTTTTCAATTTGGCAAGATAAAAATTGGGATTTTTGCGGTCAAATTTTTTTGGAGGTCAAAAAAAGTTCATAAATTTTTTATTATTTTGAGCTTAAAATTTCTGGTTTCAAAAATAGAAATATCAATTTTGGATTTTTCAAAAGTATTCAAATATCTCTGGGTCTCGTCACGATGGGAAATCTATTATGTTCCTTTAAATTTAGGCCTTGAAAATTTTTCGAAATTCTAAAATCATGAATTTTTCATTATTTTGAGCCTAAAAATTCCGGTTCCAAAAATTTTCGGGGAAAAAAACCTTGCCAACCTTATCCGCAGGACTTCCCGGCAAAATCGTCTTCACCACCACACCCGTACTCGTTCCGCCCACAATTCCAAACCCGAGACCGCCCGTTTCAGTATTCAATCGGATCACTTCGACTTGTGTCCAATCGCCGGACAACTGTAAGCAAAAAAATGATCTAGTTTTTCCTTGAAAACCCTCCCAAAAATTTTACATTTCCACGCGAGACCTGATAGTTCATTTTGTCAATGACAAACAATTTCTTTTTCGTTGTCGTCGTCGTTGTCGCCACCGGAGGCGCCATGTTCCTTTAACTACAGTAGGTGAGGAGAAAACGAGAAAAATAAAAAAGAAGAAGGAAAAAGAGGATGCCAAGAGGGTAATGAAATTATGGAAATTTTTCTTTTTTTTTTCTTGCTTTTTGAGGAGAAAAAATAGGGAAGAATTTTCAGATCCCGGAAAATATACGTTTCAAAATATTTATAACTTGGAATTTCAATTTTTCTGAAATTCACTTTTGAATTCCCGAGAAATATACGTTTCAAATTTTATATAGTTTAAAATCTCAATGTTTTGCGAGAAAATAAAAGATTACTGTAGACTACAGTAACCTAGGAAAATCTGAAAATTTGAATATAAAAACTACAGTACTTCTAGGAATTTCGAAAAAAAAGTACTGTAAAAGTCTAAAACCACCCGGATCTGAAGGAAATGAGAAATTTTTGAAATTTAAAACTACAGTAACCTCTAGAAAACTCGGTGATCGAAAAAAAAATTATCAAAATCAATAAGACGAGACACAGAACTGAAAGATATCATTGATGATGGAGGAGCCTGAAATTCGACACTTTTTGTCTTGACGCGAGAGAGTACGGTGTGTCGAAGAGACGCAGAGACAGAGAAAAGTGATGAACACCGGTGATAGACGGGTTCAAACAAGATTTGTGTGTAAATTTTCCATGTTTCTCTACGTCTCGATTCGGGCCCAAACGGGCCCGATGAGAGATTGAGAGACGCAGAGAAAAAGAGAAAACTTTTTTTGTTGAAATATTGAATAATACGTCTATTATCGTTGTTGTTTTTGCGAACCCTTGAACAATGAGGGAGAGAGATAGAGAGACGCAGAGAAAGAGAATTTTTTGCGATTTTTTCACAGGTCTCGCGTGGAAATGTTTCAAAAACTACAGTAACTCACGACCATCGGTGTCGATTCTCGAACAACGGCGACGGCTAGAACCGATTGTGCAGTGGAGCAAACTTGATCGAACTCGGATTTGGTGATTTTGTGTTTTGGTGACTCTGAAAAATTGGAAAATTTGGGTTGGAAATTCAGAAACTTCCGGGCCGGCTCGAAAAATCAACCTTCGAAAAAAAAAAGAATCCACGTGGATTTCTCTAGAAACTTTTTGTAAAAAGAGGGCAACAAAAATGAAAAAGAAGACATCTCCATTTTCGAGGACACAAAAAAGAAAATCAGATTTGCGTGGCCCATTTTAAAGGGACATCAAAAGAAGGGAGAAAGAGACAAAAGTGTACTCTTGTTTGAAATCTAGTTAGTTGGTGAAGGGGAGGTAATTGAAAAAAGAACACTTTCGGCAGGATGGGAAATTTTTGCATTTTTTTTTGGTGCAATTTTTGGGCTTGGAAAATAGGACAAACTTGATGAAAAAGTTTAGAATTTTCGATTTTTCAGAACTTAAAAAAAATTTTTGAAAAAATTAGAAAAAATTATTTTTCGGCTAACAAAAAACCAAGCTCTAAATTAGTTGGGAAATTTTTGAGCGTTCAATTTCAGGTCCAAAGAACACGAAGATAGTTTCCGGGACATCGCTTTTTTGTGATTTTTTCTTGGCTCAAAAAAAGTTCAAGAAAATCCAGACCGGCCCCAGAGTTTTCTATTTAAAAAAAGTCAAGAAAATCCCGGCCGGCTCTAAAATTTTCAGAAAATTCAGGTCGGCCCGAAAATTTCCCAAAAAAAATTCAGAAATCTAGGCCGGCCCGGAAATTGTCAAAAAATTTCAGAAAAATCCAGGCCGGCTCGAAAATTCCTAAAAAAATTCAGAAATCTAGGCCGGCCCGGAAATTGTCAAAAAAAAGTTCAAAAAAATCCAGGCCGGCCCGAAAATGTTCAACAAAAGTTCAGAAATCTAGGCCGGCCCGGAAATTGTCAAAAAAATTGTTTTTATGAGTTTTTTTGACCCAAAAACCTTACGCAAATCTCGTTTGGCAGCCGCATCGATCGCCAACACAACACAATCACCAATGCGTAATTTTCCGGATGATCTGAAAAATTTATATATTTGAAAAACAACAAAAAAATTTTCTCCAAAAATTCAGCACGCCCAAAAACACGAGATTTGTGGGTGTAATTCGACACTTCTTTCTTCATCTTATTCTTCTTTTTTCCCCGATTTTCTAGTATTTTTGTCTGGTTACGGGATCCCTTGAAAAACATCGGAAGAGCGAGCAAAAAATAGGAAAACTAGTATTTTTTTTTTGGGACACAAAATGCACCGGAAAACGAACACACCAAAAAAAAAAAAGAAATACATCCATATAAAAATGGAGACATTTTTCACTTTTTTTCTTGAATGAAAGATTAGGAGGGAAAGAGATAGAGAGAAGGCGGAGAGACGCAGAGAAACGAGAGGTAGAGATTTAGAGAAGCAAAAGAAAACGACGCAGAGAAGTCACCCGGACAATTTTTCGACAAAATTCCAAAAAAAAACTGTGTACTTCTCCCGGACAACCCAAAATCGTCAAAACATCATTATTATTATTGTGTAGTTCTCGTGAACAACACGAAAAAACTGCCAAAAATCGATGAAAATTGAGCTCGTGTGAAAAAAAAATGTATATAGCACACATGTATATACATATATACCCCCAATGTTTTTTTTTGTTGGTTGTGGTGTTGTTGTTAATTTTTGCGCGGCGCTTTTGAAAAAAAAAATGCACTTTTGGTCATTTTTTTTGCCAGGGATTTTTTCGACAAAATTACTCATTTTTTTGGGGGAAAAAATATTTGAGAAATTTTTGTCGGGCCCGGAAATTTCTGAGCTCAGTAAAATTTCTAGAAAATCGGACCAGGCCCCTCAAAAAATGAGAGTACTGTAGTTTTTTCTATTTTTTTTCTGGAAATTGTACTAACTGGAAAAAATTGGAAAAAAAAGTAGAAGAGGACGATTTAAAGTCAAGGGCTTAAAAATGCTTCACACACACACACAAACAGAAAAGGAAGAAATGTATGTGTGACTCGAAAAGCCTTGTTGTTAAAAACTAACTAACTAACCGCTCTTTTTTCCAACAAAACGCCATCTGGTAATTCATCAAAAAAAAAAACGAGCGGAAAAAAAACAAGGCGATGGTCAAAAAACCACCAAATTGGGTGGAAAAGGCGCTATCTCGTGTTCATACATTCTTAATAGATGTTCGTTTTTTTTTCGTTGGAACCGAAATATGAGGCCAAAAAATCTTGTTTCTAATAAAAATTTGTGAGAATTTTGAAACCCGCGAAAAATACGTTTCAAAAATTTCATAAAATCTAGAAATCAACGAACAATTGTTTTGTTAGGAGTCGCATTGTCTTGTCAATCCAGCCAGATCTTTCAAGGAGAGAGCACGGTAAAATGAGAGACTCAGACAAATTCACGTTGAATGCTTAGATTGACAAATTCAAACCACTAGAACTTAATTCACAAAACCCGGCAAAAATACGTTTCAACAATTTTATGAAAACTTTGAGAAGCCTACAATACTTAAGCTCCAAAGTTTTTAACATAAAGTTATTTTTGAAAATTTCAAAAACTCAAGTTCTCGTTCTCAAAACTACAGTACTCCTGGAATCGAGCCAACAAATTTCCCCGCCAAAAAACCTCGCTCCCATCAGAAGACCAATAAGAAAACGACCAAGAAGAAGAAGGGGGAAAAAAAAACGAAAACGACAAGTTGTGAAATAATTGACGAGAAACGAGAATGGAGCAACACAACAAGAACAAGAAGCACACAAAACATGGAATCGAATGGGAAGTGAAAAAAAAAGAGGGCAACACAAAAAAGGGGGAATTGGCCAGTGGAAGGCGATAATTGAATCGGTCACTGGGTCATATGTACCTTTAAACTTTTTGTTTTCTGTTAGAGTGGGGGCCCAAAAGTTGTTTTCTAGAGTGATGACTTCAAACTTCAGAATTTTCTGCTTCCAGCTTTTTAAAAAAATTTGAAACGTATATTTCACGGGTTTTGTGAAATGGTTCTTTTTTCACTTTTACCGGGGGGGGGGGGGGGGGGGGGAACATTTTCTAGGACTACAAAAATGGTCCGAGCATCCGGTAAAATAGTTTTTTGTTTCCTTGGCTGTCTAAAAAAAACCCGGTGAAAATACGTTTCAGACAAAAAATCTCATAAAATCTGGAAAAATGTGAAATTTTTCCAGGACAATATACGTTTTAAAAAATTTATTTCTACACTTGTAGTTATTTTTTCATTATTTCACAAAACCCGTGAAAAATACGTTTCAACGATGTCATAAGACTCTATTATTTCAAATTTCAAAATTAAAAACAACAACCAACCGTGTCTTGATATCTTTGGGTCCAACAATCAATAATCGTTTGACCTTCTCCTTTGTCTCGAGAATTTGCGGTTCACACTGTCGAACATCAACTAGACCAAAATGAAGTTTTTGATTGGGTTTGAGCAATTTTTCAAAATCAGGATCACTCGCCAAAAAGTGTTTTTTCACCTCGGATAGATCGATGAGAGGCGGTGCGGTGGAAGATGATGATGGAGGTGTTATCGGGTAGGGTTTCTGGAAAATTGGAGGATTTTCATACATCATATCAACTTGAAAATTTCGATTTTTATTGAAAAACTCCTCCTTTCACAAATATTTCGAGTTTTATCGTAAAACAAGCTCCGCCCATTTTTGTCAAAGCATAGGGTCACTAACTTTTGAACATTTTCTCCTAAAATTTTCCACATTTTTTGGTAGGGTCACTAACGCTCTTTTATGATGTATGAGGCTTCTCAAGACTAGAAAAATCATTTTTGACGATCACGTTTCAAGACTTATCAATTCTTTGAAACGTATTTTTCGCGGGATTTTCAAAAAAAGTTATTTAGGTTTTGTGAAACGTATTTTTCGCTGGTTACCTGACACGACAATTGTTTGAACAGCGGATCGCGCAGAATACGTTCGATGCGTTCAATATCGTCCTTTACGTCGCCGCCCTCTTTGCGCGATTTCAACTCGCGCAACACGTCACGTATTCGTTCTTCTTCTGTTTTTTGCGATGGAAAAGGCATCGGCCATAGGCCACCCGTGATGCCTGAAGAGCACCTGCAAAAAATCGAATTTGAAATTTTTTGGAAAAGTGCAAAAACGACAAAAATCTATACATTTTTTGCTAATATAAACTTTACACTGTGTGTGAGCATCGAAAATTGAGACAACACACATACACATTGAAATGATGCTCAATTTTTATGTTTTATTTTAAATCACATTGGAAACGATGAAAAATGCAAAAAAATTGGGTTTGAGAAGTGGAGAGAGTCAAAGAATAATTCAATTTTTGTCAAAAATAGGGCATTTTCAGATTTTAGGCGGATTTTTGAGGTCCAATCTAATGAAAACAATTTTGAAACGTACATTTCCCGGGTTTTTTTTCGTTTATTTCATAAAATGAGAAATTGATTCTAAAACAAAAGTTTTTGAAACGTACATTTCCCGGGATACTTTTCAAGCCAACAAAAAATTTTGCGAAAAAAAAAATTCACACCGCGCTTAAAGTATCGCATTCAAGTCGAGAAATATATTTTTTTTTCTTGCGTGTCTGCAAAGAAAAAAAAAAGGAATTTTGGAAAATAATTGAGAAAAACAATGGAAAAGCACTTGAGAAGGGAAGGGAAGAAAAACGAGACGGAAATTTGGTTTTTTTTTTTGAAAAACTTTTTCTCGTTCAGAAAAATATGGAAGTAATCTTCGTATTAGTTGAGAACATCAATTTTTTGGGTCCAATGGTTTTGTTGGGAAAAACCCTTAGGGACCAATTAATAACACTGAACATTTTTTGTTGTTGAGAATTTTTCGTTTTTTCTCAGGCCGGTCTGAAAATCTAGCTTCCAACAATTTTGGAAGAGAAAATTCTGAGAAAAATAAAATCTCGGGCATAAATAACTCTACCCACCCGACGACGCTTATAATTAGTGTCTCACTTTTTTTTCTCAAAAAAAAAATCGAACCCAACCAGACAATTTTAACTAAACTAACAACAACAAAAAAAAATACGAAAAAAAGTGTTTCGCATCTTTTTTTTGTCGCTGGTTCTTCTTCGGGATAATTGAGCTATAGAGCACAGAGAAGCAAAAAAAAAAGAAAAGAAAAATTTCTTCTTTTTTTCGGGGAGCCCAGAAGAAAAAAGCCCCTCATCATCATCATCATCATCATCATCATCCAACCAGCTGGTGTCCACTAAAATATACAAATAACAACATTACTTTTTTGTGCCATGAGCAACGACGAAAAAATGCTCAATTTCCTCCGTTCTTGATAGTTAGCGGTTAGAACAACATGTGTTTTCTTTTCGCTTTTTTTTCTTGTTGTTGTTGTTTTGTCTTCAGACTTAATTGATGACAAGGAGAGAATTGGAAAAATATTGGTATAACTTTTTTTCAAAAAAAAAAAACCGGGAAAAATACGTTTCAAAAAATTATGATTTTCTTTTTGAAAAATTTAAGCTCCGCCCACAAACCCGGCAAAAATACGTTTCAAAAATTGCATAAAACATTTTTGTGAATTATTTTGGTGTTCAATCGAAGTATGAAGTATTTTAGATTTTAAAAAAGCCCGCCAGAGTCCAGAATATTTTAAAAATACAAATAAAATGTTTATGTGTTTCACAAAAATGGGAAATAAAATTTTCTAAAAAGTTTCATCACAAAACTTGTGTTTTTCTGTGAAATGAGATATTTCGAAAATATGAAGTCCCCTGGAGACTTTTCAAAAATTCGGAAAGAACAATTTTCACAAAGGTATTTTTCTGCGAAACCCGGGAGAAATACGTTTCAGAAAATTCATAAAATCAGTCTGTTTTCTCACATTCAAATATCCATTCCATCCTCTTCTCCGTTTTCAAGTTCCACCAACAAAACACATAAAAAAGAAAGTATACATGGGCGCGAAGGAGCAAAAAAAATAGGGAGGGAAAGAATGTGCATAATTAGTGCAAAAAAATAGAATAAAATAAAATGGGAAAGAAAGAAAGAAGATGCTCATTTCATTCAAATCTGGAGTACTAACAAAATGTTTGGGATTATTTTTGGGAGAAAAAAATTTATGAGCCTGGTTCGCAAAATGTGAGAAAATTTTGGGTTGAAATTTGAGGTTCAAAATTTTCCAGTTTCCGAGCCAAATTTTGAACCTCACCCGGCAAGAAAAAGTTCAAAATTGAAATTTTTCAAACCTTCAAAACATACATCAGATAGGTGCCCAGACATACTTGGGATAGCCAGGCCAATGGACCATATGAGGTATAAATTTTACCTAATGGGAGAGGAGTAAGAAGAAAAAGAGTCAGAACGAACGCTTCAAGAAAGAAAGACAACTATATTAAAAAACTGAGAAAAAAAAGAAGAATGAATAAATGAGTACACAGGAAGAGACATTGATTGTGACTCCGCCCCTTTTTACAACCCACGCCGCTTGTAAAAAGGGGCGGAGTCTACAGCCAATATGTCTCCCTGTGCTCAATCATTTATCCATTCATTCTTCGTCTTTTTCTTAGTTTTACAATATTGTTTTCTTTCTTTTTCGTCTCGTTCACTTTGATCGTTTTTTCTTATTGTTCTTTTTTTTTGAAATGGCGTAAGAGCGTCCCAAAAAATTTTTAAATTTTTTGTCATTGTGAAAAAAAAACGAAGAATATGAATTTTTCCTCTAAAAATACGATATCTTTTTAGAAAAATATCTAATTTTTCCAACTTTTCCAAAATGTCACTGTGAAAAAACTTCTGAATTTTTTTTCGCGGTACAAAAATTCCATCTTCCGCCAGGTATGAAGAGGGTGGACCTACTAGGGGAAGTTTAACTTTGAAATCAATTTTTTGGTTTATTAAAAATTCAAAAGTTAGTTGTCCCCTCCCTCTATTTTACCCGAGGTTAGGACTCCCCTCCCAGAAGTCTGGCCCTCATCTGATGTATGCTTCAAAAATAAAATCACCCCTCATTTCCATCGCCCATCGTCGTCCCAACAATTCTTCCTTCTTCTTCTTATTTCAGCATTCGTTTCTCTGGAAAAATGACAAAAACCATAAAAATTCCATTTAGTACAGCAGCGGGTTGGGTGCGCGAAAAAAAACGGGTGGAAAATAAAAAATTCGAAAATAAGACGGCACAAAAGATACCAATTCTCATGGGATTGCTCATCTTAAAGCCAAAAAAAAACCCAGCCAAAAAGTGCAAATATATACAATTTTTTCCTAGGCCAAATTTTTCGAAAATCTGATGAATTTCACAAAACCCGGGAAAAATACGTTTCACAAATTTGATAAAATTGTTGAGAAAGGAACTTGAGTTTTCCAATGTTCCGGCTCTCAAAATCTGAAAAAAAGTAAATAATTTCAACTGCCCAAACAGCTTCAAATCAACAATAAGTATATTCAGCAAAAAAAAATACAAAAACATTGTTTTCACACACACACACAAAACGAAAGCAGCAAATCTACAGTACCCAAAACAAAAAAAAAAGAAGAATTAAACAAAACAAGCAGGACGTGTAGATCATCATCATCATCATTAATTTTCAGACAAAAAAAAATAAATATATGCTGTTGTGTGGGGCCGTATTGGTGGTGGGTATAATCTATTATACAGTGAATAAAAGATCGAAGAAAAAAAACGACGACGACATCCAGAGGGATGAGCAAACAAATCTTGTTGTGGTTGTTAACAAGAATTCTTCTTCCTTGGCTATACATATACATATATTCTAGAGATCAGTTACACGTTGCGATGCGGTTCGGGCGGCCATCGATTTGGGCGGAAGGCAAGTTGGCGGTTTTGCCGCCGACGTTGCGGCAGTTTCGCGTTCCGAATGCGCGAATACGTTGCCGGTTTGACGTCGAAGAGTGGTGTTTCGATTCAGTGTTCGGTTCAGAAATGTGGCCGATGTTAGACGAGCGCTGAAGGGGATTATTTTTTAAGTTTTGAGCTTGACTAAAAAACCAACCGTATTCCTCTTTTCGGCGTCGACTCAGATTCCGTGTTCAACGCGCCAACCGAAGTCATATTGGCCAACGCGGCCGGATCACACGAGACACGCGGAGAGGCCATCATCGACGAATTCTCGTCTGCAACAAAAAAATGTGATTTGGATCATTTTTCATCATACTTGGGATAGCCTGGCCAAATGACCACAGGGGGTATAACTTTTGACTGATGGGAGATAATGGTTTTGATTGTTTTTCTTGTTTCGTCTTTGTCCTCATCGATAGTACATGTGTCTTTAGTTTTTGAGCGATTTTCCGAAAACCCGGGAAACATACGTTTCAAAGCCCAAACAATAGAGTCTAGCTATCTCTTACTATATTGTTTTCTATTCTTGAGAGTGTACCTAGGTCACCATATGGCTCATTAGTGTTAACACCTTTTGATGTTGTCTATAAAATATGGCCATACCTGTTGTTATGAGCAATCAATAACAACATATAGAGAAAAATACAACATATGGTGACCTAGATAATGTCAACAGGAAATATGTGTGAATAGGAAGGGAGGGGTAAATAAAATGAGGGACCAGAAAAAAGAAGAATGAAAAAAATGAGACCAAAAAGTTCGGGAAAAATTAAAAATCTTGTCCGAGAAAAATACAAAGGGAAAGAAGCTATAACTTGGCCTTGTTAGGCCGTATAACTGAGCCGTGTTCATAGCCAACTTACTAATCTGTCCCAAATTCGTTCTACTCTGATACTGTCTTCCGAATCCAAACGTGGTGGCCAACGTAAGTTGCGCATTACTGAACGCTCTGCGCATTTTACTCTGCGATTGCGGTGGTCCCATAAGCGTATCGTTCGGATGATTGTGATGATGATGATGATGGTGACCGTGATAGTACTCCTGAAAATGACGCAAAATAAACATATTTTGTTTAGGAATTTTTCCCGGTAAAAATACGTTTCAAAACTACGATTTGTAAGAAAAAAGTTTCCCGGTAAAAATACCTTTCAAATTCTCCCCAACTCTCTCAACTCACACTATTCCTCGGCGTTCTTTCACTAAACGTCATATTGTGCGTGGTTCCACCGTGTCCAGCGCCCATCATTTGTCGGCGGAAATGTCGCAGCGTCAAATCGGCCACATTTTCGCTGAGAATCGACGTCGTCTGCGTGTCACCATTGTAAAAGTATCGCCCGTAGTTGCTGAGAATCTGAAGAGGGGGAAAAATCGATTTTTGGCTAGAAAAATTTACATTTTTTTCAAAAATCAATTTCGAAAATGTTCACCAACTTTCTTTTTTGTGTAATTTGCATTTTTCTCAAGGAATCAAACTATTGTCCAGTTTTTACTATATTACCGTAACCTAACTCTTCCCCCTTTTCCCATTTTCAAAAAGAAACACCGTGCTCATCTAGTTTCCCAAAGGCCACCTTGTTGTTTACCACCTGCACATATCAACAACAACAACAACAACAATAACAATAATAAAAGTGTGAAAATGGGAAGATTCCCATTCTAACACCTTACAGGTGTCAATCATTTTTGGTCGTTGGGAACAATGTCTTTTGGGAAACTTGATCAATAAATGTACAAGACTAAAACTACCAAGATTAGAAAAATGAATTGTTGAAAGAAAACCAGGGAAAAATACGTTTCAGGCATGTGTAACTACTCATATTGAGGTTATGAAAATTGATTGAAACCCGGGAAGTGTACGTTTCGAACAAACCTTGAGATGAATATCATCTAAAAACTCTCGAATCTCCTCATCGACATGCGCCTCGAACACTGTTTCCGTGTCGCCACCCTGTTCATCTCGATGAATCAAACACCAAACATGCGGCGGTTCTTTGTTGGCGTTGTTCTGCGACGACGAGGCGGCGCCGGCCATCATTGGCATATTCTCGACACCGCGCAAATAATCATCAGGCGGTCGAATACGAACCGCACTTCGCATCGACGACAACGAGATTTGTTCAATATATTTGTATCTGAAACAATTTGCGGAGAGTTGAATTCATGTATATATTCCTGCGAACACTTACGGTCGTCTAGTTCGCGAGTGCAGACTGGCGAATGACGCGTGTCGCGCAAATCGTTGCATCGTATTCTTTTCGCTTCGGATTTTCGTTATCAACATCACATCGTGAAACAGGAACAATTTCATCTGATTGAATTGTTGTAGTCGCGGCGATGTGGAGGCGATCGGGTTGACGACAATGTCGCGAATAAACATGCGATTTGACGCGACAAGGTGTGGCTGAAAATCAAAATTTTTATGATTTGAAAAACCCGGGAAAAATACGTTTCAAAACACTAACCGGCACATTTTCAATATCCGTAAACTTGCTCATATGCGAAATCAAATTATCGTTACGCTCTCGAGTCTTGTTAGCAATTCTGAAGAAAGAAAAATATTCATTTTACCCAAAAATTTAGAAAAATACATACTTTAAAACCTCATCTACCGATTTTGCCGCTTCTTCGGCGCTATTCTTTAACCTACTCGATTCCGACTTTTTTCCCATTTCTGAAAAAAAATGTTTTGGGTGGAAAAAAAAGGAAAAATTGCTACCTCTTAAAAGCAAAATAACACTGGGTAATCGTTGAACTGGTTTCACCATCAAATCATTGAGTTTAAGCCGTCGAAAATCGGGATTACTCTCTTTTGCCTTACAAAACGTGTGAAATTTCGAATTCTCTCGATCCAGCGTGTCGAACAACGTTTTGGCCGTATCGTACGAGTTGAGATACGGCGGATAGACCTTCTTCATCTCCTCTTTCATTTCTATCCAAATCTGATAGACACATTTTTGAGGAAAAGTTTGGGGGAGAAAAACAAACCAATGCAAAATCCATATTTTTATCATCGGTTTTCTTTCCATTACAAGACGACAATATTGATGTGGTCTCGTTTAGCAAATTGTTCAAGTTGTTGAGAATTTTCTGATGTACCTGGAAGAAAATTCGAACATTTCAGGTTTTTTTCTTGAAAATTTCAATTTTATTGAGAAAAAATTCTGACTTTTGAGAAACTACAGTACTCCTGACTTAAATTTTTGAGCATAATTTTTCTCAACTCCCACAATTTCAGCCTTTCCTCATTTCCAGTCAAAAAATCGATACTTTCCCATTCGCCCACTCATTTCCCACAGGCCACTTCTCCCAGTCTCCACCCCTTTTGGCCATCCCACCCAATAAGAATCAGAGGTGTGAAAAGTGGGCGTGGCCCGGTGAAGACAGTATAAATAGGGTGAGCCGGGTGCTCAATTCACCACACATTGTTTGTTTCACCATAACAAATTCAAACAATGAGTTATCAACTAGCTATTCCTGCTGCTGCTGCTGCTCCTGTTGCTGATCAAAGTCGCAAACGTCGCCGTGTCAATGATGAAGATGATGAATCGCCAGCCAAACGTCGCAACTTCGAACATTCGTGTACATCTTCAGACGATTGGGAAGATGATGACGACGACGACCACAGTGGCAGCGACACCGACGACTCTGATCATTTGCTCAATCCACGTCCATCGTGCATCTATTGCAATCCGATTCGAGTCGACGACGCCGCACAAGACAGAAGAGATTTGGGCATGAAAATCTATCGTCAAATGATGAAAGCGATGCAAAAGGAGGAGCAACGACTTCGAGAGCAAGGTCTTATCGATGAGGTGGAGAAGGTCGAGTCAGACACTGATACGGTTTCGACTGTCGAGGGGGAGGAAGAGGAGGCACAAGATTCCGATGTGTCAGAAGTTTCCAACGTGTTTGAGGAGCTGTACAACGAGCAACAACAACAACAACAACAAGTCGCTGAGGACGACATCAATCAATGGTTCGACGACGACGAGCTCGAACAATACGAGAGCGTCGAAATCGATGTGGTCAACTTCACACCACCACCAAGCGAGCTCTCAGTCTATCAAGTGCGTCCACAATCGTCAAACTCTGACTATGGAGATGTCGAGGACAATTAATTATTTTTTATCTATTTATCTATTTCATTTATTTATTTATTTTTATATTTTTTTGCAAAAATTTCAGTCCTTTTTTCCTGTGAGAACCAAACTGTGATTCACCCCTCGGTTTTGATTTTCTTGGTCATTTTTCAGTTTTTTCGAATAAATTTTTTTAATTGCAAAACTTGTGTACTTCCCATACATCATAAAAGTGCGCTCATTTAGCCCTTCCTTCCTATTCGCACATACTCCCTGTTGACTTTTTCTAGGTCACCATATGTTGTTGTTGTTTGTTCATAACAACAGGTATGCCATATTTTATAGATAACATCAAAAGGTGTTAACACTAATGAGCCATATGGTGACCTAGAAAAGGTTACAACTCGGCTACTAGTAAATCTAAAAAATAGAGAAAAAAAAATGCAAAGACGGAACAAGAAAAACTATCAAAACCAACTTCTCCCATCAGTCAGAAGTTATACCCCCTGTGGTCATTTGGCCAGACTATCCCAAGTATGAGTGCGCTACAAAAAATCGCTGAAAATTTAAGGAAAAAAATGGTCAAAAGTTATTGATCCTACACGCTGGAGACAAAAATGGGCGTGGCTTATTCCACGCTTTGGGAAATGAGAAATTTCTCAATAAAAATCCAAATTTTGAGGGGAAAACTCTCCAAAAAAAAAAACCTACCTCTAAAATCGGTTCCAATTTGCCGAAAATCATCGAAACATCGGATTTTTTCATAAATTCATTTTGCGAAATCTCCTGTTCTAGCGCCATTTTCAGCTTGACAATCAGTTTCATCTGATTCACATAGTTCGTCTCGGTGTCCACCATTTCCATGCAAACTTGAAGGCGTTTCGAGACGACGCGCGGTGATTTGCACACCTTTTCCATGTCGTCATTCGAGTAAATGTAGTCGGGAGTGGCTGCAGAATTGGATTTTTTTTGGGATTTGTTGGGGTTCGAAAAAATTCGGAAGTTTTATTTTTGGACATACTCAGAGAAAACGCGTCGAGCTCGATGCGAGTTCAACGCTGAAAACGACCTTTCTTGGAGTTCGATTTGAACTCAAAAAACACAACACGAAAAACGATCTCGATGCGAGCTCGATTTGAATTAAAAAAATGATAAAATTTGAGTTCGCAGAAAGATCAGTGCGAGCTCGAATTGAACTCGCAGCGAGCTCGACAAGATTTTGCTGACTGATCAATATATCTTTTTCTTTCTCAACGACGACCACAAGTGTCAGCGTGGAGTAGTCGGGAGCGTGCGGATCTTCCGATTGAAAGATGCCAGTTCGATCCTCAGAGGGGTGTAGAAGTTTTTTTCTTTGAAAGGGCTTCAATTATTGTCGAGTTCAATGCGAGTTCGAATTGAACTCGAAAATCTCTGGGCATTTGGCGAGCTCAAAAGGAACTCCAATTGAATTCGCTTTCAACTTTCTGCGAACTCAATTTGAACTTTCTGCGAGCTCGACGCGTTTTCTCTGAGTATTATAAAAACCAAAAAAACAAATTTAAAAAACGGACGCTTTTTAACGGAAAAATGTTCAGATATTTTGGTTTTACCGCGACTTTTTTCCATGGTTCTAAAAAAAACTCACCATTCAACGACGGTCCTTCTCCACTACAATCTCTCATCGAGCTGACACTTTTCGATAGTTGCGACGTTCGCGTCGTCGTCGCAGTTGTCGCAGCAGTTGCGCCACTCCCACGAATCGTCGAATTGATCATCATCGGCGTCGCGGTCGTCGTCGTGTCGTAGTTGTTTGTCGTCGTCGACGTCGCGCCACCCGAAATCAATGAAGTATCGTTGGCAAACTGAATGTGTTTTTTTGAGAAATGACAAAATGATCGAGATGAGAGAGTGACGGGTCACGTTTCACCTTCTTACCTTTCGTCGAAGCGTTTTTGTGGGCAGCGCAAAATTCTCCTCGAACGCACAACTTCCGCGATGAAGACTCACCCAATACCACTGGAAAAAATGTTTTATAGGGTTTTTGAACACTTTAACGATACTGGTTATCAAAAAAATTTAAAATAATATAGACTGTTTAGATTCACTTCTTGTCACTCGAATCGGTAAAAAATTAACGTGGGAAACAAAACTACCAAAAAAACAACACTATATGACAGATAAATTATGGGTCGAGAAGAAAGAAAAAGAAAATATTTTTGTCAATATGAAAAACGACAGAAAAACAGAAAAAAAAGATAAAAATGTTAAAATTTTGAAGGGAAATCCTAAATTTTTTTTCGTTTATGTCCTACAAATCAGACTTGGAACTTCTCTCAGGTAGAACTTTTTCCAAAATATCTTTTCGGTAAATCGGAAAAAATCAAATATGATTTTCATTTCACTTTTTAATGGTAGATATTCTTATTTTCAGAGTGTTCTCTGTGATTTTTGACACAAACAATCAACTGTTTAAGCTTCTCGTGTGTTTTAAATTGTGATTTCTTCCCAAATCTTACTTCTTGTGTCACATGCATCTGATTCGGAATATTGGGAAGACTTTCCGTATCATCCGACGACGAATTATAAACAACGTGCGTCGCGTTCTCAACACGATCCGCCACCGTTCCTTCCGAATCCTTCAAACTCTTCACCATATCGTCAATGTCTTGCTGCTTGAAACCGTGAAAATACAACGAGAGACCTTCGAACACGCCGAGTTTGTATTTGGCGACAAGTTTGGCGTCGAACACGTCGTAGTAGGGATTGTCGCGATGCTTCCAGCACTCGATGATCCAACCGGCGCGCAGAATTGGAATGTCGAAACAGGCCGAAAATTTTCCCGACGCTCTTCCAGCTATTAATACGTTGGTTCTTTGAACAGTCTGAAATTGCGAACCGCCCGGTTTTTGTCCAAACTTTTCTTTAAAAACGCACATCTTTTCTCACACTTCCACCCATAAAATGGACCAATTCTACTAAATCTTTTTTATTTGTCACTTCTGTCGACAATTTCATTGTCACGTTTTTCATCAATTCACAGTAAAGTGGTCGACACGGTCGGAGAGTCATCATTTCCTGCAAAAAACATGAAATCTACAGGTTTTCAGCGTGTTTTCCAACCTGATTCGTCTGCAATCGATGCCTTAGTACAGCAGGTCCGACAATTAGATGCGCATTTATGCCAGTCGCCTGATTTTGTGTCAATTTGGTGTAGAGCTCCGATTGAAAATCGCCGCAGAAGAACGTGAGATCCGACCAGTCGCTGAGCTCGTCTAATCTATCGACAAAGATCAACTCGACAGCTCGTTTCTGTTCATCGAACAACTCGAAAATATCATTATACTTTTTGACGTCTTCTCTCAACACCACCAATTTTTGCAATTCTTTTTGTCGTTTCGACGGACTTTGTATCATTGACACGTCCATCCGACGGCGCCAGCTATGAAAAATAGATAGTTTAACACGTGCAAAGCTTGAAAAAACAATAATAAAACTGGTTTCATTCGAATCGCTACACATTGGCGCGAATACACTGCAAACACCGTGACGAACAATTGCGGACGACTGAGCGAGAGAGCACACAAAACGAAGAGAGCGCAAAGAAATAAAATTTATTTTTATATTATTTATTAGACTAGATTTCTACCAAACAAAAACCGTGGCGTTTTTCGGCGGAAATAACAAAGCGTCGTGCAACATTGCCGGGTTGTATTCGGTTTGAAAATTGACAAAATCCATACAACACATTGTTTCGTTCGCTTCAGTTGAGAGAACCATTTCAAAATTTCTGAAAAACCTTTGAATCTTAAAAAAAATTGAATATTCTTACCGAAAATCCTCAAAAAGTGAAAAATAGTAGAACAAAATTGATGCGATACAAACATACTCACAAATCGCATTTTGTGCGGGAACTGAAAAATTTTAATTTTTCCGGAAAATTTAACTAATTCTTACCGTAAATCATACACGGCTCGTTTATAAGAAAATCGGCGTATTGTGTATAAACAAGCGGAAATGCGGCGGAAAAAAGAAAAATTGCAACAGTCCGCTCAAAAAATCGGGTTTTCTGCAAAAAAATTGAAATTAAAAATTTGTTAATCGGAAAGAAAAAATCTCACTTCGTGTAGATTGTCGAAATGTTCAATGAGTGTGTATAAACTCGAACTTGCAATGAAACAAAACGCGAAAATGAGTAGACAATTGTCGACCAGAAATTGCACTGAAAAATGTCTCTCTTCCAATTTCTCATTTTGTTTTGCGGTTCTTACTGATTGTGTCGCGATGCATGTGGAGTAAGGTAACAAGCATGGCAAAAATCGAGGTAATCACGTCGAAAAAAATACAAATTTTCGAGTAGAAATTGAAAAGCAAGGACGGTTTTGATTGACGATTTTTGATGTCGACAAAACGGCAGAAAATTGAGAATAACTGAAAAACGAAAAAAAAATCCAGTGAGAAATACGTTTCAAGACTTCCGAAAAGTTTCCCGGATAAAATACGTTTCAAAAAGTTGTTATTTTGAAAACCAAAAAACTTACCCGAACAAAAATTGAGATCAAAACAGCAGCCCGAACACACGCCTGAGTCATTGCGTTGAACGTAAACGTCCGTAAAAACGAAGGTAGATTGATTGAATTTGGATATGGTAAAATGTTACAATGATTATGAAATGTCGAACCAAAATAGTATCGAATAAAACTACGCGTGTGCAATGTGTGCAGGTAGTTCAGCGGGTTGAGAGCTTCGATTAACTGCAAAAATAATTTTTTGAGCATTTTTTTGAGGTTTTTTCTGCTTAAACCAACCTCATCGAGTCGTATCCTCGTCTCATTTGTCAATGAGTGTCGTTCTTCGTGAAACGACGCAACATAATTGTCATTTTCAACATAAAAGTCTCGACTGGACAACAGTAATCCGATGGAAATAAAGCCAAGGGAAGTCAAAAAAGTTTGAAGGTAAACGGTGGATATTCGAAAGTAGCAATGTGCCCATGCTTTTGATTGTGCTCCTGTTATCGCGGGAGCATTTTTGAACATTCTGCAACTAATTTTTGAAACGTATTTTTTCCGGGTTTCTGTAGCTATTTGAAATTCAGAAATTTTTTTTTCTAAAAATTTTGAAACGTATTTTACACAGGAAAAAAAAAACATTTTTTGGAATTTCAGAAAACCCGGGTTACTGTAGTTTTTTTTCAAGAACATTATCTTTGACAACAAACCCAGGCAAATAAACCCAGCAAAATGAAACTTTGTCAACGAATGAAAATTGAAAAATGCCGAAAAAAGGGGGCTATCAAATTATGATAAATAGATCTATCAACGCGGCTATACAACAAGCCCTTTTAGGGTGTCCTTGAGAAAAGATCCGAGGAGGAGGAGGAGGAGGAGGAGGTAAAAAAGGAAACGAATTGCGCAACACTGCGTATCATACCCCCATGAAAAGCTGGTTTACCTCCTATGTATTCTTCCGCCACAGACAAAAAAAATAATCATTAAAAAAAGCGAGTTTTGACCTCATCCTCCTCCGTTGTCAATTTATAGTTTGATCTTTTTTTCCTTTCATGTTAATTGGAATATGTTGTAAATGGAAACTTTTTCTGCCCGTTCAAGTTATTTAACCAAATTGAATAACGCCATAAATTAAACGGAAAAAAACATGGAAAACTTACATGCCAAAACTGGATAAGGATCATTTTATTTTGCGAAAAAAAATCGACCAAAATACAATTTTGAATTGGGAAAAAGTCGTAAAAACGTGTACTTCTCTCGGACTAATTTCCCCGAAAAATCAAGCTAAGATCATTTTTATTTGTTGAAATTTGAAATCAAATATAACCGATGACTTTTCTCAATATTTGTTCATTTTTCGCGATTTCAACGAAAATGAAAATAATATTATTTTTTCTATTTTTCATATTTTTCCGCGCCGAAAGTGCCAAACAACTACTTCTAGTTCAGGCGATTTACAATAACGCTGAGAGCACTCCAATCAGCTCATTTCCAAACGACAAATTTTTGGAGCAAAAATGGGTTGGCGGGTTTGGTCAGCTGACTGAAAATGGGATCAAGCAACATGAATTGTTGGGAAAACTTGTCCGAGAGAAGTACACGGATTTTCTACCAAAAATTGTGGACAATAGTCAGTTGGAGGTGACTTGTGTTGATAATTCATCAACGATCGAGAGTGCGGTAGCAAATAATTTTGGAATGTATCCAGGTAAATAAGTTTGTCCGAGAGAAGTACACAAAGATCTATTTACAAAAAATATTATTTTTGAAACGTATTTTTCCCGGGATTTTTTTTTTGTTTCAGATGATTCCTCAAATTTCATCCAAATCCACTTGCAACTCCAACAAATCTGTCAATCTCGTTATGACAAAATTTGCCGCAAATCTATTCGACAATTTCATTTGAGAAACTGAAATTTGGCGGAGAATTTGAGCAAAAAACTGCGTGGTGTACTGTAGATTTGATGAATGAGATGGACGAATTGACACGTGGAATTCGAGAATTTTCAAATGGAGTAGGATTGGATGGTGAGAGGCTTCCTAGTTTTTTTTAAATTTCGAAACTCTGAAATTTCTCAGAAATCTACGTGGACAATATCAATATTGGTCAAACGTTGAAACAGCTCAACGCCGGAAACCTTCTCGCTGACATTTACAATCGAATGGTTCGCAAAATAGAATGTCGAAAAAATAGTTCTGACGAATGTCAGCATATCAACAAGTTGAAATATTGGGCGTTTTCCACATTTTCTGACACAATTTTCGCCCTATCCTCCACACTTCGACTAGGTTTTGGATATCCGAAACAGGTCTCATTGTTGTTGGTAGAATTGTGGCAAGATTCGGATGGTGATCAGGAAACGTTCTTTAGGGTGTGTTTGTGTACAACAACAAAAACCCGGGATAAATACGTTTCAAAATTTTTATAAAATATAGAATCAATTTCCAGCTCATCAGCTATGACAGCGAAAACAACATCGGGCTGGAAAATGTTGTTACAAAAAGTAGGTCCTCATTTGAAACTTCTCAAAATTGACAATTCCAGAAATGAGTGAATGTTCCGACGATTTTTGTGATTTGAGCATTTTTCGAAACTATTCTTTGTACTATCAACCTGACGACAATTGCTTGAATTCATCAAATTTGCCAAGAATTTTCATCGTTTTCAATATAATATTAATTTTCTGCCATCTTTTGTGAAAAAAAAACGGTTTTTTTTTCGCTAAATTAAAAAGTTTTCTTTGTCAAAGTTCATTTATTCGACCAACAAACTTGAAATCAGATAAGAACACAGTTCTTGAAGTTAGTTCAACAAACCGAGTCAATATTGACACGTGCAAAAAAATGAAACGCACGGCAATGATCGACACCGTTGATCTTATCGTCGCTCATCATTTTATTTATAAAACCCCATTCGTCTCATGTAGACCGTTTTGAGAACAAAATTCATCGGCCGCCATAGCTCAGTCGGTTAGAGCGTGGGTCTAATAAGCCCAAGGTCGCAGGTTCGACCCCTGCTGGCGGCAAACTTTTTTGTTTTTTTTTTGTGATTTTCGGGCATTTTCAACTCTCTGTGTACTTCTCTCGGACAACGTTGTTCCATGTCTCTTGGGTTTCAATGATAATGACTTCATAAATTTAAAAAATGCCAAAAATACCTGATAACCAAGCACTTTTTTGTTGATAAGCCGATTTTGTCGTTTTGATAAAAAGCCCATAAAAAAGTTGCCATTTTAGTCTCATTACGTCTTCATCGTCGACATGTGCACACTGTGTACTTCTCTCGGACAACGTTGTTCCATGTCTCTTGGGTTTCAATGATAATGACTTCATAAATTTAAAAAATGCCAAAAATACCTGATAACCAAGCACTTTTTTGTTGATAAGCCGATTTTGTCGTTTTGATAAAAAGCCCATAAAAAAGTTGCCATTTTAGTCTCATTACGTCTTCATCGTCGACATGTGCACATTTCGAATTTTCTCGTTGTTTTGTCTCGTTTCATTGACACAAACCTATTCGAACGGGACGAAGGAGTTGTTGTTGGTCCAAACGGTGAGTTATATAGGTTGTGTGTGTGTGTGTGAAACGTATAATATCCGGGTTTTTTTTTTCAGCTTTGGCGACATGGTGATCGTTCGCCAACCAAGACTTTTCCGAACGACGCATTCCAAGAGCGTAATTGGACGTTTGGCGGTGGTGGATGGGGACAATTGTCGCCGCTTGGCATGCAACAACATCTCAATTTGGGAAAGTTGATTCGACAGATTTATGTGGACGAGTACAAGTTCTATCCGACGAAATATGACGCCAGGCAGGTATGTTTTTCCTTTAATCTTCCAATTTTTCCAATAAAAACAAAATCAAAAAAATACCAGATCTATGTTCGATCAACTGATGTGAATAGAACCCTCACTTCGGCGTTGTCCAACCTTATGGGACAATATGGTCAGGATGACAATTCAGCGGTCGCCGGTGTCGATTATCCCGACGTTGCTGGATGGCCACGTGGATTTGTTCCAATTCCGATCCATACTGTAGATGATAACACTGATTATGTGAGTTTAACTTTATTTTTTAATTTTTTGAATTCCGATTTTTTTCAAGATTGGCAACGTGGATGGTAGTTGTGATTTACAAGACAAAGTTTGGGAATTGGCCAAAACCTCATCAGAAGTGACCGCTTTTATCAACCAACCAGACCTACAAAATGTGTTGGGAAATTTGACAAAATATTGTGGAATGGACGTGAATATTGATAATTTATGGCTTGTTGCCAATGCGCTGTTCATCGAGGTATACTGTAGTTTGAAGAGACGTAGAGATACATTTTGCATTTTTTTTCAGCAAATTTACTTTAATGATACGTTGAGAACAGTGAATCCGTGGTTTACTGATGAGTTGTACCATAAATTGGATGCGTATAACGATAAGGTTCAATTGTACAATAATGGAATTTTTGGTAAGATTTTCGAGAAACAGGAAATGTTGATTGGCATTTTATGCAAATCTAAACTGAAGTTGTTTTGTATAATTTCAAAACAAACATTAAGACTACGAGGTGTGAGGGTTTTTTTGCCTATTATTTTCTCTAAGACTTCACAATAATCTTTAAGAATTAAAAAAAATCTTGTAGACAACCCAAATGTTGTCAACGGCTACGACGTAGGACTCCTTTTGCGAAAACTGCGAGGTGGTCCAATCGTTAATGACATGATGATGCACATGAACATCAAACTCGATTGTCTCGGAAAAACTACACCGAATTGCACGTGGATCAACAATCTAAAAAACTATGTCTACTCGGCGGTAAGTTTTGGAAAAAAAAAATATTATAAAATATATTTGAAACGTATTCTTTCCGGGAAACAAAACATCGTCTGAATTGAACATTTTTCCAGCACGACACAACAATCTATGCCTTCTTCTCGGCTCTTCTCATTGAAGAGAAAGCAGTAAAACCAGGCAATGGACAATATCCACAATACTCTGCTTGTGTACAATTGGAACTCTACAAAGACAGTGCTGACGGGCAGACCTATTTTAGAGTAAGACTTGTTTTTTTGAACTTTGAGAAAAAAGAGTATTTTAGATGTTGTACCACGATGAGGCTGGACATAAATTCGACGTGATAACTTCAGATCTAGTGGGATGCCCACAAGGCGAAGAATTTTGTCAATTAAGTGTTTTCCAAAAATATGCGGATGAGACGAAACCTGATGAACCGAGTGCACAATGGTGTTCGAAAAATATCGATCAAGTGAAATCTAGTAGTCAAAACGGAATATTAATGGCTTTAATGTTTTTGTTATCATTTTTGTTTTTGTAAATTTTCTTGACGTGTCCTGATTTTCCGAAGAAAAAAAAAATATTTTCCTCATTTTTTATAACTATGAAAGGTAGAGAACTATCAATTGAAAATATAATCATAAATGCAACAATTGGATCAATATTCATAACTATTTCTACAATTCTTATCATAATAATTCACCCAAAATGTGCGAATTTTTCCTCACACACCCGTTCTCAGCACGCAATAAGTAGGTGGTATACGGTATACAAATTGTGCAAACACCGCGTTGTCACAATGCACAATACCGTAATTTGGGTCTCACCCCGCTCACTATTTCTTTCCTTAGACCTCTAGTAAAAAACAGGAATAGCCTTTCACCCAGTTCGAAACACGCTGAGTTCAACCATCTAATTAGTTATTTTTTATACGCAGCCGTTTTTCTGAAAATGGTTGCACCGATTTTAGCAAAATAATTACATGCGCCTTTGATATATTTTTTCTCTCAAAAATTTAAAATTTTCATACTATAATTCAGAGATGGTGAAGTACTGCAATCAAACCGTCATAAGAAGAGGAACACAATCATATTTTTGGTTAAATTTTTGGTTAAAATACAAGCGAGAAATAGTGAAAAAAACACATTTTCAGAGTTACTGTATTAAAGGCGCATAGGTTTTATGTGTGACGTTGGTTTCGTAACGGAGCTTAACATTTTCGCTAGACCTGTTACAGGTACCAAAAACAACGTTTCACCTAGAAGAAGACACGCTGAATTCAGCTGTGCTTTTCGTTTTTCATGTAGTTACGTCATTTCTGCGAAAATGGTTGCACCGTTTTTTCACCATAAAACTACATGCGCCTTTAACTCTTTTTTTTTCCCTGCGTAGTTTCCCATTGATTTAAGCGAGTGTGCTCAGTTTCTGAAAACTTCTAAAAATACTTTAGGTTGTGGTGATAAAAAGAAAAAGAAAAAGAAGAGGAAAGGTGTTAAGCCGATTAAATTGGGCGTAACATTGATGCGAAAAAAGTCGAGATATGCTTTTGATCGAAATGATGAGAAAATTGAAGAGGCAACGGCAATCTCGACCAAATCGGTAAAAGAAGAACCTGATGAGCCAAGATCAGAAAGTAGTAAGAAGAAGAAGAAGGCGACGACGACGACGAAGAAGAAAAACAAAAAGTTGTTCGATAAGGAGTTGAAAAATAAGCATAAGAAGTATATGGTTGATAAAAAGGTGAAATTTTCAGAACTTTGGGGTGCAATTAGAAAGTTTTTCAATTTTAAAATTTTTGTGACGTTAGGAACATTGTTTTTCGAATGAAAAATGAACTCACTTTTTCTCCTGGAACCAGCATTCTGACTAGAAAACAACTTTTTTTCGAATAATTTAAAAAAAAAACAAAAGTAAAAATGGAAGTGCGCTCTGTTGATAATCCACATTAGCGGCATTTCAAAATTTTTCAGAAAGCCGACAAAGAAGCTGAAAATCTGTCGAAATTCAAGAAAATGGGAAGAATACATATACCAAGAGAAGCGACGAATGCGACATTTCTTCAAAATTGCAAAGTTCCGCAAAATGTGGTTTTGGAAGAGGTGTATTTCGACGAAGCGTTGAATGAACAATACGATGTTGGCACAGACATAGATGACGTCGAATTGGATGAAACGACAACGACAACAACATACGGAACAACAGTTACATTGTATCATCAATAACGAATCTTTGAATATTTTGTATATAAAGGGGTGCTTTAAAACTTCATGGAAAATAAAAATAAATAATTTTGTACACATCAAATTGGCAAGAGAAATGGGGGGTTCAGCAAAGTGACAATATTATGCAAAAAAGAGAATAAACCGTAGTTTTGGGTGATTTTTTGGCGCTTATTTTTCGTGAAACAATAGTTTGGCGAGCTGATCTTTGGCGGCAATGTTGTCGCGTTTACTTTCGAGACATCTTGCAATATCGTCTGTGTCCACACTTTCCATGTCACAATGACGTTTGTGATATCTGTAACGTTAGGGTGTTATACTTTACGAATTTCGACGTCCGCGTTGCGTGTCGGCGAGCGGTCTGGTTAAAATGAGAGCCGCGACGCGGACACGCCTTCTTGGTGTGAGTTCTTTGCGTTTTTTTTTTGAAACAAAACTGTGTGTCGCGCACTTTGAGCAATTTTTCGCAAAAAAAATGACCTCACCTTACTCTCAACGTCGGCTCAACCGCTCTCAACACATGAATCGAATCGTTGCCCAAAAACGCGGCGATCAAATCGTTGCGTCGCTCATTTCGCCCCAACTTCACGCGCGCATTCACATAGTCGACACCGTAGACAGCGAAGCACGAAAAGTCTTGCGCGTCGAATCGCCCGTGATCTTTTTGCACAATCAGCGGTCGTTTGCGTTTCGGTTCGACGCCGTCGCGCAGTCGCGACAACGCCGCTTCTCTCGCCTGCGAACTCGACGTTTCGCTAGCCTCTTTTTCCGACATTTCCATTCCGGATATTGTGGGATGATATTCGACGAACGGGACGGGGAAGAACACCTGATAATGTTTGATAGTGTTGATTCGTATACGATCGAAAAACTCCTTCTGAACATCAGCATGCGGTGACAACATCAGGTAAATCGTATTGGCTCCATATCGATCTACCGCATCATCCAGCGCAGCTGCCGAGATCGTGCCAAGACCCGTCGGATTGACACCATCCGGTCGAACCGACAAAATATCCGTCTCCAGTGCCGATCTCTTACACCTTCTCTTCAACTCCTCCATATCGTTACTGATATAGGTCACAGATCTGATGTCAACTTCGGCGAACACTGCGACAACCACTCGCGTCTTTCTCGCCTCCTCGCTCGGCGTCAAGCAGAGTCGCGCTTGTCGCGCCAACAATTTTCGTGCCGGTAGAACTTCGTTTTCATTGGCGACCGGGACGACGATCGTCACATCGGTGTCCTCTTTGACGTACGGCACCTGATTCATCAACTGTGTGCTGGCAATCATCCGACTGACGTGGATTCGTCGTTCAACGGTGATTTCTTTGAGATTTTCCTCGTGTGCCACGTTCTCCTCGTTGTTGTTGTTGTTGTTTTCTTTGAGCTCGTCGTTTTCGTTGACACTTTTACGATAGATCAAATCGATCATGTAATCCATACCGCGACGCGGATCAAAAACGCGATATCCGTTTCGCAACTGCACAAATTCCAACTCGGGCTCATCTGTTTCGACTTGTTGCCTTGCCGCGACCACAACTTCCGCCACATCATCAAAATCCTTACCCTCCAATCTTCTCACATTCTGATTCATTTCACTTTTGAAAATCTCGGTCATTGTAAAATACTCCCACGTTGGCACCTGATAGCGATTCGGCGGTTTTGCGTAGGGCGGAAGTGCCGGCGGCCAGCTAATCGGTTCGCCCGTCTCCTGCGACTCCTCCTCCGCCAATCGCACCAATTCCTCCTCCATCTTGGCGATTTCGCGATCCGTTCGCGCCATTTCGACGCGCACAAAATAGTCGTGAAGAGCGGCGGCGTCGGCGTCAGACAACAGTCGCGGAACTGCGAGAGCACGCGAGAACGTCTTCGAGTGTCGCCACTCGTCGATCGAATCGTGCGCGGCTGGCGAGTCGGCGCGTTCCGAACCGCGCCAAACTTCGTAGCGAACTCCTTGGTGGACGGGTTTGCATGTGAGATTGGTGGCGACTTGAATGCATTTTTCAAACGCGAGCTGATCGTCGTCGGAGCCCGGTGCTAGCATGTTACACGCGTGGCGTTGTCTGCAAGATTTTTTTTTTGTTGCAAAAATCATTCTTTGGATAATTGTAGACAAGAGCTCGAAAAATTAAACGAAAAAGAAACAAAGAAAAAAAACATGGAAAATAGGAAAAAAAATTCATGGTCTGAAAATGAATGGAACTTCGATGATAAGTGCAAAAACGAAACAACAAGGAAAAAAACAAAACGAGCGAGACAAAAAAAATAAGAAAACAATATTAGAAAAGTAAGAAAAAGGTAAAGAATGAATGAATAAATGAACACCATGAGGTATAGAGAGAGAGAGAGAGTGACCGTCGACCCCGCCCCTTTTTTGCACCTGCCGCATACAAAAAGGGGGCGGAGTCAACAACCTCTATGTCTTCTTGTGCTCATTCATTCATTCATTATTTACCTTTTTCTTAGTTTTCTAATATCGTTTATTTCTTTCTTTATAATCTTGTTCGTTTTTTTAGTCTTTACTGTTTTTTCTTTCTTGCACTTATCATCGAAGTTGTCTTCATTTTCAAACTATGAATCATGTTGTCCTCTTTCCCATGCTTTTCAGACTTTCTAAAAATTCACTTCTGCTTTTTCTGTGGTCATTTGGCCGGGCTATCCCAGGTATGTTAATAATTTTTTTGAATAAACATTTTGAAACGTATAATTCCCGGGAAACACAAATTGTGGCAAAATTGATGTTATTTTTTCCGAAAATTAGTTTATTTCTGTTAAAAAAGAGAAAAAAAACCTACTGCATCAAAATTTGCATAGCTGGATTGCTCAGCAAAACTCCCGTGTCCAAACGACATCGACCAGAACCGTCTTCGGCCTCCTCGCCCATCACAACTTGCTCGTTCCAATTCATCTGACATCCCAATTTTTAGTTTTTCAAAAATTCCTTTTTCTTTCAAAAACTCACTGTTTCGATCATTCTGAGCAAGACGAATGGGTTGATGTAGGTTGAGTCCTTCACCAACAGGAACCAATCATAGTTTTCATGGACGGTCTGGAAATTTTATTGATTTTTTTTCGGAAGAAAATTTTTTCTAGAGGAGGGTCACAAGTACAACGTTTAACTTACCTTCAAAAAGAAGTTTTCTGAAAATTTAAAAACTCGAAAATAAAAGATTTTTAAAGAAATTTCCCTACCATATTGAAAAGAAGTCCAAGAACCATGGAATGTGTTTTTTGTCCATTCAACTTGTACGGGCTTAAATTCGTCAATTGTGCCATGTCATTATCGATCCGCGAGCTATCAGCAAAAAGATGAACTCGTGGAACATGTCTAAACTCGAAAAATTTGGAAAAAATTTCTTGGGCAAAAAATGCCAACCTTCCAAGAGTTGTGTTTATCGATAGAGCTAGGGCTGATTCGGCCATAACGGTTACCATGAGTCGTTCTCTGGTGCCCAATTCGGTTGCCGCAAATCGCGAACGAACCACTTTTGGTGTGGCGTCTTGATTGGGTGGTGGTGATGGCATACTGTCTTGGTGCACCTGGAAAAAAAAACGATTGTTTTGAAAAACGTAGAGTCAAGATTTTTTTCTGAAATCTTTGAAACGTACAATTCCCGGGAAGAGCATAGAGTCCCAGTTTCGATCTGGGTATTGTCACGAAAACTAAAAATCTAGGATGTTCCTTTGAATTCAAATGTACTTTGATTCTTGTATCCTGTTTTTCCCTCATACCTCGATGTTCTTGCTCTAAAACTCCACTCAATTCGATTTTTCATTTTGGCAAAAACAAAAAACTTCTAGTTTTGTTGTAGTTTTTATCTTTATCTTCTTATCCTAATCATCTTATCTTTCAATGACCTCATCAAACTGAATAATTCAAAATAACAATAATAATATTTTGAAACGTACTTTTTCCGGGAAAGACGAAAATTCACATTTTTGATGAATGTACTGGGTCTCGTCACGAAAACTGCCATATCCTGTTTAGACGTTTTTGGTCACTGTTATAAAAATTTTCCCTGATTTTTTTCGGTGACGATATTTACTAGAAAGCTTGGTACCCTTTCGTAAAATCTGATTTTTTGTTATTTTTGTTTCATTCAATTTGGTATGATCTTTGAGGCCCACGCGATTATCCTTTATCCCGGCTCATTTTTCATTTTGGCAAAAACAAAAATTTCTAGTTCTGTTGTAGTTTTTATCTTCCCAATCAGCTTATCGACGTCATCAAACTAGCTATTTCAAAATAATCATATTTTTAAACGTACTCTTTCTGACGATATAATCTTTGAGGACCTGCCCCCTATTTTCCCGGCTCATTTTTCATTTTGACAGAACTAAATTTTTAGTTTTTTTTTCTTCTTATCCAAATCACCTTTTACTTCAATGACCTCATCAAACGAACTAATTCAGAATAATAATAATAATATTAATTTGAAACGTACGTTTTCCGGGAAAACTAAAATTCACGTTTTTGATAAATGTATTTAAAAAAATAGAAACTCACCACCCAATGTTCGCTAACATCCTTATAATCCCGTCCTTTCTGCCAATTTCCTTCCAACGCCTCCACTTCCAAATCTTGCGCAGATTGACACGAAGAAAATGCGGCGATCGAATTGGCCATCAACTCGGTGGCCGGTTGATTCGACATGAAAAACATGGCCAGAACACATCCTATCACAAAACCGAGCACTAAATGCACCCCCGTTCGACTCCCGCCAACCATTTGTTGGCTGAAACAAAACACCTTGTGGAAAAAAAAAGAATTTCGCTTTTTCACCCAATGAGAAAAAGAGATTGTAAAAAGGATACTTGACCTATCTTACACAAAAAAAAGAGGAAAAGGTGTTTTTTTGAGGGAAATAAAAATTCTTGTTTCTGAGAAAACCACTTATAACCTTTTTCTTAATTTGTCAATACTTTTTAAAATGGTGAACAAATAAATAATACAAAAAAATCGATTGGAACAAATCGGCCAGATGTGAGAAATAGAAAAAAATGAGAGGTCGTTGTAAAACGGATGATTGCTTTGCAAACAATTGTGCCGAAATTAGATTGTTTTTTACTAAATTGTTATTAGCTTTTTGTATAAAAATAAATAAACAAATCTGAATAATTGATTTTTTGGTGTTCAATAATGTCTTGTTTTCGAAAAAGATTACAAAAAGCCCTATTCCAAGATTTAAACTACACATCTTATAAGATCTTATAATATTATCAATATATTTTTGAACAACATATTTTTAAATCAAAAACGTCTTAATGAAATTGGTAAGATTGACAAAACATGATACAGACTATTAATAGAAATTCCTGAATCACCAGGTGATGGTCAGTAAAGTAGATTGCGTTGCGTCGTAAAAAAAACAAGAAAAAAAAGAAATGATGCAACGACACTCCGCGAACACCTTTTGTTTAGCCGTAAATCTACAAACAATGCGAGCGGTAGATTCAAATTTCATTTCAAAATTATATGAAAATTCAAACTTCAAGATATTTAATTTCGAAATAGAATGAAATTTCATTCCTAGCCAGCTTTTCTGAAATCAATCGAAAGGCTAAATACTATCTATTCTCTAACTTTTTCCTAAATCCCCCAGTTTTTTTTCAAATATACATTTTTATCTTCACTTTCTATCCCTCGCTCTATTCATGTTATCAAGAACTTTTTCCCAGGACAATTTTGTGTGAAAAGCGAAAAACAAAAACTGTCTCGTCGTCTGTGCCTCTTCAAAATGTGTCATCTTTTATTATTGACGCGGCGAACGCGCTCTACCGCAATAAACATATGTTGTTTTTCTGTTTTCGCCTCTGGCCATTTTCAGAGCATTTCTATCGATTTTACTATAACTGTTATTGTCTTTTAGAGCGCTTAGAAATTGTATTCACAAAACACTCTAGTTTTCTTTCAGAAACGCTCCGATGTTATGCGATTTTTCAATTTTGCCAATAATTTGAGGGTGGTCGTGTGGTTAGTTCTCATTGGAGCTTCTTATTCGGCGTTTGATGATTATGAAGAGATGTACGCCGATGAAAGAGTAGGTTCAAATTTATTTTAATTTTATGCAAAACTTATTAATTTAGTTTTATCACGCAATGTTTTATAATTTTCGAAAAATTGAAAAAAAAATAGAACACGCGCAAATGTTTTTTTTTTCGTGGGAGAAAAACAAAGTTTGAAGGAACATATTAATTTTCGTGACAAGACCCAAACACGCTTATCAGAAATATAACTGCACAGTAACTTTTCAACAAAAAAAATTTTTTTATTAAAAAAAAAAAGTCTGCGTCTCTCATTTCAACACACTATTTATCTCTTAAAAAATTAGGAAAAAAGAGAAAAAATTGAAAGAGCTACACCTTGAAAACAAAAAATTCGAAAAAATGAGAAACACGAATGAAAAATGTTGTGTTTTATGAGATTAGCAGGCAATAACGATTATAATATCGCGTGTGGCGATTTTTTTTCCTTTTTTTCTGCATAAAAATTTTTCTCCCCGATTTTCAGAGTATAATCCTTGCGGAGAACAATTTGGTGGTGTGCGATTATTCGCTGGATTCACGCCAACAATTTGAAAAATTCTTGGGTTTGTTTAGAAATTGAAAAGGAGAAACCAGATTTTTTCTAGAATCCTACTGTCTTGTGAATATAAAAGAGAGTGATATGATGACGCATTATATCGAATGGGAGCGTAGTCAGTTTTTGATGAGTGTTAAAGATTGGTTAGTTTTCCCTTTTCACCAATTTTTATCGAACCCCCCTTTTCAGGATCAATACAGTACACTCAACCAGATTCTTCGATTTCAACAACGTCTACCACAACTTCGTTTCGAATTGCACAGTCAAAAACGAGACACAAATCGCGTTCAACGTGAATTTGTTGGGCGAAACCGATCGATTCGAGAACAAACTGATCGATGTGTTAGTTTTTCGATTTTCGTTTGAGCCGTTTGTTAACACCTCGATGGGTAATCTAACCTCTGAAGATTTTGACGATTCAATTGAGTATGTTGAATTTTTTGATGCGGCTACCGTTATTCTTTTCAACAATACGGTAGAAGAATTGTATGAGGAACCAAAGTCAATGTGCTGCATCAAAATGGCTTTAGAATAGTGTTCTTCCCCATTTTCTCAAAAAAAAAATAGTTCTGGGATTTTTTTCAATTGAAAATTAGTTTTTTTTTCTACACCAAAAAAATGGTATTTTTTTCAACAAAAAAATCAACTTTTTTTAGACCAAAAAATTATTTTTTCAACAACAAAAAATTTTACCCAGGACTCAAAATCAGGAAAAAATAGGGATTGTCTGTATATTTGCTTTTTTTCCGTAGTTTAATGAACATGATACTCTATTTAGTTTTGTAGTTAGTTTGAAAGTTGCATGTCACAAACTTTCATATAGCCTCTCTGCACACTTCTTCTATCCAACACCATGTTTTTGATATTTCAGAATGTTCGGCATCGCACCAACAGTTCTTCTTTGAACATTCTTCTGCACTTTAAATTTTGTAAATATTTTTCACTGTTTTTTTCACACTTCTTCTGTTCGTTTTTTGTCTCTTTAATTGTTTCTCTTTATACGAGGTCATCACAATTTCTCTTATACCTCTAAAATGATGTCAAATAAAACATTTACACCAACATCAAATTGTACTGATTTGATGACGATGATGTTGAGTTTGACGAAGATGTGACGGGATCATCGATAATGCAACGAATCACCAGGTAGTAAACGAAAACTACAATTTTGATTGCAAAAAAAAATATTTTGAAAAATAAACTCACCCAGATAAATTATACCAAGCGGTGCTAAATCGGTGACATGAGAACGGTAGAGAAAAAGAGCCGAGACGAATGGAATCTGAAAATAAAAAAAAAATAACAAAAACTTTCAGAAAATCTCAACTCACCATTTTTAGCGTTCCAAATAAATTCAGATTTTTTTCGACATTTACCGTTTCCAAGCATCACTTAGCAACTCGATATTTATTTTTCTTTCGTATTTACGAGACACATAAAACTAAAAATCTATATGAAAATACACAGTTAAAATTGAAAATGAAAACAAGAACTTTTCGGAGCAATTCTAAATTGATTATTGTTGAATTTGTTTGTTTCCTTGCTCGGCGAGCACTTGTTTGTGGAAATCGGCCATTCGACGCTCGAGTTCCGGACGGAAATGACGGATGAGACCCTGGAAAGTGTAGGTTTAAGTGGGAGAGGTTCGATAATGAATGATGTTTACAGAATATTCTTTTTTTCTAGGACAATCAAAATTTTTTCACGTTTTTTTTTCCTAATTTTTAAAAAATTTAAAAAAAAATGAACAAACCTGTACTGGCCAAGCGGCAGCATCTCCCAACGCGCAAATGGTATGCCCTTCGATTTGCTTCGACAACTCCCACATCATGTCAATCTCCGATGGTTTGGCTTTACCGTCAACGAAACGCCACATCATTTTGTTCAACCAGTTACATCCTTCTCGGCATGGTGTGCACTTAACATTATCAATAAATATTTTCTAATAAAAAAAAATGAAATAGTTACCTGACCACATGACTCGTGTTTATAGAAGAGTGACAATCTAGCGATACATTTGACGATATCAGTTTGTTTGTTCATAACAATGACAGCGGCGGTTCCAAGACCGGATTGAGCGGCGACCAAAGCGTCGAAATCCATCAAAACTGTGTCACAAACGCTCCTTTAAAAAATTGCATGATTTTTTTACTAACAAAAAAAAAGAAGAAAAAACTTACTTTGGCATGAGTGGAACGGACGATCCTCCTGGAATGATGGCCAACAAATTGTCCCATCCACCAATAACTCCGCCACAATGACGCTCGATCAAATCTTTGAGAGGAATCGACATTTCCTCCTCAACGGTGCATGGATTGTTGACTTGTCCGGAGATGCAGAACAATTTAGTTCCGCGATTACGTTCACGGCCGAAACCGGCGAACCATTCACCACCACGGCGGCAGATTGTTGGCGCGACGGCGACTGTTTCGACGTTGGTTACCTGAAGAATATCAAATTTTTAAATATATTTTCGGTTCAAAAATCTTTTTTTTTCGTTTTTTTTTTCAGCAAGTAATCTTTGATCAGAATTAATTGTATTCGTTAATTGATATTTTAAAAATTAGAAGGTATTTGAGAATGAAAAAAAAAAAAAACTCACAGTAGTTGGACATCCGAAAAGTCCGATATCGGCTGGGAATGGAGGCTTCAGTCTTGGTTTTCCTTGTTTTCCCTCGATCGATTCGATGAGCGCAGTCTCCTCTCCGCAAATATAGGCTCCAGCTCCACGAACAACAAACACATCGAAATTGTATCCGGTGCCCAAGCAGTCTTTTCCCAAATATCCAGCCTTGTAGGCCTCGTTGACGGCCTCTTGCAAAATGCACGCCTCGTTGTAAAACTCTCCACGAATGTAGATATAGGCGGCACGAGCCCCCATCGCCACTCCGCCGATCAAGCATCCTTCGATGAGTTTGTGCGGGTCGTGACGCATAATTTCACGATCTTTGCACGTTCCCGGCTCACCTTCGTCGGCGTTGACGACCAAGTATTTCGGGCGACCGTCGAATGGTTTGTTCATGAAACCCCATTTCATGCCCGACGGGAAACCGGCTCCTCCTCTTCCACGCAAACCCGATGTTTTCAACTCGCCGAGGATCCATTCAGAACCTTTCAGAATGATGTCTTTTGTTTTATACCAGTCACCCTACAGCAATTAAATTTTTTCAGGTATTTTTTAAATCAAACTTACTCTTGATTCAGCTCCTTTGAGACGATAATCGTGTCTGCCGTACAAATTTGTGAAAATTCTGTCGCTGTCTTTCAAATTTCCAAAACTGGTTTTTTCTTGCTTTACATTAGCGTTTCCGCTAGTCGCACTCGTCACAACTCCGCGGAATCCGACTTTAGAGACTGCAAAAATAATTAATACATTTTTGGGCGGTTTATTCACTCACCATTGTGTCCAATTAGCCTAGCTCCGAGACCGACTGTTGGAGTAGCCATCTCTGTAATTATTTTTCTAATTAATTCAGCTTCTACCCTCCTCAGAACCACGTCAAAAACGTCAAAAAAAAGAAGAAAAATGGCGACTCCTGTTAAATTCGAGGCAGACGCGTTTTCGGAGTGTCGTTTTGTTGTTGGGTTCAAGGCACATTGGAGTTGTGTGTTTGGTCTTGTGTAGAAATGAACACAGTCGATATTGTGTTACAGTACACTAGCTCAATGGAATTTTATTTCTTTTTCTTTTTTTTTGCGAAAATTTTGGGAATTTACGCAAGTTTATGGATTTGAACTCGTAAAAGTTGAAAGAATAGTGTGTGATTTTCAGACCAGTCATATTTTGTTCAATGTTATTTGTATTTATTCGAAAATTTTAATATTGATTGATAATTCACAAAACTTGATTTTTCAATGTTCATTCCGCGAGTTTCTCTTCTTTTTTCCTCGTAGTTTGCTCGAGATTGAAATATCAACGGTTCTTAAGGTAAAATGGTCAACGTGCCGAAAGCCAGAAGAACCTTCTGTGACGGAAAGTGCCGTAAGCACACCAACCACAAGGTAACACAATACAAGAAGGGAAGAGATTCCAAATTCGCTCAAGGTGAGCTTTTTCAAAACTTATATGTATATCTACTTTGGTTTATCAGGACGTCGTCGTTACGATCGTAAACAAGCCGGATTCGGAGGTCAAACCAAGCCAATCTTCAGAAAGAAGGCTAAGACCACCAAGAAAATCGTCTTGAGAATGGAATGCACTGACTGCAAGCACAAGAAGCAACTCTCCATCAAGAGGTTTGTACTATTTCAATTAATTCAAAAACTTTCTAGTTGTCTTAAACTCGGTTTTGTATTTCAAGTCGGGGAACTGATTTTTTTTTTTGAGTTTCAGTGTACGAACAAATTTCTTTGGTGAAATACTTCAAGGAAAATTGTAACTTTGAAAAAACGGTACTATATTTGAATAAAAAAAATAAATTTCGACGTCATTTTTTTACGTTGATAATAACAGATTCAGTAAACTACTTCATTCCAAAAATTTTAAGATATAAAAAAGCTCTGTAAATTTCCTGTTTTCTAAAAAAAATGTCTGCTTCTTTCCACCATGAATTGTGTATTTTCAGATGCAAGCACTTCGAACTTGGAGGACAAAAGAAATCGAGAGGACAAGTCATCCAATTCTAAGCCGTTACCATTGTTGTTATATTCCAATAAATTTTGGTGATAAACAAGTTTCGTTGTTTCATAAATGTAATTATTGTCATCCAACCCATATTTGTGAATGCCGAAAGATAATATTTCTATCTGATTTTCATAGGATGAATTCCATCGTTGTCAAAGATCAGGATGGAAAAGTTGTACATACATTGACGTCGAAGGGAGAAGAAGCGTTGTTTGGCAGAGATCCGAAAAAATGCAAAGTTCTGTTCGCTCCCAATGCGAGAGGTGTTTCAAGAATACACGCTGCGTTGAAATGGAAAAATGAAACGGTTGTTGAGCTCACTGATTCAAGCTCCCATGGAACAATTGTAAATGGGAAAAAATGTGTAGGAGCTTCGCAGGATTTGAATTTTGGTGAAAATACGTTGAGAATTGGCGAATTGGAATATTTTGTGATTGTCGAAGAAAATTGTGACGATGTAGAAGTAATCAGTGATACTCTACAAACATCCTCATTTTTCGGAAATAAAGATAGAAAACGCAAATCCGACGCCTTAGTGAAATGTGAAATGAATTCGCAGGCTATCCGAGGACCCGCTCGTAAAAAGTTTGCAACACCAAAAATTCCCGAAGAACCGGAAATCATGTAGGTTTTGATAATTTTATCAAGAACGTTCAATGGTTTCAGCATCGAAAAAGTTTCGCCAATCTCAGAAATAACAACTGAACAGATTCGAAAATCTCGGACTCAAAGAAAAAGCGAAACTCCTGAGATCAAGTAAAATGAATTTCCAAAAAATGTTTATTGTGAATGTTTTACAGAATTGAGAAGGTTTCACCTGTATTTGCTCAAGAAAATGTGGTCAAACTCAGCAGAAAGCGAGAATTGAGAACAATGTAAGTAGTCAAAATTTTTGCGGTTTTTATACCCACGGGAGCTTATGTAAAGATGTAAAAACTTTTCTCAGTTTTTTTAAATATCAAACATACATCAGATAGATGTCCAGACGCCCTTCTGGATTAGTGCCCCTAAATCCCTCTAGGTTAGGACCCTCGTCCCGTGAATGGAAAAAGGGAAAAGTTTCTGGATCAACTTTTTAGGTAGAATGTTGAGAAATGCTATTTTTGAGAAAAAATTATGGAGAAAACCATATTTGGGATAGCCTGGCCAAATGACTACACGGGGTATAATTTTTGAGAGGGGGAGCAAGAAGAAAAATGGTCAAAACGAACGCTACAAGAAAGAAAGACAACTATATTAGAAAACTGAGAAAAAAAGTGAAGAATGAATGAATGAATGAGCACACAGGAAGGCACACATAGATTTTCGACTGCGCCCACTTTGACAACCCACGCCGCGTGGTGCAAAAAGGGGCGGAGTCGACAGCCAATGTGTCTCCATGTGCTCAATCATTCATTCTTCATCTTTTTCTTAGCTTTTACAATATTGTTTTTTTTTTGTCTCGTTCACTTTGAACCTTTTTCCTTTTTTCACCCGAGGTTAGGTCCCCCCTCCCAGATGTCTGGCTCTCACCTGATGTATGATATCAAATTCAGAAAATTGATGATTTTCAGCTCTGAAACCCCCAACCGATCGAAAAGAGCTCCGTCGCCGATGCTTTTCGATGAAAATAATACAACAAGACGGAATAACTTAGATAAATCGATTCTAAAACCGATCAGTTATTCAAAACCTCCAGAACTCGTTGTGAAAAAGGAAGAAGTGTAAGTTATTCAATATTCAAGTTTTAACGCTTTATTATTATCATCAATGTTTTTAGCTCACCTGGAAATTGCTCTCGAAAAAAAGCGTCGAATTTGACATTTTTTACGAATCTTATTCGTTCCGATTACCAAAAATCATCAAATATTACCATATCCATCACTACCAACGACACAACTAAGACGAAAGTGAACTTCAAAAGATTCAAAGTCAGTTTCAATATCCGGACCGTTTCAGAAAAAACTTGGCCAGAACGTGAAATTCCACGGAGCGCAAATTTTTTGTGTGAAAAAAATTTCCACGCTTTTTAACGAGCCACGAGAAAAATATTTTTTCAGCCAAAAAACGCGGTAAATTCATCCACGTCAACTGTCAATCAAGCTTCAACGGTTCGCATAAAATTGGTCGACTATAGACAGCTGAAAACCTAAAAATCCAAAACAAAACATTTTTCTCTCGAGATCTCAGGCATGTAAAATAATTTGTTCATCATAAATGTTGTATATTTTTTATTGACAATTTTTTTTTCATTTTCATCCTGGCTGCACGAGCTCCAGGTTTAAATTGTTTCAAATGTTCTGTAATTATTAATTTTCTGCGTCAAGTTCAAGCCGTGAGGTCAGCTTTTTTTCAAAAAAAAAAAAATATATATATTTATTTGTTAAATTTGTTCGTTCAGGAAATGGTTCTGCTGGGCAGTATTAATGAGAATTCGCGATTAAATTTGAATGTGAGTTTGGTATAATTTTTCAACAACAACAAAACAACGTGGTTTTTCAGGGTAAAGGCATGACGACAGTCGAATGGGCGCGTCAAATTTCGGAACATTTGGTCAAGACGAGTCAACAACTGATCCTTTTGATCGACAACAAATTTGAAATGTATGTTCGAATAATCATCGGAAAGAAGGTAACGTCATCAAAATTTAAATTAACTGAAAAAATTATTTTTTTTTTTGAGAAAAAACTGGGAAAAACTTCATGCGTTTCCTCTAATATATATTGTATAAATTGGTTTATGTCTCAGAGCGATTATCATTTCGGGTGGACCAAGTTCCGTATACGCACCAGACGCCCCGCAAATCGACCCAGAAATCTTCACATGCGGTCTTCCGATGTTTGGCATTTGCTACGGTTTCCAATTGCTCAACAAGGCGAACGGCGGTCGTGTGTCGCGCGAACGAATTCGCGAAGACGGTCAATGTCACATTGCGATCAACACAAACGTCGCGTTGTTAGAAGGACTACGGCTGAGGCCCTGACCTTATATGACCGGCCATATAAGGCCATGTTTTCAAATAATTAATTTCCGCCCCAAAATGGCCGGGCTTTGTGGCCTCGGCCATTGCTTTCGTCCATGCCTGCTTTGGAATTCCACTTTACAACACTCCGCCTTTACATTGACGTTAAACAAGTGACGTAAACGGAAGGTCACACCGCCTGTGAGAGACAACACAAAAAAGAGAGAGCGCGCTAGACAAAAGTGTGAACACCTCGACGAACAAATGCACAATTAATTTACAGCCCCCTCAGGAGATTTTTCAAATATTTTTTTGTCAATTTTCTGCTGAAAATTGATCATTTCTAAGTGTTTTTTCGTCATTTTTCACACAAGGATAGGAAAATACTTTTGTTTTGAGTTGTTAACGGTTGTAATGTGTATGCTTCACTTAGGAATTGGCTGCAGGAATTGCTTATCTGGAATCCCATCTGGATTTGAAAATAAGTTCGGATATTTGGAAATAAGTTCCGCGTAATCTACGGGCAATTTGAAATGTCCGATTCCGCCCAAGCCTATTTCTACATCATTTGTCCCGAAATGCCCTTTGAATGAATTTCTTAGATTCTCGCGTTGCAGCTTCTTCCTTTCCCAATCTTCGGCTTGCAACGTCATAACAATCTGTCGCAATGCCCTGAGCGTGCTACCCATCTCCTTGATTAAAGCATCTTCTTCGGCATTTGCGACAGATCCTATAAAACAAAACATGTGGAATCGAAATAAATATATCACGTTATTTCATGGCTGCCATCGAAAATAGAGAGCACAGACGAAAAAGATCAAAGGTGCTTTCAAGGCGCATAGTAAAAATTGTGGGTCTGAAATTTCGAATTTTGTTTTTCGACGAGATATTTCTATTTCAGTGTCATGAACCTTCACAACATATTTCTCAACTAATTTTAGAATTTTTGAGATGAAAAATTATTGAAAAAGGTTCATATGATATGTGTTTTTCGTGCACGAAATTCCAGACCTACAAGTTTAATTTTTGTAGATCACAAGCGCTAATTCTCAAATTATCTGTTTTTCCTATCGCTTGGCAGCCTCCTGAAGGTTTTGAAATACCGTGTATATATTTTCGAAAATTACCTGTGTGACGCGTATCGGCAGAAATTGTTTCAACAAGAATTTCAGCAGCTAAGGTTTGTTTTTCAAATCGACGCAGAAGAAGTTTCAATTTTGAAATCTGAAGAAAAAGTTTTTTTTAAATCAAATACATTTTTCACCTATTTTTTGAAAGGAAATTTTCACGTGAAAAAAATGTTTGGCGTTTGTTATGGGCTTATTCACAAGAAAAAAAATAATGTAAAAAAACCATGAAAAACACAAACAGTTTATTCACCTAATGTCGAAAAATGTCGAAAAACCCCCCTTTTTTCGAGGTTTCTCGACATTTTTCGACGTTTTTCGACATACTTTTACACACAAATGAGGTGAATAACCAACTTTTGTTTTTTATTGTTTTTTTACATTATTTTTTTTTGTGAATATGCCCATTATAAAAGTTTTTGTCAAAAAGACAATAACGTGAACGAAAAAAAATTCCATTATTGTCAACAGAAAAATTGAAAAAAAGAAAGAAAAACATACCTCATCAACGTCCGGACTTTGATGTGATGGATCCAGATGGCCGCGAACTAAAAATAAATATTTTTAAAAACATTCTGGTGGTTTTTTAATACCTGATGGATTGCGCAGAAGACTATCCAACAGCACAATTTTCTCGTAAATGTTTTCGCACAACGTTTTCTCGATCGTCTCACCTTCTACATACCAATAGCTATAAATTAGATGAATTAAACCAATAACCCGAATAAAAACCTCACTGTTCACGAATGGTGTCGACAATTTCGTGGAAAGAACGGCGAATATATTCTGCTGTTATCTGAAATATAATGAGTTGGAAAGCATGTACAAAAAGTTCAACTTACAGCATCGAAGCGAGAATCAATATGTTTTCCATCAGCAGACATATTCTAAACAAACTCGATTAATTGAAAAGAGAAAAAGTGGGGGAAATCACAAAAGTAATGCAAACTACAGAAAAAAACGGCGTCACTCTTCCACTCTTCTAATAAACGGCGTCACTCTCATCACTCTTGTAGTAGCGTTGCGTGTCGCGTCGCGGATATCTAGCTCAATTGAAGAAAATGTGTGATTGTGCATTGGAAATAAGAATTGGTCAACTGTTTCCATTTGAAAAATAGGGTTTAGTTTGATAAACTATATACAAAATTTGATTTTTCAATGTCGATTTGATGATTTTTCCTTCTTTTATTCCTTTGCTTGTTTGTATTTGAAATAACAGAGTGTTTTAAGGTAAAATGGTCAACGTGCCGAAAGCCAGAAAAACCTTCTGCGACGGAAAGTGCCGTAAGCACACCAACCACAAAGTGACACAATACAAGAAGGGAAGAGATTCCAAATTCGCTCAAGGTGAGTTTTCCTTTTTGAAAATTCTATTCATACTTTGCTTCATCAGGACGTCGTCGTTACGATCGTAAACAAGCCGGATTCGGAGGTCAAACCAAGTCAATCTTCAGAAAGAAGAAAAAATCGTCTTGAGAATGGAATGCACTGACTGCAAGCACAAGAAGCAACTCTCCATCAAGGGGTTTGTATTTTCTATTATTAAAAGTCTGCTCTCTTCTACTCAGGGATATGGGGAGATTAATGTACGATAAACTTGAGATTAAACACTTAGCAATCTTTTATTAATCGTTTTTTCATCGCCAATTGATCGTTTTGACTATTCTAGTGCAATGTCGGTGCTAAATTTGACTCAGCGATTAATCGTCGATGAACATGTTGCTCGCCGATTAATCGGTGGTTTCACCTTACTCGCCGATTAATCGCTCAGTTCACCTTACTCTCAGATTAATCTCCCCATATCCCTGAGTATTACTGAAAACATCTGCTCCAAATTTTCCTTACATTGGAAACAAAACTAGTCTGGCGTCGGTTTTTGTTTTTATCACCACCCTTTTTATCTGTGGTGTTTCTTTGGAAGAAAAAAATTTGACCGAACTTCGTATTTCTTTAATTTTTAGTTTCTGTGAAGATTCAAAATTGAAAATTCGAAATTTTACGAAAAGTTAGCAATTTTAAAAAATTTCAATTATGTGTGTCACTTTTCGAAATTAATTTTGTTTTTTCAGATGCAAGCACTTCGAACTTGGAGGACAAAAGAAGTCGAGAGGACAAGTCATCCAATTCTAAGCCGTTACCATTGTTGTTATATTCCAATAAATATTGGTGATAAACAAGTTTCGTTGTTTTATAAATGTAATTATTGTCATCTAACCCATATTTGTGTATGCCGAACGATAATATTTCTATCTGATTTTCATAGGATGAATTCTATTGTCGTCAAAGATGAGAATAAGGAAGTTGTACATACATTGACGTCGAAGGGAGAAGAAGCGTTGTTTGGCAGAGATCCGAAAAAATGCAAAGTTCTGTTCGCTCCCAATGCAAGAGGTGTTTCAAGAATACACGCTATTTTGAAATGGAAAAGTAATCAAATTGCCGAGTTTACTGATTTAAGTTCGCATGGAACACTCGTAAATGGTAAAAAATGTGTCGGAGCTTCGCAGGATTTGAATTTTGGTGAAAATACGTTGAGAATTGGCGAATTGGAATATTTTGTGATTGTCGAAGAAAATTGTGACGATGTAGAAGTAATCAGTGATACTCTACAAACATCCTCATTTTTCGGAAATAAAGATAGAAAACGCAAATCCGACGCCTTAGTGAAATGTGAAATGAATTCGCAGGCTATCCGAGGACCCGCTCGTAAAAAGTTTGCAACACCAAAAATTCCCGAAGAACCGGAAATCATGTAGGTTTTGATAATTTTATCAAGAACGTTCAATGGTTTCAGCATCGAAAAAGTTTCGCCAATCTCAGAAATAACAACTGAACAGATTCGAAAATCTCGGACACAAAGAAAAAGCGAAACTCCTGAGATCAAGTAAAATGAAAAGAAACCCACAAAAATGTTTATTGTAAATGTTTTACAGAATTGAGAAGGTTTCACCTGTATTTGCTCAAGAAAATGTGGTTCAACTCAGCAGAAAGCGAGAATTGAGAACAATGTAAGTAGTCAAAATTTTTGCGGTTTTTATACCCACGGGAGCTTGTAAAGTAACTTTTCTTAGTTTTTTAAATATCAAATTCAGAAAATTGATGATTTTCAGCTCTGAAACCCCCAACCGATCGAAAAGAGCTCCGTCGCCGATGCTTTTCGATGAAAATAATACAACAAGACGGAATAACTTAGATAAATCGATTCTAAAACCGATCAGTTATTCAAAACCTCCAGAACTCGCTGTGAAAAAGGAAGAAGTGTAAGCTATTCAATATTCAAGTTTTAACGCTTTATTATTATCATCAATGTTTTTAGCTCACCTGGAAATTGCTCTCGAAAAAAAGCGTCGAATTTGACATTTTTTACGAATCTTATTCGTTCCGATTACCAAAAACCATCAAATATTACCATATCAACAACTACCAACGACACAACTACGACCAAAGTGAACTTCAAAAGATTTAAAGTCAGTTTCAATATCCGGACCGTTTCAGAAAAAACTTGGCCAGAACCTGAAATTTCACGGAGCGCAAATTTTTTGTGTGAAAAAAAATTTCCACGCTTTTTAACGAGCCACGAGAAAAATATTTTTTTCAGCCAAAAAACGCGGTAAATTCATCCACGTCAACTGTCAATCAAGCTTCAACGGTTCGCATAAAATTGGTCGACTATAGACAGCTGAAAACCTAAAAATCCAAAACAAAACATTTTTCTCTCGAGATCTCAGGCATGTAAAATAATTTGTTCATCATAAATGTTGTATATTTTTTATTGACAATTTTTTTTTCATTTTCATCCTGGCTGCACGAGCTCCAGGTTTAAATTGTTTCAAATGTTCTGTAATTATTAATTTTCTGCGTCAAGTTCAAGCCGTGAGGTCAGCTTTTTTTCAAAAAAAAAAAAAATATATATTTATTTGTTAAATTTGTTCGTTCAGGAAATGGTTCAAGAGAATCGAAAACAAATCGAAGGTATTTTTCTCTTTTTTCATAATCTGAATCAAAATCTTTTTTTTTCAGATCTTTGCGAGAAGAGATTTCGATGTTAAACGAGTTTAGAAGTGAGATTTGCTACGAAAAGTGCTCGAGCCTAAGGTTGGTTTGATTTTTGAGAAAAAAATTCGAAAAATTAACTCGGTCAGAACTTCTTGATTCAAGTATCATTTTTAATGTACTGTTATTTTGGAGTACTGTAGTTTTTATTTTTTCGAAAAAACTTGACAAAAATGCATACCTGACCTAATGTAAGAGTGAAAAAAGTACCGTGACATTTTTCAATAAAAATGTGTAGGTCACGTCACGAAAACTTAAAAACCATATTTCCGTGAAATTTCTATTCATTCTTTTACTTTTTTTTTTTGGTTTTTTGATAGTCTTTCACAGGGACAAAATTTTTCTAAAAAACTTTGGTACCCTCTTGGCGCAGGTCTGACAGGAGGTCAGACGAACTCAAAAAAAGAAAAGAAAAAACATTTTCCAACAATTTATACAACAAAAAAATAGCAGAAAAATTAAAGTCCTCGTGCCATGTAGTCTGGTCGTTGTCGCTAGTAGATTCTGGAAATTTTGTGATTTTATAACAAAAAAAAACCAACCTTTCTCGCAGTGGTGAGGAATCATGCTTTTTCTCATTTTTCAGTTTTCTCTCTCAACCCTACACTTACCATATTGAGAGGGGCAGCTTATTACGGTTGTTGGCTCGGAGCAGAAGTTACCGGCGTTTCTGGGCACCTTCTGCTCCTACCACCTTGTCGCCACGGTGAGGCCAACCTTTTGACAAGGCCCCCTCCCACTCCATCGCGGACGCCAGTCAGGGGGACCCGAACCCATCACCTTCTCCGAAACCCCTATTGGACTTGAGACAGGTCTCCGGATTCAGATCGTAGACGGGGAAGAAATAATGAAAACAAAACTAGAGAACGGCGGAACGTTCTGATATAGACTTAAACGTAGAGACGAGTTAAAGTTGAAGCGATAAGAACTAAGAAAGAGAGCTCTCTAGATAAAAAAGATAAACCTAAAAAGTAGAAAAAACTGAAAAATGAGAAAAAGCTGCTTCTTCCACCACCGACACGATCCATATCACCTTCTTAAAAAAAATTAGAGATTAGTATTTAAACTTTCCTAAAACTATACCTCTCCAATCGCCGTTGTCCAATGTGATCTAAGCAAAAAAACAACAAGAACATCGAAAAATAAATAATTGAAAAATAAAACAGGAAAAATAGAAAAAATCTGCTTGTGATATTTGAAAACTCTGCGCGCCTTTTTTCCCCTATCTTGAGATCTTTTCTTTAAACTTATCTGTCAATCGATCCTCCTGGGCTGTTGTTCCCAATTGTTTGCAAATTGATGTTTGTCGTTGAAAATCTCGTAGTCCTTGGCAAAATGTTAATGTCGACGATAAAATAAATCTGGAAAAATTGGAAATATTTGGAGAAGTTCTCCGTTTCAAACCAACCTTTCTGATCCATTGATTCTTGATTAGCATATTTGTCGTCGATCCATTCCCATCTCCAGCTCGATAAATGTTGTTGATCCTTCTGAGTTGTCGTTATTTGTGTAGTGTCGTTGTAGTCCTTCCATTTCGATGATGATTGTTGTAGTCCATTTCCATATTGAGAAGCCTCCAGTCTCGTCCTTTGATACTTCCGATGTCGTCTGATATAGTCGTCGTTGTTGTCCTTTGATGTTGTCGTCGTTGTTGTCCTCCGATGTTGGCGTCGATGTTGTCCTTTGATGTTGTCGTCGTTGTTGTCTTTTGATGTTGTCGTCGTTGTTGTCCTTCTATGTTGTCGTCGTTGTTGTCCTCCGATGTTGTCGTCGTTGTTGTCCTTTGATGTTGTCGTCGTTGTTGTCCTTTGATGTTGTCGTCGTTGTTGTCCTCTGATGTTGTCGTCGTTGTTGTCCTCCCATGTTGTCGTCGATGTTGTCCTCCGCTGTTGTCGTCGTTGTTGTCCTTTGATGTTGTCGTCGTTGTTGTCCTTTGATGTTGTCGTCGTTGTTGTCCTTTGATGTTGTCGTCGTTGTTGTCCTCCGCTGTTGTCGTCGATGTTGTCCTCCGAAGTTGTCGTCGTCCATCCATCCATCTCCATATTGAGAAGCGTTGATTGTCATCTGAAAGAAAACCTTCTTTTGTCATCATCTAGAATATTTTTCAAACTAACCTTCTTCGTCCTTCGTTGCTCACCGAGCCCACCCATCCACCAGTCACCATTTGACAGTGACTGGCGTCATCTCGAATTCACCACGGATCTCACCCCCAAACAAGCCAGATAACTCATTAGTGAATGCAAAATTATAGAAAAGAAGAATTTTGATACAGTCTGAGAATCCCACTCCCTTTCCTCATCACAGCTTCCCCTTCACCCCGGGGCCACCTTTTGCAAAGGATCTGGGTTCCCCAGTGAAATCATCTTTGTTGACAGCTCGAGTGTGCAACAAAGATTATTTCACTAGGCTCTGTGAAGTCAGTCCAAAAGTGGGGATCGAATAGTTTTGACACAACTATTTGATCGGTTTTGATTATACGTTAACATATCAATTAATATGTTAACGCGACATAGAAAGATGGTATTTTAATTAATACCTAGGAGAATTAGGGGTGCATTTACTAATAAGTTACCTGACTTGTTCGGTTGGACGAGGCACAATTGAATGAAAAAAACAATCAAGCAATTGAACCTGGAAAAAAGATTGTTGAAGAGATTTAGAATTTATTAAAACTCACCAAGTCGTGGGTTTGTCTTTCCTACTGTCATAGCATATGACATCGCCCGGTCCGCCCTATTGTAGAAGGCAGGTGAATTGGATCTGACCCTTTGCTCGAATTGGCACCAAAAACGGCAAAGCGCATTGTTGATCGACCTGAAAACATAAAAATTATGAGTGGAAAAAAGGCAAACCAGTAGTAGCAAGTTGGTCGATGTCAGCAGCAGCACGGTCGATGTCAGCAGCAGAACGGTCGATGTCAGCAGCAGCAGGTTGGTAGAAGCAGCAGCAGCAGCAGCAGGTTGGTAGAATGACAAGTCATTCGTTTAGACCCCGGAAAGTCCGACCCCGCCCATGCGAGATCGTCCTTTAGGGTTTGGCGTTAGGAGCAACCTCAGAAAGGTCGCCTGAGCCGGCGGGCCTGGGCCACCCTTCCCTAGAAACGGACAAATAAGTCAGTCCGTTTAGCACTTGGTTCAGCACGAGAGCGTATCATCGTCTGTACATTACTACTCAACGAGTGAGTAGATAGTGTGAAGGCGAGGCACTAAACACATCAACCCAGTCAATGGCCCGCTTCCGTCTAGCGGCTTGCGGGGGATCGTCTAGCACTTGGTTCGCAATATTAGCACGAACATTCCTATTGAACAATTGATTAGACTGATAAGCTATGAACGGCCCGCGAACAGACCGTAAAACGTAAAAACGTCTAGCACTTGGTTCACCATTAGAATGAACATTTCTAAACAACGTCAATAGATTGCCAGGCTATTGAAACGATCCGAAGTGGTTTTTTATCGCGTCTAGAGCAACCGCCACGTTGGTTGCCTCGGCTTGATATTGGCAATCGGTGTCGTTGTTTGAGCATAGTCCAACTTCGAATTACCTGAAATTCAAAAAAATAATGGAAAGTAAAACAAAAATCCAAAAACTATAACAAGAAATATAAAAAAAAACATTGGTAAAGAAATATAATCTAAAGACATACCTGGCCCAAGAGGGTACCAAAAATCTCAAAAATTTTTGGCACTGTAAATCGCCACGAAAGCAGGAAAAATGGCTTTAAAAAAATGAATAAAAGACAAAAATGTCACTTTGAAAACTCCTGCGAAAAAATGATACTTTTTCTTCACTTGGGCCAGGTATGTCTAGAAAGTAAGAATAAAAAAGAACAATAATGAAACATTAGAAGAGGTGTAATCAGAACGATATATTATAAATGAATAAATATAAAAGAAAAAGAAGTAATAATAAGAATGAATGAATGAATGAGCATAAGAAGACACATTGATGTTCGACCCCGCCTATCTAAAGAGAGAGAGTATACAAAAGGAAAAGAGCGAGAGAGAGAAAAAGGGATAAGAGCAAAAATAATAAAACGATAAATGAATGGTCACCGGAAGAGGTGTTCATGAGAGGTGTTCATGAGATAGAGACTCTCTCCTTCTCTAACCCACGCGGCGTCTTTTTTGGAGGGACCTATGTTTTTACATAGAAATGATAACCAGACAACGAGGCACTGTTGTTTCCGGTTGTCTTGGACATGTGCCAAACTAGAAAATCATTTTTGTAGTTTCGCTATGTTATAATAACGATAAATAAACACAATCGGAATCATAAAAAGAAGAGAAAAATTACAATTCTGAAACATTAAAGAAATAATAATTTCAACCAGATTCGGAAAAAGTTGACAAAAGCTCTCAAGAAATGTTTGTAGAAGAGTCAAAATGCGTTACATATTGAAAGAACAGGAACATATTTCCATTTTTGAAATTTTCGTAGAAGCTTTCGATAAAGTTTAAATCAAAATGATAGAGTTAAAAAAAAATTCTAGGTTAAATTATTTTTCGCGATCTTTTCTAACTTAGAGGTTCTGAGTTAGAAGAGGAGAAAAGGGGCATTTTTCAAAAAAAAAATATATAGTTCTCGCGACGAAAAATTGGAACATTATCCATATTTTTTAAATCCTAATTCACTGTGACGAAATTCTTTTGTCATAGTCATATTTGGAAAAGCCTGACCAAATGATTACTGAAGATATAACTTTTAACTGATTCGAAAGGAGGAAGAAGAAGAAAGAATAATCAAAACGAACGCGACAAGAAAAAAAAGAGAACTATATTAGAAAGATGAGCAAGAAGTGAAGAATTAATGAATGAGCACAGGAAGATACATTGACTCCGCCCCCCTTTTTGTAGGCGGTGTGGGTGAGAAAAATGGGCGGAGTCGACAGCCAATCTGTCTCCCTGTGCTTAATCTATCATTAATTCTTAACTCTTGGCTCAGTTTTCTAATAATGTATTCTTTTTCTCTTGTCTCGTCATTTTTGATTCTATTTTTTCGTTTCGTTCCAAACTCATCGAATGGTACGGTTCTGTTAAAAAATCATACTTACCTCTCTTTCATGTGTATGTTTTGATAAATGGTGAACCTACTAGAGGCTATAACTTTGAGCTCTTGTCCACAACTATTCCAAGTATGTTCATAATAAAAACATTTTTGTACCTTGTAAACCAGTTATGGTCAAGCTCTCTATTCCGAAATATGATAAATTGCGTTGTACACATGTCAAAAGTGGTCTCTTTTGTCCTAGTTGGGTCTCTTTTTTTTCGCCCCTGGCGGACCTTTTATAATTGGCAACTATTTGTCATGGAAAAATGTTTGTTCTAGTCAGCATCCGGAAAAGATGTTGAAAGTAAATATTATGCATGTTTTATTCATTTTTGAATCGGAGATTTTTTTCTAAATTCTCTTCCCCATTATCCAAAAAATTCGCACTTTTCTCCCATTTTCGGAGTGGCTTAGAAGCTCTAATGATGATGGCAGATGTTATGTGTGTTTACACATTTTCAACAAAAAAAGGAAATTGAATTTTTTGTGGTTCCAAAGATGATTTTTCACATCCATTCAACTTTCAAAAAAAAAAAACACCAAAAATTAAGTCTCTTCTCAATAAATTTAACTAACTACCCGAAAATGTTTGTTGTTCAGTACTTTGGTTATTCCCCTGATACCCCTCCCCATGTTTTTTGTGCCCCGTTTTCCGAAGATACTTTTCTCCTCTTTTCAGCAGTTACTCTTCTTTTTGTCTTCTTTCGGAAATCACCAACAAAAAAACTTGCCATTTTTCGTTTTTTGTTTCGGCCCGTTGTCTTTTTCGCCCTTTTTTGTTAACTCGATTTTGATGTTCGTTTTTTTTCTCGAAAATGTGAAAAAAGCGACATTCGAATTTTAAAATTTCCCCAATCTCCCAAATAACGACACCACGTCATAATTAGAACCATACCTCGGGGAAAACGTGGAATTTCACGCAGCACGATTTCCAAACACAAAATTTCTACAGTAATTCAGACAGTACAAAAAGTTTCAAGTTTTCGTGGCGTTACCCATACTTTTTTATTGTAAAAAGTACCGATTTTTTACCCTCTTGGGTCAGTCAGTTATAGCAAAATAAAAAAAAAATCAACGGTTTTTCACAAGCTGATCGCGAAATGTTTATGTTTATTTTTTTTGTTCAAAAATTGTTCAATTCTGTCAATCATCAAAAAAAAAAAACATTTTTGACTTTTCGATTTTTTGAATTTTATTTTCACTCTAACATCGAGAAAAAATCTGTATAGTTTCGTTGTACAATGCAGATGTTAACTTTTTTGTTGGAAGAACAGCTTGGACATTATTCAGTTATTTTATTGCAAAACTGTCACTAACACGTGGATTCTCCCACTCATTTTTCATTAACCACTTGGTATTCTAGTCACAAGTGTTGTTGGAACTGAGCCAAAGAGAGAAGAAGCCCTGTCAATTTCAGAAGATTATTTATCCAAAAGTATACACTTCTTTTCTTTCATTTTTTTTTGTTTGACCATAGAAAATGTAAATAATAATCCGAGAATAATGGAATTAGCATAATTTTCTATGTCATACATTTTTTTGTTGTTGAAAATTGCAGTTTTTTTTCAGCGAACGACACCTAAAAAAATGAAGAAATTGGAGTGATGAGTGTGCTATCGAATATCGATTTAATACCAGTAAGTTTGTTTTTTGTCAATTTTTGAGGTGACCAAAGATGTCATTTTCTTCCCGGTCCCTGGAGGATTTTCTAGTTTTTTTTTCTAAGAACGGAACATGCGCGAAAAAATGGGTGATTGATTGAGGATTTTTGAAAAATTGCTCTATGGAATTTTGAGAAGATGAAGAGTATTATAAAAGTCCTTTTTCTGTTGGGGAAAAAATTTCCATTTTCACAACTCTTTAAGAATTCCGTTTTTGAGGAATATTCGGAGCTCATCATCATCACAATAATAATAACAAAAACAATTTAATTAGCAGTCGGACACGCCGCCGGGCGATTTTTAATTGGAATTTTCATTGAATTCCAAGTGGAATTATTAGTGAGTTCCGCGAGAAGAAATAGCCAGTTTTTTGACCGTGAAAAGAGCCGAAAATTGGTGAAATTCAATTAAAAAATCTGGCCGAGCTTCGCATTTTGTTGCTAATTGAACACATACACATTTTTGGTCGGTTTTCAATGCTTTTTTCGAATTTTTATTCTTGTTAGTTGTAGTACAAAAAGAATTTTTGACCATCATACTCGAAATAACAGTCACCCTTGGAAAAGTATACTGTAGAAAATTGGCCAATTGTAACTGTCCATTGGACGCCTTTTGTAATTCTTCCGACGTTTGCTTGTATTTGTTTGGCAGCGAGTTGAAGACTGTAATTTATTAGGGTTTTGTTAATTTTTTGCATACTGGCCTAATTGCTCGAGGAAATCTGTCGTTGGGAAAAAATTAGGAGAAAATTTTTGTCACAAAAACGATAACCTCAAAAAAGGAAAAAAGACTTGAAAAATGTCAACTTTTTCATGAAAAAAAAACTAAAAAAACCTGTTTTTTTTTTCTCTGGCCACGTATAATTCGTCAAATTTTGTGAACTCACTTTTTATTGTTGTCCAAGTAACCTGATACTGCGATCGAAACCACGTTCTGAGCATCTTGATTATCAATATTTCTTGTTTGTAGGTTGGTCACACCATCATAGGTGACAATTTTGGTGAAAAGAGAGAAAAGAAAAATGAGAGTGGAAAATTGAAGCATTTTTGAATTTTTCCAAGAATTCTTAGCGAATTTATTGATATTTGTTGATTTGATTATCTGATCATTGATTTATTTTGCAAAATGATTTTATTTTCACATCTCAAATGGAAATTTAAACATAATAGATAAGGAATGAGAGTTTGTCATAGCGGAAAATCACAAATCCCTTGTATTTGATCCCATGATCAATCGATGATTGAATCTCGACCGTCCATCGAATCTCAGCGAGATCAGGTGTAGTAATATTGTCCTCGACGTAATCGGTTATCACTCGAGCGGTTTTAACGATGTCCTTCTTGTAGAATTTGTAACTGCTCACGGCGAATTTGACCAGTTTTTCGACCTCGGATTTGTCGATATTATCGCTGTCCAGTTCGGTCACCTTTTTTTTGCACTCTACTTGATGCTAAAAGTTATCGGAGCATTTTTTTAGAAGAAAACTGGGAACTTACGTTGAGAAAAACAACGAAAAGGAGAACGCAGAGAGACAAGAATTTCATGATACTTCACGATGTGAATGATTGAAAACTTGATGAATTTATAGGAGTTTTTAGCATTATTTTAATTTTATAGGCTCATTCAAAAATTAAAATAATAATTCATACGATTTTTCAAAAACACTTTTTTTGGAAACGATAAAATTCCTTGACCAAATTTTCCATGGAATAATTTTTCATATTCGACAGATTGCACTCAAAACTCACCTTGAAACATATTTATAACGTTAAAAATTTGTCTCACCCAAATAGGCTGCACAACTTTTTGTTGAAACAGTTGTTGACTATTAGGCAAGTGTTCGGGATGCTCATAGAGTCCCGGTCAAAGAATCGTATCAAAACTTTCATTTCGTTAAAAAACTGACAAGAAACTGCCTTTTTTGGAAATTTAAAAATCGAAACAATTTCCTTTATTCAATTTTAAAAATCCACGTTTGTATTCCTCATTGAACAAATCGAGAATTTCCTATCAAGTTTTTGTAGTTTCATATTTGTAGTTTTCGATTTCATCACTTTCAGAATCGAAAAGTGGGACGATTTCTCAGAAACAATTAGCAAACAAATTATTTAAAAAAAAAGCGTTGTTTTTCCCCTGAAAACATACTTGAGATAGCCTGGCCAAATGACCACAGGGGGTATAACTTTTGACTGATGGGAGAAGTTGGTTTTGATCGTTTTTCTTGTTCCGTCTTTGCACTCATCAATAGTACATTTGTCTCCAATTTTAGATCATAATTCAAATTTAGTCCTTTTTCGTGCTTTTAAATCATTTATCTTTGTTTTTTGAGCTTTTCGACTTTGAGCTCGTTCCAACAATTAGGGGGTTCCACGTTTTTGTCCGAAGTATGCCGTTAGATAGCGATTTTCCGAAAACCCGAGAAATATACCTTTGGAGGCCCAAACAATCGAGTCTATAGCTCCCTCTTACTATATATTTTTTCTATTTTTTAGATTTACTAGTAGCCGAGTTGTAGCCTTTTCTAGGTCACCATATGGCTCAATATAACTTCACACCTTTTGATGTTATCTATAAAATATGGCATACCTGTTGTTATGAGCAGTCAATAACAACATATAGAGAAAAATACAACATATGGTGACCTAGAAAAAGTCAACAGGGAGTATGTGCGAATAGGAAGGGAGGGGTAAATGAAATGAGGGACCAGAAGAAATTGGTCTGAAAAAAAATGTGACCAAAGGATTCGGGAAAAACTTAAAATCTTGTCCGAGAGAAATACAAAACTTTATGTGGAATTCGATTATCATACCGGCCAATTGACCACAGAGGGTGTAACTTTCGACTCCTTCAAACAGGGGAAGGGGTATAACTTTTGAAGGAGGGGGCCTCGTTAGGGGGTATTACTCTGAGCACCTGTCCACAGCTATCCCAAGTATGCCTGAAAATCTCAAACTCTGGGGAAAAATATAGTTTCGAAAAAATTTATTATTTGTGCGAGTTGAGTTGGAAAAATCTCATTAATGAAGAATAATCTCAAATCCATCCACATCAACGCGATTTTTGACAATTCATAATTTTTCGAAATTCCGTTTTTCTGTATTCAGTTTTTGAAGACGTACTCCTGTGCGAACTGATAATCATTATTAGAAAGCCTCTTCCAAATGACCGCAACTATTATTCCAAGTAGAATTTTTTTTGAATGCTTTATTTATAAACTTGAAACCAAAAAGTAAGGTTAAATGTAATAAATATAGAAATAAATCCCTTCGTACTTGAAGGAGATGTATCTTTCAGATTCCCATGTATTATCAGGTTTCCTTTTCATGGAGAACGTCCAATAACCATTTTTGTCAGCTAATTTATCCTCTAAATACTCGAAAACCGGCTTCGATACTAGATTGATAGTGTGAATGGTGTTGATCCATATGCGGGGTTTCAGAGTTTTCCTAATAATACTAACGAGATTTATCACATCCTCCTCGTCGATATTTTGACTTTTCAAGTGGGTGATCCCCAAAGGCGTACATTTAACTTGATTCTGAAAATTATTGAAGATTTTGAAGTTTTTTTTTGCAAACTTACTTGTAAAAAAACAGCAAGAAGGAGAACGGAGAGAAACAAGAGTTTCATGATTTTTTTACGATGTGAATGATTGAAAATTGAGAGAATTTATAGAAACTATTTGACATTATTTTAATACGGATGGCTCATTTTGAAAATTAAAATAATTTCTTTGAAACGAAACGATAAAAATTGACATTTTCGTAATTTTATAATGTTGTTCAGAAAATTAAGTTTATTGGCAGTTTTTATTTGGCAAACTATTCTTAATAAAAAACTAAATTTTTTATTTTTCCTCGCGTGACCTCTATTTGCGTCGAAGGTTTAGCTGTTTCATACCTGGGATAGCCGGGCCAAATGACCACAGAGGGTATAACTTTTGACTGATGGCAGAGTTTTTTCTATTCTTTAGATGTACTAGTAGCCGGTCTGTAGCCTTTTCTAGGTCACCATATGGCTCATTAGATTTCACACCTTTTGAGGTTATCTAAAAAATATGGCCATACCTGTTGTTATGAGCAATCAATAACAACATATAGAGAAAAATACAACATATGGTGACCTAAATAAAGTCAACAGGAAATATGTGTGAATAGGAAGAGAGGGGTAAATAAAATGAGGGACCGTAAGAAATAAGAATGAAAAAATGTGACAAAAAAGTTCTGGAAAAACTGAAAATCTTGTCCGAGAGAAATACAAAATTTCATGTGGAATTCGATTATAATACCGGTGTAACTTTGGACTCCTTCGAAGAGGGGAAAGTGGTATAACTTTGAGTCCCTGTCCACGCTGTTTACAACTCATTCCCAGACGAATGTGCAACATAAACTTCTAAATATCTTGTGTTTGACTATTCAACAAGTAACTTTTCACAAACACTAAAAAATATTCGCAATGCATATTTAACTTGCCAAAAAATTTGTTATTGTTGTGAAACTAAATTTGAAAAATTAGTGGAAATAAGTCAATGTACGACGGTCAGAATCATCGAAGGAAAGGTGGTACTGTAAATAAATAAATACCAGTCTCGTTTTGTCTTAAAAAATAATTTCTGATCGTAGTAGTATTTATCAAATTTCGTATGCATTAGAAATTGTTGAGATGGTCAAAGTCGATGAGTTTTTTCATTTGAATATTCATGCAACAACAAGTTGACAATGTCCATCAAGAACTACTACTACTACAAAATGGGTGCGGAAAAAACAGGGTATTTTTTCACGAAATGGAAGACGAAGCTTTCTAGGCACAGTTACTCTTATCTTTCTTTTGTGAAAATCAGAAAAATTCCCAGTTTTTTCAATTATTTGTCGGGCCGGATAAGTTATCACAGAGAAAAACTGAAGTTTTTCGTTTCATATTCCGATGTAGCCCATTTCTGCTCTGTTCATTGTTATTTCCTATCCTCGTTCCTCATATTAATGAACATGCGCATAAGAATAAGTGTTAATTTGTGAACGAACACATGCGCATAAGAAGAAGAAGAAGTAAAAGAAGATTGTAATTAGCGAATTTTTGGGGCGGGGTGTTGGTGTATATTATGATGTAGTTCTTGGGTGGTTGTAGATGCCACTTAAAAGAATCCTCATCTTGTTGTTTTCGGGAGGAGGAGGAGGCGACGAAAAATTGGGGGAAAGACATGAAAAAAAAAGTGGGCGGAGACATGATTCGAGCATTTTTCGGCGGAGCTGAGCCATTTTCAATGGAAGATGAGCTCATCTTATTAGGCCATCACACACTCACTCGTCCTCTGGTTTTTTGTTCTACTCTCACTCGTCCTCTGGTTTTTTGTTTCTGTAGTCGTGTTTTGTTTTGGATGAGACGAGACGATGAGTAGTTTGATTGGTGTTGAAGCAACCGGTGGTGATTCGATACAGGTTGGTGGGAACTCTTTGTTTTTTGACCTAGTTTTGTAGTTTGAAAAAAAAATGAAAAATGGAGAAAGCTTGTGCAAAATAATGTGTGAATTCCCCCAAAAATTGGCGTGATCAACAAAGGTGTGCCAGTGTTTGCAAGATGAAATAAGCTCCGCCCCAATTTCTGTGCCGCTTCCTGCATTCAATGTTGTACAAACTGTGTATCAGTTTTTCTGAAAATTTTATATATGTTTTGAAAAAACTCTAAATCGAATTTTCCCCCAAACATTGTTTACCAACAATGAACATTTCACAACAATCGTTTTTTGTTTCAAAAATTCCGGTTTTTTTCAATTACCGCCAACAATTTCGAAACCCTCTCGCCTTCCCTCATAAAAACTCCAGGAGAGGCACAAACTCAAACTTTCTCCAATTTAATTTAACCCCTTCTTATCTGTTTCAATTTTTCGTCATCTCTACGTCTCTCCATCTTCCCCGATGTTTTCCCACCTATTCTTTGGGGAATTTCAGAATTGAAGGATTAGCTTGGTTTTAGTAGGTCTCCATTTTCATTTAGTGTGTTCGTTTTCAAACCTTTTTATGGTTCTCACTAGATATCACCCTCAATTAGACACCTCCACTTGACTTTTTTTCCGGGCTCTCAAAAATATGACCATCATAACAATAGTAACAATCTGTGCACCTATCTAATGCATCTGTCATGTAAAAGTGCGCGAAATTTTTCGAAACATCTGTTTTCGCGCGAAAAACAGATTATTCAAATTCTCAAGGTTTTTTTGATCGGAAAATGTTGACAACAAGATGTGAGCCTCATTGAGAGCAAAATGTTGAAAGTTCATGTTTTCAAAAAAAAAAAAAATTGTTGTAAATTGGAGATTAACCTGTTTGAAAAATGTGGCGTAAGAGATTTTGAGAGATTATTTTATTTTCAGCTAAACTTTTTCATTTTTCACACCTTGTAACCACAACTTTGGATCCTCCAAAATTTCAAAACCTTTATAGCAATTGTTGTGATCGTTTCTCTGCGTTTATTGTTTTGGAATACTATATCGTCCTTACAAAAGTTGACAGTCATACCTGGCCCAAGAAGGAACCAAAATTTCGCCAAAAAACTTTGTCACTGTCAATCTTCGAAAAATATGTCCTGAAACTAGAAAAGTAAAAAAAAAAATTACAAAAAATAACTTTGCTAAAGTTACAAGTTTTCTGTTATCTTTTCCGGCATGATCATGAGCTCATAAACAAGAATGCTCAAATTTGTTGCTCATTGTTGTTTTTGTTGTGCTCAACAAGAATATTGTATTTCCCTAGTACTTGAAGGCAGCTCGCCACCCCTCTGAACATATTGTTTGTGCAATATGTTTGAAGGTTCAGATTTCACAATTACTCATGTTATTTGGTATGTTGTATGTGTTCATGTGAACGCATTGTGTTAGCTTCGAAGTGCGTTTTTTCTCACTTTCTAGTTTTGTCGAAAAATGAGAGATTTTCTCATATTCAAAGTTTTGGCGAAAAAATTCAAATTTCCGAAATGCATAGCGATATAGCGTGACTCATCACTAACTTGCATTTCGTCTTTTTTTTGTCCTCCGCCAAATTTTGTTTAGTTTTTGTTATGTTTTTTGTCTATTTGTCACCGTAAAAAACCTTTGTTTTCATCACATATAAACAAACAACAACAAAAAGTAAAATCTGAAAAAAAAATGCGCGAAAAAGTGGAAACCTGGGGAGTGTGAGATAATCCGGTGCATGTGTAATTAGTGAGCCATTTTGGTAATTAGAAATGGGAGGGCAGATGGGTGAAGGAAAAAGGTGAGGAGAAGAATGTGTCACACCTTTAGTCGTTGAATTTTTGAGAGATTTTGGATTTTTTGGGATAAAAGTTTGAATTTTTCAGTTTCTCAAAGTTTTCAAATTTTGAAATTGCTTGATTTTTCACTGAGAAGTTCCGAACTAGTTCCGAAAATCCCCAGTTTTACGCGAATCGTCAGAATTTCCCAACTCTACGTCCCCATTGTTTTTTTTTTCCCAGATCTACACCGATTGGGCAAATCGCTACCTAGCCAAATCATCCGTACCACAGCGACAAATTCGCGACATCTCCAACGACTTTCGCGACTATCGCGTCGTCTCGCAGCTTATCAATGTTATAGGTTAGTTTTTTGAAAAATTTGATGATGATGATGACCACAACCAATTATCTTGGCAATTTATCTCGAAATTTATGAGATTTTGTCCCGTTCGTCCGAATGGCAGAGCAACGGGAAAGCAAAAAAATGCATCGGAATGGCGAAGTTTTGATGAAGATATATTTTGTACGATTTTTTGAAATATTGTGTTTTTTCGAACACATCTTCCATCAGTTTTGTTTTGTAAAATTTTGAAGATAAGAATTTTTTAAACTCTTGATTTTTGAAACGTATATTAACCGGGTTCGGATTTTTGATTTTTAAAACAAACTGAAACTTGTAGTTTTTAGAAGTATCATTTTGAAATTCTAAAATATACATGTTGTTGTTTAAAAAATGTATTTTTTGTAATGTTATCTTCGAATCCTTGATTTTCAAAACCTCTCAAAATCCAATTTTAAAGGAACACCGCCGTGTCATAAATGACAGGAAACAGGGGGTTGATAAAATATTTATTTATTACTCGAAATTCATGTCCCATCTTCTTCTTCTTCTTCTATTTCTCCTTCTCTTCATTTTGGCGGCAAACGGAAAAGCCTAGAAATGAGAGAGTGAGAGACACGAGAGAACGATTTTAATAATTGACCCTGCGGACATTTTTGAAACGGCGGGAAAAAAGAGCAGATTGAATTACACTTCGGAGAAGGAAGAAGAAGAGTTTGGAAGATTCTGAAGATGAAGAAGTGTGAAATTGGGAAAAAATCTCGAAATCTAATCCCATTTTCTGACCACTTCAAAAGAAGAATATGATGGCAAGATTCACTTTTTTTTGGGATTTTGAAATGTGAACATCTTCGAATTTTTTTCATAAATTTATTCAGAAAAATTTGAAATAAAACCTTACTTGGGTTAAATACAATAGCTCAAAAGTTATACCGAAAAAAAAGTATTAGAAAACTAAGAAAAAGATATATAATGAATGAATGAGCACAGGGAGGCATGCAGTGACTGTCGGCCCCGCCCCCTTTTTGCACCTGCCGCATACAAAAAGGGGGCGTGGTCGACAGTCTCTGTGTCCCCTTCTGTGCTCATTTATTCATTCATTCTTTACTTTTTGCTCAGTTTTCTTTTATAGTTCTCTTTCTTTCTTGTCTCGTTTGTTTTAATTCTTTTTGCTTCTTCGTCTCCCTCTCTCATTAGTATATCATTTCTATCGAAAATCTTACCGAATTTTTGGCCAAAAAAAATAACCCCCTTGTTTTTTGAGCCCCAAATTTTCAAATTTCGCGCTCGCTTTTAGTTTCGAACCCTTCCTAACACCTCCTTCTTTTTGTTTCTTTTTGTCGCAAAGTGACATTTTGATAAATGTTCGATTCAATTAGTTCGTTTCGTACATGTTTTTCTTTCTCCCTCACTTCTTTTTCACTTTTTTTTGTTGCGATGCCAAAAAAAAAGTAGAATCTCGGTTTGAAACGTTCTCTGTTTTTGTATTGTTTAATGATAAGAGTTATGGCGCTATGACTCATGTCAAAAAAAAAAAAATTGAGGAAAATTTTATTTTGGGTCCGAGAATTTTTTCAAAACTAAAAACATTAAGCTGTTTCTGACATTCTTCCCAAAAAGCTGATGCTGAAAAGAGGACCATTTCCGCATTTTTGTGGTGATTTCAGTTGTTTTTTGATGTCTGTTCCATGAGTCATTTTTCTGTTTTTGTTTCGCACATTGTGAAATGTTTTTTTCTCCAATTTCAAGACTCAGAGGCATCTTTTTCTCGAATGTTAGTTTTCTGAAAATTAGAAACGGAAAATTGGACAACCTAAAAGAAATATAACTGAAAGTTTCAAAAATTTCTAACAAATTATAGTTTCAAAGTTACTGATTTTTCTCATTCCAAGAAATTGGGAATATAAAATGATTGAAACGTATTTCGAACGGGGTTGAGTTGAGTCCAATTTTTCAAAATATTCCTTTCAAGACCTCCCGACTTTCTCCGACAATCATAAATTGTAGAACAACTGTTCTCAAAACGAAAAGATGATGATAATTTTTTGGGGAGTTTTTCGAAGAGATGAAATTTGATAATCTCGCGAGATTGGTTTGGTAGTAAACGATGATGAACAGTTGTTGTGTACCCTCCGCCCTTCTACTTTCTCTTTTTTTTTTTGCTTGTTCAAGTGACCAGGGGGCATAGAGTTGCGAGGTTATTTATCACTTTTTGTTTTGCTCGTTTTTTGTTTAGGGTTGGGAGGAGAAAAATGTGTTTGCAGAAAAAATATTCGAGTTTTTTCAGTACCCGCCAACGATCATACTTCGAATTTTCATCAACGAATTGCCAGAACTACGTCGAATGTGAGTTTTTATTTTTTTTGAGCAAAAATGGGTAAAAATTCAACCCGAAAAGTAGGCTACAGTAATCTTTCAAATTAAAACTCTTCTAGATTTTTCGCTTCAGTTTTTTTGATATTTACTCATTAAAGTTACATTTCTCGAAAAAAAAATTCTAGACCATTTTCTCTATTTACTTAACAATTAGTCAGTGATTCTCAAATACCAACAACTGTTCCATTTTCTAAATAATTTTGCAAAACCTCTTTTTCCCAAAATTTCATGTTGCAAGCATTTTAATCCTTTTATTTATTATCTACAGTATACCAAGTCATGCATGAAATCGAAATCGAATTATTAAACATTTTTATTAAATTTTCGCATGTTTGTACTGTGTAACAAATTCGAACGTATTTATTTTCAGCTTGATGGTCTTGCCACGTGTCTCGAATATCTCAAAAATATTGGACTAGATTGTGCGAAACTCACCAAAACAGGTTGGTTTTTTTTGTTGAAATTTTTGTTGAGAAAACACAATTTGTTGGACATGAAGATGTATAGATGTGTATACAAGTATCATCAAAAAATTGCTATCCCTCCCCTCTTTTCCGGTCTAAAAAATGCTCCAAAATCGACTTTTATGCTCCCCGGGGAGCAAGACGAAACGAGAGGTCGTCCTCAAAAATTTTTCGTCTATTTTTTCGCCTGGTGTTTTTTTTTTGGTTGTAGGAAGTTTGTGGTTTTTTTTGATAATCTGGATTTCTGAAAATTTTCGTTAAAAATTTTAAAAAAAAATAGGACCCAAGAATTTTTCTCAATTTTCAAAGTTTCTCAGAATTTTCAGCCACCAAAAAAAAATGAAAATGAGGCAAACTTGTTCAAATAGAACATTTCCGGATGATTAGTTTTATGTAGATTTTGACATTTTAGGAAGATGAAAGAAAAAAAACACTACCAAACCGAAGTTCTTCCATTTTTGTTCGTACAAAGAATTTCCCCATGGGATGAGTCATAAAATTATCATATTTTCCCTTTTTTATATAATCAAAAAAAAAAAACGAATTTTTGGTTGGTCGGTTTTTTTTGTTGGTCGATCGGGCGGTACGAACCATCGGCCAGCCAATTTCGAACCACCACCTGCTTCATTTTATTATCGATGGTTTTTTGTCGTTTTTCAAAATGATGATGTAGTTCTTTTCAATTTGGTTTTTTTTGGGTCAATTTATGAATCAGCTAACTGCGTCGGGGTATTGGGGAGATTTTTATCGCGGTGTGTTTCGTTTTTGAGATCAAAATCATAAAATTTTTCAAGGTTAGGCACTTCTTTTTTGCGGGGTTTCGGGTTTACCGCAATAAGTCGGATGTATGTTCAAACGAACTTTTCACTTTTCTTGTTAGAATGTTTGCTTTTTTAATTGTACCAGTTTTATGGTGACTATAACATAAGTAGGAGGATTACTGTAATTTTTCATCGTTTTGTGATTTTTTAAGAGAATTTTGAAATTTTTCCAAAATTATACGTTTTTTGGCTCAATTTTTTAAAAATTTCTGAAATTTTCGATTTCGAGCCAGTTTTTTTTTCAAAAAAGAAGTACCAAAAATAAGATTAGGAAAAAAATTTTTTCACTTTAAATGACGAAAAAACCAGCGAAAAATACGTTTCAAAATTTCTACATCTGTAAAAAACAACTAAATTGTTGATAATAGCTGTCCTTGATACTCAGTTAACTCAACAACGTCGGAATTTAAAGGAACATGGTAGTTTTCAATCTGTGAATTACTGTGATTTTTACGAAAAAAATACAAAAATCTTCCTTATTGACACCTTTTACTTTTTTTATCACAAACGGAACACTCCTAACCTTGAACCACCCTAAACCACTCTATTATTTTTTGCCATGTCTTATCTGATTTCTGAAGATATAGTTATAATAATAATAATAGTAATAATCTTCGTCATATCACAATTTTTGGTTTGTTTTACCCCATAAATTTTTGGCGCCACAAAAATAAAATTAGTAGACATTTTTTCGCGCTGCCGAGAGCATCAGATAGGTTGATTTATGTGTTGGTTTATTGGGTGCTTTGGAATGGCGTCGAAATTTTCGTTTTTTTTTCTCTTATCCAGCTTTTTCTTGAAAATTCTGAGGGTCTGAAATGAAAAAGGTCTAAATTGAAACTATTTTGTGTCGATGTCGGCGGCACAAGCACAAAAAATACATACACAAACACTATACGATATAAATTATGTATACATGAATATGTATGAAATGAAATAAACTTTTTTTTATGTTCAGGAAAATGCGCGCATGGTTTTTTTGTTGGTCGTCATGTTTTATTATTATGTAAACTGTACTAATTTTCAGATATTGATAGTGGCAATCTTGGAGCGGTTCTTCAGTTGTTGTATTTGTTATCGACGTATAAGCAAAGGTTGCGGCAGATTAAGAAGGATTTGAAGTTGAACGCGATGCCGCCGGCGGTGACAAAGTGAGATTTTTTCGGGGAAAATGGGATTTAGGGGGAAATATTTTACACTTCAAAAAAATTTGATTCTGAGAAGAAGTGAAAGTTCGGAAAAATCATTTCAAATATGTCAAAAATTCGCTTAAATGACCCGGCGACTCATCGAGAGTATTCGTTTAAATTGAAAGTATTCATCATTTTAAGACATATACGAGTTAAAACACAGTTCAAAAACATAAGAAACAAAAGTTAGACGACAAAAAAGAACAATAAATAAAAATAAAGTTGGATCAAAATTTCAAATCCTAATGAAGCAGTAGAGCGCGTTTGCGCGATTAATCCAACTCTATGATTTATTTTCTGTTCTTTGTTGTGCTGTAGTTTTTGCTATACGTTGTTTTAGACTGTTTTTTCACTCACATATGTCTTAAAATGGCGAATACTTTCAAAACAACCAAATACTCTCAAAGAGTCGCCGGGTCATTTAAAGTTTTTGTAGCAAGACCTTTAACTTTTTTATTTCCGGCGAAAAATGTTACGGCTCTTTTTCTATTCTGTGAGGTATGAAATTGTGTCGTTTTTTTGGGCCGGAAATATACAGTAAAGTTCTGAGGCAAAATGTAGGCCTCTACTTGAATTTCAGACCCTGATTTTTTCATTTTTTTCAAGTTTTTCCGGGCCAAATTTGCAAAATGAATTTTGGGGCCTCATACATAAAACAAAACCCGAAAACTCCAAATTTTTTATTCAAAAAATCATGGTTTTCAACCACAAAAATCTCCGTTCCAAAATCAGTAGTACTAACAATAAGTTTATTTATTTTCAATTTTTTTTTGTCCGCCTTGGTTTTTTTCATGAATCCCAATATTTGCCAATCATAAAATCTTGAGTGGCCAATGTTCTCTTTTGTGTGTTCAAAGTTTTTTTTCATCCCTCTTCGGTCGTTGTTCGGGTGAGAAAAATGACTGGTTTCGCTTGAGAATTCTCCCCAAAATTTCCAGTCATTTTCCAACATTCAAAAACAAAGAGGCATGATTTTCGTGGGAAAAAACCCCATAATTCAAAAAGTTTAATTCAATTTAATTCATTGTAGACTGCCCTCGCCGAAATCGCGAATAACAGCGCCGAAACCGCCGGAAAATTTGAATTCGAATTTTTTGGCGCCCTCGCCGACCGCCATGTCGACGTCACGTCTGCAAACACCGTCACGTATTTCTCGGCCAGGTACAGTAATTTTTTTTTGTTGGGAAAGCGGGGGATCACTAAATTTTTGAAACCAATTTTCTGAAAATTCGACCTTTTAACCAAAAAATGACATTTTCTCAGGTTTTTTTTCTGAAAATTTCAATTTTTATTCAGAATTTCCTCATTTCACAAATACTTCAAACTTCAACGGAAATAAGCCCCGCCCATTTTTGTCTGCGGCATGTATTCGAACATTTTCCCTGGAATTTTTAAAAGAATTTTTTGTAGGGTCACTAACTTTCCAGAAAAAAGTAATGCACACTTTTGTGATGTATGAGGAGAGAAATTGGAAATTTTTTAATTTCATCGCCTCAATTTTCTCGTCATCATACACAAATTAATTAATTGTCTTCTTTCTCGGGTTGGATAGAAAAATGGAAAAAGAGTGGTAGGCGAAAAGATGAGCGAGTAGTAAAAGTAGTATTGGTAATTAGGTTCTTTCGGGATGAAGAGTACACCAATTGACTCTTTTTCTCGTTGCACCCGACAAGTTTTTACTTTTAAAAAAAAGTTATATTTTTGTTGAAACGTATTTGAAACGGGTTTCTCGAAAAAAACACGCTGAAAAAATCTCATTTTTCTTTCTTTTGTCAGCGTCTCAAAATTCGTACAAGTTTCGGGTCAAGAGTTTTGAATACCCCTATTCATATACATCTCTGTTTTTTCCATACATTTTAAGCACACGAACAAATCCCTATTTTTTCTGTTTTTCTTGCGCAAAAAGGTTGTTATTTACGATTGACCAGGGGCTATACTATTATTTTCACCCTCATATGTTTTTTTTTCCATGAGCGTACACAGATTAGAAAAAAATATGCTGGTCATTTTTTAGCATTCATTATTTCCCTATTTTTTATGTGTCAATAACAAAACTTTTGTCATTATTAGGAGATGAGATTTTTGGTCTCTTTCTGGAAAATTAGTGACCCTAGAAAAATTCTGAAAATTTCAGGAAAATTTTTTCGAAAGTTAGTAACACTAAATTGCGCAGACAAAAATGGGCGGGGCATATTTCACGATAAAATTTGAAATATTTGTGAAATGAGAAATTTCTCTCATGATTTTTAAAGTTAGTGCCATCAAAAAACGGCGTATTTTTTGGGAACTTTGAGCCGATTTTTTCTGCACAAAAAAGTCGAAATTTTCAGGTCGTCATTTTTGTTTCCAATATTTACCAGAATTTGGTTATGTTTTACCTTCTTAGGGTTGGAATTTCCAACTTGGAAACATATTTGAAAGTTAAATAAAAAAGGAATTTTTTCCCCTTTCTTTTATGGAAATTTATCCCATTTCAGTGTTTCTGTTCGAAAATCCCCAAAAATTAATCTAGCTTTTTTTGCAGCCGACAAGACCGGTTCAAAACTCGCGCCAACTCCCTCATCAACACATTCATCGACGACATCACTAAAATCTTCCGGAATTCGTCCACCGTCGGTCTCGTCAACAACATCGAGTCGCGCCAGCGGCAACAACAATTCGATTCGCGTCACATCGTCGTCACCGTCTTCCATCGCAAAACCGTCGAAAATTCGCGTGGCGACAAATTCGCCGGCAACAAATCGTGTCGCTATCCCGCCACCGCCGCCTCCCACAAAATCAGTGTCGGAAAAAGTGGCAAGTGTGAAAAGTATCAAAAAACCGACGAGTATTGCACCGAAACAAACTGCCGAACAAACGCCAACAATGTTGAAGCTCAAGTTGTTTAACGCGCCGAAAAAATCGACGGAAAATAAAATTGCACCGCCCGTGAGAAGTGGATTGAAGGCCCCTAGTGTTAGCTCCAGTAAACTGTCCAAGGTGAGATCATACATCAGACAGATGCCCAGACATCATTTTGAGTTAGTACCCCTAAATCCCTTCAGGTTTCGATAAAAAAAGTAGGAAGAGAAAAGTAATGAAGAAAACCATACTTGTATAACTTTTGACTAATGGGAGAGGGAGAGCAAGAAGAAAAAAGAGTCAGAACAAAAAACAGCTATATTTGAAAACTGAGAAAAAAGTGAAGAATGAATGAATAAATGCACACCGCGAGGTATACAGAGAGACCGTCGCCCCGCCCACTTTTTGCACCTGCCGCATGCCAAAAGGGGCGGAGTCGACAGCCAATGTGTCTCCCTGTGCTCAATCATTCATTCATTCATTCTTCGTCTTTTTCTTGTTAGTTTTACAATATAGTATTCTTTCTTTCTTGTATCGTTCACTTTGATCGTTTTTTTTCTTTTTTTTTTTTGATAGAGGGTTTAACTTTGAGCTCTGGTCCATAATTATTCCAAGCATGGCCAAAGTCAATTTTTTAATTTATCAAAAATTCAAAAATAAGTTGTCCTCCATTTATTTTGCCCGAGATTAGGACCCCCTTCCCACAGGTCTGGTCCCCATCTGATGTATGGGTGAGATTTTTTTATTGCTGAAACATTTTTTTGGTTTCGGCGAAAATGTCTGAAAAAAAATTTTGAAGATTTTTTCTTTCGAAAATATTATGGCATTTTTTCCCCCAGAGATTTGAACTTTCAGGCCAAAGTTAGCATTTTTCAAAATAAAAGCCGAGCTAAAAAAATGAAACTTTCATAAATTTCGGGTCAAAAAATGAATTTTTTAAAATTCTTTCAAACTTTTGAAAAACCTCTCCCCTCCCCACACACAGGTGGAAGAAGTTGACTTAAAGTTTCATTAAAGTACACTTTGAACATTTAGGGCTAAGTCTCCTTTAGGTACATTTTTAAGTGTGAATTAAGTGTGGGATAAGTGTACTTTAAGGACGTTTTCATTTTGAAAGAAAAATGCTTGAGGCCATGAGAGCTTCGACCTCCGACTTCTCAGCTCAGCCCCAGCCATCCACTCAAACATACTTTATCATTTTTTTTCCCCCCGCCACTGCCTGTCCTCGAACCCTCGACCTCTCGTTCCCAATTCCTTTATGTAACCTATTGAGCCTTCCACGCGCTTGAGAGAGGAGGTGTGAACGTCGTATTTATAGATGACCTATTTATTTAGGTGAAATAGAAGAAGAGTGAACATATTTTGGGTTGTTTTTCAGATTTGAAGCTCAAAATTTTTAGTGTGTGAAAAAAAATAGAAAACCTGGAAATGTTCAGATTTAAATACTATGATCATAAGAAACTGAAACATGTTTTTGCTGTTGACCTGAACGGTAATTTTCAGATGAAATCCGCATTGATTTTCTACCTTTTTGTTTTCATTCGTAGTTATCTACGAAACCAATTTCTACTTTGAGAAACCACCTTGTTTTAGGGCGGACAAACGAGAGAGTTGACGCTGACAAAAGAGGAATGTTCTCTCTATTGCACTGTTGAAAATTTCCGGAAATAAAAAGTATTCGCCGTGAGACCTGTTTATTTTCTCTGCAACTCTCACGTTACATTTCTATTTTTTCTTTCATTTCTGTGTCTACCTCTCTCATTTGTCTCTCCTATAAGGGGACTAAAACACCGTGAAACAACGAAAAACTGGAAAGAAAACAAAAAATAAATGTTTGTCCTCGAGAAGTACACGGTGCGATTTCTCGGCCACGGCCACACAGCCAGTTTATTTCTTCGGCTTATCAACAAAAGAAAACGAGAATTTCGATAAATACAAACCAAAATAATTTTTGGTGAATACAAGCAAGAATAACTACGTTTTTTTTCAAAAAAAGTATTGACCTGAGGTTTAAGCATACATATTTTAAATTGTGAGTTCACGTAACATTTCTCACCAACTGCAACAGTGATTATGACTTTAGCGCGCGTCATGTATTTCACGATGAAAAAAACGGAGAGATGATTTTAAGAACACTATTCTTTTGCTTTAGTTCACACTCTAAACAATAAAAATTAGTTTTTGAAACATAAAATTTAATGCTGAACACTTAAAGTATACTTTTCCTATCTGAGTAAAGTGTACTTTAAGTAGGAAATCGTGAAAGTTGAACTTTTTCATCTCCAAGTGGAAAAAATGGTCATATGCATGTAGAAATGTTACGTGAGGATGTTCTGACTACTGATATTGACATAAAACTGATTAACAAGATATCCTTATTCGGTCCTTTTTTCATCCTTTTTCAAAAGTCTACTTTAAGGATAAATTAAGTCTGAATTAAGGATGAAAAAAGGACAAAATGTACTTAAAGTACACTTAACCCATCTGTGTGTGCCAACTTTCCCACACAAATGATTAGACCCCTGGGAACGCTGTTTTGTCCTAAAGTACTACAAAATGTTCCAACTTTTACTCTTATCTTACTTCTATACTTTTTTCCAAAACAAAAAGGAGAAATGTTGCCAATTTAGCCGGAAATGTTTTTTTGTCTTCGCGTTGTGTGTGTTAAAAACAACGAAAAAAAAAACGGCGGGTCCAGATGTGCTCATTTCATTTCGTGTGAAATGTGTCGGAAATGTATCCTTTAAATTAGTTTTCATTATTAGAACCTTTCTCGCTTGTGTTGTTGTTTCATTTTGAATTGAAAATCAAATTTCAGCCAACATCATCAAAAATTGTGTATCGAAAAGAGCAGACGAAGGAGGACGAGAAAATCGAGGTGGAACTGGCGGTGAAAAGATGCTCGAAGAGTAGTGAAGAAGAGTCGGGATACGTGGGATATTCGTCGTCGTCGACCGGTTCGTCGCCGGCGTCGACTTCGTCAACTGAAGGGTCGTTGAGTATGCATTCGGCGTCGTCGAAGGTAGGACACTTTTCTTTTTGGGGGTTTTTGTCTCTGGGAAATTTCTGAGAAATTCTGAAATTTATTCTGAATAAAATTCCCAAATTTTCAGAAAAAAATCCTGAAAAAGGTCAATTTTTTTCGTTTGATAGTTAGTGAATCCGCAGATTAGATTTTTTTTTTGAAGTTATACGACCACCGAAAATGTTAGATTTCTAAAAAATTAAAAAAAAAAACTCTAACTCTTTATCTCTCTATCTCTCGCAACACATTTCTACAGTAATCCTAGTTCTCTTGCTTCAAAAACAAAGTGCTTAACCTTGTGAAAAACTAAACATTTCTATAGATGGCAGGTGTTCACATTTGTTGAATAGACTGAAAACATAGACTACAGTAGTCTGAGTTTTGCTAATTGAACTATTCAAATTCGACGTGGGTGGCCCGCACCAAATTGAACTTTTTTCAGAGCTCCACCTCTTCACATTCACCATCCTCGGATGATTTGACATTGAACGCTTCGATTATTACGACGGTTGCGAAGAACGAGGTGAGTTTTGGAGAATTTCGAAATATCTAGAAAAATGAGCCAGATTTTTGCTCAAAATAGACATCTGAAATTTCAGACAAAACCCGTGTTGGCAGTGATTGGTATGAAATCGGAGAAAATTAATAATAGTAGTACTGTAGAAGAGGTGAAAGAAGAAGCGTCGAAAAAACCTGCGATTGGTGTTGTATCGCCAATGATGACCCATAGGAAATTGCTGCCAAAAAATGGTGGGTTTTTGAATTTTTGGGAAGTTTTTTGAAAACCCTGAAACGTTTTCAGTATCCTCACCCGATATTTCGGAAAAATCCGAAGTCGCTGTCCCAAAAATGGCTCCCATCCGACAGCCACCAAGCTACGAGCAACTTCTGGAACAGGGCAAAATTACGTCACCAACAAAGAGTTGTCGTGAGTTTATTATTGACAAAAACTGGTGCAAAAAATTCTGAAAATTTTCCAGCTTCTCCTCTTTTTGGCGAACCGTCTACTTCGGAACAAGCTGTTGAAGTTCAACCATCTACTTCTTCGACACGAATTTACAACACCAAAAAAGCGTCAAGAGATAACACAATGTCGCTGGAGAGACGAGAGAAAAATAAGGCTAAAAGTTCTGGTAAGATCATTTTTTTTGGTTGTAAAAAGACATTTTTTTGCCCTCGAGAAATATGAGCTAAATAAAAAAAAGAGTGGCCGGATTTCCTGATTTGCATAAAACACCCTTCTCATAAATCTCAATTTTCATAATATATAAGCACTTCTCATTCATTCATTTTTTTTGTTGCTCGACCTCACACGCCGAAAATGGTGTTGAATAACATTGCAAAAATGTATCAAATGACCCCGCATTTTTTGCAGAATCTAGTGGATATACAACTGGATCGGAAGGTGGAATTGCAATGTTCGCAAAAATGCGTGAAAAATTGAAAGAGTATGATGATATGACGAAAAAGGCGCAGCAGGGATATCCGGAAAGGTTGGTGGTTTCTAAACTAATTCTCTTGTGAAACGTAGTTTATCCGGGGTTGTAGTTTTTCTGACAAGTGAGACTTTTTGTATAACCTACCGGGATCCACTTTTTAGAAGATGAAAAGTGGTCCAGACCTTGTATTTCCACTTTTTAGAACTGTTAAAGTGGTCCAGACCTTGTGTTTCCACTTTTTAGAACGTTAAAAGTGGTCCAAACTTTGTACACAGCTAATCCATCAAAAATATTTCGAAATTCGCTGAACTCCTTCCAATCGCAGATTGGAAACTTGTTGTGAAATTTTATGATATTTCATAATTCAAGTTTTTGAGGCTATTTTGTTTTTAGCTCCGAAGCCCGGGCCACATTTCCGGTCCTCGAAAAATCTTCACAGTACATTTTTCCCCTTGGTTTTCTCCCATAAAATTTCCCACATCAATAGATCTCGAGAAAAAAAAGAAATGAAATTTAAAATTCAATAGAGTTTTTGTTGTTACTGGTCTATTTCTGTCTTGACTTTTTGATGGTTGTGGTGGGAAAATTAATTGAGAGAAAGAAAAGAGCCGTCGTTTTTCATTTCATCCACACACACTAACAATCATAAAATATTCATGTCCCGGAAGACTTTTCGGGTCCTACCACGGCTCCTTCATTCCATCTCAAGAAGAAGAAGAAGAAGATACTATCTTCTTCTTCTACTCAAAACAAAATGAGAGAGAAGGGGATGACTTATGAATGAGGCCGAAGGGAAGAGAGACCAATTTGCATTGTGGTTGAATGATGCGCGAATCGCGCATCTGGTGGTGGCCCGAAAAACTCGAACTCTATTATTTATTTACTCACTCATTGTGTGTGTTTTTTTGCTCTATAAACTTTTTCTTGGCACTAATAGTATTAATTAGAATAATAGGAGGCCAGATGTGTGCAAAAAGTTGGGTTTTGGTACTTTTTGCACAATTTTTGACAAAAAAAAAGAGCTCCACGCTCTTTGGCCGAAGTTTGCCAGAAATTTTGAGAAAAGGCTTAGGCCGAACCAGATCTTTCAGAACCAAAGTTTTTTTTTCTGAAAAAAATGGTCTCGACATTATTTTTCGGAAACCCAAAAAATTTCGGATCTTCTCAGGCAAACCCCCGAAATTATGAGAAATTGGACATTTTTGTCAAAATTTGAAATAATTTTTCTATTTTTAAAAAATTTCCGAAAATGATCGGAAATTTTCGTTTTCGGTTCCGCTCAAGAACTTTGAAATCCTCAAAAAACTTAAGTTGACCTTCTGTTATTGTTGGTAGGGATTAATTAGGTGCATAGGACCAGATGTGATCAAAAGTTGTTTTTTTTTTTGCAAATTTTTCTTCTGTTTTCTGGCCTCGGCTCGAAATTCAAAAAATCGCAAAAAAAATTCTCTGAAAATTTTGAGCCCGCTCAAAGTTTTCAAGCTTTTGAAAAACTTGAGATTTTTCGGGTCGGCCTGAAAAACCAGGTTTGGAAATTTTGGTCGCTCAATTTTTTGAGAAACTTCCAAATTTTTAAAAATAATTTTTCCCGGTCGGCCCGAAAAAATCTGAAATACGAGATTCCAAATCAGAAATCACATATTTGTCCGATTCTCGAAAAAAAACGTGGTTTTTCTCATCCCCCCTTTGTTCGCCCTAAAGGAAACATGTTTCCTTTTTCCTGACAAACAGAACATCACAATTTTTTTTTGCAATTTTTGTTCCAACTCTTTTTTTGTTGGTTGTTCAAGACAAAAAATCTGCGAAATTCGATGATCGAATTAGCTCGAAACGAAATTTGTATTTTATTGCTGTTGTTGTTTTTTTTTCTTGTGTTGTGTCTTTGTAGTATTCATATGCACATGTTCGTTCGTTTTAAGTGTTCGCTCTCCACTTCAAATATATATTTATATGTGCCTAGTAGGTTTTTCAAAAATGCCGCCCTCCTACTTGAACCTTTTCACTACAACTACTACTTTTTGTGAGTGTGTGTGCGTTATTTGCATATTTTCATTTTCTTATAGTTTGAAACTGGGCCTGAAAATCACCTTGAAATGAGGTTTTTGATAAATCAGTGAATTGTACGTTTCAAAAAATTTGTTTATTTTTTGTTAATTTTTTTGAGTCAATAAGATTCGCTCATGTGTTGAAAAAAATATACAAATTTGGCGAAAAATAACAAGGAAAACCGAAATTATTAAGTTTTCGTGGTGAGACCTTTTCAACGAAATTTCAAGGTACCTTTTTTTAAGAAAAAAAATATCTAAAGAACAAGGACGTCAAAACAGAAAATTAAAAAATAGTAAAATTTAAGAAATAGTCGTGAAACGTACATTAAACTGGTTTTTGAAAAAAATTTCAAATTTTCTCAAAATACCCAACGCATCCACCTCCACCTCTACATTTTGAAACACGTTGCTCTTGAATATTCTATTGTCTGTGTGTTGGCTGTTGTTGCTCATAATTGCACTTTACGAATTTTGACACAAATTTCGGTCACTTCTTCTATTTCTCCTTCTCATTCTACTATTAGTACTTTTTTCATGTCGTTTTTGTCTCGAATTTTGAGCAAGTAAGTGATGATGAAATCGCACATTTTTTCAATATTTTTCTGTGCTTTGAAACACATTTTTTTTGTTTTGTGGCTGGAGGGGTGGCTAGGCAGATGTGATTTTTTTTTTTTTTGAGAATTTTAAAACGAAACTGGGTAGGGTTGATTACTCTATTTTTTTCAAAATCAAATATCCGAGCCCTAGTCAGTTTATAAACCCTTTCAATTAGCACACACACCGCAAGAAAAAAAACTCTTCCAGGTGTAAATAAATGTAATAATTAGCCTTCTTCTTCGTCTCACCGCGCGTGCGGAAATGTGCTCACCGGTGAATTTCAAAAAGACCCCGTCTTCCCTTTTCCCTCCGTATTTGGGTGAAAGTTGTCTCTGCCATCTGCCATGTCTCATAAAACGATTATAATTTGTCAGATGACAAAACTCGCAGTTTTTATTATGCCCGATTTTTCGGCATTACCTAATCCCTCGCTTGGTTTTTCCAAAATTCACCGCCAAAAAAAAATTTATTCAAATTTTTGTTTGTTTGCAGTTTCGAAGACTCGTCGTCATTGTCGTCTGGCATTTCGGATAATATCGAGTTTGACGACGTTTCCACAGACGATTTGTCGGGAATGTGAGTTTTTTGAAAACTTTAAAAATAGTAGGAACAAAAAAGTGTGTTTTTTTTCCAAATTTCTTCAAAAAATACTGGTAAAATCCCGTTTTTGCCAAATTTTATGGTAAAACATCAGTTTTTTTTCTGAATTTTCAAAAATCATCTCAATTTTTTCTAGAAAATTCTCATGAATTGCTTGCTCTTCCCCAAATCGTGGAGTTCCATAATAGTAATTCAAAAAACCTTGAAAATTCTACAGTAATCTGGCCTAACCCAAATTTTTTGTGTGAAAAATCACTGAAAATTTGGGTGGAAAAAACCCTCTCAAAATTAGCCCACAAAGTTCAACGAATTTCCTCCAAAAAGCACCCAAAAGGTATCAAATTTCTCTCCAACGCAAGAACAACAACAACAATAAAAACAAAACTCTTCAATTTCTTCTTTTTTTCCTCATATTTGGTCAGTGTGTGTGTGTGTCAGCTGCCCACCCCATTTTACACCACCCCTCTTCCACCACCACACCAATTCATCTAAATCTTGAGTAATTACATTTCCTGTCCTGTGGTCATTGGGGACACCAGGAAGAAGAAGAAGAAGAACATTATAAATTAGTTTTTTTTTGGCGTTAGGGCTCAGTTTTTGATGGAGGGTGGGTTTTGGCGCATTTTGATTTGCGCGAAAATTTAGTTTAGCAAAATTTTCCGAATTTTTAATCTGATTTTTCGAAATTTATGAGTAGTTTTTTTCAGTGAAATGGCTACTGTAGCCTCAAAACACTCGGACTATGGTCATTTCGTGCGCTCCTCCTCCTCCTCAAATACATCCAAACCATTGCGCACTTCTGCGGCACCGTCCGAAGCGCGAAGTCGCAAAATCGCCGAACAGGAGAATATTCACAAATTGCTGTCGCAATGTCGCACCAGTCAACGTGGCAGCTCGTTCGGTCAACATTCGATTCGTTCGCCGGGCTATGCGACATATTCGGCGACAGTCGCGACACATCATCGCCCGTCGACCAAGTCCGACTATCATTCGCTTGATCGTAAAACGCATCTCGCCGAATTCGCGACACCGGGCGGCGGCGGCGACAATCGCATCGCCGCATTGTTGAGCCCGCGACGATGTCCTAATCCGCAACCAGGTAAAAGATTTTCTTTTGAGTTTTTTTTTTGAAAATAGGATTTTCGGTAAAATCCAATTTTCGCAGCTTCTACTCACTTTCGCTTCTTTTTTTCTAACCTCTCGCTTTTTCTAACAGTCTCTTCGCGATATCATTACATGACGTCGTCGTCGTCCGTAGCCGCTGCGACCGCCGCACTAAACGCATCCGGAATGTCGCGATCAATGTGCCTACTCGAAACGTTGTCGTCGACCGCGTCGTCGTCGTCGCCGCGACAATCGCGACGTCATCAACACGTTATCGATGTGGCGACGTCGGCGACGACGGCGCGACGTTCGCATTCGCCGCGAGCTCCGTCCGCTTGTTCCACGTCGTCGGCGAGATTGCCGTTGTCTATCGCTTCGCCTATTAACAAGGGTTCGCTTTTTTCATCTTCTTCACATTTTCGGTTTTGTCTTTATGTTATGTTTTTTCATGAAAAATAGTAATTTTTCAGTCCTAAAATCTGAAATTTGTTAAGAAAACTTGTAGTTTCTATAAAAATTTCAATTTTCAGTTTTTCAAAAGTTTTTTTCACAAAAAAAATCATGAATTTAACTACTTCCGGCATGAAAATTTTGAGAAAAGTATCTTGAATTTTTTTTCAAACCAAAAATCTGAAAATTTCCAGCTCGTCCACGAAACGCCTCATCGTCGTCCGGAATCTACGGAACCTATCATTCCGACGCGTTTCAACTCTATCGCCTCGCCGATGATCAAATCCAATACACGGCGACGACAGGATCGCGAAGCGAAATGGGATCGCAACTCTCGCTCTCCTCCAACCACACAGCTTACGCGACGTTAAACGAGAAGTACGAGCACGCGATTCAAAGTATGACGCGCGATTTGGAGTCGTACAAATCGACGATCGATTCGTTGACCAAAAAACAGGACAACTATACGGTGCTTTTCGAGTTGTTTGAGCAGAAATTGAAAAAGTTGACGCATCACATTGAAAAGTCGAATTTGAAGTCGGAAGAGGCGGCGAGATTCCGGCAGGATATTGCGCATCTCAGAGAGATTTCGACGCATTTGGCAAGTGCTGCGCAGATGAAAAATCATAATGTTAGTTTTTTTAAAGAGAAAATCCCAAAAATCTTGATTTTTCGCAGGAAGGAGCTGGTGAACTTCTCCGACAACCGAGCCTCGAATCAATTCGCTCCTCAATGTCATCATCGTCGAAATCTAGTAAACACGACAAGATGAGTTTGAACTCGTTTGGCAAATCGAAAAAGAGCTGGGTGAGTTTTTTTGCCCACAAAAAAAACGTAAAATTGACAAAAAATATTTGCAGGCTTTTAGTGTTGATTCACAGGTAATTTAGGTGTAGTGTTGTAGTTTTGGCTGAAATATTGAAAAAAAATTTATTTAAAAAAAAAATGATTTTTCTTGCAGATTCGAAGTTCTTTGTCGAAATTGACGAAAAAGAAGGGTTCCAAGGAACATGGAGAACAAATGCCCTCAATTTCTGGGTCTAGTCAAACGTGAGAAACGTATTTTTGGCGGGTTTCGCAAAAAAATCAATTTTCAGACTGGATAACATTGACGTCATTGAGTTGCGACAAGAGTTGCGCGAACGCGACTCGGCGTTGACCGAAGTGCGACTTGACGCGTTGGATCGTGCGCGACAAGTCGACGTGCTTCGCGAAACGGTGAACAAGCTCAAACACGAGAATAAACAGTTGAAAAAGGAGATGGATCGATTGACGTCGTATGGTGGTGCGACGACGACTCGCACATCGTCGCGCGCCTCCGAAGAACCGCTTTATGATGTGGCGGCGACGACGACGGCGGCGAGTAGTGGCGGAAGTGCGCGATCGTCGTCGAACGGTGCGACGTCGATCAAGGTGACTGTCAATGTGGATTTGGCCGGTGAAATCAGCTCGGCCGTTTGTCCCGACAACGAGATTATTGTTGGATATTTGGCGGGAAGTGTTAGTGGAACGTGGTCGGATGTCGATCGACACGTTTTGGAGCTTTTCGCCGCGTATGTCGCCAAAATTGATCCCGAAAATCATTTGGATATTGGTGATGCGATTCTTGGTAAGATTGTTTTTTTTTCAACAGAAAACTGGAAATTGTCATTCCCACTAAAATTGGTAAAAGTTCCAGACCCAAGAACAATTTTGTGCCCATTTTTCTGTGTTTATGAAATTTTTGAAACGTATTTTTCCCGGGTTTTTTTTGGGTCTTCAGAAGTTTGAATTTTGAAAATTTTGTTGAATATATATGGCCCCTGTCACAAAAGGTAGAAAAAATGACACAATTTTTGAGAATTTTTGTTATTTTCTTGTGACAAGTATGTACCCGAGTATCAAACACTCAATCAACCATTATTTCCTAAAAATGGGAAAAGTTCCCACCTGTTGTTAGTGTTTGTAGTCAATAACAACATATGGTGACCTATATAGAGAGCGATAGTAAATGTGTGAAGAGAAAAAAAGAGCTGGACGGGGACCAAAAAAAATATCTAAAAAATATTTCTGCGAAATTTGTTCAAGAAAATATTCCAGGCTATCAAATCGGTCAAATCAAGCGTATCATCGGCGACAACACACTTCCACCTCCCATTCATCAACCCGCCGACATTCTCCATCCCTCAACAACAATCCGCATGTTCATGAGAGGTGCGGCACAGTCGCGCGTCGACTCGCTCGTCCTCGACACCCTCCTACCCACTCAAATGCTCGCCCAACTCGTCAAATACATCGAGACCGAGCGGCGACTCGTGTTGGCCGGTGCGGCCGGAATCGGCAAATCGAAATTGGCGCGCAGTCTTGCCGCGTATATCGCGTTGAAGTTGGCGGCGAACGCGGAAGATGTTGTCGATTTGAAGATACCGGAAGACAATTCGGAGTTGTTGAAGACGGAACGCATTCTTGAGACGATTCTGCGCTCGAAAAAGACGTCGATAGTGATCATTGACAACATTCCGAAAAATCGCATCGCGTTCGTCGCGTCGGTTTTCGCGGCGAATTCGTTGTCCGCGACAACCGCCGGTCCGATCGTCATTTGCACTGTGAATCGTTATCAGATACCCGAGATGCAAATCAGTCAGAATCAGAATTTCAAAATGTTCTTGTTGACGATGCGAATGGAGGGTGTCAGCGGTTTCATGTTGCGATTCTTGCGACGACGCGTCGTCGAAGCCGAATATCGACAATTGCGACAAATGTCGATGGAGATGATGGAGGTTATCGCGTTCCTGCCCACCGCACTTCAGGTTGGTTTATTTCAGGCGTTTGTGGAGACCAGAAAAAACCCAATTTTTTTAAACAAAAAACCCGGAAAATGTACGTTTCACAGAGTTTATAACTCGCAATTTTTCTCGCGTGAAACTTTCTGGTTTTTAAAAAAACCCGGAAAGAATACGTTTCAAAAATTTTATAAAGAAAATAGGAAAATATCAGGAACAAAATTTGAAAACGACAATTTCCGATTTTACAGTCTGTCAATCAATTTATCGAAAAGACCAACTCAATCGACGTGACAATCGGACCGCGCGTCTTTCTTCAATGTCCCCTGACTGTTGACGAATCAAGACATTGGTTTGTCAAATTGTGGAACGACAATTTCATACCCTACATGGAGAGGGTGGCCAGAGAAGGTTTTTCTTTTTTGTTGAAGCAAAAAATAACAATATTTTTGTAGGAAAAAAGACGTTTGGACGTTGCGCATCTCTCGACGATCCAACCGATCAGATTTGTGAAAAATGGCCGTGGCTTGAAGGAGCGGCACCGGAAGAATCGCTGCGACGTCTCGCACTTCACGAACTTCAAAATTCGGCAAATTCGCCAGCCGGCGCCAAACAGCACTTCAACCCCCTCGAATCGCTCATACAACTGCATGCCACAAAGCATCCGCCCCTTTAAAAAAAAGTCTAGAAGATCTGCATACTGTAGGAGTACTGTACTCCTTTAATTAAATCTTCTTTGTTTACCGGTTTTTTCCTTGTTTTATTGCCTAGTCGGGATCTTGCTCATTTTTTTGTACATTAAATGTTTTTTGATTCGGAGATTTTTGCAAGGTTTTTAAAAAACTAATCATTGTTCATTTGATTGTGCTCATTGAGCGATACTTTTTTTTCTTATTTTTCAGAATAATTTCAGTTTTTTCAGAAGTTCAGACAATGACGTCGACGGTGAGATGGAATTAAGGTGAGATTACGTTTTTTTCTGAAAATTTGATGACAAAAAATCAGAAAATTGTTTTTTCCTAGCAAAAAAATCGAAAATCAGGTTTTAGAAAACTTTGAAACGTATTTTTCACGGGGAAAAAATCAGATGTTTCAAATTTGAAACGTATTTTTCACGGGAAAATCTGTAGAAAAAATTTTTGAAAAAAAAATTGCGGCCTCTTTTTCTGCCCACTCAAAGCTGCGCAAAATTAATTTCAAGAGAAATATATTATGAGTAGAGCGCGTTTTCTCGATTATTGAAGAGTTACAGTCGAAAATTTTTTTTGAAGGTACTTCTAAGTTTTCTGGAAAAAAGTTTTTTATTTTGAAGTCCCGCCGAAATTATATAATTGTTGAGTACTGTAGCCACAAAAGTACGCAGTGAAGGTCTTTGTAATTCTTGGCAGACCGTGAAAAAATCCAAAAAAATTGAAAAAACCTATTTTTAGAACCACAAAAGTGTCTTAAGTTGGCCCAAAATTTTTCTGCCAAATCGTAGTTCGAAAAAATTTGAATTTTTGCAGAACTAAGTTTCGAAACTTCCCTCGATGAAACTATTTATACACCACATATATACATATATATGTGTGTGTTTCATTTTCATGTTCGTCTTCTTCTTCTTCTTCTTCTTTCATTCTTTCGTTCGTTCTTTTTTTTGTCGCGCTGTTCACTGTCTCTGCGCTCTCCTCCACTGTCACACTATTTCACCAGCCCAGGCAGTGCCAGCCCAGTCGTTTTTTGCATCGCATTGCATTGCTTGTGTGTGTGTGTGTGTGTGTGTCCTCGTTCGTTTTTTCTAGTAGTGCTGTATGTGTTTCTGACCCCCTCGCGTCAAGACGTGCACTTTTTGGTCGCCGGGTACCGGTCGGTGACTGGCTGGGGGTAGTCGAAGGCGCCCCAGTCCCTGGGCGAGAAAAAAAAACATGGCAAAAAAAAGGACGACGACGGCACGAAAAAAAAGAAGTCCCGCCCATTCGAGAGACGAGTGCGGGGTTTATCAGTTTTTCCGTGTTTAGTTTCGGGTTTAGGTGTCTCTGGTGAGCCCAGGCGGTATTTTTTCCTGGGACCAGATTTTTTTTTTTTGAATTTGTTAGTAGACCTAGAAAGTAGTGTCTGGTTTTGAAAATTTTCTCGCTAGACTGCGAGCACAAAAAATAATTTCTGAAACGTATTCATCCCTGGAAAAAATGTTTTCAAAACAAAAAATTGAAACGTATTTTTCACGGGTTTCACCTTGCCGGCCCGAAATGGCCTAAATTTTCCATTTTATAGGAATTTATTCAGAAATTTTTTACACACGTTGAAACACATTTTTGACATACCTTACAGTAACCTGTTAAGATTTTTTGAAAAACCAGGAAAAAAAATAATTTCTGAAACGTATTTATCCCTGGGAAAATGTTTCTGAAAATTTGAAACGTACTTTTCACGGGTTTCACTTTGCCGGCTCGGAATGGCTGGAATTTTCCATTTTTTGGAATTATTCCAGAAAGCCGAAAATTTCCAGTGCCTCACGTTTTTTGAAAAATCAGCTTTTAAAAAATGAACTTTTTTTCCAGATTTTAGCTTTTTTCTATATTTGGCTCGGACGAGCTCCAAAAATAAGTTTCTCATTTACATGTCGGACGGTTTGATTCACGTGGATTCCTAAAGCCGTGTACTTCTCTCGGATTACTGTAGTTCTGAGTTTTTTTTTGTCATTAACCCTCTTGCTGAATAATTCTTCAAATGTCCTTCAACCAAGTTTTTTTTTGCTGGTCTCACTTTGCAAGAAAAAAAAATCGGTCATCTCTGCGTCTCCGAGAGACAAAAAAAAGAGTTCCGGTTTTCGCGCGTTCACGAAACCCACGACAAAAAACGACTGTTTGTGTGAACGGTTTGAAGTCAGAGTAGTGACGGCGAGAGAGTGTGGGGTGGTGAGAGACGATGGGAGGTGAGAGAAAAGTGTCTTGCGCGGTTTCGGTTTTTGTCCGAGGCCCGAAATCTGGGCCCGATTTTTTTGTATTACATCAATTTCATCTTTTCTTCTTGCGAAACTTTTTTTTTCTTCTTCTTCTTTTCAGTGACTGGAAAAAAATCCAGTTTTCTTTCTTTTTCTTTCTTCCAGCTTTTTTTCTGTGTTGCCCGCCGTCCTTCACATTTTTATTTTCATATTCTCTGAAATGAGAAGCGATCGATTGATTTTCCCCGGGTCTTGTCACGAACTACAGTACCTACAGTACCTTTTAAATCCAATTTTTTTGTTGTTGCAGAACCCGACTCTGAACACTCCACAACAACACGTGGCTATACGATAGCTGTTTCTTTTTGAAACGTTGTTGGGTTGTGTTCTTTTCGTCGTCATCTTATCTCATCTCACTCTTGTGGTCCTTCATTCACACACCCCATCTACAGTAGTCTGGTGGCGGAGGTGAAATGTCGTCGTCGTCGAGCACTACGTCGTCACGTTAGTTATTTTGTGGGCTCCGGGACATTTCGCAGCCAGACGTTTCGCAGCCGAGACATTTCGCAGCCGGACATTTCGCAGCCGGACATTTCGCAGCCAGACATTTCGCAGCCAGACATTTCGCAGCCGGACGTTTCGCAGCCGCATTAACTTTTGAAAAAAAAGGTGTTGAATTTTTTAGGTTTTTTGGTTTTTCAGGTATGGCGAACAGGTTTTCGGGTATGGCGAACAACGTGGTGATGTTTGTTTTGCACCAAAATGAAGGCGCACCTAAGTTTTCACGTATTTTACGTGAAAAATCGATTGATGCGGATTTTGTTGAATTTTTGAGACAAGAGATATTTTGCTATGGCGAACAACGTGGTGATGTTTGTTTTGCACCAAAACAACACATTTTTGAAAAATTATTTTAAAAAGTTGAAACAAACACATTTCGAAAACAAAAAAAAAGTAAAAAAAAAACAGAAACAAAGATTTAGACGTATTTTTTCGCCGCACGAATGGCTTTGAGAAATGGAATTCCTGTCAACGGAGCTCCTGCGGCGTTCTTTTTCTGCATTTCGAAAAATGTTGTTCTCCGTGCAATTTTAACAATTTTGGTGCAAAACAAACATCACCACGTTGTTCGCCATAGCAAAATATCTCTTGTCTCAAAAATTCAACAAAATCCGCATCAATCGATTTTTCCCGTAAAATACGTGAAAACTTAGGTGCGCCTTCATTTTGGTGCAAAACAAACATCACCACGTTGTTCGCCATACCCGAAAACCTGTTCGCCATACCTGAAAAACCAAAAAACCAAAAAATTCAACACCTTTTTTTTCAAAAGTTAATGCGGCTGCGAAACGTCCGGCTGCGAAATGTCTGGCTGCGAAATGTCTGGCTGCGAAATGTCCGGCTGCGAAATGTCCGGCTGCGAAATGTCTCGGCTGCGAAACGTCTGGCTGCGAAATGTCCCGGAGCCTTAAGATCTTTGGGTACTGTAGTTTTTAGACCGGCCCGAAAAATTCTGAAAATTTTTAGCTTCTCTTTTCGAATTTCCGGATCGAGAAAAGTTTTTGATTTTCAGAAGATTTCGGGCTGGTCTGGAAATTACAGTACCCAAAGATCTCAGAATTAGGCCGGAAATTTTGAACTTTCGGTCCGTTTTTTGGCTCAAAAAATAGGGACTCTGAAATGATGAAAATTTACTCGAAATTTTGAAAAATCACGGCAGGTATAAAAACTACAGTATTCAAAATCACGATTTTTCTGCCAAGTTTTTTTTGCTGATAATTTTCAAAAACCCTGTTTTTTTCAGAACTAGCAGCGACTTCAAAGGAGGAGAATCGATCAATGTAAGTGTTTTTTTTTCTGACACAAAGGCGACAAAAAAAAACTTTTTGAAATGATAAGATGACTTTTAACGCACACCATTTTTTTCCGGGAGAAAAATATGATGTGAGTTTTTCTAGAGAGAGAAAATAAATTTTTTTTTCATTCAGATCCCCCAAAATATCATCACCATCAACACTTTCTGAATGGCAACTGTTAGCGGTGTTGAACCGCGCAAATCTCAACCAATACTACAACACGTTCATCTCAAAAGGCGGCGACGACATCAATCAAATAATGCAGTGCGACGAGACGGAGTTTCTCGAAATCATGTCGCTGGTCGGCATGTCGAGCAAACCGCTACACGTTCGACGACTTCAGAAGGCGTTGAAAGAGTACGCGGACAATGCGGCGAGTTTTCAACTGCTCGCTATGCAACAGATTGGACCGCCGCCACCGCCGCAGCAACAGCATCAGCAACACGATCCAATGTCGCTGTTTTTGCCCGGGATTATGAACTCGTTGACGAGTACGACGAGTACTGGCGATATGGCTGTTGATACAAGTACCGCTTCGCCGTCCTCACAGAACGCTAATTCAATCAGTGAGTTTTTTTTTGTGGGAAAAATAAACCCGGGTGATATACGTTTCAAAAATGCTTTTTATTTTTCCAGGTAACATTTTCTCTGCTAGGTTGAAAACTTTCGCATTTTTTTTCTCGAAAAAAAATGCTTTTTTTTTGTTGTTTTTAACAAATGTGTGTGCCGACATTGTCCCGACATCTCACGGGTTTCGGGAGACAGTCTCAAAAACCCGTGAGATGTCGTGACACACATTACTTGAAAAACGACAAAAAACTGCGGAATCTTTAAAAAATTTCATGCGGTTTCGAAATGTCCTAGGTTGAAAAAACACGCTGAAAATTTCGGGACCTTGGAATCTATTCTGAAAGTTTAGTGTTTTTTTCAAAACCTAGATTAGATTTTTGCCGACCAGAGAGAACCCGTGTAATGTACGTTTCAAAAAAGTTATTTATTTTTCCAGGGATAAATACGTTTCAAAACGTATTTCTCTCTTGTTCTCCTAGAATTTCTGGATTTGTAAATTTATTTTTGAAAAATTTGGTCCAGTCGGAGAATTTTTTGAAAAAAAAAAGTTCCCCGCAAAAACTTTGTAGTCACTACAAAAAATATCGATTTTTCCCCGTTTTGCAGCCAGCGAACTTCTCGACCAACAACCCGGCAAATCGTCCTCCTCCTCAATTCTGTTGTCCGAAGGCGTTTCGCGTGCCACCGCCAACATTGTCTCCGGTCAAAATCTGAGTTTTCCCAAAACGGCCACAACAATTCTGGCTGCTTCACGAAGTCTGTGCGGCAATTCGGGAAGTCATGAGAAGGAGGGATCGGCGTCGCCATTTCTTGCTCCGGTTAATAATGATTTTGTTTCGTTGGGCGATTTTGATCCCAGTGAGTTTTATTTTTATTGAGAATAAGGAAACAATGTGGAATTTTTCAGACAATCCATCGTTGACAGAGAATCCGGTTTTGTCTTTGGCGCAAGTTGCGCGATTGACCGAGTGCGCGCAGAATGCGGCAAAAGGTTTGCCGGATCTTCCGCCGCGTTATGTTCAGAATAAGAAGCGCGTGTCGAAAGAGGTTATGGAATTGTTGGTATCGACGCCGGAGACGTTGCCGAATCGCGTTGCGTTGTTTCGCAAATTTTCGGCAATTTATGGAAGATTTGATACGAAGAGAAAACCGCATAAGGTACGTTTCAAACATTTTTTTTTGATTTTCCAAGGAAGAATACGTTTCAAAGCTGCTATTACTTTCTGAGTTTTCAAAAAAAATTTTGTTTAATCACAAAAGTTAAAGACACCTTGTCACTCAGCGACGCACAAATGTGAGTGGTCGACAATTTTTCTTTTCCCCTCTTTGTGCGGTGGGGCGCGTTTTATCGATTAGCAAACTACACAAGTTGTAAACATATGACATCAACCATAACGTTCCCACAAATAGGAGGATGTGTCTTCAATCACCAAATTCCAAAAATTTCCAGGTTCTCACACTACACGAAACAACAGTCAACGAAGCGGCCGCTCAATTGTGTCTCCTCGTTCCAGCCCTTCTCACACGTCGCGACGAACTATTCCCACTCGCGCGACAAATCGTCAAAGACGCCGGTTATCACTATGCGAAGAGTCGTAAGCGACCGTGTGATCCGGCCGATTTGCACAGTCCGATCAGCTCGCCGAGCACAAGTCCACCACCACCCGGTCTAGCCGAACAAGGATTCGAGATGGATGGAAGTGGTGGAGGTGGAGGTGGTTCGATGTCGAGGAACGAAGATGTCTGTACGAGTAGTAGTGGGGATGTTGGGATAAGAGTGAGTTTTTCTATAAAATTATTTTGAAACGTATTTTTTCCGGGTTTCAAAAAATCAACAAATAAATGTCATTCTCAGCTTTTGAGTACCGTATAATTTTGGCTCTGAATATGACATTTTTCTAAAAATAAACTTTTTTCAGCAATCAGATTCTCCAAATGATTCAAGCGGATCACCAGCAGTTCTAACATCATCATCAGCCTCATCGATTCTCGAACAATGGGCAAGTGGATGTTTTTCGCAAGCTCCGTCTCAACCAAAAAGAAGTCACTGAAAAAAAAATCAATTTCTATTGCACCCCGAAAATCTCATTTTTCTCCCCCTCCCTCCACAATTTTTTTTCGTGAAATTTTTCCAAACAAATCTCACAACTCGCATCAAATGAGAGTCTAAACTGCACCCCCTTACCCTCCCCGGATTCTTGATATTTAACCACTTTTCCATTTTTCAGCACATTTTGAATGTGTCATTTTTTGAAAATGTCTAAAGTTTCTATTTGCACCCAATGTCGCGAAATTATTTTGCAATAATATTATTTGATTTGTTTGAGAGGTTTTGGTTTTTGTGGTCAATGGATAACCGTATTTTCAATTACTTCTTTTTTCTTGCAAAGTTCAGATTATTTCAGGGAAATTTTTTGGCAAAAAATTAGTTTTTTTTGGCAGAAAAAAGAGGTGGCCTAGAAAACCAAACAATGACTCGTGTGTAGTTCTCGAGGAGAATTTTATTTATTTTTTTTCGTTTTGAATCGAATTGCCTAAAGGGGTTTAGTTCAGGACATTTTTGCGATATTAGAAGATTGAAATAATGAAAAAATGTGGTTTTCTTGAAAACACACCATCAAAAAATTGTCTTACAGGTTGTCGAGAAAAAATGGCGCTTCTCGGCGTAGACACCTCCTCCCTAGCGGCAAAGCAGCCGCTCGAAATGCTGCTAATCAGCAGCGCCTCACCCGATCCCCATTCCACACTAATCATCGATCCACGAACCGGCGTCTCCGCGTGGAGCTACAAAGGATCCGAACTTCAAGGCGCATCGACGGGGCTCGTCGAAGTGCTCGGCAACGACGGCGATCATCTCGTGATCAGCACCAAAGAACGACGATTGGTTCACGTAATCGGTGTGCACAACAAAGATCGATTTCATCAGAAAATGGTGATGCCGGGCAATGTGACGGCAATGTGTGGCGACAAGAAGGGGCGACAGATTTTCATGGCGATTGGTAAACAAATTTACACGTGGCTGCTGTCCACTGGCGAACTTTTGAGTGTTATTGATGCGCATTATCAGACAGTGACAAGATTGGCGATCTCGGAGGATGATTCGATGCTTTTTTCCACTTCTAAAGATGGAGCTGTTCATGGATATTTGATTCATGAGTGAGTGTTTTGTTGTGAAACGTATTTTTCGCGGTAAAAACTAGGTGTCTACTGGCTTGAATGTTGACAGTTTCGTCGCAAAGTATAATAAAATATCTTAAAACGTATTTTTTCCGGGAAGCAAAAAAATATTTTTGTGTTATTTTATCAGGATACCTTTTTTTTCGAAGAAAATTTTGCACAGTGAAAAAAAAAAACAAATCCTCACGAAAAAATACTTTGAAACGTATTTTTCCCGGGTTCCAAAATTTTTCTTTGCAGATTAATATCGTCAGATCGAGATCACACAGTCTCACCGTTCTGCAAATTCTCCACTCACACTCTAGCCGTCACCGATCTCAAAATCACGCCAAACTTCTCAAATCCTCGCCTCCTCACCGCTGGTCTCGACCATATTTGCGCACTTCATTCGATTTCGCTCAATTCGGCAATTTTGAAAATCAGCGCCGATCGACCGATCACATCGTGCGCAATTGATGCGGCAGAGACGCGCATTTGGATCGGCACCGATTTAGGCAATATTGCGCAAATCAACGTGTTCCAATTGGCGTGCGGTGCGTCGACGCAACGCGATTTGATTGTGACAACGTCGGATGAGATGAATACAAAGTTTCGGATTTTAAACGGTCATTCCGATGAGATTACGAGATTGGCGGTGAATTGTGATGGAAATTTGTTGGCGTCCGGTGATGCGACGGGCAAGTATTGTATTTGGGAAGTGGCGAGTCATCAGTGTCTGAAAGTGTCCAACATGCGCGCATCGATTCAAACTCTTCGATTTGTTCCCTACTTCAAATCTATAGCCAACACCGATCTTGATGTTCGAACACGACCATGTTGGGAGCTGAAACGCGAGCCGACAAAACTCCAAAATTTGGCTATTGATGTGGCTGAAGAGTTTGTCGATGTGACAACAAATGAGCAGTGGAAAAGTATGATTGACGAGACGTTGGAACAACTTTTGAGTGGAACGGTGAGATTTTTTTTTTGAAAAAAAACGACAAGATTTCCAGTTTTTCCCGAACCCTTTGGTCACATTTTTTTCGCGATCCCTTTCTTCTGGTCCCTCATTTTATTTAGCCCTCTCTTCCTATTCACACATATTTCCTGTTGACTTTATTTAGGTCACCATATGTTGTATTTTTCTCTATATGTTGTTATTGATTGCTCATAACAACAGGTATGGCCATATTTTATAGATAACATCAAAAGGTGTGAACACTAAAGAGCCATATGGTGACCTAGAAAAGGCTATCTCTCAAGAATAGAAAACATATAGTAAAAGATAACTAGACTCTATTATTTGGGCTTTGAAACGTATGTTTCCCGGGTTCTCGGACAATCAAAAAAAAAGCTCCAAAGCAAAGATAAATGATTTAAAAGCACGAAAAAGGACTAAATATGAATTATGATCAAAAAATAAAGACAAATGCACTATTGATGAGTGCAAAGACGGAACAAAAAAAACGATCAAAACCAACCTCTCCCATCAGTCAAAAGTTATACCCCTGTGGTCATTTGGCCAGGTTATCTCAAGTAACGGGTCTTTCAAAAAACAGGGAAGAATACGTTTCAAAATTTATTAAAACAAATTTTCTAGAATTCTCACAACGAAGTTAACAACTGTTGCAATCGGCCAAAAATGGAAGAAGCTGAAATCGAGATTTTGAACGAGACCAATGATGTTATCACAATAGATGATAATGAAGAACAGGCGCCAGTGTTTGATAGAAAATCGAAGAAGAAAAATAGAAGGAGAAGCAAGGTATAGACTTATTTTTGAAACGTATTTTATCCGGGAAATTTTTTCTTTCGTTTTTCCAGCAACAAAATACACCAAAACCATTCGAAGCGACACCGAAGTTATCCAAAAATTCGGCAATTTCCGACGAATTACAGCAACAAATCGATGAGTTGAAAAAAGAAAATCAGCAATTGAAGCAGATAAATTCGCAAATGTACGAATTTGTGGCCAAGGAAATGGCCAATGAAGAATAGAGAAAATAAAAACCACAGTACTCTGAAATATACTGTATTTTATGTTGTTGTTTTGTTATTGTTGTTGAAGAATATTGTTTACGTTTATCTGTTTTTTCTCGGAAAACCAAGGTTAAGCGCCTTTAATTATCTTCTAGAAGTTTATAAATGGATTTAATCAATAAGTTTGTTGTAGCAGGATGTCGGTTGAAATGGCGGTTTATTGTTTTGATGTGATTCAGGCAGTTTTGCGAAAATCGCCCGAGCCTACAGTACCCCGAGAAATACCGAATATCGAACTCCCGTTGTTTGTGACGTGGAAAATTGGAGCGCGGCAAGATTTGCGCGGTTGTATTGGCACGTTTTCGGATATGAGGTGAGATTAAATTTGAAAAAAAAATGAGAGGATTTAATTAAATCGGCTAATGTTTGCAGATTGAGTCAGGGTTTGAAGGAATATGCAAAGATCAGCGCGTTTCAAGATTCGAGATTTCGACCAATAACACTGGAAGAAATTCCATCTTTGCATTGTGGGGTGAGTTTAACCAGTGTGAAATACGTTTCAAAGTTATTAATTGAGCTTTTTTCCCGAATCTTTTTATTTCTAAAATTCTTTTTTTGAGATGAAAATGTTTTCCCCTTTTCCCCGGGTAATGTACGTTTCACAAACTTTTTAAAAATTAATCTCGAGACTCCGGAGCGCTCGCACGAGTGTAAAAGATCAAAAAGAGGTTTGAGTAATTCAATCTGAAAATTATATTCCCTTTTATAAAAATTAGCCCAATTGTCCTTCTCGCCCCCCCCCCCCCCCCTTTTTCTAACAAGCCCCAATTTGTGTGCAGGTTTCATTGCTCGTCAGTTTCGAAGACTGCTCAACATACAACGATTGGCAAATCGGAACGCACGGAGTTCGCATGAACTTCACGTCGCAAGGCCGCCATTTCAGTGCCGTTTTCCTGCCCGAAGTGATGCCCGAACAAGGTTGGAATCACGTCGAAACCGTCGACAATCTCATCAGAAAATCGGGATTTGTTGGTCGGATTGATGAGAATTTGCGCGTCTCGTTGAAATGTGTCCGGTTTCAAAGTCAGAAAATTGTCCTGTCCTATGAGGTTTTTTTTGTTTTAGAAAAACTAGAAATTTGTTTTTTTTCAGGACTATGTGGCCTACAAAAAATCGCATTAATTTTGTATATTTTTGAATATTGTCAATACTAACTTTTTTTGTGAATTTGTCTTTTTCTTTGTTGCTAAAATTGTATATGTACGTACAATTACTCAAACTACTTTTTTCTCAAAAAAAAAAAAAAAAAAAAAAAAATCCAAATGTGTGCATGTTCACGTGATGGTGTATGCACCATTTCACATTTTTCTTTTTTTTGTCATTCAGATCAGCGCGCTGAAATGAAAATCATTTTCAGACTTGGGTTGACTGAGAATGGTAACAGCGGAGGAGGAAGTGGTTGCTGCGGCGGATTCGCCGGCACCGCCACAACAAGAACAACAACAACAACTAGGTTGGAGAAATTTGCTCTCGGCGTTCGTCAAACAAATGCTGGTGTTCTACTTCATCTCATCAGCCTTGAGAACGGTGTTTCCCAGTACACCGTCCACGGAAACTGGCGGAGTTGAGAAAGGCGGTCCGATTTATCCGCCGGCGGCGAATTTTTTCCGCGACGGACAATTTTATGATGTTTGGATGTTTTTGGATGAACTCGTGAGTTTTTTTTGGTGAAACTAGCCGAAATATCGATTTTTGCAGCCTACACGTTTCACCGATTTCAACACCCCGTCAAAATTGTTTGCCAAAAAGCTTTCCATTGAATACGGTGATTGGAACGCGGGCGACGATCGGGATTCCACGTGGATTTTCGCGCAAACACTTGACACTCCAGAATGTCTGCACAACAATCGATCATTGTTCTTGCATGCGTTTGTAGTGAGAAATGGACAAAACTTGGCAACTGTCAACGAAGAGGTGAGAAAAGTTTGGAGAATTGGCGAGAAATTGAAGTTTTAGGAGATTATCTACACCAATTTCCGACTCAACAAGTTCAAAAAACGATTTTTCAAAAAGACAATCAACTTGTTGACCGGAGAGAGTGGGCAAAGTGAGGAGGATGAGAGAAAGGCGAAACAAATGGACTTTGAGGTTTTGAATCATTGGCATCCGAATGTTTCGGTCAATTTTGTGTATGATCAAACGCCGTGGAAGAAAGGTGATGGTTAGAAGCTTAGGCTAATGGGAGAAATATTTTGGAACAAAGTTTTGCTATTGAGAAAGCTGCGAATAAAGAAGAAAAAATAATTTCCAGTTTTCTGAGCAGTTCTGCCGTTTTTGCTTGGCTGAATATTTTGGCAAGGCTCCGCGAGTCGAGTCGCAACCTAATGCCCTAGACAACGCGAATTTCAAAATTAAACGTACTGATTTGAGGTTCTCTGCCACCTCCGCTCGACGAAGACATCAAATTCAACAAAGACGGCACCATCTATCGCCCACCCCTGATAGTCAATAATTACTGGAACCTCGGCGCCGACTATTCGCCAATCAATTCGACAGTTCCACAAATCAACCTCACGGTCACCTTATATCCTCTGTCATTAGTCAAATATCAAATGTATTCGAGTCAAAGAGTTCAGAACAAATGGAAGGCCTATTTTCCGGCAGCCGACGGAAACGTCGACGATGATGAGAGTCAGGATTCGTTGAAACAGGCACTTTTGGATACCAATCCTATTCTTCTTGGTGGGTTTAGGGGTTTCTATTCACTAAAATTCACATTTATTTCTAGCGGTCACTGTGATTGTCTCAATTCTACACACCGTATTCGAATGTTTGGCTTTCAAAAACGACATTCAATTCTGGAAAGAGCGAAAAGATCTCGTCGGTTTGTCTGTCAGATCAGTGCTTTTCAACATTTTCCAATCACTTATCGTTTTTTTGTACATTTGTGACAACGAGACAAATTTTGTTATCAAAATGAGTGTCGGAGTTGGATTGTTGATCGAGTGCTGGAAAATTCCGAAAGTTCTCGATATTCAGGTAACTGGGCTTTATCTGGAAAACTGGTGGTCTAAGTTCCAAGAGAATGACGTGGCCGAGAATTTTCTAGGCCAGACTTTTCTGAATTCTGGAAAGTGTATTTTTTGAGAATGCCACATACTTTTTAGAAGTACCGAGGAATTTTTTCCCAGTCGAAAATTCACAGATAATTATCGTCCAGTTGTCGATGAGTATCACTCGCTCTAAACGATACGACACGCGACACGCGACGCAAAAGCCGCGACGCACCAATGTGAGTGCTCGACAATTTTTCTTTTCCCCTCTTTTTTTTGCGGTGGGGCGCGTTTTATCGATTAGCAACAAACTACACAAGTTGTAAACATATGGCATCAACAATAACCTTTCCAAAAAGGGGAGCATGTCGCACCTTTGTATTGTTATTGATTGATAGACCAACATAACAAAAGGTGCGACATGCTCCCCTTTTTGGGAAGGTTGTGGTTGATGCCATATGTTCACAACTTGTGTAGTTTGATAATCAATAAATCGTGCCCCATCGCACAAAGAAAGGGAAAGAAAAATTGTCGAGCACTCATATAAGAGCTAATGATATCGATCGATAATTGAATAATAAACAACATTCTGATCAGCACAAAAAAATGTTTTGTGACTACTGTAGGGTGTTTTGTGTGTAAACACACCAAACGACTTTTTTCCTGAAATTTTGGACTTTAATAAATGTGAGAAGAAATTGAAAAACCGGTTTTGAAATCCTACGAGATAAATTTATGACCTGGATGATTTTTGTGTAAAAATTCGTTATTCTAGCTCGACACATCGTCGAAAATACTCGGAATCTTGCCACGACCCAGATTCAGTGACAAAGGATCGTACGTCGAATCGGAAACGCGACAGTTTGACGAAATGGCGTTCCGCTACCTGGGCGTTGTGCTCTTCCCATGTCTCGTCGGCTACGCCATCTATTCCATCATCTACGTCGAACAGAAAGGATGGTACTCGTGGGTGTTGAACATGTTGTACGGCTACCTGTTGACGTTCGGCTTCATCACGATGACACCGCAACTGTTCATCAACTACAAACTCAAATCGGTGGCACATTTACCGTGGCGAATGATGACCTACAAGTTTATCAACACGTTCATCGATGATCTCTTCGCTTTCGTCATCAAAATGCCGTGGTTGTATCGAATCGGATGCTTCCGTGATGATATTATTTTTTTGGTGAGTTTGCGCGCAGCTTGCGACTCAGTTTTTCGCAAGAAACTTTTTTGTTTGAAGCTTTATTTTCCTTCTAATTTTGTTGTTTTTATTTGATTTTTGTTGATTATCCTGATTCTTCCAGATTTTCCTCTACCAACGCTATATTTACCGTGTTGATCACTCGCGTACCAATGAATTTGGTGGGCAAGGGGATCCGCAAAAAATCGAGGAAACCAAAAAAGAGAAATGATTGCTTATATTCCAATGATCTTCTGTGCTTCTTGTCATTTTTAGTGTTCAAATACTTGTTGCTCTCTCTTTTTTTGCTCGTTGCCTGTCATAATTAGTTGAATAAATGGTTGTGTTAAAAGTGAGAGACGCAGAGAAAAATAACCAGCGAAAGTTAAATCGAAAAGGTAAATTGTGCTTTTACGTGCGCTGCGCTGCGCCGTGTTGCGTGCAGCCACATAACCAGCGAATATTCACCCCGGCTTAGAATTGTTTTTCCATTTTTGGTCACAATAACGGCAACACTGATATAAGAAGATTTATGAATTTTTTGAAACGTATATTATCAGGGTTACAACAAATAACAAAATGAAAGGTTTATGAAACGTACATTACCCGGGAAAGAAAACATCCTTGAAACTTTAATTTTCGGACCAGAAAAAAATTGAAATCCTTTTCTCACAACATATAAAAGTTAATGAAAAACAAGGAAAAAACATGATTTGAATTAATGATGAAATTCCATTTTCCACAACAAGGAAAACTTGTTTTTTTCCAGAATTTTAATTTCCTTCCCCTCACTGAAATTCGAAAAATCTCAAGATTTCACACTTTCACTGTACTTGAAATTTTGCGAAAATCTCTTCCCTTTTTTTCACACAACAACAACAATATTATATAAAAAGACACATTTTTAAGGATGATTAGCATCGTTACGACGATCCATTTTGCCAACACACTTTCTATTGACACGAATATATTCCATTTTTTTCGTTGTTACTTTGCAAAAAAGGCCGATTTGTGTTGTCATAAATGTAAATGTCTATTTTTTTCCCCACTGGTCTGACATCTCAAATAACCTATTATTTTTAGAGACTACTACGTGGGTTTGGTTTGACATATTACCCCACCAACTTTTTTTTTATTTATTTATTTTCATGGAACCTTTTTTTTTTAGTTTTTGTCTCTTTTTTGTGGGCGTTTTTTCCAGATATGTTGCCAACGTTGACAGTATTTTTGATGGGATTTTGGCCGATGAAAGCGTTGGCGCAGAATTTGACGAGTCGCGCGAATATGACGATCTTGGGGCAATTGCATTGTCCGGAAGAGTATAATGCAATTTCGTCGTGTAGTCAAGGTAAATTTTCGTGGGATTTTTTTTTTGAAAATTTGATTTTTTCAGATAATCATTTTGTTTATTATACTTGTTGTGGTGAGATGAACATGTTCTGTTGTCAATATTATCAGGTAACGCTTTTTTGGTTGAAATTTTGAAAAAAAAAACTGAAGTATAGTAGGCTTTTATTTATTGCATGGCCGAAATTTTAATTTGATTTAACATTTACCACGAATTTTTTATATTTGATTCTTATGTATTTTCTGAAACGTATTTTATACGGGTTTTTGTATTCTAAAATTTTTCAAAAAGTTTCTAATCAACTTCCAAAAATTTAGTTTCATTTCGGAATTTTGAAGCTCGGACACAATGGTTTTTCAAAAAACGTGTAATTGCAAAAAGAAATCATTAAAATTTCATTCTTCAGGTCTGGGTCATCACATCATTATCTTGCTTGACTGTTCTTCTCACAATCTTTTTGCTAGTTTGTCTGGTCAGATGTTGTTGCGGCTACAGTGAGTGATTTACAGAAAACTTTAGGGAAAATTTGAACAGAGAAAAAATTGATAAAGAGAAATTTTCAGAGCGAAAAACGCAGCAAAGTTATCACTTCGACAAGTCTTAATCGTTTATTAATAAAGTTTTTTTACACATGTCTTCCCCATAAAATTGTCGCTATTTATCAAGAAATTCCTAATCTGGCCAAATCGGGGCCGTCGAGCACATTGAGCACATCATCCGAGTGCAACGCGTCACTCATATTGCGATCGAATCGAATTTTTGCGATTTCGGCTGCGTCGAGTTGACCAGAGTTGAGAGCTGTTTCGCGTTCGTCTATTAGTTCGTGTAGGCCGGTGCGACGCGATTTTAGATCGTTGAGCACTTTATCGATTTGTGAGGCGCGGGCGTATCTGAAATTTTTATAATTGCGAAAACCGTTTTCCCGGAACATGTACGTTTCAGAAATTTATTTTATTCATGACATGTAATACGAACCGATTTGTGTGTTCATTTTACAAGTGTGATAGTATTGTGACAACAAAAATAAGTATGTTCTTTTCCTGGTATTTTTCTTGACCTTTCAAACTATTTTTCCCCTCAAGGTCAATAGACTTCTGGAGACACTATGACTTTTTTAAAATCAAAAAAAAAATGTTGGTGAACCCACTTTTGATCATCCAGCGCCGCTTCTTTTTTGCGAATCAAGATCCTTTCCAAATTGTTGAACTCGGCCATTCGAGCCGCGAATTTCGGCTCCATTTTCTTGGCCTCTGTTGTTCCAGAAATTTCAGCAAGGATTTGTTTTTGACGTCTGAAATTTTCAAATTTTTTTTAGGTTTGAAAAAGATTTTCTGACTAGAGACAAATACAAACATGCTATTGTTAAATCTCAAGATATCAGTAATTTAAAAAAACATTTGAAACGTATGTTACTCGGGAAAAATTTAAAATAATACTAGCCTTTCTGACAAGGGTGGCGATACACTTTTATTCGAATCCGTCGTCGATGTTGACGCCAGTGACGTGTCAACTGAGATGGGCGGTGTGACAATCATCATACTACTACTGTACGCATCCTCTTTCTTCTTTAATCGATTCAACATTTCTCTCGAAAATAGAATCTCTTCATCTTCCGAATCTGATTCATACAGTTGAATGACTTTTTTCGAGTTGTTCGGCATGCTCTAGAAATAGTTTTTGAAGCGTACAGCGAAAAAAATTTGAAAAAGAAACACTTTTTTCCTTCCTTCTGGAAAAAAAAACACTAGGCAACGAAACAGACGTGTGCTATAACAAAAGAGACACCTGGAAACGAAGGATGAGAGATGAGAGACGCAGAGAGTGACCGAAAATATTTATACGAGTTTTTTGTTACTAGAGAGAAAGAGAATATTGATCAACGAGGAATTAAAATGAACTTTATTTGTTGTTGTTTTCAAAATAACTTACGTTTTTTGATGTTTTGAGGGGTAGAAGAAGTCCCCGATCCAATTCCACGTAGTTCATCATATCGTCAGATTTTAGGCTGTCAATTGGTGCGATTTCACCTAAAATATATTTTTTTCTAAGGCTTGAAAAGAGATAGTCAGCTTATAGATAAAGCCAAATTTTGAAAATCTGTGAAACGTACATTATCCGGCTTCTCTGAAATCAAGATTCTGGGTGGGCCAGGAACTTCTTTCGGACTGGGCCTGGTTTTTTAACCATTTTTGTTTTTTTCTGGTTTTTGGACCCGAGCGGGAGAGATTTTTTGCACAGTGAATACCACTCACGAGCACTCAAAAACAAATTCCCAGGAATTTATAAATTTTTTGAAACGTACATTTTCCGGGAAACAAAAGCTTACACTCAAAATTCGAATTCTGCCTCAGAACGTCAACAAAATCCAAAATATGAACACTAGAATTTGTTTCCATTTTCTTCTTCTTCAATTTTTCTTCTCGTCAGGAGAAGAATGGCAAAATTTAAATATTTCTATCAAAAACAACATTTTTTCTCACGAAAAATTGCCAACAATTTCTCGTTTCCGCCCAAAACAGGAAAAAAAAACACTGCTCTCGGGGAGTACTGTAGTTGCTCACCTGCTCCAGAAATTTCAATGTTCAGAATGGCGACTTGTCGATGGACGTTTTGTTCGGTATGCGCAAAACCGTGAATTGAAACTCTGTCAAATAATGAAAAATGTCACGTGGATTTTCGAAAAAATGAAAATAAAATCGTCGTGCCAAAAAAAAACTCTGAACTCCTATAGCACCACACAAAAAGTAAATAAACCTTTTGGTTTTTGTGTCTGCGTCTTTTCACTTTACACACTCTCTCGTCGTTTGGCCATTTTGTAGGCTGCTAAAAGAGTGTATTTGTGTTTGTTCGAAGTGAAGCGGAAATTTTTCGAGAAGGGCACAAAAGTTTTGAAAAATGGAAATTTGAAGCGGACATCTGAAATCTGTGTAGTTCTCTTGGACTTTGACAAAATCAGGAATGACCTACACACATACATCAGATGGGGACCAGAGCTGTGGGAAGGGGGTCCTAATCTCGGGCAAAATAAATGGAGGACAACTTATTTTTGAATTTTTGATAAATTAAAAAATTGACTTTGGCCATACTTGGAATAATTATGGACCAGAGCTGAAAGTTAAACCCTCTATCAAAAAAAAAAAGAAAAAAACGATACAAGAAAGAAAGAATACTATATTGTAAAACTAACAAGAAAAGTTAAAGAATGAATGAATGAATGAATGAGCACAGGGATGTACATTAGCTGTCGACTCCGCCCCTTTTGGCATGCGGCGTGGGTTGTAAAAAGGGGCGGAGTCGACAATCTATGTGCCTTCCTGTATGCTCAATCATTCATTCATTCTTCACTTTTCTCTCAGTTTTCTAATATATCTGTTTTTTGTTCTGACTCTTTTTTCTTCTTGCTCTTCCTCTCCTATTAGTCAAAAGTTATCCAAGTATGGTTTTCGATAACTGTTGGGTTATACTTTTTCCGTCTTCTAGTAGTTCTGTCTTTTTTCTAAAATAATTTTTGGATCAGATGGGATTTTTGAAACTAGACCTAGCCCAAAACTAGATCTAGGTCTAAATTAAATTTCACGATTTTGTAATTTTTGCCCGCTATCATCATTTCCCGCGGGAACAACTGCTGAAATCATAGGTAAGCTCTCCTGGCCCGAAAATCTTTACCTTATAAATTTTGCAGGCGAGTGAAAATAAACAGTGGCCTGTGTGGTGTCCAATTTTCGAAACGATATCTCCTTCCGCGCCGAATAGTCAGCGTTGTAAGATTTGCCGCGAGAATGTCGAAAATGGTCGGACGGTATGCCAAGGGATACGGTGAGTGATGAGGCTGAAAAAGGCGGAAAGTCGTGAAACTGTCAGAAATCATAAAAAACCGATAAAAAGTTTCAAATTTTCATTTTTCCCTCGATCACTTACGCGGATAATCAGGATGAACTAGAATGGTGACACTGCTTACTAAAGACTCCTCATCTAGTTCCAAAATCAGTGATTGGGGAAAAGATCGATTTCTGGAAAAATAATTATTATTCTTCTCCAACTAATTGTTTTGTTTCTAAAAAAATTTGCTGATGATTCAATCAAAAATTCATATTTTTATTCAAACAAACTTTTCACTTCTCCAATTGATGTTGTTCTCGAAACTTGCAGAATTTTCAAATTCCGGGTCTGAAGAGCTTGTTGAAATAAGGTTGAAAGTTAGGGGCATTTGAAAATGTTCTGTTTTTTTGTTGTTGAAAAAAAAGTTTCTTTAGACCCGGTAAATAATTGAACGTTTCCATGGTGTACTTTTAAGATTCATGTTATTCTTTCTGTTGATAAAATTTAGAAAATGAGCAAATAAACTTCAGAAAAACAAAAAAAAAACAGTTTGATTGATAACGCTGAAAAAAAAAGTAGTTTTATGTTTTTTTTTCATTGTGATTCAGTAATCAAAAAAAATTTCAGAAGTCATCTCGATGGATGAGAAAAATGTGAGAACGTATAAAGTGAAGCATGAGGACAAGAAGAAGTTTAGTTTTCTGTGTCTGGTGGGTTTTTTGGGGTGAAAATTTGTTGCCCGGATAATGTACGTTTCAAAAAAGATTATTTTTAAAAAAAAATTGTTCCCCGGGCCCGGGAAATATACGTTTCACAGACTTATCAAATTTTTGGCGAGCAAAAATCTCAGTTTTTTCAGTTTCGATACGCAAATTTTTACGACTGGTTATTTCTGTTTTTCGGCTTTATTTTTGCATTGGCACAAGGTTGTTGTACAAGTGTGTCGAGTGTTATTTTTCGAACATTGACAGATGCGTTGATAAATGGTGAGCTGAAAAATCCGGCCCGATTTTTTCGGGCCGGTTTCATAAGTTTAGCAATCTAAAAAATGTTTTCAGGTCAAGCTCAATGGCAAAATGGGAATTTCGACAAAGCTGATTTTGAGGAAAAAGCGATGCACGCTATTCACATGTATTTTCTGTACGGATGTCTAGTTTTTGCACTCGCCTTCTTATCGGTATTTTTCCCATTATCGCAAATAATAACAAAATCAAAAAATCCAGATGTGTTGTTGGCACACGTTTTGTGAACGTCAAATTCATAAGCTTCGCCACGCCTACTTTCGCGCTTTGTTGCGACAAAACTGGGAATGGTACGATGGGCACGATTGCGGCGAATTGACGACACGGATGAGCGAGTGAGTGCGACGCGGATTGCAATTAAATACAGCCCAATTTCAGCGGGTTGGAGCGAGTTCGCGACGGGCTTGGCGACAAACTCGGCGCGATGATCTCGTTCACGGCGACGTTTGTCGCCGGCATCACCATCGCCTTCTACTACAGTTGGCAGATGACGTTGGTGATGTTGTCGTGCACGCCGTGCTTCTTCATACCGATCGCGTGCGCCTACAAATTCATGTCGCGTGTGGTGCCGGAAGAGCAGAAGGCGTACGCCGATGCGGGAAGTTGTGCGAATGAAGTGATTGCCGGTTTGCGCACAGTTGCCTCGTTCAATAATCAGGAGCGCGAGGTGGAACGGTATGGAGAGCATTTGAAGAGGGGATCGTATTATGGCGCGAGGAAGGCGTATTTGACGACGTTTGGAGTGGCGTTTTTGAATTTTGCATTGTTTTCTGGTGAGTTGGTTTAAACCCGTTTAATATACGTTTCATGCACTAATTAAAATTAGAAGACTGAGAAAAAAGTTTACTACAGAGTAATTCGGCCCTTCCTGAACATAACGGACTCAAAATGACTGGGTTTTGGCTCCAAAAACCAGATCTCTGACTCGAAATGACATGTTCGAAGGTTTATCTTGGAAAAAAATCCGGGCCTAGATCAGGGCTGTCGCGACCTTTTGAGCTTCTTTAGTACCCGCTCAATTTTAGGCTCAAAGTTATACCTCTTACAATTAGTGGGTCGACTCTCTATCAAAAGTAACACGAGAAAACAAAGAGAAATGGCTTAAAAGCATGGAAAAGGCTAAAATGAATTATGATATTGAAGACAACATTTTATGATGAGTGCAAGGACGAAACGAAAAACAATTAAACATAATCAAAGCCAATGAAACAAGGAATAAAACAAACAGTACTGTGAAACTAAGAATAAGGTGAAGAATGAATGAATAAATGAGCACCGCGCAGTAGAGAGAGAGAGAGAGAGAGAGACCGTCGGCCCCGCCCCTTTTTAGCACCTGTCGCATACAACAAAGGGGCGGAGTCAGCAGTGTCTGTGTCTTCTTGTGCTCATTCATTCATTCATTCTTTACCTTTTCTTACAATGTTAGTTTTCTAATATCGTTTTCTTTCTTTTTTGTCTCGGTTTTTTTTTGTTCCTACGCTACTCATCGCTGTCTTCAGTTTCAGACCATAAGTCATATTGGCCCTTTGCCATTTTTTTCACTCTTTTGAAGAGCAGCTCAAAGTTATACTCCATCCCTCTCTTCCCTTTTTTAAACCTGTTTAATATACGTTTCATCAACTACTCAAAACTAGTAGAATTTGTGTTTTTGTTCGTTGCTTCAATTCATTATCGGTCGTGTTAGTCAGAGAAAGTGAGAACAAATGTTTGGTTTTTTTGGTTCCTAAAACCAGATCTCTGACTCAAAAAAAATCCGGCCAAAAGGAGCATAAATTTCACCCCTGGCTAAAACCCGTTCACAATACGTTTCACATAGTTTACATTATCTAAATTTAGAATGTAGATTATTCCGCTGATCACACCCGCCAATCCTGTTCACAATACATTTCACTAACTTCCAGCCATGGCCGTATCGTTCTGGTTTGGCACCAAGATGGTCATCAATCGAACCATCACGCCGGGCACCACGTTCGCCGTCTTCTGGGCCGTCTCGAACGCAATCTACGCGCTCGCCCAAGCCGCTCCGCAAATACCAGTGTTTTTGGCGTGTCACGGCGCCGCCGAGCCCATTTTCGATGTCATCGATCGTGTGCCGCCAATTGACAGCACGTCGGAAGCGGGCAACAAGATACACGGTGTCGTTGGCGATGTTCGTTTCGACAATGTTCGATTTCGCTATCCGACGAGAGATGAGGTCGAAGTGGTGAAGGGTGTCAGTTTGGAGGTGCGCAGTGGGGAGAGTATTGCGTTTGTCGGCCATTCCGGATGCGGAAAGAGCACGTTGGCATCGTTGCTGCTACGATGTTATGACGTGAACAGTGGAAAGGTTAGTTGGCCCGAAACAAACCATCAAAATAACCCAAATTTTTCTGTAGATCACAATCGATGGGCATCCAATCGATCAGTTGAACGTGTCTCAACTACGCAACATTGTCGGAATTGTGTCGCAAGAACCGCTTCTTTTCGCCGACACTATCGAAAATAACATTCGACTCGGCGCTCCTGATATTAGCGACGAAGAGCTTCGCGAATGTTGTCGGTTGGCAAACGCGCACGAGTTTATTAGTCAACTTCCCGATGGGTATAAGACGATGATCGGCTCGGGAGGAGTTCAGCTTTCTGGTGGGCAACGACAACGAATTGCGATTGCACGGACTTTGGCGAGAAAGTGGGTTTTTTTCGTGAAACGTATAGTTCACGGGGTTCAGATATAACTCATTTATAAAGTTGGTGAAACGTATAATGAGCGGGTTTTTTTCAGGCCGGCTGTTTTGATATTGGATGAGGCGACGAGCGCACTTGACACTGAAAGTGAAATCATGGTTCAGCAAGCGTTGGACAATGTGAGTTATATCCAACACTTCTGACTCCCAAATCAAGTTTCAGGCTAAACTCGGCCGCACTACAATAACCATAGCGCATCGTCTAACCACGATCCGGAATTGCGATCGAATCTATGTTTTCGACGAAGGTCGCATCATCGAGACTGGTGCGCATTCGCAACTCCTCGCCGACAACGGATTCTACGCGCAACTTGTTCGACTTCAGGATATGAATCGAAAAGAGTCGCGCAGGGAGGAGAGCGTCGATTCGACGATCAACAACAATTTGGAAAACGCGCCCGATGAACGTGAGAAGATTAGCAAACGGTTGTCGAAGGCGTTCTCGTTGACAACAGAGAGACTCGACGCCGAGTTGGCGTGTTTGCAGATACAGGCGAAAGCTGAGCGGGCCGATGAGTCGACCCTTTTGGAGATTTTACAGTATGCGCGACCAGAGTGGGCATATTTGTTGGGCTCGTTGGTTTTGTCGATTATTCGAGGCATGGTTTTTCCGATTTTTGCATTGTTGTATGGAAGAATGTTCAAGGTTTGTCGTTTTGAAAAACCCGCATAATATACGTTTCAAATATTTCATAATTTTTCAGATCCTCTCCACAGGTACCGATAATGAAAAGCGCGAAAACTCGGCGACCAACTCGATATATTTCCTTATCCTCGGCATCACGGCCGGCGTTGCGACAATGATCGGCGGTTGCCTTCTCGGCTACGCAGGCGAACGTCTCACCAAACGCTTGCGTCTGCAACTGTTTCGCAACATTCTACGACAAGACGGCGAGTATTTCGACAAACCGGAACACGCGACAGGTCGCCTGACGACGCGACTCGCCACCGACGCACCCAACATTCGCGCCGCACTCGATCAACGACTCGCCGATGTGTTTCAGGGTGTGTCGGCGGTGGCGGGCGGAATTTGTGTCGCGTTTTGGTATGGACCGGCGATGGCGCCGATCGGTATTCTGACCACTGGTACACTGATGGCACTGCAGACGCTTGTCGGGCAGTTTTTGAAGAAGCGCGGCACAAAAGACGCGGTTCGCGCGGAAGAACCGTCGCGATTGGCGATCGAAGCCATCGAACAATATCGAACTGTTCAGTTTTTGACGCGCGAAAGTTTTTTCGTCGAAAAATTCGATTGTGGAATGACCGAGATTCATCGAAGAAGTGTGCAACGCGGAATATTCCAATCGCTGACGTATTCGCTTGCCGCATCATACGTTTTCTTCAATTTCGCCGCAGCGTATCGTTACGGAGTTGTGCTGATTGGTAAAATGTGGATCTCTCCATTCACTGCGTTTCAGTAAGTTTTATGTTCTCTCGTGAGACGTATAGTTAACGGTTTTGTAAACTCGGGAAACAAAAAATTTGATGTCCGGAAAAAACTGAAAATGTCAAAAATTGAAAAATAAAAAAATCCTGAAATTGAAGACAACCGTACCATTGGATGATAAGTGCAAGAACGAAACAAAAAAAAACAATATTAGAAAACTGAGCAAAAGGTAAAATAATGAATGAATGAATGAGCATGAGAAGACACATAGATTGTCGACTCCGCCCCCTTTTTGTATGCGGCAGGTGCAAGAAGGGGGCGGGGCCAAAGATGAGCATCTTCTTGTGTCTATGTATTCATTCATTCGCTCATTCTTTACCTTTTGCTCAGCTTTCTATTTCTTTCTTTCTTTCTTGTCTCGTTTTTCTTTGTTTCCTTTTTCTTATCATCGAATGGTACGATTGTCTTCAGTTTCAGATCATCTTATCCCCTTTTGCATGTTTTTCAGTCATTCATCTTTGTCTGGTATATAACTTTGAGCTTTTGTCCGCAATTACGTCGAATATGACGAGTATAGTGCTGTAAAATAAACTTCCAGAAATTTATGAATTTTTTGAAACGTACATTTCCCGGCAAATACTGAATCGGACCTTCTTAATCGGACCAGGTCCGATTTTATCGGACCCGAAAATAACCAAATCTGAATCGGACCCAAACCTAAAAAATGTGTCTGAATCGGACCAGAGCGAAGAAATTGGACCCGGTCCGTTTTTTTCAAAACCTTTGCTGAATCGGACCACAAAATCGGACCAGGTCCGTTTTTTTGGTTGATACTTTTTCGATTTTAGTCTGATTCAGCTGATATTTTAACCAAAAAAAAAACGGACCTGGTCCGTTTTTGTGGTCCGATTCAGCAAAAATCTTGATAAAAACGGACCGGGTCCAATTTCTTGACTCCGGTCCGATTCAGACACATTTTTCATGTCCCGGTCCGGTTCAGATTTGGTCATTTTCGGGTCCGATAAAATCGGACCTGGTCCGATTCAGAAGGTCCGATTCAGAATCTACCACATTTCCCGGGTATCATTTTTCAGAGTAATCGAAGCACTGTCAATGACATCCTCATCGCTTCTCGCTTTTGGTGTTTTTGTGCCCGAATACGTTAGAGCGCGGATATCTGCCGGATTGTTGTTCCGCATGCTACGCGATAAGCCGCGCATCGATAGTGAGAATTGTCAGGGCAAAGTTATTGTGAGTTTTTGAGAAAAAGTATTTTTTTTTTTGATCAAAGATTTTTTGTAGAATTTGAAAGGAGATGTATCACTGAACAATGTCTATTTTGCCTATCCGATTTCACGGAGGAACATGGTTTTGAACGGTTGTGGACTTCGTGTGAAATCAGGTCAAACTTTGGCGCTTGTTGGATCTAGTGGATGTGGAAAGAGTACGACAATCCAACTGTTGCAAAGGTTCTATGATCCGATCGCTGGCACAGTTTCCTATGATGGTGTCGATTTACCGGATTTGAATCTGCGAAATCTTCGAAGTCAGGTGGCTCTGGTAGGCCAACAGCCAACCCTGTTCAACTATTCGATCAGAGAAAACATTGTGTATGGTTTGGAAAATGTGGCAGAGGAGGAGGTTGTTCGCGCCGCCCAACTTGCCAACGCCGATGAATTTATTCGAAAAATGCCGGATGGTTATGATACGATTGTTGGTGAAGGCGGCAGTAAACTGTCCGGCGGGCAAAAACAGCGGATCGCAATTGCTCGCGCGATTGTTAGAAAACCCAAGATTTTGTTGTTGGATGAGGCGACGAGTGCGTTGGACGCGGAGAGTGAAAAAGTGAGTTTTAAAAGACTGGTTTGAAACGTATATCTACCGGGTTTCTCTAAGCTCGTGCAAGAAGCCTTGGAAAAGGCCAAAAAGGGAAGAACTTGTATTATCATTGCGCATCGATTATCAACGGTTCAATCGGCTGATATTATTGCGGTGGTTCGAAATGGAAAAGTTATCGAGCAGGGAAGTCACAAACAATTGTTATCGCTTAACGGAGCCTATGCGAATTTTGTACAAAAGTCTACGCTTAAATAAATACGTGCCAGAACTTTGGTATTGAATCTGAAATGTCAGGAAAGTTTAGGACCGGCCCGAGATTTTATTGTCAGAAATTTGGAAATTTCTGGACTGAATTTTTGTCAAAAAACTTTGGAAGTTTTCGGGCCGGCCCGAAGTTTTTTTTTCCTTCGAAAATGACTGAAAATTGCTGAAACTTATTTTTTCCAACATTTCTTGAAAATTTGTACCGCCCGGTATTCATTTTGTCACAAATTAAACCAAACTCAAAAACCCAAGTTTATTTCTCTCAAAATCACCTCGAAAAATCCCATTATTCGGCGAACTTTACCTTGACAGTTTGTCCTGCCATTTTTCTGGTCATTTGACCAATTTTTTCACCCGGTGTGTTTTTGTTGTAAAGTTGAATTGCCGCGGTCATTCGAGAATGCGTCTTATCATTTCGTTGGTTTTTCTGATTTTTGCCGTTGTTGTTGTTGTTGTCAAAACAGGTGAGTTGTTTTGGAAGGGAGAATTTTATGAAACTTTTGAAACGTATTTTTCACGGGAAAAAGAAAAATCTGAATTTCGTGGTATATCGAAATTTTGAAACGTATTTTTCGCGGGAAAGTAAAAATAGTTTTTTTTTTCAGACAGCGCGGTGAAACGACAAGCAGAATGGTGGGATTCAGATGATTCAAGTGATTTTGAAGAATATATGGCTTGGAAACAACGAAGAAGAGAGTATTTGAGACGAAAACAGTGAGGTTTGAGGTTTTCTGCAATTTTTTCTGTTGTTTTTCAGATTGAAATCTTCTCGCTGGCGAGATTTTCATTATCATCACCACGAAGCGCCGAATTACTACTCTTCTCAATCATCACCATATTATGGTTACCCGTCGTATGGGTCGAGTTACTATCCTCACGGTGGTTATGGTGGATACGGTGGACAAGTTTTCAACATGGGAATTGGAAGTGGTTTGGGAATTGGCACGCCGATTGGAGGTTTTGGAATCTCAAGCGGTTTGGGGATCAGTGTGGGAAAATAACTTTGTTGAAAAATGTACATATAAATTTTTTTGAAAAATAATTTATGAGATCAATTTTTGGTAGAGATGTTCAAAATCATCCGGTTTACTTACATTTTCAGGGATCTGGAAAAATTCGATTTTTTCTTGCTACGAAAAAGAAAACGTACCAAATTGTCACTGTGAATTTTTTCACTATCAACAGCATGGGCGTCAAATTTTTCGAAATTTGAAGTTGTCTGGGAGGTTGAGGTGATTGATTGGCTTGCAGAGATGGGGCTGCGAGAGAGAGGTGAATCGACTGAAAGAGTATTTCAAAAATTTGAAAAAAAAAATGTTTTTCATGCTTACCGTAAGAATATCTAAGCTGAACAAAAGCTTGAGCTTTACCAGCTAGCAGAATGATCGGCACCGTGTTGGTTTGTGAGATTAGAACTTGCGGTTTTGCCAGTTTACAACAAAACCGTGCGCCTGTTACCGTTTTGTCGGCGTACACTTTCAGCTCGACACCCTCCTCGTAGCATCCTTGAACACAGTTGCCAATCACTGAATCGATGTAGATTAGAATCTTTTTGCCTTCAGGAGCCTGAAAATTCGATTATTTTTTCGAATTTTTCCTTGTGGCCGTGGCCTAGCTTTCCCCGTGTAGTTCTCTCGGAGAATTTATTTTTATTCGCGCTCGTTTTCAAAATTTTGTTATTTTTTACGTTTTTCAGATGAAACCATCGATTTCTACAACGTATTTTGATTGGATTATGATGTCAGTGTCAAGTTTGATAAGATGAAATGATCAAAAAACGAAAAATGTGATTTTGACGACACAATTTCAAAGAGATAGAAATCAATTTGCATAAAAGGTGGGGGTTTGTCAACTTTCTAAAAAACTTGAAACCAAAACCAACCTGAATATGATAGTTACACTTTCTTATCCCTTTAGCATTAGACTTAGGTTTAATATTGATGGTGAATTTTCGTTGTTCTTCGCTAGCTGTCAGGTTGCCACGACATTTTGTGGGATTAGCCTCATCGATTTGAGAACAGTCTTGTCCGCCGAAACCTGATGGGCAAATGCATTTGTCACACTGACGAGGGTGTTGATAGCCACCGTTTGAGCATTTCAGAGCGGTTTGGCAGATTTCTCAATTTTTAAAAAAGTGAAAAATTCCGAAAAATATACTTACTATCACATTGATAATGTTTGTTGATTTTCTTGACATCTAGAAAGCTAGGACCTCTGAACTGTCCCATACTTCCCTGCATGTTAGGATCCTTAGCATTGATTGTATTTCCACCATCTGTCGAGAATTCAGTAGGCCGATAATGCATAACACTTCCAATGTCATAAATCTCATCGTAAGTGTCCATATTGCTCGGCCCAACAATCGCGAAATCGTAAAAGTTTTGTCGCGCGATTCGCGCTTTGACAATATCCACAAACGCGTCGCGATCATAACGCGACTGTTCGTGAAAGAGACCGAGAGCGTGCGCGAGTTCGTGCGACGTCACACCGAACATTTCGCAACCTTTGCCAATGTTGAGAATTTGTGCGCCTTGCGCTTCGTCGCGTCCCACTGTGCTCCAACAACCGTCCTCTTGACCCGACATGACGAGATAAACCGTCTCGTCGGTTCTAGTTTTGAAGTTAACACACGTGTTTTGTTGCCAAAATTGAATTGCTGATTCTAGAGATTGTTTGGCTTTCGGAGCTAAAAAATTCTGGTTTTTTCCGCAAAAAAACATTTCCTCACATAAACTAGAATGAAGAATATATGGTACGTAAGGCTTCCAAATCGTATGAGGGTATTGCTCGTTGCGAAAAGCTGTGCGTTTCTTACGCTTACGATGATTGAGCTGCTCGCGGACAATGTTCGCAAGATGATCGCGCGACAAATGAATATCACCTTGAAACAGAAGATTGCTGTAAACTTTGAAATTTATTTGAAACGTATTGTAAACGGGTTCGCTTTTCTTACCGTTTTCCACGATTCAACTCTGAGATACTGCTCAACCTGTCGGTATAGACATGTTTTGTCCTAGCCACCGGTTCGACGACCGAATCTGACGCCACCTGAATTGTGTCCAAATCGAAAATCGACGACAAAATGTCGCGCAGTTGATAATGTTGAGTGGGATTAACAAGATCTGCCAACAACGGCAAATCTGCCGATTGCGCAACACTTGCGCATAACAAACACGACACAATTATCACGTTCATACTAGAATGCCATCGGATAGATAGATGGGTAGACAGCAGAAAAAATGAGATGAGAAAAAAATTGAGAAGATAAGACCAGATTTGATGGAATAGAATAGTAGCCGACGGACAAAATCGAAAGTTTTATTTGATGGCAATATTGATTCAACGTAGTATTACCGGAACTACTGTATTTTTTCAGAGAAGAAGAATTCGGGAATTTCAATCTTAAATTTTCCGATTTTTTCAAAATATCTAGCAAGTTTCACACTTGGGATAATTGTGGACAAAGAGCTCCCTAGTAGGTCTATCAAGAGTTACGTGAAAAAAACGGCTCCCAGACATTTCGAAACCGCATGAATTTTTGGTTTTGAAAAATTGAAAAAATAGTTTTCCGTATAGTTTTTAATAGTAATTACACAAAAACTTTCAATTTTTTAAACAAAAGTTTCATGCGGTTTCGAAATGTCTGGGAGCCAAAAAAAGAATAAAAACGAACGCGAAAAAAGAAAGATAAATATATTAGAAAACTGAGCAAAAAGTGAAGAATGAATGAAAGAATGAGCAACCGAACGGTAGAGAGAGACCGTCAGCCCCGCCCATTTTTTGCACCTGCCGCATACAAAAAGGGGCGGAGTCGGCAGTCTCTGTGTGCCTTCTTGTGCTCATTTTTTCATTCATTCTTTACATTTTTTCTGTTTTTCTAATAATGTTTTCTTTTTTGCTGTCACTCTTGTTTTAACCATTTTTTCTTGTTGTTTTTTGTTACGTTTTTGCACTCATCAATAGTACATCTTTCATAATCCATACTTACCCCTTTTTTTGTGATTTTCAGTCTTTTGAAGAACAGTTTTTCCAAAGTTACTTATTCTATAGTCACTAGAAGTAGTCTCACAAAATCCCGCGAAAAATACGTTTCACCGATTTCATAAAAATTTGAAAAAATTATTTTCACTAATTAATCTTTAAAAAACACTTTCCAAGCACTCTACCTAAAATGTGTTATGATCAGATAATCGGATTAACCAAATCGACATCTGATCAAAAATGACATTACTCAAATAATTTATTCAATTTGCAATTAATAGCGATAATGAGGTGGCACTTGCGAAAAACGCGCCAATTGACATGAAAATGGCAGGAATGCGCAAAATGTGCGGCTCTGTATCTTCTAGTTGTACAGGTTTCATCGGTAGTAACGAATTTTCATTCTTCTCTAGTTGAACTTCTCTCTGAAAATCGTAGCCCTTGTGAGGGGAAAAAAATATTTGTTTGACAAACCTGTTGACTTTTTCTATTTCGAAGCTCGGCTCTTTCCAAAAATCCAAATCCGATCAAAACGCCTAGTGAGACAACTGTGGGTAGGGAAATCATTGTGAGCACAACTAACGGCTTGTCCCACGCTTTTTTGAAGATTAAACCGGCGATCAAAAGTGTAGCGAACGCTAGAAAATAGGCTAGAACTCCAACAATCCGGTGAGACCAGTTAAAGTATTTACGATTCGAATCGGTTGGAGCGCATCTCAACAAACTGTTGAGAGGTTGCGCGACTGCCAGAATCGTCGAAATTGTTCCGAGATCAGTGTGCCATTGTGCCCAATATCTAGCGCTTGAACCGGTGCCTCGCCATTGAAAACTTTGAGCGAGGAAAATGCAAAACATTGAGATGGAAATACACAAAACGGCGATAAAATTGGTGACTCGATGGATTTGAAACCAGACCGGCGAGCCGAATAGTTTCTTGCCTTTGTAGAGATCTCGACCCAGACGGGCGAATAGGAAACCTGTTGGGACGAGGAATAGCCAGCCGATGATCATGAGAATTGCTGGAAATGTTCTACATGAAATTGCCCTCACAAGAAAATTTATAGAAGTTTTGAAACGTATACTTCCCTGTTTTTTTGTGAGAAAAAAGTACAGTTTCACTAACCATGTGTCTTGATGAGAAATTTTCTCTGCTCCATCGTAAGCCAATTTTGATCATCCTCCGAAGCATAGCAAATTGGAATAATCGCGAAACCTAGTAACCACTTCATTTTGCAAATTTTTCTATTAACAAAAAAAACTGACCCGATTAGGTATTTATATGCCCTTCAATAATCTCGTCGAGAGAAAAAGAGACAGAATTACAAAACATTAGTTGGAGTAACAAGGGGGGGGGGGGGGTCGTGGTTTATGTCGTGGTCAGTGTTGACTAGTTTTTGGAAATTCGCCAACTCTCAAAAAGGCCAGGTTTTTAAAAATAGGTTGGAGAAAACTCTGATCTATCTGGCTCCGCCCGTTTTCGGTCCTTCTTGAGCTCCGCCCATTTTTTCATTTTTTTTGTTGAGTTTACTCAACCCGTTTAAAATACGTTTCAACAAATATATAAGAGAAATATCTTCTTAAAATGACAGTTTCAAAGAAATACATGATTTATTTTCAAGAGAAGAGAAACGTCAAACATTTTTGTATCCATTCACCACCAACATTGATAATGCTAACGCGCTTGCTAAAAATAGGCCAATTGACAAGTAGATGGTTGGAAGACGTAGAACGTGTGGCTGAAAATAGGATATTAGGTCAGTGTTGAAGGGAAGTACAGTACAACTTTCGAACTTTCATCGAATAATAGCGGCTCTTCTGCCTAAAAAAATTTCGGTTTTTTTCTAGAAATTTTGAAACGTATTTGAAACTGGTATTTGAAAATAAAGAGACCCCTTTCTAAGATGAAACGTGTTTCGAATTGGAAACTTTTTCGCACTTCAAACTGGTAATACCATACCTCTAGGGGTTGCCTTCGTTGCACTAGACTACTTGAATGGGTTAGTAGAGATTCGTTGGCCTGAAAATCAATTTTTTGAACTTGTCTGTTCAGTTGAACTCACCGCTGAATCATTGCGATCATGAGATTTTTCAGTTTTCCAAACACTTGAAATCACAATCAAACTGAGAGACAAGATAGTTGGCCCGGAAACCAGAACCACTTCTAAAAGCGGTTCATTCCAGATTTTTCTAAAGTTTATGGCTGCAATAATTGTTGTGATGAATGCTAGAGTGTATCCAACGATTCCAATAATACGATGACACCAACTAAAGTAGGAGCGGTTAGATTTAGTCGGCGAACATCTGCGCAAAAAATCAATAATTGTACCCGAAGAAAACCCACCTAAAATAACTGTTGATTGGTTGAATGACGGCTAGAACAGTCGAAATGACACCGAGATCAGTGTGCCATTCTGTCCAATATTTCGAGTCTGATCCGGTGCCTTTCCATCGAAAATTTTGTGAGATGAACACGCACAACATTGAGATGCAGATGCATCCAACTGCCAGATAGTTAGATATCTGATGGATTTGAAACCAGACCGGGGAGCCGAATAGCTTCTTGCCTTTGTAGAGATCTCGACCCAGACGGGCGAATAGGAAACCTGTTGGGACGAGGAATAGCCAACCGATTATCATGAGAATTGCTGGAAATGTTAGGTTTTGGAAAAATTGGACTTTTGTGAAAAAAAAAACTATTTTTTTTCAAGCTCAAAAAACGGCAAAATTTGCGAAATTTTGAACCTTTGGAGAAAATTTTCTAAAATTTTTAGACTTACCAATTTTTCGAGCCTAAAAACTTCGAGAATTCCAAACATTTCACAGATTTTTGGAATATTTTAGCGGAAAAAAACCTAAACACAAAAACTAGCATTTTTGCTCAAAATTTTAACCTTTTGGTCACATTTTTCTCATTCCTATTTCCTCTGGCCCCTCATTTCATTTAGCCCTCCCTTCCTATTCACACATATTTCCTGTTGACTTTATCTAGGTCACCATATGTTAACAACATGTTGTTATTGATTGCTCATAACAACAGGTATGGCCATATTTTATAGATAACATCAAAAGGTGTTAACACCAATGAACTTATATATGGTGACCTAGAAAAGGTTACAGCCTGGCTAAAAGTATATCTAAAGAATAGAAAAAATGTATAGTAAGGGGAGCTATAGACTCAAATAAACTCCGGAATTTCTGGTTTTCTCCCAACATTTTCTTTTCAAAATTTTAGAATTTTTTCCGGGAAAGTTTCAGGCCGGACTGAAACTTGTCCAATTCTCAAAAACAAATCAAAACTCACCATGTATCTTGACCAACAATCTTCTCTCCTCTTTACTCAATCCAAAATCAACAAGACCTGTTGAATTGGCACCCGAATTTGCCGCTGAGCAAATTTTGACTAGCACAAAAATCACCAAATATTTCATTTTTCTAAAAAAAAAATATTGTTTATGGAAAAAATCCTCGCAGCGAGAATTTATATGAAAACAGACAGAATAGAGACAATATGATACGATAAAAAGGCGAGAAAAAAAGAGTTGGTGCAGATCTATGATGTCAGAACGGGAAGACCAAAAAAAAAAGCAATTGTTTGTTATGCGCAAGGTCATTTTGACTCCAAGATATACTTTTTGTGAGAAAGAAAAAATAATATTTGTTCCGAGAGAACTACACACAAATAAGGTGTTATCAATAGAGCTAATTTGCATTGATTGATTTTTCCAAAAAAAAAAATGGAATATTTTATTAATACATCCAGAAAAACATGTCCCGTAATAATTGATATGTCAAAAATTTAGAAAGCTCAATCGTTTTTATATCCGTCAACCACCAACAATGACAAAGCCAATGCGCAGGCCATAAACGCGCCAACTGACATGAAAATTGTTGGAATTCGAAGAATGTGCGGCTGAAAATAGGATATTAGGTTAGTGTTAAAGGGATGTACAGTACCACTTTCGAATTTTCATCGAATAACAGCGGTTCTTCTGCCTAGAAAAATTTCTATTTCTTTCTAGAAATCTTGAAACGTATTTTAAACTGGTTTTTAAAGTTTTCAAAAAACTTGAAATATCTAAAAATGTTGAAACGTATTTCAAACTGGAAACTTTTTGACACCTCAACCAACCCCGAAATCCGATTTGTTTCTGAATTTATCACTCTCCAACACGCTGAATCCAATAGTCAATGTCAGACAAAGAACAATTGGGACTGAAGCGAGAATAACTTGGAGAAGTGGTTCGGTCCAGATTTTTTTGAATTGCACAGCTGCGATGATAATTGCAGTGAGCGCGAGAGAATAACTGACGATTCCAACAATTCGATGAGCCCAGTTGAAGTAGATTCTTTTTGAGTGGGTTGGGCCACATCTGAAAATGAGGGGGGTTTTTTTTTGGTTTTTGGGACCGAAACTTCTCGAAAAATTGTCAGCTTGAAAAGTTTGAGAGAATCTTTGCTAAAAATTATCACAAACCACAAAAACTTGAACACTCAAACATCACATGAACTTTTTAGAACAAAAATTTGTGATTTATTTCTAATATTTTTCTGTTGTTTCTCACCTGAAAAGACTGTTAATCGGTTGCGCCACGGCTAAAACCGCCGAAATGACACCCAAATTCGTGTGAATTTGTGTCCAATACTTTGAGCTTGACCCGATTCCCTTCCAATGAAAATCGGTTGAAATGAAAATGCAAATCATCGAAGTGCAGATGCATACAACTGCCACAAAGTTGGCGACGCGATGAATTTGAAACCAGACGGCCGAGCCGAAAAGTGTCTGATCTTTGTAGAGATCTCGACCAAGGCGGGCGAATAGGAAACCTGTTGGGACTAGGAATAGCCAGCCGATGATCATGAGAATTCCTGAAAATATTCTACATGAAATTGCCTTCAAAATATTTATAGAAATTTTGAAACGTATACTTCCCTGCTAATTTCCCATTCTACTCACCATGCGCCTTGCTAAACTGTCTTCGTTGATCCTTGGTGAGGCCCGCTTCTGAAGTTTCAGAATGTGTCGTATTACCAGCCAAACTTGCTGAATACACCTCTCCAACGATAAGGGCCAACAAAAAAGTGACGAGTAGTGAATTTTTCATTTCTGCAAATAAATGACATCTTCACTAACTTTATATATGAGTTTTTATATAAGATCCCGCGAGAAAAAAAGGCGGTTTTGTTTACTTTTCGAAAATTGATAAACCCACCCAAAAAAAAGTACGATTTTGTTCCTCCCGGAAAAAACAATATGACTAATCGATAAAAACACACAGAATCGAAAAAGGAAGAAGATTTCTATCTTCTCTAGAAGCGCTGCGGCGAATTGCCTGAAATTTGGTGGCAGAAAAAATGAATGTGTTTTTCTTGGAAATTGAGACGAAACCCTCCTCTTTTATCATGAAAATGTTCGTGCATTTTTGAATTTTCTTGGTGAGGGGTGGTCTTATCGTTGGTTTCATCGATGAACTTTTTTGTTGCACACACAGGGGAAAAAAACGTTGATTAGCAAAGAATATTCGGTGAATTCGAAACATCCCGACCAATTGAGAAGGACGGGTAGAACTTTCGGCTTGTTTGAAAATTGCTGGTAATCGAGGTTTTTTATGCACAGTAATGTAAATTTGTTGAAACGTATTTTTAACTGGTTTAGAACCTAAAGTCTGTAAATTTTTCAAATTTTCAGGTGTCTAATTGCCCAAAATGGCAGTTAGAACAGTTATAGAAATTTTGAAACGTATTTTAAACGGGTTGAGCTAACGTCTTGTTCCTCCAGTCTTTTCCAAAAACTTCTCTACACACATGCCTATCTGACCTCTAGGTCACCATATGTTGTTATTGGTAACACCATCACACAACAGGTGTTATTTTTTCGCTTTTAGGGGTTAACTACAGTAGTTAGGCTACGTCATTATGATCCAGGTCAGAATTATGATCCAGGTTATAAACGGTGATCTGAAAATGATGGTCAGAAGACATATAGAAATTGTGAAACGTATTCTTCCCTGTTTTTTTGGGATTGGGAAGAATATTTTCTTTAAAAATTTTCAGAAAAAGAACCGGCTAACCGGCTCGAGAAAAAAATAATCGATCTAGCTTCTTATTTTTTTTTCAAAAATAAAGACAATAAAAGGCGAAATAACAATTTTGTCATCTAAAATAAATTGACTCTTAAATTGCGACGAAGAAAAAAAAACAAACGCTATGCTCGTTTTATTTTTATAGCTCCAATTGTTGGTTTTATGCTCCTTTCTCCAGGGGTCGAAATTGATCCCCGACCCTTCTGAGCGGGGTAAAAATACGTGAATTTTACCAAAAAAATTTCATCTCTGGTTTTATCTATAAACTTTGATTCATTATCAATAAACATCAAGTTTTATGTATGTGTATGTACATAGAAATCAAATTTGAAGAAAAAAAAGAAAAAAAATGGGTTAGTTATCCTCGTTATCCTCCTTGTAGAAACGACGCATTTTGACGAAATTCTGGAAAAAATAATTAGTTTTTTGTTTCTCAGAAAGTTTCTTAGTACAAACCTTGGGTGTTGTAGTGAAACGGAAGCTTGTATTAGCCGGAATCAGAATTAGATCTCCGAATTCGCACAAAATTCGAACCCACATTCCATTTTTGTCCTCGACGTCGTAATAGGCGGTGCCTTCGATGATCATGCGAGCTTGCTCTTCAGGAATTGTTGATTCCTCGAACAATTCTTCGATCTAAAAAAACCAGTGAAAAATACGTTTCAGGGAAATGATAAATTTTGAAATATTTTTTCTTCTCATTAAAATATTGGCGTTCAAGCGAATTAACAGTTTTTTTCTCAAGAAACTACGGACCTTTCTAAAAAATATCCGCTTTCACTTTTTTAACCTGGTTGAGAAACTTCGGTTCAGTAGGTATTGCTATCATTCATGTTCAAGGTTACTTCCAGTTTTTCTTATCACGTGTAGCGTTTTTACGATGAACATGGTTTAAAAGGAGAAATTGTGAGAGAAAGGAAAAGTGATAAGATAGGCCCGGAAAATGAACAATTTTAGGATTGGGCTTAAATTGAGTTCACAGCTTTTTGGGTCGAAATTTTTCGAAGAGAAAAATATTTGGGCGGGCCCGAAAACTAACCTTATCATTAAAGTTTGCCGTAGTCTCCGCATCCAACGTATAAATATCCTCTTTTTTGAATTTGTGCTCCAATTTCAGTGTCGTCAAACGTTTGGCCAACGCGACCTGATCCAACGTGTCCAACTTCCAATAAAGCGTGCCGGTTCGTCTCGTCAACTCGTCAGGCGTGATCATTTTCGGCGGGAAAAGATGATGCGGCAGACGCGGATCGCCGCACGGATACGGTTCCATTTGCCAGATTTGCACCATTATGTAAGCGCTGGAAAAAAGTTGAATGTATTGATGTGGGGTTCTTTTATACAAGTCGAGAGGTGGGTGAAAAAAAGTGTTTTGCCACACAAAACCAACTAATTTCGAGAAAAAATGGGACCGCCTCTGACCTTCAAACTTGATTCGTTATGTTTTTTTTATCACAACAACAATTGTTGTTCGGCAGAGGATGATGATGGCAGAAATTGAATAATATGATTAGAAGGATTCACTTTGTAAATGGTCAGAGGTTCAGAGATGAAATAAGGGGGAAAAAACGAGTCTACCATGTGTCAAGAACCCTAAAAACACTTCAAGTTGGAAGATTTTTTTTGAGGGTATCACTTCAAGAACCAGGTTTTTTTTTGGGAATTTATAGAAATTTTTCGAAACGTATTCTTCCCGGGTTCGAAGAAATATACACTAGCTGAAACGTAATTTAAACGGGAAAAATTTTCCTCAAAATTGTTTGAACCTTGAAACGTATGTTTTCCAAGTTTCACAAAAAATTGTTTTTTTTTTTTTTTTTTTTTTGAAATCTAAAAATCACTTCAAGTTGGCAGATTTTTTTTGGAATTTTTAGAAAAATTTTGAAACGTATTCTTCCCGGGTTTCAGTCGAAATTCCACATAAACATATTTTTGTTTCTAATAAAAAATAAACCAATTGAAACGTATTTAAAACGGGAAAAATTTTCATCAAAATAGTTTGAACCTTGAAACGTATATTTTCCGAGTTTCAAAAAACCATTTTTTTTTTTGAAAAAAAAAACGAAAATCAAAAGAACATTAAACTGTGTGTTGTCAGTGTTCCCGTTAACCTGCATTTTATATGAAACCATTTGGTCAACAAACCAAAACCAGCTTTTCTTCTCCATCTCGCCCTTGTCATCATTTCATTGGGCCCCCAAAAAAGTTACACAAAGTGGTTAGTTGTTGATAGTGGTAAAGTTGTATATTTCATTGGTATTGTATGTACATGTAGTATGTGTGTGTGTTTGATAATCGACGAAAATGGCGAAAAAAGTGGAAAGAAAAGACAAAGGTACTGGTTTTTTGTTTCGATTAGGTTAGTTGAACAATTCCTGGCAGAAAAATAATGAAACACCGGGCGGGTTTAGGTGATTTTTTTTTCGGGACGGAAAGGTTTTGGTAAAAATGGGCTAAGAATGGACGTTTTTCGGCTCGTATAACTCGGTCAACTTACTGTAGTTTTGTTCAAATCAAAAATATTTGAGATGTTGTTGAAACGTATTTCTCACTGGTTCAGAATTTTTTAAAAGAAAATCAAAGTTTTGCCCAGAAATTCTAAATTCGAAGCCAAGGCCCAGAAAAAATCCGGCCTAACTAGTTTCTCAAAAGATGTTTGATCAACAATGCACTTTTTCCCACCAAAAAATCCCACCGCATTTTTGTTACAATCGCACTTGTGAGAAAAACTACAGTACTACTCGTTAAATGAGGCATAAAAAATTTGATTAACCAACAGAAGAAACAAAACAAAACAGAACACTTATTTTTTTTGTGTGTTGAAACTTTTTCGGAAAAACAAACATGCGGGGAACTAAATAAGTGGTTTTGGAGGTCGGGTTTAGCATATATGTGAGTGTTCGGATTATGTTTATGGGAGAAAAAAATGATGAAAACATCGGAAACTCGCAATTTCTGGGGATTTTTCAAATGACGGGTGGGTTTTGATAAAACTACAGTAATCCTACAATCTTGAAACGTATTTTTCCCGGGTTATCGAAATGGAAAAAAATATTTTTAGATTTTGTTGAAACGTATAAGTCAACTGGACTTTAATTTTGAAGAATTATTTTTTGAAACGTATTTTTCACTAGTTAGAACATAAATCGGATAATTGTGGAGAAGAGCTCAAAGTTATACCAAACAAAGATATATAAAAAAGAAAAAAACCAAAAAAAGGAAGAATGAATGAAAGAATGAGCACAGGAAGGTACATAGAGACTGTCGATCCCGCCCCTTTTTCGCACCTGCCGCATACAAAAAAGGGGGCGGGGTCAACAATCTGTGTGTCTTCTTGTGCTCACTAATTCATTCATTCTTTACTTTTTGCTCAGTTTTCTTTTATAGTTCTCTTTCTTTTTTGTCGACTTTTTTTTTTGCTCTCCCTCTGTCATTTGACCAGACTATCACTAGTATGATTTAGGAATGTCAGAAGTTTTAAAAAGTACAGTACTCCGATATTCTTTTGTGAATTAAACAGCACTTTAGAAAATTAGCTCGAATTCTCAGGAAGCTCGAAAAAACATCTGGCATCATTTTTTTCGTGTGTGTCAGTCGCCAAATTGACGAGTCCCAGATTATTGCCAGCTTTTCCCCCATTTTCACATTTTCGCCTCTTGGATTTCCTCATCTTTCTCTTTCTTATGTCCCTTTAACCTGTTCTGGTACTTGAAATTTGTATTTGTTTTGTGTGTACAGAAATGATGAAGGATCAATAGATGTACTTCAAAAAGCTGCTGCTGTTTTATATTTTTTGTGTAGTTTTTGGGATTTTTCGGGTTGTGAAGTTTTCCCGATTTTTTTTTAGAAATTAAGTAACTACGAAATTTTTGGCTCAAAAATTTCCAGCCTCGTTTCTCCTGATTTTTCTCTTCACACTGTAGTTTTGTTAACATCAAAAATAATTAAAATGTAGTTAAAACGTATTTCTCACTGGTTCAGAGTTTTTAAAAAGAAATTAGGATTTTGCCCCAAAAATTCACCAATTCCCCCCAAAATTTTTCAGAGTTTGTAGTTTTTGCTATTTTCAGACCCTAAAAATTGTCCCAAAATGTGAATTTTCAACTTCCCGATCCCAAAAACATAATTTTTCCCCGCATTTTTTGCCTCCCTGTCTGTGTCTCGAAAAAATTGTACTAGTAGTTCATTGTCAAGAGACAAGAGGCACGATGGCTTAAAGTAATTGAATCGAAAATATGTCTGCGTCTCTCACACTTTACACACTATTCCCCCCATCACCACCAATTCATCCGCCACACACACTCACTCACACACCAACTTGGCTCCAATGGTTCTCTCTCGTTGTCTCTGCGTCTCCTGGTTTTGTGCGCTCTCTAGCTCATCGCACATCTGTCATATTATATTCATGGTTATGTGCCATTTTCCTTATTGTGTGGGGAAATTTTTTGTTTGGAATTTAATTCAAAAATTTTGAGAAAATTATTTTTCAGAATTTTTGGTCCGAAAAGTTGAAATTTGAACTTCCGGGCCTAATTTTTTTTTCCTGAAACTTTGCACGCTCATTTTTTGAACCCGGGAATCTTGAATTTTCAAACTTTCATTTTTTCCTGATATTTTTCCGGTCCGAAAATTTTCAGCCTGAACTCTAAGCCTAAATTTTTGCTCAAACTTTTTTTTTCCAAACTTCCAAACCCCGAAAAAAACCGTCCACCATTTTTTTTTTTGAAAACCACATTTTTTGGCGCCAGAAAAAAATAGTGCATATTCTTTTATTTGTTCGTATGTCAGAAGCGCAATTCCCCGATGACTAACCATGGTCGACACTTTTCACTTTTTTTCTTGGTTCTGAGGAGCGCCCGTTTTTATTTTTTGTTTTTTTCCCACGACAATTTCAACCGCTCTTCAGCACAATTTTTAATTGGATTTTTTCGCTAGTAGTAATCCGATAGTAGTAGTAGTAATACATTTTCTTTTTTCTTGGTCCCCCGGAAGCAAAAAATGAGAAGATTTATTAGCGTTTTCCGGTTTTATTTTTTGGAAAATGGATATTTCTTGGGATTTACTTGGAAAAATAAATTGCGTAACAAATCGTCCTCAATAAGTTTCTTGCAAATACTCTTTTGTTATACAACATGTTACGCAATCTCTCTGATTTTTTCAAATAGACGCGCAAAACCACTGCCCATGTGTGCAGTTGTTCGTCGCGGTGTTGGCAGACTCGTCAGTCTGCGTCTCTTCGAAACACGCCACTCTCTCGTCGCTCTTGAACACAACATTTTTTTCAGCTTGTGCACATTTTTCATCTTCACGCCTGTTTTTTTTGAAAACCAGTTTGATGTACGTTTCAAAGTCTTGATATTTACAAACTCGTTTATTTTTATCGTTGGAAGTATTAGAAGTTTTGTTTTCAGATGGCGTCGACACCGCCGCGATTAGAAGATTCGCTGGATGCTTCTGATATTGCGACACCGTGCACAGTCATTGAACGAATGAAGATTCGCGACGATGTCGAGTCGGACGAAGAGCAGAACAATGACAGTGATGAGGATGATGAGGAGGAGGATGAGAACGACTATTTCGAAGGAAAATCGCAGTGTAGTGCACAATTTTCACAAACTTCTGAAGCCACCACAACTGTCAAACAACCATTTCCACTGACAACAACGAAGGTACGCTAGTTTTAAGTTTGAAAATAAAATAATCTTGTTTTTTTCCAGGTTTATTGTCATATTGATGAAGAAACAACGTTGTACTTGATGGAAGTACACGTACCGCCCGATTTGATAACTCTTGGTGACGTGAAGCGGGTCCTGATGCGAACGAATTTCAAGTACTACTGTAAAGCTCTCGATCCGGATTCTGGATAGTAAGAAAATTCCCGCTTTTAGCCCATAAATTGAAGTATTTTTTGCAGTGAGGTGAAAGCTGAAGTTCGAGACGATGCACAAAAACTGATTCCCCTACCGAACGGGCGGTTTGAACTGTTTTTGCTGACAATTGAAGGTTCAACACTTTCCGATGGGGGAAGTAGTGGGAGAATGAGAAAAGCTCAACATTCGGTTGGTTGTTTTGGTCTATGTCAATCAATATTTTTAACAAAAAATATGTATCATTTCTTTGAAACGTATTTTATCCTTCAATTTTGTAGAAAAAATTGCTACTAAACTTTTGATGAATAAAAACTAATTTTTTAAATTTCTTTCAGGTCCCCGCTCCAGCTCCTTCCAACAACAAGCACATCAACTACCACCATGCCGCCTATCAATTCGACAACTCTAGTGAGTTTTTATTCTTTTCTGAAAACTATTCGAAAAAAAAAACATAAAACTTATACGAAAACACATGTTTGATTCGTCTCCCATAATTCTAGTCATTTTCAGTGATGTCGACCGACTCTGAGTCGATGATTTCTGCCGCCGTGCCAAGTTACTTGAAGAACGCCTACGCTCGACGATTTCCACACTATTTGGGAGGTGGTGAGTTTTGAGAATTTTTATTTGTTGCGAGACTCGGGGTTTGGTTATTCAACTTGAATAGATTTTTGAAGTCGGAAAACATACGTTTCAAAAATAAAATTAAAAACCTGTGAAGAATACGTTTCAAAATTTCCCTAAATATAGAATTTTGGGATTCTTGACAATTTGCTGCTTGGACCTATATGTCTTCATAAGAAAAATGATATCAACCCAATCCCGTGAGAAGTACGTTTCAACCCCGATTGAACTCCCTGACCCATGTTCTTGTTCATCTTTGCTTCTCCCGTTTTACCAAAGTCCACACCATAACACATGTTTGATGCGTCGGTTCGTTCTAATTTATAGGTTTTTTCTCTATTTTTAATCATCATAGTAACAGAAACAAAACATGAAAATGAGAGAAAAGTGATTGATTTTTTATTGGAAGCGCCGAAATGTTTCATTTTATCCACCTCTTGACTCCACTCGGCTTAATTTCTTTTTTCTCATCATCTCTCTTTTTTGTTGTGTTTTGAAATCGGCTCCCCCATTGTTTTGCCACATTTTCATATCTTTCTTTGAATTTTTGCGAAGAAAGACGAACGCTTTTTGAAACGTATTTTATGTTGTTTTTTGTTTCGTAACAAACCACGTTCTTCGATCATCCGATCGCAACCAACCAAACATAATTTTTGATCCTCCCCTATCTGCGAACGAAATGGTCTGTCAAGTGTTGGTAGATAACCATTGTCAGTGTTATCTCCCCTTCCACTTTCTCTTGTCTGTTCTGTTTACCTCATATATATCTGCTTTCTTTCCCCCTTTTTTTGCGCTTTGTTCTGTCTTATTTTAACCTAAATATCGACAGAGCACACACCGTGTGTGCACCACTTGAAAACTATTAGTTTTTTTGACATTTTTTCCTACCTTGTCAATTTTTCCGAGTTGTTTTACTTGGATTTTTCCGCGTGTACTTTGGTAGAGATTATTGTTTTCATAGTTTTTTGTCGGAGTTTTTCTGTAGAAATTTTTAAGTTTGTTGTTTGAAACGTATCCTACCCGGGAAATTCGAAGCAGAGTTTTTTTTTTCAAAAAAGTTTTTCGACCTTTAAAAAAATGTCCGTGCAGAATTTCAGCTACGAAAATATAGAAATTTGAAATTTGAAATTCAACTTTTGATTTTGATAGAACTTCGTGATTTTTCAGTTTTCGTGACGAAGCCTTTGATTTTTTTTCTTCTCACACTGATCCAAATCTCACTCCTGAATTGTTTCGAAACTAAAACTCCTGAAATTGTTATTCTCCCCAAAAATCCTTTTTTTTGTAAATTGTCTTCTGATTTTTCTCCTTCTTCCTCTTCCTGTTTCCCAAAAATTAGGAAGTTTTAGACGTTTGAAAAATGCCCGATCAGAAAAAAATACAACGACACCTCACGGGCGGTTTTGTTAATTCGATAGTGTCTCGAATCGAAAAACACAGCGGCGCCGCTGCTAAAACGCCGCCAATCGCGAAAATTGACGAATTCGATGCGACGACGACGACGATGACGACGCGATTCGTCGCACCGCCGCTCAAACGAACATTGACAACAACTCTCGAGTGGCTTCAGAAACCGGGAGGAGGAGGAGGCGGAGACGACATGTGGACTATGAAAAACGGTGGTCCGCTCAAAAAACGACAAAGTGAAAGTGCATTACAGCACATGAATAAAAAAGAGGCGGGAGGAGGAGGCGGAGCGACGACGACGTTCATCGGAACACTTCTCAGATTGGCCAGTTTGAAGAGTTTGGTGGCGTCGGTTGAAGATATTCATATCACTGACAAGACATCCACTGCGACGAGCGCAACGAAACGCAAGAAGAAGAAAAAAACGAAAAAATCGGATGCGAAAGAGGTGTTGAAGAATCGTCTTCTCAACTGGAACTCGCTTGAATCCGAATCCACACCAAGTTGGGTCACGCCGTCTTCGCGAACATCATCACCGCACACGCCGACACCTGTGTACAAAGTCGCCGAGGAGTCGTCGCGACACATTCTCAAAACTCGCCTATTTGCATCGTCGCGAAGTGAGAGTAAGGAGAGTCTTGTCAAAACCACTGGCAGTCAGGAGAGTTTGCGACTTCCCTCGCCGCGAAGTTTATCGCCATCGCGACTCGCGGAAAATATCAAAAATCGCATTCTGGGCGAGCGCCGCGATTCGCAGAAAAGCGTCGTCGACGAAGGTAGTCCGCGAAGTTTGTCGCCGTCGCGACTCGCGGAGAGTATCAAAAATCGCATTTTGGGCGAGCGACGTGATTCGCAAAAAAGCATCGTCGACGAAGGAAGTCCGCGAAGTTTGTCGCCGTCGCGACTCGCGGAGAGTATCAAGAACAAGATTCTTGGACGATCGCCTAGTCGGGAGAGCCTGCTATCTGAGAAGTCGGAAAGCTCTGCTCCGAAACGTCGGCTAGTTCGATCCGACGCTACTGTTGGGGCTAGAATCAAGAAGAAGTTATCGCTGGAAGAAGAAGAGGAAAAAGAGGAAGAACCTAAATCAGCCACAAAACTTCCCGAACTTCCCAAACTTGTCATCGAACATCTACCCGATCGTCCGATCATCACCCAACGATCGATCAGCGAAATAGTGTGCTCGTCAACGGATCGTCTTCGACCCACCTCATTGCCAGCCGGTCGACGTCGACTTCCACCGATGAGTCGAACCATGTCGCTCATCCCGCCGCCCGTTTTACCGCCACTCTACGAAGAGGACACACCAACACCCGACGCATCGTCATCCGCAACAAGCGTCGCGCCACGTCCCGCTAAACGACGATACGGCGGAAGTCATACGACCAGTACGTATCAGGGTGTGAAGGATGCGGCACCGGACGCGTCGCCGAGACGGCATCTCATTGGATTTTTGCATCGCACCAGTCATTTGTCGCTGACTTCGGAACTCAGTGGAAATGCGTCGTTTTATTTGATTGGTATGAAATTTAAAAAATGAAGAAAATTTGAGTTGAAAAGCTGAAAACTGGGTCTCGCAACGATTTTTAAATTCCGTTTTTCCAACAATTTTTTTCCAGGTCATCGGCGACATTTAGAAGAGTCAACGATCGCGTCCGAATCTGATGCGCGAATATTCTCCGACGAAGATGACAGGTATTTAAAAACCCACCCAAAAAATGTTTCCCAAAACGCCAAAAATTTGATTGATGAGACGGGGGGATTAGTCAGACCTTTTTGGACAGAAAAATTCACTTTTTTGTTGAGTTTCCGCCAAAAAATGAGCGGCTACCAAACTGATGACGATTTTGAGAGTTCTGATGGAAAATTGTACTATTCCACAACATCTACCTCGTCAGACTATTATTACTGTATTTCGAATTGTGGCCCGGGGCGGCGTGATGTGTAAGACTTTCTCAAATTTTTGTGCTCTTTTCTAAAAGTGCACAGCAAAAAAAGAAGCAATAAAAAACAAGTGTTGATGAGCAGGAAAAGAAGAGCAGATTAATTGGAGCTCATAAATTTCTACGGAGAACGAAACCAGGCTCATTTTTTTGCCCCCGTCAATTTTGAAATATTTGAGGTGACAAATTGGAGGGAGATGAGAAAAGATTTAGGACTTGAAAACTGAAAAATGTGTTTGGTTTTTCAGGGGTTCGACGACCACTGATTTTACGTCGGTTTCAAGACAACATGAAAAAATGGTGCAGAAGAAGAAGAAGAATCGACGGAATTTTCGGAAACCGTCGAGAGCTTCGAGTTTTTCGAGTATTACAGGTTGGTATACGTTTCAATCACAAACCCGCGAAACATACGTTTCACGAAAAATATAATTTGTTTCAGAATCATCGATGAGTCTTGACGTGTTTACGGTCACGCTCAACATGGACACGGTCAATTTTCTTGGAATTTCGATTGTTGGACAAACATCAACGCGCGGGGATAATGGTATTTATGTGGCCAATATAATGAAAGGTATATTTTTATAACAAAATAAAGAAAAATCAATAATTTCGCAAAAGGTCACAAAATAAAAAAAAACAAAAATATTAGAGCAGAAAATATAGCATTTTTCCAGGCGGTGCGGTCGCGCTGGACGGTCGAATCGAAGCGGGTGACATGATTCTACAAGTCAACGACATCTCGTTCGAAAATTTCACAAACGACCAGGCGGTTGATGTGTTGCGTGACGCGGTCAGTCGACGCGGGCCCATCAAACTGACAGTGGCCAAAAGTTTCGAGAACGGACCGCAGAGCTGTTTCACAATACCGCGCAACAGCCGCGAGGAACCGGTGCGTCCGATTGATACGCAAGCATGGATACAGCACACAAATGCGATGCGCGGAATGCCGAGCATTGTGGAAGGTGAGTGGTTTTTGGTTTCAAAGTTTGATGAAACGTACTTTATACTGGAATTCAAAAAAGTAGTACATTTTTGTTGCAGGTGTCGAAGGAGCACCAACACCTCTTCCGGGTGATTGGCCACACGGTCGACCACAGAGCAGTTCAACAGTAACCTCCAACGGTTCGAATGGTCAAAATACGGTTGTTGGCAATGGAGCGCACATTAAACTCGACCTACAAACCGACAAAAAGAAGATTGTCGAGGTGATGGCGATGCCGAATAGCGGGTTGGATATCAAGAATCGAACGTGGCTCAAAATCCCAATTCCCATGTCGTTTTTGGGTTCGGATTTGGTCGAATGGTTGTTGGATCATGTGGAGGGGTTGCGCGAGCGAAAAGATGCTCGCAAGTTTGCGGCGGATTTGTTGAAATTGAAATATATTGCGCATGTTGTTAATAAGGTCACGTTCACTGAACAGTGTTATTATGTGCTTGGCGATGAGTGTTCTGGTGAGTTTTTTTCTGGGAAAATTGAAGAAAAAATTTATGTTTTTTTTTATGAAACGTATGTTTCACTGGTTTCAATAAGAAATAAAAAACTGAGAAATAAAATTTACTAAAACTATTAAAAGCTATCTGAAACGTATTTCAAACTGTTTGTGAAATTTTGACACAATTTCGATCAAATCGTGAGAAAAATTGAGGAAAACCAAAAAATATGTTTTTAATATTATCTGAAACGTATTTTGAACTGTTTCTCGTAACTATCATGTTTTTCGCAGATTACGCTCGATTCCGCAACGAAGACGGCGGCCCACGATATCAATGGACGACGGGTGTATCGACTCAACCAGCCGCAAGCGGAACTGGTGGAAATGCCGCAATTTATGGCCATCAAAAAACAGGCGGGCCACAAGTGGGCGGAGCTTCAATGGTGAGCGACGGCGATTCATCATCGCGCATGTATGTTATGCACATTTGAATCGGTCCAGAATTTTTCTCTCTAGCATGTATTTATTGACGTCCTATTTTTGCCCATTTTTTGCTCGCCAATTTTTTTGGGCGAGATTCGATCAAACTTTTGTCCGTGTCCACATTTTTTGTTGCACTGTTTTCTTATTTTGTCCCTTCCTGAAATTCCGGTGCTCATTAGCATTTTCCCCCATGTCCCTCACAATTTTGCTCAAAGAACGAAAAAAAGAATAGCCGAGAAAAGAAGAAAACTAGAAAAAAATTATAAATTTTCACAAAATCACTTGTCTTTGTCATCTCTCTCTCTCTCACACGTTCACAGGGAAAATTACAGCGTTGTTTTTGCAGGTGAGCGGATATGCGTCTATGCCGGTTTCGCCGTTTCCGCAGGCAATGTTGCGCGCAAGAGATGCGACGAGTCAGGCGAGCGGAAGTAGTGGTGGAGGAGGTGGAGCGAGAAAGTGAGTTTGAGGTTTTGAAAAGAGGTTGAAACGTATATGAAACTGGAAATTTTGTAGATTTTACCAAAAGCTCAGTTTTCACTTTGAGAAATGAAATATATTTTTTGAAACGTATTTCGCACTGGCAAAAAAAATCCCGACCAAAATACGTTTCCCAATTTCCAGGCGCAACATAATCCTACCCTCCAAACCGACGTCATCCGCATCAGGCGGTTCCGCCTCCGGAAGCGGAACAGCACCACCCGTCGACATGTCCGCATCGCGTCAATCGTTCCGCGCCGCCATGAGTCAACCCTACGAGTTTTTCATCGACAAAATCTGAAAAGACACACGTGTATGTATGTTGTTTTTTGTTTGTATGTATACAGTACCTCTCTTCTATTTCTATGTGTTTTCGTTGGTTCGTGTAATATATGATGTATCCCAGAAGTAAGTGTGAATATATGAATTTTTCGGATTTTTTTCACCTTTTTTTCTGTGTGAATTATTTAGTTTGAGACAAGTTTGCGAAAGCAATTATTTTTATCTTTTTGAAAACAACTTTTTCAGGTTTTTTTTGCGATCTATCTATAAACTTGGAAAGAATACGGTAAGTTTTTTGCTATTTTTAAAATCAAATTTGAATCAAACCCGGGTCCAAAACTTCCGGGCCAAAATTGGATGGGATCTCAAAACCCTTACCAATATATGACCTTTGTCGAAAATGAGGTAAACAAATAAATGATACACAAACACAACTACTCTTTTCCCTGCTCATTTATTTACCATTCTTCCTCCCGTTCATTCTAAATACACCCCGCCAAAAAAATTGGAGAAATCGAAAAATTCCGTGCTCATTCAGTTCGGTGTGCATTTGTCTGATGTACGCGATCAACGTCTATTTGATTGTCATCGCTCTAGTCGCGCCAAATTTCGAAGTTTTGGTGTACGGTCAAAAATCGGCGGGAATATGGTGCCAGGCGGGTGACAAGAAGAACTATGGGCCGATGCAGTGCGAACCGCAGACGACCAATTGTTTCAAGTTTGATTGTAGTGGTGTTGATGGTGAGTTGCGTTTTGAAACGTAGTTTTGCCGGGTTGCAGCCGAAAGTTATTTCTTTTCAATTTTTTTCTTTTCACTTTTTCTTTGAAACGTATTTTTGTCGGGTTAGCTGAAATCTGATTACAGAACCATTCACAGCGCGAGGATGCGGATTGTCAGTGCTTACAAAAGCGGCAGGGCTGCCAAATGAATCGTGTCATCAAGCGCAGTCTGTATGCGAACAACTCGGCGGTATTGCCAATTGTTATACGTGTGATAATAAGCATATGTGCAATTATTCGCCGGATCAATCAGGTGCGTTTATTTTATGTTTGATTATTGTTTCCATGTTTTTGTTGTAAATTTATTTCAAAACCATACCTGGCCGAAGAGGGTACCGAAAAAACGAAAAACAAAGAAATATGTTTGAAAGTATCAAAAATTTGAAGAAAAAATGGAATTTTTCCCAAAACTGAGGCCAGGTATGTTTAAAATAGTTAGTTGACAAAATGAATTTTTGAAGCAGAACAATTTTTCGAAAATCTGGATATTAAATTTTTTATTGGCACATAAATACACGTTTCAATTATTAAACAACATTTTTCTCAAACTTCCAAGAAGTTGCATCTAGTTATGCTTCTTGAATGGTGGGTTCTTCTCCAAGTGATCGTGGAAGCATTCACGGATCTCGTTGAAGTTCTCAGTGCAGAAGACGTAGTCCAAATAGTTGGTTGGAACACCATCCTGGGCGGTACAGTACTCCAAACATTTTCCGGTGACTCCTTTAGCCTCGCAACACGCCTTGTGGTTGTGGCGAAGCGATGCGCAGTCCCACATTTGTCCGACAGTCGGTCCACGGTCGGAGCAGGTTGAGAGGAAGTTCAAGATCTGAATTGTCTTGAAATTATTATATTTTTCGAGCGACGCAACTTACGTTGGCTTGCGAGATGGCGTTGAAATCGCAGAATCTGTCGACGCACTCCTTATCGGCTCCCTTCAACGTGGCGCAACATTGCTTCAGCTTCTCGTTGGGCGTCTTTTCGGCGAAAACTGCGACAGCAGCCAAACAGCACAAAACGACACACAATCTCGACATTGTTGGATAACTTGCAAAAATGCAAAAAACCCAGGTGTTTTTATAGGCAGACTGACCAATCGGGGTCAAGATAAGATGATAATCAGGTCGGGAGAGGTGGAGAAATCCAGTGGAGATTGATTTTATTGTTTTGTTATTGCGCGCGGAGAGATAGGAAAAACTGGGGGTGAAAGTGATAAAAACGGTGTTGTAGGTCATGTTGAATAATAACAGAACGAATGACGTGGATAGTGGGAAGTGCAAAAAATTAGACAAAAAAAAACGGAAAAATTTCAGTCTTCCAAATGTTTCACAGGGTAGATCAAAATTTTTGATCTAGAAAACAATGGTTTTTATTTTTTTTTAGAAATGTTTTTCATTTTTAGTTTTTTTTCATTTGCTTTTTGGGATACTCCGTGGGTGACGGTTTGTCGTTTTGTTAAATTACTTTTGGCGCCAAAAATTAAATGTTGTATGCACACTTTTCAAAATTTGATACCCGTTTGAGATACGTTTCAATGAAAATATAATAATTTTCCGGCGATGAAGAGTTGCAACCAGTTTGAGATACGTTTCAATCAAGATTTTGGTGTTTTTTTATTTCTCTGAAACAACAAAAACTACAGTACTCTCATTTTTTATGTAGCTCTAGCTCAAATATTCAATATTTCATTTCGTTTTCCTGTTATTGAATCTGGGCTAATCTTTCTGAGAAAAATCAAACCTATAATTTTTGCCGTGAACGAAATTATATGTTGTTTTCATTTTTCCTTCTTCAACTATATAGCCTTGATTTTATTCTCATCGCATTCAATATTTTTCCAGCTGTTTAATGAGCCATACTTGTTGAAGAAGTAACCATGGAAACTTGAAAAAGAATTGCGAAACCAAACTTTTTTTGTGCTCACACACACAGCACATTTTGCCGTCAAGTTGCTATGGACCGCGCAACAACCTCTTCATCATCCTATTCTTCGTCGCCGCCGTCGCCGCCGCGAAATGAGGTGACCGCCTATTTTGTTCAACATTCGCATCGTTATCGTGTGCAATCGGCGCCGCCCTTCGAACCAGAGCAAAAGCAGAAAAACTATCGGTGAGATTGAGACTAGTTGAACATTTGAAACTAAAAAAAAAAACGAGTTTAGAATAATGTCGGGCAGACGACTACCTCCAATGAATCATCCTTCAACATCTACCGAAGATCAAAGACCGCCGATCTTCAAACATAGTTCGCCGAATTGTGAGTTTTCGAATCTACGAAAAATTCGAAAATTTTGAGCATCAAATTTGGTCGAAAAATTCCAACAACGTTTATCTCTTCAAACCCGGGAAAAATACGTTTCTTGATTTCTATACAGTTCAAAAAAGTATTTTCATTATTGGATATAGGTTTCGAACAAGAAAAAACTAACTTTTTTGTCAACAAAAAGTTGTACTTCTTATTTTTAGGATAAAATTAGCCGACGCATGTTGTTGATGTTAACTATGCAACAACAACCATAAAATGTGTTGTTTTTTTTAAACATACCCTAATTAGGTCACCATATGTTGTTGTTGATGTAACACCATCATCATAACAGGTGTGACCTTTTCGCTTTTGGGGGGTTAACTACAGTAGTCTCTCTGTTTTTGGAGTACCCTAAAATTAGGAATGTCATTCTAGTAGGGATACATTTTTAAAATTTCAAATTCTTCGGTAAAATTTTCTTAAGACAAACTTCCAAGTTAGAAAGATGATTTTTGAAATGGGGATACAAATTACTTGGATCCAAAAATGTATGATCAAAAATAAATACATTTTTTGAAAAGACACAAATATCAAATCACATTTTTTCTCATGATAATTCAAACCTGGGAAATATACGTTTCAACTTTTTTATATTGTAAAACTTACAAATGTATTTACAGCCGATCAAATTCGTCAAATTCTGGAACAGCGAATATCAGAAGCAATGGCCGGACCGCACAAGGAAATACTCGGACGTCGAAAATCTTCGTGTAAGTTTTTTATTTGTTGTTGTGAAAATCACAACTTTTTGATTACTTTGTAACATTCTCCAACATGTTTCAAAGCCAATCAAAAGTTGTGATTCTCAACACCAAAAAATAAAACAGAAAAAGTGTACAATTTTCCGGTTTGCGCGCGCACTTTTTAAACCCTTTCTGTTGTGAGTCATGGCGTATACATTTTTCCACCAACACAATAGGCGCCCACAAAAAATGTGTCACTTTTTTGCTGTTCTATTATTGAAGGAAATTGTACATTCGACACGCCTTTCGTTTATTGCGAAAAAAATGAGAGTTGGAAAGATGAAATTGAATTTTGTTTGCAGTGATAAGATCAACGGCTGTTGGATCGGAAGAGATGCGACTAGTTCCACTGGATCGGGATGAATTGAGCATGTTGAGAAGTATTAATCGATCACAGTTAGTCTGGAAAAATATGGGAAATCTGAAAAATTATGGTTGATTTCAGAAATTCGACGTCACAAGAAGTTGTGCCGGCTGACTTGGCAAAACACGAATATGAGGATAAATCGTCGGAAGAAGATGAAATTGAAATTAGGTACAGGCGGAAGATCAGTATGGTTCGGCAGGATGAGTTGGAGGAGAGGAATAGTGAAGTTGCCACAAAGAATAGTGGAATTAGAAATTTGTGAGTTTCAGAAAGTTATTCAATTTTGAAACGTATCTTAAACTGGTTAATGGAAAATGCCCAAAAAGCTTCTTTTTTCAAAAGTTAGATATCTAACAGGCTTGGGCGGAACCGAAACCAGAAATTTCCGACCATTTTCGAAACTTTTTTCAGTCGAAACCTTTTCCGAAAAATTTTGACGGAACTTTTTTCGGAAAATAATTTCGGTTCCGCCCAAACCTGATGACCAATTCGCAAAACATGTTCTTGATCTTAGAGAAGATCGTCTAACCGGTTATCGGCACGAGAAAATGCGATCCTCGACTCGTTCCGGCGACCTTCTACCCGACAAGGAATCAATCACCGGTCTTGTGTATGATATGGACTTTGATTGCTACTACAATCCGACCACCGACACGTATTATCGTCTGAAATCGATGTCAAAAGAGGAGACATGAAGGTAAAAATGAACTTTATTTGTACATAAATAAATACCGGAAGAACAGAGAAAATGATGAACCCGTCTAGACAAATTCTTGCGGCGGAAAAATGCCGCGTTCCGCGAGGAATTTTCGTTCTCTGTGCCAATAGTAGTGCCAGAGAACAAATGTGAAAATCCAATTCAGCGAGAAACTGCAAAAGTTTTAGGATTAATTTCAGGATAATTTTTCTAGGTCTCACCCGATCGAGTAGACGGTGAATATCAAGGCGAGTTCAAAATCAATGATACCGCCGAGAGCTTCGAGAATTTTCGGAGCCGTAGCCATTGTCAAAACGGATAGGCCGAGAGTGTAGCTGGATTGCATGAGAAGACCGGGCCAGAGAAGCCACAAGGGTTTGGGTTTGCATGTCAACGCGACTATTGAAATGAAGAGAGCCGAAGATTGCTCAATTGTCCAGGCGAATCGCATGTAACCGCCGTCTGCAAATTTGCATTTGGTATGTTCAAATTTATTCAAAAAGTGTGATTCACTTTGGAAAAATATGGAGTTTCACTGGTTAGGTTTTGGATTTTTCCATTTGGCTAACCCATCAAAAATTCACAGCGTTATCTAACCCTTGTGAAACGTAGATTATCCGGGATTTTTCAAAATGTTTGTGATGGATGGGTTTTTGATCCGGCCCGGACGGCAGGAGAAACATTTTTGAAAATACAAAAACCCGGCCCGGATTTTTGTAGATGGGCCGATCCGGAGTTTGGTGTTATAAAGGTCATAAAAATAGATTTTTATCCAGGCGAACCGTATTTATCCGCCGTCTGCGAGTTTGCATTAGGCTTGTTGAAAAAAATTTGCAAATTTTCATTCAAAAAGTGTGATTCGCTTTGAGAAATTTTTTTTTTTGAATTTATCCTGGTTTCATCAGTGGTTAGATTAATACTTGGGATAGCCTGACCAAATAACCAAAGGGGGTATAACTTTTGACTAATAGAAGAGAGGGAGCAAGAAAAAAACACTAAGAACGAACGCGACAAGAAAGAAAAAGAACTATATTAGAAAACTGAGCAAAAAGTGAATAATGAATGAATAAATGAGCACAAGAAGACACACAGATTGTTGATCCCGCCCCCTTTTTTGTATGCGGCAGGTGCGAAAAGGGGGCGGGGTCAACAGTCTGTGTGTCTTGTTGTGCTCATTTATTCATTTATTCTTCCTTTTTGGTTTTCTTTCTTTTTTGTCTCATTTTCTTCGATAATTTTTTCTTCTTGTTCCGTCTTTTAACTCGTAGTATTTAATTTCAGTTCAAAAATAAATCAAACAAGACCATCCAAAACTCACAGCGTTATCTAAGTTCTGTGAAACGTAGTTTATCCGAGATTTTTTCAAATGTTTGTGAGGGATCGATTTTCGGGTTTAGTCATAAAATTAGATTTTTTCTTTTGCCACCAGGAATACTGTACAACTTTTCAAAATTGACAAAAAACGACGTGAAATATGTTTCTTTCAAGCATTTTTTATCTGCGTGAATTTTTTTTTCGAAAAAGTTCTTTTTTAAAGATTAACTTTTTCTTAAATTTTTTTCCAAGTTTTTGGAACATTCCTGGAAATATGAGATCAAATATTTACGCTTTTTTTCTACTAGAAAATCATAAAATTTGAAAAAAACTACAAAAAAAGTTTTCATTCCAAAAAGGATTGAAAACCTAATTTTTTTCTTATCATTTTGTCATAAGTGATTTTTTCTTCCATAAAAATCAATAAATTTCCTAGTTTCCAAGAAGAGTCGATATTTACCTCATAACACATTATCTTCCAAAAAACATCTGTTCGATCTGTATACCAAGCCACGCCCCTTTTTCTATCTCACAGTTTATTATTATTATCCATTCTTTTTTGTGTTTCTTTTCTTTACTTTTTTATTTTTGTCCATTTTTGCGTTTTTTTTTGATACTTTGAATAATCATCATAATAGTTTTCAGAAATGCTCACCTAAATAGTTTGCAACACATTCATTCGTCCCCAAAACACGATGCATCAATCCAAAATCAAAAATTATGATGTCATGTGCTAGGAAATGGGTCTCGAAACTCGAATTTGGTGCAATATTTGAGTGACAGTCGAAGATTTTTTGATGCTTGTATATCGAGAATATGTGCTGGAAAAGGAGGTGAGTTTTTTTTGGTTTAGAAAAGTTTTTGTTCTAATCAATATCATGAAACGTACAATGCCCGGGTTTGAAAAATCATTTTTTTTTTGAAGTTCAAAAATATATGTAAGACATAATGACAAAAAATCAAATAATTTTTTCTTCGTGGTGTTCAAAAAGTCATACCTGTAAAAATGACGCAATACATATGGACAACTGGAAAAGTGCCAGAAACACGACCAACGGTTTGTTGGAGATTCGCAAGCCGCAAATCCTTGTGTCCTTTTCTTCGATACGAATGAAGGCCAACAAACGCATAGCTTGTAAGGAGAAATAACCAAGAAGCTCGAAAAAATATGGATGAGAAAAAAAATTATAGTCACAAAAGTGCTAAGCAGGTGGAATTACTCGAAAGTTTTGTTATTATTCATATTGTATGAAACAGCGAGAAAATAGCAAATTAGAAGAATAAGAAGAAGAAGATGAAGAAGAAAAAAAGAAATTGTAACACGTCGAGAAAACCACTAAGACTACTAATTAAGCGGTTGTCAGCAGTGATTAAAATTGAGTTTTGGTTTTTTTTCGAAGACGACAGATATACAAGAAAAACACACGTTGGCTCTTTAAAATGTTTATCAAGAACACGAAAGATGATGAATAAATTATTATCAACAGAGAGAAGGTGAAAAATTAGGCTTTTTGAGGGAAGAAAAGCCTATAAGCAGTATGCTGTGGCAGCACCGGGAAGTTCATCAAGTTTGACTTCGATCTGAAAAAAACGCGGTTTTTTTTTGACGAAGAATAACATGTGTTTTCAAACTCACATCAACGCTTGTTTTATTACGATGATCGACGGGGATGCTTGTTGTATAATAGGGAAAGGCGCAATGCTAAAACATAACAAAAATCAAGAAAAAAATTCGAAAAAATCTCACATCTTCTGGCGGAACCTCGTTGATTGGACAAACATGACGAACTTCTAATAAAACGGGTTCGTGAAGTGGTAAATAGCCGCTGACCGACAATACGAACCAGCCATCTTTATGCGTGGAGCTAAGTGATAGCTTTTCACCAATATACTCTGGCGAAGCTATGTATGGTCGGAGAAACGATGCTGGTCGGCCTTTGCAGTAAAAATGACCGGAGATGATACAATTGACTTTGGAAACAGGCTGGAATATTTTTTGAAAAAATTGGAGTATAGAAGCAAGCTTACTTTTTCAATATTCCAAATTTTGTGAGAATGACGAACGTGGCGTTTACAGTAAACCAGGGCGATGATAAAAATGACGATACAAATTGATTTTGAGTTTATCATCTTGATAAAATGGAGAGAAATAATACTGCCGCCTGCCTCTTGTCGGGGTATATATATAGTTTTTCGATCAAAAATAGTTAACGTCAATCAAAAATTGTTACTCATTTTATGTAGAATATTTCGCAAAATTTGTTGATTATGGTCACAATTAGAAGAGAAACAAAATAATGAGAAACAACCTGCAACATTTTCTTTGTTAATTTTTTCAGGCTTGCTTCGACACGGTTGGATTGAGGAGAAGTTCTGCGAATGCTACAAAACTTGAAGGATGGTATTATTGAGAATTTACGAAATGGTTATTTTCCGGTTTGATATACGTTTCAAATCAGGTATGTTTGTTGGTTTTTGCAAATACAAACACTTTGTTCAAACTAGAAGAGAATTATCTACAAAAATCGGGGCCCGAAAATCATGGGCCCAAAAAACCGGGAGTTTCTCAGAACTTTTTAACTTTTTTATAGAAAAAACATTCAGACCTCGTTCAGGATTAGAAAAACAATTTACTCGGGCCACAAGTTTTTTGACAAAAATCATATTCTCAGTACGACAAAATTAGAAAACGATATTTAAAAAACATGAGATCACGTAAAACAGCATTTTCGATGTATACGTGGATTTGGCTTCCCGCCCGATTGGTTTCTTAGGCCATATTTGGTTGGAAAAATTTACGGAAAAAAATGATCACAGTTTTTTTCCCGTTTGATATACGTTTCACACGTTGGCTTTTGCAAACAAGAAAATAGAAAATTTTTTATCTATAACAATGATAATTTAACAATCATTATCAAAGGGAAGATGGAACAGATTATCACAGACAGTCTGAAGAACTGTCATGTGGTCGCTCATCAAGATTGACATCAATCTGAAAATTGCAAAATGATCAAGATCGTAAAATAAGAAACTTACATAAACACTGGTTTTGTTGCGTTGCTCCACAGAGATACTTGTGACGAAAAACGGGACGGAGCAGTGCTGAAAAATGTGAGACGTGGAAACTTGTTCAATGTTTCAACTCACATCTTTCACCGGAACACCTTCGATGGGGCACAAATGACGAACCTCCAACAAAATGGGTTGATGAAATGGAATGTAGCCGGTGGTCGATAGTTTGAAACGGCCGTCTGGATGAGTGGCGGCGATGGAAAATGTTTGACCCGGATACTCTGGGGAGGTTAGATAGGGACGGAGATAGGCCGCTGGTTTTCCGTTACAATAGAAATGACCGGATATGATACAATTGATGTAAGGAGATTTGTCATTGGGTTGGGTGTCGATTTTGACGAAATTTGGATTTTCGACACCGTGCGAGTTTCGATGTTCAGCATTTACGAGAACGACGAGGAGAATGATGAACAATATCGAGTTTTTGAGAAACATTTTTCGATATAATCATAGATCGAAAAATTGAAACATTATATATGGTTCACACATGTCAATCAAAGTTGATTGCTCATTTTGCAAAAGAACGTTTATGGCACAACGAAATACAAAAAATAGAAGTTCGAAAAATTGCGAAACAATTACTCTTTCCATGCTGCCAAGTTGAGTTGAGGAATTGATGAGCATGGTACAGCAGTGCTGCCAGTTTCGATGAGGAATGCGCGGCGTGGCACACTTGTCATACTGTAAAGTTTATTTTTTGAGAAAAAATCGGTCCGGGCCAGGCCTCACTTGTCACCGGTCAAACACAAAATCCATGCCAATGACGTTTTCTTGAGTTCGGCGACTTGTGCATTGGTGAAAACACCCGGATTTTCGAACCAGAATCGATCGGCGTCTCGAAGATTTTTCATCTGATGCGCAATGATACATGAGAACGTCGGGCCGACGATTGAGCCCTCTTTTGGCTCCTCCAACAATCCACCCACATATAGATCAAGCTGAAAACCAGAGAAAAATTGATTTTTCTCTCTCGCTTTTTGATGTTTCATAGAAATGATAAGCGAGCCGACGTTTCGTTATCAGTTGCGGATGATCATCCGCCGTTTATAATTAAAAGTGACATCAAACTAACATTTTCGGGGCTACGGTACAATTGTTTGACACGTTCGCGAACCGCCTGATCTTTGACATCATTCCACTGATCGAAACTCGAAATTGCGCCAAGACCACAGAAGGTACGGTAGGCGTTGTAGGATTGAAGACCGTGATCTCGTCCACGTTGGATATTGATAGAAGCCAAATCGGTTGAACCGCCGAACAAGACTTCGGTGACGGCTGGAGTTAGACGTTGAGGAGATCGAGTTGGAACACCCATCAGACCACTGGAAAACCCGTGAGATGTACGTTTCAAAAATCGAATCTCTGAGAAAGTTACCGATATAATCCATCCAAATCGTTCAATGCGTTGTCGATACGTCCAACACCATCATTAAATCCATAATTTTTGAAAACCCGCCAAAATTGGTCTTTCATCACATAGCGCTCTTGAATCATTCCATGAAGACGGAAACCGGCCGCAGCAAATTCGTTGAAAACTCCCAGCTGTGCGTTTGGATCGTAACGATCGTACGCACCGACACGACTTTTGAAATCATCGCCGATTAAATCGGGCAAAAATTCTTGAAAAGTTATGACCTGGGTGATGGCGCCCACAATTTTTCGCGTCTCTTGGAAAATTCGATCCGCGTTCCAGTTGCGGTTCATATTTTGGAAACGGGCGGCGAGGCTGAAATTTTATCTTTCTTGAATTTTTCCAAAAAAAAAATATCATACGTGTTGTGAAGTCTGAGGAATGAGGTGTGCAACGCGGCAAGGCTGACAAAAATATTGGCTCGATCATCACCGGCGCTCAAGCTCTGCCCACTAACAGGCGGAAAAACTCGTCCATTTCGCATGATAGACCGCAACATTGCGCCAAATCGCAATGTCCGTGCGGTGATCGATTCCGATCCGTAAATCGAGCTAGCATCAATCGCCGCAGTGTTCATATTGAGTTGTTCGCGCGGAACACCTGCGCGACCTGTTCCGCAGATGGGTTGCGAACGTGTGTATTGGAAGCAGCGTCGAAGCGGATCGCGTTGCGCTGACGGAATGTTGGCGCAAATTGGAGAACGCGTTTGACATGTGCACTGGTTGATGAGGGTGTTCTGGGTGACGTCGTGGGCGAAAAGTTGCCCGAAAGCCATGAAAATCGAGTTTACGTGCGTTGGAATAGTTTTGTCGGTGGACAATAAGAACATTGAAACTTCCCGGGGATTTGGGCGATTTCGATTGATGCTAGCTGTAAGAATTTTTCAAAAAATATGCTCCCTTTGTGGTGCGCAACTCACAAACAACACTGTTGAAACCATCATCATATTGCGAAGGAAGAAGCCGTAAGAATCGGGTGAACGCAGCGCCTTGGATCGGTCTTGCCAGATTGTTACAAGTTCCATCAGCCGATCGGAATTTTCTATGATAACACGCGTTGACATCGCAACTTGGCGGACGTTGCTCTTCGGCGCATCCGATTTCCGAGAATCTCTTCTTGACAAGCGCGTTCGAAAAGACGAGTCGGGTGATCGCCTCAGTGGTCATCACCGAATTGCATCCAGCGGGAACAGAAGCGCGGTTTGGCAGAAAATCAAGTTGACGGGGTGTGGAACATGTGCCGCAAGCCTTGCGACAATTTTGACGCATCCATTGAGCGTTTGATTCGCATTCGCCGTTTTGTGACCAGAATGTGCAGTGGATGTTGGAGTCGGCGCAGTTGGTGCCAACCAGGTGTGCGGTTTGAGCGTTGACTGGAATATATATAATATTAATGACAACCTGGTTTTGGAAAATTAATATACTGACATTGAAACGTATTTCGAACGGGTTTTTTTTGTAGTAACAATAAATATATAATCTACAGTAACCCGTGACAATAACAGTGAAGAAAAAAGAAACAAACTCTTCACAAATATAGGTCAGACACATCATAATTACCGGTCTCCACATATTAATTGCATGACCTATCCGGTAGCCCTATACCCTTTGAACCTACCCAAGCTGACAATCACCAATAGACTTGCCAACAATATCATCTCTGAAAAAATGAAGAATGAGGTGAAAGAGATTCTGACAAAACGCTGAACCCGAGAAAGGTCAGAAAAAGTTCGCACGCACAAAACTGACGACAAGGAAAAAAAGTGAAAAGTGAAATTTTTTCGTCGGAAGCCTTGCCTAAACCGATTATTATTCTTTATTATTGAATTGAACACACACACAGAAGAATATTGAGAAAAATGGTTTTTTCGTTGTGTAATAAAGCTGAAAATGTGGGCGTTTGATATGAAAAAACAACATTTTGGATGGAGAAAATCAAAATCCGGAAAATCGAAAAATCATTCATGAGAAAAACCCGAAATCAAATACGAATTATGCGAAAAAAAAAACATGGCAACATTTTTGGTGTGATTATTAAGCGAAGTTACAGAGAAGATTCTTTTTGGATGCCTTGCTCCTCTTCTTCTTCTTCCTCGTCTATTCTCGAATTTTTCTGTTGTTGCGCCTTTAAAAGTGCGCTCTCGTTATAATAGTCTGACGTTGTCGGTTGGTTATAGTACTCTGGTGCAGGTTCTGTGAAAAGAGGTTGGATTAAATCAACAATTTTTTCACCGGGTCGTACCTGTTTTTCCATCCTCGTTGACCACGACAGGGGTGTAGAGAACAGAAGATTGTTGAGCTTCCTTGGTTTTTGGGATAAGGTAGGAGTTTGACGGATCAATAGGCGGAGAATCGAGAGATTCCGAATTGTGGAATGGTGTAGACTGGTAACGAGAAGAGGCGATAGATTGCATTCGACTGATTCCATCGCCGTTCGGAAGGTTGAACTGGAAATTATGAAAGTTTTTCAAAAAAAAATCCCGGATAAAATACGTTTCAAACACGAGATATGACATTTGAAGCTTGAAACGAGGCACTGGATTTACTTACCGTTGCAGTTGACGATGTTGGGGATGCTGGCATTTCAGAACTGGCGAAATACTCGCGCGGATCAATAGTTTCATCGAAAATCTCGCGCAAGATATCGGCTTGAAATTGTTCGTCGTCAAGATCAGTGCTTTCGGCATTTCTCGATAATTCGATAAAAAGTTGAGGACACTTGCAAAACTCTTCAAATCGTTCGAACAAGGTGTTGAAGTTGGGGCGAGACTCTGGATTTGACATCCAGCCTGAAATAGAAAGTTGGATGACAAAAATGAGTTGGGTGTGACCTACATCTCAACAATTCTTGATAAAGATCTGGCGAGCAGTTGGCCGGTTGAGTTAGACGATTGCCATCCTTCAAAAATCCGTGAATACTATCTGTCGACATGCCTTGGTAGGGACTTGCACCAAACGTCAAAATCTCCCAACACGTTACGCCAAACGCCCAAACATCGCTGGCATGAGTGTAGCAGTGATTGCTGAAAATCTCGATGGCCAACCATTTGATGGCCACTTTGCCCGTCTTGATTGTCACCGATTCGGCGTCGGGTTTGAGAATTTTCGATAGACCGAAATCGGTGATTTCGACGTGGTTGAATTTTTTGACGAGCACGTTTCGAGCCGCCAAATCGCGATGCACAACGCGTTGTTTGTAGAGATATCTGAAAATTGGTTGAAGAAGTATATCCAAAAATCAGTTTGACTGTCCCCTCCCCCCCCCCCTCTTCCATTTTTTTTCCAAAATCCCGGATGAGATACGTTTCAAAAAACTTTCAAATAAAATAGGAGCTCTGAAAAACTAATGCTTCCCGGCTTGTTTGTAAAAAACATTGTTTTCGAATTCAAATTTTAGTTTCAGTGTCAGTTTTTTCCATTTTTTTTTAAATTTTAAGGTGATTTTGAAGTTTCAGCCCCATTTTTTAATGATACATTTCCCTTTTTTTATCAATTTTTGTAAAAACCCGGATGAAATACGTTTCAAAAATTTTTCAAAATAAATAGGGGCTCTGAGAAATTGCTAGAGAAATGAAAATTTCGCCTTTTTTTTCATTTTTTTTTAATTTTGAGGTGAATTTGAAATTTCAGCTTCGGCGCCATTTTTAAATGATAAATTTCCCTTTTTTAAATCAATTTTTGCAAAAACCCGGATGAAATACGTTTCAAAAATTTTTCAAATTCAACTCTAAAAACTTCACTACGAAACATACCTAATATCGGCCGCTTTCTGATTCGGGGGGTCACTAACTTTTAAAGAACGAATTTCAGAAATTTCGGTATTTTTTCGGGGTCACTAACATACATGGGATATGAACAAGAATATGGGCAAGAATTCAAAGTTGAACCCCCTAGTAGGTCTATCCTCTATCAAAAAAAAAAAGAACAAAAGAAAAAAACGATAAAAGTAAACGAGACAAAAAAGAAAGAAGAAAATATTGTAAAACTAAGAAAAAGACGAATAATAAATGAATGAATGAATGAATGAGCACAGGGAGGCATTGACTGTCGACTCCGCCCCTTTTTACAAGCGGCGTGGGTTGTAAAAAGGGGCGGAGTCGACGGTCTATTGCTATACTGTGCGGTGCTCATTCATTCATTCATTATTTACTTTTTTCTCAGTTTTCTAATATAGTTGTCTTTTTTTCTTCTTGCTCTCACAATTTTATGATGTGTGAAAAGGTATGTTGTTGTTGTTGCTAATATTAATAACATCCCCATAACTAACAACATGTGTGACCTTTTCCCATTTTTGAGGGCTACACATTTTTTTTTGTCTCTTAAATATCTCAAGTATGGTCACTAACTTTTAAACGAAAAAATAGATTTTTTCAGGATTTATCCGATTTTTTTCTTGAAAATTTCGAATTTTATTGAGAAATTCTTCTTCACAGGTATTTCCAATTTTAGGGGAACATTTTCTCCTGGAATTTTCACAACTTTTTGTTGGGTCACTAACTTTCCAGTAAGAAAGAGTAATGCGCCCTTTTATGATGTTTGCTACGGAACAACAAAAAAATTTTGAAATTTTTTTTGACCTACAAGTTTATTTAGTGTGCCAATTTTTTAATTTCTAACATTTTTCCGTTTTTTGCAGCTCACCTCATTCCCGATGCAATTTGACAACAATACAACATCAATTCCCTGGCTCCCAAATTCTCCTGATGTTGTTTCAAAAAGTCCTGTAAATTACCCAACGGTCTGTACAATGTGACAATTTTCAGGCCATCGTCATGCATACAAAAACCGATAATCTTCAACAAATTTTCGTGTCTGAGCCGGAACATGTTGGTGGCCTCTTCGAGCATTTCGTCAGTTTGACTGCGATTCATTTGAAAAACTTTGATGGCGACAGGCAGTTTGATGGTTCGTTTCGATTTGCGAAGATAGTAAATACCCGCGTAAACGGTACCGAATTCACCCTTTCCCAGACGTTTCTCATGTTTGATTTGTAGCTCAGACGAGGGGATCAGGCAGATGCGCGACATGTTGGCACGAATATTCGGATCGATTGGAATTTGTTCGGGCATTTCGACGAGTTCGGCAATCTTCAGCTTCTTGCCAATCTTTTGGCAACGATACCAGACGCATGAGATGACGCAGAGCATGACGAGAAACGCGCAGAGAATTGCGCCGGTGATCAGATAGCGGAGGCGACGTTGCGCCGAATCGATATCGAAATCGAGACATTTTTGGGTGGCTGATTCGATGAATGGTTGATCGGTTGGACAGGTGGAGAGACATTGCGTTGTTGCGTTGTCCGGATGAATAATGTGGTGAGTTTTACATTTATCGCATGTGAATGGTGTTGAATCCGAACAGCCGTAGTTCTGATCGCATTCGGGGTGACATCTGTAGATAGAAAAAATTTGGACTTTTTATTCGAAAAAATTTCATTTTTTTTTGGAAAAAAAACCCGGAAGAATTACGTTTCAAATATCAGTTATGACTTTTGAAGTCCCATACGTCATAAAATGGGCGGAGCTTATTAGATTCTAGAATTTGAAACATTTGTAAAGTTGGGAATTTTCGATAATTTTCATGGTTTTTTTTCCTAGTGTTGTCATTTTTGGGACTAAAGTCTAGTTTGGCACACTTGTGCAAAACGCAATACCTCGTTGTCTGGTTGTCCCTGTAAAACTTCATGGTCTTATCTATATATTGTTTTGTTATCCCTTTCTTCTCTGCGTCTCTCCTCGTTTTTACACTCTATCAAAAAGGACGCCGCGTGGGTTAGAGAAAGAGAGGTTGGGTCTACAATCAATGTTTTTAGTAAAAGTGCAACCTTTCTCAAAATTTTAAAAAATAAACCGGGTCTGTCAAAATCTCCCCAATCTTACCTCGCACAAACTCCATACGCCGTATCGGTGCGTGCTCTTGAAACGTAAGAATTTACCGGACATTTATCAACGCAAAGCATATCGAGTTGCGGATTCAAAACCAGTGCGTATTCTTTGCAAACACATCCATTCGTTTGAACACTAATACCGGCTGATGTGCAATTGTGACAACGATCATGGCACTTTTCGCAGTGCTAGAAATATTTTTTTTGTTTTCTGAAATTGATTTTCGCAAGAAAAATACCGTCTCATTGACTCCTTCCAACTTTGCCGTTGACACATAATAATTGTCGAGCGCATTCTCCTGACAAACTGCCGTCATGTCGCGACTCTTCAAGCATTCCGTGTTGTTGTTCTCGTGGCGCAACACCGCATACTTGCACTGATCACATCCGCCACGACCCAAATGTTTCGCAGGGCCGGTGCATCCGTAGCCGTAGCATTCGTCGGCGCACTTTTCGCACGTCATGTTTTTTGTTGCGAAATGCGTGTCGACGGGACACTCGTGCACACATTCGAGACGACTACCGTATTCGGGATTGACGAGGCTAAAGTGTTGACACGAGAGACAGTCGAACTGGCCGAGACCGTTGCACGTGCGACACTCGTCCGAACACTTTTGACACTGCATTGATGTCTGGTTGCGCAGATAACCGTGCGAATCGCAACCTTGAACGCATTTGCCCATGTTGTTCCAACTTTTACACTCGAGACAATCTGTTGCGGCCGGACCCCAACATCCACGATGATTGCAGTTAGTGTCGCAAACTTGTTGATAGGATTCTGAAAGAAAATTGTAGGTTTTCAATTTCCCGTGAGAAATACGTTTCAAATAACTAATATATTTTTTCGGTCATCCTACAAAAGAGCCTACCTTTGTTTTTCTCAATTTCCACTATAAAGTACGTTTCAAAGAAAAAGTAAATAATTTTTTTTCGGCAATAAGTTTTCCCCATCTCACAAAAGCACTTATGAATATTAAAATGTGCTCATTTTTTTGATCGACAACTCGTTTCGTAACTCACCACAAACATCGGTTCCGCGATTCATAGTGATTTCCAACGTCGCCTTTGTCACATCGGCTTTAATTATCGATTTCCAATCAACACTTTCCACGTAGCACAATCGCGAGTTCTTTTTAATCATCACCGATCCGGTTTTGATCATTCGCAGTGAGTTCAAATTGAGCTCTTGCAAATCGTCGCATTGGAAAATTCCGAAAGCCCAGCGGAGACTAAATTTTTCTTTTTTTATTTTTATTTTATCTCTAATTTTTTGGTCTCACTTGTGCAATTTTCGTCCTTCAATAACTTCGAGGTTTCGCAAAAACTTTAAATTATTGATCGTCTGACCAACTATTATGATAAATTCGCTGACCGATCGAACATTTTGCAACGCGTCAAAATCTTCTAGCTCAAAGCTGAAAAAAACTTCTTTTTTTCTTCTCCCCAGAAAAATAATAAAACATGAATTTATGAGTGGATTAAAGGCGACTCAAGTGCCGCCCATTATTCTTCTTTGTTTCACTTACTGTCCCTCTTTTTTGTCGATCAGTAAAAAGCCGTCGATGTGCTCGCAGCCTTTTAGCGCCAAAAGTCCGGTCCGGTTGAGTGGTAGTTCGACAGTGCACGCTGCAAAAAATAGGGTTTTCTGATTTTTATCGCGAAACTATGTAAGACAAACTTTTCGGGCAAACTCCGTCGCGACATTTTTCGCATTCTCGCGAATTTGTTTCCACGTCGTATGTATGGTTGTCGGAGCAGCGGCGCACGCACACGTCGTTTTCGATTAGTAGTTCTTCTGAAGACTAGTTTTTTGTTTTGAGAATCCCGGATGAGATACGTTTCAAAAGGAAGAGATTTGGATTTTTTACTGAGCCGAGATAAAAACCCGGATGATATACGTTTCAAAAACCAAATATGAGATTTTTCCCATCTTTTCATCGTTTTTTTCGAAATCCCGGTTGAAATACGTTTCAAAAGGCCACAGTATTATTTAAATCTCAAAAAACGAACCTGGACACTCTTTCACGCAATGATTGCCGTTCTGAAATCGTCCCTCCTCATTGGGTACCAATTTGCCTTTTGAGCTATTGAGAATTTTGCGCGCCGGACACACGTCAACGCACCGTCCGTCTAGTTCAAAATGCGCGCAAGCGACGCAGTTGTCCGGTCCGAACGCCGAACAGCCGCCGAGACACGACGAATCGCAACACTCGTAAGAGCCTGTTACGTTGTAGTAGAAGCATTGGGGACATGATTTTGGGCACACCGAGCGGTATACTGAAAATGTTTCTTTTCTCAAAGTTCTCTTTTTTTTTCTCGCCAAAATTTTGTTTATAAAATAACATTTTCCTTTTTCCTCTTTTTATTTCTAAAACAACTATTATTATTTTCTCATAATAAAAATAAAACCAAAACATTTTTGTTTTGGGTCTTCAGTTTCCGGTTGATTACACTCACATTTCTGACAATCTTGCTCGTTTTTACCCCAACAATTGGTGCAAGTCGGATGGCATTGTGCCAACGATGTGTTCTCATTTTTCCCATTATCATCATCATTTTCAGAATAACAGTGCTGGTGCGATTGCTCGGCGTGAAAGTGTTGAACTTGGCGATCGTGTATCAGTTCGGACCAGTCGATTCGTGTGCCAATGTAGCAAAGTTTTGGCGATTTGATTATTGTGACGTTACCCGAACGGATTACTGTAAGTTGGGAGCGCGTTATTTGGAGAGAGAGCGAAAAAGGGGGAGGCTGAAACGTATATTTTCCGGGATTGAGAACAAATTCTGGTAATGGATTTGTCTGGTTTGGTGTACTTTTTTTCAATCATTGAAATTGAATTGCTAACAAGGCCAAAAATTGTTTAGGTCCGAGATTTTTTCAAAAGTTGTGGCTACTATTTTGATGGTTCGAGAGGCAGATATAACTTTTCCGGGACTAGAAATTTGATATCTAACTTTTGTGAAACGTAGTTTATCCGGAATTCTAGTTTTTTTCTTTTTTTTTGGAGATGGATTTGTCTGTTTGGTTTTATCACCAAAACACCGCAAAATGGGAAAAGGTCACACCTGTTGTTGTTTACGATGTTATCAACAACAACAACATATGGTGACCTATAAAAAAATTAACTTGGCAGGTGTGAAAAAGTTGTTCCCCAGAAGAACTTTTGGCTTTTTTATTGTAAGAAAATTTGTTTGACTATTTTGGGCAGATATTCTAGGAAAAAAGGTCAACTTCAGAAATAAGAAAAATCTGAATTCAACCTATTTCCATATTAGCTGACGTAACAGTAGTCCTCTATTCAACTTATGTGAAACGTACTTTACCCGGGATTATGTTTTTTCCTCTGATTGTTGATGTGCTTTTTCAATCACTGGAGCTGAACTGTTTTTTTCATTAGTGGAATCATAATAGTGCAATTTTTCCGGTCTACTAATTTCATAGTTTTTTCTTTTTTTTTCTTCCTTCAAAAGCTTCGTCTAACTCAACTTCATTTTTCTTCAAACTCATGTGAAACGTATTTTATCCGGGATTGTGTTTTTTCTAAATTTTTGTTTTTTGGGTCAGATAGTTTCTGATTTTTTCTCTAAACTCTCTAATCTCTTCCCACCTCTCAACTCGCGCATCGAAATCTCCTGCATCATCGGATTCTCCTTGATCCACAACGAGTTGCCAAAAAACAACTCGTCACCATAAATCACTCGCAATTTCGGAAAAACCAACTTTTGCACATCGACGCGAAAAATCAGCAAACTTCCGCGAATCTCCTCCAACTCGTCGAATATGGTCAACGTCTTTAGGGTGCGCGATGCGTTCTTCGTAAACTGCGCAATTTGCTCAGCCTCGATCCACGTCAACTCGACGTTACCGTACACCCGACGGCATCCTTTGTACATTTTTTCCAAATCGTCCAAAATGTTGCCCGAACCGTATTTTGAGATACCATTCGTTGTGCCGGAACAGACTGCAAATGGTTTTTATTAGTTTTTTCCCCGAACTTTTTTTTTCAACACAGGTAAAAATCCTACAACATTCGGGTTCGTTGCGGCATTTGTGCCAAAATTCCGCCAAATTTGAGCCAACGAATATAAGCACAAAAAATATTCGATGCATCAGAAATAAATGAAGAGGATGGAGGTTTGAGTAAATAGTAGATTTTTTTTAATTATCCGATTTTTTGCTGAGCAAAGTGAGAGGAGGGGAAATGTTTCAATTTGCTAGAGTACCATTTTATTGAATTTGCGGAAAACGACACATTTAGGGGTGAGAGGGGTACTGTAGTTGGCTATTGGAGAGAGATAAAATAGGACAAGGGACAACATACCACCGTTAACTCCTACAGGCCCTGAAAAGTTTTGGTTGAACATTACTAGAAAATATTACATTTGAAAGCACTGGTGTTTAGCACCAAATCTCATATCTGGTTCTTGAAACGTACTTTATCCGGGATTCTCGCAAAAAAGTTTATTTTTCTGTCAGTACCATTTTTACTTTAAATTAATGACCGAAAATCGGGCCGGTCGTTTTCTAGAAAAATTTTCTGAAGTTCTTCTAAGACTAGAAAAAAATCGGGCCGGTTTTAAAATTTTTCTTCGACAAAAACTCACATTCCCGTGTCACTGTTTTTCTCTGTCGTCTCATCACTCTCGCACCATCAACCACCAACGAAAAAATACACGCCAAAACTAGACAAATCCTCCTCCATCGCATTCTCAACCAACAAAAAACTGCCAAAATCGATACCTGTTCGAAAAAAAAGTGTGTGATTAAAAACCAAAATTTCAAAAACGCAAAAAAAAACGGTTTTTACACAACAAAACTGTGGGCGATCGCGGGCACAATATGAGGAGTTTAATGGGGTGAAAAGGAACGGAAATGTGTTTTTTTTGTTGGCGCCAGTTTTTGGGTGGTTTTTAGGGTATGGAAACTTTGACTTGTGAGAATTTAGAATTTTCTGGAGTTTTCTGACCTTTGAAAAACTCCAAAAGTTATGTTTTTCAATTCCGGCCCGGCATTTTTCGGTCCTCCGAAAATGCTGGAAAAAATCAATAATTTTCTAGTTTTCCACGTGGTTTTCGAATTCTCTGAAAAAAAGACCCTTTTCTGAAAATTCGAAAAATAAAAATAAAAAATCAATGCGCTCCATCCGCAAAAAAACCGTTTTCGATGATAAGAAACAAAATTGAGAGAAAAAATCGTGTGTTTCTTCAAAATTTCATATTTTTTCGATTTTGATAAACAAAATATGTGGGGCTCCTATGAGGTGATGATGATGATTCAGATTGTATGTTGTGTAACTTGCGAGAAGGCAAAAGAAAAATAGAAATTGTTGTGTTGACCGATTGATCGCGAGGAGTACTGTAGATGGGTTTTCAGACCGGCCCGGGGATTTTTTGGGGGGAAGAAACACTTTGGATTAGTTTCCAGTGAGAAATACGTTTCAAAAATAGACAATAAGAATAAAAAAAAGTTGTGAGATCATAAAAAGTGGTGAGGTCTGCTGCTGCTGACCTTCATCCTCCCGTATTAATACCACCTCCTCCTGTTAACTAATATGGTAATTTATGATACTTGAGAAGACTCTTGACGCGTGTCAAACATAACGGTGGAAAAAAGGGGAAATTGGACCGTATGGTGTGGTTGACTGGGAAAAAATGGGGTGGCGGTAAAACATGAAAGAGGTTACCGGGGGAAGGCGAAGAGGAAGAAAGAAACAATTTTTCGTTTGCGCCAAGATTGATGATTCAATCAACGCGAAATGAAATATAGGAGAGGGGATTCTTTGTTGGGCGGAAACTTTTTGGCCCTGAAAGGTGTCGGAAAAACTGCGCAGGAAAAAAAAATTCCAAGAGAAAGGTGTCAAAAAACTGCGCAAAAAATTTTTTTGGCGCCAAAAATAGAGCTCAGATTTTTTTCAGCCTGGCCTGGATTTTGAAAATTCTCATTTTTCCCCTAATTTTTAGAAAACAACTTGCTTATCAAAAATTTCAATCATCCTCATACATCAGATGGGGACCAGACCTGTGGGAAGGGGGTCCTAATCTCGGGAAAAATAAATGAAGGGGACAACTAATTTTTGAATTTTTGATAAATTAAAAAATTGACTTTGGCCATACTTGGAATAATTATGGACCAGAGCTCAAAGTTAAACCCTCTATCAAAAAAAAAAAGAAAAACAACGATACAAGAAAGAAAGAATACTATATTGTAAAACTAACAAGAAAAGTTAAAGAATGAATGAATGAATGATTGAGCACAGGGAGACACATTGGCTGTCGACTCCGCCCCTTTTGGCATGCGGCAGGTGCAAAAAGTGGGCGGGGCGACGGTCTCCCTGTATTCCTCGCGGTGTGCATTTATTCATTCATTCTTCACTTTTCTCTCAGTTTTCTAATATAGCTGTTTTTTGTTCTGTCTCTTTTTTCTTCTTGCTCTCCCTCTCCCATTACTCAAAAGTTATACAAGTATGGTTTTCTTCATTACTTTTAAATATCTTCCTACTTTTTTTATCGAAACCTAGAGGGATTTAGGGGTACTAACCCAAAATGATCTCAGGAAAGTCAGTGCGCGCTCGCAGCGTGATAGTGCGCGGTCGCACGCTAGGACGCTGCGTGCGCGCACTATCGCGCTGCGAGCACGCACTTTCCGCGCACTATTCGCGCACTATTCGCGCAGCGTTCGCGCACTGATTTAGTGCGCGGTAGCTGCGCGCACTGATCACGCGCGCGCGCGCAGCGTTCGCGCACTGACTTTCCTGAGATGTCTGGGCATCTATCTGATGTATGATCATCTTCACACATTTTCAAAGCTAGACTTTTCTGAGCTCAAGTTTCTTGATTTTTTTTTGAATTTCACCGTTTTGAAACCTACAGTACTCTTCAAATTTTCCCCAGAAAAATTTTTAAAAAACCCACCGGGCCGGTCTGAAAACCTATCTACAGTACTATACAAATTTTCTCAGGGTTTTTTGAAGTTTCTCAAAAACTTGGGACATTTCTGAGAGGCCAAGTTTTTGGAGATAAATCTCTGATTTTTTCTAAAAGTTCCTATTTGAGCTCAAAAATGTAGGAAATTTTGAAGGTTTTCAAAATTTTCAGACTCTCCGGATGGGAGTACTGTACTTTTTTCATGACTCTTATAGAAAAAAAAACAAATACATAAATTTTAAGAAATAAAAGTGAAGAAAATTTATTAGAAAATTAGAAAAAGTAATAAATTGAAGGATCAATCGACTAACTCATTTGCCACATGTGTGTTTTTTTGTGCACCACCTCAAAAAAAAATTGCTCTTTCTCTGAATGACTAAGACTGTGCTCTCCCACGAAAGTAGGTGTTAACACAGACAGAAAAAAATAATGTGGTTAATACATAATAAGGAGAAGAAGAAAAAAGTTTCAATGACAAATATTTACACTGCTAATCGACACCTTGAATGGGCATGTGTGAGCAATGAGTTGAGCTGGTTTTTTTTTCTGTAAAAAGTTAAAGGAACATGGAAGAATTTGCAAAAATTGTGCCCCCATTTTGAAAATAAATATTGTGTTATTATCAGGGTACTGTAGTTTTGAACCCCTTGTGTTCTCTGCGTCTTCTCTCCCTCTCACCTGTTTTCCCAAATGCACTACTAAAAAGTCACAACGTGTCAACTCAACCGAAAAATGTTTGGCCCGGAACCGCTGCTCCAAAAACAACAAGTTTTGTCACAGACAGCAAAAAAGTTGACAATTTAGTGTCACTTTTTATTCTCTCTATACATTTTTTTTTGCTGCGAACCCCGATGCCTCCCCCGGGACAATTTCTGGCGGGTCATCTGTCGGCGGCGCTCTATTTCACGCCTGCTCTCATTTCCAGCGGAGCGAACCAGCAAAAACAATCGACGACATCGATCAAGAAGAAGAGTTCGGCGGCGAATGGTGTTGATGATTTGTTGTTGAGGTGTTTGTTGGCTGGAAGAGATAACGATATGAATCAGGTGAGTAGCCAGGGAAGAATACGTTTCAAAAACTTTATGAATTTTCTCACCAGGAAAGAATACGTTTCAAGAAAATTCTAATTTTGAAATTTTGTCTTTTTGCCAGGGAAGAATACGTTTCAAAAAAATTATTTATAATTTTTAAATTTTTTACCAGGATACAATATGTTTCGAAAAAATTGTTCTTTCGAAATTTTATTCTTACCAGCACACTTGGGATGGCCAGGCCAAATGACCACTTTGGAGAAAAAAATAATCAAAACAAAGGAGACAAAAAAGAAAGGAAACTATATCAGAAAACTGAGCAAAAAGTAAAGAATGAATGAATAAGTGAGCACAAGAAGACACACAGATTGTTGACCCCGCCCCTTTTTTGTATGCGGCAGGTGCAAAAAGGGGGCGGAGTCGACAGTCTCTGACAATGAGTGCCTTCCTGTACTCCTTCATTCATTCATTCTTCCTTTTTTCTTAGTTTTACAGTATTGTTTTCTTTCTTTTTTGTCTCGTTTGCTTTGATAGTTTATTGTTCTGTCTCTGCACCCATCAATAGTCTTCATTTCAGTTCATAATTCATATTTACTCCTTTTCGTGTTTTTCACTCATTTGCTGTTTTTTATAGAGGGTTTACTTTTGAGCTCTGTCCACAATCATCCCAAGTATACTAACCAGTATATAATACGTTTCATAAACTCTAAAAATTTGAAATTTTTTTACCAGGAAAGAATACGTTTCAGAAAGTTAATATAAGAAAAACGTAATGTGTTCTACCTGGTTAACTTGTAGCTTCCATGCATTTTAAAACTTTTTTCTTTCAAAACAATATAAAAAAGTTTTTCCCCAACCTCATTTGAAAGGCGGCAACGATTAGTCGCGGATTTAATGTGCCCTCCTGCTGTGAGAAAAAAAAATGTTTTTAGCAAATGAAATTTTTAGGCCATTTTGTCTCTTCTTTTTTTTCGACGCCAAATTTTTAAATTTTTTTTTTGCAGGTTCATTTTGCTAATGCGTCAGCGCGTCGGCGCAACGCAATGATTCTGGAAAATGCGAATATGAAAAATGGGGAGGATGAGGATGCTCCAAAAGGTAAACAAAAAAATATTTTAGAAACTGAACTCATATTCAAAAATGTGCAGGTGTCATCGCGAATCTGCGCCTCGCTCTACCGCACATTGCGCTCATCACCGCCACACTTCTCTACATTTTCCTCGGCGCGCTGATTTTTGCCTACATCGAGATACCGTATGAAAAACAGACGTATAAGAAACACCATCTACAGTACCATCAATTTATTGACACGTTGTTCAAGTCGCCAAATTTGACACAAATCGAGGTGGAAAGATTGATCGACGACTATACGACAATCAATTTTCAGGCGTTTGAAGCTGGCTTGAGACCGATTGGTGAGCTTATATTTCTGAGCTCAAAAAATGCAATTTTTCAGATCTTGTCACCGAGAAAAACACGACAAAATGGACGTTGATCAGTTCGATTTTCTTCACGACCACCGTTTTGACTTCGATCGGTTATGGAAACCTGATTCCCATCTCGACACATGGCCAAATTTTTTGTATGTGTTATGCGATTTTCGGGTAAGTCTGAAAAAAGTGTCTGGACCAAAAGTGGTCCAGACCTCGTATTTCCACTTTTTAGAAACGGAAAAGTGGTCCTGACCTTTTACGTTTCAAAAAATTGTTATTTTGTAATTTTGTTCTTACCAGCATACTTAGAGTTTGGAGAAAAAATAATCAAAACGAACGAAAGAAAACGAACTATATTAGAAAACTGAGCAAAAAGTGAAGAATGAATGAATAAATAAGCACAAGAAGACACACAGATTGTTGACCCCGCCCCTTTTTTTGTATGCGGCAGGTGCGAAAAATGGGCGGAGTCGACAGTCTCTGTCTGCCTTCCTGTGCTCATTCATTCATTCATCCTTCCTTTTTTCTTTCTTGTCTCGTTTGCTTCCATAGTTTTTTCTTCTTGTTTTTTATTTCCGTCTTTGCGCTCATCAATCGTGAATTTACCCTTTACTTCAGATCAAACCCCTTTTTCGTGAAAGTCTTAATACAAATTATGTGAAACGTACATTATCCGGGGAATTTTTTCTATTATGTGGAGTTGAAATTAATGATTTCAGAATCCCGCTGACATTGATCACCATCGCCGATGTTGCCAAATTTGTGGCCGATATTCTGATCATGGACCCGACGGAAGATGTTCGAACGGGACGACAATTTCTGGTGTTGATCTTGTTGTTGGGTTACATGACGATTTCGGCGGTTGTTTATTGGATTCTCGAGCCGACCTGGTCGTTTATCGACTCGTTTTATTTTTGTTTGGTGTCGTTGGTGAGTTTTCTGAGATTTTCAAGATAGTCATTTGTTGAAACGTATTTTATACGGGAAAACCCTCTGCCTAAATAATGAAAAAAAAATCTGAATAGGACCCGAAAAAACCGATCCTCAAATTTTCTGCCCGATTTCCAGATGACTGTCGGTTTTGGTGATTTGTATCCAAATGGTACTGTACAATACATGAGTGTGTCGATTGTCTTCATTTTTATTGGTCTTGTTTTGACCACCCTTGGTGAGATATTTTTCTTTTTTTTTTGTTGTAAAATTTCATTTTTTCAGCTGTTGATGTTAGTGGTTCAGTGTGCATTGATAAGATTCATTCGTTGGGACGGGGGTTTGATGCGATGAAGGTGTTGAATGCGTTCAAGGAGAAGTTAGTTTTCGGTTTTTTTTTTTGGTTAAAACGTATTTTTCACTGGTTTTTACTCAGAATTTAGTTTTTCACTTTTTGGAACAATGTTGAACCGAAAAAAAACAGGACTTGAGTTTTTGAAAACTAGGGTTTTCTCTAAAAAAATGGATTCTCCTTTTTTTTTGCCGTAAACTAGATAAAAATTTCTGGACTAGATTATACTTTTTAGTTGAAACGTATTTTTCACTAGTTTTCTGAAACCTCGAATATATACGTTTCAAATCAAATATTTGAGGAAAAATGGATTTTTGAAAAACTGATTTATGACACTCCACCTTACCGAAATTTCAGAACATTTTTTCAAGAAAATGCTCTTCTGAGCAATTGACACCGACCTCTAAACAATATATCGGTATAATTCTCTCTCATTTATTCCAAAGAGACAAGGTCAAGAAAAGACCTACCCATCCAATTTTCCACCTATTTCTTCACACACACACAAAATTGTTTTTTTTCTTCTCTTCCTTATTTTTGTGTCGATTGGTTGGGTCAAGGAAAACAGTTATCATAACAAAAGTGTCTCATTTTTTTTGAAAAACTTTTGAACTTGTTTTTTTTCGATGTCAGTTTTCATGTATGTGTGTGTGTGTGTGTTAATTAGGTCATCGGAGATTTGAATCTAGAATAATAACGAACACACGACTTTTTCCGTTTTTTTCTCGCTTCTTGATCATTATTTTCTCGACCTCGTATGATTTATCTTTGTCGTGTTTTCAGAAAAAAAAATTCATAAATTTTGGCCCGAAAATTTGGCCTAGGAACTACAGTACCTCAATTTTTCTGTTTTTTTCTGACCGGTTTTTTAGTTTGAAGATTTTCAAAAAACATTGGCCTGAAATTTTTCGTGTCCGGAATATGGTCTGAGGTTTTCAAAATTTTCAAAAAAATTCCGGTCCTGAAATTTCTGAACACAAAAATTTTTGAAAAATAGTTTTTAGAAAATCAAAAAAATTTGCATTTTTTAAATTCCTAATTTTTCAAATTTCCGAAACTAGTGAAACATACGTTTCAGCCAAAAGGTGTATATCGGGGTTTTCAAAAAAAATTCCCAGTCTGAAATTTTGAAAAATAGCCATTTTTAGATAATCTAAAAAAAATAGAAATTTAATGCATATCTCAAAAATCTGGTCTGAGAAATTGAGAAAATCTACATTTTTGTATTCCTAATTTTTCGGACCGGCCCGAGCTACCCCCGAATTAAAAAAAATACGAATTCCGAAACCAGTGAAACATACGTTTCAAAAAATCTTCCCCTTGTCCACTTGATTTTTCTTAACCTTGTTGTTTTTTTTTCATCTTCATTCTATGTTCCAAATTTTTCGCCGACCTTCAAAGTGTTATCTTTCACTTGTTTATATTCGAATAGTGGTTAACCTATTTCTCGTTTTCCCCCCTCAAACATTTTTCTCATTCATTTTCGCCTGCCAAACTGTTCTCCAGGATCTTGTTCTATTCATCCAGAAAAACCTCATGATTATATGTATACAACACACAAGTGTATACATATACAAGTAACGAGAAAAAAAACCAACCAGCGAAAAAAAGAAAGAAATTTGGGCCACTTACAGTGTTCGTCAGAAAAGCGAAGAGGCTGCGCGAAAAGGGGCGGAGTTTCGGCAATTGAGACGGAGAATCAACGGCGGCGGAGAAGAAGAAGGAGAAGGAGAGAAAGAACGACGAGTGGTAGATATTCCGCGTTGGTTTGCCTATGTGCCCAAGGACGCACTGACCATTCCCTATATCGATGAGTCGGCCAGGTAGGACCATTTTTCTGTTTGCAGATAAATATAGAGGTGTTGAAACGTATTTTTCCCGGGTTTGACTTTTTTCGTGTCATTTTTGAGAGCAAGTTTTCTCTAAACTTGAACATTTTCAAATTTTTAAAATCCACGTTGAATTCTATTTTTGGATTTTTTCTAGGAAAAATATAAACTTTCTCATTTTTAATTTTCAAAATTTCTAGAATATGAGTTTTGAAACATACTTTTCCCGGGTTTGACTTTTTTTTTATTTTTGCTGGTTTCTGTCAGCGCCTTTTTTGGGATCAAGTTTTTTTTCTAAATTTGAACATTTCCAAATTTTCCAAAAAAAATTTTCCCACTTTTCAAAGATTTATCTCACCTCGAAAATCGAGTTTTAAACTTTTTTTCTGAAAAAAAATATCCACGTGGAATTGTGAAAATGTCGACAGGAAATTAAAAACAGACAGAAAAAATGTTTATATATGAAATTCAATCCGAAACAAAAAGTTGTGTCGATTTTTGCGGAAACCAAAAAAATGTCGTGCAAACTCACTACTACTCCTAATCTACATAATGATAATTCATACGAAATTATGCTAATCAAAGGTACTTTTTCTTGCTCGAACATTTTGAGAAAAAAAATCGAGGTCTAGAAAAATGCGCGAGCAAGTTTGCTCTATTGACAAAATATGATGTTTTCAAAAAAATGTGGGATTTTCGAAAATATAATCGGGCTGAAAAATCCACGTGGCTTTTCGAGCCGCCCATTTTTTTTCTCGAAAAAATTTATTTTTAAAAATCAAGAAAAAAAACATAATCGGGCTGAAAAATTTTAAATTTTCAGAAATTTTTTCCCGAACAAAAATCCACGTGAATTTTGAGGTCCCTGCGATTTTCAAATTTTGGAAATTTTTGAAAAAAAACTCTTTGTGAACTGAAAAATCCACGTGGATTTTTGAGTTCCCAATTTTTCGCCAATTCCAAATTTTGGCTCAGAATTGAATTTACCGAAAATCAATTTTTTTTCTTCAGAACAACGTCTACTCGTACAAGTTTGTGAGCAGCAAAATGAGCTGCACATTTGTTCCACGTCATCATCATCATCGTCGTCGTCGTCGTCATCACTAGCTGGCGATGCCAACAACAATGCCACCTCATCATCCAACAACAACAACAACGATGACGTGGCACACAGTATTCCCGAACACGTGGCAAACGTGTCGTCGGTCGACGAAGTTTGTCAATGTTTCGACGCGTTGCTCGGCCACAATCCCGATACGCTGATCTTCACACGTGGTCCGATGACGATTCGCCATTTTTTGATACCCCTTTATGTGCAAAACGGGCGGTGTGTGCCGATGAATTTGTTGACCTATTATGATGTTGAGGAGATGGAGATGGAGCAAGAAGTGAATGTGGTGAAGTTGGTGGCCAGTTTGAATAATGGTTAGTGAGCGGGTGCTAGACAGAGTTCTGTGTAGGGTGCTAGTGCTAGACAAAGTTGTGTATAGGGTGCAAGTGCTAGGGACTTTCAATACTGCCCGAAAGTCTCGATACCTGGTTTTTTCTGAGCCAAAAAACTTTGTCAATTTCAAATTGTGCACTTTTTTCCCAAACTTCAAAAAAACCTATGTGTTTTTTGTTGCTGTTTCGATGAGAGAGTGTAAACAGTACGTACCAGTCAGCCATGTGTTTGTTTGTTCCGGGAATAAAAAACTTTTGGGCACAGCGAGGAAAAAATGAGGATTTTACCCGAAAAATTAGGAATAAAAAATTGGGGATTTCCGAGAGTACTGTAGTTTTTGTTGCAGATCAACTCGCGCGCATTCGCCGCCACATTGATCTCGACTACAAATCGGCTGCAGTGCTCGAAAATTTGGCTGAAAATCGGCAAGTTCGCGCACGAGGTCTTCCGTGGCAGGCGTCGGATCAGCATGTTGCGCAGTTTTTCGCCGGGTTGGATATTACGCCGTGGGTTTTTGCTTTTTTTGTGAAGCTCGAAAATTTTGGAGCCAAGATTATTCTCAAAAATAAAAACAACCTTGCGCAAAAAGTAGGGCGTCACAAGTTTGACTTTTTTACTCTCACTTAATAGGTCAACCATATGTTGTTGTTATTGATAACATCGTAAATAACAACAGGTGTGACCTTTTCCCATTTTGTGCGGTTTTTTGGTAAGAAAATCAACAAAAAAATACTCCCGGATAAAATACGTTTCACACATGTTAAATAAGATGAAACTTCAAGTCCCGAAAAATAAACCGTTTTTGGATGAAAAAATGTTACCACCAAATTATTTCAAAACTACAGTAACCCAGAATTTTCCAAAATTCATTTTTTTTTTCAGTGGCGGAATTGCACTGTGCCTCTCATCAGAAGGTCGACGTAACGGCGAAGTTCTAGTCCACTTTGAAAATGAGATGTCACGTGATTTGGCACTTCGACGGCATCGAAACTTTTTGCTGTCCAGATATATTGAAGTGTACAAAGCGACATTGGAGGAGTTCATGCAAGTCGCGTCAGGTTCGTTTGGGCCCGAAAGTACATAGTTGTCGATATTTGGTCCTATTTTTCACCCTTTCATAAATCCGTTAGTCGGATTTGTATTGAGTAGAAAAAATCGATAGGTAATCCCAATGTGGACATGATCATTCATCTTTCTTTTTTTCTTTTTTGAGAATTTTGCCACGAAACATTTTGAGCACATACTGTAATTGCTTTTTGTGTGTGTGTGTTTTTTTGTCTCGTAGACACGCCACGCAACAAAAAAAAACATCCATTTTCGGATTTATGTTTCTTGCTCGTTTCCATGGTTGTTGTTTCGTGAAAGTGCCTTCTGGATTGTCTTTATTGTTGTTCTTCTTTTTTTTTACTTTTCACGTTTTTCACTGAAAAACCAGTTTAATGAAACATGTGAAACGTATAGTTTCCGGGTTTCAGCTGGAAATTTTCAGGTTGGAATGATTTTTTCAATTTTGAACGTATCGTATTCAGGAGTTATTTAATATTTACAAGAAAATCATTCCTGTTTTACGAAAAAAGTGAAACGTATAGTTCCCAGGATTTTTTTTTCGAATTCTGAAACACTGCTTTTAGTAAAAACTGAAACGTATACTTTCCTGGAAAAAGTAACTCGAACATACTGGAAAGGCTAGATTTCCCAGAAAACGAAAAAAAAAAATTCCCGAGATTTTTTGTTGGAAAACGCTATTTTGAAGTTCGGGCCAATTTTCTTGAAGTTCCAGCAAGCCCTCAACCCAAACAAAAACGGGCCGGTCCCGAAAAATGACCAAAACTCAAATATTTCAATTTCTAAGAGAAAAAAAAAACTCTGCGTCTCATAATCTCTCAAAAATTATCGCGTTTTCTTGACCATTGTCCACTGCTCGTTTTGTTTTGTTTTAAAAGTGTGTGAGTGAGTGTGTGTGTTATCAAAATGTGCAGCAAGCAATTAATAATCAACCGTCGTATGTGTCACAGACACATCAACCGAGAAGAAGAAGAAGAAGAAGAACGGAGACAAAACAAATACAGTTCGCATTTTAGAACGAAAAATTATGTGTGTGTATGTGTGTGAGCAGGAGGAGGCACCGTTGAAGACCTCCAACGGTAATATTACACACACACACATTTATTGTTATTATTGTATTCATAATAGAGGAAATTGTTATAATTTTTCCGTTTTTTCTAACTAGAAAGTTTTCTGAAATTCACAGGATTTTTTTCAGTTGAAATTTTGAGCCTGAAATAGACTTGAAATATGTGAAACGTATATGTCCCGGGTTTCAGTCTGAAACTTTCTTCTAATTTTGAAACTTATTTTTTCCTGGTTTTTAGTCCGAAAATTATTTTCTAAAAATCTGGCTCATTCTGTCTCAAATTAAATTTTTTCTTCTAAAATTCTAAAATTTTTTTCCGAATGTTTTGACTCAAATTTCCGTGTGCCGTTTTCATGTTTAGACATTTCATAATTTTTGTAGAAAATTTTGAGATTTTTTCTAAGTTTTTCGTACCAAAATTTTCTTTTTTTTTGACCCAAAGACTTCCTCTTCTTTTTCTATGAAAATTTTAGATTTTTTTAGTTTTTCGAGCCCGGCCCGAAAATAAAAAATGTAAAAAATCAATTCAGAAAAATTTGTCGGCCCGAATTTTTTTCAAACCAAAATGTCAGCTTCCGAAATTGTTTTCCAATATTCAAAACTATTATTATTATTACTTCAAATACATATATATACATAAAATATATATTTGATTTTCTATCAATAGAGGCAGCTTTTTTGTGATGGTGGTGGTTTTGTGTGTGTGTGTATTCATAGCTGTCAAAAAGGGCCTGTCTAAACACAGAGAAAGAGTGATCGACCCGTCGCACACCACACACACACAAATTCGTTCACACGTGTCATGTTCCTTTGACTACTGTATTTAGACACACTTGAATTTGATCAGCTGGTTATTATTGTACAATTGTTGATCACCCATGGTCATTTTTTCTTGTTTGGGGCTTTTTGGACATTTTTGTTTCATCACTTGATTAATTATCAAACAACAATGGGAAATTATAAAAGTTTTGAAACGTATTTTTCCCTGGTTAATAATTCCAGAGTTTTTCACTACGTGAATATTTTGGAACACTAGAAATAGAAATTTATTGATGCTTTGAAACGTATTTTTCCCGGGTTGTCCATTTTTGAGTTTTTGGTTTTAACTAAACCTGGGGATGTTCCTTTAACTACTGTAGTCTAGATAAATAGATTTTGAGCCCAGAATTTTTGACTTCTGCAAAATATTGAAATTTTTAGGCCAAGTTTTTTTGTTGAATTTTCAAGTCAAAAACTTCGTAGATTTTATGGAAAATTTCGAGCCAAAATTTTCGAGCTCAGAAACTATAAATGTTCCTTTGACTACAGTAACCTAAAAACTTTTTGATGGGGAAAAACATTTTTCTAATCTGTTCAGATTTTTCGGTATTTTATTAAGCCAGAAAATTTTTAACAAAAATGTCAACGTTTTCCAGAAACCACACATGTTCCTTCAACTACAGTAGGTTTTTTGAGCCCAAAATTTTTTCTCGCTGCTTTTTCTCGTCATTTCCTTCCAGTTATTTTTTTTGTCTTCCTGAACAAAATGATGCATTATATATAAATGCATAATCATAATGTCGTGTTTTGTGTGTGTGGGGCGCGGGAAGAAATGGGGCCACGTAGGCAGGAAAGAAGGCATGCATACACTCTCTCAGTTTTGCATGTATGTGGGCAGAGACGAGCGCGAATTATTTCCATTTTTATTGTTATGGTAGTGTGTGTTGGCTTTTTGTTTCGTGGAAGTGGTGGTTTTCGAGATTACTGTAGCTCTGAACTTTTGAAATCTCTAACTTTGGCGGGGAGAGGAAGGAGTTTTTGAAACGTATATTTCCCGGGTTCAATTTTTCGTTCGATTTTTGTCGGAGCCCGCATTTCTGCCCTAAAAATTTAGCTTTTTTGGCGCTCCAAAAACAGCCCGGCCTCCGAAAATGACCCTTATCCCCATCTTGCTTATCGTCTGTCATTCACTTCAAAAACTAAATCCCCCTGAAAATTTATAAACTCATAGGAATCTTGAAACGTATTTTTCCCGGGTTCACTTTTTTGTTTTCAAAATTTCTTTCAGAGCTCGAAAAATCGCGAAAAACTTTTTTATGCTCGAATTTTATTGTTTTTATTAAAGGGGTTACTGTAGTTTTATAGGAATAAATCATAGAAATGTCGATGCGATTCGTTTTCCCATGCCAAAAATTATTGCATTTTTCTCGATTTCCCCTTTTTTCAACGAAAATATTTTTTTCAGGATCTTCCACCGAAGCGATGGAATTTGTGAGCACGAATGCGATAAACGTTCGGATGCGCGGATTACCGTATGATTGTACAGAGCAGCAAATTGTGAGTTTCTCGGAACCTGGGACCTTTCATAATTCGGATTTTTTTTGCAGAAACAATTTTTCGAGCCCCTCAAAGTTCTTGACAAAATGTTGTTCATCACACGAAGTGATGGACGACCGACTGGTGATGCTTTTGTTCAATTTGGTAGTGAAGAGGAGGCTCAGCAGGCGCTTTTAAAGCATCGACAGACGATTGGACAGCGGTATATTGAGTTGTTCAAGTCGACGGCGGCGGAGGTATGTAGTTTAGAATTTGGAAGATTTTTAAAAATGTGAAACTTCATCTGAAAATTGATTTTTTTTTTCAATTTTTCAAAACTTGGGCTAAATTGGAAACTTTCGAGCCAAAAATTACATTTTCTGAACTCTTTAATGACGTGGTGAAATTTATAAAACTTGTGAATTTTTTGTCGCGGTGTTTGCACAGTTGCATACCGTACTCCTCTTTTTTTTCTAAATTTATTCTCTCTGTTTTTCAAACTTTTGAGATTTTTGAATTGTATTATTTGCAGGTTCAACAAGTAGTGAAACGTTGTAATCAAATCAACACAGCCACCAATGTATCGCAACTCTCTCCAACCGAATCGCAACAGGCTCAACAACAACAAATTCCACAACTCGCAGCCCACCAACAATCGCAACAACAGCAACAACAACACGTCGAAGAGAAGCGTAAGGATTGTATTCGCTTGCGCGGTCTGCCGTACGAGGCGCAAGTGCAGCACATTGTCACGTTTCTCGGCGAATATGCGAAAATGGTCAAATTCCAAGGTGTACACATGATCTTCAACAATCAGGGACATCCGTCGGGCGAGGCGTTTATTCAGATGCTCAATGAGCAGGCCGCATCGGCCACATCGCTGGCTGTGCATAACAAGTATATGGTTATTGGCAAGAAGCAGCGGTATATTGAGGTGAGTGCGCTTTGAATTTGAACAACGCAAAATGTGCGTACACCGTGACATGAAAATGCATATTAACTGTTTTTTTTTGTCAGTGAAGTTTATAAAAGTCTCTAAAACTCGACTTTCTTCTTTTCTAAACTAGGGTTTTCCTTAGAAGAAGATTCCATTAAATTCGGCAAGTCTTCTTTCAGGAAAACCCTATTTCAAAACCTCTAAAGTCCAAGAATCCGGTTTTTTTGTCAAATTTTCAGAAAAAAATGGTTTCTGTGCATTTTCATGTCACAGTGTTTGCACAGTTGCATACCGTACACCGGTTTTTTTTTCACTAAAAATATTCTAGGTATTCCAATGTTCTGCGGAAGATCTGAATCTCCAACACCTCGTCAAACCGCAACCTGTGCAATCGGCGTTCGCCCCACAGCCAGTTGCACCATCAGCCGCCGCCACTCAACAATACTGGACCGGCTACCCGTCGCCGCCCATCTCGCCAATCATTCCCGGTCAACTCACCCAGCTCGTCGTCTACGGCATCACTATGAACGTCGGTATTCCGGAACTCGTCGCGCAATTCTCGTCGCCTGAAATTCATGTCGAAAATGTGATATTCACGCGATGGCCGACGCCGGTTTGTCCCGGCGAAGCGGTCATCACAATCCGCTCACGACAACCCGCACATCTGCCGCATCTCTATCAACCGACGGCGCCGGCCGCCACCTTCCCGCATCAGCAACCGTTCCTTCAAGCGCCCGTCATTATGGAGCAATAGATCATCGTAATCATTCAATTTTGTCTAGTAATTATATTATTATATGTCAAGTATTAGAAGCGTGACGTGTCGCGTGTCTCCCTGTTCTGTTCTTGCCCTCACAACAACATCAACAAAAAAAAACTACAAATTTCTATTTATTTATTTATTCTATTCTTCATTATAATTGTATGATTTGCATAATTTTACTGTGATGTGTTAATTTGAAACTTTTTTGTCATTAAAATAATCAAGATTTTTTGCTCGTCTGAAATTCGCTCCGTTTTTGTGAATCATGGTTGATTTTCAGCTGTGTTTTTCAAATATTAAATATTTTTTTTGAATGGGGGACTAGTTTTTGTTACCGGGGGACTAGGTTCTCACGTCGTGTACTTCTCGAGGAAGAGATGATTTTATTTTTGTTTTTTCGTTCTTTCAGGTGTTTTTTCAAGAAATGCTAGCCTTTTTCACGTGTATAAGTGTGGAAAGACGTGAAGATTTCTGTCACTGACATTTCTGAATTTATCGAAATCCCACAAATGTTGCCAAAAGCAAATTTTTCGATTACTTTGTTGGAAAAATGTTTCCCCACTTTGAAAGTTTAATTTTTTTTTCCAGAAAAAGTTTAGATCATATGTACTCCTCGAGGACAATGCTCATTTATTCTTGTACTTGTACTTAAACAATCTTTCTCAATGTCCCTTTTACACTTATTTTTTCCAGACCATACATAATCATCTAACGTTGCTCATCTCGCTAACATCAACGACAGAAAAGGTAACATTTTGGTTTTTCACAAAAGTCTACCGAACTCCCTTTTTGTTTTGCGACCCGTGAAAGGTATTGTTTTGATTTCGGCTAACCTCACAAGTGTTTACTTTTGTTCTCCTTAAAAGTGCATGCGAGGGAAAAATTCACAAAGTTTACATAAAACTTATAATCATTTTTATTGTTGTGTATGACAATAGTAATACACACTTGAGAAAAGCTTGATCTTGAGCCTTTGAATGTACCGTCAGTTTTTTATGGCAAAAAAAGGTCTCTCTACGAAAAACTGCGATTTTTCGCAATGAGTTTCTTTTTTACAACCGCGTTCCCTCGTGACCATATGGTTGCACACACATCCACCATTTGCTAAAAACTTATATTGCACCCAAAATTGGGTCGTAAAATTCATCTGTTACCAGAGCTCGACGAGAATCTTCCACCCGTCGTTTTCGTCTTAATTAAATTTTCTGTGAAATGTTTTAATCTAAAATTCATGGAATATAGATAGATAGGAAGCGAAGAAGTAGCAGAACAAATGTATGTTTATGAATATTTTCAAATTTATTTATTAGTTTTGACAAAACTAATATTTTCAATGCTAGAATAGGAAATCAGTCTTCCACATGACCTGTCTTCTAAAAATGGCGCAATTGTTTTATGGGCTTTTTTTACTCTTCTTGATAAGATGATGTTGGTATAAGTGACTATGATAAAAAATACAGTTTTTCTCATGGTCTGTTCCAGTGACAAACCTATTTTTCATTTCATTTTCCGAAAAAGTCTAATCCATTCCGGAATTTTAAATTTTCTCGTCACTTTTCGATCTCAAAACTGTTTTGTTTGTTTTGAAAAAGTTTCACGATAAATAATTCTGAAAGTTTCAAGAAAAAATGTTCGAAAGTAAGTGACCCTACATGCCAAAAAAATTGGCGGGACTTTTTTCACGCTAAAATTTGAAATATTTGTGAAATGAGGAATTTCTCAATAAAAATTGAAATTTTCAGAGAAAAAAATTGGAATAACCCTGAAAATATGCAGTTTTTTGGTTAAAAGTTAGTGACCCCAAAAAATGTTCGAATTTTCTCAAAAATTTCGAATAGAAACTAAGTCACCACAAAAAATTGAATTTTCCTCCAAAATACTGAGCTCATTTCTATGATAAAATTTTCTGACACCCCCTCAGACCTTTCTATTGGTTTTATTTTCATCCTCAATTCTCCGACCCCTCAACCGAATTACCTCACATTTCATAGTTTCATCTTCACCACACATATGTTTTGTAACAGTAGCTGCTGTCCGTTTCCTGTTCCTCACTCTTATTTTTTGCTGTTATTACTTTTATTATTGTTGTTATTACTGCCACTTCTAAACATATTTATTACCACTCTCTCACACATGTGAGAGTCCTCCTGTTCGATTCACTTTTTTTTTGCTTGCGCGGCCAATTTCAAGTGCTAATTCGTATTTTCAGCGGAAAAAATTAGAACCCTCGAAAAGTACGTTTCAATGAGATTTGAAAATGTTGCGCACGCCAAATTTGTTCGAAACAATAGAGTATGTCTGTAAATTGACACCTGAATTGTTTGAAAAAAAAAACACAACATAACATTTGAGTGACCTCCGGATAATCGCATAATTAACCCCCCAACACCATGATTTAGACTAGTGAAAGGGATTAAGATGTTCCGGTTTGGGTGGTGTGTGCCATAAATTTTTTTAGAATCTGGTGCGCGAATTTGGTCATTACGTAATTGTTACTTATATGATCTCGGAAGGTTGGTGTTTTTTTTTGAATCTAAAAGCAAAATTCTAAAAACTCAAAAAAAAATTGCAGTGAAAGTTTTTAAAAATCCAAAAATTCAACGGAAAATCATAGCCCCATGCTATTTTAAACCATAAAGTTTTTTTTAGATTTTTCTAAAAATTGCGGTTTCAAGAAAAATTCAGAGAATTTATCCGACCTCCCAAATTCCCTTTTGCCAATATTTCTGCTAACCCATATCCTGTCCCTATTCTGATTCTGTTTTAGCACCCATGCAGCTAATTACACCGGCTACTTTGTTCTCCTAAGAAAATAATAACAATCATTATTCTTCTTCTTTTTTCCCTGGTCCCTTCCTTACAAATATTATGATAGTTGTGCAAACAGGCGAGATCAAAGAAAAAAGGGCCGCACAGAAAATTGATGCGCGAAAAAAATTTTGCAAAGAAAGAGAGCAATTAGTTTTTTGGGTGATGATGGTGTCATGGAGCATGACTAGATTTAAGTGGGCGACAATGGTCTCCGTATGTTAGCAGCACGTTTTTTGTCTTGTCTTGTCTTGTAAGAGTAGTTGAGAAGGTGTCAAAGACATGGAAGTGTGAATTTGACACATTTGTGTGAATTTTTTCTTTCTAAAAATTTTGAAACGTATATCAAACGGGAAAAATGATTCCTTCGAAAAAACAATTTCCCCGTTTCAAATACGTTTCAAATTCCAATTACCATTCTACCATCCCGCGAAAAATGATAAGGGCAATAAATATGTAGTACTTTTTGTTTACCGCAAATCGTGTCCATCTTCTAATATATCTAATCTAATAATGTATTATTTTGTATATATCTTCAATTCTTCTTCTCGTTCTTTTTTTCACTCACGGCGCGGGTCCAATTTATGAGACTAATAAATTTGTTGTGTTCATCCCACTTTTTTTTGATTATCAAGGTTTATTGGTTTTGACAAATGACTCCTATGACACGGTTTTGTTTCGGGAGCCGTTTTGTTGTTGTGGACGTTGATATTTTTAACCAGAAAAATGTTCATCGCAAAATTTTTTGTCAGAATCCCTTTCCCTTTTCGAAAAGTTTCAAAACGACTACCGTTGAAGATGTAAAAGCCCATAAATTTTTATGACAATGAGGTTTTTCCAATGGCCATTTCGACTTGTTCATAGTTTTTTTGGGCCTACCCTTGAGAAACCATAAAAAACCGTAAACTTTATTACATAACACCTAGGTATAGTTATATATTATCCAGACAGATAACAATCTTTTATACATCATAAGGGTATAAATATGTCCGGCTTGGTTGAGGATTTACAGTGGTGTTGTAAATGTGTGTGTGGTTAGAGACAGGCTTGATAGAAATCGAAAATTGCCAATTTTTTGGAGAAAACAGGACAAATGAAGTTGAGTAGAAAACTTCAAGTTTAACCTTTTTTGGGATGACTTTGGACAAGAGCTCGGAGTTATTTAGAAGTTACAAATTTACGATTGAGTGCAAAGACAGAACAAAAAACAAGAAGAAAAAAATCAAAACGAACGAGGAAAAAAATAAGAAAACAATATTAGATAACTTAGCAAAGGGTAAAGAATGAATAAATCGATGAGCACACAGAATGTACATTGACTTTCGACCCCGCCCCTTTTTTGCACGCCGCATAGGTGTGAAAAATGGGCGGAGTCACCGGTCTTCTATATCGTGCGGTGTTCATTCATTCATTCATTCTTTACTTCTTGCTCAGTTTTCTAATATTGTTTTTTTTTCTTTCTTGTCTCCTTCGTTTTGACTCCTTTTTCTTCTTGTTTTTTGTTCTGTCTTACACTAATCAATAGTACATTTGTAAATTTTCATTAACCATGAGCTCTTGTCCACAATTACACACACGTTTTGGAACTTTTTTCCTAGGTTTTTGGTAAATATTTCTTTGGGATGCCGATAATTTTGAAAACAACCTTATTTTTCCTGTCACCCTCCTTTTTTTAGTTGAAAGTTTTCGATTTCTATCAAACCTGGCTCTAACCGCGCACAGATTTTCAATACCACTGTTAATCATAAGCCATGTATACAAATTTGTTAAAGAATTCAAAAAAGGATCTCTAACAAAATTCAATAAAAACAGGAAAAGTTTTCTAATTTCACGAAATTGCGATGTTCTAATCCGACAGGTGTGAAGAAACAGGTTAAATAGAATTAATCTTCCTCGTTTTTTCTTTCGAAACTTATCATCTTCCGAATATCACGTGTGAGGTTTTTTTGTGTTTTTTGCTCCGTCGATAAAACGGAACTCTCCTTAGTCGTTGCGTCGGCGCACAGCACGAAATACGAATTAATAAAAGACTCAGCAAACTTGAAAAAGCGCGAAGAAGACGAGAAAAAATAACCGCAGCGGCTTAAGTTGCGACGAATTAAAAATGAGGCAAAAAAACCCGAATCTATGTTTTTTCCCCCTACCAAAATATTACCTCCAAAAGTTTCGGAACACTGATTGAATTGAGTTTGCGCCCTTTTTTTCTGGCTGATTTGTCGGCTCGTGCACAATGAAAAGAGCACAGAAATTATGTATTTTATTAGAAGGGAGCCTGTGTTTTTTTGTTCTTCGCTATCTTTTCAGCAAACAAATAATCGAGCCGCCCTTTGAGATCATTATGTAATTGGGGGCACATTTACGATTTGCAAATATGTGATTTTGAATATTGTCATTATCTTGTGTTTGGGTATAGATGACTAGAAAACAAATAGTTATTTATACAATAAATAAATGTGAACAAGTCCAGGATTTTTTTCAAGAATTTTTGAAAATTTGAAAAATTTGAGGGAAAATCATTATTTTTAAATTTTTGACGCTATAGATTTGTTTTGAAAAATGTCTTTTTTTGGTGAAAAAAAATTCACTTCTAACTTTCAAACTTGAAGTTTCGGAGATTTTTTGCGGAAATAGTTTCCTGATACAGTACCAAGCCTCAAAATCAGCAAAATACAGTAGTTTCCATTCCGAACCACGACCTTTCAGTGGTGACAAGTGACTAACTCTTCGCGACCCAATTAAATGTCGAACAAGTAAGTCAGCATTTAATAACTATACCAACAATAGGAGACATACAATTGACATTTTTTGGTGAAAAGTGCATTTCCCTTCTTCCTAATAATGTTTTGGTTTTTTTGGTGAGGAGCCCTCATGTATGTACATTTTATGACTCACTTTTTTTTCATTTTTGTCCACTGACCTCACTCATAAAAGTGTATGTATAGGCGATTTTTAATGTAGTTGATTGTTGGAGCGTGAAATTTTTAGTTTTGGAAGATGGTTGAACATCCTTTCGAGTTTCGGGCAACGTGGAATTCCACGCGGCACAATTTCAGAACACAAAGTTTCTACAGTAGTTCAGTCGGCATAAAACTTTTCGAAATTTTTTGTGTGAAAAATGTGATTTTTCACACAAAAAAATTCAGAAAGTTTTGTGCTGACTGAACTACTGTAGAAATTTTGTGTTCTGAAATTTTCAAAAACTCCAAAAATCAAAAGAAAGTTTTCGTTGCGTGACCTTTACATTTAATTAAAAAATTTCACGTCAAAATTCACAAGTACAGAAAATTTTAAGATTTTTAGCTATTCGAGTTTCTCCCTCTGAATAGTTTAAAATTCCGTATGTCTAGATTGTGACAAAACTTGATAGGTAAATAATTTAGTACTGTCACACATGTCAATCTTTTCATTCTCGCCGATCAAAACCATTAAAAGCCCTTCGTCATTATAATTCAACCTCGCTTTTCACCCATTTTACCACAATCATTTTATCATTTTTCTCGCGCACCTTTCCATTTACATAAATATTTTCTATTATTTTTATAATTATTATTAATCAAATCAATCACTAAAAGGATTACGCCTTTCTTTTCTGTTGTATTTGATTCTTCTCCCTCCTCCCCCCTTCTTCCACCAACAACAACACCGTTTCGCATGGAAAAAAGTGGGCGGAGTCGGGCGATCGGCTGGCCGGCCACAAGCGACCCCGCCCTTTTCTTTTTTCCGCATCTCGCGTTTGCCTTTTCTCTGGTTTTGGTTTTTGATGAGAGTCATGAGCAAAAGTTTTTTTTTTTCTTTAAATTGTGCATTTTCAGATTTCACATGATATCGCGCTACTAATCGACGATCAATTTTGCACTAGTATTATTACGACTTTTTTCTACTTCACATTTTTTTGCCGCGGGTTTTTTTGGATATTCAAAAATGAGAGGTTTAATACCGATCATTTTTCTATTTCATGCTGTACATGCGTATCAAGGTGAGCGGTTTTTTTGGTTTTAAAATTGTCCGGAGAACTACAAGAGTTTTAGAATTGTGCCCCAAAATTTCAACTAATCTTCAAACATCTTTTTTTAAATATAATTTCAACCTATTTCTCATATTCCATCATATTTTTTACGATTTTCCCAACGAAAAAAAATTGAAATGAAATCCAACCCTGGTGACTCTCAAAAAATCGTGAAGAAACATCATGAGCTCATATATCCACCATGCGCATTGTGTGCCACCCCTCTTCTCCCAAAAACAATAAATAATACAATAGAAAAGGAGGGGAAAAAAAGAAACATGGTTTTATTAGACCGTGTGCATTGGGCCATGTTCGAATATTTGCATTGTCTTCTTGTTCAGTAGAGGACATGCGCGACTTTGGGAATATCTATCTTATTGGATAGGATTTACCACATTTTGAGGGGGGACACTCATTTTTTGTGTTGCTGGACAATAACAGTTTAAAACGTTTTGTTAATTGGCTGCAAGTAACTACCACACAATTCCCTAACCAGTTCTTTCCTCACCACCAGCAAAAAATATTCTGATTGACTTCATTATACTCTTATACACCCTATTAAAATGTGTGGCGCCATGGTGTCGTTGACCAAAATTTTATTAATCGGTCGTTCGAAATTTGAGAAGGGGACGCAAAATTTTTGGAAGGAGGTGTAAAAAGAGCAGTTGTTTGGAAGATGAATTTGTGTTCGAAAAGGGGGGAGCGGGGAAGATGGATTAGGCTCGGGATAGAGGTTGATTATCATCATGGGGTGATGGGAAAATGTGAGAAGGGATTAGGTGAAACATTTTGACAAGTTGTTTTTGTTGATGGGAAACATTTGGGGTAGAGAATGGTGACTTGGAGAAAACCCGGAAAATGTACGTTTCAAATTTTGTAGATTATTTTTATGAATTCTATCCAAAACAATTGTCCTGCGATATAATAACATTTTCGGAAAAAAATTTGAAAAACCAGCGAAATATACGTTTCAAAATTCTCATTTATTCCAAAAATGCTCAAGTCGTGTTTGAATTATTCAACAACTTTTGTTCCACCACGAAAAAAAAAACTTCTCCGGAAATGGGAACAAAGACTTTATAGTAATATATGTTTTGGTTGTTTTCCTCCTCATTCAGCCTCATACTGCATATTCTTGTGATGAGGTGGAATTGTTGAACACGAAAAAAAGATCTAATTGCTAGATAGTTTTTCGAGGACACAAATTCATGAGATTTTATCAACAACAAAAAGTTTTTGAAGTTTTGTCGGCTTTATTGAAATTTCACATTTTTCTTGCCATGAGGGAAGAAAGGGAGAAAGAGGAAAAACAAAGAATCACTTTACACCTTTCGTCAATCAACTCGAACACCTTTTGGCAGGTCTTCCAAGTAATTTGACACCTTTTCCCCTTCCTCCTCCTTCCTAACTCATCAAAAAAAAAAGAGTCTGCGCTTTTGGCAGGTCTTGTATAAACAAATTTTGCGTCTAATGTTTGAGGAAATCTCATGGGACCGTTTTTTTTGTCGGGGTGTGCTGAAGGGTGCGCAAAAAATGGAATAACTTTGCGCGCACCCTATACACGCGCTCAATTATTCATTAGAATGAGATGGGAAGAAGGAGAAGACAGAGAAAAGACAAGTTTTTGGAGCCAGAAGAGGGGGTTAGTGCACATACTTGAGCGCTAAAAAATGAACAAAAATTCCGAAAAGGAGAGGAAAAGCGGGTGGATGAAATGGGGAAAGTTAGGGTTGGTTGAGTTTCTGAAATTTTTGAAAAAATCCCGGAAAAAATACGTTTCAAAATTCATATATCTCTGAAATTTCGAAATTCTAAAGTTCTTTATCTAGGCCTGATAAAACCCCGGAAGAAATACGTTTCAAAACTTATTAATCTCTCATTTTTGATTTTTCGGACATGAAAATTGAAGTTTTCTAGAAAAATCAACAATTTTCTCCCCAAATTATTCTTTTTTTTTTTGCAGAAGTCCTATTCGATATGTCAAAAACCACGAACGAGCTGCATTTCGAACAAGTTTCATTAAGACACGATCGAGAAGATGTGGTGAGTTTTTTCCTCTTTTTTCCCCCATGTCTCAATATTGCAAAGTGTTTCAAAATTCGATTAACCCCTGCGGAAAAAGTGGCCTGGCCATACATATGTATTTTTTCATCCACACAAAAACCAGAGAAAAACATATATGTATACACACAAACAAGTCATCAAGCTTCTTCTTCTTCTTCTCCAGAGTCGCGCGACTCGGCCTCATCAAAAAAAAAAAAAAAAGTTTTTGGCATACATAGAGTGTGTGTATTTTTTTCGTGTTAGTCATTGTGGAGGGGGGCCAAATTCCCATGGGTCAATTCTTTTTTCCCTTTTCATTCAATTTTTTGTGTACTACGTTGTTGCTGTACTACACATATGGAAGAGCTCTTGAAAAGAGGGGATGAGCAACAGGAAATTTGAAAAATGTTTGCTTTTCAATAGCAGTTTGAGAGGGAAACCGTCTTGGTGAAAAGGTGTCAATTTTGGTGACCTTGATAACCACTACATCTTCTTCGCCACCCCAAAAATCCATTAAACAAATAACAACAATAATAATAGTGGTGGTAGTAATATGTAATTCTTCGCCCTCTCCGGTCATGTGTAAAAATCAGCCTTCGTTTGAAAAACAGCCATCATTTCGGACCCCCCTAATTACTCATCTAACAGGTGTTCTGAGCTTTTGCGGACTTTTGTGAAATTTACATGCATTTCTAATGTTGACCGATTGGATTTTTGTTGTTTGTTGGGTAGGGAGGGGATGACAAGTGAGGTTAATCTGCAGTTTTTGAGTTCATGTGGGAAATTGACCCGAAAATTGGGGAGTTCTGATTTTAAACCACTTTTGAAACGTAGTTCACCCGGGATTCAAAGGTTAAAGAAAAATTTCGTTTCGTGACGTGACCAATTTGTTCTCACTAAGAATTGAACTCAATTTTTGGCTCAATGAGCTTCGAAGAACTAGCATTGAAAAATGGTCCATATTGCGTAACGCTCTTGACCGCCAGCATCTGTCAGCCAGTTTTTATTTGCGAAAAAATACTATTTTTCCAAAAATAAAAAACGTTTTTTTTCTCATCTTGCCATGTCAAGTGGAGGTGTATATGGAAAGAAGAAGAAGCATAATTGAAGTTGTTCTTCTTCTCACTCACAAGCGGCTCGCACGTCTAATGGGATTATTTTGTTGTGGTCAAATTAAATGACCACACCACCTCCTTTAAGATGTTGGGGGGAAAACCGAGCGAAATCGAATTATACATATATATGAGATCGTGTTTGGAATTTAAAACAACGCAGGGGCTCTATCCATCGATCCCGAGGGTACTGTAGTTTGCGCGCATTGAGGAAATGACACGAGAAGGCAACATTGTCTCACTCTAGGCCCGAGATACGATCAAATATTTGTCTTGGCACATTTTTTGCTGTTGTTATGTAGATTTTGTTGCTCTATTCCTATTCTTATTATTTACTTGCCATAGACACACACATTTGACACCCACTTAGCACATATACATGTCATGAAGAACAATAGGGTACAACAACTACCGTACTAGTAAATCTTTGGAGATGAGAAGTGCGCGAAATATGCGCACAGGGGTTTTTTTGATGGATTTCGGATATTTGTTGTCAAACGAGTTTTGTGAGTGAAATGAAATGCAATGATGATGATTATTATTATTATAGTGTTCGTACGGAAAGTATTGGAGGGCAGAAAAAAAGAAGAAGCATGTTTGTATGCATGGATGAATTATATTATGTTGTTGTTTTGTATAACAGACAAGGGTTTCACTGGAAATCTGGTTTACCTGAGGTTGAATAAGTGTTATCCATGAAAAAAATTTTTTTGAAAAACCCGGGAAATGTACGTTTCAAAAGTTCTTTATAATCAGCATCATTTTTTGAAACGTGCTCCAAATATTTCTTTGAAGCTGAAAAAATCTACCTAAAAATCCCCATAAAATCCCAAATTTTTGCAGTGGATGGAAGAAACGTGGCGTAATCCGATTGCGGGACCCGACGACAAACACGTCAACCAACGCGCCTTCGTCACGTGCAACTACGACATGATCAATCCGAGCAATTGGCTATTCACCCATCACATTCCAATCAAATCGGCGCGTCGAATATACCTCGAACTACTGTTTAATACACGCGACTGTGACGTGTACACGAATCCGAAATCGTGTAAAGAGACATTTTCGGTGTATATGAAAGAGTATACGAAAAAGAATGATGCTGAAGGTGCCATCAATCGCGACACTTTTAATGCGGAAAAGATGAATTGGTTGGTTTTCGAAGGAAAAAAAGAGGGAGAACACCGATTTTTTGCAGGAAAAATATTGGCCGACTCGCTAGAAGTAATCGCAACATGACCACCGAAACGTTGGCCATTGCGTTGGACGCAAAAACAAAAAATGTTCGTTTTGCCTTCGAAGAGCAAGGAATATGTTTGTCACTTCTCAACATCAAGGTTAGATTTTTTGGGGGGTTCCGCGCGGGTCTGAGTAATCTATAATTTACGACACTCCGCTCGCAAATGTTATTATAGGATTATACATACGATTATTAGTATGGTTGTTATTGTACTAGCAATAGTACGGTAACCTTGTAGTAATTAGTTGGTGTTGTTAATTATGGGGAGAAAAACTCGTCAAACAAAAATTTTTGGTCCAAAATTTCTGGCCTATTTTTTCGATTTTCAATGTTTCAAATCACGAAATGTTTGATCAATCGTTTTTTTTTTTGAACACACACACTTGATCCATTTACGGTTAAATAGATAGATGGATGGATTTTTTCACACTTCTCAATGTCCATTCGATTCTCCTTCATTCACTCGGCAAACAATTGCACTTGAGCACTATATTTTGAAGAGGGTCTTCTTCTTCAATTCGCCTCCTTCTTGGTTTTTTAGACACTTTTGAGGGAATATATGATCAGGTGGAACCATATTTTATTAAGAAGATAGAGAAAACCGGGAAGATTTGAAGTATCAGAACATTTCTGAGCATTTTCGCAGTTTTTTTCACATGTTCTTTCAACAAAAATATACTGTAGTTAGCCCCGCCCATTTGGTTTTCTAGGCCATTTTTTTTCATACCTACAATAGAAAAGTTCCGGGCCTCTCGACATGCTAACACGTATTTTGGAAACAAAAGAAAAATGGGAATGAAATGAGAAAAATATTAATAACGTCCACTTTTTTTTCTCCTCTCCTCAAGTTTTTGTCGTCTATTTCAAGTGGATCATATAGGAGCGAGAAATGTCCAGTTTTGTTTTGTTTCGAGAGAGAGAAGCAGGGATTTTTGACATTTTACTTTTTGGGTGACCCTGAAACTCAATATGCCTCCAGAAGGTGGCCATACACACACACATTACATTGTGATGAGATGTGTTGCGCAACACACGTTGTACACGTCCGGTCTCTGCCAGAAATCATACATATTAGTCGACCAACAATAACATTACCCAATATTTGATTGACAAGTTATTCTTGCCTGCTCGTCCGGTCACCTGTTGTTTACTCTGTCACCTTGGCATAACTTGGACAAATTTGTTCGTGTGTGCGCGGGATAGAAAACACGTGGTTTTAAGAGTTTTTGAAAAACACTTCTTCGGAAGTTAAGTGCAAAGTTCAAAGGATCCATTAAACCACTAAGAATCCATAAGATACTCAAATTTCAGTCTCTAATTATATTGCTATTACCACCCTTTCGAAAAGAAGGTCAATGCACTTCCCCAAACCCTTTCTAGAGATGTTATGTGCACAGTAAGATCTTCAAAGGTCGCCGACCAGGTGTCATATACCCTCATCCGAATAGCCTCATAACAGGGGGTGAGGAAATATGTGACAAATTTTTATGGGTTTTTTTCTCCCTTCGCCAAGGTGTTTGCAAAACAACAACAACATTTTTATGAATATTTTTATGTGGCCCCCGAGGGAACGTTATCTAGATGTTCCCATGGCACTCGAAAAGTAACCCGTCTAGATGACCTCCACATTAATGTATGCAGAAGAGGCGAAAAAAAAACATTGTAGAATGAAAGAACGGTACGATTTTTGTTGCAATTTAATTGCTTTTTCGATTTCACTCGAGGTCGGGAATCTTTTTCTGTGTGCGTGTATGAACGTGGATGAGGAACGAACAGCGGGGCACGTTCCCATATGTCAGTTTTACATACGGCCAATAAAACTCGGGGAGACGGAGAAAGAAGCTTTTTGAAGTTTTGCCGGCTCCTATGACTTCCGGTGTGCACAAAAAAAGCTTCTAAGAAAAGAAAAAACAACAGAAAACGTTTTTTCAGGTCTTCTATCGAGTTTGCGACGAGTTTACCGATTCGCTGGTTCATTTCCGACCACATGTTACCGGGCCCAAAGAGGCGGATATTATCGAGATGGAGGGCGAGTGTATTGCGAATTCGTCGAAAAAGATTCAGGGTGGTGAGTTGGAGAATTTTGCATAACTCATTTCGAAAAAAAATGGAGAGATTCAAGAAAACAGTGACAGAAAATCCTAAAAATTTTAGTCGAATATCCAATAAAAACGAGTAAAGTTCTTACTTCTCAAAAAAAAAAAAATAAAAACATTTTTTGAAGAAATTCAAAAGAAGTACACAACGCGTTCACATTAGAGCGCACTTACTAGTTTCGTTTTGAAATTTTTATTTATTTTAAATAAAAATATTTTTGATCTATTTTTCAGATCTAAACTTCAAACAATTAAATTTTTCACTCAAAAACGAAAAGATGATGACATTTCAAATCTCAAGTTTTGCCTCTATAATTTTTTTCCAGTCGACCTAAAAGCATTATGCATGGCGTCGGGTCTCGCGATGAAAACTTCCGGCGAATGTGAATGCGACGGCGGATTTTCACCATCAACCTCGCCCTCGAAAAACAACGACCAAGTGCGATGTGAAAGTGAGTTCATTTGACATATTTATTGCCGCGCTGCTGCTCTTCCCATGAGGCACATTTTCAGCGACTAGTCACATAAATCAACCGGCTATCCGGGAGAAAAAATGCATTCTAAATTGGGTTTTTTTCTCGTTTTGAGAAATTTTTCGAATCCAAGGGGGTTCATCGAAACAGATGTCATCTTCCCATTTGAGTTATCCCATTATCATGCCACCTGGCAAACATCGGTTCCGAAACAAAACAAGAAAACAATGAGCGCATGTATAAATAACAACAATAATAGTAAAATCACCATAAAAAATACCATTTCATAATTAGATGAATGGTTGACCTCTCTCTGTCTTCCTGTGAAGCTATGAACATATGCCGACATTATTCCAATATGGTGTGAAAAGGTGTTAGGGGGGTTGGGTAAGAGACGCGGGTGGTGGTACCTTTTAATTATCAAATTAGGAGTGCGGTGCTGCTCAGAAATTAGATAATTGTGTTTGTTGAGTCGGGAGAAGGGGGAGAGCAAAAGTTTTGAACATTGACAATTTTTTGGAGAGAAAAAACAAGAAAATTTTTGTCGTGGGTTACTGTACCCGCACACACACACACACAAGTGTTTGCGGACTTCAATCTTCCGGATATTTTATTTATTTTTTTTTAAACTTGAAACTTTTCGGTGCATTCTTTTTTCCTCACACCCAAATATTTGCCCAAAAACCGCCAAAGCATGAAAAATAGATGTGCAGGTGTGCCAATATTTTTCGCGTTCCACCATCACTTCCTCTTCATTTTGTCATCTCGTGAGAAGGTCGTGTGTCTGTTGTTGATATACCTCCTACATAGGACAACAACAAAAGGCTTTGCTTCCAACCGTTTCTGACAGTAGTCAGTAGAGTAGATGGATATCTTTTAACCTGTCCGCCGCCTCCCATAATTATCTGAACTTTTCATCGAATTAGGCTATGTTCGATTAATTAGTTTGGAGAGAGGGGAAAAGACCTTTTTGGCGGGTGGTGTAATCAATCAGAGGAGTTTGTCAGAAGCGGGCAGATGGTTGGTTGAGAGATGTGGATTAATATAGCTTGAGGGGTCTGGGAAAAATTCGAAAACAATGTTAGTATTTTTATGAACCAAAAAAAAATTCTGACCCCATTATATTTCAAAGCGATGCCGTTCATAATAGCACTCCTCGTTATACACATACATAAAACGAGGATTTCAAAAGAACAAACATAGACAAAAGGAGTCAAGAGGGAGCGGTTCGAGACCAGGTGTCACCCATAAACACCACACACACACAAGGGGCACAGGTGCTAATTTGAATTTTATGAGTCGGAAGGGCGAGTTGCTATTTGTTTAAAAAGTTTTCGAAAAAAAGAAAAGGTCATAGGAGTACTGTAGTTTATCGCGATTTGTCTCATCATCATCATAATCATCATCATCATAAATAACATGTTGCGCAAAGTTTTGAGCGGTATATTATCAAAAGAGGGGCTATTCTTATCAGTGATTGCGTAAATGTATTGAAAGGCGTATTGATTCGGAAAAGGGGAATATTGTACAAAAATACAACTAATTACAGGTTGTGCTCCGAACACGTATCGCGCAGCTCGATCAGAACATGAACAATGTCAGGCGTGTCCGGCGAATTCGATGTCGGCAGAAGGGGCGGATTCGTGTCGATGTAGGAATGGATACTTTCGAGCTGATGATGAAGCGGTGTCGGAGGATTGTACGCGTGAGTTTTTTTTAACAAGCCGAAAAACCCCCGACCATTACTTTTTTATTTTGAAACGTATAATATACGGGTTTTAAAAATCATGCTTTTTTCCTGAGACCTTCATTTTAAAATCGAGTGTAGCTCTAAAAAAAAATCAACTTTCTTGAAAATTAGAAAAAAACTGTTTTCAGAACCGCCATCAAAACCCGTCAAACTATTGGCATCGGCAATCTCGTCGACATCGGTCCGCCTATCTTGGTCCGAACCGACAAGTCTTGGCGGTCGCGCAGAAGTGTGGTACGAGGTGAAGTGTCGCGGCGATTGTGCGCAAGTTCAAATGACGCCGCCCGGTGATTCGAAACTTGCGACACGCTACGTTCAAGTCAACGGCCTTCGCCCTGCGCAAGACTACACATTCCTGGTGTTCGCCAAAAATCGGGTCAGCGCCAAATCGGCAGATCCGGACGGCAAGAATGCGGTCATCGATGTTCGCACGAAGAGCGAGGAGGACGATGTGGCACCGGTTGCGCACTTGCGAATCGACGCGGCGCAAGCGGACGCAATCACAATCTCCTGGTCCGTATCGGACAGCACTTTCCAGGACTTTGAGATTGAAGTACGGCCGGCGATTGTGAAGCGACAACGTGCTTTTGAGACACGATCACTGAACACAACGTACACTACGTTCAGCGGGTTGCGCGACGATGTTGTTTATACGTTCCGTGTGCGCGTCAAAGACGATTTACGATGGAGCGAATCGATCAGCTATCAAAATGGACGCGGCTTAGTGAGCGGAAAAAACGCAGGAGATGCGATTGGCGAATCGGATTTTGTTAACAACGCCGGAAGTGCGCTGCTGATGGTTATTGCCGGAATACTTGTCGTCATTGCGATTGCGTTGTGTATGATTGTGATGCAGCGACGAACCAAGAATCGCAAACAAATGAGCGATCTAGACGTGTTGGACACCTATAAACAAGGTGAGTTGAGATGATTTTCGTGCGCTTTCCCCACTCCCTCGCTTTGTTTTTCATCTCATCACAACCCTAGCTTTTTTGTCGATCATGGTGTGAGCTACGATTTGCAGACTCGATGACACCCGATTATCACACTGCCTCTCGACACCATCCACATCAACATCAATTACACCTTCCGGCCAATGTTCACCGGTCGGCCACCAAAAGTAGGTTGTTGTTGTTGTTGTGTGGCATAGATATTCTCACCCATAGCATTTTATTTTCTTTAAAAAATTAATTTTATCTCTGTTTTATTTCCAGTTAACGCGCCGCTGATACCATTCGGATCACCGATTTCACAACCACCACCGTATTATGGAGGAGTTCAGACGACGAGTGGAAAATATAAGGCGTATGTTGACCCGACAACTTATGAAGACCCATATCAGGTTGGTTTGTAGAATCCCGGTTAAAATAAGTTTCAAAATTTTCAGGCTCTTGTCGAGTTTACATTCGACATTGATCCGCAAGACGTGTTCATAACTCAAGTGATTGGTGGTGGCGAATTCGGCGATGTTTGTCTGGGCGGTCTTGCGCGCACATCGGCCGCCGCAACAAAACGCACTAACAATACGGATCCCTACGAGACGGTTGCGATCAAGACGCTGAAAGCGGGAAGTAGTGCAAAAGCCAAAGCGGAATTTCTCACCGAAGCCACGATAATGGGCCAATTCTCACATCCGAATGTGATTCGGTTGATCGGCGTCGTCACACTCGCCGAGCCGGTGATGATTGTCGCCGAATACATGTCGAACGGGTCGCTGGATCAGTTGTTGCGAACGCTTGACGCGAAAGCGGAAAAATTGGCGTGGGAGAAGATTGTTGAGATGTTGTACGGCATTGCGAGCGGAATGAAATATCTCGCCGACATGGGATATGTTCATCGAGATCTTGCCGCGCGAAATGTCCTGGTCGATGAGGAGTTGCGATGTAAAATTGCGGATTTCGGATTGTCGCGCGGTTTGACGGGTTGCGAAGAGGCGGAATATACCACCAACGGCGGTAAAATTCCGGTCAGATGGACGGCGCCCGAAGCGATAACTCATCGCAAATTCACACCCGCCTCCGACGTCTGGTCATTCGGTGTTGTTATCTGGGAGACGTGTTCGTATGGTGAACGACCCTATTGGGATTGGACGAATCAGAAGGTGATCAGTGAGGTGATGATCGGCTACCGACTTCCGCCCCCAATGGATTGTCCCATCGGAATTTATCGAGTCGCGCAATGGTGTTGGCGAATGGAGAGACACGAACGACCGACGTTCACACAACTTCTTGCCCATTTTCACAAACTGATTCTGCAACCCGCGTTGATTACGATGGATTCGGGCGAGTTGGCGAGACGCACTGTTAGTCAGGCCAATTTGACGTATGGTTCGATTCCGACGCCGCCGAGTCAAGCTGCGCCGATGCCGAATTTGGACGAATTTTTGAGGTGAGAAATGTTTTTAAAAACTCCTAAATTTATTTTTTGGCTCCGGGGCATTTTGAAACATAAAGTTTTTGAAAAATTTCGTAGTTAAAAAAATGATAACATACGCGACGCAAAAGCCGCGACGCACAAATGCGAGTGGTCGACAATTTTTCTTCTCCCCTCTGTGCGGCGGGGCGCGTTTTATCGATTAGCAAACTACACAAGTTGTAAACATATGGCATCAACAATAACCTTCTCATAAATTGACAACCACGTTGTTATTGATTAATTATCCTACATAACAAAAGGTCATCCTCCTATTTTTGGGAAGCCATATGTTCACAATGTGTGTAGTTTGCTAATCGATAAAGTGCGCCCCATCGCACAAAGAGGGAAAAAGAAAAATTGTCGACAACTCACATTTGTGTGTCGCGACAATTGGACTTTTTTTTTAGTTCGTGTTTTCTCGAAGTCCCGGATAAAATACGTTTCACTTTCTGGGCAAGTCCGAAAACCCCGTTAAAAATACGTTTCAACAAATTTATATTTAATTTTACCAAAAAAGGTCATTTTTTAATTTCAATATTTTTTGCAGACAACTCGGCCTGAATCATTGCTACGGTCAACTGGTGTCCAACAACATTCACACGGTCGCCGACTTGTCGCAAACCTCTCATCTCGACCTACTTGCGTGCGGACTCATCTCACAAGAATGCTCATTAATCCGCGACGGTCTAAACGGTCGGCTGAATGTTGCGCTTGCGCAGCAAACGCCGCGAACCCTCTCCACCCGAACCACCTCTCGACGTGAAGAAGGATTCTTTGTCTAGCCTAGCCCGGGTATAATTTCTTTCCACACACCTTTTTTTGTTTTTGTCTGTAAATTATTCAAGAATACCGATGATCTATTTTTTTGTCACCCTAATAATCCCTTTTTCCCCTCAAAAAATCCCACATGAGAAATACTGGTAACTTTTTTATTTGTTTGTTTCTTCGAAATGTTGCTGTGATAATTTTTACTTTGCATTTTTTTTTGCACAAAAGTGTTTTGTACATTTTCTATAAGAAGGTTAATTTTTAAAATTACAATTTTTTCCAATCTTTTTACGGGTTCTAATATAGACCCCGAACATATATTTCGCATGCTTTTTTTCTCAAACTTTTCAGGGAAAAAATTTCAGACCTTTTTGGTTATTTGTTCTAGAAATTGAAAACAAGTTGTTTCTAAAAATCAGCCCGAAAATCCAAAAAAAAATAAAAAAAACATTTTTGATCTCTTATTTTTTTTTGTTGACCGCCACAAATTATTTTTTTCTAGTGGTGACACGGTGGTTGGCAACAGTGTAGTCATTTCCCAAAAAAAATAATGTCAAGTCATTATTCTTCTATCCACTCAGATGTTCGACAGAAAATCGATAAAAAAAAAGGTTGGTACATTTTTTTGGATAAAAATTTTTGTTACAAAAACTTGAAAATGTTTCTTCAGACCAAATGGAGCATCATTCTGGCTGCCTGGTTCGATGAACGGCTGAACTGTCGCTGAGTACGGTAAGTTTTAAGACCCGCTGAATTCAAATTTTCCCTATTCAAAATTTTTGTAGGTAGAATTTGCCACTTGCTTCAAGAGAAAAAAAAAATCTGCCACTTGCTTCAAGAGGGACAATCGACTTCGAGACCATTGTCAACTTCGGGCCGATTCGAAGTTCTGCGGTTTTCGCCGACTGACGAGGTGGGTTTTATTCTAGAAAAACATGTGCACTTTTTCTAAAACAAACTTTTTGGCCTAAAAAATCAGAAAACTATTTTTTGTAAAAATTAAATTTATTCGAAATTAATATACAAAAAACAGAAAAATAAAAATATTAGTGACGTGGAAGTCTACATCGTTCAAATCCTGGCATATTGTCAAAATCATACGAATTCCAAAGTTCGTTGTTAGGTTGATCGACAAGTACGATAAAAACGTTACGACCCGATGTGGCGTAATAACGTTTTCCATTCACACACGGGAGACTTGTCAGCTTGAAAAATGAACATGATGCCACAGACGAGTCTTTGGATAGTTCGAAATGAACCGTTTCCAAATTGTCAGCCCGTTTGGCAATCTCGTCGACAATTTCTTCAGTGCAATACGTGTTTTTGTTGCCAGTGACTCTGAAAACAACAAATTGTTAACAAAACTTGTCACGTGTACCTTAAACTCACTTTAAAATAGAGATTGATCTCATTGACTTGATGAGATCAATAGCGTTCACCCGATGACGCGTTTCAATTATCAACTTTGAAACATTTTCAAAAACTGGCAGATATTTGTTGAGTCGGTCGTTCGAGATGTAAAATTCCATTTTATTTCTGTTCTTGAGCCATTCTGGTTTGATATCAGAGATTTTGAAATCGCTGTCGAAGCGGAACCAGTCGGGTTTTAACTGTTCGACGATTAACTTTCCGTAATCTTCGTCGAAAGTGTGGTAACCTTCTCCATCTTCGTCGCGCGTGGTCACCATCATGCGACGTTCCATTGGTCCCCTGGTGAAGGAAACTCCTTCGCATACGGTTTTTCTGAAAAATCGGAAAAATTGGAGTTGAAATCGAAAATTTTCGGCCATTTTTTCATAGTTTTTAAAAGTAAATACCGAAAAATCCAAAAATTATCTCAAATTTTGACCAAAATGTCTAATTTTCAATGATTTCTGCCTGTTTTGGGCTAAAAACTGGGAACAAGTAGGGTTTAAAAAAACTTACTCAAAAGGTTGAGACATGGCTATATTGAAAACTTGTGGATTAGCAACAAGAAGAATACAATGAATGACTGGATCTCTTTTTTTTCTGGAGCTCACCATGTGGGCGGAGCCTAGGTGTGCATTTTTGGTTTGATAGATAGTAACAACAGATGTTTGCATAATAAAGGGTGTTAGCCGAACAACAACAATAACAATAAACAAGATTTTGGGAGGTTAAAAGATCATTAACTACAGTATACCTATATTTTTAAAAAACTTCGATTTAAAAAAAGTTCATTCCGAGTGCTAGAATCGATTATTAATTCAATGTCCAAAGCTGAAAATAAAACAAGAAAAAAAAACGTCCAGAAATCACACCAACAAAACGGAAAATTCGAGTTGGCGCAGAGCCAACCTTCACATCTAACTACCCGCCAATTCGAAAATATTCAAATTCGATGGTAAAAATTGTTTTTGAATGGCGCGGCTTAGATGTGCAGGTTTTTCATTTCAACTTTGGACGTTTATTTCTGTAATTTTTTTTTCCACGTTTTTCAGCTTTAGCCTGGAAACAATGAAAAATCCTAGGCCAAAAACAGTTTGTTTTAGAAATCTGTTCTGTTGTCGAAATGTCATTTTGAAACTTTAGGAAAATAAAAAGAAATTTTAAAAAATCTTGTCATTTTTGCAGACAGCCACGTGGATCTCAACAAAGGAGCAGGAGCTGGAAAAGGTTTGTTACAATAAAGTTTTATTCTTTAAAAAATTACAATTAAAAAAAGATTAACAGTTGTGCCAGAAAAGGCGTTTTTTGACTTTTTATTGAGCGATGCGAGATTGCAACTCGTTGACTTCCTCTTGGTTGATGTCGTCGGGGATTTGACGCGATTTGCAGCATTTGAGAAGGGCGGTACACTTCTGAAATAAATAAAAGTTTTCGAAATTGCGTCATTTTCGCCAGAGCGCGTTTGCCTTGTTTGTAGTTTTTATATTCAATTGTCGATAAGTAAACTCGCTCTGATGATACCACACGCAACGCAAAAGCCGCGACGCACAAATGTGAGTGGTCTTTTGTTGCGGCGGGGCGTGTTTTATCGATTAGCGACATTCTTCCTTTTTTTTGGGAAGGTTTTGGTTGATGCAATATGTTTACAACTTGTGTGGAGAGTCAATCAATAAAATGCGCCCCATCGCACAGAGAGATGGGAAGAAACATTGTCGACCACTCACATTTGTGCGTCGCGGTTCTTGCGTCGCGTGTTGTCGACAATCGACTTTTTTTCCTTTTTTTTTTCTTCTCATTTCTTTTCTCTCATACCTTGATGATTACGTGCCAAAATATGGCAATGATAGTTAGTACAATGACACTGGAAAAGAAAACAATGCCAACGATCATGTTGGTGTTGTCGGTGATCTTTTCGGCCGTGACATTTCCATTTTCTGTAGCTTCGGTTGATTGTCCAACTGTGCTTGGAAGTCCAATCATTTCGCGCATCTTTTGCTCATCAATACTTTCCATTGTAAAAAAGTATTCGACGACTTTGTAAATTTCTGAAATCTAGGATTACTGTAGTTTCTTTTTGTTTCGGCAAGAGCTCATCCTCACGGTTAAACGGGTCAGTGATTGTCAGATTTTGTCTGATGTGCAATGTATCAATGTGTTGTTCAATTTCCATATGATGATTTAGGCGGTTTGTAGAGCAGTCGAACATGAAATCTGAGACGCAACATTTTTTGATTTCTAATAATTTTGAAACGTATTTTACACGGGTTGAGAAAAAGTTTCACGGCTAACATAAGCTGGCATTTTTTTTATAAAAAATTACAGAAAATAAATTTGGCGGCTAGTTAGATGTGCATGTTGGCTCTGTGCCAAGTTGAATTTTTTGTGTTTTTTTTCCTTGGACATTGCGCAAAAGGTTACTGTTTCAGATATTTCCAGGCTTCCGAGTTAGGGTTTTTTCCCTAGCCACAGATTTCTAGACGACTTATAAAAAGTTTGAAACACATTTTTCCCTGGAATTTTGAGAGCCCCTACCCAAAAAGTCATCATAATCGATGACGACAATTTCAAAAATAATTTTGGCTTTTCTATCAAATTTGAAACGTACTTTACACGGGAATTTTTCTTGAACACTCACGGTTATGAAGTGGTACGGTACGACCATCGGGCAAAATGTGCTTGATGGACACTCTCATACACGCATCCCGGCAACGAGTGCGAATCGGAATCTGACCATTCTTACATCCATTCTGACCGTCGTAATCCAGCGTAGTCAAATCGCGTCCAATGTCGCGGTTACGGTAGAGAGTAGCGAATTTGAACTGTAACGAGCCTTTTGGAAATTTCGGATAAATTGTCTTCGGGATTTTTCCCAGAAAAATTATCGGCACTCAAAAAAACTAAGTTTTTGAACTAGTTTCTGCTGCTAACTTTAAAAAAAAACTCACAAATTCCTTATCAACACACGTAACGCAATCTCTCCACAATTTGCGCTCTTCATCCGACATTCCAATAGTCAATGAAGTCAGCGCCAATAGGGTTATTCTGAATTTTCAAATCTCTACATTTTACCGCCTAAGCCTAAAACCTACAGTAGTAAAGTACGCAAGTTCATAGCTGTCGTCAGAAGAAGAAGCTGCAAGAACAAATAATAGATTTTTTTTGTTTTGAAATTTGATTTTTTTCTCAAAAGTTTATTAAATTTGATATTGTTAATATAGTTGTCAAAATTTTGTTGGAAAGTACAGTAACCCTTAGAAAATGAAAAAAAAATCGAGTTTGCCCAGGGAGGGAGAATGGTCTGAAAAATGGGCGGAGCCTCAATATGAGGGTGTTGTGGGCGGAGGGTTTTTAGAGGAGCCGGCACGAAAGATGTTTCCCTGAAAATTTTCAAATTAGACCTAGAAATTTTCTGACAAAACGAAAATTGTGTGTACTGTAGCTACAGTAATTAATGAAAAACCATTGAAAAAAGATTCTGAATTAAAAAAAAAAGTTTCTGAAATAGTTGAAGTTACAGTAATCATTAATTTCGAAGATTTTTGTAAACCCGTGTGAAATACGTTTCAAAAAAATCGAGAATTTTTTTTTGTTGAAAAATAACTTTTTCCTATCATTCTTTTTCAAAAACAAAAAACCACGCCAATGTTTACTCGAATGAATACTTCTCCTACCGTACTCTTTCTTCTTTTCTTTTCACCAAAAAAAGAGAGACAAAAAAGGCAAAAAATGTTGTCGTTGGGTGTTTATGTCGGTCTGCGTTTCCTGTATGACTCTTTTAGTTATCATAGTGTGTTCGTCTCGAAAAGTGCAAAATCGACAAGGGACCGCGCGCGCGCAGGCACCAATACACTCTGCGTCTCATTGTCTCGCATTATCTTTCACTCTTCCTTTTGTTTTTTTTTTGTCTTTTTTGAATGTGCCCGCGCGCGCCAAAATTGTTTTTGAAATTGTCGGCATCGATTATGATGACTTTTTTGGGTAGGGGTGAGATTCTAACATTCAAATTCCCGAGAAAAATACGTTTCAAAATACGTTTCCCGGGAAAAATACGTTTCAAACTTTCTATAACAAAGCTAACAAATTTGTGAAAAAAGGAATATTTTCACGTGAACTTTGGGGGTTTTTTGAATACCAAAACTTCACAAAAATACAAAAAAATGCACCAAAACAATTTTCACGAAAAAAATTCACAAAAAATATTTTTGATCTTATCATTTTTTTTGACCGCCACAAATCCACCTTTCCAATTGTCACAAAGTTTCGAGTAGACTCATTTTCAAAAAAAAAATCAACAGTTCATGTGTTTCAGCTAACATAAGATTCACTTATCGTTATTTTCCGATAAGTCGTATTTTTGTTCTGTTATACTTATAAACCTCTTTCTCTGCCACTCTTCTCTCTCTCCACATGGTCCCAAGTTGTTGTACATATGTCCAACTACACTATAGCTTGACCCATTTTTTGTTGTTGTTGTTTTTCTGATAAACAGTGCCTTCCTCTCCTTCTCTGCCACTCTCCTCTTTCTTCACACTCTATCATTGAAGACACTATATGGCGTCCATACATGGACACTGTTCCTTCTTTCATTTATTGTTTATTTCATTTTTTACTCTCTCTCTCTTCCGGTATTCTTTATTGTTAAGTTAAGTTTTTTCACTTCTAGCTACCGAGAACTATTAATATATTTACGGAAAATTTTTCTCAAAGCAAATGATTTTATGTCTTGTCTAAAACTATTTTTTTGCAGAACTCGATCAAACTTGAAGAGCACAACATCAACAACATTGCCGTTCGTCATTTGCGAAGCATGCTCTCTTCACACATTGCTCGCCGGTCTCTTCGTTGCTGTGATAAGTAGACGATCAAGTCTTAAGGTTCGTAAGAAAATGAAACAGAGATTGAAAATCTTTGACTGTTAGTCATTTTGAAAATAGAAATTCTTAATAATTTTCTAAAACTAAGATTTTCACTAAATTCCAACTTTTTCAACTAAAAATAATTTAACTAGCCTAAGCTCAAGTTGAACACATCTCTTCTAGTCACTACAACAACTGCCCAAAAATGTTGTCGCAGCCAGTTTTTTGTCATTCTTGGCACCAAGACAGTTCAAATCATCTGAAAACTTTTACGGTTATTTTTCACGCTGGATTCAATTATACCTATCATTTAGTTTGACAAAATTTTGACTTCTGATATTTTCTGACGCGAAAATCGAAATTCAGGTTCCAGATCATTTTTCAAAATTTCACAAAACCCCGTGGAAATGGTGTTTCTAGTCATGTTCTGGATTTTAAATCAATTCAATGAATAGAAAAAAATATTCAGCCATCGATTTCAGCCCTGACTTTGACATTTTGTTGATTTAACAGAGATTGAACCGATGTTTTTAGTGAGACCATCTTAAAAGTATAGTTTGGCTTACTTCGGAATTTCACACGACGTTTTATCGTTGAGCTTCGTTCAAAATAATTTGAAACAAAATTGCACATGACAAAAAATCAAGTCGGACCTCATTTTCGATGTTTCCGGACCGGTTTGACATTGCTGAGTTCTAGATGTTTGTGTAGATCTTCGATTTTGGACGATCCAGAACATCAAAACATTGTTTATCATTATCAATCTCGAAACTGCTATCGAAAATATGTTCTGAAACGTCTTGAAAACAACATCCAACAATGTTTTGATGTTCTAAATCGTCCAAAATCAAAAATCTACACAAACATCTAGAACCTAGCAATGTAAATTCGATCCGAAAACATCGAAAATAAGGTCAAACTTGATTTTTTGTAATGTGCAATTTTGATTCAAATCATTTTGAACGAAATTCAACGATAAAACGTCGTGTGAAATGCAGAAGTAAGCCAACTATACTTTTAAGATGGTCTCACTGAAAACATCGGTTCTTCTCTGTTAAACCGACAAAATATCAAAGTCAGTGATGAAATCGATGGCTGAATACTTTTTATATTCATTGAATTGATTTTAATATCCAGAACATGACTAGAAACACCATTTCCATGGGGCTTTGTGAAATTTTGAAAAATGTTCTGGAACCTGAATTTCGATTTTCGCGTCAGAAAATATCAGAAGTCAAAATTTTGTCAAACTAAATGATAGGTATAATTGAATCCAGCGTGAAAAATAACCGTAAAAGTTTTCAGATGATTTGAACTGTCTTGGTGCCAAGAATGACAAAAAACTGGCTGCGACAACCATTCTGGCCAGCACTGTATGTTGTCTCCTTTTTTGCACATTCAGACAATTGTCAACGCGCGGTAGTACGCAAGTGCGGCTGACACATGGCTTATTGCGACAACGCACTCTCACCTCGCGCAGAACGCAGCTATCGCTAGTTGGCTTTTCTGAACGGCCTAAAAAAGGTGAAAATGTATAAAACAATTTATTAAAAGATGTATGTTTATCAACGGAGTGAACGTCTTCTTGAGTTCCATTCACATGGAGTAGCAACTCTCACTGGACTCAAACGCATCTCCCTAAGCCACGCCTTCTTTTTTTCTCTATCTTCTTTCCGTATGCAAAAATAACATCACCATGTTAACCAGCATACTCGAAAACCCCACTCTTCAAATTTGAAAAAATTTCCAATCACACAACACTATTTTCTTCATTATCTCTGTGTGCAATAAAAAGCGAAAAGAAGATAGGGAAAAGAGAAGACGAGTTGGTGTAGTGGCGAAGAGAGATGCGTTTGAATCTAGTGAGAGCGGTCGGGTTCGATTCCCGATGCAAGCACGAGACACAATCAGCGACAGCATCTATTGTTGACGGTGATTTACAGTGCGAAATGAAAGTGTTGCTACTCCGTGTGAATGGAACCCAAGTAGACGTTCGCTCCGTTGGTAAACATACACTTTTTAATAAATTGTTTTATACATTTAAACCTTTATTTGGTCGTTCAGAAAAGCCAACTCGTGATAGCTGCGTTCTGCGCGAGGTGACAGTGCGTTATCGCAGGGTGCTTAGCATGTGTTAGCTGCGCGTGCGTACTACCGCGGGCTGCCAATTGTCTCAATGTGCAAAAAGGCGAAAAATTAAAAGAGATGTGTTCAACTTGAGTTTGTGCGAAACACTCATGTTAGGCTTTCAAAAACAACTACAAACCCCATTTTTGCAGATCCACGTCTGTCACGCGACACACACCAACGGAAGGATGAAACGGCTCGAAAATAAGAATCGATTCGAGCTGTTTGCGAAGGGCACAAAGCTGTCGGTGCTTCTCGAAATTTCACGCCGACAGACACTGACGCGTTTCTGGCTGCGTGGCTAAATCACGCTCTTTCCGCACAGGAAAGAATGCTACAATTGTTCTGCAATTTTACACACAAGATTTTTTAATAAATTGTTTTATACATTTTCACCCTTTTCAGGTCGTTCAGAAAAGCCAACTCGCGATAGCTGCGTTCTGCGTTCTGCGCGAGGTGAGATAGCGTGTTCGCAGGGAACCGCGCTTGCGTGCTACCGCGCGTTGGCTTTTGTACAACCCGATTTACAACCCAAAAGCAAACAACAAAGAGATCAAAAAAGTTTAACATGTGTCAAATTATTTAGAACCAAGGGTGATATGTTGGCGGCATTCTGGCCAGGTGATCGGTGTTTTTGGCACGAGCAATCTTCGAAACAATGTCATCGCGACGAATCCGCGCGTCTGCCGCATTGGTGTTCTCGAGTCGTTTCATAATTCCGTTGACGTAGGTGTTGGTGGCGTGACAGACATAGATCTGGAAAAATATGATTACCATGGTGTCTGGCAGATCCATCAAGCTCACCTTACTGTCCGACTCGACATTATCAATCACTTCGTCCCACAACAACGGTCTCAGCACAATGTCGGGGCTCTTCTTGCACAAACAACGCGCCGTCGCCGCCATACTCCAGTGCAAATCGCCGTCTTGAGCCACGCCGACAAATGTCGAGAAGTTGGGTGTGAGACGGAACGGCACTTCGTGATACGATTTGTCCACATCCGACAACTTTGTGCCCTTCGCAAACAGCTCGAATCGATAGTTGGGATTGGTGACGACGCCGGTGTTGGCCGTGAGAAGCATGTCGTCTACGCCGAATGGTGTCAGGTTGCAATGCGTCTCGATCACAGAGTTCACAGCCAGACAATGAATGAATTGTTTTCTGAGCATGAAGTACATCGTTTTGTCCGGATACCGCATCATGAGATAGTCGTAGAGGATTCGATTGGGCACCATATCACGCAGGAAATCTCTGCAAAAATTAGTTTTTCAAAGTTTACGAGTTTTGGGACTCACTCAAAAATAATATGGCGAATATGATAGGGTTGCTGATTTTGATGGAAATTTCCTGCGGTCGGTGGTGCCATCGATTTTGCCGAGTTGGCGAATCGCTCGTAGAACATCAGAATGATATCGTCGGGCGACGAAATGTCCGTGTCGCTTCCGCCAACGAAATAGTCGTTCAGGACGTCGAAAGGATGAATGATTTCGACTTGCGACGCCAGATTGATTGTTCCACACTCGGCCGGCTGGACGTACGGTTGAATTGAGGCGATTTCGAGCATTTGTGTGCGGCGACTTGTGCGAATCTGCGTGCTTTGCGGAACGTGCAAGTGGCGACGCGTCGTCTCGCGATCCTTTTGCAACAGACAATTGATGTGTGTGAACATTTGTGCGGTTCGATTGGTCAGCGGTGACGTCTGGACGGATGTTCGCAGATAGAACGCGCTAGTCTTTCCCGTCTGTCCGCGAATGTTGAAACGACGCAAAACTTGTCCGGCGCGCACTTCAATCTTGAACTTTGGCTCGAATCGCGACACCATTGACACGTATTGTCCAGATTGGTTCTGAAAACAATGAGGGTAATAAAGTAAGTGTGTTTTAGGACCAAAACTAACCGCAGTCGGACTGTTCAAATTGCGAACCCGAATAACATTCAACAAATCGAACGGCATCTCAACACAACCAATTCGATGCGAGAAAAGCGACAAATACGAACTGCTCAATTCGAGAGGAATACTTTTCGGAAGTGTCAACACTCGTCGCTTCAACGATTTGATCCAGGCAATGCAGAGTTCGGCGAATTTGAGTGGTTGAATGGCGTCAGCGGTCAGTGACAGATTCTTGATGATTGTCGACGAGGTCTCCCGAACAAAGGTGTATTCGTCAATTGGATGTTCCTTGTCGTCAGCCATTCGATAAATCGACTTTTCAAACAAGAGATCATTTCGATTAGCATCGACATCTTTCAGCTGATAGTTCTTCTCATAGTACTCCCAATCTTGAGTCAACTGTTTCCTCCACTCATTGATCAACAAATAAGCTGTGTCCGAAATGCGCAACTCGTTGAAGTTCGCATCCATTCTTGTTGACAAATCGCCGAATATCTGATCTTTTAGACAGATCGCATAGCGAATGTGTCGCTCGACCCAAAACTCGCGCATTCCGTCAATCTCCTTCAACAGGCGATGAAAAACGCGAATGTCGGTGGGTCGATAGCGCAAAGCAAGGCGAATGAGACGCGGCAACGGATCCTCATCGAGATAGCCCATCTCGTCAGGATGGCGATCTATTTTGTCGTGAATGTCTCGTTCGAGCGCACCATCCACAACTTCGAGCGGAACCGTATCACGAATATGATAGAACACTTGCATCGGGAATGTTGCCACAATCTAAATAGAGAAAAATTATAATTATAGACATTGGTCCGACATTTGGCAAAACTTATAAGAAAACTCACCCCTCTCGCTCTCCTGTGCGTGACCCAAACGAAAATACACACAAGTGTCTGCGTCTCTGCGAGAGTCCACACCGTCTCGCACACACAGATATTTTCTTTTCGAGTTGAAAAAAACACATAAAAAACAATAATGATGAAAACTCTGTTTGAGAAGAAAGAATATGAGTTATACATGTTATTGAAGAAAATAATTGAAATAGATATGTGAGACTCAAGTTCACTTTTCGGGAAATTTTTTTTACATGTTTTTCACTAAGTGTTTAGAAACAGTAAAAAGTTTTTTCAAAAAAAACACTTGTTCCTTTTAAGAATTTCAAGATCTCCAAGATGTTTATAACTCATTATAGTAAAATGAGGAAGTATGGAGAAGTAGATATGGAAGTAAGGTGATTTATCACAAAACAATGAACACGCATGACTTTTTATGTTAGTCGTTAGCAAAATCTCACAATCTTTAGTCATAAATATGAAACAAAAAAGTTGTATAGGCTCCGTAGAGAATTTTTCTCCTCTACAAAACAAGCTATAACAAATTTTTTGAAAATGATAAGTGGAATAGAAAATGGTCCTCCAACTACACTCCGAAATGAAGGTGTGAATTTCATCGATATTTGTAGAACTACAACTTTGACGAAAGTTTATGAAAGAAAATCAAAAATATGTTTCCTAATGGTTGTATTATTGTTGAAAATTTTAAACTCTATAAAATGGTAGATCCAGACATTCGAAAATTGCAAACCCGTAGAGAAGTAGTGTTTTGAACTGTGTCTATTTTTTAACACGAACAAGTCACGAAAAAAACTGTTTTTTTTTAATTATTCAGCAGGTTTTATAACTCTTCAAAACTTATTTGAATAGTAAAAAATAAACATCTTGAAATGAGGTACAAGACCTGATGAACAATTTTTGAAGAAAAACAGTTTACTCGTGGCTTTATGTGTTTAAAGATAGACAATGTTCAAAATAATACTTCTCTACGGGTTTGTAAGTTTTCGAATATCTGGATCTACTATTTTATAGAGCTTAAATTATCAAGAAGAATACAACCATTAATAAACAGATTTTTGATTTTCTTTCATAAACTTTCGTCAAAGTTGTACTTCTAGAAAAATATCGATGAAACGCACACCTCATTTTCGCGGTGTAGTTGGAGAATCATTTTCTATTCCACTTATCATTTTCAAAAAATTTGTTATAGCATGTTTTGTAGAGGAGAAAAATTCTCTACGAAGCGTATACAACTTTTTTTTTTCATATTTATGACTAAAGATTGTGAGATTTTGCTAACGACTAACATAAAAAGTCATGCGTGTTCATTGTTTTGTGATAAATCACCTTACTTCCATATCTACTTCTCCATACTTCCTCATTTTTCTATATTGCGTATAAACATCTTCAAGATCTTGAAATTCTTAAAAGGAAGAAGTGTTTTTTTGAAAAAACTTTTTACTGTTTCTAAACACTTAGTGAAAAACATGTAAAAAAAATTTCCCGAAAAGTGAACTTGAGTCTCACATATCTATTTCAGTTATTTTCTTCAATAACATGTATAACTCATATTCTTTACTTCTCAAACAAAGTTTTCGTCATTATGGTTTTTTATGCGTTTTTTCAACTCGAAAAGAAAATATCTATGTGTGCGAGACAGTGTGAACTCTCGCAGAGACGCAGACACTTGTGTGTATTTTCGTTTGGGTCACGCACAAGAGAGCGAGAGAGGTTCGGAATCTCTTCTTTTTCAAACTTTGCTAAATGTTGCGTTTCCAGAAAATGTTCTTTCGTAAATTTCACATATGCTCACCTTAATCAAAACCATCAAAAAAGGCGAATTCGGGCTATGTCGCAATTCGGTGATCAACTGCGGAATATAATACACCCAATTGAACACGTTCAACGTGTGGATCTGTTGCTTGACTATGCGATTTAGAGCTTCTGCCGATTTCGGTCCACAGATGGCCATATGTTTGGCGATCCACAAAGCTCGTCCAATGTACTTTCGGGCTCGTTGTTCTACATCGATCCGGGCTGCTGTCAAATAACACGACAATGCTTGACGACCATAGTTGTTGACAGTTTCTTCAGTAACGCTGAAAATTAATCAAGATTGAGACAAAATTGTTTGCGACGCAAAAAATAAACTCACTTTGCAGCAAAGCACAATTTATACATGTGATGTCCCCAACACTTCATCAAATTAAGCGTCACTCCGCTGAGTTGCATCAATTTGAAATCAACCAACTGTGCCGCTTCGCTGAACGCACGATCCGCCAAATGATTCTGATCCATCATCGAATGAATTGTTCCGCGTTGAGCGAGTATTTTGGCAATCTGCTCGCGACTCGCCTCATCGAATCGCACATCTTCGAGCACTTCGATCGCTTCGAGGAACGTTTCGCGACGCAAATCCTCGTCTCGAATCACCGAAGCCCAATTGCGCAAGTTTTTCGCGTAGTCGCACACTTTCTGATGCGAGTCCAACATGGGTAATTGTGTCATTGCCGCAATTCTGGAAACAGAAAATTGAAAAAAAAAAATCGAAACTCAATGAGCTCTACAATCTAGTATATACCTGGCATGAGAGGGACTTTCGGTGGGTGACAAAAATTCAGTTTACTACCTAACCACAACTAACTTTTGAATTTTTAATAAACCAAAAAATTGATTTCAAAGTTAAACTCTCCTAGTAGGCCCACCCTCTCAAAAAAAAAGAAGAACAATAAGAAAAAACGATCAAAGCGAACGAGACAAGAAAGAAAGAAAACAATATTGTAAAACTCAGAGAAAGACGAAGAATGAATGAATAAATGATTGAGCACAGGGAGACATAGACATTTTGGCTGTAGACTCCGCCCCTTTGTTCACGCGTCGTGGATGCGAGAAAGGGGCGGAGTCACAATCAATCCCTTCCTGTGTACTCATTCATTCATTCTTCTTTTTTTCTCAGTTTTCTAATATAGTTGTTTTTCGTGCTTGTCGCGTTCGTTCTGACTTTTTTCTTCTCCTATTAGGTAAAAGTTATACCCCGTGTGATCATTTGGACCACGCTATCATAAGTATGGTTTTCTCCATATTTGCGCGAAAAGGAGAAGGAAACAGAAAAAGGGGAGTAAGACTATAGAGCGCGTATGTCTCGCTGCTGAACGAACAGTATAAACACCATACCCAATTAGGTCACCATGTTGTTATTGATTTAACAACATCATTATCCTAACAGGTGTGGCCATCATTAACCTAACAGGTGTTAACTACCATGTTCAATAAAATGTCTCTATGTTCCGAATGCCCATAAAAAGTCAAATATCACAGAGAACATTTTTAGAATAAGGAAATTTAACAATTTTCGCGAGTTCTCTCAAGTTAGAAAACTGTTTGTTGCTTTTTTTGAGTTAATTTTGTCTAGAGAATTGTCACTATACCACAGACAAAAATTATTTCCGTGCCTGTGATTTTCACAATCAATTAGAAGAGTTGTGTGCTGTCTGGATTACTATACTAAATTTGTGTCAAAAAAATGTTCTCTGTGGAATTCCACGGTATGTTCGTCACACTTCTCAGCCAGATATTTTACAAAAGTTTTTTGAACATTTCAAAAATGTACTAACTTATTCATCAAATCTTTGGACAACCCGTAGAAGCCTAGCAGCCTAGCCGCCTTCGCCATCGACAATTGTCCTTGCGCCGACGAATGAATCGGTAGAATGGAGTGATTCGATGCGCCCAGCGGCCCACTTGCTCCCATCTGATCCCATTGCTCGAATCGTTTCAAAACCGCGCAATACATGTGAAGTCGCCAATCAAACATCTTCGCATGATACGATAGTTCATCAGAAGTTGTTGGTGTTCGATTTCGCCATATTTTGATCAGAGTTTTCATATCTTGCAATAGTGTATTTTCGGATCTCGGATTTGGATCCTCAATCGAACATCGAAGATCAATCGATTCCTCAATTTCGCGCACAATGTTCATTGATTGCAAAATCTTCGAATGAGCATACGTAACAACAGACGGAAGAGCACGCCACTTAGCAATATGCGTCTACAAAACATAGTTGATTAAAACTGGCGACCAAACTCAAGAAACTCACATCCATACACTCTTGCACCGCCTCCTTCATATACTCTTTATGCGTTTTCGGTGGTTGGACTTCATAGCATCGCATAACTTTCAACATTGCGTTATAAATCGTAAAATCCGGATAGAAGTCAGGCGGTATACTTCCGTATATTTGATTTCTACACTCGTCCACCGCATTCCAGTCGGATATGTGCGTTGCGGCAGCCATCAAATCTTTCGAATCCTGCATTTCTCGCCCGTTCGCCATGTCGGCCATCGCCTGCCATTGGAGCAATTCGGCGCAACAACTGGTATACATTCTCTGCCAATGATCATATTCTCGATCCAGCAAAGGAGTAACGTGTACTGCTGGTTCTATCGGGACTCCATTCTCTGAAAAATTGAAACTTTACAAGGTTTAAACAATTCCGGATAATTGTTTCGTAAAAAAATTCCCTAAGAGGATACCGAAATTTCTCAATAAAACTTTGACGTCTCTCCAAAAAAAAAGAAGAAAAAATGACGACCAAAAAAAAACAATAAGGTATCTAGGTCACCATATGTTGTTTATAGCAAAAGAAAGATAGAAAGAAGATAGAGTGTGTATTTCTCGCTGCCAAGGAAAGACAGCACTTATTATCGACTCCGCCCCTTTTTATTGTACACGGCGTGTGTTTGAAAAATGAGCGGGGTCAGATATATTGGTCTCTTTTTGATGCTGTTCAGCCACTAGTCTTTGTTTTTTTCCGCCGTCATTCACATAGTGGCATTTTTTTTTGAAAATTTTGGTACCCTTTTCTAATGCGTGATCTTATCATTTTTTATGTTACTGTTAATTTTCACCCGAAAAATTTTATTTTCTTGTGACAATTATGATCTAGCAACATACGTGGAACAACTGGCGGAACCATAAACTGCGTCTTCAACGGTTCAATCAACGCAGCCATCTCCGTTTCCAAATGAGCACTAGCCGCTTCAATGTCTCCCTGAAAGTTAGTTATCTTATTGTATATACTTGTATTTCTCATTCTTACCAATTGCTTCAAATGCATAGCTTTGCACGTCTCCGGTTTGAACGCTCTCCGATCCCAAATCGCCGAAAACTGATCAAATTCGGATAGTTCATCGTACAAATTGGCGAGACATTCAAGCGTCTCCACATCGGCCACTGCTTCTCTTGACAACGGTTCCCTGCTGTTCAACATTTTCGGAATGAGAAGTGTGGAGTGTTCGAGCAACTGAATTCCAACATGCCAACATTCGTGTTTGCTTGAGATGAACTCGATGAGACTGGACGGAAGTTGAACGACGCTGCTGACCGCTTCGAGCCACACGGCGAGCACCGATTTTTCCACACCCGAAATGAACGAGTTGTGCGTTCCACTGCTCATGAATTTGACCAATAACACTGCAAAAAATTCGATTTGTGAGAATACAAACGCTGAACCTTTCTTACTTCCAATCTCATTTTTCTCCTCTTGCGTCAACGCTTCCCAAAACGATCGGAACAAATGAATCCACATCGTCGACACACATTTGGTATCCGGAATACGGAACACGATTTTCGATACACAATCAATTGTCTGCGCAAAATCGAAATCCGACGCCTCTTTTAGGAATGCTCTTTGTTCGGCGAGAATGCTATCAAGTGTTTTGACAGTTCCTGAAGATGTACTCGGTTTTTCGTCATCTTCAGCAGCGGCAACTACGGGAGCATCATCAACAGAGTCCGTCTCCATCGGCTCTTCCTGTTTGACTACTTCAGCGTTCTGGAAAAATGTTTGGAATTCAGAGTTCTGATTTATTAGGAAACCCAGAAATAGGTTTTTAAAAAACTCACAAAAATACTCGGGTCCAACTTGGTCGACATTTCAAAAGTATTCCACGCCGACGCACACTGAAGCATCAACACATGTTTCTTGCGTCGCTCTCCGGAATCATTCGTCGCATCATTTTTGACCCGATTGCTCACACTTCTCAACATACTCCAAAGTGCGTGTTTCAGCCAAAAGTATTGTCCGAACTTGCTCCAATCCTGATTTGTCAACATGAACCGCATTCGTTGTGTCATGTCTATAGCGGACAAGTGCGGCCACATTGTTTCCCAAACCACCAGAAATTCGTCGCGAATCGTCGAATCTTTGTTCGTCAACCCCCAGAAGAAGCTTTCCCATAGCATTTTTCCGTTTTCCGACGATCGAAACTCGGGAACACGATAGATTCGGAGAACCACGTTCAAAAAGTTGTTGAGCAAATCTTTGTTGGTTCTAGAAACTTGTATTATTTCAACCGTCGAGAAAAAGAGAAAAAACTCACTTGAATCTTTGCGCAACAGCAATCTGGACTAGAACAAGCTGATCCATAACAGTCTGTTTGGTGAACTCAATCTCTGCGGTCGTAACCATCTCTCCCAATATTTTAATAATCGCATCCATAATCTTATCATAGTTGGTTTTGCCGATCAACTCTTTGATAATGTTGAAAACGATGGCCGTTCTCATTTCCAGCGAGATGTGCTCGATACGCGGCCGCAACAAATCCAACGACAAACACACCAACTCGCTGACCCCCTTTTCACGGTATCCGTCCTGACTGAGCGTTGCGGTCGGATGCAAATGCGATATGTGCTCTTTGGCAGCCTTTTCGGTGACTTTGACAAACAGAGAGAGACACACCGCGTCCACATAGCCCGGTTGATGTGTGCAAATCGTTCGAAGCAGTGAGAATGCCGTGTAAACGTGGGCGACAGGTGAGTTTGGATGTCTGCAAAACAGAGATGATTGGGTTACTGTATTTTAACACCTTTTCAACAAAACGTACTTTATAGAGTTGCCAAACTGATCATTGAGATATTTGTTGATATACTGGTTGAATATTTCCAATTCTTCCAGGCCGTTAACAGATGATTTCGTTTTTTCGAACAAACGTCCGACGAGAGAATTTACAAGTTTCACGATCTGGAAATTAGAAGATATAGAGGATCAACCAAATGAAACCCTTACCGCTCCAACTCCACTGTTCAAACACGAAATTATGGCCCGTTGCAGTGGCCGCAAAGTTTGCAACAACAATCCTTTCGGCATCACCAGAATCAAATTCAGAATCAAATCCAACGAGTACTGCGCGTTTGTACAATGCATCGCGTGAAAACTCTGGCCATCGGGTCTCGTCTGTCCGCCATCATTCGGAATCGTCAGATATTTTTCGATGGTCGTTTGTCGAATATGCGCTATCTCACCCCATACGCACGGTTTCAACGCGGCACGCAACAATCCTTGCGACTTTTTTATCAACTCCGCGGCGGTTGGCGTCATTTGTTGTTGATTGGCTACTTGTTGAAACGTGACACAGAATCGGACGAGCATATTAACAATTTGATCAATGTGTTCCTGCGATATTGGTTTTCGCAAATTCTCATCAATATCCTTGGAAGATTCGTCGACGTCTTTCGGCTCGGCATCTTCTTTATCGGCCTGAAGTGGAGCTTTGAGTTTTTCGAGCATTTTGTCGACTTCTTGCGCGTCTTCTGCGGTGACTTGCGCTTGCGCTTCCAATTTTTGATTTCGAAGAAGATCCCATTTGATGACCATTTCGCACACTTCAATTGCCATCCTTCTCGTATTCCATGCGTCGACAACACTGTTCGGCATAATCAACGCTCGTTGAACAGCATTCATCAACGGCGTGATCAACTCATGACGAACATGAAAGTAGACGCGATAATTGCGAATTATCATTTGGAACACGTGTTGTATATGCGTCAAATTGTGGCACTCCTCAATAAGCACTTTCTTCACACTGGACAAAATCTGCTGATGGCCGTCCTCCATTCGAATCGGCACTGCCGGCGTCAGAATATCGATGGCTTTTCGAATTTGATCACGATTATCTTGTTGATAAGTAGTTGTGAGACATTGGAAGACCTGGAGCACAATTTTGCGATTTATTGTAAATCGTTCAATGATGTTAGCAAGGAAGAAGAAACCAGTGAATCGCATCGTTGGATCCTGATGATTCGCAAGTGTCAAGCAAGGCCAAGCGAACAGCATGAAGATTCGAAGACGACCACCTTGTTTTCTACAGAAAACAAAATTCATTACAAGCGTTTCTATGTTTATAACTCACTTGTAGTTATTATTATGGATATGATGAGAGGCATGTTGAACGAATAAAGTGCATAGTTGATAGAAAACAATAACCATTCCATCACTCAATTTTTGTCGATTTGCATCAATGACTTTGGTCAATTTGGAGACCAAATTATCCGGATCATCTTCGCTTCCATCTTGCGAGCCTTTGGGTTGCCCAACAATCTGTAAGAAAATATGGAATTACCTGAAGACAGCATTGGTCTAATTTCGGTCAGACGTTAACTTAAAAAACTCACCAAGTCAACATCGTATCGTTCAAAAGCCCATTGTAATGAGGGAATAATCAAATACTGAATAGTTTTGACCACTCTCAAATCATTCACAGTTTTATCCCGATTTGTTTCGAACTTCTCCATGATTTTGAGGAACGCCTCTCGTCTCCACTTCAGCGACATGATTGGAATAACTTCAGTTTCCAAGAACTGACGGACAAAGCAAAAATCGGTGATATAGTTGCCAATGAAAACGGTGATCACGTCGAAAAGTAGCTCGAAATCTTCATGATTCACTCTATAACAGAAAAAAATTTGGCATCATTATTTTTCCTCGGCCAAGCAAGAGGGCCAAGACGAAAACCAACCTCAAAAACCGCAAGAAGCAATTGACGACTATTTTCGGAACCTTATACTTGTACACGTTCATTCTTCCGACAATAATCGTTCTCGTCTCTTCTTCTGTTGGCGATCTGACCACATATCGTTTTTTGAAATCGGCACTGTTCCAAAGTTCTCGAAGTTTACGAATAGGAGAAGACGGCGAGTTCAACCACGACGGATAGAATTTTGATATCACGTTTATCAGAGTTAGGGAGAAATATTCTCTGTCACATATCACTGTTTCGACAATCGTGTCCTCTTTCCACTCACTGTTCTCGGAATCCTGAAAAAAATCAGGATCAGCTGTGATAATCAGGTCGAATGTTCACAAAACTTACATAACTTTTCCCGCACAGAACATTCTCGAGCCAACTTGTATTTTCAGTTAAAAACTTGCGCAACGATTCGGTGTTCGGATATTCGATAATTCTCCGAAGTAGCGCTCTTCTACCATCATCCAACAATGATTCAGCAGAGAAGAAGAACGAGATCACCTCACGTGGGAAACGTGCAAGAATTTGGGACGCGTTTTCGAGCCATCCACGAATCAGCTGAAATGAATTTATTCTTGATTTTTCCTCAGAACTGGAAGCATTCACTAACATCTTGTGTATAAGTATGTTCAAATGACGCGGCAAATTTGCTAATCTCCAACGCCATGAGTGGTGTTATAATTGATGGATCGGAACATCTTGACAAAATCGAAATAATGATTGCAATCGATTCAACTTCACTCCATGACTGAAGTTTCAGATCTTCACGATCAATTTCTTCGTCAGTGTCTTCTTCTTTTGCCAGATTTGCCGTCAGTGTTGGATTCAATTTCCATCGAACGACAAAGTTCTGAAAAATTTAATGATTACAAATTTTCTAAAAACTGAACCTACAATCATATTCTGCGCCATATTTTTTGTCAATATTTCTGGATTCAATTCGAATATCCGATTGACTTTTTTGATATCATTCGGCGTAAACTCCACATCATTTATCGGAACTCTATCTATTTTCTCGATCGTCTCGTTGCCGATGACTTTCAACAATGTGATGGAGATCGGAGAAAGGTGACGTAGTGCTTCATGCGCAATATCACTCATCGAATCGCCAATTTGATTCAAATCCGCTCTCAGTGCAACGATGCCGAACCTCTCGAAATTTCCTTCACACAAAATTTGATCAACGAAGATAGTGTCAGTCAAACCAAAGGTTCCATGTTCGACATCTTTTCTGAAATACATTTTTCATACAGAATGATAACAACCAGTTTTTGCAATTCCTCACTTTCCGCTATATTTATAACATGCCACCAGACATTTATAAGCATTGGCTCGCAAAATATCAACTTGATCAGAAATCGGGATGGGCGGTAGAAAATGAGCAGCGCAATTTTCGCATTTTTTGAATGCGCTTCGTGTGACAAGTTGAGCTGTTGGTGTTTGTGCCATATCCAGAATGAAACTGACAAAACTTCTCCAACCGGCCTCTTTGTGGAACGGAAAAATGGCTGGTTCGACATTCAAAAATTCGACGAGCACTGCCAAACACGCTGTTGCATCGGCCATTGACATCAATCTGAAAAACGTGAGATGTTTTAGTATTTCCAACCAATAACTCACGACGCAGTGTTGATTGTTCGTTTGATATCGTTCTCAAAATATCGAATGTATCTTGTGAGGAGAGCTGGATACGTTTCTTCGATTTGCGAAATTTTTTGACATTGTTCGAGCAAACTTCTAACTTTCTTATTAACATCTTCACTTCCATGGAAATAGTACTTCGATAACACCTCGATGAAGGTTTCACAATGTCGAACAACGTTTTCGTTTTCTTCCGGATTTAAAAATTTCTCTTGCAATTTTTGAAGACATTCCATTGCCAAATCAACACTTCCCGATGCAATTTCATCAACAGTTCCCAGTAGAATTTCAAGCAAACTCTCGATGATTCCAACAATGTTATCTTCGACGAACGTTTTCGGGTAGTTCTTGATGATGCATTGAAGAGCACTAGCACCGCCGAGTCGAGAAAACCAGGCAGGTCCGTGGCAGAGTTGCATGATTCGTTCGATGAGGTGTCGGCAAAACGGCACTCGCGACATCTAGGATTCATTTTTACATAAATTCTCAAGGAGAATGACTTACCAAATTGATATCAGGCAGAACTGCAGCGCAAGTCTCATTGATGAGTCGAAGTGCAACTGTTGCCGAATAACAAAAGTCCTTGTTGGTGTCCGAGAATGCGGCAACAAGAGCATCGATAAGAATCGACGAATCCATACACTGATCGTTGTACTCTTCTTCAGCATTTTTTAGCCACTCGCTACCACCGAGAAACTCGAGAACTCCATTCAAGCAAAACTGACGAACGACGGCGTTGAAGAACTTTCCGTGCTCTTGTCGAAGCGAATCGCGAATCACCACTCCGAAGAACATCACAAGCAACGCGTCGACGTAAAGACGTCGATCTTGCTCTTTTCTACATCTGTACAATGATGTTGGCGCATTTTTGACATCGAAGTCCTGAAATGAAAATTTTTTGAAGTTGAGATACTGTAGTTTCACAACTCGAGATTTTACCTGACAAGTTTTCTTGATCTGTTCGATCACTTTATCGATTGACTCGCTGGTAAGAATCACTTTCGGGCCAAGACCAACGAGAAGTACAGATTTCGCCAATTCCATACAATCTTTGCGTAACTCGAAGTTCGGAATAGCTGGCGGCGGATTCATCGACTGTGACAACGGCTGCATCGAAGCGTTCATTCCGGGCGGCACCGGAATACCATTGATTTGCACTGGAGGCTCGGCTTGTGCCAGACTCTGCTTCAGCTGTTCGGTGGCAAGCTTCATCAAGTCGTTGAGAACTAGGCGAATGCTCAGATTTCCGTTGAGATTCCATTTCGAGAATTCCATTGATACATAGGCGGTCTGTAAGAAAATTTGGTATGAAAATAAAATATAGCTTTGAGTTTGACGAAAATATTCTTCAACCACACCTCTCCCAACTGCGCGTATTCCAATTGTTGTGGCTCGTTTAGCATCTTCCGATTCGCACCTCCAAACTTTCCCAATATTCGGAAAGCGGCCGCTGTTGACGAACTCTCTGTGGACGTGGCCACCACTCTCCACAATCCTTGCATCAGTGCTCCTCGAACTGGCGCCATGTGCTCGAATAGATATTCAGGCTGTAGATTGTCGACGCACAACTCGAGCGTTCGCAAGCCCTGCTGAACCAATGTCTGACTACCGTTCAGCGCGCAAACCAACGGGTCCATCAGTAGCGGCAGGTAGGGTAGAAGTGATGAAAGGCGCACCGGCACTGTCAAACACAGCTCGACGAACAGCTCTCGCATTTGAATACGATGTTGACACGATTGCAGTTTATTGAGGAATTGCAAAAGATTGGGAAGAAGAGGTAGGAATTTTCCATAGAGTATATCATGAGCACCACCACCGATCGACCGGAATAGTGCGCGGAGAAGCAGAAAATAGTTGATTGGCTCTTTGGCTGATAATGCTAGAACCGTCGCTTTGCGGATCAAGTCCGGCAAGAAAGGTTTTAGCATTCTTTCGCCTTCCACATTCGGATGATGAGTTCCAATTGCTGAGAATATAATTTTGAACAGTTTCACGTAGAGCGCAGTTCTTTCATTGCTAACAGATAGTTGATCCATTCGCGACATCAGAAATGACAACATGATACTCGCAAAAAACGGCACCTCGTTTCTCACCAAAAATGTATTCACCATCAATTGAAGCGGCACATTTCTGAAAATTATTTCTGATTTTTTGAAACTAATTTTCTCTCAAAACTCACTTATAAATCCTAGTAACTATCACATCCATATATTTGTCAAAAAGTTCACGAAATATTCCCTGATTAATGGTTGTAAACACATTGGCTAGTGATTCCAGCGTTTCTTTATCCTCTTTTGTTCTAAAAATTCGGGATTTTCGTAGGGACCATTTGGTTGTTTTGTTTATTGAAAACTCACAATTGGTTACCCTTTATAGTCAGACAATACATATCCATACACATCGTGCCGTATTTCAATAGTCGTTCAAAAAGATCGCGCTCTCTGGCAACATTGTAGCTCAACGAGGTCGGTCGAGTCTCTCTCATTTGCTGTGTGGCATATTTACATGTTTGAAGAATGTATTTGACGAGATTTTTACCATCAGCAAGAGTGACAGGAGGCGAGCAAGCCTGAAAAATTGAAAATGTATTTGTATAGATTTTCTCACCCCGGATCTATCTAAAAATCGAAAAAAAAACCAAAACCCACGGCTGACAAAGAAGATAAAATAAATTCAGGCGAATTCTGCTTCCCATCCTTTGTAGGTGGTGGTAACAATGCTTCGTCCGAACCAATTTTATGAATCTTCTTTACATCGATCAGTTCCAATTCTTCCACCGAATCCAGCGACAATCTTCGAGTCCGTTTTCGCTGCGGCGGCGACAAACTTGGAATTGTTGGAACGACGCGCTCCTCATCCTCCGAATTTTTTCGCGCTGTCTTGGCAATTGCTAATTTCCTGTCGTGGCTGTCGTCTATCTCTTTACGATCTCGTTCAGGCGGACGATAATCGTATTCGACTTCTTTATAGTTTTCAAACAGTTTTGGCATGTGATAAACCGCGAGAACTTTGAGCTTAGCCACCAGAGCTTCGAGAATTTCCAATAGAAGATCGCGAGTCGGCTCATTTTGCAACTCCATTTTCAAAAGTGATTCGGACACACTGTTTAGCAGACGCGCTGACATGACTTGAACCTGTGTGTTTGTTGTTGAATCATGGAGTTGACGACAGAAAATGAAGGAGACACTGCAAAAAAATAATTTTCTGGAGCTAAACACCGAAAACTTACTGAGACAGCAGCTCAAATGACAATTTTCCGCGCATGTGATGTAATAAGTCAGCCAACATTTGGTACATAAAGGTTCTGAAAGTTTAAATTTCCGTTGGACCTTGAGAAAACGGAAAACACCTCAATGTATCAATAGAAGTGAATCCAGTTCCTAATAGTGCTATTTCCGATGTTAATCTGGGTACCATTTCGAAAAACTTCATGCGCAAATCTCCCGATGTGAACCATTTCAACGCGATGAGAACTTCTCGCCGAGCACTAATCAAATCGGCCGGGCATTGCTCAAGTAGTTGTAAAACTCCATTCACCAGTGAGTTACCATGCTGAGTGATCACATCCATGAACTGTAACTGAATAGATTTTTGAAAAATCGGGGTAGGGGATTTTCAAATTTAGATTTCATATTTGGCATACTTCGAAAAATTAGGTTCGAGAGTTAAAAAATATTTCTAGATTAGCTGTACAACTCCAAACATACGGCTGCAACTTTTCCCATAATATTGACAAATGACAAAAATTTCGATTGAGCAACACAAAAATCATCGGCCAGCGCTTGATTTATATTGCTCTTGTTGTCTCGTGGAATTTGAACATTCAAAAATTCGAATCCAAATCGCATAAAGTCCAACGCCTCAGTCTGAACTGCTGTCTTCAAGTGTTGATAGAAAAACACTACGAGCATCGGTACTTCTTGTAAACACTTGACAGATTGGCTGGCCAGTGGGATCAAAATGTACTGAAAAAAAAGAAGCCAGATTTACTTTTTAATTTCACACTCACTTTATCATCTTTTCCGTTCAATGTGACTGTTTGCGGATGGAAACACGTTTTCAAATATTCGAAAATCAACTGTTCATCGGTACAATTGGTGAACTGTCGACAAACATCTCTTGTCGTAAACATATCGCTTTGAATCGCATGTTGCGTCAATTCTTGAATCATTTTCTTGAACGCACTCATCAAACTCGAAATCTCGTGAGAATACGATATTCGGCCACTATTTCTGCCCAAATCGATGATGATTTTGATGGCCAGAATTGCGTTGTCTTCATTTTCGACAGAGATTAGTCGCATCATTTGTTTCATGACTTCTTTCGAATGTTGTTTAACGGCTTCGATGCTCGAGATGCGTAGAATAATTTCGAGGATAAGTTTTCTCAACTGTTGAGTATTGTTTTCGGAGATGAACTGTGGAGATGTATTGCAGAAAAGGCCCAAAAACACGCTCATCAACTTGTCGATTAATTTCTCGTACGTGCCCGATGTGAATACTTGTTCTAGTTGCGTCCAAATGTCTTGCAACGTTTTCAGCTTCACATCATCACGTATCGTCGAATCGCCAAGACTTAAAATTCGCGACTCGAGTTCTTGTAATTGAGCATTTTGCAAGTGATTTTGATTTGGAATTGCTAGTGATGTTGATGCAACTTGTTGCGGTTGTTGTTGTTGTTGAATGGGTCGAATAGGGAGTTGCTGCTGTGACTGAGACGATGAAGTCTGCGGCACTTGGAACTCGTTTCCTCCCGGACCACTTGTGTTTTGTTGCATTCTTCTAGCTGAAACAACAAAAATTGAGATGAAAATGAAAAAATAAGCGTGTCTAGAGCAAACAAACCATTTTTTGGCAAGGTCAAAAGAACGCAGATGTTCAGAGCGCGGTCGATGCTGCTTTATAATATGCACGCACAGTAATTAAGTAACGAGATGGGAAGATATTGATCCGAAAATCGCAATCTTACAAAACCTAACTAGAAAAAAGTAGCATCGAGCGCGCTCTGAACATTTTCCCGCGTGAAGTTATAGGTCAAATTGAAAACTTAAAAATTTTTGCGCACCTAATGTTTTTGCGTGAGTACTTTAAAATAGAATCAGAAGCGCATTAACTTGAAACACTTCCTGATTTTCAAAGACTAATTCCAACAGTTTTTAATGGATTAGAACTAAACATGCGCGTGTGCACACAAAACAACAACAACAACAAAAAGAAAATTTTGAATTCGACCTCGAACTGACACATTTGTGTGTTGGCGCAAACAACGTTATTTTCTGCGTTGTTGACGCATTTTCGGATATTTTTTTATTTTCGTTTTTTTCCGGCAAATTTGCAAAAACGAGATCAAATCGAAATTAAATGGGTTCGGTTATCACTAAAGATTCGAACCTAAAGGAAAATGTCTATCTAAAAAAGCTGAGTGGCACCGAAACATTCGACGACAACGATCCTTTTTGGAACAAACTTTTGAGTTTTAATTTAAAGTTCGAGGAAAATGAGTTAGTTTGATAATAATTTAAAATCACACAAACTTAATTTTTTTCAGAGAACAAAACTTTGAATCTTCACTCGATGAACATCTTCAAAATCTTATGTATAATACACAACAAACCGGAAATTTTTCCGCATTCATCAGATTGTTTCTGAGAAGGTCAACAGAACTTAAAAACTCAGAACAATGTGAAAAGTGAGTTGTTTCGTACCACTAAAACTATATTTAAAATTGGATTTCTATTTTAGTAAAATCTACATGTGGCAAACTGCAAATGCCCTTCTAATCCTACGATATATCGCAAACTTTTTGACACAAAGAATGACTGAAACTGAATTTGTGCGAATATTTTCAAAAGAATCTACTTCATCTTCACAACCGACTGATAATTCATCGGATGAAGAAGGCGAAAATGATGATTCTGATTCAGAACCAACACAAGAAATCATAAAATTTGAAAATACAGCCGAGGAATTTACCTACGAACTAGTTTCGATTATCAACAATCTACCTGTGAATGATGCTACTATTGCCATTCACGTTGAATCTGTTCGATGTATATTAACACTTCTAAGCTCGCAATTGTACAATAGCTCAATCGTCAACACATCTATCGTGTTTCGATTTTTTATCGATGGCGCATGTGCAAAAGACGCCTCTCTATTCACAAAATCGCTACTTCATAATTATCTTCTACATAATTCAAGTTATAGTATCACGGTTCCAAAAGCTCAAGAGAGTCTGGTTCTTGGTTTTGCTTGTAAGTTTTCGCTCAATTTCATTAAAAAAAAAAAAATCATTTTTTAGCGTCGGTTTGGTCAATGGTACAAATAGCAACGGGTCTCGACACGACTGAAGAAGAGGAAAAACAACCCATCACTCTGGGAAATTTGAGTGTGCTTTTATTAATAAATTTAGCGTGTCATCAACCGTTAAATGCTATAAATCCATTCAAAGAAACATTGGCAATGTTTCAAAATGCGCAAGGTACGATTTTCTCGACGATTCATTTTTTCAAAAGTTTTTCAGAAGTTTCAACACTTCCCACGCAAATTGTCTCATTTAAAATTGATTTCAACGGTCTCTATGAACGTTTATGCGCAACAGCAAATCAAGAAGCCTCAATGCTTCTTCTCTACATGTTACTTCACGGAAATTCTGGCTATCGAAACTATGTTTTATCAAGAATCAATTTGGAGAATCTAGTCATCCCGGTTTTACGAATTCTTCATGATGGAACAAACAATAAGGCCAACAATTCGCATGTTTATTTGGCTCTTATTGTTTGTCTCATTTTAAGCGAAGATGAAATTTTTTGCAAAATCATCCATGAAACGGTAACTAATAAAAAAAATAAAAAAAAAAAACATGCCGAAGTTTCAGAAAATTCGAAACCTCAATTGGCTAGATGTGGATTTCAGTGTACGCGAAATATCACTAGGAGGTCTGACGGCTCTTGTCTTCATCAGACTGATTCAAAAAAACGCGCTAAAAACAAAAGATCGCTATTTGCATACAAATTGCCTGGCTTCGCTGGCAAATATGTCTTCAAGTTTCAAAGACTTGTCACCTATTGTGTGCCAGAAATTGATATCACTTCTTGATGTGAGTTTTTTGTACTTTTTTATAAATATTCTAAAAGTGCCATTAAAAATATAGGCTCAAAATACTGAATAGTTCATTTAAACTAACCTTACGATCGATGCGTTTTGTCCTCACTAGCACTGACCACCATACTGGATATTTTGATGACCAGCATAATTGATGTTTTCCAAATTGATACCAATTGATGTTTCCAATTGATAGTAACTTCCGATTCGCTGAAATGATAAAAATTGTTTTCGAAAAACTAAATTCCCCGAAGTTTGTGAATTTTTTGAGATTAGCTTACTTTCACACAACATCTCAAAACATTCACAAGCAACGCAAGCCCCAAGACCCGCTCCCTACAGCTTTCACCTAATCCCGGTGAACGAATCACAACTGAAAATGGTGCTCAGTTTTGCCGGGGCTTCCGGCAAGGGCAAAGGTTACTTGCTCAGAAACAGGCAGCGTTTATAGCCTGCAGAGCGAGATGAAGCGATTCAGTAAGATCACCTCATCTACTAAGGACCCCAGGAAAAAAACTTTGAACTTATCTTATTTAATTTTTGTGTTGTCCACTGAATCGATCCACCAATGTTGTTTCCAAATCGATCATAATTGTTGTCCAGGCACATCCTTGAAACTTCTGATTCGCTGAAATTTAAAAGATTATTACCGAAAACTAAATTCCCCAAAATTATCATAATCATTCAGATGATAATACTTTCACACAACATCTCAAAACATTCACAAGCAGACGTATAACCTCAAGACCTGCTCCCTACAGCTTTCATCTAATCCCGGTGGGCGAACCACAACTGAGAATGGTTCCCAGTTTTGCCGAGGCTTCTGGCAAGGGCAAAGACTACTTGCTCAGAAACAAGCACCGCCTTTAGCCTGTAGAGTGAGATGAAGCGATTCAGTACTATCATCTCAAAATTTGAAAAAAAAACCCCAGAAAAAAACTCATCTTATTTATCCTTATATGTGTCCTCCGAATTGACCCACCAATGAGAGCTTTGACGCTGAAAGCAAAAAGTTGATTATCGGTCACAGGCAGGAAACGGACAATTAATTTAAGAAATATAACAGTCACCACAGCAAAAAAAAACACAACACAGTAAGTGAAAACTTCTGATGTGATCGATAAAGCGGCTCTCTAAAGAGCCTAAGAAAAGCAACATTTCTTCCCCAATAAAAATTATGAAATGAGGTGGGAGCGAAATATTATCTCGTGTGAGGTCACGTGAATAAACGATATATTATTTTCTCTGATTTATAATTTTTAGGTTCGTGGTTTTCTTATGTTAGACTTTGAAAGTGTGCAAAAAGAATATTCAGAAGAAAATTTCAATAAGAATTCAGAATTTTTAGAGTCAGAAAATGTTTTCAAAATGTTGATTTATGATCTAAAATTCAATAATGAGTGAAAGGACAAAACGAAAATACCAACGAGATAGAGTCTCTCTGAGAGACAAGAAAGAAAGAAAACAATATAAGAAAACTGAGCAGATGGTAAAAGTGAATGAGTGAATGAATGAGCACAGGAAGACACAATGATTGTCGACTCCGCCCCCTATTTCCCATTTATACAACTCACGCCGCGTGCAAAAAGTGGGCGGAGTCGACAATCATTGTGCCTTCCTGTGCTCTTTCCATCATTAGTGTAAAAGGTTATTCAGAAGAAAATTTTGATAAGAATTTAGAATATCTAGAGTCAGAAATCTTTTTGAAAAACGTAGAGTTGTGAAAACTTCGAAATAGAAAACGCTCAATCAAGTGTCTATTATAAAGGTAAATTTTTTGGAACTATTTCGCAACAAAATCGTTAAGTTTTTTTTGAAAGTCGCGAAACTAAAAAAACAAATATTTTCTCATTTTCAAGAATAAATTTTCAAAAGAAACTTCAAATGTTCTAAAATCTGATTTTCTCTGCCGGGTTTACTGTTTGGGCACAAGTCAAAAAAAATTTGACTCTGAACGATCTTAAATAAAAAAAATACCTACGAGTTGGTTAGGGCGTTGTGATGATCTGGATCTCTCTGGAATGTACAATAACAACATAAATACACTATTAAAAAAAGAAAATTGCATACCCGAGATATTTGATTATATCATACGTACAAATAGGGCATGATGATGTGAAAACATGGAAGGTATAACGAGAAGAAAGAAATAAGTCTTCGAGATTTGAGGAGAATACCTTGAAAAAAATTATATTCACAGTAAAGAAAGAAAACAATAATACCTTCACTTCTTTTTTATTTGTGTGGTGTTGGATGATGATAGCAACAGATGTTCAGGGGCGGAGCTTATTGATTGACGGCGCATGCACTGTTTGTTGGGAAGAGAAGAGAGCGAAGGCGAAAAGACATAATAAATGAATCTAAAGAGGATGCGCAAAAGGGATAGACACAACAAGAGGGGGGGGGGGGGGGAGGTGTACGATGGAGCGCGTATGCCTCGTTGGCATACGAACAATAGGGAGAAACAAAAAAGGGAGGGAGGGGGCACAAAGTAGAGCGCGCATGCCTCGCTGCCAAACGAATAGTAGAGAACAAAACACATCTTGCCAACACGATCTGATGAACTGAGAATTATAACAACAACAAAAACACTTTCTTCAAAAAGGAACGTTTTTGCATTTCGTAAAAATTGCATGATGTCGTAATTTCCTGAAAGAACATATTTCTAATAAAAATCTATACCTCTTTTATTTTTCCTCAAGATATCCTCGCTTTGAATCATAGCATCACAACAGCAACCAAATCATAAAAAAATACACTAACGATAAACAAAGAAAATAAACGAAAAGTTGCGTTAAAACGCAATGATCTGCAACTCAATGCGATGTGTCATCATAAATGAAAGAAGCTACATACATTGTATACTCCAAATTGTGGAACTGGCTGTTAGTATCCCTCCCTCGCCATAAAGTTGATACCCCTTGACTAAAAAAATTGGGAACCATTGGAGATATCAAAAACACTATCCACATAGCGGTTTCCTTCAAAACATTTAAAAATTGGGAAGAGGGGTTTACTAAAAATTGAAAGTTTTTTAAAAAGAGCTATTTTGCTGATGGTGTTGAGAAGGTATCAATAAAGTTTTTGAATGAAACTAAAATTTGAGTTTTATTGAAAGAAATTATCAAAAAACATAGTTTGAAGGGTTTACTGTTATTACTCCAACCGCAAAAATGGTGAGAAATGTTAATACCCCACCTAGAAAACCCCTGACACTTTTAGTGTACGAGAAGCAACGAAAGAAGCAGAAAAAAAGAAACAAAAATCGCTAAAAAGTAAAACATAAAACTCACAAAAAATAAAAAGACAAAAATAACGGCACCTCCAACAGAAGTGACAAAAAAATGAATGACACGACAACATATTCCAAACAACTAGGTCAAAGAAAAAAATAAGAATACAGCGCCTAGTGAATGGTCAAAAACATTGCACCACACTAGTGTGTAGTTTGTGTGACCACAAACAATGTGTGTGATGACCAAAAAAACAAAATTGGAAGTCTAGGATTTTTGATTTTCTGTCAATAAATATATAATTTTTCAAAGTCAATTATTTTTTTTCGTAGTTTTTTCTATTTTTCATGGAAAAATTAATTTCTCGAAATTGAAGATATAGTTTTTATTTGAAAATGAGAAAGATGGATATAAATTTCACAAGAAGAGAGAAAATACAGGAATTGAGGAGAAGAATCGATACGAAAATCACAAGTATATACTCTTTAAAAAATTAATTGATGTTCAAGAGGGTTACTGTAGTTTAGCTGTACTCACCTAACCTCAAAAAATGATAGAAAACGCAGAATTCGCATTTTTATCAGGTCTTGGTAATGAAATAGTTACCAATAAAGACCTTCCGTAAATTTTAGTGTGTTCCGTAGATATTGACTATCTCGAATTAAAAACAAATCTTACGGAATGAAAAATTAGGGGTTTTCTTATCAAAAATGTAAAATTTGAATTTTTCAGATTCTCACGAAGCGACATGCAAAACTAGTGGAGCAGATGAAAGAATCTAGTCAAATCGAGGGCGGAAAGGAACATTATGCAAACTTGGTGAGATTTTAATTTCAAAGAGTTATTTTTCGAGGGGATAAAAAGTACATAACAAGTTAAAAACTCGGTATCGCGTCATACGGAACTTACGTAGTTTTTTTTTTATTTTCAAAAAAAAACGTTCTACAGTAATCCAAGCAGCACAAATATTCAAATTTTATGAGGTGTTAAAAGAGTCTAATGAAAATATGCTGTTGTTGTGACTGTCATGATGATAACATAAGCAACAAAGCAGGTGCGCTACTTTTCTTTTTGGGAGGTGATCTTCACGGACCGTTTATTGAAAATAACACGCTTTTTTGACTAGATTTTGGGTTCCGTCCTGTTGTGCTGGGTTATCCTAATTCTCAAACTTCAGCATGATGACATCACAGCCCTAGAAGAAGGTATACGAACCTTATTGGAAATCACAAATTCTGCAATTTGTGGCGGTCTCCGATACAATTCGCACCTAATCTACAATCTTCTATATCATCGTGCTCTTTTTGACTCCTACGTTCAGCATCCAATGTTTCAAGATTTGCTCGTAAACATTGCTGCAGTTATCGCACATTTCAGTGCAAAAGTGGTTAACGTTCAACAGGGAGATGGTGTTACTATGCTACAAATCATTGAAAAAGAGGCGAATATTTGGGCAACCAATAAGTTAGCAAAGTTTCCCGAGTTAAAGTTCAGGTGAGCAGTTTAGTGGTCTAAGTTCTAACCTAAAACATTGCAGATACGTGGAAGATGAAAACACGGTTGATTTCTTTGTGCCTTACATTTGGCGTCTTGCCGTTCAAAACTCTGGAATACACTTTGAAGTATCACGCATCAAGTTATTTAATGCCACGCCACAGGAATAATAAAATAAGGGAAAATAAATATTTATGGATTGAAGTGTGTTTTCTCAACTACATCAACTGCTAAAGTTCATATCCAAGAGTTAAAAAGAAAAAAATGAAAAGAAAAAAAGAACAATGTAAATATGGACGCGTTTTTACATCGGTGCGAAAATATTCAAGAAAAACTGATAAATATAAAAATAATTTATGGAACGAGAAAAATACAATTTAAAAAACCAGTGCAATATACAGAAAAATTAGAAGGACCAGCCTGTTTTTATTGTTGCCCTTTTCATAATGCGGACAATTATTTGTTGTATCCCATGTGAAGAAGATTATTACCAGAAAGAACGGGGAGAATGATATCGTCCATGTTGGGACACACGAGATTCTTTTCGAGAACTTGTCGCAGTTTGGTTTCGATCCATTCGGACACTGTCGACAAATCGACCGATCGATCGCCGACTTGCGGAACTGCTCGGATTTTGAAGATTGGTCGACGGCGGAACGCGTACCAGAGTCGATCGCTGGGCGGCGGCGGGATGTTGCATGTCATCGGACCTTCGAGCTCTTCAACTTCAACATTTAACATTAGCGGTGTGGTGGAAACGTCTTCGATGAGCTGCAATATTATCATATTTTTATATGGTCTTATTTAGTGTATAGTCCCCTATTTTATCTAGCTGTCTCTTTTTATACATACACATTTACTATTGATTTCTAGGTCACCATATGTTGTTTATCATTACAGCAGGTGTGAGCTATTTTTTTTGGGGGTTCGCGAATGTTTTCTAATAATTCATTATGATCCAAAAACTAATTGGGAAAGTATCCAATTTTTAGGAATTCTTCCAATTATTTTTCTTACCTTCGCCACAGCTTGAAGTTTGACAGCTTTTTGGAAGAACGAACTCTGCGCAGCTCTTTCGACAATCGACAAAATCTTCTTTCCGGTTCGCTCTTTCGTATTTCCCTCCATTTTGTTTTTCGATCCAAAATCCTCGTCCGGACTACTTTCTGGGCTTTCCGGCAACGACGAATCCGAATATCTAGAATAAGTGTTCACGTTATTTTGAGTTACTTTAAAAAGCGCATTCTAACCTGGTAGCTCTGACCGATTCCGTCCACCTTGTGACACGTTTCTCCGTCTTCACCTGCATCGCTCCACTTTGTAATTTGAGCAGATTGACGCTAGTTTGAAGAACCAAACGAATTCCACCTTTATACTTCATTTCGAAATCAATCCACGTTCCCCATTCATCGACTTTTGGCGTGTAGACTGCGGTGAAAGTTGGTGCTTTTGTGCCAAATTTGAGCTCGCCGAGTTCCAATTTCTCGATAAAATAGGGCAGCTGAAAAAAAAAAGAAAATCGTTGAATTTGCAAACATTCATAAGCACTCACATGAATAGTGGCCAATTTTCCCTGAATCTTCTGCTTCACCTGTCGTATCCAAAACTCGTCGCGACAAAAATCGAAAAATATCCGGGTAGCCAAAATGTTGACGCTTTCGACGAGCCCTTGTTGCTGCTCGTTGCCGTTTTGTTGCTCAGCAGACGGCGCCTTCCATTTCATTGTTCCCAGGTCGACCGATACTGTTGATCCTTTTTCGGGTTTCGGTGCTACTTGTACCGACAGAATTTTCGAAATCTCTCGCACAAAACTCGCATAGTTGCTCTGATATTTGAGAAATTCGAGCTCGTCGGTGATTCGCGGCACTTTTTTGGGCGTGTTGAAGATAGTGTCACTCATGAAATCGGTCGATTCGGCGGCTAGAGCGTCGATCGCAACACTAGTCGAAATTGATGATAAATCATCGGTTTTTACATCGTCCGGTAGGGAAGTGGATGATCTTGATTGTACGATGACTGATGCGCATTTTTGAAGTGATGTTGGAGTTGTACGAGCCCGCGCGCAAGCTTCACGAAGTCTGAAAAATTATTCCATGTTGTAAAACAGTCCAGAAAATGAAAATAATTCAAACGAACTATCATAATTAAGTTTTTGCACCTATTATTATTTCACATAATGTATAATGATATGGCCTATCCCTATCCCTCGTATAATCTTACATAATGTTTAATTGCAAAAAAATAAATTATTTTTGAACCCCGCGGGCGAACTAAACGATGCAAATTGTCGTCAGGTTGTGTCAAAATGCACAGTTGCATTTTATTTGACGCGCATTTCTTTTATTTTTTATTTTCGAAAAGCCGTTTTGTTGTTTTTGAGGTACTAAAACGTTGATTTTTGCAGATTTTTCTCACGTAATAGAAACTAGGAGAAACAACGATGGTGCTGGAACGATTTCCAGAAAGCAAATAGTTTCTTTCGTCCTAAAAAGCTAAAATTGGTATTTTCAAGAAAAATAGTCGAAAATTAGGTGAACCGGAATATATTTAGAACCATAATTCATGCTTTAAATTAAAACCCCATATTTATTCTACTTTTGTGCATTTTTGTGTAGATAATTGTTTTTACTTTCAAATGAAAATATGTGCAGCGATACTCCGCCATCTCGCTTTGTTGAAAAGCGAACTATTTTTTATGACTGAAATAAATGCGTATAGTCATCATAATACAAATGAACGTGTCTGTGGAGACACTTTTGTGTTTAGGTATCACTTCCTAAGAGTTATTTCCTTTTTTTTTTGAGAATTGTACAAAAAAAATACGAATTTCTCAAAAAACAAAAACTCACAGATGAAACCATCGTTCTTTCTCTCTCGCGGCTCTTACAAACAAGAAAATACTTCTTCCACGCTCTTTTGTACACCGTTTCGACGTCTTCATAGTGCCAATATCCGATGCGGAGCATGCTCGCGTCATTCGATTGACAGCCACAATTTTGCTGTCATGTTTCAACTCTTCAGTTTCTGCGTCAGTTTCAGATTCGGGCGAATATCCATCACTAACGTCGAATTCCGAAATTGCTGGATTAGGTGCCATTGAAGCAGATCTGTAAAGAAGCAGATATTCTCTGTTCTACAGGACCGATGGGTTAGAAATCTATATGGTTAGGGCCTCATACTAAAAAAAATATCTCAATTGTTGAGAAGGAAATCGCCCACATGAAAAACAATTGCTCCAACCTCGCCATTCCTTGATTCTTGTCGCCAATCTCGACCAGTGAACTACTTCCGTGCGCAAACTTGATATAAATCGGATATTTTCGACTCCACCATCGACGCCGAGCCAAACGTTTGGGACGTAGTGAGACTTGCGCGTCTTTCAGATCATATATCACTTGAGAAACCATGGAGTGTTGGTTGGATTTGAGCGTTGGATCGTCGTAGAACGCGTGTTTAAGTACTGCTTTTGCTGGACGACAAATTCGAAGCATTGAACCTGGAGGTCATGTTTTTGCGTTTTTCAAAATCACACGTTTTTTTCACCAACCTTCAAGTCTGACTAAAACAGATTGCGCCGAATTGACATGATAAGACGCTGGTGAATATCGCGTTCTCAGCTCGTTCATCCATCCGCGATACACAACACCTTCTCCAAGACCAAACGCGTGATCCACTTCACTTCCCGACGATTTTTCCGCAACCGGTTCGTCTTCAACCTCTTCCAACAACCATAAATCATCTTTTGATTTCGGTTCGGAAACAAAGAAATACAAGAAACCAATAATAGTGGTGTAGAACCCCCACAAGAGGCCCGTCAAAAACCCGGGATGCGAAATGGTCAATGCGACCAGTGTGCCGAATATCACAATTCTTGCGCGGAAAAACGGCAAAACTCTACATTTATATACAAGTGATTGGATGAGAAACGGATCCGAGGGATCGGCAGGATCGACGAGGTTCTGAAAAAAAAGTAGATAATATTTTAAGAAAGAAAGAATAGTTACCGATTTTCTCTGTTGTGTTAATGGTTGATGCTGCTGAACAACTTCCACATTTTCACCAACAGATGATTTCCGCGAAGCTTCGTCCGGCGAACTTTTCGATTCTAGTGATTTGGCTGAACTCGTCACTGATAACGTGTCTGAAGTCACTGCACATTCTGAAAGTTTAAAGTTTGTGTCAAGACTTTCTTTCAAGTGGGTCGTAAATTCAGTCACGCCACGAAAACTTTACATTATGAAAAATCACCTGAATTTGACTTTTTCCTCGTCACCAGTTTTTGTGTCTTCTTTTTCGCCTTGTCGAGAAGAACACCAAATTTACTTTGATCATGTTCTTTCTGAAATTCAAAAAAAAATCTTAAAAAAAGGAGTAAAAATCACCTCGCTTTTTTGTTTCTCGGAAGCCACTGTTTCACCACTCGACAGACTTCCTACCTCACTTTCCGACACCTGCAAAAATATCGATTTTCATGTTAATCCCCACGTTTAACCTCACATTTCTCGTCTTCACTCGATAAATGAATTTTTGAAGCAAAACTGACATTGAAATGAGGAAAAGTAAATAGAGAATGTTTTTTTTTATTTATCATGACATGAATGATGTTATCAGTGTCACAGCGCATAAAAAATAAACATGCATTTTTCCCGAAATTTTTCACGTGCAAAAAAAACGAAATTGAATTCGAATATCATGTTGAAAAACAAAGTATTAATTTACAATTTCTTTTTTCAAATAAAAAATGAAAAACTCACTTTACTCTTTCGTTTTTCAGGTTTCGGGGTAACGCGCAAAATTTCTTCTTCAGTAACTTCCCGACAATCCAGCGCACTTTCGATGCGATTTCTAACAAAACCGTATTCGTCGTCAGAAGCCTCTAACAAGTCATGAAGACGCACAGAACCTGAATAAAATTGAAATATTGTTGATAGTCAAAAAAAAAATCAAAACCAACCTGAGCTCAACCGATTCATCTTCAGCAATCATTTATTATTCATAAAATGTACGAAGAAAGTGCGCTGAAAAAAATCTATTCGAGAAAATGATTTTTCTTGTTTCTTATATGTAAAAAAAGAGACAAGAAGGAAATGTGCAATAGAGCATAAATGATCATTTCAATTATGTTGAGCTTGGCGGAAAAAAGAAACAACTCAATCTAATTAGAAAAGTGCAAAACGTGATTGATTCAGAGGAATAAGAAAAAACCCAACATGTGGGGGAACTAGTATCATTTGGACTTGAAAGGTCACTTTATGAAAAAACAAAACAACTTGGTAGTGTAAAAAACAGCTGACTTGGGAATTTGAAAACGAACAACATGGTGTTTTCCTTTTGTTGTTAGGAACAAGAAGAAAAAAGCGGAATTTTCCGAAAATTATTTTTGCGGAACAAAAATAATTTTCTCGCGCTGCAAACACGTTGACGCGTAACCACACAAATCAATGACTTTGTACAGTAGTTGGAAATTCATGCAAATTTGATTAATCGCATCAAATGATAATATTGTTTTGATGGACGTTTTTTGCCGAAGTGCAGAAAAAGGATAGATAAAAAAGTTTTGAACAACACAACTTTTCAATAAGCAACAATCGAGGGAAGAAATTCAAAAAAATGTTTGGTGCTTAAAGATCAAAACAAAATCGAAATTTTGCACCAGTAGAGAGAATCGGACAATTTTGAACCGACCGCGAACCCCCTACTAGTAGTTTCCTACAATAAATTTTCAGCGTGAAAAACATTCTTTGATTTTCAGGCCAAACTCTCGGGGTTTTTTCTGGTATGTAATCTTACACCCATTTCGATAATTGTGGACAAGAGCTCAAAGCCCTTACAAGGCCCACCCTCTGTTAAGAGTAATACGAATAAACAAAGAAAAATGACTGAAAAGCATGGAAAAGGGGCCAATATGATTTATGTTCTAAAATTGAAGAAAATCGTACCATTCGATGATGAGTGTAAGGACGAAACGAAAACAACAGTAAGAAAAAAGAATCGAAACGAAAGAGACAAGAAAGAAAGAAAACAACATTGGGAGAATAAAAGTTTGAAGAATGAATAAATGAATGAACACCGCGCGAGATAGAGAGAGACCGTCGCCCCGCCCATTTTTCGCACATGCCGCATACAAAAAAGGGGCGGAGTCGCCAATCTGTGTGTGTATGTCTTCTTGTGCTCATTCATTTATTCACTCCCTTTTGATTAGTTTTCTAATATTGTTTTTTTCTTTTTTGTCTCGTTCGCTTTGATTTTTTTTGTTGTTCCGTTCTTGCACTCATCATCGAATGGTATGGTTGTCTTCAATTTCAGACCATAAAGAATATCGTCCCCTTACCCTGTTTTTTTCAGTCTTTTGAAGAGTAGCTTTTAAAAAGGTATACTTCATCCCCCTCTCCCATAATTATGTCAATAGTTATACCCCTGTGGTCATTTGGCCAGGCTATCCCATAAATGCTTGAATTTCACAACTTGCATGAATTGGTGTCAAATTTCAAAGTTCGAATTCTTCCGTCAGAAAAATCAGTGGTGAGAAGACGCAGATTATTCAAAATAATCAGAGGAAACCAATGCCCGGCACAATAGAAACCGCATCCTGATATGTCCCAAAAACATCATTTCAGTTCTCCCTCGATCTCCAACATCCATTAACGCCTACAAATAATTGGCGGGTTGTGTTATTAGGTGAGTTAGAAGTCGGTTGTTCTCGCTTTCATGTCTGATCAGGGGGTTTCTATAGTTACCGAGAGCAGCGCCTGCGCGATTTTTTTACCCCTTTTCAATTTTTTTCTATTTTTTCCGCCTAACTAACAACATAATGAAATGATTTTCCACCTGCTTTCCTAGCACTTTTTCACCTCTTCCCCTCCTCCTCCTTTTTCTTGTTCCAACGTTTTTTCATTTAAAGTCTTTAAAAAGAATCTCTTCTACCGTACACCTTCTCCTCCTATTTTCGATTTATAGGTACATTCTTACAATTCTGATTATTCTCTTGTTTTGTTTTCACAAATAGTCTCCTTTTTCGCCTATATCTATTTATATGTGGTTATAGTTATTGTTATTTATCGACACTTGCTTTTTGAACATTGTTCCAGATTTTTTCTGAACATTCTTGAATCATAAGTCATTCATGTCTAGAGCCCTGCGTGTCTCTCACCATTTAAACCTATTAGACAAACAATCTAGTAAAAATGACGAGAGGTTCAACTTTTTTTCGCGCGCAGTTTCTCGGAACATGTTGAGAATTTAATTAGAATTCTGAAGAAATATGATTTCACACAGACGCCGTGTTTTCATGAACTTGAAATATGAGAGATATCATTGGGCAGTGTGGCTAGTTTTTTATATTAAAAATTGGACCAAAAAATATGGGACCAGAACATTCTCTTGTGGGCGGGGCTAGAAGAAATCAGTTCTGCAATAGATTTAGATGACAAAAAGAAGTTAAATGTCAAATGTGTATTTCTCTACCACGAGAATTTCTCACATTTTCAAGATCAGGCGCAGTTTTATTTCCGCGTCGAGTTAGTAATCATCAATTAAAATATAAATAATTAGTTCTAAAAACTAATATATTTTGTCCCATTGTCAAAATGAGATACCATATGGCTGAAAAAATGTATGCACTCCGTGAACCCCTCGGACTCTCGGTCTTATTAGAAAACCCGAAAGGTTAACCTTAGGCAACATTCAACACCAGGTGGGGTTTCTTTAAATTAGACCGAATTAGAACAAAAAGGTGTGCGAGCCTCCGCATTTTTTTCGTTCTTTGAACTTTCCCCGTAAACTTCCGTGTAGATATTTCAAATGAAATAAATGTAGTTTAGCGTACATTTTTCGTGTTATGCAATTTATCGGAGCTCAGTTGACGTACATAGGCTTTGATTTTTTGACATTTTCAATTTTCAGATTCTCTTTGGTTGTTTTTCTTTGGACATGGTCTAATATTTCTCTATCGACATATTAACACGAAATGGGGGCCGCATTATGTTCACCAAAAAAGAAAAAGACTCAAGTTGGCGCTTCTTGGGTTGGCAACGAGTCGGAGAACCCGTTCGATGTTACGCTCACCAAAAAGGATCGAACTCTTTTGCGCGAAACATTTCAGGTGATTAAACAAATGATTACGGTTGCTAGAATGAGATAACCTATGATTTTCGGTTTAATGTGCAAAACTATCATTAGGAGTTGTTACACTCGAAAAGAGCTGAAAGCAACATTAACATCACCAAGGTAACCGATTATCAGTGGTTCGGTGAACTCGATTCGGAGAAAAAAGATCAGCGTAAAAAGAAACTTGATATTTGCCCAATGGGTTTGAACCAGGGATACGATTATGACTTGTAAACTGTCCGAAGACTAAAAACCCTGGTCATGATTACAATTGACTCCCAAAAAAAGGAAAAAGACCACACCTGTTTTTATGGATGATGCTAACTATAACAACAACATATGGTTGACCTAACTTTTTTTGCATTTTTAAGTTTATCGATTGCCTTTCACAGCTACACAAAGTTGATAGAATTTTCCAATTACGGATTTTTTGAGGAGCTACCCGTGGAGTACTAACAACTACGGTAGTTTCAAACAAAAACTGATTGATAGTATACTTTGGATACATTTAAAATTTCTTTACGAAACTGTATTTTACAGCGTTTGGAAGAGCCAAAAGAAATCGTTGGTCTCATATTTCTCGATATTGTCAACGATCATGAACCAGAACTGCGAAAAGTATTCGGAGTCGATCGCGCGCCTCGCTCAATGATGCTAAAAATGCCGAAATTCGGCGGCCACGTGGCACGTTTTACAGATCTACTCGATCAACTGACATCGATGCTTGGCTACACTGAGAATTTGACAGGTGCCTGGCAACTAGTACGAAAAACTGGAAGAAGTCATGTGCGACAAGGGTGAGACCTGTGTTTCACGGGAAACAAAACGCTCAATGAATTCCAGATTCCTGGAACAAAATCAGAATCAGATGGAGAAGAACTACTTTGAAATTGTGATAAACATTTTCACCGATCGATTAATACCCTATCTGACAGGAGAGCAAGAATTGCCACAAAAAGATGGAGAACAGAAGAAAGTGCGGTTCGCACAAAACTATCAACCCGCTCAAATTCACGAGGTCTGGAAACGCTTTTTTCAAATTATGATCGCTCAAATGACTGATTCGTTCGAGCTGGAACGAGCCAAACAACGGAATGCGCAGAGTCAAAAAACTCTCGCACCTCATCAACACGTAGAGCAAAGTGAACGAAAGAAGAAGAAGATACAGGTAAAAACTGCTCTTTCTTTTAAACTTTGCTGTTCGCACATTTTAAAATTCGCAAATGAAGCAAAAATGCTGGCCTAACAAACTGGGGTTTCCCAAAACAGGCCAAAAAATAGCAATTAAATTTTTAATGGTCAGACCCCAGCCTGGACTGTTCCCGTCCAAGGCTAAATAGCTCTGGTCTAACGAATACGTTTCTTTTGAACTTTGATAAACGCTGAGGTTTGTAAACCTCTGCATTTTTTCGTTATTTGAACTCGTCTTCCCGCAAACTTATAGCTATCTCAAATTAAATAAATTACGTTGGAAATTTTTAGTCGAACTGACAAAGTTACCTGATCTTTCTTGAAAGTTAGAAACATAAAACACGAACCTGAAATTTTGACCTAAATTTACAGGAAAAACAAAGCGAAATCGAAAACACTGCTAGTTCAAACGAGCCAAAGGAACCGGAGCAATTGTTCGAGGACCCATTCTAAATTCATTTGTGATAATTTTCATTTTTTTATAACACATAAACAACACACGCACGCATATTCATTTCAACTGTTGCAAAAGTTCAGCAGAGTATTGTATACTCAATTGGATTTCGGCCAAGTGTTCTCCATCAATATCAATGACTGGAAAAGTTAGCAATTTTTTGGGACAAGATTTTCGGGGAAAAAAAAAACAAAACTTACAATCCGCGGCTATCGATAGATTTTGCGAATTATTACGGAACAAAGTTATACTGGCCACAGCGATTTCGGCTTCTTGGTGTCCCACAGAATAGAGCGAAAAATCCAATTTATTCCCTAACTCAATCCATTGATCAAGAAGAGCCACTTGTCGTTTAGTTAGTGGGAACTCTGACAAAACATTGTTAGTAAAATTGGTATGGATAAGAATAGGACAGGTGAGTTTTTACATAAAGAACGAACAAAACATTACAAACGGTTAGAATTGTTTTCAGAAACTTTTTCCTCGGTGTCAAGAACGGATGATTTCCAGGTTTTTTGAAGTTTTCTTCCGACACTTTTTGAAGAAATATTTTTTGCTTCCAAAAGAAAACGTACCTTCAACAGCATCCAATTCCACAGAAACCCCCGACGCTCTAGGAAGCGAAAAATCATCAGTTCGATTTTCTTCAGCCGGGAAGTCCAAAAATTGGAAATCAATAACACACAACGAATCATCAAACATCTTGGCCAGCAAACGAGAATATGGAACAATTTCGAATTTTTCTAGCCGAACCATCACTTTCAGACTTTCATCAACAATATTGTTGTCGATTTGTTGACCGATAGATGCGGTGCGAATAATTCCGTGTCCATGATAGTCAGGTAGAGCAACTTTGGGTTTTTCAGGTCGTGTGTGGCGTGGTGAGTTGTTTGACGAAGTTTCCGAAGCTGTAAATTTGGGAATATTTCGAAATTGGTGTGTGACAGTTCCATGCTTGGGATAATTGTGGGCAAGAGTTTAAAGATATACCCCTCATTGTTAGTAGGCCCACCTTTTATCAAGAGTAATACGAAAAAAAAGAAAAATGGCTGAAAAGCATGGAAAAAGGGCCAATATGATTCAAATTCTGAAAAAAACAAGAAAAAAACCGAACGAGACAAGAAAGAAAGAAAACAACATTGGGAAACTAAGAAAAATGTGAAGAATGAATAAATCAACGAACACGATAGAGAGAGACCGTCGGCCCCGCCCATTTTTCGCACCTGCCGCATACAAAAAATGGGCGGAGTCGCCAATGTGTGTGTATGTCTTCTTGTGCTCATTTATTCATTCATTCCTCACTTTTTTTTCTGTTTTCCAATATAGTTCTTTTTTTTCTTGTCGCGTTCGTTTTTACTATTTTTTTCTTGCTCCCTCTCTTCCATGAATCAAAAGTTATACCCCTTCATATTCACTCCCTTTTTCTTAGTTTTCTAATATCGTTTTTTTCTTTTTTGTCTCGTTCGCTTTGAATCTTTTTTTCGTTGTTTCGTTCTTGCACTCATCATTGAATAGTACGGTTGTCATTGAATTCAGACCATAAATCATATCGGCCCTTTTTCATGCTTTCAAAGTAGGGATTGTTTTTCAGGTTAGGATTAAGAATTGAAATTTGGGACAAGAAGTTAGAATGTAACAAAAGATTTCAGGAAAAATTCTGAAATAATAATACCCAAAACTTTCAAGAAAATCGAACTCACGCGGAATTGAATGGTGAAGCGGTTCACTGAACTCGACTCCTCTTCCTGATGAAATCACTACATTCGCATTAGTCAAGCTTGTCCGCGGTTTCGTGATAGGTGGCAATTCGCCCAACATATTAACTTCCGGTTCCTCACGACTAGACGATTTTGCTGATACAACTTCTTCTTCTTCCTGTAAATCTTCCTCGACAATTTCTTCTTCAACCTCGTCCTCCTTTTCCAGTTCTTCCTGGTTCTCATCTTTTCGATCGTTCTCTGGTTCTAGACCTAAGTCCTTTTCAGGGCTTTCGAAGACACGCGGTTTCGGACGAGGCAACACGTTGTAGCTGAAGTCTTCAGCCGCAGCACCTTCTTCATCATCTTCTATATCTGGCGGAGGTGGACTGAAAACATCTCTAGAATCATCGGACGATGATGATGATTGAGAAGGTGTTTGAACTCTGTTCGTTTCAATAATCGATGTGGGCCTGGCAATTTGTTGAAGTTCTGATTCCAAGACAGGCGACACTTCAAACTGTTTAGATGTTCGTTTGACAGGAACAATTTCAGGCTCTTCTTGTTTGATTTCATTTACTTCAGCCACTTTTTGCTCGTCTTTCTCTTGTTCTACAATGAACGCCGGTTTCGAATTTTTCCACATCACACACAAATCAATGAGAATTTCCGGAGTTTCTGAATTTACCGGTGACATTTCAAAACTGCCGCGAATGATTCCACCAGGTTTACAGAGAGGAAGAAGAGGAATGTGGAGAAGTGCAACAACGCCATCTTGTTTCGACACATTTTCGACGAGGAAAAATGTGATTGTCTGAAAATTTTCAGTCTTGAACACTGGTAGTTTTTTTTCACAAAAATTCTCACGCTATAACTTTTTTTCAGACTTGTATTTTCAAAACTCACTGATCAGTCACAATAAATTCACAAAATTTCAACTCACCCCTTGAACAAACATATCCCTCGATGCTTCACTTTTCGGTATCATCCAGTTCTTTCTCGACAATATTTCAGATTTATTTCCGAAATCCGTGAAAAATGGTGAGAATGCAAGTAGCTCATATATCACACAGAACTCTGCATTCATTGGTGTGAATCCTTCAACTCGATTAACCATCACAATTAGTTCTTCAAAATGAGAATTGTTAGAAATCTCCAAGGGCAGTAGTGATTTTGCCATTTCCGCTTTCTGGGAAAAATATATGAAGTTTTTTTTCTATCTTTGATTTTCTCACAAACCTTGAACCGACCAAAGCTTTCATCGAACGAGTTGGATGTTTCAATTTCATATCGCAGTGTACATATTTCTTCCCCGTTATCCACCGACTTCAAAACAATTTCGGAGCAAAACTTTCGAGCCTCTAAATCTTCAACAATAGGTATTAATGAAATCGTGCCAGTCGCAATCAATCTATATTGATCCTTTGACGGTTTGTACATTTCGATCGAAATTCCATTCTGAACAGTTTAAAGATTTTAATCATCAACTTTTGGGACTACAATTATTTTCCGGGAATTTTAGCAAGAAAATAACATGTTATCGAATGGAAATTTTTTTCGAAAATGTAATTTTGAAACTGGGGATGTTGAAATTCCAAAAAAAAAAATAGAGTAAGAGTATTATCGAAAAAACGCTCGAACAAAATGGACGACATTTGTTATTCTAACTAGTTTCCCGAAAAAGATTCAGATAAATGTTTGTTTCTCTAAAATCACTAACCGTATGCAAATAATGAATCAGCAAATTCGAAACGATAAGCTCATAAACCGTCGTAAAATCCAACTTTTGCTCTTTAGCTAACAACACAGGCGTTGTCTCGAGTTGAAAATCGAAAAATTCTAAGGAAAAGAAGAATTTTGAGGTGACCGCTGCCGATGGTTTCACGTAAATCAATCGAAGGGATAAATCGGTTGATGTTTCTCTAGTTATTTTCAGCGTAGAGTTCTGAATCGTAACCGGTTTTTGCGTCGAATATGCGATCACTCGAATTTGCTCTTCCAACATGAAAATTCGCTTCTGCTTTTCTTCTAAAACATTTTTCGCTTTTTCCAAACTTTCGGAGTTTGAACGAGTTTTCCGCTCCAGCTCCTCTTTGAGAAGTCGAATCTCTACATTGTGTTTTTGATCGATATCATATTGAATTATCAAAAGATTCTTGACTTTTTCCAACTCTTCATATAACTCTGCATATAATTTCTGCCAATTTTGACTAGAATTCTGGGTGTCTTGATGAGGTAGATCATGAGTTTTGAGAACATCGACAACTTCATTATATAGTTTTTCAAGGATTCTCGATTCGTCGGTCTTCCTTCTGGGTTCTCTCGAATCTTCCACGGGAGGTTTTATATTTTCTTCAACCTTCGGCATCTCTTGAATAACTGAAACTTTCTGTTGAACTGCCGGCCTTCTTTTCGCATCTTTCAGTTTCATTTCCATGAGTCGTAGATTCTCCTCCAACTCCAAAATCTTCTTCTTATCTTCAAGGTTTTCTTTGACACCCCACTCAATATTTGTCTTTGATAAACTCTGCTGAACAAGCCGCTCATTAGCTGACCTCAAAACCTCGACTTCACTCAACAATATTTGATACTCGTTTTCAGCAACCTTCAACTTTTCCGCCAGTTTTTTCTGGTGTGAAGAAGACGGCTTGGCAGCAATCTTTGGAGAATCGTTATTAGACGATGGCGATTTTTCCATAGATTCCTCAGATCTTGATGATTCGGATGATTCCTCAGATGTTGATTCGATGGAAGATGACTTTTTATTTGCAGCCTTTTGGAGTTGTCGTATTTGTTCATCTTTTATTTTTAGAAGACGATTCAGTTTGACGATTTGGAATTTCTCTTCAGTTGTTGATAATTGAATGTTGTCTCTGCAAAAATAATTCGAAAACAGAAAAACAGAAACAAGAAAAAAATGAGACAAGAAAAAACAAAACAATATTAGAAAACTGTGCAAAAGGTAAAGATTGAATGAATGAAGGAATGAACACAGGGAGACACAATGATTGTCGATACCGCCCACTTTCTGCACGCGGCGTGGGTTGTATAAATAAATGGGAAATAGGGGGCGGAGTCGACAATCATTGTTCCTTCCTGTGTTCATTCATTCACTCATTCATGTTTACCATCTGCTCAGTTTTCTAATATTGTATTCTTTTTTTATTATCTCGCTCGTTTTTATTATTTTTTCTCGTTTCTATTTTCGTTTCGTTCTTTCACTCGTTATCAAATCTTACGGTTATTTTTAATTTCACATCTTAAATCGTATTGGCCCTTTGCATTATCCCAAGTATGCTGAAAAATCTAAAAATATACTTATTTGGCACATTTTTGAATAATCTTGTTCTGAATATTTTTGCTGCTGAAACTTCAATCTACAGTAACCGTGTGGCAGGGATTGGTGATTTCTTTATTGAATTTTGGGTACTGTAGAAACATAATTATGTATATTTATCCATTTCTTTTTTATCTTTGTAAAAAATTATTTCGTCACACAGTTCAGGTCTTATTTTCTTCATTCATTTTCACATTTGGTTATGACCTCCGACTTAAATTTGAACAAATCACCATCGAGAACAACTCTGTACTGTAATTCACTCATTTTACTCTCAAGGACAGCGGTGAAATCAAAGCCTTCGATATCCTCAATTTTTAATAAATCCAAATGTGCCCAATTTCCCGAAACTTCTATCTCTTCATCTCGTGTTTTATTTGCAATTTTTTGCCGGATTACACTTTGGTTCTCCATAATTTTCCGTGTTATGAAAACCCCAGTTTGTGGATTTTCTTTTTCTAGCTCTTTATCGAATTTCTTCTGCGAATTTTCCAACTTCAATATAACTTGTTTTTCTTTGAGTAGTTCCTCTCGGTTTTTACAAATAGTAGATGAAAACGGCAAAATAAACATCAACTTTACGTTTTCCAAATTTGGAATTTTAAGAATGTAATCTTCGAGTAAGGTTACAAAAACATAACGAGCTTCTTCATCGGTTATCGAACTGACAGCGAAACATAGAGACGGGATAGTGACTAAACATAGAAACAGATTCATGATTTTATTTTCAGAGACTGAAAACGAGGCCATTTTAAACAAAAATTCTGGAAGCTTTTAGCATATAAAACTTTATTAGTCTGTGCAATATCAATATTTTGATGTTTCTGATTTCTTGGTATTTCTGATGTTTTTCTCATTGTATTGAAATCCAAAAACCTTCCGAGACAGGAAAGACCGCAGGTTCTCTACGCAGACCGCAGATCCGCTCTGGAGCTCAACTGGCCCTAGTAGTGTACCAAAAATTGAATTTTATGAATAGCTCTCAACTTATTGGTGATTACTGTAATTTCATTTTCATTTTCTTGAAATTTCATAATTATCATTTATTGGTGATTTTCAATATGTTGCAAACAATTTGACCATTTTTCGCCTTTCAATGAAAATCGACCGTTTCGGTATTCGACATCGATTCGTCCTTCAACACTATCAAAAATCTCCATCGCGCTGAAATCGAATCCATTGACTTTTACGGATTTGAAAACTTCTTGAGCATTTTTCAAGTCGTTCTCTTCGATTTCAACACTAGCTTCTCTTTTCTTATCAGCGATTTTGTTGCGTAACAACGTATGTTTTTCAACGTCATGATGGTTTTTGATTCTCGGAACACCAACTTTTTGTTTGAACACTTCCTGCTCATCTCGAACCCTTTCGATCATTGATTCTAGATTCAAACTGACAGTCTCCCCTCCACATCCTTGCATAGAATATGGAATGGTGAAAACGTTTAGAACAGTATTATTTTCGATGTTCATCAACAATGATTCTCCTACGAGACTATAAACAACCATCAGCGCTTCGGAGTCAGTGATCGAAGAGACCGCCATACATATTGTTGGTAGAAAAGAAAGAAAAATTGACAATATCATTGTTTTTCTCGAGCCTATGATAGATAAGTCTTTATAGCGAAGAAGTTTTGATAGACAAAATTCTCACACTAAACTTTTATGAGTCGAGACAAAATTGATTTTTTGACACCTATTTTCCAAATTGTGGTTATATATTTTTCCCCTCAAATCAATTGGGTTTCTGGCCAGAGAGGGTTCCCAGCCCTTTATAATTGTTTTGTCACCTTGTTCTATCGATTTCCTCTAGGTCACCATATGCTTTTATTGTTTATTGATTACATTCGGTCACAAATGTTATTGGTGTAGCATAAATTGCATCATAGATAACAAAACTTTCAGAAAAATGTTACGGTACTTTTTCCGTTTACCAGTGTAGATAGCCTTGGAGCCAATTTTCAAGATTTTTAGAATTTCTTACTCATCGAAACCATCGGTTTCTTTCTGAGATAGACAAATTCGTTCCAATAAGAGCTGTAACCTCAATATCTATTCAAATTGAGATTTATTAGCATTTTATCAAATTGCGGTTAATAGCACATTTTTCTGATTCGTCTGATGTAAAAACTATCGTTCGCATTCACAATATCGAACTTATATGTCTCTTCCGATTTTAAAGAGTCGAATGTGAAATTCCAACCACCCAGTTGAATATTACGAATATCAAACGATTTCATAGCACGTTCTAATTCTTTTGTTATATGGGGCCTTCGATTTTTTTGCTTATTCGCATATTTTTGTCGTTCTCTGAAACCACTGTATCTCATGTGTTCAAATCTTCCTAGCATTTCTTTTGTGGTAAGATCGGGATGATGATCGTATGCATGTTTAGCCTTATCAATCCACTCTTGAATTGTGATATTCACACTGTCATACAAACATCCTTCAGAAAGAAAAGGATTGGTAACAATTTTTGACATAGTATCCAGAGTCTGATTGGGAAAATACAGGTCTCGCACCAACGTGAAGCCAATAAATTCAGCATCCTCTATGGTGAAATTCAAAACAGCCAAACATGAAGATGTTATGACGATGAAAACAAAAGCTATGAGTTTCATTTTCTGACTGAATTCAAAGCATTTATGTAGACTTATATACACAACCAAAGTGTGAGAACTTTTTTATAGGCAAAATTCTCCATCTACTTTCAGACGAGAATCGGGCTGAACAGAGATCGCGAATTTTTTACTTTTTTTTAAATCTTTTTTTTGATAAAACTTTCGAAACGTTTTCTCGGTGCAATTTCCCAAATTGTCTTGTAAATGTTTATGTTGTTTCCCTAATTCTCCATAAAAGCTCTTGATTCCTACCATTTCTCATATCTTCGCATTGTTTCCATGTTCAGCAAGTGTTTTCTTGAAAGATTTCTCTACCCTTTCCAAAACAGTCAAAAGTTACACCCTCTATAGTCAATTGGCCGAGGAATCCCAAGTACTGATAGAACCGTGAAAATTGTCAAATCATTGCGTTTGGTTATTTTCCAGTAAAAACTTTCTCTCTGGATTTTGATACCCTCTTTCTTAGGCGTGGTATAAGCGCAATAAACGGTTTCAGAAAAAAAATAAACTAACTTCTTCATACTACTCGTCATCGGGGTCATTGGTGCACGGTCAATCGAAACTCCCGACAACACTTTCGGATTTCTCCAAGTCGACATCGATGGTGTTTGTCGAAACGTCGATCTTCCAGTCATTGCCGATGCTGTCGCTGCTCTCGCCATCGGATTCGTATAGAGCAAAAGTTGATGTTTCGCTGCCTTCAATTTCATTTCCAAAATTTGCTTTTCCTTGAGAACTTCGTCAAACTTCTCCCTTTCCACTGTTTTATCAATCCGCGTTTTTCGATCTAGGAGATTCTTTCGAAAACGACTGTGGAAGCTGTAAAACTGGTTTGTTTTGAATTCAATTCTTTCATAAATTCTCACGCTTTAATCTCCTTCTCGTGATCTTTGACTTTCTTCTGAGCGTTATGAAGCTCATCTACAAGTGTGTGATAATGATCTTCTAACTGTGGACGACTCCATGTTTCGATTGGATATCTGGCAACCCTGAAATATTGGGAGTTTATTTTGAGAAACGTCCAGCTCAAAAAATATTCCTAATAAATGATGAAAAAATGTTGAAAACTCACATTTATCCAATGGATCGCAAAAATAATCCACAAACACGAGTAAACAAACGTTGGTGACCGCTAGTTCCCTTGGTTACCATGACGACGAATTGATTCGTTCACGGTGTAGACAACTGGAGACTTTATTAGTGCAATTTTCATGAGAAAGGAAGGATGACACACACCTGGGAACAATAAAACATTTCTTGACAATTATTAAAAATGGCAACAAAAAAAACTTTTCACACACAAAAAATTAACTGCGGAAATTCAAAAAAAAAGAAAAGAAAACATACTTGCCAAAAAAGATGAGTTCCGCCTGCCCGTGCAATAAAATACGGGCTCTTGATGCCCGCTGGGCGGGCCCGGCCCAGCATAACGCGGACTGCGGGCACCCACGGGCGGGTCAACCGACATCCCTGGAAAGAACCACACATTGTGAATTATTTACAATGTGTCATGGCCACTTTATCAGTGCAACGTTCATGGGAAAGGACCTGAAAATAATAAAATATTTCTTGACAAACATTAAAATTGCAAATGACGAAAAATCGGAGAGAAAAACTCACATTTATTTATTTGATGAAACGTGGCCTAATTTGATTTTTCTCTATTTAAGAAATGATTGAACAAGGTGCCCTTATTTCACCAAGCCAATTTGTGGGGAAATGGCGTTAGCAGCTAGTAGTATTAATAATGGAAAGCGAAGTGTGCGTAATGATTACGGTAACCAATCTCGTAAATCCCTTCAACATCATTACTTTGAACAGATTACGGTGGTGGAGATGTGAATCTGATGATGATGGTGGAGCGAGAAACAGTGGCGTCGACAATGCAGAAAGAGTCGAAAAATGTGGAAGAGAGAGAAAAGAAAATCGGAGGTCTTGTCGGTGCAAACGAAATGACAATTCTGGCATTCGTCGTGTTGGCCATCTACTTGATCAATGGCGAGTACGCGCACACAATTTGCACAACCATCACCTCTGTGCCACCAGCAATATTTTCGTATCGCGTTCTAATTAACAACAAGACCACCAAAGACGGGTATCATTCGATTTTGTTCTATTGGACGTTGTATGGTATCTTTGCGCTCATTGATCAAATCGTCGCCAATGCGCATGGTTATAACTTGTGCAAGGGTGGACTTTTAGGTGAGTGTTTGAAAATCTTGCTCAAAGCAAAAAGCTCATTTTTCAGGAACAGTGTTTCTCCATTCTTTGCGCACCAACCAATGTTCAATTCCAAAGTCTTGGCAAAAGTTGAACATTTTTGCGAAAAATCAAGTTTTCCAAACTGTCTTCACACAATTCGACAGTCAAGGTTTTATGAAACGAACTGCCTCGTCGAATTTCATCGCGAGAAGTCCGACTCAAACCGAGTTCAGCGACACTTCTGAATACATGCTACCTTCACAAAAAGACACGCCGGAAGAAGAAGAATTGTCGGAAGTCGAATTCGACTACATTGAAGAAGGTTTTGACGTTTCAACAGCGTGCAGTTTCCAACCATCAATGGAAATGCAAACAACGCAAAAAATCTCACCGCCAGCTCCACAACAACAACAACTACAGCCACAGAAACAGCAACAATTGATTGAGGCTCAAAAAAATCGATTTGCATCAATGTCAGCTTTGACAATCACTGCCGGTGGACCAAATAAAGATATTGTCACTGTTCCGATGGATCGTATCGAATTTTGTAGAAAATTTCGCGAAGCTACCATTACGGTCACCAACATTTCGCCTCTCCATTTGATGTTTTCTTTGAAGGTAAAATTGTTTTCTCTTCGTTTCGTAGAACTTTGCCCAACCATAATTACAATAATTGTGCTCAAAGTTATATCCCAAGCAGATTCACCCTCAAAGCTTACACCCCGTTACGCGAAAAAACAGAAAAATGACTGAACAGAAACGGGCCAATATGATTTATGATGTGAAATTGAAAATAACCGTACCGTTCGATAATGAGTGGAAGAACGAAGCGAAAATAGAAAAGAGAAAAAATAATGAAAACAAGCGAGATAATAAAGAAAGAATACAATATTAGAAAACTGAGCAGATGGTAAAAGTGAATGAGTGAATGATTGAGCACAGGTAGACACAATGATTGTCGACTCCGCCCCCTATTTCCCATTTATTTATACAACCCACGCCGCGTGCAGAAAGTGGGCGGTATCGACAATCATTGTGTCTCCCTGTGTTCATTCCTTCATTCATTCACTCGTTACCTTTTGCACAACTTTCTAATATTGTTTTATTTTTTCTTGTTTCTGTTTTCGTTTCGTCCTCGCATTTATTATCGAATGGTACGGTTGTCAATTTCAGATCATAAATCATATTGGTCCCTTATACATTGCTTTCTCTTCGTTTCGTAGAACTTTACTCAACTTTACAGACAAATGCCGACACATATCTCATCGCTGCACCAACTACCGGTTTCCTCAAAAGCGGTCAAACTATATCGATCCGCGTTGGAGTTACTGACGAATATTTCTCAGCAAACCCAATTCCCGGTAAATCGATTGACAAGGTTTGCTTAATTTTGAAATAAGAATACAACATTTTTTTAAGCTCGCAATCGATTACTCTACTTTGGCTCAGAACGTTAGTCAAACAGGTTCAAGAGTTTTGGAGTTTGATCAGGAACATTTTCAAAATTCGATTCGACGTCGACACGCCATTCGAGTTTACTACAAGTGAATGGTTGACTTATTTTTTCTTTGGGTTCTAAATTTTGATTTTTTTTTGGTGAGATAAAAGTTTAAATTGTATTATCTTGTTTCAAAAAAAAACTTGCCGGAACTGATAACGACTATCCTACAAAATAATGCATTTTCAGGTGTGAAATCCTATTTCTATTTTGAGTTTTTTGAATTTCATCTTACACCTTTCACAAAATCCAAATTTCTCCACATCATCAGCATGAGTTATTTTTAGCAAAGAGAAGTAAAAACAAAAACACATCGACTTTTCGTAAATTATTCTGTATCCCTGGCTACAGTTGCCAGCATTGTCTCCATTTTTGGAAACAAAACACAACATAAAGTAAAAATGCGAATCGACTACAAATTCGAGAGTGTGAACGGAAATCCTAATTCAGACCTAAATCTGCTAATCGACAAGGAATGGATAAGTGAAAAGTTAGTTTTTTTTAATGACAATACGTACGGAATGAAAGCTTTAAAAACTGAAAATGATTTGTGAAAAAAAAATAACTAAATTTATTGAAAAAAATTTTGAGAAAAAAATGTAGATCAAACTCAAAATTTAGATCAAATTTGAAATTTCGAAATTTGGAGTTATTTTCAATACTTGTTTTTTAGGAACCCAGTCTATCCATTGGAGCTAAAACTAGTTCTATCAAAGTTCAGTGAGATTGAAAAAATCGAAATCGTCGCGCACAATACATTCGTTCCTAAAAAACTCGCGATTTTTTCGACAAACTTTATCGGAGAAGTCGAGTTCAAAAAGCCGGGTGAAGCAAAGTTCGAGCTGAAAAACATATTTTTGGACGAAAAATGTGATTTTCTCATTCTCAAAGTGTATGAACCGTATGCTGAAAACAACGAAGAGTCTCAAGTTGGTTTGATGGATGTCAAACTTTACGGAAAATATATGCCAACTGGTCAAAATCCACCCGAAGGAATAATTAATGATAACATTTCTGATCATAAGTATTCGAAAGAGTTTGCCGCAATGATAGAGGCAATCGAGAAGAACAAACAAATAGCAGTTGCTGTGAGTTTCATAGAAAAAATACGGTTGATCAGAAAGATTATGGTAATTTGATCAGCCTGCCTTTTAAGAATGCTTCTAACTGTCTTGTTTAGAATGAAGATTTCAAACTGGCGAAAGCCGCACAACTCGCAGTTCGGCAATTAAAAAAGTCGACCAAAGAAATGGAAGAGTTGGAGAATGACAAAAATGAAGCAGTCCTAGATGGAGATTATCAGAGAGCTATCGACTTACAAGACGAGATAACGATTTTGCGATCAACAGTGATAGCATCAATCGAGCCAAGACTTTTGGACAATACAATGGTGAATTTCTGAAACTTTGCCTGAAAATAACCCTAAACATGCACTTTTTAGAAAACTAACGACGAGATTCATCGCCCAAAAAACCTATTTATCGAAAATGACGGAACGCTTCCAAGTAAACCCAAACTCTACGAACCAGTTGGTGTGTTCTCAAAAAAATTATGAAAAAATCCACTTTCTTACAGATTTATCGCCTACTGAAGTTCTGTCTGATCCTTCTCATACGTTTATTCAACAACCGAAACGGCGCCCAAATACAACGGATTCTCAAGCCTCTTCTAACAGTCGGAGAACATCGTTGCGATCTAGTTCCAGTTCTAGCAAAAGGACCACAACCCCTAAAAGATCCACTCCCTCAACTCCAAAAACTCCTACTCGGCGTCGTTCTTCGGTATCATCATTACACGTTACTAACAAATTCCTCGAAAAAGAGAACATGATCGTGCCAGCAGCCCTTCGAAGGACATCTTATCAGATTCCCGAAGATGAGCAAAATTTCGCAAACGGATTGGATGATCAAGAGCTGACCGAAAACCAAGTTCTCGAAATGATCCCACCAGATGGTCGAGGAAACATCCGTAGTTCGATTACACTGTTTGGCCTCCCAACAATTGCCAAAATCTACTCTAAACAATTCGAAAACAGGAAGGAAGCTGTCAGCGAAATTCGAGAATGTGTCGATAAAATGTCTAGCGATGTATTACACTCTAACTTTGAAAGTGTCAACTATCTTATCATTCACATGCTCAAAGATCCTCTCTATGCGGTATACAAAGATGTTCTTGTATTGTGGCATCATTTTTGTACGTCGATATTGGTGGAACTACGACTAGAACGCATGATAAATCGCTGTTCAGCAGAAAGTGTAGAAACATTTTCATTACGAGTTGTTGCAAGTGTTAGTGTTTCTCCATTACTTTGTTATAACGCTCATCTGTTTACAGGATAAACGAATAGTCAATGACACAACTAAAACATTTCGCGACGCATCTAAGCTACCATTTATTGCAAAATCCTACGCATCTAAATTAATGAGTTCAAACTCAAAAAACCTCAGAGGCCGCGCGATTCTGATAGATCTACTAGCAAAACTACACGATGTTCCGAACGATGAAGTGTGAGTAAAATTAGGTATTTTTTTTTAAATTTACTAGAACCTTGCAGAGGTCTATCATCTAGTTCGACCGGATCCTTTGCCACAAAGTGCATTCAAATTTCTGATCAACAAGTTAGAACTATTGGGAAAGATTTGATGCTAAGATTATACAGAAGTGGAGAAGAATCAGTAAGTTTTTAAAATTCAGAAATTAACTTAATTTTACCTATTCCCTAGACGGTTCGTCATCAGTTACAATATTTCGCTGTAAACGATCCTAATAATCCAACCTACCAAAAAATACTCCGTCAAATTGGCCCAGCAAAAAAATCGTCAGACGCGAAAAAAATCAGTTTCATGCTTTAAACTTTCCAGCTTCGTTCAACAACAACAAAAACAATAATAAAATAACTATGTCCTACACCTATAGAACATCCCCACTACTTTGGAATTCGCCTTAATTCATGACTAAGCCAAAGTACACAAGAAAGTAGGACCATGGAACCAGACTGGTGACACGCTGCCAACCAAACGGGTACATAATTAATCTGCAAACAGGTTTAAAAAAGTTTGCTGAAACATTTTTGTCGTTGGTACAACTCGAGAAAAAACATACCAAAGTTGTAACACCTAATGCAGCTTGTCCAAAAACGGCCGCTACCGACAAATTCAACGCCATTCTTGTTCTCTTTGGAAGAGACATACGTCTTCCAGCTAGATACGTAGCCAACACTGTGACCGTTGTCAAATATGCCAAATTCCGATGGATAAACTGTACAGTAACGTCATTCTCGAAGAAGTTTTTCCAAGCAGGTGTTCGCGACAACATGTTTTCCGGGATCCAATTATCGGCGAATTTGGGCCACGAGTTGTAAACCAGACCAGCGTCTAGACCAGCAACAAACGCGCCCATAATAGCTGTGGTGAAGACTAGAAGTTTTGATGAATGTGTGAGACCACGCAGAGCTCCCAATTTTCCTGTTACTTTTGCGAGCTGAAAATTTTACATGTTAGGATTTTGAAAATCATACCCGAGTCTATATCACAACTAAACTCACATCATTCGGTTTAAGCAAGTGAGTTAGACCATTGTAGAAAAATACGGAATATAAAAAGAAAGCCATAGTCAAATGTGTCGCTAGTCGATATTGAGAAACTCTTGGAATATCAGACGAGTTACTCGACGGATCTAATCCCGACTTTACCATCCACCATCCAATTCCACCTTGGGCTAACAACAATGCGGTTGCAACCGCCATCCGCTTCTTCATACCCGAATTGAATCTCCCCCGAGCCCAAAAATATGCACAAGGTACCAGAAACACCAAACCGATTGCTCGGCCCCACATTCGATGACCATATTCCATACTCCAAATGAACTTGAACTCGTTGAGAGTCATTTCGTGGCTTGAAGATTTACTGTGGAGAAATAAATTGTTTTCAAAAGTTTAAAAAAAAAAACACTCACTATTTATATTCAGGATAGGCTTTGTACTTCTCGAACTCTTCCTCCCATTCCTTTTGGTTGAATGGGGGCTTCATCGTTTTGAACAAATCCCAGTTAACCATACTCAAACCAGATTCTGTTAGTCTAAAGATTTTCTTTTTGAAATTTTCGAATGGGCTCCACATTGAATACTGTTCGAATAATCAGTTTAAAAAAATGAAATACCGTGTTACTCCTCCAATCGCAACAGCCCCGTAGCACATTCCAGCACATCCCATTAACCACCATCCTATTCTTCTCGTCGATTTTTCACTATTAGCCGGAGTTGTCGAAACAAATCTCTGGACAGCGGTCGTTTTTCTGAAAAAAGTTCATTTTCTTCATGCAATTTCAAAAAACATCAAACTCACAGGGTTTTTGTCAGCAGTGTAATTCGGCTCCACATCATCTATAATAGTTTTAATTTTTTCTGATAATCAAATTTAGAAACATAGAAAATGGACATCCATATGAAAACTCTGAGAAGTGTTGAAAAAAAAAGAACATTCATAAACACACAAAAAAAACAGTTGAAGTTCTAAACTAAAAACGGCTAAAATTATTAAAGTTGTTGCATTATTCATATTTTCATTTATGTGCTTCAGTGGCTCACGCTATGTCCTTCAGTTGGTGGAATCGGCAAGTTCGGTGTGAATCCCAATGTCTCAAATTTAAAGCGCCAATATGCAACCACCTAGAAAATTTAGAGTTTTAGTGTTCATGAGAATGACACAACCATTCTATCCCAGATATTCGATACATCATTCATCGCGGGTCTGACATCTAAAATTGTGAAAAGTTTCGATTGTGGATCAACAGCTCCACCATCATAATAATCGATAACATATTGAACCTGTATATATACATATGTTTTTTTAGTAAAACTAAATCAATATTCTAACTCACATCTTTCGCTCCACATCGGTCAACAATCCAATCATGTCTATCAAATGGATAATCATATCCAAGGAACAATTTACGGAACTTGGCACGGGGTGAAATGTTTTTCGCATCTCCCTTGAAACTTTTTAGTTTTGGATTCGCGCACTCTCTAAAAATTATGAATTTGAAAGAAACATTGGGTAAAAAAAACTAACGGGTGCAGTAGATTTTCCCATTTCATAACTTCCTTCCATGCTTCTTCGTTATTGGCATTATGAATACTGATAATATTATTCATATCTTTTTGCGACAACTGATCGTCCTGCCATCTCCAACCCTTCCTGTTAAAATTTTTGTAATTGTCAAATTTCTCAGCCAAATTTACTCACTTCAACATGGCGTTCCAGAACATTTGCGGACTTGGATAAGTCCAGGTACCATCTGTTCCTGCACGTGGAATAGTCGATTGTTCTCGTTTAGTTGGCAACGCAAACGGTTGGTCAGGTGCTGGTTTTTGATTGGGATGCTCGAGCTCATTGTTGAATGGACTCATTTTGCCGTCAGCTCCGACTGGACATCCACCTTCACCACAGTTTTCTCCAGAAACGGCAGCTGCGCGTTGTTCAGGAGTCAATGGGCATTCCGTACCTAAAATAATTCATTTTTACAATTTCAGTGAATATTGGGCAAAAAATTGCATCACCTACTTGGGATAATTGTGAATCAGAACTCAAAATTATACTCCTTCAGAAGTGCACCCTCTATCAAAAGTTACCCTCTATACAAAAATAAATGACTGAGAAACATGAAATAGGATTAAATATGATTTCAAAGTGAAGACAACCGTAGCATTCGATAAGAGAATCTGCTAAACAATATTAAATGTGCAAGGACGAAAAAAACAAGAATCAAAACGGACTAGATAAAAAAAAGAAAACAATATCAGAAAACTGAGCAAAAGGTAAAGAGTGAATGAATGTATTAGCACAAGAAGACACATAGACTGTCGACTCCGCCCCTCTATGTATGCGATGTAGGTGCGAAAAAGGGGCGGGGTCGACGGTCTCTATATGCCTTCCGATGCTCATTAATTCATTTTTCACCTTTTGCTTAGTTTTCTAATATTGTTTTCTTTCTTTCTTGTTTCGTTCGTTTTGATGTTTACTTTTTTGATCGTACTACTCGATGATAAGTGCCCTTGCACTCTCTCTTTCCCATCAGTCAAAAGTTCTACCGATGTGGTCATTTGGCCAGGCTATCCCAAATATGATTGCATCATGAATATTTTTCAGTGAAACTCGTGAAACATTTTCTCACCATAATTTCAACTTACCAGCGGCTGCCATTGCATGTTGTGCTGCTCGAATACGTTGCGCACGTTCTTCCGGCGATGAAGTGTCTTGAACCTACAAAAACCACTACAAAACAACTGTCGCACCATGACAAAAAATACCTTATTTGTAGCGGCAGGAGTAGATTGTCCAGCACCCATCTGTAAATAGAGAATAAATCCGGATGCCGGAAAAATAGGAAATAAGGACTGAGAAAAACAGAAATGAAAATAAATTCGAGCGAACCTCAGCGTATGTTAAACCGAGGGCAACACGTAAAACGGAATGTCGTTGTACTATTTATACATTTTAATTTTATTTTCTGAACGAAATATTGGGAATTTTACAACAGAGGGGCGTTATTTACATTGACTATATAGTTTTGACAAAGATTATGCTATTTTTTATTATTATGCTAGGCTAAACCCAATCAATAATCCAGCAGCAAAACCACCAAAAATCCAACGATTGTCATAAATAAATGTGTCTTTGGTGAACTTTGAGAGAACTGGTAAATTAGTGGCTCTGAAAGTTGATATTTTTTATTCACACGCAAAGCGCACCCACTTGTCGGAAACTTTTTTCCTCAAGTTATTCAGATCTTTTTTGATTTTCGATTCATTCAATGTTATGTATCCCTTATGGATGGCATATTGGGCGAGAAGGAAAGAAATTCCGATGGTTGCCGCCACCAAACGACCTCCCTGTAAAAATAACAAAAACTGTATTCAAACGTAAATTAGAGAAAATAACCTTGGTCAGAAAATATCCCGAAACTGTACCAAATCCAGCTCCAACACCCAGTTGGGCAGGTGGTGATTGTTTTTTCAAGTCAATCATGAATACGAGAACCTTATCCACCCACTCGGCTCCTTTCTTCTCAATGCACATTCTCTAAAATAAACACACTATAAAAATCAGTCTACATCATCCAGTAAGTATTAAACAAAATGTTAGTTCTACATTTTCAGATATAAACGAAAAAGTTAAAATAAAACTTATTTATGTATACACACGCGGGATTTTGAGAAAAATAAATAAAGGAAATAAGTTAAGAATGTTGATCGGTGGGGAAACTTATTTCGAAAGGTAAAAATGGATGATGTTTTCAGTTTTGTGTCAGGATTTCTCGTGCTTGTACGCTGACAATATTTTCCATTGATGAGACGTCTTTTCGCCATTCGGCAATACGTGCGGCCATTTGAAGAATCTAAAAACTATGTTGAATCCCCAAATAAAAATGAAAAATTATAGTACCTGAGAATTATCGAGTACTCTTGGTTGAACCCATGTAACGTGCAAGACTTGCTCTACTTGATTAATATCTCCGCGAATTAAATCTTTGCTCAATGCTTTCATCACCAAAAATTCGACCTCATCTACTGGAATTTGACATTTTTCGGCAATTTCTTTGAAAGAGATGTTACGCCCCTTGGATGGACGAGCTAAGGCGATCTGAAAACATAATGTTGATAATTAAAATTAACTTCAAAATCCTACATCCATAACAGCCATAAGTCTGATTTTCCCGACCAAAAATTCTTTTTGTTTTTTCAAATCATCCCATCCTCCCCATTGCGATTCGAGCGAGTAGAATTTTGGTAAATCACCACTGTTGAATGCTAGCAGAACATCAATAATCCATTTTTCACCTGTTCCTTCTAATGACTTCAAAATTGGATGCGCTAAAAGTTCTCCGAAATTGTGAACATTTTGTCCGAGCAACGCGGCAAATCCGATCAAAACTGCTTGTATTTGTTTCTCTTCTTTGGTTAGTTTACTAACATCTTCGACTCCCAAGTAACGAAGAGCTTCACGATAATAACCAGCAAAATCTCCGATTTCTCGCAAATAGAGAGACGAAACTTTGTAGAACGGTGCGTGGACTTCAGTGACTCCAATAAGAGTATCAACTTCTTTTTGTGTCGAATCGATTTGATCACGAATAGCTTTGAGGTCAACAATTTGTTCATTCTTTCCTTTGTGCGATAAGCGCAATTCGATTTCACCGGTGTGAAGTCGGGCAAGCGCAATTCTATCCTTGGCGATAACCGACTGAATTTTTTGTAAGAATTCGATTCCCTTCTTCTTGTCTTTATTGTGAATATATTTTGAAATTGGGATGCTGATTTCAACAAGTCTCAATGGATTGATTCTTAACTCAAACTCCGATACGAAGTTTTCATAGAATTCTTCAAGATTCAAATTTGCCACAAAAGCTGGCTTATTCACCAATGTTTTTGTGGCGATTGTCAATTGATGCCAAAGCCTGAACAGTTCAAGTTAAACTCAAAACCCTATCGAACAGACTCACTTCTTGACATAATTGTCATGCAAATTCTTCCAATCATCTGCGATAGGTCCTTTAGCGGCGTTTTGTTTTGCAGTAAGATAAACTTCGACTTTCTCGGCAACCATTCTCTATAATTTATAACCTGATTTATCTCGTCTGCTACATGTTAAAAAGAGCTAAACACGAACAAAAAAAACAAATTCAAATTATTTGTCAGCGTAAAAAGACGCATACACATATCTGGCCGAGTGAATCTCGCCACGAAAAAATTGGTTTCCTAGGCCACACATGTTTTGTGGGAATTCGAATTTTATTATTTAGAAGAAGAATAAAGCTAGAAACCCTAGATAAAACGTGTTTCGAGGTTCAAAATTTGAAAGACGATCAGTAGAACGTCGTAGTTGATTGTATTTACACGCAGGCGGTATATTATTCCATCGGATTTTCATCATTTTGAAAAATGCTTCTTTGTTGTTTTCAAACATCCGAGAAGTTATCTGGAAATGGCTGTAACAACTTTTTCACGTAAAATCTCACAATTTCACTCCGATATCCGCAATATTTGCCATGTTCTTGAATAAAACAATTCGAAAAATGTTCGAAGGCCATGCAAATGTTTTCGACATTTGTTTGTGATTGATTTTTGGCGAAAGATTGAAAATCGAGTTGTAGGCGAGCGGTTTGAAGACGACAAGCACCGGAAAGTCGTTCGCCATTCTCCTTCCAACACGGAAACTGTGCACGGACCTCTGAAAACAGGTTTAGCAAATTGGGGAAGAACATCTATCAACCTTCTAGATTTGTACACGAATCATGCCAACCTCTCACTGCCGCCAAGATGTATGACGCTTCTTGTGATTGATTACAATTTCTTAAGCACTCTTCCAACAGTCGATTACCTCTGGAAACAATTTGTTGTGGTTTTCTGATCAAAAATAAAAACTCACTTGCAAATCGCTTGTAGTTTCGCAAATGCGGCCGTTTCATTTCCAGTTCTTTTCAGTAACGCGATAATTGGCAGAGTGAACTCGTCGGACCATTCGTTATCATTCTGAAAATTGAGATTTCAGGAATTTAAAAATTCATGTTTTTGGCCCCATTTTTACAACGTTTAAGGAAGTAGGAAAAGCCACGTGTCACACTTATTACGTGGAAGAAGGTATCAAAAAACTCAAAAATTTTTCAAAAACGTCCCCAATTTGAAAGCGAAACCGCAATTCTAGGTCACGTTTCTTTTTTCGTCCGACATGCAAGTTTTCGCGGACTCACCTCAACCATATGATTATCCTTGCACCTCAAAACACAATGATTGACGATGTTCTCATCGCCAGCCACTAGCACCGTAATCCGAAATAATAACAAAAAGAAGACGAATATTGAAGAAGAGCGAACCCGACGCATGATTATTTCCAAAATGAGACCATTCAAATTCGGAAGACGAAACTCATCTCACTTTTTCATCGGGAGTGGTTGTGATGATGATGATAATGGAGTGTGGATAGGCCTGAGTGCGCGTAAAAGCAAATGGGATTTTTGAGAGAATCTACAAATTTGTCCGTGTTAGTTTTTTCTTCTTTTTCCCTCTTGTCGGTGTCATAACCCGCCCCGAGGCTATATATACCCCATGGGACATATTTGAGAGCATGTGTAAATATATTTTCTCCGGCTCGCGCGACACCTAAAAAAGAGAAAGAAATTGTGTTTTTTGTGGTGAAGGACAAGTTGCCTTTTTTTGGAATAGGAAAAGAGGAACTGGGAAAAATGACTCACAGATGCATTTTGAATTGGGAAGAACTCGAAAATCTCGAGTCAGGTCCAGCATATCAAGCCAAATCTCACTTCTGGAAGCGTTGATAGAGGAAGTTCTGTAAAATCAGGATTTTTAATTCTCGCTAAAATGGTTCAAGTTCACGTGACAAATCTGTCAAAAAAATTGAAATTTTCAAATTTTTTAAAACAAGTTTTGCAACCTTTTTTTTGTGATTTGAACATATCTATTTTTCTTCTGGAAAAGCATATCTGTTAGTGTTCCCCCTATTTTTTGTTTCGTCTTTTTTTTGTGCCGAAAAAAATTCTCAATCGGAACTCAACATCGCGTTTCGTCTCACACAATTCCGGGAGAAAAAAAAAGACAAAAACTGGTAAGATTTATGATCACTAAAATTTTGTTTTCGTATAAAAATCTTTGTTAATGGGGATGAAGTTCATTTTTTGTCTTTTTTTCGAAACATCAAACATCTTCAACACATTAGAAATTCTTTTTTCACCATAGCTGTCATAAAACTACACACGGATTAGATATATTGATATATTTGTCCCAAGTAACCAGATTAAACTTTCATATTTTTTCATCACACACAAAAACAGACTAAAATATTCAACAAATTCATCTTCCACAGCTGAAAAAATCGCGCATATCACGCGATTTTCAGCTTTTTCAGCTTGTTGAAAATATAATTTTTCTTCTTTTCTCAAACCTCAAAGTTCATGATTCTCGCCGAAGGCTGAATGGCTAGAAAACAAGTAACCCTTCTCTTTTTTTTCTTCTCTGACTGAAAATGAATATAAATAGGAATATATACATTATTAGGTAGTCAACAATTATTATTCTCTTTTTTTCTCGAGAATTTGAAATCATTTGAGAATTATGGGTTGGAGTACAGTAATCCGGGCAAAACAGTTTTTTCGGGAAAACTCGTACGCGCTCCATCGCACACCAACTCTTGAAGCTCAAGTTCGCGGGGAGTTGTGCGATAGAGGGAACTTGACTCAATAAAACATTGCGAAAATTTTCATGTTCCTTTCATTGTTGTAGTTGAACATAAAAAGTGCAATCACATGTTCGCCGTTTTTTTTTCATTTCTAAAAATATCCCCTCAATTGGATTATCGTCGTCCGGGGCAACAAATTTGTTGTGCAAATTCTCACAAAAAAAATGGGCGGAGTCGAGGGGCGTGGTGTGCGCAAATGAATGAATGAATAACATGTAGTGGTGCTCAATCATCATGAATTTTTAAATCGGTCTTTTCATTTTTTATGGAAATTAAAAAATCGTCCGCGTTTTTTTTTCAGAATGAGCACTTTTCCAGAATATCACAACTTTTCTCTCTATTCTTGTATATGCGCATAATATACCAGTTTTTAATAACATATAATGGCTTTTTCCCCCAACTCTTTTTTTCTTTTTCTTGTTTCTTGAAGATTGTTTTCCGAGAAACGAATATTCCTATATTTGTTTTGTTGAAAACAATGCATTTTTCCGGTGAAAGCGAGAAAATCACACGAGAAAGATAGTTGTTGTTATTTCCCGGAAAATGTTTTCAATAATAATACTACGATTTTAATTATAGCGCAAAGGCGGTCAAACTGCGGAAAAGTGACATGCTTCCATATTTTTTTTTTGTAATTTTTTCTTTTCCGATCAAATTTTTTTTGTTTTTCGTTACACCGAAAAACACGTGGAAAATTGGTAATCCTATATTCGAACGCAGTTTTTCGTGCCTCTCTTTTCCAATCAAAATAAAACGCGTATATTTTTCTCGCTACTGTTTTTGACGTGTTTTTGCGTTGTTTTCCGATTTTTCGCGCAGAGAAGAGAAGATGTTTGCTGTCTTCTGATTCAAGGAAACCAGTGTTCCGGGTTTAGGGCCACGTTTTACTCTTCGGAAAATCTTGGCGCTAAAGCAAAAAGTTGTTTTTTCATCATTAAAATTGAAAACCCAGGAAAACGAGCTGAATACTAAATTTGTGTTTCTTTGATGTGAAAAATGAACATTTTCAGAAAGGCTTGTAATAGAAAGAAAGAAACGAAGAAAGTCTAAATTTTTTTGAATTAAAACTTTTGGACCATTTTCAGAAAATTGTGAACACTCTAAAAAATCCGAGCTGCCCAACAAGTTCAAAACTGAAAATGTCATTTTGACCGGCCGAAATTAAAAGGAGATATTTCTCACTTCCGATATTTCTACAATAATTGTTGTTTTTGTTCGTCTAAGCAATCTGCAGGCACTGCTTCTTAATTAAGTTTTTTTTTTCTTCTTCTCCCCTGTCTTCATTTCATTTCATTCTCTGTCTGTCTCAAAATAAATCATCATCGAAAAAAAATTGCGGACTTTTTTTTTTAGAAAAAATGGCATCGTCCCAACCCGATCAACCACCAGCAAATTTCAATATGGGGTGAGTTATTCTCTGGTTTTGTTAATTTCACGCAAAAACAAATAAATTTGAAGAAAAATGGACCAAACTTTCCTTTCTTGTTTTTACGGCCGGTCCAGTTATAAATTTAAGACCCCTTATCATACATAATGGGGTTTTGACCCCATAAGCCTCAAAATCACTTACCTAAAAGAAATTCTCGAAATCTTCTAGACACCGTCACTCATTGACCATCGAGACGAACCCGTTGCATCTGCTTCCATCCAACATGCGACGATTCTCCCAGGTAACATCTCCTCCGTTTCTTTCGTAATCACTCATCTTCTTTCCAGGCTGACACGGCCCGTCATCCAGCGGCTCCTCTTCTCTCCAAACTCGCGGCCCGTCAAAAAATCGCCGAGGAAAACAAGGACAACGACAAACCGACGACAGACAATAACACACAGTAACCTGACTTTTAGTTTAAAAAAAAACACAACTCGTACACACACACACACATTTTTTTGAGAATAAATATTTTTCTTTTCGTGCGCGACCGGATTTTATGGCTAAATATGTACATGGAATGTATGATAGTGATGGTGTTAAAGTTTGGGTTTTTCTGGGGGGAAACGGACAAAAACTTGCGATTCTTCTGGTCTAAATTTTAACACTAAAACCGAGTCTGGAATACATTAAATCGATTTTTAGGTCCATTTTTAGTCAAAAACCAGAGACCAGGAAATATAAAAAAAAAATCCGTTTTCCCTCCAAAGAAACAAATCTAGAACGCTAACAAAAGTACAAATAACAAGAAAAGTGCTGGACTGACGATTTGATTCGCTGAATCACGAACAATTGAATCTCGCGTAACCGTGGTCAGATTCTTTAGATGCGACGAAGTCGATGATGATGGTGATGTAGGAAACGCGGCCGACGCGTTTTCTGTCGGTTTTGTCACTTCAACACTTCCGATCGTTCTGTGGACAAACAAGACATGGACAAAACCTCAAAAACACAACTAACTTTAATTTGGAAGTCGATGTGGTTGCAATGATTGTCGTCGTCGTTGTCGTTGTTGATGTTGTCGTTTTTGGCGTGGTTGTGATAAGTGGTATTGTTTCCGATTTTTCATCGCCGACGTTCAATCCGACCCGCGTCGTCACTGTCAACTCATTCTGTTCGTCTTGTCTAAAATTATAAATGTTCAATTACAATGAGAGAAATAAAAATTGAAACTCCAAGGTAGTACTTTTTTGCGATTTTTCGGTGATAACTCACAAAACAACAGTAGAACTATTCTTCATAATCTTCGTTGTTTCTGGAGAAGTTTCGGAGCCGTTTTGAGAATTGAGAAGATCGGTAGGCGGGTCGATTGGTTGGACTGGAAATTGAAAATTGTTTTTCATTCGAACTTTCCAGATTTTTCGGTATGATAACCAAATCCCACATGAAGTTTTGTATTTCTCTCGGACAAGATTTTCAGTTTTCCCGAACCATTTGGTCACATTTTTTCAGACCTATTTCTTTTGGTCCCTTATTTTATTTAGCCCTCCCTTCCTATTCACACATATTTTCTGTTGACTTCCTCTAGGTCACCATATGTTGTATTTTTCTCTATATGTTGTTATTGATTGTTCATAACAACATGCATGGTACATTTTACAGATAACATCAAAAGGTGTGAAATATAATGAGCCATATGGTGACCTAGAAAAGGCTACACTGGTATCTCTCAAGAACAGAAAAAAAGTAAGGGGGAGCTAGACTCTATTGTATGAGCCTCGAATCGTACATTTTCCGGGTTTTTGGAAAGTTGCTGTCTTACGGCATACCTCGTCCAAAAACATCGAAATCCTTTTTTTCAAAATGTATCTTACGATTTGTGTTCGTTTTTATACCTTTTTCTTCCCCTCTCCCATCAGTCAAAAGTTACACCCCCTGTGTTCATTTGGCCAGGCTATCCCAAGTATGACATTTGATGTCATCAAACGTCAAAAAAAAAATAGCACTACCGAGGAAAATCTGTTCTTCTCCTACAAAAATTGCACAAAACTACAAACACTTTGTCAAAAATAAACAGAAGTGATTAATAACAATGTCCAATGCATCGAATTATAACAAGAACCATGTTTTTGTTTTGGTTTTTCATTTTTTTTTCAAATTCAAGAACTCACAAGTGGGTTGAGGCGGTTGAATTTGTGGCAACCACTGATAATCGACCAAAACCGGTTCATCGGTAAATGTGTACGAGGACAACTTTGCCTTTGGATCGTTGCATCGATCGGCCGAATTGCAAGCACATCGATTGTCATACGGCATTCGTTGACACACCGCATCGCCGTCGAACTTGTCACCTTGATGTAAATACATACATCCAGCGTTGATTGTACCGTTGAAATATTTGTTGACCACTGTAAGTGTTTTACTTTATGTGAAACGTACTTTTCCCGGGGTGTTTTTTGATTTAGCGAAAAATTTTGACAGTTCTCTGACATTTTTTTAGTTCTAGATTAATTTTTCAACAGTTTTTCCAAAGCCCAAAATTGACTATACCCATTATATCAAATGTGATTATGTCATTCATAAATACTGCAAAACCTCACCTATAAAACATACATCACCCTCACACGTTTCATTGCAATTTGAACTATGCGGCGGCAACAATTTGAATTCACAAGATGTGCAGATTATCGAGTATACTGTAGATGATAAAAAAGAAGTGAATATGGTGTAGAAAACGAGCATATCTGAAAAAATGAAATAAACTTTTTGGAGGTATTTATAAATTTTTCATTGGCAGTTTGGCAAACAAATAACAAAAAGAATCAAGTATACTCAAGTTTTTTAGAGGTTAGTCATTTTTGATGACGCAGAGGTTAGAAAATTACTGGTGCGAAGAAGTTTTCAAAATTTCATGAGGAAATTTTTTGGAACTTTTACTCTGAGAATCATACGTTTCGAAATCTCCAATTTTTCAGTTAAAAAATGAAAGAAAAAATAATCAGTCGTCCTTGAAAGTCCCAAAACCTTCATTGAAATAAGTGAAACGAGTATTACTATAACTAAAAAAATAATTCACACTCAAAAACCTTTGTTATGTCATGGAACATTGATTCTCTTTTCTGAATATGTAGATCTATCCCTATGTAATGTAAACAAACAAATAAAAAAGAATAGATGAACCTGTGGTGCGCGAAAATAACTAACAAAAAATATCTACAGTAATCCGTGCGCAGGACGAGGTCGGAACTGGTTGCGATTCGAATAAATTTTTATCCGAAAAGTGTAAAAATATAAACCTTCTCATGGGCGATAAATAATTTTCGTGTTGTTTTTCATGAAATAATTTCGAAAACTTTCGAGGGCTAGAAGTTTTGAAATAAAATATCATTAGACATCCCAGCAAATGTGGAAAAAAGATTTCTCAAAAATCACAGTAAAGTTACGATTAACTTTGAATTGCTTAACTCAGACCGCTCCAAACTTTCGATTTTTTTAAACTTAATTCAGGCATTGAAAATTTTATTTAAAAAATGTTACGGTACTTTTTCCTTCCTTAGGACAGGTATGTTTTGAGGTTTTAAGAAAAATAGGAGTAGTTCTAATACTGGGGTGGTTTCCGGCAGATTTTCCGGAAATGTGTGAAAAATCGGAATCGTGACAACAAAAGAATGATTTGAAACCCACACATACAAACACAAGTAAAACAATACGAGATTAAATGTGTGTGTGAGGAAGTAAACAATAATACAACACATCCTCATACTTTATTTGAGTTTCGAATTTTGGAGCGGCGCATATGCGAGCGCGACAAGACGAGACAAGTGAAAAGTCGAGAAAAACAAGGTCAAAAATGACGAAAATTACTGCTGTATTATTTTGGTGTGTCTGTGTGTGTGCTTATAAGGCAACAACAATTAAAATCTTTCACTCTTGGAATATTTTGACGTTTTTTGACATTTTTTGTTTGATTAATAAACAATAGTGTGTGTAGCGATGTCTCACGTAAATTGAAAAGAATTGAGTCAGGCCTTTCAAGAAACTTGGGATTTTTTCTTACATGAAAAAGGTAACATTTTTCGAAGCTTAGGTTTTACTGTTTTCGTTCAAAAACATGTTTTTAAACCTGACATTTTCAATTTCTTAACCTCGAAAAATTAGAGAAAAAACAAGAACTTGACACCATTATAATTACCGTAAGAATAACTGGGTAAATAAAAAACACACTTTCTTTGTTGAAAAAAAGTGAAAAATTGCATAATAATAAGAGGAGTAATTAAAAGAGAAGATGATTCTACTTTGAAAAAAAAAGTAGTATGCTTCTCGAAAACCAATTTTTGCGGTAAATAAATATTTGAAAGAGAGAAGGATGAATAACCGGAAAAGGACATGTGTATACTGCTACTATTTGTTTTTGAAATTTGGAAATGAAAGCAACTTTTTCTTCGATTCAAATTATACTGATTTGGAGAATGACACTAATTTGTGCTCTTTATGATATCAAATTTCAAAGATTTTAAATCGACGAACTTGATATCTTCGCGAAATTGTTTTGAAAAATATATGCTAATTTAGAAGAGGAAGAAGATGCAATTTGGTTGTGTTCGCTCACTTTTTAGAAAGACATAAATAAAACACTCACCAGTATATAAAAATCACAGACAAACGATATTCTCCATCAAAATTCAATAACATCACAACATTGTTTATTTTTTGCATGCTCAATTTTTGTGCCACAATGGAGATGAGCGGCAAAAACAGCTGCTCCAACAGCCGGATTCTCGGAAGGCGTATAAAGTGAGATTTTGCGACTACCCGATGATTCTAGAGATTCTTGAAAACCAGAGCGTAACAAATGCCAAGATTTGAAAACGCTGCCGACTAGAACTATTGATATGTGCTCACGGTCTTCTGGCTGGAAATAGACGTTTTTTGAAAAGTTTGCGCCACTCAAAAAAATTTTTTATAATGTGTTTTATACTACTTTAACCTCGGCCGAAACGTGGAATTCTACGTGGCACATTAAGAAAAGCCGCGTTATTTTTACACATTAATTCAGACAGCACAAAAAGTTTCTTTCAGTTTTGTGTGAAAATTTACACAGCACGTTTTGAAAGGTGTTCCACGATTTTTGCCGAAGTATGACTATTTTCGTGGCTAAAAGCAGTCTTCCGAAGAGTTATACATGATATTGATCAATTTTTTAAACATGTTTACCTCCAAATTTTTACTTATAGCCAGCACATGTTTGCCAATAATATTTCCAGCATCTTTGAAAATTTTTTTTATTTGAAGATCAGAAGTATCTGCAATCATCTTCCTTTCTTTCAAATTTGATTTTCAAAACTCACGTTCTGACAAAGTTTTTGTGAATTGTGCAATTGTATGTTTTTCGAACTTCTGATAAAGGAAATCCAAAATTCCAATTTTGTCACTGATTTTGAAATGCTGTCAAAAAACGATTTTTGTTTTTGTGTGAACACTTACTGATAAAAGCAGCTCTCTGATTTTCTCAACAGAATGTTCGGCCATTTCAAGACCATCATCATCATCAAAAAGTGTGCGAATTGCTCGATTAGCTATCCAATAAGCACTTCCACCATCTCCAACCGCATGACCCCAACCACCGACACTTTTGACTTCTCCATTTCTCATTAGCATTCGACAAGAAGAACCGGTACCAGCTATCAATACAATTCCTTCTGAAAAAAAAGATTTATGATTTATACATCATGAAAATTTATGGTTCGAAATTGAAAACAACCGCACCATTTGATAATGAGTGCAAGGACGAAGAAAAAACAACAAGAATCAAAAGGAACGAGACAAGAAAGAAAGAAAACAATGTTGGGAAAATATGATAAATGTGAATAATGAATGAATGAGCAGGAAGGCACATAGAGACTGTCGACCCCGCCCCCTTTTCGCACCTACACCGCATACAAAAAAGGGGCGGGGTCGACAGTCTATGTGTCTATATGTGCTCATGCATTCATTCACTCTTTACCTTCTGCTCAGTTTCCTATTTAAGATAGTTTTCTTTCTTTTTTGTCTCGTTCGTTTTGATTTGTTTTTTTTCGTCCTTGTACTTTTAATATTGTTTATCAGACTCCCTAATTCCGATTTTTTGAAACTTTCTCCTTTTCTGTACATGTTTTGAACAGTTTATTTTGAAAGAAAGTTTTTTTTCCAAAGTTATACTTCTTTTATATTCCTTTGTTTCTTCGGGTTATCTCAAGTGAAAACTGAAAAATCAATTTTTTTTGTTGAAACATCAGTAACCTCAAAAATTTTCAAAACATTCTGAATTTTTCTTCAAAGCTTAGTGACCCTCCCATCGAAATGTGGTCAATGTTATGTTTTGTCTTGTTGTTTCGAACATAGTAAACTCACGTTCTTCGAAGTTCGCGGCCACCGTACAAACCGCATCTGACTCTAAATGCACATTTTTCGCTACATCTCCATGATTTTTTCTCAAATACTCGCAAAAACTTTCGTTGATTTTCGCATCTTCCGCTCCTGACAGACCCATTCCTAGTGACTCTAACGGAAGTTGTACATTATTTTCGGCAGCCACTCGTCGTATCCATTCGGCGACATGATCTCCGACCGTCTCGACACCTTGTAGATAGTAGTTGGTACCATGTGAATTGGACCAGATGCGATTCTCACCACTTTCATTGATGAAAACCAACTTCGAAGCTGTACCACCACTGGAAAAAAAGGAATTTTAGTTTCGACTAGTCGTTCCGATCCACACCCCTCAATTCCTCCAAACCATCTCATTATTGATTGTGTTTTGTGATTTGCCGAGACCAATTGAATAGTATGCTTCCCCGTGTCAACTTTTCGTATCAGACGCGTCTGGAGACAACTATCCTCGAAAAGCTTGGCTGCTGTCCAATTATCACTGGAAATAGAAAATTAACTATTTTAGTTATTTTGTTATCAGATGAAAGCTCACGACGATGAAATAACAATTAAAAAACGTGAAATTATGAAAAATGTTTCAAGAAATGCATTAAAAAGCAACCCAACTCTCTTTCCTGATAAGCGAACCAAAATTGACATTGCGGAAAAGACTCAGTTATTTTTACAAATGTATTGGTTAATCCTTGAAAAGTTAATGGATCAAAAAACACATCGGACGCAACAACATAATCAACATGTTCAGAAACACTCAAAAAATTCGCTATGCTTTCAGCATCATCCCAATCGAGACCCTTAAAAGTTTCTGTATTTCTCGAAATTTTGTTTGAAAAATTACAATAATTTCACAAATGTTGTCCACATCATTGTTAACAGCATTCAATTTCAAAATTGACAAGGCCTAGAAAAAAATTTTCTCTGAAAATCTGTGTTTTTCTAAAACCTCTTTCATTTCTGGATGATCGCTGAGCCATACATGCGCGGCTCCAATTTTGGCGACCGTTAATCCACAAACACCCGTCGCACCGGATCCTATTTCTAAAACTCTTCGGTTTTCAAAAATGCTCGAATTACACAACAGAAAGTCAGCTGAAAATATTTCTATTTCTAAAATCAAATAAATTTAGACCCACCTAGTACATTGGCCGATGGCCAAACATGTTTCCAATGCTCTTGACTGGTCATCTTCTGTAAATCATAAACTCCTGCAATTTATTTTGTGAAATATATAGAGAATCTTCAACACTTAAAAAACTTTAAAGTCTGTTATCTCAATAATTTATAAGTAGTTATCACATTCTCTATATTACATTTTGTTCAAAGTTGAACTTCAAATCAACCAAGAATTTTCCTCTTCCGCAAATTGTTCGTCGGATAAAAAAGGATCGTCAATTTGTCTGAAAAGTATTCATTTTCAGAAGATCAGGTGGATAAAGCCTACAGAATTGCCACATTTCCACATAACGGACAATCGGTTCCGATTATTTTTGAGATGCTCCGAGCAATTTTTTCGTATAGCTTTTCTTTCGCTGAAAAATTAAATTGATGAGTCATGGTGAAATTTTAAAAGTTATGAAAACAAGACTGACCGAAAACATCATTCTTCTTCCCCACTTTGATATCAGCCTCTAACTGTGCACATATTCTCGTTTCTTCCAACGTCAATTTTTTCAACAACTGTCGATGTTCTTCAGGCAAAAACGGCAAAATCGCCACTTCCAGGCATTCGCGGTGAAAAAAATGACGACATGCGTGCACGAAAAAAGGTCTTCCTACTAGAGATCGTGAACAATGAGAACACACGTCTGTCGGTTTGACGATAGTTACTCTTAAGATTTAGAAAAAATATCAGAATCATGTCAAGATTTTTTCTAGAAAATTGACTTACCGATTTTCAAGTTTTTCAGTTTTCTCTCGAATTTCAGCGGCTGTTTCCGTCGCGTCTTTCATCGATTCTTGCAACTTGGCAATTTTATTCGAATGTTTTTGTAGATACTCAACAAGTGCATCTTTGAAATGATCAACTTTGGTGAACTCTTGAAAAAGTGGCAAAATGTCCTTGATTGTGATAGCGTTGTTAGATTCCTTGATCAAATTTATACATCGTGGAATGTCTTCTTTTTCCGTTTCTATTGTATGTTTTGCTGTAATTTATGAAATTATTGATTTGAAAAATTTGCATTTTTGTACGAATACCAATTCTCATCCAAATCCGTTTTTTCTGCACCGAATCGAATTTCCCACCACTACACGAGTCTCGCTCTTCTTCGCAGTCGTCTTCGAAAAATCTTCCATTTTCATCGCCAGACTCCACCATCATTCTAGCACATTTTTTCGCAAATTCCATATCAATTGTGAGCGCTTTTTCAACTGCGTCCGAATACATTTCAGCAACGCAAAACAGATAAATTATGCAATCGTCGATTCCTAATTGTTCGCATGTTCTCATAGCGAAATCGAAATCATACGGAATTGTGTCTTTGTGAATTCCGTAGTTTTGAAAATATAGAATAAGCTTTTCGCATCGAAAAGTGGCCATCAGTTGAATGAACAGATTGTGGAGGAATTTCGGAATCTGCTGTCGGGACGATGTCATCAGCATTTCCAGATATTTGATGGCCGGAATAGCCATTTCACAATTTTTCATACACAATGCCAATGTTGATATCAGCTTTTCAACTTTGATTTTCTCAATATTTTGCACAAAGAAACCAATAAGCTGTTTCGGAATATGTTCTATTAATAAAGGCGACATTTCATATGTCAAATCACCAATAGGCATTGATCTCAAAACTTCGAGAACTTCAACGTATTGCTCACGGAGCATAAGAATGTTGATGATTGTTCGCGTATCTTTGATAACGTTGGCGATGTAGAGTTGCATATCAAAATCGACATGTGAAACACATATTCGATAAACTGCTTCGGTGTTGGTTTGAATCGATTCCTGAAAAATAACTCTTTTTTTCATATTAAAACACTGAAAAATTCCGCAAACTCACAAAAACGTTTTTCCTCACGAAATATCGCTGAACATGATCGACAGTATCTTTAATTTCCTCCTCTCTTCCCTTTGTTCTTCGCATCGCGGCAAGTTCGCTCAACTGTATTTCGAGCAACCACAAAACCAGAGCATCTCGCCGCATTTTGTCTTCACTTCTCGTCAGTTTTTCCAGCTTCTTATCGAGAAGCGTCTTGAGACCCATTTTTCTCTCATCGGCATTTGTCAAAAACTTGAGAACAACACTTTCGAATGGCTCATTCGATTGAGCCAAAATTTCCGCGGCTGCGGTATAGCTGAACATTTAAACTTTCATTTTTTTAAACAAAAAATTCTAACTTTTTCTCCTCTATATACCAATCGGCTTGTTTTCTCAACACTAGCTCATAGGCTTCGGGTTCTATTGAAATTCGAGTTCTGGCGATTTGGAGTGCTCTCACGAATTCTCTTCGCTCTAAAAATTTTCTCCAAACGTATCTTGCTTCATCATTCGATCGGTATTTTATTGTGCATGTTGATGTGTACAACCACATGAATTCAGACGAAGGATCGGAAGATAGTCCCAAAGCTTGACCGTGTTCCTGAAGTCTATTAGGACATTGTTGTTTACAATTTTTACATTGTTGTTTACAATTTTTATTTTTCCCAAAAACATACTTGGAATAATTATGGACAATAGTTTAAAGTTAAACCCCCCCCCCCCCCCCCTAGTAGGTCCACCCTCCATCAAAACGTCCACCCTCTATCAAAAAAATAACAATAAGAAAAAAACGATCAAAGTGAACGAGGCAAGCAAGAAAGAAAACAATATTGTAAAACTCAGAGAAAGACGAAGAATGAATGGATAAATGATTGAGCACAGGGAGACATAGACATATTGGCTGTAGACTCCGCCCCTTTGTGCATGGGTGCGAGAAAGGGGCGGAGTCACAATCAATGTCCCTTCCTGTGTATTCATTCATTCATTCTTCTTTTTTTTTCTCAGTTTTCTAATATAGTTGTTTTTTGTGCTTGTCGCGTTCGTTCTGACTTTTTTCTTCTTGCTCCCCCTCTCCCATTAGTCAAATTTTATACCCGATGTGGTCATTTGGTCCGACTATCCTAAGTAGGCTAAAAAAAATTTTAACTGAAAAAAGAAAACAATCATTTTGTAGTTTTTTTTCTCGAATTTCTATTGTTCTGTTATCAATTTTCTTGAATATAAAACTAGAAAGAAACGTTTGTGTATAATCAACTCACGATCGCCCAAATATCCTCATATGCCACGTTGTTAGGAGTGAGTAATGAGATAGCAAGAACTCTTGTTGAAAAAGCGAAAACAATGTGATAATCGGTCAACACTGCTCCAAGCGGTGATTCCCATCTTCCTTCAATCAATCGATGTTCGAGATTTGTTTCTTCTGTCAAAACATCCTGAAGACGATCAGCAAAAACGTCCATTTTTCCAATTGTCACACCATCCGGAGATAACCATGCATATCGCTTTGGCTCGTTATTTTCAGGATAGAAAACTAGATTTGCTCGATTTTTGAACTTTTCCGTCATTTTTGAAACATTTATAACGTGAACTTCTGTGTCTGAAATCACATTTTCATAATTATGGAAAAAGAAGGATAAACCTTTTGAATTGAACAATGAGTGAAAAACAGTGTTAGGCATTTCGGGTAAGCTCATGAACCCAGATTGAAGTGACGCTGAGCTCGTGAAACCGGAAGCTCTTTGTACAGAAACCTGCTCGACGATTCCTGTTTGTAAAACGATTCGTGATGACTGAGTTATGATGACGAGCCACTTCTTAGCCTTTGGGTCATCATCGTTCGTCATAAATAGTTGAATATCCGAAATAGGTGAGCCTTGAGAACTCAGCTTTTGTTCACTGCCACCGGCTTGAATTTGCGGTGTTAGTTCTTTCAGAACATTGACGATTCCGTTGCTCGTGATAGAAAACTCGATGATACTACCTTGTTGGTTGCCCAACAAAATTGGTCCGGTTTCTGACTCTTTAAGGGATTCAGGATTCCATCCAACAGATGTCACTTGAGTTTTCAGTTTTTTGATATGATGTACAGTGCTGGTTTTCATGTGAATGTAAAAATTATTTCCGTGTTTTGTCGAGACTAAGGCATGAAAACCGGAGAAAGCAAGATGAACATGAAGAATAGCATCAGGAGCTTGAATTGGAAGCGATATTTCTGCAAAGAAATATTTCATCGTTGGCAATGGGGGGTAAATATCCAACTTTTGGACATATGTTACCTTGTGGTCTCTCCGAGTTCGACACAGATTGTCTTAATAGAATTCGATCACTGATGGCTGCCAACATTTCGCCATTTTTTACATAAACATGAGAAAGACCCGTAAATTTCTGAACCCTACAATAGGAGGAACGTTGTGAATTCTGAAGCTATTGTTCAACCTACCTCAAATCCTTTTTAAAATCCTGAATTGTTCGTAGAAAAATCCCATTTTGGTGACTTTTATGTAGCATTTACTGAAACTTTCACTGAAAAAAGAAATGAATAATTTCTGGCCGAAGATATTTAAGTGGACTAGAAATCCAAACGTTTGTATTTCTCTCGGAGAACATTTTATTTTTATTTCTGAAAAATCATATTCTGCTAAAAAAAGGCAGAAAATGTATAAATACCAATATTATTGTAAACAAAAGGAAACTTGATATTATTCGGAACCAACCAGAAAGCCACTCTATCAATGTTTAATTAAATAATTTTATTTTCAAAAATATGCAAAATAAATTAATGATAAAAAATAAAACTTGTATTTACAAACAGTTTTAAAAAACGGTGAGCGATTATTGAAAGTTATTACTGAAATTGATTAGGATAAGGGTAGCTTCATATGAAAATGGAAAGGTGAAAGAGATACACGTTATAGATAAACCCGAATTTGAAGTTTAGACAAACATTTGATGATTTCAAACCTGCTGCTAGTTAGAAAGATAAAAACCGGAAATGTAATGTAGACAAGGTTACTGCACAAAATTATCGTATGACGCAAGATATTCAAATGTTGCCTGATAAAGGAATTGATATTGTTCGTTATCTTGGATCATATTTTGCCGCTCAGTTCTAAGCAATTTAACCTGAAAATTTTCGTTTTAATAATTCTAGTTTTTTTTTTAATTATGAAAAACTCACCGTTGTGAAAACATCAACAACATGTTCAGCTCTCATTCGATCCAAAATAATAGCTAATGATATGAATACAGCAGTTCGACCTGCACCAGATGTACAATGTACTGTTATAGGTCCACTGACTCCGAACTGTGAATATGCTCGATGCACTTGTGATACAAAATCGATAAAGTGCTCCGCCGAATCGGGTCTTCCATACTCTGGCCATTCAATAAACTGGAAGTGTCGAACAGTTCTAGTCTCATTTGTCTGAAACAAGTTTAACATTAAAAACTGCATATTTACCTGGTGAAATTTTGTCACTATGAATGACAACTAAAAAACTAAAATAAATGTAAAAGTTCTATTTAGGTACGGTACTTTTTGTGTTCTCCGGTGCTTAATGGTCGTTTGTCAAAATCTCACCTGGAAATCTGTTAGTCTGAATTCTCGAAGAATATAATGTTCCATATTATACTCTGCAATCGGTTCGACCACCAGCTTGCCGACTTGAACACCAGTCTCCAGTGGCCAATATTCACTCGATTGTTCTTGTCCTCGTTCCCACGTGTTTACCAACATCACAATCATCGAGCACTGATGTTCCCAGATTGCACGCCAAAAATCTGCCGCGGTTTCGTTTAGCGGAGCCTGCATCGCCATATATGCCCCTCGTTCTCTGAAAAACGTAACAAATAAATCAGATGAATAATTTTTCATAGTTTTTTTCTCTACGTATAACAATGCAAAACTCACTTGTATCCATCAATACACGAAGCATTGATGTAATCAGATCCATCAATTCCGGGAATCATTTGCAAAATCACACGATTGGAATCATACGGTACCGAACTGAGAACGCGATTCTTAGGCCTATTCACCGGCAAATTCGCAATCTGGCATCGATTATTGGTCCACTTTAAAGTTGTCAAATGTCTGAATTCCATATCGATGCCACTCATTCCATCCACTGTAGTCGGTTGCATGAGCGCTTGAACGTGTTGATGTAGTCGTGCAGCCGGAACTTCAGTGGATCCCGAGTTTACGGCATCGAGAACAGCGTCGTGAATAAAAATGTATTGTTCTTCCGTTTGAACCATATAACTTCTTTGCGCACGTAACGCCGTCACACATCCATAGATATCTACCGTATTCTCATATCTTAGCCTTTCCAACATACAATCGATGACTATGAAAGCACCTGTTCGACCTATACCCGCACTACAATGCGAGATAATGGGGCCGGCGTCGGTTGGATTTAACGTTTTCACACGCTTCAAGAATATCAAAAACGGTGTCGGATGATCCGGCACACCGTGATCGGGCCACGCCGTGTACTGTAGATGTTTGATTTCGCGAACTTCGGGTTCTCCAGCCACCTGCAGTCGCATTGTTCGCATTGTGTAATGGGCCAGCTGTACACTTTCGAGTAGAGTCACCATGACGTCACCATATGTCGCACTTCCTCGTGACGGCCAATATTGATCACATTTTATTCTACTCCGTTCTTCGAGATTTGTCAACATTACGATTGTTGCACTACCCTCTTCCCAAACCATTCTCCAGAAGTCTGGAAATAGGAACATTCTATTTAGAGGAAAAACTCATGTCCAACGCGTACAAAATTGAAAATTTTAGAAACAGAGATCTTCAAGAAATAGAAAAACTAACCCGAAAACGTTTCCGGTAGTGGACCTTGTGTGGCAATATAACACTTTGGCTTATCATATCCATCGATATAATTGGCGTTGATATAATCATCGTTCGACAAAACCACACGTGTATGATCATACGCAGCAACGTTGGCATATCGATTCTTATGTTTGTTACATTCCGCCGAACTATGTTCCCATGTAAAGGTCTGCCCAGTTTCAACCGATTCAAACTCATTCTGGAATCCTTGATTGTTGTTGTTGCGTAGGCGATCGATATGATTAGACAGTTCAGCAATAGGAATGGAAGGGTGTGTTACTTGATTGGAACCACCGACAGAGACAGGAAGACTGGGAAGGGGAACGGGAACCGGTACGTGTCGAACAGCGGGCAACGGATAGAGATCCATGGTATCGTACGGATTCGCGCCTCGCCCATAACTATCACAATTCGTCGTACCATTACTTAACAGTTTACTCGTCTCTCCATTCATTCCATTCATAATGTTGCCAGTCAACGCCACTTTTGTGATACTTCCATGACGCGGATGTCTTCCAGCCGATTTTTTATTACACCTCAACCACCAACATATAAGCATGGCGACAATCGAGAACAGAACCAGGAATGCGATACACGCTCCGAGCCACGGTGACGATTTTTGCGAAGCGCTGCGAAGACCGGCATGTGTCGAAAAGGACTCGGTCAGCCGTGAGTCAGCATACTTATCGTCTAACGATTCGCCCATCGGTGCACGTTGTTCCAATGTATTGCGAGGTCGCGCATCATTTTTGGCAAACGCTCGCATCATTAATCGATACTGTTGATTTGGCTCTAATGGATAGTTAACGAAACCGTCATAGGTCTGAAAAATTGTTGTTTTAGTATAAAAGTGACATGAAGTGCAACACTGTTTGCACACAAAAATTGTCTTGCTCGCGCACAGCAAAAACAGGGGGATGTTTGTTTTATAAACGAAGAAAAATAAGAAATCGATGTTTGCGATTAAAACTAAAATCGAAAATACAAATGAAAAACTAAACTACTTTTTCTTTGTGTAAAATATAATTTCTACTATGAAAATGAGAATGTTTCTGTTCATGAAAAAACAGCAGATCGATAACAAAGAAGCTTTTACGCAAATTTGAAAAATGTCCAGAATCTGAGCAAAACGCCTAAAAATGAAGATCATTGCTGCGAAACGTAGAAAACACATAAAGCTCCACTTGAAAAACTAATATCGTGTGCACAAAAAAAGAAAAATGGGCTTTGCAAGTTTTTATGTCTTTCTGATGCTTGCGTGACTTTTGAGAATTAGGGTCACTTGTTTTAGGAATAGATAACTTGGCACAAGAAAAAAAAACGAACCTTCGAATCACCAACTACAAACGGTTTGTTGTGCGAGAAACTCTCTTTGACGTATTCGGAACTGAGTTTAGCAGTCACATAGACTCCTGGATAGGCAAGATCTTCTCGTTTGTGCCGTTTTTTCTGAAAACAATACTTTAAATATGTTGAAAACGGTAAACAAAAAACCTCCGGTTCCGAATTGGCCGAGTACTGGGCTTTTCTTTTCAGTCGTTTGGCTGGTGATACAGACAGAGATCTGGCCAAATTGTTTCTTTTGAGAAGTGTGGCCTGATCTAGTTGATGTTGGTTCAAGTTGACCAGGTTTTCCTGGAAAAATTAGAACATTGATAAAATGAGATATTTGAAAATGTTTTTCTAAAAATTTATTTCAGACATACATCAGATAGATGCCCATACATCATTTTGAGTTAGTACCCCTAAATCCCTTTAGGTTTCGATAAAAAAAAGTAGGAAGAGAAAAGTAATGAAGAAAACCATACTTGGATAACTTTTGACTAATGGGAGAGGGAGAGCAAGAAGAAAAAAGAGTCAGAACAAAAAACAGCTATATTAGAAAACTGAGAGAAAAGTGAAGAATGAATGAATGATTGAGCATACAGGAAGGCACATAGATTGTCGACTCCGCCCCTTTTTACAACCCACGCCGCATGCCAAAAGGGGCGGAGTCGACAGCCAATGTGCCTCCCTGTGCTCAATCATTCATCCATTCATTCTTCGTCTTTTTCTTGTTAGTTTTACAATATAGTATTCTTTCTTTCTTGTATCGTTCACTTTGATCGTTTTTTTTTCTTTTTTTTTGATAGAGGGTTTAACTTTGAGCTCTGGTCCATAATTATTCCAAGTATGGTCAAAATCAATTTTTTTTTAATCAAAAATTTAAAAATTAGTTGTCCCCTCCATTTTTTTCCCCGAGATTAGGACCCCCTTCCCACAGGTCTGGTCCCCATCTGATGTATGCTTTCAGAATTTTTTAAGTAGAAAAAAAAACCTGTGTTTCTCATGTAGCTAAAACACAAACCTGGGAATAGTTGGCGGGAACCACAATGATGTAATAATACGATATTTCTCCATACTCTTCAGTCGACGGCGCCAGTTTGCACGCCTTTTGTCCTGCTTGCACCGCCGTAGAGTCGTCAATTTTCGGCGTTTCGACAAATGGCGGTCCGGTGGAATCGGTTTTGGTGTGCACTTCGACAGGCCAAAATTTGCGACCACCCGGCGGATCAAGTCGCACGCCAATTTCGAATTTGAACTTCATGTGTGGTCTCAACTGTTGCCACAAATATTCGCGATAATTTCCGTTGAGTTCGGTACCGTAGCCGGGAGTTGACATGGTTTTGAATTGCAAATTCTGATCGTTGTAGTCTTTGTGACCCGTGTGATTTAGGTAGAACCCAATATTACGCGGTCCTTCATAGTCCCAAGCCAACTTTACCGAATTGCTCGTTTTCCATAGAACTCGAAAATTTTGAACCATATAAGTTGGAGTTATGCGGTCAAGCATGAAATTCGGCTCAGAACACTGGCCTTGTCTCTACAATTAGGCCATTGGTTTTTTGTAATTTTAAAAATTTAAATTTTCAAACTAACGTTATTTTTGACAGCCAAAACACAAAACGCATAGGGCTTGTGCGAGTTCAAATTGTATATTTTAACATGCCGAACATTTCCATCGGCAATTTGTGATTTCCAATTCTCTCGTTTGGTATTCTCCGGCTCGTGACTGTATTTCACAAGAAATGAGTCAGCCTGAAAAAAATGAGTAACTCAAAATACTAATGTGTAATTTGTCATTTTCCTATCGAGTTCCATTCTCTCTTGAAATCTAGTCTAATTCCCAGATGGCTCATTTTTCCGCGCCGTCTCTTCGTTGTTTTTGACACCCTCGTCAAAAAAAAACCCGAGAAATCTGACTCTTTGACTTTTTTCGTATATATGTATATATTCATACAAAAATACATCGCAGAGACAAAATAGACGAAAATTGAATTGGGGTGACAGAAAACAAAGACGACGAAAACAATGGACGAATTGGAGGCTCGTGGAAAAAAAAGAGTACCCCGAGACGTTTTTGTGGTGAAAATATGGAAACTTTGGTTCAATTATTTCATACCTGGCCGTAGGTGAAAAAGACCTCTTTCACGACCACTAATTGCTCTGGTTATGTTCTTCCAGATTGCAACCTTCCCCTCGCTGCACCGATAAAACTTGCCACCCAATTTCTCGTTTTTCTTGTTTCTCACCTGAACAGCTTCAAAATCCCACTGTACAACAACTGATGAATTTGATAGCGCTTCCACGAAAACATTTGTCGGCGGCCCGATTGCAGCTGGAAAAAAAAATCATGAATGTTAATGTTTTTGAATTTTTATTAATGCTGAAATAAATGTATGTTTTGCATTCTGAGCGCTTTCTCAAAAAATAAATGCATAGGATTCGGAAGGAAACGTTTATTTTCCGAACTTCTAACGATTTATTCTATGTTTCTTCATGAGTGTTTTTTCGAGATATTGTACTCGAATAAAATAGAAATTGATAAATTTCACAAAAAAAAAAACAAAACAAAACTTGACACATTACCAGTTTCATTTTGAAGTAAAGAATGTACAATAGCAGCGAATATATTTTTCTCTCGGGCTTTGTTCGTTGTGGAACTTCTCAAAGATGGCGATTTTTTAATAACAACAAAATCATCTTTCCGCATACTTTCGGCACCGAAAAACCCGCGTGACGACAGTGCCGGAAATCGCGATCGCACTTTTTGCTGCTGCTGCCTCAACGACAACGACGGATAAAAAGTGAGCGAGTCATTCGCGAAAATCGCGTGGAATTTCAGAAAAAATATCCATAAATAATTCATCATGATCGGCACATTCCATAAGGGACCAATATAGGTAACAGCATAAAGAAAATGAAGAAGGAGAAAGAGAAAAAAGCGAGAGCGAGTAATTTTCTTCTTCTTCTTTTTCTCTTGCCGTCTTCCGGAACACAAAACGTATCAGAGCATAGCCCCGCCCTCAACTTTGTCCCTTTAATACTACTACTTTATTATTTGTCTCCTTATGTTTCACACAAGTACTCAAAAGAGCTGGGCGCCGAGCGTTTAATTCACTAATGTTTTCCGTGTGAAAGAATCCAATGTGAAATTTGAGTGCACTTTTAGAAAAAATGGACATGAGGATGTAAATTTTTTAAAGAAAAGATGGAAAAAAAATTGCAAAAGGATTGGATTCAAATGAAAGCAATTACAGTAATTTGACAATTATTGCGTCATGTTTTTTGTCATAAATAAATTTTTCATTTGTGGTATAACGCCTTTTTTCGTTCAGTATTTGATAATTTTTGTATTAATCAGAGAATTTGAATGAAGAACTTTCAGAGCGCAAAAAAAAGATACACATAAAAAATATTGCAGTCGCTCTTATCGCAATCGCTCTAAAAAAGTTTATAACCAAATTGTTTCTTTCCACTCAAAATTATCCCGAACCAACTATTTAATGCGCGTATTTGATTCCATCCGGTTGTCATGAAAGGTATTGTGACATCGACTATTAATGTGGACGTAGTGCTAGTATTAGGAATAATAATGATATTCGTCGAAGGTGGCTTCCACCTCGTCACTGCCGTTTTGGCGAGTTTTGATGAAATCGGATGTGACAACGGGCCCGGTGCGTGATGTAGAATTGCGTCATATACATCGGCTGTCGATATTTCCTCTTTCGGAAATACAACGATGTTGGTTTCTTTGGTATCCATCACATTTACGTTTTTCAAATCCAATTCGTCATAAACTTCTGCAATGCTTTTAGAGAATGAAAAAATGACATAGACACCAAAATGGATTTCGTTTGAACAAAAAATGTATGAAAAAACCATTCTCAAAAATTTTGATTGTCTTGAAAACAACTATTCAAATGTGTTTGTTTTTACCTCTTTTTTTTTGGCAAAATTGTCACCTATTTTCTTGGTGAATTATTTTTTTTCAGAAAATGATGTCTGAAACTTGGTGTTCATGTCAATTCGAAATAACCGTGCCGAAAGGAGAAAAGACAAACACAAAAAAACGAAAGTAAAGTGAAAATTTTTCTTGGAAATTAAATTAACAAGATTGTCAACCGGAAGAAGACGACGAAAGGGGAAGAGCTCAATTTAATTGCAGAATAAAAAATTACGACATAGTTTTTTTTTGCCATTTTTTGTGAGGTCTGGGAAATTCTTGTACTTTTTTCTTGAACAAAGACATCTTCGATTTTCCTTCAATTCGGTTGTCAAAAGATTTTCTTCGTCGTTGTTATTATTTGAGCCAAAGAAAAATTACAACGACTAGAGACATAAAAAACAAAACGAACAAACGGCTCAATTCAGGCATGCGCCCAAAAAAATTTATAAATGGTCTATTTGCGCGAAATTTTTCAAACTATGCATAGTTGAGAAATATTCTCTCTGACAACCGAAAGGAAAGGGACACTCAAAAAACTAGGACGAATGACAGAAAATCGAATTTCTCAAGAAGGCGGAAATTTTTAATCCCATTTTTCATTTAGGACAAAATTAGCACATACACTACGGCTGGAGAACATTTTTTGAAGTAAATTTGAATTGATGTGTGAATTCGAAATGGTTATTGAATGACGTAATCTCTATTTCACTTTCCTTTTAATAATGTGGCGTCCAAAAGCGAAAAAAAAGAAAAAATCGCGTCCGATTGCAAAGAAAAAACTACCAAAGGCATTTAAAGGAACATCAAAAAATCTCAAACGAAAACTGTCAGACTGACTACGCTCTCCTTGTTCTCCGCACTATTTCCTTTGTTCGCTGCGAAATCGTTGTGTCCCTTTGAAAGGATGCGGTGCTTTTTGTTGTTTGCAATTATACACGATTTTTCTTTTTTTTTGCTTTTGGACGCCGCATAAAAGGTTTTGGTTAAATACTTGTTGATGAAATGTCATTTACATGTAAAAAAATTAACAGAAAAATTTTTGAATGAGCACTTTTCTCCTCTTCTCGCGGTTTTGCTATAAAAATACCTTCATTTTCGACTCGTTTATGTTGTGTTTGTTTCATAATTTTCATCTGCTTCTTCTGCTTCGTTTTCAACTCTTTCATCGCTTTTTCCCGTCTTCGATTATTTCTTGTTACACGAGTCATTTCGAAACTTCAATCGAACCAAAGAATATAGTCAGTAGGCAGGAATATTCGCTAGGACTGCTTTAATTAGCCAGCAAGATAGAAGCGCCAAAAAATGAGTGGGGTGAGCTGAGACAACATGATTAATTCCCCCGGGCGTATTACGCTTCGAAAAAAAACTTTTTCAACGCGATGAAAACGTAGTGCACTTTCTTGACTTCAACTAATCAACACCGAAACCATCTCATTACGCAGATTAGTAGGAGAAAGGATTACAAATAAATGTGTTCGACAGTCAGAGAGAACAACAAAAAATGAAATAACAAAACAAAACAAACGAAGTCAATGGTGTGAAAAACAACGATTCACATCTTCAAAGAGAGCAGTAGTCAATTGTTTTTTTTTCATTCTGCAAGATTTTCTCGAAAATTATTCTTTTCCTGAGAAGCCGCCTTGAAAATCGCAACTATTAATATAAGCATGTCAGTTGTTTCAGTTTCATTTTTTACAAAAAAAAAACCCAGATGAAAAGGGCTGAAACTACAGAAAGTGAACATATTTGTGGAAACACGGAGATAACTCTATTTCCTCAAATCGAGCGACCTTTGTATAAGAATTCCCAATTTAATAAATTCAGTCCGAGTTTTTAAAGAAGACTGGCGTAAACGGCAGCAGTGCGGTGTAATAAATGTCAGTAAATGTCGGAAAATCTTAAACACACATTTCCGCATTTTATGTTTTATTCCTTTCGTGGAAAATTGATGGTAATCCACGACTATTCTGTGAAATAATATTACAAAATTTAAGTTCGAACCTGTCATTTCGGCACATATTTTTTTTGTCGCTCCTTCCAATTTCAACCAGGCTTCTTTCACTCCATCCGTATTAGTCACATGATACTTCCAACCTGATGCCAAGTTATTCAGTAAATCCTCTATAGTTGTCGAAATTCCATTTTTACATGAGTTCGGGTTGATCAAATGTGCCAACGGGTCTACAGTAGTTGTAGTTATTTCAGGCTCTTCCGTCGTTGTCATCTCATTCTCACTCCATTCGGACGACTCTTCCTCTTCATTCATCTTCAAGATTCACGAATCTCGGTGGGAAGAATCAATACGAATACGAATAAGAATACTACTACTACTAATAACACGTAATGAGATGAGGTAAAAAGTGAAAAAGAATGAAGAAAAAAAAAGAAGAAAAAAGCAGAAATGACAAAAGAAGCAACGGAAATTTGAATCTTTTTAAATAATAAATGAAAAAACTCTCCTTAGAAACTGGTAACTTTCTCCACGTCTATTCTGGATTTTTTTTCAATTTTTTTCTTGTGAAAAACAGACGAAAACGTCAACTCTTTTGGAAAAAAGTGACAGCCACCCACAAAAGAGCACAATTATTTCTGAGCCAGAGTTATTATTTATAAAAATAGGCGCCAAAAACTTGTATGTTTTCTTTCCAGTACTGAAAATTGTCGAGCTCGAAAAAGCCCTAATCCTTCAGCTGGCTCCTATTATTAATCCGTTCTATGCCCGATGAGAGATTTGTTTTACGTTTGTTGCTTGAATGGGGTTTCATTTAAAAACGTGGAACATTGAGAAAAACAGATTCTGGACAAATATACGGGCGAAAAAAATCATGATTCTTAGTTAGCACTAATGAAGAACAAAAATGAAGAGGCGCCGAAAAGTCCGTTTTGCGGAAGATCTACTAATAATAAATGCATATAACTCATCTTTTGTGAACTCAGTTCTCATACATTTTTGATTTTTATATTCAATATTCAAATAAAATGAAGAAAGCTGTCTCGTCAAACAGGAACAACGATCAAAAGTATTGGTTGTTCCTACAGAAAACAATTTTCGAAAGTTTCTGCATCTTTGTGCAAGATTGAGCATTATAACAGAAAACGTTTTAAAGGTTATTTCTCTTTGTTTCAACCAAAAGTCGTTCCGAACTAATTGTACATCAACTATTCAGTTCACGAAAATTTCAGCTAAATTTTACAAGTTTACAAGTGTCTGAAAATGTTTAGAAAGTATGAACATTGAAATAAATGTGAACGTCTCTGTTAGCTGTCAGAACAAAACAATAAAATCTCTAAAGTACGGAAAAGGCTACATACATAATCACAGAGTAATAACTAAACATTTATTACCCCATTCTATTTTTTATGTAATGTTTTTTTTCAATGGTCCAACCAAAAAGCGACGGCGGCGAAGGCGGAAAAACGACGTAGAGGTGTAGAATTTCACCATTACCAAAATAACACATTATTAAAAACAGACATTTAGATTTTGTTCCTTCGCAAACATGCGAAAATTCAAAACTGAAAAAGAGCAAGAAAAAAAAGAAAAAATGTGTGCTTGTCAAGACAGATTAAAAAGATCTCAACTAATTCGAATTTATTAGAAAATGTGTTTGTGCGCGCGAAAAAAAAATTCCAGAGCGCGCGGGAAATTGGATTACCAGATAAATTGCTCAAAAAACTAAAATCAATAAAAGTGACTGAAGCCTAAAAAAGCAAGCTAGTACGCAGTTTTTTGCTCCAATTTTCACGCCAAGTTGAACTCGTTGAGTCGCGCATTTACTTTTATGTTAAATTAATAACCTAGCGTGTGCGTGTATACACACATAACATAAAACAAAAATTCTCTCTATATATATGAAGCTGAAAATGAGCACATTTTCAATTTCCTATTATTTAGACATCATCTGCGCATCAAATTACTCACTTAATTTCCGAAATAAAAAGGTGAAAGTCTATATAAATAATTGACATTTTCATAACTTTTATGATATAGTAAAACCTTTCCGAAAACAGTGTATAATTTTGCAGAAATATGTCGGAAGCTAATCTAAAAATCTATAAACGACAAAAATGGAGAATGCAGGTGCTCCTACTAGTCAAGTACCTCACACACAAACACAACTTTTTTGCCGTTGTCAGAGTGCGCCAGAAATTTAATAAAAAATAAATTCAAGTCTCATTCATAATGTATGAAAGTTTACACGAATATTTTGATGAATGGTTGGAATCTGATCAGTAAATAAAAAATACTTCGACGGAAAAATGGCTGGCTGGTTTCAGAAAAACCAAAACAAAAAATGACGTAAAAATCAAATCGCGCACAGGTGCAAAAACACTATTCATCCGTTTGTTTATGTTAATCTGGAATTCGAACCAACCTGACAAATCTGGATTCATTGTCAAAACTGGCGAATAAGGCCCTGTGCCTTTCATGGTTGACGCGGCCACTTTGAACAAATACGCGCGCTGAACGTTGACTTCGAAGGTTGCGGTGGTTGATGGAGAGTGAATCTGAAAATATATTTTATGAAAATTGATTTCGTAATTCTAACTTTGTGAAGATTTGTTTTGATTGAGAACACTTTTTGAATTCAGTATAATTGCTTTTAGAATGAGGTTATTGATGTTCTTATGGACAATTTGGATTCGATTTTCAATTTAGAATTTGTTCGCACTTTCAGTATTATACAGCTTTACTAATAAAATCAAGGCCGGGACTGTTTGGTCATCGATTGAAAAGCCTATCAGCATTGTTAAAGTCCGAATCTCACCCCTGATTGACAATGATATTTCATTTTCACAACGAAAAAAACAGGAACTGGGTCATGTAATCTGAAAGAATTTGAGTGGAAAACCACGGAGCAAATTGAAAAAAAAATGAAAAAAAAAGGAATTGTGTTCTTCTCTTCGTTTTTAACGAAAAAACTAACTAGTTTGTCGGCTCTCTGACAACAAAATAATACGACGATGGGAGAGAAAGGAGAAAAAAGTTGTAAGCGAATAAGAAATATATATTCACGAGGATGTGAAAAAACACAACACAATATGCGAAATTTCCTTTCATTCTTATTGTTTTTTTTTGTTGTGAACAAAAATATTTGCTAAAGAATTTGACTCGAAAACTTTATCAAACCAATGATCATTTTTATGCATTTGTACAAAATTTCGAGACAAAAAAAGTTTGTTTTCGAAGATCGATTCATCTTCATCACTACAAATATTTTGGCGTGAGAACGCATTATTTTTCGAGCAAAATAATTGAGATGAAAAACCGAAGCGTAAATTTCCAAAAAAAAAGAGAAAAATGAATAATAAAGATGACGAGCGAAATATATCCGGTTAAACCAGCAAAAAATCGCACACATTATTCTTTTTTTTCGGTCATCAACAACGAATGAAGCTCGAATAAGGACAAGACAACTGAAAAGAAAACATGGAAAATGTGTACGCGCTGTTGATTCTCGCAAAATACTAATTATAGACCAAGTGAAAAAAGAAAGAAGAAGAGAGGACGAAAAATCTTAAACAACGAAGCCAATTTTAATTTCTTCGGGCTGTCATATACACATGAAATTATGTGTTTTCAACAATCTAGTGTACATACCTGTCGCAAGAGGTGAAAAATACACCTTTCTAACGTTCAGAATTGAAAGACTCACCGTCTTCTCAAATCGTTCGGTACTAGCATCCATTGGTGTTAGAACTGCTTTATAGGTTGTGATATTACCATTGCGCTGTTGTTCGGGTGGTGGTCGCCAAGAAACAACGATCTGAAATTTTGAGATTTTTTTTTTAAATTAACACGTCTCAAATATTCTTCACCGTGGATTTTGCTACAGAAAGTTTTAGCAATAAAATGATTATGAGAGAAGACATTGTGCCCACTATTTTTGAAAGCTATAGACTTCTTCTCATATGTTTTCTCATCTCATTCAACACAACAATAAAATATTTTCGTTTTTTTTTCTTAAACCAAGACCAACCTTTCCGTCCGATATTTCGTATTGCACATTTATTGGTTCTCCCTCGGGAGTCCCGATTGGAGTGGCTATCGTTTCCGTCGCATTTTCAGACCGTCCTTCACGATTTTCAGCATTAAGAATGACATCATACACAACTCCCATTACTGTAATTTCAAAAAAAAAACATTCGTGAAGAAAAAGTTTTGAAAGAGGAAGAGGATAATTATAACAGGCAAAATATGATTTGAGAAAGAACTCATATCTGGCCGAAGAACAAAACATTTTCATGGTGCTCAATTTTTTGAGAAAATTACAGGCCCATCCTTAAGAAAACAAGAAGAAAAAACGAGACAAGAAAGAAAGAATACAATATTAGAAAACTGAGCAAAAGGTGAATGAACGAACACCGCGCGGTATAACAAGAGACCATCGACCCCGCCCTTTTTTCGCACCTACACCGCATACAAAAAGGGGGCGGGGTCGCCGGTCTATGTGTCTTCTTGTGCTCATTCATTCATTCACTCTTTACTTTTTTCTCAGTTTTCAAATATTGGTGTCTTTCTTTCTTGTAGCGTTTGTTTTTATTTTTTTCTTGCTACCTCCGCTATCAGTCATAAGTTATACCCCATGTGGTATACCTGACCTAACAGGGTACCACCAAAATCCTCAAAATTTTGTCACTGTGAAAATTTAGAAACAATATATTTTCTACTGTGTATGACAACCAAAAAAACAGAGCAAATTAGCTGAAAATTTAAAAAATAAAAAAAAATGTAGTTTTTTTTTAATTGAATTAATAAATTGAAAATTACGATAAAAATTCATACTTTTATCAAAAAAAAAGCAGTTTTTCATTTTTGTTTTAAAGTAAAATTTGGCTCTTCCGGCTCCGACCAAGCCTGTTGTACAGTAATCCAGGCGGCACAAAGAGGTTCAAACTTTATGAGGTGTGAAAAAATGTGTTTAATACCTCTATTAGGTCACCATATGTTGTTGTTGTTGTTGTTGTTGTTGTTGTTATAGATAACATCATCAAAAACAACAACAGGTGTGACCTTTCCCTTTTGAAGGGGTCGGGATCAAAGGCGGCACAAAGTAAGTTCAAATTTTATAAGGTGTGAAAAATGTCTAATTAGGTCACATCTGTTGTTGTTGTAGTATTGATAACATCATAAATAACAACAACAGGTGTGACCTTTTCTCCAATGTTTGACCAATTATTTTTGATTAAAAAAATGCCACATGAGGACAAAAACGAAAAAATAGAGGAAAATAGCTGAAAATTTGAGAGAAAATCATATTTTTCTACAAAATGTCACGGTACTTTTTCTCCTCTTAGGCCAGGTATGCCATGTGATCATTTGTCTAGATTATCCCAAGTATGGGAACAAAAAATAAAAATAAACTCACATAGGCCAGATATGGTCATGAATTTCTCAGTTCCAGCCGCAGTCCTTTTGAGTATATAAGTTTCCGAATACCCTTGTGGTGTGAGCCATAAATTGTATTTTTCAATAGGCGTCTCGTTGTGTCTCATTCGCGGCGTTTTCCATTCAATTCGTGCGACAACCGGCGGATCGTCCCGATCTAGCGATACGGCAACAATTTCTGGTGCTGACGGCGCGATTCCTTGCGTCACAATTTTGCGACGTTCGGTGAACTCTCCGTCGCCCAATCGATTGAATGCATTGAGTCGAAACGAGTATTCAGTGTTGGGATCGAGCGAATCCAGTTCGTAGTGACGTTTTTTCGAATCTTTTATCATCAGGGTTCTTTTCTTGTTGTTCTTCTCAACGACCGGCTCGCCGTTCAACATTCTATCATAATGTACATAATAGCCTACTAGACCGGTGTTTTCACCAATTGGCTCATCCCAAGTAAGTTTGACCTGTAGAAATAAGAACTTCCAAGAACTGAAAATGTTGAAAGACTTACCGATGTGGCACTAGTGAGTTCGGCATTGAAATTTTGTGGAGCAGCGGGTACTGTAAAAAATTGAGAAATAACTTTCAGTTTTTACCGACATTATTCTCCTTTGCTATAAACTATTTTACCTCTTGTTTGACCAACAACTCCCGTGTCCAATATAGCCAGCAATATTAAAAACAACCTATCCACCATATTTCTGTATGTTTTGTGGGTTTTTCTTGTCTACGTCATTCGTTTCACTACTATTTTCGTGTACGCTGAACAAGAATAAAATGAAAGAATGATGACAAAATGACAACAAAAAAAGAGCGGAAAAAATAGACGGCTGGGTGGGTGTAAAAATTAATCGAATTCGCAGGAAGGAAAAGTTTCAGAATGAGAATAGTCGTTTTTTTCGGACAAACGGAGAGAAGGAAGGAGAAGAAAAAACGCCGCCATGACACACAACAACAGAAAAGAGAAATTATAATGAGCATGGACATGAATAGATATTTATATGTACTACACCATGGTGTACTAATATGGGGTCTATTGAAATGCGCATTGAATACCTTTGTTCAATGACTCTGCAGATAACTTTTGCAGAAAACAATTAATTGTAGCGGTTTAGACTATGACGAACTAAAAATTAAACAATTATTCGTCATTATTTCAAAACATTAGCGAAGAAAATGTTACATTTGATTTTTTGAATTTTCTTTGCAGGTCTATTTTCAACAAAAAATTAATAATCACGATATAATTCTTACCGAAATCAAGAAACTTTGTCAATGAAGTCAGTGCCAGCTTCTGCGAACATAAAATAATTTACAATTCATCTTGTATTCTTCTCTATGTCTTGCTTCTTGCTCATTTGGACAACAAAAACATCGAAAAATAGGAGACACAAAAAAAGGGGGTAGAGTAGATGGAAAAGACGGGAGGAAATTTCAGGCAATAGACCACTTCATCCAATTTTGCCGCTTCATATAATCGTCAATTTTTTCCGAGAGAGAAAGAAAAAGCAAAAAAAAGAGAGATGTTGCATGAATATTCAATTCGGACTGGGTGAAGAGTCATGTAACTTTTTTTTTAGAAAACTCAAAAAATACAGAACTCACTGAATAAACTTAAAATATATATTGTTGATGAGAAAACTCGGTTGTTTTTGCAAGACCAATAGACCCTGGAGGCCAGAATTTAATTGTATCCGGTTTGTTTTTCTAGTTGATATATTAAAAAATGTTATTATTAATTTTCAACTAAAATTTTTTTTTTAACATTTTTCAAAACTTGAACGGTTATGTGTGTAAGACACGATTGTGCCATTATTGAGCATAAATTTAGGATTTTCTCTTCGATTTCACCAGTTTTAATTTACAGAAAATTGAAAAAGTTACGTTCTTAGAGGAACTAGTGCTCTACAGGCGAAAACACTTGAGAACAACTTTTGCCAAATGAAAAGGAACCCAGCAAAAAAAACATTTTGTTGAATGAACCGAATCATGAATAATGTGCAAAAAGGGTGTTAGAAAAAGAATGGAGAAGAAAAAGAAAAAATGTTTCTTGCGCCCTATGAGAAGAAACAAGGTCACATACGCTAATCCTAAAAAAAGAGAAGCCAATCAAAAAAGTCTGCGGATGGCTGTGGCTGAGAGAATTTTTATTAGCTGCCGAGGAATACGATGCGATGATAAATGGTGAAACTGCACCTGCTCCAACCCTTTATATAAGTGTGGTGTTGAATGGAGATGAAATATTGGTGTAGTTTATTTTGCAATGTGTTTTTTGCACAATTATGCGAAAACTGAGAGAACATGAAAAAAAAATTAAAAACTAGGACTTCTCGGAACTTATTTTTTTGAAATATATTTTAAAAGGTAGAGAAAAATATACAATAGCTACTCGAAACGGTTACTGTTCGGAGTAAAACAACCATATGTCAATTTGATAGAAAAGTATAGGGAGATGAAGAAGGAGAGAGATATAGACACCTCCTTCCCTTGAGAATTTACAAAGTTTTCTAGACCGACAGGACAGCAAAGAAAAAACAACACCATGACTTAGGAAAAAGAGGTATGAATATATTTTATCGGTAGGCGACGCGCGAAAACTTTTTATTGTGAAAGGTCACATGGCGCTAAGGATAGATCACATAAATATTCGTGAATGATTGAACATAGAAAACATCTCTCGTCGTTTTATTTTCGACTTTTCATAAATATATTCGAAGGAAAGCCAATATTTCAGTATTTTCGGTTATCTGCATTTTTCGCCCATTACCAAATTAGAATGGAACCATCAACAAAATAATGGAACACATGTTCGATATTCGGTGAATATTCAAGGAAAAGGATGTGCTGCTCTTGTCGAAAGGGGTGCTTCTCTCATTTCGTGTGTAATTAATTTAGGTTGGTCCGCTTACTTACATTAGACAAAATTGAGAAAGTTGGATGACGGGATGGTGGAAAATCCGATTATGTCCAGGGTGAAGGCAAAACCGAATAAGAATATTATTATAAATTGGTGATGGTCAAGTGGATGAAATGGGGGTTATATATAATTTATGTGATGGGTGGATTGACATAATTTGTAACTTTTCGGGTGTTTTGATGCGATGCCAACGCGTTTCATATCGTTTGAAAAAGAAAGATATTTGAATTGAATAAGAATAGAAATTGTTTAAATCGAACTGCGAAAAAAAACAATAAATCACCATACAGAAAGTGTGAGGTGGTAGTCACAAAGTGGCCATTTGTCAAAGTCAGGTCACAAGTGCTCTGCCGCCCAGCTCAAATAAAGAGTCAATCGAAAATTTCGAAGCTATGCGAGCGCTTTTTTGTTATTTTTGAAAAGAAAGGCACAATTATGTGTACTTCATAAACTTATTGTAACGTGGATTTTGATGAATGCATGAAAAATAAGGCTGAGAAAAAGAGGATTAAAATATTCTTGAATCGAAGAAAAATTGGATTAGTGCCAAGAAAAAACTTGTTTCCAGAGGGAAATAAGAGAATAAGAATTTAGTTATTTCTTTTTGACCTTTTTAAATAATTGTATTGTCCTGGTTTATTGTTTTCTTTTCGCATTTTTCGAAAATTAGCTGAAATTAGAAATAATTTTTTTGTGCTTTCGAGGTTTGAAATTTCGCGCAGGAAAAATGAGTAGACTTTATGAAAAATTGTAAAAGGCACTTTAGTAGGAAAAAGTAACCGACAAAACCGGACACAATTCAATTATAAATATATCATACACACTTCGGTATGAAACCAAATGATCCATACGAAACGTAAAAGCGCAAAATTGAAAATAAAAAAATGGTGGTCACACCCGATTGGGGAGACAAAATTGTGTACCGTGGCGAGAGGGAGAAAAGAAAACAAGACGTATAGAATGTGTCATCGCCAGAAAAGGACACAAATGCACATACACACTCATACACACAATCAATCGATCGATAATGAGGAAAAGGCGGCGAGTGGGTGAAAAATGATGGCGGAGAAGGACAGTTGCGCAATATAATGGGGCTGGTTGGTGTCTATTGTTGCGTAGAAGAAAAAGAATAGGAAAGGGACTTTAATAGTACATCAAAAAAGTCGGGAGGAAAAAAAAGAAATTCACAATGGAGCAAGAATTCTTGTGTGTTTGAAATTTGGCGCCGTTTGTGCGGTAGAGCAATAATCCATTTTTAATAATTTTTTAAAACTTTCGTTTTTTTTTTCAAACAGAAAACCCGTTAACGGCTAGCGAGCCGGCTGGACGAAATAAGAAGAAACTGTCGACTCGCAATCAATCATGATAAATAAACACCAATTTCGCGCGCGAGATGAGCACACGAATAGCTTAGCGCATGAGCAACACAGATAAAAATCGTCTATAACGAAAGTAAAATGAAGGAAAAAGCATGGAGAAGTGTAACCCAATATGGGTAGGGTGACATTCGCATATGGAGAAGAAGGAAAGGAAGAAGAAGCGAAAACAGCCCGTGAGAATATCTGAAGAGAAGAAGAGCAGAAGGAGATGTATCATATGGTTGTGACGAATATAAAATATTCACAATTATAAATGTACTCAAGGGTCCTTGGAACATGTGTTTTTTCGGAGAGCTCAGGTCGAGTGGAACAGATTTTTTCTTGTGAGTAATTTGATATGATTTTTGAGAAACAGAATTTTGAAAATTTAATGCACTGCAAGCCGCCAAAAATAAGCTTTAGTAATGAGTAGCAAAAAATGATGAGCCAATTTCCGGACATATGTTCACCACTTTCTTCAGAAGTAGATTAATCAAACAGCCGCTTTGTTCTTCTAATAATTTCTTGGCGACTACTAATCTTATCTTCCGATCTGAAGCGGTTAGTTTTTAGTTGGACAAATTTATGAAGTCCCAAGTGCATTTCGCCGTATTTCATCATATGTTTCGAACAAAATCTCGTGAGTAAATCCTGACTATTTAAAAAAAACCGACTGCAAAATGAAATTCCACCCATTTATTATCATGTCACTGAGAAAAATCATTTTGATTGTGATCAAAAGTGACAGCAAAATAATATCGTATTTTTGGCGGTCACCTATTCGTGAAAAAAAAGGAAAAAAATTCGCAGAAATTCCCAACCCAATTTCGAGCAGTTGATTTATTGTAAAACATCTCATCTATTTTTTGGGTTCTAGAACCATTTTTCATTAGAAATTAGAAGAAATTGAATTGAATTTTTGAAAAAAAAACTGGTTCTGCATCTAGATTCACCTTTTTATTTCCTGAAGTTACCAGGTTCTCATATCACTGGCTATACTTGGAAGATGTGTAAATGAACTTACCACTGGCATCGGAAGTCATTTCATCCTTGGTGTCTGGAAAAAGATTAAATAAATCACTAACCATCTTCAAAAGTTTTGACGACACTGACAGGCGAACTATCGGGACCATAACCATCTACTGTTGACGCGGCTACCGTAATCTCGTACGTAGAGAACGGTTGCAATCCGGTCAAAAGATAGCTTGTGGTCTCGGCACGTACAACAACAAACTTATGGGTAGATTTTTGATGTTCGTAGCCCTCTTCATCATCGTAATCATCCGAATCTTCTGTCGCAACATATTTCATTTTCACGCTGCGATAAGTGATGCGGAATGCAGTCAAATTTCCACCATTCAGCCCCTTCCCTTCAGGACCTTTCCAGCCAACTTCGATAGTGCGAGATGAAGTGGCACGTGCAGTGAGGATTTTTGGCGCCGATATTGGGACTAAACACAACACAACATTTAACAAAATACTGAAAATCCAAACATTTAACATTTCACTTACTAGAAGCAATCGTTTTGGCGGAAACCGGCTCGGTAAACTCTCCTTGTCCACGCTCAGAATACGCGGCAACTCTGAAAATTTTCATAGGCGTCAAGTGAGAAAAATTTTATAAAACTCACCGAAAACTGTAGTACTTGTCGGGGCGGAGGCCGTTTATCACATGTTTTTCATGTGGTGATGTGATTGTCAGCTCTTTTTCACCATCTGTGGTGTTGTATCGAACTGTGTAACCTGAAACAACCTTTTTTTTGTTGTTGCTGATTTTTTTTGGTGAAATGAAACCTTTTTCCGGTTTTTGAATTTGAGAAAATGAAAAAATATTGTAAAATTGATAAAGAAAAAGGTAGATCAAGAGATAGGTCAAGACAATTTTCACGTTTGATTTCTCAACAAATTCAATTTCCCTATTTTTTAAGATTTCCGGACATCGGATTGGGCACGGAGAGGGGCCCAGGAAAACCTAAAGGTCATTTTTGAGTGTGGGGGGGGGGGGGGGGGGGGAACCGGAAATTTCCGATTTTCCGAAAAAAATTCTGCTTTTTTCATTGTGGAAAGTGAAAAAAAACTCACCAATGACAGGTGATGAAAATAATGGTTTATCCCAGCTCAACTGCATTCTTCTCGAGTCCAACGGTTTCGCTATCAACTGGGCCGGCTGGCCGGGTACTGAAAAATCAACTTTATTCCTAAATGTCTCGATGAAAAACCCCACTTCCTTGTTTTGTTGAAACGGTGACCAATTGCGATTCGGGTGAATCGCCTTCCGAATTACTCGCCACAATTCTCAACAGATATCTGGATTCTGGATTCAGTGAGTAGATGGTTGTCATGAACTCGTCGGCCTGTGCCTTGTGAAAATTCCACTCTTTCAAAGGTGGCAAACGTTTCGAGTCAGCCTCGTCGACTGGCCAATAATATACTTTATGTCCAGTGATGATACCGTTCGGTTGGTCAGTGGGCGACCATTTAACCAGAATCGAATCGCGACTCAACGAACGGGCCTGTGGATTGACGGGTGGTGTAGAAGGAACACTGGTCATTGTTTGAGCTTCGATTGATACACTAGCAGGACCCGGGCCGACCATCGGTGAGACACTTTGAACAAGAAACTCGTATGTTTGAAAAGCGATAAGATTTTCAATGACCACACTGGTGTCAGTGGTTTCGACAGATTTAAAACGACCCTTATCAGCGTATCTGAAAATTTATACATTTTGAATAGGATTGAGGGTAAACGCAGAACAAGAAAACTGAACATGCCATTACACTCACTCTTCATCGTCGAGACCTTTTTCAGTTGACAGAAGGGTTTCCGGAGATCTGAAAAATCACACCATGCAAGTTTACTGAAGGTATTAAAAAAAATTCCTAAATTGAAAATACTTCGAAAAATAGACTTTTCAAACTATTATTTCGTTGAGAATTCCGACTAAACCTGGTAAAATCACACCATGCTAAATATCATCCCATAAACTATTTCACTCTCACTCACTTTAGTCGATATTTCACAATGTACTTGCTAATCGGTTCATTGTAGTCTGCGACATTCCAAGTGATCACGACCGATTCGGAAGTCACCGAAGATACTTTGATGTTCGACGGAGCCGGTGGTAGTTCTTTCACAACTACAGTAGTTGTGGCCTCAATGTTTCCGAGACTACTAACAGCAACACATGTGAAGTTCTCCGTTGTTTCGACATTGGTTAGAGTAAGCACATTCTTTGTCATTGGAGCTGTTGATGGATCATCGAGAGCTTCTGAAACAATGATTTTGCCAAATAATGACTTCACGAAAAAAACTCACGCTGATCAGTCTTTTTCCAAAAAACTCGAGGCCATGGATATCCAACGGCGACACATGTCAAGTTGATACTACCACCCAGACCAACAACATATTCTCTTTCCAATTTGACCGAAAAATATGGGGGTACTCGACGAACTACAAAAAAGATTTTTCATTTTAAAATTTTCTTGAAATTTTGTTTTCGGGGACCCGAATAAGTAACCTAGTTTTGCATCCCCGGCTCCCACTAGCACCGTGGTCGGTGACGAAGTGTCCAAATTTTTGAAAAGCGACAACGGGAGAGTGTTACCGAGAAACGAGTCCACAGTACTCCGCGGTACTGTCGACAAAATGGTGAACAGTTGAACAAAAAATGTCAACTTAATCATTGTTCCATGACGATTTGGGCTGAAACAACGATTCAGAAATGGAAATAATATATCAGCTTGATAGAAAACTGCGAAAGAAAGAAAGAGAGAGTTGAAATTTCAGAATATTTTGAGTGCATCACCTAATTCAAGTGTTCTCTAAAGGAAAGCTAATTCGATTATATTCCACTCAAAATTTAGGTTTTGCTAGAAGAGACGCAGAGAAGATAAAAACTAGTAGTTTTCTGTTCAAAAATGTAAATACCGAAAAAAATAAAAGCTTGGTAAGGTACAAACTGAAAAATTGAAAAACTACAGTCTTCTAGATTATATTCATTTCAGAAAATCTATTATTTTGCGATGAATGTTTTATATCCACAATAAAAATAAAACGTCTAGGACCACAAATCCAGAAAGCAAATAATAAAAAGAAAAAAACTAAGAACAGGAAATTAGATGAGAAAATCGGGTCAATGAAAAATGGAGTATATTGAAAAAGAGCCAATCCGTCAAGAGATTGTGCGATGATTTTATTGAGGAGAAAGGTGATAAATTGCAAATCGGCTATAGTTTTTTGACAAATTACACGTGTTTCTTCTTTTGGTGAAATTTCTAGACAAAGTGTTTTAAATAGTCGAAATCTCATTTCTTCAATCTTTTCTCTTAATTGGGCTCATTTGTCTGAGCCCATTTATCTTTGTGAGTTTGAAAAACGTCATTATCTAGTGGTACAATCAGTTTGCAACAGAAAATTTCGAAAAAACGAATCAATGTATACTTTCTCAATTACACTGTGCGCAAAAACACCAATACAATGAAAAATGACCTTTTTATGCTCTATTGACTAAGATTGATCAGATTAGAAAAATAACTATAATATGCGATGGAGAGGAAAAGAGATACTTGTCCAGATGTTTGGAAATTGGTACTTGAGTCGAAAATTTGTTGCGATCTGTTTAGTTCCAAAAAACGGGCCGCAAATAAGTCCGGAGTTTGGGTACTTACATTTACAACTCATAACTTTTCTAGATAAGCGAGAGTGTAGAAATGGTTTCCACAACTTTTTCAAAAAATTCTATTCCCAGTTCTGAGAAAAAGGCGTTTAAAAGTTGGACCGGGCACGGATGGATTTTTTTGACCGGCCGCAAAACAAAAAAGCCCGGCCCGTAATTTTCGGGCTCTGCTTTTGGGCTCCGGGCTACAATCTCACCTCTGAGTCAATCCGAGCCCGGAACATTAAAGACCGCAAATTCGAAATTTGTTCCAAATTAAACACTTCTTTAGAATAGAACCAGGAAAAAAATTTAAAAAAAATGTAAAACTCATTCGTGCAACACGTTTGATCGGAACAAACATTTTTGCCAATCAATCATTTTCGGGGGAAATTCAAAAAGTCAGAAGATGAGATATAAAGAGACACAGAGAAGACAAATACGACTTTCAGTTTTCATATTAAATTGAATGAGAATGAGAAATCATTATAGTAGTACTAATAAAAACAATAAAATGAATAAACAAACATTTTGCGCATTAATTGATTTCGGTTGTGTTATTTGGTATATTAAATGTAATAGGAAATATTCTGAACATTTCTAGAAAGGTCTAATTTTCGCTGACTACACTTATTTATACGTTGAATAATTTATCAACTGAGTTTTTCTCCTCTTTCTGAACACCTAAATACTTCCTCTTGTCGTAAATCAAGCTGTTAAGTGAGTAGTCAAAACAGCAGAACAGAAGGTGAAGTTTTCGAGCAACAGTGTTGCAATTTATGAGCACAGGAAATAAAATGAGAGTTGCGCAGGGAGAGTCACAGAGGTCATTATTACGATGAGATGATTTTTGGATAAGACTATGAATGAAGTATTTTTGACTAAAACAAAAACTCGGGTAGAAAATTTTTTAACATATTTTTTTCAACCGAATAACCCCATAGAGCACTGAGTTGTTTCGCAGGCCCTGAACAAGCGAAAACATTAAAAAAAAGAAATAATTCTAGGCCCAAAGACAACAAATGAGAAAACTCACCGAGCCAGTCTTTTGGAATGAGAGAACAAAAAAAAACAATAAAATCCTTCAAGAAATGTAATAAAATGACAACACAGAAATTGTGGTGTCATTTCGAGGTGCAATAAAGCAGGAAAAGGATGGCTGACATATGTGTGTTTCACCAAAATCCACAAAACTACACATTTCGGCTCGGGTATATAGATGATCATTATATGAGTTATGAGTGCCCTCCGGAACCTTATGTTTGGCGCAAAATTTAGGCGGCCAGGGCGAAGAAAACACATGTGTGGCGCAACCACAAGTCAGAAAAACCATTCTACATCTATGAGTATTCACAATTGGGTGTCGAACTAATGCAAATTTGATGTATTCTCGAAAACCGACAGAGACCCCTCAAGGCTATGCATAATTTAGTAGCCAGCCAAATGACCGCAATAATAGTTTGGGGAAGAGGTGATGTTTTTTTTTTTCAGATTTTGATTTTCAACATAACAATAACTGACCTTTCACATATAAATTAGCCGCTTTTGAATGTGCTACACCTAACGAGTTCCGAGCGATACATTCGTATTTTCCTTGATCGTCTTCTCTGGCTTGTTGAATCATCAGAGCACCTGAAACATTGTTTTGTATTATTTGTTGGAGGTTAGGCAAAATTATTCTTACTCGTTTTTCACATTGGGAAACATTTTCGAGACATTTTGATTTTTTTTTGTGAAAATTGAAGAAAACTGTGCAATAATGAGTTTGCACTAAAAGGACGGAACAAAAAGATCGAAAATAACAAGACAAGAAAGAAAGCAATATTAAAAAACTGAGAAAAAGGTGAAGAGTGAATGAATGAATACAAGAAAGACAAGAAGACACATAGACTGTCGACTCCGCCCCTTCTATGTATGCGGTGTAGGTGCGAAAAAGGGGCGGGGTCGACGGTCTCTATGTGCCTTCCGATGCTCATTCATTCATTTTTCACCTTTTGTTTAGTTTCCCAATATTGTTTTTTTCCTTTCCTGTCTCGTTTGTTTTGATTATTTTTTGTTTCGTCAATAAAAGAGTACCGAAAATTGTCAAAAAATTTCACCAGTATTTTAAAATAGTCAAACATGCTAAAAGTTGTGTCCCTTTTCCTTTTGGGAGGCGAGCTCTAACATACCAAGTTTTTCGTGTACCTCTTGATAGAGAGTGAACCTACTAGAGGGTATGACTTTGAGCTCTTGCCCACAACACAATATGTTTTTTTTGTTGAAAAAATATAAATGACTTCGATATTTTCATGAAAGATAGCGTATTTTTAAAAGACACACAGTGACTTATTTTCTGTGAAATTATGTATTTTCGTGAAAAACATAATTGATGAAGTCTCACCAGGATTTCCAATTGTTGCTATGGAATATCTTCCATCTGCCCGAACATCAATCGGTATCAAATCGCGAAGCCATAGTACTTTTGCACGTGGATCGCCACTCACTTTACAAGAAACAAAAGCCGTTTTTCCCTGCTCCACAGATTTCAAATTCGGATGCTGATCGATTTGCGGGAAACCGTGAGGAAGTTTATCTAAAATTTTTGTTTCAAAAAATACTAACTCGAGAAAAAACTCACTTCTCGGTATGACAGTCAGCGTGGCTTCTGACACAACGGGGTTCGCTACACCATTATCTGCAGAACACGATATCACTGTCGAATTGTCATCTTTGGTGACATTTTCGATGCGCAGTGTAGACAGACCGGTTGACAGCGATTTTATGGAGACTCTAAACATGCTATAGGTTGAAAGATAAAAATCGATGTACGCAAACCTGTGATGATCGTTGATGGACTTTCCGTTGATTCTCCATATGACACTTGGAAGCGGGTTCCCATCTGCGCGGCAGAAGAATGAGATTTTGGACTCTTCGGCAACACTCGATGAATCGGGACGAACAACTAGACGTGCTGGGTCTGAAAAAGTTGCGACTTCATGAGAAAGAGAGATTTCAAATTCTAAACTTTTCGCATAATTAAAAAAATTTAATTTTTTTGTAGATTCCAGATCAGTGAAAAAAACTCCGAAAAATCTAGCCAGACAGTTTTATGTTTGCGGTCTGTAGTTTTTCTCCTGAAAAATTTCTAAAAATTTGTTGAATTATTTTTTCTCAATTTTTTCATGCAACTTCACCAGTTTTCGTGTGATTTCTCAGAATCTGCAGCTAAAATCTCAAAGCTGATTTCAAACCCACAAAAACCGTTCTAAATGCTAAAACTTTCAAACTTACACGCCAGAGCTTGAATATAGCTCTGATAGGCTTCGGCGTACAGTAGGTTATTACTGTACTCGTCGTGCCTGACAAGCGGAATTCCCGATTCACGTGGAATTATTGCAAATTCCACGTCATCGTTTTGATGGAATTCAGACAAATCTTCGACTTCAAAACCGTCATCAACAACGCCACCACCATCATCGTTATTATCATTATGATTAATATTAGTACCCGAAATCTTACCGTCTTCTTTGCCATCCACCATCAACAGAACCATCAGAAATGGGACCAATTTCAGAAAATGGGGTTTCCGACGCGCCACATTTCGCAAATGGCGCGTCATTTGATTCATTTTTGCAAACGAGGTGAGAGAAGTTCTGTTTGTTTGAAAAAAAATTTTGAACTATTTTGAGGGAGACATTTTTTGTGTTGGTATGTGTGTGATGGATTGATGGACACCTGGCTTTATGAGAGAGGTGATCTGGAAATATTACAACCTTGTTTTGAACGGAAAACCTGATCGAGAATTTTAGGCTTGGACAAAACCGGAATTTTCAAATTTATGAAAAACGTTTTCAAAACCAAACTCAGGCAAGCTCTCAAAGTTCCGAAGAGTGGGGTCTGTCCAAGCCTGTAAATGTGAAGAAAAAAGAGTAGAAAAAAATCAACGAGCCCGGAGAAAAGCTCGAGATGAAGCCTGGGCTGATTTTCGAACAAATCTAACTTTTCGACAAATTTTGTTGTTTGTGAGATGTGTTAGAAACTTCTTCAGATCTATCCGGAAAATAGCGGAAAAAATTACGATGACAATGAAAGTACGGGGGCAACAAGAATTAAAAGCAGAAGCTGCAAAATAGAAGAAGAAGAAGAAGAAAAAGGCGATTAGGAAGAAGAAGGGTGACTGACATACATGAAAGCATGTATTCAGAAGGAGAAAATAGAAGAATTGAACAAGGTATGACATGAAAAAAGACAAAAAAAGAAACTTTTAGCAAAAATTCTCATTTTTGGCCGGCCAACTTGCTAGAGTGGTCATTTCTTTGTGAATGAACTTTGATAGTTGTAAATGAACTTTTGATAGGGTTTATATAACTCAAAATATTTTGAGGAAACATTAGAATCTAAATTATTTTGTAAGACATCAAACTGGTTCAAAAGTAGATGAGTGTTCGTAAAATTCTCAAATCCGATTTCGAAAAAAAATCTTCACGAAAAAAATAGCCTCGGGGGGTTTTTTTTTTTGCAAAAAGGTCAATCTCCTGAAACTGACACTTTCAGTGGGTGTAGTAAACACTCTAAATGTTCAAACCAAAGTTTTACGAGCCTATTAATATATCAGAACTTTTTTTCAAAAAAAATTTCCATAAAATAAATTAAAACTCGCGCAGCGGTGCTACAAAAAAGTTCATTTTTCCCATAAAAATTATTTTTTTTTTAGAGAGGGCGGCTAATCCTTTGCGGATTATTTTGGGTACCAAAAAACTAAATGACATGCGCTGCCAGGAGGAAAAAAATAGTTAGAACTTGAGGCTGGAAGTAATGATAGGGTTTCGAATGACAAACGACGAAGAGAAATATTTTCTCGTAATTTATCGTACACACATTAATAAACGAACGGGAGGGATTAGTTAACTTTTGACTTTTGAAATCGAGCGAACAAGACTTTGGCTTCTTTTATTTTTCTTATTGTTCAGTCAATGGGTTCATTTTTTTGTTGAAAATTTCAAATTTTTTTCTGATCTTCTAGGGGTTCTTACTTTGATTTAGACATTTCCGGAAGACGAACAATTGTTTGGGATCGCCGTTCAGTTTACAGCGAGCAACAACTGGGATACAATTCAAAGCTTGACAAAAAAAGTGTGAAATGAAAAACAAGGCCAACAGAGAGGCAGAGAGAGGTAAAACAAGGAGACTTGCATCTCTATTCATATTTTATTCATTAAATGTTTTCTGTGTTTGTGTGCACGACTGAAAAAAAACAAGGTTCCTTGATTATTATACAAGTTTTTTTTTACAAAAACGTTTGAAAAGTACCTATGTGAAATGGTAAACCAAATGGGTGGAGCGAAGTACAGTAAGAAAATTCCTTGAAAAGTGACTATTCTCTTTATTTACAACACACTAATTTTCAATTTTTTGGGGTAATTTTTTGAAAACAAATCTAATAAAAACGAGATGTTTGTTTTTCTGTCAGGTTTGAACTTTCAAAAAAAGAAAGAAAATAAAATAAAAAATTCAGAAACTACGGTAGCATGGAAAATCTATTTATAACAACGTGAAACTGCATAAACAAGAAAATTCGTAACACATTGGAGAGGTGTGAACTCGGAAGAGCATAAAAAACTTAATCTTCTGATATTGAAAAACAATAATCAACGTTTTTAGAAAAAAACGAGAAAATATAATAAATTCGTTTTGATTGTGGAAAATACTGAGGGTTGCGCCCAATTTGTTGAAAATTCAATTTGTAGCCCAATAATAAATAATAAGTTTTGGCCGAGGCACATTTCGAAATTTGTGTTAGCGCGCGTTTTTTGTTTCTCGGAATAAATCTCAAACTCTCTAAAAGGGTGTATGAAGTGTGGAGCTTTCAAGTACTTTCCTCCGCACATTTTCCTGCATAATTATTAACAATCTCATGAATTTATAAAACACACAAATTAGCAATCGATATTGGAGTGAAGAAATGGTGCAATAATGTCAGTAACAATTTTCCGTATATATTTCTTTTTCTCGCCGCAAATGGAAATAAAAATAAAAATTTTATGGGAAAAGCAGTCGAAAACTTGGCGTTTCCTGTTTTCCTGACGCCGGATTAATTCATTTTGCTAATTTTTCTGTTGATATTTATCCTTTAGTTTTCTGAAATACGTGTGGTCGATTCATAGTTTTTTTGAAGTCAATTTTTAATATTATTTTTGATGCTAATTGGGCGGGTTTTTTTTGATGAAGACCGTTTTTGAAATCAGAATGAGCCTGGAATTGAATAAACAAGGGAGAACATGAGGAGGAAGAATTTTCATAAAATTATAATATGTACTTCCGTCTACATTAAAACACAACGTCATTCGGAACACTTCAAAAATTGTCATGTACCGAAATTCCGGATGACTTCAGAAACATTTTCGAGCACCAAACTTTTTCGGGTGTTTTTTTTGTGCCAAATTATGGATAAAATCTTGGAGAAATTCGCAGAAATTTCATACACGACTGAAGAACGGGACAAGTACTGTGACATTTCAAACAGCAGCTGGTATGTTAGAATTGCTAATAACAGGAGACCGTCGACCCCGCCCATTATTCTCACCACACCGCGTGCAAAAAGGGGCGGAGTCGACAGTAAATGTGTCTTCTTGTGTTAATTCATTCATTCACTCTTCACCTTTTGCTCAGTTTTTTAATATTGTTTTCTTTGTTTCGTTCGTTTTGATTCTTGTTTTTTGTTTCGTTTTTCCATTCCTCATCGTACATGCTATCCTGAGTATGTTGGCTCGAACCTTTCTTCTGCGTGGTCATACCTGACGTAAGAGTGTGACTAAATTTTCTAAGTATTTTTGACACTGTGAAACAATGTGAGAATAAAAGTTTTGTCACAATAAATACTTCAAATTAGCTATAAAGTGTCTTATTTTCATAAAAAATCGAATCCCTTTCTAAAAATGTCACTGTGGGTAAATTTGGATATTTTCACGAGCTCCAGGTATGTGCGGGGTTCAGAAAATGTTTTAATTTCTTTCAAAACTAAGAAAACCACCTGTTGTAGATTATTTTAATTCAAGACACTCAGCATAGAAAAAAACCAGATCGTGAAAATTTGGAGACAAAATGATGAATGAACAAAATGGGCACTTGGAGTAGTGAATAGACAAATCGATCCCCGGAGAAAAAATTTGCCAGGAGTTTTTGTTTGGAATACAAAAAAGGTTTCGAGTCTGATTGTAAAAACTTTAAGATTTGCCATAATTTTTCCTTCGGTCATAAACTTCCGGAAAGCATTTTCCTTTAGGTTTGATATGGAAAAAGGTGTTGTCAAAAAAAAAACAATGATAAAATGACAAGCGAAACGATTAGCGAACTTCGAGCATGAAGTTAGAAACTTTGAAAAAAACAGGTGGAAGTTTCTGATCTAACTAAAGCTTAAAACATACCTCGGCCAAAAACGTGGAAATCTTTATTTTCGGAATGTTCCTCGTGATTTTTCACACAAAACTTCTTGAAAAGTTTTGTGTTGTCTGAATTACTGTATAAATTTTGTGTTTTGAAATTTAGCCCCGTGTAATTCCACGTTTTCGCCGAGCTCAGGCTTAAAATATGACGATCGAAGACAACGTTCTCTTTTTTTACGAAGTATTTATGGAACGGCGAGAGAAACATTCAAAAAAGATCATCGACTATGGCTCGAAAAGTGTATAAATTTGTGTGAAAAAATTAAATTAGTCGAAAAAAAGTGTGTATTACTTTCGAACTACACACTACTTTTTTAAGAGAAAGAGAAGCAAGAAGTCGACGAGGCAAAAAAATGAGGAAAGCAGACGTTTATGAAATAAGAGTGGCTCGATTTGGCACCCCACAACCACCTGTTATTCTCAGTCATCAATCAGAAATTCATCAAAAATTCGAGAACCACCAACGCCACCGAACACATTGAGGAGTTCCGTCTCGCAAATTTGCACGCATTTCTGCTTTGAGCAATTTGTAAAAAAAAAGAGTGATGGGAATTTTTTCTGCAACGTGCGCCGCCATTTTTACAGGGAATATTTGATCGTTCAGTTTTTTCAAGTCCGGTCTTGATTCCTTTCTTGAAAAATTTCCGACACAGTCTCTTATTTTCACGCCTATTCACACGAGGAGTTGAGAGTCCAGAAAATTGGGCTCAAAGGTAGATCAGATTCAATGAATCACATCAGGGTAAGACTCAGTGAACAATTTTGAATAATGTCAGGTGAAATCATCAATCCAACAACACAAGCCAAGATATGAAAAACTCGACTTACCTGCAAAATCTAAAAATCCGATGAAGCAGGTGATTGACTATTCGATCAATATTACAGTAGTTAATAATGAAGTCGTTTTTAGCAAATCGACGTCGTATGCATCTGAAAAATTATGACGGTCAAAACTTTTTACGGAAAAAATAAAATTTCTGAAGAGAAAAAAAGCCACCGCCAAAAATTGTTCGCCAAGTATTTTTCTCATTGGCGAGAGAAAGTGAATTTAAATTCATCACGGCACATTATCAAAATAAATATGGGATGTTGATACCGAGAGATGGAGAGATTTGAAGAGAGATAGAGACTAGGTTCGAACCGGTTAGTTTGAACTTCAATGAAAAAAAAAACATGGATAAAAGTTTGAAATTTCTGCTTGTTTCTCTCAAGAGGCTGTCAAACGATAAGAAATGCTGTTAGTTTAAAATTAGTTATCAAATATGTTTGTTTTCTTAAAGTTTTTTAATGCTCACTTCTTTTCAGAAAGGTGCGTTGGTTTTTGCCTTGTTTTCTAAAAGTCGGGCCGGTCTGACCATCTTAAATCTCACTCTCGCTATGAAAGGGCAGTCAGATTTTTTCGTTTTAGAAAATGTGATAAACTTTTTTTTCAAACAACAACAACAAGTGAGAGAAGATTCTCGTCAAACAATAAAATGAGTGGACATTCACAAATTTTGGTCGTCCGCAAAAAAGGAGAAGGAAAAAAGAGAACACTGCTATTTAAAAGGCTTTCATCGAATTTATGAGAATTCTCTGGGTGGTACTGAGAGGAAGAATGTTGCGAAAAAACATCGCTGAACAGTGAAAACATTTGGGGAGTATTTTGATATCGATATTCTTCAGTAAGACAGTTTTAATCTGTTAACTAGAAAACGAATTTTTATCTATGATGTGACGCTCTTTCGATAGCAATAATTACAGAAGTTGTTGAAAGAATATCACTGTAATCAATAATGAAAATTTTTCTTGATTCGGGTCGGTTTTATATTCAAATACTACAACAAACCGGACTTACTTTGGGCTTGAAAATATAGAAAACTTGAGTACTTTTAGTTCAAAAAATTCAAACTTGCTAGAAGAAAATTGTGAGAACGAAAAAAATTCTGAAAGGCAGAAATTTAAAATTATAGAAAATATAGGAAAACGTGTTTAAGAAACAAACCAAAAAGCAAAAGTATATGCAAAACTTCATGCTCTCTCTCTATTTTCTCTCCTTCTTTTTTCGGACAATTTGATTTTGGAATCTTCACTTTTAGCCACCGCGCCCGTTTCATCTATAGACACACTTGACGTATGCGCAGAAGAAAGAGACGCCGACAAGAAAGGCTAGGAAAAAACAGGAATAGGTCATTTTAAGAATTGGTGTGGAACCACATGAAAAAGGTCTCCGGGGAGTTTTTTAGGCGGCGAAAATTTATTATGCTCAGTTTTCTCTTCTTGGGAACCATTTGGAAAATTCATTGAATTCGTCATTGAAGACACAAGAAGTTTGGAATTTATGACCTGTGTTTTTGGGTTCGGAAAGTTTTTACAGAAAACTTTGAAAATATTATTTTTTTTTAATTGGTTCAGAAGTTTGCAGCCGAAAAATGAAATAAAATAAACAAACCGCTAAAAACGTCTATAAATATAAACAACTGAGCACTGAAATTTGAAAACAAACCTTTCAAATGAGAAGAAAATCTGACACGCAAGCTTCTAGTAGTACAATAATAAGGGCGGTCAAAAAAAGAAGCGAAAAGGAGCAGAAAAGAGAGGTACATTTATATATGTATACTATGTGTGCTTCTCCAGATTTCATGAATAATTCCATGACAAACTGATTCTGTGACGAGAATAATACTAGTGAGACGGACAAACTTCTTTTTTTTTGCCAATTTGGGGAAATGAATAATTTTTATTTAATTTTTTTGAAATGGAACTTTTTGGAAATTCGAACCAGATGGGGTTTCACAATTGTGAACTTTTTTTTTGAATTTTGAAAACAGGACAAAAAATTCAGCAGCTGTCAGGGCTTCTGGGGCCCGCTGATATTTTTCGTGGAACAAAAAATACCTCGTTTGTCATTTTAAGAAAAGTATGAATAATTAAGGGTAAAAGTGTAAAACTGACTCCGATAGGAGATAAAATCAACACGGGCCCAGCCCGTTGGGTCGCAAAAAGCTCTGTGAAAAAATCCTGGTTACAAATTCAATAATGGACAATTTATACTTCCCGTTTCAGACGAAACATAAAAATTCCTGAATGAAGACACATCAGAAAAAAACATCTGCTAGTATCTGTTGACAAGAAAAGTACTCTATTAATGGCAGATGACCTAACTATGTAAATAAACTCTCGGCCATAAAAGCTTTTATAGAGAAAAAAAAATGTTGAAACGTGTATTTGCCAGGTTTTCAAAATTCGCAACAAAAAATTTGCACTTGCAAAATGTGCTAACAAAAAGAAAACCCGAATTTTTTGTTGAATATTTAAGAAGTCAAAAAAAAGAAGAAAAGACTGCTTTTTCTTTCTATAGACATAATTTTTGGAGAAACGCATCTTGACAATCTGTCGAGAAAGACACCAATGTGTCACTGACCTGCAAGCGGTCACTTGAAAAAGATATGTCAATTTATGACAAGCTGACACTACAACATAAAAAAGAATTGTGTAATTCTCGTGGAGAATATAATTAAGAACATGTGTAAAGGAAATCATTCCTAGTAGGTAAAATTTCTGAAATTGTAGTGAAGTTTCCGGTCAAAACAAATGAATACAAAAGTTCAAAACACTTTTAGAGACGAGAAAAAAATATAGGCTAATATTTTTTCACAATGGGGGGCCGCCTTTTCAAGTCGTCGTCCGCTATTTCGTTTGCTTTCAATTGTTGCTCTTTTTGACAAATGACTCACAAAACGGCACACAAAAATGGCGGGTGAATATATTTATTCAAATATGCTAATTAGAATCACTCGTCGGCGGGACATGACAAAATTGAAAAGGAACTGATGAGTGAGTGAGTTGAGTAAAAGTGTCTAGTGAGAGACAATTGAAAAAAAAACTTTGACATTTTCTGAAAACAAGAGAGTTACTTAATCCTGTCCAAAAATATTTGGCACTTCTGAAGAGACTTTTTTTTCAATGAACTTTTTCGTGAAATGGCGTAGTAGACAGAGATTAGGTTTCCGGCAATTTTCATGTCTCATTATTTCGTAAGATTATTTTGGGAAACGAATGAGTAAGAAATCATTTTTATGAGTTTTTTCTCAAGTGAATCACTCCAAATCGAAAATTAAATGAATAATATTGGAATCTAAATATGTTCATATTTCAAATTTCTCTTAACTGTGGTACTACTCGAATTAATTCGTCATTTGTGACAGATTTCACACCAGCCGCAAAAAATGCAATTTATCAAAACCTCAAATCTTTTGGGATGAATGAAGAACATTTTTGGCATGGGGGAGTTAAGTAAGATTATGGAAAACGTCAAAAATTTGTCAAGATTGAATGAAGCAGATATGGAAACGATGAATACTATGTTGAGAATTTTTCAACAATAAAACATGTATATCAAGACGGCCTTTTTTTCTGGTGAGCTTCGAGTCGATTTAGGTGTTAAAGTTGCATTTTTTTGATGCAATGAGATTTCTTTTGGCTAAACAAATTTGCATAAATAAATAGATACGGTTTGATGGCTTGGCCGATGGATTTATGTATAATACATAAGATGACAGGAAAAAAGAACGTTTATGTAAACATTCAGGGAAATCGGAATTTATGGGTTAATTACTTTTCCTTATCACAGGCAGATAGGAGTAGATTAGTAACTAGTTAATAACTAACTTGTTGATCTCGTTAGTTATAAGACCAATAAGTAACCGAAACACGTTAATTATAATTGTGCGAAATAGGTTAATTACAAAAACTCGAATTGTAACTAATTAGTTACGCACGTTTGTTATTAGCTTGTTTTCCACATAACTTGCTTTTTAAAACTATAAATGTAAATTACAAAACCAATGGACCTCTTGCTAGAAAAGTTTATCCTGAGGTAAGTTGAACAAAAATAACAGAAACCTTGGTTAATAAAACAAAGTTGAAAGTCTAACAAGAGCATATTAAAAATGGGAGGGGAAAACAACCAAACGCTAAAAATTTACTCATCTTGAAGTTCGAGGAGCTTCTTCAAGTTCAACTCAATGAATTCGTTGCCACCTTGTAACCCTCTCATAGATGTTCTGTTGTTGTTGCTGAACGGGATATGAATAAATATAAATGTTTCAAGAAAAATGTACTCACAGGAAATTGGTACCGGTCTGTCTCACTTTCGAACGTACACATTGGTACATTGTATCACTGATAATCGTTCTTGGGTCGATGCAAATCGATATTATGAACACTGAAAAAATAAGCATACGTACAAAAAAAGCAACAACTTTCCACAAATGATGGAAAAACAACAAATGGTCAATGAGACGTGTAACAATCTACGTGTCATCACGTGTCACGTTTTACGGCAACAAACACTGTAGAAATTGTGAGGATAAATCTGTTTTTACTGTTTAATTTCTCTTACGTAAATGTATCGTATATTTTCTAAAGAGACACAGTTTCGTGGGTTGCATTAACTGAACACTTTCAATTTGACAATGAGAAATTCAGAAAAAAAACAACCAAAATTAATGTTGGAGATTTAAAACTTTAGTTGCTGAATAACAAAGTGTCCAACATCTGTTAATTTTAGAAAACTTCTTTCAACTCAAAAAAAAAAAACCAATAAAACATTCAAATACAAAATCAAAGATTTGCTCACTCTTTGCAACATTTCTATGCGAATAACATAACATACTGCGCTTTTTCAGTTGAATGCAATAGCATTGATCGAATATTTTCACAAAAACACAGAACAAACACAACAAACGTTCACTTTTTACAGAAAAACAACGAAAAAAACGAAAAAATAAAACTGAAGCCTAAAAAAAAAAGGTTGGTTTGTTCGTCCACGACCGCGTCTCAACCTAGGCCATCGCATCATTTTTGTAATCAATCAGTTTCGCAAGTTTGTAACACAGCTGTTTCTCATGTTATTTACTAATCAATTGCGCAAAATTATGCTCTCGCCTGTTGTTTTTTGTAATTAACCTTTTTCGCAAATTTTTTTGTACAATAGGTTAGTTACAAACGCAAAACTAATTAGTTATCAGCGGATCGATTGTAATTACTCTGCTGCCATCTGCCTGTGATCATATTATTAAATAGGTTTTGCGTTTTTAGATCTCAGTAACATTAAATGTACTTGGAAAGTAACACTTTCCACGATGAAAATTAATGCTTTAAAATTAACTTTTTAAAATCTTTTTAAACCGAAATAAACTCACCGTTTGAAACCACAAGAAAAAGAACCCAACAACTGTTTTGGTGAACCATAATACGTTCATCAATTTTTTGAACTTCATCCAGTTGCATGTCATGTCTGAAAATTGGCTTTTCACAAAAAAATGAGTGAGAATGTTTCTTTTGAAAAATTTGAAATTGGATGAAAACCATATGGCCTAGGCCTAGGAAATGTTGAAAAAACTAGGCCATTTTATTAATTTTAAATTCTATGATTTTTGGTTTTTCGCGTAAAACAGAGTAAAACATGTCGCTTATCATATAATTTTGCTTGTAAAATTCAGAAAATATTCCAGAAAAATGTCGCGCAACGTTGAAATCAAAGCGAAAGTTCACGATCATGACGCTGTAGTGAAAAAGGCTGTTGGGATTTCAGGAACTAAACCAGTTTTGCTTAAACAACATGACATTTTTTATGAATCACCGAACGGTCGTTTGAAAATGCGAACTGTTGAGGAAAATGGAGAAGTGGGTTTCATTGTATCTGTTTTGCCTTCAAAAACAAACTTTTCAGGCCAAAACTGAATTGATCTGGTACGATCGGCCGAATGTTTCTGGACCAAAATTGAGTGATTTCAACAAGTTTGATGTTCCACAAGATATTCTAGAATCCTTGAAAGTAAATGAATCATTTATTGCGTGAAATTTTCAAAGTATTCAAGTTTAGACAACACTTCGGAGTTCGATGGGAGTTATTGGAGAGGTGATAAAAGTTCGAACGTTAGTGCTTTATGGACAAACGAGAATTCATATTGACAGAGTAGATAAACTTGGAGATTTCATGGAGCTTGAGGTTAGTTTTTTTGCAGTTGAAATAAATGAGAACTCGTTCGTTGAATGAAAGTATTCAGACATGTAAAAATAGGTCTTGCAATTTTCTTGAATGGAGAAAAATTCATTCGACAATTCCTTTTTCCACTATCCATTCTGTTCAGGTATGTCTCAAACCTTCGGACACTGTCGAAGAGGGTCAAAAAATTGCCGACCGGATTCGCGAACAACTCAATATTTCTGAAACCGACTTGTTGACTGATGCCTACATGGACATGCTCAAGCGATTGTAAACTCCAATAAGTGTTTACATTTTTCAATTTGTCGAAATAAAACTTTAAACAAATAAATCATTTTTCTGTTCAACAATTCGTTGAAAAATCGATAATTTTCGTCTGCTCAACCAAAAAAACTATATTATCAACTCTTTTGTGTGTCGCAATTTTTTAACCAAAATGCAATTAATTTTCTGCCTGCTTCATTTAACGGCACATAATTCCCTTGGGGTCAATACTTCTGCGTCTCTTCGCCGAAAAAAAACATTTTTTTTTTGTCGAGCGAAAAATATTTCTAAAAATTAAAATTTTTTGGAAACAAGTCGAAAGGCTTTTTTTCAGCAAAAGCTGAACAAATATTTCACGTGTCTTCTCAAATTGGGGATACTAGTTCATTTTCGAAAAAAAAGTGTTCTTTTCAACACATTTATTTCTAGTTTTTTCTCTATTGTTTTGTCGTTTTCTCTCGCTGTCTCGTTGTTTCACATACCCTCCTTTTCGATAATTTTTTATTATTGCATATAGTTTCGCAGTGTCTTTTTTCGAGTTTTTTTTGTTTTCAGATTTTTCATGCAGAGATGTTCAACACCAACACCGTCCACGTCATCATCCACATTAAGCGATGAGGTACTTGTATTTCTTTAGGAAATAATACAAAACTACTGATAACAATGCTCTTGTCATTGAGAAACATGTCACACGTGTTTCAAATGACCGAACGTTACTGTATATTAAAAAAAAAATGTTTCCAAGTTACATTTCAAATTATGGCGCCAAGACCAAACAGAAATGACAATGTTGAACTTGTGAAAATTCTAGAACTCACGATACATAATCGATGCTTTTCCTCAGCGTCAAATTTCGCCATCCTCATCAGAAAAATCCGTTCTTAATGTTTCCAAGGACACCTTCCAACCGGCTACTCGTTTCGCACTTGCTAATCTCACAACTACAGTACTACGTCTAGACTTTTGGGATGATGATGATCCGGCATCAATGTGAGTCAGTAATATGGAAGTCAAATATTTTTTGAAGTTGGCTATACTTTTCGAAACAGTTTCCAAAAGATTTTGAACCAAAAAAAAAAATAGATTTTTCAACGGATTTTAGAAAAAACATTTTTCATAATTTTTTGGAACTGACCATATTACAGATTTTTTTGCAAAGAAACATTCGAAATTGTGACAAAATGTTTGAACCTACCCGACAAAGTCATTCGAACAATGAAAACACATTTGGATGGCGAAGAAGAGCTATCGGACATAGTTTCGATGATTGTTTCGATACGAGAAGATCCTATTTATAAGAATAATGGTTCGGAATCGTTGCTTGTGCCACTTTTGTTTTCTTTCGTTGGAACAGGTGATTTTTCTTACAGTTAGAAATAAATCACTGTAGTCCGGCCCGATTTAAATACTTCCGAAAACACTTTCAGATATTCAAAACAATTTTTCAGGAAACTACGACAGCCGTTATCGTGTACTTTTCCGACACCTTGGAACACTTTTGGGCGTGGTTTGGAATGATTTCGAAGAAGTTGAAGACTCACTAGCTGCAACAATTTTAGAAGAGCAATTTGTGGAGACTGAGTTAGTTTTGGCCGTTAACTTTGTTGAAGATTTTTTTTAAACCAAGAGCACTAGAACTTCCGAATTTCAGAAAAATAATTTGTAATGGGTATGTTACTGTTGTTATCGTAGTTGTGTTTACTGTATATTATTTGGTCATATAATGACTCATATTACAATCATCAAGGTTAATAGAAATCTATCAAAATTTCTAGACACAGTCGACAGACGCGAGAAAAAACATCACGTAACAAAAAAATCAAACGCGCATTAATGATCGGAGCAGCTGGCGGAGTGGGCGGAGTATTGATTGGATTAACCGGCGGTCTGGCGGCGCCGTTCATCGCCGCGTCCGCCGGAATGCTCATCGGTGGAAGTACGGCGATTGCGGGGCTTGCAACGACGGCCGGCGCCGCTGTACTTGGTACTACGATGGGTGTTGCCGGAGCCGGATTTACTGGGTATAAGGTGAGCGAGTTTCCGGATAATTGGGGGAAAATTAACACATTGTTTTTCAAAGGTATTTTTCACAAACGATTTTTGTTGGAAAACTTCCCTGGGTTCCAAAAAGGTCAAAAACCAGAAAAACCTGCAAAAGAAAACATTCTAATATTACAGATGAAAAAACGGGTAGGAGCGATAGAAGAATTCACAATTGAAACATTAACAAACAACGCGACAAGTCTCAAATGCACTTTAGTCATAAGCGGATGGATAGAAAGTGATACTGGTCCCGATCAAGCATTCGAACATCAATGGCGACATCTTCAACATTCCAAAGAGCAATACACTCTTCGTTACGAAAGTCAGTATCTAATGGAACTCGGCAATGCCATAGAGTATTTGATGAGTTTCGCCGTCTCAGTGGCTATTCAACAAACTCTGCTAGAGACCGCGCTGGCCGGATTGATGTCGGCTGTTGCGTGGCCCGTCGCGCTGATGTCCGTTTCATCGGTGCTCGATAACCCGTGGAATGTTTGCATATCGCGAGCCGCTGAAGTTGGCGAACATTTGGCCGAAGTTTTGTTGAGCAGATCGCATGGCAAACGACCAATCACATTAATCGGGTTCAGTTTGGGAGCAAGAGTTATCTTTCATTGTTTGTTGACAATGAGTAAACGTGCAGAGAGTGCTGGTCAGTTTTAAACTCATCAATAGTACATGCGTCTTTAGTTTTTGATCATAATTCATATTTTTCAAGTTTGTGGCCGAGGTATGCTGTAAGATAGCAATTTTCCGAAAACCCGGGAAATATACGTTTCGAGATCCAAACAATAGAGTCTAGCCCCCCTTTAGTTTTTTTCTCTATTCTTTGGAGTTACTAGTAGCCGGGCTGTAGTCTTTTCTAGGTCACCATATGGCTCATTAGATTTCACACCTTTTGATGTTATCTATAAAATATGGCATACCTGTTGTTAAGAACAATCAATAACAACATATAGAGAAAAATACAACATATGGTGACCTAGAGGAAGTCAACAGAAAATATGTGTGAATAGGAAGGGAGGGCTAAATAAAATAAGGGACCAAAAGAAATAGGACTGGAAAAAATGCGACCAAAAGGTTCGGGAAAAACTGAAAATCTTGTCCGAGAGAAATACAAAACTTTATGTGGAATTCGATTATCATACCGGCCAATTGGTCATAGGGTAACTCTGGACTCCTGCGAACAGGGGGGAGGGGTATAACTTTTGAAGGAGGGGGCCTCGTTAGGAGGTGTAACGCTAAGCCCCTGTCCACAGCTATCCCAAGTATGTTTTCATTTTTCAACCCATTTTCAGGTATCATTGAAGATGTGATTCTTTTGGGTGCCCCGGTGACAGCGTCACCGAAAGAATGGGCAAAAGTGTGTCGAGTGGTGAGCGGTCGGGTTATCAATGGTTATTGTGAGACAGACTGGTTACTTCGATTTCTCTATCGAGCAATGAGTGTGCAATTTCGAATTGCTGGAACCGGGCCAATTGATAATCAGAGTAATAAGAAGATATACAACTATAATCTTAGTCATATTGTATGTTTGGACTTTCAACCTGACTGGATTTTCAAAATATCTCACTCAATTTCAAATTTCAGGTCAAAGGACACATGGATTACTCAAAACGCCTTACAGAAGTGCTTGAAGCGGTTGGAATTAAAGTAGGAAAACATTCAGAAGGAAGCCTTTTTGACTTGCACACCGAAAACATTGAAGAAGCCAAAGAGGCTATTGAAGAAATTCCGAAATGAAAAAGGTCCCTTGATGTCAAAAACGTTTTGGTTTGGTGATCATTTTATTTGTTATCAATAAAATTTTGTTTGTTCGACTTCTCTCTTTTTCTCATATGACCTTTTTTCGAAATTTACGAATTTTTCTCAATAAAACAACTTTTTTTTTTGATAAAAAAGTCAAAAATCGAAGTTGGTGATGTTTGAAAAATAAACATAAAGCTTGTTCGGACGGAGTGTTATTTTTAGAACGGGTGATAAAATTTTGATGTTCACAACATTTTTTAAACTTTGATGGAAAAATTGGCACCAGGTGGAATTTTTGAATATAGAGCTTCTAATATAATAACACATATAGTCAATGAAAAAACAGTTTTTTTTTCTAAAATAAAACGTGACTTCACTGTCAATCTCAAACATCTACTCAATCATTTCTAATGTCTTTGCCACCGCACGCCGCCGCACACAGTCGCCTTGTTCAATTCTATCGAGTGCGCAAAGAAATTGCGGATTTGAAAGAAAATCCTCGCACCTATATCAAATCGTTTCAAAAATTGCACAAATACAAAGAGGTCTATATTTTCAAGGTAATTGGTGATGGCGATATCTATGGAAAAGCTATTCTGACAATTTCTGTGGACGTTACATTGGATTATCCGTTTAAAACGCCGTTACTCAGGTTCATCCACCCGGTTAGTTCACAATAACTGCTTATTTATCTATTCGATAGATACGATTCGGATAAAAAATGACAACTCGAGACAGAAAGGTGCCGAGACAGAGAGGCTCGCAGGAGTCCAATCGGTCTAGTCAAAGTTATGCGAAAGTCGATTTTTTGCCTGATTGGGAAAATTTTCAGTAATTCGAAAAAATTTTGCAGCTTTACCATCCGAACGTAGACCCGGCGACCGGTGAAGTGTGCTCGCCTCTATTAACTCAAGAGAACTGGAAACCAGAAACAACAATCGAAGATATTCTCATCAATGTGTTGTGCCTTTTATCTGAACCCGATCTGTCTAGACCTGTCAACATTGATGCCGCAAGTGAATGCATACTTCAAAAAGCACAGTATACTGAGAAGTGCAAAAAATTGGCTGCCAAATTGATTTGTTAGAATAAATTTAAAACTTGCACACACACTTGTCGATCGGGGAAAACCCTGGGTTTTTTGTGTTATCATTATTATGTTCCATATTTTTCGGTATCTTCAAAACCTGCTGATGTTGTTCTTGTCAGATGTTATCAGTGGCGCCTATAAGGTTGTCAGCAACACGAGTGAGACGGGACAAAATGTCAATGATTTTGATTTTTTTTGGAGACGGTATTTTTGTTGATTAGAGCATCAATGTGACATCAGAAAACAGTCCTAGGCATTGGAACATTTGAAGTTACACACGTGGCTACGATTTTTATTTGTAGCTTTTTCAAGAAGATCTGGATAGTTACTATGGAGACTCGGAGAGTAACTAAGACAAAATGTAGAATACAAGATCTGTGATATTAGAGTTTTATCATTTTCATAATAGGGTTTATGACTGCCTAAAAAAACTCAGCGGCACACGCCCGAAACGTGAAAACTGGATTACTGTTAAAAATTTCTTATTTTATTTGTGAAACGCATGAAATTATAACTATATTGACATCGGCCTTTGAAAAAAACAAGTCTTCCTTGTCTGGTCCCATGTTTAATTTACTCTCCCTTCCTATACATACACATTTACTATTGGCTATATTTTAATATTGATTTTCAATAACAACAGATGTGACCTCCAAGGTATGCTATAGTTAACTGATGAATGAAGTCGTGGGCCACAAATTCACATACCGCGAGAGTGGAAAAAATCTAGTTCTTCCCAATTGACATACATATGTGATTCATTGAAGAGTCACGTGAAATTGTCTGTTAGTGCCAAATATTATAGTATTTACATAGTCGTTGACTATGTTTGTCAAGAGGTGTTCCCATAAGGAAATGATCAACAAAAATCATGAATACCACAGCAGAGAGTACTGTTTTTTCTTGCTAGTTTGAATTTTTTTAGGCTAATGTAGTTTCAGATTTTCTTCAATTCTCGAACTTCAGTCGTTTTTCTCGATGAGTAATTCTTAAATATAATATGTTTAAACATGCCAATTTTTTGAAAGTCTGCGTTTTTTTAGCGAATTTATTTTTCATTAAATGTTCAAACACTTTTTGCAAAAAGGAAAGTTTTCTTGCTTTTTGCAGCCTCTCCACTTCCAGAAGTTGCTTGTAGAATGTCAAATTTAGTCCCGGTTTTGTCTCACTATACGAACTCGAAAAAAACAGAGCGAGCGCAAAAAAAACAATTTCAGCATCCGGAGGAGAGCCATCCTCGCTCCCGAATAGCATCATTTTTTAATTAGACGCCAGCCTATTCTCGTCGTCGTCATTTTTCTCGGTTTTTTTTTTCAATTAACTTTTGGAAGAAAGTTTTCTTTTTTTGTTGTCCCTTGATGAGTAATTGAGGTGAGTGGTCAGATTTGATTCTTGAGAAATGCAAAAAATATTTTCATTGTTTTTGAGTTAGATTCATTTTTGGATGCGAGCTGGCTTGGAGTTTTGAATAACAAGAATTTTATATTATAGTTAATTACTCGTGATGTCACAATTAGATCCGAAAATCTCTCGAAAAAAAATTTCGCATGTTTCAAAATGGATCTAAAAATTTTTGAAAATTTCAGCCCACTTTTGAGCTCGTTTTATGAGAATATTAATGAAATTGAGTGGTACAAAGTACAAAACATGTCATGAAGAGATTTTTTATGATCAAAACGTTGTTATGTATTTCAAAACATCACGTGTTGGCGAACGAAATCCCAAACTTTTTCCAGAACTTTTTATTATCTTATCAGTTTCTCGAAAAAAATGTGCAAAATTGTTGTGTTCTCTTTCTGGTCTCACGACGTAGTTTTTCTCGGGGTTTTTTTTTCTGCAAAATGACCCGACGTGTCCAGTGCATATGATAAGAGCGCACAAAAAAATCCCTTTTTTGCTGCTCTGCAGAAACCAATTCGTATTTTAAGAGGAGACTTCTTCTTTTTTTGTGCGCAAAAAAGAGCAGAAAAAGAATAAAATGAATTGGAATTGGTCGAAATTAGTTTAGGCTAAGAAGATGAAGAAAACGAAAAGCCGGGTTTTTGTGTTTAGGTGTTCGAAAAACAAAACAAAACAAAAAAATTTTCGGAGAACACCGGGATAATTGAAGGAAGGGATCTTTCAGGTGGAACTCTGTTTCTTGGATTTTAGTCAGATGATCAAGTTTGGAGAGCAAGCTCCTGAAGGTTGCAATCATTGCAGGCTACACACAACTACAGTATTAAAACAAGATTAATTGACTTCGATTTCTCATAACTCAAAATTTCACTACCCGAAGCCGGTTTTAGTATGCTCTTATTTCTAGAGTATTTTTTTGGGTTTCAAAAAATGCCATTTTTCATAAAATGGTATGTGAGAAAAAAATTTTTCAACTTTGAAAAATTTTCTTTAAAACTCTTGGAAATGTTCATGACCAAGATGTCAACCGATTAACCTAAAGTTCCAAAAATCTTACTTTAAAAAACTGGCGATTTTTTGTCGTTTCAGTTCCTCGACCCCCTCATGAAAACCAGTTTCAGCAAGTGTAGAAACAATACTGAAACGAAAAAAAAAACGATTTTCTTTTTGTGTTTTTGTCCAATACTTTTCCGTCAAAGAGAAGAAAACAAAACAAAAATTTCTATTTAAGCAACACACAACATTTTTTGTTGTTACAAATATAATTTTTTCGGGAAAACAACAAATTTGTTTTGGTCATTTTTGAAATTTTTAAAATATGCATATGTTTTCTTAATATATGTTTTTCTCCAAATTCGCGCAAGCTACAGTAGTATTCGCAACATTCCAGTTCTCTCATGACCTTTCAACTTTTTATCCCTGACTCTCTCCTATTTTCCCGCACTCTCTCTTTCTCGTATTCTCTGAACACAAATACGAACGGCTTGGCTTGTACTACTATATTATTATATGTACACTTTCTGTGATATTTACACATTTCTATAAAAATAGTTCAGTCTTTGTACTTTCTAGCAACAAAAAGTTCATTTCCGATTTTCAAATTTTTAATTTGTTTTTTCTTCCCAAAAACTTGTATTTTTCCGTTTTCGGGACGGACTCTCGAGCGGTAGGGTTACAATTTCACCCTTCTTCGATGAACATTCAAATCGGAACTTCAGATTCGGAATAATGACATTTGTTTAAAAAAAGAGGTCTTGTGAGAATATTGGGAGCTGAATGAGTGAAAAAAGTCTGAGAATAAGTTCGTTTTTGCTGCAGGTTCAAATTGTCCCGAAAGTCGAAAAATAAACGTAATTTCTCGAATGTTTATTGCAATGTGAAAACCTATTAGCCATTTACAAATCGGTACCACGCGCTCTATTGATAGTTGTTATGTGTACTTGGTTCAGAAGTTATTTTCAGCACATTTTAATACCAGAATCTGATTCTACGTATCAAAAAAGTCAAAAAATATATTTGTCACACTTTCGAAAATTTTTGGTCTGGATATTTTTGCTGCTGAAACTTCAATCTACAGTAATCGCGATTTGTGAACGGCTGATATTATTCAGGTATTTAATGATCACATTTTTCGAAACTCGAGAAAATACTTATTTTCAGGTTCCCCATTTCGAAAAAAGCCTTCCAAAAATTGATAAACGTTGAACTTTATTTTCGTTGTCTGATCTTACAGGTTCTGTCGCACCCAAAAAAAAACTAAACAATTTATGGTTTTTTTTCGTTGTTTTGATGCTGCCCCAACTTCCCAAATGATATCATTTTATCAGGTGACTAACAAAATCAATGTTTTTGCAATGGTCCGAAAGTAACCTCATAACGTAATTGATGAAAATTGAACGAATTTTGAAAAATCTCACTATTTTTATATGGTTTTTTTTGACGGCAGTTAACTGATAAGATTTATGGAAAATGTTTGGGTTTTCAACGAAGTTTTGAGTGCAGTTGAACTTAAATAAATGATCGGTTTTAAACATCTTTACTGTCAACCCAATCAGATCATCCAACGTGAAAATGGTCTACCACAAAAAATTTACGAAGGATAAGTCCAAAATGAGAGATTAAGATAATAGATAAAATTCGCGTGGGATATGACTGGATTGACAATACTTGAGTTTTCATAAATTCCTACTCAAAACTAAACTTTCTGAATAATCTTTGGGGATGGCATCTCGAATTTCGGTCCGGAAAATTCAAATTTTGACCGGAAACATCTCAAATCCAATCCCAACAAGGAAAAACCACCTTGTCGCTCGCATGAGCATTCCCCAACAAATCCATACAAATTTTTTTGGAAAAGAAACGAATCTATGCACCGTGTTGTCCAAAAAACCAAATAAGCATAGGCAGCCAAAAGATGCGGAAATTTCGGTGTATGACGTAGGCGTTCTTTTTCTTTTTCCTTTCACAGCACATTAAAGGGCCCATTCATTAGAAGCAAAGAGGAGAAAAACTATCACATTAATCGTAGATAAAAATTGTCTTCCCCCGCAATTTTTGAATATTATCAAAAATCGAAATGAATATATAAAATTAGGAGAAAATTTCTCTGAAAATAAAAAGGTGTTTTGTTGTCACGTTGGAGGTTTCATGTTTCAACACTAATCCATCAAAATCAGTTGTTAGTCATGATTATTTCAGTTCACATGTTCTACCTTTTCCTTTACAAATTTTCATGAAAAAAACGTTTAAAAAAAATACACATCAGTATTTTGGCAAAATTAACTTTCGTCACTTTTTCTCTGAGTTTCTCATTTTAAATTATAGTTCTTCGATTCAGACCACATCCATAAGTGTGTCTGATCTATAAAAATGTGCGAAAACAGTGAGATACAAAAACACACTTTTATAAAACTATGCGCAGATCCATTTTATAATTTCGACCGTGAAAATGTTGTCGTTCAGTAGATCCCAATAACTTTGAAACAGCTTTATTACTTTCTTCATTCAAAAACTGGAAGGTCGAAAAATAATGTCTTCCAGTAACCGCATTTTTTCCACCCACCCGCCCTCTAAGAAGGCAACATTTGGGTCCTCATTAATCTCATATACATTTTACACTCTTCTCTCTCTCTCTACGTCTCTTCATCGCTTTCTTTTTTTGCAGGACATCTCTTTCATTATTATTCATATTATATTTTGTTTACGCCTAGCGTTCTTTAAAAGTGTTGCGACCTCGATCTCTTGTTGTATTTTCGCACTTCTTATACTATTTTGCCTGTGGGAAATTTGGCACATTTTTTGCCTATCAGACAGTGCACTTTTGAGCTGGTTTTGCAGCAGAAATAGTGAGAAAAAAGAGAGTATCAATTTTTGCGTATTTTTTTGTTTTTGCTGTCTCACATCGGATCATCTTTGTAAATTATAAGAAAGTTTTGACGCATATATATATATATATGTAAAGTGTATTTTCCAGTGATACGTTCTTGTACGTTCTCATAACCTAACAGAAAGCAAAGACGAGAAAATCGACGCTCTTTAAAAGTACGCATTTTTGCGGGCGCACTTTCACACATTTTAATTTCCTCTTGCTATGTTATACCCTTGGTTGTTGTCTGTGACAATACACATCAACAAAAGGACATTTTCCGTGTTTTTTGTGTTGTGTATGAAATATGTTTTTTTGTTTATGAAAAAACGTGACAAATAAAATTCATCAGAAATCTAATCAGATAATTTTTAGGACTATTTTTCTCCGAAATCATTGTTTCAAAAAACTCAAAATTAGGTGTAAGTGAAGCTGCCTAAATTGATTCACTTTTGAAAAAGGTTCCACAGAAGGTCAAAATTTGACTATGTTTTTTAGCCCTGTGATAGTTTCAAAAAGTGCCTTGTCCTTTTTAAAATACCTGCTTTGACCTTTTTCGAGGACAAAAAATATTTGAAAGGGCCAAGGACACACGAATTACAAAGCTCAGGTCCGATATAACATGTTTCTGAAAAGCTGAAAGCTCGTGAATATTTTTGCAATGACTGATTTAAAAAACAAGTCCGGAAAATATTCGACACTAGTTTCCTAATTGATACCTGTATGAGTCACAAAACACATTTCAAAAGCAGAAACACCTTTTTGAGTACTACAAAAAGGGTGTTTTAGAAGTTCAATCTACTTATGATTACTACTATTATTGTTATCGTTATCACCCTATTTATATTTTTGTGTGATTCTTAATGTTCCTGGTTATTTTTAGATGTCACCGAACAGAAAACCTTTTTACCCAAACAATGATATCATTTTTGGTGTGATTTTTCTAGTTTTTGACTAACAAAAACTTTGAGACCTGGAACATTTTCTTTGGGGAATCCAAAAGGGATGGTTTGCAAAAAACAAGTATTTTGATAAATTTTACGACCTTCGATAAGATCAAAAGTTTGAACATCATACTTCGAACTATTTTCTTTTTTTGAGGATTCGATTTTTAAAAATTTGATACTTTTGTTGATTTTTTCTTTCACAAAAGTTATTCACATCTGGAGGAATTTAGAATATTACCTTTTTCCAGTTTTCGTGACGACACCCAGAGATACATTTGTCAAAAAATCGAACTGTAAATTTTGGTCTAAAAATGTCACGATCCTTTTTCACCTCTTGTGACATTCGAATATCATTTCTGGTTTCGTACAAAATACAAATTTGCAATTTTGAATTATGTACTTCTACAAAATTTGGACCGGGCCTGTTTGTACGAAAACAATAATCTGAATCGGTCCAATTTTCTTTTTGATCAAAATTTATGTTTTCGAGATTCCACACATTTTGTTTTGGAGCAAGTTTGGAATTCTACATATTTTTCCGAAACGTTTTCAAATTTCTGTGCGATTTATCTCGAACTTTTTCGCTAATTTGGGTCGAGTTCATCTTGACAGTCCAAAAATCTCGAAGCTCTGAAATCATTTTTTCGTCGTCGACACTCGAACGAGAAAAAAAGAGTTTATCAACAAACAAAACCGGAGGTCACATGCGATGATGCGGCGCCAGGTCTCCATCTTCTCTGTTTCTCAAAGTCTCCGCCCATTTTCGGCGCCCGCCCTCTTCTGTGTTTTTTCTGTTGTGTTGTGTTGTGCTTTGCCTGATGCGGTTGCCTCTTATATAAAATTTCAAGGTTTTAATTTTTACTTGTTAGTTATTATTTCTTTCTCCCCTCTACCATGCTTCACTTATCGTTATCTCTTGCTATTAGTCTCGTAACTAGTCTGATTTTCAGTTGTCAATGATGGAAGTTTGCATCAATGCCGGTTCATCGAACCAATTCCCCATCAACCCCATTAATAATAACAACAACAACAATACTTTACCCGTCAAACCGAAAAGAGATTTTCGTTTCAAAGTCATCGAAGTTCAATCAGGCCCAAAATGGTTTGTATGGCCAAGTCGGAATCGTGGATCGACAGAAGATGTTGTCGTCGACGAAAATCATAACAACAAAGCTAAAGCAACTACAACTAATCAAGAGAATGAGGAGACTAAATATGGTGGTTATGGCGCATTGCGAAGAAGTGTTGTCAGATCATCAAAACGGAAGCAAGATCAAGAATGTGAGTGATTTACTATTTTCATAGTTTTGAAATTTCGATTTCGAAAAAACTCGAATTCGATGATTTTTCAACTTTAGCAGTTTTGAGGTTTTTTAGGCTCGCGATTCACATTTTTTTTGAGTTCAAAAAATTAAACTAACTTCAATACTCGAATTTTCAGTGGTCAGCCAACGAACCGCATCCGAGCCGGCTGCCACAACTCGTCGACTATCGGCCAAAAAGGAGAAAGCAGTCACCGAGCCGGTCGTCTCACAAGTCTCCTCAATGTTCAAAATCATTTCGATCGACAAAAAATGGGAAAGTTTCGACGCCGCTGATTCTGACGACGATGAGAGCACACCATCCGGAACTTGCTGCCACCTTGCTGTCGACTCTTCTGAACGACGATGGACCACATCGATCTGAAATTGAATAATGAGAGGAGAAATTTGTTGGTAACGGGTCACACTGAGCTTTTGGTTTTTTCGCGCATTTCACAAAGCTTTATCATGTACATTTTCATATTGTCTTCTGTTAGCCTGGTAAATAGTTTTACATAAATACATACATTATTAATAAACAAACATTTTTCTTTATAAACAATGTGTTTGATTTTCTTCGTAAATATTATTAATGGTTGGAATCGTCTTTGCACAAAGCTTTGATATATGAGTATTTTTTTTGCTCAAATTTTTCTAAAGTGGTAAAACATATAATTTTCGGGGCAGCTCGAGCTCTAATTGAAAAGTCTAACAAAATCTCATAAATCTCAATCTTTCCAAAAACAACTGTACTTTCACTTTCAATAGTAGAGTTCCCTGCTGGTCTGAACAATCTTGAATTATAAAGACCCTCACAAAGTATGATCTGTTTGTTTTTAATTTTGCTAAGTTCTCCGCAAAAATTGATATTTTTATAGAGAGAGTGCTCAGGCTGTATTTAGTTCGTCACGAAACTTCCAAATTACAATAGTTTTGAAAAAATAACGTTACTTTGTCATAAATGAAAAAAAACCAGTTACTTAGTTCTTTTGATTTCGACAAACTTCGATTTTTTTATTCGGTTCCTAATTCCACATGTGTAACACACGTGGAAGATAAGATAACCGATGAAAACCAATCAGATTTATATTTTGGAGAAAATTGAGATTTTCTAAAAAAAAAATTTTGAAAATCTTGTGATTTTTCAGAAGCAAACAAACTTTCACCTTTTTGAAAATGAAATTTTCTCCTAATTTTGAATCCGCAAAATAACTACAGTATCCTTTCCACAATTGCCGAAATCGTATTGTTGCGTTGCAAAGATACAATCGGTACACATTGGGTACACTCATTCACCCTCCCAAAAAAAAACGATTATCATTCAAGTAGAACCTTGCCGATCGGGGCATTCCGATTTCAACGCCGGTGTTGTAACATGTACCCGGGAAAGAGACATGAAATGTTAGAACAATAATTTTTGGGGGGAACAATATATCATGTTCCAAAAGTTCTGTGTGTTTGTATGTTATCAATTCTATTTCTGTTGGTTTGATGGGGAATAAGAGGAAGGATGCAAAGAGAAATATGTCTATGTTAGGACAAAAGGGTTATAGAAGTGTGGGTGTGTGCTTGTATGTGGTTCACATGATCTACATATTTGGAAATCTATTTTTTTTTAAATTTTTAGAGTTCATTAAAGACGCACTGTTATTTAGAAATGGATTTTTTAACGTTCAAAAAACCATGATATTGAAAACTTCAACTTTCGATTGATCTGGTTCAAAAAACCAAAAAGGTTTGAAAGCAAAAACAAAAAAATTTTTGTCATGGGTTACTGTACCCGCACACACACACACACCCAAACGGTGTTTGCAGCCGCCAATCTTCCTGAGAACGAAGTCAAAAACAGTTTTTTTTCTTTTTTTTTCGACCTTACAATTTTTTTGGAGGTTCTTATTGTTTGACCAGTGCAAAAAAGTTCGGACTTATTTTAAATATTTAATTTCTTAATTTTTGAAAAAATGTAAAATATAAAATTTGCGATTTTTTTTGCTAATTTTAGAGAGCTTTTTTGATTTCCAGTAATCCGAACTCTGAATCAAATATTTCTTCTTTCCCATTTTGTTTTTATTATTGTGTTGTTGTTGTTGTTGTCGTTGTTGTTGTGTTGTTATTGATGAAATAGGGAAGTAAGTTGAAAAGTAAACAAACATCAAAATCTGAAATTTTTTTTCGGAACCAAAAATTTCGTGGAATGTGTACGATCGAAGGGCCTTTGTAGAGCGAAAAATGACGAATTTTTATGTTGTATTTATGTATGTATATTTGCGTCTCGTGGAACAACATTGACATCATTTTCGATGCTACCAAAACTGCTATTTCTTGTGTTTGACGCGCCCTCATATTGTTTAAATTTGCTAGCAAGAGAAAATTTAGTCGGGAACGGGATCAAATCAGAAATTTGAATGTGTCAAATTTAGCAATTTCACAGAGATCAGAATACAAAATCGAACCTGGTCTGAATAGTTGAAAAAAACTTCTGTTTTTTTTTTAATAATCCGAGAAAATTTGGTCCGTATAACTTGGGGAAATCTGAACGTTGTACTTGTTTGTTATGATATTTTAAAAATTTCAAAAACTTTGCATTTATCTCAGGCAGATTCTAGAAGAAAATTATGCTCAATTCATACCTCGACCAAAAACGTGGAAATCCTTATTTTCAGAATGTCTCTCGTGATTTCTCACACAAATTTTTTTGGAAAAATTTTGTGCTGTCTGAATTACTGTCATACTTGGGATGGCTGTGGACAGGGGCTCAGAGTTATACCCCCTAACGAGGCCCCCTCCTTCAAAAGTTATACCCCCTTCTCCTCTTCGAAGGAGTCCAAAGTTACACCTCCTATGATTAATTGGCCGGTATGATAATCGAATTCCACATGAAGTTTTGTCTTTCTCTCGGACAAGTTTTTTAGTTTTTCCCGAACCTTTTGGTCGCATTTTTTCAGAACTATTTCTTCTGGTCCCTCATTTCATTTAGCCCTCCCTTCCTATTCACACATTTTTTCTGTTGACTTCCTCTAGGTCACCATATGTTGTATTTTTCTCTATATGTTGTTATTGATTGTTCATAACAACAGGTATGGTACATTTTATAGATAACATCAAAAGGTGTGAAATATAATGAGCCATATGGTGACCTAGAAAAGGCTACACTAGTACCTCAAGAATAGAAAAAAATCTATAGTGAGGGGGAGCTAGACTCTATTGTATAAGCTTCGAAACGTATATTTCCCGGGTTTTCGGAGAGTCGCTAACTTACGGCATACTTCGGCCAAAAACGTGGAAATCCCTCTTTGTGAGAACAAGCTCAAAATCAAAAGGTCAAAAACAAAAATAAATGATTTGAAAGCACGAAAAAGGGCTACATAAACATGAATTATGATCAAAAACTAAAGACAAATGTACTATTGATGAGTGCAAAGACGGAACAAGAACAACGATCAAAACCAACCTCTTCCATTAGTCAAAAGTTATATCCCTGTGTTCATTTGGCCAGGCAAGTATGATTCAAGTATGATTACTGTAGCAATTTTGTGTTTCAAATTGTGGAACGTGGAATTCCACGTTTTCGCCGAGGTATGGCTCGATTTATGCACTCGATTTTTATTGAGAAAAAAAAGTTCATTGCTGCTATGTATACTGTTGTTCATTTACTCACTGATAACAGTTTTGTTGCAAATAAAAAAGTCCGGAGAACAAAGAAACTAACAAAAATGGTTGTTGCAAAATGTACAGTCCTTTATGTTCTATGAAAGAAGGGTCGGATTTTCGAAAACCTCTGGTCCCGTGTTTACCTAATCGCGATCTCGAAGCTTTCTCTTCTTCCTATATATCAAAATACGAACATGATATTGTCAATCCGGTCAGATCATCCAACGGAAAAAGTGATCTACCACAAAAATGCTATGAAAGAGCATGTCAGAATGAGAGATTCAGACGGTAGATCAATTTCTCGTTGGATGATCTGGCTGGATTGACAATATGGCTACTATTACTTTGTGATAATCAACGGGAGCTATGTCGAGAAGAAGAAGAAGAAATGAAGCAACAAAAACCGCTGGCGCCAGTCGGTTTTGTTGGTTTTGGCGCGCGAGCACACAAAAATAAACATGAGCTCAGTTCTGATTATCTTTCAAAACGGGGGAATGGGAACGTGTACGGGTTGCGAGAGGGATCATTCACGCAGCTGAATGAACGAACGCGGAAGATTTTAAGTAGTTGTGTTATGAATGAAAAAATTATACTATTTAATACGGAATTTAATGAAATTTCTGCACGTAGAACATCACGTTTCAATTTGAAATATTGTTTTCACTGCAATTCGTTCACTTTCTTAAAAACAGCTATACGACATGAAATAAAATATTCTAAAAATACTTTTTGTATTATTAGCGTGACCTATTTATACAGCTCATTTCTCAACAATGACAGTTCTGGCAATTGTTTTTTGTTCGATTCGAAATGTTTGAACTTTTCTATTTTTCGTTGATGCTGACCATATTCACAATTTCTCGTCTCAAAAAAGGCTCAAATTAAAACCTCATTTTGTGCCATTAAAATGTGAACAAATCCCATCAAGATAATGTACTATACACATTCCTAATTCTGCAGGCATTTATTAAGAGGGGTTTTCAAAGCGGGCCGACTCGGAAAGCCAGACTGATGTGACATCAAATGAATTGATTCAGGTCAAAAGTTCAGGTACACTCGCAACACACATCATCCACATTTTCAATTATTGTTTACTATTTTGTTTGTTTTCTGGTCCACATGTCTGTGTGCTCTTTTTCTCCGGTCACACACTCACACACATTCCTCACATATTTTTTGTAAACTTAACAGTAGGATGAAAAAGTTTGTATGTTTACACAATGAGCCGAAGGCTCTCGAAACCACACCCTAGGATTTGGAAAGAGATGGAAGAGATATTTGACCCTAGTAATGATAAATTTTGTTCGCTAGAAATTTTTTGGGGCAAGGGATAATAAAAATCGTGAACTTTAATAATGCTTCAACGATTTTTTGAAAGTATCATTTCACGATTTGAGTTCTTAAATAAACATGGAGTCTGGACCTCCTTATGATAAGTTTGATATACAAGTAGACATGATTAAGTAGATACACAATTTTAAATTTTCCGGAATTTCAGACTGGCGCCAAATGTCAAACATCGGGTGAACAGAATACAAAACAGATTGTGGATACATTGCTTCGTGGAAATAAACGAACGGAAAACGAGAGTAACATCAACACGAATGCTCATACTGATTGTAACATTCAATTTTGAATAAAACTTTATATAAAGAGATAGTCTCAAAGTTTTCGAGCCTGGTCATACCTGGCCTAAGAGGGGAAAAAGTACCGTGTTATTTTTTAGTCGAAAATTCACAGTGACACTTTCAGAAGAACAATGTACGCCACGAAAATTTAAAAACTATGATTTTCTCTCAATTTTTCTGTATTTACGTTTTGTTTTGTCGTTATTCACAGTGACAAAAATATCGTCCAAATACTCGCTCTAATGATAACACACCAGACGCAAAATCCGCGACGCACAAATGTGAATGCGTCGACAATTTTTCTTCTCCCCTATTTGTGTGATGGGTGAGTTTTATCGATTAACAAACTACATACACAAGTTGTAAAATCAACCATAACTTGCCTGAAAATGGGAGGATGTCGCACCTTTTGTTATGTAGGAAAATCAATCAATAACGTGCGACATCCTCCCATTTTTGGGCAGGTGGTTGATGCCATATGTTTACAACTTGTGTATGTAGTTTGCTAATCGATAAAACGCGAATGGTACCAATCGACAATTTAATAATATTTTCGGAAAATTTTGTTACTCTCTTAGGCCAGGTATGAGCCTGGTATTTTCAATTTTTCTTTCAACAAATGTGGGCGATCTTTCCTTCCCACTAAATATGAAGATTCTAGGTGCTGGTAATTTTGATTAGTTTTTTGGAATGATGCCCTAGGATTTATTTATAGGTTTGCGAACTTGTTCGTTTTTTAATTATATTTTTGCTATCTAACTTTTAGGCAAAACAAATATGAAACTTAAAAATACCTCTTTTAGTCTTTCTCGCATGGACCGTTGATAAAATTTTGCTGTTGGAAGATTTGAATGATCGTTGACAACTGTTTCGGACTTGAAGTTGATCTGAAAACAAGTTGTTGGAACTTCAAATTATTCCACATGATGATTCCAAGAGTTTCTGTTATTTAGAAAAAATCATGTACAGAAATTCTATCAAACGGTATAAATCTGCTTATTTCTTCAATGCGTACGATTGGATTTGAAAAAACAACTCGGGACAGAAATGTCCCGAGGCAGGGAGAGCCGCAGGTGCGCTCTTGAGCCTAACTAGCACTAGTCTCAAATCTACAAAGAAAAGGTTGATTTCTGATCTTCATGTACTCCCTGTAAATACACGTAACCAGAATTTTTGACCTCAAACACTACTCATTCATTCATTAATACCTCAAAAAACACTTGTAAAAAACTTGTCCTTGCACAACTTTTCGCGCAGATCCAAGAGACTAGCTTTTTTCAGCCATTCGTATGCGTAAAAAAGGTGTCAAAAATGTTCCGGCCTTGAACAAATAAGGTTGTTATTTGCGCAACGCCATTTCGAGCAGCTTATTAGATTCGCTGGCACCTATAAAAGCATAGTTAATGTCTCAGAAATATGTCACTTTCGTTTCCAGAATAACATTAATTAATAATCACTTAGAAAATGTTTAAGTACTTTGTTTATTTGGCAGTGGTTACTGTAGTTTTGGCTGATTTCACACCAATGGTGGGTTTTACTTTTCTATGTTCTACTGTTTACCAAAATCGAGAAAACATTTTTTAACTCATTTATGAATAAAGTGAAGATCGACTGAACGTTTCACTGTTTTCTATATTATTTTTTTCTAACGACTAAAACACAAATCCGTCGAGTCCAAAACTAGTCTACGATCTCAAACAAGATTAATTGCATAAAAGCTCTATTCTAGAAGTCGTATTTGGCCCGTACTAAACGTCAATGCTCTTCGTGCTCATCCGGCTCATCGTGTTCATCTTGCTCATCAGGATCTTCAGGTTCTTCAATATGCATTCCTGTGTGTATGTCGAAATGCCAATCCTCATCGTCGAACAATCAACTCTGCGCATCTATTTGTGCCCAACAATGTTCCTCCAGTCAGCCAACATGTTCTTCGTGTCAACAAGCTTGCTCTTCCGCGTGTTCCACCTCTTCATGTAACAATTCGTGCCGACAAAACAGCTGTTCTTCGTTGTGTGGCTCGTCGACTAACACAAATTCGTGTCAATCTTCGTGCACTGCCAAATGCCTTCAAGTGTGTACCGCTCCTTCGTGTGGATCTAGTGAGTCCAGATTTTTCCAATCCCATCCAAATCATTATTTTCTATAATTTCAGCCTGTTCTAATTCATGTTCTAATGCTTGTTCCTCCAACTCCAATTCTCAATCTCCAATCATCCTCCTAGTTCCATCTAGTTCATCCTCTTCCTCTAACTCGTGCCAAAGTTCCTGTTCAAATGTGAGTATTCTTTATTCTCTACCCAGTAATTATTCTGATGATTTCAGCAATGCCAATCAGCCTGCACTACGTCGTCATGTCAACAATCGTGCCAAAACACGTGTATGTCGGGATGTGGCTCGTCGAGTTCGTCCAACAATTCTTGCGAATCATCGTGCAACTCGGGATGTCAATCGAGCTGCCAGCAAACAACCCCCATCAACATCTGTACTCCGGCTTGTCAACAAACGTGTAAAACCACGTGTAGTCAAGCGGCTATCTTAGTTCAACCATGTCAAAGTTCGAGCTCTGGATGTTCTTGTTCGAGCGGATACAGTAAATGTGGATCACAATGTTGTAAATTATAAACTAACTACGACTTATAATAAATTTAAACTTGAATGAGTACAAGATGGAAAATCTGTCTTTTTTTTGTAAATTATTTTCAGCTCCAGAGAAATGAAATAAAATTTTTTGAGGCTAATTTGGATGAAATTCATGCGGCCTATTTTTAAAATCTACAATACAAAAACTTCCGGATTGAATTTTCATTGAAAAAAAATTGCCAACAACCCTCACTATTCAATAACAGTGAAAAAATGACAACAAAAAGGCAACATCAGGTAGGGTAGTATCTTTTTCTTTTCTTGTGTGTAACAATGATGATAACACCAACTTAATTTGGTTTTTTATATCTCGTAAGAAGCCGTTTTTGTTATTTGTATTGTTTCATGTGAGGGTGACATGATCTACAAAAAGGAGAAAAAAGAAAAAGTTGACCTTCACACTTTTTTCTTGTATAGTAATAGATTGAGATCAAGGAAGCTCGAGGTGAACCAAATTGAAAGCAGTTTCATTTTTTTGAGATAAGATCTACTGTTTGTTGCCAAAGGTTTCTTCGATTTTTTCCATAAAAAACAAACTTTTAGCTCGAAAGAACTTTCCTAGAAAATCAAAAGTATTGATTTATTAGAGCATAGGAGACCGCCTGTTGTGTAGCCTGGACCGAAACGACACGTCTGATTTTCCAGCTCTGAGGTATCTAGAGCTATACGTTCAGAGAGGTTCCTCCGAGTATCATATACCTTTCCTCCATTTATCTTTTTCTTCATCCTCGTCAAAAATTGTAACAATGAACGCGAAAGATTTGTCTATCAAAAATCTGTTTGTAGAAGAAAAACTGAAATAAGTATTAATCGCTTCATCCCATCTGATGATACCCGTTCTCTTCTAATTCGATGTCCGATTTTTGTGTCGAAAAATGGAAGAAAAACTGTTGTTACATAATACGCTAACAGAGATAAACATTGAATTCACACTTTTTATCGGTTTTTGGCTTTTTAGGAAGTTTTGAATAGGAAGAGAAGCTTATGATTGTACACATTACAGACGTCGTTAAAGCATAATGACAAGTGATATTAAAATTGATGGAATTTGTGAATTAGTGAGAGATTTAGAAGGAGAAAACAGAGAAGGACAATATAGTCCGCTCAGAAATTTGATGGAAAATTCGACTTGAACAGATTTTAATTTACTCGAACGATGTGTTTGCATAATATCATTTTTTGTTTACTTTCAAATTACTGTTATTACTATCACCCAAGTGAGAGTGAAAATTAGCGACCTTCAAAACCTCAACCTCTTTTTCATCAAGATAAAGCCCTATCTCATCAACAACCAAAAAAAACAAATCACCGCCCATTTCGAAGCACCGCCCACTATTCGGCCAACATACAAAAGCGCCAACCTTGGCGCCTTCAGATCAGTTAGGCTTTGACTTTCTCAGCTCTAACCATGTCGTCGGAAAATGAGAAGAAGCTTTGGCTTGAAGCCGAATCATTGAGACGAATTGCGTTCTTTGGAATCTGCATCAGGTAGTTATGAACTTCAGCTATATTTCATATTTTCAGCTATCTTGTGAAAAAAAAACTCGATTTTTATTTGTTCACAATGCTGTTGTTTTTTGTTTTTGTTGTTGTTACACTTTATTTTTTTTTAGTACTGTCGCTACATTGACCGCAATTGTTGCTATTCCATCGTTGTACAACTATATGCAACATGTTCAATCCACCCTACAGACTGAGGTAATGATTTGTTATCTATTTATATAATTAACGTCAATAATCATAGGTTGATTTCTGTCGTCATCGTACTAACGGTCTGTTCGACCAATACGAACGTCTTCAACAAATCAAGGGTGTCCGTGGAAAGTTGATCATCAAACGTCAAGCCGGATATGACGCACCAGCTGACGCTGCCGTCGAATCAGCCCCAATCTCCAGTGGAGGATCATGCTGCTCATGCAAAACCGGAGCTTCTGGACCACCAGGACCACCAGGATTAGACGGATCTAACGGAAAAGACGGGCAACCAGGACCAGACGGACAGCCAGGACAAGATGCGGACCCAGAATCCGTTCCAACTGCCGCCGATTTCTGCTTCGACTGTCCAGCAGGACCACCAGGACCAGCCGGTAACCCAGGACCAAAGGGACCAAACGGCAACAATGGAGGTGATGGACAACCAGGAGCCTCAGGACAAGCTGGAGCCCCAGGAGCCCCAGGAGCTCCAGGACCAGCCGGACCAGACGGGCAACCAGGATCCGCCGGACAACCAGGACCAGCCGGAATTGTCGAAGAAATTGCTGTCCCAGCCGGACCACCAGGACCAGAAGGACCATCTGGAGCCCCAGGAACCGACGGAGCTCCAGGAGTACCAGGACAACCAGGACAACCAGGAGAACAAGGACCCGCCGGAGACGCTGGATCTGACGGATCTGCCGGACAACCAGGAGCTCCAGGAGAGCAAGGACCAGCTGGAGAGCCAGGAGCAGGAGGCGGTTGCGATCATTGCCCACCACCAAGAACCGCCCCAGGATATTAGAGAGTATTCTATTTTTTCGTTCTGTTTTTTCTTGTTATTGTACATTGACTCTTATTTACTATTCCACTGATTCTCAGAATACATAAACATGTCCTATTCGGATGTTTTTTTTTTTTAATTAAAACAAAACAAACCTATACATCACACTGGCCGCTTTTTTTGATGCGAGGAGTCACTATTTTTCGAGAAAACAATTTTAGAACTTTCTAGCAATTGTTGAACCCAATTGGGGTAACTAACGTTTGAACGGAAAATTTAATTTTTACAGTACTATACATGTGTCAGAACCTGGGATTAAGTTTATTTTCAATTCAACTACCTATACAAAACTTTTTCGCACAGTTGCAAAAAAAAAGAATTGTGTAAACAGCCCTATTTATAAAATAACCTTTCGCAAAAGCAGAAAGACAGGTGCGTAATCACAACACATCGTTTTTAATTGGCTTTTTATAAAGATAGACCGGTTGGTTACATGAATATCACAACTGAAAGAAAGAGGAACTAATTTTCTCCGGATGGGATAAGACAAGGGGCTTGATAAGAGAATGTTGAACTTTTTAGATTCATTGAAATTGAGTTTGAAAGAAATCTCACTTTTAAGTTAAAAGGTTTCAAAAGCAGCATTTTCAAGAGAAAAAAATTGAAAAAAAAATGAAAGATTCATTGGCAGAACATAAAGCATAATCACAGTCAAAAATACATTTTGAAGAAGAAGGGTTTGCCATTTAATATCCAGGCGCAGTTCTTGGTGGTGGACAGTGGTCGCAACTTCCACCGCTTCCTGGAACTCCATCCTCCCCTGGTTCACCATCGGCTCCAGGTGATCCGCTTTCTCCGCGTTGTCCGGGTACTCCAGGAGCTCCTGGCGATCCAGGATGTCCATCAACACCAGGTTGACCATCACCTCCAGTTGATCCAGAGTCTCCGGGTGATCCGTTCGGTCCAGGTGGTCCAGGTGGTCCGGCGACTTCTCTGGTTTGTCCAGGTTGACCTGGTTGACCGTCGTTTCCTGGTTGACCGTCACCGCCAGGTGCTCCTGGTGGTCCGGGTGGGCCTGGTTGGCCAGGTTGCGCGGTTCCGCCGTTTTGACCATCTCTGCCTGGTTGTCCTGGAGGGCCAGGTCTTCCTGGTTGTCCAGGTGGTCCGGCTGGTGCTTCCATACAATCGAAGCAGTAGCTCGAGTTGTTATCTTCGTCAAAATCGTCGGTTCCATCGGCTCCGTGTATTCCATCATTACCTGATGGCCCGTCGAGACCGTCTTTACCAGGTTGTCCAACAGGTCCAGCAGGTCCCGGAGCTCCAACTCCACATGCACAACACTCTTGAGTTTGTCGACGACGGAGAACCTTTTTGCGGTTCACTCGTCGTTTCGACAATCCTCGATTGTTAGTTGACCGTTTAACAACGAATTTCGATGGAATTCCAGTGACTTCTTTAACAACTTCGTATTGCGAATGAAGATTGAGTGATCGATGTTTACAGAAGCTTACCTAAAAGAATTACTTTATCAAGCGATTACACTTTGTAAAACTCACGTCAGCATCCAACTTTGATTGAACATTTTGAACATAGCTGTAGAAAGCAGGTATGACAATTATTGCCAGAAAAACTGACGAAATTCTGAAAAAAAATATGACCAGGCGTAAGCACTATTAATTGGTTCAGAAAAAAAACTCACGTCACAGAAATTCCAACAAAAGCGATTGTTCGCAAACTGTCCACTTCTTGATCGGTAACAACCAACTTTTTTTTACGGTCTTCACCCATTTTCAGCTTTTCCAGTCTTCCGACAACTGACAATCATCTTTTCTTAAACCACTTTTATATACTTACCAGAAGGAAGTGAAACCGTTTTACCAAGTTTTTCTTCCATATTGTAAGGAAAAGCAAACCAATTTTTTTTTTGGCAGAGAATTTAAAGTAGGGCAATTACCGGTCAATCATCACGACGATCGGAAAAATTGATAATTTTTCAAGTCTTGAAAACTTTAGATGTTCATGAAACTTGTATTGAGAAAGTTGACATGATATTTTTTTCTGCTTTTTATAATTTAAACGATACGTGAATACATATTCAAATGCAACATTTGAAAGTTGAGATTTTATGGACAAGAAACACGTATCACAAAGTTATAAATCAAATTCAGAATGTTTCCCATTCATCAACTTTCTCTAATTTGTCACGAAAAAGGTTTTATTTGTGGTTAGACCCATGTTTCTGAGATATCAGCAATTATGAAAAACAATTCAAAAAACCATTTGAAAAAAAAACAAGCACAAAAAAATGAAGCTGAAACGTTGCACTTACGGTAAAACTATAATTCAGCCTTGAAGCGTTGGACTTACTTCTTTTGTTGGTTCATAATCGAGCCATACATAACTAAAGTATGTTGTTCCCGGTTCATTTTCTTTTGTCATCCTTTTGTCACCCATTATATTTTGGTCGTGGGTTCTTTCACAACACACCTTCGATAAACCTAGAAATAAACTTTGATAAACTGATTTTAATCTAACGAGCGAGTATATCTGGAATGAAGAACAAAATTTAAAAATCATGAAAACACGAAGATTGAAAAATTATTTTGAATGATCGAGGATTCCTCGCGAGCTCGAAATTGAAAAATTTGGCCTAGTCGTTTCCTCGGCCATTTATTTCTCTTCCATTCTCTGTTGACACACAAAAAAAAAGAATATTCATCATTTTCCCATCTGTTTTCATTTTTCATCAACTTTCTGTGCTTATATCGTTGTTCAAAAATTCAATTAACTACTAACGTATAAGAAAACGATGAGACTAGTCAAAAATTCAGTCGTTTATTTGCTCGCACCACGAAAATAAACGACGGCTGTCGGTTCAATTACTTCTTTTTATTGATTTTTCTCCGTCATTCGCGGCGCTTTCGGCGAAGTGAATAAATGAACTGAATGCAATGTTTGTTGTTTTGTAATATTTCGAAACGGAATAAACTAATAGCTAAATGACTGATCTATTCTGTAAATTTATCGATTTCTCTCAAAGCCAGCACTCCATTTGTTTCAAATGTTGACACACCTGGTTATATTCAACCAAGATTACAGAAATGTTGAGCCTACGAAGATGTACAACACAAATTAATCGAAATTTCATGATGTGTCGTGCATTGAAGAAATCCGAAGTTCCCACGACTACTACAAAAATGTCGGCAGTTGAAGTGAGTTCTGGAATGAAATATCTTCTAGGATTTCAACGCAATATTTTTTCCAGAAACAAAAAGAAAGTGATATGCTTGAAACTATTGACATTGAAGACCTTCCGAGACCACAGAAACGATTTGCAAAACAATTTGAAAAAGTGAGTCATTCTCTTTATTCAAAGAAAAAAAAGTTGGTGACACATTCATTTTTTAAAATAGTTTCTGAACTGATGGTATGTTTCAGGTCAATGAAGAACGAGTAAAGGAAATGTTTGCAAAAAACTATAAAAACCACGTGGCTTTTACTGTTTTAGTCGGTTTGGTTGTTGGAATTTATTGGTACACTCTATATTCTGTGAAACAAGAAACATTCCTTGAAGAAATTGATGAAGAAATGGCGGCAACAAATCCGAAAACACATGGGCATTTGGTTCCCAAAAAATAGATTTTTCTCTTAATTTTCTAGAACCTATTTTTAGACTTCCTTGTTTAATTTCTGTTATTCTCTCTTTTTCTCTCTTTTTCTCTTTGCTATTTATTAGATGCTCAAAAATTTTACATAAAATAAAAATTTCAGGTATGAGTGGAAGTGAAGAAGAAGCTTCGCTAGCCTTTCGAAAATCAGCCGATGATGTGAGTAATCTGAAAAATAAGGTCTTGGAGTTCACGAATCAGGTTGGTACTAAGGTCACAAATAGAACACTTCAACTATAATTTATTTCAGAACTATGTCGATACCACAGAAGAAGAATCCGACCTCTCGACACCAACACAACTTGGACCGCCTCTTGGAGCGCTGATTTCAGATGAGGTTAATTTAAACTTTCTCTCAAACCTAGTAGTATTTTTCTTGGATAATATTGAAATTTAAATTCAAAAAAATTGATTTTTCTCAAAAATCACACCGACTGTTGTCAATTTGAAATTCTTAGAATAGAAAAGAAACCGATACCGTACAGGATGTATGAGTGAAGGTGGATCAGAAATATTTCTGTAAACCTAAAAATTACAAACAATTCCAGTATAGCAGTTCAAAAAATTTCAGAGAGTACAAAAAATCATGCAAAATTTATTTTACCTCATTCTTAATTTTTATAAACTGTTCTTGAATGACGACGAAAAACATAGTTAAATTAAAAGCACGAAAAGGGTGAATATCATTTATGATCTTACTTACCTTTTATTTTATTTGAGGGGAGGTGGGGGGGGGGTCAAAGTAAGTAAGTAAGTACAAATAAGAAAACAATATTAGAAAACTAAGCAAAAAGTGAAGAGTGGGTGATTGAATGAATGAGTACAGAGAGGCACACATTAACTGTCCGCTCCGCCCCTTTTCGCACGCGACGTGGGTTAGAAAAATGGGCAGACAACTATATAGGGGAGGAGTCGACAGTCAATGTGCCTTCCTGTGTGCTAATTCATTCATTCTTCACTTTTTTCTCTGTTTGGTAATATAGTTGCCTTTCTATTTCTTTCTTCTAAAGTCTGTTTTGACTCTTTTTCTTCTTGCTACCCCTCTTCCATTAGGTAAAAGTTAAAGCCCATGTGGTCATTTGGCCAGGCTACCCCTGTGGTCATTTGGCCAGGCTATGTCGTGTTTCTGAGAATTCCACATTTTGTCCGAGGTATGTCGATGCTAGATTATCAAATTGATTTTCCCGAATCAAAACGCGACCTGCGCTCAAAACAAGATAAAAAGTACTTTGCAACAAAAGTTCAACCACGTTCATATATACAAAAACGCGCGAAATCAACGCCACTATCTTCTTCTTCATCCGATTTATCTTTTTTTTTCTCTCCTTTTTCCATGTACTATTCAATTCTAGCAATAGAAAACAGCAGAAAACTATCTATTTTCTCACTAAACATATCAGTTACACGATGAAATAGTTATATGTTCGACGGAGAGCGCAGAACGAGGGTAAACAACGGTTGAACTGTTAACGAGACCTCAAATATTCTTATCAGCTGCAAAAAAATATTCTGCTATTCCACAATTTTCCTGATAATATTTTAAGATTTTTTTCTGAATCAGATCTTTTCGAACATGGTTATCGGCAGGAAAAATCAAGTGGTTAGTTCTTGGTTTTTCTTCAAAAACTGAAAAATGTTGTATCAATGGAAAATAAAATTTTCAGTTTTTTGAAAGAAATTCGTTCAATACTGTTAATATTGTTCTCGGTATAAATGAAATTTAAACTCCTAAAATATTAAAGTTCGAGAAAGAAAGTATTGAATTTTATATTCTATTAAACCTTAACTGATAATGCCAAACAAACTTTTAGATCACCGACTCGAAACGAAACCAGGAACTCAAAAAAGATGGTGATTTGTCGAGACCTTCTGGGCTGCCACCAACAGTAATCCCGCCTGCACCATCTACCGCGAAAACTTCAACAGTTGCTGGTTCCAGAACTCCCATTCCGCCGCAAAGAAGTAGAAAAAGAAAGGTGTGATTTTATTCAAAAAAAAAGCATTCAACAACAATAGAAACAAAAAACATTTTTTCAACAAAAAAAATGAATCATTTACATGAAAAATGCGAACGATGAAGCAACGCTCTCTTAGTGTACCGTATATTTCAAACCATTCTAGAAATGAAAACCATGTTGATGAAAAAACTATCTCATTTCAAAGTTTGATTCTGAAAAAATTCGGTTTAGAATATTCGAAAGTGAGTGAGATACATCGATTTTTTTCAAAATCATTTCACGTTTTATTTATAATAAAAACACTCCAGGTCACTGATCTTCGTTGTAATGAAACTCGGTGGTTTTATCAAGAGCCAAAATCGACGATTTGGACACCTTTTAATGGTCGTGACTCACTCATGATTGAAATCAAATATCGGAAAGAGAAATCGATCGAGTTGGATGAATCGATGCTTAAAATTTTCAACGAGGAAGAATTGGATTCGCTGAAATTAGATGTTACAATCACAGACAACGAAAATGATGTGAAGGACAATGGTAAACCTATGGTGGTTGTTTTGAATGGGCAATACAGGTGAAAGAATAAGTTTCATTTCAAAAAACAATTCTCAATTTCAGAGTAAACGAAGAGAATAGTAAAATTGATCCTATTTACTGGAAAGAAGACACGAAAGAGATTCGTCGTGGTACCTGGTTCACACCAGATTATCAACCTCTTGAAGGTCCGCTTGCTGATCAAATCGAACGGAATCATCTGCAATATTTCCGCAATCAAATGATTCCTGAAGGAACTACGGTTTTCTCAAAATCTGAAACAAGTAACAAACCGATTCTTGCTGAACTTCACGCTGACAGTTGTGACATAAGATGGAGTTCGGTCATTGATATATCGTTGCATCAGAAGGGAAACGCTATTCTTCGCTATTTATGGGCTAAATCGACACCGCTGAGAAGAGGATATGAGAAAGAGGCGGAATGGAGTGATGCGGCAGCAGAGATTTCACATTTAATATTGGTTGTTCATGGAATCGGGCAGAAAGGTTATGAAAATTTGATCGCGCAAAATGCTAACCAGTACGTTTTTTCTGTTTATCTCTAGCGGACCAAACCCCTTTCAAATTTTTTTTTGGTTTTTTTGTAGAGTACGAGATGGTGTTGTTGCCGCAATGGAGAAGTACTATCCAGACGAAAAAACTCGACCAATCTTCTTACCTGTTGAATGGAGAAGTTCTCTAATTCTAGGTTTGAAACGCATGTCATACTTGGGACAGTTGTGGACAGGGGTTATATCCCCTAACGAGGCTCCCCTCCTTCAAAAGTTTGAAGTTATACATTTTTGTCCCAACAAAATTTAAAAGTGTAATTTTTCAAAGTTATACCCCCTTCCCCTGTTCGAAGGAGTCCAAAGTTACATCTCCTATTTTCAATTGGCAGGTATGATAATCAAATTCCACATGAAGTTTTGTATTTCTCTCGGACAAGATTTTCAGTTTCTCCCAAACCTTTTGGTCGCATTTTTTCAGAACTATTTCTTCTGGTCCCTCATTTCATTTAGCCCTCCCTTCCTATTCACACATTTTTTCTGTTGACTTCCTCTAGGTCACCATATGTTGTATTTTTCTCTATATGTTATTATTGATTGTTCATAACAACATGCATGGTACATTTTATAGATAACATCAAAAGGTGTGAAATATAATGAGCCATATGGTGACCTAGAAAAGGCTACACGGGTATCTCTCAAGAACAGAAAAAAAGTAAGGGGGAGCTAGACTCTATTGTATGAGCCTCGAAACGTACATTTCCCGGGTTTGTGGAAAATTGCTGTCTTACGGCATACCTCGGCCTGAAACGTCGGAATTTTCAAAATGTATTCTACGATTTGTGTTCGTTTTTATACTTTTTTCTTCATCCCCCCCCCCCCCCCCCCTCTCCCATCAGTCAAAAGTTACACCCCCCTGTGGTCATTTGGCCAGGCTATCCCAAGTATGCGTCGCATATTTTCAATTTTTAATTAAACCCCGATTCTTACAGATAACGGCTTGACAGACAATATTACAATTCCGAAAATGAGCAGCATGCGTGCTTCTTTGAACAGTACCGCTATGGATGTGATGTACTATCAAAGCCCATTGTTTAGAACTGAAGTGAGTATTTTTTCAACTTACTATAATGTATTCGATTTCTCTAAAGATAATTCGAGGCGTAACCGCACAGTTGAATCGTGTTTACAAATTGTTTAAATCCAACAATCCTAATTTCACGGGAAGTGTTTCGATTTTTGGGCATTCACTCGGAAGTGTTATTTGTTATGATATTTTGACACAATATTCACCATTGATGCTTTATGACAAATATGTAAATGAAACATTTGTGAGTTTTTTTTCCTTGAAGTCAGATTAAATTTTGTGTTTTTTCTAGGATGAATACCTGAAAACATCAACATCTGAAGAGTCACGTCGAGCTTTGGAATCGTTGAAATTGGCTCGTGAACAGATTCGCGACAGCATTGAGGGTGGCATTCAAAAGCTGTTAGTTACCAAAGAAGAAATCCTTGATTTTAAAGTCAAGTATATGTTTGCTGTCGGATCACCTCTCGGTGTTTTTTTGACAATGCGCGGGGGATCTGCTCAAGATCTGCTATCCAGCGCAACCAACGCCGAAAGAATCTTCAACATCTTCCATCCGTATGACCCGGTTGCATATCGACTCGAGCCGTTTTTCACACCCGAATACAAACATATCCGACCTATAAAACTGTTTTCGAACACCGACCAACGAGGTCGCGCCTCATACGATCATTTGCCTTTAGATGTATATAAACACTATCTGAAAAAGATGAAAAATCAGAATAAAACGAAAAAAGGAAAAGAGTCTGCAGATGCTAGAAGTTGTGGAGATGACGATATCGATGAGGAGGATGAATGTGATTCGGATGAAGATGCACGATCTGGATGCAGTTCACCGCGATCAATGACACCACCGCCGTTCGAACGCGACACTGCCAAAGAACCGAAAGCTATAAAGGTAGATTTGCTCCTTTTTTTATCCAAAAAGTTTTGATGGAAATGTTCTTTCAAAATAGAACAACCCTCAAGGGAATTTTCAAGCCATTTCACATTTTTGAGCAGCTGAACACTTTAAGTTACTCATAAAATTTTTATAGAAAGGCTGGTTCTCGTTTGGCTCATCTAACACGAATCCTAAAAAGACGACAAGCACAGCAAGTTTGAGCGGGTCAACCAGCACATCTGCCGGATCCGAAAATCTAGGAATCGAAGTGGCAAAAGAGGCTGAAACCGAGCTTCCGCTTCCTGAGAGAATTCTTGGAAGTGGGCAACGCGTTCCACATCGCATCGATTTCCAACTTCAGGTAATTTTCAATGATTAGATTCGAGACAGTATTTAAAAATTGAAACATTTTCCCTTGACAAGTTGTGAGAAAGCTGATTATTTCCTTGTTTTCTCATCAAGTTTTGTGGTGTGCTGTTCTAGATGTTCGTTTCAACATGAAGGATGGTAATAAAATTTAGCACGCTCGATTCCATCAGAATGTAATAAATTCAAATTATTCGCCTTTTTTGTTTTGGCAAAAAAATACGTTCTAAGAATTGAGAAAACATGATATCTGTGAGTAATGCCAAAGAAATGTTTGTTGTTTGAGATCGACATCGATTTTTGAGCGTCTAGTACCGTTTTTGTAATTAAAAGGGCTAGACAGTATTACTTCGAGAAAAAACAGCCAAAGTTACACAAGCTCAAAAATAGAGAAAAGATTTCTAATAAAACTAGTTTTTGTTACTATAGTAATAATATTATTTGAAAGTTTTTTTTCAGCCGGCCCTCACTGAAAAGAGCTACTGGTCAGTATTGAAATCACATTTCGCCTACTGGACCAACGCAGATCTTGCCTTGTTCCTGGCTAATGTCCTCTACTGCAAACCGGCCAAACCCGAAGAAGCCAAATCATCGTGGGCCTAGTAAATTGTGATTGTGCTCCTCTGTTTTCTTGTCTCGGGTTATTTTTATTCTCACACTTCTCGAAATGCCAAACTTCAGCTTTATAAGTAGGTTCCCCTTTTCCTTTTATAATATCTCAAAATGTATATTTCCCACCTTTTTGTTGTGATATTTTCCCGGTTTTTCTCTCTTTATTTGTATATGTACGGCATTGTAGTTTTTTTAGTTAAAATGGTTAGGGATCCTAATGAAGGATCCACTTTGTTTTTTTCTTTATAAGAAAAAAAAAATTTGTACTGAAACACGATATACATAAAACTCTAATTGAACTCATCCTTTCACGCTCTTACCCTTGTTTTTAATCCGCTCTAATTGTTGGTAATTTGCATTTTTTGTTTGAAAAGAAGATATACTGTAGGTGATGTCATTATCGCTATTTTCTGCAGAGAATGCGGAATTGTTCATGAGGTTTTTTGATTGCAGCAGAAGAAACATGGATTGAAATTCAATTTTTCTGTATCATGTTTTTATTTCAATTCAAGTGAAAACATTCATTAATTTTAATTGGACGCGCGTAGTCTGGAATTGCTCTCTCTCTACTTGAATTACATCGCGTAAAGCTCATGAGTCTCAAAGCATTCATGAATACAACCGAAGAAAGAAAAAATAGCCGACGGGCATATTCCGGAAATAGGTAGTGACTTATTGAATCTTGTCAATCTTCATTCCCCCCCCCCCCCCCCCCCCCCACACATAATTCGTCATTTCCCACCCGCGTGAGCGAATTTTTTTGGTTTCAAAATGGATATTTTCGCGTGTGCACGGAATGTCATTTAAAAAATCATTTTTATGGTTTTCTATGAATAGCAATTTCATCTAAATATGAGTTGGACAAGGATACTGTAAGCCTTTTGAGAAGAAATGGTTCTAAAAAAAAAACTAAATCTTGAAAAAAAAAACACATTGTCCAATAAAAGTTTTGTTTTGTTTCGTTCTTTGTCAGTCGAATCCTCTCATTCTTTCAACTTTGTTTTCAAATCTGAATGATCAAGAATCAGTCCTTGTCTACTGTTAAGTTGAAAACACACATTTTGTAGGAAAGTACTTTAAAATAGATTTTTCTGCCTAACAAGAGCGACGTTAAAACACTTTCGAAACATATTTTAAGACCGGAGCAGATTCTAAAAATGATTTTTGAAACTGGAAAACGAAAGACATTGCAAATCGGGTGAAGCCGCATGATTGTCTGAAGCCCCCCCCCCCCCCCCGGTCTCACGTATTCGCCGTGTTCATTGAGAAAAGCAACTTTCTTTTCAATTTTCTGAAAACGAAATTGTTCACTTTTTTCAAGCTCAAAATTGAATCTTTGCTAACATTTTATGAAACGAAAATAAAGTTTTTCTTTCGCCGCAAAAACGTATCATTTTTTCAATTCCAACTTTTTTTTTCCATTATTTTCTAGTCTACATTATAAAAAATCTCACTTCCATTAGCGAACTTTGATGATTTCTCATCTCGTCATAAAATATGAGACTCCGCCCATTTTCAGAGGCGGCGTCAAGAGCCCACTAGTCGCAAAAAATGTAGTCACTCTCAAATTCAAAACCTTTCCAGTGTATGTTCTAGCAAAAAAAAAATCATTTTCAGGGTACAACATGATGAACAGATTTAATTCGTTCGTATGCTTTTTGGCGATGCTTGTTCTTTGCATTTCAGCTCAAGTGGTTAGTTTACATGTTGGAGAAAAAACTTGAAATTGAATGGAAACATCTAACTTGACGATTAGGTACTAAAAGTTCAATTTCAAAGTTCTTAAATTGAAATTGTTTGGTACTTTTAATTTTACCTTTTCACATAAAATTTCATAATGTTAAGCTTAATCCGATGACCTCATCTATTTATATTACTTTCAGCAAAGCGTTGATCTATTGACCACCGACGGAGGATTAGACAAAAGATCACCTTATAGGTGAGTTGCAGAAAGTTCTAATTTTTAAAAAATCGAAAACTATTGCAGAGCTTTTGCATTTGCCAAGCGAAGCGATGAAGATGTTGCCTTTTTGGACAAACGTTCTGTTTATGGATTTGCTAAGCGGTAGGTGTTCACGTTTCTCACGAACATTCCCATCAGAAATAAGTTCCGTTACACTTTTGAAAAGCTTGAAAAGAAAAACAAGGGAATTTTTAACGCGTCACATTCAAATGTGTCATAAACAAGATTTTCAAAGTTTGGAAACATTTTAAAACGAATATTTCAGTTCACCTTATCGCACGTTCGCCTTCGCTAAACGTGCAGGACCATATGGATTCGCCTTCGCAAAACGTTCACCATATTCATCATTCGCCTAAGCTTATGCTTTGTTTTTTATGCTTGGTAAAAGTAATTCGATAAAAAGTTGTTGTATTGTATTTTGTGTGAGCGCATCTTTGACCTTTTTCTTTTTCTATATTTTTGATTAAAAGAACTAATAACCTAATAAATTATTGTGATTTTTGTTTTTCCCAGCTTCGATCTGCGTAAACTAAAAAAAAAACTCGCAGAAATATTGATTAATTGATCAAACATTTTAATGAAATAATTATGAAAAATACGAAAAACAAACTTTTCAGCGATCTATCGCTTGCTTCTTCTCCTTTTCTCATCTCGTTCTCCCGATCTTCTCCGATGACGAGATGATTTTTCGTCCGAACTCACTCTTTTTTGTCTTTTTCTATCATCACCATGGCGGCGGGATCGATCTTTTTCTTGTTCATAACGTTGATGACGTTTCGGTTCTGATTTTTCTCGGCTGAAAAAGTCAAATTTTCAGGTTCAGTAAATCGTGAATCTCGGAAGATTAGTCAGATCAAAATGTCTTTTATTCGAACACATTTTTTCATTATTAGACGTGAAGTGTTTAAATTCATGAGAAGTGCCACTCGAGAAAACAATTCATGACTTGTCGGAACAACTTCTTACCTATCTCGCCGTTTCTTTACCACTTCATGCTTCTTTGTCTTCTTTTTGGGCGTTGATTCAGCAGACGACGAAGAGTCGGATGAGGATGAATCAGAATCGGAGTCTGAGTCAGAATCCGAAGAATCTGACGAATCAGACGACGATGAGGACGAGTCGTTCAAACTTTTCAGTAAATCTTTTTGCTTTTTGATTCCCTTTTCTAACCACTCCCGAAGATCAAGGCTGTAAACAGAGTCATTAAATATTTCGGAAAAAATATACTAGCATACGTCAAACCACCGAGGCCAATCATAGTGAAGAAATTGACCGAGAATCGTGCGTTTTGTGGATTGTCACGTGGGAACAATCCAGCAAAACTTGAAGACAGTGTACTGGAAACTTTCTCGTTATTTGTTGTTGTTCTTTTTTAAAATAAAAAGCTTACGGATCTTTGACACGTTCATAAAGTTTTACCAATCCCATTGCTTCGACAAGTTCTTGAAAAATATATTTGATATAAATTCTTCCCGATGATGTTGTATCTTCTTCTGTCATCTTAACATCGGCGAGAATCTGAAAAAAAAAGAATATGAAGATTTAACTACATCCTGTTTTTACTGGAGTTTATATCAAAGATTACCTTCCAGTCAATAGCATCCGTAACTAACAAATGAGCAACAAGTCGTGCCAAGTTTCTTAACTTTGTGATATCGAATCGATGTACCGTGGAATAACTATCCCTTGCAATCTGCTCAAACATTTGCTGAAAAAAAATAGCTAATTGAAACATATTTAACAAATAAGTACTTGATATTCCAATCTCAGTCGACAGAATCTTTCAATCAACATTCCATAGAATCTTTCATAGGTTCTTTGCTGTGCACAACAATCGACCAACATGTTACACAGCTCATTTTCCATTTCAGGCTTGATACCCATCTTAAGAAGTTTATGAGCCGCTTCTTGGAAGTCGAGAGATGATTGAAGTGTTAGATATACTTCTCTACAAAAAAATTAACTTTTGAAACACTGGCAATTAAACTGTCACACCTTCTGAAAGCAATCAAATTCTGATCAGTATTATCGATTATTTCGGTAGTGGTCTTGACATCTTTTTTCTTATTTTCATTGTCATCCTCGCTTTCATCCTCATCATCTTCATCGTCTTCTTCGTCACTTGAGAAATCTGCGTCTCCGATGATTTCTTTACGAATTTCATCGTAAGCTTGTTCGTTTTTTTCAAAATCCGGGTCCAATTTGAAAACATCTGAAAGGTTGTAAAATAAAATAATTTCCAGCAGGTAGTAAAATCAAAAACCCACTCAGTCCATTTTCCGGGTCCGTAGCATCTTCCAAGTTGAGAGTGTGTGTAATTTGATCATCCTCATCGATCAAGTCCAATTCTTCCAAAACCGCCGGGTAAGCCTGAAAATTTTAGCATGGTTATAAATAATTGTTACACAAGCAAATTCATCATCGTCCTTCTATTTTTTTATTATCTTCCACATATTAAACGAAGAGAGAAACAGTTTATAACACAGAGAAAAAGAAAAAAACAAGATTTCTTTTTTCGACCAGCCCTCTATCTATTCACACAACTTATTTTGATTATATTAGCATGAGTGTTGCCTTTTTTTTAATTGTTGTTTTATTTTCTATTTCGGTTAATTTTGGAAGAAGTGATTCCGATGTGAGTGATTTCAAAACGATGATACAATTCGATTTACTTGTATTTTCAGACGGCCGTACAATATCGTAAAGATCTTGAGCAAATAAACTATTACAATTGGCTGTTAAGTCGACACCGAACGGAAAAAGCAAAAATTGAAAAGGTTCATAAAGAAATTCGTACCGATCGTTCAAAGCAATTGCAAAAAATTCTGGAATCTCCCGTTCCACGAAACGTGAGTTATCCTAATTTTTTCAGAGAAATTGTCAGATTTTCAGGTGACGTTAATTTCTACTGCGCGTAATTTTGAAAAAATTCACACTTATTTACATCCTCATAATATTTCACCGATTCCTGGTGTTCCATCAACGCCAACTCAAAAAGACGGAGGATTGGTGCAATTTTTATTGGGCGAGGATGAATATCACAAATTTGAACAATTTTTGAAAGAGAAAACATTGAAGAAAGATTAACAAAATGTTTTCTATATTTTTTATTCTGATTCCTTAATAAACTTTGAAAAGCTAATAGGCTCTTATACACCGCGCATTTACATACCTTGAACTTTTCTTTTCTGATTTGCATGGCAACTTCAATCATATATTGAATTCTGGTATCAATTTTCATTCCACCATCTGATGATTCCATCAAAATAACTCTCAATCTATCATAAACACTGTTAAGCGCCGCAGGTGCAACTTCCAACAACTTCGCACCACATTCTTTCAAAAACGCTATTCCCACTTCAACTGAATCATCTGTTGGCTCTTCGAGCATCAAAATTATGATTTCTAGAGCGAGAACTTCGTGTGCCACTTGTTGATTGATAAGATGTGCAATGAATTTGACAATGGGAACAGTGACACCCTTGTCGTTTCGTCGGAAACTTCGCTTGAATTGAACAATAAGACGTCGCAGCAAAAGTTCTCCAACGTGTGGGAATTTTGAATTGATAACAGCGACGAGAGCTGCGTAAACATGTGAAAAACCAGGCGAGAAGGCTTGAGCTTGTATAATTGAACGGCAAAGAAGTCCTCTACAAATATATTTTGTATACTTCAAAAAAATGGGTATTGAACATACTTTCCACGAATAACGTTTTCTTGAAGAAGTTCTCTTACAATTTGTACAAGATTTCCGACATTAACTCTGTTAACTAAACCATGAATCTTTTTTTTAATGCGCTCCCAGTTCATTCGTTGATACTGCTCTCCAGCCTGAAATTGAATGTTTAGTTATTGGCTATTTTTAAATATCTCACTTTATCCTTGATTTGTTCTTGCATCATTCTTAACTTCGCTGGTGGTATATATGCACCTCCAGTTCGACTTCTCAAAAGATCTTTGACTTCTTCTTTGGGTTTTTCTTCCGCTTTCTTCGAATCACCAAGTGAATCTTTTTGCTTATGATTCTTCTCATTCGTTGGAGACTTTCTACTTCTTTTCCGTGAATCTCTCTCTGAAGAAACACTTCTACAGCGCCTTCGTTCTAGAGATTTTCGATCTCTACTTGGTGAATCTTCATCTGTCGATTCGTTTCTTCGCGTTCTTTCATCAGGAGACTTTCTACTTTTTGTTTCAGAAACATATTCGTCACCATCTGAAGTGTGGAGATCTTGTTTTGGTGAACTTCGCGGTGAAGCAGACGACATCTAAAATTGGAAATTGGTAGAAACACACATTTGCGGGGAAAAAAAACAAAACAAAAATATTCGAAAATGTTTGTTTGAGAAATATTTTCTGTCAACGGAGCGTATTTGCATGATTGTCTCATAAAAAAGCGAGCTCAGTGAAATGAAAACTCCGGAGCAACTCCAAATTGTGGAGTTGATTAGGAGTACTCTGAAAAAACTCTGGAGCGGCACCTTATTCACTCTGGAGCAACTCCATTTTTAGGAGTTCCTCTGGAGTCAAAAAGGTGCCGCTCCAGAGTTTTTTCAGAGTACTCCAAATCAACTCCACAATCTGGAGTTGCTCCGGAGTTTTCATTTCACTGAGAGGGTAAACTGGATAGCTGGCCCGGATGGCCTTTGTGTATTCTGGTTATATAAGAATACAATAGTGGAGAATTGGTGCGAAAGTTTTGTGAAAGTGCTGCCAAACTTCCTGGCTTGACTTTGCACTGCCTTCGTTTTAATTTTACAGAGGTTTTTTTTCGGTTCACACACATTTTGTTCGAAGAAAATTTTTGAAACAAACTTTAAAACATTTGCATCGCATGCGAGAAGAATATATAAATTCGATCGAATGGAAACTTTCGAGGGATGGCCTAGCTTGTTCTCGTCCAAAAGACTTGTACTTCTCTCGAAATCGAGAAACGTTTTTTTTCTAAAAATTAAATTTCACCTCGGCCGTTGCCGAGGTGAAACGGCGCCGTACGGCTGTTTTTGAGTATATCCTCAGGGATATGGGGAGATTAATCTGAGAGTAAGGTGAACTGAGCGATTAATGGGCGAGTAAGGTGAAATCACCGATTAATCGGCGAGCAACATGTTCATCGACGAATAATCGCTGACAAGGGAACTACATACAGGTGTTAACGGACTTTGAGATGGGATATATGTCACCCGATAGAGTTTTTCTTGCTGATTATCATGCCGCATCAAACTTTTGCAAAGCTTCACGCAGAAAGCTGAAAACCACATTTTTGTGATAATTTTTAAATTTTTAAATTCCTCCTAACTTTTTCAAAATTATATATTTACAAAAATAAACTAATGGATCTGATGTGAAATTCAATTCTCTACACGATGGTGATCTTGAAATTCCGAAAAAATAATGAAAAAGGTGTGTTTTTTCGAAAAAACATGAAAAATCAGAAAACAATCTTCAAAATTTAGTCATTTTCACGTTTTTCAATGCAATTTTTTTTATTTTTCACGTTTTTTTGATCTACCTTTTTTATTAAATGTTTCGGGCTCATTTTTTCAGAGTTACAACTACAATTTCGAGGTTTTTAAGTGCTCCTATCGCTCTTGGCATGCCAAATAACCCTTTAGTGGTCTCTCATCACTAAAATGATACAAATTGAACAAGATATTTCAATTTTTGTGCTCAAACTTTGAGCTCGATTTTCAGGTTTCTGGCTGAAGCTTTGCAAAAGTTAGCTACGGGATGATTATCAGCATGAAAAATTGTATCGGGTGACATATGTCTCTTCTCAAAGTCCGTTAACATCTACTTGTAGTTCCCTTGTGAGTCAAATTTAGCACCGACATTGCACTAGAATAGTCAAAACGATTAATTGGCGATGAAAAAACGATTAATAAAAGATTGCTAAGTGTTTAATCTCAAGTTTATCGTACATTAATCTCGCGCATATCCCTGAGCCCATTTTCATCGGAGCCATACGGTATGCAAAATGTGCAAACACATAGTTGTCACAATACACAGTTTTTCAAATTGGTTCTCACACCGCTCTTTACTTTTTTACTCGGACCTCTAGGTAAAAACAAAAATAGCGTTTCACCTAATTCGGAATACGCTGATTTCAATCATATAATTGGTACATTTTTACATTCAGCCGTTTTTCTGAAAATGGTTGCACCGTTTTTGAACAAAATAAATACATGCGCCTTTAACCTATTTTCTCTCTTGAAAATTTGAATTTTTCAAAGAGTAATTTAAGAATGGTGAATTACTTAATTCAAACAGCCATAAAAAGCAGAACATGAACATATTTTTAGTATAAGCTTTAATTGAAACACAGGCGAGAAAAATATTAAAAAACACCTTTTTGAGGATACTGTATTAAAGGTGCATCAGTGTAAATAGTGAAGTTGGTCACGTTAAGGAGCTTGAATTTTCCCCTAAATTCTGCATTTTAAGTTAGTATTTCCGTCCTCCTACCTGTCACAGGTACCAAAAACAACGTTTCACCTAGACCAAAACACGCTGAATTCAGCTGTACTTTTTTGTTTTTCACGTAGTTGTGTAATTTCACAGAAAATGGTGGCACTGTTTTTACTCCCTAAAACTACAGGCGCCTTTGACTATTTTTTTCTCTGCGTCTCTCTCGCGTGTTTTCCCATTGTTTTAAGCGGGTCATATTAGTCATTCACAAATCGGTACCACGCGCTCTATTGATAATCTTCATGTGAACTCGGTTCAGAAGTGATTTTCAGCGTATTTTAATATCAGCATCAGATTCTACGGGTCAAAAAAGTCTAAAAATTTACTTGTCACACTTTTAAAGAATTTTGTTCTGGATATTTTCACTGCTCAAATTTCCATCTACAGTAACCGCGTGGTAGCGATTCGTGAATGGCTATTATTAACACATTGATTCACAGAATTTGTTGTCTTTTCTACTTATTTTACTTACTCACTTTGACCACAAATTTTTCAGCGTTTTCAAAAATAGTCAAGCAATCATGGATGATGTGCAAATTTGGAACATAATTCATAGGTTTGTTTCCTGAAAACCTTCTTACTCAAAAGAACCGAATTTTTACAGCGAAATTGTGGTTGAAAAAATGTTTTCTGTTGTTGACGACACATTTTGGATTCACTACAAGAACAATTATGAGCCGACAATAGATGTGGAGATAATTAAAGAATATTACGACACATACATGAAGAACAGCCTTCATTCAATAGGAATTGAAAGAACGAAGATGCTCGAACTTTTTGAAGTTTTGAAAATTGAAATTCCAAAACTGGTCAAGCTTTCGTGAGTGATTTATCATACTTTTTCGAAAACAAATAAGAAATTTTAGAATCGAAAACAAATTTTCCCTAATTTTAAAGTTAGATGAAAATCAATGTCTTTTGGACTATGACTATGTTCAAAATTCTATCAATGCGGAAAGAAAGTATCCAATCCAAAGTGAACGAGAAGGTATGCAATTGAGTTGGTTCATAACTAAGTAAGGATGCTATTTTCAGCGGCTCAACGTAACATTCAGCGCCGATTCCCATTCACAATGGATGACAAATTATCGATGTTAAATTTTTTGTTCGCAGAAATGGAGAAAGCTGTGAAGAACAACAAAAAAATCAAGCCAAAAGGAGATCTGATTTGGCGAGATTACAGACGGGCAGTGTCAAAAGAACGAGGAGTTCGAAATCTTCGAAGCCAGTGAGTTAGGTTGTTTCTGGAAAAAAAATCAATAAATAATTGTAGCTTCAGTCAAATCTTGTCAAAAAATTTGTATAAGATGCCCATGGCAAAAGAAAAAATTTTGAAAATGTATAAACATTTCGAGATCGATGTCACTGACACGAGAAGAGAGTAAGTAAGACTCGATATAATTAATAATATTCCAATGAAAAATTGTAGGATCTGTGAACATCTCAATGTGAATTTGAAGTTGATGGATGGAAAAGTTAAAAATTGGGAGTATTTAGATTACACAAAAATGAACGGTTCTCAGGAAGAAGAAGACGACATTGTCATTCTTGAGTGAAAATGCTTGACAATAATATAATAGGGTACATTGTTTTATCTGTATATTATGTAATTATGGAGAAATCTTTATCTGCCTCTCGTCTTTTATGTTTTTCTTTAAATTTTTGCTTTTAGTATGTAATTTTTTGTGTGAATGAATGCTAAGTTTTATTGTCATATTTTGCAGAGAGCTGGTAGATACTTCAATATCAATGCTCATTCATTTTTCTATACTAATTCGTTCATCCAAGTATTTACCTAAAGCCGTAATCACATTGCCAATTCAAAAATTTTGACGTGTTTGTTCAAGCGTGTCTGTGTGTTAATTTCAACCTTGCCTGAAAATCAAATCCTGTCATCGAAATTTGTATTATTTTTCTTTGTTTTTTCTTGTCATCCTTTCTTCTTGTTATGATTATTATTAGTGTGTTGCCCACTTATGCTGATAATCAAACAAGCAAACGATGAGAGCACCTGCAAAACAAGAACATTACACAAAATGATAAGACAAAGAGAAATAGGCATGTGTGAATAATCTTTGAGATACTGGATACTTCTTAAAAGCCAACAAACTAGAGAAATATAAATTACAGTAACCCTGATAAACTTTGAGTTTTGGAACAACAAAAAAGCTGATCAACATTTAGTGAGGCTTGACTTCCCAAAAAGAGTAAAGGTAACACATATTGTTGTTTGGGATGATGTTATCTATAAAAACAACAACAACTATGTGTGCTTTTTCGCACTCCATAAAATGTTAATTCTTTTTGTGCCTCCTGGATTACTGTACAAGGTTTGCAATTGACAGTTTGAAAAAACAAGAAAAATTTTTCTTTCAAATTTTCAGCTTTTTTTTGCCTTGTTTTCGATATTTCGGTTGTCATTTACAGTGAAAAAATATCTTCAATTTTTTTCAGCTTGACACATTTTCGTTAGGAATTTCGGTACTCTCTTATGCCAGGTATCCTTTTCACCCTCTTTTTTTCTCTTCATGTGTATGTTTTGTTCTTGCCTAGTTCAGGCTTTTGCGCGAACTTTCGACTCCGCCCTTTTTTCCGCGCAACCACTCGCTCAATCACATAGCTGTATCTTTTAGCACAGTTTTCATCATAGTCAGCATCACTGTAAGGCACAAAAATGTCAAATAGGATGTTTTTTCTTCTAACATTCTTGTTGTTTCTGATAACTTTTGGAGAGGTGAGTCTATACTTTTGTTTTGTTTTTTTTGTCTCTTATAATTTTAATACTGTTTTTCATCGACTTTTTGAATATATTCTTTTCTAATGATCCTGATCATGTGCTGATAAGAGACTAATTTTAGTTTCGTCCTCCCAGCTGGGTCACGAAAAAAGTTTCCATTCACAATAACACAAAACACTTGTTTGTTTGTGTAATTGAGAAGAGAAAGCGCATTATTCAGTGTGCACACAAAAATCAGAAAATGGACAAACTCTGAAGAAAAATGAACTAAGAATTTCGAAAAAATACCGTCTCTGAATGATGAGACCAGGAAAACTTGAAAATTTGAAAATCGGGGCCGGAAAATATTATTTCAACTTCCGGGCCCGTGTTCCTTTTTTTTTTTTTTTTTTTTTATTCGAGTTACCATTTACAAAAAACAAATGAAAATAAAGATAAAACGCAAACAAAAAAAAAATGTATAAATACAGATTTACAATAGTAAGGAGAGATCATAGTACATTAGAATAGGAGAGGAGTGAAAATAGGGATAATAGAGTTATATGACAAGAAGTGTAAAGGGTAGCCCGAATTTGTGAAAGACACAAGTCCCGCAAGAGACTTCGTCAGTGAGTGAAAATTGCATAGCTAACTTTTTTGTTTGTGAATACCAATAAAAATATTTAAAGGCCGATTTAAGATAATGTGAATAGTGAGTGAAATGCTGTGTCAAGAACATTAAAGTAGAGGAGCTCCAGGATCCGAAATTAGTTGATTGAAAAGTTCGAGACTAGAGTTTTCAGGAATAAGGTGTGCAATTTTGTTCCAATATGGGAGGATATAGTCATAGAAAGTGTTAGAGTTTTTAGAAATACGGACTAAGCGGTAAGGACTTTTTATAGAACTGATGGGCCTACCCGTGCAATTATTTCTCTTTGTTATTTTTATAACATAACACACTGAACTATTCTCTATGCTTCAGAACTTACCCGCGTTTTTCACCACTCATCCTGTTTGCAAACAATGCTAAAATTTATAATTTAACATTTTTGAAGTACTCAAAAACATTGAAAAATATCTTTTTTTTTTTGATTGCCGCGCGGAATTAATATGCGGATATTTGTCATTTTTTTGAAATTTTCTGTTTGATCATTATTAGGTAAATAATGCGAGACGACAGGAAATCGTTTCAAATATTTCTCACTCTTTTTTCGAGTGGTCAAAAGGGAATCGAAAATGAAACACTTAACACACTTGATATGGTTTTTGATAGTGGTAATAGTCATAATATTAGTAAATATACTATATTTATTGTACATATATTGTGAGAATTGTGTGGTATTGAAAATTTGAGGAAAATCTTATGGAAAGTTAACTCTAGGTACTTTATGAGAGTTGGTTTTCAAAGCCATAGAGCTCGATAATTGACACTGTAACTTGTTCCAAACATTCAAAACTGCCACATATGCACTGAAATGAGTTTGACAGCGAAATATAAAAAGGTTGAAAAAAAACAAACAATGTATCAATTTTTCGAGTGGTTTTTCTCACGAAATCTAATTGAACAATACTCATGTTTTCGTTTCAAAATTCTCTTGTTCAGCTTCTAACCTTTCTGTTTGCTTGCGTTTCAACATCAAATTCTTATTGTTGTGTGCGTCGGCTCAAAAACAAAAATAAACATAATTTAGGAAGAGAAAAAGGGGCTGAATACACATGTTCTTAGAGCCGGCCGGGCCGGTCTTTGCGTGAAGACCGTGGCACTCTTTTCCATGAATTTGTGGAGGAAGGCCAGGCTCCGGCCCGGGTCAATTTCTTAAGGCCGGTTCGCACATATCTGCAAATGAACACACTATTTTTCAGACTCGACGACTGAAACGGCAATGTGGATGCTCGAACTACTGTAATTGTCAACAACAACCAACCTTCTTTTCCAATCAATTATATCAGCAACCGTCATGTGCTTGTTTGCAAGCTCCAGCTTGTCAACCTGCTTGCTCACAAAAAGCAATCGTCAGTTTTTCAACGTGATAATCATCGTCATTTTGACCACGAGATTTTTCAGGCAACTGATTGTTCAGCTACGTGTGTTCGAGCTTGTATTCCATCATGCGCTAAAAAAACGGGTAACACGTTTTTGTGTGCGAACCAGTGTGAAAACGTTTGTGACAAGACTTGTAAAGCAGCTCAGGAGAATTATCAGCAACAACAGCAGCAACAACAACAAGCCGAACCAACATTGACCCTTAGTTCAGACAGTTGTCAAGCGGTTTGTCAGAATGTGTGTCAAGGTGCTTGTGTGTCGCAAAATTCACCAGCTGACGTTTGTCAACGAACCTGTCAGAAATCGTGTCAATTTGGATGCGCAATTAATGACCAAGGTAAATTACTTAAATTTGGCCCGGAAAGCCTGACCGAGCCAAAAACATTATTCTGAAATTTGATACGGTAGAAAACTTTATAGATGTATTTTTTAGCCGCAACTACCGTTCAACCACAGTCTCAACTGTCTCCAACTACACCTTCCGCAACTATCAAAATTACACTCGACATCAACGACTCCTACTTTTCGACTAACTGTGATAATAAGTGTTCGCAGGCTTGTCATTCTCAATGCGTTTCTCAAGGCAACGCTGCACAAGCTTGCGCTTCTTCTTGTATCAACGAATGTGGATCAAAATGTGCCACTCGTCAAGTACAAGAGGTTGGAAACATGTGTCAGTCCACATGCCAACAAGGCTGTGTATCCACCTCATGCACCTCTACTGCACAGCTCGGCGCTTGCGCCGCATCGTGTCACTCTGCGTGTCAGCTTAACTGCGGTCAACAATCACAAACCGTAGTGAAAGCACAATGTGCGCCAGAGTGTATGCCATCGTGTCAGCTGTCATGTACTGCACCACTTACAATGACCACAACCACCATCAGTACTACTACTACTACACAACTTCAATGCACCCCAAGTTGTTTGCCTCAATGCCTTCCGGAGTGCACTGATGTGGCTACCACTACTATCACTACTACTGAACAATCCCAATGTATTCCACCATGTCAACCACAGTGTCTAGAATCGTGTATTCTTTCGTATACAGTTAACACTTCTACTACACAGTCTACTAGCACACAGGTACCTGAAGAAGAGGAGGAAGAGTACGAAGATGAGACTCCGCCCACGCCTGAACCACCTATCGATTATGTTACTCAATATGATGCTACTAACAGCTCAACACCAATATCTACACCAGATAGCACTGCAATTCCAATCGCGCATGACGAGCCAGACAGCACAGGACCACCTTTAGACTTGATTGAACCCAGCTCTACACTAGCCCCTTTAACTTTACCAATTACTTTTGTTTTACCTTCCCCACCTCCACCATCATGTAGTGTTGCTTGTCAACCGACATGTTCACCAGTCTGTGAACTCGCCATGCGACTTCTCGCAATGTTGCCATGTCCAACAACTTGTAAACCCTCTTGTGAACCACAATGCGTGTTTCTTGGTTTTGTGCAACAGGCACCTGTTACCGCACCACCTCCGTCTTGCATTCCCGCTTGTATGCCAGCCTGCTTACTGGATTGCACTCTTCCTTATTTTAAAGATAGATCAGCGGTGGTTGAGCAGATCTACGAACATCCGCCAATGTTGAAGGCGATGCGTGACGCAAAGGTCAATTATCTTACCGTCAATCTCGTCCAGAAATCGCCGTTCTCTCGTAAATTTTCGCGACTCAATCACATTTTCGATGACCTGGACGATGATTGCCCGCTGATCTGTCAACCACAATGCGATCCATACTGTATTGCACAAAACACCAATAACACCGTCTCGTGTCCGCAAGCATGTATGCCGGATTGCACGCAAGACTGTATTAGTCAACTTATTTGTCCGCTTTCTTGTCAGCCAGGATGTGATCCTTCATGTCTTCAGAATCCAACACTTCCACAAATCAAAATAAGCTTTACTGCTGGTCAATGCGCTGCTCAGTGTCAACCCGCTTGCGAGCCGTCGTGTTTACAGGTCACAATTTTTCACGTACCCGGTTCAGACATGTCGCTTTGGGCCAAGCCACAGTTTTTTTACGGTTCGGGCAGCGCATTTTTTGGTCTGTTGTGTTCAAAGCGAGAGGTCGAAGGTTCGAGTTTCGTCGCTGGCTCAAAAGTGTATCTTTTATACTTTACCTGAATTGACCTTTTTACCTGAATTGACCGAAAAAATGCATTGAAAAGCTCACAGCCCGGGTCGGCCCGAAAATGTTACAAACAGGACTAGCCTGACCCGATCCGTTTAAACGGGTTAAACAAGCTTACTGGTGGCCCAAACGACAATCCTGACCCGGTCACACAAAACTTTCGTATTTTTTTAAATTTCGTAGTCGGGGTTTTTGTCGGATTCTTGATACACGTTTTTCAGACTCTTACAAAAACCACGACAACTACTACAAGTACACCACCAGCAGATCAGCCACTATCAAGTTGCCCACAAATCTGTCAACCGCAGTGTATTCCTCAATGTGTTCAAGTAAAGTCAATCCAGTCACATTTTTTCTAAAAAAGGTTCTTCTAGCGTCAACAATGCCCATGCCAACAAACTTGTCAAACAGGCTGCCAACAGCACAACTCGAACGCTATCACATGTCAAAATGTGTGTAACGAAGTGTGTGCTAGTGAATGCCCAGTTACCGCCACTTCCACAACATCATCTCAACATTTGAGTTATGTTCCAGTTGTTCCGGTAGCTGTGGAAACAGCGTCCGCACCTCTTCCGCAGATTGTTATCAATTTCGCTGCTACTGAATGTGTTCCCGTTTGCGAGCAATCTTGCAACGACCAATGCGTTGCAAAATTCCCACAAGAACATTGTGGCACAATGTGCAGTTCTCAATGCGCATCGGTTTGCACGGTGCCTTCTTCGACTTCTACCGCTGCTCCTGTCGCCGCCGCCGCTTCGGTAACATCCCAACAACTTTGCACCCCAAAATGTATTTCGGACTGTAAACAATTGTGCAAGAGCGACACTGTTCAATGTAATCAAGGATGCGAATCATCATGCCAACAACTTTGCGGAACTGCTCCAACTCCGGTCATTCAGTTAACAGTCAATTACAATTGTAATGTGCCGTGTGGTACGCAATGTGCGCAACAATGCTACCATCAAGCAGCAACTTGTGCACCAGCATGTGCCCAAGCTTGTGACACTCAATGTCCCACAGTTAGTTGTGAAGACGCGTGTGAAACCGTTTGTAAAGTGAGTTTCACTATGGAGCATTTTTTCACATACTTTTTTTCGTTCAGGGTCAATGCGTGTTCAGTGGACAAAACTCTCGACAATGCGGACCTGCGTGTTCTCAGTCGTGTGCATCTCTGTGCAAAAAGAAACGAGTGAAACGACATTTATAATTATTATATTTGTATTGTTCCGAATTTGTGTAATTGCCCAACTTGCCTTCACTTGGGCTATTTGATGATTGTGTGTTTTTCTTGTATTTTCGTAACTTATTACTGTACTTACGCCATAATTATTGCTGTTCAATTGATGAATATTTATTTGAAATTGGAATTTTCATTCTAAAATCGGAAACACTCATGACGAAAGATCTTCGAATTAAGATGATCATTAATTGATGACAGCTGTATTGTATGCTCTCACAAGGGAACTATGATAGCTTACTAACGGACTTTGAAAAGAGATATATACCACCCGATAGAGTTTTTCATGCTGATCTAGATCCCGTAGCTAACTTTTGCAAAGCTCCAGCCAGAAAGCTGAAAATCACATTTTTGTGATCAGTCTAAAATTTTTAAATTCATCCTAACTTTTCCAAGGTTTTAAATTTACAAAAATAAATTAATAGATCTGATAGGAAATTTAATTCTCTACACGATGGTTCTATTGAAGTTTTGAACTTTTTTCGAAAAAAGTGTGTTTTTCTGGAAAAGCATGAAAAATCCGAAACAATCTCCAAAATTTAATCATTCTCACGTTTTTCAATGCAAATTTTCTAGTTTTTCACGTTTTTTTGATCTACCTTTTTTATTAAAAATTTCGGGCTCATTTTTTATGCGTTACAATCGCAATTTTTAAGTTTTTAACTGCTCCTATCGTTCCTGGCATGCCAAATAACCCTTTATTAGTCTCTCATCACTAGAATAATTCAAATTGAACAAGATATTTCAAGTTTTGTGCTCAAAGTTTGAGCTCAATTTTCAGCTTTCTTCGTGGAACTTTGCAAAAGTTAGCTACGGGATCTTGATCAGCGTGAAAAACTCTATCGGGTAACATACATCTCTTATCAAAGTCCGTTAGTAAGTTATCACAGTTCTCTTGTCAGAGCTGCCCCATAGTGTTCATCTTTGCATTACAACATTATTTTAGGTCAGACAGTTTTGTGGATGTGGCCTAAATCGCAAAAAAAAGAATTTAATCAAACAAGAGAAAGGACCACGAAACTGGAAAACCAAACATGCAGCTACTCTCATACAGACATGTTTCTTGTCGATACATTTTTCACACAAAAAATCTTGAAAAGTTTCGTGCTGTCTGAATTACTGTATAAACTGTGGAGTCCTCCTCGAACTAAGGCCCGGCTGACGCTCCGGGATCATTTGAGCTGATAGAAGCTTTTACCATCTATAATTTTTGTTTCTTTTTGACTCCTCCAAGTCATTTTCTATTATCATCAAATTTCGTCTCCGATTGATAATCATCGAATCTTTAACTCTCATTGCAACCAAACATAAAATCATAAACAATGAAATTTCTTCTTTAAATGGGGTGGCAACGATGTGCACACATATGCACACATTGGATGAGTTTGCGCACTCTACCCAAGAACAAAAACAATAGCGCGGCTTATGTTATATAAGAATGTTCACATTTTGTTACAATCTTTTCATTCTTTTGTCGAGGCAACATGCGACTTCTCATTATTGCCTCCATATTTATAGCAGTCTCGGTTAGTTTCAATTCAACTGATTTTGTCAGAATGAAAACGATTTTGCAGGCACTCCCTAGAAGCCCTCGACAAGTTTGTGAGTGTGCAGGTGAATCATCGAAATGTGGTTGTCAGGTGATGCCGGATTCTGAAAACGGTGGTGGTCAAATGATTTGCACATGTGCACGAGTTCCAGCTCCCAAATGCTCATCTTGCAGCGACGATACTTTGGTATATTTTTACACCTATAGTTTTCAAATTGTTGAATTTTCTAGAAGCATGTCATCTCAATAAGCAATTGCGTTGATTCGTGTCAATCCATGTGTCAATCTAAATGTTCTATTTTGCGTATTTTTGCTACATGCGAAAAAATTTGTCATCAAGCTTGTACTTTTACATGCGCCAAACAACAACAACAAGCAACCTCCACATCTACAACGACAACGACAACCACCACTCTTGCACCAGTGACACTTCCAGCCAATGTCCAAGAGTATCACTTTGTAATTCCGGCCTCGTCAATGGTGACACAACCGACTTGCGCACCCGAATGTCTTCCGAGTTGCACTTTTGTGTGTACGAAAATTCGCCCGACACTTCGAGGTATCACTCAAATGTTGGACAGCTCTTCCAACGAGTGTAAAACAAGTTGTGCCTCAACTTGTTTAAACTTGTGCGTTTCATCAGGTGTGAAGTATCAAGAATGTTCGGACAACTGTGCTCCCGCATGTCAGGACACTTGCCAATTGGTCAAACGAACAACAACGACGACGACTACATCAGTTCCGACTACATCTACAGTAGCCACACAGTGTCTACCACAGTGCATGCCGTCTTGTGTTCAACAATGCCTTTTTTCTGTTCAGTTGAAATTAGCACTTGAATCATCGTTGTCGCCGAACCTTTTGATTTCGATACCACCTGACACTACGGAAAGTTCAAAAGTCACAAAATCGGCGATGCCTATCATCATGAACTTCGAAGCTCTTTGTAAACAACAATGTTCTGTGAGTCGTAATCTAGCAACAAGAAAAATGTATTAACTGTATCTACGAGAAACTAGGAACATGCCTGACAAACGTGTGGCCGATTTTGGATTTGTTGCAGATCATCCTCACTTTCAATATTTTCAGAATCAATGCAATCAACAGTGTACACCAGCTCAGGGAGACCTTTGCAAAACTGCTTGTCAAACGACTTGTTATCCTGTTTGTCGATCGAAAATGAAGCGACGAATGAAGGAAAAGAGTAAAACTGATTACTCTTGAATTTAATTTCGACGAAAATCCGGGTTCGAAGAAGTATTTAAATTTAAAACTTTTTTGCATCGATTTGTTTTTTAATAATTGTTTTTACCTTAATTATTTTACCATGAACAAACGAGAGATCTTCTCTAGAGAAAATCTGCAAACGCGCTCCATCGAAAGCAGGTATGCCGTTTTGGGCGTTTTCGTGAGCTCGCTGATTTTTTTCGAATGACAAACAATATCGCGTTTTTGAATTTTTTTATTGGGGCCGTGAAAGTTTGGTTTTTAGGTCATAGGCATACTTGGGATAATTGTAGACAAGAGCTCAAAGTAATTACGAAAAAAAATTTCCAAATGATCAATACAATTTCTGATATAATATCAGAATTATCACAATAACACTCAGAAACTGATCCACGCTTTCATTGAGATCTGAAAAACGAACAAAGTTCATATGAATCATAAATTCGAATTCCCCTCTCTCTGTCAACTGGAGCACACTTTCCTACTTCAGTTAATCCATAATGAGCTTTTGTGTTGTAGTCAACGTAACTACTTACTTATATATTTCTTCTATCAATATTTACTAAGTAGGTTTATAACATTTTTCAGTTCCTGCTCAAGTCGATGTCTGGTTGGGAGTCATTGAACTCGAGGTGTGTTAAGAGTTAACCCTGGCTGCAGGGGTGAGATTTGGGCTTTTTTTCAAGCACCGATGCAATTAAAGAACGTCCGTTTTTAATCATTTTTGTTTCACGTTTGAAAATTTTTTCGAGCTCACATTATCCTCATTTTTATTCCGTTTTTTACAAAGTTAAGAATACAAAATATTGAGAGACACTGCTTATTGCGATGTGCAAAGTAAGAAAAAAAGGCAAAAAATATGCAAAAATATCGTGCAAAGTAAAAGTGACTTTTCGCGATTTTGGCGAAATGAATCATTCTTGTTAAAAAATAATTGTGTGAAAGTGTGTAAAATTGAAAGAAAGTCATGTTCCAACATGCAGAATTTCATATTTCTTGAAAAAATACAGTTTTTTTTTCGATTTTTCCTTTTTGCCAATTTTTTGCCTGTTTTTTACTTTGCACATCGCATATGTGAAACATTTTTTCACTGAAACATTAATTTCAGAAAAAAAACTTGTGTTTTTGTTAAGCATAAATTTTTTTCATAGGTTACATTGATGAGGGAGCGAACTATCGACTTCTCACTTTATAATAAACACTTAACCTGTTGAACCACGAGGGGAATGTTTTTTGGACCTCTCTAAGGAGTCTTCCCAGCATTTTGAAAAGTATTAAATCTCACCCCTGATGTGTTTAATTTTTTCAGTTACGCTTGGTCAACTCCATCAAACGAGGTATTTCATGAACTTCGAAAAATTTCACTAAAATTGATTTCAGTACAATCCAAGTTTTCCTTCTTTGAGTGCTTATAATCCGACTTCATCAGTGGCACCATTCACACAGGTTGGAATCAGCATATAAAAGAAACAACCATTGTTTTCATTTTGAATTACAGAATTATTTTCCTTCCAAGTCGGGTAGCAAACAAGAGAAAAATCGAGCAAAAAACCCGATTTCAGTGAAAGAAAAAACTGGAACATCGAAAAAGACGGAGGAAACGACAAAAGCTATGCCGAAAATCAAGAAAGCGAAAATTAACTCCGGTTTTAATAGAAGTAGTGTTTTTAACGATCCTTCTTTAACTTCACTTGAAATTTTTTTTTCTAGGCGCGACCAATCAATCATTGGGCTGGGATGGTGAATGGTCCAATTTTCAGATACTAACACCACAGTGGTTTGGTGGACAAACCCAATCCAATTCTAGAGTTGGTCGTGGAGGATTTAGAGGTGGACGAGGAGGCTCAAGAGGTAGACCTGGAGGTTCGAGAGGTGGACGAGGAGGTTTCCGTCGCCATGTCGGTCCTTCAAACAAAAAGACCGATATTGAATTTGTTCCCTTGGAGGACAATGTTCCGGCTATCAGCTTGAACTGTAATCCTGAAAATATTGTCGCTTTTCACGGTTTTGATAGTGTTTTCACAACGCAACACAATTTCCCAGTCCTTGTTGAAGGTCGCGTTTACAACAGTTGCGATCATTATTATCAATGCAGAAAAGTGTTGGATTTGACAGGATCCGTGAGCGAGAAGTTGTTGTCTTACGTTCGCGATGAAAATGGAGAGCTAATTTCAAAAGGTTCAACAGTTGTTAAAAATCAGTCTTTCAGTCAAATGGCCAAGGAAGCTTTGAAGGAAGCAAAGGTAGGTAACATTGAATGCATTAATAAAAAGGACTGATTCAGGTTGAAAAGACTGCAATCGATACGTGGAGAATCAGCAAAGGTCTTGAAGTTATACAAATTTCTATATTGGCGAAAGTTTCCCAATCAGCTCATTTACGAGAAGCTCTCAAAGAAACAACAGATCAATTGCTCGTTCATGCATTCAAAGGCGACAGCATTTACGGAACTGGATGCGGTGTGCCGAAAATAAAGAAATGGCTTGAAGATTTGAAAAATTCGGGAGTGAGACAAATCCGTATTCCGGGAACATTCCCGTTGAACGACACAACTGTGAAAGGATGCCCAATTCTTGCCGAAGGTCGCAACATTCTCGGAATTATTCTGATGTTGTTACGGTGCGTTTAAAAATAATAAGTGTATTATCATCCAAAATTTAGTCGGTAACACCCGCTTTCTTGAAAATTTCGAACTTTTCGAGAAAAAAGCCAAAAAGTTGTTTTCAACGTTATTTCCTAATCAAATTATCTGATTCTGGGGGTAGAAACCCTCTGAAAATTAAGTATCAGACAGTATTGTTCTGGAAATATTTAATGTCGAAACTCCTAACTAGAGTATCCGCGTGGCATCGATCGAATTTTGAATAACAGACGGTTCCCCATAGTCTGATAGATTTTGTTTCAAAACTCAAACTCCCATGAACCCTGAAAATTATAGTGACAAAATTCACAAAAACGATATTGAAGTCGTGGATATGACAAAAATTTTCAACGCACTTCGCGCAAGTACAGACGAGAAAATGGAAGTATCGAATCTGTAAGTTACTGGATCTCTTCATTTCTGAAAAGAAAATTTTTATTGTTATAAACTTTTTTAAATAAAATTCAACTGTATGTTCAATCATGCATGTGTTCTTTTTGCTTTTTGACGTGATCTAGCGATAGTATCAGAAAGACCTGAAAGAATCGCGAGAGCAATGAGAAGAACAAAAGTACCTCCACAACAGGCCAGGAAAATTGTTTTCTGTTTAGTTGTATAAGCAACAAGTTTGTCAGTGCCTGGAAACTTATTTGAATGAAAAATCCGAATCATGTAATCACCAGTAGAAGAAAATGTTGAACTACTTTCTGTTGTAGATGTGGTGTCCTTAACGGTTGTAGAAGTGTCGACCGACGAAATACTTTCACTGATAGTCGTAGAATCTGTGCCAGTAAATGTGTTTGCAACAGTAGTAAACTCAGTAGTTTCGGAGTTTATTGCAAAGAAATTTATAAAAAAATAGAGAATTATGAGCATTTTCATTCTGAATTTGAAAAGAGTCCTTGACTACTGCCGATTTAATCGTCTTTTTCGACGTTGTCGACCGTTGAATAACTTAGCAACAAAATTAACCCGATAACTAAGAGACACAGAAAAAACCACCAAACTTCGTCGTGCGATTCGTTGAATATGATTTTACCGAGAATACCCTGAAAGATAGAACATTCTCGAAATTAGAAATGATTTTAACCAGATTTTAACCCCTAGGGATGTCGTTTGGGCCGTTCACCCGCAGCCCGCCATATGTGCAAATATCGATTTGGGGGCAAAACCATTTTTACATTTTATCAGAAATCGATAACACTCCCTCTATTGATAATGTTATCTGATCTTTACTCGGTTCAGAAGAGTTTTTTATATTGTTTGATATCTGATTCTGCAGTAAAATTTGAAACTTATGGCCAAAACTTAGACAATTCGAGATGGATCCATGAAGTACAACAGTGAAAATGGATTCGTTATGAATCCGAAAAGTATCCATTTCTATGATTTTTGAGATAATGGATCCGTTAGTTGTCCTTTGTGGGCCCATTTTTGAGTTTTGTCCTTTGTGGGTCTATTTTTGAGTGACAAGAAGAATGTGTAGATCAGGGTACGAAACCTTTTTGGTAGTCATTTACAGTAACAAAAATATGTTTCCAAATTCTTTAGGTGACAAAATTTTTGGAGAAGTTTTAGTACCGTCTTAGGTCAGGTATGTCTATAAGAAAGTGTCTGAGATAAACGCACAGTGACTGCAAAATTGAAGGACATGTTGATGATAAGTGGAGTTGATGATGAGAGAGATAGTGCTAACGAGCGAGTATAAGTGGCCCACATAGTGATATTCGATAGAATAAACACAATGAAACAAGATGCAGTCTGAAAACATAGTTTTTCAATGTTTCGGCAACGCGTTACCGTAATTCCATTCATGTTTTCGCTAAATGCAAGTTTTCCTGAAACTGCTCCGATAGCTCCACAAAGTCCGGCTACAGCCGCCATCAAAACACTTTCTATCATATTTTTTTTCAGTTATTCGCTGAAGTTTTTGTAATGGTGAATTAAACTTGTTTCAGGCGTCAATCAATATTCTATAACGTTTTTTGAACGTTTGAAAGACCAGTGGTCGTTTTCAGAAAATATTTATTCAATTTGCAAAGAAAACATTGAATGTAGGTTGAAAAAAGGGAAAAAACAAATCAAGGTCTAAAATCAAGTTGCTCAGCTGCTGAAAAGTTTAGAGACATCAGCATAGACATCGTCGACTGGTCGTTCACTTTTCACCTCACGAACCAATCCCGACTTTTCAAAATGTTCAATAATGGGGAAAGTTTGACTGTTGTATGTGACCACACGTTTTTTGAGCGACTCTTCGTTGTCGTCGGTACGGCCTTGTCCTGAAAAATATTTTGATTCGATATTGTTGGGAACGATCATAAGTAGATGGAATTTTCGCATTCATTATTCAAAATTAAATCGGTGACACGAAATTTTGCGATAACGTTTTGTTCTCGGTAACGAAATGATTTTCAGAAAAAAAAAACGGAAGATCTGTTGCAGATGTTTCAAATTATGTTCAATCGCGTGGCACTCATTGCAATCAAGATTGAAGTTCGGATAATAGCCGTTTTCCCTTTTTAGGATAATCGGATATTACAATATCTGATTTTTATTCGATTGTTAGATCAAGAACATTTTAAAAATTAATACCTCTGTTCAAGCATCTTGAAATACAGATATCCACCGGGCAAGACAAATACAATACGAATTTTTCGTTGACTTTTCCCTTCATCTCCGAATTCCAACCTTCCAAGTTATTCTGATTTCTAGGAAACCCATCAATTAAAAATCCGCGTACATCGCCAGCTGCTCGCATGGCCTGAAAATTGATGTTGATTAAAAATTTTGAATAGTTCGATTTACATTTTCCAGTAGTTTACAGGTAATTTCGACTGGAACGATAGTGCCATTGGTGATGTGTCCCTCGATAAGAGCCCCAAATTCACTTCCTTCTCGTTGTCTTTCCGCTCTCAACAAATCGCCGGCCGATAAATGAATGTAGTTGAAGTCCTTTAAAAAAGTGAAATATTGTTCCCACCGTTTGTTTGTTTTATAGGCCTATTCGTGACAATAAAAAAAAGAAAACATTGAATCGAAATTGCAAGTTTAATTTTAATTCAATTGTTTTTTTATTGTTACGAAAGGGTATATTGAAAACTAAAACTGAACCTATTCATTGAAAGTTTGTCTGTTTTCGGATATCAAGAACATCATAATTTACAGGGATGCCGCTCCAGGACCCAACTGGGAAAACTGAGCTTCTCAGATGTTAGAAAAGCCTATTTTGAAAAAACGTTTTCATTAACTAACTTCTGTTATGTTCGCACATAGACTTTTGAAAAAAAATGTGCTAGGGGCCCAAAACGACAGCCCTTAAACTTGTGTCTCATGTCTAACAACTCACATCTTGTATTTTTGCACAAATAGTTCCTTTTCCTGATCCAGGTGGGCCCAAAACGAATACCACGTTGTGAACCATACTTTTATTGTTCTCAAAAATTGAAACGGGTCGGCGAATGAAATGAAATCGAATGGGTGCTGGAGAATGCGAGAGAGAGGGGAGACGTAGACAACGAGAGATGAGTTGGCTTCGAGAAGAGACGCAGATGTTCAAAACTGGAAAAATATGTTGTATAAAAACTTTGATCAGGCCTAGACATGTCTTGCAATGGGAGATTTTACAAAGTGAATTGAATGCACTGTATCTTATCTACTTACAATGAATATTAACGTATTTTATTGTAGCCTAGCGCGAATCAGCTTATGACATTCATAATCAGAAGAAAACGCTGATGATTCTTGATTTTTTCAGAAAATTTAAAACACACAATAATCACACTTTTCTTATCGGTAAAGACTTATCGAAGTTCAAATAAAGAAACACATAAAAAAGAACAATGAAGTCACTTCTTATCAAATTAGAAACTTGCTTGAAATAATGAAAAGTTCCCCAATTTTGACATAAAATACGGTTCTATCCAACTAAACGTAGTTTGTAGGATATAGGATATCACTTACCCATTGAAAACCTGAAAATTATCTATAGGGAAAAAATAAATACGCATCAATAATCGAACAGTATTTCTCACTGAACTTCTAGCATAAAAATGAAGGTCGAAAAGTCGAAAAGTTTATTTTTTACATGCGCATGTTAAATATTTAGTTAGTTACTCGTGATCATCTTCGTTCGATTTGAAAGGCTTTCGGTTCAATTTTGGATTAGGATTTTTAGAAACGAAATCTTCTTCTAATCGTTGATATTCTTCCAGTGAGATCTGAAAGAAAAATTGATTGAAAATATTAAAGGGACGGGGTTGCCTGAATCAACAAGCACCTGAAATGCAGTAGCTCGAGGGAATTTTGGAGAAAAAGTCTAGTACTCGAGAAAAAAATTTGTTCCAAGTATTCTAAATTTCACAAAACTTGGAATTTTTTCCTAGGCTTTTCGGTAAAAAATTCTCCTGGTAGTTTTACTATTTTGAGGGTAATGATAATTTTAAAAACAATTTAATTATTCGTGCAACTCCCCCCTTAATACATCAACCATCATCTTCGATGAAGGCTGACTTTGTACTATACCATCACCAAAGCGTGTTTCAAAACACAATAATTATTCAGTAATCCAGAAAGCACAAAACTTTTCAAGATATTTTGTATGAAAAACAAGACATTTTGGCATACCTCGGCGAAAATTGTGGAACAGTGTTTTTGTTCCAGGAACACCCCGATTTTCAAAATGTGCTCTGTAAATTTTCACACAAAAAAATGTTGTGCTGTCTGAATTACTGTGTAAAATTTCTTTTTTTCTGAATGCGCTACGTGGAATTCCACAGTTCTACCGAGGTATGCATTTTGGTAACAAGGATAAAAGTTTTTTGTTGATACCAGGAAAGCAAAAAAAGTTTGTTTTTGGCCGATCCATGGTTTGAAGAGGCTCACTGTTTGGATTATTTTCAGGAAAATCGTGGAGAGCAACGTTTATCAAATCTTAAGAAGTTTCCAAAAACACAGTAAAAGTCAATTATCTTTTTGAACTTTGGGAAAAATGGAAAAGGTCAGAACAGTTCGAAAAAAATTGTTGAAAGTTCGACACTGGAAGTATGGAAAACGTTTGAGTAAATACGCGAATAACTCAAATATGATACGATTTTGGAAATAACGACAAAAAAACTCACTTCGGTCAACCCAGTGCTCATATTTTCGTCGATTTCTCCGGCTAGTTCGACGTTTTCTCCTCGAATAAGCATAAAACCTTGACTGGTATCAGCAAAAAATTTATCAATAAATACTCGTTCGACAACTTCCTCTAATATCAGATTTGCAAACTGGTCAATTGATCGTAGATAGCCTATCAATTTTCTACCATCTCGTAAAACTACGAGCATTTTTTTGTCGAGTTGATCAAAAAGACTAATGGAGCCGGGTAAATATGGATCCGATATCTCCATTTCACTGTAAAAAAACAATTTTTTACTGAACGTACAAATAAAACATTCCCATTGAATCATGAACGAAAAATAGAGAAATTTAAGTTAATGGTCGTTCTCTTTTTGCTAGCCTTGAAAAAAACGCTACTTCGGAAAAAAAATAAAGAAAAAAAAGAGAGTTGGGGAGAGAGACACCATTGAAAACGAAGAGAGTGGCAGACAACTGTAAAGGCGCACGTATTTATTTCTAACAGAGGTCTTGTTGTTCTCTGGAGCCTACAGTAAGTCTCAACTGCTTGAAGGTTTTGGGACGTTTTTCCAATTTTCTTTTTTTTTTGCGTGTTTTCGTAGGTTTTTCGAAGTTTAAGAGGCATATTTTCATGAATATTTTACCTTAGATCTATAATGCGATTCTGATCGATGTGCTTTATTCCTCATTTTTTTTTCCAAATGGTTTAAAAATTTTTAGGGTCAACCATGCCACGTGTGAAAACCGTGCAATCTAAAGTGACAAAGTCACCACGCCGTCCTTTCGAAAAAGAACGTCTCGATCAGGTAAGATTTTACAGTTCTCAAACACTCTGGAATGATTTTTGAGAGTTTATTTCACGTTTGATTTTTTCAGGAATTGAAACTTATCGGAGAGTTCGGTTTGAAGAACAAACGTGAAGTATGGCGCGTCAAGTACACTTTGGCCAAGGTCCGTAAAGCTGCTCGTGAGCTTCTTACTCTTGAAGATAAGGACCCAAAGCGTCTCTTCGAAGGAAACGCGCTTCTCCGTCGTTTGGTCAAGATCGGAGTACTCGACGAGTCAAAAATGAAACTCGATTACGTCCTTGGTCTCAAAGTCGAAGATTTCTTGGAGCGCAGACTCCAGACCCAAGTTTTCAAACTTGGACTCGCCAAGTCGATTCACCATGCTCGTATTTTGATCAAGCAACACCACATTCGGTAAGTCGTTAGTTTTGATGTCAAAAATTGTTTCTGGATATCTGACCGTCCTACTGAATTTTAAAGGCGAATGGAAATGTTTTTTAGTTCCTACGTTTACAAGATGAAAAGAACGCATCTGGATATTTTCAGTAATTTTTCTTGCAACTAAATTTCTCTGTTCATCAGAACTTGAATGTGAATATAGTGAACATTTTTATAACCAAAATTTAAAGTTTTTAATTCTACTCTGAGCTAAAAAGACGTAGCTGATGCGGCCATTTTGTCCACGTTGCGTGTACCATTCGACGATGAGTGACAGAACGAAAACAGAAACGACATACCTGGCCTAAGAGGGGAAAAAGTACCCTGTCATTTTTTTTGGTCGAAAATTCACTGAAATTTTCTGAAAAAAGTTTTAAGTCACGTCACGAAAATTTGAAAACTGTTTTTCTCATAAATTTAGAGCTACTTTTTTTTCCATCGTTATTCCCAATGACAAAAATATGTTCCCAAGATTTTTAAAGTGACAAAAAAAAAAAAATTTTGGTACTCTCTTAGGCCAGGTATGAGCAACGAGAAAAAATAATCAGAACGAGCACACTCGCTTAAATCAATGGGAAACTACGCAGGGAAAAAAAGTTAAAGGCGCGTGTAGTTTTATGGTGAAAAAACGGTGCAACCATTTTCTCAGAAATGACGTAACTACATGAAAAACGAAAAGCACAGCTGAATTCAGCGTGTCTTGTTCTGGGTGAAACGTTATTTTTGATACCTGTAACAGGTCTAGCGAAAATGTTAAGCTCCGTTACGAAACCAACGTCACAATCAAACCGATGCGCCTTTAATACAGTAACTCTGAAAATGTGTTTTTTCACTATTTCTCGCTTGTATTTTAACCGAAAATATGATTGTGTTCCTCTTCTTATGACGGTTTGATTGAAGTACTTCACCATCTCTGAATTATAGTATGAAAAATCAGATTTTTGAGAGAAAAAATATATCAAAGGCGAATAACTAATTACATGGTTGAACTCAGCGTGTTTCGAACTGGGTGAAAGGCTATTCCTGTTTTTTACTAGAGGTCTAAGGAAAGATAGTGAGCGGGCTGAGACCCAAATTACGGTATTGTGCATTGTGACAACGCGGTGTTTGCACAATTTGCAGACCGTATACCTAAAACTCATTGCGTTCCAAAAACGGGTGTGCGAGCGAGGCAAGAAAGGAAGAAAACAATATTAGAAAATTGAACAAATGGTTATGAATGAATTTCGACTCCGCTCCTATTTCCCATTTTTCCAACCCACGCTCCCTACAAAAAGAGGGCGGTGTCTACAATCATTGTGCCTTTCGGTGTTCATTCATTCTCCACCTTTTGCTAAGTTTCATAATACTTTTTTCTTTCTTGTTGCTGTTTTCGTTTCGTCCTTGCACTCATCATCGAATGGTACAGTTGTTCTCAACTTCGCAGCATAAATCAAATGGTCCCCTTATTCATGATTTTCAATCTTTTGAAGAACAGGTTTTTTTAGAGTTATGCTCTTCCCATTTCCCTTAAGTCAATAGTGTACCCTTTAGTGATTTGGACACGAAATTCAGGCTATCCAAATAATGTTATTTAAGAGGAATTCAATCAAAAATTGGATGTCTCAACGCCATTCGATTCGGCACGTTTATGGGGGTTCCCAAATATTTAGGTTTCAAAGAATCGAATGGTGTTGAGAACAACATCGAAATTTTTTATCGGATTTTCCTCTTCAACAAGTACTTACGCTTTCGAAATGAGAGCCGCTGCGGATCATTTTTACTACCGGCTCCTATTCTAACTTTTTCTCCACGTCTTTCTATTTTATTGTTGCCACTTTCGCAAATTGATATGTTTTGAAAGATTTACATAGAAACGGTCACCCTTGACTTCACATAGGGAAAAGTAACGTGAAATTTTCTTGACCAAAAATATATGATGAAGATCAGTAAAGCCGCGATCATCTAGAAGTTAATGAAACATTTTTATTACAGTGTTCGTAGACAAGTTGTCGATGTTCCATCTTTCATTGTCCGCTTGGATTCGCAAAAGCACATTGACTTCTCTCTCCAATCTCCATACGGAGGTGGTCGTCCAGGACGTGTAAAGCGACGCACTTTGAGAAAGGGAGACTCTGCTGGAGACGACGACGAAGAGTAATTTTGTTTTTGTTGCAAATAAATTGTTGTTCCATAAGTTGTCAAATATTGTGATTCTATAATCACAACGTCATGATTTTCTCGACGAATTTGAATGTTTGCTTCACTGGGGATAGCAGTATTCTTTTTACGCAAAACAAAAAAGGGATAAATGTAAATGTGATTTCGACGCCCTCGGGCATATCGAAAAGTCGTGTGGAGTGGGCGTGGTTATCCGGCACATCGTTGCTAAAAAGTAGAATCACTCGTTCTTTTTAGTTGCATAAATTTTAGCTGAAAGGAGTGTTAGTTTCAGTTGTATATTTTTTTCCACGAGACAAATAACCGACTTCTTCCGCAGTAGGACAGCCATGGTTTGTTATGTCTTCACTTTAAAAAAGTTGCATTGTGTGTCTTTGAAACTTGATTATGTTTTTATTCTGTGATTCTCAGTTTTCTTCACTTTCTCATGTTACGTCAGACAAATGTTCTAGAATTTCGCGCGTCTCAAAATTGTTCAAAAAATATGCAGTTGTATTCAGAGCATAAAAATGTCAATCATATTTTTTTATCTTTGCATTCCGTTTTCTTTTTTGGTGGCTGGTAAACAAATTTGTATGGAAATTTTTTCACACGAAGATAATGAGGCTTCGCTTTTTTCTGTTTGCCTTTCAACCCTCTTCAAAATTTCATTTCGATTTCTCATGCCGTATACACCCGGCTTGGGCGAAACCGAAACCGGAAAATTTCGACCATTTTTTGAACTTTCGTTTTTCCGTCGGAGCCTTTTTTATCTTTTTCCTAAAATATGCTTATATCTCTAAATCCGATATGGGTACGATTTGGAAAAAAATGACCACTCATTTATTTTAGACAAATTTTTGACCTCGAGCCGGAGCGCGGATTGCAAGGTGCGGCCTAACTGGCGCCAGTCCGAAAATCAAAACATAGAAAAATTTTTTTACTTTATCCTTTTTTGAACCTCTGACAACAGATATTGTAACATGTTGATATTTATACTTTTCATGTTTTTTGTTGTCGATGTTTTTTACTTGTTTTCTTCATCAGGCCCGAGATTTGAGACGATTGTTTTCTCTTTTTTTTCGGTCTTTGTTTTATTTTAATCAGATGAAACCCATATTTTGATTCAAGTTCAATAAAAAAAAACAGCCACGTTTGAATGGGTAATCAGTCGGCCAGACAATTATCAAGTCACCGAAAACATGTAGTACACACGTGGCTCACTATAAACTCCCGTGATCCGCAACTTTTGATCGATGCTATAAGTGAAGCGTGGTTGAAATCGGCCGAGTTGACACCGACATGGATATGGGCGTTGGTCGATTTGGCGGAAACACAGCATGTCACTTACCGACAGAATGCACAGTTTGTGAACATTATTGGACAAGTCAAAGATTTTCTCAACATTTTGATCAAGGTTACTGTAATTTTTAAACGCCGTCCCCCCATCAACTGACTTTTTGTTTTGGATTTTGTGAAAACGAAAATAAGAATTAAAATCGCTGAGAGAGAGAGAGAGAGAGAGAGAAAGAAAGAGAGAAAAATTTTCACATCGGTACCACGCGCTCTATTGATATTATTATGTGTACTCGGTTCAGAAGCTATTTTCAGCATATCTTAAAGACACCCCGTCACTCAGAAATGGATTTTCATGTTCGTCTTCAATATTGAGATTGTGATAAACTCGAGAAATTTGTTTCTGAGTGACCAGGTATCTTTAATACCGGTTTCTGATTCTTATAAGACAGTGTTTTTCTGGGAAGATTTTTTGTTGATATTTCAAAATACAGTAATCGCGTGTGACCGATTGAATTTTGGTAAATATTTACTGAATCAGTCATTCGGACCTGAAAATGACTTGTTCGTTATTCATTACGTACACATATAATTTTCTCAGGTTCATAAATGTGATCCTGAAATGATAAAAACACTATCATTTCGCCTTGGAGCTCGACATCGGCATTATATGACAGAAGGACAAGATAATTGCTATTGGGCTCCTTTTGCACAACAATTACCGATAAGCATGAGCAAAATGTACATGAGAGTGGTGAATGAAGAGGGAAAGTGAGTTTTTTATTCTTCGACTAGGTGTTTACAATTTCTACAACCTTTTCAAAAAAGTCCAAATGTTCGCTTAATTCCTCAGAAGTTTGCTGCGTAGCTTCCAAAAAGGTTCTGAATTTCATTAAGCGCAGGTTTCCAGACTGCGCCTATTTGGGGTTGTGTAGGCATGAAAAATGATACTTAGAGTTTTTTCTTCTGTTTTTTGTTCGTTAGAAAAAAGAAATATTCAGAATCCGAAAAATTCTCCGAATTCGCTCTCGCGCCACAGAAAAAACAGAAGAAGAAGAAGTTTGTGAATCCTGGCGTCAATTCTCGTGTATTCTGATAGAATCGATGAAACGAGGCTATGAAGGATGTGCTAGTGAGAAAACGCCACTGCGATTGAGCATTACGAAGTTAGTAAAAAAACACATGAAGAACTTCGACACTGTTTTTGTTTTGTTTTTCAGCTCAATAATCTCGATGGCATCAATGCGATCGACTCGTTCTAGATCTGCTTCTCAGTTCATGGAACCTACGCTATCTCCCGCTATCGGTTCGTCATCACAATCTTGTCGTAGCACACCACGTCGATCAACTCCACGTAGATCACTTAGATAGTGTTCAGTGTTTGATTTCGATTTATTTGTTCCTTGTGCTGTTTTCTGCGCGACATTTATTTTCTCTCAATTTTCAAAAGTTTTTGAGTATTTTGGAAACTTCTACAGGAAATACTCAATTTTTATGTTTTGCCGTTTGTTCGATCCTTCAGATTACAGATTGAACCAAAACTGGTGTTTTTTGGTATTCATGATTTTATCAGCCAATGCTTGTTGCTGTTTTTGTTGTTACTATTTTTGTATTATTGTTGTATGAGACTTTTGTAGATTTTTAAGTTTTTATAAGTTATTTAAACGAACCAAATCGTAATTCAGCTCCGATGTGCGCATTGGCCATTCCGAACAATCGAGATGAATCCCCTCCAGAATCTCCTGTTGTTCCATATCGACGGAAAAGCATGTTCAAAATGAATCAAACTTCCAGACAAAGTCAAGATTTCACTGCTTTGAGGTGTGTGAAAATTTTGAAAACACCAGAGAGTTAAATACTTTGCAGAAACCGTCGAATGTCATCTCCGAACAATCCATCGATTCTGTTGAATAACTGTGATATCCAGTTGTTGAAACAGTTGAACATTGGAGAAACCCGTAATCACAGTCAAAGCCAACACTTAGGGCATGGAAACGGAGGGCGAATCACACAGCATCGGAGAAGTATTACACTATCATCTTTCGACGCGAGATCAACTTCACCCAGTTCTTGAAGTTCACTTGGCTCCGAAATTTTTGTTTTGATAAGCACAAAAAAGTTCACTACAAACAATTTTTTGTGTCTGTAAAATTGAGTTCTGTATTAATTTTTTGACAAAAGTATCAACTCGGAAATAATGTAGTCGATTAATTTTGTTTTTTTTTTGCAAAAAAAGTTTTTTTGTTGTAGATTTATGGGCTGTGCCGGTCCATCTTAACCCGTTGACACCCAAACCGTTTTTGGCACGTTGTTTCAAAACGTTCAGAAAGCTGCCAAACCAGGGGTGAGATTTGGAATCTCTCTCTCCCCGTCCGGGCCCTGTCCGGGTTTTTGCATTGAAGGCCGGAAAAAGCCCTGCCGGAAACGGGCCTTAAATATATCCGGAATTTCAGTACTTACATACAGTACCGTGCAGTAATATTCAACAGAATCGATGGATTGTTCGGAGATGACAGTTTTTACAAAGTATTTAACTCTCTGGTGTTTTCAAAATTTAACAACAACAAAAATAGTAACAACAACGAGAGACCACGACACGATGAGACACTTAGACATCAGATCAAATTCTCGTTGGATGATCTCTGGATTGACAATAACATGATCCACGATTTGAGACTATTTGCCAAAATTTTTGTGAATCTATATAATTTTCTGTTATAAAAACACGCCTGGTTTTTCAACACAAAATTTATTTATGTTGTTTTTACGGGTTCCAAGTTCCGACTTCTGAATTTTTCACTTTCGAGATTTTGACTCCAGAACTCCGAAAAAATTAAACCTAATTTCAAATTTCAACTTCCGAATGAACTTCAATTCCGACATCCAAGTTCCAAGACTTCCGTGCACAACTCAGTCATACAGTATTCATTTTTCTCATTGCATTCCGATTCGATTTTCGATAAATCAAACACTCGAAAAACTGTCAAATGATTTGAGATGAACAAATAATTCGTGCGACTTTTTTCATTCATCCACTATTATCCTCTTTTTTGATTCACAGTACCTTACATCAGCTCTCTTTTCCATTTCCCTTTGGGACCTCACCTCATCTCAATTGTCCAAATTGAAATTTTTCTGCGGCGCTCGATTTCATATGTTATTTCTCAGCGGATACTTGAAAAGCAATTTTGAGCGGAAAACGAGGAAAGGAAGAAGGGTACTGTGGTCCTTTAAACTTTGTCGAATTTTCTAATTTCCGCCTCCATTTTTCAGTTTGTTTTTTCTTCTTCAACGAATTGAAGAAAGGTGAATATCTTGTATATACTGCAATGATAATCTCTTAATATAGAAAAACAAAATGAAATATATCCGTTAAACTTGACGTCTCTCAATTTCTATACACTACCTCATTTTCCTGGTAACTATAGTGATAAGCCGCCGGGTGCCATTTAGAATAAAAGTGTTCGCCTCTCTATCTCTCTTTCTCGCCTTTTTATCATATCTGATTCCGGATGAGCGAATAATCCATTAGATGGAGAAAAAAGAACCTCTCAAAAAATAATTCGGCTAGCTGAAAAATCGAATTAGATATGTGTCAACGTTTGCGCCATTTTTTGTCTCTTCCTTGAAATTGGAAACATATGTGTGTTGAAAAGTAACAAAATCTGTGTTTGTCTTATTTGAATAATTCAATTTTTCGCCACACTTCATTTTCTACCTCACAATAATCTTTGTATCTCAGTATTTTTATTTTAGTGTTTGGTAATAAAATCCAATAAATTTTCACGTTTCAAACTAATTTTTTCGGTACGTATATTGAAACTACCTTTTTTTTTATTTTTGAACACTTCCAGATTATGACAACAATTGTTCCGAATGCGTACGTTCGAATGTACAGCTTAAAAGTAAGTATTGAAAAAAGTCGAATGTCTTTTGTTGTGTTCATAAAACATGATTCACCGTTATCACTAAAACAAGACGACGATGATGATGATTAAGAATTTCTGACGACAAAAAATGTCAGAAAAATATAAAACAAAAATGAGGAATTATTTTCTTTTGCTAAACTTGATCTTATTTTTGTCATCGCAGTAAAGTGCTGGCACATCTGGTTTTTTCATATGTCCGATTCTTCTTTTTTTTCCGTTTTTTTGATTCACAAACAGGCAAAATACACTTTTTCATTGTTTATTTATATTGAGTTGGGATGCTTTGATTGGAACCTTTTTTCATTTTAAGCTTTTTGATCTGTTTGTTAGAAGCTCGGGGGAAAAGTCTCAAGTGTTGCGCCGATTTGGCGCAAGTTAGCGCCAATTTGTTGTCAGCTTGCGCCATTTTTGTGTTGCAAGCTTTGCAACAGACTTGCGCCAAATGTCGCAACCTTTGCAACACGCTTGCGCCACATGGCGCAAAGGTTGCGCCATATTCATTTTTCATTTTCTGTCTGAAAATGGTCAATTTTGTGGCGCAAGCTGGCAACAAATTGGCGCAAACTTGCAACAACAAAAAAATTCTTGCGCCAACTTGCGACTTTTCCCCCGAGTAGAAAACTTTTTTTCCCGTTTTCCTACATGAAAATGCGTATTCTTCGCTGCTCGGCCGAGCGAATAGTAGGTTGTGTTAAACACGTTGCAAATTGTTTCTAAAGTTGGAAGCTTGGAGAGAAATACATTTCAAGGTTTCAAAAAAAAATCTTGAAGAATCATCAACTGCAACTTCGGACCGGGACTGCCTTTTCAGATGATAGCAAACGGGTCAAATTTCAGATTTTTTGTATCCGATCGATAAACTCATTTCTGCAACCTTTCAATTTTGCATGAGAAAACCGAGTTTCAGAACTGTTGAACACTAAATTAAGAAATAATATTGAAAATATTGAGAATTCTGAAGATGGTTACTTTTTTTTCAAAACTTATCCATTGGAATTAAGCTTTTGACAAAAAAAAAATTGAAAAAATTTGACTAATGAAAATATCCTTAGTCAACCAAAGTTTGTTTCTAATGTCCAGGTATGTTTGAAAAGATAACCTCATCGCTGAACATTTCTCAATCATTACTCTTATTTGCGGCCACTCTTTTCTTTTTCATCCTCTCACATAGCAATAAACTTTCTCCCCATGTGTGCGCAAATATTCGCAGAGTGAGAAGTAGTACATAAATACAGGAGCTCCTTCGACCCCGAAGGCTTATTTATTTATTCTTGGTTGTACTTTTCGACACAGAATAATCATTTTTTCCTCATTTGATCGCATCAAAAATCTTATAAATCAATAAATATTTGCATATTTCTCACAATTATTATTGTTATGATTATTTGCCTGTGTATATTTTGTTGGAAATATCGCAAGTTTACAGATATGCCATAAATCTATACTTGTATCGTACCTATGACCAAGGTAAGAGCTAATTTCGCCAAACATTTTTTCAGTGGATACACTCAAATTTTGAATACCTAAATTTTTAGTTTTTGGTTGAAAAACGTTCTGATTTTCGTATTTTAAAGTGTTTCCAGATAAGCCGAGGAGAATTTCAATTAAAGAGTACCTTGAAATCCCATGAGGTTTTGTATTTTTTCCAACAAAATAAGAGAGTAGGTAGAAACAAGAATGACTGAGAAAAACACAATTAATTTAACCCATCTTTTAAATAGATTACTTTTTCCACTTGCTCCTCAAAAATTGATTGGAGGTCTCCGTCCCAAAATGGGTTACTGTATTTGATAATACGGTTAGAGGGAGAGAGTGTGCAAGTCGTGTAGAGACGCCCATTTTTATGACTTGATGTGTGAAATGATTATGTTGGAAGATGTTAGCATTTCTTTTCTCTTGCTATTAGTTTTCCATGGACGTTTTTGAAGGCGAACCGGTTTTCAAAATAAGAAGACAGGTAAGCGATGAAGTATCTGTGAAAAGCTCATTTTTCATGTCGCGCAAAATTGCCACGGAATTTTAAATTCCACTTTTTCTGACACGCACACATAATTAGCATAGTAAGCATAGTTTATGCGAGCTGAGGAGAGCACGGCATTTTATCTATTCCCACTTTTCACTTACCTTACATTCAGTGATGCATCTGATTTTCAGAGACTTTTTCAAACTTTCATCCATCTTGTTACTTCCAATATGAATAAAGTTTGGAAGTTTTCCGACGTATAACATTTGGAATGAAACCACCGCCTGGCATAAAAATATAAAATTTATTGTGGATTTTTTTCATTTTTCAAAGTTTTTCAGTTAAATTATTAAAATCTCTCTCTCTCTTTTCATGGCCCCGTCCTTTTGCACACTGTTGGGCTTGTTAATGGCCTGTACATTCAAGCAATAATCTGTATTCATAAAAAGTCCACAAAATTAGCTTGTTTCAAATCATCTGATCCTCTGAAACTAAAGCATGATGAAATCGAAGTGGATTGTTCCTAATGGGAAGTGTTGTACCAAGAACAATACTTTAACCACTTTTCTTTTAGCGCGGACCCGATGATTTACAACTTCAACTGAACAACAGTAGTTTTTATTCGAACGTTATGACAGCTGATTCGGAGCCAAAAAAGGCAAAGTTGGACCCGTCGCTTTTGTATTCAACTGGGTACTATGGTACACACAACTTGACTGGCGTTACATCAGCCACTGCGGCCACTTCACAATCTGCCACAGCTCAATTTCTGACCGGTCCACCGTTGACGCAAATTCAAGGGTTTCAATTGTCGACACTTCCCAATTGCAACACCTCAACGGCAACTTCGGCGCCAAGATCAAAGGTTTGACGTTTTTCGTGCTATGAAAAAAAACCTTTTTTGTTTTTTAGGTGATCCACGTTCGCAACATTCCGCCTGATCTTGTTGATGTGGAACTGATTCAGCTGTGTGTGCAATATGGCTCCATATCTAACTATATGATGCTGAAGGGCAAAAGTCAGGTGAGTCAGTAATTTCGATCCGGAAGATCACTTCACACACAGTGTGTATTTTACTACCAATGTCCAAAAAAATATTGGCAATAACTAACTAAACTTAAACGAAACAGTTGAATGGACCAAAATATTAAAAAGGAGCGGGGTCAATAAATGTGTGCCAGTGTTTGCAAGAAAAAATAGGCTCCGGCTGAATTTGTGTGCGCATGTTTGCATTCAATGTTGGTAGTGAAATACACACTGTGATCACAAGCGTGCTTAAAAATCTCCGAATGCCGAAAAAAGGAGAATACGTATTTCGATCGTGTAATTCCCGGTTACGGTTTGCCAAAATCTTGTTCAAAAGAACTGATGTAAGCAACTGCAACCACTCTATGGGGAATACGAATTGACGTTTTCCTCCCTGGCCGCCTGCGTTCTTTCCTGTCTCGGGGTGTTTCACATTTCTTTTTCAAGATGTCATTTCTTAGCCAAAATAGTGTGGCTGACGGAAAGTACTTCTCGTCTAAATAAATTCTCAATGAGAAAACATTTAGAAGGATTTGAAGAACAAAAAAAATTGAGAAACCAGGTTATAGTCGGTTCTCAAAACATTTATTTCTTTTTTTTTCAGGCATTCGTCGAATATGACGATGAAAACGGAGCGGCTGCGTTCGTATCAGCGATGACCGCAGTTCCCATTCAAATTCGCGGTCGAACAGTTTTTGCTCAGTTCAGTACACACCGAGAGCTGAAGTTTGACAAGAAAACATGTACCTTGAATTTGGCACCGAGCGAATGTGGAGACTCGGAGGTAGGTTATTTTTGTGTTTCCAAATTTTCGTTTGAGTGTCCACTTAATTTGTTGGTTGGTAAATAGCGCGCGCGCGGAAAAAATGAATAATTCAGAATTTATTTTTCTCTTTTTCTCGTTTGTTTTTGAGCTTCTCATCGTGAAATTCCGTTGCTTTTAGATTTTGTTGTTGTTGTATCCCACGCTGAAAATATTATTTTCCGGTTCAAATAGAAATAAAAAGGACGCATCTGGTCACGATTTTATATTACATATTGAATTAAATTTTTTCGGCAACGCACATTTTTTATTGCTTTCCGGTTTGTATTTTTACTTGAGATGAGCTTGAGAATATCACAGTGTGTGTTTTACTACTAACACACCATTAATGTATCGCAAAACATTGCACAGAAAGGTTATTTTTTCTTGCGAACAGTGGTACCCATTTATTGGCCCGCCCTGTTGTCCATCTCACTGTTGTCCCAGAAAATGAGGTGTCATTTTTTTCAAATCGGATTTAAAGATTTTTTTTTTAAAATTGTTTTCTTCTGATATACTGTAATCAGTTCCAACACAGATCACTGATTACAACTTTTTGATATTCATGCAGTGTTTCCTGGAAGAATAAATAAATATGATTTAGATGCGAGGAGAAATGTAATATAAGATGACAAGTCAGTCATTTTTGTTCTCCTTCTTCGTCGTCTTCATCCGTCGTATGTCGTTAATTACAAATTCGACAAATACGGCCGCTCTTCTAGTGGGGGCTCCTTTTTCATGCTGCTTCTTCAAAATGCGTATATGTGTTTTCTAGAATTCTATCCTATCCTCTCATTCACTCTCTCTTCCGTTATATCTCACATTAATTAACACGGATGGACGATGCCCAGTTTTGCTCACTTTCATTTTTTGTTCTCATTTTTCAAGATACATTAAGAGGGTTTCCAAAATTTTACTTGATTTTTAGGCTTGTCAGTAGAAAACTGGGAGGGGGGGGTGACTTTTCAGCGGAAATACGTGTAAAATTGACTTTCGTTTGTTCAAATTCCTCATTATTCCATGAAAATCAGAAAAAAATAAAATATAGTTCTGCAACCTTTTTTTCTGATAGCGACAGAACTCCATAACAATATTTAATTTCCCCGCGAAGGATATTGAACTGATAAACTTCCGCTGATACTTGAAAACAAAAAAAAACTTTCTTTTCTCTCTACATATTTTTTTGGAGTGTGCCCAACCAGATCGGTTTCGAAAAAAATTGAGAATAATTAATGAAGAAACATATACGAAATGCTATTTTGAATGTTTGCCACAAAATTGAATTATTTTGAATACGTACATATACGGTTGGTTGTTTTTCTTATTCTTGATGCCACATACCCATTTGTGACTGAATAGTATTCGCAACGAAAATACTAATGAAGTGCCCAGCCAAAAACTAGTCATGACTACTGTAGGTTTTTTTCACTGAATTTTGAGAGGCCGAAAAAATAATTGTACACCTTGGGTAATATTACATTATATGTAACCATGGAAATTATTCAGGTTATGAAAATTGTTTGATATTCCATTGAGGGTTGCTTGAATACAACACTTCTAGAAAGAGGAAATTTCCTGATATGTTACACATGTGGAATTTCATTTTCCCATAATCAAGACTAGACAGATTTGTCTTTTTTCATTGTATATTTCTGTAGAAAAAACGCAACCTCTGAAGTTCTCGGGCCGGACGCAAAAATTGAAAAAAAATCCCTTTCAAAATATACCCACATCGAAACTAAAGTTTTCTCGAACAAAATTGGAAATTCACTTTACTCTGTCTCGAAAATTTAGTCGTCCAAATTTTCCAGCTGTTTTAGTCGCAATTTTCAGCTGTTTGTTGAAGCATGGAAATATTTCTTTTTTATCGTAGATTACCAAACAAAATTTTTTCGAATGATATGTTTTCTGCGAGAGTTGTCATCACATTTATAGAACGTTTCTCAAAAACAATCGATTTTGATAATTTCACGCTTTCATGCACAGACCAAGGACATCTGATTAGTTTACGTAAATAGAGAGAATATTTTTAATTCACAAATTTCAAGAAAATATTAAAACACTTTTATTAGCATTATGTTGTAGAATATAATAAAGCGGATGAAAAAAGTGAGGGTCGATGAAATAATATTGGCTATTGATTGACGTGATTGCAATAATACAAATTGTAACGGTTTTATTTGTGTCATGTTAATGCATTTGTTTGTAATTGATGTTTTATTGCCGATGTGTTGTTATTAATTTCAGTTATATCGAAAAATGTTTTCTGTTTTGCTGATATTGGGCTTCAGAGCCATGTTTCAATGAAATAATTTTTTCTATTCAATCTGTTTTGTCACCGGCTCAGGTAGTTCGAGTCTTTCAATAAATTTGTAAAGCGAATTTTATTGAAATATATTGAAATGGTTTATAAAACGTTCTGATTTCTAATTGTCACTCAGTGACTTTCTGTAATAAATAGCCCATTCAAAAATTATCTACCGTATCCCTTTTCTCTTGTTTATAAATAACCGCTACCCGCCTCCTCTTCTCAATTTTTAGTTGGGCCAATTAATATAAATTGAAAAGCCCGAGGGCAGCAAAAAATGGGCGTGGCTCATTTTCGTAGCTTCGTTTCATTTATTTAAATGAATGCCTTCACTGGAAAGAATTTGACATAGTCGTCTATTTTTTCAATTTGTTAAATATATACAAAGCTGAAAAATATGAAGTTTTACACGGTTTTTTTCTATTAGTAAATGTGTTGATTCTATTTTTGAAGATGATTTTCGATACATTTTTTCGATTAAAAATATGATTTGTTTTGTAACTTTTTTCTCTATGTCTCTGCTCATGTCCTCTTTTCTCGGCCTTTAGTCATTTCAATATCATTTATTATTTCTCGTTCACTTTTTCTTCGAAACGGAAAAATAAATGAAATCCAGTGCGACGACGAAGCGTTTGGCAGCTAGTGAGCAACAGTTGGCGAGTGGTGTTCCCACCACAACAACACACCAGCCGCCACTGAAACTGAGACGTACTGTTAGTGCTATGTCAGCTCCGCAAGTCTTACCACAACATATTAGCGCAACTACTACTGTTACAACTGCTTCACCGCAAGTTATTGAATATAGTCAGAATGTTGGATATAATGTTGTCAAACCGGTAATCAGTGTTCACTGGTTTTTGAACCGGAATTTTTTCTCCCCGAAATTCTGAATGAATTAATTTCAGAGTATTCAAAACGGGTCGGTGTCGAACTTCGAAGTATCGGCTGGAACTCAACAGCAACCAAACTCGGTTCTTCGAGTTATCATCGAAAATATGATTTATCCAGTGTCGCTTGATATTCTTCATCAACTGTTTGCAAGATTTGGAAAAGTTTTGAGAATCATTACATTCAACAAAAACAGTAGGTCAAACACAAATTTTTGTCGCAAAAGGATTTAATTTCAAGATACCTTCCAAGCTTTGATTCAATATTCTGAGTCTACATCGGCACAAGTAGCCAAACAGAGCTTGGAAAACCAAAACGTCTACAACGGATGTTGTACACTTAGAATTGACTACAGCAAACTGAGCACATTAAATGTGAAGTACAACAATGACAAAAGTCGTGATTATACAAATCCGAACTTGCCAGCCGGTGAAATGACTCTCGAACAACAGTTGGCTCTTGGCATTCCTGGATTACAAAACCTACTCCCAACTGCCAGTCCTTACAATTTTGCATTTGGCGCCAATCCGGCCACAACTTTTTTGCAGCCGCACATGGCAGCAGCGGCCTCGGCAGCTGCAGCTGCAGTTGCAGGTTAGTTTCTGGAGTTGTAGATTTGCGCAAAATTCTGAAAATTTTGACACAGAAAACACATTTTTAAAATCGGAACTCGAGAAAAACAAATACACTTTTGTAAGAGCGATACGGTTGTTTTGAGGAAATATTCTCTCTCTTGTGAAAGTTAGGAGAAACAGCGAAAAGTTGAGGTGTTTTGAGTTTTTTTAAAAGTTCCTCGTTGTAAACACAAAGAGTAGCGAAAAATGTCACAATGAGTAGCCAAAAAATAAAAATTTCCGAGAACAGAAACAAATAAGTTTTTCAGATCCGACAGCGCTAGCTTCTTATTTGCCAGCTTTGGGCCTAACAACCAATCCTCTCTCTCCAGCTCTTTCAAATCTTCGTTTTCCAGTCAACATGTTGTCCATAACTCCAGTTATTCTAGTCTCGAATTTGAATGAAACTGTAAGTTTTGTTTTTCTTTCTAAAAGAGCCGCAAAAACTACTATGCACCTGCTCTTTCTATCGCTTACCTAACCTCTTTTCTCTCTGTCTTTTTGTCCTCTCTCTCTCTTTCTCTCTCTTAGCCTATCCTTTTATTTTTCAGAAAGTCACCACAGATGCTCTCTTCACACTTTTCGGTATGTTGTTTCTGTTTTATTTTCAACTACTACTACCATTACTAACAAGGGAACTACAAGTAGGTGTTAACGGACTTTAAGAAGAGACATGTGTCACCAGGTACAGTTTTTCATGCTGATCATCATGCCGTAGCTAACTTTTGCAAAGCACCACACAGAAAGCTGAAAATCGAGCTCAAAGTTTGAGCACAAAATTTGAAATATCTTGTTTAGTTTGTATTATTTTAGTGATGAGAGACTACTAAAGGGTTTTTTTGGCATGCCAAGAACGATAGGAGCACTTAAAAACTACGAAATTGTAGTTGTAACGCTGAAAAAATGAGCCCGAAACTTTTTATAAAAAAGGTAGATCAAAAAAACGTGAAAAATAAAAAAAATTGCATTGAAAAACGTGAAAATGGCTAAATTTTGAAGATTGTTTTCTGATTTTTCATGTTTTTTCGAAAAATAACACCTTTTTCATTATTTTTTTGGAATTTCAAAATCACCATCGTGTGGAGAATTAAATTTCCTATCAGATCCATTCATTTATTTTTGTAAATGTATAATTTTGAAAAAGGTAGGAGGAATTTAAAATTTTCAAATTTATCACAAAAATATAATTTTCAGCTTTCTGGCTGGAGCTTTGCAAAAGTTAGCTACGGGATGATGTTCAGCATGAAAAACTCTACCGGGTCACATATATCCCATCTCAAAGTCCGTTAACACCTATATGTAGTTCCCTTGTAAGTTTCGCCTCTCACTTTCAAACACAAATGAAGCGCACATGTCTCACAATTAAATTTTTTAAAGGTGTTTACGGAGACGTGATTCGTGTCAAAATCTTGTACAACAAGAAGGATAATGCCTTAATACAATATGCAGAACCGCAACAAGCGCAACTTGCTCTTAGTCATCTTGATAAAGTGAAATGGCACGATCGTGTAATTCGTGTTGCACCATCGAAACATACCAATGTTCAAATGCCGAAAGAAGGTAGGTTGAGACTACCACTTGGGTTTTGGAAATTCAGTTCAGTTTTTGTCTGAGTTTTTTCTTCGCAAGAATGAAGAGTTTTAGTAATGAAGATAAGTATTTCGAAACTGACGGTTAAATTTGAGGTCAACCTGATGCTGGTTTAACACGTGATTACATGCACTCGTCATTGCACCGTTTCAAAAAACCGGGAAGCAAGAACTACATGAACATATATCCGCCTTGCTCTACTCTACATCTCTCTAACATTCCAGTTTCAGTCAGCGAGGATAAGCTGAGAGATTTTTTCAAAGAGGCCGGTTATAACGTGAAAGCGTTCAAATTCTTCCCGTGAGTTGTTTCTCTGCAATAACTTGATTCAAATGATCCTGATTCTAGAAAAGATCACAAAATGGCACTATGTCAATTGGAAGATATAGAAACTGCTATTGACGCTCTCATCAAAATGCACAATCATAAATTAGCCGAGAATGCGCATCTACGAGTTTCTTTTTCTAAGTCTGGAATTTAATTCGAACCTAGTATCAATGCCCTCATTCCAAGAATATACATATCTAACATGTATAGTACTTACTTCCCATTTCCCTATTCCCGGTCCCTTCTCATTTTTTGACCCAGATTTTTTCGCAAGTTTTATTTTGCTTTTGGATATTCATTTTCACGTTTCTGTGATAATTTAATTAATTTAAGTTTTATTTAATTTTCAGTTGACAGGGTTTTTTGTTGACACAGACCCTGTGTTATCAGCTTTCGTAGTATTGAACTTAGATTCTTCATCGCGTTTCTGAAAAATCAACAACCGAACATATCCAGCAAAGATCCAAGTTTTTGTTAACATATTTCAATTCAAACTACCCACCAATTCTCTCATTTTCTTTTTCAACACAGCTGGGTTCACCTCGCCAATTGTAATTTTTGCATTTTGTGACGAATTGGGAGAGCTGTGTGTCGGCGTTTGTTTCGGAGGTGCACATTTGGAGTCAGTTCCAGTTGCAATCACTTTTTCTTTTTTTACCACAGTTTTCTGCATTTTCGAAGACTTCGTGTCTTTTTCTTTCGATTTCCGTCTATCTGGGCTATCTTGTTTATTAAGCTTTCGGTTACTCTTGCTCTGAGATGTTTCGTCTTTAGGAGTTGGATTTACCAAATTAAGAACTGGTTTTTTCTGAAAAAAGACACTGTAATTTGTGCAATGTTTCATAGGAACCATACCACAGAATTTCGAGGAGAAGCTACTTTTTCTACTTCTTTTGGTCTGAAAAATTCAAAAGTGTGGGGATTTTTTATAATGTCTTACTCGATTTTTGCCACTGGAGCAATAATTGGTGTGAACAATTTTGTTTTAACATTACCATCTCCTTTCACCAAAAATGCGGATACTTGTAAATTTATCGGAGAAGTGAAAATGGTTTTAAGCTGAAAAAATAAGGTTAGAAAGATGGTAAAAGTGTAATTTCTTCGGGTGTAATACTGAATTTTTGATGGAAGTTAACCGCCATGAAGCCATCTAGACTCGCAAACAAATTAAAAATCTAACCTCTAGTCTGAGCTCACTGAAATCACCTAACGTGTGTTCAGCTCCAGCAAAGATCCAAGTTTTTTCCTCGAGATAGCCATAAATGACGTATTTCTCTTCTGTCATTTTCTCGAGATGACTCTTGACAGTTTCGACTGCAAGATGAGCTTTTTCGTCGTTTGTCGTATAACCAACTGGTATCTCAGTATCATTCACCAAGGAGACCAACTCTAGACCACGACCAAGTTTATCTGCTATTATACTCATTTGGAAAACTTCTTTCTCCTCTTTTTTGGCGGTTTTCACACGTGAGTGCTTTGAAACGTTTCTAGAAATTGTCGTACTTGATGTGGGGTTTTCGAATATAATTTTGATAACAATGAAATTTGGGATTCTTAATATTGAAGCAACCCAAAATTCAGGTATTTTTTTCGGGAGCGATGCGTCGAATTTCAGTTAAAATCGGGTTCAGATTTTGTGGTTTTCGATTTTCAGTCCGAATTCAGCGATGCATATTTTGAACCCGGTTCAGGAAATATGATCTATGAACAATTCTAAGAACGGCCTAAATTACACTGTCGATTCAACAAAAGACTATTAGAAATGTACAAATCGCTACCACTACAGTATTTCAAAATTTCAGAAGCAAAAATATCCAGAACAAGATTCTTCAAAAATGTAACAACCATACTTTTCGACTTTTTAGACACGTAGAATCTGATGCTGATATTGAAACACATTGAAAATCACTTTTGAACCGAATACACATAATGGTTATCAATAGAGCGCGTGGTACCGATCAGTGAATCGCTAATAGATTTTGTTACGACACTCCAAAATTTCTGAAACCCTGAACCTCACTGCTGTGGAGTACTAACGTTGAGAAAGGTGTAATAGGTGGAGCCAAAGCTAATTTTGCCTTTGGTTTTTTCTCCAGAACTTTGAATCCACCACCTCCTTGACTGCTCGGAGTACCACAAATACTCTGTTCTACCACATACGAAACATTATTTGTTCCGAATGCTATGGCATCCCTATCATTCTTTTCCTGTTCATTTTCTTCCACTTTTTTCGAACTTGTACAAAACATCTCAAAATTTTCAATATTATTGGATGGTTGTGAACGTTAACCTACTTTTTCTTTTCGTCGTTCTTCTATCAAGTAGAGTATAAAAATGACCACTGCTATCAATGCCGCTGAAATTATAAACAAACCAGTAGGTAGTCACCGGCAATGGCAGGTGGCCACCTACTGTTACGTTCACTGCTTCTTCAATGAAATATTTTCAAAAAAATGACTCGATTTAAAAACTGAGAACGGGCAGGAATTATTTGGGTTACGTTGTATTTCATGAAATATATTTATGTTTCAATGTAAACAGTTGAATCTCATTCCGCGCACCTGATGAGACTACTGAAAACATCACCTAGTATGTTGAAAAATGTCCGTGAAACCAAACAGTTACGTCTTTTTCCGATTTTTTTCATTGGCGGAAAGCCGAGAAAAATGACTGGAAGTGAAGTCCGGAAAAAAAAACTTTCCAATTAGTATATGTAGGTAAGAAGTACATATGTAAGATAAATTCACAGGTTCCCGTTATGAGTTGGGACTTTGCAAACCACAGTTTCCGAGTTTTTCGAAACCCAAAATTAAATTTATTCACTTTTGTTTTTATAATATCAAAATGAGGTTACTAGTCTTCCCGTACCAACCTAGAGAACATCCGATAACTCTTGGTAGATATGATGGAAGATCAAGTGAGTAATGACAGTTTCCACATGGCCCTTCAGATTCACATCGCGGCGGATCGATCAACAATTGGTCTTGACTGTTTGTTGAATTCATATTAAAATGATTTCAAATAACGTGAAACACTTAATTTTCAATCGATCAACTGCTTTTTTCACGTTGATATTTTTGATTGACATCAGTAATTTCATCATTCTTTGAAACTGAGCAGCTGTCATTTTTTTCCCACTATTTTCAGTATAAAAAAGCAATCATTTGATCAGTGTTTTTCAATTTAAAAAAGTTCTGTTTTTCATATTTGAAGACTTCGCTCTGATAAAAAAGTGTTTTCGTTTATGAAAGTATATAAAAATATTGATAACGCTATCAGTTTTCGAAAAATGAGAGTGTTACTACTTTTTATTACTGTTATATTTGCGACTACGAGTGTGGCTTTTGAGGTTTGTATTCGAGTGATGGAGAGAAGTAGAAAACACAGTTCAACGTTTTTAGTGCTCCCCAGATGTCATTCTTCGTATGGCTACTAACAAACGTGGAAAACAACTGGAGAGAGAGTGCCATGAACAAAAAACGAATGTCGACGCGTGTTCAACTGTACAAGATTTGGAAGCGGCATGGAAACAATTCGAGCAAACTTCATTAAAATACAAAGAAGAAGTGACTAAATGCCGGAAATATGTTGAAGAGAAGAGCCGCCCAAAAAGACATTATCGTCACAACCGCTATCATAAAAAAAACGAAGACGACAATACTATCGAACGATCTCATGGGAATAGACTGCGTAGACATCAAGATGATCCAAACGATCCCACGATCGATCACACTGGGCACAATCACAAAAAAAGAAACATCAACGGTAAAAAGAATGGAAAATGAAAATTAGATGAGAGTCCCGAGAGAGATGATCAATCCCATAGGGCTTTGATTCTTCAGGGCCCGATTTCGCATACAAATTAGTGAGTACTCGAAAAAATGAAATTTTGAAAATTGTCGGAAAAATTCCTATTTCAAATTCAAAACTCTAATGAAGCCTTCAGAAATTCAAAACTAATCTCTTACAACTAACATAAGTGATAGTGTTTTTTTTCAGACGACCCAAATGACACTACAATTGACCATACCGGGCACAACCACAAAAGAAGAAGAAGCATCGACGGTAATTTTTTTCATAATGATAAAGAAATTCCAGCCCGAACCAGTACAATTTGGACAATCATTAAATTTTCAGAAATTCAACAGAATTTTTTCAGACGATCCAAATGACACTACCATTGACCATACCGGGCACAACCACAAAAGAAGAAGAAGCATCGACGGTAATGTTTTTTTGAAAGGATAAGAAATTCCAGCCCAAACCAGTACAACTTGAACAATCATTAAATTTTCAGAAATTCAACAGAATTTTTCAGACGATCCAAATGACACTACAATTGACCATACAGGGCACAACCACAAAAGAAGAAGAAGCATCGACGGTAATTTTTTTCAGAATGATAAAGAAATTCCAGCCCAAACCAGTACAACTTGAACAATCATTAAATTTTCAGAAATTCAACAGAATTTTTTCAGACGATCCAAATGACACTACCATTGACCATACCGGGCACAACCACAAAAGAAGAAGAAGCATCGACGGTAATGTTTTTTTGAAAGAATAAGAAATTCCAGCCCAAACCAGTACAACTTGAACAATCATTAAATTTTCAGAAATTCAACAGAATTTTTCAGACGATCCAAATGACACTACAATTGACCATACAGGGCACAACCACAAAAGAAGAAGAAGCATCGACGGTAATTTTTTTCAGAATGATAAAGAAATTCCCGCCCAAACCAGTACAATTTGAACAATCATTAAATTTTCAGAAATTCAACAGAATTTTTTCAGACGATCCAAATGACACTACAATTGACCATACAGGGCACAACCACAAAAGAAGAAGAAGCATCGACGGTAATGTTTTTCAGAATGATGAAGAAAAGAAATTTTTTTCAGAATGATGAGGAAAACTCATTTTCTAAAAAATTTCTCGTTTTCAAAATACCATCTAGTTACTGTCCTCTTATAGGCTCTTCTTCGCTTTTTACTGTTTTCTTATAGATGGTATGCGCGCGTTCACTAGCTAGCTCGATGTCAAAAGTGACGTGTCCTTCTTCTCTTCGAGTCACTCGCTGGTGGCTCCGCCACAAAACCAATACAATTCAGAACAATTATGAAATTTTCGGAAATTCGACAGAATTTTTTCAGACGATCCAAATGACACTACCATTGACCATACTGGCCACCATCACAGAAAAAGAAGTGTGAAAACTTGTTCAACAAAAGGAACTGAACACCTCAACGCTTTGAGCACAGAATTCTCAAAGCATTGTGAGCGCGATAACATTTGCCTGGCCTCAGAAGACCTTCCACTTGGAGCACAACAAGATGAATTCAACAGGATTCATAAACTCAGAGCTACACACTACTCTGCCTACTTAACAGAATTACATAAGTGTTATGGAAAATTGTAATAACACAAATTGAATAAATCAGTTATTTTCGCGGAAAACTTTCCAATGAAAAGTAAGCTAAGTAGGATCAGATTTTGCCTATATTTATTATTTGGGTCACGTGTGTGACGGTCGAGGGATCGATTCCTCACCTATGCAATTTATTTTATTTTTTTTTTCTACTCAACAAAAACACAACTTTTCTCTGAATTTTATTTGTGAGTAAAAAAGTGTTTTATATAAGCTGTTTCTCACTATTTTCGTACTCTTAACTTTGAAAAAAAAGCAAAATTCGAACAAAAATGAGGATAACGTGAGCTCGAAAAACTATTCAAACGTGAACCAAAAAAAAAAATGATTAAAAATCGGACGTTCTTTAAATGCATGTCATTTCCTGCTGGTCATCAATGACCAATTTGTGGTGTTTCAGGATAAACGCGATCGATGGATCCAGGGCTGTCGTTTTGGGCTTGTTTGGTGCCCGCTCATCTTTTTCAAGGGTGAATAAAAAATTTGGTATTGTCTTTGATAATGATATAAGTATCATAAAATATTTATTTTGGCCTGTTCTTTCATTTCCGAGTCTCAGAAAATTGAAATTTTTAATCCGAAACGAGAAAATGACAAAATGAAAAAACAGCGGACGCCCGCGGGCGGCCCAAACGTTGACAAAAGATCAAAGTTTTACCCCATAGTAGGTCCACCCTCCACACACCTGACCTAAGAGGGTACCAAAATTTCTCAAAAAGTTTGTCACTGTGCAAACCTTGGGAGGAAAGTTTTTTTTCATTGTGAATAGCTACCAAAAAACCGAAAAACAGAAAAAATAGCTCAAAATTTGTGATTTTTCTTGAAAATGTCGCTGTGAATTATCGACCAAAAAAAATGACACGGTGCTTTTTCTCCCCTTAAAACAGGTATGACCCTCCAGCAAGAGTTACACGAAATAACAAAGAAAAATGACTAAAAACGAGTTTTATTGATTTTTCAAAAAATGACAAAAAATGTCAAAAAATGACAAAAAATGTATTACACGTGAGTGGGGGTTATTTTACGTGTAAAGTAAACGGTTCAATAGTAATCAGCATGTCCTGAAACCATTAAACATGATCCCGAAGCTCAATTCTGCCAAAGAAACGAGTTTTATTGATTTTTCAAAAAATGACAAAAAACGACAAAAAATGACAAAAAATATATTACACGTGAGTGGGGGTTATTTTACGTGTAAAGTAAACGGTTCAATAGTAATCAGCATGTCCTGAAACCATTAAACATGATCCCGAAGTTCAATTCTGCAAAAGAAACGAGTTTTATTGATTTTTCAAAAAATGACAAAAAACGACAAAAAATGACAAAAAATGTATTACACGTGAGTGGGGGTTATTTTACGTGTAAAGTAAACGGTTCAATAGTAATCAGCATGTCCTGAAACCATTAAACATAATCCCGAAGCTCAATTCTGCAAAAGAAACGAGTTTTATTGATTTTTCAAAAAATGACAAAAAATGACAAAAATGACAAAAAATGTATTACACGTGAGTGGGGGTTATTTTACGTGTAAAGTGAACGGTTCAATAGTAATCAGCCCGTCCTGAAACCATTAAACATGATCCCGAAGTTCAATTCTGCAAAAGAAACGAGTTTTATTGATTTTTCATCCAAAAATACGACATTATTTAACACAAAAAATGACAAAAAATGTATTACACGTGAGTGGGGGTTATTTTACGTGTAAAGTAAACGGTTCAATAGTAATCAGCATGTCCTGAAACCATTAAACATGATCCCGAAGCTCAATTCTGCCAAAGAAACGAGTTTTATTGATTTATTGATTTTTCAAAAAATGACAAAAAACGACAAAAAATGACAAAAAATGTATTACACGTGAGTGGGGGTTATTTTACGTGTAAAGTAAACGGTTCAATAGTAATCAGCATGTCCTGAAACCATTAAACATGATCCCGAAGCTCAATTCTGCAAAATGAAACGAGTTTTATTGATTTTTCAAAAAATGACAAAAAACGACAAAAAATGACAAAAAATGTATTACACGTGAGTGGGGGTTATTTTACGTGTAAAGTAAACGGTTCAATAGTAATCAGCATGTCCTGAAACCATTAAACATAATCCCGAAGCTCAATTCTGCAAAAGAAACGAGTTTTATTGATTTTTCAAAAAATGACAAAAAATGACAAAAATGACAAAAAATGTATTACACGTGAGTGGGGGTTATTTTACGTGTAAAGTGAACGGTTCAATAGTAATCAGCCCGTCCTGAAACCATTAAACATGATCCCGAAGTTCAATTCTGCAAAAGAAACGAGTTTTATTGATTTTTCATCCAAAAATACGACATTATTTAACACAAAAAATGACAAAAAATGTATTACACGTGAGTGGGGGTTATTTTACGTGTAAAGTAAACGGTTCAATAGTAATCAGCATGTCCTGAAACCATTAAACATGATCCCGAAGCTCAATTCTGCCAAAGAAACGAGTTTTATTGATTTTTCAAAAAATGACAAAAAACGACAAAAAATGACAAAAAATGTATTACACGTGAGTGGGGGTTATTTTACGTGTAAAGTAAACGGTTCAATAGTAATCAGCATGTCCTGAAACCATTAAACATGATCCCGAAGCTCAATTCTGCAAAAGAAACGAGTTTTATTGATTTTTCAAAAAATGACAAAAAACGACAAAAAATGACAAAAAATGTATTACACGTGAGTGGGGGTTATTTTACGTGTAAAGTGAACGGTTCAATAGTAATCAGCATGTCCTGAAACCATTAAACATAATCCCGAAGCTCAATTCTGCAAAAGAAACGAGTTTTATTGATTTTTCAAAAAATGACAAAAAACGACAAAAAATGACAAAAAATGTATTACACGTGAGTGGGGGTTATTTTACGTGTAAAGTAAACGGTTCAATAGTAATCAGCATGTCCTGAAACCATTAAACATAATCCCGAAGCTCAATTCTGCAAAAGAAACGAGTTTTATTGATTTTTCAAAAAATGACAAAAAACGACAAAAAATGACAAAAAATGTATTACACGTGAGTGGGGATTATTTTACGTGTAAAGTGAACGGTTCAATAGTAATCAGCATGTCCTGAAACTATTAAACATGATCCCGAAGCTCAATTCTGCAAAAGAAACGAGTTTTATTGATTTTTCAAAAAATGACAAAAAACGACAAAAAATGACAAAAAATGTATTACACGTGAGTGGGGGTTATTTTACGTGTAAAGTAAACGGTTCAATAGTAATCAGCATGTCCTGAAACCATTAAACATGATCCCGAAGTTCAATTCTGCAAAAGAAACGAGTTTTATCGATTTTTCAAAAAATGACAAAAAATGACAAAAATGACAAAAAATGTATTACACGTGAGTGGGGGTTATTTTACGTGTAAAGTGAACGGTTCAATAGTAATCAGCCCGTCCTGAAACCATTAAACATGATCCCGAAGTTCAATTCTGCAAAAGAAACGAGTTTTATTGATTTTTCATCCAAAAATACGACATTATTTAACACAAAAAATGACAAAAAATGTATTACACGTGAGTGGGGGTTATTTTACGTGTAAAGTAAACGGTTCAATAGTAATCAGCATGTCCTGAAACCATTAAACATGATCCCGAAGCTCAATTCTGCCAAAGAAACGAGTTTTATTGATTTTTCAAAAAATGACAAAAAACGACAAAAAATGACAAAAAATGTATTACACGTGAGTGGGGGTTATTTTACGTGTAAAGTAAACGGTTCAATAGTAATCAGCATGTCCTGAAACCATTAAATATGATCCCGAAGCTCAATTCTGCAAAAGAAACGAGTTTTATTGATTTTTCAAAAAATGACAAAAAACGACAAAAAATGACAAAAAATGTATTACACGTGAGTGGGGGTTATTTTACGTGTAAAGTAAACGGTTCAATAGTAATCAGCATGTCCTGAAACCATTAAACATGATCCCGAAGCTCAATTCTGCCAAAGAAACGAGTTTTATTGACTTTTCAAAAAATGACAAAAAACGACAAAAAATGACAAAAAATGTATTACACGTGAGTGGGGGTTATTTTACGTGTAAAGTAAACGGTTCAATAGTAATCAGCATGTCCTGAAACCATTAAACATGATCCCGAAGCTCAATTCTGCAAACGAAACGAGTTTTATTGATTTTTCAAAAAATGACAAAAAACGACAAAAAATGACAAAAAATGTATTACACGTGAGTGGGGGTTATTTTACGTGTAAAGTAAACGGTTCAATAGTAATCAGCATGTCCTGAAACCATTAAACATGATCCCGAAGTTCAATTCTGCAAAAGAAACGAGTTTTATCGATTTTTCAAAAAATGACAAAAAATGACCAAAATGACAAAAAATGTATTACACGTGAGTGGGGGTTATTTTACGTGTAAAGTGAACGGTTCAATAGTAATCAGCCCGTCCTGAAACCATTAAACATGATCCCGAAGTTCAATTCTGCAAAAGAAACGAGTTTTATTGATTTTTCATCCAAAAATACGACATTATTTAACACAAAAAATGACAAAAAATGTATTACACGTGAGTGGGGGTTATTTTACGTGTAAAGTAAACGGTTCAATAGTAATCAGCATGTCCTGAAACCATTAAACATGATCCCGAAGCTCAATTCTGCCAAAGAAACGAGTTTTATTGATTTTTCAAAAAATGACAAAAAACGACAAAAAATGACAAAAAATGTATTACACGTGAGTGGGGGTTATTTTACGTGTAAAGTAAACGGTTCAATAGTAATCAGCATGTCCTGAAACCATTAAATATGATCCCGAAGCTCAATTCTGCAAAAGAAACGAGTTTTATTGATTTTTCAAAAAATGACAAAAAACGACAAAAAATGACAAAAAATGTATTACACGTGAGTGGGGGTTATTTTACGTGTAAAGTAAACGGTTCAATAGTAATCAGCATGTCCTGAAACCATTAAACATAATCCCGAAGCTCAATACTGCAAAAGAAACGAGTTTTATTGATTTTTCAAAAAATGACAAAAAACGACAAAAAATGACAAAAAATGTATTACACGTGAGTGGGGGTTATTTTACGTGTAAAGTGAACGGTTCAATAGTAATCAGCATGTCCTGAAACCATTAAACATGATCCCGAAGCTCAATTCTGCAAAAGAAACGAGTTTTATTGATTTTTCAAAAAATGACAAAAAACGACAAAAAATGACAAAACATGTATTACACGTGAGTGGGGGTTATTTTACGTGTAAAGTAAACGGTTCAATAGTAATCAGCATGTCCTGAAACCATTAAACATAATCCCGAAGCTCAATTCTGCAAAAGAAACGAGTTTTATTGATTTTTCAAAAAATGACAAAAAATGACAAAAATGACAAAAAATGTATTACACGTGAGTGGGGGGTTATTTTACGTGTAAAGTGAACGGTTCAATAGTAATCAGCCCGTCCTGAAACCATTAAACATGATCCCGAAGTTCAATTCTGCAAAAGAAACGAGTTTTATTTATTTTTCATCCAAAAATACGACATTATTTAACACAAAAAATGACAAAAAATGTATTACACGTGAGTGGGGGTTATTTTACGTGTAAAGTAAACGGTTCAATAGTAATCAGCATGTCCTGAAACCATTAAACATGATCCCGAAGCTCAATTCTGCAAAAGAAACGAGTTTTATTGATTTTTCAAAAAATGACAAAAAATGACAAAAAATGCATTACACGTGAGTGGGGGTTATTTTACGTGTAAAGTGAACGGTTCAATAGTAATCAGCATGTCCTGAAACTATTAAACATGATCCCGAAGCTCAATTCTGCAAAAGAATTACTTTTTGGATTGATTTCGCGGCGCGTAGCGCCGCTCGCTCCGCCTCAGCACGAGGGCGCGATTTGGGGTTTCAAAATTCGCCCGAAGGGCGCCGCGCGAAGCGCGGAAGAAAAAAAAAATTACAAACGCCCGAAGGGCGCCGCGCGAAGCGCGGAGGATTTCCCTTCGTGGTTGGCGCTCGAAAAACTTGGGTTACAGGTTACATCCGCCCGAAGGGCGCCGCGCGAAGCGCGGAGGATTTCCCGTCTCGGTTGGCGCTCGAAAAACTTGGGTTACAGATTACATCCGCCCGAAGGGCGCCGCGCGATAGCGCGGGAGGATTTCCCTACTCGGTTGGCGCTCATATTTCCTCAACCACGAATCTCTTTTTGACGGCTAGCGACAGCTCCCGACAAGCCTCAAGACCATATTCTTCCAACAAAACACCCATAAAAAAGAAGACTGTTACGCCACCAGAGTCGAAGACTCTGGGTTATACATGAAAATGAGAGTGTGTCTCTAGTAGGGTCACCCTATGGAGACCTATCTATAGAGAGGGAAGACGAGTGTGTGTCTAGTGGGGGCACCCTATGGAGAACTATGTATAGAGACCTGGTCCACGTCAAATTTTTTTTTAATCAAACCATGTTGAGTGGGGTGTCCCCTAGACCAATTTTTCGTGAAAAGTCGTTGGCAAGTATTCCCAAGTCACCAAAACGTTTAGTTTTTTCCGTACGAAAATTTCAAAAAATTTTGAAAAATTTTCGGATGGTCACGTATCACAAAAAATATTGAGTTTGGTGAATTCTCGCCATGTTTTTCGTGATCAGCGTGGTCGATTACATATGGAACGATATATCTAATGCGTGTGGTACGAAAAAATTTTTTGGCACCGCGCCAGCTTATGCGCAGGCTGGCCGCAGGCCAGACTGCGCAATTTGGGGTTAGGAAAAATCAACTTTTTTTTCAAAACTGAAAATGTTATACATGGTTTTGTAGCAAATTTTACGCTCTTTAAGGCCCACTACTTTATATTGAACCTAGTCTTACCAAAAAAAAGTTATTTAGGAAAAACTGATTTTGGTTTTTTTGGATTTTCTCAGTCAATTTTGGTCTTGATGCTTAATTTTTTTTTTAAATTGCTGCAAATGCACCGCCGCATCGACTGGCGCTTAAGGATTTTTGAAATTTTGGTGCAGCTCCGAGATACAGCTCCCCAGACCATGTTTTTTGCATTTTTCACCATGAAGACATATCTTTGTACCATGTTTTGAATAGCGCAATCGATGCGCCGTGCCAAGATGCATCTAGGGTGAAAATATTTTTAGGGCCCCACAGGGCGGAAAAATTTTTTGGCCAAAAAACGAAAAGTGGTCTCAGTTTTTGGGTCTTTTCTCGGTGATAAATATAGAAAAGTGGGTCAAAATAGGCACCATTCGAAAGAGCATGAAATTCTGCACAAGTATTGGCTATTCCTATCACCTCTGACAACGATTTTTGGGACCAAAAATAACTTTGAAAAGTCCCTTTATACGGTTTTTTGCGATTATCTTGGTACTCCGTGCTCCAAACCGATTCATTTTACTATAGTACCCCATTTTTGTAGAGAATTTTCTTGCGCATCTTTTGGGCCTATTTACAATACCGTCCAACACCTAGAACATCGACTTATGGTCCGTCAAAGTTCCAAGTCAAAAAAAATGGACTTTCAAAGTGATGCCAGCGGTCTCAGAGCGATGTGTGTAAGAAGTGAATAGGCAGAGGAGATAGATCTCGACGAGATCTATCGTTTAAAAAAAAGTTCAAGTGATTTGGACACTTTTGACCCGACTTATAGTCCAAAAACTGAAAATTTTTTTAATCAAAATTTTGAATTTTGGTCTCTAAAGTGATTTCTATGTTTGTTGTGGTGGGTTTTGAGATCTGAAAAAATGAAATCAAGTGCGGCCAACAATCCTAGAGAGGTGACACGTCATGAAAATCGACCAGTCACGTGTCGCAATCGGATATTCGTAGAAATGTTTTTCGCAAATTCGTCAGAACTACCCGAAATAGATTTTTTCATGACATGCCACCTAGCTAGGGAGAAAGAACGCAAAAAGTTAGGCCAGGTGAGCGGTCAAACTTGTCCTATAACATTCATTTATATACCCGCTATGAGACTTGAAATTTTTTTCAAAAATTCCGAAATTTTCGTAGTGAAAAAACTAAACGTTTTGGTGACTCGGGAATACTTGCAAACGACTTTTCACGAAAAATTGGTCTAGGGGACACCCCACTCGACATGGTTTGATCGGAAAAAATTTTGACGTGGACCAGGTCCAAAGGGGGGCTTAAGCTGGCGCAGTGCCAAAAAATTTTTTCGTATCACACGCATTAGATATATCGTTCCATACGTTATCGACCACGCTGATCACGAAAAACATGGCGAGAATTCACCAAACTTGATATTTTTTGTGATACGTGACCATCCAAAAATTTTTCAAAAATTTTTCAAATTTTCGTAGGGAAAAAACTAAAAGTTTTGGTGACTCGGGAATAATTGCAAACGACTTTTCACGAAAAGTTCGTCTACTAGACACCTCACTCAATATGGTGTGATGAAAAAAAAATTTTCGAGGTGAAGCTGGTCTAGAAGGGGCCCTGGCGCGGTGCCAAAAAATTTTTTCGTACCACACGCATTAGATATATCGTTCCATATGTAATCGACCACGCTGATCACGAAAAACATGGCGAGAATTCACCAAACTTGATACTTTTTGTGATACGTGAGCACCCAAATTTTTTTCAAAAATTCCGAAACTTTCGTAGTGAAAAAACTAAACGTTTTGGTGACTCGGGAATACTTGCAAACGACTTTTCACGAAAAATTGGTCTAGGGGACACCCCACTCGACATGGTTTGATTCAAAAAAAAATTGACGTGGACCAGGTCTCTATACATAGATCTCCATAGTGTTCCCCCACTAGACACACACTAGTCCCCCCTCTCTATACATTCGGGTCCGAGCCTATTTTCACGAACCCTTCCTGCCTGGGCTTCACTCCGATTCTAATTGCACACTAATTCAGCGCATTTTTCACTTCTATCATTATTGTAGACATGGCACGCCTAGGGCATTTTTGGGTCTGAGCCTGTTCACACCTTCCTCTTTCTATCTAACACCTTCACTCTTTCTATTCACTAGTAACACCTTCCCCATACCTCGGCAAAAATTGTGGAACATCCCTAGTTTCGAAATGAGCTCTGTAGTTTACCACACAAAGCTGATGGAAAATTTTTGTGCTGTCTGAATTATTGTGTTCGGAATGTGCTGCGTGGAATTCCACAATTCTGCCTTCCCCTTTATCCTTGCAAATTTATCGAAACATTTTGACATTATGTCAGATTTTACACGAAACAAAGCATAAAAAACATTCGTTCTATCAGTTATCCCTCTTCTCCATGCGCTGGTCACACCTTCCCCTTTCTATCTAACACCTTCCCTTTTTCTATTCACACCTACACACACACACGATGACAACGCGCACACCTTCCCCTTTTCCGTGCAACACCTTCCCCCTTTTCATCGCTCAATGTCACACATCACATAGCAGTGAGCGAGGCAGGTGCAATTGTCGGTACACGAGAATCTATATAGCAACGTGCAAATAAAAAAGGCTTAGCGTTTTTTGAGTGAGGCTTAGCGTTTTTTGAGTGAGGCTTAGCGTTTTTTGAGTGAGGCTTAGCGTTTTTTGAGTGAGGCTTAGCGTTTTTTGAGTGAGGCTTAGCGTTTTTTGAGTGAGGCTTAGCGTTTTTTGAGTGAGGCTTAGCGTTTTTTGAGTGAGGCTTAGCGTTTTTTGAGTGAGGCTTAGCGTTTTTTGAGTGAGGCTTAGCGTTTTTTGAGTGAGGCTTAGCGTTTTTTGAGTGAGGCTTAGCGTTTTTTGAGTGAGGCTTAGCGTTTTTTGAGTGAGGCTTAGCGTTTTTTGAGTGAGGCTTAGCGTTTTTTGAGTGAGGCTTAGCGTTTTTTGAGTGAGGCTTAGCGTTTTTTGAGTGAGGCTTAGCGTTTTTTGAGTGAGGCTTAGCGTTTTTTGAGTGAGGCTTAGCGTTTTTTGAGTGAGGCTTAGCGTTTTTTGAGTGAGGCTTAGCGTTTTTTGAGTGAGGCTTAGCGTTTTTTGAGTGAGGCTTAGCGTTTTTTGAGTGAGGCTTAGCGTTTTTTGAGTGAGGCTTAGCGTTTTTTGAGTGAGGCTTAGCGTTTTTTGAGTGAGGCTTAGCGTTTTTTGAGTGAGGCTTAGCGTTTTTTGAGTGAGGCTTAGCGTTTTTTGAGTGAGGCTTAGCGTTTTTTGAGTGAGGCTTAGCGTTTTTTGAGTGAGGCTTAGCGTTTTTTGAGTGAGGCTTAGCGTTTTTTGAGTGAGGCTTAGCGTTTTTTGAGTGAGGCTTAGCGTTTTTTGAGTGAGGCTTAGCGTTTTTTGAGTGAGGCTTAGCGTTTTTTGAGTGAGGCTTAGCGTTTTTTGAGTGAGGCTTAGCGTTTTTTGAGTGAGGCTTAGCGTTTTTTGAGTGAGGCTTAGCGTTTTTTGAGTGAGGCTTAGCGTTTTTTGAGTGAGGCTTAGCGTTTTTTGAGTGAGGCTTAGCGTTTTTTGAGTGAGGCTTAGCGTTTTTTGAGTGAGGCTTAGCGTTTTTTGAGTGAGGCTTAGCGTTTTTTGAGTGAGGCTTAGCGTTTTTTGAGTGAGGCTTAGCGTTTTTTGAGTGAGGCTTAGCGTTTTTTGAGTGAGGCTTAGCGTTTTTTGAGTGAGGCTTAGCGTTTTTTGAGTGAGGCTTAGCGTTTTTTGAGTGAGGCTTAGCGTTTTTTGAGTGAGGCTTAGCGTTTTTTGAGTGAGGCTTAGCGTTTTTTGAGTGAGGCTTAGCGTTTTTTGAGTGAGGCTTAGCGTTTTTTGAGTGAGGCTTAGCGTTTTTTGAGTGAGGCTTAGCGTTTTTTGAGTGAGGCTTAGCGTTTTTTGAGTGAGGCTTAGCGTTTTTTGAGTGAGGCTTAGCGTTTTTTGAGTGAGGCTTAGCGTTTTTTGAGTGAGGCTTAGCGTTTTTTGAGTGAGGCTTAGCGTTTTTTGAGTGAGGCTTAGCGTTTTTTGAGTGAGGCTTAGCGTTTTTTGAGTGAGGCTTAGCGTTTTTTGAGTGAGGCTTAGCGTTTTTTGAGTGAGGCTTAGCGTTTTTTGAGTGAGGCTTAGCGTTTTTTGAGTGAGGCTTAGCGTTTTTTGAGTGAGGCTTAGCGTTTTTTGAGTGAGGCTTAGCGTTTTTTGAGTGAGGCTTAGCGTTTTTTGAGTGAGGCTTAGCGTTTTTTGAGTGAGGCTTAGCGTTTTTTGAGTGAGGCTTAGCGTTTTTTGAGTGAGGCTTAGCGTTTTTTGAGTGAGGCTTAGCGTTTTTTGAGTGAGGCTTAGCGTTTTTTGAGTGAGGCTTAGCGTTTTTTGAGTGAGGCTTAGCGTTTTTTGAGTGAGGCTTAGCGTTTTTTGAGTGAGGCTTAGCGTTTTTTGAGTGAGGCTTAGCGTTTTTTGAGTGAGGCTTAGCGTTTTTTGAGTGAGGCTTAGCGTTTTTTGAGTGAGGCTTAGCGTTTTTTGAGTGAGGCTTAGCGTTTTTTGAGTGAGGCTTAGCGTTTTTTGAGTGAGGCTTAGCGTTTTTTGAGTGAGGCTTAGCGTTTTTTGAGTGAGGCTTAGCGTTTTTTGAGTGAGGCTTAGCGTTTTTTGAGTGAGGCTTAGCGTTTTTTGAGTGAGGCTTAGCGTTTTTTGAGTGAGGCTTAGCGTTTTTTGAGTGAGGCTTAGCGTTTTTTGAGTGAGGCTTAGCGTTTTTTGAGTGAGGCTTAGCGTTTTTTGAGTGAGGCTTAGCGTTTTTTGAGTGAGGCTTAGCGTTTTTTGAGTGAGGCTTAGCGTTTTTTGAGTGAGGCTTAGCGTTTTTTGAGTGAGGCTTAGCGTTTTTTGAGTGAGGCTTAGCGTTTTTTGAGTGAGGCTTAGCGTTTTTTGAGTGAGGCTTAGCGTTTTTTGAGTGAGGCTTAGCGTTTTTTGAGTGAGGCTTAGCGTTTTTTGAGTGAGGCTTAGCGTTTTTTGAGTGAGGCTTAGCGTTTTTTGAGTGAGGCTTAGCGTTTTTTGAGTGAGGCTTAGCGTTTTTTGAGTGAGGCTTAGCGTTTTTTGAGTGAGGCTTAGCGTTTTTTGAGTGAGGCTTAGCGTTTTTTGAGTGAGGCTTAGCGTTTTTTGAGTGAGGCTTAGCGTTTTTTGAGTGAGGCTTAGCGTTTTTTGAGTGAGGCTTAGCGTTTTTTGAGTGAGGCTTAGCGTTTTTTGAGTGAGGCTTAGCGTTTTTTGAGTGAGGCTTAGCGTTTTTTGAGTGAGGCTTAGCGTTTTTTGAGTGAGGCTTAGCGTTTTTTGAGTGAGGCTTAGCGTTTTTTGAGTGAGGCTTAGCGTTTTTTGAGTGAGGCTTAGCGTTTTTTGAGTGAGGCTTAGCGTTTTTTGAGTGAGGCTTAGCGTTTTTTGAGTGAGGCTTAGCGTTTTTTGAGTGAGGCTTAGCGTTTTTTGAGTGAGGCTTAGCGTTTTTTGAGTGAGGCTTAGCGTTTTTTGAGTGAGGCTTAGCGTTTTTTGAGTGAGGCTTAGCGTTTTTTGAGTGAGGCTTAGCGTTTTTTGAGTGAGGCTTAGCGTTTTTTGAGTGAGGCTTAGCGTTTTTTGAGTGAGGCTTAGCGTTTTTTGAGTGAGGCTTAGCGTTTTTTGAGTGAGGCTTAGCGTTTTTTGAGTGAGGCTTAGCGTTTTTTGAGTGAGGCTTAGCGTTTTTTGAGTGAGGCTTAGCGTTTTTTGAGTGAGGCTTAGCGTTTTTTGAGTGAGGCTTAGCGTTTTTTGAGTGAGGCTTAGCGTTTTTTGAGTGAGGCTTAGCGTTTTTTGAGTGAGGCTTAGCGTTTTTTGAGTGAGGCTTAGCGTTTTTTGAGTGAGGCTTAGCGTTTTTTGAGTGAGGCTTAGCGTTTTTTGAGTGAGGCTTAGCGTTTTTTGAGTGAGGCTTAGCGTTTTTTGAGTGAGGCTTAGCGTTTTTTGAGTGAGGCTTAGCGTTTTTTGAGTGAGGCTTAGCGTTTTTTGAGTGAGGCTTAGCGTTTTTTGAGTGAGGCTTAGCGTTTTTTGAGTGAGGCTTAGCGTTTTTTGAGTGAGGCTTAGCGTTTTTTGAGTGAGGCTTAGCGTTTTTTGAGTGAGGCTTAGCGTTTTTTGAGTGAGGCTTAGCGTTTTTTGAGTGAGGCTTAGCGTTTTTTGAGTGAGGCTTAGCGTTTTTTGAGTGAGGCTTAGCGTTTTTTGAGTGAGGCTTAGCGTTTTTTGAGTGAGGCTTAGCGTTTTTTGAGTGAGGCTTAGCGTTTTTTGAGTGAGGCTTAGCGTTTTTTGAGTGAGGCTTAGCGTTTTTTGAGTGAGGCTTAGCGTTTTTTGAGTGAGGCTTAGCGTTTTTTGAGTGAGGCTTAGCGTTTTTTGAGTGAGGCTTAGCGTTTTTTGAGTGAGGCTTAGCGTTTTTTGAGTGAGGCTTAGCGTTTTTTGAGTGAGGCTTAGCGTTTTTTGAGTGAGGCTTAGCGTTTTTTGAGTGAGGCTTAGCGTTTTTTGAGTGAGGCTTAGCGTTTTTTGAGTGAGGCTTAGCGTTTTTTGAGTGAGGCTTAGCGTTTTTTGAGTGAGGCTTAGCGTTTTTTGAGTGAGGCTTAGCGTTTTTTGAGTGAGGCTTAGCGTTTTTTGAGTGAGGCTTAGCGTTTTTTGAGTGAGGCTTAGCGTTTTTTGAGTGAGGCTTAGCGTTTTTTGAGTGAGGCTTAGCGTTTTTTGAGTGAGGCTTAGCGTTTTTTGAGTGAGGCTTAGCGTTTTTTGAGTGAGGCTTAGCGTTTTTTGAGTGAGGCTTAGCGTTTTTTGAGTGAGGCTTAGCGTTTTTTGAGTGAGGCTTAGCGTTTTTTGAGTGAGGCTTAGCGTTTTTTGAGTGAGGCTTAGCGTTTTTTGAGTGAGGCTTAGCGTTTTTTGAGTGAGGCTTAGCGTTTTTTGAGTGAGGCTTAGCGTTTTTTGAGTGAGGCTTAGCGTTTTTTGAGTGAGGCTTAGCGTTTTTTGAGTGAGGCTTAGCGTTTTTTGAGTGAGGCTTAGCGTTTTTTGAGTGAGGCTTAGCGTTTTTTGAGTGAGGCTTAGCGTTTTTTGAGTGAGGCTTAGCGTTTTTTGAGTGAGGCTTAGCGTTTTTTGAGTGAGGCTTAGCGTTTTTTGAGTGAGGCTTAGCGTTTTTTGAGTGAGGCTTAGCGTTTTTTGAGTGAGGCTTAGCGTTTTTTGAGTGAGGCTTAGCGTTTTTTGAGTGAGGCTTAGCGTTTTTTGAGTGAGGCTTAGCGTTTTTTGAGTGAGGCTTAGCGTTTTTTGAGTGAGGCTTAGCGTTTTTTGAGTGAGGCTTAGCGTTTTTTGAGTGAGGCTTAGCGTTTTTTGAGTGAGGCTTAGCGTTTTTTGAGTGAGGCTTAGCGTTTTTTGAGTGAGGCTTAGCGTTTTTTGAGTGAGGCTTAGCGTTTTTTGAGTGAGGCTTAGCGTTTTTTGAGTGAGGCTTAGCGTTTTTTGAGTGAGGCTTAGCGTTTTTTGAGTGAGGCTTAGCGTTTTTTGAGTGAGGCTTAGCGTTTTTTGAGTGAGGCTTAGCGTTTTTTGAGTGAGGCTTAGCGTTTTTTGAGTGAGGCTTAGCGTTTTTTGAGTGAGGCTTAGCGTTTTTTGAGTGAGGCTTAGCGTTTTTTGAGTGAGGCTTAGCGTTTTTTGAGTGAGGCTTAGCGTTTTTTGAGTGAGGCTTAGCGTTTTTTGAGTGAGGCTTAGCGTTTTTTGAGTGAGGCTTAGCGTTTTTTGAGTGAGGCTTAGCGTTTTTTGAGTGAGGCTTAGCGTTTTTTGAGTGAGGCTTAGCGTTTTTTGAGTGAGGCTTAGCGTTTTTTGAGTGAGGCTTAGCGTTTTTTGAGTGAGGCTTAGCGTTTTTTGAGTGAGGCTTAGCGTTTTTTGAGTGAGGCTTAGCGTTTTTTGAGTGAGGCTTAGCGTTTTTTGAGTGAGGCTTAGCGTTTTTTGAGTGAGGCTTAGCGTTTTTTGAGTGAGGCTTAGCGTTTTTTGAGTGAGGCTTAGCGTTTTTTGAGTGAGGCTTAGCGTTTTTTGAGTGAGGCTTAGCGTTTTTTGAGTGAGGCTTAGCGTTTTTTGAGTGAGGCTTAGCGTTTTTTGAGTGAGGCTTAGCGTTTTTTGAGTGAGGCTTAGCGTTTTTTGAGTGAGGCTTAGCGTTTTTTGAGTGAGGCTTAGCGTTTTTTGAGTGAGGCTTAGCGTTTTTTGAGTGAGGCTTAGCGTTTTTTGAGTGAGGCTTAGCGTTTTTTGAGTGAGGCTTAGCGTTTTTTGAGTGAGGCTTAGCGTTTTTTGAGTGAGGCTTAGCGTTTTTTGAGTGAGGCTTAGCGTTTTTTGAGTGAGGCTTAGCGTTTTTTGAGTGAGGCTTAGCGTTTTTTGAGTGAGGCTTAGCGTTTTTTGAGTGAGGCTTAGCGTTTTTTGAGTGAGGCTTAGCGTTTTTTGAGTGAGGCTTAGCGTTTTTTGAGTGAGGCTTAGCGTTTTTTGAGTGAGGCTTAGCGTTTTTTGAGTGAGGCTTAGCGTTTTTTGAGTGAGGCTTAGCGTTTTTTGAGTGAGGCTTAGCGTTTTTTGAGTGAGGCTTAGCGTTTTTTGAGTGAGGCTTAGCGTTTTTTGAGTGAGGCTTAGCGTTTTTTGAGTGAGGCTTAGCGTTTTTTGAGTGAGGCTTAGCGTTTTTTGAGTGAGGCTTAGCGTTTTTTTGAGTGAGGCTTAGCGTTTTTTGAGTGAGGCTTAGCGTTTTTTGAGTGAGGCTTAGCGTTTTTTGAGTGAGGCTTAGCGTTTTTTGAGTGAGGCTTAGCGTTTTTTGAGTGAGGCTTAGCGTTTTTTGAGTGAGGCTTAGCGTTTTTTGAGTGAGGCTTAGCGTTTTTTGAGTGAGGCTTAGCGTTTTTTGAGTGAGGCTTAGCGTTTTTTGAGTGAGGCTTAGCGTTTTTTGAGTGAGGCTTAGCGTTTTTTGAGTGAGGCTTAGCGTTTTTTGAGTGAGGCTTAGCGTTTTTTGAGTGAGGCTTAGCGTTTTTTGAGTGAGGCTTAGCGTTTTTTGAGTGAGGCTTAGCGTTTTTTGAGTGAGGCTTAGCGTTTTTTGAGTGAGGCTTAGCGTTTTTTGAGTGAGGCTTAGCGTTTTTTGAGTGAGGCTTAGCGTTTTTTGAGTGAGGCTTAGCGTTTTTTGAGTGAGGCTTAGCGTTTTTTGAGTGAGGCTTAGCGTTTTTTGAGTGAGGCTTAGCGTTTTTTGAGTGAGGCTTAGCGTTTTTTGAGTGAGGCTTAGCGTTTTTTGAGTGAGGCTTAGCGTTTTTTGAGTGAGGCTTAGCGTTTTTTGAGTGAGGCTTAGCGTTTTTTGAGTGAGGCTTAGCGTTTTTTGAGTGAGGCTTAGCGTTTTTGAGTGAGGCTTAGCGTTTTTTGAGTGAGGCTTAGCGTTTTTTGAGTGAGGCTTAGCGTTTTTTGAGTGAGGCTTAGCGTTTTTTGAGTGAGGCTTAGCGTTTTTTGAGTGAGGCTTAGCGTTTTTTGAGTGAGGCTTAGCGTTTTTTGAGTGAGGCTTAGCGTTTTTTGAGTGAGGCTTAGCGTTTTTTGAGTGAGGCTTAGCGTTTTTTGAGTGAGGCTTAGCGTTTTTTGAGTGAGGCTTAGCGTTTTTTGAGTGAGGCTTAGCGTTTTTTGAGTGAGGCTTAGCGTTTTTTGAGTGAGGCTTAGCGTTTTTTGAGTGAGGCTTAGCGTTTTTTGAGTGAGGCTTAGCGTTTTTTGAGTGAGGCTTAGCGTTTTTTGAGTGAGGCTTAGCGTTTTTTGAGTGAGGCTTAGCGTTTTTTGAGTGAGGCTTAGCGTTTTTTGAGTGAGGCTTAGCGTTTTTTGAGTGAGGCTTAGCGTTTTTTGAGTGAGGCTTAGCGTTTTTTGAGTGAGGCTTAGCGTTTTTTGAGTGAGGCTTAGCGTTTTTTGAGTGAGGCTTAGCGTTTTTTGAGTGAGGCTTAGCGTTTTTTGAGTGAGGCTTAGCGTTTTTTGAGTGAGGCTTAGCGTTTTTTGAGTGAGGCTTAGCGTTTTTTGAGTGAGGCTTAGCGTTTTTTGAGTGAGGCTTAGCGTTTTTTGAGTGAGGCTTAGCGTTTTTTGAGTGAGGCTTAGCGTTTTTGAGTGAGGCTTAGCGTTTTTTGAGTGAGGCTTAGCGTTTTTTGAGTGAGGCTTAGCGTTTTTTGAGTGAGGCTTAGCGTTTTTTGAGTGAGGCTTAGCGTTTTTTGAGTGAGGCTTAGCGTTTTTTGAGTGAGGCTTAGCGTTTTTTGAGTGAGGCTTAGCGTTTTTTGAGTGAGGCTTAGCGTTTTTTGAGTGAGGCTTAGCGTTTTTTGAGTGAGGCTTAGCGTTTTTTGAGTGAGGCTTAGCGTTTTTTGAGTGAGGCTTAGCGTTTTTGAGTGAGGCTTAGCGTTTTTTGAGTGAGGCTTAGCGTTTTTTGAGTGAGGCTTAGCGTTTTTTGAGTGAGGCTTAGCGTTTTTTGAGTGAGGCTTAGCGTTTTTTGAGTGAGGCTTAGCGTTTTTTGAGTGAGGCTTAGCGTTTTTTGAGTGAGGCTTAGCGTTTTTTGAGTGAGGCTTAGCGTTTTTGAGTGAGGCTTAGCGTTTTTTGAGTGAGGCTTAGCGTTTTTTGAGTGAGGCTTAGCGTTTTTTGAGTGAGGCTTAGCGTTTTTTGAGTGAGGCTTAGCGTTTTTTGAGTGAGGCTTAGCGTTTTTTGAGTGAGGCTTAGCGTTTTTTGAGTGAGGCTTAGCGTTTTTTGAGTGAGGCTTAGCGTTTTTTGAGTGAGGCTTAGCGTTTTTTGAGTGAGGCTTAGCGTTTTTTGAGTGAGGCTTAGCGTTTTTTGAGTGAGGCTTAGCGTTTTTTGAGTGAGGCTTAGCGTTTTTTGAGTGAGGCTTAGCGTTTTTTGAGTGAGGCTTAGCGTTTTTTGAGTGAGGCTTAGCGTTTTTTGAGTGAGGCTTAGCGTTTTTTGAGTGAGGCTTAGCGTTTTTTGAGTGAGGCTTAGCGTTTTTTGAGTGAGGCTTAGCGTTTTTTGAGTGAGGCTTAGCGTTTTTTGAGTGAGGCTTAGCGTTTTTTGAGTGAGGCTTAGCGTTTTTTGAGTGAGGCTTAGCGTTTTTTGAGTGAGGCTTAGCGTTTTTTGAGTGAGGCTTAGCGTTTTTTGAGTGAGGCTTAGCGTTTTTTGAGTGAGGCTTAGCGTTTTTTGAGTGAGGCTTAGCGTTTTTTGAGTGAGGCTTAGCGTTTTTTGAGTGAGGCTTAGCGTTTTTGAGTGAGGCTTAGCGTTTTTTGAGTGAGGCTTAGCGTTTTTTGAGTGAGGCTTAGCGTTTTTTGAGTGAGGCTTAGCGTTTTTTGAGTGAGGCTTAGCGTTTTTTGAGTGAGGCTTAGCGTTTTTGAGTGAGGCTTAGCGTTTTTTGAGTGAGGCTTAGCGTTTTTTGAGTGAGGCTTAGCGTTTTTTGAGTGAGGCTTAGCGTTTTTTGAGTGAGGCTTAGCGTTTTTTGAGTGAGGCTTAGCGTTTTTTGAGTGAGGCTTAGCGTTTTTTGAGTGAGGCTTAGCGTTTTTTGAGTGAGGCTTAGCGTTTTTTGAGTGAGGCTTAGCGTTTTTTGAGTGAGGCTTAGCGTTTTTTGAGTGAGGCTTAGCGTTTTTTGAGTGAGGCTTAGCGTTTTTTGAGTGAGGCTTAGCGTTTTTTGAGTGAGGCTTAGCGTTTTTTGAGTGAGGCTTAGCGTTTTTTGAGTGAGGCTTAGCGTTTTTTGAGTGAGGCTTAGCGTTTTTTGAGTGAGGCTTAGCGTTTTTGAGTGAGGCTTAGCGTTTTTTGAGTGAGGCTTAGCGTTTTTTGAGTGAGGCTTAGCGTTTTTTGAGTGAGGCTTAGCGTTTTTTGAGTGAGGCTTAGCGTTTTTTGAGTGAGGCTTAGCGTTTTTTGAGTGAGGCTTAGCGTTTTTTGAGTGAGGCTTAGCGTTTTTTGAGTGAGGCTTAGCGTTTTTTGAGTGAGGCTTAGCGTTTTTTGAGTGAGGCTTAGCGTTTTTTGAGTGAGGCTTAGCGTTTTTTGAGTGAGGCTTAGCGTTTTTTGAGTGAGGCTTAGCGTTTTTTGAGTGAGGCTTAGCGTTTTTTGAGTGAGGCTTAGCGTTTTTTGAGTGAGGCTTAGCGTTTTTTGAGTGAGGCTTAGCGTTTTTTGAGTGAGGCTTAGCGTTTTTTGAGTGAGGCTTAGCGTTTTTTGAGTGAGGCTTAGCGTTTTTTGAGTGAGGCTTAGCGTTTTTTGAGTGAGGCTTAGCGTTTTTTGAGTGAGGCTTAGCGTTTTTTGAGTGAGGCTTAGCGTTTTTTGAGTGAGGCTTAGCGTTTTTTGAGTGAGGCTTAGCGTTTTTTGAGTGAGGCTTAGCGTTTTTTGAGTGAGGCTTAGCGTTTTTTGAGTGAGGCTTAGCGTTTTTTGAGTGAGGCTTAGCGTTTTTTGAGTGAGGCTTAGCGTTTTTTGAGTGAGGCTTAGCGTTTTTTGAGTGAGGCTTAGCGTTTTTTGAGTGAGGCTTAGCGTTTTTTGAGTGAGGCTTAGCGTTTTTTGAGTGAGGCTTAGCGTTTTTTGAGTGAGGCTTAGCGTTTTTTGAGTGAGGCTTAGCGTTTTTTGAGTGAGGCTTAGCGTTTTTGAGTGAGGCTTAGCGTTTTTGAGTGAGGCTTAGCGTTTTTTGAGTGAGGCTTAGCGTTTTTTGAGTGAGGCTTAGCGTTTTTTGAGTGAGGCTTAGCGTTTTTTGAGTGAGGCTTAGCGTTTTTTGAGTGAGGCTTAGCGTTTTTGAGTGAGGCTTAGCGTTTTTTGAGTGAGGCTTAGCGTTTTTTGAGTGAGGCTTAGCGTTTTTTGAGTGAGGCTTAGCGTTTTTTGAGTGAGGCTTAGCGTTTTTTGAGTGAGGCTTAGCGTTTTTTGAGTGAGGCTTAGCGTTTTTTGAGTGAGGCTTAGCGTTTTTTGAGTGAGGCTTAGCGTTTTTTGAGTGAGGCTTAGCGTTTTTTGAGTGAGGCTTAGCGTTTTTTGAGTGAGGCTTAGCGTTTTTTGAGTGAGGCTTAGCGTTTTTTGAGTGAGGCTTAGCGTTTTTTGAGTGAGGCTTAGCGTTTTTTGAGTGAGGCTTAGCGTTTTTTGAGTGAGGCTTAGCGTTTTTTGAGTGAGGCTTAGCGTTTTTTGAGTGAGGCTTAGCGTTTTTTGAGTGAGGCTTAGCGTTTTTTGAGTGAGGCTTAGCGTTTTTTGAGTGAGGCTTAGCGTTTTTTGAGTGAGGCTTAGCGTTTTTTGAGTGAGGCTTAGCGTTTTTTGAGTGAGGCTTAGCGTTTTTTGAGTGAGGCTTAGCGTTTTTTGAGTGAGGCTTAGCGTTTTTTGAGTGAGGCTTAGCGTTTTTGAGTGAGGCTTAGCGTTTTTTTGAGTGAGGCTTAGCGTTTTTTGAGTGAGGCTTAGCGTTTTTTGAGTGAGGCTTAGCGTTTTTGAGTGAGGCTTAGCGTTTTTTGAGTGAGGCTTAGCGTTTTTTGAGTGAGGCTTAGCGTTTTTTGAGTGAGGCTTAGCGTTTTTTGAGTGAGGCTTAGCGTTTTTTGAGTGAGGCTTAGCGTTTTTGAGTGAGGCTTAGCGTTTTTTGAGTGAGGCTTAGCGTTTTTTGAGTGAGGCTTAGCGTTTTTTGAGTGAGGCTTAGCGTTTTTTGAGTGAGGCTTAGCGTTTTTTGAGTGAGGCTTAGCGTTTTTTGAGTGAGGCTTAGCGTTTTTTGAGTGAGGCTTAGCGTTTTTTGAGTGAGGCTTAGCGTTTTTTGAGTGAGGCTTAGCGTTTTTTGAGTGAGGCTTAGCGTTTTTTGAGTGAGGCTTAGCGTTTTTGAGTGAGGCTTAGCGTTTTTTGAGTGAGGCTTAGCGTTTTTTGAGTGAGGCTTAGCGTTTTTTGAGTGAGGCTTAGCGTTTTTTGAGTGAGGCTTAGCGTTTTTGAGTGAGGCTTAGCGTTTTTTGAGTGAGGCTTAGCGTTTTTTGAGTGAGGCTTAGCGTTTTTTGAGTGAGGCTTAGCGTTTTTTGAGTGAGGCTTAGCGTTTTTTGAGTGAGGCTTAGCGTTTTTTTGAGTGAGGCTTAGCGTTTTTTGAGTGAGGCTTAGCGTTTTTTGAGTGAGGCTTAGCGTTTTTTGAGTGAGGCTTAGCGTTTTAGAGCTTAGGCTTAGGCTTAGGCTTAGGCTTAGGCTTAGGCTTAGGCTTAGGCTTAGGCTTAGGCTTAGGCTTAGGCTTAGGCTTAGGCTTAGGCTTAGGCTTAGGCTTAGGCTTAGGCTTAGGCTTAGGCTTAGGCTTAGGCTTAGGCTTAGGCTTAGGCTTAGGCTTAGGCTTAGGC